>JAVUNC010000006.1:9072500-11770000 GCA_032173965.1 Sitta carolinensis | reverse complement strand
ATGACATTGGTTACAGCTTCCATATGAAGGCAAGAGCATGCCTTCTCTAGGCCCAAAACATTTACAAAAGTACTTCATAAAACTTAAGAAATAACGACAAAGAGGAAAATAAGTGGCAGTGGATTAGATCAAGGTATTTTATGTACTGTGATGTTTTGTATAGTCATCTGGAAAGAAATGGAAGAGATCTTTTGAAGATCATTGATTGGAAACAATGTTTATTACCGATCAAGTTCACCTTTGTCAAAAATTATGATTATTTAAATATTATGCATCTTTTACTCCCATGACACAGAACTGATTCAAAGACTTGATCTGATAGATAAACTGTTAAATGGCTCGTTAGATTAGATAAGGGAGTTGGAATGTATTTGATGTTAAAATTACATCCCTACATCCTTACATATGAAATCTCTCCTCATCTATCAACTAGTAAAAGATATTACCTGAGTATAGGAGGTCATCTGCATGTTGTGTAGTTTTCAGAAGGCTGGGAATTGGTTTGAACATTACTTTTGTATTTACTACTTTTTATCCCCAGTGGAAAAAAAATGTATTGGCTATACGGAGATGAAACTGTGTTGAAGTTTTCAGGTATTGGTAATGGGCAACAGAGTTCTAACCTAACAGCCAGCTGACATTAAGATCTGGACTACATCAGAAAGAAGAAAAAAGGACTACTAACCAGCCTAAGAGAGTTATTTCATTCCATCCTTTAATGGAGCAGATTATTCCTGGCCTATTAATGTAGAAGTTGTCAACACAAAGGGAATTTGTCTTTTTTTGTCAGATTCTCAAAACAAGGTAATGATGTGACTTACTTGACAAGGATGAGAAAAGCACGTCTACCACTGAAATTAATTAATCCTTTTTTCCTTGAGTAAGAAGCTTTATTACTCCGTGGCCCAGAATCATCAAACTTATTTTTCCTGTAGCCCATTTCTATTCATGGCTCATGGTCAAAACAGGAGTTTAAATCTCCATAATTAATCTTAAGCTCTTAATACACCATGTGATTTCTGACCCAGCAAGGACTTGGATCTCACAATAACATATGCAGCAACAAAGTGATATCAGTCTTCCTGTTTCTTGTCTGAACGTGCCAAGAGCCACTATGGATACAAGTCCAGCACAATACCTTTGCAATTGCTGAAGATGCTATTAGTGATTCCTGTGGGACTCCTAAAAATCAGAATGGAGCAGTCTTCTTTCTTGAACTGTTAATCAATTGATCATGAGAATGAAAAGGTTTTAGTTGCAATTTGGCTTTTCATTGTATTTTCAAAGCCTGTGATGAGTAATCATAAACATGGACATGTTATTAGCATGGCATGTGCATGTATTCTCTGTATGGGAGCCAGTCCTGACGTGAC
Source organism: Sitta carolinensis (assembly GCA_032173965.1). NCBI lineage: Eukaryota > Metazoa > Chordata > Aves > Passeriformes > Sittidae > Sitta > Sitta carolinensis. The sequence continues at coordinate 11,768,627 of JAVUNC010000006.1, read as the reverse complement.
TAGGAAGTATGCTTAAGGGCTGCCTAAGCAGTGTTTTTCTTCTTGTGGGCAGAATTGTATTTTGAGCTTTTAAGCATCATTTGAACACTCAGTGTTTCTTGAAAGACTTGCCGTATCCATCCCAAGTCTTTTGCATCCTCTGCATGGGCAATTATTTTTGTAGTGAGATTCTTTCAATTAAAAAGTGATAAAATCAGCCCTTGAAAAGTTTAGCGTGAACTAATTTCAAGTGCTCATGTATTCCAAAAAGTGAGTCTGAGGCAATGGTTGGAGGCTCTTACTAAAACATGAAGATATGAACTCTCAGAAGAATCCACTGGGGAGGCTCTCTTGAACAACTGCCTGTGCAGAATTGCTTCTTTCTTGTCATCCCCAAGAAAACTGGTTACCACTGTGATTTCAAGTCTCTGGAGATAGTGAGACAATTTTTAGGAAACACATCCAGTAGAAAGTACTCAGGCCTTTATAGGTTAGTCTGAGTAGCCTGGGGAATGCACACAAACTATGTGGTGCTTACTGTGAACAGCAGGAGACTCAGTCTGACTTTGAATTTTAAAAAATCAAGTAAAATTAAAGAAAGTTCTGACTGGAGTGCTGAGAATTTTCCTGTTGATTTTTGGGACTGTGAGCCAATTATAAATGGTTCAAGCAGTTAATGCTAAAAAAATAGGAGTTTTAAGGTCCATTTCATGGGAAATACATGATGTTTGTAGTTTCATAAGGAAGACTGGTCTGCCTGGAAATCATAGACTCCAATTTTCCATGTTAAGCCATTGAATTTGTCCATCTTCCTCACTTTCTGAAGTTGTCTTGCTCAGAAGTCCTCCTTTAGTCCATTTTTCCTTTTACATGTATCTTCTCTGTGCTAGTTTCTGAGGAACTGGCAATAATATTAAAATATATGTATCTATGTATAAATATCTGCTTTAGTTAGACACATGTAAATAAAAAATTCCTTCTTTTCTGGAATAGTGCTCTTAGGCAACTGTTAAGATTCCTGTTTCCCAATCATTTAATACATTGGAAGTTTAATCAAGGGAAATCAAAAGATATATCTTTGGCCAGGGAAAAATAGTTTGGCAAAGAAAAGGTAGGAATGTTTGCGATAGGAGGTTTTGTTAATATGTTTTCATGAGAAAGGACAGAAAGAAAACAAATGCATGAGAACACTGAAGGAAAGAAAATAACCATAAGGCTGAAAAAATTAAAGGACAGTGCCCAAACTGAAAAGCCATTGAGGAGAAAGAATCATCTAAGAAACTCCGAAGGGTGGGGAATGGAAAACTGAAATTAGGAAGGGACCTTAAAAAAAGCCTAAAGCTTTGTCTGTGCTGCCAACAAATCTATTTTGCTCAATTTTGGCTAAGCTGGATAAACATTTTTTCTGGCTTGTATAGGTGGTTGCCCAAATTTGTTTGTTACAAGTAGGTTGGAATGAACCTCCCAAAAATGTTTTTGCCTAGTCTCGTGAATTATGCTAAATAATATTTTTACTTTGAGTCAAAAAAAATTTGGCCCCACAGAGGCCAGCCAAACACCAAGGCAGCTCAGACAGTTGGATTTCACAGCTGTTTTTACATTCTGTGGTTTAAGCTGTGGGGATGTGGCTTAACTGCAACATCCCGCCAGATCTCCGAGGGAAAGAGCACCCCAAGGTAGCATTCTCCAGCTCTGCCAGACATCAGGAGCAGCATAAGCAAGGGAGATTTGGCCCTCAATGCTCTTCATGTCTGTAGTATAAAATTACAACAAAATGCCTGCAGAGGACTGTAACACAAAGAAACCAAAGACACACTCAAGTCAGCGTGAATGTGCTTGCTCTACACAGCAGTGTTTGGCTCTGTTTTGTACAACTGTAGTGAGGCTGGGGCTCAAGGTGGGTCAGATTCCTGCTTGAAGAGGGAAGTGGCTGAATATTTCCTTTGCCTTCAGTTTCACAAAGGTTTGTTTCTCACTCAGAGTGGCACTGTGTGCTCTGTCTTCCCCAAGGGAACCATTCTGAGTGAGGGTCACCAGATGCAGATGCTTGACTGTGACCACCCACCTAAGACCATAGCCAGGTTTCACATTGTAGTAATGCTGTAATGCTTCTCTCATCTCCTGCTCATCAACAGGTGTCCAAACAGGCCAACTTCTGTATCACTTCAGGTACTCATCAAGCCCCTCAGTGAATTGTCTATGGGACCTAAGTAATCTGTTTGCTTTGTACTTTGGGTATGCCTTTTGCCACCTTTGCTGCCTGAACTGATTTCTTGTGGAGTAAGATGAGCACTAGTGAGAGGGAGTGGATGAAAGAGAGATGGAGGACGTGGATAGAGAGACGGGGTCATGTCTTCTGTTAACCATTCACAGTTAGAGCAATTTGGCTCCGGTATCAAACCATGGGGGACAATGAAATAAAGCTACTTGTTTCAGGACTGCATACCCTCAGCTGCAGGTGCTGCATTGCAGGGATGGAAAATACTAACAGCAGAATCCCAGCAAAGCTGTATGCTTCCTCTTTTTCCTATGAAATAGGAAAATTCAAATGTTTTTTTTTTTTTGTAAACTGTGGCAAACCTATGAGTGTAGGAAAAACTAGTAACATGCGGCTTGGTACAGATCTGTACCTTGTGATTGGTTGACTGTACCGACAAGTCTATCCTGTGGTTGGTACTCAGAAGTCCTCTTTGTGGATTTCATGGAATCTAATAATGGGTAACCTAATAAGCCAGCCAGGGACATTTACAGTCACACTCTCCTTTCTCTTCATCACTTTTCACTGAATTTCTGTAATCTCACTTTTGTTTGAGAACCCCTATCCTTTGTCAGACTTGGTTGAAAGAGTTATGGGGATAAAATCTAGTGGGGTGCAGAATGTGATTGTAAAAGTGTTGTCTGTGTAGAAAACCAGACTAAAAAAGAACCTGATAAACAGTATTAGAAGGAAAATGACACAACTGTATTGTTTGACTTCAGTGATTGCAAAAATGATTTTCTCATTTCTTCCTTCAAGCAATGTCTAATGTCCTACTGCTTCAATTCATCTGCAGGTTGCAACTTGAATCTGTTTGTTTTCAGTTGAGCAGAGAAAAGACCATGCTTGTAAGTGCCAGTCTAGCTCTTCTTATGTCTGTCTGTTCCAGCACATGCAGAAGGGCTAATAGGGATTTCTTAAACTGACTTTGGCCGTTAGAAATATGGTCTACATCCGTCGTCCTTAGACAGCTTTTAAGGCTCACAGTGCTCGATGGGATGTAGGGCGTTAGTGGGGGGCAGCTAGTTAAGGCATCTTCCTCCTGTTCAGCATGATTTTCTCTGATGTGCCTTAATTGAGAGGTAATTGAGGAACAATGGTGGATTGAACTGCTCAGCCTGATTTTTCTGACAGTCCGAGTACCTAAAGGTCCTTATGCTGTTACTGGTTGTTTTGTGATAGCATCTGTGACCCCTATTCAGCACCCAAAGCTCCACAATGTAAGGCAGTGTGTACTCACAAAGAATGAAATGATGGCCCTTGCCCTTGCTGACTTCAAATATGGTTTATGGTTCATCCAGCGACTCTCTGTGTCAAACTGAGCACCAAAACTAATGGTCAACAAATTCACAAGCCACTTGGAAACAAACAGCAGCTTAAAAAGTCCACATGGATCACCATGTAAATGTTGTCCTGTTTTACACTGGAAACATTTCTGACTTTTGTTGGCATGTTGATAAATGCCTGCAACCAACATCATGTGACAAAAGGGATAACCTAACATTCAGGATTCCTAAGTGCTCATAAATGGAACCACACTTCTTTACAAGCTCTCAGAAACGGAAAATATATTTTTTTAATTGCCATATTGGCAAATAGGAAGAACAGATAGGGAAAACCATGAACAACATGCTTAGTTGCATTAAGTGCCCAAAACAAATAGCAGTGCTTTATAACTGCTGCAAACAATTTGGGCAGTCCATTTTTCTTACAGAATTATCTAGTAGTAAGCTATTCCTAGCAGATGAACAGTGCCCACCAGTGTTTGCCAACCAAAGAAAAAGAGGGAAAAATCTTTGCACTTAGTTTGCTGTGGTCCATTTTTGATTTGCAGTAGTTTTGCAAAGCTGTGTTCACAGTCATTTGTTCTGTTTTCAGCAGTGTCCTTGACCATACCCCCTGCCAGTAACAGGACCTTTAAGACCAAGAGAAAGAAACAACGTGGGTTTTTTTTACCCAACTAGCAGAGGATGTGCTGAGCCAAAATAGAAATAGCAAGGTCAGGTCAGGGCAAGGCCCTGCATTTCATTAGCTAGGCCTGGCTAGGAGTGATTAAATATGTACAAGAGGCTTTGAATATAACCAGGGAGGAGGGATGGCATTGTGGAATACAGAAAAATCATTCTTTGGTGCTGTCAAATGGCTAAATACAGGATGATATTTAATTAGAGAGATAAAAAGAATTTATTTTAATTATTTTAATTCTGTGCAAAAGAGGGGATTTTTTTTTTTTTTCTTTTGAGTGTTTGGAAGAGAAGGAGAGGAGAGTCTGGACAAAATGCGTCAGCCTGGCTTAACAAAATCCAGATAGCCTCGAGATACGCGTTGATCCAGCCTGCAATTTGCATGAATTTAACTTGATGAAGACTCAGTAAAAAGACAAAATTATATTGGCAGTGAAATCGAAGCTCTAATCAATTTTGGAGTCAGTCTGGTTAGAAACTGAGGACCTTCAGAGCACATTACTCCATCTGTTTCATCAGACATATTAGAGAATTGGAAAGAATGGAGCTTTGAAGCTGTAAAAAATACTGTGTCAAGTAGTGCTCTGGCTGCCCAGCTTGAATTTGCTTTTGGGGCTGCCTGATTTTACTGACATTTTACAGTGTGCTGTAATTCTTGCATGACAATCGCCTTGTTGCATAGGCACTCAGGCACTGGATGCCCACAGTTTGTAGTCCTTTTCCATAGAAAATATCAGCCCAGCTGGTTGAAGTATGTTTACATTTGTCCAGAGCACCAACAATAATGTATTTGCAAACATTCTAGGGGTTATTTTTTTAGAGCAGCCCACTGGAATATGATTTTCCACTTTATACCTCTTCTGAAAGATGATTCCTTCAGCAGCATAATACCCCTTAGTGTCATGTTGGAAGGTCAAGTCAGAATCAGCTGGGGATTTCTGCATACTCATTTTTGCATGAATGTAACTTAAAACATTTTGAAAGCTTGGATTTAGTTGCAGTAGTGCAATCTTTGTGTCTAGACAGTAGTTATATTTACAGTAGTATAAAGATACTAGTATCATTCATACTGCTTCATGTTACCTAAATAGTATATTTTTCCTTCTGGTGCAGCGTATCTTAACTGCCTAAAAAGTGTTTTCTTGGGCAGTGTTATATCTTCTTTGTTCTATTACAGAAAATAAAAATCTTATGAAAAATCTTTTGCTTTTCTGAAAGTTATTTGATATTGGAGCTGACATTAATGGTCAGTTCACTGGCAGAGGTATATGGTTTGATTTATATGTTTTCTTGCTAAGATGTCAGATTGACAGCCCTGGGAACAGAAATCCTCAGCTAATTGCCCAAACATGCAGCATATTGCAAACTTTGCCAACCTTTCACAGCGATAGTATCTTGATCCTTGAGCGTGAGAGCATATCTGAGCCTTCAGAGGGCATTCAGGGCTGAACCTGATAGGGCCTAAGAAGTACTTTTTGTTAGCTCTCTTCATGATTCACGAAGGTAAACAATGACCCTGAGTTTCCTTTGTAAAGCTACTGAACAGCCAGCCTGGCAATAACAGCTCCAAGTCAGAATTAACAAGAGCTACGTTTCAAGCTATGGTAACTTTATTATGAAAGACCGCAGATCCCACTTTCCATCCCGTGAATGAGCACTTGCCCCTGCTCATTGTATCTCTCCCTGTTCCACTATCAGGAATGACTAGTTGTGGGCCTTGAAAGTTTGGATCACACGTTCTTGAGGATTTCTAAACTAGCACTAGTGTAAATTTAGTCTTTGAGGCTTGGTCAGAAGCAGTATTTGTCAATAAATGGTCTCTGAATCAACATGAATGTTGTCAAGTACCCATCACAGCAAGTCCTAACTGCTGACTGTGAAACTTATCGTTCTTTCACTGACCCTTCCTACATCTGTTCTCCTCCTTTTCACGTTTTCCCCCTGCTGCTTCTCTCACCCATGACCTTTGCCATTTCCCTTCACCTTTCCTCTATGCACTCCTTTTCCTTTTTTTTTTTGTCCTGCTCTTGTCAGTTCCAGTCCTCTTGCATGCCCCTATTCCTGCTACTCTCTCTTTTCTGCATTGTTTTTTCCTTCAAACATCCCCACATATTTTTAATTTACTCCTCTTCCTGCTGCTTCCTATCTCCCTCCCCTCTCTGTCACATGGAATAAGAGGTGGTGTTATGTCAAGGAGGTGCTATTAGAAGCACCGCAGCTGATCTATTCTGCATCGTTCCTCTGTATTGTCCTCATAGTTTCTTCTTACCATTTGCCCTGATGTATTTGATATATCAAATTTTACTCTTTTTTTCCCTTTAATTAGAGATCTGGGGGAAGGAGGACAAGCAATAGGGGTGTGCTTATTTGTCCTTTTCTGTGCATAAGAAGGGGTAGAGGCCCTGTCTTGAAAAACTTGGTTTTTTCTTTCCTTGAGGTTTTCATCCAGGGCCTTTCCTAAGTGAATGGAGAGGAGTGATTTTCTTGTATCACCAGCATTCTTTTCTTTCCCTCCTCCTCTCTGCCCAGTCACATCCCTAATTAATTGAATTCCCTACTAGACCTTTTGTGAGTCATTTCAATTACCCATTAGTGAAGCAGCCTGGGATTTCTGCTGTGTTTTCACTCATCTTCCTGGAATTTCTCTTCTCCTCCCTCCCCCTCCTTCCCCTTTTAGTCACTCTGCTCTGTGAAAAGCATTAGATGGACTTCAGTGCCGAGTGCCTATATTGTTTGCAGGCCCAGCTGCATACTTCCACACTCTGCCTCGTGCGTCACAGCTATTCATCTTGTTTTGTACTTGGCTCTGCTGCAGATGCTGTAAATATGGTAATTTTAGATTCCCTGATTGGAAAGGGTTGCAGGGCGGGTCTAAGTGGTAAGAGCACTGTTTGATTTACACTCGTTCATTCTGGTTTGTCAGGGTTTGGGGTTTTACTGATACAACTGAAATGAAACATAGTTGTAAAAGCAGTCTCTTTTTTAGGGTTAGGAGAAGGATAAAGGTGAGGGTATCTTTGTGTGCAGACATGCAAAAGCACTGCCTCAGCAGCTCTAGGGAGACTAGAAAGAAATAAAGCAAAAAGCAGGAGGTAACTCCTCAATTATGTAAGGTGCCTTTACACTCAGATAGCTGCAAAACGTGGATGGATCTGAAAACTGCAAAAATGGAAAAGATCCAAGACACAGAACAGTGAAAGGCAAATCTGGAAACTGACAGAAATGCCATTAGTACTCAAGTACTGCAGACTTATGGCAATCCCTGAACAACAAAATCAATGAGCAGCTTATTTCTAAAAAATTTTTGAAATACCGAATAGGACTGTAACAGGTAACATACATTATATTTCTGAGGAGAAGGCGTTAGTGATAAAGCCAGCTTGCTAAAATTATGATGGATGCAGTGACCGCCTGAAATCTGATATATGGAGAATTGCATTTCTATAGTGAAATTGAATTTTTACAGCACATGAATCTTTCATGTTTGGGGTAATTTTCAAGTGATACAGAGAGGCAAACAGCATCACTGGGAACCAACCTGTCGGAAATGTACCCCACACATCCCAAGTTACAAAAGTAATTTACACTGCTCAAGCTATTATGATACTTTCATAATATTACAATACTTGTCCCTGTGAGGTTAGAGTATTTCACGAGAGAACAGACTTTTGATAATCAGGCTGTTGTGAGAAGGTTCTCTCTCATGACTTCCCAGGGGGAGCTCATTTGTTGGACTGACGGGAAGTGAATTTACGAGGGCTCCCTGCACATCGGTATTCATAGGTATTTTTTTTTTTTCTCCTCTGAGCTCTTTATCCAGTCAAAGGAGAGAGGAAGGGAATGGTGTGAAAATACCGCTCAGTACAGACGCATTAAGATGTTCTTAGGAGACCTACTGGGAATTATTTTACCTTTAATGTCTTGAAATCTTGGCCCCCTGTTAAGCAGTGGTGGATTTCAGAGGTTCCTTAGATGACTCTGGAGTTCTGCCACTTCACAAGGTGACGTTACTCAAGTCAAGACTGTAAAAGTGAGAAAGGAGCTGGTGAAGAGTTGTGTATGTGAGCCCCCTCCTTCTTTACAGGGCACGCAGCAGCAGAGCCTGTAAAATTTTATCTGAAGTTACCAGGTCATGACAACACTTCTTTTTATCTGTCTGTGGTGTGGCTCTGTTTTTTTGCACACATACCATTGCTAGTATCATGTTATGTGGTTTAGTGATTTGGCAGTTCTTACACCTTTTCATTTCTTACATATCCTTTTAGATTAAGTTTTCCACTGCAGAGTTAGTGTGGTGAGCACTGCTACCCAACTTCTGGGCTGAGCAGCAGCAGCATCTGAAATGGAGCTTTGGGCCTGTTGTTATTTCATCTGATAAGCTATCCAGTGTGCCAGAGGATGCCAGCTGTGCCAAGGATACTGATTGAATTGCCCAAGCTCTGGGCAGCTTTCTGCACTTTCCATAGTAACTCCTTTCTTTTCTCAGGAGTGCACAGTGGGACAGAAGACTTCTGCTTCACTAGACTGAGAAAAGCTATTTGTCACAGCACGGAGCTGGCTCCTGTATCACTGGCAAGATAGCGCATATACTGTAGGTGAAAACCCCATTAGCCCTTCCATGCCAAAGAGTTCCTTTACCTAAATTCTCCTCCTGTAATGTTATTATATTTTTTATATGTTTTTTGCCACTGTGTAATACTGTTTGGCTCCTACTGCTGTGTTTTGCTCCACAGTTGTTTGCATCTTAGCAGATGAAAACTTGACACAAACTTAAATTATGTAGTTAGTTCAGTTAGTTAGTAAAGGAGCTAAAGAAATTTTAAGTTTATTGCATTCATAAACTCTCTTGGAGTTTTCACAGGTAGGTTGGGTATATATATAAAAAACCCCACAAGTTCTGGAAAATATTGTTCGTTGTGGAGCTATTTTGGACTTCCAGGGTTCTGGGCAGTAAAATGCTCTAGGGCTTGATAGATTCACAGTTATGGGCTATTTTCATTGCTGTATTTTTTTGACAGAGCAGCAGGAATAACAATGATTTTTCAAACAACTGAACAGTGACTGACTTTTCTATTTTTACTTCTGTTTTGATACACAAAAACTAGATTTAGAATAAATCTAAATCCCTTTACACTGTAAAAAGCAAATGATAAAGATTATTTTAATTCCTCTCATCTCAGGACTATTCAAGAGACTGGCTCAATCTCTGCACAGATATCACATGATGGTAATTGCTGCAGTGTATGCCCATTTAGAGCGTTTTTTTTACAACACCTTCTCACTTGACTGTCTGTCACTGCTTGTGCCCTAGACAAGGTGCACTCCTTGGAAAAGGAGTATAACATGTGACATGAGAATTATTGTGTGCCAACGTAGTTTTCAAGGATCTTTATGGTTATCAAAGTTACAGATATCTAATACCAAGGCTAGCACATAATACCATGGAAGCACACCCATAAGAAGTAAATACAAAATTAAATATCATCTGCCCAATCTTTTCATTTGTGTGCTGGCAAATTACTTGCTGCTTTAGAGAGAGAAATGGTTCTTTGAATGGGACTTGCTGGGACAAGGGGAAAGGTACCCCGTGTGTGCAGCCACAAGGTTTCTGATTTATCTGCGCTCTGTACGAGCAGTTGGTTACTTCTCAGAGCTGTAGAGCTGAAGACAGGACAGCCCCATGGAAAGTGAATCAGTAGGGAGGGAAATGATGTGTTGGGTTAATAAAGTATGTAAGGAACATCAAGGAGAAAATAATTTATTTAAAAGGGAAGTTCTGGGAAGGAAGTTACAATGTAATGGTGGGGAAGCAAGACTTTACTAGATGTATTATTTTTGGAGGATGAAGAAGGGATCAGATCGAAGAGATCAGGGAGGGAGAGATGATTTGTACAGACCAGACATTTAAGCACTATTCTTCAGGCGACCTGTTGTCAGATTTGAGATCAAATTAGGTCAGGTATATTATCAAATTAAATGAGTGCATGCATGAAAAATACATATTCAAAAATACTTTGCAGAACTGAACTCAATGCTGTGTAGTACAGACAATTCTTAACTCTTTCTTACCTTCCTAGGGCCTTCCAGGAACTACTCAATACTTTGTTTTGTTCCTAAATTATCTTTGCTTCAGCACTACCCCTATCCCCACTGGCAGCTCTTCCCATCTCCAAGTTGCTTAGTATGTAGGGCAGCTTTCAGGGCTTCAGGCTTCATTCACAGTTTCAGAAGTAACCTGGCATCTGTTACATATGTAACAGAGTGAGCCATTGCCAACTCTTGTCCTTTCCCTACCTGTTGCTGCACTGTCATTTGCATAAGAATGGTGGTGAAAAGTGTGTCTTGCCCTGTGTCCTTAACTGGGTTAGTATTTGAGTGTAGGGTAGTCTTTGAGTCAGTTTAATCCACAATTTCCTAGGTCCCAATTCTGTATCTAATTCTTCTCCAAAACAGATGTCTAATCTAGTTCAGTCCATCTGTTGGGTTCCAAATGGCATGTTAAATCACATACATGAAACACAGTCACTTAATAGGGCATGCAGTTTACATGATGAAAATGGGGAGAAATCTCATTTTAGATTATTCTCTTACTCACATAGAACTTGAACCTGTTTGGGTTTTTTTTTTGTAAAATAAATTATTAATCACACTACCCTTTTTTATCTAAGCAACTGGATGGCAAAGTTCTGGCCTAGTCACCCAGTGTATTTGATTTTGCAAAGAATTGGCACTTGGAGAGGGTCAATTTGCATTTCTCTCTCTCTCCATTATGTTGTGTGCTTAGAGGGGTTTGTGTGGGCTATTACACTTGGCTGCCATGAGATCCCACATCTGGTAAAGGATAGAGTGTATGACCCTGCTCTCAGCCTCTTCCTTACCTCCAGCCTCCCCCCATCATCTGAGAAGGTTAAACTAAAAGCAACATATATGATGGCAAAGGTCCAAGTTTGAAATGTGTCCATTGTATGTGTTCAGTTCAAAAACAACATATCAAGGCGAGTGCAGTCCTTACAAGTAGCACCCCTGGGCCTTCTTTTATTCCAAAGCAAAGTTATTTACCTAAGGAAAAGATGGAAGTGATGGGGTAACAGAGTACACATGTTGGGAAAATATGCAGGCAGAGACTGAAGAAAAAATAACATTCTGCCACAAGTAGCTGCCTTGTTCCTCAACTTTTTTTTTCCCCTTCAGATTAGAACCAGCCATTTCTTGTGCTCTTTCAAGCACCTTCTGTGGTTTCCTGACAGCTGGCTAGAGTGGATTGAAATCTGGCTTGAAAAATAGGCCATGGGTCATGTTATTTTCAAGAGGGGAGAAGCAAAAATTCCCATAATGGTCAAAATTCACAGGCTTGAGTTTTGCTGGGTTGTTGTTTGTAGAACATCAGTGTTGGATATTTTAGTAAATAACTTCAGTTAAAAATTCATAAGAACAACTACAGATTAAGCTCTTAATTTCTTTTTCCTCTGATGGCAAGCAGTATTTTGTGTGGAGTTGCAGCATGTCCTTTTTCTCTGGAGTGTGACAGGGAAATGTTCAGCTTCATAAAAGAGTATGCTGGGGTTTTCTGAAAGTATTTTTTTGGTTTTTGTTTTAAGGAGATGGTAACACTTATCTTGCAAAAACTGTTTCATTAACAGAAAGATAAGTCTGAGTAACAGCCTGCAGACTGGTGTTCTTTTTCCCAGCTCTCCTGAGCCTGAATTGAAAATACCAATACATTCTCAGCTTTATGTTCAAGCAGATGGTTTCTGTTAGGAGTTATAAACCTTTCTGGTGTTTTGTTCTTTTGTGAACAAGTTCTCTTTATAAAATATTATAAATATAATATTATTATATTATCTTATCTTAGTTCATAGAAGTGACTTACCTGACCTGCATTTTAAAGCTTGAGGCTTCTTCTTAGAAATACAGTTCACTACCCCTGCAGTCAAAGGGTACAGCCTAAAAAAGTAGTTCTGTCAACTGGGATTAAGGATAGAAAGAAAAGAAAGGAGAAGCAGAGCAAGAAGTACAAGAGAAAAATGTCAGTAGGAGGCAGCAAGTAGAGAAAGTCAACTATCCTGCCCTGCCATATGGGGAGAGTCAAGAATTCCAGCAACAGTTGTATTATAGTAGAGCATGAGGTGAAAGTGTTGATTGACTCCTGACTTTTGAGCAGATGGACAAGCTAAAGAATCCCAGGCAGTGGCAGAGCATGACTGAGTCACGTACAGCATCACAGGGAGTGTAGGAACTGAATGAGTGGAGAGCTAGAACCATGTCACCTGACCCGGGCATACCCTGCGTCAGCAACTCTGCATCCTCCAGGCATCTTTCAGAGCATCTTTTCTCTCTTAGCTTTAATAAAGTGTTACAGTTCCCTCCGCAGAACTAGAATGGGGTCAAAGGAGAGTCCATCCATAACACTTCTAGAGACTCGTTTAAGGGCAATTTTAACAAGGGTGGTTTTTGTGTTATGAACAGACATTCTCTAAGAACTGGAATAGAACTCCATGCCATACAGCCCATTCACTGAATAAAGGGGGGTTTTTATGGGTTGCTGAGATAAAAGTAGTCAATTCTTACTCCCAGCCAACTCCTTCAGAATGTGAGTAAGCAGCACAGTCTAATGGGTAGAAGGTGTTGTTGGAAACTAGGAGCTCCATTCTAATGTTTGATCAGCTCTGGACTTGTTGAGGAACAGCAGGTAACAGTGGTGGACAGTTTCAGCTAGTAGTTAGCAGTATTGAACTGCTTTGTGAAAATGCATGGAACAATTAGTTAGCATCTGCAGAACGTTCTGAAGATAACCAATTTCCATATTTCCATGCATTTTAATGGTAGCAGTGCATCATACTGCATGATGTAAAAGAGACCTGTTAAATTAACTAAATAGATGAATGTGTCTCATCAGATCCCATCGTGTCCCTGCTACAAATGATAAAAACCCACTGATAACAGATTAAACTGATTGAATAAAATTTGTTCATCACATCACTGAGTTTACACTGATTGACATGAAGTGTTGCCCGTATGTAATGATTTTGCTTAGTAGGCCCAATGTCTTCATAAACAAAATTTATAAATACAAAATTTATCAAGTGAGAGGGTCTGGTGACATAACCTATGTCTATTTTCATTAGGGATTTCTGCACCAGAGGTACAAAAATCGTTGTGCAAGTATGTTTTATAGTCTTCAGTTGTTGACTGAGCCCTTTCAGAGCTATTAATGGTCCTGTAGTTATACCAGAAAGTTGACTTGGCTTCTGGAAGTAGTATTGAGTGCCAAACCAGATTACTCCTACTGTGTAACCAGTTTTCACCTGTTTTTGTGTACAAAGGCATTAATGAAAGAATACTTCTTGGAACAGTTTAATGATTAGAGGAAGGTAGTGCTATTCATGGTTTTGTTAGGCAGTAGCCTAGGTACACTTAGGGATTTTTGCAAACCACAACAAACCACTTTAACTATCTGTAAAGAGTCTTCCCTGTCAGAAAAATGGGTGTTAGAATATTACCACTTTTTGGGCTTTGTTGCTCATAAGCTGTAATGCTTAATGATCTGAATCACTAGCTATTCTTATTGTAGCACCATTTTTTTTAAAGTCTTTTTTTTCTGTTTCTGGTATGATTGACTATCATAGCAATAGCCCTGTTTTTCATATGACATACTGTACTCACTATTGTTTGAAATTGCCATTAGAACATTTGACAATAATGTTTTCTTTCCAAACTGACTTGTATTTTTTCCAGTACTGATTTTTTTTCTTTTCCTTTCCTGTTTATCTAAAATAGCTGAAGGAAAAGGACACATTGCGTCAAGGCTGATAGGATAAGAATTAGACCTACTGTATGTGCTGGTTGCATTCAGGCCTATGAGCACTTCCTTTCTCCTCCCCCAAACCCAAACCCAGCTCTGCTCCATTCTTTGGAGCAGGCAGGATATTAAGGTTTACAAGGCCTCTAGTCTTTGATGTACTGGGAGACCATAGCTCCTTCTCATTTCTTTACAGAGCCTGAGTCTGATGAAAACAGGTACAGGGATCATGAGGATGGAAAACTTCATATTCCCAGCATTTCAGGTAGTGTCTTTGCCCTGAGAGTGATAGTAAAGGAATACAAGGTTTGCTGTGACTTGGTGCTTGGGATTGGTTACAATCTAAAACTTGATCTGGACTTAGTGCAGAGCCAAATTCTGAAGTGATTTAGTCCTACTGCTGCTTACATGTTTACTCCTGCATAATGGAGAATTTACCCTTATGGAATTGCAAAAGATTTAACACATGGAATTCCCACTGGTTTAATTTAAATAAGTTTAATAGGTTTACTGAACTTGTACCACACCCATGTTCCTCCTCTGTTTAAGCTGCATTTCACTAAGTGCTTACACAAGGGTTTGCAATAGTTTAGGTAAATTGGATATAAACTGTGCATTTACTTAAAGCAGTGTAATTTCCCTATGTAAACAAGAGTGAAGTCAAAACCCATGGACAACCCCCTTCCTCCGGACGCAGCTGGAAGGCGTTGCTGAGCTCAGTTGCCACAGTCCTCTGTTAGCCACTGCCAACTGCTCAGCCGTGGACAGGGTTTGTGTGAATGCTCCCCAGTATGTTTTGGGGTGTAGGGTGAAGGTGCATTAGCTCAGACCACTCATTTAAATTGATGTGATGAATCCTGCCTGGAAGTGCTTGCACCGGTGGCTCTGCCAGCTGCTGGGGAGGCAGCAGCCCTGAGCGGGGTGGCAGACAGAGGCAGCTGGAGGGCAGCAGTCTCTCAGACTAGGACACCTGTACGCAGAGTGAGCATCCCCCCATCAGCTACTTTCCACACAAGCTAGGATCCCTTCAACTAGCTTATTCACGCTTTACCCTTTACTAAAGACTTCACAGTTGATTTAATTTACGAGTCAAGCAACATCGACTCTATCCACTACTGTGCCACTTTTATCCACTGCATTCAAGCTGTCAGGCATCAGGAGATTTGTCTACTGTAAATTGTTTCCATTTCCATTTCCCAGTTAGTGCAGAATATTCGAGAAGTTTCAGTTCAAAATCCAAAGGGGCTTTGCTTGCCATTTCTTTTCAGGGTTTCTTAACTGTCTGTAATTCTAATTGCAGAATATCTTTGCACAGCTGCTTTTCAGTTTCACTCCTTGCTTGGTTTGCCATTGTTGACAGAAAGCAGCCTGTTTTCTTTCCACTGCTTTCAGTGGAAGTGCTGCAGGGTCCAGTTACCTCTGTGATAATCAGGGAAGGTCTTTTATAAATATCTGAAAAAGTGCTTTAGCATTAAGAAGTGAACATGTAGGAGCTCAAGTGCTACATTCAGTAACAACTGAAAAGTACATCAAAGAGTTTCATGGTTCATCTCCATAGCAGTTTAAACTGCTCAGTATGCTGTGCTCCTACTCATTCAGCTCCCAGCTCCCTCTCCTTCTCTTGCTCTGGTTCTGGCACTTTCCTGACCTGCATAATTGCACAAACTGGCTTAAACTGGCTAAAAAACAATCCAGGGGGATTTTTTAGGCCACTCAGCTGAGACTGGTTGAAGGTGCCATGGAATGGCATCTTTAGATAATCATTCATCAGTTCCTCTAAGCTTTCCATTTACATAGGACAGCACTGGCTGGTGCTGTTTCCAGGACAGTTTCTGAATTTGGTGGCCTGTGTTTCACAGCTGATTTACAAATGCAATTCTTCATGCAGCCAGGACCTTCCATAAAAATGTACTAATATGTACTCTTAAAACCACTGAAAAGAGAGTCCTAAGTTAATTGCTGTGTAGGCTCTTTAGCATCATGAAGAGTTCGGTTTCAGTAGGATAGCGTAAGTCTTCAGACTTGTAGCAGATATTTTGCTCTGTAAGGTTGGGCCTACTTTGTCTCTAACAGTCACTAACAGTAAACTAACAGTTTGAAGGCATTTGCCTATCAGAAGAAGTCTCTATCAAGAGCAGGGGTTAGAATTCTTATTGCTGTAGTCTGTTTCTTTTCCCTCCCAGTAGATAGCAATTGATCACCTTGATTCCCTCCATAAGGGATCCTTACTCCATGTTGACACACAGGACTGCAAAGCAACATACACATCTAGGATGAAACCTAGACATTCTTCTCATCTTTGGTCTTTCTATAAGGGTTAACTGTGAGGTTAACTAGGGAAAACCACCTGAGACCTTTGTCACTGATGTCAGCAGAGAAGTCATTGAGTGAATGCTCAGAGGCAACACATCATTCCTGTCTGTTACTGTGACACAGATAGAAACACACAGCAACACACACAACAGGTGTTCAGGCAGAGAAGAAGAAAAGAAGTCTCTAGTTTATTGTTGACCTTGTATATATAAGTTTCTGGACAGTGATCAGAGATTGGACAGAGAAGTTACCACCTCTCCATCTCCACTGGTCACTTGAGAAGTCCATCAGGTGATATCTTTTACAAAGGAATGCAAACATGATTCTTGTTTATTTTATAATTCATGAGAACTGACTCCACTACACTAAAACAAATCAGAAGGCTTCTTATTTTCAGGGACAACACCTGTCCTTAGTCTTCCTCTGCCTGAGTGAGTATGTAGCATCAGACAGTGGGGAAGCTTTTGCTGCTGCTCATCCCTCACATGTGTTTTGTGGTTAGATCCCGGCATTCTCTGGGCTATTTACTTTTGAGCAACACTAATTTGCAGGCAGAACAGAATAAAAAACTGGTCATGCAATCCTGGTATGTTTTCACTATGTTATCTGTATCTATTGAGTAATCTCTGGCATAGGAGGATGATAAGGAGTAAATGGGTGGCTGTGTTTGTGAGCACAGAAGCACACACCACTACACCTGCAGTACCAGAAAGCATCTACAACAAAGCTGCAGACACATGAAAGCCCAAGCAGTGACCTCCAAAAGAAGTACATGGATTAAGACTAGTGCAGAGATAGGCATGGAATTACCCTTGTTATCCAGGGAGCAGGAAGCATCTGCGTCTATCAATGTGTCCTAAGTGATCTGTTAAGGAGTTTAAGCTCATTTTTGAATCTCTTTGGTCATGTGGATGTTTGGAATTGCTGTCACCTTATTGTTGATGGGCAGGTAGAGCCAGTCACCCCATGATTGTTGCAGTTTTCTTAGATCTTCCATTATCCTGGAAACAAAATCCTGTTTTCATCTAATTATAATTTACCATAATGTTTGAGCTAAAAAGGCTAATATAAGGGACTTGTTTCTGAATGGTTTTGATAGAAAGTTTCTTCCAAAAATTTGTTTTGAGTTATGAAGAAAGTGGCTGTTTTACAAGTGATTGAAAGCAATTCTTCTTTTCTAAGAAGCTCTATGGCCTCCATTTTTGGGCATAGATTGCACGTTATTGATGGCAAATGGGGTATTAGAGGGAAAAAAAGGGAAGGAGTTTTATTTTTGGATGAAAATTTACCACAAATAGTTGTATTTTAGGCATGCTCCAGTACAAGGTTGGGTCCATTTTCCTTTTAAATTCCTTTTTCTAACCTTTAAGAATTGTTGAGTCACTGTAAGGCAACATTAGGACACAGGAAATTAAGATGTGTCCCCAGTTTCACAGTACCCATCTGGGCATCTTGAAGGAGCCAGAATGGGAAGCAGGGAGCAGTAGAATCATGGCAGTGATGAGCTGGGAACCTGTTGAAGCAGAAGACTGTGGAGGTAACAGCCACGATGAGGTTTAAAATTGGTGTGACATAAGAGGAGATCCATGTAGGAAGGTATAGCTAAAAGGAACTCTCCAGACCTTAAATATATGCTGAGGCTTTTGAATCTTGCTGTATTTCACTGTTGCATAGCAATTGGCTGACAAGATACTTGCTTTATTTCCCTCTTGCCTTTAGAAAGAACAGTGTGCTTCCTATTTGTGCATGCAGTTAATAGTATACACCTTAGATCTAAAGCTACCCAAACCCTAGAAATACCAGCATATTTGTCTAATGGAATGCAATTTGACATTTTAAATTAATAAGTGTTTGACAACACTAAACCAAAACCTGGTATTTTTGCTTTAGGAATTTATGTCTAATACAACTGAAACTCAGTAAATTTGGGGGTAAAATGCCATGTCTGGCAACAAGTCCAAACACTGATGTCTATTCTGTGAAAACATTAAGGGTATCTCATTTATGAATCCTCTGAAGAAAGTAGTTCAGTAGTTCTGTTCAGAGGAAGGGGGACTACTGCTGAGCTACAAGGCAAGAATTCTATCTAAATAACAATTTAAATCTTTAACGATGTCTTTGGTAAAATTTTATCTATTTCTTCGGTACAAGTGAGTTCATAGTAAGGACATCTTTTTTACTTTCTTTCTCTAAGTTTCTTTAAACTTTTGGAGTGCTTATGAATGTGAGTTTGACCTATTCCTAGCAATCACAGCACTCCCTTCAAAACTCTGGATGTTCTGAAAATGCTCTGTTTTGATATTGACAGCATTTAATCCCTCTCATTTCCTCCCAAAACTGGAAACTCTCTCTTGATTTGTGAGGGGTAAGAAGTGGCCTAAATGATAAAATTGTCTTAAGAGACTATTAACGTTTATCATGAGATAGAGTTCTATTAGCATGTAAAATTGTCTTTGGCTTGATTGCATCTCCAAGTTTAACAGAACATACTGAAATAGTTTCTAGTTCTAAGAAGTGTGTAGACCTCAGTTTTACATATGGCCATCTCTCCAAACCACAAGTTACTAAAGAATGTCAGTGTGATGTTTGGCGAGTTAAAGGAGGGCAGCACTCCTAAAGCAGACTTGTGGTTTTATCCCTGCAGTAAGAAGACTCAAATGTTACAGAGATTATTTTCTTTCACATGTATTATAATTTTTTTTTCCACAGTCTGAAGTAGCAGCACCTGTGTAACCTTATTTAACTGCCTTCACACATTTTTCTTTCCCTCAGCTAATATTCTGCCAAAGTGACAAACTTTCCTCACTTTGAACTGCATAGCACCATGAAAGCCAGCATTTCTCAGCCTTGTCCAATACTGTAAGTCTTCTATGCAGTGTTCATTGGGAGCTGTCATTTAATTAATGCTGTAAGAACATGACTACTCTAGAACAACAGCATATCTTAGAAGCTGTTACAACTTGCTAAAATATAAAAAAATATTTAAAAAGGATGATGTTTGTAAGGATCTACTTAAGCCTGAGTCTTTCCCAAGAGTTGATCATTCCAGATAACTTGCTGCTGCTCTTTGATTAAGAATTTTTTTTTCCAGCAGAGGCCGTGAGGATCATGCATCCATAGACTTTAATTCAGTGTTAACAAGAGGAGCTTGAAATTATGTTTCCTTACCTTTAGGTTGATCAATAAAACCTAACCTTTAAGTCCTTCCTCATCGTCTGGGGACCTGAAGGATGTTCATTCAATTTTTGGCTTCTCAGCTCATTCTTATAACAATAATTCTAGTTAGTCTGGAGTATTTGAAACATGTATATAAGTTCACATATAAGAGGACAAGAGAGGCCTGAGACTTGTCACATATTTAATTTCTACTCTCTGGGACACTACAGAAAAATTATTATAATCACCATTTGCACCTGAACCAAGGAATCTTGTCTCCATTCCAGTTCATTTTCCACTCACAAGAATCTATCATTTTCCATCACAACAGTAATGATAGTTCACAGCAAATGATCTGCCATGTGGGTAAGTGGCATTCAGTTCCTCACTTGCTTCCTTCTGCCATCTGGTGTTATTGCTTTGCTATTTGTTACTTCTCATCCAACCTAACAGAGCTCAATATCCCTGGAATGGCCTAGAATTGATTTCAAAGAAATGCAGGTGAAAAGATAGGTATAGATCCCAAAGAAGAGGCAATTCGTACTTTTTTTTAGTATCTTTCTTTTGAGTCTGAAGTACCTGCCTTCCAGTGACCAAAAAGTCTGATTTTTATGGTGAACAGCCTTTTTGTTAAAGGTCTTACTAACATAGGGAATGGAATTTGTTAAAATACTAATTTTATTTCCATACTATCACTTTAAGCATGAGCCAACTTTATGGTTTCCTGAGAACCAATGAGGCTTGAGATTTTTTTTAATTAAAAGCCAGCAAAGGTGGGGGTTTTATTTCCTTTCCCGTTGAATGCATTTGAAGCACCTCTGTCTCCAGCTGGCTATGGGAGCAGAGCCAACCCATAATGGTTTCAAGCCCAGTGTGTGTATAGGGGAAAGGGTTTTCACCTGATTGATGACTCTGGAAGTGCTTGCAGCACAGAGTGCTGGAGCTGGGAGCACTGGAGTTGTTTAGAAGACAAGAGAGAGGAGGTGGATGTGTTTTTCAAAAGCTGGCAATTTCTCCCAGTCAAGCGCAGTAAATGGCTCATGAACAGTTACATTTCATCAGCTTATGGGCACTCTGCTCCATGGAACCCTTTGAAATGGTTG
This sequence comes from Sitta carolinensis, assembly GCA_032173965.1. Classification (NCBI taxonomy): domain Eukaryota; kingdom Metazoa; phylum Chordata; class Aves; order Passeriformes; family Sittidae; genus Sitta; species Sitta carolinensis. Next base: position 11,748,056 of record JAVUNC010000006.1, on the reverse strand, counting down.
CCAGAGGTTGAACTTTCTTCTGTCCTGGTCGCTGACCTTACAGCCATTCCTTCAGATACACTGTTTTGTTCCTGGGCCTGTCTGTCCTTTAGGACTTAGTAAGCCTGAAAATTGTTATGTTCACCATGTATTGCTTAAAAATGCAAATCATTGAAACATTGAAATATCTCCTACAATCGTGGTATCCTTTCCAACTTTATGTATGATTTACTGCTTTCCAGGCCTCATATTGCTCTAGTTTTAGCATGAATTTCTTAGGAAATTCATAGTATCTTACCTCTACCTGATCCATTGCACAATGGCCACATTGTCATTTCCTTAGGTGTGATAATATTATTGGCCAGAGTGACTTAACTTGCTTTAGGGCCTTGTGATCTTGCAGTTGTTTTTACAGCATCTCTCTAGTGAGAATGCTTCCAGCAGTATGCTGTGGAGGAGAGGAGGAAGGGTCCTTGTAAAGGAGTCTGCTCTCAATCATCACACTTGAGTTGAAGGGAGGTGTATTACATTCAAAGCTCACAGGTTAGAGGACCAGGAAAGAGGATAGGTTGTTAAGCAGAATGGGAAATGACCCCAGGGTTGCACTCTGGAGGAGTTGACTACTTTTTGAGTGGAGAGGACAAGACATCCTCAGGAGCACCGGAAAATACAAATAGGATAAAGGAAATTCAGAGACTAGAGAGAGGGGAAGGAGACTGAGGAAAGAGCAAAGAGAAAGGTGGCACACATCTTGCTTATGGGGGGAATGTGTCTGTAAAAATGGGGCTGTATATTTCAGAATGTGCTTATCTGCAGGATTTCAGGTTCCTGCTTCTCAGAGGCTGCATGCCTGGCCTGTTTCACGATAGGTTAGTGTTTCCGTGTGGAACCATAAAGCGCAGACATGCTTGAAGATGGGCAGGTGGCAAGAGAAATTATCTGAGCTTCATGAAAAGCCAAAAATTCAGGGAGACAGACGTTTGGTTTCAGTTCTGGGCAGATGCTCAGGTCAAGTCTTATTTTGTCCAAACCACTTCCCCTGCCCTTAGGCGCGATATTTTCAGAGGAAAGGACAGGCAAAGCCCAGGGAGATTCCAGAGCACGGCTTGTTTGCAGCTGGCTGGACATGGAATTCATCAGCAACAAAGCAAGGCTCGCTCTTCTCCTGCGGATATGGGGAGAACTTGGATTTGTGCACGCACACACCAGAACAAACCAGTTCTTCCCTGTCTGCTGGGGAGGCTTCAGTTACAGTATCTGAGGCCAGAGATTTCGTTTTAGCCATTTGGACCCGTTCGGACTCTGAGTGCTGTAGCCTTGCCTGCCTCCTTCCTCTTTCAGCTCCCAGCCAGAAAAACCCTCCCCCTCGCTGCCCTCCCTTTCCAGCACACACAACACAGAAAGCAAAAACCGACCCAAGCTTGCCTTTGCAGCTGGGACTTATCAGCCAGAACACACACATGTAGGTCATCCATGGGAACTCAGCAAAGTGTTGGATCAACAAGAGCACTGGGGGGGGTGTGGGGCAGCAGGAGGAGCGGGGATGGAATCTTTTTTTTTATCATTATTATTAATATTTTTATTATTGTCTGCTTTTATAGAAAGGAAAAGGAAGAAAGATTACAGCAGCTTTTCTATTAAATGAAAAGATTAGCATGCCGTGGATGCTTTGCAGGGGCGTGATGAGATTTGCAGCAGATGAGTTGGTTGCTAGGCAATGCTAATGAAAAGCAGGCTTTCAAAACTTCTGTGCCGTGTGGGCCTAAAAGTTATCTAGCCTCCCTCTGCAGCCTCCACTCTCCCCAGCTATCCCCCCACCCCATGCAACCCCCAAATATTTATAAAATCCTCACCAGGAACAAGAAAGATAGATGCTGGAGTGGGCTTTTGACAGCTCACTCTTCCTGAGCTACCCAGGACGCACACACACAGAGATACACACAGACACACACACACAAGTTTGCTGATTTTCTTTTCCTCCTTAGAAAGGTAAAAACCAAAACCCCACCCCCCAAACCAAACCAAACCCAAAAATAACACAAACAAAAAAAGGGAGAGAAAAAGAAAATTTAGTAGTGGCTTCCAAGGCAGCTCGGTCTCCGATTTCAGAGTTCAGTCAGAGTTTAGGGCTTGCATGTGTGTGCGTGTGCATGTTGGGGGTAGGTACGTGTTTGTTTTCGATTTCTCTCCATGCGTTTTCAAGCTGCTCTCTAGCTCTTCCCCTCCTCCCATCCTGCTGCAAGCCTCCTTTCCCTTTCAAGGCCTTCTGACACAATGAGCTTATTTTCCCATGCTCCCTGTGAAAGCCAGGGTATGTGTGTGAAAGCTGCAGCCTCAGAGGACTCTTTTAAATACAGAAATTGAACGTTGCTGAAGTTACAGACAGGGTTTCTGCTATTTTTACAAATGACCCATGTCTTGCTCCCCTTCTCAGAAGTATCAGCATTCTTAGATATCTTACCATCTGTCTCTCCCAAATGTTTTTTTTTAAGTGAGTTTAATGTTGGTATGACAGCATTTAAGACTGATGTTTACTGCTTGCTCCACATTCTCCTTACTGCTGTGGCTTGTGTGCCTCAATTCTAAGGCAAAGTCCTTTCATATGAGCAAAAAAGGATATTTCCATGCTCAATTCTAGGCTAAAACTGTCAAAGAGGCATCTATTTCTAAATAATCCAATGGAATATTATAGTGTTGTCATGAAAAAGCAACATTTCAAAGTTACTGAGCTATCTTGGGACTGTAGATTGGGCAGGGGAACCTGCAGAAGCAGAGTCTCACTGCGCTGCCCATTTTGAGATTTCACCCATTCCCTGCTGCAATATATCACGTTGGATGTAATGTCTCCCTTCAATGCCAGTGTTTATTTTTCATGAATGCTTCTGGGGAGGTAAGAGGTTAGTGTGGATTGGAAACAAAATTTAAAATTACTGTGCAGAGAGAATACGAGTGTCATATGATGGTCCCATATAGTCTGAGTTTGAGAGTTAATGACCTTGGTTGAGGTCTGCAGAAGTCAGTGGCACTTGGCCTAATGAAAACAAGAGCCTTTCGGGGGATGTGGGAGTTTTGTTTTGTTTTGTTTTGTTTTGTTTTGTTTTTGTTTTGTTTTGTTTTGTTTTGTTTTAAAACACGCTGGAACAGCTTTGTTTTGCCTGGACCTTTTCTCACTGATGCCAGTATAAACTGTTAATCAATAAGAAATTCCTTGGGCAGAGAGATTTTATGGGGCTTCTGCAGTAACCTCTTTATACCATATTTCCGATAGCAGCAGCCTATATGTTCTTTCTTTTTCAGTTTCTTGGTTTTTTCTGCCACCAACCCTGTTTTAGTCAGTAGAGTGTGGACAGATGATAAATTAAGCCAATGTCCTAATCATATGTGGTCATTGAAAATCTCAAGGCATTCCCTCCAGAAGTTAATTGTTCAGTTATCAGATAGGGGAATTCAATTCTGCTTCCATAAATTCTCCTGCTGTTTCAGTTAAATAAGGATGGCAGGTTTCTAAATGCTTGTGAGTACAGCCAGCTCCTGTGTGCAGACTATGAGATGACTGTTCCAGTAACATTCTGTTATTTGAAGTAAGAATTTTGGCCATGCAGGACATGCAGGAAGTGTTGTAAGGGCAAAACTACCATGTGCCCTCCTTCCTTTTTTTTGTCAGGCCAAGCAAAATGCCTAGACAGTACCACATTTTTGAAATCTGGCTCCAGGTGTTCCAAGTCTGTACAGACATGCGTGCAAGGTATTGTTGGCCATTTGAAAGGCAAACTTATTTGTCATATTTTTCCTAAGCTGTTGTGTAGTGCTGTCCATGTGGCTAACTGCTGCCTGCAGCTCCATTTCAGTTGTGGATATAGGCATTCCTTTCTGTAGCTTGGTCCTCTCTACTTTGATGTTTTCTACATTAAAAAGTGATGTACAGATTGAACATAGGAGCATTTCTGAAAAAAAAATTTAAATCTTACATTCTATACACTGAAATCAACGCCCTGCAGGTGTCTTTTCCCCCAGGGTTTTGCTCCCATCAAAGTGCAGTCCCAAAGCCTTGCATGTACACACTGTCTGGAGTCACTCCCTATACTGCATATCTTAGCAAATGACCAAAGTGCTATAAAAATACTTTGTCTAGTAATGTTAACAGAATTACATAACAGATGTAAAAGATGGCCACCTTTCATTCACACAGGACTGCATTTTTTGCTTTTACACTAGCAACTGTGAATTTTGACCAGTCAGGTCTTAACAACATGCTGGTCATTAGGGAACACAATTGGTGGTCACCTCTCTGACCACTGTGTATGCTCTATCTTGTATTCACATACTCATAAAGAAAGTGCTAACCCCTTCAAGAAAAAGGAGCCAGACCATGTGATTTATCTGCATTACTTGTGGGAGATCAAGTTGGAATAAATCAGGTCAAACATTTTATCCTTTAGGCTTCAAGGTTTGATTTGTTTAAAGAGTAGCTGACACATTTCAAAATGTGTGGCTGAAAGCACTCCTGATAGCAAACTTTCCCTCACAGAAGACTTGCCTGTGTGCCCACTCAGTCAGTGGACTTTCTAGGGAGTAAGATAGTGGTAAGATAACAGATTTGGGGGTAAGTACTAGCAGACCTACACAAGCAGAGAAGTATTTGCTGGTCAAGAGATAGCAAAATATATAATTTTTCCCTAAAGAAATGCTATGTCACTGAAATTTGCTTTGGATTTCTGGTTCCATGATTGCCACTACCATCCCTACTGATTGTTTGGAGAAGGTCCTCTGCAGATTCACATACACTCAATTGATCATGAATGAAACTAAGAGCAGTTATTAATCTTACTGCCTGGTTGCACTCTAAACCGCCTTCTAATCCTGCCTCTGTTCTCTTAGACAAAGAATGCAGTGAGATGAAGGCAGGATCAATGCCAGCATGGAGCTGCCCTTTTTAGTAGTTGTTGTGGCAGGGTTTTGTACATCAGCAACAGTGAGTAGTTCCCAGTGTACTGGGGAAGAAGGGAGGGAAGATGAATTAAAAGGGTCAGATGTTGCACTCCTGAAGGGATGGCAGAGTCCCATCCTAACTCTTGGTCTCTGGTGAATTTTTCAGTTCCTTGTATTTAATGACTGACCTAACGAGACATTATAGTCCTACTGCTCTTTGGAGATCCATGAAGAGCTCAACACAAGCTAAGAAAGAGTGCATTGTGTTTTTGATCCAATGGGCAGTATTTCACAGGCTGGCAGATTTAATAAAATCTCAGAGGAACCTCAGCTCATTTTTTAAGAGGCTTAACATTGAGTTAAAAGTTCCCTTTACTCCTGCATTGTTGGACACCATTCCCTTCTTGTGTGCTGCCAGAGGACCTGCAGGGAATTGGGACTTCATGAGACCAGATTGGATGTAGGCAGCTGGTTGAGACTGGTTAGAAATCTGCAGGAGCAATAGCCAGATGTAAGATGCTTTCTAAACCTTTTTGTTTCTCAGTCTTTGAAGTCATCCAGTGCCTCACATGCAGTGTGGCAACTGTGCTCCACACCTGAAAGGAAAGCCAAGCTACTGATAAGGCTTGATCAGTAATTTTGAGCTGCGTGATATGAAAAACTGTGTAATACCACTACTTCTACTAATGTTATTTGTCCCACCATTAACACTAAGTTATCCAGCTGATTTCACAACTAGAAATATGAACAAATTCACTATCACAAAGTCCTCCCCTGATACAATGTTTAGGGACATAGCCAGAGAACAAGTATGAAGGTGGAGAATATCTTACAGACTGATAAATGGATCCTTGGAGCTTTAGATAGTGCTATAGTTTCTCGTTCAAAGCTGCTAATCTAATAAAAAATAGCACAAGGTGGGGAAGAATAGCAGGGAACCAGGTAGGCCAGAAGAGATTCCTTGAGCAGCAAGCTTTCTTTGATGTTTGGTGGTGAGAACTTGGGAACTTTTGCACTAGGATGCAAATCACACTGTGCCATTTTGGAGAGCAGGTCTAGAGCAGGTCAAAATCTGAAAACTGATGAATATGAGAACTGTGGAGTTCATTTTTGACCATCTGAACACTTAAATCACTACTCTGCTCACTTCTGTTATTGTTGTGGAGGTGCTGGTTGTGGACTGCATGGGTAATTTCACAGCAAGAGTTCCAGTGTAAGCCTTATGTTGATCCTTCAGTCTAAATTTATATAGGACAACTATTGCTAAAAAAATGTTAGTGGTTTAATTTAATGGGGCAAAAGGATTTTGCTTAGATTTTCAAAAGTGCAGGGCAAATACTTCCAAAGTACCAAGTACTCAAATACTATCCTTTTTTGAGAAATGAAGTATAGATTACATGGTATTTCAGTCATCACTAACTCTAAAGTAGAATCCTTTGCAAACTCAGAAATTCACTGCTAGGTTACTGCCCACTCCTATGGATAGGGCAGGCTGCTGAAGTTTTGCATTTGCAGAAAAAATGGAACCTCCATCTAAGGACCAGTAGTTAAAACTTTTATTGTCATTGATTGAAGTTTGGCTTTCTTTGGTCAATAAATGTTCACATTCTGTAAGAAACTTTAACATGAGCAATTAGTCAAAATTGGCACCTGAAATGATTAGAGATGGGAAAGAGAATGCTCCAAAACCTGCTTTATAAGAACTTTTGCCAATGTATACATCTCCTGTAATATAGCATTTGAGGCCTCCAATTATTGATCCTTGTAGGATCTAGCAGAACCACGCTCCCTGTCTGTTGGCAGATGCAGATCCTGCAGAAATGAGCAAAATACAGTCTCCACGGGTATTTTTAGGATAACTTATTTCTTGAGAGAAGACAGCAAAGCAGGACAAATGCTTTCAGGAAGAAGTTGCTGTTTGGAACTGTTATGTCTTGGGGTACTGCTGAATATCAAGAGAAAACAAAGTTAAATGAACTATCGCAAAGGAAGAGGCATTCATATAAAAGGCAAAGATGATTTGTGAGATTTTGCAATAGCCTCCCAAAGGGAGCAAGGCCTTTTGCTTGAGACATTTAAAATTAGACTGGACAGAGCAATGGAAATTCAGTGTATGAGCACCCCATGGGACAGAGTGGATAAGCCACTGGGTCTCCCTTTGCATGTTCCCTTACTCTTTTGTAACTCTTCCTGAATACCTCCATTCCAAACAATAATTTGTTTTCCCCAGGCACCCATCCTGGTTCTCTGTTCCTCCCCTTTTCCCCTTAAAGAAAGGAGCTGTGTTTGATTCATGGTGTCAGCTATCTTCCAAGCTCCAATCCAGTCCCAGGGGTGGGAGCTCGTGGGACTGATGAGGGTAGGAGTGATCAACTGCAGACTTTCCTGTTGCTGAGCTTGCTGCAGGCCTGACTGTTTTTAAGACCTCAACAGATGTTTCTGCTTAGAAACTATTGGCATCTTTATGGACTGTTTTTTCCATTCTTCCCTCCCAGCCCATGTCCAAGCAGCAATGAATTATGTAAGACTACATTCTAGCCTCTTCTTTATTATTATTTCTGTAGATGCATCTCTAAGAAGTACGTCTACAGTTGTCTCTACCTAGTTTTAGATGCGTCAGCTTTCTCTGTGACCAAAACACCCAACAGCTACTCTTAAAAACACTTATGCACCTTTTCATCATCTTTCAGACACAGATGCCAAAAAAACAGTCGCGACTCATGGCTTTGGATTTAAGATGTCTCTCACTGCTCATACCATGGTTTAATCAATATGCCTTTTACTGAAAAGTTAACTCCTTGCTGTGGAGCTGCCTGTATTTGTCTCTAACTGCTGGTACTTAGAAAACAGTAATTAATAATAAGTAATGGAAGGAAATATAGAAACTGCTGGTGGAGCTCAAAATGGCTCAAAATCATCCCTACCTGGTTTAGTGGTTTAGCTGTCAGTTATTAGAAATGAACACATTTCAGACAGTCTTGAGTAGAATAAAAGCACTGAGCTGGTTTATTTGCACTGTCGATAAGCACTTGTAATCCTACAAAATACATGGTGTAATGTGTGCAGGGCACCTGATGCAGTCTGGGTAGTCTTAACCCTTTACCATTGTACACCAAAACTTAAAAGCTCGACTGGCTAGATTAAGTTTCTTTAAAAGATTATATAAGTAATATGTGCAAGACCACATGGAGAGTACTTTAACTAAGAAGACAGAGAAATTTTCTGCATTGGAAAATTTGGCAGACTACTACTTAATTTCAGATGTACTATAGTAGCAGAAATGAACTGTTTCCTTCTTTGGGAACACAACTAGAAAGAGACAGAGTAGTTTTGCCAGTGTGCCACAGCCAAATGTGGGATTTTCATGCAGACCTATGTTTAGTTATTACAGCAAAGAGTTGCTGTAAATTCTCTTGATGCACTTAGTAATTGAATTCCTACTGGAAGAAAAGCACATCTTTTCCAGTGTAGTACTCTCATTGCTCACCACCTCAAACTCTTTCTGTTCTTGTGCTGCTCTGACAAGGCAGAATGCCATTGCAGTGGTCCTCTTGGCATTTTACCCTTTCAGCAATCTAGTGGTGCTGATATAAGGTTATTGAGTAGAGGACTTCCTTTTATTTGCAGTATATGTATACTTCTTCAGTAACAGCCAAGCAGTTACATGTTGTCCTACCCAGGTGCCTCTGCACTGGTTTTGCAGAACTGTGAGGGCTGAAAAAAGACTCAGTCCTGTCTTAGTGCCTTGTCTGAGACTACCCAGCAAGAGTCAGTGGTGCTGGTGGATGTGGTGTGGCTTTGGATCATGGAGACAAGCAGGACTGGTTGTCCAGCCACTGGAGTCCCTCTCTGAAGAGAGCAGAGTGCAGTATTGTCAGTGCACGCACTGGATGGTCCTCGGCTGGCCCATGTGGCCTGGGCTCACAAAAGCCTTCACTGAAGTACCTTGCATTTTTCCTCCTGAAAATAGAGTGCTGAATCTCATGTGGTGAGAACTGAAACAGATACAGTAGGAGAACAAGAGTTAAATCGCCCAATCTTTTTCTGACTTTCAGTAGAAAGCCATACAATAAGGATTGTGAGATCATCCAGTTTGGCATCTTTTTTCAGTAGTTGCATTTGTGTGAGGATTGCATGAAGCAGGCATTATGGTAAACAAGGATTTTTTTTAAGCATAAAAATATTTATTTAATGGAAGATAAAGTATTGCTAATGGGATCATGTATTTCCCTGGATTTTAACAGGGAGTGCCTTTGCAATTGTCAACATTTTGTTGGCTAATGTAAGGAAGACACAAGCTCTGTGCCCTAATGTTCAGAGAGCTTGACATTGCATAAACATCTTTGCTATACATCCTTACTGCTGCCTGGTTTTGCTGTTACTGTTAAGACCTAGGACTCTGCTGATGAGTCACCACAAACTGAAGAGATGAGATCTAAACTCAAGAATTCCTGTGCTTGCTCCTTTAGACCATGCTGTTTTCCTTAGGAGTGTTTAATTCACCTTGGGATCTACAAGACCTATGAACCAAGCTTTGTGGCATTATCCACTAACAAAAATCTGCAGTAATAGCAAATGGAGCATGTAAGCTGCCTTGCCAAGGAACTTGATGCTCTCTTTTCTCAGAGGTCTCTGTGCTGAAGGTCTCCCCAAATCTCTCCCTGTTAAATATGAAATCTCTTAGCTCCCCGGAGCCTATGGCTGACCCCCTGGCTAATGGCTTTTTGCCAGTCCTGTTTTATATGTTATATTGTTGGCTGACACTGCATTTTTACAGTTTTCTTTCTCATGGTCTTAGAAGTGGCCATTTTAATTTCAATAAATATATCTCTTTGCCCAGTACACAGTATTCTCCTGGCAGCTTGGTGCTCACAGACTATAGGGAGCTGTAAACAACACTGTTTATACTTTCTGCTGATACCAGAACATTAGCATATAAATAGGGGAGAGATTTAAACAGGCTAAAACAACTCCAGCCTGGCCTATTGGGAAGGGTGGACAATCTGCTTTTCACTCCTCTTGCCAAGGATGTCAACTTTTCTGTGGGACTATTGCAAGAATGAAGGGCTTAAAGAGATGGGAAGCTTTTATCTGACAAAAGAAAGGTCGATGAGCCTTAGAAATGCAGAAATACACTGAATAGCAGTCTGCCTGTTGGGATTTCCTTGTAAGCACTGTTGGTGTTAGTGTGGGCATGTGGAGGGAGGGGAATTACTTAAAAATCACCATAGAGCTGTTGGAGAAGAGCTTCCTTTAAATGGAACATGCAGCAAAGTGTTAAAAATATGATAATTACACCTGCAATGAGCATATTGCTTTAGAAGAAGTTGTTTCATTTACCCTGAAGAAACATATCATGTGATCTTTGCAGTTTTTAGCTGCAGAGTATTTTAGAAACGTGGTACAGCCAAATACTAAATCAAATAACCTCACATATCTTATCTATCTATTGAACTACTTAAATTCCAATCACCTTTGGCACCAGTGAAAGATAGGCATGAATGCTGCAGTTACCATCAAATTGCTTGAGTCCTTTTTTCATGCAGTTGAAGTTTGAGTTTATTTTTTGTCATAGAATATGTAAAGCAGGGTTAACAGGAACATAGATACAAGGGAGAAAAGAGGTTCTCAGTTAACAGTCCATTGGAAACCAGAAAGACAAGGAAACCAGAAAAACAAGACAAGGAAAAAAACCAGCCAGAGATGATATTTCCAGGTGAGAAAGGGGTACTGTGCGATTATAAAGAAGTCTGTCACATAAAGAGTGGAGGTGAAACTGTGAAACAGAACTTAACTGTGTTGGAATTTGTTGTGGGCTTTGTAGATGTGCCCCAGTGGCCTGTAGGCCTTTGGACAGACTTCCATTTCAGGGCTGGACAGCTTTGTGTGGAGCAGCCACCTGCCCCATTTTCCTTCACTCTGCTGGAAGGGGGAATATTTGTGATGTTAATTTTCCTCTTCAGAAGCAATGAAATTTGTGTCAAAACAAGCAATTCCCATGGTTGTTTTGTACCATCACCTTTCTGCTGCCTCTAGAAAAGAGTGGTTGCAAAGTTACAGTCCAAAAACTGGTAGAAACACTGTGATTTGCAGTGTTTACTACACAGAAGTTGCTGTAGGGATGTCCTGCATAGCCACCATAAATATGGCAGTGAGTGGGGCACATGAAAGAGAGGAGATGGAAAGTGACTGGCTTTTACTCTAGGCCTCTTCTAGAGCTCTTCATCTGCTGCATCAGCATTTGATCTTCCCGGTGGTTTGTCTCAAGTCCTGGAATAACTGGCAGTGGTGGTAAAACACAAGTCAAAAGGCACTTTTCAAATCAAACTGCAGTGCACACACAAGCTCGTGCCCGTGCAGTCAGGAGCTAATGCAAGCAGGAGACAAACCTGTGCCTTGCTTGGAGTGCAAGTTGCCAGTAATAAACAACTGCCTTTGACAGTGCAACTTTGACATGACAGCTGCACACTGCAGGGGTGGCTCCATTGGAAAATGAGACATTTCTGTGCTGGGGACAATGGGTGTCCCAGAAGGGAGAGGCATTAGGATTGAGGACTGCAGAAGACTCTTGTATTTCAGAAAAGGCCTTGATCACAAAGCTACCATATTCTCCCAGAGGATTAGTTGCCCTTAGATTAACCTCATTAACAGTAATTATGAAGTCTGACACATTTCTCTGTCATTATCTTCCTTGTATCATGTTGAAGGATTTCTTCCCCCTGCTTCTGTCTTTTTATCTGTCTGTTGGATTAGAGACCAGAGTTTTTTCACTATGTTATCTCTCAAGCTCTTTTCCTTCAATGTAAACTGGCCAGTTTTAGTGCAGGATACATTGCAGTGATCAAAGTTTAGTATCTTACTTTTGTCAGGCAAATGTGAGATGAAAGGGACAGCTAGTTGTTCAGATAGTAGCCTTAATATTGCTGAGGGTAAAACTGTGCTTTGTCTTGAGGCTGGAATTACAGTTCCATGGTTTTTATCAATCTTTAATGAGTGTAGGCTTGGAAAAATGTTCTCCATCTTTTGGAATTTCTGTGTCTGTTGGGAAGGAGATGGCTAAAGCACAACTGTCCTGGTGACTTGAGGTGAAGATTAATTAAGTACCAAGTGTCTTGTCTTCAAAGAAGGGTGGTCAACCAAAGTCTTAACAGAGGAGAGGAGCTAGAAAGTGCATGTACACTAATTTAATTTGTATAAAGGATGTTGTGCCCAAATAGCAGAGGAAGGATTCTGTTCAAACTTGGCATATTTGAAGATTGTGATGAGATGTTCTTATCTACCCTGTGTCTCCAGCACTCAAACCAGAGTGAAACAGGAATTGTGGCATTGGGACTGAGTGAGCTCCTTGATCATGCAGTCCCCATGCTGGATTTAAAGAATCACAGTGGACATTCTTTTTTCTTGTGCCCAAAGATCAAGAAGCAGACGAAACCACAGCAATGCTTTAATCATTAAAAGCCTAAGATGGAGAGATGATACCTGGAGCTGAGCTATATTAAATGTTTCTTCCTGCTCCATAAACTCAGTTTATGTTATTTGTGACAAGATAACAAGGAAGTTTCCCCTTCCTCAGTTTGATTGTCACTTGTAAGGTAGGTCCCATTTGTTTTCCCTAAAAAAAAAACCAAAACCAAACAAAAACAGGGAGGCCCTTGGTCAAACTAACACAGCCCTGTTGTATATACTCCTCTCACCAGAGGGCAATGAAGTCAAATCTGTTAGTATAGGCCTGTCTGGCATTACATAAGCGATGTCCCCTGTGTGCTGAAACCCAAGAATACCACCTGACTAGGCAATAGTATTTGAATAGAAAGGTGGCACTGGGTCAGGGTGACTCCAGCACAACAGGTGGCACACAGATAAGCAGGCTGCCCCAATTGTCCGAAAAACAGCATGGGATACCAGTGGGAGGACTTGGCAACAGTCACTGCAGGAGTAACTGGCATTCACACCTACTTCAGTGGCAGATAAACTTATCTGCATCTCAGTAAATCTGCTTCTAAAGTGGCTTTAATAGCCTGCATTAATAAGACAGATGCATTGCAAAAACAATGGGGTTTGGTGGCAAGACACTTCCATTCCAAGCAATTGAATTCAACCTGAAGCACAGTTTAAGTGCAGAAAAGCTGTGACGAGTAGACGGCCTGCAGAAAGCCAAATGGGAAGAGAGAAGAGCATGAGCTGCTGCTGCTCCTTGGAGAATTTTAAAGAGGGTTGATGTGAACTGATTGAATCAAAAGTGAATGGGAGAGGTTAACGAGTGCAAAGGACTGCATTTGTAATGTCTTCATTTTTCCATTACCTTTCCTTATTCTCTCTAGAGCGCTGCTATTTAATTTATTTATTTTATTTGAGCAATAAGCAGCTCAGCCAAGGACTGTCATTTTGTATTCTAGTCTGACCCAGTATTTTCCAGGGTGCCAAACAACCACAGTGTGGATGCTTCCACCCTCCCCCCAGCCCCAACACACAGAGGATCATCTATGCAAAGCCTTACAAAGCCTTTCAAATGTCCTGCAAGTGGGACAAAGATAGGAGGAAATGAGATCTCTTCTCAGATTTCAAGAGTCCATTTAAATTTTATACTATGTGGGTGAACTGGGGTTCTCACCATCAGGCTTTGGGAAATGAAATTTTTGCTTTTGTGTACCAGCTCGACTTCAATTCAGGAGCCCCATCACAGCTACTATTTAACATTTGACTTGGAGATGAATGCATTTGGAGAGTGTTTTGAGGGACAGTGACTTTCAGTGAAGCCTTGTGGCCAGGTTGAATCAGCTGAATCTGAACCTGTTCAAACAGGTGATCCTGTTTCTAATCAGAGTGGGCTAAGGGCAGGATGGGCTATGGAGGACCAGCTCCCACTCTCTCCTGGAGCAACTAGATGGTTGCCTTACAATTCTTGCTCACACTTGTGCTGTAGTGAAGGATTTTAGCCTCCAGAGCTACTGATCCATCAACATGCATGAACACAAAAAGTGTATTTGCTACAAAAGCACTGACCTGGGAAGATGGTGGCTTGGCCATGCCAAGCTGGGGTGCACCCACTGTGCCTTCCCTACTTGCCACTTGATAAATACTCCGCTCCTTCCCCCACCCTCCTGCCTATTTTCCACAGCAGAGAGCAGACACAAGGGGACCCTTTCATCTTGGCATATCCCCTTGCTGATTAATGTGATGCAATGTTCCCACAACACCACCACTATGCTGGCCATGTAATTAGGCAGGAGATAATGAATGCTTCAGAGACTATTCAGGCAGCAGTGCCCGCCTCCCCGCCGAACAAGCTCCTTTCTCAGCAGTGAAGCCAAGTGGAAGGAGCAACAGCAGAAATGCCATTGGTGCCGCACTTAATTGTACAGGAATCAGGGGCTCTCGCAGCAGAAAATAGAGTAAGGGCCAGTGTGGGAGAGATGGGCAAGTGGATCTACTCTGATATCTTGGGGCCAAACTCTTTTTTATGATTTTTCATGTGTTTGACCTTATGGCAGGAGAAGCCTTAAATGTGCACATCTCTGGTTTTGTGTGTGTGTGCCTTTTTTGTTTCAAATCATTAGGGAAAGACATAATTTAATAAGCATAGAAATCTGTCTTCTCAGTAACCCAGAGGCAAAGATGCTGGTGCTACTTAGTGGCCTTTGAAATGTGGGAAACACTGGGGACACAATAGGCTTATTCTCTTTTAGGGGGCTTTACAGTTAAGCTACCATTGTCTGGCTAACATTAGCAAGAAAGATACTCTCCTTTCTCCCCGACCTCTGTGTGGACTCTGAGAAAACAACCAATTGGTTTAAAATGCACTGTCCAAATGCCTTCAGATCACGCGAGAATAAAGCCAGCAAGGAGCTGAAAGTCTGTCTCATCAGCTGGAAACCAATGAATCTACTGTCAAAGGTCTTAGCAGAAATTCAGTCTTCTGCTCAAATTGCTTTCTGCACTTTTTAATTATTTTGTTTGGTGATGCAAAATCTTTTTAGACCTCATACCTGACCATACTACCTACTAAATGTAAGCAGTGCAACCTGCTGTGAGAAACTGGTAGAACTCACCATAAACTGCCTTCAATAGTTATAAAAATAAAAGGTTAACTGAAATTTTGTGCTCAGGACAAATAGGTAGAAAACAGCTGTTGTGATAGTGATGAATCAGGGAGGCTCAGTTTCTGTGAGGATTAGGTTAATTTCTAAGCAAAAGGTCACTGGAGGGTGGAGTACGTCAGAAAGAGGAATTTACAAGTTATAAAATAGAACAATTCATATGCACACTCACTTTTAAGCCTGCTTCACTCCAACAAGCTCTAAAGCCATAATGTGTCCTTTTGTAAATAAGTATGTTCCCAGGCAGACCCACTGATCACCCTGCTGAATTAAGTGACAGACTCTTTTGTACATCCCTTCTTGAATGACAGATGGATGCAAGTTATATTATTCTACTGCTTAAACACATTTTCTAATCAATTTATATATAATGTGCTGCATGTCACTGCTGTGCATTTTGACTCTGCATCAGAAAATTCTTAGGCTTTCCTAGTATCTAGTGTCAAGAAAAGAGATTTCACTGAGATTTCACTTCCTCTCATGTTGCAAAGTAATAGCAGAGTTGTGATCCAAAAAAAAAAAAAAAAAACATGTCAGGGAGAGCAGCTCTTACAAAAGAAAAATCAGTTCCACTGGTATCTTCACAGAGCTGCCCAGTGGTATGCATAGTCGTGTGCCCCCATTTCATATAACACCCTGCACTCGTTTGTGCCATGCTGTTGTGTCCCCAAGCAGATGCTCATAGTCTGACTGTAACCCTCAGATCATGTGTTGTTTATTTCTCCTCCCTCTGTCATATGCACAAACACAGCCTACAGACTCTATGGGTGAAACAGAGAAGGGAAACAGATGACACGTGATGAGAGCATTACAGTGCTTCTGACATGGATGGTCAGCATTTTATTGGTGTCAGGGACTCAAAGGTTAAGAGGCAAAAGAATGACTGAGGAGCCCTGTTGTTCCTGCCCAGAACTGGGAAAGAACTCTGTACTGAAAAGAGTTTCAAATGTTTTCCATCTGTCTATGTTATTTGCTGGCATGGAATAATGCTCTAACACCAGCCTAGGTCAGTACTTCTCTCAGCATGATGTCCTCCAGAGGAACGTAAAGACAATGTCAGCATTTACTCTGATTTCTAATCTGGACTTATATTGAAGAGTACCATTCCTGTGAACCGACCAGGCTGAGGTAAAGGTATTTGATTATCTTACTGACAGCTCAAGGCAACATCCTATAGCAGTGAGCATGTCCAACAGGTTTCAATAGGAATGAAAACAAGCACAAGTCATGCGGGATCTATGAGACCAGCTTACTCTCGTAAAGTAGGTTATCTCCTTGTGATATCTTTCTTCCCTCTGCCTAAGTTAACAAAGCAAATTGCATCAAACTTCATCATGCACTGCACATCTGGGAGTGAATTTTCCAGGACAAAAGCCATGCAGTCACCAAGAGTTCAGTGACATGACCTTTCTCGGAGCAACCCACAAAGAGATTGACACTTCTAGAATTATGTGATTTTGACAACATCTGGAGTTCAGTTGTCTCTGGTGAAACAGATGTTTCACTTCTGCTGATCACAAATTTCTCGCCATGTTCACCATTCTAAGTTCTATTTCAAGTAGTATTCAGCCAAGAAATGAACATAAATTTGCTTGGAAACTGTTCCAAAGAATCTGCTATGTGAACTTCAGAATGTTTTGCTGCTTTACTTGCTCTTGACAAGCTCTGAAACCCATCCAGTTCTCTTAATTGGGATGGAATCTCTTTTGCATTTTTTCTATTGGCCCAAGTGATGTCAGGACCATCCCAGTGAAATGCTAATAGTGTAATAGGAAGAAAAAAGGTAAAAGAAGAGTCTGTCTGTTTTTCCCTTGCTGTTACTCTAACAAGGAAAGAGTATTGCAGCAACCTATGCTCCCAAATTGTTGTAAACCTGAACCATTTTCTGGTCTCTTGCAGCTGTTGCAAAAGATAAGTCAGGTAAGAATAATGATACTAAGCAGCACCACGATCATGGAGCCTTTGCTGTGCTTTTGCTGTGGCTTGTGTAGACTCATTCAGTTCCTGCAAACAGAATGCAGTGTGTTAAGAAGTCAATAGCATAACAGTTCATAATTCAATTTTCATCTGCTTTGCATTTTACTCTTTTAATAATAAGAGTGAAAAGTTAAAAAAAACCTGTCTTCTGGCACAGCATAAGAGGTTCACCAACAATTTCTGGAGTGTCTCAGAGTTGAGGAACATCAAAACTGGCCCAAGAAATCATACCAGAAGAAAGAGACATGACCAAAGTCCATCTCCAGCAAACCTCAGCACCTAGGGCAGTATTTCCACACAGGTCTGAGCAGGTGTGGGAACAGATGCCATTTGTGCCAGGTAGAGTGCTGTAATTTTAAGATGACAGTTTTGCTGGGAAATAGAAGAGAGTAAAGAGAGCAGCGGGAGGCCTGGCGTGGTACTGCATTCAGTCCTGACACTGTACCCCAGCTCTGGCATCAGTACAGTCCTCTGGCCCTGTGCTCCCTGTCCTCTCATGCCCAGTACAGTATGAGCCACATATGAAGCTACTGACTCACACGCATGGCCCAGAACAGTCTTGGTTTTACCTGTGTTTGGTTCTCCATACAGCACTGCATGGTCATGTTCTTGTACAAAATCCTCTCTCTTAAGTGCTGCCATCACTCTCTGTCCTAGCTTTGCATGACAACCCATTACCCAGCTGAAAAACATATTTCTACTGCTACTAATATACTTCCTACTAGTACTTCTTCCTCCTACTAACTTCTCCCCAGTATAAAACTTCTTTACCTTAAAACCAAACTGGAGCAGGAAGAGGGCTGTTGGAAAAAAAAATGTGTTTTTAGATAAGCAGCTGCATAACCAGCTGTAGCAAGGGCACAAAAGAGGGGCAAAAGCAAGCTTATAGCCAGCTTCTGCACTTGCCAGTCACAGCAGGCAGGAGTTTTGCCAGAGCTGAGAGCTCATAAATATGGAGACACTAAAGAGTTAAAAAGATTTTCAGGGAAAGCTGGCTGATGAGAGAAGGGGAAAAGAGGAGGAGCGATCCTCTTGTGCACAGATTTTCCAGAGCCTCCAGAGATCAGAAAGCCCCAGGACGCTTTTCTTTTACATGTTTTAATTTAGGTAGTTGGAATCTAAATAGATAATGATTTACCCTAAAATTGATGTATGGTGACAGGATACGACTTGTCATAGCAATCAGAACTGCAACATATGACTGAAATTCAACCCTCAGAAACAGCCTGAAATACAGCCTGAGAGTGAGTGAATCTTACGGTCTTATTCAGAAACAAGCAGTTATTTGCTGTGAGTCATTAAAAATTTGAGATCTGACAAGGTACTGAAATAGCTCAGATATGCACCTATATGTGTCACACATATCTTACCAGTTCCTGGTAGCCAGCCTTTTTCTCATTTAATTTCATCTCATTACCCAAAGATATGCCCCTTGTGCATTTATTTTGTCAATGAAATGCTAGCTTTATTGGAATATCAGCTCTGTAGGGGTTGCCAGGACATATAAAAAAGAACAGCCATAAACTATGTTCATTATTATTGCAGTGCAATGCCAGGTCTGGTACTGCTTCCAAAAAGTAGGAAAGGGAGAACAAAACTTAGCATGTCCCTGACCTGTCCAGAGGACAAAACAGAGAGCTTTTATTTTATTTGTTTCTACAGTGACTCAGTCTGTAGTAACTGGGTTAAAGTCCACTTAGAAACGAATAGAACAAAAGGCCTCCTGTTAGTGCTGGACATTTTCCCTCTTCAGATATCACCAGAAGAATTTTAAAAAAAAAAGGAAAAAGAAAAAGAAAAAAAAGCCTCTAACAGAATGCAGGAAACCGCAAGCTTATGGGAATGTAGCAGCACTTTGGAAAGGAAAACACTGCCTCAGACTTTCATCTGCAGGACTTGCACTTTTTTTCCCATTTTTTCCTTACCTTCTTTTCATCTCCTTACAGCTAGAAGTATTTGCCAGGTCAACACACAGCCTGGAGGAAAGGCTGGTGGGGAGTGCAGTTAAGTTGCAGGGGGCCATTGCCAGATCCCAGACAGAGAGGAAAAAAATTGGCTTGTGCAGATCACTGTAGTCTGCAAGGGGACTCCAGCATAGAGGGAGAGAGCTTTGGTGAAGCTGGAACTTGCAATAGTTACTTGCCAGACTGAAGAAGATCTGGGGGATCCGGGTCAGAATCCTACAAGGGGGGGGGGGGGGGAAGGAGCTTTTTAATAGTTTTTATTTGGTATATCTGTTTTTTTTTTTTCTTTTTTTAGCTTAATGACATCTAAGTAACCAATTACATAATGTTCTCTGAAACTATAAAAAAAATAGCTGAAATGCTTTCTGTATTCCATTCTAAGTATTGTTATGACATGCCTATATTTTTGTTATGAAAAAAGCATTTTCCAGCAAACATTCACTGAATTTCATTAATTTTCACTTCGACTTTTTCCAAAGGAATGTGAACTGGCAGTAACAGAGAAAACATGTTAAAATTTTATTTTGCATATAAGAACGATCACTTCATTGAATCTTCCAAAACTTTACCATCCCTGCAACTCCCAAATCTGAGGAAAATTGCAGCTGTCTAAAATGAAATGGGAAATTGAAGTTAAATATTATTTCTTGTCTATAGCTTTAGCTATTATTATGATCCTTTTTAGTACCAAAGACTATGTTAATTTTTGTTAGGTGAGCTTTATGTTGACCTAGAGCAGGGAAACAACTTGGTAAAAGGTGTAGTGTTGGGTGTAAGGGAAGAATGGGGATGCATAGCCAGTGCTGTACCACATAAGTCAACTGTTATTTTAGTTTTGACTGCTGCAGAACCATAATCTCCAGTGGTAAGCTTTTGACTGACTTGACCAAGACTGTGTTGCACATAAGTAGTTAGTTTATTTAGTTAGCTGACTGATTCCATGCTGAGTTAGAGAAGTTTGTCTTTTGTGTTCATAGTTAATAGGAAACAGAGTCGACCTTGCCATGCCTATTTCACTGAGAACTGATGACACCAAGCAGAGAATTGAGTCTTTAAAACAAATTTCTTTTTGTAACACTATACGAACTAGTTCCTTGTAGTAGTTGGTGATGTGTTATATACAGGGTCTCCTCTCCAGGTCATTTGAGCTGGTTTCCTTATAAGAAAAAAGAATCAAAAATTGAATGATTGGTTATCATTCAATGTGAAGTGAGTTAATCCAGATCCTACTGGACAAATTATCTTCTGAAATGCATCTAAATTTTGCTTCTTAATCAGCATTTTCTTTAAAATAATGAAGTTCAAATATTCTGTTTTCTTACACAAACTCTCCTGCCTTAGCCCTCTCTAGGCTGAAGAATTTGAGCTCTCCCAGCCTTTCTTATATACCAGCCCCTAACCATTTTAGGGTCCCCCCACTGGACTTCAGTTCAGCTTGCAAATGTCTTTCTTGCAGTGTATGCAGTGAGCTGGACACAATATCCTAATCTTTGTTGACTAACATATGGTTAAAGGCTATTTTGGCCATAGTGTGATCACAGCTGGTCACAGTTGAAAGCATATTTTAAAACCCTGTCCAGGGGTAGAAAATTAAGCCTGACTAGCCAGGGTGTTTTAAAACACAGTTGGGACTACTTACACTGAAAAATTCCAACATCTTACAACATGTGCTGTCTAACACACTATTTAGCACTTACATATGAAGCAGGACTCTTCCTACCTGGGTAGTTTTAAGTCCAAATCTGAGGAGTTATTATAATTTAAATATTAGAGTTAAATTTAGCATCATCCCAGCAAACAGATGTTCTAACACAAAACCATATCCTAGTATATATGTGCTGACTTGAAGCACGTTTGGTAGCTAATCCAGTTTATTACATGAGGCACTTCAATTTCATCTTCATGCATCAACCATTCAGTTGGAAATGGAAACATACAGCTGGTTCATAAGGGAGAAGGCTCACACGGCTCTGGCTCACAGGGAGTACATCATTCTCTGCTGTGGCACAGTAAAGGCATTGCATTGCCACATGCAGAAGGACATTCATTGCTTTTTAAGGTCCAAATTGTCCTTGATAACCAGCACTGCCAATGCCAGTGTTCACGGGGAGCAAGGAATGGAGAAATTCCCTGAAATTTGTTTAAGGTTCAGAGCTTTTAGCTCCACCTTCCTGAGCCGAAAGAGAAGCATTTTTTCTCTGCTCTGTCTGGTACAGCTCTCTGGAAAACTTCAGCTTGGCGCACGCCCCCTCAGCCCCTGAACTTTGTAATTTTTCAGCTGCCAGAATCACTAACTGCCCAGTTTTATGTAACTCCAAGTATCTGCACTGGAGCTGGAGAATACACACATGGAGGAGGTTTTGTGGCTTTTAAGCTATGCCCAGAAGTTTGCCTTTTTTTTTTTCTTTGGTGGGACGGGGAAGAAGAGGAATGCAGTAAGGGTATACACAGGACTTTTCAAAAGAGAAGGGAAATTCTGTCTGCTGTGAGCTTTGCTTTTGAAATCCCCTCTTTTTTTTTGGAAGGGGCCTTAAACACGTTTCAGGAGGAGGGGCTTGCTCTTATGTTTGATAGGTATAAATACATCCATAATAATTTTTAGAGGTTTTCAGTACTTTGTGTTTGTTGCCTGTTGCTCAGAAAGCCAAATCTAACTTTCTAAAGCCACTGTCAAAGTCTGTATAGCCAAAAGGGACCAGCGATTTTCCCCAACCCCAACTAGCAGTTTCCCAGATGAATATGCTGCGCCTGAGTTTCTGCAGCCAAGCAAAGCAAACAGTTATGCAGCTTTTGTGGCACTTGAAGCTTTTTATTCCAGTACCACAAAAAAAATGGCAAACACTCAGAGAATCCAGGCGGGGCAGAATTTACAGAATCTGTAACCCCCTTTTCCCTCATTCCCTTTGAAATTGTTTGCAAACCCCGAGTCAGTTTTTGTGTTGGCCATTTCAAACTAAATACATTGTGGTGGTGTGTGTGAAAAGCAGCAAACTGCAAGAATGAGGCTTCAGCACTATAATAACAAAACAGCAAACAGCCTGTGAAGCCAGGGACAACCCTGCAATAAACTAGTGTATCCAGAGCTTTAATCACAAGTGACCTAGCAATAACAAATCAGTGCATGCCTGTGGGTGTGGGAGAGAGACGAACAGAAGTGAAAGAGATGCATTCCAGAAGGATAGAGAAAGAGAACAGAAATATTGAGGTGTGGAGGAGGTAAACAGGAGGAGCATGTACTTTTGATTGTGTTGTTTGTGCATGTACATTCTAAACAGTTGAAGTTAAAGCTTTCTTCCTGTTTCCTACAACAACAATGCAGAATTTCATGCATTTGCCAAATGTTGAAACAGGAGCAAAAATTCACATCAGTTCCTCTTGAAACACAATTAAAGCTGCATGAAAACAGCAAACTGTTAATAAACACAACATCCAAGTCAGAGTTGTTATCTGCAAGCCAGTTGTGGAAGTAGAGAGGAGCCAAAGGTACGATGTCATAGGGGGATGAAACTAAATCAAAAACAAAATGGAACTTTAGAGAATTGTCAATAAGGTTAGTTTTAAAGAGACGTGGTTAAAGAGAAATAGCAAACTGTGCATAACAGAGATGTGTTAATGAATTGCAGTCTTTCCAGTGACAGAATCAAGTAAAATTGTAGATGTGGAGATATGATTCTCTTGCCATGCAACTGAAAGGCCATCTCGCAGCTTGCAAGACTACCTTCTTGGATGTAAATGAAATGGAGCTTTGGTTAGGGCTGCTGTGTGTCTCCCAGGGACAAGGAGTGGCTGAAATAGCAAGAGAAGAGTGGACATGCGTACAAATGGAGTGATTCATGACTGTGTGTATCCTCTGTCCAGGGGAGAGGCAAATGTGTCAATGCAAACAGAACTGCTGCTTCACAATCCTTAGTGAGGTTTTCTTTTCCTGTGACTCCTTTGGGGCCATGTTGGTGCACAGCCTGTGTGCTGGAGGCTGAATTGGTTCCGAGTGCACTTAGTATTTAAAGACATTAATAATTTAGGGCTGTCAGCCACAGCTTCGTTTTATGTGATTGAGGCTTCTGACCTTCCCAGGCTGTAATTCCCAAAAAGCGAGGGACTGGAGAGCACAAGGACAAGGCACAGAGAGTGCTCAGCTGTGGAACACCCTTCTTGTCTGGGTATGACTATGGACTCCAGGGAGAGCCTTCCAAAGAGACTGAGATTAGGGTCTGGCAAGGAC
Organism: Sitta carolinensis; assembly: GCA_032173965.1. NCBI lineage: Eukaryota > Metazoa > Chordata > Aves > Passeriformes > Sittidae > Sitta > Sitta carolinensis. Next base: position 11,724,888 of record JAVUNC010000006.1, on the reverse strand, counting down.
GAGAGTTACTTTACTGAAGTCCACTTTTCTATCAAGTGTCTTTACCATATTGCTGTTGTGGATCCAGAGTGGTTAGGGGTCAGAACAAACATTGTTCTGCTTGCTTCCCATATCTTCTCATGGTTTTTAAGGAGAGTGATGACTTGTTTGGTCTCTGCCATGTAAACAGAGCCTGCATGTAAATAGAGTGCTGTCTGGTGTGGCCTTAGCCAGTGCCAGGCTCAGAAGGCAATAGAACCGACTCAGAAGGCTCTAATGGAGGTAATGACAATGTTGGAGTTTACAGCAAAGGTCAGGGACAAGAAAGCAGCCCATCTTTTGAAGGCCATAGATTGTTGCAAGTTCAAATTGGGGAAAGGAGCAAATGTCTGTATTTGTTTTCGCCTTTTCTTCCAAGGCTGACTTGGGAGATTGAGTGACTGAAGTCACTATATACTGAACCTTACACATTCCAGACAGTGTACTGATCAAAGCTGTCCAGGGACATTGGTTGTGTGGAATTGGGAAGTGTTGCCCTGTGCGTGTTGTCACATTAAAGGCTTTTTTCTCCTGAATCAAATTTGGGCAGTGTACTGGCATAGGATTCCTTCCCTCTCCACCCTGCCCAGGCCAGCTGGCTCACGGCTCTAGAGTTTGGCAGGTATGTTTTGGGCTGGGTGCATATCAACAGTGTCCACCCTCTCTTGAAATTCCTAGTTTTACCTGAACTGCTGTTGAAGGAGTGGAGTTATTTGTGCAGAGGATGCGGAGAACTGGAAAGAAAGAGAAGGTCAATAAGTGCAGCTTTGAGCACACATGCAGAACTCCTCCATGGAGGGTGGCAGGAATGACAGAAATGACAAGAGCAGTGGATTTGTCATGTAGTGCTGATAAGAGGCAGAGGGCCAGAGCCTCTCCCTGAAATTGCACAGGAGAGACTAGCCCTGGCTCCCTCCCTCTTACTGCCCAGTGTGGGATGGCTGTCTGAGAGGCCAGTCCTGGAGAGGCACATCATTACCCTGTGCTTTCAAGGCCAAAGTTGCCCAGTGTCCCGTGTGACCTGGGAGAGGTGCATGCACAGTGGAGGGCACTCTGTGCCCCCAAAGGCTCCCAGTTTCCGCTGCTGCCAGTGAAGGAAGCCAAAACTGGCTTTGCTTTACAGTGCCAGGATGCAGCTCAGAGGATGTGCATATATTTTTCTAAGCTACACAAGTTGACACAGCAGACAGTCCCAGCATGAGAGGAAAAGGTAAAACAGAGTGACCTCATTTCAACAAAAAAACTCATCCATCATACAGAGAAGTTAGTAAAAAGCATGGCAATTAAATACGTGCCAGCAAATAGCTTCAAATCCTAAGTCACCCATGCCCAAGAAAAGCAATGCCTGTGCCCATTTGGAGGAAGAGATAGTGCTTCTTAGTTTTTTTCTTTCAATCTGTGCAGCCTCTGAATCCTCTACAGCCAACTTGCTTCTTTGGACTTCCTTAACAGAGGCAAAGAGTTAATTTGAGGATAATGGAGAATTTCTCTCTCTTTGGATGATAAAAATTATAAGGTAAAGTCCCAGTGTGCTTGCCAGTATTTGGAATGCAGTTGTTAAGTCCCAGCTTTGCATCCTGAAAATTAGGACTCCGATAGCCAGGACCTGTAGTATCTCAAGTGGAAAGGTGATATTCCAAATCTGCAGGTAGCATTTTTGTGAAATTTAGCAGTTGACCTCAGAAAAGTGTTTTGTCAATTTCCTTTTTAATTCCAATATCCTTACTTTTATTTTGTTTCTGTTTCTCTTTCTGCTAAGATGAAGCAACAAATTCAGAGCTTTAACTTTTGGGAGTGTCAGACACATTCAGATTTCTAATTGGATTAATGCAACAAAATAATGGGTTAAATCAAAACACACAGAAATGAAAACATTCCTGTCTTCTAAAAAAGTTTGGTTCCAGATTCAAGCATATTTAAATAAATTCTTGTTTCTGCTACTAGCCAGAAACCATGGTGAGATAACTGAAATCATATGGGGGGAAAAAGGAGGCAGAAAAATTCTCAATGTAACAATGTTTCTTTGGCTGCCCTGTCAGGGAAAGAACTAGCAGAATGTTTCTGTCCACTCTGCTTTGCAACTGGCTAGCTACACTAGCTTATTTTGTTTTCTTCTGAATGAGTTGAGTTTTGCAGGAAACAGACTACTGGCATGATCTGGTACAAGAAGTCTATGTTATTGTCTGCCTGGCCTCTCTTACTGGGCAGATCCAACATGGCTTTCAGCAAAGATGCTGCCTGCTTCCACTGTCTTTTGCTCAGTTACTAGCAATGATGGACTCGTGTAGGAGCTGTTAGGAAGGCCTCAAGTCTCACTGTGACCAAAGTCTCACAAGATTGTGAAAAGCAGATTGTATGACAGGGTGATGACAAGGCCAAAGAATGGGCCTGATGGAACGAATAGGTGGCAGGGGAGAGGGAGAATGGATCTACTGTGTACTTACCCTGCACAACCTCATGTAATCACAAAATTCCATGAGGGGAAATTAAATTCCAGTCATTTGTGTTTCAGTGAAAAGGAAAGAGAAAATCAGGTGACAGAGAGGAGAAAGTTCCATGTGTTGGATTGTAGTTAAAAGCAGTATATGGATGATTTCTGTCTGAGGCCCTGGTTTGTGTATGGGGTGGCACAAACCACTCAGACTCCATTGGTTCCCCCAGCACCTTCTCAGGGTCAGGACAAGCCTCAAGGAGTGCCAGAAGTGCACCTTCAGCCTGAGTGGGCAAGCATGGTGGTGTTTATCCCTGTTACAGGAACAGGAGGACTTGAGACCCAGAGTCACACAGTGGGTCTGGTTGTCTCTTGTGACTCTTGTACAGGGCTGTGACTCCATCAACAGCAAAAGATTCACTCTGACTTGTGACTGCATGTGAAAGAGGTGTTAAGACAAGGAAGTCCACAGCAGAGCAGAGCACACAGCTGAGAGCTCCCGACAGCCCGGTGCTAATTTGTGTTGTGCTGTTGCATTGTTTCTTTCATTTGTGTTGGAAAAGGTGCACCCACACTTTGCAGCGAGCAAACCTTGACAGCGTTCTCACCTCCCTTGCACTGTGTCAGCTGGCACCTCCTCTCTCTCTGGGCACACGTTCTCATTGCAGGAGAAACCCTGAGCACATTGAGGCTGCCCTGCTGCAAACAGAACAACACACAGTGACACCAGCGGGGATAAAGCGCGGAGCCCTTTCCTCCCCTGCTCCTGCTCCCACTCCCAGGACAGACGCCATCAGCTGTCTGTTACTGCAGGTTACCATGAGCCTTTGTCCCTGGATCTCCCAAAGTGCATCTTAAGTTTCTGGCAGCCGGGCTTGCAGGACCCGGAGACAGACCCTCTGCCTGCTCCACATCATGCCTGCCTAGTGCTGACCTTCCCTGCCCTCTGGCCTCTGCCCTCGCCTCTCGACCTGTGGGATTATTCCTGTTGTGCTTTCTCCAGGAGAAGGCCCCTCAGCTGGTGCTGTAGTGTCGAGGGTGGCTATGAGAGAGGAAGGAAGAAAATCCCCTTCCAATGACTTGCTTTTGTGGCGGGCAGAAATTAACACCCTGGCACACTGCTGAAGTGCCGTTGGAAAAGCACTGTTTTCCCTCTGTGCACTGACCTCCCCCAGGCCACTGTTTTCCCCCCACACCATGCTCAGCTGCCCTCATTTCCAGCCAGGAGAGCCCTTACAATACCAAATTCTGCCCATCCTGCCCTATTTTCTAGTTTTGGTCTGAAGAACAAGACTGGAGTTGGGATTTTAGCCGGAGCTTGTCCTTGCCCAGTCCTCATCTCCTGAAGGGCTGGCTGCCAGGAATAAGACGAGCCGCTTCCTTGGTTACTGCGCCACAGGCCACGGGTACTAGAAGGGGGAAGCAGGGGGATTTTTTGTTTGTTTGTTTGCTTTTCCCTGAACCGTGAAGCTCTGGGCAGTGCTGAAGGCAGGATACAAAACCTGATGGACAGGATCTGGTTTTAGCCCATTCTCCCTCCCCTCTCCCGGAGGAGTGGGGCTTGTGGCCCCAGCAGTCTTTCAGGCCCTGCCAGCGGGGGAGTGAGAACTAGGCCCACGGATTGCATCAGGAGTCTTTTTTCTGGTCATGCTGGTTGGTTATAATGAGAAAATACTCCAAATTCCTAGTGAAAAATCCTTTCTTCCTTTCATTATTACTGGGCCAGACAAGCTAAGCTAGCACCGGAGCCTTGAATGGTGGCTGGCTAGTGGTGCACACGGTGGTGCCAGGGTGGGAGGCAGGGCTCCTGAATCCTCAGCCCAGCATAGCTCTGTGGTTTTTTTATATAAACCCCAAAAAAATCAGCTAACTCATTGTACATTCTGTCTGAACATATCTGGGCATGAAACAGGATCAGTGATACAATCCCAAGTGTTGTTTAAAAGCTCAGTTAGCTAAGTAAAAAAGACCTCACAGTGAAAGATACTTAAACGCAAAGTGGTGGGACTGTCTCAAATTTCATTTCTGAGAAAAGCTGCTTCCAGATGCAGGAGCGAGTACCTTAAAAATGTCCTTTATTTCTTTTTTTTTTTTTTTAATTCCTCTTCATCATGTTTTACAGAAATTTAACTTCTTTTCTAGACAGTAGGTTGGATCCAAAGCAGATGAAGGCTTAATTCAAGTTGTCTTGCCTCACCACTGCGGCATTTGTACCGAGGTGTGACTGGAGGAAGTCAGCAATGCAAGTTTTTCTGGAGAATGTACTGGTTAAATCTTATTGGTGGACTGTGAAATGTAAACAAATAAATATTTAGGAAAGATTTTTATGATTTTTCAGCTGCAAACCTTGCAAACCTGAGTGTATGCTCATTGGTTAGTAGAGTTGTCATTGAGGCATGAAGACTGTGTAGTCCTCACAGGCACTGAACTGAGGGAATTTATCTTCATTTATGTCTGACTTGATTATCATTGCTTCTGTCTCTGGAGTTGTTTTGGTTTGGTTTGGTTTGGTTTGTTTTTTTGGGGTTTTTTTTGTGATTTAGATTATCATTTTAACTCCCAGGAACTCTGAGAAATATTTTTTTTTTTTCTTCTTAGGAGAGGGTCACTAAATTTCTTACACAATTGGTTTGATCAATATGAAATCATCAGCAACGCTAAGGTACTCATTCTCAGTATAGTTGCACTTCATCTCTGGGGGTTTTACTTCAAAGCATAATGAAGAATAGGATCCAGGATTTGTGTATATACTATGTTGCCAATTTCTGTCGTGTTATGTAGAGAAAATCTTCAATTCCTTCCCTGTATGTTTCTCATTGTCCTTTTTAATTTTGTTTCAAATCACCATTTTTCCATGCTTTTCTTTAGCCTTCTCTAAATATTTTTAAATACTCATTAGCTTCTTAATAATCCTCTTAGATAAGTAAATGTCTTTTAACAGTAAAATCTTCTCAAGTTTGGAAAAGTGAGGTACAGAATATTAAAAAATATAATTTCTTAATGAACTCAAACATGCTTCAAAACTTCTAAGTAACTTTTCCTGTCAGCCTCTGAGAATTCTTTAAATGAAAAACAACAACTGTGTGATGGCTAGGAGCAGACACTGAACATAGTAATTTTGGAGGAAATCCCTGGGAATTCCAAATACCCATCATAGCTCCAGATGGCCCGAAGGTCATGTTTTATATTGCAGTATTTCCATTGATTTTTGGAATGGTTTTGAGACATTTCCAGATGTCTTGATTGGAAAAGGTGCTGCTAAAGGCTAAAGCTTGGATCACCACTATAAAGATATAAGAACATCATGGAAAAAAATCCTATCCTTCTTTCTTTTGGTGCATATGTAGCCCCTATCAAAATAATATCTGAGCATCTCATATGTATTTAAAAACAGAAATAAAAACCCTTCTATCTCTCTTTTCCTTCCCAGTCTGTAAGTGAAATAGCTTGATTTGTTCGAAGAACTTTTTCCTTGTGGGTTCTAAATATTTAGCTGTGGTTTTCCACAGTTTATCTACTGTTCCATTACTCCACTGAGAGGAGGAAAAAAAGATGCCATTTCCATTATTTCGTAGAACTCAAAAAGCCACAGTGTTATTTGTTCCCTCTACTGATTCTCATGTAGAACATAACCAACACCATTCCCAGAGTTGTGCATTCATGACTTTATTGATGCATAACCAGGGATGTTTTGGCAGGATTCAATGTTGTGTAAGCCACATGTGATGTTAGAAGAAGGCTATTATATAGAAAGGCTGTATATGTTAATTGCAGCCATGCACAGGATGGGTCTGGAGGTTTAATATTTAACTGTAGAATATGTTTGAGAAATCATTATATTTCCTTATTCCCTTCCTCTGTGAACTTGGTGAAGTAACATTATGTTACACAAGGTCATTTTTCTCTGTTCTGTCTCTCTTTCTGGACTCAATATAAAGCATACTGTTTTAATAATCAGCTTTATTTTTCATTCAAATATCTGCTTTCTCCTTTGAGATAATGGTACAGTTCTGTATTTTCCACATCATTATTGTTTAAAAAGCAGTGTAGAGTATTGCAAAGGAGTTTCCTGAAGCTACTGAAATTTATGGCCACTGTTAGCTCTTTTCCTGAGGGAGTTTTGAGGATTCATCCCTTGTATATGTCAGATTTCTTATAATTATCTCCCTGAAAAAATCTGAAGGCCTTAAACTGAACAGGTCACATGTGCCAAGAAAGGTGGCTTGTGATAAACTAACCAAGATGCTACATAGCAAGTGAAATCAAAACTCTTCAAATCATCCCAAATGCAGTACCTACTGAAAGTAAAGCTTGAAGCCATAAAAGTCCACATCACACTGTGATTCCAGTCCTCAGTGTTGTACACTCACATGTCCACAGTCTTGACTAGAATGGGGTCACGTTCCTTAAGTCACTGTGTAGACCAGCTTTTTTTGACTGTCATGGTTGTTTCCATATCCTACATCAGGAGATCTTGATGCTCTGGGCCACTGTGACAGAAGTCTGTTCTTTGAACACAGTGTGATAATTGCTGGTGTGGCTAAATGTTACCTCTTCTGGCAGCACCCACCTCTGTTTAACTGTGGTTGACTAAGCAGCAGGGTTTTTCTTTGGTTCTTTTTTTCTGAGCTGAGCTATTCGGATGTCTGGAATATGGTGCTATCTGTTGTAAAGTGAAGGCAGTATGTAGTTAGGTGTCATAAATGCTCTCCTGGCATCCAAGGGTGCTGTCTCTCACACATTTATACATGTCTTATAAGAAAGATAACTGAGCCATGTGTGCCTTTGTGGTTGCAGAAGTGTGTTAGTTTAACTTTGGGAGGAGAAGCAATGTGAGATGAGTCTTCATCTTTTACATTCACATGCAGCTAAGTGTTAAAGAGAGGCAGCAGCATTTTGTGATCATTGCAGCTAAAGATTGCTGAGAAATGCTATTATCTGAGTAATTTCCACCCCTTTCCTCATAGTAAAAAATAAATTTCCATATTAAAAAATTATTTCTCTTTCAGAAGTGTCACATTATTTCCAAGTTGCACAATCTAACAGTAGGAAAAAGCAATTATGAATAACACAGAAACAGTCCTGTTTCAGAAATAGGATACAGATATTTGTCTGAATGTATCATCTGCAATACACTTTATGAAACATTGACTTTCCTGTAAGAACCTCTGTGATGCTTCCAATTCCCTTTTACCCTTAAAAATGTAACATTTTCTTCTGCTGTCCAAAGAAGGATCTCACAGCTAATAATAGTTTTAAAGACTTATCAGTGTTTAAGAGGAAACTTCAAAAAACACTTGTTTTTTGTTTGTTCTGCCAATATGGCAATTTTACTGTCGTTCTTCAGTGAAAATAGCTATAGTTTGGAAACAGGATATCTTGCCTATGTCTCTATGCTTGTGGTGTCTAATCATGCAATTTTTGATTTCGGAAATGATTCTCATTCTTCTTTACAAATTCAAGCACACAGAAATATTCCAGCATGAGTCTGCCTGTTCATGTGTACAAAATGTAGTACGCACATCGCTGTTTTCCTAAGTTTTTTATTTACACCATCCATTTTGGGATCTATTTTGGAATCATTCTCACTATGGTAAGAACCTTTAAATGACTTATGGAGACTTAGGTTGGTGGCTTAGTTTGTCTTTATTCTGGCCTAATTCTCCCTCACCTTGCCCCAGCCTTATCTGCCATTGTGTACACTTTCCCCACCATTGCAATAACCTTCATCTTCTTTTAGCTTCCTTTGTCTCTGCCCATCTAATTCCAGACACTAAGCACTTCCTCTCTACCTACAAGGCAAATTCTGCTTTTTTAAGTAGTTGGAGTATGGGAGTAGAAATTTCATAAGTAATAAATCTGACACCCAAATACTGGTCAAGATGCTTTAACTTTTGTCTCCTGATTGTTTCCCTAGGTGACTAAGCAGAAAAAATAATTTCTGGCTAAATGTGGGCTTAATTAGATGTTGGTCTATGAGCTACTAACATTAAAAATACAGGCAACGGTATGGGTGCTGGAGAGTTTAACCACAAATATCTCTTTCAGTGTCTCTTTTTCTTTTAACTTAATTAACAGACGTTAATCTTCTAACTTTCTAACTTAATAGTTCTACAGCTTAGAGTTTATGAAAGACACCACCACGGATCTTCTGAAAATATAATTGTGTATTATTAAAATTATGTCTAAAAAATTTACTTTGTGCATTAGCAGAACAGGAAAGTAAGAATACTTTGCCTTTCTCAACCACTTGGCATTAAAGCATCCAAGCCCTGCAGTTTAGGCCTTGGTCCTTTCCTCCATCTGTGTCCCTCATGTCATATGAATGAGAGGTTCTTTTGCCTGAATGCATGGAGCATTGCCTGGTTACAGGCAACATATTTTAGCCATAGCTCTTGAAGAACTTCACCAAGAAGAGCACATGCGATGATCCTTGTTTTATGGTAGACACCGTGTAATACAGTATATGGTAGAATATAGCGTCAGCCAGCCAGGGGTTCTTGGCTCCCTTCTCCCTGGTCTAACAAGGGGGGGCTTTAGTAGCAGTCTCTGCATCCTCCACTTTATAATATGGACAGGCAGTGGTAGTCCCTCTTTGTACTCACTGCTTAAATCAAAGGAGATGCAGAAGACTATAAGTAAGGAGAATGAGTCTCCTTATAAGTAAGGAGAGAATGAGTTTTCTAATTCTTTCATGCTTAACAACTTCTGCTTTTTATGGCAACAGAAATAAGTGTACTTACACACTGACAAGCAGTTGCCCACAGCACATGCTCAGCCTTTCATGACTGAAGTTGCATGCATGTACAAGACAGCAGAAGTGAAACTACTGTGAGTCCCTGTGAGGATTTATAAATGAGGGAGGACTTAAAGAGTTAAGAAAAACCCTCTGCATATACCTGGTATATAAAACTGTCATGTAATCAAATGCAAGGAATGCACTCTACTGTGTACATTAGCAAACACTCCATGCAAGCTGGCTGGCAGAGGTTCAGGGTTTTCAGTGCTGCCTTGCATTACAAAGCCCTTCTTTGTTCTCTCAGCTCTGTTTTAAATATCTGATGACTATTCCACACCGTGTTAGTGCCAAATCCCCAGCTTCACTGCAGACTCTTTACAACAGCATATTGTGGGCAGATTGGATGGGGACGGGCTGGTAGAATGTGGGTATCTCCCCTTTCTTTGCTTCTCAGGCAAGTAGTCTCACCAACTCTGCTGTCTCCCTGTAATTTCTGTACCCCTTGTGCAGCCACCTGGATAGTGTTCAAAGCCAGAAGAAATCACTAGGGTATGCAGAAATTGAACTTGGATCCTCTGACATGGCAACGGCACTCCGCAAATGTGCATCAGGATGGGTGTAGTCGAGGTTCAGCCAAGGAAGGGCAAATGAATCAAAGAGTGTTCTTGCAACAAATATTTTTGTTGAAACTTGTTGTGCCTATACTGTTTTTGGCTGCATCTTGCCTGAGCTTGCTAGCCAAGTAGGATTTGACTTTGAAAAAAATTAGATGAAAGATTTCCTATGAACATGCACACAGAAAGACAGGAAGTGATGCTGATGACTCAAGAGATGATGTTCCTTCTTGATTTGGAATTAAAGCACTTCCCTGGAAGGATGTTAACACAGCAGCACACATCTCAGCCTCTTAAATCACATGGTGCGTTAAGCCATCTCCTCATGCTTATTAAGGATGCTTTTTCATAAGACTTCTACTTACATTTTAGTTAGAAAAGTGATGTTCTGGCTTTTTGTACAAGGCACATACATGGTATTGTTTCAACTGCTACATTGATGTTCAAGAGCTGCTTTTTCACTCCAAGAAAAAACGGTTGCTTGAGTACACGAAGATGTACAATAATAATATGCATCTTCTTCTTGATCCTAAACCGATTAATTCTGTTCATGAAGAATACCTCTGGTTTGTTGGGTAAACGTAGAGTTAGTGTTGTTTCCTGCAATGTTTTGGGTTTTCTATGCATAGACTCTGGATAGGAAATAAACAGTAAGCTTCTTGAGTTAAGAGGAGATTTTATACAAAATTATTTCAGTGGTGCTGCCCACTTTTGGCAACTAATTTGAAAAGAAGTTTCAAGCTAAGCTGCTCAGTTTCCCATTCTGTTACTTGTTTCCCTGAAGCTCCTTGGCATCCAGTACTGATGTGCTGGAAACTCAGCTGTGCAGTGGGTGGCTCTAGTGTGTTCTAAAATAAACAAACCTGTTTTAATTCAAATTTCTTAATTTCACATGCAAATTTTTCATGGCTGACTCAGTAAGAAAGCCTTTCTAAAAGCAAAACCTATTTATTAAGGGCCACTTGAAGGTGCATTGTAACACTTTTGCTTAATCACTTAAAATCTGTGAAAGCTCAGATCATTGAAAGTAAGGTTTACAATACTGCAGAAACCTTGCAAAGCTTTATTTGCCACTAAAGCAATTGTACAATTGTGTAATTGATTGCATATCAGAATTCTTTAGGGGACTTGTGATGTCTGCTTAGGCTGCTCAGGTGCAGACATTCTTGTCTTTGCCATGTTTGCTTCCCTAGTACAGGACTGAGTACAAATAGGAATGAATATCTCTATGGTAAAGTATTAATACATGGTGGGAGGGTGTTATTGTGATCTTACTCAGAAGGCATATAATGAAAGCATTGAAGGGATCTCTTGGTGAAGTCTTCTCTTATAGAAGTCTGTACCAGAGTCAGAAATTGAATCCACATGTTGTATGGTCCTGTCTTAGTCAGTAAACCGTTGGCTCTTGTGTTGCATACTATCTCCTGTCACATGTAGTGCCCCAGGAAAGTTCACAAACAAGACCCTGTTCCATTGGGCAGAGAGTGACCAGACAGTGAGCATCTCATTTTAACTCTATAGCAGGGACTATGAACAGTGTACACATCCCTTTTAAAGAAGAAGGAGAAGAAGAAAATACCATGGGGCTTTTTAACTGTTCTCCCAAAGTCTGGTGGAAACTAGTACATGAAGGGTAATCAGTTGGCCTTTTTTGATATTTCCAAGAGACTCCTGCTTCCTTTCCTTGCCATGGCCACTTTGCTGTCACATTGCAGAGATAGTCCTTGGGCAGCCTGTAGCCATCCACTGGGTCTCAGTTAGTTCACCACAGCTGAGTGAGCAAAAGGTCCAAGAGGGATTGGCACTAGAGAAATCTTTTCCTTCATGCACTAGATTCTTTTTTTTCCAGGATTTTTCAGACCTTTTCCTTCCTCTTTCCAAATCTCCATGTGTCACTAACTGCTTCTCCTCAGCATCCTGTCTTCAAAGCCCTTGCATGTATGTAGTGCCCTCTGGGCTGTTTCCATAGTGCTGCTCTAGCACATCTGGCAGGGAGGTACAAACTCTGTTGTTTGGTTTCGCATTTTAAGTGTGCTTGTATGGCAACTTTCACCATTTTAGCACAGAGGCAGAGGGAGTTATTTGGCTTTTCGAACTTCAGCATTCACTAGAAGGGATCACAGAAAGTTGAAGTTTTGAAAGACAAAGCTAAGACCGGTACCTTGCCTTCTAGTGATGCCTGTGCAGGCTGTCAGGAAAAAAAGTAATGTCCAAAGTGGAAGGACTTAGGAAATACTCCAGCTGTAAAGTTCTCCAAGTGTAAATGTGTTTGTTTCTAAAGAAGCAAGTTGCTCACTGGAGGAGGAATGCAGCTGGTGTTAACCAGGGGAATCTACAAAGAACTGCACCAATAAAGCAGAAGCCCAAGTAAAAAGAAGGCTGTGTGTTAAAGACCTAACTGTGTTTTCTTCGGAATGGCTGAAGTAAGCTGTTTTCCTGGCAGTTATTGTTTGGTGGAGCTGAAAGAATGAGCCAGGTATTATGCCATTACTTTGAGATAGAACATTTGGGAGAGATTAAATATATGTGCTCACTCACAAAATACATTTGGGCCTTAACTCAAGAGTAAGGAGTTCAGTAATGAATGCAGAGCCAGAGCAACCAGAAAGGTCAAGAGTGATTCTTGACTCGAGGTGATTTGAGCTGAGCAAGGGGTTATCACTACATGTAGAAGTTCTCTTTCTATTCCTAGTGAGGCCTCTGCTTTCCCACAGCAAGAGTACAGGTCTCATTTACTCTAAGGGAGGTTGAAGATCATGTGGGTTTTGCTTCCCTTTCTGATTTGGCTGTGTCTGTAAACAACTGCTTGTTGCCACTCATAGGAAGTTGCAATCCTGATGAAATCCAGCTGTTTCTGTCTAGTGCTGTACTGATAATGCAGTGTCATCTGCTTCCTTCCAAATTAGAACCTCCCTCTTTGCTTTCAGACTTTACCTGCCACAGTGGCAAATGCTTTAGTAACTACACATCTCATGTTCCAAATCTTTTGGCACCTAACATCTTGGACTTTCCTGTAAGCTACTGGATATTTGGGCCAAATCCTTCAGTCCCATGAGTTCCCACTTAAGTCAGTCATTGCATAATGTGAGCACAGCCAGGCTCTCTCCTGTCTTTTCTCCAAATACCTAGAGCAGCTCTTTATGAACTGGTTGAAAATTAACTGTGGATTGAAAGAAGAGCAAATGAATTAAAAATTCCTAATGTGTACATGTAATGAAATAGCACCTCAGTTCTCCAACAGAGTACATCCCAACAAAGAGCTTGCAAAACAAAAATTTCACTGCACTTTTAAAGTGAAAAGATCCTTTGCTTCTCTCCAGTGTAAAATACATGCTTGGGAGATGCACTGTGTGAAGATTTGGGTTTTTTTACCATATAACTGTACTGCACTAAGGAAGAAAGAGATTTCAAGTGGCTTTTCTCCACTTTGTTGGCAAGTCAGTCCCTGTATCTCCAAGGATAACAGGAGTGCCTGATACACTGAGCAGATGAGCCTTGAAGGGTGTGAGGAAAGCTACTATACTGGGATCAATAGCATACTTTTTCCTTCTGTGGCATGCAAACATTTTGCCTGACATAGACTAGAAATTCCTCATCTGCTTCTTCCTTTTTATTTCTCTTTAAATAACTTACTAAATATCTTTTTGTGCTTGTGGGTAAGTCCATATGTATATATTCCCTTGGGAAGTCCCATCTCTGTTTGCTTGGGAAATCAGAGAGAAATTTACATATAAGTTTTACATTGATTCTGTTTAGATTTACCTGAAATATATACTGCAGTCAGAAAAAATAAGAGTTTTACCAGTGACATGAGTTGCATACAGTGTTCTTCAGACCCTGCTAAGGGGACTCAGCTCATTAATAGAATATTTTTATGTGTTTTTAAAGTTTGAGGGCCTCTTACAGAAACATGCTTCCAACAACAATCTATGTTTAAATGTTTTGCTCTCCAGGATATGTATTTTCACCAAGAGAATGTATTCAATTGTTTCTTATTTTAACCAGGAGTGCGTTCCATTTGATCAAAATTGGAAGGAAGCATCACCTGAAAAGTGGAACTATAAGATTGGTCTTTTTCAGAAGAGCTGGTGTTTTGTTCCTGAGACATACTTTGCATATGTACTGCTAATGCAGTGCTGAATCAATCATTCATCTGTAGGAGCAGCAGAGCCGAAGGTCACGGAACAGACTCTGCAGGTGTCTTCCCCTAGGGAGCTTTTCATACCTGCTGTTTGGTGCAACCTAGCCTATTACATTATATAGAGAATTTGCTCTTCTGACAATTGTTAATGATCTTCAAGGATTGTACTGTATTGGTAGGGGTGATTTAGAAGGATTAAGAGTGAGTATGAGAGGCAAAAAGCAGCCTTCATCTACTGCCATATGTTGGATGGTGCTGTCTGACTACGAAGGTGTCTGATCCTTCTCCAAAACATCAGTGATACAGTTGTTCTCCAGTACTCATAGATAAATCACGAAGAATATATATTTTCTTTTTCCTTTTGTATTTATTTTAAAGTAGATTTGAACCTGATGAAAAGTACTGGAGTGATTTCACTCTCCTATTCCAAAACCAAGATGAGTAGAAACCAGGGGAACACTGCACTGACATGAAGGGAAGGGCATGCCTTTTCAGATAGCTGATACCTACTGAGACACAGTCTGAAGCAGACCTGGTTTATGATTTGCTCTTCTGTCACTGGAAGCAAGAGGAGGGAAGGAGAGATCGTACTGTTGTAGTTGGCAATAGGACAGCACACCATCATCTGAAGAACTGACTGCAGTTATAAAAGCACACTACTTAAGATGGTTGCATGGTATCTCTTTTCATCTTCTCAAAAAATCAAAACACACAGTAAGTGAAGTCCAATATTAGCTTGGAATGATTTAAACAGATGAGGGCTCCTGGCAGTGAAAGAAAAACTGCACTCTTTGTAGAGACACATTCGTTTTAGGGAGCTGCCTGAAATCCATGTAGTTTCAGCCAGGACTAATTTGGCCCTTGCCTCTGAGTCAGCTTGTAGAGTCACAGTCAATCATATATTTAGAAAACTTTTTTCTCTACCAGGGAATCCCTCAGGATCTGTCAGTGAGGGATCTACCTGTTCCTGCTAGGACCAAAACACTATACTACTGACAACTCAGTGCATTCCATATGCAGTATTATTTTCATCTTGGATTGGTTTGTTGGGTGTTTTTGCTGTTGCTGGTATAATATCATAGCAAACCTATCTTTCTGGAGTAGAGAGGCAGTAGTGCTGATCTTCTGGCTCAGAAACCTGCCCCAGTCTTACAATACAGTCTATAATAACGGGTGCTGTAGATGGCCCAGGAGGGAACACAAGGCAGTGATTCACTGCAGGAGTTGTGCTGACATCCTGGACTGTGAAAGCAGATCTGGGACAGTTTAAGAGCAGCAGTCATGTTCCAACAGGGAAAACAGGCATTTATAATTTACACTACAGTCACCTATTGTTTTGTTTCTTGTTTTCTCAAGATATTTAGATATGTCTGGTGGGTAGAAAAGTGAAACACTGGGAGTGCCAGCTCCAGGCAGCTGTAACACTCCCAGGTCCACTGCAAACTTCTCCTCACAGCTCTGTTCCTGCTATTTCACAAGAGAGGTGTAGCTCCTCTCTGTGCTTTTGGTCCTGAATCTCATAACCAAAGCACCTTCAGTCTGGCCTGCACGCATTTGGATAATTTTAGTGTGTAATCCTGCATAGCACTACTGAATCACCTCAAGTTTGCAATTAAAAATTGGGCTTGATTAAATTGCAATGATTTTATGATAGCAGCTGAATGCTAACATGATCCTTCATGACTTTCATTTCAGCTGGGATTCTGGACAGAAATCAATACATAAATACATAAATGACTTTTCACAGCTTCAAAAGGATAATGTTAATGAAACCAAAATACTTAGTATTTGTTAACTGAATAAACCCCAACAATTCTAATTCTCTGGTCTATTAAGCCTTGTGAAAGTATAAAATGGCCTTAGGATAGTCAGCTACTCAGTAAAGAATGCTTCTCACTGAGGGTTTCTTTGATGGGAACAGTCAGCTGTCCATTCCCTCCCTTGTAGTTGTATGTAAGAAAACAATTTAAAATAAATCAAGGTATGCTTTGTCTTCTGCTGGATTAATACTTTGGGGTAGTTGTGTTATGAAGATAGCTTGGCAGCTCAGGGGCAAATATCTGCAAATAGCTTGTCTTTGTGTGCTCCAGCTTCTCCTCTAACCCACTGTCAGAGAGATTGGAGAAGCCATTTTTACTGTAGTAAAAACATTTTAATAATTTCTGTTATTACAGAGCTCATGCCAGTTCCACATAGATCCAGAATCTGACATTATGCTATCATAGAAGTCTAGGGACTCTCTTCTTCACTGGTATAATCCACAGGGAAGGATTTGGGCTGCAGAATGGATTGTTTTATAGAATCTGAATACTGTCTGAATTCATGTGTCAGAAATTCCTTTTATATCACTCAGGGTGACACCTTTCTTCCAGGTTCCAGATGGCCCAGAGCAGATTGTTTGCATAAAATTAAATGGGTGCACTTAGTTTCCCCTGCTAAATAAAGGTAATCTAAAAGTAAATGGTAAAATCACCTGCCTGACAATGGAGGTGGGGGCTGCCTAGTGTTGTAGGGGACACAGATAGAGGAAAAAAGTTTTGGTTTGCTTTTTGAAAGCATTCTAGATTGGTGTTTTCAGGTCTGAATATAAGCTACAGTTGAAGGCTCCTCTGTAGCCTCACCAAGTCCAGGCCCCTAGTTGTGTCTTGCTTCTTCCTATACAAAACCACTGAGATGGATTTTTATTTTAGAATTTACTGAGAAGGTGAAGTGATTCATGCAAACCTCTTGGTACAACAACAGGTGTTTCTGCTGCCAGTGGTTATCTTCTCCTCCATGAAGTCGGGGCTGGTAGTGATCAGCAGCCTCAAATAACAGTAAAAAAATATGTTATCTCTACAAGTATAAAAGTACTGTCTTTTTTTTATGCATGTTCACCTTCCACATATTAGGAAACTCTCTGGCTGCTGCAAGTGAAAATTAGCAATGGGCGTAGATGAGAGCCACTGGTGAAAAGATTTTCCATTCAAGGGCAGACTGGGACAAGCAGTGTTTGGCACTGCTCAGAAACCAGAAGCAGAAATCTGCAAGGCTGCAGCAAAACCCCGTCTGGTGCCAGCACATGCTACTGGCATCCCCTAACAACAGCAGGTTTGCTTCCTGGCCTGCAGGCGGTGTCAGCTATGCCAGAGTAAGGGCGCTCCACTCCTGCTCTCTGCCAGTCGCTGTCGATACTATAAACGCATGCTCTGGGAGTTTGTTTCAGGGAATGTTCTGCAGTTAGAAGGTGCTGTGCCAATACAAGCCGGGAAAAGTTTGTAGCCACAGGCTAAGGCCAGGATTTCAGGTTACATTTCCCTCATGCTTTAGCGTTCCAGTTACTGCTGCCCTGCCCGCCCCTCTGCCTGCGCGCTTGGCTGCGGAAGCCGTGATCGTACATCTGTGTGATCGAGATGTGAGCCGCATCTGGGAATGTTAGGGCTTTCAACGGGTTTTGGCTAACCAAACTATACCTAAATCAGTTTGTTTCTTTCATTCACTGCAACAGCCATGGATAAAAGCTGGGTAGGGCGTTGTGCTGCATCAGGGCTGGAGAGGTACACCATGCGTGAATGTGTCAATTATGCTTTTTAAAAAGGAATATAAAAGAATAAATGTAAAAATATTGACTCCATGAGCCACTCATGTTTCATTCCTTCTGTCATGATGCCAGTTATACAGGTAGATTTCTGTTTTGAAAAATTAACAATATGCCAGTGATAATACACAGGAGATTCACAGACATTGTGTTGAATTCCCAGGACTGCTGGATCCAGCTTTTAGCAAAACCAGTGGGAGTTTTTAGGTATAGTGAGTATACCAAATATTATATGGATACTTATTAGTAATCATAGTTATTGTTCCATTTTTGGAGAATTGTGAACAAAGAAACAGCCAAATGCACTTTAACAAAGCCTTAAATAATAATTAGAATATTATAATTAGTGATTTTAAAATGTGTGAGAGTTAGCTTTGTACTCACTTGTTTCTACACTTTTTACATCATTGCTGATTTTTTAAAACTCATGGATGAGCAATGTTTTTAGCTTCATGAGTGCAAGTATCTCCGTCGTGAATGTGGGTGACATGTCGATGGAGCACATTACATTTTCATTCCTAGCTAAATAATACCAAATTGAGAAGTGAATACCTAATCCTTTGGTATTAACCTTGCTAATAAAGAGCCTGATGGAGTTAGAAGAGTTGAACTGGAATTGTTTTACCATTGCTTTTCTCCAAGTACAGGTCATAGGCAGTGCCTGGATAAGCTAATCCTGCACTGTTTTGTCCAGTTCAGACTTACATGCATAAAGCAGGAGGGTTTTTTTTTTCGCTTTTTCCTCTGCAGAGTTTATGCTCTTTGAGCTTTTGCTGTGCAAACTGTCTGTGGGAAGTGTCTGCTCACACCTGGGGGAAATACACAAAGCAAAGTGCCTTTAATTGCTTCTGGAACAGTACAGAGAATTGTTTAGACTAGATTTACTTTTCTGATTTGTGCTTAGAGACAGAGCTGACCTCTGCCAGAACTACAAAGAGCACCCAGCTGAGGCTGTTAACATCTCTTAGGAAACTGTTCAGGAATGAGCCTAGCTCACTGCCCAGTGCTGTAGTGATTACAGTAAATCCTCATCTTCTGCTGACTTCAGCAGGGTGTTTGCAGACAGCAGTTCTGGTTGAAATGGGATCTCAGACCCCAAAGAATGTAAAACATGTATCAAAATCTACTCATTCGTAATTGCAGTTTTCTTTAGCAGCTTTCATTTATAATATTTCAAACGTATGTTTTTCCTTGAAAACAGGACATATGTGAGTGCCCTGCTTGAGGGGAGTGTGAGGAAAAGAATGCTCCATGCCATGTCTGATGAGAGCAGCAGTGCTTTCTTGTTATTTTCCTTAGGCACTGTGATCTAACCTAGTAGGACAAGTCAGATCCCATCACAGAGCTGTGCTCCAGTGTCTGCATTGTCCAGTTAAGTGTCCTTATTTCCCCAATTCCTGTATCAGCAGAAGGATTGATACATTTACATTATAGTTTCTAACATTGCCTTTGCAGAGGGTGTTATGGGAATTGCTAGTTTCTCTGTAGTTATCACAATCCTTACCTCCTTTTATTTGGCTTCCTTGTCTCCTTGTTTCGTGAATCTCTTATATTGCCCTGTTCCCACTCTGCTTCCAAGGTAGTAAAGGTACCTACTCCCCATCCTTTCTGTTGCTGGATATCTGTGGGTCTAAAAGATACAATGCTGGTGTCATCCCTTGTACTATATTGAAAAATGGTTCATTGTTTTAAATTATGCGTGTATATTGTATGACTGGTGAGACTGCAGAATAGGTACCTCAGTTACAGCCCTGCAGTTTCTCTGGGTAGGTTTGGTCTAGCTCCAGTTCATATCACATGTATCACAAATGCTGGTACATTCATTAATCTAGAAACTACATATTTAGTACAACAAGGAACAAGGTGTCTCCTTTTATCCTTAGGGACAGCACAGTAGGACATATAAGTAATACAGCTGTCTAATACATGGAGAGCCAGCAAGATTACATCTCAAAAACCTGTACCTGTACACAAGGCACATGAGTGCATTAATTTAGAGAGAGACACATCTTGAAGTTTATAAAGAGACTATACAGGTCCCTACAAATGTTAACTGATCGTGAAGCCAGATGAAAAATGGCTGCTGGTTTTTGACTTTCTCCCAAGCTGCCTGTTTCAGAAAGAAGTCCTTTTTTTTTTTCTTTTATTGCCTGTTATTTGTAAATACAAGTGAAGTACAGACTGATGGTTAAAGCAGCGAAATCACAGAAGCACTCCTTGCTTCTTCTCAAAATGTCTGCTGCTCTGGTCTGTGCTTCAAAGGCAGTATTCTGTTCTTTGCCTGGCACTCCAGGCAAGACCCATCTCCTCCTCCCAGTTCCCAGGACCCAGATCTCTGCTGTCTTTCACCAAGCTTAGGGAGTTGCTGCTTGTGAACAGGTAACACTTTATGCTCTCTTCTGCTCAACATTTTTGGTATCTCTCACTTGGCCACACATCATCTTCTGGAAGCACATTGCTTCCTAGAAACTGAAAGCTAGATTTGAACACCAGAAAATACTTTGATATTTATGAATATAATCATCTTTTTACTGTTTTGTCAGTAGTACTGTTTACTTTCATCTTAGTTATCCTTTAAAGAGCATCAGTGTGCCTGAGATGAGTGCCTCGGTTTTAACAGGTTATGTTTGTTATTTGAGATTTCATTTAAAGTCCTGAAGGTGGAGGCTCTGGAATCCTAGCATCTCAGGTCTGAGAAAGTGCCAGGAAATGAGTGGCACTGAAGAGTTAGTGTATGGAATAGTCAAGTGAAGGATAAAATAAGAACTATGTAAGTGATAGAAAGGGAATGTGACTGTTCAGTACCTTGTTTTTATTTTAGCAATAAGGAACTTAGAAAGTGTAACACCATTTTTATTTTGAATGTACTGCAGCAGTGAAAGTTAGCCTTTTACTTGGTGCTTATTCTGTTCACAAGTAGGTGTAGGAGCACAGTAACTTCCACACGCTTTGCAAAGAGTTCATAACACATTCATAACCGAGTACAGTTACACCACAGAGTACTCTTCCAGATGCAGTTACCATATGGAAAAAGTTTCCCATGCCTAACCAAGGAATATATTTAGGCCATTTCAGCCACATAAAGGAAATGAACGTACAGCAGAGGTCAGTGCCCTAACTGTTCTGTGCCAGAAATTCTTAGAGGTGGTATTTATACTGAAGTATGCATTATCTATAATATGTTTATAAATATGTCTGCTAACTCTATACAACATTTCTGCTTGTAGAAATTCTTATAATAACATATACCCCAGGGTTTCATTTATCCTTCTCCCAGCCTCATTGTTCTTTTTTCTTATTAATTAATTTAATTGTCCAAAACTGCCAAAGTTTTGTTCTTTTCTCTTGTTCTTTTTTGTTTCTCTCTGCTCCTTCCCCAAATTATTGCAAGTCATTGTGCACTAAATATAGTTCTGCTTTCTGCTTTCCAGATGCTGGGAGCTTGGCTGACGTCCTTATAGCATTCCAGACTAATTCTCTCTCTGTCGCACTCACAGACAGCTATTCAAAACAAATTTATTGAGTTCAATGTATCAAGAAAATCCTGATAGTTTTTTTGGTAGAATGCAGATTAAGGTTTAGTAAAATTTACTCATGTTAAATTTTTGCTGGCTTTATACTCAGTTGCTGTACCCCATATTCATTGTTGTGATGGCCCAATATATGGTTCTTGCTGACTTACATATTTCATAAAAGATTCAATCTCTGTGCACATCTCACTGTGCATTTCAATTATTTAGGTCTGATCTAGCCAGGCAAATTTCACTTCTGGTGCAGCTGTAGTACACTGGAATATCAGGAAAAGATTCAGGGGTGTTTCAGCCCAAAATGTAGAAGTTCCACCGCAAAAGTCAGAAGAGTGGGAAAGTATATACAAATTTGAGCCACAGCTGCAGAATCGGTTTGGATGTGATAAGAAACTTTTTGCAACCATCCAAGTCAACACTAATTTTCAGAAAGATTCACTTTCTGCTCTGTTTCTTTTGTGAGCTGGTGCTGGTATGCTCACAAGAGCTTCCCACCAGGCAAGTGACTGTTATGGTAATGATAAGTAGTTTCCATATAGGGTATGTAGTATTCCTAGCTTATAAAGCAGTTTGGACTAGCAAAGGACAGAACAAATCTGTAGTTTTCCTTTATCAACAATTAGTAATGTCTCGCACTAGTGCAGTATTTTTTAATTGGAGGCATTTGCTCAAACCAATGTATTTGGATCCTTTATGCGCTATTGAAATGCAGCTGTAGTACAACATGGCAAGTGTTTAGGGCAGGAAGCAAGGAAATTATTGTGTCTAATGAAAATTGCAGTGGGAATTGATTGGCAAAGCATATTTACCCTAAAGATGGGGATGTACTGCCAAATGTTGGGCAATCCTGGTTGGTGCTTTGGCACAGTAATTCAATACAAATGCAAAGAACTATTGGATGTGAGACTTGGTAATGCACCAGGGTTAAATTTCTCTGCAATCTTCTGTAAACTGCCTCCAATCTGTGTTGGCCATGGCTTATTCTCCCTCCAGACAGCACTCTGTTCCTCCCTCAGAACGTTGCATTGGAGAAGACTGAGTCCTGTCCCACCATTAACCCCCTTCCTGCAGCATCTGCTCCTGAGAGTTGCAACAGCCTAGCTGTGAGAAGGGCTGGGAAAAACAGAGGGCTCTGGCTCTGTGCCACTGCTTCATTTCCATAATGCTTACTTAATGTCATAAACGTACAAAGCCTACAAACATCGGCAAAGTTGTGAGGCCAGATAAAATCTAGTTCCTGGGATCTGTGCAATCCAGTGAGTGCTCTGTGGGGCTGATGAGAAGCAGCTTCCCTGGGGGTTTCCAGCCCTTGGGATTCCAGAGGAGCTGTGGTCCCAGGTGCTGCCGCCGGGGCTGCCCCGTGACAGCTCGCACATAAATATTAGTGTCAGCCCGTCGCTTGCTGTGCACCCACTTCCAAAGAGGCTACTACAGTCCCCACCCAGAGCCTCTCACAACACAAGGAGCATGTCATTATAACCAGAAAATAGCTGCAGTTCAGCACAGGGTTGGTGGGAAAGGATCATGCAGGACATGTTACAGAAGCTATCCTGGCATCCTGCACTGCTGAAAACTGGCTGGGGAAGGGGTGGGAGAGGCTGAAGGCGATGGCTGTTCTGGGAGCCTAACAAGGGGCCGCATTGTTCCTGGGCCTATCAGTTGGTTTCTGATTCACCCGCAGCCAATGTGCCATGATCAGATCACAGCTGGCCCAAGGATATACTTTCCAGGGCATTTAGTGCTTGGAACAGCCCCAGGTTTCAGGAACACATGGTGAGGAGGAGGGGACAGCTGTGAGATAGAGAAGGGAGTTGATTTTTGCCTTCTCTCAGGATGAGCAAAAATCTTTCATAATTTGATTGTGCTAACAGCATTCCAGACTGTTAATTATTAATTAATAAAATTAATTTGGAGCCTATGTAGACCTGGATGAGGGGCAAACAGAGGGAGAGGTGTGTGGAGGAGGCAGTGGTTGCTTGCATGGCTGCATGCCCCCACTAGTGGTGCTCTCTCTCACTGGTCAGCTGTGCAACTGCTCGTGACAGATCATAGATGGATGCCAGGTACTAGACCTGTGTGATCTTTCTGCTCCAAGCTCTGAGATAGCTTTGTTCCTCTCTATCCTGGAGGTTATGTAGCTGCTTCATCCCAGTGGGTATATCTGGTAAGGCCTGCAGTGTAATTGAGTCCATCTCCTAGTAGTGTAGGGTTGTTCTCTACTACAGATTTTTATTGTTATGTCAGCCTGGTTTCAAATGACCTGTGCAGAATGATTTATGCATTTTCTGAAAATACTATGCTTAGCCTAACACATCCCAACATTTTGAAGGTTTTCCTGATACATTTATCTAAATGATTAGTCTAAAAGTTAAGCTAGCTTATTTCACTTAAACCTTTCCTCTTCTGCAGCATAGTTCATTCTATTGAAAAAACAATTCCCTTTTCCTTTAAAGGGGGTACTGGGACAGCAAGTCCGCTATTTGGCTCAGCTGCAGTTGGATCTCATTTTTCAACCCCACCCTTCCTCTTCTCTGAGAAGGAGGGGCAGTCTTCATATTTTCCCTTTAAGCTGAGCTGTGAAAAATAACTGTTTGCCAAAATCTTTCACCTTGGCCGTATACCCTTGCAGATGTTTTCTACAGCATAAACAAAGCAGCAAAGAATGTCAGGGCATGAGGGAGTCATGGTAGTTGGAATGGAAGAGATCAGGCTGGAGAATTACAGCTCCAGCCACTTGGCTGCAGTTTGCCTCTCAGAAATGCACAAGAGCTGCTCCCACTGCTCAAGGAGCAGAGCCAGCTGTAAAATCATCTGCAGCTTGATATAACATGAGCATTCAGCCATGCAGTCTAAGCATATGTAATGCACACGTCACCATAGCATGTGTGCAAATTAAGAATAGTGATAAATCTGGCTGGTAAGACCAAGTCTCAGCTGTTCCTCAGTTATCTCCCTGCTCAGAGAGAGATGGTGCCAGCCATTACAATTGGGAGAATAGGAAAAGTTGTGGGAAGAATTGTGTTGTACATTATTCAAAATGAATGGCTAAATCTGTCTTCACACCCCAGGGCTTTAATTGTACTGTTAGCAGTGTTCAGAACTTCAGAGTTTTATCATGGACTTTGCCAGCTCCAAGTGTCTATTGACTACAACTGTGGCAATGAAGCAGTCTTGAGTACTACAACGTTATCATGTAAGAGAATTTGCTGAGGCAAGTGAAACATCCTGAATTTTTTTGGGGCACAATGTCACTTTGTCTCTTCTGCCATATTTTTGATGAATTAAAACATTCAGATGACTGTTTAGTAGGTTCCTGCTGCAGATTTTGAAGGGAATCAATTTGGACAACATAAAGGCAAGATTTGTGAGGACTGACAACTTACATGAAAACAAGGAGGTGCTCTTCCTAAAACAAGTATTTCTAACTGATTGAACACAATGCACAGTCATGAGTCATGTAAGGTCCTGATGAGATTCTGACAGCAGGAGAAGGTGACAGTAATGTGGCTGTTCACCTAGGCCTCGCTGTTGACTCAAAATACTACTTTGAGCCGTTGGAAAAGTTTCTTACTGTAAACAAATATAGCTCTTAGCAGCCTTGAAAGGAAATTCATAATGATCAATGTAAACCACCTGGTGCAGATGAAAGGCATCAGGAATCTGGGCAATACTTAAGCAATTGAAGGCTTGGGAGGGAACCTCAAAACCTCTTCCGTTGTTACATATGAATCACAAAGAACATACTGGTTGTGCTTGAGTATATCCCAGAGGATCAGTTTGTGAGCCCTCCTGCATATTCTGGTGGGTTGAGAGGCACCAAAACAAAGGAGACCATGGTTGGAAAGATTTACATATTAAGGAAAAGAATGTGGAATGTATGTATTATGTGTAGTAAGTCTGTGGAACTAATGGCTTATGACAGGGATACAACTATGGAATTAATGTGATTTGGCAGGCAGGCATAAATATGGAATGGACAATTTTGGAGGAAGCAGAACGGGGATGCAAAAGATTGTAACTGAACTAGTCCCTTGCATAGGAGCTGAATGGAAAGAAGGTTTCTTATATATATATATGCAAGAGTGATCAGAGTTTATCCCTATGTCATTATTAGGAAGTAGATAAAGATCTTTATTTGTATTTGTAGGGTGTGAGAAGCTTTTATTCTCTATTGACTTGGCATGAAGAGGCCTTTTGAGCATACATCCTGCTGTTTTATGTGGCTATGATTTAACTGCCATCATAGTTTCATTGTTTAGATCTCGTAAATATATTTATGTTTTTCTATGGAGAAAACTGGGATTAATATATTTATGACTATCAAACATATTGGAGATAAATACAATTATCATGTATAGCAAATCCCAAGATCTACTGCTCTAAATTCTCTCAAGCATCCTGCCACCTTAAAGGGGGATGTAGTTGGTTCATGTTTTATGGAGGTCCCAGAACTCACTGGCAGTCCTGATGTTAAGGTTGTATCAGCCAAAGTTCCTGAGAAACAGCCCCTGTTAAAAACATCACAGCATTTCTCAAAATTATCTCATTCTTTAAACATTTTTCTGTGCCTGTGTAAGGTCTCATGTTAAGATTCAGACTTCCTCAGCTGCTCAATATTTCTTCAAGCTAATATACAAGAGAAAATAATCTCTGAAATGTTATTTGTAGTCATTTGGAATTCCACATCAGTACATGTCACACTGACGTAAACTGTGGTTAGGGCTTTTTTCAAGGAAAGTAATTTCTTAAGCACACTGGTCGCTCCAGGTGATGTGCAGTGATTCTTAGATTAAGCTCCGTTCATTCACTGTGAGTTCAGCTGTTCTGGCAGTTTATAGAGAACATAATTTGTTCAGAGACATATCTCAACTTGAGCTTGCTAATGGAGAAGTTCTCACCTGGGGCCAGCATACTCCTGGCTCTCCCTATGCCCAACTAGTACATGCCCTTCTTGGGTTCCATCATCTCTGTGCTAAAAGCAGGGAATGTACAGAGATTATGAGAGGGATTAAAGGGATGGCTGAGATAAAGGTGTTGTAGCAGTGGGTGAGCTGATCCTGAACTGGGGGGAAGAAATGTGTGTCCCAGGAACGAGCAAGCAAAGAGCTATGGATGAATGAAGTGTGGCAGAACAGTGCAAATGGTCTTTTTGTGGAAAGGATTTTGTCTGTTCTGTTAATATTTCTACTATGTCTGCCAGCCTGTATAGAAATGTCCCCACTGACATCAGATATTTTCTTATCAGTTTTTCCATCACTCCAACATGTTCCTGCAGCCAGTCCAGTCTGGGATATCTCTCCCTGTGTAGTGGAAGAGTGCAGACTCTTCTGGTCTCTTTACTGTCAGAAGCAGCTAAAATATAATTGTCTTGAAAGCAGGAAACAAAAGGTTGAGGTATATACCAGCCATAAACCTACCTTCTTTGAGCAACACCTCATCATGCCAGTGAACAAACACTAACACAATTAATTGCTCTCTCACCACTGCTATAAAAGAGTGGCACAAGAACACTGCAGGAGACTTACACCTTTTCTTGGCTGAAGCCTTGGTTGCATAAGGAAATTGAGCAGCATCACCATTCCATTATTACTGCCTCCTCATGAGCAGAATTTCACAATATCTCTGCCATTCAGTCTCTGTTCGAAAGGAGGCTTTACATGCAGGTGTGGGAGACCTTCACTAAGACACTTAGTTTGCTCCACATAAACCATTCCAACCATTCCAGCTTGGTAGATGTTACTGACCATGGCCTCTCACGCTACAAGGTCTTTTCAAAACATGGTTTGTAAGCTCAGCTCTGGGATCCAAGGGACATAACATCATAGAAATGTAGGTTAGGGAGGGACCTCTGGAGGTCTGTCTTCCAATATCCTGATAAAAGCAGAACTGTTGCCAGCACTTAACAGGGCAGCTGTGATTTTGTATAGCCAAGTCATGAAACCATGCAAGGATGGGGATTGCACAATTTCTCTGAGTGACCCATTCCAGCACCGCTCACCTAGTGAAAAGTATTTTCTGATGCCCAATGCAAACACAGTAGGAGATCCTCCATGCTTATACTGACATATCTGAAAGATCCACAGGTGGAATAAGACATACCTGATCCTCTGAAGCTCACATCCATCTCTCACCACCACAGCTCTGCCATGTTGCTTCTGTTGCTGCTTTCACCAGTCACTCCTCACGTGTCACATAGCAAACAGGCACAGGCAACTAAAACTGGACCTGAAAGCTGACAAGCACTATCCAGATAGAAGGTTGTTCACTTGGATGTTTTTTGCATCTACTGATGGCAGAATTACATTATTGAAAAGACCCACTACAGAGCCAAGGATGACCTGTATAACACTGACCACAGACTCTTCTCTGGTCACTCTGCCTTAAACATAATGCCCTGTACTTGACCTAGGAAATTCCCACAAAGCTGTGATTTGAAGATGTTAAGAAATAGAGAATGTGAGAGTACTTTGGCATTGCACTACTTTAACTTGGCAGCAGCCTTTTTGAGGAGCCAGATACAGGGTTTGGATGGAACAGGACTCATGTTGCTTGTAGCTGCTGTGAACCTTAGTAATTTTATGACTTTGGGAGAAAGGTGTTAAATGTCAGCCACTCCTCACAGTGTAGAATGGCACAAAGCAGCCCTGCATAGCCCTAGGTTATGTCTACTACTAAAGGTTTGCAGCATCTAATACAAAACCCAGCAGTGAGTCTTTTTCATTCCTCTGATTGTATGTGCAGACATTGGAGTCACTCCTGTGCTGTGTTTATGTGTGCAGAAAGCTTTGCTGGAATTTCAAAATTATTTCCCTTGGAGCTCTAGTTTCTTACTAGAAAGAAAGATCATCTTGAGAGCTGATAATAGCAACTGAAAGTGGTTTTGTCTTCTTGTCACCTGTCCCACTCCACTGTTAGACACTGTAAACTGTCACCATAAAATTTTTGACAAATGAATTCATTGCTTCTTTACTTACTAAAGAGTCCTCACTTTCATTTTTCTACTCTTAGAAAGAAAATCACTTTCCTTTCATATCCAAAACTTATTTCTGAAGAACCAACTTTAAAATTGTTCTCAAGATGATCCCTGGTTGAATCATCAGCACTGCTTCCTGCTTCACCCTCCACTCTCCCTGGAGTTCTCTCAGTCACATACCTGACCTGAGCCTAATTAGTTTGTGAGAGCTAGAAAGTTTGCCGCCCGCGGTGTGGCTGTGGGCCAGACAGGCAGAGTTCTCTGCGCCTGGTACTGTAATTGTTGTGAAATCTTACTTGATTGACAGAAGGTTATTCTGTTGTTTGGGAATGTTTTTTTTTTTTCAACAGATGTCTTGGAAATATGCAGGAGCACATTTAGGAGCTCAGGGATTTGACTCTTTACAGGCCATGGTACTAGAAAGATTTTATGTCCTTAATATTGCTGGGAGCCAAAGCGGATCAAGATGATTTTTATTTTGAAGAATATTTTTTAAAAACTTTACACATTTTGTCCTGCTTTTACAAAAGTCCATATTAATTTGTAAGGTCTGTTTGTGACTCTTGTCACACAGCAGAACCTTTATTAAGTCCTCAGGAATAGTGTTTATGTTGCTAGAACAATAGGACTTATTACTGTGCTTCTCTTTACCAAAATAAGGGGCTCATTTTACAACATAAGCTCTTATAATCAGTCCCCATGAATAGTCCTTTTGACTTCTTCAAGGCTGCTTGTGTCTGTAAGGATTATGGTATTGAGTTCTGCTCCTTGTAGAGCCCTAGAACTCAAGTGTGGTAGGGAAGAACCCTTCTGCCATCACAGGAGGCATGGAATGGGCCAACAGTTCCACTGCACAGCAGAGGAACAAAGTGCAGCCTGGTGGTGTGAGCCACTTCATTAGTATCTTGCTTAACTATGTCTGTTTCCTCCCCTCTACTAATGGCCATGTGGATTTTTCCAAAGCACGTACTACTCAACAGTAAATGTGTTCTTTGTTCACGTGGCTATTGTGGTGCTGTAATCTTCTCTCTTCTCTCCCTCCTGAATCATCAGTTTCAATATCATTCTTCATTTTTGTTGGGGAAATGCAGCCCCAACATTTTCATTGGAAAATGAGGGCCTAGAAGGCATGTAAGAGCCAGACATTGCATAGACAGGCTCTGTGCAGCATTCACAATGTACTTCTACCAGTTTGTCTCAGACTCAGCCAGTCTTGCTCTTAAAATCTGTAGTTCTCAGCTTTGCTACTAATGTACCCTGGTCCCAGGTTGCAGTATACTTGTTTGTCCAGTCCTTGTGCTCTACCAAGCTGGTACCCATTCCACACACTCTCCTGAATCTACTAGTGCCTACTCCTTGTTTCTTGGCCTAAATATCTGCCAGAATCATCATGCAATTTACCCTGTCAGGCTGTCAAGTCTTTCATCAGTCAGACCCTTACCTGATACTCTAAAAATATCCCCTGAATTTCACAACGACTTGTACTGACTACTGGTCTGGAAATTCTGCTTTGGAAATTGAATCTGTAATGAACTGCTGCAATCAACTTTTTGTAAGTCACCCCATGTGTTTTTTACGACACTGCCCACAGAGTAGTTAAAGTACAATTCCACATCCATTCCAGCTAACCTAAATCAGGGCTGCTATTGCCCAGCCATTCTCCAGTTTTTCCTCAACACAAGCAATGGTTTGTATCTAACCCTGGAATAGCATAGTCCAAGGAGCTAAACTGGATGAAAGTTAACACTACAAAAAAGTAAGTTTTCACCATCCCCTGGACTAATTTTTTGCAAGGCTGGATGAGCACCAGTGGACCACAAGAAAGGAGATGAAGGACTGCGATCAGGAGCTATAGGAGGCAGAGTTGATGCAGCCACAGATTATGTCAGATTGTACTGTTGCAGAATCACAGACTTTCTCACTGGTTTTGACCCTTGTGTCTTCACAGTGTAAGAAGCGCTAAAAGTTGCTAAAGATTCTCTTGCAGGGAAGTAATCAGATTATTTGGATAAGGAAGCTCATACAACCAGAATCAGAGATTTTAATTATTAGGTGCATGTATGACATGATTGAATTTTCAAGATTAGGAGTTCAATGCTGACGTTAGTCTTTAATTCAGTCTGGTTGTAAAATTAAAATCAAGAAGAAATAAACATAATTCCTAGAAGGACAGTGGGAGTTATTTTCACTACTGAGTTGAATGTAGTCCTAAGTGTTTTCTGGACTTTAGGAAAGCTAACAAACAATTTTGGTTGTATTCGGTTGTTGTCAGCACACAAGAGTGTGAATAACTAATGTTAAAACCACTATATCAGTGATTTTAATCCCTTTGTCCATGGTTCCATCAGGGTCCGCTGACTTCTAAGCAGCCTGCAAAAGAAAACAAAAACACAAAAATATGGCCAGGAGACTTAAATTCACAACATGGTGGTCAGGCACTTCTTTGGAAAATGGTCCCTGTTCCAGGTAATTTCTGCAAATGAGAAACCTAAACAGCAGGGAAGAAATTATCAGTTGCAGATCACTATCATGTGTCCAACCTCAGGCTGTTAGGGATGTATGGGAATCATTCCCATCTGATAGCAATTTAGGCACCATTAAAAATGAGTTGTTTCTGTAAAGGTCCTTGAGAATGGATGACTGCATCACAAAAAAAACAGCTTTACATTTTGGATTAAATGGATTGATGATGGTAATCCCAACAGAAAAAGAATAAGAGGAAAACTGTAACTGGAGCTCAGCAAGCCTCTCAGCTCTGGAATTGATCCATTGGTTGTGAGAATGGTGGGAGAGGTTCGAACCAATCTTGAGCTTTCTGTAAAAAGAGTATTCAACTTAACTCTTTATCAACATTAAGCCTTGTTTAAAAATTAAGGCTCCAAATGTTAAGTTGTTTTAAAAGGTCTCCAGTTCTAGAAATGTGCTCCTACCTTTTCTCTTATCTTTGGAATTGCTAGTTTATCCAGCATAAAAAATTCACAGACAAATTTGGCCTTCAAGATCTGAGTCTGATCAGTGCTTTAAAAGCCCTGGAAGCAATGGCTTTGTTTATCTCCAGAAGTCCAAGAATAAGCTGAAATTGCTATTTTTAATCTATCCGGAAATATGCAAAGAAGAGAGCTTAATTGCAAACAGACCAAACCTTATATAGGAAATGGGTACGTCCCTCGGGGCCACCTAAAACGTGAATGTCTGAAATTAAATTCATATACTCTTCTCCCTTGCTCCCCAAAGCACGTACTCTTGGAATGAAAGGGAAGGCTTTGGGCTAGCACCATATCCCAGTAGTTTCTATCCATTATAACACTCTGGCTATCTTAATATTCAATTAACAGATGTTTCCCAGCATGTATGAGCTCAAGGTGACTAGCTGTATGTCTTTGTAATGAAACCATTAAAGAGAGCAGGGAAAAATTAGAAAAATAATTGCTCTCTTTCTAGGATCGTAATGTGGTTGCCAGAAAAAAATGAAGCAGGAGTATTATGAGTCCAAAATTAAGAAAGGGCTTCCACACCCAGCCA
This sequence comes from Sitta carolinensis, assembly GCA_032173965.1. Taxonomy (NCBI): domain Eukaryota; kingdom Metazoa; phylum Chordata; class Aves; order Passeriformes; family Sittidae; genus Sitta; species Sitta carolinensis. The sequence continues at coordinate 11,693,346 of JAVUNC010000006.1, read as the reverse complement.
ACAAAAAACAGTAGTCTCACTTCATGAACACAGTTCCCCTCATTTGCCCAATGATTCTGAAATCAGGGTTATCCTTTTCTCATCTTCCAAACATTACACTCTGGAATGGGTAATGTATAGGTTCCTATGGTAGACCAGGTGCAAATGCCTTCACCAGAAATTTCACCCCCCCATGGAAAAAGAGGGAATGACATTTGCTTTGTGTAGGCACAGCAGCAAACACGGATTGCCAGTGCCATTTTAGTGTTAGCTCTTCCCCTAGCTGTTGCATTGAGCACATCTCATGCTCTGTACGTGCCCTACGCTGGCTGCATCACAGAGCTTGAATAAAGCACTGCCCCAATCTGTGTGTTTTATCAAGACTGGAAGCAAGTCCATCCCAAAGCTCAGATGGTCCTGTGTGGTGCCTGCTTCCTTCAGTGCAGAAGACTTTGTGATGCCCTATGCCTCTGCTGTGCTCTCTGGGCCACAGTGTCTTTTGACAGTCTCCATGTTCTGTGGTCTTATAACTGAAATGGTCTGGGTAAAATCCTAAATGCTGAGTGGCCTGCTGAAAAGAGTGCACACAAGGGACCCAAGAGCTGTAGATTTATTGCTTGTAAACCAAAAATCGTACTGAAGAAAGCAGAGATAAAAATAGATGGGGAGCTTGGGGACCAGAAAGGCAGCCAGTGGAGATTAGATGCACTGCTGGTTGACTCATCCAGCCTGTTTTATTGTAGCACAGTTCCAATAACAACTGTATTATTTCAGCTTTTGTGCAGTGAGCAGACATTTGTTTTGCATCGAAGATTTTTCACATAAATGTGCTCCATTTTTCATTTCTTCTTGTATTTCCTAGTGTTTCTACTGGCAATTACCAATGGGAGAGTTGATGGCTTCAAAAGAATATTGGCCAACTTCTCAGCTGGTATAAATCAGCAACACCCCTTGCTATTTAATAGAGCTGTGCAGCTTTATACAAATTGAATCTGCACCAACTGTTCTTTTAAAACATGTCCCACCTTATAAAGAGTTTTCTTCAGTAGTGGATTCTGAAATTAATGAGAAGCATTGAACAAACTACCTCACGGACTGTGCACAGGGCACAGCTTGGCAGCATCTGCTTTCTAGTGTGTGGCTCTGCTCAGCCTAGGGGACTTTGTGTGGGATGCCAAGGGGTAATGATGCCTGTTGTGTCCTGTCTTCTGGCCCTGGCCTGTGATCCACTGCCTTGCAGAAGATGGACACACAGCCCATCCACTGCCTGCTAGCTCAGTGTCTCACTGTGCTTTTAGCCTCTTCTTCACTCTTTTTAGTTCTTTAAAAACCCTTCTGTGCTCATGTGGAAGTGGCTGTGAGGAACAGTTACAGTGAAATATGGGGACTGTGCATCAGGCTTTGTTAGCTGTTCACAGCTTGCATTGTGCCTTGGACAGTACTGTCCTGCCAACTTGGGCTCCATTCAGAGGCAAAGAAGTTCTGCAGAAATGGGTTTGAAAATGACCACAGGGAAGGAGGAGAAGTGTTCACCTCAAATGATACAAGGTCAGCTGGATCTACATGTGTGGTGCAAGCTGTGCATTTGTTACAACATGGTGCTCTTTTGCAGCTCCTAGAGTGTGTGCAGACTGAAAGAACACTTTGGGTTCTGTGCAGCAGCTTTCCAGAAAAGACCATTTAAAGGTGATTTCATGAGGTAGAACCTAGTGATCAGGTGGGCCACTTCTTATTCATGTTTCTACATCTCTCATCAGCTGTTGAGCAAGCTAGCCTCATCCATGTTGACAGTTGAGAATTAGATGGCTATCTGTTTTTACTGGGATTTTGCTGTGGTTTTACTTGAGATGTTTATTTGCATTGATCTCACCTTCATTGGTTTCTCTACACAAATGACACAACATGTTCTGGACCGTGTTGCTGTGTTAAACAGAAAAAATGCCTTTATCTCTTCCATTCTTTTCACAGCATTATGGAAGTGGGAGGAAGAATCTGCCAAAATGCGACTTTGTTTCATCAGAATCTGTTCCCTTATAGTGGAAGCTCTATGATAAGAGGTTTTTTCATAGCCAGTTTGTGAGTAGTGTGTTTAAATTTCAGCCCACCCCTACAGTGTACATACACATATCCTCTAAAAACCCCACATTTAAGACTCAGGAAGCTGTATAGCCAAAAAGAAGGTCTAAACTAATCCACAATCCATTTCTATCAATGCATATGAATAAAGTTACTTAATAGGTAACAATACAGAAAATGGCTTTGGGTTTTTTTTTTCATAAACTTTTCAGGCTTATGAATTTCTGATGACAGTCATTTGCAGGAATAAATAATGAGGTAACATCAGCTTTGTGTAGCACTGAGATAAATTTGGGTCCAAACTAAATTATGACCTAGGTAGAGGTAGAGAGAGGAAATAAGTGTGTGGGAAAATTGGACTGAGTGAGAAGGCAGCAGGGAAAAGGAAGCCACAGTACAAATTAAAGATTGCAAGTAACAGGGCTGGATGCCAAGAGCCTCAGAAAAGAAAAGAAAAAAAATCTCGATTAGCTCAACTATTTGCTTTACTATATAAAAAACTGACCTCCTTGAGGAGCCCTGAGCCCCAGCCTCCTGGGAGTCTGAGTACGTGTGAGTGAGCTGCTGCCTCGCTGAGGGCAACACAAATGCTCCAGCGCCAGCCTTCCGCCTCATGCATTTCCAGGTGCAAATGCTTCATCTGGCAGGAGTTCTGCCCACATCAAGCCGACAGCGTCTTAATGTTTTAGCCAGCCTGGCATTATACATTTTCCCTTTCCCCAACTGCTGCAATAATTCCAGTTCCATTAGCTATGTGTGAGCATGTGTGTTGAAGGGAACCGCTGTCTCTCTGAGTAGCTATAATGTGTGGGCCGAGCACGACTTTCAAGGGGACAGATGAAGGACAGAGCTGGCAGGACAAGCTTGGCCTCCAGCCAAGCTCAGACCCCAGCTCTTGCTGCAGCAGCCAGTGGGGCTCCCCAGCTGCCCTCAGCTCCTGGACACTGCCTGATGTACATTGCCCTCATTGTGAGTCCCTGCTCCATAAGGAATATCCCCATCCTCCAGCTCAAGTTCTGTGCCCTGTGTAGGAGGTGCTCTAGCACAGAGATCCTTACAGAAAACCACTGACCAGACCTGAAACATGCCACCTTGATGCAAATGCTCATTAATGTCATCATTAATGACCTGCTGTTACAAATACCGATATTACTGTCATTCTTCTGAGCCATTTGCAATGCCATCGCCAAGTTGAATCATTGCTGCAAAGTGGGAAATTCAACAGCTACATGGATTATGCTTGAGGACCTGACACTTGTGTGGGTGTGCTTTTCACACCTGCTGATACTTTTTGATTGTGAGTTGTTCTGTGCTAGACATACTGTCAAAGAGGAGCTATCACAGACAAAGCAGCTCCCAGAACACAGAGGGGAAGGAGTTATTTATGGAAACCTTTTGTCAGCATGTCCCTCACTTTTACTCACGAAATTGTTACTTGTTGTCTAAATGCCCATCTTCCTCCATAACAACTAAAAGAAGTTACATAAAAGTGATTGGCTCACGAAACTACCCTGTACAATTCAATTAAATAATATGAAGGCTGCAAGAGAAGACAATCTTTTTAACAGGAGAGGATGGAAGAATTGCAGAGCTTCTTTGTAATGGAATAGGATGAAAATAATTGATATTTAACATTTGTTAAAACTTCCAGAAATTAACATTTCTAAACCCCTCTATTATGGGAGAGTCTTATAGTCCCAGTTTTAGAGATGGGGAAGCAAAGATGATTTGTAATTATAAGGCCTCTCGAAGGCACATAGATATAGAGCTCAGTTCCTGAAGAAAAATGTGTGTCCAGGCTTGGCAGTGTACCTCACTATCAAAAGCTCAGAAATTCTGCTTTTTCTTCCCATGCAAACACATGTGCATATAGTAACAGGTTTTTTCTCTATAAAGCAAAGCTTCTCATCTACACAAAATTGTTTGCTGTGGCAAAGAATGCTCTGTCTGACCTTCAAAATGCACAGGGTTGTAGGGTGTGCAAAACATGCATGTATTAAATTTTTCTCACTATCCTTGGCTGAGTATATTAAAAAAAAGTGGGGAAGGTCAGGTGGAAGTTAGCAGGGGACTTGAGAGCGAAGTTTCTGGACATGTGAGATTTGCTGTGCTTTACCATGTATTCCAGCATCCTCTCTGAGGAACAAAAAGATTTTAAGCCCAAGTGACATCAAATCCCTTACGCAAGCTTAACTCAGGAATGTGAGACCTCAATGCCAACAGCAGAAGGGTGTCACCAAGAGAAAGATACAGTATCGCCTGTATCCTTACAGAAGATACAGAAAGTATCACTTTCTGTTCATAACTGCACTGTTTATCTAAGATCTCCAAAGTCTTCAGGAATGCCAATGAACTCTAAATACTCCTTGCTGCATTGTCTGCGTGTTGCAGGTGAAGAAACAAAGGCACAAGGAAGCCATGTGGCTGGCTTGTAACAACAGTTACATTTTGGGTGAAGCTACATCATGCAGTTAGCAGATGTCTAATTTAGACCTCATCTGACATCTAGTTTCAGTAGTACTCCCCAGGTGAAAGACAGTCCAATCCTTTTGATCCCTAGGTAACCCACCCCTTTTAGTCGTTTTTGCAGGATTTAACAAAAGGGGAGAGAAAATCTCCAAACTGTCTCATAATTTGAAACTGTTGAGATACAGTTTGGTTGTTTCTGCTGATGAGGTGAGATTTTCCAGAGTCAGGAGAGCATCAGAGCAGAAAATGAAGGCAGCCGGGAGCCTGAATGCAAGGCAACTGTCATGCTACAGAACACAGTGCCTAGGACAGGCTACTAAGGGGTAAAGTACACCCAGAATTCAAAACCATACTCATGCCACTTGTTAACTAGACAAAGAGAAATGGAACATGAACACTTTCTGAGCATGAGCAGGCTGCACACACGGGAGCAATTTCCATCTCAAGTTTTTTCATTCTGCAAGAGTTTTTAAGTGTGTCAGACTGCTGTTCTAACACAAAGTGATGACATTTGGAATTGCAGTGTGATTGGTGTAGCAAAACCAGGAAAACAATAACATGAATAACATGAGTTTGTCCCATAAGTAGAGTGAATTAAATTGATTCTGTGTAGTGTTTTCATCTCAAAGTGCTTGAGAAGTTTGTTTATAAATTGATTATTTCCCCATGGCTCCAATGCAACCACCTCTGGGCTGAAATGCAGTTGTCATCATTGTACATCCAGTGCTTAAGCTGGCTATGAAGGATTTGCTTTATTACTCTGGTTTCATCCAGCTGTTTGTAATAAAATGAGGACTTTGTAACACCTCAGTGAGATTCTCAGACTGGAAGGGGCAATTGTTAGTGTCAGAAGTCCTAAAGTCACTGAAATTTCCAAGACAAAATTCAGACAAGTTGTGCTGATATGCAATTGCAAGTAGGTACAACCAACATCCCAAAAACTGTGCTCAGTGAATCCTGAGGACCGAGTAGTTGTTCTTATGTCTCTGGAACTGGAATATCACAGCTACAGTTGTCAGGGAGGCAAGTTACGTTATTCTAAGTTTTTTGTGCCTTGGCTGTTTCTTTACTCTTCTTCAAGACCCTCATGATTTTGATGACACCCTTGAAGATGTCAGGGAATTGAAGGACTGCAAGAATTAAAATAGTTTGCTTTTTTTGTGGTTTGTTTGTTTATTTGTTTTTTTTTGTCAAGCAAAATGTCAGTGGTTGACTGACTTCATATGTTCCACCTTGATATGTTGATATAATAGACCTAAAATCAGATCGTAGCCTAATCTCACACTTTCTTTTGAGTAGTAAAAAAAATTTTTGGCACTACTTCCTACTATCTCATTGATTAGGAGTAATAGAACTAGAGGGTAGAGCTAAATCTTATTTTACTGAAGACATCTCACACTTATTCCTGCTGTATTATTAGATCTTGTTTACCTTAGCACATAAAGGATGTGTAGTAGTGATAAACTTGATATATCCTGCTGCCTGTTTAATTGTACTGCCTTGTAGTAAAACAACCTCAGGAAAGTACAAATAAGCATCAAGGGAGGTTATGGAATTTTTTCCTAGCCAGGATACAGTGGTCACACTTCACCCAAAGTCAGCAACAAGGCTGAGAATATTCTGAGTGGCAGGCTCATATACTTTCCACTGGGTCTTATCACCATGACAAGCAAAAATTTTTAAGTAAATCATCACATACAAAATCTAGTTTTGGACTTTGCATCATCATCGCTTTTTCATCAAATGCTCGAGGGATTAGGTTTGACCCTACCAAATCCCTCCCAATCTGCAAATCATAAATTTTTAACTGAAGCAAATAAATCCACATATTCATGAGGAGAGAGGGCTTTTCCATGCCATTTTGGCAATTGTAATAAGTGGGTTATGGTCAGTTTTCTAAAACAGTCTTCTCATAAAAGACAAAAAAGAGGACAGGAAACTTTTTACGTCCATGCACAAGTGCCATATCCTTCTTTTTTATCAGAATGCACTGACATTCAGCTTTCGTTAGCATTCATTGCACAAAAATTAGTTATCTCCAGTTTTGAACATAGAGCTGCAAGAGGGATAGGCTAGTTCTTTTTTGGGGACAGCGCTGTCTCATGTAGTTTTAAGATACCGTAGGGCTATATCCCCTTTATCTTTCAGTCTCTGGCATTGTTAAACTTTGTAGTCAAAGCCTGCTGCCAGTACTTTTGCAGCTGTGCCTTGGTGCTCCCGGTCATGCAGCCAGGTTACACACACATCTCCCATTCCAATGAGGCCTGGTGACCAGCACTTCTGCACCCACACTAGCTCCTCTGTAACTTTGCTGAATAGCTTGGCCAGGATTTTAGAGCTGTTGTGAGAAATTAACTTTTTTTCTCTCTAACCCAATTTAAGTTTTTTTTTCAGGACAGATCTGAAGACTTTTACTGTGTTATTATGTTAGTTTTTTTCTGCTGATTTTAACATCATCTGATCTGTATAAATGCCGAAAGCTTGGTACATCATCAAACATCTGCCGTATTTTTGGAAAAACTTCTCTAGTTTGGTGAAGCAATCTAAATCACTAGAGTTGTGATTCTCAATTTACACAAAATGCATGCTCTGTTTTTTAAAGGATTCTGCCAGACCCTGCTGACACATGAAGCATAAGAATATATTTGGCATCAGCCGCTTCCCCAGAGATTTTTCCTCCTGTAGGTAGTGGAAAATGATCTCTCTGTACACATGTATTCAATTCTTTTAGGTCTGTTCATAAGCAAAGGTTCCATCTCTTTTTTTAGCATACCCATTCTGATGGTTCCTCTGTGCAGTTTATGGTAATGAATATATTCACCTCCTTTTTTAGCCTCTGCTACAGGCACAGGAAACCATGCCAGCATTGCAGATTACAGAGCAGCCCTCAAACTCTCCTTCAATGACTTGATACCCAGCTTTCCAAAGAAAAGGGCCTTTAGAGAAGGCTAAACAATGACTCCCACTTCTTGTAGATCATGTTCTTTGAGGCTGTCGTTTACCAGTCTGGTTGAGTTTTAACCTCCTTGCAGGAATGAACCCACCACTTACTAGTCTGAAGTTTTACCTGTTGCCTCTGTGGCAGGGCTGGTGCTGGCACTGCAGCTGCCAGCACACAGGCTGCTGCACCAGTGCCCACCCTCAGGCCAGTAAATGTTGTGTTTGCTTTATCCAGACTGTGGGAGCACTTCACAGCTCAGACAGCTCAGTTTGCCCCCACAGGGCTAAATGCCACTGCTCTGCAGGGTAGGCATCTCCAGAGGATGGCAGGACCCTGCTCCCAGAGATACTCTATCCAACCATATGCCAAAAACTCCAGTACTGAATGGGAACTCAGGGTTTCTTTGCACTGAGTTACAGGGTTAAGGGCCTGCCATGGAGCTTGGATGCACAGTTCCTCTTCCAGTTCAGGGGAGGTTCAGGTCCTGGCCTATCTGCTGTTACCTAGGAAGCTCAACAAAGCAGACTTACAAAGCAGGCCAAATGCAAACAACATTTAAAACTCCATGGCCCCTTACTAATGGGACTGTGCTGTGTCAAATCTCAATAGCTCACACTTAACAACCATGTCATTATGGAGCATGGGCACACAACTGCTGAGGAGAGAGCAAGGAAAAATAATAAAAAAGACAAAATGCAAAGGGCTAAGGAGGCCCCTGGTTTCCTTAATGGAATTAGTCCTTCCTTTATGAATTCCTGGGTTAAATGCTATAAATGTGATTCGCATGCTCCCTCCCCTCACCAAAGCAGAAAGATCTGCTAGACACATGTTCAGAGCAGAACAGGGGAAGATATGACGTGCCTCAAGAGCCTGGAAGGCTAAAAGGAGTATATGAGGGAGAGCTCTGCAGCCCTTGATCTTTTTAAGATTTACTGCCTTTGCCTCTTGCAAGGATTTTTTTTTTTCCTGGAAAATTCTAGCTTCTAGCAATTTAAAAAAAAAAAAAATTGGCTGGAGCAATAAACAAGATCTTTGAAGGGGGAAGGAAGCCAAGAGAAAGTCAGGCCCATTAGTCACGCAGCTGCATTTCCTGTCACAAAGGACCCCAGTTGAGTAATCACTCAAAATATGCTTGTTATTTTTTCCTATTTTATTTCAACTTTCAGCCTGCCAATATCTACTGCAAGAAAAAAATAAACCAAGAAAAAGTCTTTTAGTTTTAGAAGGGGGAACAATGTACTATCAGACACTGACTTACATTCTTTTTCCTTTTCTTTAATTTTCATAGCCCAAAAATGAGAGTTATGAGAGAGTTATGAGAGAAATGTTGGTAGGGCACAATGGGTCTGAGACAGTCCTGGTGTTTTCAGGGCATACAGTTTCAGCAGAACTGTGGGTGTCAAGGTTCCTGGGCTACATTTCCAACTGCTGTCATTGATTCATGGTACAACCTTGATTGAGTCATGTATTCACTTATCTATAATTTATTATGAAACGTAAAGATGATATCAGCTTCTGCATAATTGTTTTGTTGGGCGTTCTTAATGGTGCTTATAAGTAATGTTAGATCCTCTGATGAAAGTTTTGTAGAAGTATTTGTCTAAAGAAAAATACAGTCAAGATCGAAAAGAAATAAACTTGTAATTTAAAGCAGAACATTGCTATTACTAGATTTTAAAAGTACTTACGGAAAAAGAGGTGAAAATAGGAGCAATTCTGTGAACTAGAAGGAGGAAAATCTTGCTGACGCTGTCTTTTGAGACACTCAGAGGAAGAAAAACACAGCACAGGGGACAACCCCTTTCATAGTGTTGAAAGAGATTGATTATACCAGCTCCCCACCCCTGCCTCTAGATCCTGGATTAGAAAGTGCTGTCTGTGGTCAATCTGGTACTAACTTCTAAAAGAAATCACAGACACACAATGGAAGTAAAGCTGAAAAATCTCTGGTTTCCCAGATTGCTGGTTCTTTTATCAACAAGCACAACTACAAAACATGAAACCCTGCCCTTCATTAACTCAAAAGTAATGAGTATGGTGACCAGGCTACCTATAAAGAAGTGCTGTAAGCATGCTTCAGGGCACATAACAGTTTGTAACTTACATTCTTGACAGGGTATCTGAATATGACTCTGTGAAAATGATTGCAAAAGGATTGCAAATTTCTGTTTGGATTGCTGTCTAAGTAGAGAGTAGATAATTGTAGTTTATGCTACATAATAACATTACTTCAAATACTACACAAAAAACGAAGCTTACATTTCTTACATTTGCATGTAAGTGACTGGTAATGTCATATAATTCTCTAATTTGCACACATTCAATACCACAGATGTGCATGTTTTCAAACCACAGCTTATGAGCAGATGTGATTTACACAGCAATATAAATCACAGCGTCTTAACGCTAGTTAAAGGTTGTCAACTCAAACAAATGTGAGATTTGGTTTAAGAGAGGCTTTGAAAGGCTGTTTACCTCTATGTTTAAAAGCAATTCAGAATTATTATTTATGCATGTTTACACTGAATGGAAAAGTAGAACTCTTGTGAGCCATGGGTGTGCTCCTCAATGGGAACACAAGTGTACCCTCCTGCCCTGTGGTCAGAGCTAGCATGAGGGCATTGGGTCTGTCTGCCACTCTCACACCACGTGACTCCCTGCTGCGTGTGCCAGTCTACTGGATCCCCACATCATATAACATTCTGTTCAACAGCAATAGGTTTATGTCCTAAAACTATCTCTGCCATGATGATAAAGGCCATTTCCAATGATACTGATACCTATACAGATTTGAAATCATATACTGGTAGGTATGAATGAATGGAAATTATTTGTTTACAAGGTCAGCATAATCTTTGTACTTTTCTCTTTATGACTGCCAAGCTATGTGATAATATTTCCTATACCAGTGTTGTAGAGATGTATTGGTATCAATCAGAACCATATCTAATACATCAGACAGTGTAAATAATAACCACGAATTAAATTAATTTTACTGGTAAATATATGAGGTAGCAACTAATACTTTTCTCTTTACTTGCCTGGTTATCCTAGGAATTGGTATGGCTCTGTAGCCATGATATTTGAGTATCCCTAAACCTCTGTGATGAACCTGTTATATTCATGCAGGTCTGATGCATATTAGTACAATTAGCCCTGTATAGGTGTGCCACTAAAGTCCTGAGAGGAATGACTGACTCAGAATCATCTCAGAAGTCTATGACCTCTTGATTCACCTGCTGGCTATGAAGAATTAACTCTCCCTCTTGCATAGATGGGAAGCTGAGTCATAAAGAACTCAAGTTACATGCCCATAAACACATGAATAGCAACAGAAATGGAATCAGAACTCATGATGTACAGATCCTGTCCCTGTCTAGTTGCATTAAGTTACTCTCTCTCCTGTCTTCAGTGAACTGATCATATTTGGTAAAATAGCCAGCAGTTGTTGCTCTTTGCAGAGCACTGCTTCCGTGATGTGTGTGGACTTAGAAATAACTGCTTATCAGAAAGTTAAATTAATTGGGTAACAACGCAGTTGCTTAGTGCATTGGCAATTGAATTTACCAGCCCTTCTGCTAAACTGCTGCATGAATTTGGGCAATTACTTCACATGCTGTCATTTTTCTAATTTAATATAGGAATAATAACATTCTTGGACATACAAGCACAAAAATCACTGTATAGTGTGCTCTGTTTCTCATTTAAGACATTGGAATTAGAAAAGGGAAGGGACACAAAGAATAGCAAGTTTTCCATTTAATTGAATGAAGTTTCTATGACACAACTCAAAAATCTCTTGAAACAGAAATGGTTGGTAAGAACATTTTAGTTTTTAGCTTTACCAGCAGACACGTTATTCCAGGGCTGTTGTGTTTCTATGGAGAGTATAGCCTCTGCAGCTGTGGTTTAGAGGTTCTGCACCCTTTTCCAGTCAGCACAGTATGGAGCTCTCTGAGTGTGTCTCAGGGATGTTTTTCTTTTCTTCCAAATACAGTATAGGAGTGCGGAATTTGGCTATATGTAGCAGACATGTAACTTCATTTTGACAGCAAAACTGGCTACGAAAGGGTTAACCTGACTAATGGCAGCACTTCAGTAAAATTGAGGGAGGTGGAACTTAAGTCTCAAGTCTTAATAAAATGCAGGTGTTTTATTGTTAAATTTAAAATGTCTTAAGACTCCAGCAAGCATTTGAAAACAAGGAAAAAAATGTGTTATTGAATAAAAACCTTGGAAAGGCAACAACAGGTAGTGCAAGACATCTACAGAGAACTCAGCTTCCACTGGCTAAGTTCACAGAGTGAAAATAAAACATAAATATAACTGAATAACACCTCTCACAACATGCATCTGACTTCTGAAGTATTACAGCTGGGATTAACTTTTGACATTCTCCTTTCCACCACTGTGACTTTGCTGTCTTACTGGCTCTGTGTGGAGTATCTGTACTCATTTTGCAACCTTTCTCCTTCCTTTCCAGTCTGTTTGGGAGTTGATGGGGTGACAGGTAGCATGAGCACTGCATTCACAACATACGGATAGCTCTGCTACCTCATTTGTAACTGCTTTTATGTCGGGAATAGGAATTCTTTTTGTGTTGGGGGAGCAAAACTACTTTTAGAACAAGCTAATAAAAAGAAGTTGTAAAGAAATCACCAGTCACTATTTTCTTCTGTTTCAATTCCCCCTCCTTATCACAAATAATTTGGGGGCGTGTTTGTCAGTAAACTGCACTGCTTTGGTCACAGAGTAGAGGGATTGCACTGAACTTTGATCTTTAACTTCAAGTTCTTCACTTATTTGGTGAATTAACTTAGATATAACTTTCTAAAGAGAAATGGAACCTGAAGAACCAGAGAAGACTAACTGTACTTAAAATTGCCCAAGATTTCTGCACCAACATCCCTATGGGCCTTAATTAGTGTGGGTGTTTTTGGGACCTGTGTGGTGAAAACAGTAACTAATAACTCCATAAAAACTCAGCCCTGGGAGAAAATCAGACATTGATTTTCCTGGCCTTAGCCTTGGTGATGTAAATAAGCTGTTACTACTAGAGGAGAAGGGCAGAAGTCGTCCTCGGAGTACATGATAGAATGGAAAACAAATTAGTAACTTGGGTTTTGATACAAGAGTTTCACAGCTGCAATATAGTAGGAAACAGAGAAGCAACAGTGAAGACTAACAGGTGAGATATAAACAGTACTAAGCAATAAATATAAGTGAAATACAGAAAAGTATAATCAATGAATAAAAAATTAAGCTGATGGAGCAGTGGAGCTAATAAACCTGAGAACCTGCCAGGTCTTGTTTTACATGGAGTAGAGGGCTCAGGACAGCTTGAGTAAATAATTCAGGATACCAAACAAGAAAAATCAACCCCCTCCATTATCAGAATAGGAAACCCAAAAAAGTCCAGGCTGTGTGCCTTCTGTGCACCACTGCCCTGCATCCTTTCTACAGTCACTGGCCATCCAAATGACAGGCTGGAATACAGGCATCAGACAGACATGGCAGAGATGAAGGAGGGGGAACTGTAGATCTTTCTTCACACAACTTTCAGAATAAACCTTTTTTCATCAAAATTAGGTGTATTTTTGAGAGGCATTTTCCAAAGATGCAGTGGAAACAGACTACAGCTTAAGAGAGGCAAAGAGTAGAAATCTTCACTAAGAGTATCTCAAAAATCCTGGCAGGAATCTTCAAGTTGGCCTAAATGTGCTCAGGATCATACCCTTGAGGAAAGAAGTATTTCTCAGCATTTGTTAGCTGCTCACAATTTTAGATCTTCCCTGGCTTTCTCATTTCCTCCTTTGCTTTGTAGGACTGCTTTCATCCCACTCCTACTCTTCTTTGCAGATGCCAGTTCCTGTTTCTAAAGTCAGCAGTTCTCAATCTTCTCAGATAACCCTGTTGTTGTTTGTGCCTTGCTACGTGAGGGGAACAACCCGTGCTTTCTGTTCCCTCCTAAAGAGTCGCTGCTGCTCTGGCTCCAGCAAACCTAACCCAGCCCCTGCTCTACTCAACTGCTCCCCAAATCCAGCATGTCAGACTACAAAAACTGGCAGTGCCTCTGGTCTTAGTGTGGGGAAATAAACAAAATCAGTGTTAGAAGCGTGGGTTCTTTATTTTCCATCAAACTGCCCTTTATGTTTTTTCTTTCTAGCCTTACAATTATTCTTGAATTTTCTGATGTATGTTGCCTGTGGGAGCCACTAAAAAGTAATGGATGGATTTGCAATAAAATATGTACGGCTCTGTCAAAGTGGTTTTAAATTTGTTTGTATCAACTCTGAAATAATAGTGATGTCTGTCCTTGAAAAATTCAAGACAAGTACTTTATACTAGTACTAAATATTAGCAATAATCATTAGTGTTAGGCCTCTTAGTTGTCTTTGCAGATACTGCTAACTACTCCATATGATACAAGAGAAAGAAAGATTCTGCCTCAAAACACTCTATGTGCTGTAAAATTATATTGTATTTGATTTGAAGAACTAATCAATGTATCCTGTCTTATTCCTCTATCTTCACATGATGAGTTCTTCTTCCAAATTTCATTTGCCTGAAAATGAAATGGAAACAAATTTCTTCACAGCTTTATTCTATGCATAATAAAAATATAGTTAACTACTTGTAAAAGAAGTGAAGATTCTCATATAAAATAATAACGACAACAATAATAATAATAATGATTTCATTCTGGAGAGTGGCATCAAGAGTAAGCTTGTGCCAATGGCTCAGAAAACAAAAAATATTAATATCAAAATATCAAAGAAGACCATAATCTTTGCTTTTATGCTACTCTTCTGATACATCTTAGTGTATTTTAAGAAGTGGTTAAGGATATTTTTTATCTTTGTCTTCAATTTTTGTGAGTGGAGCAAAGAAGTGTCTCCCCTAGTTTATTTTTTATTTCTTCTAGCCTAGTCTAAAAGATCTTAGCATTGTACCTTTCACAGGTGACCTGTAGCTTTTTAATGAGAGTGAAATGCCTGAAGTGCTTGCATGCAGAGCAGCAGGACCTGATGCCCTTCATTTCACAATAGCTTAGAAACAGGCTTAAATGGCAATGGTGCAGATGCCTCCGCCCAAGCCAGGGCTCAGGAGGGATAGGTACAAGTAAGTACAGAACTGTTTGCTTTCCCTTTCCCTTGCTTTACTGTGGGATACCCACAAACATTTAATTAAAGCTATTGTATGCATGCTTAACTTGGAGATATCTGTGGTTCCTTGAAACCCTTACACAGGAGCAGCAAAGAAAATACAAGGGAGTCACTGAAGGAAAATACAAATGAATTAGAAAAGCATAGCAACCACAGAATACATTTCCCATAATACAACAGTCAAAGGTCATGAGATCACAGATGCTCAGTTGCTCATGCATATCATCTATTCTCTCCACTTGCATGCTTGCTCCGGAGAGGGCAAAGATTTAATGAGGATGGGGCTAGCTTTAGCAGTTCTCACCCTTCCTCACACCCTACATCTCAAAGAGTACTGAAAGCCTCTTTGAAGTTGGAATAGACACACATTGAACTGCCCAATGCACACAAACAATCTGGAGTTTTCTCATCAGGTACAAAAATACAAGGTGACTGTTCTCTTCCGGCTGCCCTGGATGTGAACAAAGCTCTCAAATCAAAGGCTTACTGAATTGAGGAGTGGAAAGAAGTTTCTCCATTGCATCTGTCTTTTCAACCTGCAGTAGCAGCCCTTGGTCTCACGGTTTCTCATTAGTCAGTTCACTTTTCCCAGCTCCTCAAGAAGAAATCCTGTTCAGACAAAACAGCACTCTTCTTTACAGGAAGCTTGGCAGGGTCAAAAAGTGACTGTAAAACAGATCTCTTGTTAAAACAAATACAGTATCTGCTCTGATGTAGATACAGTTAGGACTCAGCAATCTCTGATTTGCTATCAAGGCCTTGAAGGTGATCTCAGAGTCAGATTTGTTAAACTTGGTGACATTGTGTTATCACTTAGCAGAGCTAACTCAGTTGCTCCAAGTCCCACTTAATCTATGCAGCTCACTACCCACAGCTTCTGACCTACTTAGTCACTTCCTGTCTCTGATTTTAGTCTTAAAGCCTCTTTTCTGTGTTGGCGTGTGACTGCCATTTAATCTTAATCAAACTTCCTTGGACTTCCATTACTATCAAGTACAACTTCTCTCACCATAATACCCACCCTTCTGAGTGCAAGAAAACTGATTTACAGCCAACAGTCTGTCACTTCTCTCATGTTCTGTGTTCATCTTTGCTTTGTTTTTCTTCCTGTATGAGTCACTTCTTCCCCCTCTCTGACACATCATGCTACACTTTGTTTCCCTCGATCTGTCAGGGGCTGAAATGCTGCTCTGCACACCTTACTGCAGAGATCTGGTGAGTATTATAGTGTGTGCCCAGCTACTGTGCAGATTCAGAAAAAGTTAAACATGAAGAAATTGAGTTGACCATAGGCTGCTTCAGAAAGTCAGCTCATTTAATACAGTTTTGCTTCTGACCAGAAATGATGACCAACTCAGTTCCCTTATGCCTTGCTTAAGAGCTCCTTATGCAAAACACAGCTGTTTAATCTATGCCTCTCCACCTAGCATCTCCCCTGTACTACAAGGGCACTTGTTAACTTTACAGATGCTGAAAGTCCTTACCAGCTTTAGGACTTTCCCAGTTCTCACTGGTTGTGTATGCTGCAGTAATGTGCCTTTGAAACAGATTCCTTCAGCCAGTTTCCTTCCATAACCAGAATCCAATCTAAAGACATTAATCCAGTATCACGATGACTTTTGTCTGCACAGAGGGCACTTCTGAACTGATGGGGTCTGTTAATTTTTGAGATTCTTTCACCAGGACAGAGAAGTTCAAAGATGTGGCCTTGTGTTTTAGTGGCCCAATGTTCTTTAAATGTCAGATACAAAACACTTAGTGGCAATGTCATCTGCATGTAACACGTAGGAGAGATTCGTTCAACCCCCTCTTGCATGTATGCTCTTTCCTGACTTTTTTCAATATGCCCAGTTCTGCTTTGCTCTCTTCCTCCTACTTCTGTGCTCATCAGCACTCATCCACTTTTAGGTCTTGTTGTTATCAACATCTGGAGGTTACGTGACCCCTCACTTAGTTCAGCCTTGTCCTCTTAGGAGGCAGAAAATACCATACCTTTTGGAAGGACAAATTAGCTACAGGCCATTCTTACTAAGCCTCTCCTTCAACTTATCTCAAATTGTATTTTTGAGCTGCAGTCACTACGCACCGTAAGTTGAAAACAACCACTTGAGCCCTTTCCAAAGCGCGGCTTTGATACTAGGCTTGGAGGAGAGATAAGCAGCACATTGAAGTTGTGGTATCACTGTAACTGAGGGCAGGGAGTGAATGGAAACATACCCTCCTTCTGGCACTGCCTGGCTCTGGATGAGGGGAGAGGAACAAACTGAGCAACTTGGGTTCACATACATGGCAGGAGCCAGCAGCCTCTCAGCTGATGACAGATTAGACTCAGGGTCTGGTTAGTGGGAAGACTGTGATTAGACTTCAGCAACATCTGTCTCTGGCACTAAAGGAATCACTGCTGCAGGCTGTGATTTTCTCAGCAAACTGTAATTACACCAGGATCCTCATTCCTGCTCTTTTTCTCAACAACTTTAGTGCAAAAAAAAAAAAATATATGAGTAAGGAATATGCAGGAAAGCTGAAACTGTGAAAGGAGCAGGAAATAAGCACTTGATTATTTTTGTTCAGCTCATTCCAATTACTTTCTCTCAGTTTCTTAGATATGTATGAATCACAAACTATTTTTTTCCTGGAAGTCAGTGCCAAGGTTTAACTACCTGAAGTTGGCCTGCCATCCACCTGAAGCTGATGGCACACATCCTCTCTGTCCACTCTCTAAGCCCCATGGCATCTTAGACAAGTGTGGTGGCACTTGCAGAAGGTGTCATACCAACCTTTCCTTGGCAGTGCCACCTCTTTCCTCCCATGGGGGCAGCAGTGTGGAGTGCTGGTCTCTGATCATAACTGTTCTCAGGACATCCCCAAGAAGGTATGGCCTGGGCAGAAGTGTAGGATATGAGAGATTGCTCAGGGTGAGTTTAAACCTTACTCCCAAAGGCCCTGTCTAGACTAGGATTTAAGAGTTTGAACTTAAAATGTGTTAGGTTGTATATAGTAACTCTCTGTTTCAAAAGACACAGAAAAGGCAGTAAAAGTTTGAACTCCCAGTAACACCTGGTAAGTTTTGCCAAAATAACAATTTCAAAAAAGAGCAGGATTTCCTTGCAAGATTTCTCTGCCAGAGCAAACTTTTTGTTTGTGCAGTTGTAACTCCACGGTAGCTCATTTGCCATTCTTTGCTCAGAATATAAGGAACAAAATTTTTTAATGTATGTATAGAAGAGGAGAAATATCTAAGAGCATTTGCCAACAGAACTTTACCATCCAATATGTAAGACACAGACAAGATCAAAATGATTCAAACTAATCTGTGTACTTCTTTCTTAAACTTTCTCACAGCGTTAATGTGAGGTTTGGTATACCTTGAAGGCAAGCGTGCCTTGTCTATGTTAAGCAATTTTATATCAAGACCATTCTAGAAGAAAGCAGAATTGTTCTTTACCAGCATGTCTGCCTTTCATCCTGCAGCACATCTGGCAGCACAGCCAAGGATGAGAGTGTGGCAGCAGGAACTTGACCCTTGGGTCTGAAAGCACTGGGAAGGCTGCACATTGGCAAGTAGATCCCAATCTCCAGAGCCAACCTCTGCAGACTGGTGACACATCTGGAGTAGTCTGGAATTGGCACAGATTACTGTGGACAAGGAAGAGAGAGGAAAGGCTAGAAGGAAACTGGAAAAAATGCCTCTTGCACATTTCACTTTCTTTTCCATCTGCTTGTGTGCTGTTGCTGTGAGCTATTAAACAGCTGCAGTGCTCTCTCCCAGAAGGGACTGTGATTCAGTGGAGATGGAGAGTGATCCCTTCAGCCTAGTGCTTTGGGAGCCCCCTTGAATGGAAAGGGGCACAGGAGTAATGTTTCTCTGATTGACTATTCTGCTAAACACACTTGGGAATTCAGCAGTTGGGGCAGTAGCCAGAGATGCTGTTCTGGCTCCTCAGACCTGAAACTCCTGGCAGGCAGTGGGTACTGCTGGTTACTTCTGACTCATTCTTGTTTGAACTAGGTGAGTCCCTCTTGTTTCTTGCCTTCCAAGCAGAACCTCCTAACTCTCCTGAACTGGTTCCAAAATTCAAGGAGAGCAGATTACTCAAGCCAAAGATGTTTGCAGACTTTGAGACTGTAGCTTGGGGAGATAAAGGTAGAGAGGGAGGACCAGGAGAAGGTGGAGTGGGCCTACAGTGACTGCCAAGGCCCGAGCAAAAGAGCAGGTTTTTTGTATCCATTCAGACACTCGGCAATTTCCTGCAGTGTTCCTGCAATCAGCATGCTCCACCTGCTTTTACTTAACCATTTCCTGTTTACAGCTTCCAAAAACTGAAATCACTAATCTGCCACAAGAACAGTCTTTATGGTTCCTTTCAGGCAGGTTTCACTCACTATTTTTCTCTGTCTTCAGTACACAGATCTTTCAGTCTGAGGCGCTGTGTGCCGTGTGTGCATGTCTGCATGCATGTGGGGGTGCTTGCAGTCAGAGTTATGTCAGAAAACTATGTGCTTGCTCATTAGTTCTTTCTCTTAACATATGCCCCTTTTTTCCCTTCTAATGCTTGCTGGTTTTCGCAAATTTTAGCAAAGAAACAAACAGTAGCACTGAGGGCTGGTGCCTCTTTCTGTAGAATAGAGGGCTCCAGATATTTAGAGGAAGGACTCTTCCCATTACTTTCAAGTATCTAAGTGCTCTCCCACCAGTGAGGAATTTGTTCTCTGCTTAACTTGCCCATGCTTCAAATTATTTTCTAGATTTGAAAACAGAGGCAATTTCTTCTAGTCTGCTGTTCAGTTTCTCATATGTGAAAGGCACAGTGTGAAATCTCTTTCTTACAGTGTAGATGGCTCCCACAAGAGCCCATCACACACTTAGTCATGTCTTGCAGAAATCACTAGAAATGCCTGCACGCTTCAAGTCTATGCTCCTTAGCTATACTGCAGATGTGGCACTACAGCCACTACTAAAATAAAATTTATTTGTCACTGCTTTTCCTGTTTGTTTACTTTTTATTTCTCTTCTGAAGCAGTGAAAATAGGTTCTTAAGTTTCAACTCTGATTCTCATGCTCTTGTACAGTGTTGCAATGTTTGGGTTGCGGTGAGCACTGCAGGGGAATGTTCTCTTCTTAAAATAAATCATGGAAATATTTCTGTTGGAATCAGGGCTTGTAGAAGTTTACTTTTTTTAAAAAAAGAAGAATGTCAGGCTAGCTTCGGCCTAGCACTATATCCCTTTAGAGGGAACAGACTTCTGATGCATGTCAGTGTATATGTACTGGGGTGTGTGTGTGTGTGTGTACATACACACACACTGGTATACGTGCCAGTTGCACTGGTATAACTAAGCACTGAAATCAGCCTGTAAGAACACTGGACAAGTTAGTCCTGTCAGAGAGATCTGCAAATTCCTTGACTATGTCTGCTGCAAGTTAGTGTAAGTCAGGATGCTTGCTCTGTCAACTTAGGTGTGGAAGGAGTTGATCTGTAGCATGCACCGGCACTGCTGCTGAGCTGTTTCACCCTTTGGGAATTAAGTTGATGTTCTCACACTCTCATGTGTTTCTGGATATTTTAATAAGAACATTAACCCCTAGTCCCTTTTTTAACTCTAATATAAACATGCAGCAGTATCACTTCTGTATGGGTTATAAAGGATTGTCTGGGCATCGCTGATGTCCAGGCAGCCTGTCTGCTGTACGCATAGCACAACCCCACTTAGATCAGAGTTTGCTGAAGTATCATTCAAGCTGTTTGTGAGCAGTATTTGAACTTTCATCAGGGAAAGGAAGCAGTTGTTTTCTGCACAGAAGTCTCTTTCAAATTGGCCCAAGTATGTAAAATGGTTACTTTGGTTCCCATCCAGCACAATTCATTCAATATTTTGTGTCAGGGTGCTTGTCATCAGTGGCATTTGCCCAGAGTGACTCACACCTACCCAAGCAATGATCTGAGACAGGCCTCAAATCTTTCTCATTTTCATTTTACAGGGTACAGCCCTGGTAAATTCATGATCATATTGGACCACACAGCACTTATAGAGCACCTCCTACTCTTCTAACCAGATTTCAGCCCGAGAGGCAACTACTTCCCAGAGAGATTCTCTGGTTCAGTGTCCATCTTTGTTTTCCAAATGTTTCTTTCACCACACTGCTTTCTGGTTGCACTGTAAATTTGGGTGCACTCAAGATACTTTTGCCTTCTTCCTCAACCCCAAAATTGAAGGAAAGCTGAACTATATGAAAATGAAATGAGAACTGAGACCTTCAAGGAAAATGGCAGGAGGTGTAGACGACCACGCACGACTCTTTCCAGGAAATGGGCAGAAGGTTCATCACATGAGTCACTGTAACCTTAGATGACTAAATTCTTGAAGAATAAACTGTCAGGAATATGATACTGCTCAGGACAGTTCCAGAGGGAGATGAAACCTTCTTAAATAGCTGTTGTTTGGTTTCTCGGTTGTGATTCATTCCTGAGGAAATTGCTGAGTCTCTGGCCAGGAACGGGAGGAAGTGCAGGCAGTGCCAGCCCTCCTTGGTGGGGGCAGCAGGCAAGGCATGCTGGGTTGCACATCCCACTACTCCTGGCACCAGCTCTCCTGCCCAAGGAGCTGAGAAGGGATCAGGAGCACTCCATGGCTGTCCTGCCCAAGTGAATGGAGTAAAACAGGACGACTAGTGCTCATCTGCCAACTGAATCAATTCACACCATGTTTTTGTGTGCCAGCAGGTATGAGACCAAGAGGAAATGAAGATATTAAAACTCTAATTCCAGCTTCTTTAAGAAAGTTTTCTTGCTCTACCCACTTCAACCAGTTAACCAAGTTGTATCAATAAAACTGGCTCAAAGTTCTGAATCTAGATTTCAGAAATGGTCTTAAGATTTTAAGCCAGTGACAACAGAAACAGTCAGATGACCTCCACAGCTACCTTCAGAGGAGCTGAACTAGCATTAATAGCACCAGGAAGTGTTTGCAGTAGTATCTTGAGTGTGGAGAAACCCCAGTGTTCCAGCACACTGCTGTCAGTTCTCATCTTGATGAGTTTCACCTAAACATTTAACATTTCAGCATTAGTTCTGTGTCAGATAATGTCCTTTATGTAATGATTGCTCATTTGGTTCCCCTTAAAATAATGGTATTTCTTCTGCAAACCACTCCCTATAAAAATCAAGCCACCCAGTTTCTCTTTAGAGTGTAATAAGGGAAATAAATAGTAGGATAGACTGTAATTCTCTTAGAATTGGGGGGCTTTCTTTCTTTTCTTCAACATACAATGTTCAGACATCAGAATTAGGAGTGTGAAAGATCCGTTAAGGGTCGATTAATCCATCTCCTGCAAAAACACAGTGTAGTTACTCCCCAGCAGATATTATATTGGTTAAAGAGTCTACAGCTCTCCGAAGTCAGAGAGAGTAATTTATCTTAAACTTCAAGAAATGGAAGGTGTAGTTCTCTCAGAACATCACAGTGCCACTATACTTTGAGACAGTGTAGGCTGATTCCTTGTATTGTATATACTAGCACTTTGAGGAATTCAGTTTCAAATGTCTCAAACAATGGGAGTTTCATCGCTTCCTGTGGGAGCCCGCTCTGCAGCCTAACTCATTTCACCATCTGGAGCATTTTCCTGAGTGTCTGCTCACTTTAAACTTTCTTTTAATTATGTACCCACTATTTCTTCTTAAAGGTACTTTGCCAAAAGTTTCTGTTGTGTGAAATTCACGTTCTGTTGTGCTTTTTTATTTTTTATGAGGATTGAGAAAACCCCAAAAGATTGATGACTTCTTCTCTTTGCTTTTTCTTCCTCAGAAATAATAATGAGTAATTAATAATATATTACTAAAAAATGGCTTTTTTAGCCATTCATCTCAGTGATTTACAAGGAAGATCAGCATTGTTGTACTCTTTTTACAGATGGGAAAAATTGAAGCACAGGGCAGGAAACAACTTGCCTGAGATCATTCAATGAGCCCATAGCAAGACTTGGATTTTTAAGCAGGTCTCCACAGTACTGCCCTACTTTTTTCTTACTTTTTTATTTTTTTGGCCCAGTCTAGTTCCCTTTGGCTTTGTTGGAGTACCTAGGAAGGACAAACTTTCCATGAACTTTATTCAGAATTGCAATATTGTAACTGAAAGGTCAGCTTGTTGAATATTTAACAGTTACTATCTTTCCAGTGTGTTGGTCAAGCATCCTAATTAAGTAGTGATAAATAAAACCAACAAAGCATTTTAACAGACTAATTCAGTCCCTAGGGCCCCCGAGCTGAATTTCCTTCAGCTAGGCTGTGTTTTCCCAGTTGTGGATTGTACAGATTGAATACAGTGTATATCAAGCACACTCTTATCAGCACACTGCAGGGAGATTTCCTTCCTCCTCAGTACCACCACGCTTACTTCACCTGTTGTATTTCCCTTAGCTTAGTGGTTTTCAGTAAGTGTGTTTCTCAGAATCTGGATAGTTGCTGCATTATAAATCTTCCAGTTTGGAATAATAACACCACAATGTATGCAGCATGATACACTGGGTAGGGAGCCATGCTCAGCCCTGAGCAGGCTTACCTGGTGTCAGAAGCAGTGTAGCCTAAGCAGCACAGAGCTCTCTGTAGGCTGCTAAGAGATAGAAGATTTCTCTTACTTGCCTTGAAACTTGTACCTGTCCAGCCTGTCATTTCAGTGAGTATCTTTGGTGGGACTGTAGACACTGGAGCAGATGGTAAGATGAGTGTTCCTCACCTCCACATGGGCAGGTGAGGGCAGCCAATTCTGTGTACCTGCAGTCTGATGTGCAGGGGCCTCATAACTGCCCCGTGCTCTGGAGAGTGAGCTGACAGCACTCATCACACAGGAGGTGCATCACTCTGTGTGGACTGAGAATTGAGAAATCAGGACTCTGGGTAGGACAGAGTTAGAGCTGAAGGGTAGCACACAGGTCCTCCTGGCTGCTGACCATTGTCAGAATATTCCAGCAAGTGAATCTGTAACATTATTCCCCTACTGCTCCTTCAGGCCTCCTTCATTCCACGTATCATTGCACCAGCATCTGAGGATTTACCAAAAGCCACAGGACTGCTGTAGGTCACTGGGCACATTACCTTTGCTTTCCAATTGAGTCTGAGAAACTACCAACAGTGTCAAGCCTATGTCTCCCGGCTATGTGAATAGAGGAAGTTAAGAAGCAACAATGATTACATAAAGCAGGGAATCCCCCTCAAACTTCTCCCAGACTACCTCAAACTGAAGCTGATTTGCATACATACAGTACAAATAACTTTGCAATGGCTTCTAGTCCCATGAAAGGGTTACATGTCCTTGCTTGTAATGATATAATCAGGTCAGTTCTCCAAGTTGAATCACTCTGAAAGATCGAATCAGAGCCTGTGTAGAAATCTAAGCAGTTTGATGTAGCATGTAGGCCTGCTTCAGGTGCAGATACAACTGGGTATTGCTGTTCCACACAAAATCAATGGGAACTGTTCAACACCTGTTATAACCAGCAGTTATTCTAGAAAAACAGTGTGAAAAAAAACTCTTTTGTTATGTTTTGTAATTTCTGATTATGGATGGGTGGTATCATACATAGCTTCCTATACAAACCCTGTTTGATAGAAAATGGACCTTACTGAAAACTAAAAAAAGCTATGGTATTCTTGTAGTTAAAAATTATGATCATCCACCTTACAAAACCTGAGACACATTTGGCCTGGAATTCCTGAGTGATGCTGTTCAAAAAGCAGTGGTATTAAAGAGACTTCCAAGATTCCTGTGATTTGTTTTAAACATCATGGTTTAACAGAAACTAACAAGTAAGTAAAAAGAGCATATTCAAAATGAACATTTACTAGGTTATCTAAAGTTCAAAAATGTAGTTGGCTAATATGACACTACTAAACTATTTTTTGTTATCTTTTATGCACTGAGAATAACAATGTTCATAAGCCTAGTACATCATGACTATGGAATGCCTGAATTCTTCTTGAAGACAGGTGGTATTTTCTGTTCCCTTACTGAGAGAGTGCAGCTTGGGGGGTTGTTTGTTTGTTTGTTTGTTTGTTTGTTTGTTTGTTTGTTTGTTTGTTTTAATAGCATGAGAATATAGACTTCTCAGAGTCTCACTACAAGCTGTTTCTTAGGAAAGAATTGCTTGCTTACTTGTTCCTGTCTTTTTATTGAAATGAATTCTCAGATACATTTCCTGTCAGCCCTCTCCCAAAGCTAGATATAGACAACTTCGCTTATTCTCTCCCAGTAAATTCACAGAAGGACTTCCTGTATATTTTTTGGTTTGTCAAGCCAGCTCTGTATTAAAGGCAGTACAGTTGGGTAATGCTGTAGATGCCTTGCAGTAAATACCAAAGCTGTTTTAAACAGTCTTAGAGGTGCTTTTGTCATTGTAGCATATTTCCCTTGAGGAATATGGGAAATGAGAGATATCATCATTGCCAGTATGGTTATACCAGGACAGCTATATGAGCAAGTCTTTTCTAGTGTAGTTGCTTTTCATATAGTTAACAAACAGGACTAAAGAGGAAAACTGAGACACAGCTTACTTTGACAACCTCTGTAAATAACCTTGTGTTTCTTCTACAACATCACCTCTGTTAATCATGGCTTGTTACTGTGGAATATCCTGCCTTTCACTTTCCTCCTTTCAGGTTTATTGACTTTCTTCAAAGCTTTGGTACAGCACAGTATGAATCAGCCCAGGTATGAGCTGGCTGTTCTGCAGAGCCCTTCAGGCACCTGAGGACTCTCTGTGCTATGACAGAGTTTGTCTCAATGGGTCAGCTAGAGAGACTGGAAAAGAAATACCTATTTGAATAGGTCTGGGATGCTTTGCAACACAGTTTATAGCAGCAGACCTGAGGACATGACGTGATCTGACTGATGATTAGTACCTTGGATATTTTGGGCCTGGTAACTGTGTGTGTTTCTCCAGCTTGTGTTCATCAGCTTGCAGGTTGCTCAGGAAGGCTTTCATTTTGGTTTTAAATATTTCCTCTCACAAACAACAGCCTGTTTTCTACATATAAAGTGTCTAATCACAGTCATATAATATCCTTTATTTACAAAGAGGGCTTCATCCCAAAGCACTTTACAGCCTGGCATTGACAGAGGACTAAGACTAGAAGAGGAGCAGCTTATACTGGTTGGGAAGCAGGCTCCAATCTCAGCCTAGGTATTAATAAAGCATATAAAGTGGAGCCATAACATTCTCTCTGAATCCAAGGCAATTTGCTATTAATTAGAAAATACATTGCTAAAAGCTGTGCTCTGTTTAAATCTAGAAAATGTATTTGAACTGTCAAATGTTAGCTGTAGTAGAGAATGTCCATCTTCTTGCACATCCCATTCTCTGTTCATAGGTACTGGCTACCAAAAATCAGTTTTATTGGAAAATTAGGGTGATGCAAAGTACCCTAGCAAGTACAGTGTTCTCAGCAAATACATGCTGGCCTTTGGAGAGCTCTGGCAAAGAATGGTAAAGGGGCCTCCACTAGTCTAAAGTTTGGCTCTAGAGCACATCAGAAAATTTTCCAGCCAGATTGAAAAGGAGAGTTTGGACACTGGTAACTAGAAGGACAACCAGACAGGCTGGAAAAAGAGGATCATTACATGCACATCAATCCATTTTCATCAAATCTGTAGAATTAGTTCATAGTGAACTTATTACCTTGGTTTGTTTTGTGTATTAAATGGGTTTCCAAGTGGTTGTTTGCTGAAGGAAATGGCAACTTTGCAATCTCATCAGAAATATTGTGATTGAGGTGTCTTGTTTTTGTTGTGTGTTTCAGACCAAAAGGATGGAACTAATTTAGTTTGGGAAGGAACCAATCCTGCGCTGCAGCCTATACGAGTGAGGAACACTGCCTTGAAAGATACTTTACATGCTTTACCCAGCCCTACTGGTGAGACTTCAAGAAATACATCAAATCTATAGAAAGGACAAATGAAACCTCCTCAAAGACTTGAACGAATGATGACATTGGTCTTCAAAAATCTGATGAAGCAGAGAGTGAGCATTCTTCTTCTTTTGTCTCTTCAAAGACTAACTTTAAAACCAAGTGCTGTTCTTTGTGTGGGGGAGACCATACTTGATTCTGAACTTAGGAAAAACCTGTCTTTTGTTTAGGTTAATTTAAGTGACTTAATAATAAAAGCCTCTAAACAACGTACAGGGTACTGAAGAAGCGTAGGCCACATGTGCCTTCCTAATTCACCTCACCACCTCATCAATTTGGAGGAACCAATGGCCAAGCACAGGAGTGTCCACAGCCCAAAACACAGTGAAACGTTTGCTTCTTTTATTTTAGAGAATAATAAACCCACTCAGTGGCTTGATTACAAAGCAATAGTACAGTAAGTATTTGTTCCTGTAACTCATTTGGAAATCATCAGAGCTGATGTGAGAGTTACAAATAGTGGGGCTCTGACTGTTTAGAATGTTAGGAGAACAGGCAGCGATCTAAATGGTGGGAAGATCAATGTATTACAGCTGCTCAGCTTTCTCTGTCTTCAAAGCACTTTTGAAGTATTCACAACATGACTGCAAACCACAGCGCTGTTTCCTCACCTTACAGACATAGAGAATGTATGACTTGCACAAGGCTGCTAAAAGCATCGCTGGCTGTGCCATGATCAGGACCTGGCTGTTCCTGGCTCTCAAGCCTACAGGAAAGCCATGGGATCAGTTAGTGCCAGCTGCCACTGGCACAGTCACCATTGGCCTGAGAGGCTGATTCTGTCCTCTGCCCTCACAGGGGAAGCCTCCTTGAGCACCCTCTTGAAGAGCAGAGTAACCTGTACAGAAACAGGAGGGGTCTGGAGTACTGCTGAATGGCTGTAGGTAACCCAGCAAGGAAACGAGCTGCAGTGAGGCCACCGTGGGCAGCCAGGCAGGCAGGTTGCCATCTGCTTTCGGCTAGGCAGTCTGGGGGTGATGAGAGACTTCTGGGAGCACGTGGCCCCTACTAAAAAGTACTGCAGACCCTTAAGTGTGGCAGTGGAAGCTGATGTTGCATCACTCCCAGCCACCTGACAGGATGGCATGGAGAGAGCATCTCTGCTGCTGTCTGCTTGCATGCCTGCTCACAGAGCTTTGGGCTCTCCTTTAACAAGGAATTTTCTATCACATCAAGGAAGCTACTGCATTTCAATAAGCTTTTTCTAAAAGCAATACAATTTGCCCTGGGGAAGAGCAGTTTTCCAGATTCAGTGTTACCAGTTTTGTCCTTTGAAGAGACCTTTGTAACATGTTATTTTAATTTTGTTTTGGCTAAGATTTAGATTTTATTCTTGACAGTGTTGTACTACCGGCCACTCAAACCCTGCTGAACTTGCTTGTAGCCATTTTATCTGAGTATCTTGTAAATATTTGGTAGAGCCCTCAGACAGAGAAGGGTTTTTTGCTCTTACAGTCACATGCCTGGTTCCAGGACCTTTAAGAAGGACAAAAGACTGAAGGCAGGGAAAATTCCACTGAGCTGCATTCAAGTCTCCAGGGAGCAACTACACTCTGTTTAGACTAAAATTTTTCATTGCTGTCTCTCCCCATTTAAAAAAAAAAAACCTACATGGAAGGATTGAGAGGGGAAGCTAGAGGGTTTCATTATTATAAACACCAGAATGCAAGCACTGTTTTCACTCATTTCTCTTGTATTGCACAGCCATTTGCAGTTGGAGAGGGAGATATGCTTTTCAATGCTCTCTGCACTACCTGGGAAATTTCCATCAAGCTCTAAAATGTTTTACAAACATTAGTGAATTAAAGCTTAATCCCCTTCTTCTCATCCCCATGAAGCAAGTACAGTTTAAAGACAGGGCTACTGAGACCAAAATAGTTGTGCTTTGCTGAAGTCACAGGGGCAGTGTGGTAAGAGAACTTGGGTCTTTGAGTCACGGCTTTCTGTCTTACACCACAAGCAACACACATTCCCTCCCTTTCCAAGGCTTGCTGTACTTCCCTTCCTAGGATATAGTGAAAACTTGCTGGCATCACACCTTGAGACAGCCCTGGGTTTTCCCCCTTGCTCACAACTGCTGTCCCATGGAATTAAGATGTTGAAAAGATTAGAGGAATGTGAGGTGGGGAAAAAAAGAATCAAGTCACTGCTCTGTCTGCCTTGGACATGTCCTGCCTCCACTGCTGCCAGTGGAGTTGGTGTTCTGTTGGGAGAAACCTCAAACACGTTTGTATGTACTGCCATATAATATTCAGGCAGAACTGTGATAAAAAAAACTATAATCAACAAAAGAGCTTGGCTGACAAGAAAATTGGACAGATGAGCCAATAAATCACTCCTCCTCTATTGAATATATGTAATTTCATTATCCTTCTGTATGTGACCTGCATTTCTTACTGCTTATTAATTATTAGCATCCTGTAACTACAGCTCCAGACATCTCTTTTGCCTCTTCAGAAGAGAGGGATAATCCATCAGCCAGTTCTTCTCCAGTGGTATAAGTGAGATTTTTACCAGAGGGATTAATGGTCAGTTGAAGAGAGTTGTTCCCAGCAGAGCCAAGCAAAAAGCAATGTGCATGAGTCATGAAGTGGAAGAGAAGGAAGAAAATCTATAGATTTAAAGTTCTTAAACTATTTTCCCCTTATCTTCCCTTGTCCCCACTGATAGATAACCAGACATGCAATGTTGGATGTATATTGACAGTGACCAGTGTAAGCAGGACTGAGGGTTTCTCCCACTGTGCAAACAAAGCTGAAGTCAGTCAGCTACCAAAACCAGATCAGTATTTACCAACTATTCCAGCCCTTGTAAACGAGAGATACTGGGAGGAAAATCAGTCCTCTTGTCTCTCCTGTGACCTTACAACGTACCTCAGCACTAGAACCTTTGGCCTCTTAACACTGTTACCTTTTGTGACAAGGCTCCAGCACTGGTCCTTGGGTCGGCTGCTTCTCTAGCACTCTTCCCTGCAGAGGATCCAGACTCAGTGCAAATGCTGTGCACAGTGCTCATTTCATTCCCTGCTGAAAGGCAGCCAGGCCTGAGGTGGAACATGGCAAGCGCTTCGCCGCACCTGGCAACTCCACACAGCTGCTGAAAACAAGCGAGGAAGAAAGCAGTGTACAAATGCAGGGGAATTTTCACATAGGCAGGATGTAATTAGCAGAGCTGGAATTCGGCCAGGACACTGGGGTTAAAACACTGGCTTGCAGGTAACACACTGGGATCTTTCATAATTCAAATGCTCAGGATCTCCCATTTCCATTTTACCTGGAAGATGTCAGAGGACTGTTCCCTATTTAATGGCCATGGGCAGCTCTCAAACATCTGACACAAAGGAAGAAGTGTCTAAATGGTGCTGCACCTGCAGAGCTTCTTTGCCAGCAACTGCCCACCATGAACAACAGCTGAAAGAATCACATCCTGACAGGACCACGGCTACACTGCTGTAAAACACCTCCATGCCTTGGGGTTCACTTCACCCCTAACCCTCATTACTCATTTTTTGGGCCCCAAATTCCTTCCAAACAGAAAGAGAAGATGATAAAATTAGGGCAGCAACTTACACATAAAACACAAGAGAGAGAAATATTACCATTAGGTGCTGCTTCAACCTTATTCTCTGCCATTTAAAATAATACCACATAGCAACTGGATGAGTGAGAATTTAGATGAAGCACTCCCCCCCAGTGTAGATGAGTGAGCTTTTCCAACTGCCTTGCTGGTAAAACACAGAGCATGAAGAACTTTTGCCACCTTCTTCCTTTCGGCAGGGAAATCATGTTCAAAGCAGCAAAACATTTTTTTCCACTTCATGATCTCACTTTCTGTATAAGCAACTTTTCTGTTTACTACGAGGATGTTGAATGTCCACAAAAGATCAGGGAAGTCTTTCATGAACCTCATGTGTGTGAAGTCTGCTTGATGTTTCTACCATGATGTGGCCCACAGTCTGAAATATAAATAGTTGCAAACCTCTAACCCCTTGTCAGTCTGACCTTCAGACATGTGCAGTCGAAGCGCTGATTTTCCCTGTGTGGTGCAGTGTGTGCAAGCAAAACAAGAAGAGTTCCTGTCATCTAAAAAGTCATAATCTCTGCATCAGTAAGTCATAAAAAAGGGACCCTTCCTCTGCCACTCAGAGCTTACCATGACAGCCTGTGGTTTAACTGGGGGCGGGGGAGGCAGGGCATGTTGGTGATGTTTTTATGCCTGGGCTGCCATGCAAGCCCCCTTTTTGTCAAGTGTTGTTTAATCAATCACCAACCAAACTTGACGAGAGTACCTCAGTCAGTGGGACAACAAACCTACAGACAGCCTCCAGTGGCAAAATGCACTGGGAGAGTAAAGAACGGGCAGCTGCAGGCAACAGGAAATCCAGCACTAATAAATAAAACGTCTTATAGCCAGAAAGAGGAAATAAACAGCAGCAGCACAAACTGAGAGGACAGAAGAGAGCATGACTGTGGCATGGGAATCACTGAGTTACAGTGAGCTTATTTTACAGAACGTTGTCCGAGTTTGTTATGTGTTCAGACTGCAAAAAAAGTGGGGGGGTAGGGGGACTGCTCAAAGAGAGGGTCTCTATCAGAAGTTGTCAACAACCACTGTAATTAAGGAAGCAGCCAGAGCACACACAACCAGAGCTGCTGCCAAACTGAAATGAAAGCATTTTTTGTTTTCAGCTGTAGCCCCAAAGGATAATAAAAGATGGTTCTACCATGCCAAGTGAGGAGCTGCAGGGACACCGTTTCTAGATGTCCCTCCTCCCATCTCTCCAAAGTTATACACTGTAGGGAAGCCGTAAGTTACTGTTGGTAAGTGTGCTTTCAAAGCCCATGCCCGCACACCCCATCTGACTGCAGCCACCTGCAAAGGCCGGCCACAAGACAGGTGGGCCCCCAACCACGGTGACAATGGAGGAGGTGGCACCAGCTGAGCTCTGCCCCCAGCCAATGGGCTGTTCTGGCACTCTTTGGTTCAGACTGCTGAAGCAGCAACACTGAATGTTTCCCCCCTTGCTGTCAGCCATGGGTTGTGTTCCACCACGGCCCCACAGCATTGTCGCCACCAGTGGGAGCTGCCACATTCACGAGAGCCACACGCCCTCTCCTCCCCTCGGGCTCCCAGGTGTCTCAGCAAGGACCTTCACTGGCGGCACACCGACACCACGCTCCTCTTGCCGCTGACTCTGTGTGCCCATGCAGCAGCAGGTGCTGGGGAGCAGTGTGCAGGCTGGCAAAGCCAAGGGGGCTGGCATGGGTCTTCTCAACCATGGGAGGCTTTCACTGGTGGCTCTCGAAACTGGTGTGCATGTTCAGCAGAGGAAGTCATTCAGAAATTGCATGCAAAATTCCAAATTCATTCATTGCATGGCGCTTGCCTTTCATCCTCCCCCCGGGCTCTGTGTGCATTGCTGGCATTCTCTCCCAGTCCTATATAATAATTCCCAGGTCTCTGTAAGCCCCTGCCTGCCAGTGGAGCCCACAGTCACTGGCCCGCCAGCCCAGTCACGAGAAGTTACACACCAAGGTTTAATGCTTTCCCCTGACCCAGCCCCTGCTCCTGCGAATCCCCTGCAGTGTTTTCCTAATCGGGTGCCAGGGAAGCTTTGCACTGAGCAGGGTGCTAAGAGGGTGGCTGTTTAGCTGCAGCATTTCCAGAGTCTTTGAGCTCTCTCCCGAGCCATAAATACAAGCAGTGGAACCAGGTGAATGTCTGGCAAGGCTGCCATTTAGACCTGAAGCTGCTTTCCAACCAAAGGCACATTGTGGTTGCCTCACTTGCTCTATCCCAACTGCTGCACTAATGGTTAATTGCTTCAGCAGGTATCGAAATCACTTCTCAAAGCCTACATGCAAGGTACACAGCTATGATCCAGTAGAATTTTAATCTTCACTGGACATTGACAAATTGTCTGTTACTAGGGAGTCAAAAAGAAAATGCAGCCCTTCCTTTACTGAATTCTAGATGATGCATAGTATTTAGTAGTTTATCACACAACTTGTGAAAGTGGTAACATATTTACTTTTGTGTCACCCTTATATATGACATATCAGAAAAAAACACATGCTTTTGGAGAATATCAAATGGAAGTGATCTTTTATTAAATGTGGATGAAAGGCAGAAATGTTCAAGGGCTGTTTCTGATACATCAGCAGTCACAATCATTTCCTGCTATCAGTGTCATGTGAGGGAGGGCAGGTATCTCCTGAAGGAAGAGTTCTTGTTCTCCACCGATGTTTTCATGTAGGATTTCACACAGGGTAGTGTATGAGCCATGCTCAGCTTTTGGGAGCATGGGAGTTGTGTCTGGCAGTCAGGGCCCACTGTTCCTCTGGGTTTCATACAGACCACAGAAAGACAAGCCAATTGCACCTTTGAGCCAAACAGTTGGAGCTGTTTGATTATTACTTTATATTACATTGTTTCATTCTTAACTGTAAGCCATCAAAATTATAAAATTTGAGTTCTAGTCTCAGTTACACTCAAAAAACTACCAAAAGGGTTTGTCTGACTTCTTAGCATATATGGCATTTAGCAAACTTGGCTTAAATTGTATATTCCCAACTTAGTCCAAATAGGAGTTGAGAAATCATGCTTCTCCCAAATGAGAGCATACCTCAATAATATAGGAATTACTTTTCTCACTCAAAAGCATTAGCAAAATACATGCATAAATACTGGGGTTTAATCAGGCAGTTCTGTTTCTTTATTTGAAGGAAAAACTTATTTAACCCTTTGGGAGAGATTTGGGCTACCAGTGACAATGGAGACAGGTCTGAGCACTCATATGGTAACAATATGTAGAAAAAAGTCTAAGTGACTGATGTCTGTGGCTGTAATCATCTGGCATTGTCCACCCTGGCATTCAACAGCCAGGAGACCAGCAAGGAGGATTTTCCATTTCTGGAAAGTGCAGTGAAACGGAGGAACACAGCGATCTCCAAATTGTCTTTCCTTCTATGAAGTATTGTCTTCAGGATACTGCTTGACATTCATTCAGTCAAATATTTTGACAATTTGAACAAATAAGCAGGAAATGGTTTGTATTTTTGGCTCCAGTGGGCCATTTGTGAAGAAGAATGAGTAGCGCAGCATGTGCCATGTCTCTTAAATACCCTTGTTTGTCAGAAACATATGCAGCATGTTTCCCAGGCTATGGAAACAGTTATCATTTCCAGTCCACCAAGTCACCCTTCTCTCTCCACACACCATCCCCAACCCTGCATCAGGCTGGGGTGAAATTACCGAATTACTCTGAATTACTGGATTACTCTGCTGTTACCTGTTCACGAGGAGAGGGTGCATGTGCACATAACGCATTATTCTGCAGGTTTCTGAGCAGGGTTGTGATTGCAGTCACTTCACAGTGGCACAAAGGAGTAGGAAGCCCTGGTGGGGCATGCAGAGGCAGCTGGGAGCCCAGCCTGCCCCTGTGTGCGCTGCTGTGCAGAGGCAGGCCCGTCAGTGAGCGTGCTGCAGCACACCTGCACAGGAGCCCTGGGCCAGGGCGCCGCGCTGGGGAGGTGCCAGAGCAGCCTTTGTCTGAGCTCTCGCTGCGGGTTTCCGTGGTTCGATTAGCATCTGGGTCAGAGCACACGGAGCAGCCCCGGCTGGGGTGGGAGAAGTCACACTGCGAGGCCACACTTGAACGTGGCCACTTTACTGCAGCGCCCCGGCTACAAAGCCTGCTTGTGTGGGGCGCGTCCAGTCGTGCATCACACTTTGGTTGTCAGTGGCAGTCATGGGCTGCTGGGGGTGACACAATAACCTCTTTATGCTTAAAAGAATAGCGGGGGAATGGCGGGAGACCGTTGGAAACGCAGCAGCAAAGAAGTAGTTTGGCTTTTGTCTGTCCCTCAAGGTAAGGTGCCCAGGCAGTCACTGAGCCGCCTCTGCTGCGCTGGAAGGAGCGTGAGCAAAGCAGCGTCACGGGTAAATGCAGGGCTTTGGGTGGCTGGGTGGAACTAAAAGACTAAAAGAAACACCCAGGGAAAATCCCGTGGTATCTCAGTGGTAAAAACATGATAAAACTACCTATTTAGCGTTTTACAGCAGCTCACTCTGAAGTCTGCTGCAGCCTTGTCGCTCCCATGGCCTTCAACACAAGAGCAGCCACACAAGGAATCAGCTCAAAGAGCTGACCTGTCTGGAATTTAAACTGTGATTTTTTAATTAAAAAAATAAAAAGTTTACTTTACTAGAATGTCTCAAAGTTTCATTCAAAGAGAACTGGAAAAATAAAAAGACCAGGAACTGAAAAGGGCCAAAACAGAGAGAAATGTGAAAAAATTCTGATACGAACTATAAAAGTTAGTTAAATCTCTTACTGTGTCTATCACTGTCTCCTTTGCCAGCCCCTCGGCCAAACACTTCACAAAGCAGTAAGCCCAAATAATTCAGATATGCTAAGCAAAGCTACTCTGAATATGGCTTCTAGCCTAATAAGTCAGAGCCTTATCCAGTTCCCATGAAAAACACCAGGAAAGTTTCCTTCAACACTAATAGGCATAAGACTGGATTGCAGAACAACCACATAACTTTTGACCAAAAAGTGAAGTTTTTGTAAAGCACTGATAAAATATTCATGCAGGAGAATGTGGAAACTCTGACTGGAGCAGTCACATTGCTAAATATGTTTCAGACGAGCATAATCATTTTTGAAACCACACTCATCCTCACTAGTGATGTGTGCTCTAAGGGGAAAATACAAAACAAACTTTTTTTTTAAAGGAAAAAAGCATTTATAATTTTTTTATTGTAGATGTGCAGAAAGACTCCCCTTCTGCTGCTGGGAAAACCAGTTTCTGCTCAATAAGCAGTAAAGCACATCCTAATTTTTAAAAAGCATTTGTTAGGCAAAACAGGGATTTTTTACAGTGCTTTCATTTTTTTTGCAGTTGGAGTCTTTCTGTTGATGCCGGCTGCTTTAGTTGTAGATATTTTCTGGGGGGTGGTGTCTGTCAGTCCCACGTGGGGTGTCCCCTTGGCTATCTCTCATAGCTGCCCTTCTATAAATCACAGCATATTAAAAAAAAAAAGGGGATAATGCTGACATGTGAACTAATCCCCACATCAAAGAGAGCAATTCTCCCTCTTTCCAAACACCCACCCCCCTCTTTTGCTGGGAAAAGTCTAACGCCTAGAAGGTGATTTACACAAAACTTCATCCCAGTTGTTAGGAAACTTGCAGTGCTGCTTACTTGCCAACTGCAGGAGAAACCTGGGAATCAGGGTAACCACAATAGCTAGCCTGCGGCTTCCAGCATTTGGCAACTCAGGAGAGAAAAAAAAAAAAAAATTGGCTTGTTTCAACAAACTTGTGTATATGTTGATTGCATGGCAGAATAGGCATGCATATAGACAGATGTAAACGTGACTAGTAATGTGGGTCTGTCTGGGCACATCTGGGTCTGTATGGGCACATCTATGTCTGTGTGTGCTTACAAGCACTTGTACGGGCACAGGAGTGCCTGGCCTGGCACAGACAAGACGCACCAAAGCACACAGAAATACCTCTCTCCTGCTCAGAGGAAAGAGGGACAACAGGGAATATACATTAAAAACACACGCCCACATGGGCATCCGGTGGCCTAGACATGGAGAGGACTAGCTTAAGCTTTTCATTTCAGCTGTAGTCCTGCCTTTGAGCTAACAGTTCAAATGCTGGGAATAGATGAATAAGGGGAATGCTCTGTTTAAGACAGGATTAAAGCATACACTCACTGCTGCCCTTGCCTTTGCAAATGCTTCCAGTGCACTGATTAAGCACACAAGATACTTCCAAATAATTGTCTGTCTTTGGAATGCAGCTGAAAGGAGGAAAAAATGCCTCTGTCTGGCTAGGTAACTCTCTTTTCCCAACTTAATGTTTAGCCTGTGCCTGTGCTGGGCACACATCCTTCAGACATACCAACAAAACATATGTAGCATGGAAAAGACTACATTGGTGGTTCTGGATTCATGATCAATAAGTGAAAATACCTGCCTCATGTGAAACCGGCTGTAGTAAAGTGCATTTCTATGAGTCTATGTATGCATGTGAACTAGATACTTCCACCAGTATCGAAGCTTCTGGTTGATTAATTCAGCTTACTTGCTGCTTTCTCCTGCCACCCACACGGGCAGGCAGGGATGCCCTGGGGCCAGCAGGGCCCTCCCCATCCAGGTTATACCTTGCCCCAGGCCAGAGGGCCATGAATGTCTCTCCCAATAAGTCAGCCTCACTGCCAAAAGCGGCACACGAGGTTCACACCCAGTGCAAGAGAGTGAATTGGAGTGGGGAACCACTGGATTAAGAAAAATGCATCCTTTTCATAGTCCTTGGTTGGTTGTGGTCCAGCTTCACTCACCGATGTGACACACTCACTTCAATGTGATTGCACAAGAGCTGAGGGGAGGAAGCAAGTAGCCAGGGGCAGTGAGACACTTGGGCAGCTCCCATGTCAGTGGCAAGTACTGCCTTAAAACATTTATGAAAATACAGCCAGAGGGAGAGCATCAGGCATGCCAAGAGACCCACATCTCCCACTCCACTGACAGGAAGGGCACGGCACATGTGTGGGGGGAAGGCAGAGACCAAAAGTTTTGTTGTTCCAGTGCTCCCTCCACGTAGATGTGCAGCTCTGCATGTGTCTGTGCCTGTCCCCTGCCCTGTGTCAAGTGGAGAGGATGTGAAAGAAACCCCAGCATGGTTGAGCCCTCACCTTCAGTACATGGAAAAACAAACAGAGCCATTCTCTTGTTTGTTGATTTAGTTCAGAGTGCTCCTTCCATTACAAAACCATTTCCCTGCAGGCAATGGGCTAAAACGTATTTGCTTATTACTCTGCAAAAGAAAATGATGGGTGCAATTTTCAAGCACCTCTTCTGTTGATAGACACAGAGATTGAAAGGACAGAGCCCTCCCAGCTACCTCTCAGCTGTGTTTTCTTGTTGGGCATATCTTTTCATGTTTTCTAGCTCAGAAACTCACGCTGCTTGTATCTTTTTCTCCTCTTCTTGAAATAGACATCTCTCTACAGCTTTGTGCTTGGAAAGTGAACCACGTGCTTCATCACAGGTGTTTACACAGCGATGGGGGTGACCACTGAAAGCTGCATCCAGATCTGCAATTCTCAGGAGAGCACATACCCCCCACCCCCCACTGCAGCATCTGTAATGAGTCCAAACCCCTGAAATGAACACTTGCGAACAGGGGAGAGGTTTCCTTCTGCTGCTCATGCTGGTGGCTGCCCCAGATCCCATTTAGGATGGTCTAAATACCAAGCCAGCTCTTGGAACTGGCACAGCTGAGAGGGGCTCTGGGTGTGACATACATCCTTGTTCAAGGCAAACACACAGGAAACACACCACAAGTCTCTTCTAGCCTGTTCTTATTGATGAGATGCACCCGTTGGCAGTTCCTAGTCCTGGCTGGGACAAGTCTGGATAAAAACTACAAGAGGAGCACTAAAGTTTATCTAGAGTTGGCACCACTTCTGGCGCTTGGCTCAATTAGCCGTTTCTACTGGGTCCAGACCTCTTTGTGCCAACACTACCACCTCCCCTCGTCCTCCACCCCCAAAATAATCAAACTAGTCTCAACACCTTTTTTTGTCAAGTTAAATCACTTCTCTGCCAGCTGTTCTTTTAGATGGCAGTTCTTGTGACTGGCCTTTTAGGTGGCAGGCACTTTACACTCCTCACAAATCCAAGCCAACTGCATTAAAAAGTGAATTTACATTGCAGGGCTGTGGGGGGAGGGTACCCCAGGCAATGTCAAAGAAAAAGCAGATCAAAAAGAGCTGCTAGTATTGGATACGTGGGCTGTCTTTTCAGCTGCTTTGGGCATCCTTTCAGCACAAGAAAAGCTCAAAAGAATTCAGTTAATCTGTTGTTAAACAGAGTCTGTGATGGGAGACTGGTCTGTCATCGTCCAGGCAGGGAACTGAGCCTGTCTGTAATGGCTGGGAGCTCCTTTGCCCTTTCCCAGCATTCCATGTCCATAGTGGCAGTGAGTTCACGAACTGGCACCTTGCTGGCCTGGCAGGGACTGTTTCTCAGCCTTGTGATGCCAGGACTCCTTTCTTCTGGCTGCTCTCTGGAGAAGCAGCAGCTCACAGCACAGCACTACATAGCACAGCACACCTGAAGGCTGCAGCAGCAAAAAATCCCTCTCCATAACTCTTGCTTCACACAAGCACAGAAGTGCCTTGCAGGGTGCTGGCATGGCTAACCTGCTGCTGATGGTGATTTCTAAGAGCTAGGAGGTCAACTGAAGTCCTGAGGCAAGAGCTTTGGCATGACTTTCCGTTCTAAGTGTGAATATAGAGATGTAAGAGCAGCCTGACCCACACTAAAGTGTGGCCCCCATGATGTCCCACAGCCTCAGTGCCACAGTGCAGCTCTGAACGTTAAACAGAGATGGTGAGTGGCCCACAGACTTGCCAGTCTACACTTCAGGCACATGAGGAATATCACATGCATACTGCTTCCACCTAAAATGAATCCCTCCTTCCAGCTGGGAAAAACGAGGTCTTTTATCTTCCTCGGAGAGGAGGATCCCATAGATCCCTACAGAGCAAAACAGCTATTCTTTTTTAAGATTTAAAGACATTGCTTCTTTTTTGTTCATGTATCACATTTCAGTGTCTTCTAAACAAGAGGGAGCTTAATGTTTTTGTGTAACCTTGAACTGGCTAGAACACAAGTTCTATTGCTTCATCCTTGAGCTTCCATGAGCTACATTATGTTCTACTATGAACAGAACGTCCTACTTAGGATTGTGTGGCACACACTTTGGTTGCAACAGCTTCCTGGTGCTTTCTTTGGCATGAATGTATATGTAGTTTTATGCATACATACACATATGTGTGCGTATATATGTGTTCATTTCTGGTTATGAAATGACACAGTGAAAATTTCCAATTCTGAAAATTTTTATTTAATTTCCTTCCTTCTCCACTGCTCTTCAGCTAAGCACACTGGCAGTGTGTTCTAAGGAACAGGATAATTCTCCTCTGTGACTCATTCCTAAGGTCTCCCAGGCAGGATTCCGTATGATGGTGTCAGTGGTTGCTGCAAGAGCTGTTTAAATGTCTCTGCACGTAGTGGGCAGTGAAGTGCTGATCTCAGGCAGCAGTGTTAGGAACGTCAGGGTCTGTTTAATATTCACTGGGGATCTTCCTAAAAAGTCAATGAACCTCCCTGTAGTTTTGGGAACTGGCTGAGCATTACCATGCAGTTGTTTCAGCTTCTATTTTAGTGCATGAGGAGCATTGTCCTGCAAAATGGAACTTTCTGGGTTTGTTTTAATGGCAGACTGTAATTTGATTTTAAATTATCTACTGTCAAGCCTTTCACAAGTGAATCGAACACACATGCATTTTTTCCATATCAAATTTGACTGTCTGGAGAAACAAAGGTTGGTAATAAAGCTCACAGCAGTTGATAAGGACGGGGCCTAGGCAAGGCCTAAACCCTCAACAAGTTAGAGCCTTAATTTCTGGATACTTACCAAAACCAAACCCTTGACTTGGTGCAGCTTGCCCATTCTGGATAATCTGGCTCTTTGATTCCCTGGGGAGGCTGCTGGGCTGTCCTGTGGGAAGTCAGCACCTCGGTATGACAGGGAGGGATGCCAAACAAGCAGACACCACTCCAGGGTAACCAGCTATGCCAAGTCAAATGCATAATTCAACAAGCTTATGGTAAAATATGGGATATCTATTTTTCTCCAGCCAATGAATGAGTTCCCAGCACCTTTTGTACTTTGAAATACCATTAATTAATATTTATCAGATGTAAAATGTGACACTAGCTACTTGGTACACCATGCCTTTAAGCATTGCATTACTATTCTTTTTTAAGCATATCTACAGACAGTCAAGCTGAGGCAGGTGATGGCAAGTGTCACCAACAGCAAACACTCATCAGCTGGAGGCAGTTTTTAAAACTCATTCAGGCCTTAAACTGCACTGTCCTCAGCACAGGACAAAGCTCATTAGCAGGAGACTGGGACCTGCCACATTACACATGGCTGATTACATGGCCACGTGGTTTAAGAAACACAGATCATCATGTAGTGATTTTTTTATGGTGTCTTTGCTCCAAACTCACATGGATGTTTGGAAAGCACCTCTGCTCATCTCTCTCTGTCATGATCTTCTTCCATACCAGTGCTCAGCTGCCTGTGGGGAGGTGTGCCAGGGCAGACAGGCCATGCTGTGCCTTACTGTGCTGTGCCTGGGCAGCACGGGCAGCCTCACTCCTCCCTGCTGGGGTGTGCATGGGGCACCCTCACTCCTCAACGACCGCCGGCTGCCCTTGCTGTGCTGCTGAGAAACAAATCTGTTTGGCCCCTTGCTGGTGCACAGTCCCTGTGTCGAATGTCTTTGACAGTGCTGGTACCTTGAGAGCAGGGGCAGGGGCTTCCCAGCAGTTCGTCTCCCGAGGCCACAGCCTCTGGACAGCTTCCACCACAAATGTATGTCACATTTCCTTCCAGTGAAAGCAAAATATTTACACTTAGCCAGGGTCACCTGGCGGCCACTGCGCTATTGCAAGCTGGAGGCTGCTGCAGTACTGTAAACGGAGGGGGGTGAGGCTGGAGGGAATTGCCCTGGGCCTCCGAAATAAACGATGCAGCTGGTGGGCACTGCTGGGAGAGGTGGGCACCACGGGGTGGGTGCTGGGGGTGCTCTCAGGGTGGGACGGGGGTGGGCTGGCAGCAGGACCTGCGGATCAGGGCCAGCGAGCCAGGATGGCAATGGCAGAACAGAGCCGGTACCAGGAGCCAGGGAAAGAAACTTCACTGGGTCTGGACAGACATGTCTGGCATCCCCACCAGCCACCCTTCCCACTGGTACCCATGCAGCCCCAGCATGCTCAGTACCTGAGGTTGTGGCCACACCAACCTCACTGCTTTACCTGCCTTCAAGGAGCTGTTGGAAATATTCCTCCTGTTGTTCATGAGTGCCTTGGGCACAGTTAAATCATCCTGGAAGTTGCTGGGCAAGACTTACCCCATGAAAATGCATTGAATTCAGTGTTTTAAACTTGTAAACTTGAACTACAGGACCCACAGCCCCTGTATTCCCAGACTCATAAGAGAAAGGGTGGCAGTTTCCCATTGTAGTAGCTTGCATACAAGAAATCTTCCTGAGACAGGACTTCCCACCTCCTCACAGCCTAAAGCTCACCCATATGCTGCCAGAATTTCCTTCTTTATCCCATATTGCACTGCTGATCAGCACCTGAAACCTGCTGTGTACTGTAATGCATGCATACGAGTCACAGACAAAGTGGCTGGCAGCTGCTGGCTGCCCACCCATCTGATTCCACTGACTTCTCCTCAGTTCCCATTGTCCCATTCCCTGCCAGGCATCTGCCCACAGTGATGATCTGTGCCAGGGTTTCACAGGTGACCAATGGCATGTGGACTCTGGAAAGCCTCCACCAAGCCACAGACAAAATGGTGTTCATTTTGCATGTCTTGAACCCACTCTGGGGACATGAGGACTCTGAGCCTCCCAGTGCCTGGGCTGCTTCAGAAAGCCTTCACTCACCTGAAAAGATAGATGTGAATGTCAGGCATGAGCCACAGTGGAGCTTGCTGAGCCCCTCTGATCAAACAAGCCCATAAGGAGCAGCAGGAGGGTATGAATAATCCCACAAGCTCTTCTGCTTTTATTGTGCTGCTGCCATTCTCCCAGCAAGGTTCACGTGTAAGCATGTGGAGTTACCAAAATATTAAAGGACATTCTGCTTATTCTTGGCTGTCTAAGAGAGTGGTAATTGCACTTTTTGCATCCAGTCATTTTCCACTGGCACTTCTCATAACGCTTATCATAATGTCAGTATCTGACATGTCAGTATTAGACCGAAGCTGAGGAGGGTGGCATTTGGCCACTTGGGAAGTGCAGTTTTCGCCAGCTTTGCAGAGAAGTTTCTTTATGTCAGTTACTAAACTATTAGGTATGCAAGGCATAGCTATAGCAGAAGGGGATTTCTGAGTGGGAGGAACAGTATGATTCATATTGTCTCACCAGCCTTGCAAAACAAAATGTCCAGTCATACGCTTTTGTGATGCAACCACTCCTTTCTCCGCCTTTATTTTGTACACAGCCATAACCCCAGAGCACTGGGACCTGAGAATCAGCAGAGCAAGCTACAGGAGAATCAGTCAAGAAAACAGGAAGCACTGAGATGACCTAATACTCTACATTTTCCTCATTGGGAACGATGTCCAGAGCATGGAGAGGGGAAGGAGGGACCGAATGCTGTTCTCAAGCACCTGATTAGCACCTCTTGTAACAACACCTTGAGACAGCTGGCATGGAGAGTGGTAACAGGAATGCCATCCCACCTTTGTAAGCCTGCCTGCTTCACGACTAACCCCATATCTGGAGCACAGACCGTGGCTTAATATCATTCTTGTAAGCACCTCCTGCATTGCACGGGTGGTTTAAAGGGTTCATTAATGCTGCTGGGGCAGAAGTTGGCAATTGCTGGATATTTATATTGGTGCAGCCTTCAGGAATGTACCAGCCTTTATTTTCTGGGTTGCAAAGGAGGATGGTAAGGGCAGAGGAAAAGCACTGATTTCAAGAAAAGATATTCTAAGCTGAAGAACTCCCTATGTGAGAGTTATTCACTATCTTACAGGGAAAAATACTTCTTGAAATGCTGCACTTACACATTAAAAATAAAATTATATCAGGACCCTTTACTCTTTTCCTCCCCAGAAAATTCAAATTTAAGGTAAATCAAAAGAATTCCAGATGTTTTAATGTACATGGAAGTTCACATGTAGGTATCAGATGGCTCTTCCCAATTTTTCCCTGAGAAAAATCCAAGCTGTCCGTAACAGACTTCCACGTTATCAGGGACCACAAAAAGCAGACTGCCTTCATCTTGCTCTCATGGAGACTGGGTCTACTCCAGTCGTCACTGCCA
The DNA here is from genome assembly GCA_032173965.1 of Sitta carolinensis. Taxonomy (NCBI): domain Eukaryota; kingdom Metazoa; phylum Chordata; class Aves; order Passeriformes; family Sittidae; genus Sitta; species Sitta carolinensis. Next base: position 11,649,814 of record JAVUNC010000006.1, on the reverse strand, counting down.
GCATACAGGGATTTGGTTTTAGCACATTCCTGACAACACAAATGGCACAGAGGAGGCAAATGCTTTTCAGCCTTCTTCTTAAAGGCTGGCTCAGAGAGCCAGAACTTTGCACACCTCAGTGTGATATGGCAGCCTCATATCTCACTATCATTAAACACAGAACTTGCACGGGTCTTTACATACTTTCATGGGCTTCACACATTCTTTTCATGTGTGTCACTGACATAAAAATTACACTGTTGTAGATACGTTTTTGCAAAGTCGGCTAAAAGGCAGTGTGCATGTGTCCTATATGCAGTACTTCAGCCACCCTGAAGAAAGGATGGGGAAGAGGGCAGGCTGCAGCTTGCTTTCTTAATAACATGCAAAACCTTTAAATCTCAGGTTACAGTAGGTATTTTGGCTCCAAACTCCAGCTATGAAGCAAATAGCCCAAGGACTCTCCTTAGAACTGTAGTGGCAAATTTTAACAACATCTAAAGTGCAATGATGAGGCTCCTCTGTGCCAAAAGAACCTGCTGGCTATAAGATATGAAAAATGACACTTTTAAAATAACTAGTTCTAATAACTCCTATATCTAAAGCAATGTCACCAGCAGGCATCACCTCACTCCTTCTGGAAATGCCTTGAGGCTGAGACTTGCCCCATTCCCCTTTTCTTGTTCTTTCTAATCATTTCATCCCTTCTGCTCCTGTGATTTACAGCAATGTGGAAGGTGAGGATGAGTTCCTCCCCAACTTTTTGTTTGTCAGGTTTTGCTGCCTTTAAGGATGCTGCTGTTCTTTGATGTGAAGATGGACATTCAGAGTAAGGCTGATAAGGATATTCCCCAAACTTGACCTGGACAAGGCAATACAATTCCCTCAGAGTCTTAGTCTTATATATATATAGGCCCAGTTATTGTCCAGAGGTCCTCTAGCTAGATGGTTCATGCATGGTTATAAATTGTTATATGTTTATCTATATGTTACATAGAAATTGATTATATGTGAACCCCTACTTTTGTTTCACTATCCTCCTGAGCTGCTTAGTGTGAAGGAAAAAGAAAACTAAAAACCAAACCACAAATCCAGCCAGTTTCATCACCTTTGCCCTTATGATTGACAGCTTTCCTCCACTGCTGGGTTAAGACCGCTGCAAGTGGGAATTCCTTCTCCTGAATTAATTAAATCTGTATTGTTATTGCCTTTGATCTACTGCCATAGGAACCAGAATGAGTACTGGAAAACCTCCATTTTCTGTCCATTTCTTACACAAATAGGTCTGGACAGATTATTAAAAGGATCATTTAGAAGATGGTGGACAGAACAGTCCCCTCCCAAAGCTGCCCTTGAGACAGACAGTTTCTGTGGAAACTGCATGGGAACAGTTACAGACCTCTAGTGGCTCTGTTTATATAGCTCATCTATTTCCTAACTGCTCACCAGCAGAGTATTTTGGAAAGCCATATAGACATTTCCCGTAAGGATTACAACACGGTGTCATTTCATCTTCTCTGCGTTTCCCATCCCGTTTTCTGTTTTATTTTCCACACCATAACATCTGTCCCACATCGCTGAGAGATTTCACAATTGGAAACCTGCTATAAATTATGACACAGAGTTAAATGTTTGCTCTCTGCTATTTTTTTCACACAACTTTGGGTTAGCCACCTCTTTAAAATAAGCTGCTTTTTTTTAATGTTTTCTATTTTTATACTAATGTTTGTAAAAGCTGTCTTTGGAAACTGAAAAAAAAAAACAAAAAAAAGACTATTTCTACTATTTCTGTCCTTCCTTCTTGTATCCTTTTCCATTTATCTCCTAAAGAAACACATGCTTCTGTAAGAGCTTGCATAAAATAATCTTTAGCAAGCTCTGCCCCTAATGGCCCACAGGGATTCCAGATTAAAAAACCGATTTCTCACATTTCTGTTTCCCAGCATTTGACACTGTGGAAGCTTTAGGGCTCCAAGTGCCAGCCTGTGCCACTGCTGCCAGGGCTGCAGGCTGAACTGGCATCTGGTTCCAACCAAGATGGAAGCAAGAGTCCTGAATTATATAAAGGACAGGCTGCTCTGGTTGGCTCTACAGGAGGCTGCAATAGCATGCAATCCTAGGAACAGTCAGAGTGACAGAGTTTCAGATTTACACACTGTTTAATACTGATCAATCAAGGTTAGTGTCACATACCATCACCACGTGGGAACCAGAGACATTTAAGAGAGATCAAACATACAGGACTATATTCTCACAATCCAAGGACATCTGAGTCTTTGGTGGCTTCTCCTGTCACTGCAGCATTTTTTCTCTGAACCAGAAAGCAGGACACATATCTCCTGCTCTTAGTTCTCATTCACAAATGAGAACACTGCAAACCACAAACGTGGAACACTTGCAATGCTCCACAACATCAGCCTTGTTTCTTCCAGCAGCCAGGAGAGAATCAGAGATTTATACGGCTGGCAGAAATCTCAGAAAATCACTCAGTCCAGACTCATGTCTCAGGGTAGGATCATTATACTTATGTCACACTTGGCAAATGCTTGTCTAACCTCTTCCTAAAAGCGGGATGACGATTCCACGCCCTCCTCAGATACTTCTGTGTGTAATTATTCTTACTGCTTGCCATCTTCTAACATCCAACCCCAATCTCCTTTTCTGTAGTTTAAGTTCATTACTTGTCCTATCCATCATCTATATGTTGAACAATTTATTCCCTGTTTCTTCCCAGCCACCTTTCATATCTTTGACAGCAGTAACCCTATCTTGCCCCAGTCTTCTCTAGACCTAAGAAGGACAATTTGTTCATTCTTCCCTACTAGCTCTGATTATCCCCCGATGCCTTCTGGAGCTGACCTGGAACAGAGACTAGACAGAGAAAAAGGATAGAGGAGGGATTTATTGAAAGGCCTCAATGGGTACACAAGAGCAGCACCAGAGTCCAGCCAGACCACACCCAAGATGCACCCCAAAAATGGTCACAAAATGGACACCCGATCACGAGGTCTCGCACTTTTATAAGTTCTGGTCTATCAGCATATTGGAGTCAATTGTACAACCATAGCTTCAGGTTATGAAGCTCCACCCTCCTCGGTTTTTTCTGCTCACTTCACCGTTGCTTTCATCCTTGGGCCTGAAAGTTGTATCAGTTGTCCTTGGTACCAAGCTAGTCTACCTCCTCTGTGAAGAGAGCTTCGTAGCACTTAATATGGAACCCAGAACTACACACTAAAACAGCACAGAATCTGAAAAATACAAAAGCTAAAACTTAAGGCATCATTTCCACCCTTTAGAGGCAATCACCCCTGATGTCCTCTGGACCTTGTCTTGAGCACAGCACCCAAAGCTGGACATTACACTCCAGCTACTCACAGACAACTGAGCAGAATGATTATTTGTGGAGTTTGTCTCTAAACACACATCCTAGTAAAGCAATTGTCCTTTCTGCATTATCAATTACCTCATATTTGAGGTATTTTGAGGTCCCAATATTCTCATATTGGGACCTGGGACATCTCTCACATCTTTTTCTGCAGAGTTGCTATTTACACAAAAATTCACTGCCCTACATAAATTGAATTAATTATTCCTGGTGATGCCCAAACATAGAAACTGAGAACTGTCCTTACAGAAATGAATCCTATGTTTAAGGCTATTTTTCTAAATATTTTTAATTGTAGCTTCATATTTCAGATTACCCACAGTACCCTCCCAGATTTGTGTTAGCTAAGAATGTAGTATTTTCTATTGCATTGTCCAGGCTGTTCATAATCCCCTTAAATCACACTGAACCAGTATAGATTCTCACCAACTTTCCTTGATCCATCTTTCTCTTTTAAAAGTATAGCTAATAACTGTTCTCTTCATGCAGTTTTCCAACCAGCATTCTATCATGCCAGACCAGCTCCTTCTATCACAAATTCCCTTAATTAAATTTGTTTTGGAGTATCATGTTATGCTGTGACAAAAGCCTCACCACTGTCAAAATATAGGAATACTATTGCTTGTCACTTATCAATGAGGGTTCTTTATTCTGTCATGGAAGGAAACTCGACCTGTTTTACACAATTTGTTTTTGACAAATCCATGCTGGCCATTATTCATCTCTTTGTTTTGTTTTAGGTACTTACCAAAATTTGATTGTTTGTTCCAGTATTTTTCCGGGAATTGAAGTCAAACTGAACAATCTGTAATCCCTGGCTCCTCCTTTTTTCCCTTTTAAAGACCGGAACTACGTCTGCACTTTTCCAGGCTTCCAAGTATGATCTCTGGGCTCCATAAAAGATCCCAGGAGCTGGGCGAGGCTATGCTTAGAGCTTTTGTGGTTAAATAACTAACTGCTGTAGCAATTACCCAAGGATGAAATTCATCTGGTCCAACCACCTTCAACACTATCTGAAGGATCTTCTGATCTAGCCCTTGGTAAGATTTGTGATCTTGCGTCCCGTGTCATTGACATTGATTGATTTTTTGCATTTGTTATCACTTCAGACAAATATTGATTGCGATATTTGTCTGAAGTGATAACAAACGCAAAAAAGGTATGAAGCACCCTGGCACTCTAGCCAGGAACTGTCTGGAGCCTTTCTTCCCCAATGGGCAGCATGTTTTTGGTCACCTACGCCTTCCTCTTGCTGCGGAAGTAGTGATAGGAAAAGTAATTGTCATTTAAAGCCTCTTGCTAATTGGCTCCCATTTTGCTGCGTGACCTTTGTGATTTTGTTGTCATATATCTGGCCCAGCTTCTGCATGCTCATTTCCTCAAGGCTGAGATCAAAGCAGAGCTGATGATTTCTCAAAGTGGATCTGTTGTTATATCTCCTATGAACTCTCCAGTTTTTGGAGAGCTGATGCTCGTTACTGTTCTCTCCAGGGTGCTTTTTACGTAACCAGAGCTTCTCCCTTGCCCAGGGTCCAAAATTACATGCCTTTAGTTACTGAGCAAGTGGTTTAAGTGGAATCACTACTGGATTTCTTGGTCTAGGAAAGACCAGAAGCCTGATCTTTGTTTCCATCTCTTGCCAACTGTTAAGCTCTACCTGGAACATTCTCTCTCTGCTAGTCAAATATTGTTTAACCTCCTGTCCTTACCATAAGTGATGAGTGTAAATAACAATATTTTTTAACCCAGATCAGAATTTTACATAGTCCCAAATGCTGGAAGAGTTTACAGCCAGAAGTGTTCTTCAGGTTCATCTCAGCTGCTCATTAGAAAATCATATTTTCTCATTTGGGTACATTTTTTTGCTGGCTTGCCTCAGGTGACCTGCCAGGCTTGAGGGCAGAACAGACTAGGTTGATGGAGAGGGGAATAAGTTTTCATTTTCATATGTATGAAAAACTAAGAATTCATTAGTAATGTAATGCCACTGAAGTCATGCTTGCACAGAAGCTCTGACTTATGTTCCACTGTCACATATTCTTCTCACCAGTAAAGACACTCATAATGCCCCCACTCAAGGAAGCCAAAGCAGTACCACCAATTCTGTAAATAAAGCACTGTTGCACTGCTATAATGCTATAATGCTGCTCTGACAAAAGAGCAGCCTGAGCAGCCAAAAGGGGAAGGAGTTCAGCTGGTCCTTCTGTTGCCCAAGAGGAAGCAAATTTCAGATAGTGCTTCAGTTCCCTTTGGTTATGATTCACCACAAATGAACAGCTAAAACATCAGTCGATAGTAAGCCATGCAAACAGGGCCTTCCAGAAGAGGAGACTGAGAGGAAAAAGCAGAGAAAGCTGGCCCCTTGCCTAGCCGTGAGTTGCCTTCCTTCCCATTATGCAGCTTTTGTTTTTAGGGTTCCTGTGTGTTTTGCAGTGTCAGCCAGCTGCCAGAGAGGAGAAGACAGCCTTGCATGGGTTTTAGTTATGCCTCAGACCCCAGGCACCACCCAAACCCTACTGCAGGACATGTTCAGTACTACTAACTGCTGTTAAACCAAAGCAACCTAGATCATAAATCAAGTAACAGAACACCCTGCTGATAAACCACAGTGTATGAAAACTTGCACAATATTTATGGTTTATTACAGGCTAACACTAGAAGTAGCGAACCATGAGGGCTCTGTTGCCCTCTTCTAACAAAGTTCTTATCCAATCTTATCATGACAACTTTCATGATAGAAAAATTCCCTCTTCTCAGCCTGGACAAATTGCACCATTAGCACAATATCCCCAGTTCGGCCACCCTTAATGTGCTCACTGGGGTGAATTTGTTGTGCTTTCAGCCATTGGATCATGTTTTGACTTGTCCTACTTGCTCTTCATGTCAGGATGCAAAAATCATGTGTGACTCTTGTGTAAAGACCCTGATACACAGTGGCACTTAATGTATCACATTTAGAATGTGAGAGAGCATGACAGCAATGATGCCATGATGCCATTATAAAGAATTGTTGGGGACTACCTGTCAAGAAGCACGTGAAAAAACACCATGCTTGGAAAGAAGGCAGAGAAGGGTGTTGTCAAGGTAGCCATTAAATAACTCAAACAACAGACAAGTTTTCCACTGTCCTATATATGCTACCACTGTTAACACCAGGTGAGTGTGAACATCGGTATAAAGTGAATTAAACTAGACAGATAGGGTAATGGATGACACTGACAGAAGACTACAATGGCCTATCTTTCCATCTCTATTTTACAAATCCATTAAGCAAACAAAGCCTCTCTGCACTTGCATTTGCCTGCTCTGCATGAGACCCCAAATGAGTGGAGATGTGTGGGGTGAAAGGAAGGAGCAGCATGCTACCATTTGTGTGCCCATAGGCACAGGAGTTTATGACACCAGGGTTAATGAAAGGTCTTTTAAAAGTTTCTCCTTACCAGTATATGCCATTAGCTAAAGCTGTGTTTATGTGAGGAATGCATTTACTGATTCAGATTATATTAGCAAAATCATGTTTTCTATCATGGGTCAGCCTGGCAAAGGGATAACAGTGACATCCCACCCCACCATGTCTCCTCATACCTTTGGGTACAGTTCTGCTGAAAAAATTTGAGGTAAAAAGACTGGAGGATGGGGAAGCGAGAGCAGGATGTGCTAGATGCCAAACACCTGATCCGTCTTAAGGGGAAATCCCTCAGCAAAAGAAAAGGATTGTCTTAAAACAACCTGCAGGAGGATGGGCTGATACCTGAAGGAGATTAAAGTGGTAAAGCTGTACTAAGGCAGTGTGTAAAATCCAGCACTTTCCAATGCAGCAAGGGTCCCTGTGCGCTCCTTATGGCTAGAGGGGAGGGGAAACTATTCAAAGTAGGAGGAGAGATTAATAAAAACATATTTGCACATTTAAAGGCTGCTCTTATCTTTGGAAATAGCTGACTTTATCCCTTGCAGTACAGGTGAGCAGCCCATGTCATCACCTGCATAGCAGGAGTGGAATTCTTGGCCAGAGGGAAGTACTAAGGTAGGGAGAAAGACCTCCAGGTGAGGGAGGCTAAAATATTTATTTACAATTATGGATTGCATTTTTAATAAGAACTATGAGGTGGCTTTCCAAAGCCTCCTTTAGGGTCCATAAAAGAAAGGATCGAGTAAACCCATCAAAAAATCCTTTAAAATTTATGATAGTTCTGGTGGTTCTGGAGTTTTGCAGACTCCCTGCCGTTTGCCACTGCTGCCCCACCCCAGTGCCCAGAGCTGTTCTGGCTGGCACGGCTGCAGTCACACCACCCCTTTCTGTCCCCACAAGAAAGCGAGTGCTCATCACATGACTGTGAGAGGCTGCATGGGGCAGGTGCTCCCTCATTTGTGGTCCATCATTTATGCAGACTCTCGAAATGGAACTCTGGTTAGCAATCTGACTAATTTTCAGATGGAAAGAAAGAAGACACTGTCTGTCACTTCACTCTCCCACTGTGTTGCCAGCAAGGGATTAAGCCCTACCCTGGTTTCCTCTGCTGAGCACAGACCTAGGAAGCTTCCCTATGAGTCTGCAGCCTCCTGCATTCTCTAGCTCTTCAATACATCTGCACTTACTGAGACATGCTGTGGTGGGATTCTTTGCTCCTGAGGCAGCCAGCACAGGCCACAGTCAGAGGAAAGGCACTTCCCAGAGATCCCAAGGAAATAACTGTGTGAGGTTTAGCCAGGCAGCACTATGTTTCTATACATGAAACTTCTCAAATCACATGCTCGCTCCGGTTTTGTAAAGGCAGATCTAATAAAGTAAGCAAAACTACTTCCAAGGCAAACATTTCACATTTGCATTCATACTTGGCGTCTGATATCCCTGAGGTCTATGAGTCTTACTTAACTCCTGTCTTGCTATTTCTTAGAAGGCTGGATGAGCTGAGAGTAGGAAATGGGACCTCTTTCACTTGGAGCCTATGCTTCTCTCAACTAGCACCCTTTGCTAAGGTTCCAGTTTGCTTTACAGATGTTTAAAGGATTGATTTAAATAAATAAAAAAAAAAAAAAAACAACTTCCAGGAAAACAATTATACATTGATTTTTATCAAACATTTTGCAAGGAAATGATCCTTCCTGCCCCCATTTCTATAAAAGAATTCTCCATCATGGGGGTGTCAGAAGAAAGAGAGTGAAATAAGATAACTCTGCTCAGCTTGCCTCAATTTAATGAGCTCCTTTAGGCCTTATCATTCACCGTGTGCTTTCCCTCATTGTAAACTTCTCAGCCTCATCAAAAAGAGCTCTTTTCTTTTTTTTTTTCTATTCTTTTTTTTTTTTTTTTTTTTTTTTTAAATCAGATTCTGTTTGATCAGCCCTTTCTCCTTTCTTTCCACAATCCCCCACATCACGCTGGAACTGGTACCAGTGGTGCATGTCAGCATGCCCTAGCAACAGAGAGATTAAAGGAACTACCAGCTCCAGAGGAGTGGGCCAGCTCGGACTTACTAATTAACTGCAGTGAAAGAAGTGAATGAGAACAGCCTTTCCTGTCGGGCAGAGGAGGCACTAGAGGTGGATGAAGGAGTTCAGCTAAATGAAGGTTTCCCTCCCCCAAAACATGTGTCAACATCCAGACCAATCCTTTCTTAATAAGACTGTGTGTACGTACAGGGTTTGTATGGGTGGGAAAAGGCTGACAGCAGTCAAGCCTGATGCAGAAACACACAGATGAGAGTGAAGTCAAACCATGGCTGCCGCTGCCTCAAGCACCCAGCTTCCTCACACTGCTGGGGCTCATGCATCAGATGTTGGTCACTCCTGAGAGGCAGATCCAAGGGTGGCTGTGTGGGATATATGTGCCCCAGGCTATGCCCACCTCTCAGGCACCAGCTGCTGTGCCACACTGCTGTCCCTGGGCCCCATGGGCTGGTGGGAGGGTGGCAGCAGTAAGCTCAGAGCTGTGACCCCCAGGACAAGGGGCAAGGCAGGGCAAGGACAAGGTGGCTCAGCAAGAGAGGTCAGACAGGTCTGCAAATCTGCCACAGAGGCAGAGCTCCCACATGGGCAGTGGGGCTGTAAGGCAGTGGGGTTTGTAAGGAAACATGAGTAGTCCTCCTGTCCCTTCCAAGCCTTGGCATGGTCCTGGTCTCCACCATTACCAGCCATACCCAGGAACACCGGGCTTCAGGTTCCTTTCACCACCGAATCCTCATCAGGGCCTGTCCATTGTAGCCTCTGCTGGTAAATCTTTTATGAATTATGAAACACATCTCTGTGTTTTTTCTTTTATTAAACTGTTACTTTTGGTTGCTGCTTACTGGTATTTTGCCATGGGCTGGATGTGGAAGTGAAACTGCTGATATTCCTGTGAGCAGGGCAGGGCAGCTGGTGTTCCTGACCCCAGCAGGAAGCACCAGACCCAACGACGGGCTACAACTTCTGGTAATTCTCCTGCCCATTTTGCTAATCCACAAAGGCTTATCCAAACTCGGTAAATTTTTAAAAATTTTTGCAGCTTGGTGGTTTATCCAAACTGAATAGGTATCTCTTGGCACGTGCTCCAGTCGGGGGGCTGGGATGGGGGCCCATGCCCCTGCCAGGCAGGCAGAAAAGGGGGAGCCTGGCCTCGGGGAATGCCCTGCTGTGCCACGGCTGCTGGGTCAGCTTCTCCTGTAGAGAGCACCTCCCAGATGCCAGCAAAACCTCCCCAGGTGGGGTGAACCTGAGGCCCCATCACAAGAACTCCAGTGCACCATTCAGGATCCGTCAGTGCCTGCCAAGTCCCTGGGGCTGGAGGCACCCACATAGTTTACCTGGCAAGCAGTGCCTGGAACAGGCAGCGTGGCCGTGGCAGCTGTCAGCTTGTGGGAGGACAGGGCAGGCATGTGGGTTCCTAGTCCCCACCACTCCCCTGGGACATGCTACATCCCGTGTAGAACACCACAGACACAGCACTGGGTACAGCATGTTCATGGCCTGGGGAAAGGTTAGATGACTACTTAGCTTTTTCCCACTTCTGCTTAGCAGTACACGAATCTCCCCAAATATTCTGAAAAGGGAACTTTTTCCAGTAAAATTTCTGCACCTCATTCTGAGTGTTATCTTCTCTGAGAAAAGGCTGTGGAAAAATGGAACAATCTTTCAAAACAGAATTGTGCCTTTGCATATTTAGCTTTGGATCTGCTGGTATTAGAAACAAAGTCGGATTTTATTACTTTTTATTTCTTCTAGCCCTGCAGCACCAACACAGACAAGCCATGTAATAAACTGCAGAATCTTTTCTTTATTGAGAACCAAAAGTGATTATTTTTTTACTGTATACTGTTCAACCTTAGCTTTGCTAACACACTGTAAGTCATACATACTATTTTGTAGATTCACAAAACTTGCAATTCTTTTTTATTCAGGTGTACTACTTTCTAGAGTTAATTTCTGTGGACTTCAATTAAATTTGCCTGTCCTGCTATTGATTTAATGTTCTTAAATTTTGCTGGACTTCGTTATATGTATCTGTACATAATCATTTTTCAGCTCAGTCCTGTACTTGAAATCTGCTACTGCCTGCAATGCTCTGGTGCCTGAGAAGGGAAGAAGTGTTCCAGAACTGCAGGTCACCAACGAAAACACAGAAGGGTTAACTGTCTGCTGCCTGCAGAGACTATTTCACGGGACTCTTTAGATGTCAAATGCTGAAAAGGGACATGAAACAATAATCCTTAGAGAACTAAATAATTCAAAGCTAGTATTAAAAAAAAAAAAAAACAAAAAAACAAAAAAAAAAAAAAAAAACCAAAAAAAACCCAAAAAGACAAAATAAAACCAAAACACCTAAAACACCTTTAAAACATTTTGTTGTAAGAGTTTGGCCTTTCTTAATAATATAGCTTGGAGGAACAGGCTATCTGGCTGCCTTCCAAAAGTCCTTGTTATGGCATTTAATAAACCCCAGGGATCATTACACTATAAGTGTGCATCATGTTTATATGGATGCATTGGGCAACCTATTACAATGCTAGGGGTTAAAAGTCATTTCCTTGGATTCCCAACCCAGATAAACTCATCCACACCCCGAGGTGAATAGTACTTAGAGCTGTGTTTGTATAAAGAAGGCAGTCAGGTTTTCCAGCACCTGGAAAACGGCAGGCTTATCTGTTAGTTATCTCCCACGTTCGGCTTTTATATGTAAATTTGCCCGCAGGAGCAGTAATCGATAGCCAGTGTTCTTTCTCTGTGTCGAGGGGCTGGGCACAGGGGCCAGCACCTGCCCGGCTGCAGGCAGCAGCAGCCCTGGAGCTGAAGGGCGCAGAGCTCGGAGCACGGAGCACAGAGCACAGAGCCAGGAGCACAGAGCCCAGAGCCTGGAGCCCAGAGCCCAGAGCCCAGAGCCCAGAGCCCGGAGCCCAGAGCCCGGAGCCCGGAGCCCAGAGCCCAGAGCCCGGAGCCCGAGCCCAGAGTCCGGTGCATGGAGCCTGGAGCTCAGAGCCCAGAGCCCGGAGCCCAGAGCCAAAAGCTCAGATCCCAGAGCCTGGAGCCCGGAGCCCCTCTCCGCAGGGGCACCAGGCTGGAGCAGCACCCTCTCCCCTCCTTCCTCCAGGGAACTCCTCAGGTTGGTTCCCCTCAGACCACCAGAACCTGCCGGTCCGAGCTGGATGAAAGTGATAAATTCCTTCCAGACAGAATACGAGGAGAAGGATTAGACCATTTTACACTCCTTAAACTGCTGCTTAGCTCAACTAGATGAATGCCAAATAATGGAATATTCTATTAGTACCTGAATTAAGCAGGATATTTTTAACACACATATGTGTGTGTATAAACACGAACACCCACCCATGGAAATATAGTTGGGGTGACTCTCTTAAGTTTTCTGAGAAAAGGACTGTGGGTTGAGACCAAATATGGAAAATATTACCCAGAAAGTGTTGGAGAAAGAAGGAACAAAAAACCCCAATGCCTCACGTGCAGTAAAAGTGGTTGTTACGTCCACAACAGACACACAAACAGGAAACAGTTTCCCTCATCATGCCTCAGAGAGACCGCTGGAACAAAACACAGTGCTTTGCAAGACTGAAAAAACCACAGTGGGATGTGAGCCACAGAACCACCAAACCCAAACCATCTCGTATCAACCTGTTGCAATGGATAGGGGCAAAAGCCAACGGCTAGCGGGCAGCACAGCAGGGCAGGGAACAGCCCTGCGGAAAGAAAGCTGGGCTTTTACCATTGCAGGCACAACGGCCACCTCGTTTAAAAGCTGTAGTGTGCAGTGTAAAGAGCTGCAGACTGCTCTTCCTCCCTGACAGAGCAAGTTGCTTCTTGCTTCCACCTTCTCAAATTTCCACATAGCCCACAGGCAAGACAAGAGTGCCTTTGGTTCGGAAAGCAGAGCATTCCTTCCCAGCATCAAAGGGGCACAGGGAGCGTGTGGTGGCCACTCCACACACACACACACACCAAGGTGCATTTCTTGCTAGAGGCTTCCAGAGCTGTCTGTGCAGTTACTTGCCTCAGCCTGCTCTGTTCATTAGCACACAGAGGTGTGTACGCCCTTAAACCAACATTACATCACCTGGGATGCTGGAAGTCAGCTGCCCAGTTCCTCACATGGGGCACGCGGGGCTCTGCCAAGTTCCTTGGACGTCACTTTTCTTTCTTCCTTTTTTCATGGTTTGTGTGTTGGGGTTTTTTCTCTTTCAATATTTGCTTCCAGTAAAAGATTAGGTGTGATGGGTGTGGGGTGGATTGCACTGGCACTGTTGTGTGAAGTAAAGGGATCCATCCGTAGGAAAGACATGTGTTGTTTATTAGCAGCTTACATGACCCCAGAAATCCCAAAGCAATATGCTCGACACCAGCAGCACAATGACTACACAGAATTACATTCTGTGTAATGGCAGAATAGGCTCAGCTTGGGCATTAATATGGCTCCAAGGACAACACTTCATTTCACATCTCCGATGGAAACCTTTTGTAAGAAGTCAAGTACCCACATGGGACTATAACAATAATAACAATCTCTTGCACTTCATCACAAAAAATAGGGTGTGAAATCAAGCAGCTGATCAGTGGTCACAACTTTTACCTCAGCTGCTTTATTCCATTTTAAAAAATTTGATTCAGTCCTTACAACCCCAGGAACGTAGTTCTTCATCTTGCTTTTACCCATAGGATATGTGGAACCTCACCAAAACTGGTGTTTTTCTGACAGAGATTTGTGGAAACTGCTTGCCGGGATGGAGAGGGGTGCTAGAGGAAACCAGGCCAGCCCCCGGCCCCAAGCCACGCCTGGAGAGGAGCTGCAGGAGCTCCTTTTTATCAGTGAACTCGGCAGCTGTGCCTCCCAGTACACAGCTCTGGCCTATTTCACCAGGCACACAGGCCAGTGTTACACCGGAGTCAGCCCAGTGACATCAGCAGGATTACTCCATCCCTGCATCAGATAAAACTCAGGCGTAAAGATTCACTGAGGAGGAAGATGCTCTTGTGACATATTTTGTAGCCCAGACACCCTTGCAGGAGACAAAATTCGGAGATTTTACTTTTGTTCCTTTTATATCTCAAAGTATTTGTCTTCCAGGGGGTCTCATCACCAAGCCAGCATGTTGCCCCACAGTGCATGTGTTTACAGGGTCTCCTACACAGTGACTGAGTTGCAATGCCTGATGTACCTGAGTGACAAGAACACCAGTGAAAGTGCACTGAACTAAGGGCTGCTGGGGTGAGAAGGGAATGCCAGAAAGGCCAGGGAGCCCCACCAGGAGCAGGAACAGTGGCTTGTCTGTAGCACATTGTCCCTTCTTGATCAGTCCCTGTGGGACAATGCCAAGGTCCCACAAGGGTGAGCCTCTGGGGTGCAGACACGAAGCAGGGTAGGGGAACTCATCCACAGGCTTGCTTGTTAATGCTATATTGTATGGTCTTTCCTGCTTTCACCTCCATATTGAGTTATTTTCTTTGTTTTCTCTGTTTTGTTTTCCTTCATCTGTTTTTCCTCCTTGTTTATTCTCATGCCCTGACCTTTCTTTCTGCTCTGGATGTTCTTTTTCATTATGACCCTTTAGATTCTTTGCAGCTCCTTTCTCCCCTGCATCTCTCCTTGTACTTCCTGACATTACCAAGGTCACACGTCTTTTTCCTTTTAACCTCACTCACTAAGTTCTTGTCTTCCATTTTTCACTGTTTAAGGATTTCCTTCCATGCCCTTTCTCCATTCATTCCATTTGTCAGCAGGCACAAGGACCTTCAGCCAGCCCTTTGGCTATCAGTTATGGGGATGCTGGAAGCCAGGCCAGCAGAGCCTCTGGAACATGTTAAAAAGAAGTAGATGGTGAGATTGGAAAGGTGTCCAGAAGCAGAGTGAGCTTGTGGTATCAGATCAGGGAGATAAAACCTTTGATTTTAAGTGGTACTACTGCCAACAGCAATGCTGTCTACTCGTGCCAGAAGATAGGTGTGCCTCCATGCCTCAGCCAAGGGATTTTCAAACCTTCTGCAGCAAGGATGTGGATAGGCTGTACAGGCAGTTTAGACCTAAAGCCACTATTGTTGTTGACTACCCATAGCATAAAGCTACTCTTGGAGCTCAATAAGAATGAAAATCCAAGTTCCTCTGTTTAGAAAAAGTCAGGCTTATGATGCTGATGAACCTATAACTCAGTCCCTACCACATGCATGCTACAGCCTTTTCTTGCCCAAGACCCTGCAGGAAGCCTGTTGCAGAGCAGTGCTCTGGGATGTGGGACAAGGTCACAGGGGCTGGAGAGAACCTTTCTGCCCTTTCCTCCCATCCTGCGCCTCAAATGGGGCGGGCGTCTCACAGAGCAAGTAGTATGTGATCACATAATTACAGACTGTGCTGTGAGACATGCTCACAATGTCAGAGCAGAATTAAGGCTGAGCAGGCAGTTAAAAGCACCATTACATCATTAGATTAATCTCTCCTTGGCTGGCTATGAGGGACCTCATCCTGTTCCCACTGAAGCCAAAAGACCATACCTCTATCAACTTGAGTGAAAGTTGGCTTGGCTTGCCCCAAGGCTCATTTATTGCTGCTAGCTGCTAGTTGAGGCTGTACCCTTGAATTCATTAAACTTTTCATGCATAACTTATATACCACACCTAACACACGGATTCAAGCAGAGACTTCAGCTGGGGTACTGTGGGTAGTGGAGTGTGGGGGGAACCTGCTCTGCCACCATGCTCGCCCTACCTGTTCAGCCTGTTGAGTTGTTAATTGCCCTCAGTGGCTGCTTGCAGCTGATCAGGAGGTGAAGAAGGGCTGCTCCTGCCCTGCACGGCCCGCAGCCAAAGCACTCCCAACCACAGCCAGCTTATTAAGGCTGTTTCCCCACCGTGGTGCGTGCACAAGAGCAGGGCGGCTGGGCAGTGGGGCTGCATGTGCTGGAAGGGGCCCCTTTCCCCATGCCCAGGGAGCAGCCCCAGCACAGGCAGCAGGGGCCCCGTGCCCAGGGAGCAGCCCCAGCACAGGCAGCAGCCATGGGACAGCAGCACAGGGGTTGAGGGGTCACTGCTGCCTGTCAGGGTCACTTGCAGGGCCGGTGCCTGTGCCCCTTCGGGCCAAACACCTGCTGCCCTGTGGGTTTGCTCCTCAGAGCAGATCTCCTGACCTTTACCACTTCCCCAACCTCTCTGCATTTCCTTGCAGAACATGTGCCTAAATATGTGCTTTGTTTGGGGTTTTTTTCCACTTCCGTAGCCTTCATTTTAGCTCCAAAGTGCAATTTTTGATAAGGGTCCGAAAGTCTCACACCTACGGAGAGTCCTCCAGTGGGGGGTAACCTAAAGGCAAGCAACCTTCACATGGGAACCCATCTTAACCTCAAGCCTTTTCGTTTGTTTCTTCAAACTACTGCACATGGTCATTGGAATTTTCCTTCACAACCACCTCCCAAGTGGCCTTTTTATCACCTCAGGAAACCTCTTACCATTTCTGACATCTCTTCCCCCGTGGTTTCCCATGTTGCTGATTTCAGAGTTGCACACATCAAAGTGATGAAGACACACCTCACTCTAGGGACAGAGAAGCATTATCACTCCCAAAAAAATTATGTGCAAACTGTCCAGTTCAGCCACTGCCCTTGAGAAACAAATTATTCCTCAAGCTGACAGACTGAGGATGTTTTTCCTGTTATTTCATCTAATGTTTTCCTTCATTTAATTTAAACTGATCTGTTTTAAGTCACTTTTCTTGTATCATATGGAAGAACTCCATCATATTTTTCTGTTTATCTGTGAAGGAATGGATGAGGTTATTTTATATTTCTCTCCATACCATCGTTTTGAACAAAGAATGCAAGTGTTTGTGGCTCTGCAATCTACACACATAGAACAGAGGTGGAGAGGCATAAATTAAAAAAATAAATAAATCAAACCCATATGCAACAAATAAAAGAAACTGAAAGGAAAAGGAGTGGAAAGGGCAAAAGAGAAACTCAAAAATATACAAAGCATATGTACACATGTGTGCAAGTTCATGTACTCCAGCATACTGAGGCATGCTCTCCCCGTCACCCGAGAAGCCTGATGTCAGATGTTCAGCTGTTTCTAATACATAGCATAGAAAAATTCTAGCTGAAGAAACATCTTGTTTTAAGTGACTCATCCATGAGAAAAATGTGGGTGTAGCTTTCAGGGAAGGGGCTGGGGGAGGCTCATGAAGTCTAATTTTGCAAAGCCCCATATAGAAAGAAGATGACGTTGGTCAAGACACAAAGTTCGTCCCTCCCTCCCTCCCAGACATGACTGAGGGCAATCGGCTCCCATTGAGAGCTTGATTGCAACATTTGTCCTGTGCTGCATGTGTCCCGCCCTCGAGAGCCCCCGGAGCAGGGCAATGGGAAAGCTCAGGGCTGGCCTCCCCCCGGTAGCCCCAGGCACAAGACACTACTGATACCAGCTTTGGGCAATGCCTGATGCAAGGACCAGCCTGCACTGGCCTCACGTTGGACACTGCTGATCACCTGGAATTTTTTCCAGCTCTTCTCTGACCAAATTTTTATACAGTTCTGACACATCTGCACTTATGCTCATGTTTTACTTAAGCTTCAGTCGGTCTTGAGGGCCAGGCTTCTGCTGCTGGATAAACGTTTTTAAATCTGGAATAGGTCAGATTTCCTCTGGTGTCAATGAAACCTGGTCAGTGAGACCAGGCTACCAGGATCGAGGTTTTCCTTCCAGCCTCTTCTTCTGCACAAGTACCAAACATATACCAGGAGCCATTATCCCAGCACATCTGTATGCAGAGGCTGGGAACTGTAAACACCTTCTCAAGTTGTGAAATGCCAATTTATTCTCCCTAAATGTAAACACCATGGGAAGAAAGGTGACTGTTGCTTAGGAATGACAGCCTGAAGACCCAGCTTTCTCCCTTGGCAATCCTGGCCTTTCTATGAGAGCATAAATGCAGATGTCCCAGTTTTGTCACCACTTAACTGGAGTGACTAAAACAGGCCAGATTTCCCTGAAAGGGCTAAACTCTATTCGTAGGTTCTGCACCGCACCGACCACTCTGGTGGTTAACATTTTTTCTCAAGGGGAAACCCACTGAGAACCAGAGTTGTGTTATTGTTAATTACTCCTTGGGTGATTCAAGAAGGCACAGCCAATAATGGCAGTAAAATGAGGGGCAGACCACTTAGCAGGACCAAATCTAGAAGAGCACCAAGTTGCCTTCCAGGGAAAAAGAAGAGGACTTCCGTGGGCAAATTAAAAAATTACTGACTAATAGGTATACAGCACCACAAATATTTTGTAGGTAACAATGCTTTTTGGCTTCTTTAAGATGAACTATCTGGCTTAGCCATGGGGCAGCTGAATCTTTTAACTCTGTTATACCCATGTGACTGTAGATAAATGCTTTCTTACTCTAGTTACACTATTCCTTATAAACACTAGGATAGTGAGAGAGGATTTGTCTCTGTGTCTTCTGTCTGTTAAGCTCCAGGGTTTGTGATTCACTTTAGAAAAACAAGGGTGGTTGAAAAAAAAAAAAAAAAAAAAAGAGTTGTTTCCAGCTGTGTGGAGATGAAATACAGTAACTGAAAATGCTGTGGGTTTTGAGGTTGGATTTTCAGATTAAAATATTGTTTGGTTCAGGATAGGATTGGCTGGCAAAATGAGTTACAGTAAGACATTGTGCTTTCACCTCTAGAAAGCTGAGTTCAAGCCCTGTTTAAAACCAGTAAGTAGTTCAGGATGATTAACAGTTTCTGAAGGAGCATGGGGCAGGACATGCACACGCAGGGGCTGGGAAGGTCTGGTTTGATTCCCATCACCAGAACTGCCTCTTTGGGGTCCCAGCTGCAAGCAGAGAAGAGCACTGCAGGGAAGGGAGATCTTTCCTGGTGTGGAGACAAGGGGAGCAAAGATGTGCATTTCAGGAGACACCGTGGGTCTGGGTGGGAGCTGTGCAGCCACAAGGTCATGGCAGGTGCCACATGCTCCACATAGGCCACCCACACCAACAACTTGATCTTGTTCTGTGCCAGTCACATCAATCAGCCTATGACAAGCAGGCATGACCCTCCTACTTCTGAAAAATGTTGCAACATCAGAGGCTCTTGGGCATTTCTTCCTATCTTAGGTATCTATTTCAATCCTTAAATTAAGGATATTTCATTTTGCTTACATTAAGCATCACAAGCTGCTGATTCAAACAGCCAAGTTGCAGAAACATGACCGGGAACTCTCTTGGGTTCATTTTCACCACACACTTTCAGTTTAAGCCTATCTTAACAAGACGTGTACTCTCATCAAAAACACAGCTTATATGCAGCTTACACACATGCAGACCAGGCAGCTGTAATCAGTTTTGGTGCCTTCCAAACTGCTAAAAGCAAAGCAGTGCACCCAAGCAGGTTTGCACCTCTGTTGTGGAGCTGCCAAGGCCAAACCTCAGCCAAGGGTCACTTGCACTTGAAATAAAGTATAGATAAGGGTGTAAGTGGTACCTCAGCTCTGGTCTGGGGCTCTGCAGTTATTCTAAGTGCAGCTAATGTGATTACTATTCACAGAAGGTTACAGATCTACCGACAAGTTACCCAACTGTGTTCAGATCTTCTAGTTATCTGAAAATAAAACTGAGTTTTTTTCACAACACATAACCAGGTATTTTTTTATTACTTCTGGGATTTGCAAAGTACTGTGACAGTGGGTTCTTCTTTGTTTTTTTGGGTTTTTTTTTTTCTTCCTTAATTTTAATGATTCCTGGAATGAAACAAGAAATTGATCCAATTTAAACTTGAGTACCCTTTTTTATTAAAATGTTTTCTTTTAACACTTGCAGATCTTCCCCCATTTTCTAAAGTTTATCTGTAGGTTTGGCTTACAAACCTTACAAACCTCCTTACGAGGAGTTACAAACCAAATCAAACCCACAACATGATTCTGAAGTGCTTTGTGGAGTTGGGTATCATTTGATCAATTTTTCAGACTGGTCCCCACGGCTTTGCAGAGCAAAGCCTGACTCTAGCCCTGTCTCCCTTATGGCAATCATCAGTTCACTGCATCCTTCACAGGAACTTCTCCCAGCTCAGCTTAGCTAGTCAGTGCTGTAGAGGAACTGTATGGATTTACTTTTTTTTTAGTAAAGGAGAACCTGTCCAAGGCTCTGGATAATCCAAAAAGCAATTAACAAATCAATTCAGTTTCCGCAATAAGAAAATATTGAGTTCACCAGTCAGGTCAACACCAGTCAGGTGGCACTGTCAGAAATCCTTTTCAGTATTTTCCTTGTCCTGGGAACCAGACCTTTTTCCTCCACAAAGCATGAAATTGTCTCCAAAATCTGGCTCTAGAAGTAGCACTGGAAAACCAGCAAGTTCAGGCCAGTCCTGGATTCCAGCATCTCAGTGTGTCCCGGTGCCCCTACAGAGACATTCCCTTTTCTAGCAAGGGTGCTCCAGCACACATACCTGCTGCCAGTCGCTGTGACAGTGCAACAGGGAGAGTCAGACGCTCATTACAGCCAATTTTGGACCATTCAGCTTTTTATGGGAAGCAACCAACACCCAAAACTGCACCCAGAAACCTATGAGCCATAGCACTATTTCCTGGAGGGACATGGGAGTGTGCCCCCAAGGAAAAGACCCCTGGAACAAATGCACTGGGCTTCTGCAGTGGCTGCCATCTCTGAGAAGGTTTAAGATGTGACCTCAGGATGGACCACTGCAGCAACCTCCATCTGCCAGGCTGGGAAATGTGGGTAAAGCCCCATCAAAGGGCAGCATTGCAAAACTGGGGCCCTTTCCACCAGAAGGGTTCCCAGATCTTCATTACTTCCACGTTGCCCATCCTTGAACTCCTCCAGGTTAAGTCACTGTTTTCCCAGCACTCTCCATGGGATAACATAGCACAGCTCCAGAGAGGCTTAAGGTCTCCTTGAGAAGCAACCAGCTTGGCTGAATGAAGATTCCCAGATTAGATGGCCTGTTGGTCTAATCCAGTACATCCTTGTCTGTGTCTGGGGCAGAAGCTCCACTTTCCTCCCAGATATGGTTGATTAGGAAAGGAAAAGCAAGGCAGAATGTGTATGGCTGCTGAAGCAGATCAGAGTCTCACCCTGATGAAAGCCAGAGTGTCCCCACAGCCGTGCCATGCCACCTCCCTGTCCCAGCAGCAGCACAGAATCACAAGTGGTGAGAGGCAGCATGGTCACCAACACCAGGACATCCCATCCCAGCGCCCTAGCCTGGCATTGAGGGGAGGACGATGAGATCAGCCTGTGGAAGGAGTGTGCTGCTGCCAGCAGCATCCTGCACCCTGCCACCAGGCCCCAGCTGGCACTGGCACAGGGAGCATCACTTCTGACAGACACAGCCAGCTCTTGGGCCATCCTCCCTCCAGCAGACTGGGGCCTGCAAGGACACCTCTTTGTGCCCAGTGCATGGAGTGGCACAGCTCCCAAAACCCCAATTCAGGAAGAAGTGGGGCAATGGCTGAGGTGTTACCAGACACGCCACCCCCCCCTCCCCCATTACAGTTGAGGGGCATAAGCATAGCACCACTGTTCTGAATTCTCCCAGTGCCTGCAGCTAAAATTCTCTCCAGCATGCAAATTTCCCACAAGGAAATCACTCCCATCCCCCCCATTTGAAAAGCTGGAGTGATGAGGTGGGATTGTCTGCACTGGGGGCTCTCTAGTAAGCTCTGTTTATGGCTTTGATGCCAGACACAAGGTACAATTCCTATTACAGCTCTCATTTCCATGCCCTGTTGTTTAATCCAAGTGCGTGAATGTGTCACAGGCGTGTGAGCTGGAAACGTCCGATTGGCATTGAGTCACAGACAGCACCACTGGATCCTGACACACCACAAAAGCCAGGACAAACTCCAGCACCGCAGGGACTACACACACTGATAGGAACCACATCCACCCATTGCACTGCTACTCCCTGAGACATGGGAATTCTGCAGGAAACATCCTGGCGAGCACCTTGGCGGGGAGGACAGGACTATTCCTGGTGGGCATGGACGGCATGGGCAGGGAAGGATGGGGAAAAACAGGGACGGGGGTAGGGAAGGAATGAAGGGGGCAGGTGCTGGCCTGACCCACCTGTGGATCCCACACAGTCCCCAGCCCTGCCCCGGGATGGATGCACTCAGGCCGTGTGTGCTGCGTGGGCAGGGCTGACAACACCTCAAGAGCTCCTCTCAAGACAAAAGGCTTGCATTAAGGCAGGACTTGCACTTCTTTCTCCCAGCACACATCTGGTGTCAATACAAAAATTCCTTTACACTTCTTTACTTTTTTTTTTTTTTTTTTTTTTTTTTTTTTTTTTTTCACTTGAGACTACCTCGAGGGAAATTCTGAATACCTCTCTGTATGGGTTCATTGGTATTTATATCTGAGCTGCAGTAGCAGAGTTGTGTGAATGTTGAGTAATGTTGCAGGCAGAACTCAAAATAAAAATCAAGTTTCCTCATCGAACAGAACCTGCTTCCCCTCCTAAACAGTAATTCTCTATTCAGGGAAGCACACAGGGTTTAATCTGTTCATTTTCTTCTCTTTCATTGTCTTTTTTTTTTTTTTTTTTTTTCCCAAGACGACTGTTCCATTTAAAAATTATTAAAATGCAGCCAAACCCTATGCCAGAAAATCATTCGAAAATGAAAACCAGTATTTAAATACTGCTGCATCTGAGCATGGCAATCGTTTCCAGCACCTTCTGATAAAGATTCTAGCAAACACGGTACATTTTTTTTCTGGCCTGAAGCAGCACATAACCAATTTTCTACACAAAATAATGTGCCCAGCACTATTTGAGATTGTTCTCTTGGTATGTAATTGTTCAGGTAACACTGATGAAAAACATTGCCTCGATATCAAGTCCGTGGAAGCAGAAGAGTTTTGTTTGATCAGTGATTCACGGTGTCAAAAAAAGCAGCCCTGACTTCCCTTCTCTGTTGTCGATGCAGTCCCCCAGAGGGCCTGGGAGGCAGCCAGGGTGAAGGGGAATTCTGTTTCCATGACTCATCCATTCCTGGGCTGCAGCGGAGACAGCCAGCAAGTGGTCAATCAGTGGCAATTGTCATGGGGAGTTGATGTGGATGCTCAGACCATCAGCATATTTCACAAGAGCCATTCAAAAGCGCTTGCTCTTCAGGAAAGTGGGACCAGAAGCTGTCTCTAAACCTGAAAAATCCCACCTGTATTTCTTACCGAACCCCGACCGACCTCGACAACCTTCCATTGTGTCACTTAATTAAAAGCGTGTTTTTACAGCATTTTTAGCAATGATGAGAGTAAATCAACTAAAGCACTAACTGAATAACATAGTAGAGCCGGGTAAGAGCCAGAGGTGTATACATCAGGCAGAAAAAACACAAACGTGCTTCAGAATAGGAATATTTTAGAAAGTATTGTAGGAGAAGAGATTTTAGAATTATTCCATTTTCTAATCAAGTCTTTCCCCCTATGGCACATTGTGTTCTCAATGCTCCTTAAAGTTCATAAAGACAAAGAAATAGGTTCAACAAAATAGACAATAGCACTATGCCTCAAAAACCACTATATGTTCCCCACAGTTGTTCGGGGAGGCTTCCAGCAGTCCCACAACACAGCGGGATTTATCTAATGCTCTTTTTAAAAGGCAAGTCTTATTTCCACCAGACGTCTTTCCAGCCCACCCCTTGAGCCAAGCCTTCACTGAGACAGTGAAAAATCATCTGTATTTTTCTTTCGCTGGGTAGTTTTCAGTGCTTTAGGCGATGCTGAAGGAGCTGCCGCCCATCACCTGCCTGCTCACCCGCCCTGTGCCCGGCGCTGGGGAGGCGGCTGTGATGGCCGGGGAAGAAACCAGCGGCTGGGAGAGCGGCCGGGACACGGCCAGGGGGCAAGCGCTGTCCTGGAAGACAAGGTCCCTTCTGGCAAGCAGCTCCCCAAATCCATGCGACAGCTGCGGGGCCAGGTCCAAGTCCTGCCGGGCACAGAGCCCCCCTCCCCGGGCTCCGCCGCGGCTGGAAAGGACACAGCATCCGGGTGCTGCAGGGCCCTGCTTTTCTGGATGTGCATGCATTCAGCATTGAAATCCGGCTGGATTTCTCTCCGAAAGCTTGCGCTGCAACTAAAAACAAACCAAGCAACACCCAAACACTAAAAGGGGAGGGTGTTTTCATGAACGATTTTGTAGCGCAGCAAACTTCAAGAAAGGAGTGGCCTCACTCGTGCTAGGCTCTGTACAAATACAAAGGCAGTGCTTGAATGCATATAGTCCCAGATGATCTTCTTTTGCCCAAGGCATAAGGAAGCAGCTCCAGAAGACTGGTAATATTTTTCCATGGTGCTATCCAGGTCTGAAATAACTGGGGTGTGGTAAATCTATGCTGACGTAAATGAGAGAAGGTGTTTTGAAGAACCCAGGACAGAGAGAACAAATTAAAACCAGAGAAGTTTGCTGAATGTTACACAAGAAAAGCCTACTCTATTTTCTGTTTCTTATTCTTGTGACTGTAGAAATTCTCTTTTTAAAGTATAGAAAGGAGGCCACAAAGCCAGACCCAGCATGCTTTGCCTTGGCGAACCAGCAGTAACTAAACAAGAAGACTGGAAATGAAACAGCCATGATGAAGTTTAGTATCTGGAGATTCAGAACTCCACCTGGACCAACAGCTGGCTCCTGTATGTGATACAGGATGAACCTAAACCTCACAGCCACATGTGACTGATTTCAGGTCAGCTGGGAGCAGGACTCCTTACCAGATCACCAGGGGCACCTTCCTCAAGGCAGTGACAAGGTCTTGCTTTGACCTTATTTCCCTCCCCCCCACAAAGCTAAAACTGTGGAGCAGACTTCTGGTTCTTGCCGAGGAGAAAAACATCCTTTGCTTGCTGTATTCATTTGCTAAATAGCATGACAGCCTGTCAGGAACATTCTGAAAAATCGTCTGGGCTTGTTTTTTATATTCTTTTTCCTCTAGCAAAGTACCTGCAAGTTTAGTACAAACAGATCAACACAGGCAAGCACAGCTTGCAGCCTAGCTGCATACTTCAGTCTTGAACTACTGAGGTTTTGGATGATGTCAGTCTGGTCTCCCAAGGGCTGCTGTTGTCATCAGATAGTGGGGCTGATAAGGCACATGTTATGATGAGGCGTGCTGTTGGGTTTAATCATAGTATCGTGCATGAAGTAGGAAAGAAAGCAGTGTATTTCCTGGTACAGTACCTTGATAAGGCTCTCACTGCTTCATAGGTATTTCCACCACACTGTCCTCTGCTCAGCACGCTACAGATTGCTGACAATCTGAAAGTACAAACAGTGCTAGGGTGCAAAACCCCAGTTCCTCCATCAAAAACATGTTTATTTGGGACTTTTTGTTTCTTTCCCTGATCTCAATTTCACTCACTCTCTTTTTTTCTTTTTCATTTTTTTTTCTTTTCTTCTATTTTATATTAAATTTTGTTTCACCTTTTACAAAGCAGGACCCAAAACAGCTGTGGAGTGCAGGACAAACTAGAGTCAGTTTCCAGAGCATGGTTTTCTCTGTCCCTCATTCCCCACTGCATTTGGGAATCGCCTGAAATCCAGCACAGCCTGTGAGTTAGGGGCCCTTGGCTTGATTTGAAGGCTCTAGCCCCCACCACCATTTGTTTCCACACTGCTCAGATGCTCATTGCTGAATTGTAGTTTCTTCCTCTCTTCCTGGTTTACTTTGTAAGGAACATTATGATTTGTTTTACTAGCAGACCAAATGACAGCAGTTCAAGGACCAAATCTGGGTGTCAGAGAGCACTGAAAAGGAGTTGGTACATTGCCTTTACCTGGAGCTGGACTGGATTTTACTTTCCTAGCATTCACATCTCTTGTCCATTTTTTTGTGTTTTACTTAGATGAAGCAGAAGAACAGTCTGGATCCCTGACTGATTTTCATTGCCACCTGTGGGAAAGAGCCATGGCAGTCCTAGTCCTACCTAGTCCTAGTGAGTGCACAAAGAAAAATGTGCAAAAATTGAAGAAATCCACATTTCTGCCAGCTCTGGCCTTTTCACAGTTAATCTCTATGTACCAGAAAATGGGACATAATATATTATTTTTAAATTCTAATTATATAAATTGTCATCTTGGACCTCACTATCTACCAGTTTTTAATGAAGAGACACATCATTACCTAAACTCACCAACAGAAATAAAGGGCAGATACCATTGCTGGAACAATGGCTGTCTGATATTGCTGGTTGTCCAGCTCATCTGCTCCTTCTGGGTATTTGGATTCACACTTTCAGTTTTAGCAACTAAAATAAAACCCTTTTACTCATTTGGGTTTCTTATTTGGATAAACTAGGCATCTGGTCTATCCTCTTTCCTTACGATACCACAATTGGAAACCAGATTCTCGTTACTGAAATCCTAACACAGGTCAAGAGTGATTCCTAAAACCAGCCAGCCTGCCATTCAGATTCCAGATGAGGCATATGTTAGAAGACAATATTTTACTTGCAGTACACCCAGAGGTGATCCAAAATCCCTCAGTGAGGATCATCACTGCTGTGTCAAGGAGCTTCCTTTCCAGGGCAGAACTTGATTCTAAAATGTTGGTGGTGATGTGGTGGCCACTGGTGAGGGATGGTGGATAATTTAGTTTATCTAAATAACTCAGCAGAGTTATTGAGAAGCCTGAAGCAGCTCTTGGTGAAAGGCTTGCTGTACTTTTCTACAGTGACCAGCGCTAGGCAAGGCGGCTCCTGATACAATGGGGAGATGACCATTTGTGATGAACAAGGAGAGACTGTTTCTTTTCCCAGTGCATGCTGACCCCTTGGAAATGAGCTGATCAGGGAGGCCGCAAGGAGGCCACAGGACCAAACTCTACAGCTGAATTTTTTTTAAGCCAGATAATTTTATGACTGCTGTTAAGCGCTGTAATTTACTTAAACCAAGATAATGGTAAATGGAAACAAATCAAGTCCGTGTTTCAAAGTTGATGTTCCCTGGGGATAGGGAATAAAGTCTCTCCTTCAGGGAGGAAAACCAAAGGGCAGGCATATGGCTTCCTTTGAGTGCACTGGCTGGGGCCCCAGGCTGCTCCAGCCTGACAGTGGGGTGACAGCCCAGGGACCCTAGGTGCCATGAAGCACAGTGCTAATATCAGAGCTAGTTACTGGATGTTGTGTGTGCACACTAATTCATACATGCAACCCCCTGGAGATAAACTCTGCATTATCAGGCACCCACCATTGCCGGGCTGTGTGAGGGAAGACAGGACAGTAATGGGGCAGGGCCCTGGTTGGCAGCACACTGCTGTGACAAGAGATCTGATTCCCACTGTATTCCTAGCAGAACCAGTATAATTTGACATAGCGCTTTTCTCCTGGCCTCATCCCACTTTAGGCTGGAAGGTTATATTTACTACCTCAAGAACCAAAGGCAGGACAGAATCACCAAGTGCAGAACCAGGCTGAAAATGAAAGTCCAGGGAGGGTCTAGGACATCCTATATTTTTAGCACGGATGCAAAGAGAAGCATGAAAAGATTTTGGAAATCACATTCCCTGGGAAGAGGCTGGAGAAGAGAACAGCCGGCAGGAAAGCTGGAAGGTAAAACCACACACGCCATTTTGCAGGACTTTGTCTGGAAGCTGGGCTCCAGTCTTGTTAATCAAAAGCAATGGGACATAAGGTTAGTGGCCACAAACCTCTGTGGGAGACATTCACGTTCAGTATAGGTTACATATAGAGGAGTTAAAACTGCCTGAGCCTTGAAACTCCCTGATAAGGGAACGCTGTGCACACCTCGGTGCTGGAGACATTCAAGGCTATCAACAGCCAACTCCCTCCGCCTGAGAGCTGGTTTAATAGTGAGTTTAGTCCTGTCACAGTTAAAGGAGAAGGTCTGAATGATTCACTAGAAGTCCCTGCCAATGTGGATGCCACACTGATAACCCCACAGGCCCCATGGACCACTGGCCTCCCCCAGCTGCCTGCTCTCAATTTCTTACCGACTGCTCGCTTTTGAAACAAACTTTCACGTGTTTTCAAAACATCTCCGGTTCTGTTTTCATCCCCACTGGAAGTGTTTTTCTGGTCAGAAAAATTTCTGGAAGAAAGAAAGTGTCTTGGTCAGCAAATTCAGTCAACGACTCCAAAGCCCACATTACCTAAACCTAAGAGGAAGATGATTTCCTGCTGCTGAGTGGCTGGGCACCCTGAAGAGGGGGTGAATTAGGTTTGCTCTCAGCTTTTCAATCTCATTATAAGTTGTAAGTATAATAATGGGGGGAAATAGGGTTATTTGTAAACACAGCCCAGAATATCTGAGTCTCAAGGAAAATAAACAGGGGGGCTCTTTACACATTTTCACTGCCATCCTTTTTCCAAGTAAAAGTGCACCTTTTATGCTCCACTGTGGGCCCTTAAAAAGAGCTTTTCTAACAAAACTCTCCTCATGTCTTGTGACTGTAACTCCTCAGCAAGCCAGAACTTTGCTTGTGCTCAAAAGCCCTAGCAGCATCTCCAGAGCTGTGAAACACAGTATATTCTCTCCATGTAGCTGTAATCAAGGTAAACGACAAAGGTTCCCACCTAAGACTGCTCAAGAAACCTCTTTATAGCAAACACAGCACGAGCTTTAAGAGCTTCACTGGCATTTGTTCCATATTGCTTAATGTCTCCTTAGGGGCCGTGGCTACCATCCCAAACAACATTTCTATGGCTTGCGTGGCTACATCCTTTTCCTGTGAATCAACGTTGGCATCTGCTCATCCAGAGTATTCAGGAGAAATATTTGCTGTTGCCTGGAGACTATGACAGGAGAAAAAGTATCAGGAGTCCTGAATTATTTTTGCAGCTCTTTCTGTGATACTGTGCCACTGCCGAACAATCCCCTTAACCTGGCAGTCGTATCTCTAAGAGGGTTTTAAAACCTGTGGAATAGGCACAGATGTATTTGCCAAGTGCACAAAATACCTGTAAAGTCCTCCCAGGCCCACATGTGAAAGGCATCATGCAGAAATTACAAAATACATCTGCACGGGCCGAGCAGACTCCATCGTTCTTTGTCCATATCGTCACTGCCTGTCCTTTCTGTCCTCCCTGGAGGGAGACGAACCCTGCAGGGTAGCAGGGCTCCATGGAGAGCCCCCGGCCGGCTCATGTGCAGGGCGCTGGTGGGGCAGCTACTGCAAACCTGCCGTGCCTACGGCTGTGCCTCCACCCGCCCGCCGGGCTGGGACTTTAAATACACACAGAAAACGCTGAACCCTGAAATGTTTCCACCGGCTCCAGTTGTTAAAACCTTTCACATCCCACCGGCAACCGCTCACATATGTGGGGCATGAGAAAACTTCCTTCCACCCAGAGGTGCAAGAAAACTCTGGAGCTGGCAGTCACGTGCTCCACAACAGCCTTACAACCCGCAGGATCCTGGATGGAAAAATTTCACTTCCATGTGTTGACTAAGTTAATGTGGTGGGGATAGTGGGCGGACATAAAACAAAACTATGAAAAGAGATTAATTTGCAGCTGGAGCCCAGGCAGGGAGAATTCCAGTCCCCTGTTTGCTCAGCTACAGGGGCCAAAAAGAAGAGGTTAGGGCAGTGGGAATAAAAAAAAAAAAAAAAAAAAAAAAAAAAATAAAAAAAAAAAATCAAAACCGGGGCGGGGGGTGGGGTGGGGAAGCAGCAAAAGTGAAACAAAGCCTCTCTGGAAATTAACATGTGGAATTCAAAACATTTGCAGTATAATAAACCCAGTCGAGCCCGTAAAGCTGCACTAGCCAAAAGGAGCTCTGTTCTGCCCACGAGGAAACCCGAACCGGCGTCACGCCTGGCAGCCGCAGCCGCAGCCGCGCTCCCTCCCGGGCCGCTGCAGAGCTCCCGCGCCCGCTGCCCTCGGCTACGTTTAACGCCGCGTCTGTTTCCACTCTAACCCCTTCGCTTTGCAGGAGGAGGATATAAATCAGCTGCGGAGCTGCCCACAGGGCTTAGTCACAGCAGGTATTGGTTTAGGGTGTCTTAGAGGAACTTTTTTTTTTTTTTTTTTCCCTGTAAGTATTCTAGGGAATGAGCATTGGCTTTGTGATGAAAAGCGTTGCTGAATGGGCCAAAGAGTCTCTAAACAAAGGACATTTTACATCACCAGGCAGAATCATCATCTAACTCTTTGGTCTGAACTCAGGCTCGAGGGCAAGAGCTGTTCTGAGTTCCCAGCAGACGCTTGAAGAGTCCCCACC
This sequence comes from Sitta carolinensis, assembly GCA_032173965.1. NCBI lineage: Eukaryota > Metazoa > Chordata > Aves > Passeriformes > Sittidae > Sitta > Sitta carolinensis. The sequence goes on along the minus strand of JAVUNC010000006.1, from coordinate 11,619,799 downwards.
GAGCCAGTCTTACCATCTGTCCCAGTGTTCCCAGCCCAAGACACCCTCTACAACTCCTTCACCCCTTTCTCACACCTAACACTGTTTTTGCTGCTTTCTTCTTGTTTGTGGCTGGTTCATACCCCTCAAACTGCTTCTGCTGTGAGCCCCTTCTGACCCCTCTTCTGTGGGGCCCAGGCAAGGAATGCACCGTTCTTCACTCTCAAATTTTTTGCCTATTTTCACTTCACTCACCACACTTTTGCTTGTTGCCAGAGCATCTGGTCACTCAGCACACCACCTCTCTGCAGCAGAACTGCCTCATCAGCCCCACTGCGTGGTACCAGACCTCACACCTTCATGTTTGCCTGTCACAATGAAGGGCACGAGGAGCCTCCCTGAAGCAAAAATCTCTCTCTCCCTCCCAGGCAGTGTTTTTGTGTCAGTGCCGCCCCTGGACATGTCTTCAGCCTCCAGCCCCCACAATACTCCCAGCACTGAAGTCAGGAGCCTCTTTGTTCACACGCTGACCACAGCACCTTCTCCCAAAGCCTCTTTCTCCAGACTCAAGCCCATGCTAGCTTTCCCCAACACAGACCACACAAATTGCAGCAATTAGCAAGTGTAAAGGGCATGCTGTGGTTTTTGCCTGTATTACTGCATCGTAGTAGTCATTCATATCCTTGGGCATGGTGATCAGATGGTATCCAGCAGGCTACACTATCCAAACCTACCCCTCAATTTGATGCTTTCGAGCCCCATTGGAGAGACCCAGTTAACTGGCCTGTATGCACTTGAACACGACCAATCTTCAGACTCTAGACAGCATGGGTTCTTTCTCACCCATGCTATCCCTACACTGTGTGGATTCAGTCTCTGGCTCTCGATCTCCGATGGTGACCCCATCCTTCCCTGCGCCACTGCCATCTCCCCTCTGCTGTGCAAAGGTCTGGCACAGCCTGTTCTTCCCAAGGTGATTTGCAGCAGCAGCCCAAAGTCCCATCCACAGACCACTGCACTTACTGCATAGGAACCATATGGACTGAAAATATGAGCTGCCTTGTAACAGTCCTCCAAGCATATTTCCTCTCCAAATTCTTTCCCTCTATGCCTCCCAATTTCATGACCATACTGATGAGACAAACTCTGTCAGGACCAGGAACTTGGAAAATGTCAGGGCTCCTTTAAAGTGGTATTTCTCATTGCTTGCAGTCTGGCACATCGTATCCATGTACAAGTGATACTAAACAAAGGTTGGCCAAAACCAAACAGTCAAGTTCCCAGCTGCCTTTAAAAACAAAACCATCAGCAACAACAAAGAACCCCTATTTGACTTTTCATCTCTCTCCTATGATGTTTAGGAAATGAGATGGGCCCCCTGCTTCTACAGGCCCTAATTGCAGAACTGAAGGTGTTTTGGCATTAAGCCACAGCTAGCCCATAGCAAAGAAGTGAGTAGTCAATAGTGTCTCTGGGACACATACAGCTGTTGTGAGAATTAGGAAAGGGGGAGGCAAGTACCAGGGTGGGATCTGAGTCACCCGGAGCTCTGCAGACCAAACTCATCACATTATTCCATACCAAGAGGCAACCGGAACAGCCAGCCATACTCAATGGCTCTAATTTCCAAGATGTATTGAGGGTGGATAGCACTAGACTCACCTGACTTCAAAGCCAAAAAACACCAAATGCTTGTTGCCCAGAGGCATGGACCAAGTCCCTTCTTAGAAGGAGCCCGCAGCAAGCACCCATGACTACAACAAAATGTATGCAAAGAGAAGCAAGAGCCACCATAGGTGTTCATCCCCCTGCCCCACTGTAAGAACTGTAAGTGCAGCCTGTGAAGTGCACAAAGGCACACTTTGCCATGGCTTACAGGCATCTCGTTCTTGTGGGCGCTTCTCTGCCCTGCCACCGCAGGCACACCAGGACCAACTGCACCAATGCACAGGCCCAGCCCTATTTTATGGCCACTCTGAAAGTCCCATGCTCTAAATCAATAAGCCAGAGTGTAAGAGTCTTCAATTCAGAGAAATGTGTGTCTCAAAACTATCATGTCAGAATAGGCTATTTATACTTTCTTGAGCCTTGGCTAGGCTATTTACCAGCCATGGTAGATTCACCTAAACAACCATTTGGTGAACTTGCTAACCCTGTGAGAAAGTACATGCTTCCTCATTTACAACGCATCCATGGTAAATACAAGGAAGGGGAAGTCTCTCCAGAGTATCTGCTGCCACATACCAAAGCTGCAATGAATCCTAATGGTATCAGATCAGGTAAATCTTTTCACTGCTGAAGGCTCTTGCATCCTGTTCTGCTCTTCTCTATCCCCTGCATGAATGAGCTCAAGGTTAGTTTCAGAAAGCAAAACACAGAGTGACCGAGCACATATCACTAATAAACTCACAGGAGAAAAACAGATTCTGCTGCCTTCCCAGAATCAGTGCACTTGAAGGACAAGGGAAGTACCCAAGTACCATGAGCAAAGATCTACTTTTAGCACAGCTTCCTGGTTGTTTGTCATACCAATAGCATTGTGCAACTGATACAGCTATTTTCTTCATCAATTATTAACTGGTCAAAGACTATTTGTTTGAAGAGCTGCACAACAGAAAGTCCAGAAAGGAAGCAAGCAGTTTCAAGCTCTATGTGTGTGCCCTGCAATAGGCTTGGGATCCACTCCAAATCAGATACTCTCACTCTTCAGGGGCTGACAGCTTGATTCCCAGCAGCACAGGAGGCACACCTGGACACTTGCTGAAACTGGGCACTAGACTCCCAGGCAGAACCCATCCCTCACATGGGGCTCATTGCCTTCATGCCCAGGAGCAAGGCTGCTGGGTACTGCTGAAGGCCAGCAGTGCTGAAGCTGTGCTTGAGGCTCTTCTCTCAGGGATCAGCACACAGACCACACCATGCACTAGTTTACATCTGTATCTGCCAAACTCCCCACATAGCTTTTGCAGTGTTCAAGGGGAGCAGCTACCATCAGCAACACTCTTCTTCCTCCATTTTTCTTCCACCCAGTTCACCTTTAGTGCCAGACCACACAAGTGCACAGAGTTAACAGCAGAGAAGGTTGGTTCACCAGCATAAGCCTTGAGGTATCCTACAGCTTTTGTTTGGCAGAACTTTTCCAACACAAATTGGGAAATCTCAGCATTGAGGCATGTTAAGACAGCTGAAGGATTGGTGGTTCGGCAGCAACATTTCAGCCTCAGTTTGGAAGCAAAAGCTTGCTCCATAGGAGTGCCCAAATGTGGAAACACAACACCATAAGCAGTGCTGGCAAGGATGTGTTCCTAAACAAAGCCAATGGCCTGAGAAGTTTCTGGGATTGCTGATACTTAAAGACAACAAGGGATTAAACGTGATAGCGGGGTGATGTGTGCACACACTTGAGCCTTCACTGGGGGCTCATGTTCCTCTCCTCCACAAAGGACCAAACCGTGCAAGCAGACCAGTACCACTAACCCAGCCAGGAGTGAGATTTGGAGTACCTCTAACACTTCAACATCCCACTCTAGCCTCACTCAAAACACACGTAAGCCCTCCTTGAAGGGGAAGGAGCTATGCAGGAACACACAAGACATACAAGCAGCAAAAGCCAATCCCAGGTTTAAGCCATGCTCATCAGAAAGAACTCGTCAGAAACAGACTGAATGACTCAAGCACTCTGTAAGAGACAGAGAAGGTTAGAGGCCACTGGGGTAGGTCACACGAGGTACTTGCTGCCACTGATCTGCTCCCAAGCGCTCGCAGGGCTGACCCACTGAATCAGTGAGGAACGATGGAGGGACACCTGGGCGCACTGGGAATTTCAAGGGTCAAGAGAAGGGAAGCACCTGCATTTGTGGCATTGTCTAAAACCAGCCCCTCAATTTTTGCCAAGTAAAACCAGCTCCACTGTCAGTTTCTTGAAAAAACTTGGGGTTTATTGATTTAAACTGCAAACAGTCATTACAAAAGAGATTCTCTTTTAAATAAACTCACACAAAGAGGAAGAAAAAGCAGTGTAGCGAACAGTAACAGGGGGAAAAAAAATTACATTCATTATTCTCTTTGTGCCAGTCCCATTCACCTTAGCAAGGAAAACTCCAAACTTGGAATACAGAAATGCAAAGACAAACTGTATTTGGAATGTCTTCAGATAGGCACTTTGAGCCCAAGGCTTTTCTCCTTGAAGAATTTATACAATTAGAGGAAGAAAAAGTCTTCCTTCCACGTTGTCTCGCAACAGAGCTCAGGTATGTACATTCTAAAGCCCAGGTAGGCAAGACCCGGGAGAGGAGAAGAGAAGGAGAAGAGAAAAGGCAAAGATGCACAACAACTCCATTTGCAGTCCAACACAAAAAAGGGGGGAGGGAGTTCTAAAATAAATAATCCAAACACAGTTTTTGCATTTTTTTAAATTAATTTTTCATTTTTTAAAATAAAATAACCAAAAAAAGTGTAAAGTTACAAAAAATGTCATTGTAGTATAATATATTAAACTGTGGGGAAAAAAGGAAAAAAAGACACTTCACAATCTTAAGATTAATATGGAAGATCATAATTTAAACATAAAAGAATATATTCTATGGATTCATCATCCCGATAAATATGAACAAAATTAAAAAGCAAAGGTTTTGGCAATAAATACGTTTTGATAAGTTAAATAAGCTTTTTATATTGTTGTGCAGTGACAAGCAAAATCTGCTCTCCAATTTCTGAAAAGTTATACAAAATTAAAAACCCAGAAAAAAAATAATAAAAAGCTTGGCGTGAGTGCTCTAAGATAGGTCTAAAGTACTCTAGAGCAAAACCATTAAAGCTATGTCTACTGGAACTTGGTTTACACGAACTTGTGTGTGTGGAATGACTTTTGTTGGCCCCACCCCTCTATTTCTTTATTTGTTTTAAGATGTCACATGTATACATGGGGAACTTTTAGCACCAAAATCAAGTCTCTCATAGTCCATCTGTTTTTTTGCTTTTCTTTTGTTTTCTTCCTCCCAGTCGAAGTCCCACTCATGTTACAATCTTTGTCCGTTCTCAGCTTTTCTTCCCGCAGACCTGAGCGGATCCAGGCAAGATTTAGTCTTTAAGGGGGGGGAGAAAGAGGACTGGATGTTAACACTTGCCCACATGCCTGCAGCCTAGCAGAAACTGGCCAGCTGGAAAGGGGCTGGGAGAGGGTGATGCAGTACATGGCCAGTGGAGGGAGCCGGATTCGGACATTTCCTGCACATCTGGAAGTGCACAGAGCTGCTGGTGCCCTCTGCAGCTGGAGAGGTAATACAGTCACAGTGAAAAGTGTTAAAAGGCACTAATTTTGTAAACGTTATTGCTTCTCATCGTGATTTTGGCACTTAAGGTTTAAGCCAGTGGGTATCAGGCAGGCAGGTGGACATGTTAACATCCAGCTTGGACTACTGGGGAGAAGGTGAGGGGAGTTCAGCTTAACATTGTAATAGAGGTGGGGAGGGTCAAGAGGAAACCCCAGATTAGTCGTCGGAGATGGAGAGTCTGCTGAAGATGGGAAGACGTCTTGAGGTGTCCAGGATAGGGGAATCTGAGCCGCTGTGGCTGCTGCTGGAGCTGCTCAGATAGCCCTCCTGGTCAGAGAGGGAGTCCTGAGGACTGGGTGGCGAGTCAAACATGTTGGGGGACTCGGACATGGGCCTGAACAAGAAGGTGGTGGGGGAGGTCCCACTGGGCACCTGCACCCCCATGCTGGGGGCAAAGAGACTGACCAGCTCCTGGCTGGAAAAGGTGAAAGGGTTGCTGGCGCAGTCAGGCAAGGTGGGGGAACCCAGCAGGTCGTCGGCGCTCAGCATGGGCGGCGGTGTGATGGAAGTGGGGCTGTCCAGCAGCCCGCTGGCAGCAGTGCTGGGGAAGCCGGCAAAGCTGAAGCTGTGCTGCAGGCGGGGTCTGTCGCTGACGGCGGGCTCCCGGCTCCCCGCCACGGCACGGCGCTCCTCCGCGTTGTGAATGAAGTGGCAGCGCGGCCCATAGGGGCAGAAGCCGATGGTGTGGAAAGTGCGGCACAGCTCGGTCTTGTACTTGGGGTGACGGGTGAGGCTCCGCAGCTCGTGGATGCCGTGGGCGAACTGGCACTTGTCACCATACTTGCAGGCGCCGTTCTCCTCGAAGGGGCGGCACAGCTCCGTCTTGTAGCGGCTGGAGTTGACCTGTCCCCCGGGCTGCTTTTGCTGCAGTAGGCGCTCGCCACCCTCGGAGAAGGAGCGGTCCCGGAAGCGGCTTTCCCGGGGGCCCAGCATGGGAGCCGGCTCCCCTTTCAGGCTGCTGAGGAGCTGGTTCTGGTGAAATTTGGAGTTGGGCAGGGTGACAGAGTGCCTCCTAGGGAAACCCCCGCCCGCCGGGGTGCCCACCGCCTTCCTGTCCAGCAGGCACCCGCTGACACCCGAGGGGCTGTAATTCAACATCTTGTTGCTCTGCGGAGACAAAACAAGGGCCGGTCACGTCACTGCTACCGCCACCACCTCTCTTCCACCACCGCCACGCAACCCCGAGAGCGCGGCGCCCCACGGCCGCGGCCCGGGCAGCGACGGCCGCCCCGCTCCGTCCCTCCGCAGGCACGGCTGCCGCGGCCCCTGGCCGCCCCAGGCGCGGGCCCCCGCCCGTCCTTGGCGCGGAGCGGTGCCGGCGGGAGCCGAGCGCCCGGCGCGGGGGGGCGCCCGAAAGCCCCGCGCGGCGGGAGCGCTTCCCCGGGGCCGGCGGCGCGCGGGAAGGGCAGCGCGCGGCGCAGCGCCCGCCCAACCGCTCCGGCAGCGCGGCCGGCGAGGGGCGGCCGAGCCCGCCCGCAGGGAGCCCGCCCGCTCTGCCCCCGCCCGGCCCCGCGGCAGCGCCGCCGCCCGCCGCACCGCGCCCGGGCGTGTTGTAGCGCGGCGGCCCCGGGGGCACGGCAAGGATCCGGCCCCCCGCTCGGCGCCGCGGCTGAGCCCGCCGGGAGCGCGGGCGGCTCCCCACCCTTCCTCCTCGGGAGCGGCCGAGGCGGGAAACGCGGGCGGGAGAGAGACCCCGGCGTCCCGAAACCGGGTGGCCGCGCTCGGTTCCCGCCCTGCGCCCTCCGCTCCCAGCGCCAAACTTGCTCACGACCAGAAAACGAAGTGGGGGGGGAGGGGAGAGAGGAAGCCCGAACACGGACACTAAGAAAGCTGAAAAGCCCCGAAGTTGGCGGCGGAACCCCCGCCGGCCGGCGCCCTTACCTTGCATAAAACTTCGCTCAAGTCGAAGATGGTGGGCGACACCAGGGCTGTGGACATCTTCGGCGAGCGAGGGGGGAAGCGAGTGGGGCAGCGGCACTCGGACACGAGGAGTCACGGCGTGGGTAAGGCACAGCCTCCAGCGCCCCTGCTCGCAGCCTCCCCCCGCCGCCGATGCCGCCACCAGCCCGCCCGGCCGCCGCGCCCGCTCGCCGCTTCCAGGGGGTTCGGGGAAAGCTCAACTTATAAAGTTTGCGACTTACCCCGGGAGGAGGAGCTGGCGGCGGGAAAGGGGAGGAGGAGGAGGGCAGGGTGATTGACACGGCGACTGAATCACCCGGGCGGGCAGGCCCAAAAAAACTTTCGGGAGGAAGGAGGGGGGGGAGGGACAAGGGGAAGGGGGAGGGGGAAAAGAACGCGAAGCGGCCGGCGGGCGGATGGGTGGCTGGGCCGGGCTGAGCCGAGCCGGGCCCGCCCTGTCCCGCGCCGCGCCGCGCCGCGCCGGAGGGGGCGGTTGTGCGGCCGCACCGAGGGATTCCGCGCGCCTGTGCGCGCGTGTCCGTTTGTGCTCGCGCCCCCGTGCGCGTGTGCCCGCGCGCGCCGGTCCGCGTGCGCTCACGTTGCGCGGGCGCGCGTGTCCGCGTGTGTCCGCGGGCGCGCGCGCTTAACTCGGCCCGCGCCCGCGCGCGAGCTCCCCTCCGCCGGCGCGCACGCGGCCGCCCCGTTCCGCGGCGCGCGGGGGGGAGCGGCGGGCGCGCGCCCAACGGCCGCGCGGGGCGGCGGCTCGCGGAGCCTTTCCCGCGGAAACCCGGCCGGGCCGCCCGCCGGCATCGGGCCGGCCCCGTGCGCCGGGCACGGCTTTGTGCCGATCGCCCCCCGCCGAACCCTCCCCTCCTCGCAGCCTTACTCCTTCCTTCGAATTTTTACTGGAACCTGGCAGGCTCTGCAAGGGGAAACAGCTCGCATCCCCAGTAGTGTAGGTTGTTAAAATGCGTGTCTGCCCTTTAAAAGGGTGTTTGATAAATCCTGCGTTTTCTCCCAGTCCCCAGGACTCAACACTGTAAAACGGGAAAAAAAAAAAACAAGTCTCTAAGCAAGTAATCTGTTTTAGTAAGCGAAGTATGAGTCAATGATTCATACTGATATCGGTATGGCAGAGACGAGGGGTGACAGTAGTGACAGTTCTGAATAAAAATGAGCCCAGCTGTTGAAGGCTCGTCAGTACCAGGGCGCCTCAGCGCTCCGTCTCTGCCCAGTTATCCCCCCTTAGCCCCGCTGAGCCGAGGCTCGTCCCGGCTGTAGCTTCAGTGGGTGTTTCAGCCAGGGCTGAGCAATGGCATCCGCGCCCTCTTCCCCGCGCAGGCGGGCGAGGGGGGCCCTGCCCCGGCACTGCGGGCTCTTCCTTCCTCCCTGCACTCCGGCTTGGCTGGGAGAACAGAAACCCCTGCCTTGGGCTGCAGAGCGCTGACCCGAGCGGCCATCGCACCGAAAACTTCAAACAAATGATCCACTTCCTCCTCTGTTTACTTTGGAGTCGCGGCATCTGGACTTTGCCCTGGCGGCTGATCTTTTTCCCCTCCTTTAGTCTTCAAGAACAACCAAAATAACCAACCGAGAGAAATGCCCACAGGCTCGACCTATTCCAGATTTATTTTTTTTTTTAATGATCATTATTATTATTATTTCCTTAAGGAGAGCAATCAGGTTCCTCGAATTTCCTTCTCTTTATAGTTTCTTTTTTTTTTTTCCCCCTCGCCTTGGCCAGAAGTGAGGAGTAGACAGGGGAGTGAGCAGCCTATTATTTTCTGCAGTTGTTTACTCGTTCTGTAGATGGTGCTTGTTCCCAGGGCTCTGAGCCTCTCTATAATTAAACCCATTTTAATTGTTAGTTAGAAACGTCATTTCGGGGACTTTCCAAGAGTTACCGAGAAAGCCAACCGAGATAACTATTTCACTACCGACTCGCTCCCAGCCTGGTTTTTCCCCGGTTCCTCCTGTCGTCCAGCCAGGGCGTGGGGCTGATCTCGGAGTGGGATTGCGGCAAGCCCAGGGCCGGCAGCCCCTCCGCCAGCACAGCCCTCTGCCCATGCTGCTTTTGTTATTCACTTGCGCCGTGTGCATTTGTTTTGGAAACTTGGGGTTTAAAGCTGCACATTTCTGCGGATCAAGTGGCAAAGGCTGAAGCCGAGAAGGAATTTTTTTCCAGTGATTTAGCTTGGCAAACCCCGACTCCATGGTGGTCTGCCTTGCATTGCCTGCGCACATGCTCAGCTCAGGAATTTAGCTGCTCACCCCACCTCGTGGCTAAAAGTCAGAGCCCTCCGGGCCAGAGTGGGAATTTGTGTGGGCATGAATTCACACCGAGCAGAGGAATGAAAAAATTGAAGCCTTACACCATCCGCCAGAGCCGTGCCAGAACTTTGATAGATGCAAATGAATAAAGATAGGTAAATGAATAAATGAAAGTCAATTATTAAAGAAGATTACTGAAAAAGTGAATGAATGCAATGCCATGCTCACCAGCCTTCTTGTGTGAGTCAGTCCATCCAGTTCCAGCACATTCCAGTTGGGATACTACAGCTGGGCCTGGGAAGCAGGAATAGATGTCCAGGACCTCCCAAGCCCTTCTCAAACTTGTCCTCAGCGCAGGAGCTGCTTTTGGAGCCCTCTCCTTCCTTGGGTCAAATGCAAGCAGATGCTAAACTTGTCACAAAATACGGAAGGATAAGATTCTGCATTAGACCTGTGCACACATTTAGCAGAGAAATTAAGAACCACTTTTCTGCACGAGAGCTGAAACAGACCAGAGTGGCCAGAAGGTGGGGAAGAAGAAGGGGGCTGAATGAAATGATAAAGGCAGGAGGTTTAAAGGATTAGTTTTTTCAATTGCCTATGTGTATAAAACTGTGGGCTCATTGTCACATGATGCTGTAGAGGTCAAAGGTATAAACTCGGTCAAAAAAGCAGTTTGACAAATTTATGGAGGAAAAGTCCCTGGAGGTTTACTAAAGGCAAAGGCAGACCTCTGCAACATGTTGCTGGACAATGCACAGAAGTATCACTCTCTCATCTGCATTTCCCCCCATAAGCTCTTGGAGGTAAGAGGAAAGCCACAACAGACCTTTGGTCTGATCCAGTTTGGCACTGGGATGTTCAAATCAGCACTATCTTGTCCCTGAGCCACTGAGCACGGGTTCATACACTGGCCTCTGCTAAAGGCTGGAGAACAGTCTCATGGGGTGGCTGCACTCTTTGCACAGTTTAACTCCCTGCCAGGGTAATAAGAGGTTACTTTGGGCACTGAGTGTAAACTGAATCCAAGTGCCAGCTTTGCCACAAATATATTTGATGATGGTGCAGCTCCTGTGGCAAAAGAACAAAGTTGCTATCTTAAGACACCTGCACTTCCACTCACCTGGAGCCTTTTGGCAGTCGGAAGCCTGCAGATCTGCCTGGTCAGAGTTACTGAGCAAGAACTTGATTACCAAAAAAGTATGAATTGTTGAAAACAAGGCGGAGGTGAGGTGTTTGGGTTTATTCCCCCTCCTACCTCTCAGTTCCCAAAGTTTCAAGGTAGGAAAGGGAAGTGCTTTTGTCACAAGCAACGTTTTCCCCTGTGAGTTTCAGATGAGTTGGGCATTTCACTCCCCTGCTCCCATGGGAATCCTCAAGTAAACAGACATGTCTGGTCTGCAGCAGTGCTCCGATATACAGAGGTTGGGAACAGAGGAAGGACAAACCTCCCGACTTTATTTTTGCTGGGGGTGTAAAATGAACCAAGGCTTTCTGCAGTCACTATTCTATACATATCTTCTGGGTCTGATGCTATTTTTGTTGGCTGTGACCCTGGAGGTGTAGGTGTGGAAGTGCCTTTCTGCTGGTCTCTGCAAGCGGGTGTAGATGTTTCCTCTGTTCCAGGCGCCTCCTCAGACTCTGTGGCCTTTCAGGGGGAGTAGGCGGATGTCAGTGTGGCCTCTCCCCACCTGTCTGTAACTTTTTAATACTTCCTTTTATTTTGGCCTTGTGTTTCTTCCATGGAACATCTCTGGGTAGCCACTGGGAGGTGTAAATGGCTTGAGATGGAAACCACAGCTTGTAGGTGCGCCCTCTGCCAGGCTTTTCTGGCACCCGAAGAAGTCGGGTCTCTGCCTACTCCCAAGTGAAAGGGATATTACCATCTGCTCGGTGTGAAAACAAATTCACAGAGATACAGGAAAGTGTGTTAAGGTGGTGGGAAGCAACGGGAGTGAGATTCCTGGCAGCTCGGGTATGTAAACATTCATAAAATAGAGAGTGTGTGCATGTGTGTACTTTGTGGTGGCAGGAAACCCAAGAAGCTAGCTCCATTATTTTTGCTGGAATTGGTAGCAGCCATACCAGACAAATATTATAAGCCCTTAATCCTCCTGACTTTACACCTGTGAATGACCTAAAGACCATCCAAGGTGATCTAAATGACAGCACATCTTTACTAATTAGTAATGGGGTTTGGGATCTGATTTAGTTGTTCATAAAGAGGGCTTTCTGTTTTTCAGTAGCTCAGATGCTGGGCTGCCTGTGGGGGAAATGAGGGGAAGACAGGAGGTGGAGGTAATGTGTGGCCTCTTCTGAAGTGTCACATGGATGTGACTAGCCTGCCACAAATTTAGCACCGGTGGCACTGACAAGATACTGCAGTGGAAAAAAGCAGAGATGTCCTTTTAAGCAGACGCAGGGTAAGGAAATTGGCTGAAGTTAATGGATCTAAGTTATAATTTCCAGTGGAAATACTAATGCAATTAATGTATTTCCACACAGCAAGACAACAAGTCCATGCAAGTGTTTAGCTGTTTGTCATGACTGCTCAGGAGGCTGGCCTAGCCACATCCTGGGGTCTGTCTGGCTACATCCAGACACATGCAGCCTGTGCTTAGGGTGGGAGCAGGGCTGAGACAACGCCAGCGTGGCAATAGGTTCGAGGGGCTGGAGGAAAAGACCATCACCAGGACTGGCTGCTGCAAGGTTGTGGAAAGTGAAGGTGCCCGACAAGGAACATGGGCCTCCCTGCCTGTGGCCCGGGTGGGGGGCTGTTACTTTACCTCAGCTCCATGGCAGTGCAGCCCCCAGCTGGGGTCTGCACATCGTCTCTGGACACGGGCACAAGCAGGAGAGCCCCGCAGCCGCCTCGCACAGCACCGCAGATCTCCCTGCTGCCCACTCGCTGCAGGCACCCACCACCTCCTGCAGAGGAATCTTCCTCTTCTTAGGGGTGTGCCTGTTCAGTGAAGTTACAAACCCTCTAGGGCAAGGCGCAAGAATCGTCTGATCTCCTCCCTGAGCATGCCGCAAGTGTGTGAAGCTAGAAAAGGGATTTCCATCCTGCCAGTGTGATAATGGGGCTAGGGAAGAGCCCAGCCTAGCTGCAGCAAGGCGAGGTGTGGAGCAAGATGTGTTTCTCATCAGTGGTAGAGCAGAGCCACAAAGCTGCTGTTGGGGAGACCAGTGTTCTGTCCTGCTGCAGGTCCCCGGAGCAGCACCCCATCCCCTCCCTGTGGAGAGTCCACATCCATGGGACAGCCTGTGCACCCAGTGCCAGCATCCTCTTTCCTCCAGGTCTCAGCCAGGCACAGGGTGGTCCTGGGGTCCCCAGCATCCCTGCTGGGCCACACCTCAGGAGCGGATTATTGTGTGCAGCAAGGGCACAGCTTCAACCTGGTGTAATCGGCACAGGGCTCTGTACCTGCCAGGGCAGAGGGAAGTCAAGTATAACTCACCTCAATAAATTGTTGTTCAGGTTCAGGGAAGTGACAGAAGCTTTATAGAGGCTGTTGGCACATTCCAGAAAAAAGAAGTGACACCTGCTGCACATCAAAACAGCAATTGCCCTTGTATCAGTAAGATATTTAATGCATGTAACAAGTGGTTGGGGACGTGGAAAGGCAGAGATCCCAGAAATCAGGACAAAATCGGGGTTTTTTTCAAATTCTATGTCCATGGTCCCAAAGTGATACACAGCAAGATGATAATGCAGCAGAGTGGTTTCTGTTGGCTTCTGCCTGTTTCCAGCCACAGCAGCTCTGGCTGCTGATTATTCAGCAAACATTAACCAGTGGAATGTTTCCATGATTTTTTTTCTCAAAAAAAAAAATAAAAGTGCTGGGATGAAATGCTTTCATCTTTTTATTTTCTTTTTGAGAAAGTCTAAGACAACTCCAGAGCCTCTTGGATCATGACATTTATGTGACATGCAGTGCTGGTGTCAGAAGGTGCTGCTTGCTGTGCTGGTGGCCACTTACCTCCAACAGGCTCAGCTGTAACCCTCTGAAAAATACTATTTTGTCCTTTCACAGTGCAGCTTGTCATAACCTTATTTCCAAACACATGGGTTGCACTCCACACGTCTTACAGCTCCATGAGATATTTGCATTAGGGAGGCAGCTTGCTTTCCCAGCTATCCTGGTCCATCAAAACACACTTTTAGCACCAGGCAGGAAGCCAAGGTCAAGTCTCCTTTTTTTTTTTTTTTTTTTTTCTTTTTTTTTTTTTTTTTTTTGTTTTTGTTTTTTGTTTTGTTTTGTTTTGTTTTGTTCCTCCTGCCTGCTCTGAATACATTATAATACAGACTTCAGCTCCATTATTATATCTTTTCCCACAAGACCGTTGCCTCATTCAGACCTCAGCAGGGAACGTGCTTTCATCTCTGCCAGCTGGGCATGGCTGGAGAACCCTATGCCCATAGGAGCTCCAAGGGGGAGGACACAGAGGTGAGGTTTTGCAGATTCCCTTGCACAGAGGATAGAGGAGTTTGCTTAGGTCCAAATCTGGTAGGGCATTTCCAGGGAGCCTCTCCCACTGCCTCCCTTGTCAGGCCAGTAATAAAGAATGTCAATGGCATGGGATTCCTCTCATCTGTTTTTAAGTGCCTAAAAGTTAGGTGTCTAAACCTAATTAGTTTTGCAGGCTTCCTGCATAGTCAGTATAGACAAATAGGCACCTCTAGTGTGTGATTCATTTCACATATCTTGAAGTTTATCTTGAGAAGGGCTGACTCACCCAGCAGCCAAGCACTCACTTCTCTTCTGTGACTGTAAAGGCAGATCGGCAACTTGCTGAGGATTTGACAGCTACATTTTGGGTATCCCAGGTTGGGCTAGGTGAGTCCTACTCCCAGCTGTGGCAGTGGCTGTGGAAAGCATCATCACTTGGCTGCTCTGGCTTGCCCCCTCCCACACTGTTTCCCACAGAAGGTCCATTTCCAACCCTGCCCTAGCAGGGCTGGGTTTTAGTCTGTCCAAATCACATTATCAGCCCTTATCACATTATCAGACGAAGTTAAATATTTATAAAGCACCTGGGGGCAGGGTCCACATCTTTCTTCGGTTTGTATATTCCCTCGAGGAGCAAAGCCCCTGTGCTGGTTTGCAACCCTTTGCAGGCTGGTGCAATACCACACTATGAGTCCCTGTGCCAATCTGCAGGTCTTGACAAAATGCAGCTGGGAATGCAGAAAGACCTCATGGACATTGGGAAATAGGCAAGAGTGAATCATAAGAGTCAGGAGAAGCAACTAATGTGTGGGAAAAAGGCAAATGTGCTACCTCGGCACAAACATACAATAAGGAAGTATGTAATAATAATTATTGTTATTGTAATACGGCCTGGGTGAACATTTGGGAAAAAGATATCTAATAACTGACAAGCGACGTGGCTCGGTTTGTTTTGATCTGAAATTCAAACAATGGTTGTGTTTATAAGGCAATAATACGCAGGGCACTGGCACCACACCAACTATGCACTCCCCAAGTCGGGTTTATATAGGTCATGCCAAATAATAGTGTTCTTCAATATAATTACTGATTCATTACAGAAAGAGAATGTAATTGAGTCTGTTTGGATTTCAGGGAGGCATTAGATATGGTAAATTCATACATTTGAACTCAGATTGGGAAAGCTTTGTGTGCTCGCCTAGTTCTGCTCATCCAGGAGTCAGTGATAAAATTCCCACTGCAGCCTGCCCTGGCAGCAAGGGAGCCTTCCCTCAGGCTTCAGCAGTTGATCATGCTCCTGCTGCCCTTTGCAGACTCTTTCAGTGCCCTTTGAAGCACTTTACAGGTAAACTGGGGAACTAAACTAATGTTAGAGCAAGACCCGGATCCAAATATGCTGGATGTGGCTCTTACCTCAGGTAATTGCACCCACCCCTTGATCCTGGGGACATGCTGGCCTCTCCACTTTTGAACCTCTTGGTGCATGGCCCACTTCTGGATGTGTCTCTTGGCACACATCATCTCAGTGTTACTGCAGGGGAAAGCAGCAGAAGGCAGAGGATGGGATGGGCTGGCAATGCCCACCAGTTCTGTGGACAAGGACACCCCAGCTTAAGCGGCATATTTGGCCACAGGAGAGTTAAACTGTGTTGTTCTCATCCTAGGATGAGGGTGAGGTGGGCAGTGGTGGGGCCATGCTGCCACCCAGCATGGCAAGCAGCTGCTACCAGCACTCAGCATTAAAGGACAAGAGCTGGGCTCCAAAGCTGAGGGAGAAGCAGGGCTGCTGCTCTGGTGGCTTTTGAATGGCTTTGCTCCATGCCATTCCCTGGGGTGTGGTGGACTGGCATTTCAGCTGCAGTACTCTGCTTTCCCCAGGGAGACCTGGACTGTCCTACACCAGTCTGTGGTGTTTCCTGCTGGCCTCCACCCTGTATGGACCCTGCACAGCACACAGGGATGGATGATGGTGGCCAGAGTAGCATCCTCAACACCCGGCACAGCTGCCAGTACCAGTGACAGGGCATTGCTCTGTGTGATGTCTGAGGAAAACTCAAGGCACTGTGGCACAGCCTCAGAGTCAGCACCCCTCATGTCCATCACTGGCCCTGCTGCTGCTCCCTTCAGTACAAAGGGCAGAAGCCCGGTCTCTTTCCTCCCTCCTGCCCTGCCCCAGGGAGCTGCTGCCTTTCAGAGAAAAGCCAGACAGGGTGTAATATGAGGCTTCCAGAAAAATGGGGACCATGCCAGTTGCACTGGTGGACCAGCACCCTGAAGAAGAAGCACTGATAGAGCACTAGACCCACTAGTCAGTTGACTTCTGTGAGCTTCTGAAGTTCATCGGGAACAAGTAGGGACCATAGTTATTTATACTTTCAAAAGGTCTTTTGATAAAGGCCTTTCCAAGAATGAAACAAACTTGGCAACCGTGGTATGAAAAGTCCTATCATGGATTGAAAATTGAGTCAGAACTGACAGAATGGGGGGAAAATCCAATAAAAGGCCAGCATTCCAGTTGGGGAATAAAAGTTTACTGGGTGGAAGGGGGTGGTAGGACCATGCCTGGCAGAGATGAAAGCAGCCCTCTGAATACTATTACAAAAATCAGTGAAGAGGGAAGAAGGATAGAAAAGCAACAGCATTTGCTGCCAACAGAGAACCATGCATTATAAATGCAAGCAAGTCTTGGCAGGACTGGGAGGGACTCCAGAAGATTCTAACTAAACCTGGAACCCAAACCACCATGACGGAGAAAGTTCAGTGCGCACAAATGCCAAAGCAAGCTGTTTTAGAAGAAATTGGGCAAGCCTGTTACTCTGAATTAGAAGTTGTGTTGTGAGGGTCAGCAGTGGACGGGGCAATGACTGCTCAAGAATCACACATAAGAGACCTGCAATGTGGGTCAGCGTGAAAAACTTGTCATCGTATAACCTGGGTACCCATCACACTCCATGCCCACTCGCCCACTGTGAAGCAGGACCTAAAGGAATACTCTAAGATGGACCATGCTGAGTCAAGATCAAAAGTCCATCAAAGGCAGCATGGAAGAATAGAAACAGGATCAAACGCAGAGCTGGATGGGGGACTTTTTCTGTGAAGGGAGGCTGAGGAGTATAATACAATTTCATTTGCAATAGGGATGAGGAAGGCTACAAAACAATAGCTCCCTTTAGCAACAACTGACTGGTGCTTTCGGTTTATTTGTGCTCTGCAAGTTGAAAAGAGAGATGTAAAGGTGCTTTTAAAAACAGTTGCAAGGAAGTTTGTGCTTTGCCACTGGGCTGCCTCTCAGTACTGTTCCCAGCTGGATGCGATCTGCAGATAAGCTTGTACCTGGCCTGAACTCAGCCGCCTCTGCGTGCCAAGCCACCCGGAGCAGTGTACCTGCTCAGGATAGGTTGCTGACGCCCACTTTTGCAGAGGCTGGATGCAATTGCCTTGTGGGCAACCTCCAGCCCTGGGCAGCAGCTGGAGAAGCCCCACCTGTGCACTGAAAGCCTGCTCACATCAGTGCCTGGCTGTCACAGAGTGGGGACTACACTGCGGGGCCAGATGTGGTCCCTGGCAGGGTGTGGTGACACCAAGCCATGCAATAACAAACGGAAGGGGGGGTCTGTGTGTAAATAATTTACTAGTATGACTTAAATGCTATCAGGCCCTTGTTTATTTTTATGAGGTTACTAAAGAACCATGCTGATTCTGAAACAAGTTTGGGGGACCAGAGAAGTGACATAGAACCAAGGCATCTGTCCCTGGTGTGTGGCAAGGCAGCTGGGCTAGGACGGGACAGATGCCTTCTGAATTTCCAACTTTTCCTGCATACAGAAACCTTTGTGGAGAAAGCAGAGAGGGAGAAATGCCACACATTCTACAGGTGGCTGCACCAGAAAGGTGGGAGCTTTGCCACATGCTCTGTGGATGACCAGGGAGGGGAAATCATTTGCTGGATGATGTTTGTCATTATTTCAGTCAGGGTTTCTGGGTGCTCCCAGCTGCCAGTGCTGTGCTGGGGCCATGGATCCACAGAGAGGTAGGATTTTGGCTGAGAAACAAAAGCAAAGCCTGGACTTACTGTCTTCAAAGAGGAGTTAATCATGCTCCCGACAAGAGCAGAAACACTGGGTCTGGTGTCTGGACTACTGTGCAGTGCAGGTAGTGAGCACTGAGGGGTGATGTGATGCCCTGCCCCACGGCACAGCTTCCTCGGTGTTGTGAAGCCCAGGCAGCCTTGAAGATCCACAGCAGACTGCTTCCTCCTTACATCCTTATCTTCTTACCAATCCTTTGCTTTCTGTAAGGGTATGAAAGGTGTTGCAGACACATGAGACATTGATTGCTGGCTACTGGTGCTGCAAAAAGAGGAAGGCTAATCCTCCTACTTTCCTACTCTTTTTTTTCCTGTAAATCTCTGTTCTGTATGTCATGTGGTCTAATAAGAGATCTAATTTTTCATCTAAGAAGAGCATGCTGTTCATGATAGCTAGCACAGAGAAAAACATGAAAACTCTGAAGTGAGTCAAAAACTCGATTCAAAAGCAAATGTACAGAATTCAACATTACTGGGTTTATTTTTTCTTAGTTATGTTCCTTGGGTGACTGACAGTATATAACCTGTCTGTCAAGCATTTCAGATTAGTTCTCTTGGAAGGACAAGGATGTGGGCCCTCTAGTGCCACTTGGGAAATGCCAAGATACCAGCCCACAGCTCTGCAGGGGAGTGTTACCTGGCAAGTACCAAGAGCTTAGACAGAAATTTGGGAGCACCTCAGATGGCCAAGGAGAAAAACAGATCAGTTTTTCTCTTTAGGTCTCCTGGATGTGGCTGGTCCAACTGGATAATAGGTCCAGCAGTAACTCATAGCAGCAGGAAACTCTTCCCCTTCAATGGTGGCCTGATGTCCTGTGTGAAATGAGAGTTCAGCCAGTGCTGCTTCGTTTATCTGTAGATGGACACTTGCTATCTCCAGGCCTACAGAGTGAGCGTTGTTAGACATTAAAATAATTTTAAAGAAGTCTTCTGACTCCAGAGTTCAGTGCCTTTCAGTTTGTGTACAGAGCTGAGAAATCATGCCCACTAATTGTTACTGAAGTTGGCAGCTGGTTGCCCCACCAGTACAATGCTAGGATGCTGGGCAAACTTGTGCCCCTCCTCCCAAGTTCAGATGTGTTTGAAATGTATATCTCCAAGATGACCAATCTGTTACCTCTAATATTGTTGATGGATACAAATCCTACATATTGAAGATGTGGTGGATGTGACTATGTCTGTTGCAAATGGAGTTGTTCCAAAATGCAAACCAGAATTTCAAAGTGTCACTAAAATGCTGAAGACCCATTAAGGAGCAGATGTGGGGTGGTGGATGGTAAAGGCTTTCTTAGTGAAACTGTTCCTAAGAAGAATTCTGTTGATGAAGGGAGGATCCTACAGTCACCTCCAACAGTATAAGCAGAATGAAAAGCAGCAGCAGCAAAAGCCAGTAATGCACCAAAAGATAAGTGTTCAGGCTAAATGAGACCAATAAAACAACTGTGCTGGTGAATTAATATGCTAACCAATCCACATGTCCTGAAGCAGTCGAACCCTCAGCTACAAAGCTCATCCCAGGAAGAAGGTTGTTGCAATGATGATGCTATGGAGAGGCCTGGGAGTCTGTCTCATAGCTGAGTTGTGTATGTGTATGACCAGTTTGCATTTGTGAAGTGCATACATTTCACAGAATCATAGAATCATTAAGGTTGAAAAAGACCTCCAAGACTATTGAGTCCAACCTTTGACTGAACACTACCATGTCAACTGAGCTGTAGCATTAGGTTCTAGATCCAGTCATTTCTTGAATGCTTCCAGGGGCGATGACTCCACAACCTCCCTGGGCAGTTCATTCCAATGCTTGACAACCCTTTCAGTGAACACATTCTTCCTGATGTCCAACCTGGATCTCCCTTGGTGCAGCTTGAGTCCATTTCCTCTTGTCCTGTCAGCTGTTGCCTGGAAGAAGAGACCAACCCCCACCTGGCTACAGCCTCATTTCAGGTGGTTATAGAGAGTAGTAAGGTTTCCCTTGAGCTTCCTTTTCTCCAGGCTAAACACCCCAGCTCCCTTAGCTGCTGGTCATCAGACTTACTGTCCAGACCCTCCCCTCTGGACCTGCTCCAGCACCTCAGTGTCTTTCTTGTACAGATGGGCCCAGAACAGAACACAGGTTTTGAGATGTGGCCTGACCAGTGCTGAGCACAGGGGGACAATCCCTGGTCCTGCTGGCCATGCTATTGCTGATCCAGGCCAGGATGACACTGGCCTTCTTGGCTGCCTGAGCAGATGCTGGATCACGTTCAGCCATCTGTTGATCAGCAGCCCCAGGTCCTGTTCTGCTGAGCAGCTTTTCAGCCACTCTTCCCCCAGCTCCATGGGGTTGTTGTGACCCAAATGCAGGACCCAGCGCTTTGTCTTAATGAACCTCACTGGCCTCAGCCAATGATCCAGCCTCTCCAGATCCCTCTGCAGATCCTCTCTTTTGTACCAGGAAAAGTCAACAATAAGTGGTTCTGTGCATGTATTAGACTAAGAAGAGCGTGCCTATTTGCGTGTGTTTGTGCTGGCTTAAGGAATTGTGTTTGTGCATAAGAACAAGTGCTAGTGAACACACAGCAAGACACTGAGTGGCCATCACACATCTGCATGTGAGTGCTCGAAAATGTGGCAGAAACTGTGCGTGCTACGACACAGGGAGCAGGGGTGGGAGGGCTGTGTGAGTGCTCATTCACTGTGACAGCTGACTGAGTGGTTTTGCCAGCCGTGGTGAGTGTGGGTCTGTAGGAGAGCAGGGCAGAGGAGCAGTGCTGTGGGCGCAGGCACCCATGCGCATGGGAAGGGAGCAGGACAGGGCGCGTGGCATGCGGCGCTGGAGGGGAGATGCAGGAAGGCTTTTTCCCAACTGTTTATACAACATGGTTTGACTCAGCAAAGAATTAACATGGTAAAGAAAAATCTAGAAGTGCTCTTGCCAGCTACAAGCAGAATGATCAGCATACACAGGATGTGGTAAGAGCTAAAGGCGTCCCGTTATTAACTTCACTTTTATTTCAAGGGGATTCACTTCTCTGTTCTGGTTCACATTTGGGAAGTGAAACCAAAGGTTATGGTACCATCACAAAAGAAATACTGGTCACAGCTCATTTGGTTTTTTGCTTTATTATTATCTTTTAAAAGGTTACTTTGCTTTTCCTTGAATGGAATTTATTGAAATTGCTGGTAACGCATGAAGCGCTCACTGTTTCTCTCCTGAGGATTTATCTCATCTGCTCTCGTTTGAAACTGTTGACTCTGAGGGGCGTGTTTACACCTCACAGTATGGTGCAACTCAGAGCAGAGGGAAAAACTTGGGTTCCTTCTAAGCACATCCAGAGCCTGTGCACTGCTCACAAGGTGCTTTGCAAACATTTATTCATTCTTGTACACAAGCTCCCTTCCCTCCCCCATCAGGTGAGGAAATATTATTGTCACCATTTCACAGATGGAAGAAGTGAATGCAGATAGGTCTGGTGACTCACCCACAACCGCTGAGGCTGATCTAGAGCTGAGGCGTTAAGCTCCCAGCCACCTAATTTAACCCAGCAGGTCACGTTCCCACCCAGGCCTGACAATATAGGTAGTGTCAGCTCCATCTACCTGCCACCCACTTGTCCTGTGAAGCAGTCACACTCATCCCCATGTTTGCAGAACGATCAGATTGCTGTGGCTTACTCCATGTGCTGTTGTCATCAGAGCGTGATATATCATTATGATATCATGATGTTATTAGGCCTGAAACTAATGCAAGGCCACGCACAGAACAGAGTAAGCACTTGGAAAATCAGTGACCGTGTGCTCCTCCACCACATCACAGGCACACACCCTGTACCAGGGTGTTGGTTGATTCCACCACACTGCAAGGATCTGCAAGCAATCCGTGTGCTGGGCAGGGTCTCCCCACCTTCTCTTTTGGGGCCTGGGTTAATTTCTGCCCATATAGTCCTGGTGCAGATGTTTGAGGGAGGAAAGATGGCTCTGTGAGGAGATGTAAGGAAAATGTTTGCCTCTAGAGTGGAAATGGGTCTCAAAGCACAGGGTGAGGAGATAAAAATCATGGCCCCAGTTCTTTGTGAGGGTAGTTGTTTTTAAGTGCTGAGCACTTACTGGAAACTAAGCCTCCTAAAAGTGGTTAACTACAAGGATTGGGAAACAGAGCCTTCAGTGTCTCATCACAGCTGAACATCCAGGGCCACATGTTGCCACTGCTGTTTGCTTTTGCTTTGCTATTTAAAATCCTCACCTATGTTATTAACCCTCTCCCACACAGAATCAAGAATGACAACAACAATAAAAAAAAAAACAAAACAGCTCCTTATCATCTTCCTTGGCTTTTCACACTATTTACACAGGGCATGATTTCACTCATTCCCAGCTCATTGCAGACGACTCAGATTAGTCAGTTCCACTTTCTGAGACTAGCTGAGCTGACTGGCTGGGGCTTGGGCCCCATGAGATGCTGCTGCACATAGCTTCACGCTACTGAAGGGGAGGTCAGCTTTCCCTGCATGAATCTTGACTTCTGTTTTAGAGTAAAACACCTGGTATTTTCATCTTTGGAATATAATCTTTGCAATAGCCCATTTCAGTGAATCTGGTGTTGCTTTTTGCCTTGTAACATGCAAAACTTGTTTCCACTGCCATGACTAAGTTTCCAGAAAGATCCATCTTTATTTCTGTGGGTTTGAGACTTGTGTTTCAGGGGCTGGTATTGTACCTGTTGAAAGCAATGGCAAAACATCCACAAATTCCAAGCTGTGAGAGATAAAGGGTCTCAAAAGTACTTCAGCATCAGAAGGGAATGCATTTGAGTGCCAGGACTGTTCAGAGGCCTCTCTACATCTCTTTCAACCATCATGTGTGGGTTCAAGGTGCACAGGGACTTTGTTGGGAAATGGGTGAGTCTTGAGCATCCAGAAGGCAGATGGGTAGTTCTTCCTCTGTCTCTCCTTTATGAACTAAGTGCCACTCACACTTGCCAAGACATGTGTTGTAGAGAGTCAGGACAACTCCTTTCTGGGCTCTTGTCTCTGGAGTTGAGGTTTCTTTTCTGTCTGAGGGTTAAATGTGCGTTTTCCTCTGAGGGCAGAGCTACCAGTAGCAGGAGAGCTTGGGCTGGCATGTGGAAGAGCCTCAAGTCAGCACCGTTCATCCACAGAAACAGAAGATCCATTGTTGTTGAACTGGCAGAAAGTTAATCTCTTAGTTAAAATATTACTGGGCTCTACTTGCTCTTACCCTTCCACAGTGCAAGGGGCAAGGGGCTCAGTAGGTCAGCTGGCTAGTACCTGACAGCAACTGCAGGGACCTGGTCAAGGCCCGGAGTGTGACCTGTGCCTCCTTGGTTATATCCTTTTCCAGTTCATAGTTCTTCTATAGCCCCTGTTCACACTTCAGTGTGCTTTGTGCTATACAGAACAAAGTAAGAACAGAGAAGAAAGCCCAGGCCAAAGCTAGGTATGGCTGGCACATCATCTGTCCTGCAAGTAACAGAGTGTGCAGCGTGCTTGGCAAGGCAGCCTCAGCACCACTGCTGAGAAAGGAAACTCCAGTCCTTAGAACAGTGCAAAACACAGTGCCTAAATTTCAGGGGTCTCCAATAGGGAAGGCAGTTGTGCCAGCTGTGAGAGACAAATAAAATGACTCGTTGAGGAGTTAAAAATTCAGAGCAAACACCCAGGTAACACCCCACCTTCTTCTAAGTGGCATAAGTCAACACCCAGTGGCACAGATAATCAGAGCCCTGGACAGCATGGGGCCTGTTTGCTGCCAGTGTAGCTGCTGTGCCTACCCCAGCCACAGACCCCTGCTCCCAGACCTAATCCACCAAGACAGCAAGTTACAGTTTTGCTGGCCAAAACATTTCTAAATGGGAACAGGGAGCAATCCTCACTATCTCTTGGAGGTTCCAGCTCAGCAATGTGTGCTACACCCATTCATCTAAATGCAGAATTAGTTCTGAAACTAATGATAAGGCTTTAAATGCCATCACACACTAATTTATTTCCCCACTGTCCCAAAGTGCTTCCCAGGTGCTGAAAAGCTTAGCTGCCAAAATCTTCATGGCCTTTGTTGTCAACCTCAGCAAGACAGCATTGCACCATCTTTCCTATTCATGTTGGGTTTCAACCCTTAATGTGCCAAGCCTCAGAGCCCCCAGCAGTGTGTGTGTGTGTGTGTGTGTGTGCTGTTCTTCTCTCAGCACAGCTGAGGAGTGTTACTGTGATGTAGATAGAAACACACAGTAACACACACAACAGCTCTTCAGGTAGAGAAGAAGAAAGGAAGTCTCTAGTTTATTGTTGTCCTCGTATAAATAAGTTTTTGGACAGTGATTAGAGATTGGACAGAGAAGTTCCCACCTCTCCATCTTCACTGGTCACTTGAGAAGTCCATCAGGTGATATCTTTTACAAAGGAATGCAAACATGATTCTTGTTTATTTTATAATTCATGAGAACTGACTCCACTATACTAAAACAAATCAGAAGGCTTATTTTCAGGGACAGCAGAGGAGAAGCAGCTTCTCCCTGTTCATAGAGGAAGTGGGTGCTGGAGCACCACCATCAGCTATTGCCTCCTGCCTTTCATATGTGTCTTCCCTCCTCAGAGCAATGCGCTGTACCTTTATGTCAGTGGAGTTGCACAAAAGTGAGCTAGGTGTGATACCACACTACAACACACTGCCTGTGCTCGAGGCACAAGGTCATCCCACCCTTGGGAAGGAGAGGGAGGACACGGGTGTATTTACACACACAGGAGCACACCTCGGTGGCTTTGTGTAAACACATGTACCCACGGAGTTTCCATTTGGAGACGTGCTCCATGTGGCACGTATCTGTTCAGGCAGAAAAACATCACTGCCCCAGTTCCTGCAGCAGAACCTTTTTTGTTTTTTCTCTCCTGGGTTCTGGAGTTACTTCTGATTTACAAAAATACCACCACAAGGCAGCCTTCCTGATAGGTGGAATAGTTTCCCCTTGAGAAGAAGCTGGTGGAAATCCCCTCTTGAGACAATTTTAACTTTGCCAGAAAACATACAGTGGGAGTGACTGCTTTAACTAGTGAGCTGACTGGGATGAGCTAATGGGTTTTTCCATATCTGGTGTCTAGTTCCAGGGATTTCCATGAATTGCTGTCAGGACAGAAGAAGGCAACAGATTGCAACTGTGGGATCTGCTGTTTCAGCTCCATTGACACGTCATTCCCCCAGGACACCCAGTGACCTGGTTAATCTAGTTCTTTGCTTCTGACTTCTCGTAAATGATTTATCAACTGGCGTGGATCCCTGTTTGCTTAAGGAGGCGTGTGACGACCTCTAGCAGACCGGCTGCACTGAGCTACAGCCCACATTTGGCACCCAGCTGCTGGTCCCAGCTCGTGACCCTTGGCACAAGGAGCAAGAGGACAGGGCTCTGGCAGAGCCCAATGGCAAGGACTCCTGCAGGGAACTGTGGGTGGTGTTTACAGGGTTTTGTGGAGAGCCCTGGTGACTAAGCCGTCAGCTCATCAGGGAAGGCGCTTGCAGACCTGCCTCGGCCTGCCCTGACCCCCACGGTGTGTAGGTCCTGGCTGGGAGGCTGGCTGTGTTTGCTGTATGCAGACTGCAGGGTGCAAATCCTGGGAAGCATCAGCTGCTGCACCAGCGCCAGCCTTCGGGACCATATACTGTAGAGAAAAAACTAACATGAATGTCTGCCACTTTGTCCATCCTCAGTGATGACACCTGTGTCCAAACCAGTTGCAGCTCTGGAGTTCTTTGTCATGCATGTGTATAGGTCAATACCCACATACAAAACACTGCAGCTAAACAGAGAATTGTGCAGATCAAGCGCTCAAGCCAGGGAGATGAGGGATCATCCTGCAAGCTTTACATCCTGCCTTTGTAGGTGAGGCTAGAGTGTGGAAAGAGATCAGAGACCACAAATCAGGCACCCCCCCTAAATACTGTCTATAGGCAACTCCCTCCCTGCCTTTCCTCCAGGCCAGTTATTGCTGCTTCCTGCTCTGATTGTTTCAAATCTGGTTATCTTGAGTTATGCCTGTTCTGGCAAATATGGTGCAGCAGAGGGGAGGTCCTGTTCTCATCAATGCTGTATGCATGCCACAGATCACAGAGATTAGGATGGGAGGAACAGCTCAGATGAGCTGCTTGAGGCAGGCATTGGGAAGCTTGCAACAGAGCTGTGTAATGTTTAGAAATATAAAACTGCTTAACAAAATCTTTGTTGTGGAAGATACAGGGCCACTGACTTTCCAGATGGCTGGAGGCCGTTTCACAGGGGCAGCACCCAGCAGAAGGGGAAGCTGGGGAAGCCTACTCCAGCAGCAGCCGGACAGTCCCACTCCCAAGAGGCACAGTGTCACACCACCCTAGGGCCACGCATCATCAGGGAGGGCTGGCTCAGGCTGCGGTGAGGAACCTGCAGCCACATGTTGGCAAAAGCATGGGGTGTGTTTTCTTCTCACACAAGGGTGTATCTGGAGCAGCTTTCAGCTTCCTGGGACCTGAGAAGTGGGGTTTCTTTGTTTATAGCCCAAGAGGATAGAGGGTGCAGTTCCTGTTCCCTGTTTTTGGTGGCACACCACCAGCTTCCTTGCTTTGTGCCTCAACAGGAACCTCTGTGTTCACGCATGACAGGCTCCAGTCTACACCTTGTAAAGCACCCCAGCATCACAGGACAGACAGCTGGTGGGATGTGTGAGGGCTGTTCCACCTCACCAGGAGCAGTCATAGCTACCTTGTGACTCAAAACGCAAAACCACGTCCCCAAAAATGCATTCAGTCTAGGCTGAGCCTACATGCCCTATGATAATCCCAGTCATACATCAGAGAGACAGGACAGGGAAAGAAAGGAAGGCTACCCAATTATCCCAAATTATATTTCCAACCTTTAAATATGGGTGGAGGTACTGTAGGTATAAACTTCAATGTGAATTTCCAAGTGTTGATAGATATTTATATGGGCAACTGAGGGTTCAATCTTAGTTTCAAGCCCAGACTCACTGCTCATACCAGCTCTTCCATACACTGACTTACTCTCCAAACAGCAGAAAATATTCTGATCCATGTACAAATTATATCCTTACCAGCAACACAAATATTCCAGGCTCAAACCTCTTGGCTTTGCAAACTCAAACAGGTTTGCTGAGGACAGCACAGGTGTAGAGCGATGCAAGTGCAAAACTCCCCAAAAACATTCCCCTGTCCTTAGGGCAATGAAACAAGAGCTGAGATTTCTCATTGAACTCTTCTGTTGCAGTGGCACATTAAAAAGAGTGCCAGTTTTTGATAGAGCTGGGATTGGAACCTGCTTGCTCTCATCTCCAGTCTCCCAGACTGGAGGAAAGATTGCTTCCAGGTGCCTTGGCCTTGTTCTAGTCCTGGCAACATAAGGCTATTTTCTGGTTCATTCTCTGTCTATTTCAAAGGAGTCTTATTTTGCACTTTTTTACTACAACCAAACTATTTCATGGAACTGTTCTGGTTTTGCTGTGCTAAAATCACCCACCTGGCAGAGCAGTTCAGTGCAAGACAGGAAGGTCACATACCTCTCATCTGGGTCTTACCATAAGAGATCCTGCCAGGACACTCCAGCCAAGGCTATAGCTACCTGCCACGTAGTCAAGGCATCCTCCTTTACCACCACTGTCCTGGCTCAGAGTTTAGAGGCAGCTGATCCCAGTGCCTTACCCAGGTCCACTGCTGATGAGGCTCACATTAAATCTACTGGCAAGATTTAACAAAACTGCATGCAGAAGGGAACAGTTATGGATGAACAGAAGTTAAGGGAATAATAACCTGCTTTTCTTGGACCTGGTCCAGTATTCACTAAAGGGATTTCCATGAGCATTAGTAGGATTCAAATCAGACCATAAATTTCTTGCAAATTTTCTTTTGCTTTATTAAAGCAGAAGAAAACCCCAAACAACCACACTAAAAAACTATCTTAAAAGTTGTTTCCCCTTTTTCTTATATATTTATTCTTCTTTATGCTTCTTGGCACTGGGCAAAGTATGTCGACTCTGACAAGCCCATGATCTGAGAACTTCCCATAACATGAGAAATGCATTCCTGAGCCCCCCAGCTTTGTTGGCCCTGAAGAACATCTGCTTTAGCCCTGCTCCAATTCCAGGCCTGTCACTTGTACCAGGCACTGGCACAAGAGAATTGCACACCAAGAGGACAAGAGGACATTCTTCCTATCTTATTATCACCTTCCCAAGCTATCAATTAAAAAATGTCACATTTCTGTACCCTGTGGATGTCAACTGCCTTGTTTGCACGCTTTGTTCTTCCAGGGTTTTGACACACACATCCCATGAATTGTCTGAGGAGTAGTGCTGCAGGTATCAAGGCACTTGAAGATGCTGTCATAGTGTCTAATTGGATTTCATAAGGGCATTGTTCCTGCTGCCTTTTGATGCCAGTGTAGGTTAGTCAACTATACCCCAGTCCCCATCTCAAGGTACTGAACACCTGTCAAGTTTGGGTAACAGTCTCACCTCTCAGAATATAGCACATAGCTCTCAGGGTGTTGTAAGGATGCAAGAAGTGATGATTATGACTTTTCAGGAAATACGGAAAGGGGGTGCTTCCAAGTAAGTTAACTAAATAACTTTTAATCAGAGAGACAATTTATTAACATTTTCTGCTAATCACCAGCCCTGCAGAGTCCCATGATTCCCACTGCCAACATCATTATTGCGGAAATATTTATGACCCTTCCCCTTCAAAAGGCTGGGTTTTATCTCCTCTAACATAGAGACCATGAAGATACATCTGTCAGTGCCAGTGATGTTAGTTCTCCCTTTTTGTCCCCATGCTACAAAAAGAATAGAAGCATTCAAAACTTAAAATGGAATCACAGACAGTTGCAGCGGCTGTGACCATTAAATGCTTGGCTGTAGGTTTTTATTGAAACAATTAAAGCAGTTTACTGTACAGGTAGCTTTGGCAAAGTGGGGTGTAGATTCTTGTTAGGTTCACATCTTGTTAGGATAGCCCTATATCCCCAGAGGTCAAGTACAATGTACTAAGGAGACTCTGTCTCTGCCCCCAGGAGAGCTACCAGTGCATCAGGCAGAGCACAAAAAAAGTGCGTGCAAGTGTGAGGCCTAATGGAGCTGCTATCGCTCAGATTTCCAGAGAGAAAAAAAGCCCAAAGAGTTTGTTTGCATGCAGTCTTGACTGCCCGTAGGTTTGGTCTGGAGTACAGAGAGCGAGGCCTGTGTGGATGCCCCATTTTTGAGAGGAAGGCGTTTGTCTGTCGCACGCTGGGGAAGCCATAGGGCTGCCATCTAGAGGCCGAAGCGACCCCGCTCCTCACCGCCTACGGGTGAAGGATTCCCCATTTCTAAATAAAATTGCCACACTACAAAGCATTTCTCCATCCGCATCTCCCATTCAAGGATTGCATATACTGCCTTAATCAATCCAGCTTAAGAATAGCCTGTTTAGATAATTGATTCATCTGCCACGGGGATGAAAGAGTATGAAATATGAGATACAAAGCAGAATCTTGCAGAATACTTGAGAGGCTCTAAGGAGCTTTAGGTTGGTTTCTGGGAATGGCGTTAAATGTATGGTATTGAAATATTATTAGCAGGAAGACTCAAGCATGGGACAGTGTAAAACAGGACAGGGTTTGTGTTGCCTATTAGGCACATCAAGCCCTATAGCAGAGTAAGCATGATTTTCAACTTCTCATCCCATTGCTACTCCTCACCATTGCCAGGCTTTTGAAGAGTTTGCTCTGGAAATGCCCCAGAACTGTATCTGGTTTGGCTCAGAATGTACTTTTCTCCCATCCCTACAGTGATCTCATTTCTTTCTAACAATAAGGTGGTGGTCCAGATTTACTGTGACCAGGAGCAAGCTCTGGATGCCTAGGCCTGGACACTATCCTTCCCAGCCTGTTCCTAAACTGAACACTGCAAGTCAAACTCCTCTGAACCCCTGGCAACTGGAGCCAGTCTGTAACATGTTTTGGTGGTTGCAGCCTGTTCATAAAAGCCATATCTTAGCTGTTGCATCTTTACCATGTCTGCTCCTCTACTTTGCTGCCTCATCTTCTCTCTCATCTGGCTTAGGAATGGCCTCTCCCCATGCATTTCCCTACAGCAGGCATTGGAGCCATTTAGTACTGACAAATGTTAAAGGGAAACAGGCAGAGGACTCTCATGGCAGCCTACTGCTCTCCAGAGTGCCTCATGCTAATTTGAGGTGTGTTAAACCCTGTCACCTCCACAGACCTTGAGCACACCAGGAGGTTGAAGTGGAGTAGGAAGGTGAGGGTTGCAGGGCAATGATACTGGTCTTGTAGCCTGGAGAAGTTCAACCAAAGGCCCTCACAAAGCACTTCAGTTTTGCTTGCACACTGCCTGCCCTGCACCCTCCACATTGCAAAATCCCCTGCTGATGTGACTAAGAGTCACGTTCTGTGGCCTCAGCATTGGTTTCCACCTCTCTGCCCTGAAATGAAGACAAGGCTGTGTGATTTGCCTTCTCTTCTCCTTACCTAAGATTCTCTGATCATGGGTGATTTGCATCCATGGGGCTGGAGGGACCTTTCAGTCATTACTGTTGTGTGAATGGCTGAATAAAAACAGATCTGAACCTCACCAGTGCTGCTTACATAAAGGAAAGAGGAAGCAGCCACTGACTCCAGCAAGCTCTAGCAAAGTTCTGCAAGAAGCTGCTAAAAATAGGACTACCCTTACATTTCCATCCTGCCTTTGACACAGTCACAGCTTTCACATCCCATTGGCCTCACCATTTCCTTGTGGTGGGCTTGCCTCACGCCCCAGCGTCACTGACAGCTCTTCCTGCCTGCAGACAGCCCCAGGAGCTTTGAAATGCAGGCAGCTCCTTCCCACCCTGCTGCAAACAAACACTTCCCTGCCCTCTTTACCTGTCCCTCAAAGGAGAAGTGGGGCAAACCCCAGTAACAATCTTTTCCTAAGAGGATATTAAAAGTCCCAGAGATACTGAAGACCAGAAAGGCTTTCCACAGTGGAGGGTTTTCTCAGTAAATGAAATGGTTGAAAGTGTTTGTTTGAATACCCTGGGTTAATATTCCCTAACGCTACCTTCTGGCTGTGGTACTTATTCTTGCAGGACTTGGAGCTGAAAATTACCTGAACCTGCTTCTTGGAGTAAAAAGGAAAACAAGTGAACCCAGAGTAGAGAGGATGAGATGTGAAGAGGAGCTCTTCTGCGTGATCTGAGGCTCAGATGCCCCATCCCTGGAGCCAGGGAAGGGGCTTTTAGCCAGGCAATGATGCTGTGTGCATGCTGGATGGTGGTGCATGGAAGATGGAGATGCTTTGGCAGTGTACTCTAGGAAGATCAAAAGCATTGCCAGTTCTGCCAGAGCTGTTCCTGAGAATTGAACTCAGAATGGATGGCATCACTGTTAAGCTGAGAAGAAAGCAACCAAGTCCATGAAGCCAGATGAAATGAAGGCTGTTGAAAATTACTCATGTTGTTTGCCCAAGGTTTTCCAGACCCTGGGGAAGTAATGCCTATGGGAATTTGGGCCAACAGAAAGATCATTAACATTTCTGTTTTCCCTGCTTTTCAATCCAGCAGCTACCAGAAAGGGCAAGGCAGCACATGCTGAACTCCTGAGAGACAAGTGGGATCTGGGAAATCCAAGGCCAGAGCTGTGCCTTTCTCTCTGGACCACAGTATGATTAAGCATCTAACCACCTTGTTGCCATGCTGCTGGAGCAGGGGTCCTGAAAATCTGGGAGCTGATTCACTCCTCCATGAGTTTGGAGTCTGGCTGTTCTGCCCTTAAGCTGTCAAGCAGAAGGATTGGGTCTTGAAACTTCACAGACCCTGATTCTGCTTCCAGGTATCTAGGGTGAACCAAGAAAGCCAGCTGAGTCCCCTTGAAGTAAAAAGATTGGATGATGAAGAAGGCCTGGACTCCTTCTCCAGGGGCAGTGGATGTTGTCTTGGGGTAGCTTCTGTGGAGCCCTGACTTTCAAAGAGGACTAGAATGTGGAGAGGCTGCCTTGAGGAGTTGGCTTGGTAAGGGCCAGAGGTCTCAGGTGAGCCCAGGGAAAGAGCTGCCAGCCAGCCTGCAGGACAGCCTCCAGGAGTAACAGCCCTGTTATCAGTGCTGGGTGGCATAGCAGAAAACCATTCTGCTCAGAAGTCACACCTAGACAAGAAGAAACATTCTCCGGACCAAGCCAGAAGTTATTTCCTGAAGCTTCTTTATCACCAGATTGCTTTGGTGGAGTGGCAATATTCAGTGTGTAGCTAATGCTGTCTAGAAACAGGCCATGGCAGAAGGGTGCAGCCCCAGTTCTGGGCAGCTCCTGTGGGTACAAGTGAAGGGGGCAAGGAGGATAGGGGTGGGGGTGGCACTTTCATCAGCAGACAGTTTTGTTTCTCAGTCTAGTGCAGAAGAGAAGCATTTGTTAGCTCTTGCTGCTTCTAAGCCTTTGTAACCACTCTCCTCTCATGATTAGCCTGTGTAGATTTCCTGGGTGGCTGCAGTTTAATACCTGGATCTTGGTTCAACCTCTCCATTTCCCTCCCTCTCCTGCCAGAGCTCACAAAGGTGGGCAACTCAGGCCCTTGGTGCAGCTGTCAGTCTGTGTCGCTCAGAAGATGTTGTGGGCATGGGGGAGCAAACCTGGGACCACCACTGGGCTGAAGAAACAGGTCCATAGCCCTTCAGAGCAATTCTCACGGTGGCCGTCATGACAAAGAGACTTCCAAGGGCTCGAGGGAGTGCCAGGGAGTCAAAATGATGGGACCCAGAATATCTGCACACACAGACATGGCTTCCAACAAATAGGTCCCTCAGGAGACCTGCACATGACCCACCTTCATGTCTGACTCTTGAACCCTCCCCGCGCCGCTCCTCCACCTTTTCCTTCTGCTCCCCGGCAGGTGAACGTGCTGGAAACCGCATGGGGGAGCGAGGACCGAGCTCCGTGTGTGTCTGTGTCTGTGTCTGTGTGTGTCCCTGTGTGTGTCCCTGTGTGTGTGTGTGTCTGTGTCCCTGTGTGTGTGTGTCTGTGTGTGTCTGTGTCTAGTCCTGTGTCTATCTGTGTCTGTCTGTCTGGTGTCTGTGTCTGTGTGTGTCTGTGTGTCTGTGTCTGTGTGTGTCTGTGCTGTGTCTGTCTGTGTCCTCTGTGTGTGTGTATCTGTGTCTTGTGTCCTGTGTCCCGTGTCCCTGTGTCCCTGTGTCTGCGGTTTGTGGCTATGTGTCAGGGGGATTCACAAAGGCAAGCTCTGGGTCACCAGCGCATCTTGCGGCGATCTTGCGGCGATCTTGCGGCGATCTTGCGGCGATCTTGCGGCGATCTTGCGGCGATCTTGCGGCGATCTTGCGGCGATCTTGCGGCGATCTTGCGGCGATCTTGCGGCGATCTTGCGGCGATCTTGCGAGTTTCCAGGCGATGTTTCCGTGAGGCGGTGCCACAGCGCCCCCTGGCGGGCCGCGTGCGGCCGGCTGGGATCCCGGGATGGCCCCGCGGGCAGCAGCGGCGGCGCTTCCCGCTGGGATCGCGCTGCTGACGTGCCGGGCGAGCCCCGCTGCCACCTAAACAGCGCCGTCACGGTGAAGAAGCGCGTGGGCAGCCCTAGAGCCCAGCCCAAGGCAGCCCTGACTGCTACATCACACCATAACTTCACCGTAAGCAGCGTAAGCCGCTCTCAGCACGCTCCTGTTCCACTGCTATTGCTGCTGTTCAGGCAGCAGAGATGCTTGTAGGAGGGTAGGAAAGTGCACAACACAGGTTTGTGAGGTCTTAGCAGGGTTAAGTAAACTCACTCACAGGTTTTGAGGTGTTTGCGGTGAGATTTGGGATCTCAAAAGTGTACTGAGTGTCATCGATTCTCACTGGGAAGTACAGCATAGCACAGTAATTTTGGTGCTCACAGATAAGAGAGGCAAGCTACTGGACTAAAGGAAATTCAAGAGTGTACAATAAGCAGATGTGGATTTTAGACCATCCAAGTGCCAGAACTGGGGATAGATAAAGTAAACCAAAACAAATGGAGGGCAAGCATGGGCAGAGATCTTGCAGCAAGCATTTTGGGCAAACCTGGAAGACCAGTCTACGTGATCAGTAAAGGTTCTTGCACAGTGCTAGAAACAGGCTGTTACAATTGGAATGGAAAGAACAGGGAAACTTTAACCTGTCAGAAAACTTGGGAGTGTTTGAGCACATCACTTTTCAGTTAAGGCTTTCACAGGAACTGGCAGTGATGCAGGGAACATGGCGATGGCTGCATGTATAAGAGACAGCAGAGCTGCTTGCCTATACTTTTGTTAAACAGCCAGTGTGACCCGAAGCTTTACTGGGAAAAATACATAGAAGGGACAAAGCCAAGTGCACCCAATACCAATACTTCAGACTGAAGCACTAGATGTGGTGTTTAAGAACAGCTCTGGTAAATTCCACTTTTGGCCAGAGGCATGAAGGGGATAGGCTTCCAGAGAGGCCAGATACTGATTGTCTGATGGTCAGTACCAGCAGAAGGAGATAGTGCCCATGGCCTAAGCACAGTGTACTCTGGAGAGAGAGAGCTCTGTCTGGCAGCTGGAATGCTGCTAACCCGGACTCCTGATAGCCTGAGGCACTTGTAAAATCCCAACCAGAAGTCACAGTGAGGCCTACATCCATAGTCTCATTCACAGAGTTTGAGGACTAATTCCCTCAGCTGTAGATGTGCATACAAAAACTTCATCCTATTTCCTTTCTTTCACTCTGTATATTTCCTTAACCTCTCCTTGTCATTGCTGCGCCAGCATATGCTGCACCACTGCTACTCAGTCCCCAGACTAAAATTTGGCACAAATTTTAACAGTTTAGGTTACCTCTGTTTTCAAGGCTCTGTACTGAGAGCCTTTTCAGATTTTAACTTTGGCTATACCAATGGGTGCTCACTTCCTTTAAGAGTATCCTGCAGCATCCTACCTCTATGAAGCACAAAGTAATATCCATGGAACTCTGAGGAGAAAGCAATTGCCTTAGAACACCAGAGAGCTGGCTGCTGGGTAAAACAAATCCAGTGTGTGTGTAGGACCCTGCAGAACCTGATCTCAGGGTCTCCAGTGATGTATCGCACCAACATACACACACACAGGGAGAGAAATTCTAGCTTTGAACTGAAACATCTGCTCTGGATCATTCCAGATCCGCACAGCACAAGAGATTTCTAGAGTGGAAAAAGAGAGAAACCAGGAAGGACCACATTCATCCCTGGTTACAGGAAAAAGCCATCGCACTACACAAAAGTATCATTACCAGTAAAACTCTCTAAGTCCTTTGTTAATCTTGAAAAACAAGTTTTGCCATACATTCTTCCCTCGTGGTCTTCAGCCCAGCAAATCAATAGTAGTGAATGTCCTTTGAACATCTTGGGTCAACCCAGAGAGAGTTACCATTAGCTAGTATTTCACTACAGCATATAATTCAGCCTTGTTCCTGTTAACCTGTTAACTCTTGCACTTTCCTCTTGGTGCTGACTCTAACTAAGGCCTGAACGGCTCCCTTATTTTCTGCTGTGTCCCCTCCTTTAAGCTGGCATGCACGGTGCCCTCTGCCATGTATAACTGTTGGCTAATCAGCGTTATTGTCCTAGTAAATCACCCGGGGTGAAAGGCTAACAACTCTCCAGCAGGTTTGCAAAGAGAGGTGGAGGGGGAACTGATTGCAGGGCTGGTAAAAAGGGAAACATGCCCTCAGGTACTGGATGCACAAAGTATTTAGTCTGCCAGCAAACAATGGCTGTGGAGTAGGAATGAAGGAAACAGACGGGAAATTACATGCTTCCAAAACTTCTGTAAGACTAATTCCACTTAGGAACTGTACAACAGTTAGCTCTCAGACTGGGGTGTGTCGGGAGGAGCTGGCAGAGTGGAGAAATTCCACACACGGCACTCACCGCCCTCGACCCTTTGCTGGAGCAGGCAGAGCGCTGCGGGTACAGATCCCGGGGCGCTTCTTCCTACTCGGAATCGCGCTGTTCCTTCACTGCGGTATTGAAAGAGAAACGTTTTGTCCCCAAACGCAACCCACACCCTTCTCGGCCCGTTCACGGCTCCGGGAGCAGTGACACAAGGACAGCCAGTAGATGGCATGAGTCGGAGGAGCCGAAACTGCTCGGCAAAGAATCCTGGCCTTCCTTGCAGGAATATTCCTCCTCCTCCCCCCCTCCCTTTTTTTGCAACCACAGGTGAGCACGCACAACACTCACTTTCCTTTTCTAATCAATAAAGCAGAGATGTGATGTGGCCAAGTACAATAAAGTTTATCTTCACGAACAGGTGGGATATCCTTGGATGAAAAGCTGTGTGTTAAACTGACAAAAAAGAAGTGCCATAAACATCACAGAAAATACGCTCTTGTTTTTGGGGGGTGATGCAGCCAGTTACTGGAATGTGACTAATTGCAGTGCTCGACTTCCAGGTGTGCCACATGCTGCAAGCAGTTGTGTACTGTAGTTTAAGGCTTCCTTCCCGTAGGAGAAAATGTTCTGTGGTAGGAGAACTCTTAGCATATTCAGATCACATCGTGCCAAACATGCAGAGAATGAAATAGTTTGGGTGGGAAGGGATCCTAAAAACCATCTAGTTCCAAGCCTCTGCCATGGGCAGGGTCACCGGTAACTTGGCTTTATAAAGGATGTCAGCACTGAAGCCTTATATGTACACAAGGTGTGTAGGCAATGTAAGAATCTCTAGTACAGTATTTCAAAACTGACAGATGAATTTACTTATAGGAAGGTTCCAACACCTGTGGCCATTTGGTTGTTGGTTCCTCTGTTGAACTGTCAGAGCAGAAGGTATCACACAAACCTGTTTGCAAGGACTGCAGAGAGAATCTTTCTGCCATTTATTCAAACAGCCACTGCTGGCCATGACAGTAAAATCTATCCTGTCCTACAGTTAGGTCACTTACATATCATAACTGGTTTCTAGTTTACATTTTCTTGCTTCTATACAGGTATACCTACACATAAATTTCTTTGTGATCATGTCAGAAAGATTGTGTAAAGTGAACAAGAGCAACAACAATTAAACCAAACTGCAAAATAAGCCAGAAAAAGGTTTGATTTTATTAGGAATGGTACATTTAAATACATGTAAGACTTCGGGATTAATTTACATATTTTTTCCAAAAATGTTTCCCTTCTTTGACAATACAGAAGTTAAAAAAAAAATCTAATTCCAAATTGTAAGAACAACAGTATTTGCAGTGGAAATTTCTATTAATCAAAACAACTGTGCATTCCGGAGATTTTGACTACACTTTTCCTGGGGTTTTTTCTGCTGCTCTCATTACTAAAATAACCTTCCTTTCCATCAAGACTATTGCTAGTCATACACATGTTATTCAGTATCACACTTTTGGGTATGAAAGCTATGTCACTTTTATAAACATCAAAAACATGGACATGCATATTGACATTTCTGTGCAGTTTTATGAAGTCACCTGTCAAATAAGGCCTATACATACAATACCACATACTAGTGAATTACTGTAAAATTATTATAATGGATTCCCAAAAAACCTGACATCTGGATGGTATGTCTCATTTTAACAGAAAATTCCAGCTTTCATTACTGCTTAACATTGTATTAATTCATTATCCAAGTGAGCAATATTCAACTAACCACTGTGTATTCCTGAAAGTCTTTTGCAAATTAAGCATATTGTCAAGGTCATGTAAAGCTGGAACTCAAAAAGCCTGTTAAGCCAAGCAACAGGGAAAAAGGGGAATTCTAAACTAATTTCATCTGGTCCATTCATTCTCGCACAGAAAAGTAGCCACAGAACCTTAAAGGAATTAAATCTATACTTCCTGTTCTCGGACTTAATACCAAGGACAAAAGCTAACATAGTATTTTGGAAGTCAAAGGCCTTGGAGGTGGAGGGGAAAGTAGGGGCAAAAGAGGGAGAAAGCAGCGTATTGTCTCATCCCATTACCTCAGCATTATGTGTACATAATATATCTATGATAGAAATGTTTACTAATAGCAGGGAAAAAAAATAAAAAAGACTTCCCACTCCAGACTTCACTGAAAGAAGAAAGCTGACAGCCAGCCCCTCCTCACAGAGATGGCCTATTTGATGACAGGCACTTTGGCAATGTAAGAGGAGGTCACCCTTTCATCATGTTAACTCTTCCCCTCCCAGTTCTCATATATAACTTGTCTCAAGTCTTCAAGAAACTTGAATCAAATTAATTAATACATCTCTCAGAGCAAGTTAACTACGGCTATGAGCAGAGCTCGACCTAGAACGAGATTTTCTTTTAGAAGAAGAGGGAGAGGGGGAAGAAGCTATCAAGCTGGAGCGGTGGCTTTTGTGGGAGTAACTCTTTTTTGGAGTACGGCTGCGAGAGCGAGAACGGGACCGAGAGCGAGAGCGGGATCGAGAGCGAGAGCGGGACCTGGAGCGGGACCTTGACCGGGACCGGGACCGGCTGTCCGATCTGGAAGATCCTGTAGACCTGGACCTGCTGCGAGATCTTGAGTAACTCCTTGATCGAGATCTGCTTCTAGAGAAACAGAATTAAAAGCTGTAGCCTCACCTCTTACTAAATTTAAAACAATGACGTAAAATTCTCAACTACTTTGTATGCATAGCACATCCATCTGAACATCTGACAGCGCTATTCACAGCAGTCAGTCATTTCACAGTGCTGCTCGATTTCTGCTATGCTCCATATCATGGCAGTATCTTCTTACATCAAGGCTATCAGGAACTGCTGGCCTTGACTATCTCTGCTAGCATGGCAAAATACAAACTGCCTCATAAAAGATGCCTCTCCCTAGCTCTTGCCAGGAGGAGAGAAACCAATTTTTAGGTAGGGGAGTCGCTATCAAAGAATAACTTTGTCTGCATACACCTTGTCTTGAAATATCATTTAATTTATCAAGAAAAACACAGAAATGAAACTTTATACCTGTGGTGTTTATTCTCTCTAGAAATGCCATGCAAATTAGTAAGAGTTTCTTTCATGAGGCTAAGAATGTCTCTAAAGGTGTGGATCACCAGCACACCTTCATTAGTAACGCATCCCTTTTTTCATGGAAAGAAATGTATTTACTTTTAAGATAGACATGCAAAGAGCTGCAGCCAACATGGTTTTTTAATGACTGAATAGCAGAACTGCTTAGAAATAATGCAAGCAGGCTAATTGATTTTCTTTTATTCTCGTGAACAAGGTGGCTTTCACATCTATTTGAGAAATATTTCACAGGACTGTGAAACACTTTTCCTTTAAATTAAACATTTTTAATACTAAAATGCATGTTTTTAAAAAGTTCATTCTTTATAATACTACATTTTGTCTTTTAAAAAAATCTTTACTCTCATCCAAAAGTGTTCTATTTACCCTGTTTCAGCAAGTTAGTTCTTATCTTAATCTGTTTACATTGATAAAAAGTGGTTCAATGCAGTGATATTTAGCTTGGGGCCAAAAAACTAGAAAATCAAACTTTGGCATCAATACTACCCAAATCCATGCCCTCAGCAGAATTTTATCATGTCAGGTGACATACCTATGCCTTCTGTGGTCTTCAGTCAGTTTAATTCTGCGTCCATTCAGCTCAGTGCCATCCAGTTTTTCCAGTGCACTCTTCATGTCACTGTAAGATGCAAACTCCACAACCCTGTATACCGTAATAAAATAAGGGAAAAGTTTCAGAGAAACAGAAACAGTAACAAAAGCAAGTCTGGCCTTTTTTAATCCATTGAGTCACAGCCTTCTGTTTTATCTTCTCAAAGCTAGTTTTTAACATGGTTAACAGGAAAATGACACCAACAGTCCTAGCTATCCATACACCTCTCTCACATCTTCTAAAACAATACCAGAACTGCCATCTGCAAGGAGATGGAGAAAATACAGGAAGCTACCCAAACCTGCATCAGCTGAGGAAATACCTTTCAGTCCTCCACTAAACTGCATTCCAAAGCTGTCCATGAAACAAAGTAAGCTTGCAGACTCTTCTGCCCTATTTAATATTTTAACAGTGAGAAGAAAAGTTCAGTCTTTATGGTTTTTTAAATATGAACTAAAAAAAAAAAAGTCTAAGTTGCATTGGCTTGTAGCAGCCCTAGAGCAGTTTTGCCAGCACAGACACTCTGTTCACACTTCCTTCTCTCCTGCTTTGTTGTGCAGGACCTCTGTAGTCTGCAGATCTGAGAACATAGAGTGAGCAGGTAGGTATTTCCCATGGAAGTTGGTTATGTTCATTTCTCGTGACTTTGACTGCTGAACCAGTGTAAAGCAGCCACAGACAGGAGGTGTTTTAGCCTCAGGACTCAGATCATAAACGATTATATAAAAATAAGACAGCAGGACTTAACTTGAAAGGAATTCTCCCTTCCTTTTCTGCTTTCATATATTGTTTTCATGATAGAGAATAGAGATTGAGTTCCATAATGATCTCATGCGTACTGACAGTTTGTGGTTTGGATTGTTTTGGTTCTTTAACTGGAGAAATTTCAGCATCTATGCCACACCATAGATTTATATTTCAGTTCTTCTGCATTACAAGAAAAATCATGCCCTTAATAGTTTCAGCTATCATATCACACAAAGATACAAAATTAACTTACCCTTCATTCCTGTTGTTTCTGTGTGCATCCACATAGGTGACCTCCCCTGCCTTTCTCATGACATCTTTCAAGTCCTACAGCAAAAGTTAACATTTTAGTTTGAACAGGACACAAACCAGTCAGGTAGCAGAATACTCTCCTAAAACCTTCTCTGCTAAAACTGCTTAATGCTTCTTAATTTCTATAAAAAAAAAATATATACGTATCATTTAGAAAAAAAGTTTCTGAAACAGCTTATGGAATAGCAGCTGCATATAAAAAGAATCCATCATTATACAGCTCAGTGAATAAAAAACTGATTTCAAGATAATCCTATGTCTCAAA
The DNA here is from genome assembly GCA_032173965.1 of Sitta carolinensis. NCBI lineage: Eukaryota > Metazoa > Chordata > Aves > Passeriformes > Sittidae > Sitta > Sitta carolinensis. The sequence continues at coordinate 11,578,869 of JAVUNC010000006.1, read as the reverse complement.
ACCAGCTGTTATGAAAACACAATGCAATACATAAAATACCAACATTGTCCCCTGAAATAAGAACTACAGGAGTTGAGGAGTGCAGTAGTATTAAATGCATATTTTCATAACTAACAACACCCCAGTTAAATGACATTCCAATAAATGCAGACAAATTCAACCTTTATGCTCACCTCCCCCATCTTCAAAGCAAAATTAAAAGCAAAAGGGTGTAATTACAATGTAATAAAAAAACTTAAAAAGGATTTTTTTTTCTTAAGCTTCATTTGAGTATCCGTCACGCTACTGTGTCACATCAACAGACATCCTTGTCTTAAACTTAACAGAGGCTAAATGTGGACAAATAAAATTACTTGCTTAGCAAGAGGAGAAAGCACAAATAATGTAAAAGGTCACTAAAAAGCTAAACATTTGTCTAAGTTAAGGCAGCACTTTTACCCAACAGTATCTGGTATTTTATAATCCCAGACTACTTACCGCAGCACACCACAAGTGGCAGGTGATATAAGAAGGTACCTTAAGCAAAGAGTTGCTTGTCCAATACCTAGCTGGCCAAGAGGAACTCTCTTACATGAGAAAGGCAGTGATGGCTCATAGCAATATGCTTCACGGAGGTACCAGAGGCCCTGAAAGCACTGGACATAGTCTCCAGTCTCCAGAAGTGGCTAAAGAACCCGAGGATGATCTGTGCTAGCCAATCGAGATCAAACCCAGGCAAACCAAGATCTAGACTGCCAAAAAACAGGAGTGTCATAGGAACCAAAAGGAAAATTCAGAACAGGCCAAACCCTAGAATTTCAGCCACTAGAAAACCCCCAAATCTTTGGTTCTTTTTCCTCCACACAAGAAAAATGAAGGTTAACCAAATCAAGGTTGTTAGAAGAGGTTCAAAATGCACTTGGTTAGAAATACACTTAAGGAACAAAAGACTACAAAACAAAAAGCCAAGAAAAAACTTTAGAACATTTGCCACAGAATATTAAAAAAGCTTAGTTTTATCTAGTGTTTTAATTCAATAGTTTTATGTTAAAAACTGGCATATGCAAAGCAGTAGATATTTTCCTTGCTTCATAGGTCTTAATATAGACAAACCCTAATAGCAAATGAAAATTTGGTCCCTATTAGAACCATTAAAAAGCAGTACTTCAAATTACCTCAATTCAGAGATGATGGACAAAATTTTGGCTCTGCTCAAGTCAATGAGAATTTAACCAGACCAGGACTGGTAAATCAAAAGGAAGTCAAAAAGAGTTACTCTGCATCATTATTTCCCAAATCAGTAACTTTAGGCTTTCAGATTGAGGTTCCCACAGTCTTGCCACACTATATGCTGAATCTTAAGAAACATTAACATAAAATGTCATTTGTCATTGCAATGTCAACATGATTAAGATGCCAACATTATTGCTTAAGAGAGGAAGTGTGCATGTATTATAAAAGCTCGACATTCTGTTATTTGGGGAATGTTTTAAAGTTACCTGGTATTATCAAACCAGTGGAACAATCAAATTTCATCTTAAATTTACTGTCCTGGGTCACCTTAAATAGCATAAGAAAACCCTGTTGTCCTCAGCAGCAAAGAGAAATAAGGTGTAGGACAACCATAAATAGGAAAAACACATATTAAACAACACATCTTGATGTTACACAGACCTACTTTTCTCAACTGCTTGAAAATTTGATACTTGAAAACCGATGAGGGTGGTTGGAAAGCTCTAAACATGCAGACACATATATATTTGCTAAAAATGCCAGGAGAGTTCTAACAGTTTGCCTTATACTTAAGAGATGGGGTTATCTATTAACAATATAGTCAACAATCTGAGGAAACTGATTCAAATACAATTTTTTCTGAGTCTTTCTACGTTTAAATATCTCAACACAGTATCTTTTAAGGGAGAGAGATGTTCTCAAAGTATGGGGGATCTGGACACACTAAAGATTAAATTCTGTGTGTAGGTTTAAAAAGCAAGGTTCCATAAGGAGAGTGCTTCCTAGCATGGATTAGAAGGGAAGAAGAATGGCACTACTGTTAATGGATTAGTTATTTAAATGTGTTGTAAGTAGCACAGTTAGAAGTTAAAACAGATAGTCAGTAACAAAGCAGTACAACTTCAAAAGTAAATGCAGCTTGCATATGGTCGTTACCTTCAAATGATGTCTATTTAGGCAGGTATCGAAAAGTCTCTTACGCTAACTTATCATATATTTAAGAGACATTAAAACATTTAATTAGAATACTAGAAGATTCACCAGTATGAAATCTGAATTGTGTGGGCTTCAGATTAAAATGTAAGTACACATAAAGCCATTATAAATATTCACAAGTAAAAGAAAGTTACAAAAACGTTAATTTTTTTTCCAAGTTATGCATTTAACACTAAACAGCATTATAGGATTTATTTTCCTTAACACTCCATTATAGCTTACTTCTCTGGTCCCTACTGTTGTTTCCAAGTGACAATCTCTTCATATATGTAACTGCGTAGCATACCCAGAAGATATTTAGATTAAATCCAGTTGATCATCACATCAACTCAGCTGGTCTTTCTTAGTTATTCAATAATTAACACAACTGTACTGTTACGAACCCTTTGAACCTGTCATGCAGAAGATAAACAATCTGAGTTCAACCATTTATCTGCATGGATTGCACCCAACTCTTATGAAACACATCAGCAGAGCTCTAGGCAAGCCAAGAAGCCTCCTTGTGGGGAAGTACCTCCAAGACCAAGGCTCTGAACATTCAACATGTTATACTGCATCTTTCAGGACACTGACTAAAGCCTCTTTATTGAAAGAATATAAAGGTTAATGAACAAGACTAAACTCCACTACTCACTCACCTTTTGTAAATAGCATTTGCTGCTATGTTCTTACAAAGTGAACTTTCTATATACTGTATACTACACAGAACACAACTAAAAGAAATTGATTACATGGCTCTTCTGTTAAAAGCCAGCTAAATATTAGTGAAACATTAGCAAGAGGTGAAAAAAGAAAAAAAAAAGAAAGGTGGTAAGAAAGCTTCAAATGACAAGTACTCAAAGTTTGGGTTTTAAAAAAAATACCTACAATAAGCATACTTGACACAGTAGCTCTCTTGAAATTCCTTCTATTAATGATGTATTACTAGAATTCTCAATAATGAATTGGGTCACAAAAATATTTTACAAAACATAAGGAAAGACTATAAATTTAAATCAAAACAAAGGCATGCACTTCCAGGTGTAACAATATAAAAGGATGACATAGTTTGAAAGAATGCAGTGTTTCAATATTTTAGAAGCAATCTAGATTCTTCCAAAGTTTTATCAGTTGTTAAACAGAAGTAAGAATCAGTTCCCAACTTCAAAATCTAGTTACAGAACTATTTGCACAGCTTTGAAACAAAAGACTCCTGTAAGTGCTTGAATGCTAATTTTTAGCAATCCCTGAAGCTTTTCCCTTATTTTTTGTTCACATTAAATATTTATGATGGCTTTATTAAGAAATTAGGCTGAAAGCAGTCTACTTACGGAGTAGTAAAATAAGGTGTAAAAAGAGAAGATAAGATGCTAACTCACCTGCCAGCTGATACGGGATGAAAGGTTTTCAACAATGATCCTGTGTTCAGTACGAACGGGAGGCCCATACCGGCTGGAACGAAAAAAGGAAAAAAAATCTCCAGCATATGGAATTTAAAACTTAAGAAATCATATGTTTTCTACAGTTTGCTGGAAGATTTAAGTAATTTCCTTATTGCTGGACTGCAAACTTGATTGTTCTTAGTCAGGTATATTTAAGACTCCACTAGAAGACTGTCCCAATTTTTAAGAACATCCATATCTTCCAAGTATTTAATCAAGAGGACCCAGTCACGAAACTGGCAGGATGAGTCTCATTTTTCCATTACTGCAAACCACAGTCTCTTCCTGTCTAGCACTGGCAGGCTGACATCATGACCATGACTACAGCGTCAGATGCTCACGACCTTCAATCAAGGAAACTTGCTACTTTGAAAGTCTACTTTTAGCCTGGACCTCGGACCAATTATATCACACCAAGGTTACTGCCACTAAAGTAAAGAAAATCTAATTAGCATGCTGGCACATGCAAATTAGATGTTCCAGACACTGGTTGGTAACTGGCAGCAATTCTGACTTTGTGACAAATGTGAAGGTTCATGTCCCTTCTGTCTTCATCTTTCTTCCAAACTCTACTCTGCAGAGGCCACAGCTATGAATGTTTCTAGAGAGTAAATTCTTCCACACATACTTCCTTCACACCGGTAGATAAAAAGTACAAAGATGTAATGTGTAGTCGTCCGACAGAATATATGCAAATCTGCAGAACTTTCACTGCAAGGTGGCAAAAGGATCACCACTGGCTCTAATCACTGAAAGTGAACAACTCCACAAATACTGCATGTCCTCTAGAGGTATTCTAGAGACAAGGAGTGTCCTGGTTTTCACATTCCATTGCTGGAGAGACTCTCCTGCTTGGTCAGCGAACTAAGTCAACTGGTATTTACTAACACGTGCAGAAGTGTTTATCTTGTGCTCTTAGCACTGCTCCTTTTCTAGGCTGTGCTGAAATAAGCATTTTGATCACCACAGAACTGGAAACGTAAAAACCTGGTAAAACAGTAAAAACCTTGAATTATTGTTCTACAATAATTCTACTTGTCATGTAAGCTCAGTTTGGCAACAAAAGCCGCAATAGAGAAGCTCTGCATTTTTCTAGACTTAGTGTTAAAATCAGCTAATCCAACTGCAGCAATACTCCTTCACATCATTTACATGTTAGTAGGAAGCAAGACCAGAGTAGAGCCTACAATATGGCAAAGGCACATTTCATAATAGGTTTGTGAACCTCTCCTAGACAGTTAAACTGCTTTAAAATTCCCCACTCTCCTCAGCCTGAGAAGGCAAAAAATAGTAATGAACCTGCAAGGTTTGATAACATGAAACTTGTTTCGTGAAGCTATACAAGGAAACAGAGCAGGATCCCTAAATCACAAAAAGAGAACTCCAGTTCTTTTCAGTTACTGGAAGAAGAAAAGGACAGAGAGCCCAGACCACCTACCTAGATCCACTCTGCGACTGGTAATAACTGAACCGTTGTGAGAATCTTCCCCTTCCTCTTCGGGCTCGAGCATGTTCAATTGTGACCCTTATGACAGGAACAAAACAAAACAAAACAAGCACAGGAAAAAATTAAAACAACAAATTTTAAGCATTTGACATTGACTTAAATCTTTCACAACTGGAAGCAAATGTGCACAAACAAGAATTATCTTGCCCTTGCAAGCAATGATTTATAACGCATCACTGGCATTTCTTAAAGAGCCAGACCAGTGTTTTTTTTCATTCGCCTCCCTCAGATTTTCATGAAAATTGTCACGAGGCTGTAATTCAGACTGAAACACTTGAATTTGCTCAACCAGAGCCCAGGAGTAAACAGAGAGACAAAAGAGTACTAAAATAACTAACAACAACCTAATGACCTAAAATACAGCTTCCATAATCACAATAAAAATAACTCCAACATACGATAACTATAGTCCACATTGCTGCAAATTGAAGGGCAACAATCCAAATGATAACAGGCTATCATCAGCTTATTTTCTGGTCAACAGACAGACAAAATCTAAATAAGCTCAATTCACTCTTACTACTATTCCTAATGACAAGATCCTGAGCTACCTTTGAAAGAGAACTAAGTGCAAGTAGAGAAAACGGTCAGCCCTGCTCCAAACCACTCCTCCTCCAGTCCCAAACTAATCTTTGCCTTACACAAGACTGGATCCCACTGAACGTCTTTAAAGTTAAAGAAGGTATATCCCACCACAGAACCACAGGAAATGGGTGTCAGAGCACAAGATAATGCACTGCATTTTGATGCAAAGTACTTTTTCTGTTCTTAAGGGAAATTACGGTACCACACTTACCTTTCATCACACAGCTCTTTACCATTTAGTTCATAAATTGCATCATCAGCATCCCTGTGGTCTTCAAATTCCTAAAAAGAAAACAGGAATAAAAAAACATTTTCCCTCACAGTACATGCAAATACTAATAAACATGCTTGCTTTATAAATGTTACATTTCTACAGCAAGTATCACCAAAAAGTTTGAATAAGGAAGCTAATTCCTAGTACATTTATGACTGCAAAGCCAAGATATTCCTATCCATGATAATTTCTTCTCCCTCCATCCCACAAACTCCTTTCGCTTCCCCAGTTGTTTCAGTGTAATTATTTGCAGGACCTCTATTAAATAAATTAATTAAATTACCTGGTTTGCTACAGAAATATCTAAAATACTTTTGTCAAGAGGTGGGGAAAATTACTTCAAGGCATACAATTTAAAACACTGCTCCACATACAGGAAAATGGAATATAAAAGCATGAGCTGATCAAATGCAGGAGAGCTGTGCACTCCCGAAACTCTCTCAAGATTAAATTCCTACTGAACCAGCAAAGAGTAAATCAGATAAAAAAACCCTCCTGGTTTTTTTCTGACTGAATTCAGTTCACTAGCTGGGCAAGGAGGTGCCCGTGTAAGAAGAGCATGAAACATAAGCCCTTCTTCAGCGCTGGCCACCTGCAGGTCCAGATCAGCTCTAACAAGCATAATTCCATTTACTGTTGCAATGGAATCTGTCACTTCGCTTTTGGCAGAAATGCTGCTTTAGTCAGCCCAAGTAGCTTCTGCCCACTATCCAGCCCACTGCTTCTTGGCAAAGCTGCTTGTACAGCTCCGCAGGAAACTAGGTCAAGAAACCTACCCAGATGAAAAACAGCTCACTTTGTGCAGGAGGTGGGTGAAAAGTATTATTTTTCAACCAGATCAGCTTCCCAGGTAGGTTCATTATATGTGGCTGAACAACTGCAGCAACACCATGAGAGGCAAGGGGACAAAGGAAAGAAAGCAGAGAGAGCAAGCAGCTAGGTAGGGACTGCTGGCAGCAACGGTGCAGATGGAGAGAAAAATTGTGGAACTGCAGCTTGCAAGGAATTAACAAAGAAGCTTCTCAAGTTGAAGAAAGTGTTTGCATAACTATAAACTGCTTTTCAGAAGCAATACTGGCTTAAGCAATCTTCGCCCTTCTGCACTGAAATTTGTTTCGCTATCAAGTGAAACATCACACATCCTTACATGATGATGCAAAGATTATCTTAAGACATTTAATTTAGGTCCAGCATTTAAAAATATCAATACTTGACAACTCCAACTCCATTAGGTCAGCTACTTTCTAACAAACTAAACCTCTACAAGTCTGTCTAGCTTTATAGTGTGAAGTTTGAAAACACTATGCCCTGAAATCTACAAAATGTAAGTAAATATAATTAGTTTCAAAGATTAAGCAGTGATTTCAACCAAGCACAACAAAACATGCTTTTAACACTGTAACAATGTTCACTTGGTTTTGTAACGTTTTATAAATACAGGTCTTAAATAAGAGAAAATAAAGAGGAACTGACAGCACATGGCCAGTGAAGTGCCATGAAGGATAATGCCATTCCATGTGTTTATAAATGACATGGATGACACAATCAAGCACAGCCTCACCAATTTTGTGTCTGACACCAGAGTGGGAGGAGAAATAGATATACCAGAATGAAAAGCCATTTTCACATAAAGACCTTGAAAGGCTACAAAATTAAGCAAACAAGAATCACAGGTCATAACAAAAGAGAAAACATGAAGTGCTGCATGTGGCATAAGACAATCCTAAGCAGCAGAATGCGCTGGGTGGGGGCTGAGTGGCTGGAGTGCAGCTCTGCTGAAAAGGACATGGAAATCCTCGTGGAGAGTCAGCTAAGCATGAGTCAGCAGCGTGGCCTTGCTGCAATGAAAGCAAATCGCATCCTGGGCTGCATCGGCAGGAGCACAATCAGCAGACAAAGAGGTGCTATTATTCCACCCTACTTGGCATTTGTTAGGCCACACCTGGAACACTATGTCCCGTTTTGGTCCCTCCAGCTCATAAAAGACATTGAAAAATTGGACTGAGACTAGCAGAGGGCCAACAAAACTCATCAGAAGGTTGGGTAACAAAGAAACATTGAGAGAACTGTGTTTGTTCAACAGGAAGAAAAGGCAGCTCTGAGGGAATCCAGTCAGAGTCTTCCAAAACCTAGAACACAGTTACACAAACAATGGAAGTGATTTCCAATATGGATGCACAATGATGGGATGACAAGTATGGGAGGGAAACTTGTTCAGCTGCAACAACAACAAAAAAAAATATCCTGAGAACAGTTAAATTTTTTAGATAAATTTATGAGACAATTATTCAAGCTTATATTAGCGATCTTTGAAAAGAAAATGGTTCCACCTAGGAACCAGAGGAGGGAGGACTGACTGACTCGCTTACAAGAGTTGAACAGAAGTTGTTCCTGAATGAGTCAACAGCCCTGCCCCGGAAGAGAAGAGGAACACTCACGGAAAGGGGCCTGAGAAATAGCAGCAATTGGAAAGAGCACTCTAAATAAACTCAGGCTCATGTCTACATCAGACATTTATCTCCAGACTTTTAAGAGACAGGTATTTACCTACATGCAGTCAACAAGAAGCAGCTCATAATGCATGGGAACCAGGAACCACCACGTGTAGGAGTTAAGGAGCAATAATCACATGAAACTGAAGTAGGCAAAGCCTGTCCTTTTGTTCTCTTCCAAGAACTTCACTCAAAGGATTGATCTTGACAGAAAAAGTGGCATGTACGCCTGCCACGGTGTGAGGGCAGAATCAGCCTTTCAAGTCTGAACTAAGTACTGCACAAAGCTAATTCTCAATTCTCATGAGATAATAGTTAAAACACAGGCTGATCCTGAGTCAGTCTGTGAACCTGCAAAGCTGCAAAATTCAGACATTTAGGAGCACAGGGCTCTGGAAAGCAGTGGTAGGTAACTGAGAAACAATGCACTATTCCATTTCATAGTCTGACAGACATATACGCCCTATAAACATGTACTGATGATGAATATGTTGAACTTTAGCTGCACAAGACTTCAAAGCTGCGCAGCTTGAATCCACCAGCCAGCACCTATTCCACCTGTTGTCTTAGCCAACTACTCTGCTTTTATGTTAGGCCATTATTTAAGAAATACGACCAAGGAGACTACAAGGAGTAAGAGAAGAGCTTAAGTGGTTCTATATGAACTTTTCTTCCAGGTCAAGACTGCAAAATTTTGTACTGCTGTAACATGAAATTTATACAATCTTCAGAAATGAGGGGTAAATTTTAAATCCATGGGAGACTAGGATCAAACAATGTATTTAATGCAGCTGGAATATAACCAAGATTTCGAGCAAAACCTGGCCAAAACTATAATCCAAAATTATGAAAAGCATTCTGAAATGTGTATTAATATTTTCCATTTTCCACTGCTACTACTGTTATCTTAAACATCTTCCTTTCCTTGACCTCATCCTAGCAAGGTCAGTGTCTGCAAGCAAGGGCAAGGAAAACAAAGCTGTTACTTACCACAAACCCAAATCCATTTTTTAGATGGATTTCCCGTATGCGACCATATCCCTTGAAGAATTTCTCTACGTCCCGTTCACGAGCACGTGAGCTCAAGTGTCCAACAAAGACACGGCAGCCACTCATCTTAAGGGTGATGCTAAAAAAGGAAACAGCACCGTTTATCAGATTAACAAACTTAAAATAGGGTGATTAAGATCACTCTTCCATCTCAGAAATCTTGATTAAATAGGATTTTTTACTGTCCTCTAGGTATACATGTTAAAAGTCTGATTCTCGACAGCCAGAGAAGTGATAAAAAAATCCTGTCTTGCTGCCTTCTAGCAGAACCTACAAAGAACTTCCAGTTTTGTATTTTTAATAATGAAACTTAAAATCCCAAATCTGTAACTGCAAAGATTTTACTGGGTTAGCAGCTGCTGAAAAAAAAAAAAAGGAACAAAATTCACATGCTAATCATTAGAATAACAACGAACATAAAACATTCTCAAGACTTTTGCTTTTGCCTAGAAAAATTTCTGCAATAAAATTTTATTAGCATTCAAAAGATAAATGGTAGTCATCAAATTATTTAAATTTCCAGTAACCATAAATATAACTTATTTTAACAGTCTATTTGGTTTTGAAGAAGAATTTTGCATTATGAGATTTCAACAAGGGCAAAAATAAAAAAGGCTATTTGGGGCATTCAAATTTTAAAAGCTATCCACTGATCCAGGATATATAATTTGAGATATTCTATGTAAAACTCCCATCTTTTTCCTTAAGGTGTCTCTTTTTCAGTTTATGAGGCTTAAAATTTTTTAAGATCTTGTAACTGGAAAATATTAATTATTTGGCTCACTCAACGAGCTTGCTGTCATTGAAAAAAACAAAAGAACTCGAGCCCTAAGGAATGGAAATATGACGTGATCCTGCACTACAATACTGGGCTCTAAAGCAGGCAGAGTAAACAGATGTGACATGTTAGGTGTGAAAATATTTCCAGTCAGTCTGGATGCAATATTTTGAATTAATGTGATTTACCTTCTCTCTTAACTTACACCCATTAGGTTTCTATTGAATACTTTATTTACTCAGACTTACCATGTCATCAGAGAAGTGCCAGAATTCTGGGAGCCCTGGGTACTGGGCTTTTTATGGGGCGAGGGGTTGAACTGTGACAGCACTTACTTAGATTGACCTCAGCCATCCCCGAACCTCGGAAGAGCCTACGCTGCCCTCTGTAGCCATTCTCTCCTTTGTGCTCACACGTGCATTTTGATGCCCACACGGAAATCCAGTTCAGGGGCTGGTTCAGCTCCCTCGCGGAGTGCCCAGTCTTCCAACACACTGGTCCCTGGCGCACCCTTACCACGCAAACACTGGCCAGGCCAGCAGTGGGTATTAAGGCAAAGGCAGGCCCTTGTAGAGGAAGGACAGCCTTACGTAACTGTATGCTTTAAAACACGGCAAGAACAGCCACTCCGGCAACAGCGCTCATTTTGGAGCAACAGAGACTTGAAAGATTAAAATGACTGCGTAACTGCTGTTCGATATTTTTAGCTCTAGGAAAATAAAGCCGGGAGAAGAATCACAAAAGGAAATGAACACGGGGTGGGTGGGTGGAACTGACCACCACTAAAACTGTTAAATATAGCGCAAAGGCGTAGGAACAAGCCATCCGCGCGTTATTTACTCATAATCAAGGCGCACAATAGATGCGAGATCCGTATCGACACCTGCGAGGCGCGGAGCTCCACACGTTCCTCCTACCACACAGAAACCGAGTTCGCCCGCTGACGACTCAGTAGATGCGGAAAAGCCCTCGGGAAGCACGGACCCGCAGCAAGCGGCCATCTGCTCCTCCCTCCATTCGAGAAGCCAAGAGGATCCGGGTCTGCGCAAGGCCTGCGGCCTGCCCAAGGCATCCGGGCCCTCTTCAGGGGCCCGCCGCCATCGCGGCGCCGGCTCACGCAGCGGCGCCGGCCCCTTCGACTCTTCGAAGCTTTGCGCTCACTTCCAATCCGCGACGGCTCCTCCCGGCCATCCCGCCGGGATCAGCCCTCCCCGCTCCGGGAAACGATGGATCGCGGCCTCCTCCTCCTCCCCCTCCCCTCCCCCCCCCCCCCCCCCCCCCGCCGCGGCCCCGCCGAGCGCTCGGGCCTGCGGCGCCGCGCGGCGCCAGCGCGGCCTCCGCCCGCGACTCCCCGGCCTCGGCCCGTTCCCGCCCCGACGCAGGGTACCACCACCAGAAGCCCGCCGGTGGCTCCCCGCGCCCGCCCCGGCCCCCCCGCCGTGGAGGGGCGGCCACGCACCGTCGCGGAGCGGCGAGTCCTGCGGGCCGTGAGGGAACCGCTCTGCGGCCGCGGCGACAATGGCTGCCGGCTGCTCCACCGACCGACCGCCGCGCGACCGCCGCGCCTGCGCGCAGCCGCCCGCCCCGCCCGGCCCCGCCCCCCGCAGCGCCGCGCGCCGCGCGGCACGACGGGAGATGTAGGCGCGGGCGGCAATGGCGGGCGGCTCAGAGACCGAGCCCGCTGCACGGCCTGGCCGCCGGCAGGGACCCCTCCCGCCGGACCGGGATCCTGGGAGCCTGGCCCTGCACACTGCCAGGGGTGGGGCATCCACAGCTTCCCTGCGCGGCCTGTTCGTGTCGAACTGCCTGTGACTTTTTGACTAAGACACGGCAAAACGGATGGGTAACAATTCTGCTTAGCACGTGGAGGAGAAAAGTCACAGGTCCATTGCGCTCGGCAGCTCAGTTCTGCCAAGAGCAGTGTGCTGCGGCCAGCCTTACTACCATCTTCTCTTGGGCACAGAGAATGGCACAGCTTTGGATAACGCCGCAATGTTGTTACTCGCTGACGCCAGGGGGAAACCTCGGCTGGGGAAGAGCGTCTGGTGAAGATCCAGGCCTGTACGGCAGAAGCAGTTTCTCCATTAATAAACAGCACACTATTTTCCTGCTTTATCAGTGTCAGATATACTCACTTTATGGACTTCTTACAGTGTAATCAGTGACATTTTACAGTATCGTGGCCAAGATAAAAGTTATCTGTTTTGTCAGCGTAGCATAACTTGTTAAGTCTTTGCTGTCCCTAGGCTTAAAATTTAACTACAGTTTGGTTTGCCTGTTTTCCCCCCTTGTCTGACAGCATCATGTCTGGATTTCCTGTTTTAACTTGGAGTAAATATCTAAGTTGCATTTATGTTATTGTATGTTAGATTCAGATTTCAGATTCAAATTTATTGCCCTCTTTAGGAGGGAGATAACCTATACATAAAACATCCATATTATAAACAGAATCTTTTAGGTTGGAAGTGATCCTTTGAGATCATCTGATCTAATCCCCCAGGGTTGTCTAGAACCATGTCCAGCCAGCCTTTTAATATCTCTCCAGATGGAGGCTCCACAACCTCTCTGGACAACCTGACTTAGTGTTTGACCACCAAAAAGTATTTTCCTGTGTTCAGATGAAGTGTCGTGGGTTTCAGTTGTCAGTGGATGCTACTGAGAAGGGTCTGCCACCCTCCTCTTCATTCCCTCTCATTCAGGTATTGATACACATTCAGCCTTCTCCGGGATGAACAATCCCAGCTCTCTTGGCCTCTCCTTATCTGATAGGTGCCCCAGTCTCACTGTCATCTTTGTGGTGATGTGCTGGATTTGCTTCAGTAAGTCCATGTCTCTTTGTGGACATAACACTCCAGATGTGGCCTCACCAGTGCTGTGCAGGGGGGCAGGACCACCTGTCTCGACCCTCCAATGATGCCCTGGCTAATGCAGCCCAGGATACTGTTGACTTTTGCCACAAGGTAGCTGATGTGAACTCTTACTTGGTAAGAAAATGAAGAAATGTGACGACATAACCCAACTAGCTGTGGTTAAAAAAGGAAAATGTGGGTAGCTGTAGCTGGTGCAAGTATGTCTTACAACTCTGAATACAATATTTAATTGTAAGGCTGCTTTACTTCTTTATTTTGATAAGACAGTCCAGGACACGCAAAATGGCAATGCTGTGACTTTTTGTGCAAATTCTGAGTAGGTGGCAGAGCTGGACTATTACAGGAGCAGCAGTAGCATCTCTGTATGACTGTGTGCTTGAACTGCTGTGTTAAGAAGCTCAGAAGCAGAAAAAAGCTCCTTAGGTGGTAGTCTTGGAATGGTATGGATGTAATAGGGATTGGAGTTACTGGCAATAATGAAGATAAGTCATGCTAGAAGCCAAATTAAAGCTTTTTTGGTTTTATCCTGCTTCTCTTCATCCCCTGGGATCTTGTCAGCAGGGAAGAATGCGGCTGTGCATCTGGAACAGAGCTCCGGCTGCTCTGCCAGTGCCTGAGCCAGGCTGGAGTCCTGCTTTCCCTTTCTTGGTTGTGGACACTCTGCATGGGTGGTAAAAGGCATGAAATGGATCAGCAGGAGAATCTGCAGCACTGCCTCTTCTGTGTGGGAATTGTTTCTGGAACCTATCACGTGCAAAATCTACTTTAGTAATAACGCTGTGTTTTAGTTCCTTCATTATTTTGCTTGCACAAAAAGATTGGTCTCTCAGAAGCACATCTGAAAGACCACTGGGAACTATTACTGTCCTGGCTGCTCATCTACAAATGTAAACAAACACTTATCTGGAATCAGAATAATTAAAAACCACAATGTGTTTATTGTTGGGGTAAATTAACTATTTTCTCACTTCCCTGAAGAAGAAATTTTATTTTCTCTGTTCCAGAAAGCAGGATGCTGTGGCTCAGCACCACAAATTAAGTATTATGTCCTATTCAATAAGCAGAGAAAGTCTTCATTAAAGTGATGATGATGATGTTTGAATATGCTTAGTAATATAGGTATAAAATGCTTTCTTAACTCTGCAGATTAAAGTAGCCCTTATTTTTAGGCAAATCTGTACAATGAAAGCCACAGGGTCATAAAAAAAGCCACAACAGCAATTAAGAATCACGGAGATGGGCTGAGAAAAGGTTTTAACTAGCTGTCAGATGACTGCCGAACTCAGACTGGAAGGTGACAGACCTGGGCCAGTTCATTTCTCCACCATGAACCTTCTCAGCACCACAGGCAAGTCACCTCTGGCTGGAGACAACCACTCATTGCCTTCCCTGCAGCACCTAACAGCTGCCAGCCATTCAGAAAGAATCCAAGCCAAGATGTAAAGCTAGGTCTTGTACATGTACATGCCAAAATGTAAAGCTAGGACATTTGGGGACCAAAAATGCTAGCAAAGGAATGAGATGCTGCCAGGAAGTGCTGGTGAGAGATGTAGGTCTGAATAGCCTGCCCCTGCTCAACATAAATACGTAAATGCTCCTGCCTGCAGTTGGGAAACCAGAACCTTCTTCCACCTGGGATCCAAAGTGATGGTCTTGTCTCCAACAAGAGTGCCAGCTTCTGTTTGTAACAAGGACTAACTGGGACTTGTTCTTTTCTTTGGCTGCCAAAAGATATGTTCAGACCAACATCTACACTTTGTAAAAAGTCTTCTCATTTAAAATGTTAATTACTCTGGAAGCTCAGGTGTGCCATCTTCCTCAGATTGAAGATTCAGACTCCCACCCCCACCAGAGTGTCCTAACCACAGTGTGAGCCTGAGGTGGTGGAGAGGGAGGCACCTCTCACTCAAATTCTGCCACTATGGAGCAGACAGCTGAGGGAGAGCAAGTGTAAGGAGAGGTCTAGTGGTTGAGGTGCTGAGCTAGGGCCAGTTTCCCATCCTAAGGGTCTTTATCCTGGGGCTGTTTAATAGAAAATACCTAAAAAATACTCCGTCAGGGACAGAAATGCAGCATTGTTTCTGCAAACCCATTGTTTAAACCATTGAGGATACAGGCTCACGCTTTCTCTCCTATTGCTTGTTGAATTATTTCAGAGAGAGACCGAGTGAGGACTGAGGAGACACTCCCTGGCCTAGCCTATTAGGTTTCCTGCTGGTTAGGGTGTAGGGCAGAAACAGAGGTGCAGAGAAGGTTTAGGAGCAACAGGAAAAAACCTAATGAAGCCAAACCTCCAGACTTGAGCACCAGATGGACACTGTTTGGATTGCAATTGTAAATAAAGGCTTCATATTTCTACCTTCTAGTGACATCTAGCCCTTTTCCCCCCGCCTTCTTCATCTGCACAGTGCAGGTAACACTAGATGTTTCCTGCAGCAGCAGCGAGAGATTGTGCTTTTGCAGACAGACTGAGGGTTGGTGTCACTGAGGCATGATCATAACTAGAGGTCCTCAATATTTTGCTTGAATGCTGGCTAGGCCACCAGGACATGAACTACTGACTAATAGAAAGTGGGTGTAAAGAGACTTGCTGAGAAGAGGTAAGACAAGTGATGGGAGGTAGGGCAGTTCCTGCCAACAGATTTTCATGCATCTATGTCCCAAAAGTCAAAGCAGAGAACAAAACTGAGACCCTGTTTCCTGGATGTTGCATGGTATTCAAATATGGGAAGAATCTATTTTAATACCTTAGTGGTGACATCTAGTCTAGAGTAGCTCTGAGCCCTCAGAACATAGAAAAGATTATTTTTCTCCTTTCATTTTCAGTGGGTTTAAATTGCTGAGATTTAAATCTTTACAAAATAGCCTTAGAGCATCGCTCCCTGTACAAGATGCAATCATCCAACTTCATCCTTCGCAATGGCTGACTTCTCTACTGACCACAGCACTTAGCACATTTTCTCAGTGTCAGCTGGGGAATGTTCTGATTACCTGTTTGCATCAGGATATGCCCTAGACTTTGTTAATCTATGTTTACAATGCTAAGACTTTCCCAGCAGCTTAGTGCTAATGC
This sequence comes from Sitta carolinensis, assembly GCA_032173965.1. Classification (NCBI taxonomy): domain Eukaryota; kingdom Metazoa; phylum Chordata; class Aves; order Passeriformes; family Sittidae; genus Sitta; species Sitta carolinensis. The sequence continues at coordinate 11,562,611 of JAVUNC010000006.1, read as the reverse complement.
AGTGGATTTTAAGGGTTTGCACAGTAGCAACTCTTTCAGTAGCCAGTCACCTCAACGGTTTAATTAATTCAACAGGATTAAGTTTTTTCATACTTGGCTACCACAGGGGTGGAAAAAAGTCTGTCCTACCTCAGCATCTGTAGTGCAAGTAATGTTGTACAAATAATCTTCTTGTTATATTTGCATTCTGTTTTCTTAACAAAGAGATTTTAGTTCAAGCTGTTCCGTTTAACAGCCATTACAACCCCCCACCCACTTCTTTATTTTCCTGATAAGACCAGTCAGTCTGATTTGTCTGGATGGAATCTCCATGGATATATGAATACTTCTTTGAAACCAAGTTCATTCAAGGTTGCAGACTAGTTTCCTTTCATTGTCTTCTTAGACTCCTGGCTCTGCTCCTGCACTCTGCTCCAAACCAGATGCTGGCAGCACCGAAGACATGCAATGGTCACAAGACAGATTTGAGAGGCTTTGGGAAACGTGGCTGACATTCTGGCAGGCAGGACAAGACCCATGTTGTTTGAACACCGAAGTGTTTTCTGCCCTGTACTATGCAACAGTCACGCTGAATAAGTCAGGTCATTGAGATGTCAGCAGTTAAAGATATCAACAGTCAAGAAAGGACTTTCTTGGTTAATTTCTTCAAGAAGTATTATTTCAATTTCCACACCTGAAATAGTGAGTATGGGAGACTGACAGAAATGGTTTACTCCTGAATGGAAGGAGTGAGCTTGAAGTGGACTGTCCACTTTTTCTGTTCCTGGCAAACAAAGGGGCTGTCACTGAGCTGCGAACAGCTGCTGCTTCCAGAGGTGAATTTCATCAAGGCAATGCCAGGCCTTGGCTAAAGAATGGCATGGTAGCTGCAAAACCATGAGCCTAATACCAAAAGCTACTTTCACATTTCAGCATACTGCCACAGACTCTTAGGCCACACAATTGCAAGATGAATCTTGTGCTACAAATGAGGAAGGTCAATGTCTTGCAGCAGGTCATGTAAGCTCCAGCCAGTTTGTCGGAGGCTGTGCCACCCGACAAGAAACATGCCAATGTATCTTAAGCACACCTGTTGCCAATACTTTAAACTCCATTCAAGTATTCAAGTACTCAACACAGTCCAGACCTTTCTGTTGCTGCTGACATCTCAGTTTCACCAAAGCAGTGCTGGGGTGCCAACTCTCACAAGGCTGGAGCCCACACAATACCACCAATCTGCGGTGTCAGCAGGGATGAGCTACCGGTTTTCTGTCATAAAACTAGGAATACTTAAACCTAGCTGGTGTTTGGTATGAAATCTGATCACACATTGCAACATTGCCACAGCTCAGAAAAAGATTTTCATGAAGACTTCTGGAAGCTCCAAGCACAAACTTGCAGAGTGCTATCACCAGACTCATTCAACACAATTTGGCTTCATTCTCAGAGTGATAGCAGACCTGGGCTTGAAGTGATGGCCCAAGGGGCAGCTATGCTCATTTCCACCCCTTTTTCAAAGTAACATGGATCTTTTCTCCAGACAGTGGTCATTTAATAGCCCAAGAGATATTCCCATTCTCCCCCACCCCGGTTTTATTGTAAATAAAAATTACTAAAATATCATTGCATCTTCTGGGAATGGGTACAACCTACAGAGATCGAATTTTTTAAATCAAATTTTTTGACAGTGCAAATATCCTTTCTCAGGTGCAGTAAACCAAGGACAGGGCAGCTACTGTGGAAGAGGGTTATCAAAGGGCAATGGATATTCAGAGGCAAACTTCAATATAAATTATTAGTCAGGCCTCTAGTCATCCTCTCTACTGTTTTAGCTTTCAAACAGATAACCTATGCTATGTACTTTAAAACATGGCAATGGAAGTCAGCATACCATACCTTTGAAGAGGACAGTCGCATTTGCAGCAACATAGAAGTGACACAGCTGAAAATGAGTTTGGAAGTGGATTAAATACTGCTGTGCTTGATATGACAATTCATATCAACTCCTCCAGGCTTCTCAGTATTACAGGTTTCAACACAGGAGGCTTCAGCTCAATTCCAGCCCTCATTAACAACAATTATAACTAAGTTACACAAAGTGCCACCTCTGAAGACAAATCCTGGTGAATGCAGCCTGCCCTGGTCTATGTATGAAGCTTAATGGCATTTAGTTGCATGCCCCCTGTAAACTGATTATATCCAGCCTACAGGAGAACGCAGGTCTTGGTGTATGCTGGAAAGAAGTGTGGTAGCAGACATTAGCATCCCCTCTCCAAATACAGGAGGCAGATACTGTCACTTTGGGATACATCACAACGTCCTGCTGTGTTTTTTATTGTGTCCTACTGAAGGTCAGGAATAAACCAGAAAGCTGTGCTGAACCCCAACCCACCATGTACAATACCTTCCTCAGGACTCGGCTCTGCTCTGGGGAACAGAGGACAATGTTATTAAGGAGCTCTTTGTGAATCTGCCCACGAATCCACCATTCCTGCAGCCATTACTTCAAAATAAAATCTGCCTTTGGGACTAGAGGCAGAGGTATGTGCTAACACATATAAAACACTTGAAACACGTAAAGAAGCAGTTATGTTATTTTGTTCCTAACCCTGTGTTTCCAAAAAAAGTTGTGGGAGGGCAGTAAATCCATCTGTAATATGAGATGGCTGGAAGGGATTATAGCTGCTTCCCTTTGCCAGTTTCTGGACACATGCGTGCATGTGTTACTTTATGACTCAATAAAAGCAGCACAGGAATTGTCCTGAAGGCTGGTTCCTTTTGTATGTCCAATAGAAAGATGGCCCCTGGAGGAATCAATGATGTCAGAAGACGTAGTATCAAAATCAGTCAGATGTTCAATATTGAGCATGGAACAGTAGATGGATTTTTCATGGATGGTTTAACATGTGGTGGCTGTTCGTATAGCTCTAGTAACTAATTCTGTGATGGTTTTTAAGGAGTAACAAGAATATTGCTTCTAAAAATAGGGGTGTATTGGAGATTTAAAGTGGTCATTAAGATGTGAAAATTTCAACATTATTCAGCAAGAATGAAAAGGCTACAAGGCTGAGACTATACCTTTAAATGTAGTGTAATTTCAATTAAAATAATTAATTTTTGATTCTCCTTATCATGTTTAACTAAATAGGATTAAGCTATTTTACTATACAAATGAATAAACTCTAGAGTTGTTATCACAAGAAGTTTTTAATATGGTTTGTGACAAGCAATATCAAAGTTATCAACTCTCAAGCTTCCATGTTCTGAAACCAGACAACTCTCAGCAACAAAAAAAAGTTGTGCACTGATAAACATAGGAGGCGTATTGTATTTTTTAATTAAATATGAAAACATGAGCTGTGTACATTATTTTTTCCCTAGAAAACACAGCAATTTCAAAAGTTTATCATAAAATATTTTCATGAAATGAGTGAACCAGCAAACACATGCACTTGTGTGCCTTCCCCCTCCCAAGATAAACGTGATAAGAGAGACATATGCAAATGTAATAGTTAACAGAACAAGTGGTGTTTTGTCATAGTTTGGTTCTTTTTGGAAAGGATGGAATGTAACATTGTGCTTGACTTTCTATGTCACAACAAAAAATATTTGGTGCAATATTTTAACATTTTCTTTTTAAGTTTCAATCTGGTGGAGAAAAATACCTTTTTCTATAATAAAATATGTCTGTTCTTTTTAAAACGTAACTTTTTTGCACAAAATAATTTTGTAAACTGTTATTTCAAGGGCAAGGTAGGCAGTCCCGTGTCAATGTCCTCCCCCCCACTTAAAAATGTGATCTGTTATCTGAAGCAAAACAGAAAAACACAAAAAAGAGCGGAGCAGAGGTTGCTTTGCCAAGAGAAAATAGGGTGTATTGGACGGGGGAGAGGGGAGGGAGCGTGTGGTGCGACAGAAAAAAGTTAAAGGTCACTTTCGCCGTAGAGCGCTGTGGAGAAGGACATGTAGTCCAGGGCACCGGGCACAGCATCACGGCCAGTGTAGGGAGCCATCCTAGCAATGCAATACTCAGCCTGGTCAGGAGGCAGCTCCCGCCGCAACTCGTCCACAGTGATGTAGTTCTGCAGTGAGGACAAACGACAAGGCAAGCGTTACTTTCTGGAAACTGACTTTCCTCCGAGGGACAACCACCCCCTGTCCCACCAGAGCAGCAGGCAACACTGAGGGACAGCATCCCAACAACTGGACCTGTGCTGTACACCCACACAGGGAGCCCTCTGCACTTACACCCTGGGAGGACACGCACTGCTTCCCTACTGTTTGCACAAGTAAATGGTTTTTACAACAAAGATTGGTTTTGTGTGAGAGATGCTGGTGCAGCTAAAGAAGGACCTGGAGGTTAAGTCAGGCAAGTTGTTGGTGTTAAGACCGTGCCTTCCTGTTGACAAAGGAGGTCCTGCTGAAAGTAAATGGGAGGAAGCAGAAATTTAATTTGGACGCTGTCACTCAGCAGCAGGAGGTAACAGCTGCTTGTGCTGCTTGGGAGCTGCCATTCCCTGTCTTCAGAGAAAGGGAAGGGCCATCCCCACTAGTTCTTGCTAGTGCACCAATGCAGGCAGAACAAGCAAGCCTTCTGTATTGCTTCCACAGTTCCAGCAACAGTCCTTTCACTGCAGACGGTTTTATTAAGCAGGCAAAACTTACATAAACTCGGCTTCTGGAGACTCACTGCACTGAGCGGAGCTAGCTTGGCTTCTCTCCATGCAGTAGGTAACAGTAGCTGCCTGTTTGCTAATCATAATCACTATGTTGTCTTTAGCTAACTGACTGACGGCCATTCGCCGTCTGTCTGAGCAATAGCTCAGGTTTCACACTGTCCCTCTCTCTTCTGTGACTTCTTGTAATTTCTTTTTCCCTTTCACTTTAATGACTGGGGTATGAGGGATTTTTCTTCATAATGAAATACTAATTCATGTTACGGTCACTAGAGCATGTGAAACACTGACTAATATACGTAACATACTGTATAGAGTAAACAAGTTAATAAGTAATACTGCGTCTCAAAGTACCTGTTTATTCAGTGGTTAGCTTATCTGAATTTTCAGGCCTCAAAAGACAATAGAACTGACTTTGGTCAGGTATATGTCTAAAGGACAGGTATCATGGGTTTCTAGATTACGATTACAAAAAGATTCTTAGTGAAAAATAGAAACCAGTACTGGATTTAAGGGTAACTCATTACAATCTGAGAAATGGTATCTAACGTTTCATATGAGATAACTAAAATCATTAGCAAATAAAGAGATACGTTAATATTACATGTACATATTATTTGTTCAGTTACATAAAAGATTAGCAGGCATTGTTATATAAGAAAAATAAGATTATATTTATCGGCTGCTTCCCCATATAATGTAAATTCCAAAAATTAATTCTTTTCATATCACCCTGAGTTTTCCTACATTCAACCAATTTCTATGGTTAAAAGATGTTCCTCCTGCAGATACAGCATATTCTCAATGAAAAACTATTGATTGTATACCCTCAGTGAAAATCTATTGATTGTGTAACTGATAGTGACGAGTCGATCTGAGAAAGGTCATCTCAGGTTCACAGCTGCCAGTAATGAGCAGTTTTCAAGACTAATCAAAAGCCATCTGTTGAAATTGTTAATTTTAAAATAACAAATTGCAACCAAACTCTTAATTAAAATTTTTAAGCAAGAGTGGGCTGCAAAGTTCTGACTGACAGCTAAGCAGGACTTTTGAGTGCCTTAGCAGGCTGCTCATTAACGCACACTTTAACCTTGCACTCCTCCAACGCTACGGAATGTTCCTGTGAAAACACCCTCCCATGGCAGAGTGCTTCCCTTGACATTTTCTCTCAGGGACAAGAGAAAAAAGAAAGCAGAAGTTAAGCAAATACAGGAAACCAAGGTGTGGAGCCTGACCTTATCTCCAGCCAGGATCTTGAAGGAAGCCATAACCTGGTCGGCAGTATCTGTATCTGCTGTTTCCCGGGACATGAAGTCGATGAAGGCCTGGAAGGTCACTACACCCAGACGGTTCGGGTCCACGATGCTCATGATGCGGGCGAACTCTGCCTCTCCCTGGAGAGCAAGAGAGTCATGTAAGCCTGGGTACTTGGGCAGCATGCTACCAAAGAGAGGAGAAACCATTCGGGAGCACATCTCATAGGCTACAAAACAAAGCCAAAGAGAAACCACCTCTGGGGTTTTTTTAATCAGGATGTTCTTTTTTAGCTTGCTGTTGTATATAAATGCTTCCCATTCATTTGTCCTCTGGAATAAAACCTTGCCAGCAATGCCTGAGGATAACATCCAGCTCTAGGACAACGCTCCTACTGGGGAACAATACCAGCTGACTTCAGAGGGAGATCTAAATTTCTCTATATATGTGCTAGATGTCTGTAGCAATATTTGAAGATCTGCATGCCTCTAATCCTTTTACTTCCATTTACTTTAAACAGAACTTCTATGATTTTCTTCAGCTGACAGAAGAAATGTCTCTGGGATATTTCATAGTATTGTACTCATCTTTAATAGGCAGGCTTTCCACAGAAGGACTTGCATACCTGGAGTGGACCAGGGAAACAGTCTCTACAGGGAAGATCTTACAGAGAAGTTTTGCTACAGAAACCAAAGCCTTGTAGTGTAGTTTTATTCATTTCTTTCTGCATTTAAACCAAAGGTCATCTGTTCTCATCTCTGGGACTCCTTCTGCCCCAGGTAAGCAGGGGACAGCAGAGCAGTCTTCTCCTGGGACCAGACTCTCCTAACACATTTAGCACAGTATACCTTCAGGAATAATTAAGATACCTAATCAAATGTTACTGCCCTGTCATGCTACACCAAAGAGTCTGTATTTACACTGGGCTGGTGAGTAAGATGATGCTTTGCCCGATATAAGGAGCAAAGACACCAAGAGTGCAGATGAATATACTTGCACTGTGCTCTTCTCTTGCCCTTTGATGAGCATCAGTCTTTGGTGAGTCTCTTCCTATTAGCTGTCATGCCTCTCAAGGTGCCACATGTTACTGCTCTGAATATTCAGGTATTCTGGTGAGGGAAAAGGTATGGGGAGAATGACTGGGACTTGAACTTACATGTACAGGAAACGAGATGTGAAACAAATGGTAGGAATGAGAGGAGCAGCATTCTGAGTGTATTCAGAAGTGAGGTCATATATACTTCCAAATGATTTCAACTGATATTCAGGGCTGGGGGAGGTTATGTGTGCTATGCAGAGAGCAGGCACCAATATGAGGAAGCTTACTGTTTCTCCCCCTAGTAGCTACACTGTTTGACAATACAATTTTTATTTGAACCACATAGGAATTAGACAATTATTTTCCATTTTTTTACCTCTGTCTAGAGTGTGAGACAAGACTTTTACACATACAACTAAGATGAGATTTAACATTGCTGATAAATCTGGAAAATAAGGCTATATTTACCTTGATTCACTACACATTCTCCCTGTATTTTTGAAGGTGCCTACAGAATCACTTTGAATAGGAGTGACAGAGGGCTCTACATTACCATATTGTAACCCATGGAGATAAGGCAGGCTCGGAAATCTTCACAATCCATCATACCAGTCTTCTTCTACAGAGAATGATGCAAAGATGGAAAAAGCCAAGAGAGAAAAGGGAGACCAGTCCAGGGAGAAATGAACCCACAGGAGACATTATAAAGAATGAGTTTCAGGGGAGAGAAGATAGAAGATGGATTTATAGGACAATGAAAAATAACAGATAAAAGGTAGTTTGTGAAACCATGAAGAAAGAAGCAAAGGTTGTTTGGGACATGGACAGTTTATACACAAGAAGCATATCGGTGATGAAAAAAGGACAAGAAGATATTAAGCAAGATAGATTGAGGAATGGACAATGAAAGGAGTTTTAAGTGACATAGACGTAAACAGAACAGTTTGAAGACATAAAATTAATTCTCCCAAGACAAAAAATTAAGGCATTAAAAAGGAATAGATACCAAAGTGCATTTAGAGAGGAAGTAGTATAGAAAAGTGATGTATATATAGTCAAACACAAGAACAACAACAACAGATGGATTAAGACAAACAAGAAAAGAAAGGGGAAAAAACTGTTATTTTTTCACAGTTTAATATCTGGCTGTGTTCACCACTAGCTTTCAGTACCTGTGCATCGTTTCCAATATCGTAACCCAAGCTGATGAGACAGGCTTTGAATTCCTCAGGGCCAAGTGTGCCGGAGTGGTCCTGGTTATGCGGTGTGCCAGGCAGCAGGACATGCAGTGCCAGTGGGGTGACGGTGTGCGGTGGGAGGAAGGGAGACACAGAGGAGACCAAAGGGAGGTGAAAGGACAACCAACAGGTGCACCATGCAGTGGGTGAGGGGAGAGGAACAGGAAGAATGACATGCAGATAGAAAAACAGGGAAGAAAAATAAAAAGTGCACAACATTAGATATCACAATGACATTTCAGGATGTGCTAAAAATGCTCTTGGAACAGTTCCTTCTCAGAGAGCTCATCCCATGTTGAGAGCATCTGAACGACAAAAACAGCTGATGCTCAGAAGCCTCAAGATCTCAATCTCCCAAGTGAATTATCTGCATCACTGCTTGTTATCCAGTGTCAGAAGCCCTGTGTTTCACTAGTAACCCAGAGTGCAGGTAAGCAGGCAGAGGCAGTGGGAAGCATTGCCTTAATCTTACAGTCAAAAGTTCCACTAAAGGAGTAGGTGATGGCAGGTATGTTTGGCAACACACCCAAGGAAGCTTAGCTGTCAGGGCATCCCAAGAACAGACAAAGAAAACCAGCTGAAGCTCAGGGGAGCAGCGTTATGGCTGTACTTATGAGACCTGCACAGGAGGTGGAGCTTCGACTGGCAAAGCTATTTCAAGTGCTCAGCCCTGCAAACAGCACGGATGTACACTGCAGCACAACATGGCTTGGCAGCTGCTCTTCCCTTTGCTCATTGCCCACTCCCCCACTGTTTGGATGTGCCCATCAAATAATACACAAGCTATTACAGGAACTAAGAACCCCCATCCATCCTGCAGAATTTTAGCTCAGAACAGCCCCAAAGCACTGAAGAACTCCTGACCTCTGGCCAGATCAAAGAAGCTACAGACAGGATGATGGGGCCAATTTCAAGTGACATTCTTCAAAAAAACCTGGGTTTTGAAATCAATGTTAAGCCTTCATAATCAAATAGTTGAAAGTGGGAAACCCCTCTTCTGTCTGCATTAACATTCAGACTGTTGTGAAGGAAGGGGCAAATGACATGAAGGTCAAAATATAAAACCTCCAACACTTTATGGGTCCCTCTCCTAAGAAAAGAACCCATGGCTTATTTTTCTTCTACAGCTAGAGAAGGACTGAAATAACCAGTGTTCAGCAATTTAAAAGCATTGCCAATCTCTAAGGGCAGGCTGTCCTCTGATATAGCAGAGATGGTATAGAAGAGTGGAGAACAAACGGTACCAAGAATTTTATAAATCAAAATAATAATCTGCTCTCTGGAGAGGAATGGATAAAAGTCTAATTGCCAAAAAAGCCTTCAAATCTTTCCATACTCTTGATCAGGAAATTTTGTAGTTTCCTGTGAAGACATACTTCTCCCAGGCTAACAATCACTTGGCAGTCTCCACAGAAATGAATGCTCCACAAGAGTAATTTTTAAGAATGAAACATCTTCTGTGATCCTATTTTATCACAGTGACTGCTTGCTTTTTATTGCACTGTGCAGTCCACGTGGAAGCTTGTAGCTGACTTACCCTGTCAAAGTGGTTGAAAGAAGCCCGGAACTCATTCATCTGTTCCTGGCTGATTCCTTTGGCATCACGGGTCAGAATCTGGTTTTCCACTTCGTTGATGGTTCTAGCAATTGTTGTTAGTAACTGCTCCCAGCCCACACGGATATGCTGGTAAAAGAGGTCAGGACAATGTTGAAATTAAGAAGTTGCTATTCTGCTTCTGAGGCCAGTGGATCAGATCTTCTACTTACTGCAAACTAAATGATCCTAGTGTGCACGGCAGTCCCTGATGTCCATTTTCTCAGGAAAGATTCCTTCTAATCTGCAGGCATTTAAAATCTGAATTTTGACTGAAAAAAACCCCCATACTGAAGAGGACAATTTCTGATCTTTCTTTCTCAAGAAAAGCTTGGTCCTATTGCAAAATTCCTTTGCCTGGTTGGACCAACATATTGGAGGTCTTTAACACAAATCAGAAGTAAACCCAGTGCTTCTAGGACTTATTCAAGCAGAAAAGTCTCCTCACCAAGAAACTGAATAAAATACAGTGCTTGGAAGACACTGGTGCTCCCCTGTCTCTGCTGTTGCTTACTGGAAAGCTGGCCAGAAACAAAAAAACAAGTTTCAAAGCCTGTCTGTGTTCAGCTGGACTAATGTTGAACTCCACATTGCTCCCAAGAAACCTCACGTTATCAACAGAAAGCCAGTCTCTGACTTCTGAAAAAAAACTTCTGTTGGACTTTTTTCTTCCGCCAGGCAGCGGCAGCTCAAATTCATCACTTCCCTTTCTAATCCCAGCTAACACAACCAGGTGTCAGGAGAAACGAGACCTGTCAGTTTTCCATGCAGCACCATGGGATCTCATTCAGGTTGTTTCTCTTGTCTATATTTGGAAGTACATTGGAATGGGCTGGCATGAAGTAAGGCAAAAATGAAATTCAGTGACATGTTGTTGCATGCTTGGCCATATTATCAAGCTCTCCATTTTCCTGAGAACCGCAGCACATTGCCAGAGCTATATGTGGCGCACGCTAACTGGCCATAGCAGATGAGGCTGTCTAATTGTTGCCAAAACATTTACCTCCATGGTGTAGTTGGTGTGCTTGTTGTCAAAGATAAGTGCTTCCTGGATCAGCTGGTGGTCTCCTTCCAGCTGGTCAATCTTTGGTTTGTAATTCACAATGCTTTTCTCGTACTGCCGCAAGTGGTTGAGCTGATCCTCCAGGGTCCCATGCATCTCTATTGAAATGCGGCCAATCTCCTGCATTAGGAAAGCCAAAGGAGTTAAGACTCCACTGAAAGGACAAGCCCCAACATGCCTGACATTTATTGCAGCAATTTCACTCTCACACAGCATGATGATTCAAAAAAAAAAAAAAAAATATCTCATGGAGCAGCTACTTAACAGGAACTGAGACAGTGTCAGCAAAAAATTTAGCACAGCCCTGAACATTTTCCAAGTGAGGTGAATCACATAAGGTGGGTCTAATAAAAGTATACAAAATAAAAGGAAACTGCAGTCCATAATCTAGTCATCTACCAAGCCAGATCTTTTTCTGGTGTACTGGCTGCCACTAAGTTAGTTATTCATAAAGATAGTATTTCTGTAATTGCTCTCTTCTTTCCAGCTCCTGCCATGAGTATTAGCTTTGTATTTTTATGTTCCATCAACTCCAATGAGCTTAACTCAAATTTTACCTAAAGAGAGATCTCCCTTAAAAATGTCTCCTCTGCAGATGTTTGGTATATTAATTGTACTTATTTAGTCACATGTATCAAGACCACTGCTGTGCAAGCAATTACATCAACTGTTTCTAATCTAGGATTTTGAATTTGTTGCATATAAACACAAATCTTAATATACCAGTGTTCTGCATCTTAAGTAACCCTTTTTTTCTGGTACCAGAGGAAGAAAAGTACAAGTGCTTCAGTAACCAGTATCAATCTTGGGATTCTTCATATTTCCTATGATGTTTCTCTTGCTAGAACTTGAAGAAAGAATGGCTGTGACAGTAGTCAAGAGAGATTGTGAATAAGAGTATCAGTGAAGATCACAGAGGCAAATAGTGTTTCAAAATTTGCAAAGCACTACCTCCATCTTGGTCTGGATCCAGGGTCCAATGACATTGGCCTGTGCACCAAACTGTTTACGAAGTCGTTCATTTTGCTGCTGGCGAGCGTGTTCTTCCATCAGGGCTTGATCCCTTCTGGGAACCAGCTGCCGCACCTACAACGAAGAGCAACTCAGTGTGCAATTTAGACACACAAAGGCACACGTACAGGAAATGCACAAGTTGCCACAAGGGAGGGAGGAGTGGATGTCTGCACTGATTACAAGTAGTCATATGGTTTAAGTCATAGTAGGCAAGCTCACAGAATGTGAGTCCTATCTGCTGTAGGATACACACAAACTCATGTCAGGCCATGGAAGACCAGAAGCAGCTTCCGTTCAGTATTTGGATTTTTGGTGGCTCATGTTAACTGAGTTGCAGGATTCTGCTCAGATCTCGCATTGGTGATTTTGTTTGGTAGTGAGAACCATAAGCACAATGGGCCTGCTCTTTTAGGATTACAAGGAAAGGCTGTTAGACTGCAGAGATAGAACATCCGAAGGGCTGAATGGTGAAAAAGGATACTGATTCACATGATATACTTACCTGCAGGCCAGCTGAAGACAAAAAACCTCAAAGCTTTCAAATTTAGCAACTTCCATTTAAAATTAGCATGTAAAAGGAGGTCTGACAGTGCATTAAGCATTTATATCAAAGATTCTCTTCCACCTTCCCTGTACACAGCAATTGAGCCAAAACCAAATGACAAAACCCCACTAAATTCAGCAGTAAGCATGAGAGGGTAACTGAGTAAATAATCCATTTCCTGGGCCTGCAGTGGTTGAGCAGTGACATTATCCCCCACTATCCTGCAAGGCTGGAAAGAACTCACATGTTCCCATTTGCCATTGATCTCATGTGGGGTGATTGTAGTGTAAGGATTCGTTCCTGCCATATTGACATGATACGTCTGGACAATCTTTGAGACTTCATTGTGGATTCCCAGGATGGCTTGTCGCTCTTTGTCGGCATCTGGCAACGTGGCTTTGAACTGCTCATGAGCCGTGGTCAATCCCTGCAGAAGGAAGGCAGCAGCAAAGGGAGGGTAAGAACATTACTTATGAAATAGCCTCTTCAGCAAACGTATTCCTGAAGTGACTGCAAAAGCTAACATATTCCCAGGACACAATGCAGGCTATTCTCATACACTTTTCAGGCTCTCTCAGTATCACTAAATAGGTTGTTTTAAGTAGTTAAATGATGTGAAGTCTTGTTTTCCCTCTCTTTCTGTTCCATGTTGACCAGCAACAGAGATCACATACCAAAAAAAGGTGGAATAATAATGGCTCATAATTTAGGGGGAACTATTTCTCCAATACTGCTCCGTGACTGCTTGCCAGCCTCTTTGGGGAAGAAGATCTAACTACTAGAATTATTATTAAAAAAAGTCTGACTAGTTTAAATGTGTTATGTTTTCTTCTCCCACTAGGTATGCACTATTTCTACACCCAAAGTTAACTCCAGACGAGTATTGAGGGTCAGATTCAATTTGATCAGAGTCAGTTAGAACCAGGTGAAGGTCTTCCAGCCAACTGCAAACTTGCACAGGCATCACTTGCTCCTGCTGCTGGAAAACAGCTCCTTCTCCCTGATCACAACAGGCCCTTCCTGCTCCCTGTCTCGCTGAGGTGCCCGGGCTGTGCTCCAAGGACGGGTGGTTGGGGCGTGCTTGCTGGTAGTTTGTAGCCAGCTCACAAGCCAGCTGGTCCTGGCTCATCTCCCACTGCTTCTACAGGCCTTTAAGGTACTTCATCCCAGAAACCTGGAAGATCAAGTCTAGGGAAGCAAATGCAGGGAAAGAGGCAGGAAAACACATGGGTAACAGAGGTGTGTGCAGGGATAACCAAGGGAACAGAAGGAATGAAAGTAAACCATGTGATTGACTGCTCTCACAACACACACTGGTAACTACTTGCTGTAAAATTCCTTCCTTACATGGTGACTCATTGCTTTGCAGCTGCTGTAGTGGCCATAGAGTTGTAATACAAGTCTGGGGGCTGGGAAAGACTTGCAAACAGTCACAAGGAGACATGGAAATGGTTAAGTGCTGTTTACATTATTCTGCATTAAGAAAGACTTAATGAGTCCCTATGTTCAGGAGTGAAGGATGGAAGAAACAAGTAGCAGCTCAGAAACTGTCACTACTCTGGCACTGTCTCCCATTTTCTGCCTCACTGATGGTCACACTCCTGTCAGCCATTCTGGCAAAGAGCTGACTTGGACTCTTTTCTCAAGCCCATCTAGCAGGTGAAATAGAAGTCCCCATTGCAATCCAGGAAAGAGTAATTCCTGCTCTCTAAGGTCTGCAAATTACCTTTATATATCTCAAGTTGCTTTCCTAACACCCTTTCAGAAGGGGGAAAACTGTCTTTGTTGTCTTAGAAAAGGCAAGGCAACTTTGATTTCAAGTGGTAATGCAGCACCAAATTCTGATTTTTCTTGTGCTTAGCACCAAAAACCAGCTAGTAGCTCAATTGTCCCCATGGTACATTCTATCACATAGGACAAAATGACCTAGACACAACATTCCATGTGAGAATTGACCTGCAGACCTTGTAAGCAGCTCTAAGCTTTGTCCATATGGGGTAAGAAAAATTCCACAAAACCCTAAAAGGTTCTCTCAATTTTCAGGCTTCTATTAATATGGCTCTGAAGGTACTCTGAAAAATCTGTCTACAGTTTTTCTGTCTAGCCAGGATGATGTATGTATGCTCTGTATCAATTCAGATCCACAGTTTTGGAAAAAATCAAGAAAAATCATACTCATTTTTGTTTCTCTTGATAAGGCTCACTCAATAAAGCAGAAGCACCAAAATATAATCTATAAATTCATACCACTCTGAATTCATACAACTCATGAGACCCCAAACTTCTTAATGTCCCCACCTAACTGCTGCAAATGACTGCTCTGTACCTGGATCTCCTCAATGGTGTGAACGATGAATGTGTCCTGCAGATCTTCCATGGCCCCTTCCATCCAGTTATTGAAAGGGGCAGCTCGTTTGGCATACTCCAGGTACAACTGATCAATTGTTTCCAGTAGTTTCTCTGTCCTCTGTGCATACAAAAAAGAAAAAAGAAAGAAAATCAGGAGAGATGGCTGGAAAAGAATAATCACATAGATACATGGGTTGTCTGAGCTGTTCCTTCCTTTCAGACCTCCTTGGTGCTCCCAGGATGGCATGTTAGTAAAAATCTCTCTGCTGTTAAGAGATTAGACACTAGACAGATTTTTTTCCCTCTAAGAGAAATAAAATTAATCCAATGTCCTTTGAAATAAAACAAAAAGTAGAATTTCAGGCAGAATGAGCTTACAAAACACACAAAAAAAGTAAAAATAAATTAACAACCTGAGCAAACAAATGGCACCTTAACTGGGCTGGAAGAAAAGCAGCCTAAGCATACTGAAATGTAGCCTTTGCTTGCAGTCCAGGATGTTCTAGGAGTTCACAAGGGAGCTGGTATTGCTTGTGCCCACTGCAGCTTGGCCCCCACCAATGCACTACCCAGAAGGTCCAGCTTATAATGTATCTCACCTCCAAGGCTTCTCTACGTTTCTGGGTTAGGGCACCCAGATTATCCCACTGATCACAGATCTTCTGGCACCTGGCATTGACACTGGGAGAGTCGTAATAGTCCAGCTCACTATAAAGGGTGGGGAGAAAAAATGACAAGTCAAATAATAATCCCGTACAGAAGTAAGATAAACCTATCAGAAATCTTGATTAGTCTTGAGGACAGATTCAGACTAAGAGATCATGGTCACTGCAAATAAAGCAAGTCAGGATGATATCAGGATCTAGTTTAGGAACATGTTATGCTGAATCAAACAGCTTGGAACAGGACCACCCAAGGACTCAACAAACACTGAGGCTAGCTACCTGATGGGAATAACTTCCCAAAGGGAGAAGGGAGTATAGACTTTTGCTCAAACTGGAAATAAGCAGATTATGATCAGAGCAATTTGCTCCTGTATTCTGCTTAAGAACATTATGCAGTCTAACAAACTGTGCTTTATACATCAGAATGGAAACCAAAGATTTTATTAGGAACACTAAGAAACTGCTTAAGATGGTCCTAAGAATTGCATAGGTGGCAAGGAATAGCTAAATTACATAACCCAGTAAATTTATTTAGGACAATCCCAGAATAACCATGTAGGCTTCTCTCCTATATGCCTGACAAGAAGTGCTTTGCTGACATGTCTATAGACTGACACTCAAAGAACACAGGCTGGTAAAAGTATGACTGAGGAAAGGAGAGCACAGAGACACACTAAAGCTTGCATCCTTGCGTTGCTTTGTGTTCATGGTTCTGCATGTGGTCAAAGAGAGAGAAATCTGCAGGCAGAGGGAGACCAGCCAATCTGAGAAGTGTCAGCCTTGAAAGAAAAACCTAAAATAAATCACTGGAAATAAATCACTGAGTGACCCTGAGCCATCTGATGAGCAATTCTCTTAGCAGTAATGCAGGTTACAATCTTGCCTCCCACAGCCTTGTTTCTTCATGCCATTGTATTGACCTCCTGGGGTGTGTGAGCACAGCTGTTGGGGGAGGCCTCCAATAAACTAATTTGGGCTAAAAATAACTACTTTGCTAGGTTTTTAATTCAGATCAGTTGCTTGATCTACTTTGCTGCAGAGCCAGCACTGCAGATGAATGAACTTCTGAAAGCCTGACTTGCAACACACCTGTTCTAGACCTCTACAGCTAGGGAGGGGAACATGCCATGCCCCCAAACATTCCTGCCAGGGGAGCTGCAGTGGCTTCCTCCACAGCCTCTGCATCTCTCTGGCAGTTTCTCCAGGGCAGAAAAGAGCTCTGCCATGATTTTTCAGGGCATGGCCTCTTTGCTGAAATGGAAGATGGCTTTCATAACAATAGCAGAGCCTGCTGTTCTCACACTTTAGAAGAAATAACCTCTCCCACAGCTTAGGCCTCAGTCTTCCCTGTTGCTCTTAGAGCTGCAGCTGCTTTGGCTGACATGTAGTGTGTGCCTTGGAAGTGGCAGGTCAGGTAATGCTTGCTGACTAGACAGACTCAGTTTTAATCTTACTGACATGGAGGGATTGCCTTGAAACCTCCTCCTGTTCCAAGGTCAATCCTCCAGTGGACAAGAGAGCGATTCTGTAAATCTCTGTTGTTAAAGAAGATAATGATCTTGATCCAATAATCCCAATTTTTTAGAGAAAAACAGCTCTTCAGCCCAAGAGGACTGATCTTGGCCCCAGACATTAACCTCAGATCAATGCGATATATAAATCTTTTTAAAACAGGAAACAGTCAAGCCCAAGTAGTTCAGACTGTTTTTTGCCAAGAAACTTGCAGGGTTTCTAAACTTCCTGCATTGCAGCCACTAGCTCTTTGCCTGCCTGCTATCTCTAGCAATCCTGATGAGTCCACCATTTCTCCTGGTAACCTTTATTATTCCAGGAAAAGGAGTGGAGGTGATGCAGGAGGGAAGCAGGGGAAGAGCTGATCTGCTGCAAGGATGCCCTGCAGCAAGTGCTGAACAGAGTGCACATAGTGCAAGTATTCCTGGGGGAAGAATAAGGCCACGATGGGCTCAAGCAGCTTTATTCCAGCTGGAATAAGGAGGACTTTTTTTTTTTTTTTTTTTAATATAAGAGAATAAACTGAGATCCTCCTATCCTCTCCTCTTTCCTTCTGTTCCTGGAAAAGTATGACAGTGTTATAACTCTGAAACACAGCAGGTGCCAGCAGCAGGTCAGACTCTTTAGGAAAGGGTTCATGAGAGCATAATGAACTGGAAGAGGATGGAAATTTGGTTTAGGAATATAATTCTGCCTCCTCCTCAACAGCACCCACGGCTCATCCATTTCTTGGCCTGCTTTTCTGTGTCCGGATACTGGATAGCAGTATCCTAGATACTGTTTGGAAACACTGGGAATTCCCAGCATTTTTGTTTGGGGATGGATTTTTTGCTCTCCAAGAGGGCAAAGCTCGCTAAGCCTCCCTGGCCCCAAGGATGGGACGTGCGCTGGGGTGCCGTACTTGAGCTCTTGTGCAATAGCAGCAATCTGTTCCACGCGGTCCTGGTGTGCAGCCAGGTCGCTCTCAAAGGCCTCGTGTTTCTTCAGCAGGGCCTTTATCTCCGAGAGGGTTGCGGTTTCGTAATCCTTCTGCTGCAGCATTGCTTCCTTTCCTGGGGAGGGAGCCAAAGGACAGCAGAATGAAGGACAGGACCCGGGGTGGCCAGAGCCAGCTCTCCCCACCCAGGCACCCTCGAGGGCCCTCGAAAGGGCACCGGCCTCCCTCCAGCTGCCCCGCCCGGGGCTTGTCCCCCTGCCCGCTGGCATAGAGAAGCACAGTGCTCACTTTCAAACCACGAAGTGTGCGTTTGCCACTAACAACACTGAAGGGCACACAACGTAGCTTAAGCCAGCACTGTTGACACAGTTTATACTGGACTCCTCTCAGTATGTGCAAAATAGGTTATGCTGATCCTGTAAAAGCCAATGGTAGCATTTACTGTACAGAAATTTTCCCTCTGCTCTGTGGCTCCTCTCTTCTAGTCAAAGTTTTCACTTTGCCACAGTTAGGGAATGCCAATGTTGACTTCATGATGCAGAACAGAGATCAAGCTGTTTGCCACATATTGTTTTCTAATAAAAATAAGTCTAGCCTTCTGAAGAGGAAACTCCTAGAAAGACCCATGCACAATCCATCTCCTCCTCCATACATAACAGCAGCACTGTGCCAGGCAATAGGAAGCATGTAGGGTGGCATTACCATCTGTCCAGGACTCATGAATGGATGCCTTCTGCCGGAACTTCTCTGCCAGGTGATCCAGCCTCTCTAGCCTCCGGATCTCATTCAATAACCACTCCTCGTAGCCCTTCTCAGCCTGCTCTAGGCCACCCCAGGCATTGTTTATATCCTAGAGACAGAAACATGAGAAGGAAAGGCAAGTTAGAAGTTGGAAAGAAGATGTTCACCAGCATTGGTCTCAGTGAGCTACATGGCTCCAACTGATTGGAGGGAGTGAGCATGGGCTTTTCATGACAGAGGGCTCTGCAGACAAGTCAGGGAGACAAAAGTGTCAGACTTAAGACAAGCAGGACTAGAAGTGCCAGAATATAACTGTTTGCAGAAAAAAGCCTCTCTAAACACTTCTAGTTTTAAGGTTCCCCTATGTGAAACATTAATAAAACTCAACTGTTTCTGATAAGAAAGAACGAAAGCCACTGAGACATCTCCTCATAAAGACATGCAACTTGTGAAGAGCCTCAGAGTCTAATTTATACACAGGGAAGCAATGATCACTCGATCCCTCTCCTGTCAGGGCCTCCCTGATCTGTATTTTGCAGGGCTCCTCGCACAGAAAATCGCATTATGAAGGTGAGCATTCTATGCCCACCCATGGGCAGAAACAGTTTTGTTTTTCAGGCAGGTTTGGGGTATAGAGAAGCAGTCACCCCTGTAAAGGCCTGGAGGCATTCCCCAAGCTGGGGAGACGCAAAGGGTTTCTCTCACAGGATATCCTGTTATGTTACCCCCATTCTCTTCCCTCAGTCGGCCCTGTTAACCCGCTCCCCATCCCTGTGTCCCTCAGTCACTCCACCCCGACTTCCCCATTGGCCTCCACACCCTAACCCTGCCTTTGTACTGCCCCCATAGCCCCTGACAATTGCTTTCTCGGCCAGACCATCCCTATACTTGAACGTGGAACCTTCCCTTAAGCTTCGCCTTTGACCCTGGACTCTCGGCGCGTGTGGCTGGAATCAAACATTTCTGTAGAACCCATACAAAGACCATTCCTGCCTTTTTGCCAACACCACTACAGCAGCTATCCTGGCTCTCAACACACCCCCACTCACCGAGACCATTTTCCCTTCGGAGGGCATGAAGGCTGGCCTATTGCTGAGCCGCAGCTTGGTCTGCAAGGTGTTGAAATTGATCTCAAGTTGGCACTTCTCCTGGACCTTGGGGGGCTTGTGCAGGCGGCGGTAGTCCCGGAAATCCTCCAGTTTCTGCTGCATGGCCTGCATGGTGTTCTCTGGGGCTCGGTTCTCCAGCCAGGGGATGGTGCGACGAATCCACTCCAGCAGCTGGAAGGAGCAATAGCAAGAAGCCTTGAACTGAAAATTGTGCTGAAACTGTAGGTGTTGCTCTGATTTCATAAGGGACCATTGACTTTTATGTTTGCTATCAAAAAGATTCTGCCACCAGTGGGGCTTGTAGAGAAAAGTTTGCCAGCTTTTTTGGAAGTACTTTTCTTTAATGAGAAGCACATTCCCTACCACACTAAGTAGTACTGCCTGTTGCAGCAGTGCCAATCCAACATGCTTAATGCATAGCTTTTGCACAAGCAGACCAAAATCATATCTTCTCATTAAAATAAAGCCTTAAGAATTTTGCTGGACTGTTGCATAACTAAAGGATGCTGTAAGTCATACTATCTCCAGAAGAATCTGACAGGAGAAATCAAATTCTTGCCTTCAGTTCAGCCTTACACTTTTCCCAATCTAGCTTCCTCAAAGTCACTCCTGCTCTTTGAATATACATCCGTAATAAACCTATCTGGAGAGCTGGCATAATGCTAATGCAATAGGCAGCCTACTGTGTGAGTGCAGTAGTGCCCCATGCTTTTCAGATCAGGCTGAAGTCAGGCTTATGGGTTATGTTTGCCCTTCTGTTGTCCATCTTCTCATCCCTACTTATCTGCCACAAACTTACTTCAGTCCACATTTGGTCTCTCGTAGTTTTCCTGTTGTGAGTCTGTCAGCCTTCTTAGTTAACAAAGGCAGCCTCCAGCTTATATCTGACATAGATTCTTTCCATTATCAGAAAAATGTATATTTCTTTCCTCAAATATCTCTTATTCTCTGATCCAACTCCTGAGTTTTACAGTATATTAGCATACAAGCTATATGAAAGATGTAATGAACTTGTGTAGTCCTGAGAATGATAGTTAAACAGACTTGATTTTTTCTTCCTGTTTTAGCATCTCTGGGTTGGCTCCTAATGAATTGAGAAATTCAAAGCTTCTCTGTGGAAGCTTTCTGTTTTAAAGTAGATTGCTCTTGTCTTTAAGGTAACTTCAGTCTTTGAAGAGGAAAAATTAATTTTCTAGGGAAAATAGCAGTGGGTCAATAGCACTCCCCAAGACTACCTATCAGCATTAAATGCAATTCTTTTCTGCATACCACCACTCAGAAACCAACACCTACATCACTGGCCAGTTTTTCGTAGTCTTCCATGAGCTGTTCATTTTCTTGGTTGACTGCCAGCACCTTGCAGATACGATTTGCTGCTGTCTCCGCCTGACAAAGAAAAGAAAAACGGAAGAAGGGAATAATGTGAAAAAAAAACCCCAAACCAAAACTTGCAGCTTAGCTTCCTGCCACATACTTGCAGGTAAAATCTCCTACCCTTAGCTCTGGTAACCTGTCTGCACTTTGAGACACCTCTCCTGACCTCTCTGCTTTCCATTTGGCCTTCTACAATGACTTGGTTTCCCCCTTCTTCAGAGAGTCTCAGCTGTACTGATTCTACCCTCTATGCTATGGGACAACCTATGCTTTTCTATGCTTTCCTGGAGCTGCTTCTGTAAAAAGGCCTCGTTGTTTGCTTCCTATCAGAGGGACCCTGGCTACCCCTTCACAAAGACAGGGAGTTTCTGCTGCCACCTCCACTCCCCATACCAGCAGTCTGAGCTGGAACAGCAGTAACAGTGATCTCAAGCTGATGAGACTGTCTCTGAACTTTTTTTTTTATACAAGAAAGAACTACCCAGAGTTAACCCATAAACTGGACTTACAAGAAAACTCCTAATTTTGTTTGGCAGATTAAATGTTAGATACTTCTCTTAATCTTAAATTCTGCCCAGCAGAATTGTCTTCCAGTTTTCCCTGTATTTCTGGCACTGATTACAGGGCCACCTCCTTCCTGAAGCATACACCTACCATGTATTCAGAGTCTCATGATCCAGCTGAGAAGACAATTTCTTTTCCCCCCACTTTTTTTGGTAATCTTTCTGCTTACTCTTCCAAAACAAGTCTCACAATAAAAAAATATCCTACTGTTACTATTTAGGTTTGAAGGCTTTTTCTTTCTTTCCATTGTGAGACCAAAACCTGGTTCTCTGCGGGAGGCTCAACGTGTTAGAACATGAATTTGGAAAGTAAGAATCAGAAAAATCCCAGCTATGAACTCAGAAGCAGTCAGTCTGGTCTGGAGTGCCATGCATGTGCTTGGCATGGGGGATGTACAAGCAGACTGATCCTTGCACAGAACGTATCTGTGGGTTATCAGCTCCCATTATCATTACCATGGAGGGTACCATGCCACAAAGCCTGAGGATATGCCCCTGTGATGCATCAGGGGATTGCTCAGACCCCTCTTACCACAGTACAGCTGTGACCCTGGTGCCTGGGGAAGGTGCTAGAGGTACCCCTGGCCCCCTTGGGAGAAGTACTCCTTGGAGAGGCTAAGTGCAAATAAGGAGGAGAGGGTACATGCCAACACTACAACAAACCAACTGCGAACGCTATGTCCTGCCTCAAAACTACATTTAGGACTGACGCCAAAATAAGTTTTGCTGAGTTTATAGCTGGTAAGTTTCAACCTTTTTCTATTTTTAAAAGACCTTTTATTATCTGTTTATTCAATCTTCAAGGACATTTGAGAAAAAACCTCTAATTTTTGCAGCTGATGTGAAGAAGCAAGAATAGCAATAAAGTCACAGGCTGTACAGTGATGTATGGATTGCTAAGGTCCAGGGGACACAGCAATCTTTGTCTACTCATTTGTAGAATGACACGAAGCTGTTAAAGCATCTATTCAGTCATCTGCCCCCTCACTAAAGTGGACCAGCTCTGAGATACACAGATTATCAGCTAATTTAAAACACATCAGAGAGACCTGTATAGAAAAAGCAGCAGTTTCACTTAAAAAGAAATCTGCAAAAAGTGCAAACAATGAAAGCTTGTACTTTGACCTATTTTTAACTAAGGTTTGGACTCTAATGGAGTGTTTTTTGATATATAGAGAAAACTATAGACATAGAACCAAATAGTATGTCAAAGAGACATTGTTAGAGCTCTACCATGATATACCCAGTTACTGCAGGGACCTGGCAGTACCTAATGTTGATCTCAATCACTCCAGGAGAGGTGTTCATTTAACTTTCTTATTTTTACACCCCATGAGCTCACTGGAGCAGCAGCCAGCTGTGCAGGCAGGACCCCATTCCACTGAGGCATATTTACATGTATCTGATGATAGACTTTCTCCAGCTGCCCAAGTTTAAATATGTGTGTGTATATATGCATGTTGAACAACTGTCCAAACAAAAAGACCCTAAGAATGTCAGCAGTTACGACATTATTTGTATTATCCTAATGGCAGGAGTGTAGAGGCTTTCTTTCCCTCACCAGTACTTGCCTCCCAAAGGTTCTTGCCTTGGAACTGCTACTGCTCTACACAATAGTGTGCTGCTTCTGCAGCCAGAGCAAAGGCTCTGTGGCCACAATTACCATTAATGCCACAAGCAACATGTTACACTGCGCTCTGAGCAAGGCAGGACAAAAGGATGCCAGAGTTTTCAGGCAACCTTCACAAATACCCCCCACACTACTGCTAATGATCTGATCCATGGTGATGGCAACCTCAAAACTGAAGTGAAACACTTTTAGGTAAAAGAAGAGTGGCACACCAAGATGTTTACATGAGGCCAAGGCAGCTCCCCCTACACCTTCATTAGTTCATTGGAAAAAGCTATTTTGGCTTCCCCACACTGCTAAAGGCAATGATGAATTTAGGATGTTCATGCTGGCTCCAAAAAAGCCAAGATTCTCACAGGGCAACACTGAGAAGATGCAGAATCCTGGGGTCTGGAAGCTGCATACCTGTATTCTCAGAGAACCTGTGTGAGCTCATCAGCTTCAGTGCAAGCATCGTCCTGACACACTGTACTGCTTGCACTCAAGAGTCTTGGGGAGGGCAAGCCCAGGACATTCTGTGTGATACCACGCTGCTGTGTCTATGCACACGCTGTCTGGTGGAAATAACTGAACGGCAGCAATTTATCTGCCTTTTGTCTTTACTTCTCAACCATAACTTGAACTGCTTAGGATAGGAGCAGAGTTTGCAGTCTCTCTAGTTCATGGATCCAAGTCTTTCTGCTGACGAGAATCATGAAGGAAGGCATTCCCACAGTGCACTATGTAGGGATGCCTGCCTGTTGCTGTCCTCTAGCCTCAGGGGAAGATGCCTGCCTGCTGCTGTCCTCTGGCCTCAGAGGACCACTCCAAAATACTATACACCAAACACAATCTCTTAATAAAACAGCAAAACATTAGTTAGAAATTGCCACAAGTTTACAAAATATTAAGCCAACCAGTAGTTGCATGCATTTAGTGTGAAAGTCAGAAGCGGTTAGAAAACAAGCAAACCAACCAAAGCAAGTATACCTACAAAAATATATATAAAAAAATGGCATAGAGAAAAAGCAGCCATCTACATACACATGTCAGGCTGGGGACCCTGTACCTTCAAAGGCTCAGGATAAGAGAATGAAAGAAGCAGAAAGCGGCTCATGGGAGTCTCCCTTCAGGCCTGGTGGCAGTAATGAAAAATCTGGATGAAAAATTGAGCGATATCACAGTAAGTCACCTAACCCTGCATGAGGCAGCAACACAGTAACATCTGGGCAGGGGCTTGTACTCAGCAATCACTTTGCATTTGCCTGCAAGCTTGAATCTGTGTCACTTAGCAGCTGGCTAATTTATGACTAGGGCAGCTCCAAAAAGGAGCTGTGCCCCTCCCGCCAGGGCACGGTTGAGTTGCTGGCCCACCAGCACTGCTAAAAAATGAATAACCTATTAAATCTTCCCTGTAAGCCAGCTGGACTACATGGGACTGAAATTTTAATAACTGAGAAGCTTCATCTCTAGTTTCTGCCCCAGCTCCTTGGTTCAGGTCCTGAGGCAAGCAGAAGACTTTCAGTTATCCCAGGAGACTGAGGATCCACCTAAACTGCTGATCAGACCATGGAACCTGCTGAGCTGGTTTCCAAATCATGGAACGGATGCAGAGAGAAAAGGACGAGATGGGCAAGTGGCACAGCTGTTTCTGCAGCAGGTTACAACCTTCCTCATATTGTGGTTTGATGTTTCCTCATCTCGAGTTCCTCAGGTTAAGCAGACTGCATGGAGCAGTCCCTCAGGGACACCTGGCAAACAGCAGCCCTATCATGAGGCTGGCGTGATTCCTGAAACTACAGTCTTCCAGGGCAAGTATCGGCTGGCTGGAGCTTGCAGACTGGTCATGAGTGTTTTGAACAAAAAAACACAGGATCGCAGCAGAGAAGTAATGAATACACAAATTATGCCAAATGGGCAAGTCTACTGCACTGCTGTGGGACACGTTCCCAGTTCCTTGGAAACAAGACAGTATCACGTAATTTATATGAAACCGGGCAGAGAACAAAAAGCTTGAACTAAAGAGCTGCTCCTTGGAAACTACTGCTTGCATTTTCCCTCTGAAAGCCAGCATCAGCATGGAAACTGAATCAATGCTGGGACCATCAGCACTGCTTTGCACCAAGGAGATGGAATCTTCCTGGAGTCAGATTAGCCCTCAAGATGGGCAACACAAGGACTGTGTCTCAAATAGAAAAGGCCCGTCTGTAACATGAAGAACATAGTCTTGGATTTTGGATTTTACTGTTCTAAAACCTCCTATTTGATATTAGCAGTAATCTTGTGGAAGGGCCATAGCCCAGGCAGGTTATGACATGGGAGAAAAGAATCGACCTTTTCCCCTATTCAAAGGATTGCTTGCCCAAAGGCGATCTTCGGCTATTTAGTTCAAAACATCCTGATGTCAGGCAAAGAGACTTTGGAATAAAGAGGAAGCACAGGAAGAAGGGAGGCCTGAAGCTACAGAAATTGGCAATGCAGAGGAAAGATAAATAAAACATATAGGTGGTTTGGGAAACAGAGGAGAATTACAAGGAAGAAACAAGGAATGGAAAAGCACGTGAGTTTGGGAAAGCTGAAGGCCTGGTAGAAATGAACTTCATGGCTGGAGCACAGAAGTGCTATGTAACCAGCTCACAGGATGATTCAGCCTAGGAAAAGACCATTGACCTAGTGGCAGCTGAGTGTGGAAGGTGGGATGGCAGCCCAAGTGGGACAGGCTGTGATTTCCTGGAGTGGGTGGATTTGACTGTGGCACTTGTGGAAGAGCACTGCCTGACCAGGACAATGCCCACTATTTACTGAAAGGGTACTGCCTCTGTCAGAGCAGACATCCATTCATCTTCCAATGCCAGCTTTACCAAAAGCTTTCTCCTCTGCTGTGGAGTGAGACTGGGGGAAGGAGCAGCTCAAGTCTGTCCAAAAGGACATTTACACCACTTCTCCAGCAAGATTACAGATGGCATATCCAAATGCATCACTGGATGCACTGGGCTTCCCTGCAAGCGCCCTGGGGCGGACGGGGGTCTGACGTTCCTCACTGGAGAGGACAGGTGGGCAGGGCAGGGTGAGGGGAGGGGTTGTTAGCAGTAAAGTCTCACCTTCTGCGCCCCTGAGAAGGCGTGGTAGTAACATGAGACATAGGTCATTATGGCCTTCTCATCCGGCCTTAGCGTGCCTATAATATCTGTGCAGAGAAGGAAAAGAGGTTGAAAGGATAAAGTAAGAAGCAGCACATAGGATAAAACAAAACAATCATGGGTGGCGTGAGAGAGGGGGAGAAAACTTCCCATCATGCATTGCAGGACAGGCCAAACAGATTTCCATGCGGAGAGCTGGGAATTCGGATCAGAAGGTGGCTAGCAGTGTTGGCTTGTGGCTCAAAGCGGCACCCCTCCCTACCCCCCAATCCAGGGGGATCCTGAGATGAGGATCTGGGCTCTGCACCTTCACAGCTGCGGTCTGGGGGCCTGGCCCAAGGGTGCAAACAAGCTGTTTGGAGATGGGGACGCCCGCGCTCGAGGCCCTTCATACGCTGAGGAGCTGGAGATCAGAGCCTTCCCACGCAGAGCACTTCCTACACAGGATCTGCTCTGCTGCAACGCGCACTGCCTGTTCCTAAGGCACTCAAGTACAGGAGGCTGCTTGGTTTTGGCAAGAGATGTGTACAAGGTTTTACCCACAAAATGTTTTCCTTAAGTGACTCCATTACCGACAGAAAAATGGCTAAGCCAGAAGTAGCAAGGACTCAAGTGCCTGATTTCCAACATGGATGAGAAAAGAAGGGGGAAAAAAGAGCAACAAATGAACAAAACCAGTCATCTCTGTCATGGTAAGCAATGCTCTGTTGCAAAACCAGCATGGAAGTACTTGTTAGACATGCTTAGTAAGCCCCAGGTGAACTGGGACTGAATTTATGGCACAACTTGAGAAAACAGCAGGTTCAGACCTTGAAGCAAGGGTGCTGGAACCTGCAGCATACATAAGGCAAAAGATAAAGCTTTGGCCATTCATTAAACCCTTCACAAAACCTCAGTCAGCTCTGTTTCTTCAGCTTTGGAAAAGGAAAAAAATAAAAAAAAAGTGAATAGGTATCTGTATTATTTCCCATGGGGGAGGCTGCAGTTTCCTATTTGGCAGAGCATCTACGTGGTGGTGTTTGCTTTTTTTAAGACCAAGCATCCTAGCTCAGATTTACCAGGATCAAGAGGTACAGGTTCTTGGCCATCAGGACAGCAGTTGATAAGGCAAATGGAGAAGGCAGAGCCCCCCACTCCCTTAAATTTGCATATGTGCCAAAGTGTGGCATACCTAAGTGCCACTGGAAGTACTGCTGACTACAGGGAAATGGAATTCCTGGCTCTCCTGCCCCATGTATTATATCTGGGGCACCACTTTGAACCAACAGCCAACTCTACCAAGAACATAATAATAAAGATGCCCGTAGCTAGAGAGGAGAGAGAAAGAAAAAAAGGTTTGGACATTAGCAACGGCACCAGGTGTGCTCTGTGGAGGGAGCTTGGAATCCTGCGATACCTTCTGGGCTCCTGAGAAGGCGTGGTAGAAGCTAGAAACATAGGTCATGATGGCTTTCTCGTCAGGACGGGCAGTTCCAACAATGTCTGTCAAAAAAAACCTCACGTTAAGAGCATAATCAACTGATGGGAGGAAAGCAGAGGAAGGGTAGAACCACAGCTGTCCAGGAGGCCTACTGCGGCGTGTGCGTGCCAGAGCGACTCCACAGGGGCTTCCCAGCATTCCCCAGAAGATGGGTGTGTCTCTGAACCCAGGATCACTCTTCTGGTTGCCCACCCTCATGATAAAATTTCCTCCAGAGTCCAGCCAGGCTAAGGCCAGCATATGTCAGCATGTCTTGTGTCACAGCACTTCCCCATCCTGAGAACATTACTGTGATTGGTGGACTGAATCAATCCAAACTGGCATTAGGTTGACATGACCTTTATGAACATATTATACTGTAATTCCTCCAGGCAGTTCCATTCTTCTGGAAAGATACTTTCTCCCTTCTTTTCCATGCCTCCCTCCTCCATTTCAACACAATGATGGCTTAAATTTCAAGCGGCCCTTTCATTAGTTTCAGGGGAAACTCAACACCTCCAGAGATCAGAATTAATGGTGTGGAGGAATGCACATTAGCTCGATTCCATGAGAGAGGAGATCAGTAAAGAGTAATGAGAACTTCTGCCAGGGGCCCTCTTTATCACTGTTGCTTTTGCTGAGACCTGAAGCTAGATCCGCTTATTTTGGAGGTGTCTATATTTCCTACAGAATGGCAGGAAACATTTGAATCCACTTTGGAAACCTCATGATTTTTATTTTTTTTTAACCTCAGTATGATGAATACAGGGAAAGCAAAACTCATCTCTGGGTATGGAAATACTACCTAGGAATATGAACATCCTAGTTACTGAAATATAGGTTCACTGGGTTTGGCTGTCCTATTCCCACCTTTCCTCTTTGCTCCTCTCACTCCTTTATTTAACAAAAATCTTCAACTACTTCTCCTGTCCAACCCAAGTCTGAAATACAGTTTCTACCACTGAAACCAGCTGGCTTTAGGCAAACGGCCAACAACCAGTGAACTCTTTTAGACTGTTATTTGTACTCCAGAATTAATCTTCAAAATCTATTGCCAAGCTGGTCCTGACAAGGCTCTGAAAAGTAATTCTTGCTGTCCCAGTGGCCTCAGGAATGCAGTTGTAATCAGCAGCAAAAGCATCTCTGAACAACATGGAATTCTGCCTTGGTCTCCAGACCCAGTCAGAGAAGGATCTTCATGCCAAACACCTCTGAGTAGTTTAGTATAAGAAGATAATAATAGTAATAATAGTAATAGTAGTAGTAGTAGTAATAATAATAATAATAATAATAATAATATCATGCCCTCAAAAGGAAGGACACCAACAATGGCAGAAAGACCACAGCTAAAAAAAAACCCCTGTAGCTAAAGGAACAGAGTCCTACACCATACACTAACCCAGTATTTGGCCTGAGAATTCAAAGGGAACACTTCAGTCAGCAGATGACAGGTCTTACTCATCTCTGCCTTGTGTGTCAACCCCAAGCTAAGATCTCCATGCGAGACTCAAAAGACTAAAGAACAGAGGAGGAAGAGAGAAGCAGAACATGTGACTCATTATTCCATTTTAACTTCTTCCCTATACATTTACTACACAGTCACACAGGGAACATTCAGAGGCTACTGAAATATTGTACAAAAGAAGTCCACCTAGGAGAAGTGGAATTTTTTTTGAGAAAAACCATGTTAAAAGCTGCTGGATTCTACTTTACCTTCTGCATCCAGCATCTTCGGAATATCCAGGTATTTCTCAGCCACATCAAAAGCTGTGTTTAGATTAGTGAGAGGATCATCCTGGTAAAGAAACAGAGGAAGAGCATCAGCATCAACTTTTAACAAGGTACACAGCATTTCTTTCAGAAAGAGCTTGGTTTGGGTTTCAGGTAACTGTGCTTGTCAGACAAAATTGTGTGTGAAGCCTCATGCAGCAGGATGAAATAATTAGCTTCCTTTTAAAAGAAGAGCCTGGGGACTCTTGGTACAATAATTAACATCAAGTCTATGCACTTGCAAAAAAAAAAGGCATAATGCATTTTGTCTTGAACCTAGTTATAAGTAAAATTAGTTTCACATCATACTGATAGTAAACGATGAGACCACATCTCACATTTACATCTCATG
This sequence comes from Sitta carolinensis, assembly GCA_032173965.1. Classification (NCBI taxonomy): domain Eukaryota; kingdom Metazoa; phylum Chordata; class Aves; order Passeriformes; family Sittidae; genus Sitta; species Sitta carolinensis. Next base: position 11,532,630 of record JAVUNC010000006.1, on the reverse strand, counting down.
CTTATATTTAGGTTTGCAACTTCCATTTTAAAGAACTGCAGATCTGTGTGTCTGTTAGAACATCTAAGCAATACTTAAATAGTAACAACGTTTCCAACGGGTGCTGTCCTTAGCTAGTGTACAGTTCCTTGAACACCAGTTGAGTGGGAGGAAGAGAAATGTTTCAACAAATCTCTACAAAATAAATACATATAAAAGTACCCATTTTGCCTTGAGTATGGCTTTTCCTTCTGCAGGAAGGTCTTGTAATTTCCTTAGCACATTTCTATTCCTCTCTAATAAATTTTCTGTAGATTTTAAAGAGCCACACAATAAAGCATGAAATACAAGTGTCATTGAAAATGAAAGACTCTCTGAAAACTGTGTCCAGCATTCAAACATAATAATCAGCAACAAGACATTTGCCAACCTGCCTAAGATTCTCATACCAGCTTGCTCCTATATTCCTGTATAACCATGATACTTCATTATTCTGAAGGATCAATTCACTTAATGGGTGACAAATTACATTTGCATTATCAGTTTCTACTGTTGAGACATGTGGCTTTCACTGGATATAAGGTAGTACTTAAACTGCTAGTGTTTAGCCATCTTGTTTGGTGTCTTTCGAGGGAGAGGAAAGATGGAGTGGTACTCTCCATATTGTCATTTGTGCCATTCACACTAAGACCCACATAAAAAAAGAGAAAATAGGCAGTAAAATTATTTTACCTTCTTTCTAGAGTGACAACCATGTTCTGCTTATTTTCTATTTGAATCATGTGCCTTTGCTTATTGCACTGACCTGGAAGATTAAGCTGTGCCTGAACTCTAATCAACAGGCAGTTTCCTTTCAACCCACCCAGCGGGAAAGATGAAGCTAGGCAGGCTTGGGCAGACAGGGTATGGGCATGAACAGAACTTCCTTTATGGCACTGGTCATTATGTAGCCCTCAGATTACAACCTTCATGAACTAGGAAACTGAGCTGCTCTGCAAAGCAGTTTCCTGCAGCATTTCCCTAGGAATCAAGCACGTATTAGGCTGGCATCCAGTATCAGCAACATATTCCTTTGGGTGAAGGTCTCCATCATACAGCAATGCTTTACCTATCAAAGTAAATCACACACAAAGGCCACTAAAAGAGACAGTGATCTTTATTAAATCCACTGGAACAAGTCAATTTTAAGCAAGGTAATGTTGTAGGCATTCTGAGATGAAGCCAGCAGCTGTCACATACAGCATGACAGCGTCAAATCCCTATATTCCAATATAATACACCTTCAATGGTGACTACATCAGGCAGTGGATTTTTACTGTTCTCCATCTACAAGGAACCACCCTATGCCATGGAATTAGAGGAACCACTTCAATTTCAACCTACTTGTCTTCTGTGCCTGATGTGGAGAAACCTCTGTGAACCCACAGTGTAACCAAAAGCCTTATCTGAGGAGGTGAGATTAGCTGGTATATAACCTACTTTGTTCACTGAGAGTAGCTATGGCCCTAGCTTCATTTAGGAAGAAAAAAATAGCAGATTTTCTTTTACTCAAGTGCAGGAGCATCCAGAAATGCCGAATGGCAGCTCCCTTGCCAGTCTTCCCTTAGCACACGTGCCATTTTCTATTTCTGTAAACATGTCACTGTGGAATGAATCTCGCCCCATGCTGACCATGACCATCAGGGTTGTTAACACCCTGACAGAGTGCTTAGTATTAACACAAACCCTTCCTTAGCATAGACCCATCTGAACAAGCTGCATGAAGATCTGCCAGCCTCTCCTGGAGGAAAGGGAGGAGAAAATCTCCCACTGCAGATAGCTTTCCTATCAGTTTGCAAGTAACAACACCAGAAGCACTGTTGCCAAAGGTTAAAAAGAAAATTTTGGCTGAAAGCTGGGAGAGGTTTCCTGATGGGAAAACTTACTGGGCTTGGGCAGTCCCAAAGGAAGGGCTGGAAGTTTTAACATGTGGGAAACTGGAGACTCACTTAGATAAAGCAGCACATTTCTACTTCAAATATAAGAAAGATGTGTGATCACAGGATCTCTCAGGGAATGAAACTAAAGATAGTGCTACTGAAAGCAAGCTACTTAAGTCCAAGACTAGCTTGGAGACGAGCAAAGGGCGACGCTTGAATAAGACTGCTCCCTTTAGGAAAAACTTCACCCCTCAAGAACAGTGGAGCAGCTCATGCCAACAATGATGCTTATTTGTGAGTGCCAGGGGTCACAAGCCCTATAAAATTCCTCCCAACTCCACCACTTTCAGTTCCATCCCACTGTACACCAGCTAATCATTATTTCAAATCACCTGTTTCAGATTATGCCCATGAAAGGGGCAACATAATAAAGACTGGCCAGGCAGCTCCAAGCCTTGCACTGCTGCACCACGGCTGCAGGCACACTTTGGGGACCCAAACACAGCAGATCAAACAAAACACAAGTCACCTGTCCCCTGATTCCTTCCACAGCTGAAACACACACCCAGAAGAGCACTGACCCAGATGAGGCTACAGAGGTGTCTTGGCAGCAATTCCATTTACATAAACATAGAGGCAGGCAGAGGCATGAAAAGGAACAGTAACTTGCCAGACTCTAGCTAGGCTAGCCACAAAGAAATCTGTAGTTTTACCATGGAGGAGGTACTTTGTTTTGGTGGTGGCAGACAGCAAACCTGCCCTAGACAGATGCCAACCTAGCTCATTCTCTGCTTTTGCTGACTAAAGACTTACCACGGCTCTTCATCTTTGGCCACAACCCTAATTCATGCAGGGACTCCTCTCTTCCTCCAGCTATTTCCAAGTCCTTGCAGCACGCAGGGTTGCCATGGTAATTATTGCAATGTAACATAAAAACCATCTATTAACTAGCCATGGGGAAAGGAGATGGAAGGGAAGGAAAATCGAGAGAGAGCAAGCACTTGCTAGATCTGCCAGAACTGAAGACACTAGGAAAGAAATCCAAAACTCATGTTTTCAGAAATATCTGCATATACTGTACACAGCAGTACACAGACCATGGTTCTATACATATTGTGGTATATGAGGGGGTGTCAGAGCCAGCAATCACTGTACTTGACATAAGTATCTTAGATGTGGCTCACAGTTGAGCTACAGTCAAGGGTAAAAGGAAGAAGGGAAACCTCCTCCTCCACACACCCCTCACTTGCGGACCACGAGCTGAATCCCAAGACTTATCTACAGTGAGCTGAATAATAGCAGACAGATCTGCACTAAACAGAAACTATCTAACCAAGTAGCTGGGGTGTCAGGGAATCACCAACACCAAGCTGGACTTGTACCTGTTGTTTTGAGGCTTGGACTATAGAAGTAACTCTAGCTAGTTAGTGCCTGTATGCAGTAAAGAACTGTGTTTGTTCCACTAATACAGCTAGACTAGGAAAAACAGCCAGGAACAAACTCAATACAAAACAGTGCTGATGAAAGAAGTTGCTAAATTTTGGGAAGACATGTGGCAACTACACTGGCTGGCTACCTTTTCCAAGTATGCACTGCCAATACAGGTCTGTAGCCTAGACACTTTCTCTGTGAAAGAGCAGAAAACACGAGCTGTAGAAGAATGCCATCCAAACAAGAAGTACAGTGTGCTCTGAGCAGCTTGGACTGATTTCACCTCTATCTCAGATTTGTGTGTATGGGTATACACAGAAACACACACAGCATTGCCAAAGGCACACACAACTGAGATGCCACTAATTGCTCCCTAGAGCTGGAAGAGAACTTGGTGCAGATCTCTAGTCTACTATCCACTGTAATGGCTGCTTCTCAGTACCCTCCTCTGTGTTTATACATTCCACAAATGGTTTCAAATATCTAGCATAAAAAAGGTTAACTTCCCTTAAGCACACATCAACTGCCAGAGCTAAAGACTAGGTTCTAAGTTCCTCCCAGCTATTTGCTCAAGATTTTAGCTGTTATAGAGTTCTCTAACATACATTTAATCTCATCTCTTTAGAGTAACTGAGGCAGAACAACAAAAATGATAGTGTGTGTGAGAAGACTTAAGGAGGACAGAGGGAACCGGATGAAGGATGGGATCAAAAGCAAGCAGAGATCAAAAGATGCTGGTTCCATTATAACCTTACTCCAAAAGTAGGAAAAATCTCCTCTCGTGTACATTGAATTTGGCTATAACAACCACCCTATTTTTCACCCTAAAAAACCTGCAATCAAGATCAACAAATAACTCATTTTCCTTCCCTCTGTTTTCACTTAGGTTTGGCTTAGGGATTTGTTGAATAACAGAGTGCACTGTAGCATTTACCTGCCTGGGTTTGTCAGGTGCACATAGCTGCATTATTTTCTCAAGATTAGGCACAGAAAATGTTACTCTAGTAATTCCTTTTCTTCTTGCTGCTGTTTATGTAAACAGGTACCATCTCCCCCCGCTGTTTATTCACCATGTGCTGACTCCAGACACTAAAAGTGATCAGAAGAACTGACTGCTCTGGAAGACAGTAAAAATTACTGAAAAGCAGATCAGACATTCTACAATTCATTGCCTCTGGGATGCAGCTAATTTGATTAGGTCGTTGACATTTTTTCCATTTGCATGGTGGTCCAAGAGTCCAGGTCTGTTGGTGATGGGTTCCTGTGTTTATTTCCCTAGCTATTGTTAAGCACGCATGCACTTAAAACACCCAGCCCAGGAGACCTGATGGACAAGCTTTTTGTGTTAGCCCCAGCAGTGGCACTTGAATTATGCTCTTGGTGACATTTCACTATGCTCCTGGTGACATGGGCACAGACACAGTGAAACTGGATCTCAGCAGACTGCAGGAAAGCCAGTAGGATAAGAACCCAGTTTGATCTTCTATTGCACTTCTGGGTCATGACATGGGAGTACTTAAGTAAAATAGAGTTTTCTGACAAATGCTTTTTTGGCACCTGATACCTACGTGCTAGGAGAAGCCCAGAAGCACTGCAGATGACTCAGTGCTAAGCTGGAAGCATGTGACAAGTGTCCAGTGAGGGCACACAAACCCCTCAGTGAGCTATTGCATTCTGAACTCCAGCTAACTGGTTTCTATCCAAGTCTCCACAGAAATGTTAAGCCTTATTTGACTCACTAGTCTGTGACATTAGCACAGAACTATTCTCACATTTGGTGTTACTGAGTTTACCAGCTTTTGCTCATCAGCTGGGACTGGGGCACGTGTGTCTCACACAAGGCAGTCTGAAAGCAGGGAAAGTCAAGCAGGAAGCTCATTAAGTTCACGCTTCACTAAGAAGCCTGAATGTACTGATTCATTCCTCCTTCCTTCCCCCCCAGTCCTGCAACTGCCAGCTTGTGCTGAAGTTCTCCAATTATGTTTATCAAGCTAATTCTTTTCCCCCTCTTTACTTCTAAGGTGCCAAGTATCTGGTCTGATAGACAAATGAATTTGTACCTTTCGCAGCTTCCCATAGTCGATGAGCTCTGGACGGTGTCTATGAATTAAAGCACAGAAACCAAGGCCATCCTTCCAACTACAAGAGAAACACAAGAGAGAACAATGAACACTGTTCAGCCATGGAGACACACAGTGGTGAGCACTAGGGAAGGCACCAAGGTGGTGAGACAACTAATTCTGGTTTAGTTTCCAACTAACAGTGCTTCTGTAAGTGCTGGGAATGAGGGATATCTAGTATGTGCATGAGACTGCAATAAAAATTCCTTTCGACCCCTACAAAAAATCCACTGTGATTAAGACTTGCCCACTGAGTCTCGTTTTTGGCAGTTCTCTGTGCTGAACTCTCTGCACATGTCCTGTGCAGCACATGAGCTGAAGGTTGAAAAAAGGAAAACACAAGCCATAAAGGAGGAACAAGTACATTCCTCAGGGAAAAGGCAGATGTCCTCAGCTAGCTCCACTAAAGTATTGACAAGCAGGATGGCAGGTTAAGCTTAGAAGTGCTTTATGTTATATGGTTCATACAAGGCTCCAAGATGTGCTGGAAAAAACCCCTATTATGCAGAATTTTCACTGAAACATCTGCCAGTTTGGAAATATGAAAAGCAGAGTAACAGAACCTCTTATTCCTTCCCAGCTTTGCCAAACTACAAAAGTCAGGAGGTAATCCTTTTTTTCATGGTTCCTGAAGTGTTTTGAGTTTTCACAGAGCAAAAGCTCTCTTGCTTATTAGCCCCATGCCACAAACGCTGCTCTTGGAGGACTTAATGCCCTGAAGAACTTTATGAAAGCAGCAATTGTAACCTGAATGAGAAACTGGGATGATGGGTACTTGGATCCTCTTAGAACCTCTGCCTTCAGTTTCCTAGGTATCTTTTTGGACCACACTGTTTGTTACTTATATAAAGTGCATATGCACTGCCCTGGGAGGTCTGTTGGGAAAATTGTTGAACATACTGAAAGACATAGGAAAATAACACAGATTGTAAAGCTAAACCCTTGCCTGTAACTCACCTGATATGGAAGTTCTGGATGTTTACATTTTTGTACGGGGCTGTCTTCCTCTGACACCATAACAAAAGTCCTTCTTTAGCAGATGTTTCTAGAGAGAGAAAGAAAACATATCAATTAACTCATTTGCTTAGAACACAGGAGTCTCTGGAGCACACACTAGAAAACCATCACCAATTCCTCTTTGGTAGAGACTCCACTAAATTGTGCTTCATTTAACTTCACTTGCCAGAGAATTTCTTGTTGGAAAAGTCTACTAGGTAGTTTTGTTACTAGTATCTTCTTAATGAGGTCCAGTAATAAGGAGATAGCTTTTTGGGACTAGAGAGTCTTGTAGAACTCCTCAGTGATAGGGTCATTTTCAGGACTAGTCCCTAAATCAAGCTCCAACACTAAAGTTTATTTTCAGGCTTCGTCATCTTTTTGAGCTACCCTTGAAATCTCTTTTAAGAGAAGCATGTGAAAAACTCATCTTGGTATGCTTGAGCCTGCCATAAATATTCATGACATGTCAGGACAGCTTGGGAAGGGCAGCTCCCTACAATCTTTCAGTGACTCACTTAAGAGCACATTTTGGGCCATTTAAGTGGCAAAGCCATTTAGTTACCTAGTTGTCCATTACTGAACAGTGGCAGGAAAGAACTAAAATTTACCTTCAACTGAGATATCCTGAATGGCAAAACGAAGGATGATGGTCCAGATCATTCCAAGGGTCATTTTAACATTGCCATCCACAATTTCTATGAGAAAAAAAGAGGTAGAAAGAAAAGAAGACATAAGGTTGCAACCACTAATCTTTAAATCTTAAAACAAGGGCACTGGGGAACACTTCCTTTTGCAGAAGGGAGAAATGGAATTCCTGCTAAAACCTGGTTTTCCCTGCCTTCCCAGATGCTCTGCTGATAGGTACAATACAGTACCCAATAATTAGACTGGTTCTTTGCAGTACAATACTGGGAGCAAAACAGACACAGATGATCCCAAAGACTGGGAATAAGCACTAATTTAGATCTGTGTAACTCCCCACAGTGGCCTAAAACCACCTTCCTCAGTTATAATTGCTACTGCTTAGAAGTCAGAGAAGCCAAACTGAGAAAAGGAAAAGCCTTCCTTCTCTTATCCCACATCTACTCCAAGTCACCTATTTAACTGCCCCAGCATAAATATACCAAAAGAACCCGCGACAATTCCCAGAGCACATGAGCTCTGACAGCTGGTTTTGTTCTGATACCACCAAGAAAACCATACTGACATAAACATTTTAATTTCAAACAAGCCTAAATACATCAGACTGCCTGTATAGGATTTTCAGTCATGTAATTGCCAAAAGACACAACAGAGCATTTCTCAAAGTCCACGCGTCCTGCTGGAAGAGGAAGCAAGGACTCATGCTGACCAGTCTGTGCAGAACATAACCTAAACATGACTGGGAGCAGACTGTGCTTTACTGCTCTTTAGGTTCCTCAATATAAATCAGCAAGGGTCAACAATTGGAGGTTTCACAAGGCAACTGCTTGTGTGTGTGTGAGGTATGACCTGTGTAGGATGGAGGATCAAGGTTCTGGGGAGACACGTTTGGGGCAGTGCTGGCCCAGAAAGAAGCTTGCACCATGTGTGGAATAGAGCCAAACAGTCCAAACAGTGAGCAGATGGGTCTCAAGTACTGATCCTCAACATCTACAAAAATTTCACAGATATCTATATACAGTTACAGAATTTACAGCCTTCACATTTTTGGATAGTGAAACCAGCAGAGCTGCTTTCTCCTACTCGTTCTCTGACAGGTCCCTGTATGGCAGAATCTTTCACAAAGAAATGACAAGTTACAGGAGTATTTTCAGTAAGAAAATGGTTAAAATTAACCTACTGTTTGGCGGTAGAATAATTCAAGTCCCAAGATGATTGTCAGACACCATTTTTGTACTACCATAGACACCTCCATGCCACTTCTTTCATAAAGCTGCCCAGCAGGAACACGTTGTGTTCTGGGGCAAGTACAAATTGCAGTATAGGCAACTGACACCTAACTGGATACTGACACAAAAATAACAGTATTTGAATTTTTCCTTTTAAACTGTTAAAAAAATGCTTTTCATCTTACAAAAAAATTTCAAAATGTGAACCTTGTGGTATTCAGAACCAACAGACCAGCAGCACACACCCCAAAACCAAATTTTCAGAAATTCTGTCCACACTCCTGAAAACTTGTGATTTAGAGATATATGTCATGTAACTTCCAGTGTAAATCAGAATTATCAAACTCTACTCTCCTTTGACATACATCTGAATTAGTGCTTTACAGATGCAAAAGACAGAAAACAAGACACGCTACCTTGTCCTACTGCAGTAAAACTCTGTCTCTGCTCCTTTCTAAACTTAGAGTACACTAAGGTCTCTTAGTGGGCCACCAGTTTACCCAGAATTAAACAGCCAATAACTTTTCAGTTCAGTACAAAAGCCCTACAGTTACTTTTGCTGGCATGTAGAAACCATGTTTGTCTGGTGACAGTTTTCACACAAATTAATTTTTTACAGACATTTTGAAGTTGGGGGTTGTCTGCTAGGCTGATGCAAAAAAATGTCATGTGATGGCAAGTATTCAGTTCTGTACTTTTTACATTCTTCTCCCCTCCAACAGAGCACTGCAATCAACTTAAAGGAAAATCCTTACCATTTTTACAAATACCTGAGGTACTGCAGCTAAAATATACAAGAAAGTATCTGTATTTTCAGCTTGTTTGTTATGTTCATGTGATAGATACTCATGGGGATTTTCAAAAAGCAAAAATCCCAATGCTTGTAAAACCCACAACAGTTGGCAGGACTCTTCTAGGATATATTTAAGACCTAAAACTAAATTGAGCTCTTTAGTTTAATGGGCTTGATTAAAATCTGATGACAAGACTTTAATGCTGAAAATGCTTCATGACTCAATCAGTGAGCTGAAACAGGTAATTAATATTACTGCTCCATGGATTTTAACTGGAAATAAAGGTTCAGACACTTAAATAAAACCAACAGCATTAAGTTGCTAACACTGCATAAGAACTCGGCACTATCTTCTGGTCATGTTCTCAAATTCCAGTTTTATAAAGTCAGCAGGTGGAATTAAGGTGGAAGCATCCCTTCTTCCCAGTCCTCTTCACAGCACTACCCATTTAAAAAGGAAGATGTGCTCCCTGATCCCATATCTGATTATTCCTTAGCAGTACACCAAAACAAAGCTGCTGTGGAGGAAATCCAGAATATTTCTATCACTTCATCTCTACATGTCATTTTACTTTACAGAGTACCACCATCTATGAAGCAGATACTGATGTCAGTGAGATCAGTCAATGATCCATCCCAGGAACACATTTAACAAGCCACACAATCCTCTGTCCTTTTTTTTTTTTTCCTCCTGCTTTTTGAAATAAGAGTTGACAAAATGGTTATTATTTGTTAGAAGCAGGCAAGCTTTTTTCATTTCTAGTGCTAAAAATCTTCTCCTGGCACTCTGGTTATAAAGTCAACCAAGCCTGATCAGAAGACTTTATGCTCTTTGGCCCTCACTCACTTGGTTTTCCATCCCAACATTCCCCACTGCCAACCTCCTTTTCCTTCAGAATTCACAACCCTTCATCTGCTGCCAGTCTCTTTCTAGTATAGTAGAACAGACCAAGAAAAAAAAGTGAACAACATGGTTGCAAAACAGGTTTGCATATGAAGCTTTCTGCTTCCTGGTGATGAAGAAAAAGAAACCCCACAGGAATTGTTAAAATATTGAATCCAACACTACGAAGCTAGAACAATCTAATGTTTAGTTAAAGACAATCTGCTTGTTCCCTGCTGATATAAGGAAGACTCAGTAATGTGAGAGCAGTTCACATATTAAAAAGGCTTGCAATCAGACAGTATTTACTAAAAGCCTGACTCTGCTTTCCAAGTGCTCTTTCTAGGCAGGGCCTCTGCAAGCACTGTAGCCACTTGAACACCAGCAGCTGTTGAAGGAACAGCAGCAGCAAGCACATGTTATCAACGTGATTTACATTCAACTTGAGGGCTGATCAGCTGGCTAAAGCTGGTAAGGCATCTGCATCCACTAGAAGGAAATCTTTTGCACTAATGAATATACTTCCACCCAGCTCCTATCATTGTACCAAGTATGTAAAACCTACAGTACTGGTTGGCCACAGAGACATGCCTTTTGAAATGCCACCACCTCTTTTAAATGCATGAACTCATTTTGAAAAATACAAAAATTATTAGGCTTCCTTTCCTGTTGTGGGTAGCTAGAAGCAGAATCAACAACACAGAAACTGTTATCACCTCCTAAATACTTCTGAGCTGCTCATGAACCAGTCAGGTTACCCCCTGGAGAGAAATTGCAGGGCATGAACAACTGGCAGAATAGCATGATCTGGGAATGTGAGACAGAGAACAACAATGGTGACAAAATAAAGGCTGCCCTGCACTTGGTTTGTCAAACAAAAGCCAAATACAGCAGGACAACTATCCATGCCTCTGCCTTCAGAAAGCACATTGCTCCTGATGGTCCTGTGGGATTTGGAGAGATAGCTGGCATTGTTAGTGAGGGTGTAACTCTCAAGTCCCTAACAGAGTGGACAGGACATAGGTACAAATAAAATGCTATGCTTCATTCACTGACATAGGGAGACCCTATTTCTCCCCTCTTTTCATAGTGCAATAAATGTAGGCTTGTACTGCCTGGTGCTTCAGTAGGTGTACACTCAGATGGGACTTTTGAAATCTCCAAGCTTTATTTCTCCTTTTACTTGTGCAGGTGAGAACAGGGGTCGGTTCATCCAAAGTTATCTGTATGTTGAAGTAAGAAAGATCTTTTTAAGAAAGCAGCAACTTTCTACACAGATTTGAGGCAAAAATAAACCAGTCTTAGCATGACATACTTGACCTATTCAGTCTGTTAAATCCCAGGAGCATTTGACATGAGTATGGAATCTATTACAGCAAAAGAAGGCTCCTGAGGTGTCAGATAACAGTGAGATTTAAAAGCAGATGAAAACCATTTGGCTAGAGTCTTCCTTGATCCAGATTTACACAGATCTGCTGTATGCCACAACATACTTTGATTCTATGGACTCTGGCTAACAAAATGTTTAGATTAACACAAAACAAAAACCCCAAAAAACAGGACATGGCTGGCCAGTATGTACAGAGAACCACAGCTGGACTGCAGACAATTCACACAGGACCTTGCTGCCCAGCAGATACCCAGAGATGGAACAAGTCCCTGAGGTAAGGAGCATGCTCCTTCAGCCAGTACCACCACACTGCTGCTGCACGGTGGTTTTCTTCCCTGGGAGAAAAGCTCCCTAGAAAACTTTCTACATCAGTCCAACCTGACCAAGGCACCTACCGATCACTTTCTTGGTGCAGAATTATGATCGACTCATTGGCTTTGACCTTCTACCTTGCTGCTGCATGATGTACTTTACAAGTCTCAAGGAAGTCCCTAAAATTCATGCTTCAGAAAGGTTCCTTTCATAGATAGAGTAAACTGCTGTGCTGTCCACAGTAAATGACCATTTTTATAGCTGATGTGCAGTTTACTGCACACCAAGCACCTGGTGGGCTGGGCAGAAGTTCCCTGCAGCAGGTTATGTTCCCTGGTGACAAGCAGAGTGGCCTGGGCTCGCTCTGTGTGCACAGGCAGGCACTGGGGTGGGAGAGTCCAGGCTGTGACCACACTTAAACAGCCTGAGCTGGCATCACAACACAGGCCTAAGCACTCTGTATAAAAATCAAAGCTAACCTTAGACTGCAGTGCCATGTCACCTTTGGCAGTTAGTTTAAAGAAAGCCATATGTATTGTCCACGTAGCTGCAAAGGTACCAGGACAAAGGAATGCCAGGAAATATTTGGCAGGGGAGTTCAAGATCACTATTCACATTGATAGGGATCATACTTCTGTCACAAAATGGTACTTCACAGACTGTTTCTGAACAGGGTAACTGCTATGAGTCCATACTGAATAAGTGGGCCCTGGTGATCTTTGGTCACAGATCATTTGACTTGCAAATGATTTCTAAGTGCTGTGAGATGCAGTCACAGCTGACTCAGGAAAGGAGACAAAAAAAAAAGAAATCCCTCAGAGGAAGAGGAAAATAAACTAGTGCCAGGGAGAACAGAATCAGAAGGGGAAAAAAGTGAAATTTATAAAGTAAGAAAGATAGGGTTTACACATACTCTGGAAAACAGGAGCTATTTTAAGGTAGACTATCTCTGGGGTCCAGATCCAGCTTCCAGTTCTTCAGTCTGAAAAGAGTCCTATACAAATATGGACTATTGTATCACATGCTGGATGCATCAGTCTTTTTGTAAGGGCACAAAATGACTTTAGATAAGTATCTGTGTTCCATTAACAGTACTCACAGTCAACAATAGCCTCAGGTTGCTACTGCTAAAAAAGCTCAGAAATTTGAAGAAAAGTTTTGTATGCAAAATATCAGTACCATTCAGCCACTGACCTCTTGCATTCTGCTCTTCAATACCAAACACAGTGAAGAGGCAGCTGCAATGTCCCTGACACTAGTTCTAAATTATGCCAAAGTCTCCATGAAGTTAAAGTAGTATGTTGAGGTAAAGGTTTTGGTAAGGCAAACATAAGCACCTGCAGTGGCTGAGATAATCTGCCTGATCTGACATGGAACAAACGAACCATAGGATGGGTATAGTGTTGGAGATGCCCCAAGAGAATGCCTGAAAAGTCAGAACTGGGGACAGCATGCCAAGACTGCACTGACCTCATGAGCTGAGAACAGGCAGAGCTCAGCCCTGTAGCCCCAGGACTCTCCCAAAGAAGGAATACTCATCCAGAACTGTATCAAGGGCTTATTTCCTGGCTGTGTCATGAGCTTCCCTAGAGAAACCAAGTATTTCCATCTGCAAGGTGGAGATAACAAACCTCCCTCATTTTCCATGGTCACTGTAAAGACAAACCTAGAAATATCTCAGAAGCAGAGTGTCTCCACAGCAACAGTGACAACCTGAATCCATAGGAAGGACTTACAAACAGATCCAGAACAGAGAAAAACAGTGTCATGAAAATCTGTAAGCCCTTCTGGGACTTGGGTGACATATCTGTAAAACACCCACCACCTCTGCTAAAAAGAAAAAACTCCTACACCACTGCCTGCTTTCTGCATGATCTGCAAGCTCTGGAGGGCAATCCCAGATACTGTCCATACTGGTCTCTACACAGTGATACAAGGCTTCCAGCCAGAGCACCCAGCTATGCAGGGTACACAAACAGAAGCCTGGAAGCCCTGAAAATCAGAGCCTCTGGGGTCCTTGTCCTGTGTTAGGGACTGCACTTGGCTTTGACCCATGCAATGTCCTCCAGCAACAGATCCTCTCCAGCACCTCTGAAACAACCTAAATACAAATAGCTGCTATGCTTCAATTCAGAGTTTTCTTCATTTGAGTAAGAAATATCTTAATTTGTTTCTGTCATTGCTCACAGTTTTCCTTAACTCATAAGAACCAGGAGAAAAGCAGGATGACCTGACCAATAATCCCAAATGGAAATCAGGTTTGGCAGCCTGGTGTGAAGACAGGATTTAAATCCAGGGTAAAGGCCTACTATATCCCATTTTTAACTCAAGTATTTATTCTACAAGAACACAGCAGGGCTAGGGAGTTGCAAAGGGAAATGACAAGCAGCTATGAAAGAAAGGCAACGGCTAAGCACAGCTTGGGCTCAGAAAAATCAGATGGTTCCTTTACCTTCTGCTCCAATGGATACTAGCTTGACTCCTTTGCTGGCAATGAAATCCAAGGCCTTGTTCACATTGGATATTTTGTGCACTCGCATTTTGCCTCTTTCAGGCTTAGCCAGACGTTCACCTAATAAAAAAAGAGGGAAAAAAGAGTATTAGAAAACAATTCAACAATTCTGAACATATTCTTCCCTGGTGCATGTTTCCTGTGGTGTGGGTCCCATTCTCAGCTTTGCAGAGAGTAGACCTGCATCCTTTCAGGACAGCCACACTCACTGTTTAAGGACCCCCAGAAAGAATCAGACAGAAAAGCATCTTTTTGATGCATCACAGGTAAGTTGGTAACAGAGAACCTGTCCTTTTCAGAGTAGGTTTGCATCAGAGGTGAAAAAATCTGTTAAGATTGAGCTAGGCAGTGGATCCAACCTCCTCTAGCCACAGATCATGAGGCCTGGAAAGAACACAAACTCCCCTCCCTGACAAAGGCAGGGGAAGAGCTCTCCTCCAACATTTGCAACATCAGACTTAAAAAGCAAATCTTTCCTTGGAACTACCTACAGCCAAAAATGAGGGTGGATCTTTCCTTTCCCCCAGCCAAGATTCAGACCTCCTACCTCTCTAGTATTTCCACTGAATAACCAAAACTGTTGGTAGCAGGAAATAAAATTACTTTTCGGCAAAGAGACTTTATAACTGTAAATCAACTCCTTTTCATTAAGTCCAATATATTTCAAACTCTCCACTAGGTCTTTTACACAAGTGCATTTAAAAAGTTTTATACCAAAGAAGGAAGCAGCCTAGCTCTGAGGTAAGAAAAGGCAAATCTCTGATAGAAATCAGTCTTTGGATAACACCCAGCTCCTGACTGCAACAAAGCTGGGAGACTTGGAAAAACACTTTCCAACTTCACTTATTTGAAAGAGGTGCATTAAGTGCAGTCATGTCCTTCTTGATAGGCTGCTTGTACTACACTCACACTCTACTTTTACTAACAATAACCCAAACACTCAGAGTAAGCAAATTAAAGCTTGGACAGGCAGACTTTTCAAAGAAACCTCAAATAGAAATATAATTAGATGGGATTTCAGGAACCACAACATTATATGACACATGTATATGACACAACATTAGAAGTGAAGAGAATATCCACTTCCAGATCATGAGCTCCAGAATACAAAAACAATCTCAAGAAAACCCAAGCTACTTTTGTTCTTAAAAAAGTTATAATTAAAAGGAGATCAAATGGGCAAGTCTAGGCAGTCACTTGACCTATTCAGTTCCAAAAGCCTCCTACTATATCTTGAAATGAATTTTTAAGTCAGTGTAAGCTGACTCAAACCCTTTATTTGAGGTTTAAGTGTGAGAAAGAAAAGTACTTGGCTTGTTTCCTAACACAGATGTGAGGAAAAGCTAAAACAGAGAAGAGAATACTATCTCCATAACCATGCCCTCCAAAGGAAAAAGTCTGGAAATTACAATCCTTTAAAAGTGCTTCATTGATTACTGTAAACTGGTGTCATTACCTCTCACACTAAAGGATAAAACCAGATTCATTTTTAAAAGGAAACAGTGATGTCTGACAATTTAAGTGAGAAGATATATTTTATGGTACTACCCAGGATTAAAAAAAAAACCCACAACAACTCTTTTGCTTTAACAGAACCTCTAGTATATGTCACAGTACATTGCTTTCTTTTTCCACTTGGATAATGCTAGTCGTTCTAAAGAAAAGTTGAAGCATTTTTTGTGACAGTTATTTGTGACAGTTTCACAATAACTTTTTTATGTGTAATTTTACAATAGATTTAAGCAGTCTTAGGCAGCCAAATGTCAACAAACGGGTTCAGCCAGCTAAAACCATCCATTTCCTTCAGTTCAATGCAACTGTTAACTAGCCTTGCAAAAGAAAAATAAAGACAAGCGATTAGGTTTCAGGTGGAATAGCAAGCTGATCCAATTCACCTCGTAGCTGCATGTGCAATGCCAGTGCAGTGGAGAGCATCTGAACTGCTGCTCTCCCTGGGGCTGTCGAGAGCTGGGTTGTTCCCCCCTGACAGCCATGAGGTCTATGATGGTGACTGCAAACCTCTATCAGATTCAAATCCTTTCTCTGTGAACTTTTTAGCTTTCAAAACCTAATGACAATTTCCTTCAGACTTGGACTTCATTACAGATTCAGATTTCCAGAAAAAAGCATCATCTGGTTCCCTGCCATACATTATTAATGATGTGGACTGTTAAAAGGAAGCCTGCTAGAAGTATGTTCTACTTTGAGCTATTGGCATCATTGGCTTTATTTCTCAGTACTTCTCCTAGCTGACAAAATGAAAATGGTCTACTGCTTGCTTCCATTTTCTGATTCTCATGCAGTAGCCCAAGGTTATGCTTTAAAAGCCAAACAATGTAAGGATATGTTGGCACAGAAGTTGTTCACTGAAAATTTGTTCAGGAAAAAATTCAATTAGAGACTCTGTCTGTTTGAAGGGGAAAAAAGCACCTTAAAACTTTTAAAGTACCAAATGTAAGTTTAGTCTTTTCCAGTCTTTTAGGATTACTTTTAAAGTGGCTTTGTTAGGGGAAGGAAACGTGTTGAAAAATGAAAGTCTATCTTTTGGAGCAGTTTCTATGGGGGCTGCAGTTGTTACTTCCAACCACAGAGGACCAGCAATGAGGAAGTCCCAGGACAGTCCATGGAATTTCCCCTGCTGTACAGCAACTGAGGAACCAAGGGGCTCTTGTGGGGTTGAAAGGGGACCTGTCAGCAGCACAGCTCACCTCCAGAAGGTACCACACTGACTGAAACTGAAGCACTCCTCCTGCAGGCCATCATTGCTTCCCATACTTTGGGAAACTGCACTGGACACAAAAACTGCTTCCTACCAGCCTGCCTGGCAGCAATGAGCTCCCAAGGACACATGTGAGGGTTTCTCCCCACTAAAACAGGTTTCCCATAGTCCTAGTGGCAGTCCCTCTTCCACCACAGAGTCTCCAGTAGCTTCCCTGATGCAGGCTCCATCCTTCCCACCATGGCAGAGTGCCAGCAGCCACCCTGAGGCAGGGGGAGAGGGAGAGAGTGCTCCCTCACTCCCACACATCCCAGGCAGCTGGAGGAGGCACTCAGCTCCACACAGCCCTCAGAAAAGCTGACCCAGCACTCTCTTGGCTGAAAGCTCTTATGCCCATCAGACTCTGGGTTAGAGGAGATCAGCCTGCCCATGCCAAATTCCCACCAGCAGCTCTGCAGCCCCCAAAATATGTGAAGAGGAAAGTGTGAGCCAAGAGCTGAAATGAAAGGCCAGAAGCTGGAACTAGAGGGCTAACAGCCATCCAGACTCACCATTTTGGCAGATGAGGAGTGAGAACCATGGCAAAAACATACAGGTAAGCCTTTGCCAAACATCACGAGACTATGGACCCTTACACACTGCTCCCCATATGGGCTGCTACTTCCCCAGCTAGGGACCTAAAGGGTTGCTAGATAGGAAGCTGGCAGCTGGAAGGAGCAGTGAGGCTCACAATGGAGAAGGGAACTGCAATGACAGAAGTGAAATAAGGAAAAAATATGCTACATTTCTCTTTTTTTACCACTGTACTTTTAAGAACGACATTCATGGTCTCTAGGGAAAAGATGTTCAGTCTTAAGTGTGTGAAGGACCATGGTCTCAGGTGGGATGCAGTCCCCAGCTGCCCCCCACGCCTTTGCCCATTGGTCATGCAGCAGCAGGCACACAGCCGCTCTGCACCGGGACAGGTACGTGCCATGCCCGCACCTCTGCAACTGAAAGCCACTGGCTTCTTCCCAAAAGGAGGGGATCTGACAGACCCTACCAGTGGGTTACAAAGCAACAACAGCAGAGGAAGAATAGGAGACAATGCAAGGAAATCAAGCAGTGTGAGATAAAAGATCCCCTCTTTAGCACCAAGCCTCATCTGCCTGCACACATCCCTCTCTCTCCTATCTTTCAGTCCAGCTATTAGAAGTGAAGCCATCAAGGCTCATCTGCCCCATGGTCCAGGCTGTGACTGGCCTTTCTGAGGGGACATAAATACAGAAAATACACCAACAGGAATCTGCTACCTCATTTCTTACAGGCACTGCAGAAACAATGTGCACACAGCACAGTTCTGGTAGTGTTTCAAACTCAGATCCCTCCAAACCACCAGCATGGGGCAAACCCCCTGATATTTCATTCTACATTCATAAGTCCTTGAAAAACACTGACAATAACCTGAGAGAATCTTTGCATAAAATGAGAAAAGGGAAGGTAAGGAAAGAAAAGAGACATAGGAAAGGCAGTCTGAGTGCTACTATCACAGCCATTTTATTGGAAAACATACAAAGGTCAGGAATTTGAGTCGCTGGGTTGTAACTGGCTCCAAAGCCATCAAAACAAAGTCTGTGAGCAGGGTGTGAACAACCCCAGTTTGATAAATGCAGTCTTGCCTTCTTTCAATCCCTCCTACAGCACTTTACTAACATATTTATTTCATGAGCACATCAAAAGGGATTACTGTTTATATGAAATAATCCCTGAGAGATTATCTGTCTAGTAGTCAGACATTTGTGACACAGAGTAATAACAAATTTGACTTAACTTCTTCACGCCACTGCTTTTATTTCAAACTATTTTGGGATTTTGCTTTTTTTTGGGATTTTTTTTCCCCCCATGAAGGTTTGAGCATTCAACTCAGATTGAAACTTGAATGGAAAAACCTCAGTCATGGCTGAAACTGAATGACATGGAAGATTTATTGGTTTGACTCCCTTCTTCCAGTAACTTCTATCATACTCCCAGCTGCCATGTGGCTTTGGTGTGACTTCCCAGTGCAGCATTCCCACACTTCCAATAGCTGCTTCATCAGCTCTGCCAAGCGGTTAAGAGCCACTGCTTGGATCTTCACAGGAGGCTGTGCATTCCTGACAGGCAGAGAAAAGCCAAGAAGCTGGAGCAGGAATGCAATAGGCAGCCTGCACAGGCCATGAGCTCTGCAGTACATTCCAAAGTGGCCACTGCTGAAGACATATATTTATTAGGGAGAAATTTGATCTGAATCAGGAAGCAGCTGTTCTTACATTCCAGCAGAAACTGCAGCATTACAGCCCTTGCAGTCAGTATCCTGCATGGGCAGCACCACACAGAACCTCTCTCACCTGAAATGACTTCCAGAAGCAACATGAGTTTAAGACCATCCCTGAAATCTTCCTCTATGTTCTCAATCTGTGTCCCAGCCTTGCGGAGGTGAGAATTACACCATGCTGTAAATGTCTAAAACACAGGAAAAGAAAAAAAAAAAAAGCAGTCAGTAATCTTCCCACAAACCAAGCAACAGTTCCCAAGCAAATCAGCGCTGCTAAGTACCATGACAAACATTAGGTTATCAGGTGTCCATCCGATGTCCTTGGGGAGCACAAGCATTTGCACCTCTAAATACCCAAAGGAGTTGCAGGATATCTCTGTAGCAGAGGGAATCTGAGGCAGTAGTTTTATAGCTCCAGCACATCTGATGTTTCTGGAGACACTTCTTGTTTTTGTTTGGCTTAGAAAACCTTGAAAACGATTTTAAAGGATGGTAAGTGCTCAGATCGCTAAGGACTTCCAGCAGTATTAGATAACACATATTAATACGAAGGAAAACACACAACAGCGTTCCAGATTATCTTGTCTCTAGAGAGGTGCTTGAGAAAAAAGAAAAGAACCATTTCTCAACTGCCTCTGGTCTACTCCATCCCCAGCAGCCCTTAGACACTGAAAGACAACACGCTGAGCTCCTCAGCCACATAAATCACATCCCAGTAGTGTCTGTCCTGCTTCCACCATTCTCACCGATTAATGCAAAGCAGACCACCCTTTCCCGAGATCGTCCCACCTGTCCTCCCCCATCACATGAAGGAGTAAATACTTCCTGAGAAAGGATAATATCACCCATCTCAGCAGAAGTGCAGGTCCTAGAAAGGATACAGGTAACTATTACTTAGTGACACTACTGTCTAGCACAGCCTCAAACTCACACTGCTTGAGAGCCTCTGGCAGAAGCACCATCTCAAAAATAAAATCACAGTCACTCTGTAATTAGTGATCCCATGCACCACCACTGGAATAATAATGAGTTGGAAGTGCTGTACAATACAGTCAGTACTATGCAGGCTAAACAAAACCCAAACTTTTTTGAAAGCATCTTCTGATCTCAACTAGTCAAGATAAAAGTATCTCTCATGTGAGAGAAGTTAATGTGTGGTTGCAATCTGTAAGCCTGTGCTCTGAACAATGGGTACGTGGGGCACTAACAGGGGAGAGACCATCGCTTCCAAGAGATGTGATAAAAGGAGTTATCTCAAGAGTACCATGTGAACTGGTTTGAAAGAGAAAAGTTTGATGGTCAAACCACAAGAAGCAAATATAAAACATCTCAGACACCTCCGTGTGGCATACACTTAAATAGGTGAATCAAAGAGCTGAATCTCATCTGAACATGCAGAAGCCGTTTGACACAAAACTACTGTTTGAAGAGTAAATGCTAGCAACCAGGAGGACAAGTGTGTTCAAGTGCTAATGAATGTGTTTCTCGGTGTTTGAATAGCAGACCAAGTAAACCCTTTCCTTTGTACAACCTGATAACGCCTCTATCACTCTATAAACAGAAGGGCAACAGTTTCTCAAAAATGAATGTATCCAAAAGCTCAGTGCTACCACAAGGAAAGTCTTCCTCTCCTTGGATCCCTAGAGCCAATTCTACTCACTGACCCAGCAAAGAAAACTGTTTACTTTCTTAGGACTGGTCTTCTACTCAGTAGTGCATGGAGGCAGTTCAGCAGAATCTAACAAGTCTCTACAAAAGGAAACTAGGCACGCATGGGTCAAGCAGGAGGGTGGAGTGGAACACAGCAGCCATGCCATTTTAAGCTGCTGGGGAACCACAGAAGGAAGGACTCATTTAATACTGAAGCACAGCATTCCAAAAATTTAGAAATGCTTCTATTTATTCTACTACTACTTATACCATACATGGGATTTCAAAAGGAAGGCTACCCCAAATGGCCACAGGACTGTTCTTAGCTGTCTCAAAGCTGGGCTTTCACTACTAACCTGCTCTCATTTGAGCTCAACAGACCACAAATAGGTGTCAGAATCTTTCCTTGGAAAAAGCATTGCTCGGCAGGTGCCGAGCTTTCCACTGCTGTGCTCTAGCCTTATTCTCCACTGGGACTCTGGAATGGAGCAGGATAACGGCACAGCTGTAAATACTTTTATGGCAATGGCCCTTTGGACAGATTCATGTATTGTGTAAGTCTGGGATCTCTTTTTTCAAAATGGTCTGGTTTCCTTCCAGATTTGGAAGCTTGGAAAAAAGAAGAGTAAGTAATTAAGCACCTTTTATTGTTTTTTATTGTTAATCCCCTGAGGAAAAAACAAGAAAAAAAAAGAAGAGGTGGTATTCTCTTTCGAATAAGAGTGGTTTTATTTGGAAAAGTGCCCTGTATCCTGAAGTATATATTTTTGACACTATTTTCTTAATTCTACTGCTTGAGCTATATTTGAAGAAGAGAGTTTAATTTATTTGGCTCCCTTTTGCAGCCAGGCTGCTTCACTCTTCCTGAAAGGGTAAATGAGAGCAGAGATGCTTTCAAATGCTACATCATCATCACATACCAAAATATTAGAGCAAGTTATGTCAGAGAGGTCGTGGATGCCCATGAACCTCCTTCTCATATCTGGAAAGCAGACAAAGCAAAATACCTTGAGCTAGTGTCTGGTCCTGGGTGACATTACAAAATTCATGCTGATTTGAGGAAGATCCCTGAGATCTAACTCACAGGCCCCAAGGCTGCTCTTTTATTTCTTGTCTGACTTCTCTGAAGTCATTTCAGTTTTGCTCTCCATCAGCACAAAGCAGATCAGGTATCTCTGCTTTAAATCACTGGTAATTCCAATAGAGGTCTATAGGGCATCCCTCTGCACAGTTTGAGGGTGGACGAGCATCACCAGTTCTACACTTCCAAGAAATACAGACGAAGTTAAATGCAAACCACAAATCTAAACTTTGCTTTATTAAAAAGCCTGGCAGGATAACTAGAGCAGTGAGAGTATTTTTATTGCTGCAAGAGTCACCAAGGGCTTGGTAGGAAACAAAGTCCCAGAGCCAGCAGCAACTTCTCAGCTGGAACCATCTCCATCTCATCATGGCCTCAGACAGGCTGAAGTGACAGAATTCTGCAAAACACTGCCATTAGCCATGAGTGGCAGAACAGACACTCCAGCTTCTCAAGAACGTGGACCATAAAGGGTGGATAGATAGAGCACACACAGTTTTCATAAGACAATTCCCAGATGCACAGACATTTTCTCAAGGCATTTTCAGGTGAACTTCAACAAGCATAATACTATAAGCATCAGAATAGCACATGTGAACAGCAACAACCAATATCCCAGTGTGGATGCATTAGGCCGTTTCACAAGAAAGCAGGATTATGAATGCTTTTAATAACTGCAGTGGGACTAACAAACTGTATTCACCACAGATCAACCCAGAGCAATATCCACCAAAACATAATCATCAGAAAACAGCTCTATGTTGCATTTACTGACATACTGCAGAGGGGTAAAATATCTTTTAACTTCAAAGCAGTAAACTGGAAAGAGATCTGACAGATAGGAGAAGTCTGGAGAAATGTATCAGAAAAGTGGAGGAAAGCAAGAGAAGGGAGAGCTGAAATTTTCACTGTCCACTGAGTCTTGTAATTCTGGCAGTCTTGTTTAGAGCCATTTTTACTGACTTAGCTTCATGCATCTGCACAGGATCCTTTCTGTGATTCTAGGAAACCTACTGAAACCTCCCACTCACCCCAGCCACCTTCTGGGCAACACAGCCACTCCTCCCCATGCCTTGAGTCACAGCTACCACTGGCAATTGGCTCAGAGTAGCTGTCACCAGCAAACAAGTTTTGAAAAGTAGAAAGGGCTGTCAAAAGCAGCCAAACACCCTTCTGGTGCAGGCCTGGTCCTGGGAGCAGCCAGGCAAGGAAAAACCCACAAAAACCACCACATCTGCATTTGTTGTGGTGAGGTGACTTGCACCCCACTTGACAGGGCAAAAATACACTGCCAGGCAGGAAGCTGCTCAGAAACAGCAGATGCTCTTCCTTGCTGCCTGCAGACACAGAAGTCTGGAGACTATTCTCCTGCTTACTTCTAACTCCCTGTCCCAAAGACAAGAAAACAAATACTCTGTTAATCTTGAGGCTATGGAAGTTTCGGACTGGAAAACTACTTACTGTTAAATAATAGCACAGAAACCTCACACCGTAAGTTCTCTGTGGCAACAGCACAAGAGGTCCAAACAGAACTGTGTTTCTTGGCCCTTGGATCTTTCCATATATTGTACTCGTAATTTTATTTTTGGACACAACCAATTGCCAGAACACCCCTGTAGGTCTGCCTCTTGTTCACTGTTCACTATGGAAGATGTCTAATGAAGGAGCACATGTGTTTGCATGCACAGGGATGCATTTCTTATCACTGCTCTCTGTACTCCTTGCTCCTATCTAGCTATGATTTGTAGTTTTTTGGTTTCTTTTTTCTTTTTACATCCCAGCCTAATTAGCAAGATCCCTGACAAGAAGATCGACTCTTGCTATTTGGCAGCTGGGTCCTGCAGGAACAATAGCACATTGATATTCTACCACAATATAACCTGTCAGATAATAAAAAGAAAAACAAATGTTATTAAAAACAAGCAAATATGATTAACTGTTCTGCTGCCTCGGCATATTTACTGTTGGGGTATCCTCTACAAGCCCACCTGCATACCTATTTTAACAGTCATTCAGAGTCCTTTTCTTGATACAACATGAAAAGTCCTTGCTTCTTCAGCGCATTAACCCTTTCCCAGTCACAAGCTAGTTCAAACAACAGCCAGGTGATAGCTAGTCCTGCAACCAGAACTCTAATAAGATACCATTTTCAGCTAGGTCCTTCCAGGTCTCTCTCAGCCCTGCCAATTGCAAACCTACCCATACCACCTGTGCATACACATACGCACTTTCTGGTATTCTCTGCACTTCCCCAACATTTGCTTTTGTCCCTGAAAGCCAGTAGCCTTTCCCCTCCACACTGTTATTTCCAATCTGACTACCTTTCTGGTACCAAAGCAGCTCAGGCAGAATTCCTGACGACTAGGGAAGCAGGACAGTAAATCAACATTTTAAAGTTTAAAGAATATTTCTGCCTCAAAAACAACAGCATCATGATACCACTCAGAGTAAATCTAGAGAGCTCTCTGCTGAAAGAAGGCAGTCAAGAAGGCACTTCAGCTGCTGAGAAATTTTAGCAGTGAAAATGTAGAAGCTACCACAACCACATAAATGACAGATTAAAAAAAAAAAAAGATGGTCCGTTTCATCTCTTTGTGGCTGTGACAGTGACATTCTAGCTTTATCTGACCTTTCCAGATGCTCTTTACTTCTCTCCTTGATCAATCACTCTTCCACACAGCCCTGCTTTCCATGGTGAATGTAAACTTTCTGACACAGTCAAGAGACTGCCATATTTGTGTAACAGCCCTGGAGAAGCTGTAAGTGAGCCAGGGAAGTGCTCGTTGCTTTTTCTCTGACAGGAGAACAGTCTGGCTTAAGCAAAAGAATTCACTGGAGGACTGCCTCTCCAAACCACCACCACCCTGCTCGAAGAGCAGCAGTGTTCACAGCCACCAAGGCTCCCTCATTCCTTGTGTTTATGCTGGGGGATGAATTTTAATCAACTACTTCAACACAGCTCTTCTGTTGAGATTTGTCCACAAAGGTTTGGCTCCTAGCACACAAATCTCAGTTTAGCAGCACTCTGTGATGCTGTCTACACATGTGCTCTGCAAAGGGAGGTCTTCAGTGGGCTGAAAACTACAGGTGCTAGCCTAGGCTTTCTTCTAGTGTTGTAGGGGAAATGACAGCAAGACTCCCTTTCCAGTCATCAGAAACGAAAGCAGGATGTTCAAACAATACTTCATACATGGCTGAAAAACAAAATCAATTTACCCAGCTGCAAGTGCTGCAATTCTGCTAGTCATGTAGTTAGCAGTGCACCTGGGCTTCTGCACACCTTCTGGGCACCTGCACAGCCAGGCTGCATTCCCTGCCTGGCCAGAATGCAAACCCTCCATGGCTCCTGCTCACTGCAAGGCCATGCATCCTTACAGGACTGCTGGGACAAATCTGCTAATTCTTGAAACAGCTTCTGCAGCCGAGTTCATGCTTCAAGGAGTTTTAGTTAAATAAAATTATCTGAAACAAGGACTGATGCAATAATCTAATAAAAGCTAATAGTTTATTACAGCAGGCAGAAAACTGCTGCACACACAGCTTTTTTTAAGCAACAGGATTACTAATAAAGCAGTCCAGCTACTCCATAATGGGATCATTTCTACCTTGGTAGTCTGGAAGCTGAACCTACTGTACCAATTAAGGAGGATGCCAGCCCACAGTCACCACAAATACCTCTCTCTTGCTACTTGAACAGATAGACTAGGCCATCATCAACTTACTAACTGGAAGGATGTAGCTGGAGAAGTAATGAAAAATAAAGCTCAGCAATCCAGTTCCAGTTTCCCCTCATTCAGCAGTAACTCATTTACCAGCATTACCTCTCAGGGCCTTATGGGATTTTCCCTTTCCTAATGCTACTGTTCTGAATCATCCTTTCACATCTTAAAGCACTTGGAAGAAATGCTGGGGTCTCGTAGGTGGCTGCTTAACACCCTCCCCACACTCAGCACAGACTCAATTGACAGGCTTGGTTGCAGCTTCTTTTTCTGCACAAGTTTGTGATATAAGCTGACAAGAAGGTGCTCATTTAATGGGGCAGCAATTACAAAGTAATCCTAGATCCTGTCAACACCCTGGCACAAGAAAGGCTATGGCTGGACATAACGATTACACCAACCCTAGTGAAAAAATGTGGGCATTAACAAGGCTGTTTGTGAGATACAACTGGCCCATTGAATATTTTCTCCGCCTGTGTGCTACAAGTGAGAGAAGCTTTATGCATACATATTTATTGGTTTTTAATAGTGATGGAGGAAGTGCAGACCTACTACAGCCCTACTTCTGTATACTACACCTCTTGAATTATTCCTTGGTGTGCTTGGATGTCTGCTAGAATGCCCAAAAATACTCAGAAATGGTTGTCCTCTCCCGTCAGGGAAGCTCTAGGTATTGCAGATCCCCTACACAAACCTCATCACAAGTACAGGGAGCCACCCAAACTGCCTTTTATGTGAACCCGAATTAAGAGAAAAGTCACCTTTTGTCATACCCCCCAATTTCATCTTCTAACCTGAAATACCATCAATGCGTTTTGCTTCACATTTTTGAAGTCACATTACAATTTTAAAAAGAAGAAAGACATTTGATAAACCCTTTTGGTATTTATGCTCCAAGCCCAGTCTCCAGAACACAGGGTAGTTCAAAGAGCTTGGTTTGTGTTTACAAGTTATATTATCAGCAGCTGACCTCTAAAGAATTACAGGTATGATGCTCAATGAGCTGAAGGCTGCACAATGAAGAGCTTTGCTTTCCAATAGAGCTGCCCTTTTAGAAAGGCTGAAGGATTTAAACAGATATTCAGAAGGAATCATTACAGTCACTTGCAGCACAATTTCACCACCTCCACAAAAGGAGTTCAGTACTACTAGCACCAGTGCTAATGTCCTGTTCTGGCTTAATTGCAGCTGCTGATTTCCAAGTTGAAAAACAAAATGTAGCCCACGCTACTTTCTCAAGTGCTATGCTCTGAAAACTGGAGGTATCATTACACTGTACTGTGCAATACCAGCATCTGCTCAAAGAACCACCTGGTGGCTGCATAAGGACTTACTGTAGGTGAAGAGGCAAATTTTAAGTCTACCTGCCCCAGGGCACAGCCCTGCAAATTACAAACAGTACTTAGCCACTACTCTTTAGCCACTTTCCAAAATCCATCTCTGCACTCCGGATGAGAACAACACTACAGCCATAAGAGCTTCATCCCTAAATGTAACAGCATAAACCAGCTTGGATCCCACTGGTAGTGTGAAGTTCTCCACCGAAGTTTCTCTTTGTCCAGAGGAGCTAGGAACTGCTGCATCAAGAAAATAAACCCTTCTGACAGCCAATTCACCCTTTCAGACACTGGCAATGAATCAGCAGCAAATCACTTGCAAGAAGCGCCAAGCAAATTCAGTGCAGGAGTTTTCATTTTTGCTCAGTGAAATACAGTTCTCAGTGTCTTGCACAGTTTTTAATTCTCCTATCCTGGAAGACAGGACAAAAAAGAAAAACACAAATTCTGTTCCACATTGGTTTCCCACTAGTGTGGTGTTAACTGCTTTGGAGCCAGAACACACCCTTTTATTAGTTAACAACAGGCTGAAGTGGTGAGGGCAGAAATCTCAACCCAGCACACTTCCTGTCCAACACAGGGTAAATATTTGTCGTCCTCTACATATGTGCCTCTGGAGCCTTTAACTCCACTTCTGCTACAGAACTGCACCACTTCACAAAGAATCTGCTGGTATTTGAAAGCTATGACCATTAAATGAATAAGCTGGCTGGTATTTCAGATCAGTAAAGTATAAGGTCTCTTTATCCCTAAGTTACCAGAGAACATTAATAGCTGGGAGAGCACAAGAAGCCTTCAAACATGCAAAAACCATGAAAAAAGCCCCCAAAACTATACAAGGATATAAACTGGCTAGAAGTAAGGTCTTTTAGAGTTTACCATGAAGTTCAGACTAGCAAGACTCTTCATTATACTCCTCTCTCCTATGAAATAAGCTCATAAATGTCAACTTGCTTTCAGCCCTCTTGCAACAAAAATTACACAGAGCTTTGTCTCTGCATTTTATATGCTGAATTTCCCACATGCTTTATAGCATTTCAAGATATACTGGAAGAACTTTTACCACACTAGGATGCAACCATTTATAGACTGAAAAGTGGCAACAAACCACTGAAAGCCTGACTGTTCAATTCATGGAAGCTGAACTCTTAACTGCTCTGCACAGGATAGGGCCAAGACCCCAGGATGAAAATCTGCCCAATCAGCCTTATATTCCTGAAGGCAGCCCTGCACTTTATATCTCACCATCTAGGTTCATTTAGATCCAGTACTGATTTAATTGTGAAGATGAAGTGTCACCCGCCTGGTCCCACAACAGGCTGGGGGGAAGACAGAGAACACCTGGCACTGTAACACAAAGCAGGACATGCAGCTCTGCTCCAGCTCTGGCCTATCTGAGAGCATGGGCCAAAGGTTCAAGACTTCTTTAACCTGAAGCAGGTGAGGGAAGCGCCTTCCTTCTAGTGGATTCACAGACAGACACAAACACAACTGCTCCAATGAAGATTTGTCTTGCTTCTGCCATGAAGGTATAAATGTGGGGCCTATCAATTTATACTAAGTCCACAGAGCCAGCAGTGCAGGAGCTGATCTGACTGAAAGCCCTTCTAAAGTGTAGGCTCAGAGACAACTGGGGCTACCCAGAGCTTCCTGGGAGGATTCACAGGTGGTGTTTTTTCTGTGGCTCTTCTTTGGCTGTTTATTTTGCTGATGATGGGAAAGGGAGGAAGAGGAAGTTACAGCTTCATTTATCCAGGTTTTTTAAATACAGAGCTATGTAAACAGGTTGACTAATTGAAACAAGCGAATGTATTGCTCACTGCTCTGTATGGATGCTGCAAAACTAGCACAAAGCTTTGGCTGAGGTTTAGGGACTCTACAGCTCTGGAACATAAAAACTCGAAATAATCTGGTTTTCTAAAGGATGATAGCAAATGCTTTGGGTAAAAGAAAAGCTAGGTGCATTTCAAGCAAGTAAGGGCCTCCAAAACAGTGTTTGGCATGAAGCATTAGAGCTCCCAGATAAAGAGCAAGGAATCAGAAAGGAGAGGCTACATGGCATAGATGTACTGAGTATTTGGGCTTCAGTCCCATCACCAGTAACACCAACTCTCAGATAAAACATACAGAAGAAAAGTAAGATTGAGATTTTTGAATACATTTATCCTGTTGGCCGTTATCACTGTCCCTGACACAATGTGCTGTCAATATTCAGAGCTCTCACAGTCATTTGCAACTGTGAAACACGTAATTCTCAGCTCCAGAGGGGTCATTCCCAGCTCTGGAAGAGTCACCTTTTAAACACGGTCTGCAATTGTTATGGTCATACACCCGAAATGGGATTTTCCAAAATTAAGAAAATTTTTCCTGGGAAAAGATGACTCTGAGTCACATGTGCTACCAAAGAAATAAGGGCCCTGAAGGTGCATAGGGATCTCGTTGTGCTAGGAACTACCATACAAAAGGTGAAAAGCTGCTCAGCACTCCAAAGCATCTCAATGTGAGGCTCGAGATGAGTAAGTAGGCAGTGTTAGTCAGGGTGCTTGGCAGTGGTCTCAGCACACCCACAGCCGATCTCTCTCTTGCCATTTTCTATACCAAGATCATAGTAAACTAGAGAGACTTCATCCACAAAGACTGATCCTATCTGAAAAAGGAACAAACAGTTCACAACCCCTACAAGCTACACAAACGTGTCTGAACTGCAGCCTCCTACGTGAGACCACAAGTCTGAACTCTGCCATGTTTGGAGCCCTCCCCTTCCTCCCCCCATAGCTACATCCATGCCGCAGGGCATTCCGCTCGAGTTCGGTCCACGCTGATGGCGCTGCCAGCGTAAGGGAAACAACGGAACTGTGCCAGTCTATAGCAGATCACACCTAAGCAAGTGAGGCAGCCCAAACTGGAGCAAGAAAGCAACTGAAAATGCAATGAGCAGACAGTTGGCATCAGGGCCTGATACAAGGGCGGGCTGACATCTCACAGCAGAGGTAAGAATGGGAGGGCTTTAAAACAAAGATAGGTACCTCCTATTTAATACAGAGAAGAAAGGGATGCTACTGAGAAGGCATGAACTGAAGGGCACGTTTAAAAGTGATGGATGACAAAAATTACTGCTGCATCTGTTTGGGGGAGTGTGATTGGATTGCTTCGTGGAGGTCAGAAAAAAAAAAGAATTGCCATTATTCAAACATAACATAATTGAGTCTGTGTGAGAGCTGCATGGAGATTCATCAGCCATTCTGGAATAAATAAAATGTCAGGGCAGAGCAGGGAATGTCACATCTATTGTTGGATAAAAGGATTTAACTGATCTGGGGAAGGCAAGATACTGAATGTTTACATAAAGGCAGTGTAAAAAAGTTTCACTGCTAACCCATGTGAGCAGTAAATGCCTTCTAAAATGGAAAATACAGAACTGAGCCGTTGGAACCCAAAAAAGAGATCACCTGAGCACCCCTTCTTCCTCTCACCTCCACCCCTATAACACAGAACAACAGAGAGACTGAGAAGGTGGAACTGCTCCTCCATCTACCCCCAAGCAGACGTGCTCCTTTCATTCACCCAAACAAAGCAGCAGGAGTTGTCACCTTTTACTGCTGTTACCAGCACAGACAATTGGGATGGGACTGAAAGCTACACCTTCTCACACACAAAGAGAAGGTCTTGAGTGTGGCACAAGCTTACCCCTGTGTCCACTCCATGTCTAACTGAACCTGCAGGCCTTCAACAGTGCACAGACAAGCAGTGTCAGGATGATCTGATCCTCTGTGAATTACGGGGAGTCAACCACAGGAATTTCACCTCCCAGGCTTTAACTCTTAGGTGGCCTCACATATTTGCACAGTTGTAGGTTCAACAGTTTCTTCACTTATAGTTTAAATAACTTACAGTTTAAATGAAACCACTAATAACAACAAAAAAAAAATTATACAGATCAGTGTCTCTGTGTCCTGTGGCTGCGTGGACAAGTATTTATTAAGGCAATAGCCATATTTAAAATGGAATTGCATTGTCACTTACTTTTAATAGGATACCAAAAGTACAAAAGTTGGTGAGATTATGAAGATGGTATTTTCTGGAATCTTAAAACATATTCTGTGCTTAGGCATGAATATGACATTTAAGATAGAATACAACAGGATTTAAACTCTCTACAATAGCACTGAATAGCAAATTGTTTCCCAGTGAACACCAGAGCCCGAGAAGGTGTCTAATTAGTGAATATCTTCATGGGCCTCAAGGTATCTGCATGCCACTGCAAGCTTCTAGCACTGACTTACCATTACATACACTGCAAGTGATGGGATCTCCTATTTTCATGCAGTAAATATAGTCCTGACTGGTACTGAGGTGTGCCTTGAGTGATCTGTGCCAAGTCTGTGGGTACACCTGGACAGCACAGTGAAAAAACAGTGCAGATAGAGCATGTAAGCCAAAAAACCAGAAACACTGGTGTAGTACAGCACATCTTAGCAATGGCTATCTAACACAGAAGCTGTAAGAGGCATCTAGGGCACAGATGAGATTGGGTCCTGAGAGATTAGGACCCAGCAAACACAGGAACATAGTACAATGGAGCAAAGAAGGGGAGTTCACATCTTCCCAGCATGTTGTGTTCAGACCAGGATGCAGATCTTAAAACAAACTAAGAAAAAAGACAGTTGAAGATTAAAAATTATGATAGGGCATAATTACAGCAGGAGTTTTGTTCCAGACTGCTGTGGTTTAATGTTTCAGACATCCCAAGAGACCAGCAATTGCATCAAGAGATGGAGGCAATGATGGGAGGCTCACCCAACATAACATCTGGCTGAGGACAGCACAGTGCTCTCCCGTGCATCCTTCAATCTGCATGTTTTTGCTCCAAACTCATGCTCCATGGCCCTGGCCCACAGCCACCAAAAATTCAGGCTGAAAATCTAAGGACAATATACTTAACTTTAAGGGGATGCAACCTTTAAAGACCTTCTTGATCTCATGAGCAAAACCTTGTATTTTTATCTATTTTTATCTTAATTATATTGTCTTGAGATTGTTTATGTAGTTTATCAAAGCAAGAAACACTAAATCAGTCAGATGTGGGACTGATACCAAGGATTAAAAGCAAAAGAGAAGCATTCCAGTTTGTTGGGTATTTTTGTTTTCTTCTTTCTTTGATCTTCTATTCAACCCAAACCATTAGCAAAAGCACTTCCAGTTCTTAGTAGCACAGCAGTCTGACCTAGTATCTATTAGTATTGTTTGCTAGTTTAAAAGGTTGTGCTATGGGTTTATAGTCTAATTTTTCAAAACGTTTATGAAAAGGAAAAAAGGAAGCAAGACTTAAAGCATATGCACCAGGGATCTGCAATACTTTGGGAGGGTGTTGAATCTGGTAGAATAGCTACCCTAGGTAAAGCCTGGGAAAGGCAGCAAACTTTCTGGACTTAACCCAAAGGCTACCAAGAAGAATGTTTCCACTGACTGCTGGGAGCTGGGTTCAGGCCCTACACTGTGGGGGAGAGTGGCAGAATGACAGAAAAATCTGATGACTCTAACCACGTCCAAAGGAGCCGTCAGGAGCTGCTGCGTTATTTGAAAGCAGTCACGCAGAACACTTTACCAGACACTATTGGGGAAAAATTGATCTCTTTTTAAACCTAGCAGCAAGATTTTCACCATCCTGATGACAGGAAAGCCTAAGGGAACAGAGCAGGAAACACACTGCAGAAGGAACTGGGAGGAAAACACTGTTAACCAGCCAGTTCAGCCCATCAGGAAATGTTTACTCTTTTTTATTTTTTCCATGTCAAAATGCTGGAGGCTTCAAACTATGCTCTCTGAGAGACAGAGAACAAAGGAACACAGGGGACACAAGTCCCAGCATGGATGCCCTGGGCAAACAGACATTGCCATTGACTGGTGAGGACTTGGGGACCAGCCCAGGACTGCCTTCTGTTAAAGTCATGCTCTGCTCCACAGTCACCCTCTGAAAAGATGTGACAAGCCCAAATGTAACCTATATTACTAACACCACTCTACTGCGTGTGGCTTGGAAAACTGGCACTCAGGGCAGCCAGGAAAGCACATGAAATATTTGAACTCAGGAGCTGAATCTGTAGCAACTCCAAAGGCTGAGGACAGACTATGATTTAAGCACTAGCCACAGACACATTCAAATTCTTGCATTTTTTCATTTCTAGGAGATGAGGTCAAAGAGCTCACCACAAGAGAGGACATATGATGTAAACTGGATGGTGAGTGCCAGAACTATGCAGGGTTTTTTTCTTACTGTGCTCCACACGCATCCAAAGCCTTTCCATTTATAGAAAGGCCATTGGTATAAAAGGTGCATTAGACCAGAGGAGCCATCGTTCTGAGTATGAAAACATTAGCTCAGTTAAGGAATCGGAGAAAAACCTCCAATGTTTTCCCTCACTAAGAGGAGCCTTCAGATGGGCAGAGGACTGAAAGAGAAGAAAAATCGTGTACTTTTATCAAGGAAAATGAATATACCTACGAGTTTATAGTGTATTAGCAATTTCTAATAAAAAGTACCTAGACAGCCTTTTTTTTTCTTTAAACCAGCTTTAGGCTGGAAAAAAGGGATTGGAATAGCTCTTATTTCCCATGACAAATGTCTCAAGCTACTGTGCATTAATGCAAATATCTTAGAAATGAGCAAAGACAGAAGAAGAGTAAAATCCCAGCAGAAACAAAGTTAAAAACAAATTTACATTATTTTTTATTATTTTACCTTCCTTATTGTAGCTCCATTTCAAACCTAATCATACTCCCATATATTTTTTGTTAAATTGTTAGTATTCCAAATTGATGGCTGCAAATCCCCCTTTTTAGAAAAGCAAGTGTCAGGGTAGCTCTGACAATTTGGGCTTTTTTCTGCTTTACAGAAAAGGGTCTGCTTACAGCAAGCGTGCATATAATAAAAATATTTTGCTACAATTTGCACAATTTTGCTCTAGCAGTAGAATTGTGATGTCTTTTGGGAACTGTAGTTCAGATGCCTCATGCTCCCACTTTCTTGTGCTCTGCAGGAACTTGTTTAAAGGCACTGTCCACAATAAGATACCCAATAGGATGATACTTTATAGAAGTCTAGTAAGTGCACATCTTGGGAGATGCAATTCCCCTAGGAAACCACCTCCCAGATACGATTGAGGAATTGCTGATTGACCCCCCACATACCAGCATTCCCCACAGCATCATCAAGGAACAGGGCACACATACAGTGCTGTCAGTTTTGCCCTCAACCATGCAGCTGCTCACAGCAGTGACAGCAGGCTGTCTCTAGGAGGACAGTCACTGGGAAGTGAACATGGCAGCTCACAAGGTGGTGCCTTGCTGAAAAAGGAGGGCAGAGAGGCAACAGTCGGGTTTAAATTTCAATTCACCTGTAGGAAGATGGATGATGAATAGTTGAGGTGACCAATTTGAATAGGGTCAGACAAAGATTAATTATTATTTGCCTCTGCTACTGTTTAGAGAAGAGGTGATGGAAATTGCAAGAATGTAACTGCCACTGACTCCTTCTGGAACAGGAGGAGGAAAAAGGGGAGATGGACTCTAGTTTTGTGTTTTCTTGAATAAGAGAAATTGTAAAAATAGCTGAGTGAAGAGTATTGTGTTACAAGTGTTAATCTCAGTCTGGCAGTGGTGGCAACAGGCTTTGGTCCAGCAGCATCTGGAGAGAATGACCATATGAAAAATCTTTACTACAAATGAACATAAATATAGAATTTTCCATTTCTCTTCCTTCTGCCTGGAGGCATATGGCATTTATTCCCAAAAGTTTCAAGTAGCAGACACTGAAACGATCACTAGCTCTGCAGGCAAGGAATTGTTTTTCCACCTAAGAAAATTTGTCATTTTAGCCTTGAACACAATGAAATCCTGCAATACGAGATATATCATCAGGTGATATATAAATCATTAACCTACTGTCTGTCAAACAGAGCACAGGAGCTCACTGTGAGTCCAGCTGTACATTTACAGCACTCATGACCACAGGTGCAGTCTAGTCCTTAGCGTGGGACATACTCTACAGGATGTACAAGCTACTGGTGGAGGTAAGCATTGGCACAGGTTGTAGACACACACCTCTGTAAAGCACTTCCTATGCAAAGCTGTGCTAGGTTCTGATGAGCAGCTCACCCCACTGCTGCTACTAGTCCAGGTTTCCTTTTGGCACTGGGCTCTCCTGAAACTGCTCAGAGACCACAAACCACACTTTAATAAACAAAACACATGCACACAAAATAGAAATTCTACCACAACTAAAACCCAGCCATCCTTCTGCTCTGTCCACCTCCCACACTGAGCTTCAAACTTGCATTTAGTAAAATCCAAAGTGACCAGCCCTGTTTAAAGCATTAAAACAGCTGGAACACAGACACATCAGCAGTTCTAGTCTTTGTGTGTAGCCACTGGTAATATGTCGGCATAAACTCATTATAAGGGGTTTTACATTTGCTTCCATTTCTAGGCTGAGCAAAATGGGAAGAAGCCACAATAAGAAGCAATATTAGAGAACCCTAAAAGCTGGAGTGCTGTGCTCAGACACCTCAGCCCCAACAGGCCATCCCTCCACTCAGCTCACAGCTGAGATGGGATTAGTTAAAGAGGCCAAAGGGAGGACATGGAGATGGCTGTAAGACATACCCTCAGATCAGAGTTCCCCAGAAACAAACAGTTTGAGCACCCCCCTCGTTATGCTCCAGAGAGCTTCACTGTAAACACACCCACTACCGAGGCAGAGAGCAGTAATATAAACCAGATGCTGAAGAGAATTTTTTCCCTCTTTGTCTGCACTAAATTTAAATAGTGAGCTCTTCTTCTGCCAATTTATTCTTAAAGGGCCTGTATGCTACTCTTCATCTCTATCCCACTTGCTTGAATTTAACAGAGAACTCAGTAACACGCCATGCACTTCGACCACCATGAGAAACACGTGTTCTCCACAGAGTCTTGAAGGCTGAGACCTGGCTTGCCAACTACTGGGCCAGGAGCACTCACAGCTTCTCTACCCTTTCCCCTGAGAACAAATGGAATCCTGCAGGTGAATCACAGCCCTAGAAAAGCTCCCTCCTCCTTGAGATAAACTGTACTTCAGGTCTTTATCTTCTGAAGAGTGATGTGGTAGAATAACACAGGAGCTTAATTCCCACTTAGATGAAGCGTTTTGTACTTGCTTTCAAAAAACCATGCCAGACCCGATGAAGACAAAGAAAGCCCCACCAAGGAGCTTAAACTGCTGTGCCAAGGGGAAACCACCAGCCTTCTAGCCAGGGGACCAAAAGGATGGCTATCCAACCACAGGCCTTGCCTCCCAGGCAAAGGAATGGAATCACTGCTTCAGAACATACTGTCTCACGGCAAAAGGCAGGAGAGCACAACAGCCAAAGAGTAGAGCCCCTCCAGGCAATGGGCTCCATCTGCACTACCACCATGGCACTCCAATGTGCCAGCTACCACAGCACAGCTGAAGTACTGCACCTGCCACAGGCAGGAAGCCAACACCACCTTCTTAATGAAGGCTGTAAGTGATCACAGCCAATCATTAAAATGGAATCAAGTTGAAGCATCATGGAAGCTGTGGCCTTGGCTCCTCCTCCCTTTGCTGGGCTATCAAAACCCCCAGCTGCTTTGGTTATCAGTAGGGCTCTTTTTTTCCAGGAAGCTGCCTTAGCCACTGACCACCTCTAAACATTGGCTATCCTTGGCAACCCAAATTACTAGTAACAAAACAGACCAAGTGCCATTCTTGAAAGATGCAAAATAATGCTAGTTCACATTTTCCTACATACTATTGTATTCCATTTCTGATAGAATGTCAGCTCTTCTTGAAAAGTAGTATCTCATCCTCACATTCAAATATTAACCTATTTGTTCTTTGATAAGGAGCCATTCAGGAAGCAGCAGTACTAACAAATTCTGGCTCCCTACACTGCCCCTGTGTGCTGGTGTCTAGGTAAGGAACAAACCTCTTTGGCTTGACACACCCTGCCACACCTCTAGAAATGAGATGTAGTTTGCACCTTTCCTCTTTGTTGCCCAACTTTTTGACTTATTTTACCCATTGACAGAATTGCCTTTTCACAGGAAAACAGTTCTTCTGGAATATAAACTAGCTAGAGGATGGAAAATGAAAGCATAAAGTGGCCAGTCTCCATAGTGGAGAGGACTAAGTGGGGGGTTACACAAAGTCTCATACAAGTGCAAATATCACCTGATGTAATTACCAGTGATAGAGAAAAAGATGATGATCAGTAAGGTGTAAACATGTTTTGGTTTATAAAGCCTAGCTGTGAAGAACTAGATTTAATTGAAGACAGGTGAGTAATATAATGACAACAAAAGTCACAAGTGATAATTCCCCAAGGATTCAGCTGTATAGAAACTAAACAACCATCTTACTGGATCCTACATTAACTGAAAAAAACCGGGGACAAGATAGGGATGAGCACAAACTCATTCCCTTAACAAACCCAACACACGAGACTGCAAGTACAGGTGAGGAAAGAACACTATGAACAAGAATTAAGGACATCGCAGTAAGAGCACTCTGCTCGTGCTGACCCTGCATGCAGAGCACAGTGAGGTCCTGAACCTGCTCAACAAGACAGCAGGAACAAAACATTTTTGTAAGCAAGCTCCTTAAATCATCTGAGGTGTTCAACGTACTTCTGTTTTACAGTTCAGTAGGAAACAGCAGGATAGAATTATGCAGCAATTGTTCCATATATTTACAGCAGATTTTATGTAGAGTTTGACTTAAGTGAAGGTCAGATCAATATTCTATGGCTTACAGTTAGTTTGCTTAGCTCTTTTAAGGCAATACAAAGGAAATCTCTCCTTTCCTGCCCCTCCCTTGCAACTCTTGGAAAATACATTGTCAAAGTACAGAAATAATTGTGAAACCTAGACTTTCTGTGGACATTATGGTTGCATATTAACTACCAGTGACAATAGCAGCTCTGAGGGCAGCATGGGAAGGTGCCCTTCTCTCATACACAAAGTGAAACCAGTCAAAGGATGGGGTATTTTTTTACCTCGTGCATTCCAAGTTCTGAAATAGTCTTACAAAGATACAAATTTTGGGTGGTGTCAGAACCGGACTGCTTAAAAAACAAGTGCTTCAGCATGCCCCACAAAAGAGGGCGTCAAAACCAGTGTGAACCATCACAACACATTATTTGCCTAGACTGAGTAGTGCATGCAATCATATCTCTAGCCCACACCCTTAGTCGATTTTTTTTTTTTTTTTCTTTCTAGTAAACTCTTATCTCATCTGAAAGGTATGCTCTTTCAGCTGCAAGGCCCCAGCCGACACGTACTGCCTTTGAAACTCTCAGATGTGGCTCCTGACCACAGGAAGCCATTTGCAGTCTGGCTTGTCAGGAAGAACAAAGTACAAGGATGCCTGCTGTTTTATACTTGCAAATGGGTAGCTGGAACCACTACTTTTACCTAGGACAACAGGCACACCTTGTTTTCTGTGATGCACAGAATCATAGAATAGTTCAGGCTGGAATGGACCCTTCATCTAGTCCACCCTCCCTGCAATGAGTAGGCACATCCTCAACTACATCAGGTTGCTCAGAGTCCCATCCAATCTGACTTTAAACGTTTCCAAATGAATGTTTCCATCCAACACCTCTCTGAGCAACCTGTTCGTTCCAGTGTTTTATCACCTTCATTGTAAAAAATCTTCTGTCTTATCTAATTTAAACCAACCCTCTTGCCTGCACTGAGAATGCCCTGGAAGCTACACAGGGTGCCTGCTTACACACCCCCATTCACTTGTTAGACACCATTTGCTTTCCTCCAGCTGCAAAGCTTTGGAAAAGCAGGTGCATCCAAGTAGCACTCTTTTTTTAGAACAGAATTTTTTATTAATTGCAAGGAAAAGAGAGTCAGCAACAGCACTCGCTTCTTCTGCAGCACCTGCCTCTTCCAGTAGCTCTGGAGAATCCCCAGGGCCTGTTCTACATTATGTTCATATGCATGGTGATAAAGGAGACACAGAAGGGATCAACTGCAGCACTACTTCTGTAACAGAGCAACACACTCCCCTTACCACAATGACTGAAACACCACAGATACAGCAGGGAATGAGGTTGGAGATGCTCCCACTTCTGATGTGAAGGATAAACATGAGGTCTCTGCTTACGGAAAGGCAAATTATTTACCCAAGAAATTTCATTTGAGAATAGGATGAGGCAGCAGGGATTCTGCCTAACATTTGTAAGCTTGCAACAAAGAGCATTCCTGATAAGAGGACACAAAACCACATGGGACAGACAGAATGACAAACTGCAAGTCCAAAGCACATCAAGTGGCACACCAGTGCTCATACCAGATCTCCTGAGACCCATCACAGTGATGGATTCTCTCTCCACATCGTCTTTGGTATCCTTCCATCAGAAGTAATATCCACCAGAAGTAATATCCATCAGGATATTGCAGAAATATCCTGGCCTCATGAAGGAAGCAAATTTCAGAAAAAGAACACCGGGCTGAGAACAGTTTCCTGCATGGCCTGATTCAAACATGGAAACTGTCATATTGGAGAGCTCCTGCTTGGGCTGTGCTGTCACCCAAGAAAAGCAGCAATTAGCCCTGATGAGACAGGCAAAGAAGAAGAGGCAGGCAGTGAAGGGAGCATGCTCTGATTCCAACTGAGCCCTGGCCTGTAAGGGCAATGGAAGCACTGTAAAACCTCACTGCAACAGCAGAATACTGGGAAAAACAAAACCTCTACTTCAAGACTGGGCTAGCAATCTGGGCAGACTACTACTACACTGTACCTTAACTTTTCCTTATATAACTTTTTAATCTATTTTTTAATATAATTTAATAATCAAGAAAAAATTGTCTGTAAGACACATGCCAAGCACCCTCTCACATATAACCCAGTAGAAAGGCTCCTGCACACTCTGAGGCACATCACATGTGCCA
The DNA here is from genome assembly GCA_032173965.1 of Sitta carolinensis. Classification (NCBI taxonomy): domain Eukaryota; kingdom Metazoa; phylum Chordata; class Aves; order Passeriformes; family Sittidae; genus Sitta; species Sitta carolinensis. The sequence goes on along the minus strand of JAVUNC010000006.1, from coordinate 11,492,662 downwards.
GTTCAATGTAGGTTTCTTTTGCCTTTAATCATTTCTCCCATGAATAAGTAACACCTAATGAAAGTGCTCTTACCCTGACAGTATTTGTATCCTGATACCCAACTGCTACTCATATGCCTCTCCTTAAACAGCCTCTTGTTAGGATTACATCAGTAAGGGCAGGAGACCTGTGAACACAGACACTGCTTAATATAAATGCTTAAAGCAGTTGTTTAGCTTAGTACCAACTTCTTACTTCAGACTTTATGCCCAAAGACTGCTGGATCAGCCCCCTTCATGGAGATTTTAAACACAGTGTTCTCTATAATATGTGCACACCTACACATGACAAAATTAAAGCCTATTTCATTGTAGATTCACCCTCTGGCTCCACAGCCAGTACTGTTGAACAAGGACTTGTGCAGACACAATATGGGATCACTCATCATTTTGCCCTGCTCTGTATTGAACAGTGGACACGCCAGTACCTCATTCACACGTGTGCCAAGATCACCATCAAACTTGGTGTAATCCCACAGAAGAGAAATCTCAAATACAGGTATTGGTCATGGGCCTCTCAAGTACATCATATATTTTAGGGGAAAAAGTATGGTTTCATGATGGAGAATGACTAAGCCAACCAGCTTTCTTCAGCCATCATGGTTGGATGGCCACTCAAATTCTTCACTGCTGACCAAGGATTAGTAGCATTAGTTACTGTCACGTCAAGCTCTTCGATCCTGCTGCCCTTTATTGGTAAACTGCCTGCAAACATCTACTATATGCAGAAAGCCAGGCTAGCAAGAGCATTGGCAGACCTCGGGGATTAGACTGAACTTGAAGTTCATGAACGCTCGTATTCTTACATGTTTGTGTAAGAAAATGCCAAATCACTTAGTCACAGATAACACGTCAGAGTACAGCTCATCTCTCACAAAGAGTGCCTTCCATACTCACGATTCCTAATTTTGCTGTTGCCTGACAATTCTCCTTTGCAACAGTTGCTAAGCAAAACATTTGCAGTTCAGCTTAGTATCACAACTGACACTTGATGACTGTCCTAATAGTTACACATAAAAAAATGCATGGCTGTTCAGTCTGGTTCAAACCACTGACAAGAAATAGATAACTCAAATGGAGGACATGCAGTTTACGTGCAGTCCTGATCACTGCCATTGTTTGCTGTGTTTTCTCAAATAAAGAATATTCTGAGTGAGGCAAGGTACATGCAGATAACAGACACAGTGCAAGTTACCATGTGGAAGTCAAATTATCGTGGTCAAGGTAACGGTCAAGGAAAATTTACTGTCACTTGTTTCAGAACACTTAAATACCTTATTCCAGAAATGTCCATACAAAGTCTGTCAATATCTACTGAAAAAAATAGGTATCTTTCTTGCATCCTAAGACATCTACCACAAGTCTTGTAATTAGAAGAATTTGACAGTATTTCTGGAAGTTCAAGTAGCTTTCTCATTCTCTTACAACAGTGCAGTTCAGTGTAAGACCAAAATAAAAAAGATAATTCAAGACAGACTCAATGTGCTATATTTTTTAATATCTGTGGCTAAGAAACGGTACCATACCTTAGCAGTCCACAGCCAGCACTCAACAGAATAGAAAGCAGGAATTCATCTCCTTTCCTCCTGAAGTACAAAGGAGTAAAAAGTCTCTAAGGTTGAGAAAAGGAAGGTCCATCTGACACTACTAGCAGATATATGGACAGGTTTATTTCAAGTTTGTGCTTAGATCAGAAAACCTCTCCTAATTCTCTTCAGCCCAAGAGTTTCCTAAGCAGGTAGACCCCAATAACAAACAGAACAGCCAAGAGAAATTCTTTTTCCACTAGCATTGGATTCATCACAGGGAAGGGGGGAAAAGGTACACTTCTTCATCCTTCCTCTCCCACATTTAATTCATGTAAACTTTATCCATGGATGATGATGATGTGACTTTTCAGATGAGGCAGAAGGAAGGGGGATGGAAAAGGACCGTTAGAAGCATGGGGAAAAACAGACTTCTGCAATCTGTCTTCACAAACGGCTACAATGCAGGTTGCTGCCAAGTGTTGAAGCTCTAAGGAGGACAAAGCAGGTCTTTACAAATGAACTGCAACTACACCAGAGAAGGGAAAAGCCACGTGTTGTGTATGGGCGGAGATGAGTTTGTTAGGAGAGAAAGAGACGAGAACTTTCTTGTGCAGGAGTAGTAGAAGGGTAAATCACAACCTGCCTTGGCCTCATGAAAGTTTGCTACAGTAATGCCCATGCTGATAGCAAGAGTAAGATATAAACTGTGCTGTGAAATTACATCTTTTCTTTTATCCAAAACCACACCTCCAAAACTAACATAAATTTTATACTTGGTTCTCCACCACCACAGCTTGTACTCAGCACTGAACAATACCCATCTAAACCTTGAAGCCAAGGGGCACAGTCTCATTTCCCTGACTGTCACTGTCAAGCCAGTGCTCTAATCTCAGACCATAGTAAGGCAAGAACCTCCTTTGGCAGAGATCAAGTTATTACGGTGTAAGTTGATTCCTGGCAAAATACCCCAGCTTCAAGCTTAGACTGAGATGAATGTAGTTCAGTCCAACCCAGTCTTTGTCATAAAATTGCTAATTTTCTGCTCTCCCTATAGCTCTCTTTGAAGGCTGCAGGGAGAATCGTGTCTCTGCAAGAGAAATGACAGCAGACTGCATAGCTTCAGAGAATACAAACATGACACACATTGTTTCAGGGTCTTTGGTTAAGCGCTAATCATCTGGATTTGGATGCCAGTCCCGATTACGAGAAATATGTAGTAAACAGAATTGTGCCATGTGATACACTGGCTTAACCCTCTTCCTGCTGGCAGCTGCATGTCAGCACAAAGTTGCAGTGGGAACTGCAAAACAGTCTCCACAAACCTACTGGCCTTTTATTCTCAGCTTGGTGCTTGCTGCTGTCTCCTCTGAAGAGCCACGTCCACACACCAGAAAGGTGCAGAAGGTTGCATGCAATTTTGACCATAATCAGCCCCCTGGACGCCTGATGTTTGGTGATCTCCCCTGCTCTGACCCACGCATATGGCTGGGCAATACTACTTGCAGCTTCACAGGGAAAAGGGTATGGGTAATTAAGATGCAGTGAGAGGCTCAAGCTGATCTTGTCTGTGGGCCAGGAAGAAACAATCCCACTCCCAACATGCTGAATAAGCAGTGGGTGGGCTTGAAGGGCAAGGGTACAGTTGTCCCTACCCTTTCCTCAGCGAGCAATCACACAATTGTTACACACTGCCGTCGGCCCCGGCCATCGCCCAGGGACACCACGGCTGCTGCAGAAGCACGCGGCACGGGGCAGCGCTCACTGCACTGCTGCTCCAGCCGCTGCCACACGGATATGGCCACACAGCCCGACACCAGCACCCACCTCGGGCTGCGAAGAGTAAGAGACCTCAACCAGCAAGCCAGAAGACAGTAAGTAAAGGATTTCAGTCCTTTCCTCCTGTGGGATTCTCTTCCCTTCCATGGGATCACATACGCTATTATCAAGGCATGCAGGACCTAGCCTCTGCAAGACTCTTACTTCCTCTTATCCAGTCAGATGGCCACACAACATTGTGCTTGTAAGGGAAGTATTTTCTTCCTGCAGAAATCAGACAATCCAACTCAGAAAGTAGAGTTTTCACAGATTAAATTTAACTTGATACTTAACAAGCCAAGCTACACTTACTAGTGGCCCAGGACCTCCTCACATCCTACCTCCTACATCCTATGAAGCATACTGGTACTGCCAGAGGAAGTTAGTCATTTCCACATTACACCGCCTCCCATGCCATGAGCAAGCCAGCTCATTTCTGCTCACAGGTAAGGTATTGTTAAGTGAATTAGAATTTATTTCTTCCCTTCTCAGCTGCCAAAACTCCTAAGCCATTTGCATTGCTTAGCAGGCTACTCCAGCACTTTTTTTCCCCCTGATTTCCTGATGCTTAAGAACCCAACCCTGATAATTTAGAGCCTGTCTCCAGCTCTCTGTGTGGTTTCTCTGTATTTAGGACTGCTGTAGGCTGAGATCTACCCAGAAAAACTCAGAACAGAGCCCTGACATGTTCAGACTACTGACTTTGAACTACATTTGAAGCAACAGTTAGCAGAATGACAGATGTTCGTATGAACAGTGACAGGGCAGTAAAAGCAGATCACAGACCAGAGCACTATGCATGGGATAGGGGATAAAGAGTCAGGTACCCATCAGTGGAGCCACTACAGCAAAGCATCTCCCTGTTGACAGGGAATTCCTGCTGTAGCAGCAACCAGCCCTGTTGTATTAACCCAAAAGGGAAGCACCAGCTTCCAGTCATGAGGGGACAGCCCATAGCACAACCCTGTGCTCCCCAAGCTCCCTACAGCAACCTGGCCCCTTTTTAAAGACAGCAGATCAGACTACTGGTACCTGTTCATGGAAGAAGTCTGGTGTTCTACAAAGCAGCATGGCAAAGTCTTCAGGTTTTGAGCTTTCAGACTTGGAGGGCTGAAGACTGCACTTGCTGAGCAGCTTTGTTGCCTCAAAGCTTCAGCAACTGGGTTCATGAGAGCTGCACTGAGCTTTGGCAATCTCTGCAGGGCCTAACAGGAGCCAGTTAATGTTCCTGCACAGGCAACAGCAGCAGCCTCTTTCCCTGCTCAGCAGCTGCTGTGCAGCAGTTCTCTGACCAGGCAGCAAGCACTCACTTCCAGAAGGCAGGAGACTGGACTCAAAAGTGAGGCAGAGGCCAAATCCCAATCCAGGGCCAATGCTTCGGGAACCAGGCAATGCAACGTTCAGAACACAGATGTGCCGGTATTTATTACCACATCAAAAACAGTCAGATTGGGGTTTTTTTAGACTCTTTCCAGCTCTCTCCCATTCTCTAGTTGCTCCTTCACTGTGGAGAGCTATCTAGGTCTAACTCTTCTTCCTCTTATTGATTTGGTAAATCGATTTTAACACCAATTAAGATTTTTCATCTGACTCACAATTCATGTCCACAAGGAGTAAATGTGGGAGCAAGGTAGAAGCTGTGCCTTGCAAGGGAGAGAACAAACAGCTACTTCTCAGGCAGCTATGACTAGTTCAGCCTACTTACTCTGTCAAGCAATAAGCACAGTCTCACTGCTTCCAACATGACTTACTTGTGTCAGGCAGATTTCCATTCCCTACTTCAAAACCCTTCCTCAGTCACAGATATCTTGCATGATTAGAGGAGGGCAGGTTTTAAGCTGCATTCCTATCTATGGAGAGTTTGCAGACACTTGATCCTTTTCACATGCAAACTAGAACTATCACCTGGACCAAGCTCCAAAAATTCAAGGAATTTGGGCAGGGCTTAAATAAAGTGGGAAAGCATTGTTTTGCTTTCCAACATAGCAAAAGGTATTCAGAAGCCAGGAATTAAGCACAAACTTCCAACTCCTTCGGGTGCCAGGAGTCAGGTCACCTCTCCATTTGCTGCAGCTCCAAAAGGACTGGTTTTCTGGCTGACATTGACCACTTTATTGACAAGCCACCATTTAAGTGGGCAGTCCCACTCTGAACTTATCCTTCAAAACTCCCACCCTGCTACCTCCTTCTCTCTACCTTAGGCTCAACAGTGATCAACTCTGATCTGGCTGAAAACTCACTTTTCCACAGCACACTCAGGTACTGATCATGAGTTCGTCCAGCTGAGAAAAAGTGACAGACAAGCACAGTCAGAGTGAACCAAAGACTGTGAAACTGCATCTGGAGTGAGTCTTGTCCCAAGTAAATGGATGAAGGGAGAACATTCAGCACTTGCATATGCCAAAGTTAAATAAATTAGGTGCAAAACAAGATTTTGACGGGTATTTGGAATCACTGAGGACTGCAAATCTGAATATACTTTATGTCACCCTCTGGAAAATTCTCTAGAATTCACTTTACAGACAGCAATTACACGATACATTTATTCACTCTTTTTGTAAGGCTGCAGAAGTAGCAAAGTTTACAAGCCAAAAAGGAGATAAGCACTATATAAACCACATTGAGAGCTCTGGAGTGCATTATCCTGAATGCGAAATATTTTGCCCACTAATATCTGCTTGGGAAAGCAAAGTAAGCAACAAATGGGGGGTAAATTAGATCCAAGTTAGCTTGATAGAAATAAGCATGTCTAGTTAATACTTTTCTTCTATTCTCTTCTAGTAAGATCGTGGTGGTTGTTCTGGGCATTGCAGTTTCATGACAAATAAGCACCCTTAAAAAAACTGTGTTAAGGGTTCACATGAGAAGAGGTCATAGGAGAACGTGACCCACCAATCCACCACACAGGAAGGTCAGAGTGGAACAGAATCCTGAGTTTTACAGACATCTCACTCTTCATGACAGCATAAGGACAACAGTCGTTCCCAGAGGCATGCTTACCTAAAGGATGCCTCTTACTGTGTACAGCACTGAAGAAGAGCTTTGCTCTTTGCCGAGAGAGCTGCTGCTTTGGATGGGTTGTGCATGCTGAATACACACCTTCAATTCCCGCAGCCTGACTGTGCCCAGTACAAACACTCCTCTACCTGAAGCCACCCTGCTGCTGCCCCAGCCAGAAGCAGAGCAATGCTGGCTCAGGAGCTGCTGGAGTCCACTCCCAGTAGGAGGGGGGAGGGCTTCCAAATGACCTCTGAAGGACAGTGACACCACCAAAATAGATGAAAGAGATAAAGGTAATTATTAAAATCTTACTAACAAACAGTTTCATAAGCTCCCTCTAGCAGCACATCATTCTGTTAACGTATCAGACCATGAAAGCCAGCAACTCACCTAAGCAGAACAGCAATCTTCAATCCAAAGCACATGAGATCACTGAACACAATGGCAGAATAAGATGGGAACACATTTCCCTTCCAGCGCCTGTTAACGAAGGTGAGGCAAGAAAAGAAAGGAAGAGGAGGAGGTAGAATTTGGGATAGGGATATATAGGTAGAAAAAGACATCAACGAGTACTAGATATCTATAAAGACCTAATCTATAAAGATTGCTTTAAACTCAAAGCAAAATTTAACAAAAAATAGTATGCTGTGATTTTACTCTCTGGTTACACCCACATCAGAAACACACTACCAAATACTGCTGTGCTATGCTAGAAGAGTTGGAAGTGTGAAGAAAGGGATATATAATTGCGAATTTGTAGCAACATAATGAAAGCAAACATATGAAGCTAAACATCACAGAAATACAAGAGAACCCCTTTGAAGTGGTCCATCACTAGACTTGGTCCTGAAGAGACAGACACTTGGTAGCACTTAACCACTGTGCACTGACAATGGCTGTGCCAGCACCTAAAACCAACGCCAAGTCAAAAACATGGTGGTAGTGTAGAAGAACATGGAACTGAAAATCATTTCTTTCAATCAAGTGCATTACATGCAAGTGTCACAAACAGGAGGTACTGGAATCAGCACAAGTGATCTTAAGGTAACAAGTAAAAGCAACAAAAATTAAGGTCAATTTAAAATCAGTTACCATCTTTTCAGTGTTTGTTGCCTTGCATCATCTGGGAACCATGCTCACAGAAACACGGTCACTTTCCCCAATTACCCTGCAGGACACACAGCCCAGCAAGAGAGTGCAGGAAGATGCAGGCAGCTGTAGTGGCAGAGTGCAAGGCACTGCACTCTGCTCAGGCCAACAGGCAGGGAACTTAGCACATCACCATGCCACCACACAGACCTCTGGCCACTGGCACTCTAGGACCTCCTCCCACCTTACTGACCACTCTGGCCTGTATGGCAACAAGTGCATTTTCACACAGCTTTAGGACAAGTTAAGTATATAGACAGCAGTGGTGGAGGCTGACAACATGCACAGGGTCCAAAGGGGTAACAACATCTCTGCCCTCCTAGGCTAAATGCAGAGCACATGGAAGAAATTAATTCTCATCAGAAGTTCTTTTCCTCCATTTCACGTGCCAGGGGGCATGGTGCACACCTGCCTCTAGTGCCCAGCACCACACAGGAATAAAACCTGAAGACTGCACAATAATTGCTCAAGAATAAAATGAAAACCCTGCAAGGGGAGTGGGTTTTGGGAGGATGCATTCTGTGAGGGGACTTTCTGAGGGTGGCAGTGGTAGTCATGTTTGTTTAGTTTGGGTTTTTACTGTTGGTGGTGTTTTTTTAAAAACCTCCTTAGGCCAGAAAGACTTTTCATTTTTCTGACCCCATCACAGGCCAAATATTGCCAACAAATACCCTCCTCAGTTGCTGAGTACAGCTTGCCTGCCAGCTGGGCAAAGGGGTATTTTACCACTGCACAGCCTTTGCTTGTTGTACTTGCATGTAGTCACCCACTCTCACTCCTCCTCATCCGGCAGGGCCCTCCATTTCAAAAGCTGCCCACACTTGATCCTCACCATGGCTCTCCTCCTCCCCAAGAAGGAAGAGCTCAAGTTACAACAGGCTTCATCTCAGGAGGTGAACATGAGGAAAGGGAACAAAGACCGGAGATAAGCATGCTGACACTGCCCCACTGTCAGGGTATAAAGGGTAGAACTGGTGAAGCCCTCAGGAAAGCCCTCTCTGCTCCGAAGAGAAGTGGCTGAAGAATGCAAGGGATGCATCTGCCTGGAAAACCTGCAGAAACGAATTTGCAGGGCCAGAGGCTAAAGTCTCTTGGCCTTGCCTATGAAGTTAGTGCTTTAGCAGGTGGAAGGAGACCATAGACACCACACAATGGGACAAGAGGGCACCCTGACAGCAAGAAGACACTGAGCCTACTGCAACAGTGATTTTCTGCCCTGTATAAACCAAATGTTAAGTACTAATACATCACACCTTCAATGCCACCAGCTGCCCTGAGAGTTCCACCCAATGCCACCATCTTCTGCTGCAGCTTGCAAAGGAAGGCTCCTTTTAGACAGCACATCATTACCCTACGCTAGGCACACCAGCTCATATCCATGGGGCTCGAGGCATCCCCCTGGACGAGGCCACACGGCACCCGCTGGGGCTTGGCACAAGAGGCAGTGTGGCAGCTGTGCCAGGCTTGCCCTGTGTCCCCTGCACCCACCTCTGGGCCATCAGCAGTAACTACCTCTCACAGGACTGCAGGCAGAAGCTGTTCCAAGCTCTGCAATCAGAGGATATTCTGCTTCAAGTGCTTTAATTACTGTAAGCAGTTCATTAATTACAGTAGTAATGATTGGATTATGGCCAGTTAACAGTTTTAAAGAAACAAGCCATTATAGGAGGGGGAGGGAAAGACTCCATTGGATTTAGGATAGAAACAGATTTCAGCAGTCCACCCTGTAGGAGGCTGTTAGTAGCTGGCTGGGTCAGAGTATTTGCAACACACTGCAACAGCAAGAAGCTGTGTAATGTGTCACTAAATGATATATTGGCACATTGAAATTGTCAGTGTCGGAGGAGGTGTGTTTGCAGGAACAGAAGGTCTTCTGTTAATGTGCTGATCCCGTGTGCTCCAACACCTCTCCATGACAGGACCCAAAAGACATGATGCAGGCAGGTGTGCACATGCTAAGTTACTGACGTGGTATCACACCTGAGATGTTTTGTTTCAGCATGCAAGTCATGAATACAGGCCTTTTAGAAAGTCTTAAGAGAGACTTCTAACTTGAACCAAACAGCTAAATGCAACCACTCACACTACCAAAAGTTAAAGGCACTCAACAAAAAGAACAGAAATTTCTTTTCACTAGCAATTGTTGCCAGAATTAGGAGGACCAGAAATCCATACAAGTAATGGGCAGGGAGGCTCCCTGCACACCTGACCCATACACCTCCTCACTCTTTCTCAGTCTGACTACAGAGCAGTCTGCAGAAAAGCAACTGGACCAATGGATCCAATAAGTCCTATCCAAAAGGAGACACTGCAACAAGGACTGCCAGCTCTGGAAGATGAAGTTTCAGCAACAGTACTCATCCACAGGTGACCACCCTATGGTACTGCCAGCCAGCAGTATACCATGGCCCTGTGGGTCAGGTAGCTGTACCTAACCAAGAAAAGCCAATCCCTTGCACCACCACCAGCCACTTTTACATCTCTACTCACCCTAGGAAAAGCTACCTCTCGCTAGCCCTCACGCACAGCAGCCAGCCCTCAGGGGTAACACACCACCGTTGTACCCTCTGCACAAGCTCTTCAGTTATTTCTCGAGCCCCCCCTCAGCAGTATCTTGCCTGCTTGGTCTCCTTGTTCTCTTTTCCCTTCAGAGGTCTTCAGCAGAGCACTGGCAGAAACTGAGCTTGGTATCACTGGCTGGAGGGCGAGGATTTCTGGCAAGTGAAAACCAGTGGATCTGGGCATCTCGCCCAGAGTGAGTTCACACTTGGCTCACCACAGCTGGAAACAATCTCATCTCTGGCCAGAGCTCCCCAACGGCCCAACAAAACCCTTGGGAAACAGCAAGTTTCCACATGCTGACCATTTTGAAACAGACTGAAACACTGGTGCTCATGACTGTACTACCGCTGCACCCAGCAAGTGCCACTCCCAAGGGGTGCCCGATGAGCAAGCACTGAGGAAGCACAGGGTCCCTCGCTTTGTGTGCAGAACCGGGTGGGGCCAAGACCAGCACTCCCTCTGGAGATGCTTCTCTTGTACAGCAATACTGCAAGCAGGGCTAGAGGGAAGGCAGAGGCTTGAACAAACATACCCCCCCACTCCTCTCATCACCACATGATTGCACCTGGGCTACTGCTCTCCCCTACTTCCGAAGTGGGACATGTCCACATCTCCCAAACCAGGTAAGACATGTAGGAAACTCAACTGGAAGCATAAATATGCTTAAAATTTTGGAAGTGATTTTGGCTGCAGTCCAAGTTTTCCCTTAGAAAACCAAGCATTTTCCATTGCAATAAAGCCTGGCATAGACATGGTCTAAACAGCTTTAAATGGCATCCTTTTTTGGGCGCTGTTTAGCAGTCAAGAAATTAGCTTGCTTTTTTTTTCAACAATGGAGTCACATTTTACAGTTTTCTTGGGGATAACACACTGAAGTAGCAGAACTAACTTACCCTTAACTGAAGGGTAGATTTAAATAAAGTGAGTGAGGGGAATTACAGGTAACTAAGTACTTGGGTAGCAAGAGAAACTTGGCTGCTGTAGAGCCAAGGAATCTGGCCAAGAAACAGGGCTCTAGGACGTACACATCATTTTCCATGATGAAGAAAAGAGCACTCAGCTGGGATGCAAAACCATACATGGTTCTCCCACTCTCTTGCATTTCTCAAAGGCCTTTATGGGCTAGCTCCTGCAGGGAAGATGTAACAGCACAACTTCCATTTACAGCAGCAGTGAAGTTCAAATGCTTAGCATCATATGCTGCAGTGAGGAGTAGCACGTGCCCTGGCTGCTTGATCCAAAAGACATGGAAAGCAGAAGTCCTCCCTCTACTGCCAAATGGCCTTGGTTCAGCACCTCTGTAGGACATGAGGGTCATCCTCAGCATTATAAAAGGAAACATCTGTATTCTGTGTTAAATTTCTCTAGCCAGCCAGCCCCGTGTTCATGGAAGAAGCAGAGCAAACCAGTTGCCCATTTACACTATGCTGTATGACACATACAAGATTTCACAAGGGTCCCTCTGAAAGACAAAGGCCATGCATAGGACACATGAGCAGAGTCTACTCGTGCTATCCTGAAGGGCAGGCCCTACACTGCAGCAGTGCACAGTCCCTGCCAATTCAAGCAGACTGACAAAGAAGCAATCAGCTGATCTACCAAGTCATCCTTTCCTTCCGAATGACCACATAAACTAGCCAAGAGGATGTGGAAAAAGTTGCTGCTTAAGTAGCCTGCCCTGCAGCCTCACACACCCATGAACTACCCACACTGGTGCTCCCAGTAGCCCTGGATTGCTGGTATTCAGAGACCTACTTGAAACCACTCCAATCTGACAGACAGGTAATACGGAGACACATTAGTGGTGTTCACTGTAGTGAGCGTAGCCAAGACTTGGTCTTTTCATTTGTCAATGCTTCCCATCTTGGCTCTAACACAATAGAGAAATTACAGGTTTGGTGTCATTTCTCACACCACAGGGTTGAACACATTTCCAGTCTACATAGATAGAACCACAAATCAAAGACTCATCAGGATGAAAGACCAAAATCCCATCTGTTTATGCATGCTTACTCCAGCCCTGCCAATGGGAGCTGTTTCAGAACACTGAGGGTTGAGAACGTCTCTGCAGAGTCTCATTCATGTTGCAGTGCTTCAAAGTAGCCACGGATTTGGAAGCAGAATAAGAGAGGACAATCGAAGGTAAAAGCATGAAAACAGCAAGCTGCAGTACATACAAGAGTTGGTTTTCAAGGCCTGACCCAACCCTTACCACTAAGATACACTCATTGCCAAGTGAACAGCAGACACAAAGACAGGAAACCAGCATGGGGAAAAAATGGTTCTGCTTTACTGCCTAATAGGGAGCCAAGAGGTTAAAATGGCACCAGGCCACACCACATCCTATGACCAAATTCTGCTCTCATACAGTAGGGAAATGAGAGCAGGGAAGGCAATGGCAGGAAGGGAACTGGAAGTAATTTAATTAATCATTATTAATTAATTTAAAAATTAATCATATTATGCTACTGTCTTTGTTCACCTAAGCATTTTTCGGATTGGCCCAAGAAGTCCCGAGTTCTGTCTCAGGGATCTGAGTGACTACTCGGAACCTCTATGTCAGTCTCATGTTGAGTGGTTCTACAGACTTCAATAGAAGGCTTTTCTGGCATGACTAACACCAGACAGACAGTACTGCTGCCGACAAGTCTATCTCACCACACTTCACCAACTCATTCCCACAGATTCAATCTCTGAGTAACAATGCTTCAGCCCCAAAACCCCAGAGTTAGAGCAAATCACACGCCTCTATGCAGAAAAGGTGACTGCCTTTCTTGCTGAGGTTATGTTTTTCCCACCCTGGCAGTTTTCAAGCATATTACACCTGTATTTTCCCCCCTCAGGCACAGTTCACATATTGCTTTGATGGGATAACAGGGTTTTACATTGCTATAGAAGATTTGTAGAAGTCATGCTGAGCACATTCCTTACGATAACCATCACGCTTCCAACAGTCACACATGGCAAGAAATCAGTTTTATATTCTTATACAGAAGAGCAAACTGTTCCACCGTCTTCTGTCCTTCTCAAACCATTTCTTAGACTGTACAAAATACCTCTAAAAATCACAGCAATACATCCAGCAAGCCCCTGGGGCTGACACAACACATTTAAGTGAGACCAGTCCATTGTATGCCGTATTTTTGCAGCTTCCCAATGTTTCCCCAGACAGTTCTCCAGCCTCTTTTCTACACTGACTGCTTTCTGCACCTCATTGTCAGAAAGAGCACAGCCATTCTACAATAGCGTAAGCGCACCCCAGAGAACAGCCCAAGTGTCAGGCACAACAGTGATAATCCGCAGCCAGATGGAAAATACTCTTAGTCCTTCACCAGCACAGCCATGCAAGTTTTCACCATCTCTGTCACTGCTGTTTGTGCCAACCTGAAGAACTCTCCAGGTCAGTGTTTTTAGTGGATTCCAGTGAGTTGCCACAGAAAAGCACAGAGAGGCCAACTGAACCCTGCTCCTCCTCCACTGGACAGTGCCTGAGAGCTGCACCTCTCACACGGCACACATGAGAAGAGCAAAGTGCCTACAGCAGGAGCAGCTGGGATCTCAGGGCTAGGAAGAACAGGTACCATTCACTGGGTCACCACTGTAACATAAACAGTTTCTCAAAGTGTGATTCCAGCGTTCATGAACACTTTTAGCGAACAAGTTTACTGTCCCACATTCTCAGTTACCACACAGTTATACTTGAATTATGCACAGACAACATCATCTGGTACAAAAGCATGTGCTTCCAAGGGGACAAGAGGGGACGACAGACACACAATAAGACTGGTTTCCAAACAGCTTCTACTTAAGGATGCCCTAAGTAGCATGCCACATGCCCCAAGCTAGAGCACTGCAAGTGGTCAGAGCAGAAAACAATGTTATCCTCTCTAGGCCTTGCAACCAAGGCACTGAAGACATGTCAATACAAAATCACATGCACAAGAATTTAAACTGGTTGCCTGAAGCAGTCAGCAAGAAATTCACCAGAAACGCTTTACATCACTGGGCTGGAAGCTGGATGCCTTTGAGGTGTTTCACCCTTTCCCTAGAGGGCTGGAAGAATAAGTTCAGTACAGATTGGTGAGTACCATGTCTCATAAACTGATCCTTGGGACCTGTTACAGAATCGCCCTGAAAGATTTGGTGGTCTCCTTTTTAACCCATGCCTGCTTTCTCCGTAGACTACCCCCTTACACAGGATTCTGATTAAGAGGGTAAGTCACAGTAAAATGCACATGCCTCATACATCATTCACCATGAGGTTACAATGAATAATAACGTTCTTATTAAAAAAAACCAAACACGCACATCTTGACAAAACCTGATCACAGAAAGTATGAGGCAGCTCCCACAATCAAGGACAAATAACTGATCTACAAAGCCAGATATTTGCAGAGTTCCCTACAGCAACTTCTGAGTTTAATGTTTTGAAAAGCTAGTATCTGGCAACAAGCTACCTATGTTAAACAAAAAAAGCTTGATCTGAAAGACAGGAGATATCTGGTGACCTACACTGCCTGCCTACAAAAGAGCAAGTAAGCAAGCATCCTCACAAATTTCACCATTCTGCTTCTGTATCAGTACTGGTCAGAATGAAGTAAATAGGATACTCAGGTGCATCAGGGCCACCTTTCCAGCAGCACATCCACACTGCAAAAACCATGTAAGGGCCATCCCTTGCTATGGCCCAGACAGAGTACTAATCAGTGTCACAGCAGAAGCAAAGCAATCCAGTACAGTGCATTCATCAACAATGCACATTTATTTACCTCATGGCTGAATCTGTGACAGCACTGAAAGAAATTTGAGCAAACTTCAGTTTAGGAGTGGTATCACACCTTTTAGTGGGTCCACAGCATCTACCTTAACAGTAGCTTTCTTGAAGTCTAAATACCTTTCTCAAAACAGACCCTATATGGACAAGAGGACAATCAACCCAAGTGAAAAGGAAGCTAGGATTGTGGCTTTTACGTTTTGTCAGAGATAATAGTCACACTCGAACCACCTAATCAGAGCATGCTTGCCAGCAGGCTTGGAGGTGGGGTGTTTCCATGATGGCCCTATTTAATGGGTACTTTCTATCATTAACAACCCCTCCTCAGAAAGGTGATTAGAACAGCAAAATTAAAATTGTAAGAGTAGTAAGGCCTGCAAGGTGCAGACACAGTAGGGCTAAGAGACCCATGGTTTTGTTTTTACCCTTGTATCTGTGTATTTTTACATGCAGTGCATGGCACAGAGTAGTAAAAGATGTTTAAGGAGACTTGGGTTTCTAACTGAAAATTGCTGTGAGTTCATGAACAACTGTACTTAGTAAGCACTTCTTTAGTGCAGAAAAGGTGCTACCAAAGTCTGTGCTATGACTACTTCTGCAGCACCATAAATCTGAGCAGTCCAGTTCTCTAAGCCAGAGATATCACTTACTGCCACACTGCCAGAGTGGCAAGGCAGAGCAGCAGTAGATAAAGCACAAGGCACATTAATTTCATAAATTTTATTTTTTTCGTAATTTTTTGTTTTTTATAATAAAGATAAGCATTATTATCATTCCTTAGAGCATTAAAGTTGCATGCCTATTAAAGATATGGCTATCT
The DNA here is from genome assembly GCA_032173965.1 of Sitta carolinensis. Taxonomy (NCBI): domain Eukaryota; kingdom Metazoa; phylum Chordata; class Aves; order Passeriformes; family Sittidae; genus Sitta; species Sitta carolinensis. The sequence goes on along the minus strand of JAVUNC010000006.1, from coordinate 11,476,974 downwards.
TCTACACACTGCAATGAACACTGCTTCCTACTCCTAGGAAAGCAGCTGTCAGGTCAAAACGCAATTTGGCATTTAAAGTTTCCCCACCAGCTCTACAGTTGAGACAACTTGCTTCAGGCCAGATTTTAAAATAAACCTGAATGAGTTGTACCTTGAGCAACGAGCTCATTAAACGAGAATGGCCCACATGAGAGCCTGCTGTATGCAGGACCTGAAGGCTGACCCCCTACCAGCACCCCCCAAAAAAACCCAGCTTCACCCCAGTGTTACTCCTGACCCTAAGGTGACAGTGGTGAGATTGATCTCACCCTTCACCTCATCTGAAGATGAGCCAGGCATGCTGAACACCAACTGGCTCACCTAGTCCCTCACACCAAACCCAGCTGCTTCACCAGCCCACCAGGAAAAGTCTGAATGCTGCAGCTGGTAACCTGTCATCAGGAGGCAGAACTGTCCTTGTGGGCACAAGTGACAACTCTTGGCCACTGAACACCCACATATGTACCTTTCACTAAGCAAGCCTGTCTAGCTTGACAGCTAGGTGAGTCCATTGCAATGGCTTTCAGCAAGTTTTGCTTTGCAAATCTGGGAAACTGCAGGATCAATCTTGTTATGCCTTGGCTAGTGCTACTTTGAGGCTTGACTCCAGACAGGAAAGAAGAAAAAGCAGAGGGAAAAAAAGGCTGTTAGAAGAAACTGCTGAGATGAGTTCAACAGTTCAAATGACTGAGATGTAGTTCAAAGGAGAAAGTATTTTAATCCCCAGAACAGACCCCCTGCTCCTACACAAAAGATTGTGCAGAGGTTTATATCAGGTGAAAAGTAGCTAAATTTGTTCTGTACAATGGTTTCGTTTTTTTTTTTTTTTTTTGTGCGCTTAAGAATAGAAAGGCTGTGATGAGCTCTTTAAAACACCTTAGAGAGTCACTTCTGATAGACATGAAAAATTGGCTTCACATGCAAAGCTGCTCTCCTCCCAGGAACTGTCACTTTACCCTTGCATTGTAAAACAGCAGCTTCCCAGGAAGGGGCAGGTAGGAAGAGGTGCAAAACCAATGCTTCTCCTCTGTACAATATTCGAGATGCCAATTTTCACCCCTCAAATATGAAATTCATTCTGCAGTTTGCCTATTTACCCATTTCAGATGACCATTCCAGACAGCAAAGGTTGTAACTTCTGTCTCAGCACAGGTAGGAAACCTGCAAATCAGCTCCCAAAAGCTCAGCGAATTTGTCCTTACAATGCTCCTGCAGAAGATGTTACTAAAATTCAGTAGATCTTCCCACTTCTCATGTCTGCTGTGAGTTCTGCCGAGCCCAAGCAGCCAGGAAAAGGGGAGCTATACTTAATTCACATTTGAGTAACATTACTAGACTGCTCTCTTCCCAAGTCTCAATTAGTCCCAGCTGCACAAAGCCTGGCAGGACAGCAATGGCACAGCTATCCACAGCCTACAGAGCCTTACTGAACCAGGACACGAGGGGCTGGGTTGGGAACAGCCAGCAAGACAATGACACTTCCTGCACAGACATTTGCTCGCTGCATTACTGGCCATGCCACCACTTTAGACATGCTGTCCTTGCTCCCAGAGAGGGCCTAAGAAGCAAAGTTTTAAGTCTGCCTCACCAGCTGGCCTCAGTGTTATAAATAATAATAATGATGATAATTCACTTAAATACTCTTAGCACTTAAATCAGACTTAGGTGAAGGAAAACCTAAAACATGTGAGTCAACAAGATAAGATTGAACCTGAAAAGAATCTACAGGAACATCTGGTAGGCATGAATCTTCCCTATTCATCTCAGTAAGCTATTAACCAACATGTACTGAACATTTAACTTTAATTACTGCAGTGATTTCATTTCACAGGTAAGAAGGACTGACAGTTTTACTACACCACCCTTTGCAGGTTTTTGCTTGGTAGATACTGTTACCTCCTTACATCTGAAGGAAGCAAGCCCCAAGACCCCAACAGGGCTTTAGGTCACATTCAGACCCCCAGAAGAAGAGCAAGACTGTCCCTCAATACATGCACAGCCTGCCCAGGCTGGGCTCCAATCACCAATTCCTCAGAGTGGATATCAGCCTGATGGGCTGCAACTGGGAAGAGCCATCACTCCCAGACCTGATTCTCCTAACTACAGACACCAGAGGCGTGGGTCACCATAAAACTCTGAGCTTGCACCCACTGCAGAAGGGAACAGCTTCAGCTGTACATCAGCAGAAAGAGAAACAACAAAACTAATCTCACCACCAGCGACAGACATTTAGCTATACAGAGTCCTCCAGTCCAGCAAGCTGGAGACTGACTCCCAGCACATCAAATTCAACTTGTATTGACCAGCACAAGAAGTTGGCTTTCATTACTTAAAACTCCCTCTTGGCTTCTTCCCTCTCCACAAGTAACCCACGTTAGCAGAACAGCTCTCTGTCACCCTCTTGTGATAGGACCAAGAGGACTTAAAATCTCCTGGAAGGAGGTAATACTAAAAGAGCGTGACATTTACAGCATGTACAACAACCTTGGGTTTAAGACTTCTTTTGAGTCCAAAGGTTCCACTCCTGCTTCTAACAATCGAATCAGTGTCCCTTCATGTATAAAATATTTTACCTCAACCCTACACCACAGAAGGCAAAAAAATCCCACAGCATAACAATCATTTCCCTTCACATACCATCAGCAAGGCTGGCAATCTCGCTCTGGGCCCCAATAGCTGTTTCTAGATGTATTGGCCAGATACAGGCATAGAACTGGAAACAGAGATTGCAGCCAGGCAGATCTTTTGAAAGGGAAGAAACTTCCTTCCCCAAAGGAATAGAGCTCTGACTTCCAAGAAGCCATCCAGCACTCACAGCCCAGACCAAGATTGCATTCCTCGCTTTTCCTTTGCTGAAATATAACCTTATACACCATCAACTCTTTCTCCAGTAAATGCCCTTGTTTGTACACTTTAGTTCTCATGCTGTCTACTCTGAGCACTCAAGTCCCTGAGCAAAGAAACCACTGACAACACCTCTATAGCTATCACCTTCAATTAACTCATCAGACTCCAGGGGAAAAACTTCTCAGTGGCACCATTTCAGAAAGCTCTGAAGAGGAAGACCTGAAAACCTTTGATCTGGAAGTGGAGGAGGGGAAGAGGAGAGGGGTTAAAGAGGAATAATCATCTTCTCACTGCTGTGCTCTCCTACCCAATTGTTCCCAGCTTTCTACAGAAAGCCACACACCTCAGGCTACATTATATATGTTAATATATAATTTGTGCATAAAAGAGCAGTATCATCCCCCCTCTCATGGAAGGTCTGGGATTCTTCTGCCTGCTTACAGCAATGCGAGAGCAAGGCACGACTCCTGAGAGAACGAGTGACTGGCTGCGAAGCCGGTGGGAGCCTGCTGCACCCCGAAGTGTCCCTGCCACCCTGCCATGCCAGCATGAGTGTGGTTCCAAATTCTGCTTTACTGTTGTCTGATGGAGTGACTAAAACGGAAATGTTTCGGGGATTAGGATTCCTGAGTGATCTAACACAGGATGCTTTTGGTTTAGAGGAGGAGGGGAAAAAAAAAAATAACTAGCGAGCGGCGAGGCTGGAGCTCCTCCTGAGCTCCCCTCCCCACCGCCGCCCTTTCGGTTTAAAAAAGGGCCGAATGTTACCATTTTTGGACATGAGCTCCGCGCAAGCCCTGCCCTAAACCACACCATTCAAACCAGAAGCCAGTTACTGTCCCGCCGCCGGCCGGCGGGGCCGGGGCACGGGCGGTGGCGGGGAGGATGCGGAGGGGCCCCGCCACCGCCCGCCGCCGTCCTCGCTCCGCCCGGGCCCACCTGCGGGCCGGGAGCCGGGGACCCGGCCGACATCTGTTGCAGCGGGGGGACCCGCCGCGGCATCTCCCTCGCTGGCTGCCTGCCGCCCTCCCCGCCATCACCTGCCCGCCCCGCCCGCCCCCGCGTCCCCGCCGCCTCGCCACGCCACGCCGCGCCGCGCAGCGCAGCGCCAGCCCCCGGCCGGGCACGCACCGGCCCCGCCGCAGCGGAGGAAGGGGCGGCGGGGCCGGGTCTCGGCAGCCCCACGGGATGTATGCTAGGGGAGAGGACGGGGGTGCGCCCACCTTCCTCTGCTGCTTCTCCCAGGCTGGGTCGAGGAGCAGGTCCCGGTCCCAGTCCTCCTCCGGCTGCATGTAGTCGTTGGTCTGATCGTAGTGATCCATGGCTGCGGCCGCTGCTGCCCCGCCGGTCGCGTCGCGCCCCTCCGCTGCCGCTGCCCGCTGTGCCCGTCCCGGCCCCGCGGCCGCTCAGCCCGAGCGCGCGGCGGCGGCGCCCGCTCCCACCTCTCCGTCTCGGCCGCGCGCAGCGCCGCGGGGGCGGGACGCCCCGCCCACCGCCCGCCTCCGCGCCTCTCATTGGCCGGGACCAGCGCTGCCAAGCCCCGGCCCCCGAGGGAGAGCCTCTCTCTTATTGGTTAATACACGCGTCCGTCACAGGATCCCTGTGCCGTGATAGGTGGATGCGGCAGCCCCGCCCTGCTCGCGGCCTCGCCCGACACCTCCCCGGCGCGGGGCGGAGGCCGCGGGCGGGCGCGCTGGGCCGGGCCGGGCCGGGCCGGGCGATGTGGGGCGGATCCGCGCCGCTGTGGGCGCGTTTGTCTTTCGAGGGCTTCGCGGCTGTATGGCGCTCGGGAGCCCTGCAGCCTGTTCTGGGCGCGTCCTCACGGGCGGGTCCGGGCGGCAGTTTGTCACAGACTCACAGAATACTCTGGAGTTGGAAGAGAGCCCCAAGGATCATCGAGTCCAGCTCCTGGCCCTGCACAGGACACCCCAAGAGTCACCCCCTGTACCTGAGAGCATTGACCAAACACTGCTTGTGCTCTGTCAGATTTACTGCTGTGACCACTGACTGCCCTGGGGAGCCTGTTCAGTGCCCAGCCGCCCTCTGGGTGAAGAACCTTTTCCTCATATCCAACCTAAATATTCCCTGATAAAACTTCTGGTGCATCAAATCCTGTCACCGCGAGGATATTTTCGCGTGGCACAGCTGGTGCCCATCCTGCCGGCCCCGACGTGAGGGTGCTCAGTCACAGCCCCACAGTCCAGCTGGCCGATTCAAAACGCAGCCTGTGGGGCTGTGCAGGTGTGCCCACACCCAGCCTGCAAAAAGAAGGGGCTGCGTTTTGCTGTCCCTGACCCGTAGCCGCTGGTCCAGGTTGGGATTGCCAGCACCGGCAGCCGAGTCCTCACAGCCGGGGTCAGCCGGTGCCGCGCCAGGGCCTCCCAGACGCGCCTGCTGCTGCCTGCCCACAAATACCCTGTTTGAAAGAAAAGCGCTAAACTAAAGCGTGCTTGGCTCATCTAGCAGCTTCTTAGAAGGGAAACACAACGTGTTAAGGAGTGTACCAACATGCAAATGTTTGACATAGGCTTCTGTCAGTTAAACAAGTAGAGGGGAAAGGCCAGCAGCATTGTTTCTTCCCCTTGGTAGTCGCGCTGAGAAGCACTATGGCATCTCTCACAAAAGTGAGAGGAAGCCCAAGGAAACACCATTCCACAGCACGGCCCAGGGCAGAGTGAGCTTGTGTCCCAATTCCTCTGATAGAGAAGAAGCAGACAGTTTGGAGTGCAGGAATGTGGGAGAGGGGGTAGCTGAGAACGGACTAGAAAGATACTGCAAAGCACCAGATTGAATTGAGCTGAAATGTTTCATATCAAGCTGGATTTAGCCCTAAATTACACCAATGAGCTCCACTTGCAAAAAATGGGCATTTTTTTGTCCTGCTTCTTAACAAACATTGGCGGTGAAATTGGATATATTCTTTACTTCTTGGCATATATAACTGTTCAGACTATAATGGACAGATGTATGGCATAATGGTGCTCTGTACTGTACTGTCTTCATGTGTCATATGATGCTCCTTTATGTACATTTGCAGAAATCAAAACCACAAATACAATTATCAGAATTATAATGGTTCTGCACTATTCAGAGACTGGTATTCACTCTACCATGCATCACTCAAGAAGAAAAAAGATTACTTAAATATCACAGTAGTACAGTAGCATTCCTAATTTTGAAGAGGAAGGGCCAATTTTTATTTTTTTTTTACAACCATTTGATGAATTCCCAGTAAGAGAAATTGTGAACCAACAGTTACAGCCTGATCACATTATAGAAATAACAAAGATGTCTAAAAGTTTTGTGCCTTCTAGTTTTTATAATTTATGAAGACACTTTCCACCTGAGGAATCTGGAAGAATATAGGAATTGGTAGAAATCTGGTGGGGGGAAAAAAAGGAGCAGGGAAGCAAACACATTCCTTGAGAGAAGTTTTAAGAAGTTTTGTATTTTAAGGCAGGGGTCCTACTTGCTTCACTGCCCCTATATTTTAAGAGCCCATTATTGAAAGCCACTTTTCAGACCTTCACAAATGCAGTGAGATGTCCCAGCTGCCTGTTCGTTAGTGAGGATTCTCAGCATTTCCCAGGAAATGCTCAGCACCATGGAGATCCAAGCCCTGAGGCACAAGAGTGGGTTTCTGTGAGGCTGTATCTTCTAGATGCTGCCTCGAGTTCTTTGGAGTTGAGTCGCAAAGCAGCTGCCCCATATTCATAAAGTTGCTATTCTTACCTGTGTAAAATACACCCAGTGATCTCTGATGAAGTCTGGTGATACTATAAATAGAAAAATGCTTTTAGTTGCCAATCTGCTGTTCATGTACCTATTTCTTCTTGCACAGGGCAAAGGATGGATTAGACGATTTAATAGACAACATATGTGCAATCAACTGTTATAAAATCAAGAACTAGTGTGACATTTCTAGTGTATTAGAGCCTCTCTCCTAATTGTCCCTGACATTTGTATTTCTAACTTCATCATCCTTGCTTCTCAAAATTCTTTCTTGGATTTCTGGGAAATATCTTAATTTTCTACTCCTAAGCCCATCTCAACTATTAGCTTTTTACAAACTCCTTAACAAAAGGAAGTGAATGTTCTTAGCCAGAGTTTTGTGAGCAGTAGTGAGGGGGTGAAAAAAGACTGTTTCCAAACTTGAGATAGTTCCTGGATCCACTTGACCTTTGGCCTTGCAAAGAGTTGTACCAGCACCATGAAGGGAGAAGAGACAAGCTTGCAATGGGAGAGGGAAGCACAGCAGCAACAGGAGCTACAGAGCCCGGTGCTGCTGATGGGAGAGGTGCCTGTAACCCCAGCAGTACTCTCGTCTCACTTACTTCCTTTCATTACTTCTAGAGTTCTCTTTTCTGTACAAAATTGCTACTGATTTCCATGGGCATTATTCCAACCCTGCTGGACCAAGTGGGTCTCCAGTAAAGTCCTTCTGATCCAATGAAGGGAGAGTGGGCTTTCTGCAGGGCAGGGGACAGAGTCACCATGGGAACAGTTGGACGTACATCCTACTTCTTCAGCCTGCAACAGATGGAAAGAGGAACAAGCCTGAATGCATTAGGGTATTTCTGGTTGCTGTTTGCTGCTCATTGTCTTTGTGCTTTGCATATTAGCTACAGGTCACAAGCTTCCATGGGGACATATCTGTTTTTTTTGCCAAGAACATCCATAATCTTCTGTAATGAGGCCCGGCAGGTGAGCTCAGTCACTGTACAATAGTGAACAAAGCTGTGTTGGAATGGTCCTTGACTTTTGCTTTAGGAAGTCTCACAGCCAAGTTTCAGCACTTATATTCTGCAGAGGCACAAAAACTTTGTTGCTCGGAGATTTGGCACTTAAATTTGAACTGTATGTTGGGCTGTCACAGTAAAGAATTCAACAAGTTAAATTCCTTTTCATAATTTCTACATCACCAATCCAGGACACACTACCAGTAAGAACTCAGGCCCTGGGAAATGCAGGCATTAGTTTGGTTGAGCTCAGTGGGGTCTAGGGAGGAAGTGTCTTGGGCCCAGAGATTGGGTAGAATTTGTGTTTTTAAGAAGTGTCATGGAATAACTGCCATGGTCATCCAGGGATAGGTGGGGGAAAAAAGGGACAACCAAAGTAGAAATGGTGTGTTTGGATAAAAGAAAAAAGAGGACCAAATGAAGCTCCCAAGTACAAAACATTTTCTGTCCTTTAGGGCCTCTTCACCCAAGTTGTGTTTTCTCTTCTACTAGGACCCTACCATCCTAAGTCCTCTTTCCCTTTACTTCCCCATCCAATTACTTGATCTTCCAAAATTTGCTCCCCAATCCTTCACCCTAAACTGTGGGATTGTGCAAGTACCTGGAGAGGATGTTATCTCCTCCTTCTGCTGACTGGAGGTCATGACTCAGCATGAGCTTTAAAACAAAAGTGACTTATAGAGTGGTCTTCATATATATTTGCTAATATTGTTTGATGCATGTAATTTTGTAAAAATTATTTTTTCGCTGTAAAAAATCCTGATTTTACTTTTCTAGCAGAGTATACCCTAGATTGCTCCCTTTGCTTTCACAGTGTCACTTTTAACAACAATAGAATCAGGAATTACACCTCTAGTCCTATATTCCTGTTATCACATACTGCTATCTATTTTCATCCTTCAAGGAGTACTTAACCAACAGTGTGCAAATAATGCCCCCTTTGCTCCCTCACTTTATCCCTGAAGGGAAAGGTGTTTGCTGCTCAGAAGTGCACAGGAGCATCATGCAACCAAAGCAACTTGGGCAGCTGCTGAGCTGGTTCTGCAGAGGGACACAGGGAGTAAAACCATCCAGTGGCACTGACAGAGTCATGTTAGATGCCCATGAAACACATTGTGCAGTGAAATGACCTCCTCATTGGAGTTACCATCCTTATTCTATGTTGCAACCAAATTAGCTTGGACGGACAATAGCTTAGCCCAGGCAGCCTATACAGAAAGCATAAACCTGAGACCATGGGAGGCAGGAGACTGAAAGGATGCTAATGGGATCATTTCGAAACAGGCCATGTTTCTGGTCCTAGTATTCCATTGGTTCAGGACCTTTGACATACAAGGTCATGTCCCTGTCCCAGGTTCAAGATTGGACCCTTGCTCTCAGGTAACCCTATATATTGTTAAGTTAGCCACACCCCATCGTCTTTAGATGCTGTCCCTCAGACCATGTGGTCCCCATGTTTGTTCTTTTACCATCGTTAAAGTTCTGGGTTTGGGCATGCCAACATACCCATCCCGATATATTTTGCCCCGCTTCGTCCTGGCCAGACCGGACTTGAGATCACAGTGCCAGGCAGTGATAATTCCATGATATGGGCATAGAGACCTTCAGTAACCCAGGGTTAGTACTTCTCATGTTTTGCCTGAAAGTTGCCCTTTACTGAGGGGCAGATCTTTGTAGGCTTTTCTTTGCTCAGTCTTTTTGGTTTTCTGTGTCAGTCTTTAAAGGACATTCCTTTTCACAATGCTGTACCTCTGTCTGGCTCAAACAATAAAGAGACTCAGGAACCAGAGAAGTTAAAGACAATGGTATTTTCCATGTTCCTACAACGGACAGGAAACGGATTAAAGCGTAGAGGAGAGCACAGTTCAAACTGGACACCATAAGTATACAAATCTCTGACAAGTAGTGTATCCACGTACAAACCAAAGGGTTGATCCAGGCCATGTTCAGTGCCATGTCTCCTGGTGGAAGCAGAGGAAGATGCTGCCCTGAGGCACAGGGGAAGCCATGGTGCAGCTGCTTCAGCAGCTGCTGAAGAAGCTACACACCTCCATGAGCAGAGCTCTGAAAGGCAAAGCCAACCAGTGCCTTCTGCATGACAGGAGAACCTGCTTACCTCTGGAAACTGCAAATGAAATATAGGACAGCTCATTCCTTCTGCCACCAAGAGGGAGATTCAGGTTTGAGTCTCTTGTTCTCACTCCCTGATTGCACAGAGCTTGCCTGATAATGTGACTGTGGTTTAAAGAGGCAAGAGGCAGAATTTATTGTTTCTCTCATTTCCCAGGCACCAAAACTGACCATGGAATAAGTGTGACAAGCTTTGGAGGTAAATGTTGTGAAATTTTTCTGGAAAGGGAACAGCTGCAACACTGTAGGAGAATAGCAAGCACAGGGATTAGTCTTTCTGGTTCCACCCTTGCCTTCACAGAAAAGCTTTTTTTATGGGAGAGTCACTGAGCTCTCAGACCTATTATTATTTAGTTCCAGCTTAAAAACTTTGCTTAAAATCCATTCACTTTGATGTTCTCCATAATTGCAAGTCTGCTATTTTGTAGTACAGTGCTTGGAAAACAAACCCCCTCCCCATCTTCATGGATATCACTTGTACAGTGGTATCCTCAGCCTGTTTTCAAGCAGAACCCCTTTCTGGACATGGCTTGGATCACTTTCCAGAGAGAAAGCCAACAAATATTTCATTTCTTCTGAGCAAGGCAGCTGCCTTGTCATACTCCAGCTACAACACGCTGCACTGGCTTCTTTCCCACATGGCTCTGCCACTAACCTGCGAGTCTAACACTGCCCAGAGCAGCAATAGTCATTGCTATGCCATCCATATGCTAATCCATCACTGCTCTGGGATGTGCTGCGTCCCTTACAGATACAGCCAGTATGGGTAGGGCATGCAGCTATAGATCATAGTTGTTTCAATAGTAGGTCAGCAATCCCCACCTGAACGAACACACAATTGCACTCAGATATGTTGAGAGCAAAGTGCTTTGAGGGTACTTGCTCAAAATTTTGCACGCTGCTGCAGCGAACTGTAGCTGTCTGCAGACCCCAGGCTCCATCCATCCATCCATGGGAAAGTTTTGCACAAAAGAAGCATTCCTGGGGGAAGATGTGCAGGATAGCGCCGCAGAAATGCATCGCCAGAGAGCTCAGTGCTGTGGTCACAGAGCCCCATCAGCCCCAGCTTGCAGAGAGCTGGTGTAAGACCTGACCGTTCATGAAGTCATAATTTTTGCTCCATGAATGGTGCAGGCCTGCGATAATCCTGTAGGGGAAACTATAGAGGGTAATGGATCACAGATATTTGATACAATGCAAAATGTGATACAAGCAGGCCTGGCACGTACTGCAGTCTTTAATTCTTTGTGGAGTAGTGCATGGTGTGAGATTTGAGGCTATATGAGTTATATATGCAGAGCAGACACAGAAGAGCACACATCAACAGATCTGGAGCAGACTGTACTGTCAGCAGCCAGGGAATGCTGCACAATTGCAGTGGCATGGCAAGGCATGAATGCTATGCGGGCAGATGGTAATGCCAAAGCTGCAGATCTCTCAGGCCTTTCCCCAGGAAATCCACGTCCAGAAGTGCATGCACAAAGCAGCGTAATTTGTAGAAGACAAGAAGCAAATCTTCTGTCCCCCTCAGCATTTGTAAGACTGTGGATGCAGTCCTGTGTCTGGCTCTGGGTGCCAGTTTTTAAGGCAGATATACATCAGTTGGATAGAGTCCAAAGGAGAAGTAACAAGAAGGCTCAGAGGTCTAGGAAACCTGACCTTTGAGAGGATACTGGAAGAAGCAGGCTTTGTTTAGTCTAGGGAAGAAAAAAACTTAAGAGAGACACAGTACCAATCCTCAAATACGTAAAAGTTTACTGCAAAGAGTAACACGTTACATCATTTGCTGTGGCCGCTGGCGAATCTGCAAATGGTCAGGATAGCAAAGAACTTGAGGAGGCCACCAAAGGAAGCTGCTGAATTTCCACTACTGGAGGTTTTAAGGAATGAGTAGAACAGTTATAAGAAAGGCCAAATTTTAGGGAAAATCAACCCCACCATGAGCTTGGAAGGTGAAGCCTTTGTCACCTTTTGTGATCCCCTCCAACTTGGTTTCATACTGCGCAATGCCATCAGCTTCAGAGGGTAAGACAGTACCATGAAGCAATGTGATTGTAAAGAGACTAATGACTGAAGAGAAGTATTTACAACTGTAGGGAAATAAAAATGTAAAACTGGGCATATGGAACCTAGACAGTCTCACCAGACACCCATGTGTAAAGCACATTGCAGCACAACTGCTGCAGGATCTTGACTCTGCTGAGAGAGGTGAGTAAGGTGAAATAGGCTGTGGGAAAAATATATTTATGTACACTTACATGGATAACAACTGCTTTAAATCCACTTCCAGCTGCCTCATAAAGGAAGTGGCCATTCTCTGTGTTAGAGCTACCAGCAAAACTCACCATCACTCCAAATGCTGACAGGAGATGCTTCACTCCTGGTTTTGGCTGTTAAGTGCACCTGTCATGGCTGCTCCATCTCCTTATGCTTATAGCATCAATTGTTTATTTCAATAGTGAGACGGGTCACAGTGTCATCAAACTGCAAGCTATATTCATAATCCATGCTTGGGTATGGAGCCACAATGACAGATAGTTCAGAAAGGGCTCAGAAAATGCAAATCCATGTGACTCTAGAGAGGCCCACCCTCATCATAAGCACACCAACAGGACATGAATGCTCTAAACTAAAACTAAGCGCAGAGGGAGTTGGCTGATTCTCTACCTATCATCTGTGGTCTTCAGGATGCTAATCAAGGCTTCTGTAGGATTGTGTAGTGCTCCTAAGGCTTCCCTGGGAGATCTGGGAGAAGCACCTGAGATTTTCAGTTTCTTCTGAATAATGCCAAGCCACCTGCCTCCACCAGCAGCAGAGGTGGCACAGCTTAGCACAGCATGGTGTGGAGGAAGAGCTCACTCCCTTTAGAAAAGTAGTTGGTAGAGCTGAAAAACAAACCAACAGCCTTGCAGGCATGTCAACTTGTTCTCAGCACATGGTGGCCCAGCGATGAGTGGGGAGGATGCTACTGAGTCAGTGAGGTTGGGATCCAGATTCAAACTTTTCTCAGAATTGGAGCAGGACCCACACACCGAGCCTAAAACCACTGCTCCATTATCTTGCCTTCCCAAAACAAGCTTCCTGGAGCCTAAAGCTAGCCATTCATGGTTATGGGCTTTTCTTGAAGAAATCCTTTCACTCAACTTTTCTGGAGGGTTCAGAGAGCACCTGGGTGGTTGGCAGCCTGCCTGTCTCTGCAGAACAGGTTAAGCTTCTGTGCTCCCCAAGCAAAAACTGCTGCATAGAAGCATCTATGGGTTATGCATGACTTTGTACACAAAATCATCTTGTGTTCATTATTCTTGTCTCCTAACTAGCTCATGGCTGTTTTCCTATGTACAGTGGGAGCAACTCTGCACAGCTATTGGAAATCAAACTGCACAGTGCAGTTACCTCCTGTATCAGAAAACTTATTTGGAAAGCTGCAGAGAACCTCATACCTTTACATTTGCAGAGGCTCCACTTTGAGGAAGGTGACACTTGTGGAGCAGTGTGTCCAGTGCTGTAAGACAAGCGAGGATGATGCTGCAGGGCAGCACCAACAGCATACAGCAGGGGCAGCCACTCAGCAGGCAAACTAGGTAAGCTGCTTCCCCAGCTTCCTTTAATCTCTTCTCTAAGAGGAGGCTCCAAACCAGCCATGTAAGCCCTGCACTCCCCTGTAGTGCTTTGACTCTCTGAGCCATGACTACCTGCTTGTGCCTTCCCTGAAAGCCTCTCATAAAATTAGCTTTGATACTCAGCATGTAAGAAGGGATGTGAGAAATGCAGACAGTGGCACCTTCAGACCGAGGCTAGGGGGTTCTCAGGGCAGCCCAGCCACCTCCTCATTCAGGCTGGGCTGCTGCCTGTGTGCATGTCCCACTTGTGCTCTCTGTGCCTGCAGCCCAGAAGTCAGGGCCAGAGGTCATCTTTTTACCATGTAGAGTTTGTTCCAGAAACAGGTCTTCTCCCATACCTAGGGTCCTTCCCAGGGCATCCTGCTCTCCATTTATATGTTGTGCTTTTCCATTTTTTTTTCTTCTGTGAGAAAGCCCAAGCTATTTCTTCAATAGCAGAGAGGGAGATGAAGTGGCTGAAGAGTAATAAATAATATAGAGTGGTGGAGCAGACCTCACATTAAGCTTGAAGTCCACATGTCAAAACATCAGTTTCTGTGTCTTCTTGGACCAACAAATTAACCCCAGTGAATCGGTACATTTCTTTCCTGACTTTTTAAAATTTATTATTTATTTATTTAATATTTTTTTGCAGGGCAGGCATCAGGCAGTGGCCTTCCCTGTTGTGCTCGTCTCCCAGGAAGGACAGATGTACTTCCATGCAGGATGCCTGGGAATCAAACTGTAGGCTTTTTACATGACAACTTTAAGCAGGGTTTAGTGTGGCTGCTGTCCAGCCCAGCAGCCAGTGACCCCGACTGGGTCCCCTGGATGAGTGATGCACACAAGCCGGATCACGGCTGGTGGGCTGGACTCCCCTCTGATCACTCTGTCTCTCCCCGACCCCAGCGGTGGCTGGTGCTTGGTGTAGGGACAAAAGCCGAGAGTCCCTGGTGGGCCATGCCACTCCCCCCGCCAGGTTTTCCCACCCTGGGCTGTGCCTGGCCCCACGGCGCCTGGCCGGGAACTCGAAGGTTTCCACAGCCATCTACGGTCAGGCGGGTTCCGCGGGCCGACTCGCCTCCCCCGCAGGAGAGGCGGAACCCGGCCAGCCTTGTTCGGAGCGGCAGCGGGGCGAGGCCGTCCCGCCGGCGGAGGGAGGGATGCCCGGCTCCATGGCCCGCGGGGCGCGGGCTCCCCGGGGCAGCTCCTCCCCGTCCCGCCGCAGCGCCCGGCTCCCCCTCCCGAGCCAGAGCGGGGGCGCTGGGGACCGCAGCTGTGAAACGGAGGGTCGAACCCCTACCGGGTGCAGGAGGGTCAAACACCGAATGGGGAATTTGGGGCTGGTCTCATTACTTCAGACGTGCGCTGTTTAAATAACTGTCTAGGTAAAGATGTGCTGCTGTATATTGCCCTCCAGGACACAGGCAGAAAGTAGTGCTGCTCTTCTCTCTGGAAAGCAAAAGCTGCCCTAACAGTTTCCCTGGGTCGTCCCCTCCTGAAAAAGGAGAGCCTCTTGTTAGCTTGAAGGAAGATGTGGTTTTAACTTGTGTTCTGGCCAGTAGCAAAATCACCATCGCTGTTCCCATCTCAAAATACCCTGAACATCCCTACTCCACCCTCTTTACCGGGCAGGAGATGTGGTTTCAGCACTATCAACTGGCTGGGAGGCAACCTCCATAGCAGCAGCAGCCTGGCCTCTGACTCTATATATTTAGTGAAAGCAGTGCTGTAGGACAGCTTGACGGCTGTGGGGATGAAGTAGGAGCCTCATTATAGGCAGACTAGTTCTAGCATTGGGACTGACACAGAGGGGCCTACTCCCACTTGGACCCACTTGGGAAGAGGTTGTTTGAGTCCTGGCATGTGCCTAGTACGTCTCCTCTGACACTGAATCACTGGCTCTATCTCATCTATCCCACACAAGCCTTGGCTCAAAACACACTGTTTGGCAAACACCTGCTTTTCTTCAATCTGCAAAGAAGAGCCGGAATCCATTTTCTTGCAAATTGCCAGAGAAAGGCTAAAGGCTGAAGTGTTATCTCCCCATCCCAAGCAGCAATATGCTACTTCATGGCAATCATATCTTCCAGAGGAATGAACCTTACAAAAAGAGGGGCAGCTGGCTGTCATTTGGAAGGACAGAGCCAGTCTCACCCACAGAGGCAGCCCTGTGGCTGTTATGCATCCAGCATTTTTCCACTCAGTGAAGGCCATTTCTCCAGCTAAGATGCTTGTTACCATGGCCTTCTTCTCCTTCTTAGCATTTTGGTGATATGAAGCCTGGTATATCTTGCTTATAGCCACAGCTCTGAGAAGCTGGTCCCAAGCAGTCACCACCGCCTCAAAGTTGCTGAATGAGAAGTAAGGACATCCCACCTGGGGAAAAGAGATTATGAGAATGAGCCACAAGGTCAGTGTGCTGGACTCTTCCTCTCGATTATTTCATTGCTGACTTTTAAAAAATAATTCTTCATCTCACAGGGTGTTTTTTACTGCCTTAATTCCTGTGATATCTAAGGTTGCTGGTATTGGGAAATAGAGTTATAGTCAGGGACAGCAGAAGGCCTCCCACTGTTGGTGGCAATGCACAGACCATGGGGCAGAAAAAATCATCAAGGATTTTTCTCTTGCCATAATCACTATGCAGGTTATGCAGCCAAACGGTTATGGCTGGAGAAGCTGAGCTAATGAAGCATGAGCCTCAGAAAACTTCCTTGCAGTCTTGTGGTAAAAAACCACAGTGCTCTTTACTCTGTCTTGTAAGGTTGAGCTGAAAACAATGCCTTTCAGATACTGCATCAGCCAGGACTTTGAAAAGTAGTGATGAAAATAAAAGCCTGGGAAGAAAAAGAAAGTGACCTAGTCTTACTATAGGACTTGGCAGCTCTGGGGCTGAGTTTTTGGCTCTGTCCTGTTCGTCTGACACCTGACATCTCTGGGCCACACTGTTCACAGCACTGCAGTCTAGCAGACTAGGAATTGGAAATGCCAAGATACTGAGAGTTTGTGAAATATCCTGGTTATTTCTTATGAAGTCCCATTCCATATCCTCAACTTGTATGAATGAACTTAGACAGATTCTCAAGATAACCCACAGAAAAGAGCCTTAAATTATAATCTTTCTTTATAACAACACCCACATAAAAGAAAAACCCTTGTGGCATAGTCTACCTGTCTGTGTATAAAGGTGGTTTGCTCCTTTTAGAATGGTAAGTATTTTCTGAAGGGAAAAATGTGAAAAAATTAAGAGAGCTGTGAAATATTTGTATTTGTATGACAATATTTGTATGGGAAATACAGTGAAAGATTTTATTTTCTACTACAAATCATTACAACTACTGATAAGCACAATACTAATGGTCATAGCCATCTCAGGTACTGAGCCAGAAATATGCTCTATGAGAAATATTTCTGGTTCCCTGCTGATAGACCTCTACCCACAGCTAATGAAGCATATTGAATCCCTGTTTCTTTCAGACTCAAAAGTACATATGTGCACCTCAGATACCTCAAGTATGTGGTACTCTGAAGAATAATGGAAATCAAAACCAAAAAGGTGTGAATATTTGGCTAAGAACACAAGGGAACTTACATGCAAATTACACTTTTGCAAACCTTTGCCAAGGCAGTGCCAAATTCAGCCCTAGCACTGCACAAATATATATTAACTTGGCTGATGAGGGGGTTTGTTGAAAAGTTATGGTTAAGTCCTGTTCTACAGCACCTTATTGTGGTATCCTGTGACAGGACAGAAGAGAAAATTTGGAAATAATTTTCCTCATATGTATGCATAGACTCTGTTCCACAAAATTTAACATAATTTCTGGAACATACTGCTTTGGGGTTAATAATGTTCCTGGGGTCTTTTTTTCAAGCATGATTTTCTGCTAAGTCAAAAAAAGTAACCAAACATCCTCCTTCATTCCCCTGAATCCCTAAACTGTCATTCACTGGAGGACAAACAATGCAAAAAGTACAAAACTGATACAGTAGAAAATAAATATAAGTACTTCTTCATCACCTGACTCAAGTAAGGCTCCATTTTGGACTTTGAAAGTACACAGGTCCCCCTTGTGCTGAGTTCAGTTTAGCACTCTTACTTCAATGAGCAGAAAGCAGAGAGTGTAGGAGCCTAAGGTTATGGGAATATCACTTTATAACATGCTTTATAATGCTCTATAAATAGTGTCTGCTAATAGTAAAGCTGAGCAGAGCTCACAGCATTCTGTCATCTCTGTGCCCAAACCCTCTGCCCAGGGGCTTAGGTTGGGGCTGTAGAACTGGAAGAGGCTGAGTGGGTCTTGCTGAAAGACATAAATAACTCCACTCCTTTCTGAATCTGTTTTATTAAACCATCACATTAGCCACAAATTACATTGCCTCAGCTAAAAATAAATGTAAATATCAGGGGTTGTCTGCAGACATCTGGTCTCTTTGTGACTGGCACCTGAGATCCCTACACATGAAAAACAAAGTGGAGTGCACAAGGCTCCCCATTTTCTCCATGCTTTTGTGGTTTATAGTCTCTGGACATTTGTCAGCACTGTGCAATTGCTGAGTTTCCTGTCCAGGGCCAGTTTCCTTCTTTGCCCAGGACTTTCAAATAACTCTGGGACAAAGATTCCAACCCCTCCTGTATGACCACAACAGCAGAGAGGTGAGTCCCAGCCCAGCTGCCCAGATTTATTTTAGACATGGCCAAGGCTCAGGGCTCTGGCACTTCTTTTGGAGCACAGCAATGGCACAACACGTTCACCAATGGCATCTGGTTTGGAATGAGTCCCCTGACCCTTATTATTTTGCAGCATGACCCATCTCAGGGCAGTTGCATCCCAGCCCTTGGGCACTCTCTGGGAGTGTCTCACATTTGCATCACAGCTTTTGCCAACAAGGGAAAAAAAAACAACTATGTACAACAATAGTGGTAATTATGGCAAGAGCAATTAAAAAAGGAGGGAGAAAGAGGGTCTGGGCCCAGTCCAAAAGGTATATGCCCAATACCAAAACAGCCATTACCTTGAATGGGACTGAATGCTGGTTTCTTCCTGATTCCCAAATAAAGCTACAGAGGAGGCACACCCTGGATTACAGCAATATTTTCTCTGCTGCATGTGTGAACAATCTTTCACATTGGTACCATCCCCTTTTATATTAGGCACATTCAGACCAGCCTGGTCCCACTCTAGGTCTCTATTTTCAGATAAGCCTGGGATGGATGCTCTGAAGAAGGAACAGGGCCAGTATCTGCCTTCCAGCTGCCCTGTATGAGCAGAAGCAGCATTCACTCTACATATAGTCCCACTGAGAAAAATTCAGGCCTTGAATTTGAATATATAGCTACAGACACATCTCTCTCTCCTTCCAGCTCTGATGGAAGTCTTGGAAAGAGCTACCACTGCATGGTGTAGCCTTCAGGGAGGACATGCACGTGCATGGACTGCTGGGTAGGAGGAATGCCCTGAACCACTAGGCAAGGGGGTTGGCTGCTAGGGAGCTCCACACCAGGGGATACCCTGGTCTTGATGAAAAACAAAACAATAAACCACATCAAATCCTGGGCTCATAATTCAAAATGGAATTAGGATCTTGAATCTCACTCTGGTTTACTGTCTGTGGAAGTTCAAGTGAAATTCTTGTGCAGGCCAGTAGAAGTCTGTCATTCTTGAGCACCATCAGGAAATCCAGCTTGGAAGGGGCCCTGGGAGGACAGCTGGTCCAGCCGCCAGCTCAGAGCAGGGCCAGTTTTCATCAGGCTACTCAGGCCAAAAAAAGCAGTATTCCACTAACACTCTCTTTTTCATCCTATCTGCTGGCTTGAGAGACCACATTTTAGTTACACTAGCAATAGAGAAACCACTGCAGCTCTGCCCAGCTGAGAAGTCAGGTTCTGTTTTGCTTTTTGCCCTGTTTTATATGAAAATGGCAATTGGTGGAGCCCAAACTGTCCTCCACCAGAACAATGGCCATTGTCCTGGAAAAACATAAATCTGGCTGATCCCTGTTATGCTATTTCTAGTGGCCACATTGTCTTTGCTAAAAATAACCCAGGGCTGTTCTTTAAAACAACATGAGCTGAGCTCCTCATGAAGGATGAGGATAAAAAAAAATATGTCTGAATAACATGGCCTCACAGCACCACAACTAGAGTACTGATGGTGTCCTCTTCTTGTGGTATCTGGGTTTTGCTTTGGAGGTATCCTGGCCAAGCAGAGGCTGTGTTGGGCCCATGCTTCCTGGGAGCCAGGTGAGCATGTGGCCCTTCCCTCGCAGCCCTGTGGTTTCACCGGGAGTTCTGTGCCTTGTAGCTGCTTTTTCTGGAGTCTATGGACTAGACAAGGGACGATTGATGTCTGGCTTTCCATCACACTGTGCAGAAAAGCAGCATTTCAGCCAAGCACTGAGACCAGGCAAAAGGAGATGTGGGGAAGGAGAGGCTGTAAAGAGGTAAAACAAGAAATAGGCAGGAACAGTGGCATGAGGGATGGAAGCAAGAGGGTTTTGATGGCAAGATTAACCAGGGAGCATGCAGAGAGACACTACATAAAGTGACATGTCGAGAGAAGCTGAGGACCACACAGGCTTCTTACAAGATGTTTCTAGCCAGGCTTTGGAAAGAGTGGGGAGGAAATAGATGGAATTTAACACCTGACATGCTTATATTCTATAGCAAGAAGTTGCATTTTCCTCTTTGCTTTTAAAGGAGACAAGCCATCTTAAAACAAGGTTTAAATGATTGAAAAAATCTCTTCTGGGCAAACTATGTGGGTGTCGGGTAAGAAGCAAATGAACTGTTTTGATAGCACAGTGTCTTCCCCCACTGTACTTTCAGAGGCATAGAGGCTGCTACTTTCAGTAAAAATTGTATGAGAGAAATGACAAATAACTGATAGATTGAAAGGCTTATCTCAAAATCCACTCTCTTTTTCTCCCAGTTCAATGTCACAGAGAGGTCAAAAATAGAGGTGGCACACTAGGGGGTCCTAAGGACTTTGCTTTTTTCATTTTGTCATACAGCTGACAGATTCAAGCTTCCAGTCAATAATTTTTAAAATCGATGTTGTATTGATGTCAGTATAGTCCTCCAAGGCACAAATTAGGACACAAGCAAGCAGGCAGATTTCCAAACTGTCTGGCCTCTTTACATCATTTCCTCCTGTAACTCATCCTGTGCATTGTACCTCTGACTTGACATCTCTGGCTTCCCTTAGATAAGGGAGAAATTCTTCTTGTGTCACGTGAACTTCTTCAGTTTTATCTCCAGTTTCTCAGATAAAGGGCTCACATGAAGCAATCCTTGCTAAGCTCACATTCCTATCTTCTAACAGCAGAACATGAAGCTTTCCCACCTTATAAGGATGGGTTCCACTGCATGTTTGAAAGGTGCTGCAACTGCTTTAAATGATTTTGCAGCCTGAGTACTGCAGAAGGAAATGTACCTGGTACCTGCCCTTCTGGATTAACCAGCAACCTGGCATTCCTGCAATGCTGCTCTGTGCACCAGAGCAAAAACCCTTTGGAAGGTTGTATTCTGTACTTTTTTGTGGACAGATTTTCATCTGTCTCCCAGCACAAGCCAATGCTGGCTGCATTTAACGGAACAAGTCAGAAAATTTCTTCATTGATTCAGGAACTGCTTTCATAGACAGGAATTCAATTCCCTGAATCTGTTCTCCTCACTCCAAGGTTGAACTCCAGGCTCTGAGTACATCTGCTATTGGTGCCTAAAAATCAAGCACATTAATGTGCTTCTATGTAGAAGAACCTAAAAGCATTTCCTTTTTACTACATATGAAGAAAATTGGAATGTAAATGTGTTAACAAAATAAGCACTGGCATTTAAAATGAAGCAGAGAAACCAGATGCTCTGTCTCTTTCATTATGCAAAGAAAGAAGGAAGTGTCCCAAGAAACACCAAATGGCACCTGTTTAATGGAGACCAGGCTGCGTATTCAGACTTTCATGCAATAAAATGGACACTTTTAAGATTTACCAAATTTGCAGTTCAGCCTTTTCATTTTCATTTCCAGTTTTCAGGCTACAAGTACCTGTTCCACTCATAGTAAATAAATACCTGTTTTGGAAGCCAAGGACTGGGGAGGAGGGGAGAGGCTCCCTCTTTGGCAACTCATTTAAAATCCAGGCTGGATGATGAGTGGTGCACTACAGGCCATTTCATCACAGGCCATGCTGTTTCTACAAGACTTCCTATTTATCACAAGCCTCCTTGCTCATGGAAAGGAAAGCTCAAGAGCAGAACTGCACAGGGTGTCGTGCTCCTCTTCTCCTGTGCAGATGTGGGACTGTGTGGTGCTGTTCTGCAAGAGCTCAGCTGCTCTCTCCTTTCCTCCTCTCTGCATTTTCCTTCTAGCTCCACTCATGTGAGATTTCTCAGTAGGACAGGTCAGGAGAAGTAGGACAGTCCTCAGGGGCTACACTGCATGGCAGGGAGGCAGAAAGCTCATCTCTGGGTGGGAGCAAGGGTGGACTGGAGAAGTTGGAGGTCAGTGTCCAACCCCAACTGCTTCAGCCAGAACTGATGCCAGGAGAAGAGTAGGTTATTTTTAATTAAACCAACAACAGAGAAGGACCCATGATATTGTTCTTGAATAGAAACTATTTAGAGGAATAAATCATCACCATGGAAATGGGGAGCTTTGCCAGAGCAAGGCAGGAAGTGAAGTACAGAGAGAGATACCCAAGGAATTTTCAGCCTTGAAAACTGCAGTAACTGCTCTTTTTGGGGTTGTACCTTTGGTCTAGGTTGCCTTCCTAAGCTCAAGGGGCACAGGGGAGTCAATCAACCTAGAAGCTTGTGGTGGGCTGCAGCACCTCTGCAAAGCTACCCACCAGCAGCAGCAGCACATATGCCTGAGGTGGGACATGAAGAAAAACAAAGCCTACAACAAGAGCCTGCAAAACATCTTTGGGAAGTAAAATGAACTACACAGGGGTTTTACCAAAATGAATCCAGAGGGCTTGAAGCCTTGAAATGTTATCAGCTTGTCTGTTTCTCTAAGTCTTGATTAGATCCAAATGCCAGTTCTTTATCTTGAAGTCCTAAAAGTCAAGGACAAGAGCTTAGCTGAAAGACAACATAGCCTTCATCACATTAAAAAATTTCTTATGTACCTCACACTCATGCTACCACTACAGAGAAAATATGGACATTTTTGGACATTCTTGGCTGTTTGTGCTGTCAGAGAGGCTGACTCCTGAGTAGATCTTTTCACTCAATATGATTTTGTCAATTTTTGAGCCATTTCCATGCTCAGGAATCCAGCCTGGGCAGCTGTCATCTCCTCCACTGCATTTGGAACTGAGCAGGATATATGGGCAGCTGCTTTATGTTGTTCTTAGTTGTGTGCCTCTTCAATGCAATTCCAGCCATAAGTGTATAGGCAAAACCAAAGTTAAAGGCACAGAAAGTCCAGAAAAGAAAAATCCATTTGTATAAAACAATCAGGAGAAGTGGCAGCATCAGAACTTCAGGCAACACTATTGTAGCTGGAAGGCTTAGGGAAGCCCAAAGGAACAGCACCATCACCAGCTCAAGAGCAACAAGCAGCCCTCATCCTTGCTTGATTTAATTATTGCAAGCGCAATAATTATCCAATCTCCTTGACACTTATTCTAATATTTCATGTTGGGACAAGAAACTCCATCACTTGTGCGTGAAAGCAAATATGCAGTGAGGGCACTGGCAATCTCAGAAGTGACCCCAGTTTAAATGGCAGTCATCTGCCAGTGAGTCAGCCTGGAGCCTTGCTGCCATGAGCATGTGTCTGGAGGCACTTCAAAATCCTTCATGAGCAGCAGCTCTCGGGTGTGATGGAAAAATATGCTCTGTATTCAACACATGGGATTTAATGGCAGTTCCAGATCCCAAGCCAAGGTGTCGGTAGCATAGCCCTCCAGGTGGATTGAGGCAAAGCTGGGAAGCCTGCTGTATCTGAGGAGCAGAGGGTTTGTTATGTGCCTAGGTACAGGCAGGTCCTTGAGTTCAGTGTCCTCGTTGGGCATCTCCTCCCCTTGGATGGGAGCAGCCTGGACACACATGTTCCCAGAGTGCCTGTGCTGGGCCTCGGGCAGCAGGGCTGTGCACCAGGCCAAGGCGGCAGCACTCCAGACAGAGGCTAATATTACTCTTCCCAGAGGTTCAGTAGGTCACAGCTTCATCCTGTGAGCAACTCCAGATTTCAGGGCAGTGAGAGAATTGTTTATATTGGCTACTTGTATGAATACTAAAAAAACGAGAGGGTATTATGGGACTTCTGTTCTTTAATTCCAGAAAGAAATCAAACATGTCTAGACTGCTGCATGCATGTGGCTTTCCTCCAGGCTTCTCCCACCTGGAGCAATAAGCAGACTGGAAATTCTCCATAAAAGAGTTTTCAACACCCATTTTAAAATGCTCTCACCCCAGGCACACTAGCCAGTATTGACCAGTCAAATTCTATTAGGAGGCAATGTCAGATAGAGAAAAAGTTTTCAGGCACAGGCCAGAGAGGTCCTCTGTGATTTTCTCCCACCCTTTCAGCTGAGGGAGACTGCGGAACCAGCTGGCAGCTCGCCCCAGCCAGAGTCCAGCTGTGCAGGGGGATGTGCCTGCCTGCAATCCTGCTGGGAGGCTGTGGGAGCAGCAGCCATGCAGCCACCCCACGGGGCACACACTGCCCTCCTCCAGCCACAACTCCATCCCAGGGACTTGTCCCTGCACCAGACCTTGTGAAACAGGGCTGCAGTTTAGGTGTGGGCTCTTGTTATTGGTGTTACCTGGTGAATTTGAAATTGAGGGTGACCCACAGGTGTCAGAGCTGGCTATGGAGAAAGACATTTTCCCTTTAGGCAGGAATCTACCCGAGTTCAGATTTCATTGATACCAGCTCACTGAGGAGCCAGGAACCAGGTGGGGGAGAACCAGAAGTCAGGTAATGGGTGCTCAGTCCTTGCAGATTATTTAGCCTGTCTTCCTTGACAAGGCTGATAGCCAGGGAGGTAGGAGGGCTGTGGAAAATGATTAGCAGAAGGGACAAGGGAATTGCCATGTTGATTGAAGCCTGAGGTCTACCTTGTCTGGCAGCAGCCCCAGCACAGCAGTTCAGAGGGAAATGGAGAACCGTGTAGTCAGGCAGGTGTGAAATCATCACATACTCTAAATCAGTCTTGTTCTTTTGTGAGGTTTCCTGAATCTCATAAACTCTCAAGCTACCATGACCTGAGTTGTATTCAATCTACTTGCCCAAGTTACCAGTCCCAGACTTTTCATTCTTTCCTACTGAAGGCAAGAGTCTTCTTATCCCAGTATGCTGTAGGCATTTGTACAGCAGAGACTGAGGTCAGACACCAAAGTACCTACATAAACAGTCAGAGATGGGAACAACCACAGCAGCTGGCTCAGGAATTCCCCAGGATTCCAATCCTTCCCTTTTCTTAGCAGATCTATAGAACTACCTTTAACAGTTTTCCCTGCATGCCCTTGTTTACAAGCTGTAACTCTTTGCTATCATCATCATTATCCAGACTTTCCACAGCTCCCAGGCATATGGATAGAGAGTTAAGATGCATGTGGAGAACAGGCCCAGGGAAACAGGCAGTGTTTTTCACAGTTCTCTAGTCCAAAAAGAAGTCCAGATTGTAATTTTCTGGTCATGATGCAATAGATAAATATTTGAGTGAGATTTTGAGAGATCTGCTCCCACAATGATGAAGAGCTTCTGAACTCAGACAGCAAATTTAGTCCCTGAATGAAATATTGCTTAGCACTGGTGGAATGTTACTACACAGCAGTGGGGTGTAAATAGATCTAGATCATCAGACAAGAATTTTTCTAAAGCTATAAAACTTGAAATAAACAGAGAGCTGGGGGCAGGCTGGGTCAGTTCCCCAGAGCTGGGGACTAGTAAGGAAGAAGCTCTCTGCTTGGGAAGGGGTTGCTGAGCCTGTCTGCTGGCAATGTGCTCTGTCTGAGCACACATGGAGCTGGAGCAATCTGCACAGCTGTGGCACCAGCCCTGCAGGTAAATTGGGCAGCTCCAGTCCTGCACATACTTTACAGACTTGCGGGCAGCTCTTCACAAGGAATAAAGGTAGACATCTCTAGGAAATCTAGGAGATTTGATGATAACCCCTGCAGACAGGTGAGGAGAGGAGCTTGGACTGCGACAACACTTGTTGCCCAGAGTCCACTTCCATGAGTGCAGCCTTGCATTGCTTCTCCACAAACCCCCTACTAAAGACAGCGTGCCCCGCCCTCAGCCAGTGATGATTTATTTCCCGAGAGTCTGTGTGCTCCAGCCTGAGCAGGGAGCCCACTGCTCCCGGCTGGCTGTGGCAAATAGCACTGTGGCACACAGGCTGCAGAATGCCTGGGGTGAAAGGGTCACACTTGCCTGAATGCCAGTGCAGGTGTTGGAGACGGGAGCCCTGATCCTGCCTGCCCAGCATTGCTCATCCAGCACTGAGCACAGGATGGGCACCCACCCTGCTACCAGTTCACCATACTGGTGGTCCAGCCCTCTCCCCCTTCTACTACCACAGCTACATAAAAGCACGAACAGCAGCTTCTCAGCAGGCCTCAGCCAGGCCCCTCAATGGGGGAGTCAGGAACCATCCTCGCCAGCTGCCTGTGACCACTGTGGCCCAAGACCTACCGTGCTACAGTTGCCTGATGCTCTGGGGGTGCCACCTTTCCCCCAGGGCCAGTGTGGTACTAAACACCAGGGGAAGCTGGCCAGGGCAGGATGGAGAGATGGAAACACTTTTATCCCAGAGGAATGCTCATACCTGAGTTTTCACCCTTCTGTAGCACCTCTGCTGGGATGGAGGCCACCCCAGTGTGGGCTGTCTGACACAGGAGGAAGACAGACTGCAGCTGGGCTGTGCAGGAGCAGCCGTTTCCCATCTGGTGGAGCCGGCAGCCCGTAGGCGGGTGGATAACGCTGTGGTTACACTGATAAGCTACGTCCAATCGGCGGTTCATACATAATTCAAGACGTATGTGATGACATGCTTTAAGCCCTGTAGAAGAATCCAAGATATATGTGAGACTACCAAACACTTGCTTTGATGAGTTATCCCAGCTGGCTGCCCTGATGGCATCCTCGTGCTCAGCACTAGCCATATCCCCCTGTCCAGCATCACTCCTGCCATGATGATTTTCCATGGCTAGGAACAACCTGGATGGAACAAGGTAAGGAAAATATAATCATCAACATCCTCTAGAAATGATTTCTTTGAGAAACTGAGTAATATGATCAGATGCTTCTATCTTCTTACCAACTGCCCAGGGCCAAGCACACTGCTTTCTTCACCAGCAGGACATTGTCTTGCTAATATTACAGGAGTTATAAAAGGATGAATGAGTGATACCTATAATTTGATTCAATTTCCTGCATTGAAAAAGCATAATTAGATTTATTTAAGAAAAAAAGAACAACTGAGATATTCATCACAGAACAGTCCACTGGAAACTCTTACAGAACAAAAGAGAAAAAGCCCCAGAGTCAACTCTCTGAGTTAAAGTAATAACATTTCTCCAGGAACATTCATAAATCTTTCACTAATGCTAATTTAGTCTCTTCCTCTGTTTATGCAATGATGAATTCTCTGACTGAATAAATCAGCTCCCCCATCATACTTTTCATGAGAAGAGAACTTAAATCGGTTCATTTTGTTGAAGGTAATCTAGAACCACCTTAAGCAAAATCCAAGTATTTGGAGCAATATCAAGCTGCTGCTACTTTTCTTAGATAAGTTGATAAGAAACCTAGTGAACAACAGCATGACTGTTTAGTGAATTAGTTTATTAATTCTCAAAGAATTCAAGTGGAAGTACATGAGAACAGACTGTGAAGCCAAAATATCTCTATATCCCATCCTTCCTTACTCTTGACAAACAGAACTGGATGCCCCTATGCCTATTTTCCAAACAGCTTTTTGTGTTCATAAACTTGAAAACATTAAAGATTGAACTAACAAGAAATGGTCTCAGCACAGTGTTCTGAGCAGCTCCCCAGAGGAGCGATGATGTTATGACCACATTTGTCCTAATACTGGGCTCTTCCCATCTCCCTGCCTGGTCATCATTTAGCACTGGTGAGACTCCTGCTGCTGCCCAGCAGGGTGCTGCTGGCACGGATGGCTCCAGCTGCCTGCATGGCAGAGCACAGGCTGAGCAGCACAAGGGGGGAAGCAGCAGAGAGAAACTGCAAAGAGAAGAATCATAACCTGCCTTAGCAAAGAGCTAAGGGCTGAAAGGGGCTTTTGTCTTTGTACGCAAGGCAAATATGGCTTTCACCTTAATTAAAAAGCAGGCAACTGGGCCAGTCAGCTGCAGTACTTCAGGAAAGGCACATGTGGGCTTAATGTATCTTCTGAAGGATGCATGCAGAGTAGTTAACTGAAAAAACCTTTTGAAACGCTTTTTCTCTCTCAGCTTGCCTCTCCAGTACATCGGGTAGGTGCAGGTTTACCTCTGCAGAGCATTATTATGCACTGCACCATTAACTTCCAGCAGGAAGTGGGGCTGTCCGGTACAAGATTATAGGGACAAATGTCTGTACTGCTCACGTGTCAGCAGAACACCTGCAGAAGTGTTGGCATCACACAGCCACCCAGACACAGTGCTGTGAGAAAACTTCTCCCTCTGTGAGAAGTCCCCAGCTCTGACTCGTGCTGCACCAGACAAGGCGATCAACAGATAGCAATGAAACACACAAAGGGCTGAAACTGCTAGGAGTCTGGTTTCACCTAATTACCCTAAAAGATGGTAGGAAAAGGTAACATTGACTTGTCTTTTTATATCCCTCGACCATACAAATCCCTGGTTTTCTGGCTGTTTTTTTCCCATACCCAAGTGGCCCAGGTTCATCAGGGCCTGATCTGGGGCAGGCTGCTTGGCTGCTGAGCCACGTTGTTCTCACTGTCTATCTTTTCTGCTTGAAATACAGGCTGCAAAGGACATAGTTACCCTTGTGTATGTTGCCCAGCCATTAATAAAGACATTAGATGTATCAGTATCTGTTTGAGGCCCTACTGTCCAGTAAAAGTGTCACTAATGATTTGCTGTTGGGGTTAATGATGAATGCACTGAATGTGGATTCCTCTGGTTTAATAGACAATGCTTGGGCCCTAGGACACTGAAATCACCTCTCCAGTGGCACAAGTATTATTGCATCTTCTGCATTTATCAGCTGAGCTTGAAAATCTGCTTAGTCAACACAATCCATTTTCTCACCATTCCCTATCAGTTTGCAGTATTTAATTAGCCATGATGATATTTTCTTGCTTCTTTTTTAATGCTTGCCTCATAAAAAAATCTTCATTCTGTTGGCACTGAAAGCAAGCCAGTGGGACTGGAATTAGGTCATCCTGTTTCCACGGCTGCTTCCCAGACCCCCAGAGCTTTCCTGAGCAGCAAGGCTTATTAATACCCCCCCCCCCCCCACTATATTAGCAGTTCAGAGATCTCTCTGTGTGGCTAGCTGAAAACTCCTGAGTACAAATTATCCATTCCTGCTGGTTTGAAGGAACAGGAGGCACAGCTGCTCACTGGCTTTCCTGGGGTGGGGCAGCTCACCTCGGGGTCCTGCCCACCCTGTGCTACTGCAAACTGCACTTTCAGCTCTTGGGAAAAGAGTAGGCTCCTTCTGATCTGGGTTTCACCAAACAGTTTTACTTGCCCTGTACTCCCTCTTTTTTTCTCTTTAGGACCTTTGTTTCCCTCATTGCTTGCCCATATTTCCTCATTTCTAATTCATATTGCGGTGAACTCTCCCTTTTCACTGTTTGCTAATTGTAAATATGTACTTTATTAGTGCACTGAGACAGCTGGGTACCCAGCTGTCTCAGTGTGGTATTTGGACTTTCCAGGGTAACATCCTAAACCCATTTTAAGTCAGGGCTGGATGGAAGGAAGCCACAGCGACCCAGACAGCTCCATTATATGCTGCTATCAGCAGCAGTGAAATGGGCTCTCCACATCCTGATATCACAAGCAAAGATGCCATAACAAGTGGAATTGGTGAGGGAGGGAACTGAAGTCCTGGTTAACTCCCTGCCCCTCCTTTCCCAGTGAATCACTCCTCCATAGGGCAATTTTAGTGGAAGAGTTACCAGGTGATGTGGCCAGCAGGGGAGGGAGAGGATTCTCCCCCTCTACCCTGCTCTGCTCTGGCGAGAGCCCACCTGTAGTGCTGCATCCATCTCTGGGGTCTGAGCATATGGACATCAACCTGCTGGAGTGAGTCCAGAGGAGCACCACGAAGATGATCAGAGGGATGGAGAGCCTCTCCTATGAGGAAAGGCTGAAACTCTCAGAGTTGGGGTTGTTCAGCCTGGAGAATGCTCTGGGAAGACCTTATTGCAGCTTTCCAGAAACTAAAGGGGGCTACAGGAAATGTGGAGAGAGACTGTTTTACAAGGGGTAATGGCTTTCAACTGAAAGAAGGTAGGTTTGGATTAGATATTAGGAAGAAATTCTATACAGTGAGGGTAGGGAGGCACTGGTAAAGGATGCCCAGAGAATTTGTGGATGCCCCATCCCAGGAGGTATTCCAGGATGAGGTTTTGAGCAGCATGGTCTGGTGGAAGGTCTCCCTGGCTGTGGCAGAGGGGTTGGAACGAGATGATCTCTAAGGTCCCTTCCAGCCCAGACCATGCTGTGATTCTAGAACTCCCTCACTAGCCACTGATGACAGGAGTCACAGCAGCCCCCTTTGAGCCTGGCTACCACTCCTGCTGCTCCTTCTGGGGCTTTCCTTGTGAGTCAACAAGCACACTAATCCAGAAGAACCCTGTCAGCTTTCCATGGGATTTGGAAGTTGAACTGGTTTGCATAGAAAGCCCAGCAGTGCAGGACTGCCTGCCGCCATCCTGGAGAAGAGGTTTCCCCTCTACAGCAGTTTCATAGTAGCAGATCTCAGCTGCTTATGCATCCATAAGCTTCCTTTTTACTCAGAGTTTGTAGTTTGAAATATTTGAGGATTTTTGGTTGGTTGGTTGGTTTAGTTTTTTTCTTTCCCAGCTGCAGACAAATTAAATCCTTCCCTTTAGGCAGTATAATTGTATAGTATGATCAGCTGAGTATTTAGTTTGGTTTAAACTTCAGAAATGTAATCAGCTAAGCAATACAGTGACTTTAAGTTCTGTAATTTTCATCTGGCAAGAGTAAGATTCGAGTAGGCTTACCCTTGGGCTGGAAACAAACACTGGCTTTGGAGTCCATAGCATAAAATTGGAGAAACATCAAAGGTATTTCAGGCCCAGCTGTAGGAGACCTCAAGATGTGTCACTCAGACTGAAACCTTCCCATGTTTTTGCAGATTTTCAACTTCAGAGCATAGATTAATGAGCCATTTCCCTTGCTGTCTGCTGCATTTTCTGTGTCTCTAGCAAGATGGTCTACTGTCCCAGCATGTTCATTAACTGTTGGGAAGATGGGCCATAAATTACTCGTACCTTTTGCATCTGTATCATTAGTGGGAGTTATTAGTGGAGGGAAGGAGAAAGTTCACCCTTCCTTGGAAAACAGAAGGGAGATGAAAGGTGAAGAGCCCTCATGTTGGATGACGAACTGTAAAAGTTTTGACTTTAGAAGTATGTGTAAGTAAATAAAAATCTCCATCTAAGGCTGTAAATTGCTTCCAGTGTTTCTCAGATAGATTACCAGTCAGTCAGTCAGTCAGTCAGGAATTCAAAACATTGCTACAGACTTTCCCAGATCAAAAATAAATCTTCCACATCATCAGAAACATGTATGAGCTAAAAAAAGCTTAATGGAAAGACCAGAAATCTGCCCTGTTGGACAGACTGAAGCACTCTCAGTCCCTGAATTAAAGGACATGCAGGACTTCTGCTGTTGTCTTCCCTGCATGTAGATAAGTGCACTGCACTGCAGAGTCAGGGGTGTGTGCAATACAACCTTTGGGAATAGGGGGATATAACCAGCTTTAAACATGTACATCCTTTCATTCCAACATTCTTGGAGCTTAGACTATCTTTCCTTTCTCTTCCTCCAAAGCTTAGATAGGTTGGAAGCAGACTTTGCTCATGCTTTGGAGAAAATTGAATTCAAGGATATAATTCCAAGCCAGGAAATTCCAGGTCTGGCCATAATATACTGGAAGTGTGGCTGAAGCAGAGCTACAAAGTTTCATTTTTGCTTTCTAGCCACGCAACACTGGAAGTCTCTCTAGGTCCTAGAGACAAGAAAAATACACAAGACTCCTCAAGGAGATGTAGAAACCTCAGGAAGGGAAAGAAGTAAGTCAGAGGAGGCTCATGTCTTGTACTCCTCTGTTCCTCCTGCAAGGATGCATTTATTCTTCTCATTTTAATAGGCTGCATAAAGATCACCCTGAAACGTAGCCCCAGACCTTCCCTCCGAGATCCAAAGGCAGATGTCAATTAAGGTCCTTAGATGAAAGCACTTTGGGTTTTCTTCAGCACATCTCAGGCAATATGAGTCTAAGCCAGACAGCTGCTGAAAAACCAAGACAGCATCAGCTGGTGAGAGCCAGGGGCAGCCTTGCTGCTGCCAGCCACGCTGGCTGCACGTGGAAGAGTGACCCCACCTGGGTAACAACGTCAAGAGGGAGATGTGAGGCCTGGCTGGGGCTTCTTGCCTTCTTCAGCTCAGTGGGTTTGAGCCATCAAGCTCAAGAGTGAGAAGTCAATTCTGTTAACTTATTGCTGAGGCTTTTAGAAGTCACTCTTTGAAGCAGGTAACGAACTTCTATTCAAAAGCTGCTTGGGTATGAGGGGCTTGTTTGTTTTAAATAAATAAAACATATTTAAATATAAAGAAATAAATTTTAAATAAATTTCAACTCCTTTCCTATTCCTGAGAGAATTCAGTTCTGAAGCTCATGCTGTTTCCTGTTCTGCCACACAGCCACATTTCAAAACCTATCTCATAAGTACTTACTTAAATGCTGAACTAAAGCCAAAGCTCTTTGAAATTTAGGCTTTCCTTAAAGCAACTCTTGTTTCTGTCTTTATTCTGGAAGCAGGACACTGACA
The DNA here is from genome assembly GCA_032173965.1 of Sitta carolinensis. NCBI lineage: Eukaryota > Metazoa > Chordata > Aves > Passeriformes > Sittidae > Sitta > Sitta carolinensis. Next base: position 11,444,597 of record JAVUNC010000006.1, on the reverse strand, counting down.
CGTTAGACTTTCCCAAAGATCGTGTGGTTTGACCATTTAGGAATGGCCTAGTGAGCCCTGGAAGTACCTAGGAGCTGCTGCTTTCAGGTGTAAATGCTGCTAATAAAAAGCTGTGGTTTATGAAGTAAAATATCATCCTGGGACTACATTACACCTAGAAACCTACAACTCCTGTAGCATCCAATCACAAAAGGGCTAGACATAGCCAGAGGCATCGTCTGCTTGCAAGGAACCTGCACCCCCTTCAGAAGTTCAAATACAGGCAGCTTTTGCATGATTATAGGAGCATTTTTACTCATTTGCACCACATAGCTCCAAGCAGCCAGAGTGCAAACAGCAGCTTCAGCAAAGGCACAACTCTGATCAGTTCTGAAAGCTGCAACGGTGCCCACCTACATCTGCAAAGCAACGCCAAAGCTGCTGGTGAGACCATGCAAGACTAGGACTTAATGGGAAGATATCCCTGAGACAGAGAAGCTGAACTTGCCAGCCAAATCCCAGAACAAATAGCCCACTGATTTGGCCAGTCAGCTCAGGAGGTAGGTGTTATGTGTCTACAACAAAATAATATTATTTAAAAAAATCATACCCACACCACCCAATTTGGAAAGGACCATTCTCCCACATTCAAGACAATGCCAAGTACACAGAGCTGCATCAGATCTCCATCTTGCACTCTGGAACAGAGATCACACAAAGTGGAGAAGGGAGAAAGGGTCCTCCAGCGTTTTCTCCCCAAGCCATAAACCAGCAAGACTGGGCACAAGGCTCTGCTCCAGGTATTTGTGGAAGGAACTGTTTCTATTTCCTTACCTTTTGCATTTCGGACAAAAGATGATCAAACTCCATCCTGAATAATGCAGGAGGCTGGTGCTTAGGATGCTCAAGCGAAAGGTAGGAGGCCCAAGTTCAAGTCCTTGACTTCAATCAGGCGAAGTAGAAATATCAAATTCAAATTATTTCCTCTGATCACAGAACACACTGGTGTCTGGGATCTCTCTGCTTTTGATCTGTACAACCACCGAGGAGAAGTTTGGCAAACTTGGAGCCTCCCATAACCAGTGGGATGTTGGTTTGGGAAGATGGGAGGGTGGTGGTGGTTCCAGTTTTTTTCTATTTTTCCCCCTTAGAGAACTGCCATTTTCTCAGATGTTCAAAACAGAGTACTTGTTCGTAAGAGTAGAGCATTAGCTGGGCTAATTAGTGCATCCTGGCACAGCTGCAGGAATGTGCTGATGTGTTTTATAAATTATGCATGTGCTAGGATTAGTTTATTGAAGAATTCCTGAAGAACCATGTGCATGTGCACATAGTAATTCAGCTGTTGCAGCCATTTGCATTTCTCTGGTACTCTGAAGATCCTGCAGCACAGCCTGAGCTTCCAAGGTCTGACAAAGACATGCAGATAATCTGAGTGGCTGGAAATGAGAGAAAGCATTAGGTGCAAAGTGTAGCTCTGCCAGTACCAGTGCCTGTAAAAAGGAGATGAAAACTCACTAACACAGAGCATTTTAACTCAATGGGGTAAATAACAACAATCTCGTCTTGCTCTCTTCCACAAGCAGCAAAATAAATTAACTGCAAATGAAAGCAGCCCAAGACTTCAGTAATATCAGGACACATCAGCTTGTGATGGTCACAGTGAGCAAGAGACCTCTATGTGTTCATAAGGATGTGGCAATGCAGGCAAGTACAAGACCTCAAAGTGGACCTAACCACATTTATCTTCTTTAAATGTTTGAGGAATAGGGATTTCCCAACTACCAAGTGACATAGGTTATATGCAGAGATTAGGATTGGGTTTCAATCACTTATTCTATTATGAAACTTAGCAGGAAAAAACACACTGCGAATTTTGGAGGAAAGGTTCTGAATAAGTTGTCCTTCCCATTTATTACTCCAACTGAGACAGGCTGGATTTCAGAATTTTCTGCAAGCAACTGGTAAAAACCTGTGCTCTTGCCTTCTCAAGGCAGTTGTGTCTTTCTGCTCATGCTTAGTCTGTGAGAGCTTCTTCTAAAGAGAAGTCATCTCCATTGAGCCACTCACCTTGGAGAAGACTCACCAGCTTTGGTAAAACGTTCACTGGAGAGCTGGAAAAATCTCAGATGAACTTTGGTTGATGGATCTCATATCCTCCTGCATCTCTACAAGCAGTTAATACCCCAGGCCAGACAGGCCTCATGCTTGCTCTTCAGAGGAAGAGTCAGCTTTGACTCTCTTTAAACAGAGAAAACTGAAATAAGCAAATACAGTCTGTGACCTTGTAGAAATATACGAATTTCATTAAAAATCAATATATCTCTGCTTAACGTGTTCCTGGAGATGTAAGGGAGGGTTTTTCTTTCCCACTGATAAGGTTCTCTGGACATGAACTGTACAAGGTGGCCTAGCAAATTTCCTGCTGTAACAAGCTGCATGGTAAGCAAATAGTGACTAACAGGGTAGTTCAATATTTACACAACCTTTTCGGTTTTAAGTACATGGCAGATTATTAGTAAAGGTAAAATCTCTTCTGATAAATTAGTAAGATTTTCCACCTAACACTTTACTGTTTTCCCAGAAGTACGGAGTGACAATTCCAAGCACACAGCAAAACTCATATGGAAACTGTGAGCACACAGCAGGACGAGCAACCCAGTGTGGGGGGGGGAGAGCAAATAAACAGGATCAATGACAGAGTGAAGCAACATGCACAGAGCAGTCCTTCTCAGTGTTGGCTACCTGAAGGGGACATGCTGCTGCTTGCTAGCTTTCTATTTTGGGGCTCTTTACCACACAATGGAGCTGCCTACTGCTGCTAACATTTATTTATGTGAGGAGGTGAACACACTGCTTCAGAAGCTGCAGTTTTGTATGCACTGAAATTTCCTGTGAACGAAAGGTTAAGATTGCTGCTTCCTCCTCTACCTGACACAAACTAGAAATAACAAGAGTGCAGACAGCATGGGAGGTTGTCTTTGGGAAAACCACTGCAGTCCTTTATGCCCAGAGCCTGTACAGGAGCAGGGAGGTTGGATTAGATGACCTCCAGGGGTCTCTTCCAACCTTACCCACTCTGTGATTCTGTAACACCAAGTCTGGGAGTTTTTATTCTGCTTTTCAAAACAAACAAAAGAACCAGAAAGTGAGACCACAAGGCATTTGGGAAAACACCAGGAAAATATGACCATGTCAAAGAAGAGTAGAGATGTTCATTCACTAGAAGTGAGGAAAGAGAAAATTTTCCAATGTAAAGAACTTTTAAAACATAAAATAGTTTTCTCGGCAACCTCAAAATTTCAGCTAAAATCCAGAATGTACAGCAAGATGTTTATACAACCAATGAAAACACTCCTATAGGGATCTTGATTGCAGGGATGTACAATATAGGAGGTACAGAACAATTTTTTCAATAAGGCAACAATGTATCAGCTTACTCTTATTGTCACTCTTGCCTGTGTTTGCAAACACCCCTTTGCCTTTCTCACCTAGAAAAGCAGACAGCCTATGACAGACTACTTACAGTAGTTGTAAGACAATGCTTCAGGTCGTGTCCTTCACCCTCCCTCCCACACCTTTCCCTCACAGCATCTCTACTGAAGTGCTCCTTCACTTTCATCCTGTTTTAACAGGGCATCTTCCTACTTTCCCAAGGTGCCAGGGAGTTGTGGATATGAAATAATTATTCTGAGGCCAGTGCTCTACAGCAATGTACTGCTAGAGTTGTATTGAAAGCAGAAATTTTCAGTTCCTTATGATAAACTAACCCTTCCTCAGTTTTGGGCTTGAAAGCCTTTGAAAATTACCAGTGTCCAAAGAAGCCTCTTTTTCTGTTGCACGTACATGTAGTTTTTGTGCCCTTTATAGATGTTTTGTTTTCCCTTCACACACTGACTCCTCTTACCTTGTTGCTAGGGAAGCAAGTGCAATACCACCAATTCCAGCATGCCAGAACTGAGATGACTCACCACCCAGAACAGTGCCCTGGCAAGAACAACTCTGTCCACCACAGAGTACTCCACTTCTTGGCAGCAAGAGCTCTGCTCCTGTGCAAGTTCTGACTGCCAGACTTGAAGACCCAGGCTCCCCATATGTGAGGCCAGTTCTCTGAAGCTCTCCCTTATATGCAGAACTCTGCTGAATACATCTACTCATCTCCAATTTCAAATATTAGCAGCACAGTGTAGAAAACCAACTCTGATCTCCAATCCCAACCTGTTTTGGGCAGCGAAAACTGCTAAAATAGCATTTTTCAGACTTTACCAAATGTTGCTGCTAACATGAATCAGTTACTTTATCCATACTTAGGCTATTTTCTGTTTGGCCTACTGCTTCCCAAAAGTAAGAACATGGGGGAAGGGTGGGAACAATCAAGATATATCCAAACAGCCAGAGCCATATTCTTAATAACAATAATAATAATAATGAGGAAGAACTGTGTCTATGTGTTAAGATCACAGAAAGGCATGTTTCAATGCCCAATTTTTAAAAGCCCTTGGTTTGAATGAGGTCTACAGCATAATACCTGCCTCTCGTCAACAATCATACATCTATATAGTGATGACACTGTATTATTCAGCTCCTTTCTTTAAAAAGACCCACAAAATTGAATGTCACTATGGGAACAGTCTAAAGTTGATTTTGGAAAGAGGCTCATTTCCAATAGCTTTTCTGTTGGCATAAAAATAATGTCACTGAACTCTATCAGAAGTGCTTTATGAAGTATAATTTCTGAAGGTACCATCCAGTTCTGAAAAATCCTCCCTAATGGTAGCATTCCTTTACTTTCTGAAGCAGAATAAAGGGCCCAGAAACACTTCTTCCCTGTTTTCCTCAACAAGAAACACACCCTAATTGTATCATCTACCAGCAGTGTGATTTAATTCCACCATTCTTCAGCCTGCAATATGTAGTGTCAGTATGGAAAACTTTCTCCTTAGAAGAACAATTAAACTTTAAAGCAGTCATCCTGGTTGGCTGGCTGAACAAATGACACATGTTCACACAAGAATTATTCAGTCAACCATCTTAATAAGGATTTACTTTGAACAGAACCTTGTATGGGTACACTAGACTCAGTCTCATTAAGGAGCAAGTTGGAATTTTATACAGCATGAACCACTGGCAATCTAAAACAGACCCACTGAAGAACGGAATGGAGAATCAAACGCAATGTTTCAGACCCAAGCTCTATGTGCCTTTAATACTTTCTTTTTCCTTTTCTTTTTGAGAGAGTGCACACTACGACAGACATTTGCATTTATCATGTTTTTAACTTCTTTTCTAAGGATGAACTCTCTGAATCTGCATCTTCCAACTCTGCTCTGTGTCTTTTCAGTCCTCCAAGAGATTGAGTGCTCTCACTGCCCGCAGGATGCAGGTCAGCAGTATCCTCTCTTGTGCTCACATTGTAGCTGTTGGAGTCCATTTCAGACAGGCAGCAGTCTCTGTGCAAGGTCACACCCACCTGTACAAGGTTGCCATTATCAGCATTTGAGTGCACCTGTAGTCCTTGCGTCACAGACTCCTGCTCTCCAAAACTCTGTCCATTGTTGAAGCATGAAGGGTGAAGATGCAAGTGGCCATTATTGTGGTTAATGCAGGAGGGGTCGAAGCTCCTCTCCTCGCTGCCATCAGTCTGGTTTCTGGAGCAGTGACCTGACATGCTGCAGATGGCAACAGCAGAGAATGGAGGGACCAGTGAGTGATGGCTTGGTGCTGGTTGACAGTTCTGACTATTTTTCTGTTCCACAAGTCCTGCAGTCTGAATGCAAGGTTCTTCAGTACAGCTATTTAGCCCTTTGCAGATAGCTTTTCCATTGAGCTTTTTAGTCTCAAAAGAATGCTCTACACCTCCACTGCTTGTGTCTTCAGATGTGTTTTCTTGACCCTCCATCCGCCGCTGATTGTCACAATCATGAGCTTGACCATTACTAGAATTTTCTGTCCCACCACATTCTTTTATTTTTCTCTGTTGTGGTTTTCAGAAGAAAGAGCTGAGGAACCCTGAGGAACTACTGAACTTAGGTTCCTAGCATCTTCCTTAGTTAGCGAGTGTGTTGTACTGTGCCTTCCACTGGTTCCTGGTTTCCCTTCATCGTTTTCTCCGTCTCCTCTGGAGGATTCACCATCTTTACCGGCTGAATATGATATGTAAGAATAATGGAGCCATTTGTAAGCTTTGTAAATCTTTCTCTCCACTGATTCACTGTCTGAACAAGGGGACGTCCTTTCTTTAAGAACTTCTTTGTTGGCTGAACTCCTTTCTGGTGAAGAAGCTGGAGAGGAAGAAAGATCATCTACTTTTATCTGGGGGTAATCATATATGTCCTCACCTATGTAAGGGGTTACATTCTCTGTGTTAGTGCTAGTCCTTTCCTCCTTTTGCACCTTCTGTCGGCGCCTCAGTGCATTGCGTTGCCTCATCGATGTGCGTCTTTCATTCAGTTCCTCTTCTTCTTCTGTACTGCTGCTGCTGCTGGAACTGCTGGACTCATTCTCCTCAGGACTCGGAGATGGTGGCCGTGGGAAAAGGTCTGTATCTAGTTCTGCCTCACAGGTATTGTCATCAGAGTCAGACTCATTGGAAAGGGCCAGGAGACGTTTGTCCTGATACTTTCTCAGTGCAGAGAGCCTCTGCTGACGGGAAGCCACGTCTTCTCTGGCTGAGGGGGATGCAGTTGATCTTAAGGCCCTTAAGTTATAGGCAGTTTCATCAGACTCTTCAGCCACGTGTGGCGGGGAGTGATGCAGAGAGGTGGAGGACTCCGACTCGCTGTAAGCAGAGCGTTCACTCACCCCTGCATGGAGCTGCAGGATTGTGCTCTCACTGAGGTCACTGTCTGAATCAGAGCTCCAGCCCTCGATCTCCCGGCGCACGAGAGAGTCAAAAAAGGCCATCATCCGTGGATCCTCCTGGACTGATTGGTTGGCATAATCGTGGGACAAACCACTACCACTGTTCAACACAAGACTGATGTACTCTTCATGAGTGTAGAGGCAACGCGAATCATCCTCAATTCTACCATCCAGGTCCCCTGTGCAGTCAGGCTGCTTGTAGGGACTCCAAATCTGTAACAGAAAATAAAAAAAACCCAAACATATGTCTTTGAATTCATAAACTATTATAAGCATTTGAAATTGAACAGTAGCTCAAATACCCAGAATAGCTGCAGGTTGCAGATTGTTTTTATTAATTTTTACCCCTCAGTACCATACTTACAAGTATTACAGAGCTGTGGGATTCTTTCTTCTCCTTTACGAATGTGTTTTTTCTGCATTTACTTCACCCATACAGAATATAAAAGCTCTCACACTGCAAATTATCCATCATTTTGGTAATTCATTGTGTGATAATTTCTCCCAAATTGCAGGGCTCTATTTTTATGTAATAAGGGATGCTTACTCACTAACAGTAAGAATAGTTTGTTGCCTACAATACAGTCTTAGCACTAATGAAGGCACTTGTTTCCCAGGAAACTAGAGTTGCTGGTGCCAGTGGTGTAGAGTAACATTTCATCCAGCTATGTAGTCAATCCCACCTGATCAGCAGGCAGGGAGTTGAATGCATGGAGGTGAAAAGTAGAGCTGCACTACACCCTTTAGGGAACAGTTACAAAGAAAAGAAATCTTCCAACATCCTCTGAAGACACAGCAGCAGTTTTAATAGGCGAAGTTGAAGACTTTTACTGAAAGCTACTTTTGAAGTGTACTGATTTTACCAACAGCAACAGTCTTGACTATGCTGTCCATCTATCCTTCCCTTAATTTTCCTGGTATGGAGAGGAAAAGGGGAAAAAAACCTCCAAAAAAGATCCATGAATAACCCTAAGAAACTGGTAATCTATAGCAAACATAATAGTTGGATGTCCTCACCCTTCTCAGATTTACTCACAGATTTAGGGGCAATGTGATTATGACATTCTGTGGACAACCACTATCACTTTGGATCAATGGTTAATGGAATGAACAATGCCTTACTGTAAGCAGAGCCAGTATGTAGCTTATCTACAACAATGCCTTAATGTTCTGCTTATAAAAGATTTGATCTCAGCCATGCTTTACTTTTATCATGCTAACAAGCTCAGGGGAAAAAATTCTGTGCCAGCTCTCTATACCAGGTTGGACTTCTGGGATAGTCTTTGGAAAAAAAAATCTAACAATTTTCCCAACAGAAATTAAGTTTTGCCAAACAGACAAAACTGCTAACAAAAAGAGTGTTTTGCATGTATGAATTATATAATCAGCACCCATCTTACAGATGCCTAGCTAACACACGCAACATAACCTGATCCTACCATGACAAGCAACATAAGAAAAGCCCACAGGAATGCAAATTACTCTGTATTCACTGAGTTTTTCAAAAGTGTGCAAAAACCTTTACACCTTTCATAATGGAAGCAAAATGAAATAAATTACCTTGCAACTACTTGTCCAGAAAAGCCAAATTTAAGATGAATGAGTAAACCTTATTCTGTAAATCTCCCAAATTTGAAAGCTTTTACTTTGCATCCTCTGTAATTTATGGTTAACAGAGCTTCCACATATGATCTGGCTAGAAAGATAAAAGAGACACTATTCCAAAATTAAATGGGCTGCAGATATACATTCTTCTGCAAACAATCATCAAGTTGACTTTCAGAGCAAAGGGAAAGGAACTTTACATTGTGTTACATCAATCTGTTTCTAGGAACATCTCAACATCAAAGTTAATTTGCTATTGGTACTTGTTTTCTGTATTATTTGTAGTACTTTGGCAAATTCTCTCCCAGTGCAGCTCTTTAATATGACACTTGAAACCAGAATGAAGACAGTTCTCTATTGCTTGGTTCAAGCACTGCACTCACCAGACACATTGCCCAAAGAACAAGCATCACGTTTGGATGAAGATAACAAAACCCAATCTAAGCCTACTATGAACAGAATGTCAGCAACCAAACTTAACTTTTTTGAACTATTCTAGAGAACAGAAAGAATCACTCTTCATCCTCAATTTCCCAGGCTCCAGTTCCTAAAGACAGTGTAGGAAAGAGCTTTCTCAGTGAATCTATGAGAGAGATTGCTGATTTGTGGATACATCATGTTTTTAACAGAAGAAGAGAACTCTACTTGCTGAAAAGACTATTCTTGAGTTGCAGCCTTCTTGATTTATGTAGCACAGGTTCAGTACCTTCTCTCACAACCTCAGATCTTTTCCCCCTCTGTCCAACTACTGAGAATTTCAGCAAGTAGATCAGATCTTTTCCAGAAACATGTAACTTCTTGTAAATGCTTCATACTCATGAAATGTAAATTCATGTAAATGCTCAGACAGGCAGGCTGGCATGCCCCTTCCTCAAATAATCTTAGCAGCATTAGATTGGTCACTAGGTTTTATAAAGCCTTTTTTTTATTTTTTAAGCAAGAGAATTAGAAAATTGTTAGATCAGGTATGAACCAATATAAATGGAGGAGAGGGAGTCTGCTCTGAAGTCCCTCTGAGAAAGGTCTGTTTGTAGTGAAATTAATCTAAAAAGGCATGTCAAGTGTGCACAGATATAGTCTACATCCTTGGTAGCACTACCACATCTTTCTGCTCTCTCTGCAAGCATCAGTGCAAACATAGTATAAAATATTGAAAAAATAGCTACAAAGAGTCCACAATGAGGCTTTTCTCTTCCAAGAGAGATTTGTTCACAGAGAAGTAAGTAATAAAGAGAAGCCAAGGGAATTCAGGATGAATACCTTGTTTGTATGTGATCAGTCGTCTCTGGAGAATAATACCCCTGCATTTTAGATATTTTGTTATGAGGGATTGTGAAGGCCTGCCAGAGTCACAGAAAAATCAGGCTAAGAATCTATCCTTGGCAGAATGGGGAAGTCCTTAAACTGGTATCCATTGATCCAGTGCTCTCTGTGGCATCTGAAATGGGCTTCTTTGTAAATGGAATGCCTTTGCCTTTTTCTCATCCTCTGACTGATGCCATGTTGAAGAGTAATGTGATCAAACTGGAGAAAATAAGCTGGCAAATCAACCCACTGAAGCAACAATTTATCCAGAAGTTCTTTCTCTGTCAGAAGACTAAAGAGATGAATATTACCCACTGATGACCTGAGTACAGATATAAATATAGGAACAATATGAGAGAATGGGAATACAAAACTGGTTCTCTACTTCTGTAGGTATCTACTGACAGCATCTTTGAATTGCTTCTATTCCAGGGTGGCAAACACCCAAATTCTAAAACAAAAAAGTAGTTATGCCTGTAGCGTGAGAATAATTAAAACCAGTTATATTAGATTATCTGATTAGGCAGAGGCAGATAGTTACAATGACATTAATCTGTCACCATGGCAACATGTGCAAATAGACTTTGTTATCTCCGACACACAATTTTTAAACAAATGGGACCCACAACAGTTGTGCCCTGTTACACAATATTCCATTTTCAATACAAAACCAAACAGGTTTTTTTTCTGAAAATAGTTATGCACTTCATCAATTTTATCTTTCCTGGAACTATCTCCTAACTGCATAATTCTCCATGGCCCTCCTAAGCCCAACACATCAGAGAGAATGCCTCATTTATTTCTTCTGCCGTGTAATCTGTTTTCCTGCCAGCACATCCCAGTGTCTTGCATGCTCAACTGAGGGGAAAGTGATATTTTTCTGGTTTATGTTGCTTTAGCCCTTGTGGTTAATTCCTGATGCAAATGATTATTTTAGTTTGGAGCTGTACTTTTTCATACAATTTTACTGAGGCTCAGTAAATGAAGGGCAATGAAAAATTTATATGTGTTGATGTCCACCACACACTATCTGAAGTCAAGGCTCCTAATGTCTTCTGTTAATGAGATTGTTGGGTTTTATTTTTGGTCCTAGCAAAAAACAAACCCTAAAACAATGAATTACTGAATTTTATTCTTGTGGGTGCTTTACAACAAAATAAAACTAAAGCAAAAAAGCCATAATCAAAAACATCAAAGCCATTCTTGTGAATACTACTCTTTTCTGTGGGGCTAGGCCTGAGATGAATTTGTATCTCATTTGCAATCAGCATTAAAATAGCAAATGTGTTGGCAGAAGCTCATGGATTTATTGAATGGCTTGATGGTGGTGCTATCAGTTCCTCCCTTCTTGAAGTACTAAATTTAGGTCAGCTACTCTAAAAATTAGGAGCTCATACAAACAACTACTTGCATCCACATTTTTAACACATCACCATGTCTCTACAATTGTTTCTACGATTGCAACCAACCACAGTGAAGTTATCTTCTGTGATTTATTTCCAGAAAGGCTTTTGGAAGACACTTGAGGGATGATAAAAAGAAGGACACTTTTTAAGAAAGTGATTGAAACAAAATAAGAAAACATTAAAAATTTAACTAAGGTTTTTATTTATGGTTCCTTCTCCTGTCATCTCAATTTCTCCAAGCAAGCACATCAAGCATTTATATAGGGGAAAGAAAGACAGCTATGTAAAGGAAAGGCTTGCGTTCCCAGCTGTTTTTAATGCAGTAAATGGCCTCTCAGAACTGCTGGTGCTGTTTTTCCTGTTTTGTCCTTCTGCTAGTGGCAGTTACTAGTCTCCAACCTATCCACAGAAGTAGCTGGAATGAAGAAAAACCACCTTTGTACAGTCACCTGCAAACTGCTGTGCACTGAAACAGTGCCTTTAGAGAGTGAAGTCAGGCAGCTCAGACAAGATGGCAGCACTGAAACTACCCCAGCCCCAAACAAGGCACCTTACAAGTGGAGACAAAAGGACATACAACAAAAGGGTAAGAAGTTCTGGCTGGTGAATAAACTTAATACATTAAACACCTTTCCCTTAATTTGTTTCTAGCTTGAAATATCTGGGGAATTCAGTTCCTTCAAAGCAGCTGCACAAGTTCCACTGCACACACAGTGACACAACAGGAGTTCTCTTCTAAGGAAGCACTCAAGCAGAGGTATCTTTGAAAGAGTTACACAACCTGTGACTTAATCAAACTAACCTTTTAATCACTAGGCAAAAAAAAATACCCTGCCAAAACCCTAGCAGAAGTACACAAAAGCAACACAGGGGATGTTTATACCAATGCTAATCCAACAGTCTAAGCACACTCATGCAGGAAGGATTCATAGGGTGAAGGGTCAGCAGATCTAGAATCCAAAAGGAAAAATTCAGGCTGCATGAACCAAGTTCTTAAAGGAAAAAAAAAAATTCCCTCTGGCAAAACTGTTGTTAAGCAGTGGCAGTTTGACTGCGTAGAAATTGAAAAATCAGTGAGCTGCTAAGACTGTTCAATGCACTTTTGTTCAAAACCTGTATTTAATACATTTGTGACCAAACCTGTCAGGCAGGCACAGATGAATAAAAAAGAACTGAAGTACTGGGGGAAGACAGAAGAGAAGGAAAGCTGAACTACAGTCAGAACCCAAATGCTGACAGTAGCCGTAATGCAAGCAACCCAGAGGGGCATTGAGCCATGGTCCCAGGATTTTGGGTCAGTTCTGGTCCATAAGTTGCACATCACTAAAACACTCCTTTGCAGGACAATTCCATGCTGTCAGCCTGTACCTGACAAAAGCATTTACAATATTCTAACAACATTATTTATAGCCACGTGAAGGTAAGATTTTCATGAAGTCATTCAACAAATAGTTAGGATCAACAGCAGTTCTTTTTATCCTACTTTAAAATTAAATGGTTATGGCTTTTTTCACACTGTTGGTAGACCTAAATTATAGCAAAATATCTACGGCAGCGGAACACAAATCACATTAGTGTAGTATAATCCTTTGCCTTCCCAGCCCTCAAATAACAAAACTGGCTTTGTCTCGGTCCCACAATATCGATTGTCTTTTCTTAAGGCAAGAAAATTTCAGAACCTAACAAAGTTTCTTATTTCTTTAGTTCCACAGAAAAAGGTAAAAAAAACTTCCTAAAAGTACTGTACCTTGTTAAAGGATTCAGAAAGATATTGTGCAAGGTATTAAGAGTCCTTCCTCTGGAAGCCACAGAAAAGGTATGTTGAATTGATTCAATGCACAAATATGTACAAAAATTATAGAAGGCTTTCTGAGGCATTATTCAGCCAGGTCAGTTTAGGCTAAGTTTCAACAATACTCTCTGGAGATACTTTTATTAAATTTTAGACCAGAGTATCACAAGTTGTAGGAGATCACATTACAACTGTAACCAAAGTCACCCTAGCAAACGAGACAAAACATTTTTTAAAACAATAAAAGGAGAAGACAGGATAGGTGTGGAATAGAATGATGCTGAGCAAAACAAAGCATTTCTTCCTGAGAGATTGAAAGGACACATTTTCTGATAACTAATCTTACCTTTATAATCTTTTCAACGCCAGAAGAGCAGATCATGTAGGTGTGAGGATTAAACCGCACTTGGTTTACAATTGACCGATGACCCTTCAGTACCATAAAAGCACCATTGACGACCCTGCCAATGCCACCTAGGGAAAAATGAGCACACATGGACATGAATAATTAAATCTTCATATTACTTTCAGTCATTTAAAGTCCAATTATATATGACTATGCACTTCAGCTTTATTTTGCAATATTTTAAGGCCTGTGTTGGCTGCAGAATTCCAATATTATGAGTAATATCCCTATGAGAAGCTGCAAGTTTCATGAAAAGCATCCTTCCTGCAAATTAGGACTTAGAGGCTTGCTTTGATCCATCTAAACAAACAGTGAAAATTTTTTACTTAATATGACAAATACTCAAATGAGAACAACATACATAATGAAATCACCAGTGAAACCCAAGGCATGACACAGACAGTTTGTAAATCTGAAGCAGAGACACATAAGAGGTTGGCTTTTAACAGCAATACTATTTTTCAAATTTATTTTTTAAATCTGTAATCTGTTACTGTCACAGTTGACTGTAGTCTGATGAATAGGAAGGACCTGAAATAACACATCTGAACAGTGGGTTATAGCATTCTTTGTCACAAGGCAGTGAATTAGCCAAAGTGAAATGCTTTTGTGCTAGTGGTAAAACTCAAAACAGAAGCCAATTAACTTTTCTTCTTGGTCATTGACTCTTACTAGGTCTATACACTGAAGCAAGAAACAATCACATAGTATTTTTTTAATATTCATAGACTCACACAATTAAAACTACAGATTTGTTAGAAAGCACACCTTTGTATCTGAATAAACGAGTGTCTATCAACATGCTATGACTTAACATTTTCAGTGAAAGGAAACAAAACTTTTGAAAGCCACGAGTAAAAACTGACCATCACTTCAGATGAAAATCAACTTGCTATTTAAAACTTCATAAGTTATAAGTACACCTTACTGAGAATTAAAATAATTTCACTAGCTTCTGTGCTACTTGTAGTTAAATTTACACTAAACAAGCTTTATCTTCCTCTTGTTGAAAATGTTTGCTATCTTCCTTTGACCCCAACAGTAGCTATTTCAGCCATTTCTCAAACAGTTGCTGCTTTAAGCCCTGTGTTGAACAACTTGTGTTCTAAATCAGAGTTAGAGTTCTCCTCTAATTCACACTTTCTAAAGAATAACTTGCATTATCACTGAAGAGTAGCAAGATAGCAGGGTCAAGGGAATAAAAAAGAAAAATAAAAAGCCATTCTCATATCACCTTCCATTTGTTAGGTAACACAAGTGACGAAAACAACTGAAACTAACGACCTTGTGTACAAGTGACAAAAACAACTGAAACTAACGACCTTGTGTACAACTCCTCTCCTCTTAGACAGTGTTCTATCCCTTTCACTCATTATAACTGCACTCTGAAGAGCTGTCTGATGGAGAACATGGAGAACAAACCACGATAAGGATTTAGAAATGAGGTGTCATCCAAGTCCTAAAAATCCAGGGACAGATCTTTTACTGGTCCTGGAAAGAGTTCTGCTTTGCACAATTTTTGCACACAAAAATGCTGTCTCATGGCACCTTGGGATAGAAAAATAAAAGTTCCTGAGAAAGGGAAAAGTGATGGCAAGTAACTTCAGGGACCAAAATGGATGGCTTACCACACTGAAACTGCACTGAGACTGAGTTACCTGCAGCAAGTTCTCTTACTTGGGTACATTTGTATTTTCTGTAAGGATTCAGGGATACATTCTGCCTTCAGACACTGGAGCAAGATTTCACCACTGTCAGCAAATTTGACTGAGAAGTAACTGATTGGAGAGCAAAGTCCTATAAATGCCAAATTAAGCTCTTTTGATTTTCTTTTCCATTTTATGAGATTCCTCAAGTCCTTTCATTCTGCTTATCCCACTAGACACTTAAGGCTGATGGTAAGTTATCCTACTCCCACAGCATTCCTTCCAGCCAAATCAGAGCTGTCAGTCCACTTGTATCTATCAAGCCAACAGTTGATGGTTACATACAGACCAGTTCTCAACACATCGTGACCTAGCAGACAAATATTCCATGAAAGAGGGCCTTGGGAATGAAGATAGTGTTCACTTAGGAAAAGTTTCCAAACCTGTAAGTGATGTTTAAAACAAGTTTTAACTATCCATGGACTGTAGCTACATGAATTCTGTACAAAACAAGAAATATGCCCTACAAGTCACTAATGAAAGATCAGAGGGACTATGAGCAAAGAAAGAGTTATAATGGAGATGAAACAAATACCATATACCAGTATCTTGGGCTGCATTTCTAAGTCAGTCATTGGCCTTTTGTGGTACTGTCAGCAGTGTGAATTAACCCATGGTTATTTTCCTAGTAGAACAGTGAGAAGAGTCATTTAATGCAGAAGTGTCTTCTGGCATTAAAATTTTGAATGTTTATCCATACACTCAGATCAACGGATGAAAAGTGCTCAGCATGCCACATCCAGAACACAGGCTGCCTAGGCTGTAGTCAGATTTATCCAGTGTCTGAAGCCCAGAAAAGCCAGCCATATCCAAGGCTGCATCAAAAGCAGTGTGACCAGTGAGTCAAGGGAGGTGATTCACCTCCGTCCTTGTGAGGATCCACCTGCAGTACTGCATCCAGTTCTGGGGCCTCTGCAAAAGAAATACCTGGAGGTGACGAAATGGGTCCAGAGGAGGGCCACAAAAATGATCAGAGTGAAGGAACACCTCTCCTACAAAAACAGCTGAGAGTTGGGTTTGGTTCAGCTGGGAAAAAAGAAGGCTCCAGGGAGAACTTAGTGCAGCTTTTCAATAACGGGGACTTATAAAAAAGACAGACAATTTTTCCCAAGGCCTGTAGTGACAGAAGAAGGGGCAACAGTTTTAATCTGAAAGAGTGTAAGTTTATATTGGATATAAGGAAGGCATTTTATTCAAATGAGAGTGATGAGACACTGGAACAGGCTGCCCAGAGAAGTTATGGTTGCTCCACCTCTTGAAGTGCTGAAGACCAGGTTAGATGGGGCTTTCATCAAGCTGGTCTCATGGAAGGTGTCCCTGCCTTTGGCAGAAGGGTTGGAACTATATTTAAATGTCCCTTCCATCCCAACCTATTCTATGATTCTCTGGTTTTTTAATTCTATGGAGGAACTCCAAAGCTTTCTGGTTTAATATTGAAGTTCCCTGAACTCCTTTAAAGCAGCTATCAGTAAATTCAGAGAAAGCATAGTAATAGAACATACTTCCCTCCTCTTAAAATGAAGGCCAACTTCCCCACAAGACCCCTTAAAAGAACTGCCCAGTTACATGAAATTGCCCCAGGAGAAGTACAGGTCTTAGCAGTCAGCTTTTACCAATGGCACGGGAGGTTTTAATAATTTAAACCAGAAAGTATTTGCTCCATCAATACTCTGATAATCTTTGTATAATGTTAAATGTAATAGACTGCCCCAGAACCTCATTTTTGGACAATCCCTAGCTCGTTGCAATTTCAGTCTGCCAACTCCTATGTGTTTAAGTGATACCTCTAAGTAAGCTCTTAATGCAAAGTCTTCCACATCCTTATACTGAAAGCAGTTTCTCTATTTTATAGTAGCCCACCACAGCTGTCATGTTACATCAGTACCTGCATGGCAGAAGTCTGTCTGTGTCCAGACTTGTCTCCTGGTCTCTCAGCAGAGGCTAAGCTGCAGCCATACAGCCTTTAGCCATCTCAGAGTGTGAGCTAAGTTTGCTCATCTCTGCTGGCAAACAAAAAAGTGCATCTGTACATTAAGGGGAGGCTAGCCATAAACTGCTCAAATTCCTGATTCTATCTTCCTTTTTTCCATGTAATAAATTCCATTTCCTTTTGCTGTCTTCCCTTGAAATGGCATGTTTAATTGTATTGTTTCAGCAGAATTGACTTCTGCTACCCTAAAACAATTCAATTTTTTCTTTTGAGGTTTGAGGGGTTTTTAGGGCAAGGGGGTGTTATTTGTTTGCTTTTAAATTTAGTAGCATGCATAGGTTCTGCAACTCTTTAAGCACAGCAGCCTTTATATTCTTAGCTAGCTCCAACATGTATAAGCAGCATTCATACAGAAGCCATTAGCTTACATATCTCTTATTAATAATATATAAAAAATTAAATCCTAAAGTCTTCAGAGGCTGACTATGCTGATTTTAGAAGGTTTATAATTTTATAACCTCTAAGTACGGGAGGGAAGAGATGGATATGTTCTAGCTGATTTTGCAATACTACCCAAAAATTGCAATGCTAAAGGCAGTCCTGAGTAGTGGTTTAGTGTTCTAGCTGTGCTGGTCAAAGGTTTTTTTTGATCTGCTTTTTTTTGATACTCAAAGTGAAATGCCAAGAAAATCACTCCTAATTTATACCCTACAAATAAGTGTTCCAAAGAAAAGCAATACAGAATCTTGGAAAGAATGATATCAGTGATATCTGACCAGCAGAAAGTAATAACTTATAAAAAGCTAAATCTAACATGTACATTTTAAAACTGGTTTCCCATACATGTTTGACAAGAATACCTTTGCAATGCAAGGCCTCTCTACAGGCTCCTGTACAGAGGAAGGAATAATACAGTGTTTTGAAGTAGTTGATGTCTACTAAGTTGCCAAAGTGATTTCTTCTTGGTTTGCTTTATTAATTTATGTTTTAAATGTTAGGCTAATGAACCACTTCTTAATTATGTGGTTTTATAAATACTTATGTGAATGAGTTGACATTTGACTTATTGCAAACATGCTGAATGACACAGCCCAATAAGTTTTCAAAACTCCAGTAAATTGTAACGAAGGAGAGTGAGAGATTTTAGAAACCAATTTCACTTCCCCTGCATGAGTTCTACAACAAGAAACAATGTTTAGAAAAAGCCAGAATAAATTATTTGAAGGATAAAGGAAAAGTGAAAGTGATAGATTACTAAGAAAACCGCTCTAGTGCAGAAATCCTGTAAGAATGTAGAACAGTCTCCAAACTAGTGGAAGCTGCATTGTTCCAAACATTAAAAAAGCCTGTCAAAATATCAGAGAACTTGTTGGGATAAGGAACTATCCCTCACTGGCTCTGCAACAGAGGAATTAAATGACCTCATTAAGAAGCATTTTCTATCTAGGACACTGGAAAAGAAATCTCACTGTTTGTTCATATAAGGTAGAAAGACGTTCCACAGACTAAAGCATAACTTCATACAAGCCTTGCGAATTACTCAAAGTGCTGAAAACTCCTGAGAAGAAACAGATATTTGTAGCTGCTGCCAGTGTGCCACAGCATACCATTCCACTGCAGTAGTTGGCACTACAGTAGTAGCTCATTTAAAATTAATTTAGTTTTCATTAATAATAATCCAGGGCATATTTAACAGTAGGCCACTACTTTGCATTTGAATCCTATGAGATCATGATGTGCTAACAAAGAGATACCACAGTTTGGAAAGCAAATGCACAGCACGATACAAGCAAATATGCACAGCATATAAGACAATCAGCAGATTATGTTTAGGTACCTTAAAAGTTTCTCTCTGATCACTCACATACCTGTATTTGTTTCATACAATGGATGCCAGTAGATGGCTTTGCTCCCCAGAGACCCTGAGATCTGCAGAGAAGCTAGATTTAAACACAAGCACTTTCACCCTGAGAGCACAGGGTCCTGCCACATACCTTCTCCTGAGATCAGGAATCTGACTCCAGCTTTGGCAGCAGCCAGACTTATAAAGGTTTCTCAGCAGCACAAACAAAACTGACTTTGGTCACATCAAGTACGGGGAGAGAACAGGGAAGGGTGGCCAGGATCCCCTCTCCTCCTAGCATGGTGAAAGGAGACATTGAAGTACCAAGTGTCCCCTCATAAGAAAGCAGCTCCAACACCATTTGCAGACTGCTTCCTTTGACACCTTTGAATACCCCCTCCAGCTTCCAGGTGAGGTGAAAGGATCAGCACGGCCTTGCAGAGCTTGAGTGAAAGCACAAGGAGCAGTCAGCTGGTAGCAGACAGACAACATGCTCTTCCAGGCAATCAACTCCTTTGCCTGGCCTTTGCCTAGAACCAGCCTTATAGTGGTCTTGTACCTCTGCAGAGCTTTCAAAAGCCAAAGAGAAAAGTAATATTTAAACTTTTAAACACCGTGCAGAAAGCTGGAGTGGCAGTGGCTATTTTTTGATGTATATTTTCTCCCTTCTTTTGTTGCTTCTAAATATCTGCCATACACTTTATCTATCCCAACCCTCCAATGGGTGTTGTTAGCACCCGTGTAGCTAAACAACAATATGACAGATAAGACAAAATTACTATAGAAATAAAATTGGCACACTCTTTCCACTCTGTTTCCTCTCCAATCTGAGAGACACTGTTTTTTTGGTGTGCTGAATGGCATAGGTTGCAACAGGTTTCACAATGTTATTGGAACCATGCAAATTACCACCAACAACTATGCTTTCTGAACATAACAGATAAAAAGTAAGTGAAATTATCTCACAACTTATGGCTGTTTGTTTGAGGGTTTTTGTTTGCCTTTTTATGGTTGGGTTTGGGTTTTTTTTTAATGGAAGTGTGAAAACTGCTTGGCTGTGCATTTCTTTTGCACTGGTAGCTGCAAACATTTTCAATATAACTGAGAGAGGAGCTTTGGTACCATTAGATGGGCAGTTGCTAGGGACTAATGCTTCTCCAGCCTCTCCCAGGGCTCAGTGTTATCTTCAGCTTTCTATTCCTGCATTAGATATTAAACATACTAAGGCTGCTGAGAGAAACACTCATGGATGCTGAATCTTCTTTCACTTTTCTACAGCACTACAAAGCACACAACACTGCTTTGTCTTCTCATAGATGCCATTTGGCCAGTACATTCCACAGGTCTGTGGTATTATTACAATCCAAATGACATGGAAACCAGTCCCAATTCCACTGAATACAAGAACTTTCTCTTGAACAATGACCCAGCCTGTTCTAATCAAACAACTGTTTCATAGCCCACTATGGTCAATACTTACGGACCTGAAGAAAGAGACAAACTACAGCCCTAGAAGTAAAACAGGTTATATCCCAAGACCACATCTCAGAAAAATATTAAAAAAAACCAAAAATGAACCTTTCAGAGTATGCTCCCCACTGGGTCAGATGGCTTCCCCCTGCCCCAACCAAGTGATATGCATATATGCATATGTACACATATATAAAATATCTCAAAATAGTTAAAGACATTAAGAAAAACTTAATAATTTTTTATTCATCTTCATTTACCAGTCCAGAACTTTGAGAACTTAAACTACAAGCTGTCTTCAGTGAGATAGTCCTATTCAAGTATGGTGAAAAGATTTTTTGAGCCTGAAGAAGTGTTGGCATTTACAAAGAGGCATTTACAAGGAGGAAGGAAAAAAGGAAGAAAAATTGCATCAGTTCTGCTGAAAATTTGTGCAATTAGTTTAGTAACTGGACCACAATGACCATCCCTTTCTTGCTTGCAGTTACAGCCAAAAGCAGAATTAAAAAAGTTTTGAAATGCAGTTTGCTGTTCTGATTTAGGAAAGTATTCCAGAACCTGGTGACAGCCTGATCACATGAACTGAGGAATCCCCAGCTGTCTTCTCAACAAATAGATACCAGATACCATATCCCTCAAACAGCAGTTTTGAACAATATTTCAAAAGCAGGAGTTGTATAGATTGTTCAGAGTAGTGAGCAAGGAATGTAAATTCCATTTTGAAAACTTTTAGTCTACTAAGCCCTCTATTACTCCACAAGACATGTAAGGTTCTTTCTTGAACAGGGGTCCTTTACCAGCTAATAGACTATGTTTATTAGTGTTAGGTTCAATAATGTCTTAAGTGCTTATATGTTAATAGGCTTGCTGGACAAGTCATGTAGGACTGATGTCTCTTCTCACTTCCAGCTTGCACTGGAGTCAAGTAAAAGCTGTGGAAATTCAGGGCTGGTTTTCTTCTGCCAGACATATATTAACTTTTCTAGAAGCTGCCTCTGAAAAAAACTGTTGTACTTTCACGAATTACTTTAAAGAAGAAACTGGCTAAGAAAATCATGAAATATTTGGCAATTACTTCTAAAGCACAGTGGAAAGCTGGATAGTACTTGGATGGAGATGAAAGTGGAAAAATGAGCAAACTATTCCATCTTTAAGAAACCACAAAAGGTGGTAAAGAAGCAATCAGCCTTCTGGCATAGGAAATCCTGGCCTATTCAAAATAATCTAAGACTACAGAGGGAGACAGTAAAACTCTTCAACAGAATAGCTTCCTAGACAATTTAGGAAATACCTTTTTTCACATACCTCCCTGTCCCAAAGGTGGCAAAAATCGTGCCTAATTATTGGACCAAGCAAAACTGCTTGCAGATTCCAGCTGATTATGGAAATGATTAAATGCAACCTACTGGAAGGACACTTCTAAACAATGACTATTTGAAAAAAACCAAAACACAGCAGAATTTGTTCTATTCTCCCAGCAAAATACCAGTACAGGCAACCACATTTCTCCAACTTGAAATATGTTTCCAACTGTCTGACTGGTGTGTTCCTTCACACTTTTCTTCATCTTTTGTTCACTAATGTAGCTAACCAATACTTGGAGCACCTATGCTTAAACAAAATAATTTCAGAGCTGCTGTTAGGGAAGCAGCTGTTTAAAAAGCTATAAGCTTGCAAAAAAATTCCCTATTTTCAAATAACTGATACAATTTAAGGGAGTTGTATCATAAATATTTATAGCAACACAATGTCTGAGTTCAACCGGAAGGCAGATATCAGTTAGAGAGATTATTTTTATTTAAAATACCAACCAATGGCACAGGACATTACATCATCCTGTCTAGTTTGCACACTATTTTAAGTGAAAGACCACATTCCACTCTCTCAGATCACAAACCCAAAGGCACTCCTATTTTAGCTAGAACATAAGAACAAGGAGTTTTCCACTGAAGCAAGTTTTCCAAAGTCTCTACATCCCTACGGCAAGACTTTCTCCGAGAAGGAAGCACAGCAACATCTCTCTCTAGCAATTATTCTGAATAGCAGGATAAGATTTAAGAAAGGACATTTCATCACATTTAAAATGGGCACAACCCATCAAGAAGAGCTGAATGAAGAAAAAGTTCAAAAAGCCTATCACATGTGATCTGGATGCCCAGTTAGTTATTTGCCACAGAAGCAGACCTTTGGGTCACAAACAATGTTTGTGACTTTTGCTAAAATATTTCAAAAAGAGAACTTCTCAAGTTACAAGAAATTAAGACATACACATTCCTACTCCTGGATCTTCTTTAAGCAACCACTGAGGGCAATTGATATTAAGTAATTAATTTTGTAACTGAAATGTTGCAAGTGTACTGACACCCTTCCTGAAGTTACAAGAACCAGAGACAAGAAACCTGACCAAAATAGATATGACATTGTTTTGTGGTAAATCACATTTAAACTGCAAATTTGTTTGATCAAAATGTATCACCTATTTGTAAACAGCAACTATTTTTGCAAGCATGTATCTTTTTTTTTTTACAGAAGGGCATCCTTAACAACTCCATCTGCAAGCAGATTATTTTGCTTAATAATTATTTTGCTTACAGGCGCAACAAGTACTAGCTACCATCCTTGTGCAAAAGTCCCAGATAAAAAGTTTGCCACATGCAGCTGTTTGGGAAGAAAAGTTTTCAAGAGCATCACAGCCATATAAACAGAAAGTCTCAAATCCAAATTTTACAAAGGAAGTCAGGACAGTATGGTGACACATATAGAAAATGTAATTCTACAGTCCACACATTGAAACTTACAAATTACTAATTTTAATGTATGTAATCTTTGTTTTAACTAAGAGGAAAAATCCGTAAATAGTAGTAAACCAGTGTCAAATGTAAAAGAAAATCATACAAATAAAAAGAAAAGCAGGGAGATATCTCTATAAACTCAATACAAAGATAGAAGGCCAAGTCAGTGGTATTTAGCAGGACTATCTTCAGGACTTGTGGACTGCAACATGAAATGTTGATTAATGAAACAAAACCACCAAAATTAGAATGTCATTTTCCTCAAAACCCTGCCATTAACTGAAGGCTATTCATCCTCTCAGCTGTGGACTATACAGCTGTTATTAACAACCTTTGAAAATGAAACAAAATATTTTCATTTTACCACTAACACAGCTTGTAATTTTCTCTCACTATTGCTAAAGCATCTGAGAGCACAGGATAGCCCTCACTTGCACTTAATATCACTAAAACGTACAGTTTAAAGAGCCAGAGCCACTAAAATCGAAAATGCTAGTACAGGTTTGAAAGACTTGACTCTTTCAACTAAAATTTAAAACCCTTCTAGAAGTGCAGTGATTTGTTCCAAAAGAAGAGAGGTGCTGATGTTGTATGGCTCAGTGTCATACTGCCAAACCCTACACCCTGCTAGAGCACATCAGATTAGACACTGACCGACAGTGGCATTCACAGTACGATTGTTGCGTTGCCCCCACTCTGCTGTTTTTCTTTAGCACCCCTCTCCTGTAGCTTCACACGGAGCTGTGCTACTGCTGTTGGCTTACCATGACTGCCCCAGCATGGGAATGGGTCAGAAATTACTCAAAAGTGGCCATTTCCACCAGCTAATAGTGTTCCTCTACCCAGAAAGTACAGAAAGCATAACTCCTTTGCAGTGGAATCAGTGGGAAGATTTTGGTATAAGAAGAATGAGAGAGGAAAAGATG
The DNA here is from genome assembly GCA_032173965.1 of Sitta carolinensis. NCBI lineage: Eukaryota > Metazoa > Chordata > Aves > Passeriformes > Sittidae > Sitta > Sitta carolinensis. Next base: position 11,420,576 of record JAVUNC010000006.1, on the reverse strand, counting down.
TCAATGCACTGGAGCTGTAAGGAGCACCCTGTGAACCTAGCACCATTTTATGCTGCAAGCTTTATTATGGAGGAATGATCATTACATGAGAAGGGAAAAAACAGAAAGTCATTATGATAAAACATTCAAATGGCATTGATCACTGTTATCCAGACACTGGATCAGGCTCTTGTAAACTCTCCCTATCCAGCTTTCCTCAGAGTTGCTCTAGATTCACAGTGTGAATGAGAACAGCAATTTTTCTGAAATACCAGTCTAATATTTGCCAGACACCTGCCCCACCCCACCTCCTTCCTTCCCCATCTGAAACAACAACAACACTACTTACCTGCTTCTGGATCTGGAGGAATCCTCCACATATACAAATTGAAGTCATCAGAGCCCGAAAGGATGTACTGTTAAGAATAAAAATAAAAAGCAGTTTATGACAAAGTATCACCTGAATTATGCTATCTTACTATTGATTTACTTCCTCCAAATGAAAAATTAGAAAAAATAAAAGGATAATTTGCATCATTCTTTGCACCTCCCTGATCAATTTATATTTAAATGGGGATGCAGTGCCTGCACAAAAATGTTGCATGCATAAATGGATCAAAACTGAATAGCATTTTTCGTGTATCTAATACCTACTGCCCAAAGTGTATGTTTGCTTTGCTAAATAAGGCTATGAATTTTGGTTGGCTTTAATATAAGCATGTCTAGATCTAGATCACACTCTCTATCTTGCAGCCTGCAACTCTGGTCTTCTTTTGATGTCGAAGACTTTCATCGTTTTTTCTCATCTCCTGAATGACCAAAGAAAACTCCATCAAACACATACCTAAGAAGATAGCAGCCATGCCCATTACACACAAGCATGTCCATTACTCATCAAGCCACAATGTCTACCAAGACCATCAAAAGTCAGTCACTGAGAATAATCTTGAAGACCAAACAAAAAACAAAGCTGAACATTCACTGCCAGCAAGTCCCAAGTGGCTTAAGGCCCCAGCCACCCCTCCACCCCAATATTTATCATGCTATTAATTTTTTTCCTGGTCATAGTTACTCTGAAGAGATGGAAGGCTGCCCTTTTTCAGCAGTGCACAAGTGATAAACAATCTCTTTATTGTGCAAAACTTCAGGCAATATGCAATTTAAATTAGCTTAATAGACTACAAGCAGCTATTGGAATGACAGGTGACATTTGATGTGGCAAAAAGCCTACGCCTCTCAGTTCTGAGAGGCCACAAACTGTGCCTTGCCTCCAAATGCTTATTCTTCAATAAATGACAGGGAGTATAGTTTATTTCTCTCCCAAATTAGAGATGAAATGACACATAGTGGAACCAATGGCAGGTTCCAATTCCAGTTATACTGGCGTAGACAGTATAAATCTCTATCTCTCCACTAATGTTAGGCTGCAGTTTAAACAATACAGTCCAGAAGCTGTTTGGTTTTTTAAAAAAAATATTATTATGTTAGGGGAAAGGAAGAAAAATAAAACAATGGACCCAGTTTGTCCCTTTTCTAACCTTTGATGAGAGACAAATTCTGTTTTGCTTGGCTCAAATCTAGCAGGTTTCTGCATTTCACTCTCCAGGGAAACAAAAAATCAACAGGCAAAGTAACACCAAGCAGTGAGGAGACAAGTTCTGAAATACTGCAGGACTGAGAAGCAAATAAACAAAAAATATACACTATCACAGAAAAAATGGCTATCAATTTGAATACATTCTGTTTGTAATGCTAATTACATTAGTGCAGTGTTTAGATGTTTCCTGTCACAAAAATGCAATAACAAACCACTAAAATCCCTTCTCTGGTTTCCTGCTATCATAATCCAACCATTCTTTTTTTCCTCATGTTTTAGAATGCAGGATGTGAGTAAGCACTTATGAATGCAATTCTGTTCGTTTTCTGACAGGTAAGAAGTACTGACCAAACAAAAGCTCCTTTAAAAGCTTGTGCACACTAGTTCAGGATCACTCATAAACCCATACTTTCCAAGCCAGAAAGTTATTTCTACAAGCCAACATGTTCAAGCACTTAGGCAATTTACCTTCCAAACTGACCTGACGGTGCCAGGAATATGTGCTTCCCCTTTCATTTGACTGCTCATAAATGTTGGCCCACAGCAGGCTGAGCTGCTGTGCCAAAACTTCAAGGATTAGGGCTCATATACAAAACATCCCAGCAGTTAGAAAGAAAGCACCTCTAATACATTTTGTTAAAGAAATGCTACGTGGGAAAAAGAAAGTCTCATTTATATAGAGATGTTGCCAATTGTTACTATTTATTACCAAATTGCGTTGTTGAAGCAGCAACTAGTTTGCCAAGGACACATGACTAAAAACAGACTTGTAATTAAAACACCTAGAAAACTCACTATCTTGAATATATGACCATGCACCTTTTTTTTTTTTTTCCTTTTTTTCTTTTCCCTGCACCTATCATAAACTAACAATGACAAGGCCCCAAAGTGACAGATTTCAGATATCCTGCATTAAGGGACAGAGGACAGAAAAAACATGTTATGTACATGCCAGGAACTGAGTGTCTGTGAGACCCTTTAAACCTGCTTCCAAAATTTTTTGCAGAAGAACACTCTGTGTATCCTGTAAGACTCAATGGTCAATTATGCAGGAAATCTCATGTGTCACTGCAAATGTGTTACAGAGCAATATGCTACCAGCGAAGGCCATTGGCCCCAGCATACTCTGTCTTGCTTTGGAGATAACAAAATTTAGAATGCCCTTCAAGTGATGTGCAGCAACAGCAACTTGATGCACTGTCAAGAGTGTAAACAGGAGGTCAAGACAAGTGATTATTCCCCTTATCTGGCATTTTTGAAGCCACACCTGGGGTATCTGGCTTGAGTCCTCCAATTAAAGAGTGACACTAATGAATTGGACAGAGAGTGGACAAGAGGGCTGCTGCAGCTGAAGACCCATGATCTGCAGGGAAAACCAAAGGGAACTGGTTTTGTTTAGCCAGGAGAAAGAGAAGGGACAGAGTGAACCTCAACAGTTTGCCACTCTTCAAAGGAATACTGAGCAGCCAGGACAGACTCTTCTCAGAGGCATGCAGTGGAAACCCAGGAAGCAAGAGTCACAAGTCACAGCAAGGGAAATTCCAGCTGAGCACAAAGGAACAGCAAGTTCAGGAGCATAACAAGCACTGGAACTCGGCCCCAGAAAGATGGTGGAATTTCCACTCTTGCAAAACCAAAATTTACCCAAACAATTCCCTGAGCAATTGGATCTGACTTTGAAGATACTCTGCTCTGAGAAGCAACTAAAGTCAGGTGACCTCCAGAGATCTCTTCTGACTGATTTTTTCCAAACATTGCCAAAATAAAAAGGAAAATAATTGTCTTGATGGATTACGGTTGGGCTTTGGATTACAGGGGGGAGGGGAAGGAAGAGGGGAGAAATGAACAATGGCAGGAAAATGCCCATCTGAAATCTTTATGCTCCATCACAGCTTCATGAAAGTACTAATGGCAAGACAGGCCACAGCGACAGGATCTGCAGCTCTGCACATGGACTTGCATAAATTAAAGTGATCACAATTTGGGGAATTTAAAGGAAGAAATTGACAAAGTACCTTAAAATGGTTTACAGAATCATAGAGTGGCTGAGGCTGGAAGGGACCTTCGGAGATCTTCTGGTCCAATCCACCTGCTCAAGCAGGGTCTCCTAGGAGCTGATTTCCCAGGACCCTGTCCAGATGGCTCTAGAGTATCTTCAATAGCAGAGATATTCAATCCAATCCTACCTACTTAAAAGGACCATGAAGTCCTCCACTTCATTATCATTTTCAAGGCTAATGACATTTACATTGATCAAATACACTTGGCTAAAGTATTTTGGAGTGAATTAAGAGAAAATAAGTAGGAATTAATTAAATATCTGCAATGCAATTAGCCACAGAACAAGCTCAGCTCGGGATCTGAGCTGAAAAAGTACTTACGGCTTTCATCTTGACACGAGACAGCTATTAGTAAATGCCAAAAGCATTTTAACTGATAAAGTCATGTACACAAGTTTGAGGTTGTAAGCAATGTGCTGTGAGTTGTGAACTTTTTATATAAAATTAAATTTTATTTTGATGGCTAGGTCTGCCAATAATCACCAGAAATTGATCATATTCCACAAAATATCCAAGTATTTTGTATCTGTGCCATTACACTGCCACCAATGTAGCAGCCAGCATTGTCTTTTGCTCTCTTTCCCTGTAAGGATACCTTTGGGGTACATGTTTTCCTGCTGTTCTCACAACACAGAATTGAATACTCAAACGCATTCCTTTCCTCTTTTTCTGTAAGACTAGGTGATATAGATCTGACAAGTAAAAAGCAGCTTTTCTGGTCAAGACCAAGCAATTGCCAGAACTACCTCATGACTGCAGCCATTGCAAGAACATTGTGCCACGTGAAGCTTCAAGGGCAGACACCTAAGGTGCCAAAGTCAGAAACATGCCTGATGTCACTCACATGACATTTGGAAAACAATCCTCAATTCCAATTAGTACTCTTTGCACAAGACAATCAGAACTTAAGGCCTCTAGAGAACACAACTGGACTGATGTTACTAGGACATTTACAGGACCATTTGTGAAAATTTTTCTTTGATATATGCATTACTAACATAACAATAAGCCAATAGTTCACCTCACTAGTTCACAGTTGTAGAATAAGGACTAAGAAAACTAAAAAGTCAAAGAAATAATTACTATTAAGTTCACCAAACTCTAGTTAATAAGGCTCAAATCCTGAGAGAATTGAGTAGACTTGTTAAAATGAAGGAACAGAAAGGAAAAAAATAGAAGTGCTTGAGGAAGGGTAGATGAAAGCATGTCATCCTGCATATGGTTAGACTCCACTTTAATTGTGAACAAGGATTTTTGGTCCTGAGGGGATAGATTCCTAGCAGAGTACCTTCTACTCACTCATTTTAAGAACAAAAGCCCAGATAATCAAATCACATAGGCAAGCCAGGGGGAGGCAAAAACATGTGTATTCACAGAGATAACTAAATAGCTATGACATCAAGCACTGTCCTCCTTCCACCCTCCCACCCAAAGACAAACTGAAGCTGAACATAACTTCAAGAACCACTGCAGTGCTGAATTAGGAATCAAACTAGACCCTGCCTGAGGAGCTCAGATGTCTGGGGGAACAGACGAATACTAAACACACCTGTTTCATTGTCTGCCTTTTTGCTGCTGTATCTGACCTGGACTTCAGAAATCAATATTTACAATATTCACGTGACCACAAGATTAGACAGAAAAAACACTTGCTGTTAATGCTGGAGTTTTTTCAGAAGGGCAGAGTCAGCTTCTATGCCTAGCTGTTAGCAACAATGACAGGAAAAGGCTTCCAGATGACTGAGCTGCTGATTCAGAAGTTTGCCTTAGAAGGAAGAAAACTCTCAGGCATGGTTAAAGTCTGCTCCTGGGAGAAAACACCAATTCAGTCTGAGTTTCAAGTATGAATAAAATGCTTAAAATGAACCACCATCAGGAATCTGAAAGAATTACATTGGACTAGCACTCCCCACTCGTTCCACTGTAACTTCTCATTTTCTCTCTCCCCAAGGAAATTACAGCAGTTGATATAAATAAATGAAGATCTAATCTGCTTCTGTAGTCTAGTAACAGTAGCATTAGCATTGCATTTTGAAGAGTACTACCACTCTAGGGAATTTATTTTTTGTTCATAGCACTGCCAGTTTGAAAGCTTTCAAAATCCTACAAGCTACATTTCTTCAGGTGCTACTAAATATGGATTATTTCAATAAAATTTTATCTAAATCTCAACTTATTTTAGTCTCCAATATCCACATTTCCTGCTCCCATAAAATGTCCTATTGCTTATGACCTATATCAGAGATTTTCAAGCTTTTGGCCCTAGATAAAGGACTAGCAGACATGGATCACGTTTCCAAAAGTATCAGCAAGTTTCTTGAATGGCCTTACTAATGTAGGGGAGAACAAGGAGAATGTAGAAGCCTGTCTTAAATGCTCAAGTCAAAAAGCACCATCACCATATAATTATAAATGCATGGACAAGCAACAGATAAAGGCACAGAAATTATAACCATTTTAATAGTAAGTACTGCTAAGCTACTATCAGGAAAATGCTTGTCAGACTAGAACTTCATGCTGATGTTTACAGCTTTGAAAGAGACTAAACTTCTTGAATCTCAGTTCCCACTCACTTGGGCCTGTCTGCCCTTTCTTCAGAGGGGCCAATGAAACTTGGGGCAGAAAAGATCAGAGCAGACAGCATTTTTCTCAGGGTTTTAGCGAGCTGTCCCTTAGCTTTTTCAAGTAGTGCAAAACCCATATGCTGGGGAAGAACTACAGAGGCATCCAAACTTGAAACAGTTAGGCTGGTGCTTTGCATATGTCCTTTAAGAGACAGGATATTCAGGCCCTCTATTTTACCTGTAACATAACATAATTAATGGGTAGTGTGCAGACTTTTGGTTCTTTTCCTATGACAACAGATAAAGTATCTGGTTTGGGGCAGCCTGCTAGGCTCACATCTTAATTCAAGACTCACACATCACTTCTGTGGTGGAATATGCACTGATAAGCACTGAGGAAAACATAGTTTGACATGAAGCCTCACTGAAGTCTGAAGAATATTGTTTTTCCAAAAGAGACTGGAATTCACAGCAACCAGCTGTAGAAAAGGAATCCATTTACATGAAGAATAGAAAAACTGTATTTATCCAAGGAGGAAAGGTTTCCTAAGTAAACAGGGCTTATGCCATTTTGTTCTTTGTGACAGCTCTTTGTCTCCAAGAACTTCTAAGCCTAACAGCCAATTTCAAATTTAATGAAGAAGCTGAAGATTCCAGAATTATATATTCTTTTACAAAATAATTGATATTCTTTTACAAAAGGGCAGCTGTCACACAGAGGTGAGAGAGATACCCTGTAAGCAGCCACTGAAAACAAAGCAGTAACCATAGATACATCCTACTAACTAAACATCAGGAAAGCCAGAAGGGAAGTCATCCTTGAACCCAACAAAATCCCAATGTGAACATGACAATCTGCTTCTTATGGAACTATTTCAAGGGGGATAAGCAGGCTATAAACAAAAAGAAGCAAAGCATAAGAAAGCTCCCCTCATACACACATGTATATTTGTGTGTGCTGGTATATATATATGTATTTATATAAAAAACCACAACCATGAACACCAGTCTTGTTATACCTTATGTTTTGTATGAGACGCATTTGACAGAACAGACAAAATTTTCTTATAGCTGCTCCTAGGCTTTTTGTTGTGTCAAGACTGCTCTACATGTCTTACAAAAAAAAAGCTTCCCCTGCTATTTTTCCACTTTTGAAAATGACTGATAATTTATAATTTGATCATAATTTTATGTTGTCTGCATTTCCTGCAGGTAGAAACCCCACAGATCTACTTTCAAATAATATTTATTGTTAGAGTATCTACTAACCAGATGTGAAACAAGGTAGGGACACAGCTATGGAGGAGGAAAGGGCTTTTTCCTATTCCAAAAGCATTAAGAAACAGACAAGCAAAGAAACAACAAGAAACAAAACTATTAAGGACAACAGTCAGTCAAGTATTTCTATTTCTTTGTGATTCCTAATCTGGCAGGCTGGTACCTCTATGTTGATGAACCTAGGTGTTGATGAATCTAGGTTTTTTGTATAGAATTTTCTCTGAGTACAGCCTGAAAGTCTGCTGTAATCATCACTGGCTGACTTCCTCAGCAGGTCTGTTCCCACCCACACGTCTTGTGCTAACATTGGAACCTCTAACAGCAGTAGGTCTGATTCAGTAGCTACAGCACTAAAACCTCATACAAATTGTCATGAGTATATAGGAGTATATACATTCAGTATAGTATTGCCATTTATGTATTTCAGCCAGATTCTGTAGGGTCAGATGGGTGCCAGCACAGCCCAAGGAAGTACAGGATGTCCTCTCAAGGGCACACTGCCTTGTTAGTACTTCAAACTGCCACCCCAGCCAGAGTGGCTGCCTCCTTGTAGCAGCTCTCATTATCACCAACTAGAGACTCTTCTCTGCAAAGCAGTTAACCAGGAGATGACAAAATCATGAGCAGTCACCTGTGCGAGATACTAACTCTTAATCCTGTCTTTCTAAGAAAAAACCTAAAGTAAGAGGAGACATAACTGAGGACGCTCTCTCTGAAAGTGTTTTGAAAAATTTATGGCTAAGAAAAGAATTTGCCTACGAGGTATCCACACAACCTTTTATCTTCTACTTTATAATAAATTCTGGGGCACAAATTATGGTTGGGGTTTATTTTCAATATTTAACAAATTTAAAGAGGGCTCACAACACTGTGAAGACAGACATTTTTTTTCACACTAGCCAGGACAGCCTGTACTATTTACATACTACCCTGTTCTCTTTGAGACTGTTTTTCAAGAGCCTGAGACTGGCACAAAAAAGAGCTTAAAAGTTTTCTATCTCAGCCTGAGAATCAAACAGGTGAGTCCAAAAGGCTCTTCAACAACAGAAGCTTTGTTCCTCAGTAAGAAGCATGCCTATCTCGTGTACTGGAAAAAGTAAAGCTGTGACACAGCAGACTGGAAAAATACAAGTTGCTTCTACTACATAAATTTCAAAGCCAAAAATTTGTATTCACACTCCCTAAATCCCTAATCTTACAAGCAGCCAACTCTGTGTTGGGCAGTTTCAATTGCTTACAGAAGCATCATTGGGAACAATCCATCAACATTTTTACAGCTGCGTTTTTGTGATGCAAAAGGCCATAACAGGAATTTTATTAATGAACAAAAGCAACTCAGAAATCCTTACTGAGGGTTTCTATGACAGGGAAAATATTTCTATTACATTACAAAGAAATCAACAAGAACATCTGAGCATATGAGAGGTGCTACTAAGTACAGATCTCTGGTGACATATTATGAGAAAAACAAAGCCTGCAAAATTCAAAGTCTCCTGAGTCTGAGTTTCACTCCACCAGAATTTAGTTTCAGTATGGGTCCATTTGGAATTATGTATTGCTGTGTAAATGTCTAAAAACCTCCCTCCAAAGGGCTTATAGGAATGCAGAAGAGAAGGGAGACAGGAAATGGGGCTGGCAGGATGCACCAGGAATGGGGAAGAGGTAATCAGAACAAGAAGGGTTAAAGAAAACTCATAGCTCTTGCCGTCAAGACCTTGACTCTGAAGAGGCTTTTTCAGTATGAAAAATGTACCTCCCAATGTACCAAAACAATGGGGAAAAATTAATAAATAATTTCACTGCTAGATAAATCTCAAAATGTGGACTTTATATGTATATATTATGCATATAGCTGGAATTTAAACCACTACTTAGATAAAGCAAAAACCAAAATACAGTGTCATCAGTAATTCTTGGAAGAAACCAAATTAAGACAGAGCAAGACATCGATTTTCTTTTTATCCAAGCACAGCATATTTGCACACTGAATGCTTTTCATACATTAAGAAATGCTGACTGCAATATTCAAAGCTACTATTCATTAGGAAGCCTTCTGTACAAGGAAACCCAAAATATACTCTCTAAAAGAATAATTCCCTTTCTTCTTGCTTGTTCTTTAACCTAGACATTGATAAGCACTACTTCCTATGATAAATGACCTTCAAATTAGAAGACACAAAGAACACCAGTGAAGAAAAGTTCTCTTTCTTTACAAGGGCAATGGACAACCATACAAGACCCCTGGCACCTATACAGCTAACCTTGTTTTTAGAAGAGTTAACATTCATGTAATAATTCTGTCCTGCAAAAAGCTGCCTTGTCCCTAACCAGGGCCATTTAGAACACGGATTTCAGCATAAGGAGGGCTGTTACTTTATAGGGAGTTGGAGCAGCCTTGCAGTACCATGAGCAGTGCATTCCTGAAACTCTCCTATACCAGTGTAATGTCAACAGAAAAGGCTGAGTGGTGATGTAATGTCTGAGGGCATGCCAGAGTCAAGACACTTTTTGTTTGATTCACAGGGTACAAGTTATTTCTCCCCACCCCCGCCTTTTTTAAACAGGCAATACACAGTTGATTTTACAACCACAAGAGTTATAGAGCCTCACATTATCTACACAGGGTAAAAACAGGAATTAACTGATAGCATTCATCATTGTGACACAGGCAACAATTCTTGAGCAAGAAAGTCTCTTGGACTATTTTAGTTTGATGAGTGGTTGTGTTTTGTGGTTTCTTTCGGGCTTTTTTTTTGCTGTTGCCATCACTACAGCCTCTGAAACTCCTATACTTAAAAACACATTTGGGTACCTACAGTCCTGCAATACTTTCTGTATCCTCAGATACAAGAAGATATTTTCAATACCAGTCTAGCAAGCAAAAATCCTTAGTATCTAATCAACATTTCCCAAATTCTAATGCTGACAAGAAGAGTATTAACTCACCTAGCACACTGACATGACTAGAGAGTCTCACACATTTAATATTTGTATGTAATCAAACACTTGTGCATACCAAAGTCAGTGGGACTTGAGTGTATAAATAAACTGTTTTTAAAATTCTGGACCTGGATGCCCAGAGGATGGATAAATTACATTCTCACACAAATCTCTAGAGCCAACAAAGGCAGTGGGAAGCTGAGAGTCATGCTTGATCCATCCAGCCTACCTTACTGTTCCTCTCTTTCACAGCTGTATGACTCAAGTGAGCCTCTGGAGAATGCAAACACCATGCCATTTTGAACCCATTTATCAACCAACATCAGAGTTCTTCTTCAAAGAGTAGAAAAAACAGTGTCATGTGAATTAGGTCATTACTCCAATGACAAGGACAAAAGAAAAATTTCTGAGAGAAGCAAATGAAGGTAGTTTTAAATGGGTGCAAATAAAATATCATAGATATCATATATATGATATTATATACACAGCTATATATTTATGTACACATACTGCTCATTGATTTGAAATCAGGCTCACAAGGACTAGACAATAATGCTTTTGGAGGAAAGCAATAGTTTGCAAGGCCACAAAAAGAAACAAAGCTGTTCATCCTCTGTTACTTAGCTTGTGCTGCAACCCACATTACCTGCAATAACTCAAAATCATATAAGCATTTCAGAATGTGTTCTTAAACTTCAAAAAAAACCCCAAAAAATCATTGCAGCTAACTAGTGAGTCTTCCTGCATTTTGTACCTTAAAGCATTAATAATATATCATTCTTTGCTAAGAGGTTTCAATCTTCTTGCATTTCAGATGCTCCAGTAAAAGGAGGTGGTATACACATTACTGCATGCCTGCTGGTAGCAGGCTTCCCTCTAGAGTGACACATCAGCAGTTCTGGCTCCAAGTCCTTTTGAGTATCTATCACAATCTGTGACAATAGTGAGAAAATATTAGGAAATCTAACCCACATCAACAGACAAACTAATAACACTGTTCCCCAACTAGTAGTCTGTGTTTTGTATCTGCAAAGAAATGCCATCAATTTATCACACCTACCTTGTCAAAGTAAGAACAACACTTCTGGTCATTTTGGGAACTTAAGCATTTGGTATCTTATGACATAAGGGCAATCTCCAAGAGAACTCAAGCTGTGTGCTTGCAGCTCAGAATCTGCTCATTTCTGCCATACCAGAATGTAATCCTTATGGAACAGAGTGTTATTAACCTTTACTGCAGATTTTCACCACTGTATTAAAATAAATTTCCAAAGGCAACCCAAAACTAACAGTTATGGGGTTTTAAGCCCTGGTGGCCATAATTTACAAGAAAACTTTCTATGAGCAAACCATTTCTATATACGAACTCAGAGAAATATTAGCAAAGGCTATAGTTCCATGAGGAGCTGAGTCTCACAGAGCTGAAAGGCCATCTCTCCATCTCTCATCCATCTTCTGATCCCTATATCACATCCAAATGCTTGTCAGAGCTCTCTGAATGTCAGTACAAGTCATTAACCCTGGTAAAGAAGTAAATGCTGCTGTCAAGATAGGAAGTCTATCAGTGAAAGGTCTTACATCACCTCTGCTGGACAAGAAAAGCCTCCCGCTTTCAGCAGTTCACTTTTTTTCCCAATGCAATTGCATTCTAAGCACTGATGAGTTAAGGATAATCCTTTCTTATTAGAGTTAAAATATAGTCTAGAAATGCAACTTTATGAGATGAACCACCTGTGCAGACAACACATAATAGCTTTTGAACATAGAAGACTCCATTTTTAATTTTCTGTGCTCTTTAAGAAAGGTACAACCTAACTATTTAAGATAGCTGAAAAGAGAAAAAAATATCAAATTGACAGTTTAATAAAGATGAAAAGAAGAATCAAAAAGAGAGAAAAATCACAGGTTCAATGCGAAAAAACTGCTAAAGAAGCCTTCCTACCAAGTGCCACTCAAAATTCGAAGCAACTTTCTTATCCACAAGTCCCTTCAAATGAGCCTTAGCCCACACAAAATTTTGATCCTATGAGGAAATACAAGCAAGGTATTCTGTGAAGCTTACTCTGCATGGTTCTCAAATGAAAGACATTCTTTATAAAGTCCAAGAACAGCAATATAAAAAGGGAGAGGCAACTGGAGCCAGATTAAATTGGATACAGAATTATTTCTTCTTTTGATGAGTTCTCATTTGCATGGTGAAGACTTGTATATTTATACAAAAGCATACTACTCTAAAAATTATTATTTTTTTTTATTTGCCTTGTCTATCTAACTGTAGGTTCCAACTCTAACCTTCTTTTCTAGATATACCTGCCACTGGAATTGGGTTCTCTGGAGAAGGCAGTCCCAAAGGGCTAGTGTTGACAGTCTTAGGCACTGAATTTGAACATTACTAGGCAGTTTCAGACATAGAGCTGGAGCATGTGTCGGCATTTTCTGAATTCATTAAAATTTTTCCTTCCAATTAGAAGATGGGTATGAGCTTGGGTCCAAATGTCAAATTCCACATCTCTCTACCATTCCATAGAGAACCTCATCTTCCCTATTAGCTTCGCATAGTTTTATGAGAGAATATACTTGTCTTTTGCTCTGATTTCCAACTCATTAGCAGCATTATGTGCTGCTACTTATCTGAACAGAAAGTCTGCCAAGCCACAAGAATATTAAGTTTTTTAAAAATGCAGGCTCCTGAAGTGCTGCATCAGCCTGATACAGAACAGGCATACTCCTCCTGTTAAGAAAATACCATACCCATAAGAAGATGCCTTAGAAAGTGAAGCAATATATCCTAAGACTTTTCACTACATCTTTAGTAACAAATGAGAAACTAAATTATGTCAGAGTGTACACAGCTCTACACTTAGTTCCAGAGGAAAAAATTGTGTTATATTTAGGCCAACTAAATAATGGACCACAAATTGTCAGTGATTTTCTTCTTAACCAACACATGTGTTTTCCCATGCTTTATAGTAAGCCGCTCAATTGTCTTAAACGAGTTTCATTATCACATTTCCACACTCCTGTCAAAAAATATTGAGAACTAAAGAACACTGCTCAAGTTCAGTCACATGAATGTATTTCCTACTTGCAAACTGAAAGAAGCTCAACTCTGCCTCCTGCAGCAGCAATAATAGAATTAGTAATGAAATTCTGACTGCATGAATGTTGCTGATGAGAGTTAAGAAATTTTCAGATCATAATTTGATATTACCATGGCTTGAAAATACATCTTTTGTCCTTAAACAGTGCCTGTGGTTATTAAATACAGCTGTCCAAAGATAATATCTGGCTCTAGAATCATATGAACCGCTGTTAGCCACTTTATGTGTGACCTATTTCTTTGTCATCAGTGGTAGGGACAGGTCCCTGCCTCAGCGAAGTAACAGACTATTCCTTCCTAACCACCTGCCATCACCACTTACAGAACACTGACCTACAAAGACCTATCCTACTTGATCTAGTAGTTGAGTATTAAAAGAGAAACATTATAATTTGATATAAGAATTAGTAATTCTATAAATATACAATATTTAAATTTTGTGGGATTGCCTGTACTTGACTCCATAATAAAACTGAAATACAAGCAAGATTCTTTGTTATCATGTGTAGATGAGTAGATAACATTGTATTAATTGGACCTCAAAAGATGGCAATTTTTCTTCTAAATATAATCTTCCAAGTAAGTATTAGATTGCATCCAACAACAGGTAAAACTTCTCATGTGTTTTGGTATATGTTTTCCTTCTTTCACAGCCCATGTTGCAAAACAGCTCTGAATAAGCCTGTACGTGTCCTGCTCCCTGTGTTATCTCCTGAATCAGAAAAAAGCCACGCTCACAGAGGTGTTCCCAAACAGTCATGGCAACTCTGGAGACTCAGGGCAGCATTGTTTGCTTATTACCTGATCACGATCACCTGCAAAGCAGCAGCTCTTCATAGTGCAGGAGTTGAAGTACCCTTGGTTGTCGAACTGGAAGACAGGCAGGCGGCAGTGGATGTCGTAGAGCACCGGGGGAGGCGCCGGCGCAGCGCCAGCAGCTGCGTGCCATTGCTGTTGAACCGGACGCTCATGGCACTCTGAAGGGAAAGGTTCCCGCCATAGCGGAGCAGTGAACTGGGAAAAGACAAGTGGAGCAGGTGAGATGGGCTGCACACAGCAACTCAGCTACTTAGACAGAACTCTCTTTAATCTTACTGAGGCATTTCAAACAAACAAGCCCAGTAAACTATGATCTTTAGTTTCTGCTTTAAAGCATCAATTCCTGAAAAATCTTGATATGAATGAAACCCGAACGACAAGCTATCGAAATGCTATGACGGTTAAGTCTTCAGAAGAAAAAAGTTAAAGACTGTGTGTAGCTTTGTTAATAACAAATACATTTCCTGCATAGGATCAAAGTTGGACAAAGCACTAAGCCTTAAAAAGGTTGTCCTTTTACTTCTGGGATGTCTGACTTTGAGACTGACCCTACCAGCACTCAACCCTTTCTGTTAGCTAGTTCTTGAATCCAGGTAGTCTTTTACCCTTTCTCTAGCACCAGATGGCATTTTCTCCAAATGTAGACAGCCTGGCCATTCTCTCTCTTCTGCTTCTATTTTTATCTCTACAGGGCATCAGAGGATGTTTAAACTCCACAATCAGTTCCAGATGTCTTAAATAAAAGGACATCTTACTAACTTGTTATTGCAAGAAATGCTAAAAATAAGTCACTTAGCTAATCTCAAACTAGCTTCATCTAAAAATACGGCCAAGTAGGCAAGACAATTATATTATCACATGACATTATTACCTAAAACTCTCATGTGACAGGATTAGCTAGTTTCCTTGTCCCATATAAGGCTGTATGTTCAGAGCTGGAGTATTTGTATCCATTCTTGTTGACATACAGAAAAAAACCCCAAAGGATGACAAGTTTCCAGACTCTCTCTAAAAATGTAACAGAAATAGAATTTGTTCCATAAAGGAACCTAAAGTTAATCAAAGCACACCTTAAATACAACTCGTACAGATTTTCTGTTCTTTTCAAAGATTTCATTTAATCTGTGTACTTGAAATGATTGTGTATACGGAAAGTGAGACAAAGATGGAAAACATTTTATCCCTTCTTTTCTCCAGTGATCACTGAAGCCTTCCTAAACAGTACTAGAGCTCACTTTTTTGTTAACAGTTCTGTTAACCATCAAATCTTGTTGAGAGCTGTGACTTTTATGCTCCTTCTGGACCAGAAAAAGCATGCCACCTCAGAATTTGTAAATTCAAGAGGGAAGTTTATTCATAGATTTCAATGCATAATACTTTCTCACACAGCCCCTTGCCCCAACAATTGTGAAAAATGAGTCACTCCACATGGATGGGAAGCCAAATTCCATGCAGGTCAAAACATGCATCATTGCCTGAGATACCGTAAAGTTAAAATACCATTGTTCCTAAGCCCGAGTTAAACAAAACCAACACAAAATACAAGACTCTACATCATGAATGCCCTAGAAATACACTGCTCTGACACACACACACTCTTTGTGGCCTGAACAGTCAAAGCCAGGGTGCCACAGAGACACCAGAAGTCACATTTTCAAAGCCAACTAACTAGTAAATTCTTCAAGCTGGACACCAAAATTTCAAAACACTTCTAATCAGCGTGAACAGTCCTGATGGCTCATGTTCTCCTCCTCCACAGCAAAGCTGCCAAGCCTTTCTTAATTGTGTTCAAGGTATTTAACTAAAATATGAAATAATATAATACTAAAAACTGTAAGCTTAGAGACGAGGATGTAGGATCCCTCTCATTAGCCCTAGTTTCTGTTAATTGAGACCAATAAAGTACTCAGCTCAAAATATTCAGTCAGGCATTCAAAATCAAAACAAAACAATATAACCAAAACACATATGACATTTTCACCTCTCCCTCTTATGATAGGTCTTAGTAAGCCATTTTTTTTCTCTCTGGAATTTTCCACTTCCTTAAAAAAAGACAAACAAATAAGCTAAAACATCATAAACCCCCAAAATTGCAATCCAACCAAGAACTCAACATACACAAAAAAAAAAAAAAAAAACCCACCAAAAAAACAGGCAGAAGAAACAATCCCTTTTTTTTTTTTTTTTTTTTTTGCTAAGAAAAGTCAATTTTTAATAAAAATATAGGAGTTTTCCAACACGAATAAGAAGGTCATGACAAATATGCACCAACCAGACTTAATGTTTAGGTGCAGCAAGATTCAGCTTCTCTCCTCATTACCAGTTCTCCCCTTTAATCCAAATCACAACCCAGAATTTTCTCCTGCCTACAAGTGAGTGAGCCTACCAGATGCCCCATCCTTTCAAGTCTTCACGCAAAGTTTCCATGGTTACTAGTATTATGGCCTGCCTGAGATCATTTGAGATTATATTTTATAGCAATAGGAGTGCAATATTAAACTGGCTTCCATTCTGCTTACAGATGTTTCATTAAGCTCCCATAGCAGTCAAAGGTACGAAAGCAAACACTTGGAATTGAATTCCATATTGTGTTGCAGTAACTCCAGTGTAACAAAGCTCCAAAAGAATGTTTTACTTCAGAAATTAAAGGAAGCAAGTGAGAACAGAACTTCAGAAAAAATGATAATATCCACACATGAAAAGTCTAGAATTAAGGAGCTGTATAGTTAATACTCCTCAAAGGATCCACAGCTTTGCCTGCCTCATTCCCTCAACTCCACACAATTCAGCCATGCATGTAATGGAAATACAGTTCCTGCTGCAGTTTTTTTAACATTTGGCTCAAACAAAAAACCCCAAACAAAAAATGAAACCCCCACACTAACAAAAAAGCAGTGAGCTAGTTTGGCTGATACAGAAAGAAATACTAAAATAGCTGTTGGCCATTCATTTATAATGTAAGAGTAATGACTTTCCCCACTTGCCTTAATTCTGGCCCCAAAAGTCTGACACTATAGCCTCAAGTGAAGCAATTCATGGCACTAATGACAAGACAGCAGTTTTCCATTTTTCCCACCCTCCCCTGTCCTGATTGCTTCCTCTCCGCCTCTTTGAAAGGACTTGTTAAATTAACTGCACAGTGTTTACCTTTAACAAACTCTGAAAAGAGGCAGCAGGTAGTCAGGTGGGGATGAGGTGAACAAACTGACACAAGCCCCCATCAAACATCCATTTCCTGATCTAAGCAGAGGAAAAATATTTGCTCACTCTCTCCTCCTAGGACAGAACATCTGAGAGTTATATTCAGAAATAAGAGGGGCATGTTTATGGAGGGAACGCAGCTCATGGCTCTACCTTAGTGGCAAAGCTGGTCACCTAGTTCACAAACAGAGGACATATAAAGGATTTGAGAAATCTCTCTCTGCCTCATACTGCAGGCACTGAACATGGTAGCAGTACTGAGAACTGAGGAACCCTAAGACTTCAGTAACTTCCATCATAAAATTTTGTTAATTTTAGAACAACCATGATGGTTTTAGGAAAAAATAATAACTGCCTGAAATGGCTTCTAGAGGATCCATCTCAATTGAAATTGCAGGAGAAAACAGTCAGTCCTCTCCAAGAAAGAAGCCAGAAGACATTATTTTTTACATTATTAAGCCACTACTAATACTCGTTAGTACTAAAGAGGATGTCTGAACCAAGAAGCTCTAAAGACTTTCCAACTAATCAGAGTGAGAGCTTTTGCATTTTCTTTTTTTGGGGGGTGGAGAGGGGAGAGGAAGAAAAGTGCTTTGTTTAAGCATGTTCAAATGACTATATCCCCTCTCCCAACTGCACCAGGGTGCTGCTCTGTACCTTTAGTCAGTGTTACTTTTGGATATTTTCACACAGGATTATGTGGGGCAGTGTAGACATGTTCGGATACGTTGCTCATGTTAGAGCTGCCACTTCTGCCTGCCCCTTACTGCATGCACTAACAAAAGTGTTTCAGAGGCAACACCTTGATGCAGTTACTAAAAAGTTTACTGATGCGTCATGCTAGAAGCAATACTCTCATCTTGAAGACACAGACCATGACAGCTAGTGAGAACTCTGAAGGCAATCCTAAAAGGCCACTTCTGAACAAGATGAGTGCTCCTTCTGCCAGAGGCATTATTTTTATGAATCCAAAGCCAGACTACTCGGATTTACTCTGCTTCCAAATTTGGCTCACCCAGACAGCTGTGGAATGCTGATGTTGCCTACCAGCTCTGGAAGCAATATAGAGAGAGACACACGCACTTCTGAGTTTTTTAAAAAGTCATATTGTACGATTAAGAGAAATATTTAGTCCACAGATGGAACACTGCAATCCAAACACACATGCTGGAGCTGGAGGGAGGCTGAGGAGGGAGAGAATGGACGATTATATGCAGTATGGTCATTTCCGTAGCTGGATCCGCTTGCACACAGGCAGCAGGCAAGGGCTAACTAAATACCAGCTCAGCTGAACAATGGAAGGCTTTGAATCCATGAGTAGCACCACTAACGTAAATAATTCGGTTTCTCCTGGCAGTTGTGGAGTAAGGGAAGGAGCAGTATCACTGCACTGCAGTACAGACACTGTCCTTGGGACACGGGTGTCATGTAAGAAAAGAAATTAATTAAGCAAGGGAAAAGTGTTGGTATCATAAACAGCAGTGACTGAGACTAAGTTAATGAAAGAATGACCTTAAAAGGAAAGAATGAACTGAATGCTTGTAACTAATACACACCATTGCATACAACTGTGTTTGTCAGCAATTCTGTAACCGCAAAATTGAGAAACTTCTAACTGTGCAAAAAAATAACTGGAATGAAACCTGGCAAACAGAATTTTGGCCTGGAAAACTGCAGAAAAGTTTGGGGGTTTATTTGCAAGAAAATTATTGTGTGTTTAAAAGGACACGATTTATATATATAGTCTGAAGCAAACAGAGCCAAATTAACCAATAACAGAAAAGTCAGCACAATATCAACAATCATGCAGACCTTTTTAAAGTAGATTATGAGTCTCAGAAATCTCAAGATAGTTTCTTTGAAAAGCAGTGTCTAAGTGTACACCATTTCACTATAAATATTGTAAGTGTTAACACATGTGAAGGAAGTTCATCAGTGCCTGAAGATTAGAAGGTATGTAAGCCATATACAAGATTTTATTGTTTTTCAGTAACAAGCTCATTTTTCTAAGTTCTATCATCATTACTTCTGATTAGCTTACTAACTTTACAAGAAATGTCTCCAAGAATCCTTACCAGGAAGCCAGGAATATTTGTTTGGACATTAAACAATAACCAAATAAGTTAGCAAAACTAAACACCTTTGCTTTCCTTCAAAAATAAAGTGCAATTAAAATCAACTCCATGCACCAAGACAAGAAAAGTACAGAATTCAGGGTGAAGATTGTGTTCAAGACATGACATTTCTTTACTGTTTACTGATAGGGTCAAAATGGAATCTCCCCATCATTAATGAACTTTCATGCATGGCAAACTCTAATGTTAATAGAAGCTTTGCAGTTCCCTCCAAACCACGAGGGCAATATTTTAATTTTGTTTTTTACTAACTGAGATTCTTAACTGGTAATAGACTTCAGAAACTGAAGCCTTAAAACCATCAAACATCACCATATATGTACCCAGAGCAACCAGACAATGTAAGAGCAAAGGCTTGCCTGGTTTGGCCTTATGACCTAACTGAATCACTGAACGAAAATGTTGCTACATCAGTGATCTCGGGCAGCTCTCCAGAAAGCATTATGATTTCCTGTATTCTGCCCTTATTCACAGGAAAATAACTCAACAATTTCAGTACTCTGAGGAAGATGGCAAGAGCAGAGGCGTAAAGTATACTAAACTCTCCCCCTCATCTGTATTACTTTTATCCTTTCAGGATTTAAGATTACCTCTGCCATTACAAAGATCGAACAGTAGCGAATGAAACAAAGCAAAAAAACCCAACCTGTTCGTTTGAATGCTTCACATCCTCCTCCAGCTCTAGTCAAGGTTTGTCTTGGTCTTATTACAGACCTGTTCCCAAACATGCTCCTGCCCTAGACTTTCCCTCACTATAGATCTGCGGGTCAGCAGGTAAAGAGTGTCCTATTCTAACTCTCTGCTTGAATCATGCAGGTGTTACTGTAATGTAAGTAATAAATGAGATCTAGCAAGCAGACAATAAGTTTTTCAGAAAAAAAAACCCAACCCCCCAACAACAAAAACCCAACCAAACAACAAAATTTAGCCAGATAAAAAAAAGAGAAACTAGAGAATATAATGTAAAAAACAACTGTCCAACAGCCACAAACAAACTAGCTGAAATAACTGATCATTTCCATCCTTTTCTAATCCCTAAATTCTCTGATCAGAGTTCATTATTCAGCCTGTTCAGAAATAGCACCTTGTAGGAAGGAGTACAGACTGTGACAGAGAACACTGCTCAGCTAAATCCAGCAAAACACAAAGGAGCCAGGCTCCATCAGATAACCAGATAGAGAAGATGCAAATACAGCCAGACATGGCATGGGAAGATGACCTTTAGGCCAAATAAAGGAGCAGGACATATTCCCAAAACCAAGCACTCACCAAAGACAACACAAAGGACATGGATATCAGAGAATGTTACCTTAGAAAAATAATCTGAATGTAAAAGCTGGCAATTCCCCCTGAAGAACAAAGCCATTTTCATACCTTATGGAAAACCAGACGTGTCCATACTGCAGTCCTACGATATATTTTTCCTACACAATTCTGTGTTGCAGTTGTCTTGCATTAGGAAAGCTGAGTAACATTAGCCACAGATTTGTTCTCTTATCCAGTAATATATATATATATATATACACTCACCTCCCTGCATTTATCTAGTGAAGCTGCAGGAATTTTTAATTTACAAAAACTACACAAGCAGAAATTAAAGAAAATAGCAGCAAGAAGAAAGCAGGCATTTCTTTAGACAGGAAAACTGGCACGATCCAAAATGCTCCTGCAGCAGAAAAGTCCAGTCTCGAACTAGTAAAGCCTTTGCCTCTAGTAGGTAAAAGATGAATATAAATTTTCACCTAAATCACAAAATCACAGAATCACTAGGTTGGAAGAGACCTCCAGGAACATCGAGTCCAACCCATGCCCTAACACCTCAACTAGACCATGGCACCAAGCACCACATCCAGTCTTTTTTTCAATATATCCAGGGATCGTGACTTCACCACCTCCCAGGCAAAATATTCCAGTAATTTATTACTCTTTCTGTGAAAAACTTCTTCCCAATATCCAGCCTATATTTCCCTAGGTGCAGTTTGAGACTGTCCTCTGCTTGTGTCAGTTGCTGTCTGGAGAAAGAGAACAACCCCTCCTGACTACAGCTGCCCCTTCAGGGAGCTATAGAGGGTGATAAGGTCACCCCACAGTCTCCTTTTCTCCAGGCTAAACAGTCCCAGCTCTCTCAGCTGTTCCTCACAGGGCCTGTGTTCCCAGCCCCTCACCAGCCTCGGTGCCTCCTCTGGATGCACTCAAGCATCTCGATGTCCTTCCTAAGCTGAGGGACACAGAACTGAGTGAATGCAACTGCAGACTAACTTTAGACTCATCAGGTTGGTTCCACCACTGTTTCCCCTGGACTGATGCTTCAAAGACTAATTCCCTTCTCTTACAAGAGGGTTAAACTAATATTTCAGATGTTCTCCAAGTAAATGCACTAAGAGGATCTATCCTTTGATTTCAGTCACCAATATTTTCTTTCAATTTTCCTTTCTCCTTTTTTTTCCTTTTTAGACAGAAGAAGTATCTTTTATAATTCCCTCCATACTAAGTGGAGGTGTAGAGGTGATTAGGGCAAGACTTATAATGATTACTGCCTTAGGAAAACCATCTACAGAAACCCATTCAATCTGAGCTTCTTTTGAACAACAGATTATACTTCTAAAATTTACATTACAAGGACAATACTTTGCACTTTAAATTCTTGCTTTAGAAATACCTGCGTGTTTAAAGTACTTCAGCGCTAACAAAAAGATTAAGCACCATGAGGCTTTTGAAGTAGGCAGTTTTCCCTTTTCTTCATACAGGAAAAAAACAGGGCAAGAAGGGTCAATCAACAGACCAAAGCAACACTGTGAAACGAAACCAGGTTTCCTGACTTCTTGTTTACAGCTGCACACAGTGTTGAACATCTAAAACCTGAATAGCACCTCCACTTGTAGGAGCAAGCTGGATCACACAGAGCAAAGGGACAGTACTGAGCTTAAAGTGCCTGCAAGAACGAAGAGTGCGATTGATAGGTGTGAAAAAGTTCCATCTTCAAATCAGAAAATCCCCATGCATAGGATGGAGGATATGATCAAGACAGGAGAGGCCAAACAGAAGAATGACCATAGCCCTATCTGAGAACAACAAAGAATTAAAAGCTGAGCTACTAAGAACACTTTTTTATTATATAATTTGAATCTCAGTTCTCCAAAATTTGGTTGTGCGTCTGATCAACAAATCCAGGGATCCTAGAGAAAAGTTAAAATTTTTTCTAAATACACTCCACTCCGGGAGGGATACCAGCATAAACACAGAGAAAGCTAAGCTAAACCCTCTATCCCAAGAGGGCTGACAAGGTCATGCATAAAGCAGGACTGCAAGTGAAATATGGAGTGTGTAAATCTAAAAGAGAAGCTAAGTGAGAGGGCCCTTCCTATGGTACCATCCCAGTAAATTCCACAATGAGGACAAGGCGTAAGGGTGTGAAAAAGAGACTACAGCACCCGTTTCACTTAAACACCGGGCAGTATTTGTCAGACTTGCACACTTAAGTATTTCCAGACTATCTATTAGGTAAGCAGAAATTATTGCTTCAGAAGAAAAAAAATATTTAACAATAAATTCACTGATTTACATATTTCACAACTTTAGGCTTCACCCCTGTCTTTAAAGGAAAAAAAAAAAAAGCAAAAAAAAAAAAGCAACAACTGACTTAAGATGGCAACCATAAAAAAAAATCTCCACAAGCAGGAAAGTCATCAACATGACTAAAGCGTTAATGGTTGTCACCATCTCTCTTTGCCCAAAGTCAAAAAAGGTTCATTTGCATGTATTCCCTTTTTTCCTTTGGTGAGAAGAAAGAAGAAAAGGCAGAGGAAACCTCAGATATTTCTGACTCTAAATAAGTCATTGATTTTGGCTAAATTTGTGGCAAATATTTTTGAGATTTATGTTTACAATAAGGAAATCAAAGCCAAAAGCCATACGAGAAGTACTGCTCCCCCAGATGCCATTACTATTCAAATGTTCCTTCAACACATCCTGAAGACTCCCTGAAAAATTCAATCCCCATGAACTTAAACAACAATCAGTTCGCTTTCTACCACATTAAAGGGAACTTTTTAGAAATAATGGAAGACAAATAGGAGGAAAAGTATCTACATTTAGGTTCTGTGTAATTTGGGGCAAATGTGCCAAGTTGGATCTGCTTAGGGATCTTCAAATTCTAGGTTGAGAAACTGATCAGTTGAGCTGCCTCAGTAGCACAGAATTGTAACATATGAAGATGGCACATGTGTGGGATGAGTTCTATTTCCTGAACTGCAAGAGAAGACAAATAGTTATTTGAACTATTTGAGGTGGTGTGGATGACCCATATTGGTGAGTTCCAAAATAGCACTTAAAATTTGTTATACTGTAACTTAACTAATTGGACTACTTTAAGCAGCATCAAGTTAGTGAAAATTCACAACACATTATTCTACTGGGAAGAGATAGAAACGATAAGCCTGACAATGAACAAGTGGTTGCCAAGATACACACATTTCTCCTGCAGTCCTTAATACAGTGCTCTGCTCAGAGCAGGACTGACAAAGGTCTCCAAAGAGAATCATGCAGCACACTGCTATTGCACTGAAATAATTGAAACAGGTATTTGCCAATTCAATGATGTAGAGAACTGTTCCACCTGCAGGGGCTTTGGGAATCCCAAAGCATTCACACTGGAAGTGATGACAACCAGAAGCTTCTTTCCTTCACATGAAAAGTCAAAATGCAAAACAGTCCAACTTTAAATATCCTCATACTATTCCTGTCATCATGTAATATCTACAGAATGTACATGAAGAAAATTCCCAATTCACCATCACTAGCTTATACAGAAAGAGCCCTGAACCTCGGTATGCTCACTGTCAGAAGCAAACCCTGTGGCTGGCCCCTAAATTAATATCCCCAACACAATCACCAACAATACTGGGTCCCTCACCCTTGTAGAAGTTGAGTATTTCATCCAACATACCAGACATCTTGGTAACATGCAGATAAAAGAAGGCAACAGTGACTTTGTAGAGTGAGCTTAGGAAGGAAAGCCAGAAGGGATAAAAACTCAGCACATATGTGAGCATTTCTCAGAAAATAAGTGCTATCTCTGTTCTTCTGATGTGATCTTTAAGGATCAAATACCTTGAAGGTACAGCCCTAGAAACTAAAATTGGCAATCATTGGACATCTCAATCTATGGACTTGTACTCAGTTATGAAGCTGTGTTTATGACCTTAGAATACCTTTAACATCACCTCACAGATTTTCAAAAGTCCTCTCTATGCAACAGGTTACAAATATCACTTGTGGTACAGAGTTGCAAATACTCATCATCTCCCTTTTCTCCCTTTCCCTTGCAAATCCACTCGTCAAAAATAAACCCTAAAAAATTAACCATGCCTTTATTCAGATGTGGTATTCAGTCCTCTCTTGCAAAGCTGGTCTCTTTGACATCACATAAGTAAACTATGAAGAACTGTTCTCAAACTGCCTGTAGTTTTAGCAACTACCACTTCTTTTTTGATTCTGAGAGAGGCCTCATAAACCCTAAACCTAGCTTTTCCAACTACATGTCAATCTAATACCATCTGCAAGATTTCTACGTCCAGCAGTGTTTTCCTCTTGCTATCAGACCACTGATACAAAACCAAAAAAATTAATACTCATCAGGTCTTTGAAAGGCTGGGAACTAAATGAAGTAAGAGAAATTGTAAGCCACAGCAATCAATAGTCAAGAACAGAATTTTCAAAAGTACCTGTGATTTCCAATACATGTGGTCCAGAAGTTACAGATTTAATAGATTGTTTTAAGAGTTCGATTGTGTTTACCTGCAGCACAATGACTAAGCTGAACACCTAGTAATTAGCACTTAACAGAAAAGCTTTGTTCAAGACAAAGACTTTAGGAAATATAGTCAGTTCAAGACCAGCAGCACAGTGCAGCCACACCTTCAAAGTCCTCCACACAGTGGCAAGATCTTACTACAGGGAAGAAATTACTATATCTCTATATTTTGCTTACTGTTTAGTGAGCTAATCACTAGATGATTCACTAATATCTAACAACACATATTCCTTGTCCACAACTTGGGAGTTTGCTTCTCTAAATTCTCAGAGCAGGAGGCAAATTTAATGTTAGTTTAGAGTACACTAAGAAAGCCTTCTTGTTGGCGTTTTTTGAGACACAGATATTCATTTAATGTGAGCTAAAAAAGTTTGTTGGAGTGGGCTCTGAACTTGTTAGCCAAGACAAAGCTGAAATAATGTTCCTTTTGGATTTACCTGTAGACTTGATGGGAAACACCGAACAGACATTCCTTTAGCTTGGGCTTATTATGATTTGCATGGTCAAAAATAATTAGCTTTTAGAATATGCCATAAGGATTACAATCACCAAGGAATACCAGGCTTGCCCTGCTGCTCAAGGATTTTTTAAACTCATCACTGGGCTTTTTGAGTACATGGTCTTGTAACTATGCAAACAGCACAAATCTCCTGAACTTTCAGAAGAATCTTAAAAAGGTCTATTGTGTGTAAGCATTTCTACCTCACACAAAATGGAATCCAGTATTTGAATTAGGGGACAAATGACAAAAAGAAAAACTCTATGCTTATAGTTTATTCTTATGAAACATGCAGCCTTGGAAGATCAGTCATGCCCAGCTTTGGTCAGGTTCCACTTCTATTTTGTAAAAAGCTTGTAAAGAACATGCTGAGGAGGCAAAAAGGGGGAAGGTTAGTGCAGCAAAAGAAACCAAAGCAAGTAAAACAGAATGAGCAGGATGCCACAAACAGCTGAACATATCTAATTGTTCACTCCTCCACAAATGAGGACATGTTTCCTCCTTATGTCCCCTCCTCAGCCTTACAGGCCTTACTCTCTCTTCTCAGTGGTTTACAGTTGCCACTGGACCCTCCCTAAATCAAGTTCACTTGTTAGGGCATAAGAAAGCTATAAAGCCTCTCCAGCTTAGTTTTCTAAACATGATGGGTTGGCTCAAAAAACAGGTCAAACACATAACTATGCAACAGACATAGGAATGAGGGCCTGGTAGCTTTTAGATAAGCCCTCCCAGACTCACCTAAAATACCCCAAGATATATATTTATAATACAAGACTTAGCATTTTAACCCTTGAACTGGACACAACAGTGGATCCCAGTGTGCATAAAGTACTGGTTCAATGCTCCCATCACAAGCAGAACAGACTCCTGTGAATGGCCTTTCTGCAGCATGAAGACCAGTTTAAAAATGTGTGATGGTCATTAATAGGACAAACCAATACAATTTTGATCTCAAAAACTTCCACATAAGTTGATATAAGTGGTAGGTCAGGGGCAACACAGGAAAAGAAAGCTTTAAGGGACAATCATATTATTTTCTTAAGGGAAAAAGCAGTCCTTCTATTTCAGTAAAAAGAAGGAGATGGTCATGGAGCTGCATGGAAAAAGAGAAGGGAGAACATGAGTACCTAACAACAGCTGAAGTTACAGTCTTTGCTAGAAATATATACGCATTCTAACTTGCTGCGTTGCCCCCAGAAATCCTGTAACAATTTTGTAATAGATATTTTATTGTAAATAGTTTAAGAAGCACAAACCTCCCTTTTTAAATTTTCTGTTAAAAAGGCACAGCTTCCAGACACCATCTAGTGGTGTGAATGCCTTACAGCAGCCTCCTCAATCAAAACCACACTGAAAGCTTTTCAATGCAGTGTTATTACAAACGAAACAATACAGATGGTTTCAATTTAACGTCCACCTGAAGGAATATAAATACTTACACATTCTAAAAATAGAAAAATAAGATTTACAGAATCAGCTAGTCAGCTTATAATCATAGAATTTTATTAGTTGTATATTTATAGCACTTCATATGCTATTTTTGAGGAGCCAACCCACCACATCCAGATCTTATTAATATACTGGGGTAGAAGGAGAGAATCTCAATTGCTGCACTAAATCTGAGACAGGAAAGATATCAAGCTGTGAATGAACTTTGGGAAAAAGCAAAATGAATCCGCCTCTGTATCCTGATTCAGTCAGCAAGACTAATCAAATTATGATTATTTGAAGTGAGCTAAACTTTCCACAATTCAGAGCTGTGCAACTGTCTCTAAATTTCTTCATGCATGCCAAGAAATGCTGGATTTTCAACCACCTCCTTCACTGTAGTAGCCAAGCATAAAGCACTCCCAGCTTCCCATTAGAAAGTTAACCAATTCCACGGCATATGAATAAAACCTACTCATAATCAGGACTTTTTTCCTAGCTCTAAAAGTATTCAATTTAAATTTTTTAGGGGTGTTTAATGTTCTCTGACTAAAGAAGTGGACAAAACCAACTTTCCTGGCTGGAGACATGCAACAGCAAGCTGAGACAAATTCTCCCACAACCCAGTTGGAGAAGAGCCATGTATTTTGGAGAAAAATACAGTGCTGTGAAAATCCTCACATTTTCTGGATAAATAAGTAAATACAGCTCATTCGTTTCTGTCAAGCAATGGAATCTATACCTGAATTCTATGACCTACAAGGACATCACACCTCTATTCAATGTTTCGAAAATGTAAAGCAATTAGTTTAAAACTACACAATTAGCCATATTCCACTGACTGACATTTAAGTTTAGAAGTTAACAGCAAATCTCCCCTTTTCTGATAGTCCATTATCAAGCTGAACAGCATCAAAGAAAAACTCTATTTCCCCTTAGGAGCCTCTGCTGATTAAAACCAGAAATTCAGCAACAAAACTTAACCCCTTCAAATAAGTAAAAGCTATCCAAATCCTGTGAGTTTTATCAAAGCTCACCTATATCTGTAAAAGGTCTCAACGCACAGTGCTGCTGGCTGCAGTATGTGTTATGTGAAGGTATGGCTAACTACAGTACTGCTACTGGCCACAAACAGCTAGTCTTTGGAATTCCAAGCTTTTCACTTGCTGGATTTTGCAGGCAAGCAGCAGCAAGATTCCCCAGAGCAGCCTCCAGTTATGAAGCAAAAAGTAGTGCCTGCACTATCTTACTCTGTCTCCATCTGAGAACTGACAGTAGATGGGGAAAGTAGTTTTACAGGAAGTGTTATACCAGCAGCAAATTATGAAATATATGTAACCACTTCCCATGTCCCATATTAGAAGGGCGCTGTGGTCCAGCCTAACCCACAGGAAGTTAAAATTTTGGCAACCCACAACAAACATTTAAAAGTATCTACACTTCTTCCCCTTCTTTCTACCTATTTAACCTCTAATCAAAACTCCACTAGCACACAATGTGACAAATCAGCTGAAGTGATCTAGTATGTTCTACTAGCACCACAGGTGGAATGATAGGACTGGAAAACTTCCACAATGGCCTCAGTGTTATGATGGACTACATCAATATTGAAGGAAAGGAGGAATTTTCCTTGATGGCTTAAGCCATAAAAATCCCTCACAGGTGAATGTCATGTGCAGTAATGTAAATAAAAATGTAGACTAGGGAAGAAATAGACAGATCTAGCTTTTTTTTTTTTTTACTGTAGTTATTTATATATTGTGCTATTCAAGAATCAAATACTTCTAAATCATGTCCCTAGGTAAAACTTCTTTGCCTTCATCATTCCTACATTTCAGGAATTAATACATTTTCTTGGATACCAAAGACAGTGTAAGAGAGAGCTACAAACACGTAGGGAAGGAAGAATTTTCACATTAGCAGACTTTTTTGACAATGAGGAAAGCATCTGATGCAGTAGCCCCCCTTTGCTGTGCTAGTGGCATGCTTACAGGCACCTCCCTATTTTATCCCTAGATTATGGAGAATTTCAGGGCTCTTCAACCCATTCTGCCTATAAAACTCACCAACCTAAGTACTTTGGCACACATCTTACCTGCAACTACAACATTCTTTATTATTAATAAGAATATGGAAAGTATTCACAAACTCCTGCACATACCAACTTCAGTTTTATGCAGCCTTCCACAAGTACTTACAGCATTATGTGGATTATCTTTAACAAGACCTATTTTTCTCCCAGATAATTAAATGTATTTCCCCCAGAAGAGACTGTAACAAACTCAAACACACAGATAGATGTGTAAATTCCGGTTTTCACTTTCTCACTGGATTGAGAATTGTTCTATACTGATCTAAAATTAATAAATTTTTTCCTCATATGACAAAGTGAGTTGGCCACAAATACATTAAAAAACAAGTTCCAGCTTTCTAGATTAGCAAATTAGATCTACAGAGACAAGCAGAAGTTTTGTCAAATGCTCTGTTAGTTTAAAAATTCTAAAAATCCATCCTGATTTATTTAAATATGAGAGATTCTGACTTTGGCAGCCCAATAGCATGATAGAAATCATTCTGAAGAGTCCTCTTTGCTGAGAGTTTCATGGGGAAAAAATCTGCAGTGGCAGCAGAGTGCTTTAGAGCCATTTTTTTTTTCCTAAGCCAAGCACACCCTTTTCACCATGTTTTGGACACATCTCTGATCAGCAAAGGATAGCTAATGGCTATCCCAGAAAAATGGTAGCTGAAAGCAGACTTAACACCTGCATTCACTCATGTTACAGCTGGCATCCAGCCAGACTTAACCCACCACAGATTTTTATGACGGAAAAATGAACATTCAAAATCTGAAACACTGAAAAAGCTTAATCTCTCTCTCATGCAAAAATCTGGTATCAGATGTTGCATATATCCACTTTAGAAACCAGTCTAACAATATTTCAAGTTGCAACCTAATTCTCTTAACTTTTTTTTAACTATATAAATCTGGAAGCACATTGTACAGCCAAATGATTATACAGATGTCTTTGTCACTCAGGAAGTCATGTTAAACTCATAAGCACTGAGTAAAAAGCTACCTTGACCACACTCTCTAGTCAACCACTAAAAACTGAGCTGGGCAGGAAAAACAAACTGTAAACCAGGCAGAGCCCACCACAGTTTCTTCCAGTAGTACCAAGACAGCACTAAATATAATGATGAGGACTTGGCACAGCAATCCAAGTTAATCTGCAGTGGTAAGGTCAGGCAGGCTTAGAAAAAAATCACTTACCTTAATACTGAAGATGTAGCCCCATTTTAAATCAAAATAGACCGTAAATATAAAGAAAGAATATTAATTATGCAAAAGAATTGATTACCAAAATTGCTGTTAAATTTGTTCTGCATCTTTTCTTACTACCATACATACTGACTTACATAAAAAGAAAAAAATTAAACCAGAAAAGCAGCATGCCATCACCTCCCAAGGGAAAGAAATAACACAGTGTAAAACAAGGACAGCCAGACCATACCTCTGAGGTTTACGAATATCCCAGAGTCCCACACCTTCCTTAGAGTTGGCTGTAGCCAGTAATCTGGGTTCTACTGGATTAAACATCACACTGTGAAAGGCCGATGGGTAGTGTGCCAAGCAGAAGGGCTCTGTTGAAAAAGTTGAAATTTCAGACATAAGAACAAACAATGCATTCAACTGTTTGATGCAAGGAGTTTGGCAGCTGAATGTGGAAACAGCATAACAAGATCTGAAGATATGGAGACATGTTCAAACCACTTCTCAAGCTGACACATCCAAAGCAATATAAAACCTGAACTTTTAAAATCCACCCACGTGTACATTAATTCTGTCTAAATATGGAAAAGGAGAAAATGAATTTCAAGACACCATTTTCTTTATGGAAGGTTATCAGATTTTAAAACTAGCTATTCAAAGATCAAATACTTGAATCTTAAGGTTCATGATCAAATGCTCATCTGGTGAGGACTATACATGGAGGGGCTTCTGAAAGCTTCCTAGTAAGTAAGTTCTTAGAGCTTTCACAGTCACTGCTGATTACCTAAATCATAAATGTAGCAGCAATTGCTTCTAAGGGAGAATAATATTACAAGAAATGAAATAAGTTTTTGTGAAATTCAGCTCAAAGCAAGCTGCTCACCCTGGGAAAAGAAGCCTACCACCTCTTAAGTGCTGTACAAGCAGACAAGAAGGGTGTTCCTCTTGCATAAAAAAAAAAATAAAAATTAACAGTTAGCTCTTGCTGTACACAGAGTGGAAAACATGCTCATTCAAACTCTCCCTCTTCTAAGATTGTGTTTGAACTGCTACTCTGCCTTATTTATTACATCAAAATACTGTCTCCATGAAGAGTGGGGAAAAGCCTTGACTCTGTTACCTTCTCTCTGTTTCTATGAGCTTTACAGCTTTAGGCACAGTCTAATTCTGTTCCTTGTTGGTATCTTTTGTGGCATGCTGCCACTCAATCAACTAAGAAACCAAAACCAATCCCTATTTCGAGCCAGGGATTTGGCCAGATTTCCCCATTCACAGTTTGCTTTGGTGCAACTCCTGTGTCAATCACGTGCTTGGGAGAGTTATTGTCCCTATCTGAGCCATCAAGTGCAGCACCCATAGCCCCACAAGCACCTCCAGAGGTATGCAATTTTCTTTCCTCATTTTCCTCATTACCACATCTAAAACATGGCTAAGCAGGCAACCCTCTCAAATTCCCAATACCTTATGAAATGGCCTATCAAGCAAATGAGACAGAATTAATATATACTTGTCTTGTCTGTACCCTCCTCTCATGCTCTATTACAAGTTTTTTCATCAGGGATTTTCCTTTTTAGTGTTTAGCAGTGATGAAAACAAAGGTCTCTGACCACAGATGAAGCTCCATGGTGCTATTCATTGTCACAAGAGTCAAAAGTAAAAAGAAGAAAAGAAGCCAACTTTTGTTCTGCCAGTCTGCCCAAAAGCTTTAGAAATTGCTGTTGGTCTGCCAGCAGATCCAGATAAGGTTTAACACCAAAACTGACCTTCTATGTTTGCATCATCAAATCAGAATCCTGCTGGGACATAAAAGGCTGTGTTATTAAAATGGCAGCCCCCACTGAGAAGCAAAGGCCTGCATCAGCTGAGTGGAGAGACAAACATCAGATTGTCAAACAAAGGAGCTGGGTTTTAAAATAAACTTTAAATTTGTGTATATTTCCTTAGTCAAATCATTGTCACTAATTACAGGTGCTTTCCTTCACACCCTTATTATAAATAGATTGGCACCATGGTTTTCTTCTAAGATATCAGAAGTTGTCTTTCAGCCTGTCAAAGAGAGATTACAGGAGCTAAACTAATGAGGCACTAAGTCATTTTAATGAAGAGCAAGGGGATTACTTTTCTATTGTTCTGTATGCTCATTCACAATTGTAGCTCTTACACACTGGAATATGAACATGTTTCTGAAGGGAGCAGCTCAACACCATCTTTAATACAAATTATAAGTAGTCATTTAAGACAGTTACAGAACTGTAAAGACAAGGGCTTGCCAATCACTGGGCAGAAGAATCATGCCTCACTTTCACCCTTCTCCAAGACTCATGGTCTCAACTGTCCCAGATAAACATAACTTTTCCTTACCCTGGAAGAATTCTCCCTATTCTTGTGCAATTCTTCTAGAGATCTTACCTCCATGGGAGGACTCTCGGATGTCCCAGATAAGAACCCTGCCATCATCTGATGAACTAGCAAAGATGTTGTCATTAACAGGGCTCACTGAAAGGCCATACACTGCATCTTCATGGGCAAACACGTCCAAGGTCTCAGTGCTGGAAAAGAGACACAACATTATCATTCTTCCTTCTTTTGCTGTTATTTCAGGAAGCAAAACATTTACTGCTTTATCTACCTAGTAATACTTTGTGACAAAGTTTCTGTAATTTCATAAGACCCTTGTGTTTAATTAGAGTAAAAACAAACAAAATACCCACGTACAGTGACCTCACACTATGAAGAAAAAAGTCTTCCAAACTAAAACCCAAACATTAAAAAACTTCAGATACTGCAAGATGCTATGGAACACATGAGACATTACATTTAAGTTTGGGAGGATGTAATGAGAAAGGGAAAGAAGCCTTGGGACCTCTGGAGTCAATTTTTACTGCTTAATGTAAATAAGGAAAACAAGACAGAAGTTCGTGCTTTAATACAGGTTTCTGTTTTGTCCAAAAGTTCAGTTGAAGCTCACTTAAGAGCAACTTTCCAGATGGCTTTTTCAGTTTTCTTTTTTTTCAGGATAGATCAGATGTATATTTTTCCATGTGGAAAGAACAGCAAAAAATCAACAAAATAAAAATAATTCCCCCTAAAGTATATATGGATTTCAGCTGTTTCATAGCTATAAAAAAGGAAAAGCACATTCTCTATTATTTGCCCAAGGTAGTAGATAATCTAAAAAGCTGGAATAGTGGTATGGAGAAGTCAAAACTGAAATACTGAATCAGAAAGTCCTGGGACTGCTTTATTTCTTTTAAAAAGCCCCTTTATTTCTTTACAGAATAAACTTTATATACAGTCCCTATATTTCATGGAAGCTGCACCAAAGAGATCCCACATAAAATCAGCATTTTGCTCACATGGCAATTGATGTTCTTAGGGCAGATCTACTAACTCTGTCTCAGGGATCATTAATAAAAAAGGGGGAAAATAGCAGTAATAGAAAAAGCCATTTAAAATTACAAAAAAGCAGTTGACAGACCAAGTGCTATCATTAAAAAGAGATTAAATTTCCATAGAAATCAATCAGAATTCAATCTACTACAGTTTCTTTTAGAAGATCATACAAAATAGCCTGAGAAGAAGGAATTCTGTATGGATTCCAACCTGACTTAGCACACTTAAAAAAATTAAAATCTGATAATCAACCACATTAAAAATATGCACATATCAAAAAGACTTGTCAAAACATCTAAACAAGACACAGCAGGAAAAAATGTGTTATATAGAAAAGTTAAAATGACAAAGATCTTGTAGAATCTTAAAAAGTCAGAACACAATAAACACCAGCATCTAAAGCTGGCATTTCCACATTTAATTAAAACAAGAAAAACAGAACGCCAAACATAAGATCTCTCCCAAAAACAAACAACCCCCCAAAAAAACCCAAACAAAACACCCCTCCCAAGAGGCCTAAAACGTTAAAAACAAAAGAAAAAATAACCCTGAACACTAAACAACACAATAGTCCTAAGAAACCATCAGAACAGGAGACAAAGTTACTTTTGTCCAGCTTGCATGTAAGATTTATGCAAGAAACAGACATAAGGTGTGATGAAAGGCAGATATACACTGAACAATTCAATGCAAAAGGTTTTAGATGAACACATCAAGAAATATGTCCGTATTTCCATTCAGGAAACTCAAAGAAAAGTAAGGTTTTACATCTCTCCATTCTTAGATATATTTCTTCCTGCTTTTTCTTTATTTTCTTGAGTTCATGTTAAATGAGTGGTCAATACTTAAATCTGTAGAAGTTATTAGTACAGACCAAAATTTTAAAGTATTCTTAACTTCAAAAGCAGTAAGCTCAGTAGACATGATGTCTAGAGAAGTCCAGTTCAATATATTACTTCTACTGTATTAATTCTACTTTGACTAACAGCCTAATCTTGATGTAGCACAACAAAGCCTAATTCCCAACAATTTTGCAGTTTTGGTAGAAAGTAAGTATCAAAAGCAATATTCTTCATATTAGTGTAGAGAATCAGGCAACTGCATCCCAAGTTTTACAAGGAAGTTAGGTAGGCCAAGCACTAGCCATCTTAAACACAAGCCAGGTGAGTCTGTTGAAAAACAAGAAGTTTGTGTGTCCCAACAGTCTTTTATGTGCCAGAATTATCTACTCAGAACCTACTGTGCTTTCTGCAGGAAAGCATATATATTTAATAATCATTCTCTTTCCTGAGGTCAGAATAATACAGAACCCAAGTGCTGAAAAAGAAAATGGGGTGATGTGGAATACTTCTTTCCAGTTATGAATTTAGATAAATAAAAAGCAAATATCAGTATTAAAACACTGATCTCCTACACCATTATTTTAAAACAGAAAATGCCTCCAGTAAGTTGACATTAAAGGAGTTCTTGAAGCAGTGGAAACACAAACAGTGTATTTACCTTTCAACATCATGGAGTATAACTTGCTCATCATTGCCTAAGAAGAGAAATATCAACAATTAACACCATGTTCTAGTGTTTTGGTGAAAAAAAAAAAAAAAAAAAAAAAAAAATTTTGGTGAAAAAAAGCCCAAACCACCTTTATTAAAAAAAAATTTACAATTTCAAAACCAATATTAAACATTAAAGACCAGCTCAGTTGCTGCATGGCTACCCTCTGCTCAGTTGTATGAAAGGTCCCATGTGATACTGCCAGTCATGATCAAATGAATCAACCTGTTTCATCTGCTACTGCCCAACAAATAATTCTATTTAAATATGCTCCTCATCATTCTTTGTCCAGTTTGAGCTTAAGTTTTGGGAGATTTGCAATAAAGACTATTACATGAAGCAGCAGAACACTTTAAACTCTGATGAAAATACATTTTTCTTCCTGCTCAAAGGATGCTCCATGAAACGATTGTGGAAGGTGAAAAGAGTTATCATAAATGAAATGCACATGGCTCCCTGATCAAATACTGCCAGATAACACTGTCAGCACTCAGGGTTTTGCAACCATTGAGAAGGCATGAATGTGACAGCCAATGTAATCTTTTCTGTATTAACAAGAACCAAATCAAGTAACCAGACAATCATGTCACTTTTCTTTGATCATACCAATTGAATACAATGGAAACTAAGTACATGTGTGCAGGCTAAGAGGGTCACAGTCACCAAGTAATTCCAATAGCTCATGCAGAGTTTTTCAAGCTATAACAGTCTCTGTGCTGAATATTTTATTACCTAAATTTGGCACCTCCTCTTTAGAAATATTTAAGGACACACACACTTTTATATTTAATTCAGAAATAAAACCAAAACCAGACAGCCTGCAAAGTTGTATTTTTATGCTTTGTATATCTTTGTAACTGTGATGTAGAATTGCGAAGCTTTCTTAATGCACACAGAAAACAGAGGTTCAGAAGGAGCAAGATTTCATGTTATGACTCTTAAATGTTCAGTTGACTCAGTTTTCATTTATCCCATACATATTTCAGTTGTATTCTGTCTCAACAGAGAAATATGAGAAAGTTTCTCTTTGACTAGTGAGGTATGAGACTTTCTACAACTATTTAGTCTTTGCCCAGGCTCCTAGTAAAATCGTGCCAGCCTTAGATTACTGCAGTAGCTCATCTTTTCCATGGTACAATAAACAAGTCATTTAAGTGTGTCTTTTGGTCATTAATTGTATTTGGAACTGACCATTACATATTATTACACACTGTTTATACCTAATAAAACTACTCTAGTGCCTATGTATTTCACCAGGGAAAATGCAGCCTAGTTTCTCCAATGACAAAATC
This sequence comes from Sitta carolinensis, assembly GCA_032173965.1. Lineage (NCBI taxonomy): Eukaryota > Metazoa > Chordata > Aves > Passeriformes > Sittidae > Sitta > Sitta carolinensis. Next base: position 11,383,657 of record JAVUNC010000006.1, on the reverse strand, counting down.
TCCTCCAGCAGACACTCCTGGCTCTTCAGTCTCCATCCAGTACGAACAAAAGATCATTCCAGTTTCAGGCATCCAGTCATCATGGGATCAAATTCCCTTCCATCACAAGCTCCAAAATGGGAAAGAAAGAATGAATGGAGAATGGAATAACCACTGTTTTCCTCTGTTCTGTGTGTGGGAGGAGAAAGTGGTGACAAAAATCTAACCACAAACTGGATGCTTCTGGTAAGGATTCATCCCTGCAGAAAACACCACTGCTGCTCAGCCCGGGGGGTTCGCCACTTACTTTGCCTGTTTTTACTTTAACACTGGAGGGTTTCTTCTTCACTGAGAATAACTGGGTCATAATTGTGTACACAACTGTGTCATTTATAATCTCTCTTGTTTTGATAGCTGCAGTTACAACAATCAGAAAGATAGAAGAACTTGCCATTCCCTTCGGTTATACTTGTAAGGATGAAATACACAGAGTGCATATAGACGAGCACAGTTAAGATGGCCTAAACCCTATATCTGACATATAAGCACTGAAAAAAACAAATTCCATTTCCTGTAGGTTTATTTCAGCTTTTCATATACCTAACATTAAGTGCAAAGGAAAAAAAAAACTCCATGCAGTTTACTAGGAAGGATCTTGCATTTCAAATGCTGCTCTACCCTCAGTGCTTGTGGAGAGAGAAGGTAAAAATATTCTTCAGAGATGGGAACTTCTTTGGACAGTATTTTCCTCCAGAGATTACATGCAAAACATTGTCCACTCAGTTTCTGCCTTCCATTTTTGTAACTGCTACATGGGGTGCTTGCTCCTTCAAAGCAAAGAGCGCTGAAATTCCTTGGATGCAATCCAATTTGTACTGAAGTGGAAAATCCCTTCTCCACTATTATCAAGAACTACTTTAGAGAAAGGTCATCAGATCTTAAGTCATTAGTCATTGGCAGTCATTTATTTACAGAATAAATTGAGTTCTGTCTGACTTGTGCAAGTTTACATACTTTAATTTTTAGTTTTGGGACTTTTTAAGTATTCCAACTTTTATGGTTTAAATACAACTCCAAACTCAGGTGTGGGTATCTGTGTGACAACCAGTAGATCTTAGAACCCATAATTCTTTCAGACTTTTTAAGAATCTCCAGAACATCATTGAGTGAATAAATATAGCTAGCCCCATTTTACCAACAGAGATAAAACAGATGGTACATCTAGGCCATGCAGCAAAACGACTCTTTACAAGGGATCCAAGAGTCAGACTCACAGCCCTTGCAGATGAGCTCACTGAATCTTGATGGAGCAGCTGAAAAAGTTCCTGACTCCTCCAATGGAAATAATTTCTGGCAGAGGCACAGTGTTTTTATGCAAACTGGAGGAGGAAAAAGATATGAGAACGGCCAGTTTCTCTGTGCATCAGCTGTCACAGCTCATCTAACCTGGCACCTTAGCAAAAAACCACCATAATCAATTATATAAATCTTTAACTGCAGGTGTTGACTTCAATAACAAGGTACAATCATGTCACTCTTCTGCCTTTCCTTTGAAAACAGTAGCCTCTGACAGCAAAGCCCAGTGGAGAGAGGGCTGAGTTGGACATGAGAAAATACCATTCCAGCTGGTCGAGCAAGATTTGGCACACTTCATTCCCTGAATATTCATATAAGGTTCCATTTGTCTGAATTCAAGCTAAAGAGACTCTGGCCCAAAATTCCACTGGAATCACTTATGCAGATATATTCACTTGAAGACAGCAAGTACTGCTATTTTTCTCATAAAACAAACAGCAGTCCCCAGAATAAGAAGATAGGCATCACTATTTGACAGTCTACAGGTTTAATCCACCTGAGAAGTATATCTGAATCATTTAATCCTTGAAATTTGACACCAGCTTAAGCTTTGCCATGTCTGTTTATCAAAGGAATATTATAATTTTAACACAACACTGAAGAACGAGAAGCTTCCACAATTCACACGCACCCAAAATCAATCTCTAGCATTGATTTACAGTTCACAAATCTTGGGTCAAAAAGGTAATGAAGGGCTTCGACCAAGTAGTCTCAAAGTACCCTAAAGTAAGCCTAGCTGCATGTTAATGGACATCCTGATGAAAGATACAAATTCTTATCCATTCTGTGACCATGTCAGATAGTGGAAGTGAAGTACATCAGAAAATGGCACTTGACAGCATTGACACTCTTGTGCCGTTTTCTTCTCAATTCAATTTTCCTCCCTATCTCAATACTTTAAAAATTAAGTGGTGAAATGGACCTAAATTACAGAAATTCTTACCCCAGGACACGTATATGTCCACTTCCCTTACCTTAGTTTTAAGACCAAATTAAATTTTCTATTAAACAGTAGATTTATATTAAAAAAGAGATGAGAGCATCAGGGGTTGTCAGAGCCCAATATGCCAACCATTCTAAAAGGCAGAAGCTTACCTAGTAAGAACTGAAACGGAGTCTAAGAAAACATGATCCACCAATAGATGGCAATAGTCCTTCATGAGCCATCTAAGGGTGCATTGAAATCAGACAGTAGCAGAAAAGATTTTCAAGCATCAGGCTTGAGGGACAGAGAGAATGCAGGGTCTGCTCTTAGTACAGCTAAGAAGGCATAACAAAGACAACGTTTTCCACAGTCTTTAGCACAAGTAGAGGCAGATTGGACCCAGGATTCTCTCCATGGTTGGAGACATGATGAACTTACACCACGGTTTGGTAAAAGCATGACAAAATGGAAAATGTTGTGCTAGCTAAAGGATTCCCCGTTCCTCAAAAAATTACAATTGCTGATTAAGAACACCTTCCAGATCTCATGTGGGCCAGGATCTTACTCATGGCTTCTTCTCCAAGGCATTCACAATACATATTCATGTGAAATCAGGAAGGCTCTTCCTTCCTTACCTCCAGAGAACACTTTTGTATTGCCACTGTTGAAAGCTAGGCAGAAGATGTTAGAGTGATGCTCCCCTTTCAGCTGAACTGGTTTGACTCTTGAGTGGATAGCTTCTTCCATATGCCAAAGTAAGACTCGGCGGTCATCCCCTCCTAGAAGAAATAAAGGAAATGTGCATTACTGCCTGAGCCATGTGTAAATTGATTACATACAAATTATTTAACTCTGCAGCTATTCAGAAAAAGCTTTGCTAAAACCTTAATTAGCATAAAAAATGTATGCCTTTTTCAATATATAGACACACATTTACATTAAGATGTCATGCAGTCAGGAATTCAATTAAAATTAATGAAAACAGAGCAATCAGCAGGAAAAGTTTGAATTAAACAGCTGCCATTCTGCCAACACATAGTGACAACCTATAGCAACCTGGAAACTCGGAAATTTACTGCTATGTAAAATTCCATGGCAAGCTGTAGATGAATTACATGCCAAATTCACATACGCATGTTGGCAAAATGCTGTACTCCAACTCCTTGTTGTCAGCATTGCTTATGTTATTCATAAAACACAAACTTTTCCCCCCTTTCACTGACAACCATATATCCTCCAGCAGTCTTTGCAAAGCCTTCATAGCTTGGGTTGGCTCAGGACTGATAAAAGATTAAAAAAAATTTACTGAAGCATTCAGAAGTCTTCAGCATTCACAGTTATGCCAGGCTTCTAAACCTGTAAAGGTTAAGACAGATATTTCTGTGAGGTGAAGTCCTGACAAACAGAGTATCTGGAGAAAGGAAGTTCAACTCTCTTATTTTACATCTTGCTGTATTCCTAATTGCTTGCCTACATGTAGTTCTCAGTTCAGAGCTCTACACATAAAAGTATTTAAGTGCCTCCTTCTCTGCCTGGCAAACAGTTATATATAAAATAAATATTAGACTGTTTGTGCTTCAACTGCATTACGTTATTATTTATTAGGAAAAGAAAAAAATCAAGATACTATTGTATTGGTCAGCATTCTCAGCAGCAATTTTGAATGCCTGTAAAATCTGAATAAGGTTTCTTCAAGTCAGACTCAAAATATTTTTGGTATCTGTCTTTAATAACAAATGAAAGTGAATGGCATCACAAGTGAAAAGTGATACCAGAAACATGCTGATTATAGTTAAAACATTTTACTGATTCTCTGCACAATCAAAAGCCTAAACTCAGAGACTTTCAAGCTGCTATCAAGAGGACAAAGACATCAAAAAGAGGAAATAAAGAAACCAAAATTACTTGGCCTGCTGTTTACTTACAAAAAAAGTAAATGCATAAATAGATTTCATTACTACTGTTAATCAGATTTCTTAAAACTTTTCACATCCTATGTTGCTATTAAGAAATTTTCCTATGGAACTGAGTTATGTCAAACATCCTACAAGTAAACAGTCTCTCAGCCTTTGAGTCTCCTAACAGATTTTATGACACTTTGATAGACAGTACAGCAGCATGTTATGATTACCCATGCTCCATGAAATTGTGTATTCCTTCTGATTTTGTACTTCACCCATCAAACAAGAGTACATGATACAAAGATTTGTGATGTATTTGATAAGTTATGCAGAATGAGTCAAATTTGATGGATCCAAAATCTCACAGTAATTTATGGTCAACTAAACTGATGGAAACTTATATTCCATTCTGTCTAGAAATAGGAAAGTTGTATTTGCACTCTAGTGATTGTAGATGAGCTTGTAATAAGGAGACACAGAAATACATGAGTGTCTAAATATATGACCACATTATTCAAGTTAAGAAGTAACTGTCACACTGAGCATGACTGCTTCCCAAAGCTGCCAACCACCACATCATAATGTTATCACTACCTGAAAATCAATTTAAGCAACATTTAACAAAGGTGAGCGCCAACACTGCTATCAGACTTCATTTACTGCCTTCTGTAAAAGACATTTTAGGGCAAAACATAGCAACATATTGTTATTTGTTACCACAGAAAACCAATTTGCAAAACCACTGCGGAAAGTCTACACATCCCCCTACCTAACAGCACAGCCATCTAGGTGTCTCACTTTAACAGTAAACTCATAATCATTTCCACCAACCACTGTCCAGATACAAAAGAAATAATTAAGACAGCCATATAAAACAAGCATTACTGTGGTTCCCAACACACATACAGTATATATAGTAGGAGTAGGATAATTTGCGACCTGTGCAGAAAAGCGCTTGATAGTGTGAAAAGTTGCCACTATCTTCTCTTTTATAAGTTCTTATGCCTTAGTGCCTGTTTGCCTTGGAAACTACTTTTCGTGTTGAATACAAATGTCTCCCTCTCCCCAGACACCTAGATCTCCATGAAACTTTGGTGGTGGCATGTTTCATATCTTAGGAGTTTTTAAATGCTCCCCACACTCATCCAGTGCTGTCCTTCCTCCATTTATGTATTTTCTTGTACATCCTTGTCTTTGAGAACTTCTATACCTGCTCCCTCCTCGGTTTCATTCCTCTCATATCCCACTGAGACATAAAAGTTTAACAAAATAATAACATGAACTGTGTTGAAAGTGTGTTCCCTTCTAATTCCAATTCAGCTATTCTAGAAATACTTCTGACTCAAGGCCCGTTCCACCAGAAAGAAAAAGTTACCCAATGTGTTCAACCACAGAGGATTTGTGGCAAACAAGAAGTTTCGGCAATCCCTACACACAAGAGAACAAGAGCAATGTTAAGGCACAGACAAATAATAGCCAAGAAAAGGCAAGTCTTAAATGACTGAAACCAGCACATGCAATCTCCATTACCCAAACCTGACTTACCATAAGAGAGAATAAAGGAGGGAGGTGCACATGTATGGACAGGTATACAGGGAGAAAGTAAAGAAAGTGTGAATATATAGTTTTTATGATCTGTAGAAAGCAGCTATGATTCATCAGGCACAAACTGCATACACATTATGCAACGTAAGTTACAAGTCTGAGAATTATAGTAAACTTCAGGTCTGTAACATTTGTTCTGTGCAGTAGATCGACAAATGCAGATTAATTAAAATGCTTTCAATTTATGGTGACTTTATTGTGCATGTACATCAATTCTATAACTGAAGCAGAAGCCACGTTCTTAAAAAAATATTGAGCATATACCAACAGAAACAGGTTTATCATATCTGGAAAGCTTGGATGCATGGCTTCATATGCAAATACCTCAGACAGCAAGGCTCCACATGTGGATTTTCTGGAAATTGAAGATCCACAAAGAATTTGTAATTTTTCAGTCCATGGTGTCAGAAACAGTAAGGCTGACATCTACAATGAGGTAATAGCTTCATTTTCATCTTATTTTGAAGACTCTGTTTAGGATTGTATGACTGACAATTTGAAAAGTAAAAGTTTGTGTGACCCAGCTAAGAACTACACAATGCCATTCTACAGTTATTTTTCAGAACGGAACCACATTTAAAAAGATTTAATTAGTCAAGTACTTCACTGCTCATTACAGGAGCAGGGTCAAACCTGTAGAAATATTCAAAACCAAAGAGACACAGGAAGAGAAATCCATTTGTATAAGAGCTAAAATAGTTTGAAGGGGGCCAGAACATACCCTTGCCAAAAGTAAATCTAGTCCAAACAGTATCTGCATAGCTCATGAAACACACTTGAGCTTCTATATACTAACAGAAGCAGTTCAAAACCATACCAGCCAGTACTGAAAAACTGCAGTTTTAAAGTGCATTAACCTTGCTGGTTGTGGACAAAGTTCAAGAGCACTACTCCCCTTTATGTCCCATATACCAGGTCCATTTGCTAAAGAACCTACATGGCAAGTGGGCAATACTTCTAAATCATAACACAAAAGATTAGTCTTATTGCTTGTATCTACTTTAGAAGTTGCATGAACCACAGAAATCAGGATTGGATGGTATTTCAAGAAGTTGATCACTTAGTTGGCCTTGGCCAAAGGCAAAAGGCCAGGTTCTGTGAGAATTATTCGCAGAAAATGTCTCTAGTTTGTTCTTTAAAAAACTCTGCTGAGGTAGATTTCATACACTCCTTAGGCAACCTATTTCAGTTTTTAATTACCCTTGCTGTTAGGCAGATTACCCTATTATATCAAGCCTGAGGGTGCAGTTTGACATAACATATAATCCCACTCCCCCTTGCTATGTGTTCCTGCTACTTTCCCTTCCATTAGATTTAGTGGTCATTCAGGTATGGGGTAAGATAAAGAAGCTGACCTGACAGAAAATCAACTCACAACCTCTTCCTACCTATTCTTCCTCCCTGATCAGATGCTTCCATCATACTAGTTTCAGACTTTAAATTACAAAAGTGCCACTGTACAAACAATGAAGAGGAGAAATAAGTGAATGAGTTACAGGATGAAGGGAAAGTGCAAGATCAATTAGCATCCTAAAATCTTTCTTCCTATAATTTGAGACCATTTCTTCATCCTATTCCCAGCCGACAAAAAAAAAAGAAAAAAAAAGTTTACGACTTCACATAATAATTATTAAAAACACCTTTATGCAGCTCAAGACTTGCATTTCTACTCAGCTGTTCTTTCTGTAGACAAGGACCCTTTTCTTTCACTGTTTTGCTCTTCTAGGCCTCTGATCATTCTTCATGCCCTCTTCTGAATTTTCTCAGTTTGGGCACATTTTTCTCAAAATACAGTGCCCAAAACTGAGAACAGCACTCCATTTGAGGCCCCAACAGCACCACAGTATTTACTTCACATGCTTTGTCATGTCTGATCATATTTATGTTGTGGTATTTATGCATTTGGGTACTTTCCTTCACGACTATGGGATAGTGTCTATGGTGTATTTGTAGAGTTGACCATTTTTATTCACATGCTGCAGGTTGCACTTGTCCCTCTCAAAACATGACACTTTTCTTCATGTCATGTTAATTAACTTAAACTCCTATCCCCTGAAATTATTGCTGCCTGACCCTAAATTTTATAATTTCTCTGACATTAATTAAAACATGATGTAGTAACTGAACCTAATATCCCTCCTCACACAGAATTCTGTTTGACACAGACTAAGATCAGAGCATCACTCCTTAAGACATACTTGATACACAATCCTCTTATTCAGAAGTAATACTCCACAACATTTGCTAAAGTCACCTCATTCTCCTGTTTTAGGGGATGTTGTTCCTTCAGATTTATGTAAAAACTAAAAGACAGATGCATTTCCAGTACTTTCTAGCACCCTCACAAATTAAGGATCATAGAGCAGCTATTAACTTCTACATTATCTGGTAGGAAGGAAAAAAACAGCCAAGATAAAAAGAACACTGACATGGATTAAGTCATAGTACTTTCCAGAAGTTATCTTGAAAACGCAGTTTAAAACATAAAAAAAAAAAAAAAAAAAAAAAAGGTGGGAGGTTCAGATAAAGATACTCATGTTTGTAAAGATAGCAGGCATGAAAAATAACAGATAAACAGGAAAACATATCCACCAAATCTAAGGATGTGAAAAAGACTATTACACAGACCAAGTAAAGCCGAGTTATAAGTCAAATTGCAGGAGATGCTTGGCAAATGTGAGGGAAGCAGTTGGTTGCATACCATTGCATGTGATTTTAATTTCCATGCATGGACAGTCACATGTTTCTCAAACTATTAAAAGGGGGAAAAGTGCTATCTAGTACATAAAGTGTTGCAAAGACACATTTTGCCCCATAAAATCTTTCAACTCCATCCAGAAGCAAGTTTTAACCAATTTCAACCCACTTAGACATTTTTATATGTTAAGTTTTCCTCTTCCCTTGTGTCATTCTACAGGTACTTTCTTTCTGCTTGTCTCACTACCTTTCCTCCTGAGTGTCCACCTCCTCCTTCCAATTATTTCAATTTAAAAATATTTCTTTATGTCAGTACCTTCTTCTAGCACCCTTGTCCCAAAAGATTTAATCTCTGCCATTCTTCCCCTCTATAAAATGACACTGTTGAGTTTCACACAGGTACAGAAAGACTCTCCAGACTGGCCCACAAATCAATCTCTGGACCTCAACTTTTTACTTTGAAACATGGTTAAGGATAAAAATAAACACTATTACATATGTACTTTCCAATACAAGATTTAAAGACGTTAAGATACCAAAAAGTTTCAAACATACTTTTGGAGGGCTTGCTGAGGCTTGTCTACACTGAAGTTCTCTCCAAAATCCTAACAGGACAATTATCTCTAACTGCAATATAAACCCTGTTTAAGCAGTTTTATTTGTATACTGAAACAGTAATCATTAGCCTTACAGACTTGCTTCTGTGAGACAAATTAAAAAAAAAAAAAAAATTAAAAAAAAAATTGGGACACATACTCAAGGAAAGCATTCCAGCCAAGTGATGAGAACAGCACTAACTTTGATGCAGGCTGGTATTTCAATGGCATTATTATAGCCACTATGATGAAGGCACTGTATCAGCTCTACTTAAAACAGCTCTAACAACGTCTAAGTTGTTAACAAGTCCATCAACCAAAGCAGACTTCTCTACTTTAAGAATATACATACTACTTAAGACTGAACAACTGAAAAGACTGTTTGCAGTCTCCCTTTTCATGCATTCCAATATACTTGTTAACTGTCTTAGCTGCTATAAGTACAGTTGGAAGCACTCAACATCTCATCCTTACTACTGTACACTGACTATTTTGAGGCAAGAGGGACCCTCACGAAACCAATTCTGAGACTTTATCTGCGTTTGAAAGTCTTTTGAAGCAACCCTTCTAAAAAACTTCAGAGTAGAGGCAGTTTACACCCTTCCTTTACCTTTCCTCATTGCTTTTCTTCCTGTTTTTGCTATTTCTCAGAGCTTCAGGATCAAGTATAGCCTTGGAAAGGAGAACTTTAAGTGTAATTGTAATGAAGCATAGTCTATAACGTGAAATTTAACAAAGTATCCATAAAAATTTGGAATTTTTATTTCTGGTTCTTGACTGAAGCACACAGCACCTGCCTGCTGTTGATGTGGCCCATAAAACATTCTGGATACTATGGTCATGGACAAAATGAAACTTTTTTAAAAAGAAAGTTACTGTAATTAGAGCTCTTTATTTTTTTCAGGACATCAGACTTAAGGTAATCTGTTCTTGGTTATCCCAAATTTGTGCACTGCTGACACATGTAGTTTGGCTTTTCTAGGAGGGTAGAACTCTAGTAGCATGCATATACTACATATGGAGGAAAACCTTAACCCCATTGAACACTCTGAAGCTCTGTGAAAAGTTAGGAAATTGAAAACTGGGCATTGCTTGAAAGCCTTCCTTTTACATACACTTTTTCATGTATCTATCTACTAGACGTGAACTCTGCCTTCATTCTCTCACCGCACCTACCTTGATTCAGCCAGTTTGGACAAAATTAATTCTTAAAAGTCCATTCCAGCCTTGGACTGTTTATGCTTCTGCCTGAAGAATGGATGTCAGCATAGGTAAGCGCACTGATGATATGGCAAGACCTAAAGTATATCCTGAGGCCTTCTTGAGCAAGAGGAACAGAAAATCCCAGTGGTGTTTCCATCACTTATTTTGGAAAATAAAAAAAAAATAAATAATAAAAAAAAAACAAACCCAGATACACTTGGGATGCCTGTAGCACTTTATAAGTACAAATTAATTGCTCTACTTTCTACTGGGGAAGGCCCAGTACAAACCAGTATGACAAGAGGCACAATGGGAACTGCAGAATGGGTGAATCAGCATTCCCTTCCAATACACACTCATGTTTATATACATATATATGTATTTATACACACATATACTCACAAGCTAAATGGATGCATATCTCAGAACCTGCATGTGCATAAAGATAAAAGAATCCCTAGCAGTACCACTAAGATGCTTCATGGACACTTACTTCAGACATCACAAGACAAAATTCTTCTGAGTTTCTTCAGGTAAGAATGTCAAATTTAGGAAGGTTTCAGTGTATCAACCTCCGCTCTGTGTTTATACAGGGCTTCTATTCTGCCCTTGCTTAAAAGTAACCAGTCATAAAAACTTTTTATTAATGCTTTTTAAAGTTATGACTGACACTATTGAGTGATACAGTTCACCTCTGCCCAGACACCACGGCAAGGCAGCACACTGTCCACTCAGCCATTCCCCATCACATTCCTCAGTAGCCGCTGTCGCTATTTACGACGGTGGACAAGCATAAACCGAGGCCCTCGATTAATAACCAGGTGAGCATCCCCCTGGTAAGCGGAGACCACTCTCCACAAAGCTGCCAAGGACCTCTGCGATTGCCCTGAGGGCAGCTGCCCCACACGACGGGGAACGGGCCTTGCCCGCTGCTGCCCGGCCCCTGGGGAGGGACCTGTCGGCGGCCCCAGCCGCGGGAGAGCAATGGGAGGGGGGCCGCTCCCTCCAGCCCGCTTTCCCCCGGGGCGAGGGGCGGCCGGGACGCAACGCCCCCCGACCGCGGCCTGCAATGGACACCGCGCTCGGCGGCCCGGCCCTGCCCGGGGCGGCGCGATACGAGCGGTGCCTCCGGGGCCGGCAGCCCCCTCCTCGCCGCTCGAAGGTCTCTGCCCCCTCGCAGAGGAGCGCGGGGTCCCAGGGCTCGGCGGCAGAAGAGCGCCGCGACCCCTCGGCGCCCGAGCCCCCGGGGCGCCGCGGGCGGGATCAGCCCGCGATTCCCCGGCCTGTCGCTAAGAGCCGCCCGAGGAGACCGCGGCCTGCAGCGCCCGGCCAGGCCCCGGCCTCAAGTTGCCTCCTTCCCCTGCCGCCCCTCGGAGCCCGGAGGCGGGGAAGCAGGAAGAGGCACCTGCGCCAAGCGCTGCCGGGGTGGGGGGAGGCGGCCAGTCGGCCGCCGAGCCCCGCAGCCCCTCCCTGGCTGGGGGTGCAGAGCCTTTCCCCGTCCTCGGTGTCGCAGCTGATGTCAAGCCCTCGCCTCCCTCCTACCTGACAGCATCCTCCACCCCTATGGCTCCCTCAGCCCCGGGCAGGCAACAGAGGGGACCTCAAGCCAAAAATCATCACCACAGATATATCCCCCTCTTCCACAAACGCACCCTGCAAGGGGAGAGAGGAGGAACAAAACAAAACCCGACTCCCCTCCCCCAAAAGAAGATGGGGTGGCCCCAAAGTGACCAGTCCCTCGATTAAACCGATCTGGTTCCCGCCCGATGCCGAACGGTACTGCAGCCCCCCGGCCAAACTCGGGGCCGCCGCCCGCCCCCGGCAGCGATTGCTGACCCCCGGCCGGGGCACGGCGCTGACATATGTCACCCGGTGCCCACAATGAGCGCCGCGGGGCGGCTGCTTCTCCCTGGTCGTCCCCCAAAATAAGAAAATCCTCTATTAAGAGGAAAGTCATGCGAGCCATCAAATCAAAGGGCACCCCTAGCTCCTAACCCCAGCGCCCGGGAAACACTCTCGTAAAAACTTTGTCCAGGGCTCCCCCCCCCCCCCCCCCCGCCTCCCCGATAATAGTAGAATTTAAAACCTGTCAACCATTTTAGATCTCTGCTTGAGAAAACACCATTCCCGGGCACCGGTGGATTTGGGAAAAGGCTCAGAGCAGCACTGCCGCGGCTCCCCTCCCCCGGGCCGCAGGGGAGGCGGCCGGCGAGGAAGATGCTTCTTGGGGAGGGGGTGGCGGGAGGGGGTGAGGGACGGGAGCGTTCGCTTTACCTGAGACCAGCCACTGGCCTCCATTGTTGGAGAATTCAATGGCATTGACACAGCCGAAGTGGCCCAGGAGGTCCTTCTTGTAGAGGTTCCTGCAGCCCCGCAGGCGTCTTCGCTGGAAGTCTTGGGTGAGCAGGGGGTCCCCCTCCAAGCCCCGCTGGGACAGGAACCCCACCACCGACCGCATGCTGCCCCCCCGGCTGCCTCTCCTCCTCATGCTGCCGCCTGCGCCGCTCCCCGCCGCTCCTTCCCCCGCCGCCCTTCCCCCGCCGCCGCCTCCCCTCCCCCGCTTCCCCCCTTGTTATGGTTATGATGATTTTTCTTTAGCCAGCCATGGCAGAGAGGTGTTAGACACTCCGCCGCTTCCTGATCCCGCTGGCTCCTCCCCGCTTCCCTCAGCAGCTGATCCTCAGCTGCAGCCCGCGCCTCCCGGCCCGGCTCTAGCGTGGCGCCGCCGCCGGTTAACTCGCTGCTGGAGCGGCGCGGGGGGACACACGCTCGCCCCTGCGGGGGACGGTAACGTTCGCCACTCCAAGGGCCTTCTGGGGCAAGGACACATCCGCCGCTGCGGGGACTTGCGGGGGGCCGGACACACTCGCCGCTCCGGAGACCTTTTGGGGGAAGGACACGTTGGCCACTCGGAGGACCCGCCGGGGAACGGGTCCAGCCGTCACTCGGAGGAGCCGCGGGAGGACGCGTCCCGCCGGCGCTCAGCCGGCCCAGCCGAGTGATCGGTGCCGCCTGCGGCCCCGCGGCCGGCGGGGAGGTGGCGGCGGCCGGGCAGGTGCTCCCGCGGAGCGGGGAATGGGAAGGGAGCGCCCCGGAGCCACGGCCAGCCCGCCTTGAGGCAACGGGCGGGCAACGCACCGGAGGGAAGAGGAGGGGAAAAAATAGCTCAAGTGCGGGGGCGGTTTGCAGTGGGGCTTGTCCTCTGTAAATGCTGCGTGCTTTCTACGGGAATTCAAAGCATTACAGCTTTCGAATTTAGTTTGGGGTTTTGTTGTTGTTTTCTCTATGATAGTTATTATGGGTCTATCCGAGGTTTCATAGCTTGCTCTCTCCTGCTCCTTTCCGAGCGACGCTGAAAACAGGAGGGTTGCCCCCATCACAAGTGAGTCAGTAGACCTTTCTGCAGCCCTTGGAAGACTGCTGGAGGTACACAGATTAATTTTTTTCTCTTACCGTGTAGTGTCAACTAAACCTGAAAATGCAGTTGGCTAACCAGATGGAAGTGATCTCTGCTGTCCTTCACTGTTAAACAATATCCCAACCTTTACCTTACTGGAATAAGAATATCTTTTCTCTTTCACAGGGCCCTGTACCTCTCAGGTAACACCTGGGGCCATGTCAGGCAACAGGAGTTTCATTCAGAGTGATGTCTGTGAGGTGCTGCACAGACCCCCAGTCCCACCTTGCAACATCTGACTTCATGCTGCCTGTGCACAAAGTGAGCAGCTTGAAGCTTTCAGGTCTGGATTTCCCCATGGCACCAGTACCTAGGGAGGATTCAGTTTTCAGAAGGTGAGAGGAATTAGCCTGACCATCCTGGCCACTTTTGTGTAGCACTTCTGGGAATTAGGAGTCTTCAAACTTTAAAACAAGCAGAAGGAAAAACCCTCCCTGACATAAATTGTGATGTGGCAAGGTGACTGAGTACTGTTAGCCTGCTCCCATATTCTGATGACAGCCTTTCCATAGAAATAGAAATTATTTCATTATAAGAAGTCAGTTAAGTGCTTTGGGTTTCTTCTTGGTTAAGATTATAGAAAGAGCATCAAATCCTGCATAAACGAAGCTTTTTATTTGACAACACTATAACCTTAATTTTAACACATAACAAAAGTAAATAGAAAACTTTCTCTTCTAATTGTGAATTTAAAAAAAAGAATGTAAGAAGTTACATTAACAGTGTTAACATTAACAATTAACAATGCTTCACAACTGAAGTGAAAACAGCAGTTAATCTCTTCTAATCTGACCTGTACATATGGGTCTTTTCTAGTTACAGTTGTTGATGGCCAACTATTGCAATATAACTTGTCTAGCTGCCCTCAATATAGAGAGGCAAAGACACTGTCCATCATGGTTTGTGTTTATTACCTTAGCTTCAGACACAGGTAAGGTTCAGACATTACTATAAAATCATATTTTATAGCTCTGTTGCTTGCATGCCAAGACATTCTGCACCATTACAATTATATCATAAACTGTTGCTCACTTCTAAATTCCCAACATGTGCTTCATTTTTTTCCCTTTCCTAAATTAATGTTTAGGTTGAATATATTTGAGTACCTTTAATTTCTGTACTGAAATAAATATGCAATATAATAAAATCTCCAGTGCTTTCTCTCCACATTCTGGGTCCAGACTCTAGGAAGGCTGTGTACTTACATGGTTTTGCATAGAAATAAAAAAATTTCCTAAGCCCCTAGTTCCAGGATTTTTAAGAAGGATTTAACTGAGTTTGTTTTTGTTTTGTTGGGTGGGGTTTTTTTTGTTTGTTTGGTGGTTTTTGTTTGTTTGTTTTTGTGGGTTTTTTTAAATCGCATTTCTAAGCAGTCAGAATTTAAAAGAAAAATAATAGCAGATGGCAAATCTGTTCTGCTCAATGACATGGCCATATAGGTTAAAAAAGCTGTACTGGTAAGCATTCCTTTCACTCTCTGATTCCTTTCTTTGAATTAATTTTGAATATAACACCTAACAAAGTTACCATAGGCTATACAGGTAATATCTTCCTTGGAAAATAACGGGTTGCTGTGTTAATAAAGCCAGAGTGCTTTATCTCTCCAAAGCACGTACACTGTTGTCCTGAGTCATACTGAAGTAGCATCAGTGAAGCATCTTTGTCTACTTTAAGAGGAACATTCTGCAGCTTGCAATGGAATTGATGTACTGACAGTACTTAGTAGAGCACAGGAAGCCAGAGTCTGTCTATACACACTGCTTGAGCTGCTTAATTCTGTAGGGTGTTTATAGTCTTCTCCATGCTTCAAAAGCAGCATGAAATCAAGCACAACAAATGTTTTGACTGGAATTTCAACAAGTAGGCAATAGAGTGGAGGAGTCAACTGGAAAGGAAATGGGAGATAATGAACAGGGTGGTGACTTACTGTAGATGCCTTTGGAAATGAAGGTAAGTAAATAATGTCTGGTGCAATACAGAAGAGGGAACTAGGAGAATCCTTCAAATAGAGAAGTGATGTGGTTAGAGTAATGATCTATGTAAACAGTCTTGGATTGCAGTTTCAGAGTTGTTAATTCCAAGGCTGTGCAGAGCCCAGTCTCTCAGCAGTACTAAATTGATCTGGATGAAGCATGGCCATGGTGTCACATTGCTCTCATATTAGCTCCTGTCCATGCTGCAGAATTTTTGTTCTGCCTCTGGAAGGACTGACAATAACTGCTCGAGGTTTACTGTCTGCTGGTACAAAGTTATCCCTTCAACAATTTTTCTGGACAAATTTGAATTGGGAGAATCAGTTAAATTGCATTAGTTGTTTCCATCTGATGTCTGTGGTGTATTTGGTCATTAATAGGAGGCCTACAGTCAACTTTGCTCTGTTGTCAGACTGGAATTTTCAGTGGTCAATGGCTGTTGTGTTAGGAGCTGTGTTGGTTAATGCTGGAGGGAGAGGTATTAGGGCAGTCTTTGTGTATCGGCAAGAGAACAAGGGTCTTAGCTGCAAGGATGGATCAAAGGGCTGTTTTGGAGCTGCCACGTATACTCTGGGTGCTAGGATCTACAAAGACATTTCAGTCAGACCTGACAGTTGACAAACAAGCTTGAGTGGCAGGTAAACCGGTGATGCTACCCACAGATACTCACAAAGAAGATAATAAGAAGGCTTTCAGGGAAGAGTTCTAGCTCTGCTGAGCTCTAATTTCCTGCTAGTCATTCAAAGAAGAGAGAAGACTGTGTTTTGAGTTTGGATAGGGGGAGATAGCTCACCTGAAATACAAATAAATTAATATCTCTCTGCAGATGATTTATGGATCTGCTCCTTTCCCCAAAGCTAACTCAGAGATAATGTAGGAAGTTAACAGAAGACCAAGGATACAGCTCTCTCAGATTCTGTCAAACACTAGGAAGGAATAGGTAAAAAGTATTTAAGTGAAGCATGGTTGATTGTGTCATGTGAGAAAGGATGAGATTTAAGTACTCTTTTTGGGGTTCTGTTGAACCTTTGATTTGCTTTGGTTAATCCAGAGTGGAAACTGAGAAGTTTGGACACATTGTTGGATGGCTGTGGAGTGAGTCAGAGTGAATGTGTAATTAGGAAAGTGGAGCTGAGTCAAGGTTTTATTAATTTATTTATATTTTTTAATTTTATTTTTGTGGGGAAATAGAGGGTAAACCAAGAAAACTACATCATATTTTAGCCATGTCGTTAAAAAAAAAAGTACTGCTTGTGTAATTTATTCCCTCTATTGAAAATTTGGTGGCTTCTGGGCTATTCTCCTTTTGCTTACTTTCATAGACCAGAAAGGTAGGAAAAACAAGGATTGTTTTCTCAAATGTCTCCCCTTGGGGCTTGCTGTTCTGCTATGTAGGTTTAACATGCAGCTAACCAATCTAATGATTTGAGGCCACTGAAAGGTGGCTTTATTTTTTTTTTTTTTTTTTTTTTTTTTTTTTTTTTTTGTGGCTCTGTGTTCTGTCCCTTTCTTTGTGCTGATGATGCTACTTATTGGACTTGCTTGTCTGCTATGTGTTTATTTGGGTCATGGAAGTGTCCCAATGAGTGCCAAAATCAGCACAAGCCTGTCTGGATTGCCCAGCTGGGAGATGAGTTTTGGAGATGGGGGACGTCATATTCTTAGCAGCCATAAACTGTGAGGCTGACTCAGAGTGCCTTCTGGACTGAACTACTGGGGTAAGCTAAGCAGCTCTTCAAGAAATGGAATTGTGAAATTCGTCTCTATATATAAGCAATGAAAAGAGTTGGCAATTAAGGAAGAAATACGTTGATGATGATTGATGTTAACACAACTCACCCTCATGGGATTTTCTGGCATTTTACACCTCTGAGTTTTTTTCAGATTCTTTGCAAAACCAGCAAACTGTCAGATCCCTTCAGTGAGCTACCACTGACTCATCTTTTGGCTTAGGATGTAGTTTCACTGAGATCTGTATGATGAGTTAGTGCAAGGAGTTAAACCAGAAGAAAACCCAGTTTTCTGCTGTGCTAGCTTTCTGCTCACTTAATTCCTCAAATCAAGCAGGCACCAGTATTTGCAGAATTGAGGCTGGAGAAGAATGCTGGCAGGTAGAAGGGGGAAGCAGAATTGCTTTTTCAATGGAAGCTAAACTTTCTATCCACCTTGTTGCAGTGTGAGACTGCACCTTTAGGATGTGGCTTCACAGTTGATTGAAACTGATCTCATTCGACTTCTTGAGGAAAGAAACCCTACTGCCTTCCCGGAATCAACCCTATTGAAACAAATCCTTCTCAAAACGGCTTGTTTGCATATGTAGTCATGGTGTTACTAGCATCAACAGAAGGAAGATAAATCACACTTAGGAGTTAAAATGTGAGTTTGGCTTTTTTCTGTAGCTTGGGATGGGGCCCCAGAGAGAGTGTTATTAATGAGCTAGCAGGGACTACATGCAGCTCTCTGCTCATTGTCTTCTACCAGCAATTTAAGTCTTCACTGGAGCCTCTCTCCTTTGATATTCCGTGATCATTGATTTTCCTTTGAACACTGACTCATTTACCCTAGTCTCCTCCCTCCTAAAAGATGAGCTAATGTCATTATAAAAATAATTCCTTTTTCTGTGATCAGCTGAACAAGTGAAGCCTGGTTTCCTATGGATTTGTCCTGATGTGGTACCACTGTGTGGATTCTCATATGTATATTAAGCTGCGTCTGCACATGTTTACCACTTTATCAGCGATAGCTTTATTAGGACCTGTTTCATCCATTTGGCTTTGCATTTTAGTTAGGTTATCTTTGTACAAATTTAGATGGAATTTAGCAATGGTTTAAACATGCTTTTTTTGGCAAGGAAAGTGGGGGAAGTAATGGAACCCAGAGGCAGAAACATTAACATGGAGTCATTTCATAAGCCTTCTTTCCTTAGGGAATTAGGCTAAAAATTAAGACTTTTGACAGAGACCTCTGCAGAGGCCTCAGGTCAGGCTACAGACACAGAAAAATAAATGTTGCTGTTTACCATGTAAAGGCTGCCAGTTACCTGCTTTCTTGTAAGCAAGGCTAAGCCAGCAGTTGGTGTTTACTCACTTCACTTTATTCTCATCTTCAGCGATGTCCCTGACAGGTTTTGGGAACTTGTGGGGGATTTTGTTGTTGTTGTTTTTTGTTGTTTGTTTTGTGGGGGGTTTTGTTGTTGTTTTGTTTTGTTTTGCCAGAGTGCACTCATGCATCAGTTGCTTTCTGCGTAATGTCAGTGATGCCATGAAAAATAAAGGCTTTAAATGCAACCAGGGATGCAATCCTCTTTGGATTTGGTAGTTGGAGAAAAGCTAGCATCTTCTCTGTGAGATTTTCACTATGTAATAAATACTGGGGTATTTTACTGCATTTTTCTCTATTGTAAATTTACACTTATATTACTTTAGAAACTAAAATAAACGTTTTGTAAGAGGAAAACCTGCTATTTCAGATTTCTGGGTGGATGCCAGTTTATTGCAAACGGTCCACCTGCAAACAACCTTTGCAGATTTGTTCAGTATTCTGTACTTATCTTGAGCTCTGACAGAGTTCTCTTAAGGATGCCTTGCCTACCCCACAGTAGGGGAGCTGGATCCTGGAGCCCAGCTGCATCATCTTGGTTCTCTTTCCAGTCGCTTGGGCTTTGAAATGTCTGTTGTGTCCCCAGGTGTTACCTTTTTACCTTGAACTAGTTTACAGATGGATCAGCTCCATGATTTTCTGACCCTGTCATTACAGAAATGTGGGTGCTGCAGCAAGGAGCAGGGAGTGAGCAGTCAGTCACAGGTACAACAGGAAATGTGGGACTATCCATCCAAGTGACAATCCAGGTTTATGCTAGATTCCAACGACCATAGAAAACAAAGCACAATACCTTGAGGGAGATGTGTGAAGGGAAGAGAGAGGGAGAGAAACAGGCAGAACATGTCCATCTGACTGCGGGAACTCAGGTACTGCCAGACCCCTCCAGCTTTCTCTCCTGAACATGCACATGATGCACTTTTCTTCTGAGCACAAGTCATGTGAGAAACTTCAGAGTAGTGCTGGCTCCTGCTTGGTGACCTGCAGTTCAGCTGGTCAGCTGTGTCTGCTGCACTGGAGCATAGGGGATGGATGGAGAAGCTGGGCCAGGCTGTGACTGAAAGGGAGATGCAGACCTTCCCTCTAGAGGAGAATGAACCAGAGACAAGATGTGAGTTCTTGCAGTGAGATTGCAATGCTTTGTAACTCAGTGAATTAATATAAAAATCTCTTCACTATAGAGCAAGACTGAGAGGCTTTGCAGAAACACTTCTATGATACAGAAGCTGTAACTCTAAAGTTTAAAGCATTTGTACATTCAAAATACAGATCCGGAGCAATGGAAAACAAAACTCTGATCCAACCCCAGCACCAGTGAGACCTGATATGGCCACACCATGCTGGCATAGATCAGGTCATAGAAAAGTATCTGCTTAACCTTTAATAGCCTTTTAATAGTCATTTCTGATAAGGAGAGGGCCTTATTTGCTCAGAAAAGTGTTCTGGAAATAACCAGTATTCCTTATGAGCTATTAAGATGTCTGTACCTCATTCCTGAGTTAAGAAAAAAAAGAAGGGAGGAAACAAAGATGAGCTACAGACCAAAAAAAAAAAAAAAAAAAATCTTCTATGGAAGATTTTTGCCAATGCCAGGCATTGGCTGCTTTGCTGCACTCTTTGTACAATGTGTCTGCTAAATACGGAATCTCTGCTGGGGAGATCCTCCTACCCTGGTGACTACTAGTGGCAAAGTTAAAACAAAATTTGATGCTGTCAAATTGTTAAATTGATTTAACACAGATTTTTCTGTGGGTTCAGTCTCTACTTCAAATAGATGCAGCTAGGTGGAATTCTAACAGCACAAAATCTGGGAGATACCGGGAATTGCAAAGGAATTTAAAGAAATTGGGTGCTCAAATCCTCTCATTTGCAATGGAGTTTGGGCTGGAAACTTGTTTGCTTTTTAACAGCGATGACCTCAAGCCTTAATGATTATAACCCTGAGTACAGCAGCTGTCTGTGTACTCACTGTCCACGATTTGTGGTGTCACACTTCTAACGTTCGTGTTTCTCCCCACACACGGGGGAACAATCACTTGTCATAATTATTCCTCTCTTCATTTCTTAATACTCTCCATTTGATTTGTTCCCTCTTTGTTTTCTTCCAGTTTGCCACTTGGGAAAATGAATAGCTGCGATTTGCTATTAATTTTCCTGGCTGTCTTTGTTCGTTACTTCCCGTTCTATCGGGTCCCTCCTGCCCCAGGGGCTCCCCGGTGCTCGGCGTGTGGGTACTTCACACCCGCTGCAGCTCGGTCCTCAAGCCCTCTCTAGTCGCAGACAACAAACCGCACTTTTCACTCCAAAAATCTCCTTTAAAAAGAGCTGGCTTTTCAGTCTTCTTGCCAGCATTTTGCCCCGGCTGAAGACACGTCGGCGCCTGCCCAGCGACACAGGCGCCTCGCCACTGGCTGCCGTACAACATGGCGGCGCCCACCGCCCACTCGCACCGCCGGCACAGAGGAAGCGTCCGCCGCTCTAAGGCTCCCGGTGTGTGTGGCGACTGCCCCGCGGGGCGTTCCTGCGGCCGGACGCAGCCGTTCCGCGGGACGCAGGCAGCGGGCGGATCGGTGGGCGCCCGGCGGGGCCGCGGGCGGGCGGCGGGGCCGGGCGCGGGGGAGAGGCTGCTGCGTGCATCCCGGAGAGGCGGCGGCCGCCGCTGCAGGTGCGCCGGGGCGCGGTCCGGTGCGCCCGCGGCCTCCCGCATGCTCGCTCCCGGCGTCCGGGCCTGTGCCCGGGGTAGCTAACCGCCACCGAGCCTCAAGCGGGCAGCGCGTTCCCGCTGGTGCCGAGGGGAGCCGCGGTCGCCCCCGCCTGCCCCCATCCCGGCGGGCCTGGCAGCGGCCGGAGGAGCGCTCGGCTGGGGGCCCGGGCCCGCCTTGGCGCGCCGTCGCCGCGGGCACTGAGCAGGGGCCGGGGAGTCCTAGCGGGGCTTCTGCTGCCCCGCAGGGGATCCGCCGAGGGTCCCGGGCCCCGCGGCTCCCAGAGGGGCAGTGGCTGTTGCAGCGAGGCAGAGGCCGGCGCTGCGGGCGGCCTCCTCGCAGCCGCCGTTCGCGCTGGGCTTGCGGGGCGCAGTGAATGACCTGTTGCAGGTGCCCGGGCCGTGCTCGGGGGGCTGGAGCAGCTGCGCAGGGCTGGAGTAGCATCACCGCCCCGACTTCTGCTTGGGGGGAAGAGTGCGCAAGGACAGCCCTTTAGAAACAACGCGGTGGGTTGGGGAGGTCGGGCTGGAGGGACAGGATTGATTTCGTTATTGAAGGGATACTAAGTTTCTGTATAATAGAGGAACAGCTGTATTAAAAATGAGATTCTGCTGCTTTAGGGCTTTTCAATGCCTGAAGAGCCATTTGACTCTAGTATGGATGCGAATGGACAAATGCCTATTATTTACTAATGCGTGAATAGACATGCTTATTCTGCAGCAATTTCATTTGGGCCTTGTTTAGGTTGATATAATTAAAAACTGAACTAAAAGATGTTGATAATAACCGTGACTAGTTTATTTTTGGAATAGCAGAGTTCATGGAACTACCGAGTTGCACCAGTTTAATTAAATGGATTCCCTTTATGGTTTTTAGTGGTGTGATCAACAGCATTCAGTCTCTTCTTCCTGCCCAATCCATCACTACAGCAATCTGTCCCCAGTCCCCCAGTGTATCAAAGTGGGACCCAGACCTTTTGTCTGTCAGGATCAAAAGTTGTGGCCACAACCTTGTTATGATACCATTGCATGTGTTTAATATCTCTAAACACATTTCATTAAGTTGTCTTTAATTTCTTCTTCTCTCATTTTTCTCTGCAGGCCATGATGAAATCTCACAAAGCAGTTTTGAGAGGGTGAGGTGAAGGGGAAGAAAGTACAATAAAAAATGGCCAAGCAAACAGCTGTGACGATTACTTTGGCGACCCTGCTGGGCATTGCACTGGGGGGCCTGGTTTTATGGAAGGCGACCCAGCGTCGGAAAGGAAAAACACACTGTAGTAGTCAGCAAGAGGAAGCAGCAGAAAAGTCAGGAGATGAGAAACTCGTTGAGGCAGAGGATAAGAAGGTGCTTTCCTTCTTCAGACCTCCCACCTTTTTCTGGATAGAGAGGACACTTGGTGCAGACATACTGATAGTTTCAGAGCAGGAGGAGTGGGATCATGTTGAACCTTTGCTGAAGAAGGAGCTGGAGAAGTGGCCGGTTCTTGGCATTGATTGTGAATGGGTGAGTGATCAAGAAGTGCCTCTCCTTCCTTTAGATTGCAAATTGCATGGGGAAATCATTGAAGGTGGAGCGATTCCTTTGCTTAAACAGATACCAAAGGGCTAACTATTGAAATTGTGATTGTCTGTCGTGCTGGCAGTGAAGTAGCTGCTAATTTTGATTCTTCTTACATTTAAACATGCTAAGTTTTTAATTCACCAGATGTATTTATTTACCAAATTCCTGTGGTAAATCGACTTTACTAAATATAGTAACAATTGTGTGGCTAAATATAGCACTATGTGTTATGTGTAATATCTCTTTAAAGGTGATTTGCAAGAAGTAGCTTGGGCTTACACAATTTTAAATCCAGCTACATATTTAAGAAACCGTGCTGATACATGGATAAAACTCACTGGAACAACCAGAAAACAAATTTTCTATTTTACTTGTACATTTGCATGTGTGATATCTCAAACAGGCTTAAAGTAATTTATAAAGCCTGGCTTTGTTTTGACTGGAATTTTATTCACCCCACAGCCACAGCTAAACAATGTATTTGCCATAAACATTTATATAGTGGGAGGCTTTGTGCTGATGTGGATTCAAAAATGTTTCTGATTTCTTCCACCAGCTCAGTTATGAGGGGGAAGGGTTAAGGGGGGAAAGACTCTCTTGTGGGAATGTGGCAAAAAGTAGCTTGGGGACTATAATACCGTGAAAAAGTACTCATAACTTGCAGTGAATTTTTAGAGACATGTAACAATACTTGACCATGTCAACTGGTAAGTATTTCCTTCTTTCAGGGACCTTTTTCGCGATTTACTTCAGCTCCAGTATTACTAATAATAAGGTAACCTGGACTCTCATTTTTTACTTCATTACAGGTATCTGTGGAGGGAAAACCAAATCCTGTATCCCTGTTACAGATGGCTTCTTCCAGTGGCCTCTGCATTCTTGTTCGGTTGCCCAGGCTTGTTGCCAGTGGCCAGACTCTTCCAAAGACCCTGTTGGACGTCATGGCAGATAGTGCTGTGTTGAAAGTTGGGGTAGGATGCTGGGAAGATGCTTGCAAATTGCTTCATGATTATGGTCTTCCAGTCAAAGGGAGCATGGATCTCCGGTATTTAGCCATGAGACAGCGGTAAGTGCCTGAGGACAGAGGTAGTTCCCATTTGAGGCATCATTTAAGTTGGAAATATTTCTTAGGTAATTTGCATAATCTGAATGATATCAGGCTGGTATGTCTGGAATTTTTAGGGTGGCTTTAGAGAATGTGCCTTGATAGCTGCAGCCCAAAAACATGTCATGCTTCTGTTCTGTGGTCTTAATGGAAATGAAATCTTGATGAGGATTTCATTGGCTAATTGTGTCCATTAGTCTTCTCTCACAGACTGATACCTTTGTGCACTTCTCTGTGTATGGTGCTTCAGCTTTTAAGAAGTCCAGGCACAATGATGTAATGCAGTGAGAATGAACAGTGTCAGCAGATGTTTGAATGCGCTGCCAGGAAGTGTGAGTTAAATGTGCCCAGGGCACGTAAGTGGAACTGTTCAATTTCAAGATTTCTTGAAAAATTACTAGATAAACTAGTTCCAGTTTTTTCTTTTAATAACAATTCTTCTATGGAAAGATCACACTTGTGATGCCATTTTCTTATCTTTCACTCTTCCTAAATCAAAATGTTTTACTTACAAATATTCTTCATGTCCAGTTATATGTTGTTCATGTTGTGTTGTTTGTGATCTGGGCCATGGGTTTGCTGACCTCTTGGTACCTTTTTAGCACTGAGGATGGACATCTTGTCTCTAGTGGCCAGGATTCTTCCAAGTCATTCCTGGTTCTTGGGCTTCTCATGAATCCCTCAGACAAGTGGCCCATCACTGTGTGATAGACCTCTTCAGTTCAGAAGTGAATAGTTCAGAGCCAAACACTTCAGTCTTAAATGCTACTAACTCTCAGCCTTGCCTGCTTTGCATGTTGCAGACACGAGATCATTACTGTATCTAGAAAGGACATTTTAGTACAGGGGAGGGAGAGGGCTGGTAAAGCTGACAGGCAACTGTATGCTGTTTGAGTCATGCATCATGTGCATTGTATTCTTGCAGGTTCAGGCTATATGAGACCATCTGAATTTGCAAGAGTGTATAGTTTCATTTTTAATATGTTTGTTTCACTTTCTTGGTTGAACTGAAGGAAGGATCTGCTTCACAACTGCCTTAGCCTTAAGTCTTTAGCTGAAAAAGTCCTGAACTTCCCACTTGACAAGTCTCCTCACATGCGTTGCAGCAACTGGGAAGCAGAAGAACTGACGCAAGATCAGGTGTGTTCTCCACTTCAGCTTACTGTTTTGGGAGGAAAAATAACTTTAGTTGAAAAAGAGACTTTACAACAGGGACATCTGAGCCTATTCAAATTATACCTCAAATCCTGATGTGTGACAGGGCCTAAAGTTAATTTCAGATTCACTGCCTGCATTTCCCTCCTTTTCCATGAAGATAGTTTTCTGCTATTCTCCCTGGATTCTTTACCCTTGTTTGCCTTTAGTCCTGAAAGATATGTGAGGCAAAATCCTTGAAGTGTTTCCAAAACCTCACCTTTTTATTTTCTTCGGTCTGTAGCAGTCGATACAATATTGGAGAGACACTGGAAATCTCGTTCACCTTTTTTAGAGCATTGTTTTCCCTGACTGCCCAGTTTCTTTAGTCAAGCTGCACATGCCTGCAGAAGCAATGACCGACAGAGGGAGTGACAGGACAAAAAAACATGCTGAATACTCTTAGCCAGTGTGTCAGAAGGGAACTTTTTAGGAGGGAGGGATTGTTAGGGTAGTGGGACATCTGACCTAAATATATTTTCAGTCCCTTGCAGTTCATGGGGGATGCCACTCGAGTGGCAAAACTTCACGTGAACTTCAAAAGAAAAAAAATCCAGCATCTGTTATTATTGTACCTTGTGCTAAAGACTATCTGATAATGTTGGGAATATTTGCTGTTTGTCAGTATCTTAATTTCTGTGCTTTTCTGCACATAGGTTCTCTATGCTGCTAGGGATGCCCAGGTCTCAGTGGCTCTGTTCTTCCATTTGCTGGGATTTACCAGCCTCTCTGCTACATCTGAAGGTGAAAACTCTGTCACTGCTTGGGATAAAGTGCGGGGTAAATGCCAGGGCTTGGTGGATATCCCATTTAGAGGAAGAAAGATTGGCAGCACAGGAGAGGAGAAGAGTGGAGAGGGACGTTCCCCTCAGAAAACAAAGAATCGGAAATCTTGGGTGAATGGGCAGCCCTCTGGCAATCAGCAAAGCAGGGATCCACGGAGGCAGAAGCGAAAGCCTCTGGGTGTGGGATATTCTGCACGGTGAGTATAGGAGCATATCTTACTCCTTGCATTCCATATGGAAAATCCTGAGTGTTGCCCCATGCTCTGGTCGCTAAACAAAGTAGATCATAGGAGCTCGGAAAGGGAACACAGGACCTAACAGTCATGGGGGTCAGATCCAGTTTCCATTTTCCTCATTTTCCTCTAGGTGGTATTGAAAGCAGGTGCAGCACTTAGATCTCTACTTTGATCATGAGCAAGCTGAAGTGTTGTCTTTAAGTTTTGCCCTTCCTTCCTACCTTCCCCTGTCGAAGCGTTAGCCAGAAAGCAGAGTCCTAGCAGGAGGCAGTTGGCTTTCCAGGTGTCATTCTTGGGTGTACAAGGTGTCCTGAGCAAGGCCAGGAGTTGGACTCAGAGCTCCTAGTGGGCCCCTTCCAACTCAGCATATTCTGTGATTTTTGATTCTGCTGCCCAAAGGAAGGAACAGCCTGTGGTAGCAGCAAAGCAGTGCCCCTCTGTGTTGGCCAGGGGACAAGAGGAGGGAATAGTGCTGCTTTGGCCTTGCAGAGGCAGTTGTTGCTGGATTCAGGATTACCATCCTTGCAGGCAATTTTTTTTAAAGAATCCTGAATTGATATGGGCTTTTGCTAGACTAAGTTCAGTTGTTTTTAAATTAAAAACAAGTTGGAAAAGTTGCTTTAAGCTCATCGGAGTGGAATATATGGGGTATCTGTATTTTTGGTTTTGTTAGGATACAAACTAATAAAATTTATCACTGGACATAACTAAAATGATATCTAATTATCATTGGGAAAGAAATACATTTTTGCATTTCTTTTCTTCTTTTTAAGTTTATTGGATTGGCAGTGGAGAAGTTTTAGTGTAGTCCGTAATATTGATTTCATTAGCAGTGATTAACAGTATTGTGTTTTACAGACCAAGTCCCTCATATTTTTTTTAACATTTTTTTATTTGGAGGCTGTGTAATACAAAACAGGAGGACTGTGTCTTCTGCGTGGATTAAAATTTAAACAAAATTACATTCCAAGATGTAAAATTAAGATCTCCCCATATATGTTTATTTATTTTTTGGTTTTAACTGGGCTTGACTTCATGAGAGATCTGTAGACACTGCTTTTTACAGTATTTACAGCTATGTGGCTCTGGTCTGTAATAACACTGGATGTGTTTTCAAAAGTCCTTTTTCACTCTTCTGTTTAAGTCTGTTTAATGTTTACTCATTTAGAGTTGGGAAGTATGAAATTATCATGGTGACTGAGTTAAACTGTTGATGCTCAGTTGAAGGAGACGCCCTGTATCTTTTGTTGGGGTTTTTCTCCTCACAGACCTCAGAAGAAATAATTTTGTCAGATTACATAGCCTGTGAATCTACCTTTTTAGCTGGTAGAGCTCTGCTGAGTACTAATTTGTACAATGTCACTGTAGAGAGGAAAGAAAACCTTTCTTCAGTGTATTGTGACATTGTCTGGCCAGTTCCTCCCAGGTCCTCTCTGAGCCCAGCCTGCTCCACGCTTCAGTTTTGTTTGAAGGAGGTTGGCAGAGTCAGGCAATGTTTTCTGAAAAACAGAGCCCTTCCACACACTGCCACAAATTGCCAGACTACTTAAGCAGGACTTCTTGTCACTGCCAAAGGTTGGGGCCTGTGTTTCAGGGCATCAGCTCAGCTTCGTTGTGCTCCTGAACTAATGTGTTCGAGTTCCCAGTGCTGCAAGAGTGTTTTTGGACCATTTCTCTTGGGTGAATAAAGTAACTGCTATTCACACTAAATTTTAGAAGAGTTGTCATAATAAAACATTAAAATGCAGGCTTAGGCAGCCAATCCTTGAAACTGCCTTGCCTGTAAATTTATGCTCTTTTTGAGCTTGCTCTTGAGTTCATCATCTTTTGTGACTTCAATTCTCTTTTGTTTTCTAATTCAATTTTTTAAGAAATACTGTCTTCATTGATGGCATCTGTTGAAAACTGGGATTCAAGAGTTACAATTCCGTTGGCAGCAGGAGAGCAAAGATACTTTAGAGTCAGATGGTGAGCCCTGGATAAATTTTCAGATGTACTGCTTCCCTGAGCAGCAGCCTGTGGAGTCTCATCAGCCTCAAGTTTGTGTTTAGGGGTACTCCTGTGATTTGAAGGAAGCTGTCTGAACTGCAGTGTGGAACACAGGGTTATTGAAAACTCTGGGGGTTTTTGCATGCTATTATAGCTGCTATAATACTGCCCTTGTTTCATAGAAAATCTCCACTGTATGACAACTGCTTCCTGCATGCACCAGATGGACAGCCCCTGTGCACTTGTGATCGCAAGAAGGCTCAGTGGTATTTGGACAAGGGAATTGGAGGTAGGCATACCAGTTTTCCTGTTGGTATTTGAAATGCAGCTCTCTCTCTTGCCCCTCTTCTCCCTCTTCTCTATAATGGAGCATGAATTTTTTTGTATCCTTTCTTATTGGAAGTACTGTTGGGGATTCACTATGATGATTCTTATGTTGAAGCATTGTTATTTCAGCTTTTCTATACAATTTGTCTTGAATATTTTCTCTTTGCCTTTATCCTTTTAGAACTAGTTAGCACAGACCCTTTTGTTGTGAAGCTGCGGTTTGAGCCTTCAGGACGCCCCGAGTCTCAAGTTGATTATTATCTGACAGTCAAAGAAAACCTCTGTGTTGTATGTGGCAAGCGAGAATCCTATATCCGGTGAGTTGTTCAGTGGGTAGGAGAAGAATGCATCTTCTAAAACAGGACTGAGGTCTGCATCAAGTTTGGCATCCAGGAGCTTGGCTAGTGGCCTGAAACATTGTGTTTGTTCATGTCCTGGATGGGACACTGGTTTGAGTGCTCTGCAGTTGTTTGGCTCTGTGAGACACTGAAGAGACCAGCCTTTTCTCTTACAGAGTCAGGAAATATTGATCCTAGGAGAGATCAAAGCATATGGAACATATATGTGCTGCAGTTTGAGTGATGGGGGGCAGCAGTGTGCTGGCACATGCTGGGTGGGTGGCATCCCCTTCCAAAAACAGCTGTACTGTTCCTTACACTACTTAATCCTTTACATTTGAAAAGTTTAGGTGAGCCTAAAGCTCATGAGGTCAAAAACAACACGATTTTTCTCTTTGTCTTTTTGTCTGCTACTGATTAGTTGAGAAGTATACATCTCATAGTGCATTACTTGATTATTTATTTATCTTTTTTACATTATGAATCTTTAATTGAAAGTGATTAATTTTTGGAAAGAAAAAACAGAAATGCAGAAAATTTGGAGCGAGAACTACAAATGAAAAGAATAAAAATAATCACTTTCTGTACTAAGTGTCCTGGTAATCTTTGCTTACCTGGACTTTTAGTTTTTGTTGACTCTTTCTGGGGCAGGAAAAGGAGGAACTGGGGAGCAGCAGCTCCAGACAGATGCAACGAGCCGTCTGTTTTGTCTTCTCTAGGAAGAATGTCGTTCCTCATGAATACCGAAGACACTTCCCCATCCAGATGAAGGACCACAACTCGCATGACGTGCTCCTGCTCTGCACATCCTGCCATGCCATCTCCAATTACTATGACAACCACCTGAAGCAGCAGCTGGCCCAGGAGTTCGGGGCTCCGATCGGCTCCGAGGAAGGCATGCGTCTCCTGGAGGACCCTCTGCGCAGGCAAGTGCGCTCGGGGGCGCGAGCCCTGCTGAATGCAGACGGCCTGCCTGACCCCCGCAGGGCAGAGCTGCTGCAAAGCATCAAGGACTTCTATAACACAGACACAGTCACTCCAGAGATGCTCCAGGCAGCAGCTGGTTTGGAAACCAGGTATAGCAAGCCCATGTGGGCTGGATGTAAGGTTTTTAGTTGTTTATATTGTGTTTCTTACTGGTTTTGGTTTTGTTTATACCCATCTCCCCTCAACCCACCACTGGTCTCTGAACCACAGCTTTTGTTTCTTTCCCTTCCTTCTCATCAGTCTTCTGTTCTTGTTCTCTGTCTTCCCCTCCAACATTTTATACTTCTTCTTATAGACAGATCAGGAAAAGAGTCTGAAGGACAGTCATATCAGAAGTCTTCTTCATTTCCTCAAAGCCTCCCCAAATATCTTTTCTTAACAAGTGTCTAATCTCTGCATGAAATGAGTATCTTCTTGTTATGCTCGCTGTTGTTTGTGAGGTGCATATGTTGTAACTCAGAACCCATCCAGGTGAGGAATTCAGTGACAGGCTCAGCGCTCTGAAGGATCATATAATTCTTGCCATGAGAAATTCTGAGGAGCTTGTAATGGACCTTAAGAGCTTTGTTTAGTGTTGCTGTAAAGAAGAACACTTTCTCTGTTCAGAGAAACCAGCTTTTCAGTGTAACCGTGCTCCAGAAAACAGTCTGGCATTGAAGCAAA
Organism: Sitta carolinensis; assembly: GCA_032173965.1. Taxonomy (NCBI): domain Eukaryota; kingdom Metazoa; phylum Chordata; class Aves; order Passeriformes; family Sittidae; genus Sitta; species Sitta carolinensis. The sequence goes on along the minus strand of JAVUNC010000006.1, from coordinate 11,352,977 downwards.
GCTTAAAACTCTCCCTCTTGGTTAGCTTACCCTTTGTAATTAAACTCTGCAGCTGAAAGTACCTTCACTGTCTTGCTGTTCACTGGAGACAGATCTGGAGTCTGACAGTGGGTTTGTATGAAAATAAATTGTGCTTGTGTCCTGGCAGGATCTGCAATGAGAGCTACGTGCCACATGGACTGAAGGTGGTGCAGTGTTGTGCCAAAGGAGGCCTGCGCTCTCTTATGCAGCTGGAAAGACGCTGGCGCCAGCATTTCTTGGACAGCATGAAGCCCAAACACCTCCCAGAGCAGTGGTCAGTGGACCATAACCACGTGAAGTTGATCCAAAAGTATGGGGAGGATCTTCAGATCAAGCTGTCATGAAAACTAACTTCCTGGACTCTGGATAGTGTCTAATGGACATATGTAACTGAACATGGAAAGACTTTTTATTTCTATGTCTTCACTAACACCTGGGGCCTAGGTTTGCAAAAAGGCAGCAGTAGGTCTGCCAGATTTGCCAGTTAGAGTTAAATTTGCCAGTTTATAGAGTTAAGTCCATTGACTTGAACTTTCAGGTGGTTGGGAAGTTTAATCCTAGTCTATCACATACTTGTTCAGTGCAAAAGTGATATGCTAAGGGAACTTGTCTTCTCAAAGTGACTATGAAGAATCATTTTCTAGCCCCCAGGATGTCTGATGCCTCCAGACCATCTCTCATAATAGAGTGAGTCCAGAGAAAGGCAACAAAAGCACAATAGATTAATGTTTCTAGATCTTCTGACATACATTTTTGTCCTTAGCTTTACCTTGAGAGTCTTTACCTTGAGGGTCTTCTTGATAAAAATCTTTCTTTGTTTTCAGTGCAGCTTTAATCATGAGTTCTTCCTAGAGAAGACCCCCTGCCAGAGAGATTCCTTGTTTGGAAGAAGCACAGAAACCTTATGTTTTTTGCAGATTCTGAGCTGTCCCTGCATTGCAGATAGGCCTCAGCAAGTTTCCTGGTGGCAGGTGCCTGATGAGAAGTGACACTCTGGCAGTATGGAAATATCCACGTCAAGTCTTTTGTTAAACAGCTTCCAGTAACACAGAGTTTATAAAAAATGTTTTTCCTAATTCTGCTTGTTTGTTGTGAATAGTGTGCTCGCACATGCAGGGCTGTCACAGAGACAGGGTGGCATAACTGGAATGTTGGAATAGAAGGATGCAGGCTCTTCAGGAAGGACAGGCACTGGAGATAAGGAGGAGGTGGTGTCACCTTCCCTGTCAGTGATTGGTTAGTGCACAGAGCTCCATCAAGAACTTAGGGGTCAGGATTAAAGGGAGGGCAGGGATAGGTGACAGAAGGGATCTGCTACAGGTTACCCAAACAGGAAGACTGAGTGGATGAAGCCCTCTACAAATAAGAGCAACCTCATGTTCACAAGGCCTCATCTTCATGGGGGACTTCAGCCACCCTGTATCTGTTGGAGAGGCAAGACAGCAGGGTGTAAGCAATTCAGGAGGTTCCTGGAATGCGTTAAGAACTTTTCCAGAAAGCTAATTGCATCATGGGCTGCATCAAAAGAGGCGTGACCAGCAGGTCTCCCCCTCCATTCTGCTCTTGTGACACCACCTGGAGTACTGTGTCCAGCTCTGTGTCCCCAATGATCATAGAGCAAGTCCAGAGGAGGGCTACAAATATCAGAAGGGTGGAGCACCTCTCCTATGATTTCTTACAAGAGTGTGTAGTGATAGAACAAGGGTTAGTGGCTTTAAACTGAAAGATGCTAGGTTTAGATTAGGTATGGGATGAAATTCTTTACTGTGAGGGTGGTGAAGCACTGGAACAGCTTGCCAGAGAAGCTGTGAATGCCTCTTCCCTGGAAGTGTTCAAAGACAGGCTGGATGGAGCTATGAGCAGCCGGGTCTAGCGGATGGCAGGGATGTTGGAACTGAATGTCCTTTAGAGTCCCTTTCAACCCAAGCCATTCATGAGAGGAAAAAAATTAAAGACCAGAAGCTTTTAAGAGATCTGACCACACATGGCAAAAAATGGAAAATCTGGTATTTTCTACCTGGATTTGGCATGTGTGTTGGTGAGCGGGTTATACTCTCTTCACGCCTGTTTGTCTCTAAAATGGGACTAATAGCACTTAACTATCTCACAAAGGTCTTGTGGGGCTTAATTAATTCATGTTTTTGTAAAATGCTTTGAAAATATAAGCTAGTGTGTGCTAATTATTATTGTTGTTTTTTAAGATGTGCTGCTGTCTAACTTCCCCAAATATTCACGGTTTTTGTCTGGTGCTAGATCCTAGTTAAAGATAACTTTTTAAAAATACACACTCCTTTCTGTAAAATCCCTTTCGATGATTCTGATTGCATGAGATGAGTGCGCTTCTACTGAATGATGAAGCTATGCTCAACTTTTATATGTCTCTGTAAAGAAGGTTCAGTAAAACCCTTATCTTCACACTGCAGTGTATAGCACAGTTGACCCACATTTTTTTATAGCATTTGGGCAGAATCCTGGACCTGCTGTGATTGTGGCTGAAACTGTCCCTTATCAGATAATTCAAGAAATTGCACAGGCCAGGTAAAAACCCTGTTTGTAGTAGACACTGTTTGTAGTAGACACTGTTTGAGATAAGTAGGAGCCATGGATAGAAATGGTACATTAATGCCATCCCAGAGGAGCTGCAATAGCAGCATGAGGAATCAAAAGATTTATGATAAATACTACTTATCACAGAGCTGCAAATGAGATAATTTTCATTATAAGGGCAATTTTTTTCTGTACCACTGGCAAGTCTTAACAAAAAATCTAGCCAAATGGGGTATGTCTCTGTGCTCATTCACACAGCTGACTATAATCCCAGCAAGACCTTCCTGCCTACAGCAGCAGTTTGGAAATAACTATTTCTCTCCAAAGCATTTTGAGCATGTGTTCAGATAGTACTATATCCTGTCTCCATCTGATGGGGGTGTTGAGAACTCTCTGCATGACTCAGAAACTCCTTTTCTGTCATCAGGAGTACAAGGTGTCCATTTCACCTCTTTGTTCTGCTTTGGTTTTTCTCCCTTTGTTCTCATATAGGAACTCCTGATCAAACTCTTTAATGGAACAGATTGGTTGACCACGGGGTCAGGTCTTTTCTGCTTGTGAGACAAGAAAGAAATGTGGAGATAAGAACTGGACTGCAGGTCCTCTATTTTTAAGGAGCCAATGTGTCATTGAAGGGGGTTTTTTCCAAATCACTTGTTCAGGAATAAAAACTAGCAAGGAGAACTTCCTTCACAAATATTTTTTAAACTAAGATCCTTTGTTGTTTGTAAGATATCCTTAATTTGCATAATTTTAATTCAGTCTTAAAGAAGAGGGGAAGCAATATATTTATTATGCAGAAATAGATTGGCTTTATTTTATTATGATTTTAAATTTTCTACCAGTCTACAGATAAAACTTCCTTGTATGTCTCTATTGCTAATTGTTACATTCCATAAAAATTTACTCTTTTACCAGACTTACTAAAGTTCTTTTGTTCCTTTCTTGCATGCTTGCTTTTTCTCTTCTTTCCTTGTGTCTTCCCCAGTCCTTACGGGTCCATTGTTCCTTACAGTAACACCTGGACCTCACCCTCCAAGTTTCCCTTTCCAGTGCCTTCCCTGATTTGTGTGTCAGAGATGAGCTGTGGAACAGCCCATGCTGGCAGCAATACTGTACTCCTAAGCAATGGGATAGTGAGCTTGCTCAGGTATGTTTGAATAGTGAATTTAGCTGATGTCCTTGGCCTGGTCATTTTGGTCAGTCATAGTTACATATCTACATCTGTTAAATGAAGCCTTAGATTTTTCTCAGCCTGAGCATTCATCTAGGTTGCCCCAAGTATTTTGTCTTAACTGGGACAGTCCTGCACTTAACACATCTAATTTTTCTGTGCAGGGGGAGAATTAGAAATGTTCTCTGTATGGGCTGGCTTTCACAACATGGGATTTTTCTTTCTGTTGCTTGTCACTTCACATTTTTATTTGTCCAAAGTGTGCTGCCAGAGATGGGGGAGAGAAATTTTCCCTTTTACCTGGTGCATGGTGCCACCTGGCTCAAACTGGTCCTTGCAGGTTAGCAGGGAGCACACCACATCTGTTGAGATCCCCAAACATACCTTGGCTTATGAATTCCATGGAGATCTTGCTTCTGTTCTTTTTCTTTTCATGTGTTTTGCCCATGTGAAAGAGATGTTCTTCTCGAAGAATACGACTGGGTACAAATTTCCAGAGACACGCCTCTGGAGTGGGAGAAGCAATGGCCCTTGAAGCCCTTCCTCCTGGGCTACAAATTGATTTCTGTCTTTCCAAAGACTACAGTTTGTGTTTTTCTTGATTTTCCAGTACCAGACATTATTGCAAGGTGCAGGATTTACCAGCTGGGCAGCATTGTCTGTTGGGGGTGCAGTAGGTGCTGCACGTTTGAGCAGATCATACATGGCACGTTAATTATGCTGCTGACAGTCTTGGCATTTGGAATGCCTTGGTTTTCCTCCTTTGACAGTCTCTAAAGGTCCCCGCTGTCACATCTCTGACTGACAGGACTGAAGACAACATATCCCTGTGGGCTTGCATTTTTCTGTTAGGTATTCAGTAATGGCAGGGATGGGAAGCTCTCTTCCTGTGACATTTCTATTGCTCTGGCTCCTTAGGGAGTACCTGAACTCTGCACCGTCTGTAACATGGTTTTGGTGGGAGCTTTGTTGTGAAGGTCGTGTGGTTGCCTTGAGAAGTACCTCACTGGTGTCTGAATGTCTTGGAGGAACTGAGTCTTTTCACATGCAAAGAGAGCCTCTGTAACAACGAGTGACCTGCCTGTCTGCAGTGTTCTGTATGGATTTAAGAGGCACCTCTAGTCTGAACCAGAATGTCAATTCTCATCACTTCTCCTTGATCTCCTTTTGGGCTTCCACAGTTGTCCAGACCTCTAAGACCTTCTTCATTTCTACAGGCTGCCATTCCTTTAGAAGTTCTTTGGCCATTAAAAAACCCCTCTCTCTTCTGCTTAGTACCATACTGTTGGTATAAGGACTTTTCCTCACCTTGAGTGGTACATTGTTCTGGAGAAAGGCAGAGGCAGTTTGAGGTAAGTGCGAAGAAGATATATCCAGCTTTCACTGGGAGTTATTAAAGGAGCCACAGTGAGCCCTCTTGTATTAGCCCTGCACCACGGGGGTTTTGTTAAATGCTTTTACAGGTAAAGAGGGTAAGCTTAGTAGAGAGAAAAAAACCCCAAAGCCAAATAAATATGCATGGAACATAATTTCTCTTATTCAAGTGTGAATCACTGTGAATTCTACCATTGAAGAGCAGGCAGCTCTGGCAAGGATTTTCTGTGCCAAGGTTAGTGCTGCATCCTCTCTTGCCACTTAACTCTAATGGAACTTGTTTCTGTCTTGAATTATCCAGTGTGATGCTACCTGGGGACTCAGTGGTGTTGGTCGCCAGGAAACAAAGCAAAACCATCTTCCTCTTATTACTTTCCTTTGCAAGCTGTTGGATAAGTTCAGCTTTGAGACGAGGGGGAGTAAAGAGAACAGAAATAGAAGGATGGAGGCTTTTACTGTAAAATAGAGATGTCATCTTCAGATAACAAGAAGCCATTTCCTTCAAAACTTCGTCTTCATCTGTAGATAATAGGAAATATGGCTTCTACCTTTCTTTTCTTAAGAAAGTGAAAGATTGTGCAGTGGTTAAGAAGGAAAAAAGGAGAAGGCATTTATATATCTCGGCACAAATATGACAAGCCTGTGGAAAGGGTACTAGGCAGCTGTCAGAAATGCAGGCTTAAGACAAAAATGCCTGTCCAAACTCCCTTCACAAAAAACCCCGCTGCTCTAAGAAGCTGCTTCTTATTGTATCATGCTCTGTGGGGATCTGAAATGTATCTGTTTCACGTTGATTAACAGCAAGTCCTTTCCAATTGATTGTTCTTTGAAAAATGTCAGACAGTACTTTGCATTAGCTGAGATCTGCCAGTTGCTTTTCCTTTTTCCTCTATGTCATGACTCTGTCCAGGACTTCTAGCTGTAAATAAAAGCAGAGAGACTGTCTGACTGCTGGGGCGTGTGAAAATATGAGCGGGACTCCCTTTCAGTGCACTATGAATAAAAAAATCATTATCCCTACTTATCTATCAAAGGCTATGGAGAGTTCAAATCTGAACTGTAAGTATGTGTATATAGTTTTATGTCATATTTTTGCTATTCAGATAATGTTTTCCATATGTTTTCAAAGCTTTATACTATCTTCTGTCCCCCTCCGGTTCTCCTGTGATAAATGAGTAACAAAACTAGATGTTTTTCAGCTGCATGTCTCAAATCACTATGCTGATGTCTTAAAGACCAGCTCCATTTTACAGATATTTTCTCTACACTAGAAGTAGAGTTGGTCCAAGCAGTAAAATTGGAACTTAAGAAATCCTTACAGAACTCTGGAAAACATCAGACTAGACTGCCTGTCTCTTGACAAGGTGTTTACAGGGCAGAAAACTGCCTTCAAGTGCCTCTTCTGTGCACCATAGGTGATAGTGAATGTTAGATCCTCAAGAATACCCAAATACCCCATTTTTCCCTGCCTTGCAAATGGGTATTGGGCCTCTTAATGTCACTGGGCTCTGGCCCCATTGGCTTCATGCCCCAGTTATGTTCTGCTGCTTTCAAGGTTTCCAATGTATAGTGAAATATTGGAGTGTGTAAGGCCTGCTCCAATTTTGGACAAAGAAGCCAGCAGATGAGGTAAATACAGGTAGATAAACATGAGAAATAAAATGGTGGATTATCTGGGTATTTCACTCAACTGGAATAATCACCAGTTAAAACCAGAAAGACTTCCTGCTGGCCACCAGCCTTTTGCTGGATGTGTTTCACTACTAGCTGTGTCCAGTCAGTGAGTTCACACAAAAGCTTATTCTCATGGTGGTAGGGGACAAGGAAGAGAAATGGCCAAAGCTAGTGGGTTGGCACTCACCTACTGACCTTGATTGTCTCAGCCTGCCTTGCCCTAACCTTGAAGGGAAAGCAGCAGAGGGAAGCCTGAATGGGTTCTTGGCCTCTTTTGCTGAAAACTTGCCACTCTGGAAGGTGAGTCCTGTGCTCTGCAGGAAACATAAGTGTGGAAATGTGGCTTATGAGCAAAGTCTAGAAGAACTGAGTTTGTCTTGTTTAGGGGAAACAACAGAGGGACAAAGAGGTAAATATGAAACGTGCTGAAGAGGAGGGGGATTTTTGTGGGCTGCTTTCTAGTCTAGCTAGGACAGGAGGTTATGGACTTAAATGTCAACGGAGGAGATTTGTGCTAGTCTGAATAAAAGCTTCCTTACAGTATGCATTGCTTCACGACACAGGTCACATTGCTTTCTTAGCAGCACACTGGCTCCCCAGCTGCAAACCATCTGTGCTGCCCACTGACAAACCCGGAGGTGATAAAAACTAAAATATTTTAACTAACTGTGCATGGACGTTCTGCTCCCCTACGTGCTATGTGCCCTTCAGTCACCTGCTGCCAAGACAGACACACAGAGCTTCTCTCTGAACTGCTTTAATTAATATGTGCCTGCTCTATATTTTTATAGCTCTTAAAAACTATCTGCGAGTGGTATCTTGTATCAGAGGGAGGTTTTATATCACTGATGAAACTTGCTATTGCTACTGCTGAGGAGGTGACCTTGGCACGTGTTCCCTCCCCTTCTCTCCTCACACTATGTGTTAACACCACACTTGGTACTTCCAGTCAAATGCTTCAGAAAAGGACACAGAAGCCAAATGAGGAATTTTTTTTAATGCAACTTAATAGCTTTCCAAAAATCCCTGCTTCCTTGAGAAAAATTACAAAACCAGACCTCCAGGCCTAAACATTCTCTTCCCAAAGTATGTCTTCATGTTTTTTTACATCTCAGAACTTCACGTAGGAGAGACAATGGAGTCAGTAACCTCACCAGCCTTATTTTTCTCTAAAATTCCTGAGAGTTTGCTGGGGAGATTTCACCCCCACCCCATGAAATTAAATGGAACTGCTGTACAAAGAAACAAATGGTGCTGGAATCAAGATGGGAAATACATGCCAGTAAAACCAGCATGACTTTCTCACTTGCATCCTGAACAGAGATGAAGGGGAAAGCCTGAAAAATACAATCAACTTGAAGGGAATTCCAAAATCTGTGGGGTGCTGTATGTTAGGCACACTACCAAAAAAAAATAAAAATATAATACCCCATATGATCCATGAGGACAAGGATAGACATATAGGAATTGCTGTGGTGGACTGAAGCCAAAGTCTAGTTAGTTCAAGACAGTTTCACTGACCTTTTGAGTCAGTAGTGTGAGCTTGGTTCTCACCAGGTAGTTGGTTTTTCACACTTCATGTTTTCAGGGTGAAAATTGACTGCTATTTCATGTGGTAGTTTGAGGGAAGCTAGGCAGAATTTTTTTGAACAAGCCTTCTATCACCAAGATATGGTGCAGTGCCTGCTTTGCTGGGGCTGAGCTGCATGGCCAGCAGGATTTAATTTCACCTTTCCCTATAAATACTCAGCAGTGAGTAGACTCTCAATGAGTTGCCTGTCTGAAAAATGTCAGCTCAAGTGACTGTACGTGTTTTTGCCAACACGATTTCCCAAACTACATTTAGGGTTTGATGAGGGAGGAGAAAGTCCCTATGATACAATATTGCCTCAGTTTGCTTCAGAAAGACTCCTGCACAGACACACTCTCGGTTAGTTAACAGAGCATTTTACAAGGAAGAACTTCAAAGTCTACACCACACAGAGTGAACTTTGAAGTATTCTATGCTCTAGCTGACTCTTTGTCTCTGTAAAGGATGTGGAATGCAGAGAGTAATGGTAAACTTGGAGAGACTGTGGATTCAGTGCTCTAGGTGTGCTGATTGGGTAAGGAAGAAAGGGGCTTCTCCACCCTCCTTCCTGTATTTGTCAGTGGATTGTGGTGGTAGTGACATCAAAAGATGTTGGGGAACATTTTCAGAAACATGTAACCAGACTTCCCAATTTCAAGATGTGGCAGAGGAGTAGAAACTCATTCTATGCATGCTAACCTCACTGCTCTACAGATTTGACATGAAGGAGACAAAAAAGGCATTAGAGCTGCTTTTGTGGTCCTTATTGCTCCTGCTGAAACTGCCTGCCTGTCAACAGCTGCACTGTGTGCACAAGGTGCTTGCAAGGTAGCTGGATGATGAGCTGGCTGGGGAGATGGACATTAGTGGCAAGGAGACACATGAACAGGTATCATTTGTTCAGGCTTGAGGAACACCATGGCTGTGTCTTCAGCTGTGAAGTACTTAAATGTTAATGGTCCTCACTGGCTGTGGCCTGTTAATGCCCACTGAGATGTTTTGAGGGACTTATTTTCTAAGCTAGTACAGACCATCTGAAGAGAACCCTTTGGATGCATCTGTCTTTGTCATGATAGGCAAAAATTCAGACCTCGCTTGCATAGTATTAATTATTATTTTGATTGGAGGTGGACTTTTGGATGGTCTTTTTGTTTATCTAACTGAAATGTTACCTGATGCTGTCAAGTGGGTGCAAAGGCCTGTTTTGTGTTTATGGCTTGTTGCCCTGGCAATGTCATGCTATTAACACCTTGAATCCAGCAGCAGGCCATCCTGAGGAAGCTGCACTGCTATCAGTATACTAAAGCAGTATTACTTTTGTATCGACAAGCTCCTCTCTTTTTTAACAGTGAATGGTAGTAGTAAGTAAATTATAATTTTCTGACAAAAGAGAATAAAAGGCAAGACATCTGTGTGTCTCCATCTCAGGCTACAGGCTATGTGCATTTATGCACCCCTGGCAGCCTAGATTCCTGCTGAGACACAGCAACCTGCTACAAAGGAGCCTCCTAGGGAATTGGGCACTGGAATGTCACCAAACTGAGGTGGAAAGTTGTCACATCATTGGGGGCCAGCAGGAGCAGAGGAGTAAGAGACAATACCAGGGAATGGACCTCTTGACTTCAGTCATTGCAGACCTCACAATTTCAGCTGTTGCTCCTGTTCCCTGTTAATTTCATATCAAGGAGACCCAAAACATACCCAATGAATGTAGGAAATGTATCACTGCTCCTTCAGACAGCTCCCATGGGGAGGTCTGTTCTTCTCATTTCTAAAACCTCAAGTCCTTGGAAAGGGGTGCTGCCTCAGCAGCTGAGCTCATGCTTCAGCAGGTGGGGTGGTTTTAGGGTATTGCACCTCAAGTGCAGCACAGCTGGAAACAGGTAACAGGGATGGAAAAAATGACTCCCGAATGCAGCAGAATAGTTGGGAGCTAGGGAACAAAAATAGACTGCTATTGGGGCATTTTGAGGAGACCAAGCTGCTGAACAGGATTTTCAGAGCCACAGCTGATCAATCTTTAGAGATGGGAGGAAAGGTCTTTCCTTAAGGTGTGTCTCTTGTGTCCCAGTTCTTCATTTCTGACCTCTCTTGCATCTATAAACTATATTCTGAATCTTGCTCAAAGCTGAGAAATCTTGACTTCAATAAATCCATATCCAAAGCATGATGTGTGGGCTGAGGTCAAGAAATTACAAATTCAGCAGAGATATAAAATAAAAAGTACCATCAAACCCTTCTAAATCTCAGTGCAATGGCTATAGCTCATTTATTGACTTCTGCTCAGTCTGGGGGCAAAAAAATGAATGTACACAGTCTGCCTCAGTTCAGTCTATGGAAGACAGTGCCAGGTCACTGATTTCAATGTTTTATTAGTGAAAGAAGTGCATATGAGCCAAAAATTAATTACAGGTTTTGTTATTTATGCTGTAGTGGCTGGTGGTCTAAATATGGATGGAAATTTGGGTGAGCCCCAGCTCATGATGAATGGACAATGACCTAATAGTCTGATGTCATCACAAATCATTTCTGTTGCAGATGATTTGAAACAACTTCAGATTTAGATTAATATGGTGCTAGTTGCACCCCAGATAGCAGATGGTCTGTCATTATTTTTCTTCTCGCATGTGACTCCAGATTCACCAAATCTTTGTAAGGCACTTTGTTCTGTTTTATCTTCAGTAAGAGCAATCCACTTTCTATTTTCCCTCTTCTTCCATACCATACAACTAACATTAATTTGCTTTCTTAACTGGACTCCTTCCTCTTTACAGCAGACTTGTTCTGAAGCAGCCAGTGCAGCACTGAGTGTGCCTGGGAGGGGAACAGCCTCCTGGATTTTCCCTGCGGGACACCTGACTGAAGAATTCCTAGTTTTCTCTAAAATCACTCCTCTGGCAGGCAGTTTCTCCCTCTGAGACTCTGTGAGGCTGGACTTTTAATTTCTAGATCCAACTGAAATGGTCCTGGATATTTTTCATTGTGATTCCCATTTGACATTCTCAGCTTTACCGGTTCAGAACTTCAATTTCCCACTTCCTTGCACCACAGAGGGCCTTCAACCTGTGATATATGTTTTCTATCTAAGACTAGATTTCTGCTAGCAAGCAGAAAACACACCTCTTCCTTCACTGTTGATCACACTCTTACTTGGATTATTCTAAGCTCTTTTTTTATTGATCCAGGTGCTATGAAGAACATGAAGAAGGATAAGGCAGGTGGAACATTTGTTTCTCCCTGCTTAGGGAGGTTGCAGAAATTCCTGAGGGCTGGAAAGGTGTCAAAGCAAGCTCATCCTTCAGAGTTTGTTTGGGGGCCAAACATCCCTGTGAGTCACATCTGTCCTGTTGAGCTGCTTCCTGCACATGATGATAAAGAGAACCTGGTGCCTCCTTCACTCTATGTCTGCTGCATTCTGCTGCCCCTGGGGCTGCCGAGTAGGGAAGAGCTGCCTCCCCTCTCTGGAGATAGATACTATAGAGATAGCTGCCATCTCTGGCAGCTGACACTGCCCAGCTGAGGCAGGAGCACAGCACTTAAGAGCCCATGACATGCTGTGATGGTGGAGTCTGAGCTTGCTCTGTGCTGGAGTTTGGACAAAGCCTGCCTGGCTGAATTGGCTGCTTGGAGCAGAAACAAAGCCAGGCAATGAAGCAGGAAAGACCAGTATGACACTTATGCATGGCAGCATAACTGTTGGCAGACTGAGATTGCATGTGCTGTACATGGGACTTTAAAACTTGGACCTATTGATACAGTTATTTCTGTCTGTATAGATTTTACTGCAGTAAAATAACCTTTAAGTGTACTTCACTATGCCATGAAGCAATATGGTTATAATTGTTGCACAGGGCCTTTTTCATCCTCTGTCTGTGGGGAAGGGTATGCTGCAGTGGACACATTTGTAAAGGAATTATTTATTTGCAAGATAAATTTCTTGGATCTTGCACATTTCTCAGCTCTTGCCGTGACCTTCAAACAGAAATGGTTAGGCTTGCAATGGTTCTTAACTCCTGTGGGAGACATTTTCCTCATCTTCAGCCAGCACCAGAGAAAGTGGTATCTGCTGCAAACTTGAGTTAGATTTGAAATAAATCTAAGGGTGTGAAACACATGTGCATGCCTGTATATGCATGTCAAGATGTATCTCTGCATCTGAAAATGCTGCAGTGATGTGCTGAGCGTCTCTGCAGACATGCAAGTGTTCCAATCAGCGTACCCCTTCCATTCACAGTGGCTTAAGCATTTTCTCTCATTTCTCACTCCTTTTTTTGGCTGCTGTGCTCCACAGTGACAGCTCTTCATTGCCAAACCATGCATTCAGGTACTGAAGATAATTACGAGGAAAAATTAGGGGTAATTTTTTAAATTGTGAAATTTTTTACTTCGTAATTCCCATCCCCCTTCTATGTGAAAGTGGTGGAGGCCATTTTGTTCAGCACATCTATATCGTTTACCTTTAGGGGAGGGATAAAAATATTTGTCCTAAAATGTGAATATTTAAAGAAGTACTTTCTGAAGTCATGGAAAAGACAGCAGCTCCATTTCTGCAAGAGCTTCAGAAGAATTTAGCAGCATGTTTGTGGAAGCTTAGCAATACCTGGATTACTGTTTATAGAAGGGGATGCTGCCAGGCTCCGACTGTGCATCTTATTCTTCAAGCAGAAGTGGTGTCATACTGAAAGAGTTGCCAGTGTGCTGCCCTGTGAAGCCCCTGTGCCTTTCAGACTGATACAGCTGCTTGCTGGCCTGATGTAGGTCAGCAGCTCTTAGTGGTTGGAATTCCATCAAAGCTGTCATTTCAGTAAATACTCCCACCATCCTTGAGGTCTGGTTCACCCACCTCCCTGGAAGTAAAGGTGTTCCAACAGAACACAGAGGGAAATGGTAGAAACTTATAAATATTTAATATTACTTTGATCTGCCTGGACTGTGCTCCTGACATTACAGGGATGCCTGATGTCCTCTGAACTCCAACCCCTTTCCTGGCTTTTTTACACATTCCAGGTTTTACCTGGAGATGGACCTGGATCCCAGTATGCAGATTATGGTATCAGGCTCACTGAAACAGCACTGCAGTGCCTCTGGAGTTGATTGATCCATGGCTCCTATTTCTGGCCTCCCTTCAGTCTAGAGTTTCTCATGCTTAGTGCCAGGGCTGGAATGTTTTGGAAACTTTTCCATTAATTATCCAAGCTATTTTCAGCGATAGAGCTTCAAAAATAAATATATTGCTGTGATTTTCAGGAAAGCTAAACATTTTTCATTGCACTCCATTCAAACCCAGTCTGCTGTGCAGGGTGCAAGCTCCTTTTATGGGATGTGTGAGAAACTGGGTTGGATGTTTTTCACAGGTTATTTCCCAGATTGTTGTGTTTTCACATGAAATTCCTCTGTAGTGGAAGACAGGAGTTTCATCTTTTTGCCAGATGAGCATTTCAAACTGCTTCTCCTTTGCAGCCAAGAGGACTGTTACGAGCACTAACCTGGTAGCTACACTGAGCTGTAAAATCTTTGAATTTCTATGAGGATTAAATTGCAGTCCAAGTCATAGTCTGGGCTGTGATGGGATGCCAGTAAAGAAGAGCAAATTGTCCTAATAGAGAGATTTTTATTGTTAATTAATTCTGAGCACCAGAAAAAATGCTACATGCTTTACCATGAAGGTGGGAAATAAATCTCTGTCCTAGCAAAGATGCAACAAGGTAGTGAAGCAAATGACTTGGGGCAAGAAAAGGAGATAAGAAAAGTAGGTAGGAGGGAGAGCAAAAATTTGTATCAGGCTCATAAAGTCAATCAGGTTGATTATATATGAATCTTCTAGTTAATAAGTTGTATTAGTATGTAATTATTACTCCTTAAATATTTATTCTGGTTTTTACACTTCTAAAAGGTTATATGAACTTTGAGCATTTTTCTGGGCTGTTGATCACTGCTGCCTGATTCTACCAAAATTCCATTCCTCACTGAGGCCCACCTTCTCTTGTGGTGACAGACTGGGGGGTTACCTGGCTTAGAAGGGATTAATGGCACCATCTCCCAGCCAAACACTCTGAAGACTTTCCTGAGTCTTACTGTCAAAGCAGATTCCTCTTGCCATTGTTTGCCTTTTAGCAGATGTTTTTCTCTTCATACTTGAAGAGCTCGAGTGCAGCAGGTAACTGTTAATAACATCTTATTGTGAAGTCTTCTCTATACTCTCACTTTCCTTTAAGAAACATGCTCCTGAAATTATGTTAAGATTACAGTGACCTTAACAGCACTTAAGACAATGTTTAAGTGTACAATTTAAAACTACTGAAATCCTGTTTCCCAGTTAACTCTGTGAGATTTCCCTTAGCTTGGCTCTGGGTTGCTGCCCTCCACCACCTCACTTGTTTACATGCTGGCCAGAAACTAGAGTCTGGAAGACATTTCAGTCCTGGTCAGCATATGTGACACCCCGGACACCTTGTCTTCTGTGAAATGCAGAACTAATTGGCATCTACCATCTGTACCTATTCTGACTGGGCATCAGGACAAATTAAGCCACTCCTAGGAGTGCAATCTATCTGACTGGCCTTTTTATGGTCCCTGAGGCAATAAAGGTCTGGAGAATACTTGAACAATGTCTAGCTCTAGGCAGAGCATCAAGACAAGCTGCTGGACTTCTGGTGCACCTTGTGGTTTCTCAGTGGTGTCTGAGGCCAGGGATGTGGAGGGTGATATATGACCTGAGGCACAGCAATATGGATTTTCAGAAGCCCACACACACCCCCATGCCCTCTGACCAGTATAAGAAAACTTTTTCAGACAAGGAGAGTACTTCAGGCAGTGCAGAAAATTGGCCAATGTAGATGAGTCATGAAGATAACATTTTTATTTTTCTTTTCAACAGCTGCATGGTGGAGGATGATGGCACACTGTCATCTTGGCATTACAGTATGGGTGAACATGTCTCAGAGGGTTATAGGGGTAAGATCTGGATCTGGTAAAGAGCATGGTGAGATGTCATGGTCAGACTGACAGAGGTGCCTCTCATCCATTGTGGGTCAAGACCTTCAGCTCTTTCTGCTCATTGAAACAAATATTTTCCCTTCCCCCTCTTTTTCTTGCATTTAAATCAGGCATGAGCTGTGAGTCTTCTCCCTTCAATCGCTTTCACCCACTCCCACCAAACTCTTCCTGACCTGGAAGAAGACCACAGCCCCTGCTTGGCTTGGGAAAAGATCAGGAGCTTCACCAGGGAGGGTGAGTGTCCAGCATAGGGGTGAGCCAGAGGAAGGAGTCACCCAGTGACAGCAAGTTCAGAGAAAACCATCCTAAGATGTCTCACCTCCTTTACACCCTGCTTTGTCCATGCAAGAGGAGCTCTCTGAAGAGTGATCTTTTATGAAAAATCCCTGAAAAGTCCCTGAACTGGGGGTGCTCTTCCCTAGATGCAAGGTGGAGCTCAGCTCCTGGCTGGCTGTGGGGAAGCAGAGCTGCCTCTCTTTGAGCAAGCCTTCTCATCCCATCTCATCATCATAACATCATAACATCGTTTCTCTCTGGAGCATGACCTGCTTCAGCCCCTGAACTCTAATGCTAATTTTCTTCAAATGTTTTTAGCTAAACTCTGGATGAATTTACTCAAGCAGTTTCCAGAGTCCAGACAGAACTTATGTTAATGTTTCAGATGGCACTTCCTCTGCCTGGAGGCCACAAATACAGCAGACCTAATTTCTCAGATCAGAGTAGTACTAGGAAAAAACTTTTTGGTGTTCTCCAGATGTTTCATAGTTGAAAGCTCAGCCACGTTTTAAGTCAGATGACTGCAAAAATATGTACTGTGTCTCACCATAACTATAAAGCAGCCACACTTCATTTTTCTGAAGACAAATCTGGATGATGCTTGTCTTTTCCCCTGCAATAATGTTTATCTCAATTTTATCTTGTCAATGTGAAACACCAGGTCTGTTCTCCTAGATGATATGACCTAATCCATCAGCCAAAGACAAAACTGGCTTCTTAAGAGCACCTTTTAATATTCATGCCCTCAGGAGATCTCTTTTCATTGAAGGTGATGCTGGTTAGGGCCTTGGTATTTATAAATAAAATAAGGTTCTTAAACCCCATACAAAATTCTTCTTTTAGCTGGTTACATTCCTCCTCTTGTACCATATCTTTATTATTCACCATATACTTAGTTTATGCTTATGCTAAAAAAACAGCCTCCTGGGTTGTCACAAGGTCCCTTATTCAACTATATGAAAATACATTTGAAAACAAAATAAGAAAATACTTAACATCTCTATGATGGAAATGGAAAAGAACAAATGTGATGATAAGATCCCATAATTCTATGTGAGGTTTGAATAATTTTGATTTGTTTAGTTTATTATATTATGTTTCTCAGGTCACTTCTCTTAGGGCATTTATTGAATAGTTGATGCTTTTGTAAAGATCAGGACTGAAGTATTTATTATTACTGTTAATATTCATTGTATGTATACATTGCCATTTGTGTGGTGTAGCTATCTCCATGCCAGACTGCTTCTGGTATTCTTTTCTCTCTGAGCCGGTGCTAATATCTGCATGCAGCACTGCAGCTTACAATATAGCTATACCTGAACTGAACAATTTATATTGTCAGAGATCCCTGTAGAACATAAGGTTAGAATGTTGTCTTTTAAAAGAAAGATGAGATTCTGGAGCAAAGCTTGGTGGTTAGAAATGAAGTCATTTCAAGTTCTGGCTGCAGAAAACGTAACCTTCAGTACTAATAGCTTGGACCTGCAAGCTAGTAATCCTACAGTGGGGTGTCTGGGCCCTGGAGATGAAACATTGCTGCAGAGACACTTTCAAAGCATGTATAAGCTTGGGGCTGTGTAAGTACATGCTTTTTCTGCTGGAACTGTGTTGAAGGTCCTGTTTCCTTCAGGTCAAGTAGCTCTAGTGCCCCAGCTAGCACCTCCTAACACTTTTCAGCTCAAATAGGTCCCAAAGCTTAGGCAGAATAAATAAAGGACCTCTGCAAATCTGGTTTGTCTGTGCTGAACTGGATCTGCTGGCATGGTGAGCTGCTCTGCCACCAGCTCTGAGGGTAGTAACTTGGTGCTTTTGCTGTGCCCTTCACTGTGATTGTGGGCAAGAGCAGAGCTTCCCTACCCAGTACTCTGTATTTCTGCAGGAACAGACCCTGCTTTCTACTGCTCATTCCTGCAGAGAGAGGGGAGTAAAAACAAGTGCCCCCTAGGAGATAGACCTCTTGACCTGGCTTCTGTCTGGGACTCTGCTGAAGCTTACCTACAGAGCACTCTGCTCGTTTCTGAGACCTCCCCACATGCCACTCCTTGAGAGGCAATGGTGATTGCATGGCAGCTTATAGGGTGTGCTAGCGGGGTGGGGGCAACACGGGAAGAAAATGAATGGCTGCAGTGGAAAAGGGAAGCAGTGTGCTTGGAAAAGCAGGAGAAGGCATTCTGTTTAGTTCAAGCCTTGGGGCAGAGGATTTTCTCCTGTTTCACACAATAGTCTCCATTGCTGTTTGTGATCTGCTTTTCTGTAGTGAATCCCATCAAAACGTGAGAAAAATCTAAGAAGGACTCAAGCACAGTCTGGTATGACCTGCACAGTGGTGGAAGAGAAGACGCTCTGCCTGGCTCTGCTGTCACATAGATATGAACACATCTTACTCCCTGTCTTCTTCTTTTCTGAATCCTTGGTACAGCTCCTCTGCATGTCTTTCATGTCACTCTCCAGCCCAGCAGCTGCTGGATGCAAACCCACACAGGAGAGCAGATGCTCTTTTACTAGTAAGATTGTGACTGAAAATAGTGGGAGCCCATATTCCACAGGATGTGGACTGGGCAGCTTAGACTAATTATGTTTTTGTTGATCCCTTGGAAGACTTTGGTTTTGCCTTAAATGTCTCAAACTACCCCTTGCTACAGACTGTAACTAGTCAGCCTGGGAAGCTGTGTGTGGTTGACAGTCATTGGGGGAAGTACCTAGGAGGATGTGAGATGCTTTCTAACATTTTCTACATCAGGTATGCAGTTTGCTCTGCAGGGAGGTTGATGTGGAGCCACACTGCAGCCCTGGGAGGTGGTGGTCCTAGAAACAGCATTCTGCCCTGAGCGCCCACAGAACGGCTCTAACACGTAAGCTGTGCTATACTTCAAGAAACAAGCAGTGTGCAGGTAAATCTCAAAGGGCAATTTAGCAGGGCAGGTTGCAATTACACTTAGAGGAATTTGGTCAGGAGGAAAGTAGGACAAAAAGTTATTTAGAAGCCCTGATGACATTTTCGTTTTACCTTAATGCAAATACTCTAATCCCCTCATCGAGTGCCTTGGAAGCACCCACATTTTCTATCTAGTCCCGTTATCAGGTGCCTTGGAACCGCCTTTGTTTTCTAAACGTTTTCACTGTACGTTTCCTCGGTATCTCCTCTTGCTCTTGCAAACCTTAAAGCCGTAGTTGCACAACAGCAGCACTGTGCCTAAATGTCACTTGGTTTCACAAGCTCTGTTGTTTAAGCTGCCCTCGGGGCTGGATTCAGCGAGCTTTTTACCGCTACAGCTTTAGCAGTGCCCTGTAATGTGGCATTGTATCATCGTTGCCTCTCCAGGGCCATGCTTGTCCTCCCGCAGGGCTCGAAAGGCCTGTGCCAGCGTGTGACTGTGGCGTGTGGCAGCGGTGGGAGCGGGTGCTGGGGCAGCTCCCCTGCCGGCCCGAGAGCCTTGCTCCCGTCACCGCCACAGCTTCAGTGGGAGATGAGCTCATCTCCATGGAGCGGGTGCCTAGATCCCGTGTGCCGTGGGCTGACACGGTGTGTTCCCTGGCCGCCTGCCTTACGGGCACGACTGTGGCAGTACAGACACGAGTCCCACCGGGGCAGCGGTGCAGGCTGCTGTACTGCCCGCGTCCCAGCAGCATCTCCCCCGTGTCACCGCTCCCCGCCGCCCCGTCCCCGCTGCAGCTGGGCGCCCAGCGCATCCCCGTCGGCGGCCGGCCCCGCTCCCCGCGCCGGCCAGGCCGGCAGGAGGAGGAGCAGGGGGAGGCGCGGAGCCCTCCGCCCCCTGCGGCGGAGCGGGCCCGGCGTTAGGACCCGGCGGCGGCGGCTGGGCGGTGCGGGCCGGGGCCGGAGCGGTGCGGGGCGGGGGAGCCGCGCCGCCGCCGCCTCCTCCTCCTCTCCTCTTCTTCCTCCCGCAGCCGCCCCTGCCCGTCGAGGCAGCGCTCCCAGGCTCCCCCGGGGCGCTCGGCATGAGGAGGATCAGGGCTAATGCCATCGCCATCCTGACCGTCGCCTGGATCTTGGGCACTTTCTACTACTTATGGCAGGACAACAAGCCCCGCTCGGCGGCTGCCGGCAGGTCCGCCGGAGGCGGTAGCGGTGGCGCCCGGAGCGGGCAGAGGGCGGCCGGCAGGCTGGAGCTGCGCCGGGAGGAGAGGACCATCCCCTCATCGTGAGTGAGCGGCGGCCGCCAGCATCCCGTCCTGCCGGGCGGGGAGGATGCTCGGGGAGGGAGCCGCCGCGGCGGGCGCGGGGTGGCCTTTGCCTTCGGGTTGCTTTCTGTTTATTTTAGCATTCGTGCTTGTCACCATGGCAGCCGCTACAATCGGGGAGCAGGGTGGGCACTCTCGGTGAAATAGAGTAATGCCGTGGGTAAAGTGTTTGCGAGTTGTCTCCGCCGCTCTTAGCCCGGGCTTTGCTTCTCCGGCTGAGAGCGGCTGCCCTTGGCCGGGGAAAAAGGCGGGTGAAACAGCTGGAAGGTTTTTGGTTCAGAAGGTGCACACATACAGATATGTACACACACACACGCATGTACGTGATCCCAGTGCTTTCTTGTCAGGACCAGCTGAGAGCCGTGAACTCTCACAAGCCTTTCCTCCGGCCAGCTGGGCTCCGAGCATCGGGCCGGGGGCATGCGAGTGACTTAACAGCTGGTACCATCCTCTGCCTCGGACCCCTCCGCTTGGCTGCCAGATGGGGGACCTGGGCGCCACTCGGGACTTTTCGTCTCGTTTAAGCCAGAGGGAGCCGTCTGAGTCAGGCTCAGGCTAGGGTTTGGGCAGGGAGATAGCGAGAGCCCCCAGGGTTCGGTTCCTAACCCGAGGGCTGGTAGCAGTGCCCTGATGTGCTGCTTCAGTTTTATTGAAAGCCCCACACTCTGCCTTCCTTGGGTATCTGTAGGCTCGGTAGGGGGATAAAATTGAGCTCCTGACTTGAGGATGATGAGGACCTTTCTGGTGATTTGTCCTCCCTTCAGCCTGTATAATAGCATCAATAAAGCTCTCCCAACTCTAGGCAATCGCTTCATAAAAAATAAATCAGCCCCTGGAGCAAGAAGTGGCCCAGCAATACCATTCCCAGGAGTGATCCAGCCGAAGCTGTTCGGGAACTGCACTGTGTGTCACTCTTTGGCTGCGAATCCATTTGTCAGCTGGTTACGCACACATGGAAGCGAACAAAAGCAGCAGCCCGGTCAGAGTCAGAGCAGGGGCCAGGCGCCGGGGCTGCCTGCTTCCCTTCTTGGCTGGCACGGGAATTTTTTGGCCTGCGTCTCGCTTTTTCTCACCTGTAAAGCAGGGATGGGAAGTGTGTGTATAGGTGTTTGGGAAGCCCTGTAAATGTTAGGAAAATGCTGCCAGAGCAGTCCCAGCCCTCAGGCAGCAGAGTGGAAACTCTTCAGCTGATCCCTTGGCCATTGCTTGCAGCTGCTGAAACTCAATTTCAAGGCTGAGGTTCTTGGGCAGAGCACTTCTGTTACTTGCTGCTCGCTAGGGCTGGGGGCTTCTCAGGGCAGCTCAGGCTGCTCTGCTTTGGACCCTCTATGGAGCAGGACTCAGGAAATGGGTACGGTGAGGAGCTGTGTGCAAGTGCTGCTATTGCTGCAGCCTTTTGGGTGTACTGGGAAATGGTCTTTAGGCTGGCCAAAGCTGAGCTGAACAGACAGAGGATTTGGAGCGCTCCTGCTTTCTTGATTCCACCTTAGTGGCAGAAGAAGCTGCCCCTGAGCTGATTTCTTGTGTGAGCTTGAACATGCTGCTCTGGCAGTTTTATTTCTCAGTTCTCTGCTTATCCCTTCTGGTTTTTTATAGCATTTACTTTACTCCCTCTCAGAGGACTTGTGAGGTTACATGAATCCATATCGTCTGCCAAGCACCTTAAAATCCTCATGGGGAGGGTGCTGTGGCAGTGCCTCTCGTTGTTATATTGCTGCTGTTTGGGGGCAGTATGTGCTCATGGCTAACCACAAAGCCTCTCCTTACAAGATACAGTGCCACGCAACAGCCACTCCAAATCTGGTCCTTCTCTCAAAACCATGTAAATCATTCCAGCCCTGCTCCATGCCTGAAATCCCTTAGCAAGGAAAAATAGTCATCCTTTGCATCTTAATTCCCTCTGTAACTGGGGTCCCAGGATATGCCAGCCCTCCCAGTAGGGCTCTCAGTAGCAGCTGAGATGAAGGAGGACCCTCTCCTGATGCACCTGGCAGTGGGGCATGGTGGAAATTTCAAATCCTGACCTGCCGTGGTGTATTTGCATAGCGAAGGGAAACAGGAAGGGTTTGTGGTGTGTGGGCTTTCCCTCATGCATGCAGGTTTCCCAAGGGTTTGGTGGGTTGCCGTGAGAGGCAAGGTGGTAAAATGCAGTATGTGTACTCCTGTAACTAAGCAGTGCTGAAGCTGTGGGGAGCCTAACAGGCTTAGCAGTGATGTGCACAGTGAGGTGTGCCAGCCTTGGCCTCTGCCTGTGCTGCTGGGGGCAGAAGCAGGGAAGCGACTGCGTGTGGGCACGGGGCAGGAGGGTTGGTGGAGCTCTGGGGACGTGGCATCTAGCAGGGTGGGAGCAGTGGGTGTCGTGTCTGAGCTGCGTGTGTGAGCCCGAGGGCTGGCCCGGCCGGGGCAGCAGCTGTGCCGCTCCTCAGCTTGCGGCCGGCTTTGTTCCCCGGCGCAGCCCACCATCCTCTCCCAGCCAGCTCGGGAAATGCGCCCGTTCTGTTGCCCCGCTGGAGAAATAACGAATCCAGAGAAGCAGCTGTCCTTTGGCAGCACAGAGCCCTCAGCTCTGAGTTCATTCCCCTCCAAGTCAGAGTATTTGACTTAATGTATGATGGCGGTCATGTATAAGGGGAGCTGTGCCTGCGCTCTGTGTGCTTTGCTATCCCTTGGCATTCTGCAGAGCTCATCTGAGATGAGCTGCCCATTTTATCCAGCTTCTGGTTTCCTCTGCTCTGCACGAGTGATGGTGTTGGAGTTCAGGTTTGGGCTCATCTGCAAATAAGGGTGACTCATGTGACTTATGGGTCTCTGGAAAAATATTTGTTCAGTTTTCTAAAATTGGCTGCTTTTCTGTCTGGGAAAAAGAAAAAACCCCTTTCTTTTGGATAAGTGGTTCCAAGAATTCTGCTTTCGCATCTATGGTATGACATTTCAAATCCTGGGCAGGTGAAGGTGTATTGCATGGGTGTAAAAACTGAAATACTTTCTGGGCTTGTGCTTTTCTTCTTTATTCTCTCTTAATGTGAAGAATAAAAATCACCTCAGGTAAACACTGTAATCAACTGCAAGTGTCAGCTTGAAACTGTTTTTTATTTGTTAACGTCATATTTATTAGCACAACTTTGAACTTAAATTCTGTATGTCTGATTCCTGGAGTCAGCAGGGAAGTCTTTGAATACTTAAGCTGGGGCATGGAGCTGTCAGAGATCAGTGTCCCAGAAACAGTTCATGCATTAATAGTGATCCTACAGATACCTGCTTTATATATAGAAATCTTGACATGTGGCCTCTCTGCAATAGGCACTTCACAAACAGGCTCTACAGATGCTTGAAATGAAAATGCAGATATTGGCAAATGGCAGGGCTCACTTGGTGACGTGATGAGCCCCTGCATGTTTCTCCTTCCACTTACCATAGAGGGTAGAAACACAAGTGAGTACCACATTCTTAGAAATGCATTTTTTTCCTCTGGAGCATAGCATAGTTTCATATTGATTAGAAGGAGCCCTAAGACCTCTGATAGTTGGTTTGTGTGTTTTTGGAAGAAGAGCTTCTTCCCTGAACTCTTTTCTGTCTCTTCTAGGGAAAAGGTTGTCTCCTGTCTCCAGGAAGTTTCCAAGGGCCAGAAGCTGTGCTATGTGTCTTTGGAAGGGCTTTGGCATCATTCCTGCACTATGTACAGGTGGTTAATTGCTCACCATGTGCTACATATCTGCTTTAGTATGGCACTGATGAGCAGAGCCCAGGGCTCTGTTCTTCCCTAGAGATTATTCTAAAGACTGCAGCATGGGAAGCTCGCCCAGTGTACTTGTGTCCCACTGAGGAGAGCGAGGCCATTGCTGCAGTGTGGGCAAAGCTTGTTAGTGAGAGGGATGGTTGGTAGGCAACTTTGAAAGAGAATTTTTTCTGTTGGCTGACTGTGAGCTGAGGGTGGGAGTATTTGCTCCTATTCTCTAGTCAAAAGCAGGATGTGAGGCTGCCCACAGGGTTCTCCAGCTTGCTGACTTCTCTGGGGTGGCAGGGAAGCAGCAGCATGCCTGGAAGTTGGAGACAAAAGTGTCGTTATTTAAATGCTCTGAATCGTGTTAGGCTAATGCCCTGTTGCTCTTTCGAGCAGGTTTGATGCCCCTTACCTTTGTCAATTGCTCTTTGGAGCGGTGTGTTTTCTCTTGTCTTCATCCTGCCAACTTCTGTGACCTGTGTAGTTGCTCTGTGAGCCCACTGGAGCCAGTTCGGCAGCAGAGAGGCTCTGTATTATCAATGCTGGCTCAGGGTGCCTGGGCTCAGCCCTCCTGGCTGCTCCCTACCTTTGTGCTCAGCCATGTAAAATGAGCACTGGGGAGATGAGATCAAGATGTCCTTTTTCCTTGTAGCAAAGGGTTTCTAAATGCTCTGCAAACATCAATGAACTGCATGTCACCTGCCTGTGGTGAGACAGCAAGCAGGAGACTCCACTGGGATGCTTTGCTCAGAACAGGTGGTGTGTGTAGGCAAAGAACCAGTTGGTGAGGAAAGATGTCATTTGTTTAATTCCCACATCTTGTTTAGCCAGAAAGCAGGCAGTGGCTGGACTTTACCTGCTGCTCTGAATTGTCAAACTGGCAGTTTTAGCCATGCTTGTATTTGCCACCAAGTAAGACCACCTTGATGTATGCTCTTCAGACCCTGGAACACCTAGTTAACAGCATGCTCTGCTGATTTTGTTTTGTGTTGCCTTTGGCTCCTGGGTGTCTGAATCCCACAGAGCAGGTGCTGGCTGATGTTGACTGTACATTCATGAACAATTTTATTCTCATCCCTTCATCACATTTCCTCTGCGTGCAGCTTTCAGAGGATGCTGTTTTTCTCACAGCTGGGATAAGTCTCAACTTTCATGGTTTGCTAAATGATACCATTTTTCAGGGACCTGTGTCCCATGAGGCTCCTGCATGTATGCCCGCCTGGAGGCAGGTCTTGTAGCCTCAGGCATGTAACTCCAGAAACTGAGGTGGATCCTAAATAAATAAAAAAATCCAACAAATACAACAAGAGGGGCATCAGCACTATTTCCTTGCATTGGCATATTGTCAGGCTTAATTTCATAACCTGCTGTGCTATGGAGAGAAAAGGCCTAATTTTTAATGAGGTGCCGCAGTTCATTTCAGCATCTTCCTTACTATTTTACTCATAGCAGGTTGGTCCCTCTTGAGTCTCCTGCCTTTTGGGGCAAGGATCAGGCATATGGCTCTGTAGGTTTCTTTCTGCTCTTACACTGAATGTCTGTGTTTGAGTTTGCACACATGTGGACAGAGCATGGGAGGCTCTGTGGTCTCCCCAGGGCTGTGATGCTGCCTGTAAGCCAGACCATCACTGCTGCAGCAGCAGGAGTTTGAGGCCAGGAAGGTACAGCAAGCAAAACAGTGAAATTGCCATGTTGAACAGCTCACAAAATGCTCGTTACCTTAAAACATCTTCCTTTCAAGTTAGAGGGAAAGTGCAGGAAACTGCATCTCTCTTCATCCTTTACCAGCCTGCAAAGCAGCTCAGCTCCCTGTGGCTCTGCAGATATCTGGGGTGTTGGAAATGAGATGGAAAAGAAGCTTCAGGTTGCAGTGCCAACGGTTTTGCAGGTGCCCCTGCTAGTTGCTGGGTTTGTCTCTGCTGTTCAGCCTGGCCTATTCCACTGCCAAAATCCAGCATCTGCCTGGCTTTTCCCAGCACCTGTATGGCCTCTGCTCTTCCCAATTTCTGTCAGGGTGAGGGACGCAGCCCTTAATGGTTGGGGTTTGTGACAGCCATTCCTGCTGTGGCCAAACCCTTGCAGCACTGATTTTTATTTTTTTTTTTTTCGGATGTCTGTGGCATCTCTCTTATGGCACATGGGGCCTGTGCCAGCTCCCTGGGAAAGGATGACTTGGTAAATTTTCCTCTAAGGGTATTACTGCAGGAGGAAGATTCAGGGACAGCTTGATGGTGTAATATTTTATTTACAGTGTTTATGTTTTAAAAATGTGGGAATGGCTACTGTTTGCCTAAATGGCAGAAAATAATTTTAATTTAATTTGTCCCAGTGGCCCTTGTGATGCATTACAATAAAAGAAAAATAAAAGAAATTGTTCACAATAGTAATGTTAATAAAATCCAGTTGGCAGCACTGGCCTTAATTGTTAATCAAAATTATGCTGTAGCTGCAGTGAGGTAGCTGGGGCTTGGGGAACGTGGTCATCTGAGCAGCCTGAGAGAGTATGTAGAAGTGAGGGGAGGGCCAGTGCAGTGCTCCTGAACATGATTTATTTTACTAGAGCCTTTTCATTAAATCAGTGGGCGAAGCAGTTGCAAGTTTTAGTGAGCTGAAGCATTCTTCAGTATGCAGCTGCTTCCTCAGTTAGATCTTTGCAGATACAAAAATGTCATAAGACTTAAAAACTAAAAATTTAGCAGTGTTGCTGGAAACAGAAAGCTTTGATAGATATCTTACGTTTGCCATGGTGAAACTTAGTCCAGACTCTTCATCCAAAGGCAGGCAGGTTGAGAGTCACTTAAAAGGCGAGGGGAGAAGATGCTTTGTTTCAGTGGCACTAAACTGGGACCGCCCATTTTGGAGCACTGAAAACTGACTTAATTATTCCTGTTAGAAAAACACACAGAGCGCAAAGGCAATGAAACAAACAGAGGGAAATGTGCCGGGGATGAGGCACACGGGACAGCAGGGGACCCTGGCTCACCTGTGCATTGTCTCACTTCTGCAGGGGGAGCTCCAGGGCAGAGCCCAGCCAGGTGGGATCTCTTGCTCTTCCTTGGCTCCCCATAGAATGCCGGCTGGTTGCTCCTATTCCATGTCACCTCAGTGCAAGTCCCAGGACTTTGCTTTCTCTTTCCTGTTTTGGTCGTGTGTGATGCTGCTGTCCAGCCCTGTCTGCCAGCCCCTGCAGTAGGCTTGTGGGCTCTTTGGGGTTGTCCTGTCAGCTGTCACTGCTGCCACTCTGTCTGGTGCTGAGTGCAGAGGCCATGATCCCATCCCATACACATCCCATACAATTGCATTAAGGTAAAGACTGACCCGCAGTGAGACCCGTGGAGTGGGAGTTGAGCTGCCTTAGTGATGGAGCTGAACTCTTCTTCCTTACAGGCTCTTCCTATGCCTCAGTTTCCCCCAAGTCTAAAATGGAAATTTTATCTACTTCACAGAGCTTTTGGGCAACTTAGCTTGCAAGTTTTGTAAAGGGCTGGAGATGAGAGAGATAACCTTAGCAAAATATTTGGTTGAGTTCCCCCTTTGTATACCCTCTGAACAAGGAACGGGATTAGCAGAAAAGTAGCAGGTCAGGGCAGATCAGCTGCAAGAGGAAGGTGTTGAAGGCACAGCACAGGCTGCTCCATGCACTGAAAAATAGGATTTGTTAGAAAAGGCTGTGTATTACCTGCTGCTGTATTTTGCTGTGTCTTTACAAGCACATATTCTTGCAACTAATAAAATTGACAAAGGACTGGAGGTGGACTGTCCGCTTCAAATTTCCATGTCCGAGTTGTGCTTGGGGCTGTGGAGACAGTAAAATATATGGCAGTATGTTTAGAACAAAATCAAAAACCAAGTAAAAAATAATAGTGGTCTCTTGGGCCCTATCTCTGCAGAGAAATTACCCATGTTGTGATGTGCTCTGAGCATATGGGTAATTTCTCGGTGTTCGTTGAGGCCGGGTTTTTGATAGGCAGCTGCATGCTTCCTTCAGTGTTACTTTCTTTCTGCTTCTTCAGGGGCATCATCCCCGCAGAGTCCTGCCTCAGCTCGCTCTGCTGTGCCACTGCAGGTCTCACAGCACTGTTGGTGTCCCTGTGTATCCCCAGCATGTGAAAGAAGCTGTCACATGCAGCTGCCCCTGGGCTGTGAAGCTGTTTTGGCTGGTCAGATGATGCTTGATTGGTCATCCTGCCATGGTGGAGCTGGAGGGTTGACTTTGCAGTTCAGGCTTCAAGGCTGAACTGGGACATGAGGCATGAACTTGGGCTGGGGCAGTGCTTTAACTTCTGACTGTTACAGCATGGTCACTGATGACATTAGGCTAAAGCTGCAGAAAATTATCTGCTTTAACCTCTTGCTTTCAATTCTCCCACTTAACAAAATTTTCATCTTGTAAGCTCTACTATGATCTTTTTGAGGAGGCTTTGTTTAACAGGAGCAGAGAGAGAAAGCACCTGTGCTGAAATCTCTATCAGACATTTTGTGGGCCTGCGAGGTAAAAAAAAAAGGACTATTTTTCTTGCTTTTATTGTTTTGGACAACTGCCCTGAAACAGCTAGGGCTTGGCTAGAAAAGTGCTTCTAACCAATGGAAGTGTCTTCAGAGGTTCTCTGAAAAAATCTTTCAGCAGGACAAAATTGGAAAAATGATGCTTTCCATCTGCTTGCATGCTGAGTGCCCTGAACAAAGTATTTGATGCCAGAGGGTGTCATGCCCAGTAATGCCAGGCTGTGACTTTGTGCCTTTTGGTACCAAGTATGAAGTAAAAAGCATAATGAATAAGGAAGAGTGCATAAGAGCTGCAAAAAGCAGTGCAGCTCCTTGGGTAACTGGTCAGTTAGTCTCTGAGTACAGGAGTCTGCATACAGTGGCAGTGCAAATGGGAGCCATCACATCCACTCAATGAAATTGAAACAATTGTGTGCTTCCTATGTAGTTCCCTGTAGTCTTTTGAAATTGTAAAAAAAAAATAGTAAAGTATTGGAGTTAAAAACTGTGACTGGTGCAAGCGCTCACGGCCAAGTCCTGGTGTGTGTGATGCTGTCTTTCCCAGGTGCTGTAATATGCATGTCATTTTTGGTGGATTTTTTTTCCTCTTTGTGCCTTTCAGTGAGATTTATTCAGATCTGGTTGTGTGGTAAGAATTACCAGTCACCAGGCTGCTGATGAAGTAGGCTGTATTTGTCTCCCAACCTTCTGAAATGTCTCCATTTGGCTGAACTACCTGTTTTATGCCTAAAGACAGGGAACATCCTCTCACAGTGACCTCTGAGGAGCTGACAGGAGCATTGATAAACAGGTAGGGACATAACCCTATCTCTGGCCTAGGGATGCTCAGTTGCCACATCCCTGTTGGTGCTTCACTTGCAGAGCTGGCTCGTCTGTCAGGCAGGCTGGGGTGAGCACAGGGGTGTTTCTCTCATTGCTCAGGTGCAGGGTGATGTTTATACTGAGCTTGGGTTGGCAGCACAAGGACGGATGCTCTGCAATGAGGTAACCCTTTCAAAATTTCTCTTGGAGCAAATCTGAATAAACTTGGCATCTGTTTGTATCCTCCCTGTGTTTGGGTAGTCTGTGTCTGGTTGTGCCATGCCTTGGAATGCCAGATTGCTGTGCCATGCATGCTAGCTGAGTGGCCCCATGGGACATTTCAGGGCATTTCCAGTCTGTGCTGGGAAAACTGGACCACACTGGCTGGGCAGACCAAAAGATGTTTTGGGAAGGGCTGGGAAATCAGCATTCCATCAGGACTAACTATGAATTTGTCAGGCCAGGCAATGATGAGATGAGGTCATGTAAGGTCTGGCCTTGGAGAAAGCTGCGCAAGCACCTATTAAAAGCTGCCTTTTGCTGAGTGTGAAAGGATTTAAGTGAGCAGTTGGACTGCTGGCTCAGGTCAGGTCTTTGAACAGACATCAATCTCATGCTGCATATTGGGCAAGCCATGAGGAGGTCGTTAACAGTGAAAGCAAGCACTGTCCTTACAGCACAGGATCCAGATTGAGTCACATCAAGTAACAGGAAAAATCTGCTGATCTGCCTGCATCACTCTCCTTACAGCATTATTAAAAATTATACTTTGTATATTATTTACTCATTGATTTTCTTGGGCTCAAAGCCTCACTTTCAGGAAAGACATGTTGAAGTTGAAAGGAAATGTGGTGGGGTGATACAAATCATTGTGTGTGGCAGGGCTAATGTGAAATACAGGTTATGGCTACATTCTTCTCTCTGCTGCTGTTCAGCTGTTATTTGCACATTACTGCCCTGTGTGGCTGGTACACAAATATCCCTTGTAATTGTGAATCCAAAGGGCTCCCTGGGTTCTTCTGCCACCCCCCTGGGTTTGGATGCATTGGTTATGGCATGGCAGTGTCATGGCAGTAGTGTTCTCTTGCCCATCCAGCATCCTTGGGGCAGCAGGTCTCCACTGCCACTGAGGATTGGAGGGGACAGTGTTCTGTAAGGACCTTGTGAGAGACATTTGATGTGTGCAAAGCTGAGCCCTTTAAATCTTGGTGCCCTAGTTAACTGGGATTTAGTCCTTCCAACCTGTCACAGTCCATCTCATTTTTCCCTCTCTTTCCTTTTAGTTAGAGGATTAAAATTGTCGCATTGAGCTTAAAGGGGATTGGAATGCTCTGTATTTTTCTTCTGCTTTTGCCCAATATCTCCTAAGAGACATCATAAAGAATGGCCAAGAATGGATAAACAGGTTTTAACACCACTGCAAGTGCTGAAGAAAAGGTGAGAGAACTCTCCCAACCCTGTTGTGCCTGCAGTATTGTAGGGTCTGCCCAGGATGCTCGTGACCTCCTGAGCCGTGGCCCCTGCCCCGCACACCAGCATTAGTCTGTGTCTGCTGATGGCCTGGAGGCAGGAGACAGGACTTGGGGCACTCAGCTGGGCAGGACCAGCAGCTGCAGGAGGGGAGAGTGGTGGTGGGAACTGGGTGTCTGAGGGGATTCCCTTCTTATTCTTCTGTGCCTTCTGTACCATAGGAGCCATGTAAAGCTCCCCAGTTCACCAGTGTATAAGAGGAACTTGCTCCTCCCAGTGGGCTGCATGTTCAGAAAACCCAGTACAGTTCTGCAGAGCTCCTTCAACTTGGCTTCAGCAGAATCCAAGAGCTAAACTTTAAATGAAGTATCTTGACTTGTTTTTGAGGGGGACGGGAGGGGAGGGGTGTAGCGGTGTGTGTTTCACCATGGAAGAATACTTAAAATTATTACAAATTAGAAATGCAGGGTGACCATTTGGGTTCCATTTCATGTAGCAGTGAATCTAAGAACTTAGGAAATAGTGCTGTACATGGTATTTATTAAACATCCAGGAAATTGCTAAACTAAGTCTTGTGACAGATTCATAAAAACTAAGTAAATTTTGAGTATCCCAATATATCATCAATTTTGTTGTCCAGCTTTCTGTTAGTGCTTTTATAATTCTGCTAGAAGTACACCTCCCACTGCTATGTTTAATTAGTTGACCCTGTGCAGAACTTGAAGTGTGGTCTTCACCATTCTCTGTGGCAAGACAGCCATGAAGCATGTTGCCAGAAGGTTATTTTTAATTCAATGGATTTGCTAGTGGATTCCAGTTACTACTACAGAGACAATCATGGCTCTGCCCTGTGGTAGCTCCTATTGCAACTGGCCATCCCTCATCACATTTTGCATTGATAATATATTGGAACCATCTCCCCCCTTGTAATTCCTGTGACCGGTGATGTGTTGGCCACCTAAAACCGCTTTGGCACATACTGTATGTAACCTGAGAGGGCCAGGACACCTTGGGGGAAACAAATTTGGCTTGTGGCTGGAGGGAACATTTTGGGAAATCCCCTCTCCGGACTACCTCAGTACCCTCAAATGCCAGCTTGAGTTTTGGTGTGCATTTCTTTCTGCATGTTCATTTTGGGGGAAGAAGTAGCATTTGAGAATAAGCTGCTAGGACAGAAGACAGGTTAGAAAAAACTTCTAAGTGATGTGTAAATGTTAATCATTAAACCTGTTACCACGTAGCAACATGACTTCTCGTAATGATTAACTGCCTCACCAGGCTGTATTGGAGTAAATCTCAGGGTGTTTGCTGAGCTCTGGAAGCTGTACTTCAGCTTCTCCCACCTCAGCCCAACTGCTGAATGGTGTTGAAACACTCCTTAACTGGCTGGGGTGATGAACAGCAGGGCTTCTTGGGGCTGATGGTGCTTCTTCATTCTCAATTCTGCTTTTGAATCAAGACTTGCATTTTCAACTTAATCAGGGTAAAGTGAGGTTCCCCATGTTACATTGTTTGCAATGCCAAATGACTTCCTTAACCACTTGTTTAAACCAGCATTCTGTGTAAATTTGCTCTTCTGAGTGGAAAATAAACTGTAACGCTTTGAATCATTCTCTCTGCAGAAAAAAAAAAAGAGTGTTTTCATCACGGATCATGTTCCTGGCATTTGTTGCATGTACTTATTTATTGTCTTGCTATCCAGTTCTTTGTGCAGACAGATAAAAAGAGGATTGCTGGATGCTGAAATGCTTACGTGCCTGGCCGGTGGCATGTGGCACAAGGCACTACCTTGTCTTGTCACGGGCACTACCATCTGACTGGGCATATGGCCGTTTCCCCACAAGTTTTAAATAGTCAAATGCAAGTACAGCACACTGTCTCCTTTCTTAGGAGCAGAATTTTATCAGGGTTGATTTAGCTGGTTGTTCTCACTTTCCTTCAGATAGGAGTCTGAATGTCCGGCGTTCACTGCTGCCACTGCAGACCCAGCTTTGTGCTGAGAAGGGGTGCTCAGCTAGTTCAGGCTCCAGCAGTCTGGACAACCTCAGCTGGAAGATGGAAAGTACAAATGGATGGCCAGGCCTTTACCACCGTTGTTTTGGCAAGTGATATTGGGTAATACTGCCAATGATCCTGTAATGCAGATAGGGAAAACTTGGCAGTCTAAGTGTGGGGCCCTGGGGTACAGCCTGTACCTGGACTGGATAACCCACGCTGTGCATTATGCTGGAGAGCATCTCTCCTGAGTAGAGGGGTGAGGAGGAATGTTTCTAGGTCAGCAGCAGTATGCCACCTCGAGAGCTCCTTACAAGTGCAAGCAACTCAATATCCTTTGGTAAGTCTGTCCTTTTGACACAGACTTGCTATTGCTTCTTGAATATCTCCACATGGGCTTTGGGGTAGAGGGAGTGGGACAGAATTGGTTCTGCAGAATTGGGTTTTCAGAATGGCTCTGCACTGTAATCAGAAATGGGCTCTTTGGATTTACTTGAGGGGAAAAGATCACCAAAATAGACCAAAAGCCTGATGATCTGAAAGAAATACCTTTGCTTCTGAAAAGGGTGAATAAAAAAACCCCACCTGTTTAGTAGTGCCATTCAGGCTCCCTATAGGCTGTGCTTCCAGAACTATGCAATCCTCCTGCCAGTTTAGTACCTCCAACGTTACCAAAGAGTGTGTGAAAAACACATGCATGGGAATGTATTCGATGTTAGAGAGCAGCTCAGCCATGTGCTCTCAGGACAGACACCAAGTCTGGCAAGGAGGGAGGCATTTATACCGTGCTTCGGTAAGTGCTGACCTGAAAGAACTGGTCACTGTGCATTTCTCAAAAACGTGTTTTTAAAAAACCTCTATTAGCTTTAATGAAATTGATTTGATACATTTCTGAGTGTGTGATGGTGTGATGGCAATATTCTCTTTGATTTGCTGAACTAGCTTATCCGAACTGGAGGAGCTTGCTTGGTGCTTCCTTGGGATGAGAAAGGTATATGAAGAAGTGTGGAGTTCAAGGACTTTTTTGTCTTTATTGTGTTCTCCTAGTATAGAGAAAGTGTGGAAGTAGTAAAATATATTTAAAACAATTTTAATAAATTTAAAGTATTTGAATGTTCACTGAAATGTAGACTCTTAATATTGCCTTAAAATAACTGTAGCCTCCCTGCAGATGCTGACTGCCTCCTGCAGAAATGGCTCCGTGGCTCCTGGAGCTTCTGGCTTGCTTTGGGAGGTACAGAAATCATCTGATAGCTCTTCCTTTCCCCTGTCCCATTAAACAGGTTGCCAATATAAATTGCAGTAAGCACAACGCTGTGGTTTTAGTCTATATTGAGCCAGATTGGAACCAGTATCTGGAACCAGCAGGAAGGATTATCTAAGGATGCTGGGGTTACAGAGTGGAATTGAATGTGACTGGGGTGGAGCTGGCTACCCTTTAAAGATGTGTGATTTGGGAGGAGAGGATTGCTGTTAGAGAGGCCTGTCTGCTCCTTCACAGGTAATTTAACAGCCCGCCTTCCATTCAGGCAAGGGAAATGCTATCAGTGGATTTTTCCCTATTCTATTAAATGACCTGTCTGTATGTCATGGCCTAATTGTGTTACCCAGAGAGCAGTGGATAGAGGATGATTTTCCTTGAAAGTTTTCTTTGCTGCATTGCAAAGGAGCTGCTCCCATCTGATTCAGCTGCAGGCAGCCAGATTTCTCTCTCCTGGTCAATAAACAGAAGCTGCGGTTTTATGCCCCAGAAGCTGGGCTGCTGGCTGCTATAGTTATGACTTAATTGTGTCAGATTAGTTAGGACTTGGATATTGTATCAAGCTAAGGATCTATCTACTAGAGATGTACATGTTGAAAGTGAATCCTTATATCTGTATTAAACAGACTTGTAGTGGCATCTGTTCTGCCCAGTGGTTTTTACAGGGAAAACAGTCCACAGACAATAAGACTGGAACACTTCAATTGGTACTTTCAGTAATAAACATTTTTTGCATTGACAGGTCATGTGCACTTGACTCTTCAGAAATGTGGTAAGTGTTTAAGCATCTTCTTTTACAGATCAAGAGTCTGAAGGAGGCTCAGAAAGGTTAAAGTCTTGATTTATACTGATTGCTCAGGCTCCATTGACTTTCTCTTTGAATGTCTTTCCCGCTGGGCATTTAACTGACATCCCCTTCCTTAGAGCTTCAGTGTGTGTTTAAATAGTCATGGCTCTTGTGCAGGGAAGGCAGGGGTAATAAGGAAAATTGAAGTGACTATACTCTGCTGATGCACGGTGCCAGAGTGCTCTGCCCCCCAGGATGTTGCCTCTCCTCATTGGGTATCTCTTTAGGAGGCAGCACTGGGAGTGCTCAGGTCTCTGTTTGCAAGTGGGACATCTTGCAGTGCTGCAAGATGAAGGCCCTTGTAATGAGTGGCTCAAATGAGGCAGACACTAATGAGTTGTCCAGGAATGGTTCATTGGCTTCTGCCTGGGAGAGGGAAGAGTATCACTGTGATTTATGCTTACCTAGTCATGCAATTGAATTTTATCCTTGAATTGGGTTCCTGGTTCAGACAAAATCCCTTATATGAAATACATGTCATTTGCACAGGGTTCTTAATTAGAATTCATCATAAACATGGGCATCTTTCTCTTGTTATTATGGCAGGGGATAGAGATTAATCACATCCTCAGAAATTCCTCAGAAATGTGTCTGGTTTTGTTTACTATTTCTATGAAATTGGCAATCCTTGATGTCTGTAGAAAGATGAGGTTCCTTATGATATTGCTGTGCTACCATTATTACAGTTTTAATTAGTTAATGAACTAGCGACTTTTGAGTCGAGGTAGTTCCACAAGGCTTGCTATTTGCTGATCAGCAAGTGC
This sequence comes from Sitta carolinensis, assembly GCA_032173965.1. Classification (NCBI taxonomy): domain Eukaryota; kingdom Metazoa; phylum Chordata; class Aves; order Passeriformes; family Sittidae; genus Sitta; species Sitta carolinensis. The sequence goes on along the minus strand of JAVUNC010000006.1, from coordinate 11,317,780 downwards.
TTAAAACTTGCATATTCAAAAATATCTAGATCTGCGGGGATAAAGGGGGGAAATCATAGCAAGTTAACATTTTTAACAGCAGCCCTCTCCTAAAAAAAATCTATGTTCTCTTCTTCCATACTGTGGCTAGAAAGAAAGAGATAGAGTGCAAGAAAATAATTTGCTATAATAATTTCAAAATTAACAGCTTGGTTTGGGGTACCATCTTGCACCCTGCTTTTTCTCCTTGCCCTCCCTCAGGTGGCCAAAGCATGCCATTTTGTAAGCATTCAAAGAAGAGAAAGTCTATTGTCTGTGCAAAGTTCAAGAATTAGAGGTTAAAAATGGCTTATTATGTTCTTCTATGTGAAACCTAGCTTCCAGCACCAGGGATTAATTGCTTACCTTCAGGTTTTGAAGTGTCTGTGTCTATTGCAGAGAATAAAGCAAGAACATCTTGCAGGCTGCAAAGCACATCAGCCTTATTTGAAATGGTTGCCAGGGGTGCAGCAAGGTCCTCCTCCTAAGCTAGGGACTAATAGGCTACTAATAGCAGAATTGATTTTGGTGGTTTTTTTAAGCCAATAACCCCCATTTATCTCCTTGGGGAAATATTCTTTTGGCTGGTTTGTCTCCTTTCTTCCTCTCCAGATGGATATCATGGTATTAACAGATGGCTAAGGAGAAACATTTCCTTCCCTGACTTAAAAGGAAGTGAACGTATGGAAGCTGTCTCAGACACAGGTTTTGAGCACTCTTCTAACTTGGCAAAGATTTTGCCCTCAACCCTGGAGCCTTGAGGAGCAACACCAATGTGGTAGGAGAGGCAGATGGGGAAGTCCACACAGGGGGCTTCCATGGAGAACGGAGTGAGTGAGTTTTGAGAGGGCCAGTGTTGTAGCCAGTGGGCTCACTTGTACTGTACTGGGCCAAATCCCACTCTGGCTCTCACATGTGTCAAAGCTGGTATTCTCAGCTGCTCCTGTCCTTTAAGCATAAAAGCTAGGTCATCAGTGGTGGTACTGGAGAGGAGACAAATATTTGTCCGTGTGTTTAATGAAGACCTGCTCTTCAGTGGCTGCTTTGCACTGCTGGAAGCAGTTAATTAGGTAAAACACTTGAGTTTTAGACAAGCAAGGTCTTTTGGGTGAAGGACCTTGGTAGATCTGGAAGTAGATATTAGATGAATCTGCTTTGTGCTTTGCAGTTTTCTCTTTAAGCTGAGATGGAAAGGGAGTGTTAATCATTTCTCAAGGGCGCTGTAAGACATGGCTGCAGTCTTGTGAGCATCACTGATTGTGTCCTCCAAAAGATCTTGCTGGGACCACACAAATGGCAGAAGGGGTAGGCAGAGAATATTTGATTTGAGAGCCTGCAGGCAATTATTACTGCTCCTCTTGCTCTGAGAAGGCATTAATCTTATACTTTGCTTTGCAGGTTATGATGAGCAACTATGCCATTCCACCAGATTTTGCCAGCTGCTGGTAGGGACACTGCTTGGGAGGTTGCGAAATGCAGGAGAAACTAGTTTTACCAAGACATCCCTCCATCTGTTTGCAAATAATGCCTGTATTTCCTTGTCCTTGGGTACTGCCTCCCCTTGGGCTGTGCGAGAGGCAGAGGCTGAGTCAGTACAGTCCCATACCTGCAGGAGATGTGGGCTCTGCTAGGTCTAGAGACAGAGGTCATCTTCCAGTGACTGGACTGAGAAGATACTGAGGGATGTCAGTTTTATTTGGAAGGAGTGTGTGGGGAAACAGGAGAAGCAAAAGCCAGGTTATCTCTACCAGACATGGTCTCTGAGAAAAACTACTTTTGCTCTGTTGCCATGATGTTTGTACTCAAGGCTAAAGCACTTGGGTGGAGGTGAAGACACCATTCTGGTAATGTTTTGCTTCAGGTAGGTTGACTGCAAAGAAAATTCCTGTTGTTAGCCTAGTATTAACCAGGGCTATGAGAGGGATGATGTCTGTTACTTGCCTGGTATCATGAAAGTACGCAGTGAAGGGTAACATAAAGTCATTATTAACTAAAAGAAGTTGAGGGAGTTCTTCCCCCTCTTGGTTAAAAGCTTACTGCTTCACACAGGTTAACACAATGCTCTGGGAAGAGATTGAGGGTGAATGTGTGTAGGAAAACAAGAGGGTGGGGATGGGTGTTCTATATATGCTTTTCCCACTTGCTGCTTCCCAACAAAATTTATCATTCAATTGGAAATTGGTTTTGGCATTATAGCTTTATGTGTTATTAAAGGCATATCTGATGGGTGAGGGGTAAGTGTGGGATCTTTCATCTGTTAAGATATTACCAGGTTAGAGATGGTCGTTTGCTGGGGCAGTTGCTGCACCCCGAGCTCCAGCTGAGCACTGAGTGGAGGACAGGGTGGAGAGGTGCCAGTTGGATTAGCAGCTCTCAGATCAGCTCCAAGGACAGCTGGAGCAGCCTTGCTGGAAATATCCTTGCAGTTTGAGCCACTGGCCTAAATGGCTCCATAACTCAAAGAATTAATATTAACATGTAGGTAGACAAGTCTGACAGCCTCTGACTCAGAGCATCTAAGCACATGGGATGGGAAAAGCTTGCAGGGGGCCTGGATGGATAAAGAAAGCTAATTTGAAGGACTTTGTTTTCTTGTGGTTTTCCTCCTGGCTCTAGACTGCAGATAACAGCAGCTATTTAACATCCCTGTAGACCTTCCTCACTTTCAGATAAGGAAAAAAAGGGACAATATTTTTTTTTTAGGAAACCAAAGATATGGCAACATTCACAGTTTCTGGACTGAGTTTTCTGGGAGATTTGTACATGTTATTTGTGTGGGTATATACTGAAAGCCTTGAGTTTCTTGTTGCACAGACTTTTTTCAGTACAGAGGATTTTTATAATCTTTGTACTTATTTTCCTGTGTTGTTCAAAGTAGTAATTCAGATCTTTTTGTTTGTACCCTACTCTGTGAGTGGTACAAACAAAATACTGGCCAGCCATTTGGACACCTGAGCAAAAGCACTGGAGATCAGAATGCCTCCCTGTATTTACCAAAAGAATTCACATGCTTACCTAATAAGATGCCAAACCTGATCAATTTGGCTGATGCACGTCCATCCTCATCAAGCAGGGGTTCATCTTGAATTATTTTCATTTAAAAGCCCCAGAGGCATCCTGCAGATGCAGAGCAATCAGCTCTGGGACCAAGCTGCCTTCTTCCTCTCAAGCTTCTCTTGTCTCGGGCACCTGTTAGAAGGATTTGGGGCATCCAAGAGCTGGGGACAAGCCAGGTTACCCTCCTGTGTGAGGGTGAGCTTGCTCAAGATGGGATCACACACATACATCCTTTGATAAAGTCACCAGTGGCTTGCAGTGGGTAGACCCCTCTTTAGTTGGAGATGATCTCTCAGAGACCCCACCAGCAAAAACTAGTGAAACGCTTTCAACTCAATAGATTAAAACCACAATAAATGAGCATTTACTTGTGATTGCCATGAGAGTTGTGGTATCTCCACCCATGAGATTTTAATGGATTTCTTCAGTGTTCCCAAGTTAATCAGCCTCCTTGAGATAGGTATGTTTTCTTTTGACACTTATCAGTGTGTCTTAGACCTGGCACAGTAGGATTTGAACTGTTGACACTGCTTAATGCAGAGATATAAATTGCTCTTGCATTGCCTTCACCACAGTGCATGGTCTGTGTCAATTGTCTCTCTCAAAGGCAGCCATTTCTGAAGCAGACTTTCTCATATTAAAATTTTGCCTTCAGTGAGGAAAATCACATTATTTCTTCCCTAATCTGTGACTGAAATACTTTTGAAAGATACCTTTCTACTGTCCTCTAATGAAATGACTAATTTTCTTGTTCTCCTTGACTGACAGATACCTCTCAATTCCAGGCCTTTAGTGTTGCAGAACAAACCTGTGCTTCCTGTGTTTAAGGAATGATTACTCATTTGCAGGAACTCTACCAGGCAGTCACCCTCTGTGAACTGGCATACAGACATGGGTTGTGTGCAGTCCAAGTGCATCAGCAAGATAGGTGTGCAGAAATTGCTCCATTTTATGATGGACATACCTCACAAAGGTTTGATGGTGGGAGGCAATTTTCTATTGTTTAACTTCACTGGTTTCCAATGAAGTGTACTGCTAAGCTCTTCTGCTCTACCAGCTTGGGGCATTGGTTGCTAAAGTGTCTGCTTTCCAGAATTACCCAAATGTACCTAGTGTTTGACTCTTAAGAAAAAGATAAATCTTCTGGCAAAATAATATATTTCTTTCTGCTTCTGGAAGGATTCTCCTGTGGGTAGCCTTGATTCTGAACATGACTACAGTCAGTTATATTTGAGGAGTAAATAGCTGTCAGTCAACTTTTTTTGTCTTTTTCACATTATTTGGAGTAGCCTGTAAATGGTATGCTGATAAACAAGCTGTTGTCCAAGCTGTGTGTTGATATGGCAGGCCTGGAAAACAGTCTTATGGATAGTTATTTTAAGGCTTCTGTAGATCACTACCAGACCCTGAAATAAACTCTAGCATTGAAGGAGAAGTTGGCTCTATGTTGTTTATGCTGGTCTTGTAAACTGCTTTTGGCTGAGCTGTTGGAGGAAGAAGCTGAAAGTGCATGCTCCTAAGAATTTGATGGGTGTTGTGAGAAGAGTTAATCCCAAGAGGTAAGAAGTGCAGTGATGTGGTGCTGATCAGCGTGGGTAGGAAGCAACAGTGTGCTGGGTGCAGGCGTCAGAAATGGCTTTGGTGAATGAAGTGGGCAGAGCCCTGCGATTGCAGAGGGGCTGAGGCAGGGGCTGAGCATCTCCTTTCAGCACCCTGCCCCCAGGGAGGGGCTCTGCCACATCCACAGCACCCTGTGAGCTTCCCTTCCCATGTAAGTGGGAACTGGCTCTGTGTGCACTGGATAAGGACTTAGCTTTAAAAAATCCAAAAGCAACAAAACAAGCTGAAAAGTACTGTGGTATTGCTATGGTAACAAACATCTAGAAATGCAGGCAGATTTCTGTATTAACTGTAGGCTTGGGCTTTATAGTCTGTGCCCTGGTGGTTGCATCTGCAGTCAGAGACAGAAATGTGCTGTAAAGGGAAACAGCAACAGGTTTATGATATACCTTGGGATCTTTCCAAGTAAGAGACCTACTGCTTCCTCTGCTTGAGGCAGGCTAGGAGTAGTTGCAGGCTGTTGGTGTGTGTCTGTCACTGCCTGTTTGCTACCCATCCAGGGAATGGAGAAGAACAGCCAAATGCATTCTGCAGCACTGGAATATCCTGCAGTTTGAGTTTAAGAATAGCTTGGGTCTTTTATCAGACATTGAGGGCTTAGACTAATTGAAGGAAACAGGTATCATTTGCTGCTTCCAGCAGCACATTCAATGGCAGGCATGGGAGAAAGCAAAAGGAGTTCAGCTTCTTCCCTGGTGTGGTGCTTATTTGAGTGTGAAGTACTTCTGAGTTTTGCTCTGTTTTCATTCTCGTTTTCCATTTTTTCCACTGTTTTGGGCAGTGTTAAAATCCTGCTAGGGGGAAGGTACCAGCAGCAGAGCACATTGAGTTTCTGGCGGAGATGGAGTGGGTCCTTCCACAGCATGCCGACAGCATGGGCTTGCTTGGTAGCTTGGATAGCCATTTTCCTCTCCACAAGCATCCACTGGAAAATACTGCAGGACTGGGCAATAGATTAGGAGAAGAAAAGGAATTTCCACAATGGCAATTACAGAGGTGAGGGGACCCTGCTGTAATTATAGAGGCTGATGTTAGAAGAGGAAAAGACCTGTCCTGAGAAGGCCTGGCTTTGAAGAGGAGAAAAGACCTCAAAATGGCAAAGACAATGAGGGAACTGGACCATGTCTCTTGTGAGGAAACGCTGAGAGAGCTAGGCCAGCTCAGCCTCTAGAAGAAATGACAGAGGGGACCTTTTCAATCTTGAAGGGAGAGTGTCAGAGGGTGGAGCCAGTCTCCTCCCGATAGTGCTGAGCAATAGGGCAAGAGGCAATGGTGAGGAAATGATGCCCCTAAACATGAGGAGGAACTTCTGTCCTCTGTGGGGGACCATTCACATGGAACAGGTTGCTCAGAGAGGCTGTGGAGTCTTCCTCACTGGAGATACTCAAGAACCATAGGGACACAATCCTGTGCCATGTGTTCTAGGATGACCCTGGATGAACCTCCAGCAGGGAGTTTGGACCACTGTAGTCTCTTCCAACTTTACCCATTCTGTGATTCTGTGAGAATGCTGCCTCCTAAGAAAGAAAAATCTTGTGTCCTACATCACTCCCTAAGGGTGATCATGTCAGAATGCTAGCATGTGTAAAGGAAGCTGCCTCTTGGAATGCAAAGACTTGTCTGGCTTAGTGCTGCTCTGGCTCCCTTTGGGACCAAGTTGCAGGCCTGACTACAGTTTCATGCTTCAAATTTTTTAAAGCTGCTGTATGTGAGAAATCAGTGGGGCCTTGATCTGGACACTTTTGGCATGCCACTTGTTTCTGTTGTACCTTGTACATGATTGCAGGGAAGCAGAGGAAGAACTCCAGAGAGTTCAGTCTCTTGCATGAGGGCACATGTTGGCATGTAATTATGTGCAGTCATGCCATTTAAAGATTTTAGTGGACATGCAGGGTAGAAGTAGCTCTATATTGACACTTATAACTCAGGATTGCCCTTTTTGCTGAGTGCCTAACCCTACAACCTTAAATATGCCTTTTCTATATTGGCTTGGGGAGGAAGGGACAAGAGAGAGCTGTAAGCTGTATGAGTGACAGTTGCATAAAGAGCTGTATATATTAACAGATCATGAAGAGTCCTTCATCAGTACATGTTGCTTAAATATCTTAATTAGGGAGAAGGATTGACGAATGCTGTCTTGGCTTTTGGCTGGTTTGTGAACAGTGAATGCTACTGAGCATGAGAGCTACTGTTCACATTCTGGTTGCAGGGACCTCAATGGCAGCTGCCTTTGTGCTAATTAAAAATAAGATTTGAACAGGTAAGTCTGTTTTGTTCAGTACTAGGTGCTCTGCTAAAAGGTGTTGCTCTCAGTTGGCATTTGGGTGTGTTGCTGGCCCAACCACCTTCAGGACTAGCAGAGAGCAACTGCCTGGAAGGGGGCGTAGAGATGAATACACTGCCTGGGTGCCCTTGGTCCATGGTCTTGCCATGGTCAGACTCATACAGAATACTTTTTACATTCAACCAGCTAAGGTTATAATGCTTATTCCAGACTGTGATACAGAATTACAAGCTAATTTCTCTTTCTCATTAACCTTTTGTAGTCTAAGGACAGGCCTCTTACATCTTGTTCCTATCTATAGCAGTCCTTTCAAATTTTTATGGGTTTTCAGGGTTTGGAAGTTTTTTTTAAGTTAATTTTGTGATATCTTTGATGCCTGCATCTGCAGTTCTGCTTTTTGTTTTATGATTTTTTTTTTTTTTAAATCTACTTTGAACAAATCTCAGCACATTTCCTTTGTTCGTGTTCGTTCATCACCCATGTTCCTTTGTGGGGTCAGAAATGCTGAAACCCAAGAAGAGCAAGCCAGAACTGTGAAGAATGTCTCAACATTTTTTTTTCCATTTGGGAGGAAACAAGCTGTTTTACAGATTCCATACCTCGAACAAGCTGTTTTGCTTTTAATCTTTTTACATCGCCACCCCAACCTCCAGCTAGAAATTTATACATTATTTGTCTTCTGGATAATGAAAGCCATTTACAGTGTAGTTGAAATGGTTTCTAAACAAGAGCCATTTTCCAGAGAAAATAAAGAGTTGTAAGAAAGGGAACCTTAGTGTGCTAAGTGGTTTAATTTTTCCAAAATTCTGAAAGATAGTGGGAAATTGTGTCCTCTGTGAGTAGTCTGCATGTGTTTGTTTCTCATTGTTATTTTTGTTGTGGCTGAAATTCTGCTGATGTCACTGGCAATTTTACCACTGAATTTAAGTAGTAATTTACAGTCACTCAGACTTTTACATTGAGTTCTTCTGAACACAGACAAAGCCCATGTGCTTCATGCAGCCTTGTGTGGAGAGGAGAAAGCAGAACTCATGAGCAGTGCTCATCCTCCTGAGCAACCCTGTGGGTTTCATAGAGCTATGACACAACTGGATGTGTCTATGTTTATTTTTCGTTCATTTTTAGGAAGGCTGCTGGAGACCTGGGCAAGGTTCTTTGACCAGTGGCTTTTTGAAGCTGTTCTCTTTCTTTGGTGAAAGAATCTGTGTGGTGGAAAATGCACCTGCCCAGTGCTCCTTAGGCCATGGGAGGTTAGTGAGGCTGTTGTTGCCCAGGGTTGAGAGTGGAGGTCACTCAGTCCTACTGGTTATACTCAGCCTTCACACTTTGGGAGAGGAGAATTTAAAAAAAATGCATCTGATGGATCTTGAGAAAACTCTCTTCTTGACAGTATTGGTTATACTCACACAACACTGTGAGAAGCCAAAGGTTAGGATCACAGCCCCAGCTATCAGAAACAGACACCCACATTTCTTGCTGTGACCCATATATGAACTTTTAAAAGTGAAATCTTGCTCACAGAGTGGAAGCTGCTGAGCTGATGACTGGGTGAGCTGGGTGGCCAGAGAAGGAGTCTGGTATGTCAGGAGTGCAGTTTTTTGGGTGAGAGGGAAGTGGGACTTGGTTGCATGACTCTGGGAGCTTTTTAAAAATGGAATTTGGGGAAGATTTTATTGCTTGAATATGTGGGAAAAAATGCCAGATATACCTTTTCATAAATGAACTCAAAAACAGCAGCTCCCAAAATCTGCCAGATCAGATTTATGGTTAAGCCAGGCCAAAAGAACCAGCTATAGCCCAAGGTTTCTGTAGTGGTGTTACTGCTGACCACAAAACATTCAAACACTACTTGATTTGAAAATCAAGTTGTGTGCTCTTTACCTTCTGGGATTTGAATTTCTAGATATCCACCTTTTTTTGTAACTATGACAGCAAAAATTTATCCCATCCATAAAAAGCTGTGAGTTCTCCTAACAACATAACCCAGGGGTTGTATCTTTACAAGGTGTTCTTACACTGCAGAACTTTGAGCATTGTGTGTGCAGAATCAGATGATTCCCTCTGTATTGAACAGGGATTGATCGAGTAATGGATTTTAAAAATCCTCACTATGGCTGACTTTGTTTTACTGCAGTTTGCACCTGCAGAGTGAGACAAGGGGCTCTGTGAGGGGCTGCAGCACTTTGTGCATGGGCACAACTGTATTTCCATGAGCAGTGGTTGTGGCAATACCTGTCCTGAGTGTATTTTTGCAATGCTTCAATGGTTCTGCTCTTCCTTATGTGCCCAGCTCTTTCCTGGGTGACAGTGACTAAATGGCAGAGTTGAGGGGCTGTTGAGGGGCCTCTATTGTTAGTGTGATTGAAGTCTGGAATGACAGAGGCCTGCATGGCATAACGCAGGTGTTTTTTCATATTTGACAGGAGTATATGAGCCCATTGCATGATTCTTCATTGGTATGCACCCTTGATTAAATTTGCCGTTGGGGAGGTGAATTTAATGTCTTTGCAAATTGAGACCCAAACAGATGCAGAGTGCAGCTCTGAGAGTTTTGTCAGTTCACATTGATTGCTAAGTCCTGGAATTGGAGCAATGCAGTAACTGAAAAATTAATCAATTGAAATGGGATATCATTTGGCTCCTAAACAAAATTACAATGGCCCAATAGTTTCAAATCTTTACAGACAATAAGCAGTGAGTTTTTCCACTATTAGAAGACAATGTTGCATGCCACAGGGATGAATGCCTAGCAGAGATGATGTCTGAGTGAAGGTCTTATTCAAAGGAATTAATTTCTGTAATAAATCATGGATGTATATGCACCATTGCTATTGTCACTACAGAGGGAATGTCAGTACAGCCTTTGGGAGAAGATCTCAGCTTCAAGCCTCCAAAATACAAGTTTACATTGTGAGCTGAAGGTCATTCTTGAAATCCTCTAAGAAACCAGGTCATGATTCAGCAGTGACATGAGGAGCTATATTAAGTCACTCTGCTAAATGTCACTTTGGTTTTTGGTTTACAGACAATTTGCATTTTCATGTTGGGCCTGTCTGACTCCCAAACAGTACGTCCTGCCTAAAGCCTTTCTCTGATGTTCGAAAGCTGATATGAGGAGGAGCTGTGTGAAGCATTGTGGCAAATTACTTGACTCATCAAGGTCAGATCCTGTTGAGGTGTTATCTCCTGGGAAGACAAGGTCCGTGCAGGCTCTGGGGCTGTGAGCCAGTCTCCTGAAGCTGCCTTGTGCTGGGTCCAGCTGGCACAAAGGCAGGAAGGACTGTGGCTCCTGAGGCCAGACTGCCAGCCGGCTCCATCTGCAGGATGTGCAGAGCTTCTCACCTGCCTGGTGCAGCTGCCTGTGAGAGGTGTGACAGGGTCAGTCTGGTGATTGACATGGGTGCAAAATTGGTTTATATTTAAAATCATGACTGAGAAAGACCTGCTAACAAAACCACGTTAAGGAAAAATCTTTCCTTGTTGGAAGACAGGGAGGAATTCCCACCTCCATCTGTGGGGCTGACTTAGTCCTGGTGGGGGTGTGAAATGTCATGAGATGTCCTTTGTCTTCCTGGCTCAGCTGTGCATGTGCACAGTATTTTAGTGGAGTGTGGATGTTGGCTATGTGCAAAACCACACTATTTTATTCTTAATCTTCTAATCTCCATTTAAAACTCTAACTCTTGACGATGAATGATTTAAAAGGTTACTTTAGCTTCCTTTCTCTAGCCTTAGCGAAAAGCCCTTACAGCATGATCTTGAAGGCAAAGAAAATGAGGCCCAAGCTTAATTAAATACTTTAGTACTTTGGGTGAGTGGTGCCTGTTTCTCAGTGCCAGCTGACCTCTGCTTATCTCTTAGGTAACCAGTTCACTGCTTACTATGTTAGCAGCTTATGAGGCCTAAAGTTGCTTTCTCCTTTTCTGTGAAAATATCTGTGGCAGCATCTGTCACTCCAGACAGCTGTGATTCACTGGGAGGAAGGGACTGAATGTAGGTCACTGGAGTTCAAAGGGAATAGATTAGTACATCAGCAGGGCTGGCACATACACATGTGTCTGTGCAGACAGCGTAGGTGGGGAGGGGGCACAGAGAGATGCAGTTTATGTGACTGATGATTTATGAAGATATGGACCACCCTCATTTGAACTTGGCTTTTTGGCTGTTACCAGGTGACCATGGGGGCATCATCCTGATACAGAATGCTCTATGTCAGTCTGTCTTGATACAGGTGCTATAAATCAGGGTTTGGGTAACACCCAAGTGGCCCTCAGTATCTAACAGTTAGAAGAGAAATAACAGAATATTGTTCCTTTTTCTTCTTTGTTTTCCTAGTTCAAAATCACTGGGAAACCAGAGGCATTCTTTGCATATTTAAATGTCTATGAAGACAGGGATATTTTTCTAAAAGAAAAAAATGCTTCTTCACATAGTACCTTTTTTACTCTGAAGGACTTCAAAACACGCTTTTAAAGGTTGTGTAGGTTTGACCTTTAGCAGAATAGTATTCCTACATACAGTAAGTAACCTGGAAGGCTTTTGCTGAGTAGGTTTCCTTTTGTGATACTAAACAGATGTCTGAATTCAGACAGCTTCATGTCCCTGTGACCATCTCTGTGCAAAACCTTCATACCCAGAGGCAACGTGTCCCCAGCTACCTGCTGGGATCTCTTTCTGACAGTGCTGCTGCTTTGGTGGGGGTGCCAGCATGAACAGCCTAGGCCCTTAGATATTCAAAGAGTGTGCTGTCCTGTCTGTCTTCTCCCTGACACCAGATGTTGTCATGGATATTTATGGATACAGGGAAATGTGCTTGGAAAACAAGTGCGTTTCAGGGAACAGTAACCCTACAGAGTTCACACTCCCCTTTTGTGCTGGTAGTCAGCAATTTTGAAAACCATCCACTCACTATTTCTTGTGGGTTTTCCACGTTGTTTTTCTCCTGGAGTGGAATACAACAGCATAAAGGTTTCCATGAGCAAAAGTGGCAGTATTCATGCCATAACAAAGTTTTCTGAACAGGGAACAAATGGCATTATTCCAGGGTATGAGATAAAGACTGAACAAACATAGAAGCCAGATGTATGTGAGTCTGGACATGTGGGTGTTTGTACAAAATCAATGTATTTAAATATCTTAAATATATTAAACCAAAAAAATATATTATACATTTTCTTTATAGATATCTGTGTGCATTAGACTTCAAAATGAGCAAAGAAATGCACCTTGGCAACTGCATTACCTGTCTGGGGTCTGAATTTCTATGGTTCTGAGCAGCCTCATTTCATCCAAGCTGTTTGGAGGAGAGTGCCCTCCGGCATCTGTCTGTGAAGCCGTTTTTGCTTCCATTGCTTTGTTTTACTCAACACAAAAGACCAGAAAGATACCTTAGGGTATCATGTTCCTTTCCTCCAGTTATGGGCAATGTCTTCCTGCCTCTGGGCAAATGGGCCAGAACACTGTTTAGGGTCTAACCCTCTTCAGGATCGAACAGCTGGGTCAAAGATGGACACACTTGATAGAAGTAATCTCCTTATGCTGTATGTTATATCTCTATGTGCTATGTCTGCCTTGGCCAGCAGCAGAGCAGGATAAACAGTAGTATTGTGCACCTGTCACATTGTACAATAAATTCCATCTTCTCAGATTATCATTCTACAATGAATATACATCAGGACTGTATTCAGAGGGGAATCCAAATAGGCAGGATTTATGCATTGATTGCTAATCTAGGTGGGCATGGAGAGAGGTTAGTTGGTGTGGAAGCCAGTCACTGCATGTGGCAGTAACTTCTTTGCACACAGTATGGTGCCGAGCTCATGTAACCAACACGGCAGCAAGTACCCCACACTCTTTGGGGCTGCTGTTTGCAAAATGAATGGCACTGATGTGTTCTGTAGTGCTGGCACTTGTGCATTCTGTGTTACTTTTGGCTGTCCTCCAGGTGCCAACTCATGTGGCATTGCATATCCTTGAGAGCTGGGCAAAGTGATCCAGCTGTGCTTCCTGGAAGCACCTCTTCCCTCCTGTAGACAAGGACATGCTGGATGAAATATTACAGGATGAAATATTACAGGAAGGATGCTTCTCGACAGAGACACTAAGGAGATGGCTAAGTAGGATCATTAGGCAGGGCCCACATGGCTTCCTCTGAAGCAAGACTACAAGTACTTACACATGAAAGCAAGGAGACACCCTTTTGTGTGCTGAGAAGTTGGATGAGGGTATCAGAGAACCACTGCTTACGGCAGAGGCAGGCAGTAATTTAATTACTCAAAGAGGTTTTATGTGCTGCTCCCCCTGTAAACATCCCACACACTGTTTTGCCTCTCTTTTTTCCTTTAAACTGCCCAAAAGGCCAGCTGTCAAACCACAGCAAGTCTGCTTGAAGGTGACCAAACCTTGTCCATCAACACACTGTTGTGACCTGTAAGTCAGTGACATCCTGTTTCTGAATTCTTCACACCAACAATCCATGTCTGCTTGTGGCAGACATCATAGTAGCCTGTGATGTTCACCTAATTCATGCCATAGGCAATAATATGGAATACATTGTGCCATCTTCTGTATTTCTTGGAGGAGGGTATGAAAGTTGCATCCAAAAATTGCTGATTGTGAGGAGAACATTGCTGTGGAAACCAAACATAGAAATGTAGTTGTTTCTCTTATCTTATCTTGTAATTGTAAAAGAATTTCCACCTTTGCCAGTCACATTCTTGAGGACAATTTCTTTATCAACAACTCAGTGTTTGTGAGGGAAGAAAAGGAGAACAAAATAGAAAATATTTGGTGGAATGGCATGACTTTCAAGTCATGAAGCAGACACAGAGAGAAAGGGCTTCTCAGGGCAAAACCAGAAGAGAGTTGAGATGCAAGTCTTGCAGAGCTGACAGAGAATTTCCTCTGCATGCACAGAAGGCAATAAATGCCCAAAGACTATGGAAAAGAATAGGAAGGTGGAGAGGCACTTTGGGCAAGCATCAGTACTGGAAAGTAAACACCAGCAGACAGCCTCTGTTTCTCACTTTTGCCATCCCACGGCAACTACAGCTCTGTCACAGGGTCGGGAGAAGCCCTGTGAGCTGGTGACCATGGGCTTTTCTCAGAGGGCATTGGAAATAGCCTCTGCTGGGCATCCACTGCTGGTCTCCAGTTTGGAACTGGCAGCAGGCCTCCAGGTTGTGCAGTGTTAATGGCAGTAGAAATTCTTTTGTGACCAATTAGGTGCCATGGGAGCTGATCAAGTTGCTTTACTCTTTCCACTGTGTTACTCCAGCTTGTGCAAGCTACAAATGAAACATTCAAATTGGTCTCTCAGCTCTGCTGTCAGCACTTGCACTTCTTGAAGAACAGTGATGGTTCTATTTAACTGTGATAATTTTTATTAAAAATTCATAGTAGAAGTTCCATAAGTGCATGGTTCCCAAACCACATTTAAAATACTTTACACAGTTTAACAAAGCATGAATAAAATAGGCCCTGTGCTGTCAGGCACAGACTTTTGTCTCTGAGGACTAGAAACAGTTTTTTGGAGAAGTGTACTGACTATTTCCTGAGACATAACAAAAGCCATGTGCACACTGGGATTCCTAGTGTGAACTGGAAATGCAAAACACCCTCTAAAGCAAATGCTTTTGGCAACAGGCATTTAGCTCACGTGATCTTGCAGGTTCAGCCCATAGAGAGTAGCTTTCTCCCTCGAAATTTTTGGGAGTTGCTGCAGCTCTTGGTCCTGCCCTGATCTGTGCCAGCATATGGGTTACAGAGCTGAGCAGCACCTGTCTCTGTAGCATCCCCAAGCACTGCTGTGCTCCCCAGCATCTCAGTGCTGGTGGTTGTGCTGTGCTGGCTTGTCCTCTCTGGGATTTTTTCTTCAGGTCCCAGGACAGTGTGTGGAGCATGTGGAGTGAGTCTACAGAGAAATGTCACACCATGCAGGCCCCAACAGCACCAGTGGGGTTTGCAGAGGTGAACTGGCTCTTAGCTTTGTTCTGAGGGATGAGGATTTGCACAGCCAACAAGTTTGTATCTCAGTATGATGGGTTGAAATTGGCATTAAACCAGTTCATAGGAGAGAAATCTGTTGTGGGGAGCTGGACGTGCAGACCTGGTTGGAGGGAGGTGCTGGCAGGGTTGGGGGTCATGGCAGTGACACTCTGAGGCTGTGACAGCTGGGTAAATTGGAGGGGGTCCTCAAGAGGGAGGAAGGTTTGGTGAAGTTGTTGCTCCCTGGCTTGCTTTGTGTCCGTATTGGTCAATTAGACCTTCCTGGTCAGTTAGGTCTTCCATGGAAAGACACTTAGTGGAGATGGCTTGGAATTGATGCTTTTCACTTCAGGAGTTTGATAGAACTGAGGCAATTGTGAAAATGAACTTAAGACAAAGGAGAAGCATTGCACCCCCTGCTCCATTTGTTTTACTGGCACTAAACACTTGAAATAAGTGCAAGAGCTGCAAAGTGTATGTCCTGTCACATAAAACTGCTGCTGGACTAATTTCACAGTAACTGTAAAAGGATTAATTGCACTTACCTTTGAGAGTTTTACATATCTTACTCTAATTAAGTAGTGATTCCTCGTGACCCCTGGAGTATGGTTATTCTTTTTGATTTTGACCAAGCCTGCTGTTAAAAATATGCACCTCGGGACCCTGAATTCCCTAGCTCTGGTTTTAGTTGCTGTTAGCATGATGTGGTAGCTGGTGTTCCTGTGTCTGATGGCAGACAATGACAATAAACAGAGATGAATGGCACTGTCTGTTATAGTCTTTCTATTTCACAGGGAATCAGGCCTAGAGGAATATCCCTGTGTTAGTCGAGAAATGAGGCTCTCAAGTTTTCATAGACGTGCATGGCATTAATTCCTTTACCTTAATCCCTCGCTTACAAAGTTAATTTTGCTATTTAAATAGTTTCTGGTCTCTTGAACCATGTCAAAACACAAATCAAAACATGCTTTCAATAGCAGAAGAGCATCTGAGTCCATTTTGTCACTGAAAGGGAAAAGCATATGTGAAAATGAAAAATGGTGAAATAAGATTAGGAAGTTTACAGTATTTCCTGAAATTTTGATATGTGAATTTTTTTGGAGGTCTCAGCAATGTTTGGGACAAAACTTAATTTGTGCAAACGTTTCGCTAATCCCTTGTCTAGACACTCACATTTCCAGTGCCTATTCATCTTTATTTCTGCTTTCATGTCCCTTTTTTTTTTTTTTTTTTTTTTTTTTTTTTTTTTTTTTTGGTTTTTGTTTTATCTGTCAGTCATAAGGAGCTGGACTCTTCTGCTCCCCTTAACTTGCACCTGTAGTTCCAGCCCCAAGCATGGGGATACAGGGTGTGTAACTGCATAAAGGACCTAGGGGTGTGAACTGTCCTGTTGGTATGGGAAAAGTCTCGACCCTGCATTCAGCTGTACATAAGGTGCCTTTTATATACTAACATCTGCTTATATTGTCTTCTTCCTGATGTGAAGGTATTAAGGTGAAAAGACAAGAAAGAGGAGGGTAGGCATTGCTCCCTTCTCACAGGGTTTGGCAGGGTTTCATAGAGAACCTGTACTGTTCCTGTCAGGTGTCATTTGACTTCACAGCAATAGATGTCCTGTAGTGCAACATCTATGTTCTAGGAATATAATCTGATAAAGCAAGTCAGTCCTTAAAGATAAGCTTCATATTCTTTTTGTCAGGCTAGTTCTAGGCTCCACTCAGGATTGTGTTTGCTCTGCTTTTTTAATCTGACTGCTGTCGTGTGGTTTGTAATGAGCTGTAATGTCTAGGGCTTTTCTGAGGAGTTGCTACCGTGCTCCCTCTGCCATGTTTTGTGTCAGCACAGACCTAGTGAACTGTAAAGGTCTGCAGTGACCTTACTGAATTGCTTTTACTGTTTTCAGATGTATTTTCCATGTGTTGAGATAATTTTGAATTCTAATCTTGTTACCCAATGTGTCTGACATTTTTTTCTGTATTTCCTATGGATTTGACAAACATGCTGTGTCTGAATATCCAAGGTATTTACGAAAATAGTAAATAGTGCCGGATCCAGAACAAACCCCTAAGACCTGCTCTTACCCCTCTGCTCTGACAGTGAACAGATAATAATTATGCTCTGCCAGCAGCTTTCCAACCTGTTTCACCCATTCTGCAGTAGTTTCACCCAGTCTATTAGTTTTCTAGCTTGCTAGACAACATCCTAGCAGCCTCTACCAAAAACATTATCAAAGTCATGATGAATCTGTCTCCTGCTTCTCCATACCCTTGAGCCTGATTACTCCATCACAGAAGAAAATTAGGTTGGTCTGACAAGACTCCTCTTGACAAATCTCAGTTAGGTTCTATTTATTACCTTGTTATCTTCTTGGTGCTCATAGATGGATGTTTGGTTACTAGTTGATTAGATATTGATTAGCTGCCTTTCTGGAAGCTGAAGCCAGGCCCTCCTAGCTATCATCCTCTCAATCCTCACTTTTCCCATTTGAAGAGGGCACAAAGAGATACTGTCTGAGATAGAACTGCAAGTGGGACTTAACTCTTAACTGGCAATCATTTCTCTTTTACCACTTTTTGATGTATAAGTAATGAGAGAACCGTAGTCTCTAGAAGAATTACCCCTGATAGTTCAAGTTTAAATATGTCATGGCTTTTAGGGCAATAAAGTGCCTTCCTGTCCCTGCCCACTCCCCAGGACTCTCGTTCCTGCCCGTTGCCAGGACCTCATGGTCTCACAGCCCCTGCCCCATTGGTGTTGCAGCAGGGCTGGTCTCCAGCTCCCCATAGCCCTGCCCTGCCCAGCCATGGGCCCTGCCAAGGTGGGCCCTCATCCTCTCCTTCCCCAGAGGGGTGTCTGATTCCCAGGGGTGGGGCTGTTCCCACCCTGGTGCCCACTTCTGGCTGGGGACATAGGATTGTCCCCGGCTGCCAGACCCTGCTCCCCACTATAGGGACCCCCAGCCCTCACACTGTCCTGGGAAAAGTGTCTTCTGAAGATATGTTGTCATTTCCAGCATTTTCTAGCATGCTCCTGGCAACATAAACCAAAAACAGCTGTTGCTTTTACAGGACTTGGAGGGACAAGTTCTAGCGTAAGTATCAAGGGGCAATCGAGTGACTGCAAAATATTTTAAGGTGTGTGATAACTGGCCTTTTGCTTCAAATCAGCATCATTTTCTGGGGCAAAAGGAAAAAGAGAAATGGAAGCTGAATTTGACAAAACTCCTTGTATGATTTAAGGAAAGAAAACATTTCTGTTTTTAGAGGTATGAAAGTAATTATTTTCTTATCATACTAAAAAAGCAAGTTCAAGGAAGATTCTAGGCAGCAGGCAGTGCAACCAGCCATA
Organism: Sitta carolinensis; assembly: GCA_032173965.1. NCBI lineage: Eukaryota > Metazoa > Chordata > Aves > Passeriformes > Sittidae > Sitta > Sitta carolinensis. The sequence continues at coordinate 11,299,467 of JAVUNC010000006.1, read as the reverse complement.
AAAGTAGCCAAGATGTTCCTGTAAGCCAGCGCCATGCCCAGGAGATGTGGTGGTGGCTACAAGGGGCAGAGTGGATGGCAGCAGCATCCCTGGAGAAGGGGGGGCAGAGCAGGGTGCTCACTGCCTGGAGGAGCAGAGCTGAGGCAGACTTACCCACTGGAGTGTGCCTATGTGTGTCCTACACAAGGGCAGATCCATAAACATTGGCTTGGTTGTGCAGTGGCTATAGGAATTTCTCAGTATTGAAAATAATAGCGCTTTTTTTTTTTTTTTTTTTTTTTTTTTTTTTTTTTTTTTCTCCATGAAGAGATGTTTGCCTCATTCTTGTATGGTGAGAAAGAGAAATTTGAGCATCAGGCCAACTTTGGTTCTATTAGGCATAATTTTATGGGCCACCTTAATTTTTTTTCCTGATTTAAGTCATCTTCTCTCCAAATGTAATAGTCCTAACCTCTAATTTCTCTTTGTCCTCCAGTAGCTTTCTTCCAGATACAGGCTTGACAAAGCTTGTTCTCTGGCCACAGCTGCTGAGCTGTCACTGATTTCATATAACTGCTCACAATGTTTTCAGTTTTCTCTGTCCCATTTGCAGTGCACTCAATTTGCTGCATTTCCCTTCTCGGCAGACCAAATGCAGGGTTTCATTTGAGCTGTCCACGGGGATGCTCAGATCTGTAGCCTGAGTGGTCACGGTTCATTTGAAATCCATCAAATGTACATGAGTAGTTCAATTTATTTTTTCTCATGTTCATTGTCTTGCACTCTCTATGGTGAATTTCGTTTGCCTTCATTTTATCTGACTGTCTGGTTCTCCTAGGGCTGTCTGCACTGAAGGGTAGCCCTTGTCAGAGAAAGTTGCAGAGATGAATGTTCTTCTGAGCACTCTCCTGCTTGAGGAATTTCCTGTGGTGTTGGGTCTCTTGAATTCTTTCCCAACCCACTAGGATGGCTCAACCAACATGCTGTGTGATACTGGGGACCATTCTCTGGTCTCTTGCCCTCTGTAACTCCAAAAAGGAGACCTTTTAGCAGAGGAAGAAACATGGTCAAGCCCAGTATTAGACAATATCCAAGCTATTTTACATAAAAGAATCTCAAGATCTGGGGATTGTCTAGTGCTTTGAATGAGAAGTGAAGATGCCAGTATCTGCCTCTTGGCAGCAGTTTTAGGGAGCTCTGGCACTCCCTTGCAAGGCTGGGAGTATTTTGTCTTCTTCATGATTTGATCTATCAAACAGCTACCACAGACAATTTGTTAAACTACTTTTATTGTATAAACAAGCTTGATTGTTTTATAAGTAAGTATTTTAGAGTTTGTAGGTTATTTCCAAACAAAATCACATACCTAAGAGAGGGCCAGAGCTTGCCTGTCCTCCCTCCTGATGACCCTAGTGAATGCTTTTCAGGTGCTGATATTGTACTGGCTCTAGGAAAGTGAGAGGAAAGTTAGGAGAGGAGAGGGATGGCCATGGTATTTCAACTCTTGTGGGGTACTGGAGACATGTCCCTTCAGCTGTATCAGGGACATCTGTGAGACTGGGCAAGTCTGAGCCAGGCACAGCAGGGAACCTCTTAAATCAGCTGCCTCTGTGTTTGTATGAGGTAATGATTGTTGAAAGGCTGAAACTGCTTTTCCTCAAAATACGGTGTCTCAGCCACCTTGGCTGGAGTCTGCTCTCAGACATTCATTGCCTGGAAGGATTTCCAAATGCCTGCAGTCTCACACATTCTGTGTAACAGGTGCTAAAGGGAATTTGGCTCTGCCTGTGCTATCAGGAACAGCAGCTTTCCTCCCAAGCTCAGTCAGCGAGGATAGCGAAGCCTGTAATTTTCCTCAGAGATGGCAATTTTAACATCCTATCTTTGAGGACTCCTGCTTTCCTTTCCAAGCTCTTGCCTATCCCTCCTTCCCCCTATACCTGAGTGACTTCCAGATGTGTGGCAATGTCTGAACTTATTACCCCTGCCTAAACACGGGCGAGCTGCTCTCCCTGACGCTGTGGCGCTTGTCTCCGCTCCAGGTGACCAGGGCTCCCCAGGGAGAGAGGAGCAGCCGGCGGGGTTTCGACGAGAAGGCGTACTTGTCCTCCAAGGTGCTGAAGGCTGGAGAAGACCCCTACCGCCAGCACGCTTTCAACCAGCTGGAGAGTGACAAACTCAGCAGCGACCGAGCCATTCGGGACACCAGGCACTACAGGTACCCTGCATCCCTGCTCCCAGCCGTGCCTGCTGCTCGGGCCGGGAGCCCGCTGCTCTCCGGCGGCGGTCTGCGATGCCGACAAAGGATATTTTGGGATTTTTCTTTGCCAGCTATGGTCTGCTGTTTCACTGAATTTCATGGTTCATCTAGAAAGGTCTCAAATGCTCAGAGAACCTTGACTAATTCAGTCCCAGCTTGAGGCTTTTCAAACATCTTTTTTTCCAGGTCCAAGCGTCATCTTGTTTTAGCACAGCCCCTCCACTGCAGCTCAGATTGCTCATAGGACAGTTGTTTTTTGCCCAACTGCCCCCAGACTCTGGGTTTCCCTCAGCATCCTTCTGTCCTGGCTGCAAAAGTACACCTTTGTTGCAGCCTTGCTTTACTCTGGTGTTCCTCACTTACTGTGCTCTGGCTGTTTGAAGCTGGTTTGGTGCTTCCTTCCAGCCTAAACATCACTGGATGAGGGCTGCTGGGGTAGGGATGAAACAAATGTGCAAATACAGTGTTTTTTGGCGTGCAAAGTGCTTATTGTTCTGTCCTTGTTTCACTGAGGGTATATGTATTCTGCTGAAAAAATTGTCCTTAAATTGCTAATAGTGCTTGTGTAACTCTTTTGTAGTTTCTGGAGAACAAAAAGGTAATGCTTTAGTACAAAAAGTTCTTGAAAACTGTATGTTTAATAGTAATAGGAGAGTGTACAATAGTCTACTTCAGTCCTAGACTCTACCTTGGACTATGTATGGTTCTAGATATGGTATGGTTGCAGAGCACTATTTCACAGCTGCTGGGAGCAGGAAACTAGGCATCTAACTTGACTGAAATTGTGAAAGGAATGCCAGGAGACATGGAGCTTTGTGAGCCTGCCAGAACTGACAGAGTGCTTTTTGAAGGCAAGCAGTCAGGACCATGGTTGTGGGATCCAAGTCTTGTGCTGCTGTTCTCCAGCATAGTATTTGGGACTGGCTTCCTAGTGACCCAGAGGCAATGGTGCCATGTTCTATGTAGCTGACAAGTCTCCCTGCCATGCAGAATTGCTGTTTTCTGTTAATCTGCTGTCGTATTCTGGCCTAAAACCAGCTCACTTCAAAGGTGAATTATTGTTTATTTTGATCTGTGATAGCATGCAGAGCGTGCTTTTTGTGAAGAGCCTCATCTGTGCACTTCAGTCAGAAGAGCAAAATATATGTGATTCCCTGCAAATGTATTTCAGACCCAGATTTTCAAGGATTCCCTTGAGGAATGGAGAGTCCAAAGTAGTATATAATCAGAACAAATAAACTTATTTCCATGTTTCTCCTCCCCTTTACAGGGAGCAGTTTGGGAATGAGCAATCTGTGTTTGACTATCTTATAACAATATTGGAATAGTTGCTGATATTGCAGCTCAGGGTGAGGACTTATTTCAGCTGATCTAAGTTAGATTGTGGACCTGGCTCTTTGTTTAAGGAATGTGGGGACTCTACAGGTCACTAACATAGCAATTTTTCTTCTATTTTTCAAGTGTGTCTATGCTCTGGCACCCAAGCCTGAGCATGGACACACTTGACTTCATATCCTACAAGCTCCTTCTGACTTAGCATGTAGCTATTTCTTTGATCTAAAGCAAAGAGAGAGTCAACTTTCAAGCACAAACCTTGTCCTTGTTCTCTGTGATGCTGTAGTAATGTTGAAATATTGGGAAAACTTCCCCAAATATCACGTACACTTGCCTTTTCTGCTTTTCCTCTTCCTGATTCCTTAATACATTTTGTATGCATTACATCATGGAGTTATTTTGAATAAATATGGTCTGTCTCAGGTCCTTTCTCACATTGTTCATTTTAGTCTTTATCAGGTTTCTCTGTATGTTTGAAAATTGCTGTATGAATCTGCTGTCCCCTTAGTAAAACACTGCAATCAAAAAGTCATAAACCAATAGGATTGAACAGTGATGATAAAACCAGTAACAGTTTAGCAATAGTCATAAAAGAATAGTAAGTAAATGTGGAAGTACAGGTAGTGGGTCTAAGAAGTGAATTGTATTCCCTCTCAGGATGGTGATTCAGTCTAAGCAAAGCCTTGAGTTGTTAAAAGTAGGTGTGGTTTCTTCATCAGACAGGAAATTAGAGCAGACTGACTGCAGTTTGACACTGTCTGGAAGTTAAGAAGGCAGACACTTTGGAGGAGCAGGTCAGCCCGAATCAGCCATGCTTGACATCTGCCAGAATTGGATTCAGGATTCACATCTGTGAGTTGTCCCCTCACAGAAACTTTGTTTTCCACAGGGAGAAGCACCTGGTGCGAGTTAATCCTTGTTTCTGAGTGTGAGAATGTCTGTATGTACCTAACATTACAAGTCAGATGAGAAGATAGAAAGAATTGCTCTTCATTGCCAGCAGGTCCATTAGTGTTGAGCCTCAGCAACTCCCCAGCACAGATCACAGAACTAGCTCGTGTTTTCCTTTCTCTGAAGTTTGTGTCCAAAGAATTTGAAGTGCTTTATACAGCAATGCCTGGGTGTACCAGCTCCATGCATCTTTAGCATGTCCATGTCCTGTGCATGAATAGACCAGATTTTATGTGAATCACAGGTAAATCCAGAGACTAGAATCCACGACTGAAACTTAGTTCATATAAAACCCACATGGCCTCCCTAGCATGCAGCTTTGTGAGTTAAGGTATCACAGCCTTCAAATGTTGCTTTTCAATAGGCACAGTTCTTTTTAAGCTCTGCCAGCCTTGGTACAGGGGCTGCTGAGGCCTCCTTTGCTGCAGTTCAGTTGTGCTGATTCTGATTTTAGCGTTTACTCTCTTTTTAGAAATTCCAGGTACACTGCTGCAGTGGCTACTGCTGGGTGATGTTTGGCTCACATTTCTGCTCTCCTGTGCTGCAGGTGCACTTCTGTACGCTATGACACTGACTTGCCAGCCACCAGTCTCATCATCACCTTCCACAACGAGGCGCGGTCTACCCTGCTCCGCACGGTGAAGAGGTGAGTGCAGCTGGGGTGCCAGCCTAGGTGGGAGAGTCTGGGACTACTCTGGTGGAAAATCAGGCTTTTTGCAGCAGCTAGACAAGCTGCAGTTCCCCAAGTGATAGCATTCTGCTCTCAAGTTGGCCCACTTGGACAGGCCAGAGGCTTGGATTGGGATTTTGGGCATGTCTTCAATTGCAGAGCACATCTGCAGTTAGCCACGGTATGGCTCCAGTCAGGGGAATCAGGAGCAGCAAGAAAGGGTATCTGGGCCTGCACCCACAGGTGGGAACAGTCTGTGTGAGCTTGGTTTGGAAGAGTGAGGGGTGACCAAAGAGAACACTGTGTGTTGCTAGGTGCAGCAGAGGGATGGAGGCTTGGGAGGGACACAGAAATAAGTGGCCAGCTCCCTGCTAGGGCATGTGTTACAGGAGCTGAGGCTGGCTCAGTGCAGGCAAGAACACAGCTTGCAAGCCTCTCAAGCACAAAGTGGTGAACAAGTCTCATGGAGACCGAGCCCTTGCTCAGGGTCCCTTGCTGGTAAGCAGATGCTGACCTTGATGGCCCACCAGGTGCTCCCTGGGGCTTTGCACACAGCTCCTGCTGAGCCTGCAGGACACGTGCTATCTTGTACCAGTGTCTCCTCATATCTGAGTATCAGCAGTGGCCAAATCTAGATAAGTAAATAGGTGGCCTAGGGCCTATCAGCACCCCCAAATAGAGGGAGGCTTGCAGTCATCTGTACCACAAAGCAATGTTCCAGCTGCTTCTTCACTGCCCTCTTCCATCACCCCCACAGAATACAGAGAGGCTCTTTTCCATTTAGCTCCACAGGAAAAAGTGCCCTCTGACTTACTAATTTCTCAAAGGGTCTCTGCAAGCAGGCCCAGGAACAGCTTGTTGAGGCTGGAGGGAGAGTGAATTGGCTGTGTAGCAGTTTGAGCTGATGGTATCACTAACAGGAATGCATTATTCATCATTGCCACTCCTGCCCTTAACAGGTCCTGTGGACTTAAAGAAATGTGCTATGTGAATAAAGAACAGGGTTTTTCAAGTTGGCCTCATGTCTAGAAGGCTTTGTTTCTGCCACCAAATTTGGTGCTATTGTGTTTCCAGAGACCTGTATATATTGCATTGACACTTTTTGTCTTTTTATTTCTATAATTTTCTTTTCATACGAACCATACAATGAGTTCTACAGAGTCACTGTCCAGAAAATGGGCAGACGTGTTTGGATTCATGGTCTTGCTTGGACAGCTGGAGGAGATTTTTGCTTTTTCAGTCATAGGTCAGGCAGTAAATAGGTGCTGAGAAACCATGGTAGTATGTCATACTTTTTCTTGTTCTGGAGAGCCCAGAACTGGACACAGCACTTAGGATGTGGTATTACCAGTCTCTCAGATGTGGTCTCCTGCAACCAGAGCCCCCAACAAAGACCTTGAAAAATGGGTGACCCATCTATTCAGACTGGTCCCTGCAGTGCTGCTGCCACTGGAGGAGTGCTGTTGGAGGAATTGGCAGCACTCCACTGTGCGTGGTGTAATGGATGGAATTTCCTCCCAGACCTCTGGCTACAGCTGGGGTCTTCATGACCAGATGGTTTACAACCAGTGCATGTGATGGATTTACTCCTTCCTTAAATCACATCAGAAGTGATTTAGCCCTGTCTCATGAGAGATCCTGAAGGCCGAGTTCTTCTTGGTCTCTACAGTATTTGCAGTGCCACACAACCAAGCACTGGCTAGTAGCCTTGTCTTTGATCACTGAAGGTTTGACAACTCTACACAGAGGTAAAAGTTCACGTCTTGGCTGCAATGCTAGAAGAGGCATAGGCATAAGTCTGACTTACAGGTTGACACTGACGTTATAGAAGGATTTGACAGAGCTCTTCAGAGCCTCTTCTGTAACCTGAGAGTCCCATCTTTCAGCAAAACTCATCTGAATGTGCCAGACTGAATTACTGCTGTGAGTGTAATTGTTGCTCAAGTCACATACACAGTCAGTGCACCAGTACTATGTAATTACTTTGCATCCCTAGCATTTCAGGATAAGTCAAGTATCAAAGGGACAGGACTGTTCTGTTCTGTTGGGTTTATGACCTGGTTGGGAGTCTGCTGAGGACCACAGTGATATTAAGCAACAGGAAGCGTAAAATTGCACTGCCTGCTTACTTGCTGACTAGTCAGGCTTGCAGCTTTATTAATGGCTTGCAGTCATTATTTCTATATCTGCAAGAGCTTTCTTAAACTGGGTAGAGCATGATTCTGTGCCATGGTGATAATTAGAATGAACTATATGAGATGCATCTGGTGAAAGTTAAATATAATTGCACTGTGATCATGGGCCTTTTCCCAAGTTCAGTTATTATGATCACGCTGTGGGGATGCTATAAAAGAAATGGATGTGAATGAGGAAAACTGATGGAAATGAGCAGCACTAAAAGCAAAATTTTCTATGTCTGAGAATATTTTTAGAAGCCTAATCTTTTGAGGTGAGTAGAAAATGTAGTACCAGTTGAAATTTTCCTATATGAGATCTTTGCAACTGTGGCTTTTGAGTTGTCTGAATTTGGGCACTCAAAAGCCGAACATAAGACTTTGGGAAATTCTAGAATGAAATATGTGTAAAGGGTACTGGAGTTGAACTGATCTTAAACCCAGAGGGAGCCCAAATGCTCTCCCCTGAGCCAGGTAGTGGCTGACTGCAAGGAAACTCAACAAAGTGGCAATGCTGGTACTAGAAGATCTTGTGAAGTGACCCAAGGATGACACTCCTGCATCACAGACTTATTTCAGGGTGGTCTAAACCTGGCAGCTCTAGGGGCCAGATCCTGATCTGCACACCCTTCTTGCTAAGCTCACATGCACGTGTGAGCACATGGACTTAAATGTCTCTGGCAGGTCAGCTGTTGCCTACTTCTCCCTCCTGCCTTTGGGATCTCTGCTGCTAGGTGGAAGCAACAGGAATGATGTGCTGTTGTTGCTCCTTGAGGGTGGGAGAAATGTTTGAGTGTGAGGGAGAGGAGGAAATAGAGGAGTGACCATGAAGAGGAATAACATATTCCCTCAAGCACCTTGTTAGTTGTCCCTCCTGGTCTTCAGAGGCAGCATGGGCTGCATACCTGCCTTCTAGTGTGGGCTCCAGCCATATGCTTTCAGTGTAGAGGGAGACAACAGGTTAAAAATATCCAGAAAGAGTCTAAAGAAGGGGAATAAGGGAAAAAAAGTGGGAAATGAGCTATCAGACGAAACCTGTGAGCATGCCAGTTCAAATGGCTTGTTGCTGGCATCGTCAGTCCTGCAGGAGATGCATGTCAGTCAAGAGCTGCTTGCCTGCTTTGATCTCTTTTCCTTGCTAGGACATAGCTGTCACTCTCAAATCAGTCACTTGCTTGGCATCCTGTTCTCCTTCAGAAACAATTGTCACTCAGAAGGCATTTTATGTGATTGATGTCTATGCATGATTAATCATTAAGCCATACCATCACTTCTGCTGCCATGACCATTCTTGCAGAAGAAAAAGTCAAGTGCTTTGTTGTTTGGTCCCTCTCTTTCTGATCTCAGAAAGTCATGATTGCAGGGACCTTTTGGTTTTGGTGCAAATGGAAAGGTGAATTCTCAGGCTCTAAGTGAATGGATTTGAACAGGTGTCAATGGTTCAGTGCCTATGCAGAGGGCCTGTAAAAATTCTGATTAAGAGGATGCTGTTGCAATGCTACAGCATTTGGTATAGCATCTCATTACAATGACAATTTCAATAATGGCAAAAAAGGATATTATATTAGAGCAAAGAGAAAAAAAGATACTCTTCTGCTAACATCCAGAATGAACAAGATTATCTGTGTACTCAGGGGGGGGTGGACAGAGGAGAGAAACTCACTGGCACTACTGATGTTATGTGCATGCAAGAGAGTAAGGACTCTGATACTGAAAAAGTAAGGAAGCTGTGAGAAAATGCAAAGGAGATAGGGAATCCATGAAATGAGGGGGAAACAGTCCATGTTTCTGCTGTAAAAGGCAATTGTCATTTGGATTTTGGAATTCTGATAACACATTTTTGTGCCTGAAAGTGTTTGTCATGGCATTCTCTGCACCTCAGTGAAGGGAAATATTAGGATTACTGTGCTTCTTGTTAAAAAGACAGGGATGACAAAGGGCAAAGAGGATTAAATAACTTTCCCAAGGATGTACAGCAAATTATTTCAGAGCTGAGAGAAGAACAGGGCACTGTACAATGAGCTGTGAACTCTTCAAGGAATATGTTCTTTCTACTGGGTAATCAGTGGACAGGTAAAGAACAGAGAACAAAATGGGGCTTTTTACCCAGTTTCATTGAGTTGAAAGACCTGAGATTTGTAGAGAAAATAAAATGTGAGCATTGCCAATAGTCAAGCTAGTGGAAGAAGGTATAGAATACCATTCTGCAGACATTATACTGCAGTCTGCCTGTGTTGTTTCACATTGTGTTTGCACAGACAAGAATTTCAGTGCAGGGCAACCTTGCTGTAAAGTATGTAGATGGTGGTTGTGCTGGGAAAAGCTGCTCTTAGAATGGCACAGGAATATCCCCCACCTCCCACCCCACCTAGAGGACCCAGAGAGACATGAGCCAAGAGAAGTAAATGAGATTCAGCTTTGGAAAATGCAAGCTCAGTCATCTAGGGACATGTAAGCTCAAAATACAAATACTATCAGAGGCGTATAAAGCAATGTGAATCTGAAATAGAGTGGGATGTGATGCTGAGCAGCAGAACAGTCAGAATTTTGCTGTGTGAGAAAGCAGAAAACTCTTCCAAGCTGAGGGGAACTTTGGCTCTGTATGCAAAGCCATCAGCGGTGTTACTTAACAAGATGGCAATTTATTTCTCTATACCTTCATTCCTGGGAGCATGGGACTATTCTTGTTGTCTATTTCCTATATAAAATGACCACAAAGAACAGCAACAACAAAAATCCAAAACAAGAAAAAAAGACATTTTTCTCCAGTATTGCTTGAAAAAGCAGTTGCCACTGAAATGAGACAGGTTGCTAGAACCAGGACAGTGTTTGCCTCTGGTTTTAGTATTAAAATTTGCATAACTGCCCTCTTCATTGGACTGCCTAAGTATCACTGAGCAGCCTTGTTGAAGTTAATGAGGACCTGCCTGTGCACGGAGGCATTGGAGGAGGCTTGAAGGGGGAATATGCTGTGTGATGGTAGTAAAGGCAAGAGAAAGATTTGAAGAATTTAATGGAAAAAGAGTTCAAGTATTTTAAATGAATGAGACTGAGAAAGAAGTCAAAACTGAACTGCTCAGGCTCCAGAGTACCAGAATGCTTTGACGTCTGAGGAGGGGAGAAGCTTTTCCCTGCTTTCCTTGTGTGTGTCCTGCAGATGCAAACTCATTGCAGACTCAAGGGTATTACATGGTATGGTTCAACCAACCTGAGGAAAGGGGGTGCTTTCAGCAAGCGTGGTGCTGGTTTGAACGACAGGTAACAAGCGAAAGAGGGAGAAAAAAAGTCCAAATCCAGAATATTGACAATACTTCCTTCCAAAGAAGGGAATCGGTGACAATGTCAGCAGGTTTCACCTGTTGCCTTGAGATAGAGCTCCTTGCTGGAGAAAGTGGCAGCTTTTTATGCTCTCTAGCAGTGATGATATTTACCCAGAGGCTGGCAGATGGGAATGGCCATCAGGCTGCCTCGGGAAGGTGCTTCCCTCTATTTCACCTCTGTTTAGGGGCAGAGCATTCTGCAGCATCCTTTGCTAGCTGCCCCAGGAAAGTCCCACAGACAGGTCCTGTGGGTCCTTGTAGTGTGTGGCTGAGATGCCATAGCTCTCTGGGATATCCTCTCTTGTAGTTTGGTCCTGCCAATGAACACTGTTACAAGGGCAAGGTCACTGCTTCCACTTTACTGGAGTTTGGTATTCCTGCTGTAATGCTTAGCACGGCAGATTTTGATCAGTCCTGACATTGTCATTATTATGGCAGCTCACAAAGTGGCTTTTTCTTTCCTGGGTCCCTGCAGTGTTCTGAACCGCACCCCTCCCAGTCTCATCCAGGAGATCATTTTGGTAGATGACTTCAGCTCAGATCGTAAGTTTGGACCTATTTTCTTTACACTTATTTCTTCCCTTCTGTTTTCCCGTTTTTTGTTTGCTCTTTTGAGTCCCCCTCCCTCACAGATTCCCTCTTGTCTGTATGCAGGATAAAAAGAAAAGAAAAGAGTCTGTGTTTAATGTCCATGCTTGGCAGAGGCCAGAGCTTCTTCCTCTCTTTCTTTCCATTGGGTCTTCCTTTTCTGTCAGCGTGGCAGTTTTTGCTAGGTTGCCAGAGATCTGTCGAGTTCCATTATGCACCATTTGGTGAGCCATTTAGCACAGCTCTGTGTGTAGCAGTGGTGTGCATGAGCAGAGCAGGTACTTACAGACCAAGAGGCAAGAGGAGGATGCAGTGGAGCGTACAGAAAATTGCTGCCTGGGGTCCTGCAGGCAGGCCAAGGCAAGACTGCCTCCATGTGCCTGGGATCCCAGATGTCCCTGTGGGAAGCTGTGGAAAAGTTTCTGCTTTGGACAGCACCATACTTTCTTCTGCAGCTTGGCACAGGGATGAAGCATCTACTGCATCACTTCCACCAACATGCAGACTGGAGTCTTTCTCTCTGTGCAGTTGCTCTTGCTCCTGGCTGCTGTGTAGTAGTTGTGAGGTGGTGGGGATAGCAGACTTCTTGCTTCTCCTGTGATGTGTTCTAGATTCAAGGTCACCTAGTTACGTACCATTTATAATAACCGATAATTACTCCTTCAGAACACTTTACAGGTAGCTGGGAAAGCCCACCTTGGCCTGCTGAGGTAAGGAAGCAATGCTATTTTGATTCTGCAGCTAAATGCTTATATAGCTTTGGCCACAAAACAAACCAACATTTTTAAAGGTGGAAGCTGAAACGAGGGATTTGAGTTTCTGAGGGCCTTACGGTGTGTTTTGAATAAGTACTGAGCTGTGCTCTGCTGTTTAATTTCAATGTTTCTGAGCACTTTCAACACACAATCCTAAGTGTTCCACATTCTGCACCTAAAAATTCAGTTCTTAATGGGCAAAGTGTTCCAGATCAACAGTGATGGATTTCTGGTATCCATTCTGCACAGGGTTCAACCAGAAACTCCCATTTAGGCTCCTCAGTAAATAGAAAGATTTTTAAAAGGCTCCATCTTGTCACAGCTCTTATTTTTTTCACTGGCAGTTGGATATTTGTGGATATAACCATGTCCATGAGACACCTTCATGGAGGCACTTCAGCACATGTTTGATGTCTGACACTTTGCTTTAATACCTGCCTCAGTTTTTCCAAATACACTGAGAGTCTGTCATCTCTGTCAAGTAGCTACAGGCAGAATGATGTGCTCCACTCCTGCAGAGTGAACGACTGAATAAGGATTCAGCTACCTGAAGTTGTGACTTGGCCAAGATAAGAGCATTGCCTTCCCTTGTAGCAAAGTTCCAGCAAAATCTTGATGCCCTGTAATTCAGAGCACCTGCCACTTCCCTTGGATGATGCCAAAGTGCTGACATAAGAGCAGGATTTCAGATTGAACGTATCCTTGAGAATGGAAACGCTTGTACAGGAATGTAATAAGAGGTGCACTTTGGCTAAGGGCCTTTGCATTCTCCCCAGAGTGCTCAGTCTGTGGGAAGATGAGAGCAGGAAAGAGGGGGCATGAGACATGAAATGGAATATGGAATAAACATGGAAATTGGGGTGAATTTGATGGAGCAAGAAAAAAGAGCAAGTTAGAAATTGCTGTTCCTATGACATCTGCTAGGGCAGGAATAGAGAGGATGGCAGAGAACTAAAAACTCAGTGCTCAATAGAATCTGGCTGGCGCAAGTGACTGTTCCTCTCCCTCATCTTCCCTAGGTAATGCAAATGAGGGATGCCAGGAGTTTCTGGCAAGCTGCCAGCAAAGCCCTTGGTCAGGCATCCGTGTGTCAATGTGATGGTGTCTCCAAGGAAGCAGGTCACATCCCAGTGACCTTTATTAAATAAAATCGAGTGGAAACTGCCCTGAGAACAAATGGCAGGAAATGCCCAGATGAGCCACTGAAGGCAAAGAGAGCAGATAAAATCAGTTTATGTCACAGAACTCTCTTTTCCTTGGCACTTTGGTGATTTGCTGTCCTGCTTCCCTGTGTTCCCTCCATTTCATTAGTGCCCAGTGCCACGCTGCCAGCACATGCCCCATTGTTCTTGTGAAATGCTGAGCAGGGGAGATGGAGGTCTTGCTGCTCAGAGGCTTGGGAAACATGGGCTCAGCTGCCTGAGAAGGACAGCAAGCAGGCAGTGCTCTTCTGTGTACTCTATAGACAACAGGATTAAGGCCATCAGGCTGATTAATGTGATGTTAAGTGAAAGCAGAATTTCCCCTCCCATGGAAAAGCAGGAGGATAGTTAATTGGGGCTCTCTGTTGAAGCCAAATAATTCATGCATGTGTGCCAAATGTCTTTTTTGCTTTCCCCAAGCTGAGGACTGCCAGCTCCTTACCAAGATCCCAAAGGTCAAATGTCTACGAAACACCCATCGAGAAGGTGAGTGTGGAAAGTTTTCTAAATACAAGGATTTTGCCTGTTTTTCCACATGATCCTGGTTGCCTCCCAGCTGCTTACACGTTGTTTCTTAGAGTTTGTTTTTTCAGTATAAGCATTTTGAAGCTCTGAGGAGGGAGAACACAGCTTATCAACTCTCAGGCTTCAGGGGTCTCATGTAATACTTAAATAAAGAGAAGTGCTGTCCAGAGGCCTTGGCTGGAACTAAGACCACATTTAAAGATCTTTATGAATAAAGATCCAGATGTAAGTCTTGTCCTTTTAAACACAAGCTAACTCTTGCACTTTCAAGCACAAGATAACAAGCTGTGTAGGAGACAGGGGAGAAGGAAAAACAATCATGCATCCACCATAAAGAGATAGAATTAAGGAAAGTTTTTTCTCATATATCTGCTATGTGCATAAATGACTGACTTTCCCAGCTGCTCTTTAGTTTGACTCACATGTGCTGGCTTATTTCTTAAGCTGTCAGTGCACAGCAGGATTGGAACAAGGATCTAGAAGGAGAGGCAAAGTCACTCACTTTGTTTAGTTCACAAAGAACATCCCACATAGTGGGATGGTCTGTAAGAAAGTGAGGAGTCATCTGAGAGCCAGGCTAATATCTCTGCAGGGCAGAATAAAGGACAAATGGGAGTAAAAAAGATAAGCAGTAAGGAAGGCAAAAAGCAGAGAGTGGAATTTTGTCATGGGAAATTGGTGATGGAGGCAGCAGGATGCTCAATGGGAGAGCGAGTGAGCAGGCGGCAGCCAGGTATCTGTGGGGAGGGCTGGAAGGGAAGAGCAAGGAGCCAGGTGGAAGTTCTGTGTCATGGACAGAAGTGGGAGGAGGTCATTCACTGTGTGCTGGAAGGGCTCATCTGACTGTCCCCAGGGTATGCCCTGCTCTAAAGCTGCTCTCTGCTCCTGATGGAGATGTGATATAGGAGAATCACCTGCTCTTCCCCTGTAATAGCCCACAGAGTATTTTTTCCTTTCCGACCCTTCCTGCTCCTTTGCTGTCCTTTTCTCCTTGTAGGGCTGATTCGCTCTCGCGTGCGAGGAGCTGAAGTGGCAACTGCTGACATCCTCACCTTTTTGGACAGTCACTGTGAAGTCAACAGCGAGTGGCTGCAGCCAATGCTTCAGAGAGTGAAACAGGTGAGCACCATGTCCTGCTCTGGGATGGATGGAGCTGGCCTGTCCTGTGCTGTTGGATCCCTGCCTCACATGTTTCAGCAGAACTGGTGAGAACCAGGCCTGCCAAGATGCTCCTCAGGCAGGCTGTTACAGAGGAAGGTACAGCCTGAGCTAGATGGACAAGAGATCCCTGAATGGATTCTGTCCTACCAGTGTAACAAGGCAGGAGATGCAGAGTGATGGGACCCAATGCTGAATGCTGGCACCACCGATTTGTACCTCTTATCTCCTGCAGGCATTGTGCTTCCTGTGTATCCTGTTCACCTGTATGTAGAACAGCCCCTTGGGCAGCATGCATTGTGCAATTTTTTCATGGTTTCCATCTCCCTTGCTGCTGGACCCTCCTCTCTGCCTTGTCGCCGCCAAAATTTTCCTTCCATTAAGGTTCCCACTGAGCTGCCATCATACATTACCTGCATCACAGGATAGCTGCCTGTGAGTGCAGGGGTGTCCCTTTGATGGTTCACTTGGCAAAGGATTGATATAAGGCTGGAAGAAGGAAAATGAGGTGGAAATATTAGCAGCTGTCACCCTGACTGCACTGAAGAGCTGGAGGGAGAGATCATACAGCTTTGCTATAAGAAAAGGCAGGGGAGAGGTGGTGGGAGAAGCCCTGTTTGCAAGTGGCTGTGATTGTTCCCCTCTGAAAGCAGGATCCCATGAAGTAATAGGCCTCAGGAGAAGGGGTGGAGGCTTTCATGATGCTTTGTAAGCATGTCTGATTATTATTCTTGTTCAATAAAGCCCATAAATGTTTACTTTAATTATTGGTCTTTAAGCCAAGCTGCAGCATCAGCATAGGGATTCCTAAGCAGAAAGAACCTCACTCATTTCTTTAGGGAAGGATCTAAATTGCAAAAGCCTGTGTGTTAACTCTAAGTATGCAAATATTTTAGTGAGCAGATTTCAAGTCAACCAATTTCTGACCTACTTCCTACATTTCTGATGTGCATCCTATTTCAGATTTCAGTCTTGCCCTAGCCAGTCCCGGCACTGATTGGTTGGAGTAGTGGCTGGCACACCAGGCTGCCAGGTGGGTGCTGGAGTCTCAAGCTGGGCAGACACACTCTGGCTGGGCAACCATCCCTCAGAGGGGAAAAAACATGAGTCCTCTTACCAAGGATGTCCTATCCTAGCCAAGTATGGTACATCATGAGGAGCTGTTGCAAGGCACAAAATGAAGGTTTGCTAGGAAAGGCATGGATGCTGGCAGCTGTCCTATAACAAGGTGCTGTTTCTGGCATTGCCAGCTCAGTTTCATCTTATGTGTCAGCTGTCACAACACTGTCTTTAATGCCCTGTCTCATGATATTGAAAAATTGTTCAACTTCTTCTTACTAAAAGGATGGCAAATGAAAAGTGTAAATGTCTATATGCCTTAATGAAAGTACTCACAATATCTTGATATTATAATGTATACAATGTGTCATATGTATTATAAAGTTTGCACTATGAATCTTAAATGTGGGGTCTTGATTCATAGTACTTAGGAAAATGCTTTATTAGGGCTTTGATAATTTCTAGACTGATGATAATGAGTTAATTTAAGGATGGCTGAACAGAAGGTGTGCTGTGAAGATATCCAAAGCAAGCACAAAACCTTTGGGACAGTGATTGATGCCCTGCGACTTGGGCAGGGAATGAAGAGCTGTTTCTTAGCAGCATTCCTAGGTGTTGGAGTCTGACACAACACATGGAGTTCCCCACACCCATGGAGTGCAGCTGGCTAGTACCCACCATCTCCATGCTTGGATTTAGTGGCCACAGATCTCTTGCACAGCTACCAGAACCGTACGGAGAAACCAGTCAAAAGTTTACATGTGCAACTTTGTGGTTCCTGATCTCTGGCAGCTTTGCTGGACATTCAAGAAAACCTAACTCTTTTTCCCCACCCCCCACCCCCCCCTTTCTCTCTCTCCCTAAGGATTATACCCGAGTGGTGAGTCCAATCATTGACGTTATCAGCCTGGATAATTTTGCCTACCTGGCAGCATCAGCAGATTTGAGGGGAGGTGGGTATAATGAATGGCTTATGTAAGTTAGACCTGAGGGATAGAGCATGATAATAAGTTGTGTTCTCTTCAGTTTTCCAACAAAACAGAGTGATGATCTTTCCTTATGGGTTATCTGTCCCTTTTGCTCTGCAACTTGCAAAGTTAGATCTTTTGAAGAGTTAGAACAAAACTCAGCTAGTATTTTCCTCTTGAACTTGAGTCACTGTCATAACATTTAGCAATTTCAGGACTTAGTTAATTGATTAAGTATCTGTGTTCTCACTATGCTACATGCACACTGGAGTCTGACAGGCATTTCCAGTTGCTGCTTTGATCTGCCAGGCTATCTCGTGGCATCTTATAAAAAGCATTTACACCTCTCCCCTCTCAGCTGAACCCCCTGCAGCTGTTCCTGTGTTCACCCCAGTTCCTGGTGTCCTTCTACATCTTTTATGGTTGGGGCTCTTTTCTGCACTGCTTGCTAGCCAAAGGCTCCCTGTTCTTTGGCCACCCTTAACAATGGTATAAAGTTAGTGTCTGTGCTGTGCTCTACTGTCCACCACAGGCCATCTATAAGTACATGGTAGTCTTGAAAGACTTGGTGGTTACAGTGATCTGCGGGCCTTTGTTCACAAAATATATCACACCCAACAAAATCCTTTATTAAAGCCTCAACTCTGGCAGACAGGGTTTGCCTTTGGTAAAACAAACTGGCCAGAATAGAATTACATCTCACCCTGACAATGCTCTCCTCCTGAAGGTGTGGAGTGAAATTGAGGAGAGAGCTGTAATGCTAAAGAATGATGGTGCTGAGACAGAACTGGTGAGGTCTACATTAGGATGTGTTATTGCAATTTTGGGTAGACTGTGAGGGAGGTCAGGGAATGAACATAGGGATAGCCTGTGATATAAAGGTTCAGGCTATCACTGAAGCTAGTAGTACTGTTTTTACAACAAGAAAACCAATTTTGCATGTCTTTTCCTTTTCAGGGTTTGACTGGAGTCTTCACTTTAAGTGGGAACAGATTCCTATAGAGCAGAAGATGTCCAGAACAGACCCAACTCAGTCTATAAGGTACACTCTGATGGACAGGGTACACTTCTCCAAATACCTTTACTAAGCCTTCACCAGTGTGATCAGGAGGGTACAGGGACTGCCTTGGTGAGGACAAAATGCCACAGCGTTCACTTGATGATGACAAACTCTTCCTGTTATTTTTTGAATACATTGAGGTCTATACCCTAAGTGTGAGAGTACTGCTCTCTGAATATTGTAAGAATAGTGATTATTTGCTGTCATGCACATCACCTCTACCAGCCACCTCTTCTTCTATATGTTTGTTCTTGTGTTCTCCCTAACTCAACACTCTGAATGCCTCAGAAAGCACTTTGGGGTTTTTTTATTACCTCCATGTTTCAGACAAAACCTAAAGAATGAAGGAGATAAACAGTCATCCCGCATGTGTAAAGCAGATCAGAAAACTGAATCTTGCCTAATAATGTGTGCATAGAACTACTCCCACCTACTAAATCTGCATGTCCACAGACAAAAGAGATCCTGTTGGCTGAAACAGTGGTTGGCAGCCTCACTGCAGGGTACATGGTTCTGAGACATGTAGAATGTAACAAATCCTGATATGAAGAGTTATGGTGCTTGTCTGTATAGGCAGACAGCTCCCTATTTGTAATATAAAAATATTGTTTAATTCCTCTGTGTAATTCGTGAGCCTCTGTTTTGCACTCCAGAAGCAACCAGCTTGCTAACAGCAGAGCAATACATGCAGCAGCTTGTCACACATGTCTAATTGTTGAACACAGTTATCAAACAGTGCCTGTCATTCCTTCACACTGTCCATATTTGTATAAATGCAAAAGATGTAGTGCTTGTAAGACCATCTAACAAAGGCATGAGGGTGATCTAGTGAGGGGCATCTCAGAAATCTGCTGCAGGCTCACATTTCAGCTCTACTATTTTTCTCTTTTAAATTTGTGAGGCCTTTGAAGTATGATGTGTCTGCCCTTTAAAATTATGTTTTTGGTGCTACATATATGTGTGATTATTTTTTCTGGACTTCTGTTTTCTCTTCCAGAACCCCTGTGATAGCAGGAGGCATCTTTGTGATTGACAAGTCCTGGTTTAACCACCTGGGAAAATATGATACTCAAATGGACATCTGGGGAGGAGAAAATTTTGGTAAGTTTAGGATGCTTCGAGAGAATGACACATTAATGCAGAACCACTTCCCAGTCTGCATTGCTTAGCAGAGCTGGTTTTTTTGTGAGAAATTTGATCAGCACGTCCGTGTAAGGTTAGGGATGTGGTCAGGTAACCCCCAAGGTGGTCAGAGCTGTGTCATGGTCAGGAAAAAGTATGTGTGATCAGGGCTACACTCTCCTACAGGCATATGTGCTATCATACAGGAGCTTCCACAGTAGAAGAAAGAAAGAGGAACCTCTTGATATTTAAATTGTTGCTTGTTTTTGGAGAATATTCCTCCAGTTCTTCACATGACAGTCTGTGTTGCCCCAGCTCTGAAGTGAGCAGACTCTTCTTATACCTGTTCCTCTCTTGCAGATAAGTCTGAATTGCTATCCCAGTTTGACAGGTCAGAGAGATATTTTTCCTAATAAAACAAGCCTCTTTGTAAATGGAATTTGGTTACAAATAGAATGCAAACATTTAGAAGCAGGCTAGGGCATCACAAACATCTGAGGAATTCTGAGGTCCAGTGTAGTCTGTCCACTCACATTCTGTTTTAGGGCATGGTGCTTAAACCCATCTCCTTGCACTTAATAGTGGCACAGATATTCCAGGCATCTCTCTTTGCCCTGTGTGAAGGGATGCTGCAATGTCACCAGGTGTTAATGACAAAAGCAAGATGAGTGTTAAAGAGAGCTTCATGGAGACCTCAAGTATTCGGGCATTCATTTTCAAATGCTACAGATGGACCTGAGGAGATAAAATCCTTACTTTTTGTAATCAACTTAAATAGATTTCTCTGTAGCTGGCACACACACAAAAAAATTCTATTTCTGCAGGTTCCATAAATGTCACAGATTTGTAAATAAAACCTTTCAAAGAAGAATTTGTATGACGTTTCCTAGCACCTGGAGTACCAATTAGAAAGAATGAAATAGTCAGGAAGAAGAAACTTCTCTGAATACAGCTGGAAGAGTTGCCTCTTTCTGAAATGCTTTCTAAAACCATTAAATAATACTTGGGGTTGATAATAGGCTCTCAAGGTACCACATTTTAAAAACAAAATCTCTAATAATGATTGTTCTCTGTTTTCTCAGATCTTGATTCAGTTTTATGGTATTCATTAATTAAAAAGAGATATTAAATGGTGCTGGCATTAGAATCTCAGCAGTCCTAGCAGCATCAGCTAGCACTGTGGCAGAAGTAACAGGAAGCCTTTACCCAGGCATGAAGATCCCCTCCCTTATGTCCCTCAGGAGCAGAGCCACACTCAGCTCCTGGCCATCACAAGCCCTGCTGCAGCTGCAAAGCCATCCATTCTGCCAGCCTCTGAACTGCAACTGTGTAAAAGCTGTAAAAGATAGAAAGAGAATATTTCTTTAGGCTTTTCTCTGTCTGCTTCTGCCACCTGGGAGTCCAGTGTTGCAGTCTGGTCCATATGTCAATAGCATGATGCTAAGTAGAGCTATCTGCCATAAGGAGCAGTAAATTATTTGCATGCTTACAGCCATTCTTCCATATAGAGCTGATCAAACCACAGAATTGCTCCACAGAATTTGCTTCATGCTCCTTGAAACAGCTCTTGTAAAGCCTGGCAGTGGCTGGGGCAGGCTGTGTGTGACTCAGCCTCATGTACAGGCCTTGCCAGTTTTGCCTCATTAGGAGGTTTTTCTGTAAATTCAGTGTCTCCTGCCACTTGTCCCTCATCCTCCATCAAGTCTGCTGAAAGCAGAGGGATGGAAACCAACCCGGATTTGACAACAAAAAGTATTAATTTTCCTTGAAGAATTCAGAATGGTTAATTTAACCTCTTAAATTACCAAAACCTCTTAAAAAACCAGTTCACCATACTTAATTGAAAACTGGGTTTTCTGATCACGGAAAAATATTGATAATGTTCTGAAACATTTTTTTAACTAAATATTACAATTTTGAGTGGGAAGGGACTGGTTGAATTAGGTCCTCATTTGTAGATGAGATGAGAAAGTGGTTCTGTCTAAGATGGTGTGAGAAATCCTCTTTGGAAATGGACATTGCTTTCAAGTTACACATGCCAGTCTGAGAGTTTTGATTTTATTTTGGGCCAAAGTGACTCAGAAGCTCATTCCAGGAGAGCAAATGTCAGCTGGACACATCACCAGACATAAATTTATGTCTTGGTTTTTTGGTGGGTTTTTTTATTTGTTTGTTTCTAATGCCCTTCCTCTCTTCAGATCTGGAACTCCCTGTTAAAAAGAATCTGAAAATAATTAGGTCTGGATAAGAGTCAGGAGAGAAAAGAGCTAGTAAGAAATACTGCAAAATACAGTCTAATAAAATGGGTTTTTTAACTGAGAAGCTGCATTAAATACACTATCTCTCCCTACCCAGCAACTCACTGTTTGAACTACTTCTCAGTATGCAGAGAGGAAAGCTATGGAGAAAGATGAAGGTTGGGAAGATGTTAGTGTGTGTACTTGGTTTCAAACATCCATTAGATCTGGATACATAATTTCTTTTTAATTTCTAAGAATCTGAGCTGCATAAATCAGGCATTACTGGAGGGAGATCCCAACTGAGTAAAGAAACCTTTTACAATCTGAAGCCCTTTTGGTAAAGACTACCAAACCAGCCAGCTAATTTTAATTTTCCATCCTCCTTCCTTTTTGATCACCACATGAATTGAAAGTGGAAAACCCCTCTGGTGTGGCAATGAATAAACTTGAGAGGACAGACCCATAAGCTTGAGCAAGGTCACATACCTTCTGTGATGCAGATCAAAGCTCCATGCTCTTTTAATCCTTTAACAAAATGTTGTATTTAGCTTCAGGATAGGGTGGATTTCTTCAAGTAGCAGCATTCTCTGTATTTTTATAGTCATACTATATGAGACTGGTATCTGCTCTGAGCAGTTCTCCCAACAGAGGCAACTGCAGCACAGTCTGTTGCTCTGTTTCATTAGCAATAGGGCCAACCAAAGTGAGAAGAAGGAACTGTTGTAGGGTGGATAACATAAAGGTATGAGGGAGAGGACTTAGCTCTAGCCATTGACTCCCTATATCCTCATTTTGTTCTGTTCTTTCCCCTTATCTTCTAAACTCCCTTTCTCCCTCACATGATGTGCTTTACACAGTAAGTTCTTCCTTTTAATTCCATCTGTGTGTAGGGATGAGAGTAACAGGAGTCCAAAACAGGGTGTGTGTGTGTGTGTGTGTGTGTGTGTGTGTGTGTGTGTGGTGAATGGTCTCAGTCTGTTGCCAAATGCCATCCTGAGGGCCTGACATCCTGAGAAGCTTTGAAGACCTGGTCAAATGCAAAGGTGTCTCACTGAAATGAGACCGAAGAGGAGCAGGACTGGAGAAGGCTTGGAAGTCCCTGAGCTGCAATGGTTGCCTCCATTTTACCAAAGGGGGGACAGTGTCTCCGCTCTCATCATGGCATTGCTTTCCCTCATTTTGCTGTTGCAGGCAGTACACCTAGAGCAGAAGGGTGGGAAAATTGCCCTTCTTGGAACTGTTGCAGCTGTATGACTCTTGTTGTTCCAGAGCTCTCCTTCCGAGTGTGGATGTGTGGCGGCAGCTTGGAGATCGTTCCCTGCAGTCGAGTGGGACACGTGTTCAGGAAGCGCCATCCCTATGACTTTCCTGAGGGCAATGCACTGACTTACATCAAGTAGGTGTTGGGCAGTTCCTGGCAGCAGCCAGGCCACCTTTGTGTTGGGCATGTCTAAATAAGTCTGAATTTTTTGTTGTGCTTTTGCCTGGTAACAGAGAACGGCTTGTGGCTGAGCATCTGTTCTCAAGAGAAGGATGAGTTGCTGTTTTCTGTGAACAAAACCTGTTCCCTTCTCAGCTGTTTGTATTGGTGTCTCTTATTCCTTCTCAGTCTCTGGTGAGGGGGTGGGGAGCAGTATGCCAGAGAGACACCGTGGCCATCCACAGATGCTGCCCTGTGACATGTGCATCGATATCAGCAGTCCTTGGGCATCCCTGTTGTCTCTCAGCTGTACATGCTCTAAGATAAGCCCTGAGGACAACTTGTATTGCAGGGCAGATGGAAAGAGAAAAGAGATGAGATGAAGTGCTTGACTTCAATGAAAGTGGTGAAGCACTGCTGCAGGGCCCCTGAGAGACGGTGAAATCTCCATCACTGGAGATTTAAAATTCAACCAGTCAAGACCCTAAACAATATGACCTAATATGAAGCTAGTCTGATTTGGGGAGGAGGTTAGAGGTTAGACAGAGCTGCTTTCCAAGCTGAATTTCTCATAATGTTATTCTAATCTGGGAAAAGGGATACTGTAAATGATGTGATGGTGACAATCAGGCCCGGTATCTTCTGCAGAGGAAGTATGTGTGAAAAAGACATGGTAAACTATGGCTGTTAAATTTTTAACTTCTGAAGTGCTCTTGTAAGGCTTTGTAGACTTAACACCTCCAATCTTTATCCATCCATACTGCATCCACATCCACACTGTGTTTGGGACTGTCCCCCCTGGCAGACAGGCCTTGGGTGTGCCCGCCCTGCTCGCTGGCAGGGCAGGTTCTGCAGCACAGCATCTCCTCAGCACAGCATCTGCTCGTCCCCTGCAGGAACACCAAGCGCACAGCAGAGGTGTGGATGGATGAATACAAGCAGTACTACTACGAGGCGCGGCCATCGGCTATTGGCAAGTCGTTTGGAAGGTGAGCTGCCCCAGCCCAGGGCTCTGCTAAACCCCTTGGTAGCAAGAAATGGTTTTTAGGTTTTCTCCGGGGCTAAGTGTGAGAAATAGAGGTCCTCTGAATGCCTGGCTTGCCAGGGAGGTTGTAGCTTGAGTGTCTGGCTAATGAGGTTTGCTTCTAATTCACTTAATTTTTTTCCCAGTAACACTACATAAATCATTTGTTAGCAGAAGGCTAAAGGGATCTGTAATGAAATTAAAAGACCAGACATTTTAAGTGGATAGACAGGAATATTTTTCTATCACAGCATGCAGCTGTTGTGGAAATGTGAGCTGTATCTTGAGCTTGATCTGAAGTTCCTGTGCAGATGCAGAATCACAGGGCAGGCATGGCTGGCTGGCACATGGGGCACACGTTGCACTTGGTGCACTCCCTGCTTTCCTGATGGATGGAGGGTAGTTTGCCTGCTCTGTAGGGCAGGAGAGAGCAAGGCCAATGGTGAGATTTACAAACACAATCTGCAGAATTGTGCTTCTTACAGCACCTTTGCTAAAGCTGTCTTCAGGCCACATGGGATTCCTTGTTATCAGCTTAACAGTTCTCTTTGACCCAGAAATTAGTGATGGACACCAAACCTGGGATGAGGGGAGACCTTGCTGTCTGTGCTCTCAAACCCTATGACTCCCAAATAAATGTAAAAATAACAGAAGTGCTAAATTTCTGTGGGTTTTATCTGCCTGTGAACAAAAGGCTTTTGTTATATCACTGTAAGGACTTGGCAAATGTGGTTGTATCTCAAATGTGTAGCTGTGTGAGCAGGATAATGATGCATCTCCTACTTATTTATGACAACCAGGTCACTTTTCTTGCTGTACACTTTGCTTTATTATTATGATGCATTACATATCTTCATAAAAAAAGCTTTGCCTACCTAATTTATCAGTCCTTGAGCTGATGGCAGCAGCTGGGCTAGGACCACATAGAAAGTAACCCTGCTATTTATGAGGGAAACCAGACTATTGCATATTGTATGTGTGGATGTACTGCTCATGTGTTTTAGTGGCAAAATCTGCAGTTCTTGTTCACACAGACTTCCTAGTGACTTTGTGACTTTACTGGCAGCATTGGCTGAATAAAAGCTGGAGCAGAGCATAAGACTTTGATATCAGGCAATTTCCTGTAGTAACAGCTCTGTGAACCTGCATTAAATCTAGATTTTAGGGTGCAAATGCCTTTGACACCCTTACTGACAGCTGGGTCTAAAATTGTCACCCTCCTTCCCCTCAATTTTGATGTGGATATAAAATCTAAGAACATTCCCCTGAGGAATGTGGCCTCATGTATATGTACAATGGCCTCTGTGGGCTGAGGATGGAGAGGTACACGGGTACAGTTGAAATTCCTTCCCAACACACAAATGTAGTGTTATAGCTTTATGACAAGAGTTCCTGATTTTGCTGCTCAGTAGGACTGCTGGAAGGAAATCCTCTTCTTCAGTCAGCTAAAGCCAAACAAATCAGCAGTGGGAGGACTGCCACACCAGACAGCTACTGAGATGTTGAGTTAATCTCCCTTATACTCCCACCCTTCCCCCAAACTGCTGGAGACATGCTTTAGCACACACAGATTAATCATCTGTATGTACCTGAGCACAAACACTTTCCAGGCCTTTTCAGCAGCTGATTGTTGTGCAGTTTTCATGATATGCCTCTACAGGGGCACCCAGAGGCAGAAAGGCTTTCCTGATTTTACAGCAGTTTTACTGCAATGTATTATTTAACAAGGTAGGACCTGGGCCCTGCCATTGCTCTGAGCCAAAGGAAGTGCAAGAGCAGCTCTCTGAAGGTGTTTGTCTTCCATTTCTATTTCCTGCCACTTGCCTCTCTCCTCCTCTTCACCTCAGGTCACTGCTAGTGCTCTCAACCCAGCAACAATTACGTGGGAGAATGAGTAATGGCAAAAAGTCACTTAATTTCCCTCAAACCTCCTGGCCAATCTTCATGGTTCCCCTCCCTCCTGCTCACTGTCTTATTCTCAGCAAACTGCCTGTGTTTCCAGTGTTGCAGACCGAGTGGAGCTGCGACACAAACTGAACTGTAAATCCTTCCAGTGGTATCTGGAGAATGTCTACCCCGAGCTCAAGTGAGTCAGTTCTTTGTTTGTAGAAATCTCTGAAGGATTTGGGAGGTGTGTCACAATGGGAAGATGAGCCTTGACAGCAGTGGGAAAAACAGAGATTTATGCTTGGAAAAGGTTTTCTCTTCTCTTTTTGGTGAGAAACCTCCTGTGTTTTCCAGGCTTGTATTTTGACTTGGTCTCTGCCTGTTGGATGCTCTTTCTGGGGGGAATTGAGCCAAGTAGAACTGGACAGCCTCAGTGCAGAGGTTTGGGTGGTTCAGAGTAGGCTCTAAGGAATGCCAGAACCAGCTGTCCCTGTGGCTTCCCCTGCCCTGGGTCAGGACACAGTAGTGTTGTGTCCTTGCTCAGCTGAGGCAGCCTGGGTAGAGCTGTGTTGTGCAAAACCAGCACACCCTGGCAACACATCAGTCTCAGTCTTACATCTCAGTCTTTGGCTAGCACAAGTGGAGGCTAGAACATCCAGCTGCAGTCTGGCCTTGACAGATCTTTCCTGCATTCCTACCAATATGTGTTAGCTGGGGAGAAGGATGAAAAATGGGGTGGTGGGAGAAGCAGAACAAATCAGTGTGGATATGGCTTTTTGCTGGAAACAGCCTCTCTGAGAATTTCAGAATCATCACATTAAACTGCTTAGGGTACCTTTAAAGATCCTGGTATGCCTTCTGAAACAAAAAGGTATCAGTCCTCTGACCAAATTCTCACTTGATTTTTGTCCCTCCAGATATTTCCATTGGGATAGCATGATGTTGTTTATTTTCTGTTAAATATAGGGGACTGTGTCTCAGTCAGGGCCCTTGTAAATGTGAAAGTACTTTGGACATTTCTGTGTATGAAGTACTATGCAACTGTCATTTTACTTTAAGGATTCCTGAAAAAGAGTTGATTCCAGGAATAATTAGACAAGGAGGAAACTGTCTGGAGTCTCAGGCACAGGATACCACAGGGAATATGTTGGCTGGCATGGGAAACTGTAAAGGGACAGTGAACAATCCACCTGTCACACAGGTAAGGCAGGCTTCAGTTTTGGTGCTTTGCTCCTGCTCCTACCTTTTATTGCCTGAATGAAGAGGTGTCTTTGGCCTTGGGGGGTTGATACAGAGGTGAAAGAAGGAAAAATTTGACCCTGTAATGATTTTAAGCAGAAAAAGAAGTCCATCTCTCAGAGCTCTATTGGCTCAACAGACTCAGCCGTCAGGCACAGAATGTGAAAAGTTTTCATCACTCAGAGACAACAGGTAGTGCTTAAATGCTCAGGGAGTGAGAGACTCATTGAGAATCATTTTGGGGTTGTGCTTGGCTAGTACCCTGGCATGTGGGTAAGAGATTTTTTGGGGATCAGAAACATTCCTTGCTCTGCCAGCTCAGCTGTAGCTGCAGATGACTTGAATTGTGCTGTATTGCAGATGTGTTTAGTATAAAGCACAAAGAGAGTTTAAATAGCTGATCCCAGTGGCAGTAATGTGGTGCAGTTCTCCTAACTGCAGTGGAGTTGTGATGGTATATACAAGCTGAAGATCTGCACTCAGACTCTCTGTTGGTGACTGAAAGCAGCAGGGAAACAGCTTGAGAAAGTTAAGGGTCACAGTAGGGTGTTTTATGCCAGAAAATACATATTCACGTCTGTTAACTGTTGGAAAATGTTATTTTGCAGCCAGCATTCCATGTGCTATTTAACCTGACTCATTGCTCTGTGTCATTACCATTTGAAATCTCTGAAATTTACTGCATTTTGTATTTCTTCCTTGGAGAAAGTATAGTAGTAACAAACATTTGGTTGGATCAGGTATCCATGTAGTCAGAGGAAGGAAAAAATGAATCAACTTTTCCCTTATGCATGACAGTGATATATGGATATGCTTGGATGTGTTTTGCTTTACTTGACAATCTGTAGGTCCCAGATACCTGTTAGAGAACATGTCTGCTGTTAAAACATGCCAAGCAGTTGCACATCATATGTGTCAGGGCTCGGGATCCTCCTTGCTTTGCAGGCCTGAATCTGTAAAGCTGCAGAGCAGAGAGTTGCATGGGATCCAGGGTTAATCAGACACCTCAGGTAGTGAGGGAAGGCAGCTGCAAGCTTTGAAATGGTCATGATGCACTGAGCCTGAGCATAAACTTCTGATCAGGTGACAGCTACTGTGGTAGTCTTCCCAGGGGGCCTTTCATAAGAAGAGAACAAAAGATAGAGGGTTTTTAAATATCTGATAGAAAAAGCTCTCTCTCCCTCATCTGATCACTGTTGGGATCTTAATGGAACCTTTCTTTTTCTAATTCCAAAGGAGTGGATATTCAGTGACCCTTTAATTAAACAGCAGGACAAGTGTCTTTCCATTGCCTCCTTCTCTACTGGTTCTCAAATCACACTGGAAGCTTGCAATCAAAAAGACGGCAGACAGGTAGGTAACAGTGCCCCTCTTTCTAATGCCTTCATTGCCACATACCAGTGTACCCACACCACTGCAGCCAGCAGGGCCAAACCCAGTACTATCAAAGCACATTAAAGTCCTCTCCATCTTCTCCCTCTCTGGTGTGCTTCATAAGCTTGGATGTATGAGAGAGTGCGTGACCGAGCAGGAAGGGCAGCATGTGGGTGTCTGCTCTGCCTGGGCCCTTGGCAGCACAGCTGGCTCCAGCTCAGTAGCACCCCAACTTTGCTCCTTGGGTGAGTTATGTGCAGCCAGATTGGTGCATGGATGAAACACAGCACCAAAGAGAGGTGGGTGAGGCAACTGCTTTGCCTAAGATACCTAAAGGAAGGGTGGTGTGTGCTATCATTTGTTTATTTAATTTGAAGTGAGGTAACTGTGTTCTTCTTTGTGCCGTCTCTGGACGTGTGAGCAGACCTTGAAAACTGAGTGCATGCTACTCCCTTAAGGAATACTGACTGACATAAAGCACCGTATGTTCCACCTGAACTGCTCCCTAGAGGAAAAATACACAGCAGCAATGTTCCCAACAAAGTGCAGCTCTTTGACTTATGCTGTTTCCAAGATGTGCATCCCTGATCTGTCAGGACAAATCAATCCTTTTGCCTTACAACACTAGGTAAGGAATGGCCTGTGCAATGGCTAGGGTGCCCTCAGCAGAGATGTGATGTGCCTTTTTATCAGAACTGGGCAAAGCACAAAAAGGAACAACGCAACACTGGCAGACAGCAGATTGGATTTGTTTCATTCCTAGATCCTGTGCTTCCCTCTACACCAAGAGAGAACAAATTTTCTGTCATCTAAGGCTGTGCTGACTGTGTGCTTTCTGACGTGTCTGTTGTTTTGATAGCCCGAAGGTGGAAGATGGTTCAGCTTTGACCAGTTCTTAGCAGCATCTTCTTTTGTCAGTACTTTCTAATGCTATATGAATCCTTGAAATCAGTTCTTCCTGAAAGAAAACACTGAAATTCAGTTCTGTTCATTTATGGAAAACCCGTGTAGACTTTCCTCTGGAGGGTTGGTTAATGCAGAAATCCTTTGAAGAGCTGTCACCATGAATACACTGGGAAAACTCTGAGTTTGGATTAGGCTGCAAGGGTATCCCAGGTGGGCTGTGCTTTTCTGCTCCTTTTTCTCATTGGCAATCACTCATCCCATTGCTGTGTAATTAGGTCACTTAGTTTCTCCTTATGTGCCTCGAAGTATTTTCCTCCCTGGCAGCAGAGAGGACTTTAGCAGCTGCCAAAATCAGCTGTCTTTCCCTGCTTTCCTCTGTCAAGGAAGGACAAGGGTCCCTCAAGGAGGGCGGAGTCCAGGCTGTATCAGAAATCAGAAGGGAGATTTATCCACAGTAATACAAGCAGGTTTATTCTGCTGCTGGAATAGGATTTATTGAGTCTTGATATGTCAATTATATAAAGGCTCATTATAAAGACATACACACACTTAAGGGTGCGAGATGCTTTCCATTACCTTATGTGAACAAACTGCACTTACATCAAGGACTTGACCTTGCAGATGGTTTAACCAACTGACTCTAAGCAAGGATTTTGTTTAAGCATTTCAAATAATTAGAGACTGATTTGAACTGTACCTGATGTTCCAAACTGCCTTGCAGCTGAAGGGATAAGGTGGGGTGAAGTGGGAATTCAAATGCGTTTGAATTTTTAATGTAATTTGTGTGGAATTGCTCTTAAATGTTGGTGTCTTTTTGTAGTCTCAAACTCTCATTTCAGATTTCTACTTATAAAGCCAATTCTACTTGCAATGCTCAAGTTTGTTGTGTTCCTAGGGAATGTCGTTATGGTTCTTTCCTTCCATAAACACAACAGTAATTGTTGTTAACACTGACATTAGATTAGTCAGTCATCTTGTAAACTATTCCATTCTCTCTCCTCCTGATATTTGAGAGGTTGATTTGCAAGAAAGAGCAAAGCTGGAGGGAACAAATTCCTTCAGTTGCCCTACAGCTTGCCTGTCTCCCCATGGATACTCACAGCCCAAAGTCCAAGTGCTGGGGGAGAGCAGTGCTTTCAAACTGTGCATGAGTGTATCCACTTCTCAATTCAAGTGGGCTTCTCAGAAAGTCACAGGAGGTGAGTGGAGGGTGGAGGGAGGGGAAGCTGAGCAGCTTTGCAGAGCTGGCAGTGACAAGCAAGAGCCCTGAGTGGGTGGGAGTGGAGGAGGGTGAGGCGGGCAGCGCGCGCCACACGCATCACACGTACGATATCCCAAAAGGAGACGGCAGCACAGAGTCCAGGTGTGAACATCGGTCCTGTCACTGTCATCAGACACCTGTGGTGAAGGATGTTTGGGTTTTTCTGGATCTAGATTTCATGTCTGTGTCTGAGTCATGAAAAAGCAACATTGCTGACAAAGGATGGTACCTGTCATAGCTTTGGTTTTTAGTGTCCTGGGAGTAGATTGGTTAGGTCATTATGACAGCACCACACAGCTCCTAAAGTTGGTTTCTGCTTTCAAACATGCTGAAGCTGTGCCCATGCTACACAGCTGTTCTGCATTAAGCATGTCCCAAGGACAGATAATTTTGTTGTTAATTTTGAGTTCTAAAAACAGTCCATCTAACAAATAGGTAATACTCTAACAGAGGCTTTAGAGTATTATGATTTGTGTCTAGAGTATTACCTCAAAATAAGTCTAGAATTTTGCAAGCAGGAGGATTATGAGACAATAGTCACACTTTAGATGATTTTTGGTGGTGTCAGACTCCCTTGGGTTGATAGAAACCAGAAATGAAATCTATTTGGCAACATGATCCTGTTGATCATTCAACAGCAACAGCTGGCACTGCTAGCAGAAGACCAGCCAAAAGCTATTCTGCATAATCAGAACTAGATTTCAAACCAGATGGATGTTATCCATAATGTTATTTGGAGAATAGCATTTTTAGTTGAATGCACAATAAATTATTGCCTTCAGCTTTGTTTTTTGGCTCTAACTGACAGTAGGAGTGGTGTTTTAATTTGTATTATAGTGAGGACAAATAGAAGGCAAAGTGAGAGTCAGACACTAAAACAAGAGAATGAAAATGAGAAACATTGGCACAGTATTTCCCAACAGAACAAGAAATGCTGAGATATCCTATTAAACAGCTATATTTCATTAAAATGTTCTGAAGGAATGTGACCTCAGCCTGAAAATGAGGACATTGAGTTTTCTTGTGAGACAAACACTATTTGAAATCCTGTGTCCCTTTGTATGCCATTGGGGAAATTTTTCCTACTTTCCCTCTCAGTGTGTATTACCTGAAGATGAATGCAACTTTATGTAGAGTATCTGACAAGAAAAGGAGTGAAAGCCTGTCTATTTTGAAAGCACCTGACTCAGCATCTTGATGTCAATAAGTAGGTAAAACAATGCTGGCAGTGTGCCATACCTTGAAAGTAGTTTAAAAGGAGACAAGAGTTTCTCTTAGTTGTGATTTAGTTTTAGAAATTTAAGTGTTCAAAGAAAGAAAGTACTTACTGGATGCTGCTGCGAGCTTTTCCATCTTCTGTCTCTGCTCATATATTTAAAATTTAGTGTTCAAGACCAGCTTCAGGTTGCCCATGGCTCTGCAAATACATTCAATTACAACTTACAACATCCTTGGATACTCCAGTTATCCAGTTACCCTATGTTTCTGTTTGAAGCATCTCAGTCCTTATGAACAAAATTTGCCTTTCTCAGCTGTGCCTCCTGAGCTTGGCCAATTCCATTGTTTCTCAGTTAGGATTTTGAGACAAACCCTGGACTGCCTGGATTACTGGGGATTAAAAGAAAAAGTTTGATTGCCCTGAAAAATTAGGGTAGTATAAACAATTTCAGCTCTTGTCCATACTGGATAGAAGAGGACTGGCTATTTCTGACTTTTCTTGTCTTAATTGCACATGGAGTGCTTCTATCCAACCACTTAAAAGTACTTTGAAAAGAGGAGAGAAAGGTTTACAAAAAAAGTGGGGGAAATTTTGTGTTGATACTGGGGAAGAGGATAAAGACACAACATTTCAAAGAAAAAATTGATTCCTTTTTTTCTTCCTCCATTTTCACTCCAAACCTACTCTGACTAGTAAAATGTATTATCTCCCTCTGCACAAGAAAGGAAGACCAAAGAGGATTTTCAAGCCAAAATTTCTCAGATTGTGCAATGCCTGTATCTTCCAAAAACTTTCCTTCCAAGTACTGTCCAGTCATAATGTCTGGGTGTAGGAGAAGAGAGGACTCCCAGTAACGTTTATTTTTTGCTAAAGATGGTCATTATTGCTATAATTTAAAATTTATCAGTCCAGGCTTCCCTGTGGCCTGTGGAGAAAGCTGGGCCCTCCTAGAAGGGGCTTGTACCTTGGACCCCTCCATAACTATGTGGCCAGACAACTAGTTTGGACTAAATTGCTAATTTCTGAGGGGCTGACAGTGGGAGATGAGCATCCTGTCTCCTGTTCCCATCCATTCCTACTGCCCACCTCTGGAAAGGTCTGAGATATGACGTGTCTCTGCAAGGCAGGATGTTGGGCAGTCTTTGGTAATCCTGTGGTCTGCAGTCAGGCCTTGTGAAAGGTTCAGGTGAAGTCAGGGAAGTTGCTCTGGTATCTTATGGAGGCAGAAAAGCACAGTTTCTGATCAGAACAGCTAAAAATCACCATCCTGAAAATACCCCATGCTCATCATTTGAGATGAGCAGCCCTACTTTGGCCTTTACTGTTAGTGTGCTTTTTAACAGCTACACACATGGCCACCTTCCTGCAGCCCAGATGAGCCTCACCTTCAACTCTCATCTCTCCCCCTTCCCCATCCTTGCCCCACTTTATTTTGAACAAAGGGATCTGGGGTGGCTTGACACGCTGGGCTTTCCCGTGGGGTGACTCACTGAGAAGCTGATTGATTTTGTTAGCAGCAGATGTGCTCTGGGGAGTGTTTGCTGGTGTCCTGCTGAGCCTGTTGCTCACAGTGGGTACCTGCTCAGCATGGACAGGTGCCACAGTAGCAGGTCTCCTCTGAAGGAATAACATGAGCAAGCCTCCAGTGGTGCTAGTTTTCTCCGGAACAGCAAGGGGGAAGAAGAAAACCAGTGTCTCTTGGCAATTGGCCTTGTTCTCTCTGAAATCTCATAACAGCATGTTCTTTTACAGCAGGGTCTTTTGGTGAGCTGTGGGGTGTGTGGGAGAGGCAGCTGGCAGGCTTCCTCTAGCACACACATAGGGGAGCGTGGAGGCTGAGAATTCACAGAGGGGTGGTGGGGAGGTGGAGGGCAAGGCAGGAGGTGTGCTTTGGAGAAGGTGGAAAGGCTCCTCCCTGGGGTGCCTGTGACACCTGGAGACACTGGTGGGGAGGCTCTCGTGCAGCAGTGGCACCAGCTGGCACAGAGCACAGCTTGCCAGGGGAGGAGACCCCCTCCTTCACACTCCATCACTACAGCTGCTGCTTTATGATATTAACTCTTCCTCAGCTCTTTGGAGGGAGGCTTCTGCCAGATGGGAGCCAGATGGCTCTGGGACCTGTGTAGGCAGTGGGTTGCAGCAGGTGGTGAGGACACTGCAGTGCAAAGACTGCATTGTATCTTCCCGTCCATCATCACTGCATTCCTCTGCCCCCTTCCCCCTTAAAATCACCTTCTTCCTGCTGCACAAACAGCTCTCCTTCAGTGTTATCCTGTCAAACAGGGCTAGCAATTCTGCAGATTGATGCTGCCTCTGGTCTTTAGACTTGAAGAACTACGTGATACAGGAGCAACAGATTACTCCGGGCTTTGCAACTGCCCTGCCCTCAGAGACACATAACAACTGCCAGCAATATGTGAACATAACTGAATATCTTAAACCAACACAGCATGTGGCAGTCCTTTTGCTATGCTGCCCAAGGTTTTGACCTTGTCCAGATATTGCAGGAAATTTTTTAATTCCCTTTGCATATCTTTTCTGCAGTACTCTTGAGGTCCATCAGTATTGTCAATCCGGTCTGTTTTCTTCATCGGTCTCATGGTTAGCCAAAACATCCTCATAATATTCCTAAGCTCTTTACTGACTGAGCACCCAGACCACAATTCTAACTGGGTCATCTGTGTGACTGAAAAGAATGAAGGGAAAGTCCCTGGAGCCTGGACCCCTCAATCTTCTCAACCTGTTGAGCTCAGCTATGCCCCACTGGAGATGAATGACACTGTCTCATCTAGGAGATCCCAAATCCACAGACTTATTTCTGCTTCTTTCTCTTCATTATCAGCCACAGTGTTCCACAGGCTGGGGTTTTTTTTCCAGCAGGGATGGAAGGTACAGCCCTTTCCCAGCAGAATTTTAAATTTAAGATTAGGACATATTTTTGTTTCCTGGTAAGTAGCATGACCAAAGTGGACCTTCAGGAAAGGGTTGCATATGGGACCTTTTGAATTTGATGAAAGAAGAGATGAGGGAACAATGGATAAGAGAGAGATACAGTCAAACAGTAGGAAGTGTGATTTTTGCTTTCTGTGGACAGGTTGCTTTCAGTGTTGGGAGACATTTTAGTGCTTTGCTTTCCATAGATTGGAAAACAGCCATAGGAGGGTTTCAAGTTTTGGCAGGTATCTGGGTGCACAGGACAGAGAATGGCCCAGAAACTGTGACCAAAATATGCTTTGAAAATGCCATTACTTGCTGATTTTTGTGTTGATAGAATCACACAATCATAGAATATGCTGGGTTGGAGGAGATCCATCTAAATCACTGAGTCCAATCCCTGGCCCTGTGCCTGAGAGCATTGTCCAGGTGCCTCTTGAATTTTGAATTGCCCAGTGATTTAGAGATGCTGCCCATACCCAGATTTTCATTCTCCCCAGTTACTGGAATTTACTTAAGATTACCCTCAACCTGAAGTCACAGTTGTGTAGGGGAAGGGAAGTAACATCATGTTTTTTCTGTGTCTCCTCACAGAAGTGGAAGATGAAAGGCAGTTTCATTCAACACTTTGTCAGCGGTCTCTGCCTGGAAAACCAGACTGGAAGAGTGGTGACCAACTCCTGTCAAGCAGGTGTACCTGGCCAACAGTGGGAGCTGCTACAAGCTACATGATGGTAGCACAGAGATCTCCTTTTTTCTTTGTGCATGAGACTTTGGGAACAGTGGGGGATCAGGAAGGGAGGAATGGTTTTGTATGTCTGACCCTAAATGTTTTCATTGTGCCCATCAGTAAGCCACCGCTTCAGCTGAGCACTTGATGTTTTTGAGCTTTTCAGAGAAGAAGCTGTGGGTGAGAGGGATCAGGACAGTTGTCAAAATCTTCCCATCTATTGTCTTAAGTTCTCCTTTGTAGCTGATGCCTGTGCACAGCTGCACCTAGAGATGGAGGGGGACCCAGCCCAACACTTGGAGCTCTCCCCATCCTTTCCTTTCCCTGCATCCAAAGTCCACAACCTTCAGTCCAGCAGATTAGCCTATGCTTGTGCAAACATTAGTAGCTCTTTGGCTTCCCTGGCTTTTTGCTCTAAGATTGTGCTTCATTTATGCATATGTCTCTCAGTGAGGACTGGCCAGAGTCATCGTGATCAGTGGAGAGGCTGGGAAAGAGCTACCAGATCCTGGGGGCAGGACTGTCACCTCTTTTTGGTGGGCCCATTCCTTCCTCTGCCCACAGTAGCTGCTCTGCAGCCAAATGTGCTGAGATTGGGCAGTGCTGACAAGAGAGATTGAAAAGGGACAATCTGTTTTACCAGCCTAACCAGGGATTATTTCAGGGACTATTCCCTGTTGAAGTCTTCCTTCCAGCTTTTTTATGTGTGGAAGGCCAGCCCTACCTCCAAGAGTGGCCCAAGCCTGCAGGTTCCAGGTACCATGTTCTGGTGGAGCCAGTCAGAGACAGGTGCCAACCCTTGGGGATGTTAGGGAAGCTGGGACTGTTCTCAGGCCCACTGCAGCCAAAGGTGGTGCACAGAGCTGCATGGGCAGCACACACAGACAGAGGTGCTGCACGTGGCTCACCCAGATCCCCAACGTGAGAGACAGAAGCGGACAGCCCCTAGGTCATAGCAGACTTCTTGCTGCTGGCTGGGCAGGGCCACAGTTCTGCTTGTCTCTCCAGCTCTGCATAGCCCCTGTGAACACCTGACATGACAAACCACCCACTCCCTCTCTCTAGTTGTTTTTCCTTCTCTCTTTGAGAAAGACGAGGCAAAAAGGCTGGGGCTGCTCT
This sequence comes from Sitta carolinensis, assembly GCA_032173965.1. Classification (NCBI taxonomy): domain Eukaryota; kingdom Metazoa; phylum Chordata; class Aves; order Passeriformes; family Sittidae; genus Sitta; species Sitta carolinensis. The sequence goes on along the minus strand of JAVUNC010000006.1, from coordinate 11,262,988 downwards.
ACTTTTGGCACCTCTCTCTCTTCCCAGCGAGCACCTTGGGGAGAGCACCTTGGAGCTGAAACTGTCCCCTGCACAAATGCTGCCACAGTGCAGGCCTGCCCTGGGAGAGGCTCCTTTGTGTTCTGGAAATACCAAAGACACTGGTGGTCTCTAGACAGCATCCCAATCCTGCTCCCAGTTACCAGTCAGTTCTAGCCATATGTGGGTTTTCAAACCTGCCAAGGGATGCTTACCTATTCAGATAAAGTCCCCACAACCTTACCTTCTCCTAACTAGATCTGTTAAACTTTCCTCTTGAGATAGATTTTGTAAACCAGCCCTCCTTTCCAAGAACCTGACAGGGGAACCAGATGGTGGGACCATCTTCATTAGGCAGTTGCTTGCCTGGATCTTTCTGATGTGGTGTAGGAGAAACAGGTTGTTCACTTGGATTCTGAACAGCTGTTTGCTGTTGATCATATTTGTATCTCTTTTTAATTCTTTCTCTTAGCTTGGTGTTAGCCCAAACAGTTGACAAAAGAACAGATAACGTTCTTCATACATTGCATGTGCTTAGTGTGAAAACTGGACAATGTTTTTTGTTCTTGGTTTAAAAACTAAATCCATCATTTGGCAGGAACTCTTATCCTGTCTCTCCCTTCACTTTGATACCAGATCCCCATCTCAGCACTGAGTAGCCAGAAGAATGACCTGCCTGCACTGTGAAAACTCACAAGGGAGTTCCTTTTGATCCTTAAAGAATGGTGCAGCTGCTCTTCTGTGTGGAAATGAGGACACTGACTCTGCAGTGATTTCTCTTTCCCTGTATAGAGATGCTTTTGGCCAGAACCACCGAGGTCAGGAGAGGGCAGAGAGGGAAGGAAAATAGCCTAGGAATGGAGCGAGAGCAGGCCAGACAGACCCATTGAGGGGAGAGATGCCATCCTATCAGCTACTGCATTTTTAAACTAGAATATACAGTAGATGGTCCTTTCAGAATAGCATCATTATGCAGCAGGAGAGAGGAACAGTCAAGTTCGTACCTACCTGGTTTGAAAAATATTGATGCAAAGACAGATGAAGGGCCACTGAGCAGGTACTGTTTGTAAGCTCCATATACAATAATGTGTGAAAGGATTACATATTTTCATCAAAACACAGCCTAAGTGGACCATCTGATCTCCCCCCATTTCACTCTCCAGCAACTTATGTGTTGCAGCTAACAGCACGTTCACTTCTCTACCAGGTACTGCCTCCTTCCTCCCTGCTCCCACTGTGTGTGTGCAGCTTTCTTGCAGTTCCTTCTTCATAACCACTCTGGGACCAGGACCCAGCTCCTCTACAAACAATGCTCCTGACTGCTGCAGACCACAGAAGCTCTGCTTATTTACAGTCTCCAAGCTCTGGGCTAGCCCTAATTCAAAGGGCTCTTGTCAGCACGATGCCTGCTGCCCTTGACTGTGTGTTTGGCTCCCATGCTGGAGGTTGCTGGCTGCTCCTGGAGCAGACACACCTGGACTAGCTGTGTTGATTTGTGCCTCTCTTCCTACTGCTCTCCTGGCAGAGTGTGAACTGGCATCCTTCTTGGGCTGTAAGCTGGGGCTGCTGAAGATGGGACATTCTCCTTCTTCAGGTGCCCTGGCCTGGGGGAGGAAAGGGCAAAGGTGGACATATGCTAGATGTCAATAACTCAAATTGCTTGTGGAGTCTGGAGTTTCATTTTTTTAATTCTACCTGGTTTTGGACATGTTCACCTGAGGTCACCTCCCAACTGCTCACTCTTCTCTCAGCTAAAGCATTGCTTTAGCTCAACATAGACCTCCCCACACATCACTTTTTGGAAGCTGTTGGTTTCCAATGTATTTTAGCAGTTGCTGAAAAGGAGGTACAAAAGGCTGCTGTCAAGTGTGGGCAAACTGAACTTCTTGGAATAAACAAAGTCTTGTTCAAACTCATTATTAGCATACTCTACATTTCCCTTGCACTGAAGGGAAGGAAGAACAATGTTATCTCTACTTTTTTTCCCCAGGGTCCACACAGTGCCATGTTTTGTAACAGGTGTCTCTTAGAATTTCTTCAAGCAAACTGACTGTATTTCACAGTCAGAACAAGCAGCTGCTCACCCTCGTTTTCCTGTTTACTTTAAACAGCCCCCTAGACTGTCAATAGAGAGCATTTGCATTGGTAATACCCTTAAAGAAAGCTGTTACTGTATCAGAGCATCCAATCTAGTTTCCTGTGCTGTGAACCAATGGGGGTTTATTCAAGAGGAGCTGAATCTACTGTTGTACAGAAATTGGTTTCAAAAGGTTTATTTTTCCCACTCCCTTGTAAGTTGCACTTTGCCAGATGTAATTTATGTGAAACCCAGATTAATTCTCCTTTTTCTTCAAAAAAAGCATGTGCCAGAATCTGTTTAATGCCTGGAATAAAATCCATTTTGAAATAAGCGTTTCAGCCTGTTCTTATTCTCCTTCACCTCCTCTGCTGGAGAGGAGTGTCCTTCTTGCCTGGCCCCTCCTCTGTCTCTCACTGGGTTTGCTCCCCAGATGTACACACTGCAGTTCTTTGCATGGGTTCGTGGGTTGCCTCAGGAGGGACACTGCTGGAGCAGGCAGAGATGCTTCTAGGGTACAGTGGTGTACCATCTGAAAAGGACTGAAATAGTCCTCAGCTGGATAGGGAGACAAGTATCCTTCCTGGCAATTCATGGGCTGACTTACATGCTGAAAGAAATAGCTGGGGTTGTGGGGAATTAATTCTAACTCCCTCCTTGATATTTTCCTTAAGCTAGCAGCCTGCCTATTTTTTACATAAGCCTCCCAAAGACCTTTCTTCTGCTTCTGGCTTGAGGGCAAAGAGGCATCACCACCCACAGATGTCTCCTAGCATGTGCATCGCTGAGCTTCAAACATTGTGGCTCCCCAAGGAGGCTGGTAAGCTATTCTAGCCTCATATTATTTAAAACAAAAAGAGAGAGGAAAAAGAAAAAGAGAAATAGAAGAAAAAAAAATTTAAAAGAACAAGAGAGAGAAAAAACAAAGAGAAAAAAGAAATCCCCCCCAGCAGTGCTAATTTGGAGACTTTGAGTTTAAAATCAGGGCTTAGCAGCATGCCAGTTCACCTGGCAGAGGCTTTTTCAAACTAGGATCAGCTGGGTCTGCCTAGACAGAAAGCTGCTGTGCCAGAGCATCTGTCTAAGGAAGGAGGGTGAAGGTATGCTGGAAATCAGCTGGTGTTGGGGGGACCACTGTTTATCCATGGTGCCTGATGTTTGAGTGCTGTGGGAACTCAATGAAAAGAAGAGGCTTTCTCTCTTAGTGCTGCTCTTGTAGCAGGACATATTTGGGCTGTGTCCCTGGAGCCCTGCCATGCACACCCTGAGTGATGACCACCAAAGTGCCCTAGAAACCAGGAGGTTCTCAGGCTGTAATGATGGCTGGAAAGACTTTGCTTTGCCTAGGAAAATTATAGGGTTTTGATCTTCTGAAGAGCCAGACTGGGGAGCCAGGAGGGAGGAGGAATGGGTGAGGGATGGGTTACCCTCTGAGGAGGACTGGGTCAGACATGCAGTGGTCTGACGCATGCATAAGGTAGAGAAGAGTTTGGAGTAGAAGCAGTTCCTCAAAAGGAACCAGAACATCCCGTGGGAAAAATTATAGGGGAGTAATTTCTCTGCTGGAGGCTGAAAACCTAGAAACACCATGTCCACAGCAATCATACAGCTGGGTCAAATTCAGTCGATGCTTAATCTAAAAAGGAAAATCAAATGTTTGGATTTGTTGCTTGTTTGTTGGTTTTTTAAAAATACTCAAATACTTTATTTGAGAACTCACCAAGCAGATTATTTTCTTCGAAATAGAGGTATTCTCCAGGCTACATTCAGCAACAAGTCTAGGTGCTAAGGGACCATCTTTTTCAGCAGTTTTTTAAAAGGTATTTGCTTGATACAGAGACCTGATGGGAATGTCTCTTAATTCTCAAGACCCTCTGCTATTGGGCTGCAGGGTGTGTGGAAGGGAATATCTCTAGATCTCTAACTGGACTTCTTCAGCATTTTGGAAGTGTATTCTAAGTTCAGAAGCATCTGGAAACCTGACTGCTGCTCTTACTTCGGGAAAGCATCCTAACATGCTCCCTGCATCCTTTCTCTTTTGGTCTCTACTGCTTGGTGAGTGTTCAGACAGGACCTGAAGAGTTCCTGTGTCCCTCCCCTTAGGAGGGGCCTAAGGTTCATTCCTTCATCATGACTTGTGAGAACTTTTAACAGAAGCAGAAAAGCCCTGGAGAACTGCAAATATTGAAATTGGATGTTTAGATCTACCTGAAACAAAACTTGTTTTCAGTGTGTTTGTTTTGCTGTTGTGGTAGTAAAAAATCAGCAGTACAGTGCCCTATGAAAATAAACAGGATATTTGCTGTGTGCTGGGCTTCTGGCTCTGCTTTCTCCAGTGGAGGACTGTGCCCATGTGTGGACAGGAGGCATTGCCTTTCCATCACTCTCCCAGCTGGGGTGCAGGGTAGAAGCACCCCTATTTCCAGGGCTGTGTTTCTGTAAGGTGTTTTGCAAACAGTTGTGATACAGAGCTGTGTTAAAAAATGTTTCTTTGCTGCAGCATGTTGCAAAGGAGCCACTGGGCAAGGGAACCCTGGGGACATGAGGGAAGTGAACAACCTTTTGCTTTTTTGACTGATCTGCATCTCTTTGAGAAATGCTGCTTAAATCTCACCAGTGACTGACCGGTTATTAAAACAGGCCAGAATGAGGTAGTATTTCTGTGCTGAAAATGACACTGGTAAGTGTTCAGACTTGCCTTTTTTTGAGACATCCCATCTAAGTGGAAATAGCAACTTCTGCTTGACTTATTGATGAAACTTGTGCTTTACAAATCTGAGTCATTAAAATAAATTCAGTTTCATCTGTACTGCATGGTGGAAAAAACCAAGAACGGGAGCAAAAATAACAAAATAATCCACTTGGGACAAAATTATGTTTTGAATATGATTTTGGTGGAAACCAGCTTCTCTCTCTTTGATTTCCATGGAAACTAGTACAGCTTACCATTGCCTGCAGCAGAGCTGAGCTTGGCAGTAACAGCAGCAGTGTGCTGGGTGATGAGCTGGCCAGTGCCTGGGGGAGGCACAAATTCACGAGCATGAAGTGAACAAAATGGGTTCACTGACCCAAATGGCCACCCATGAATCCCTCTGCACTTCCCAGTCTGTCTACTTTCTTTTCCCAAGGGCTCTTCTCCCTGAATTTTGTGTTCAAGAGTGCAGGGCTGCTTTGCCTTTCCCCATCCCAGTCTCAGCTGATGGGTGGATCTCAGCGTGCCCTTCTCAAGCAGCCTGAGCTCCTTGTAAGCATGGTGGCTGTTGCCTGCTGGGATGACTGTGAGCATTCCCAGGCTTCATCCCAGCTCTTGAGGTCCCTTTTCACCTCCTGCCCTGGCATTTCATGTCACTGCCCCTTGGGGCTGCCATGGGCTCTCCTGGTTGTTTAGTTCTGATCTGTGGACCTGCTGCTGTCTGCTGTTGGCTTCCCTTCAGCAGCTGGGTACCAGACCTGGCCCAGCAGTATAGCTGTATTTTGGAAGTGCTCACAGCAGTTTCAAAGTGGGACACCTGCATACAAAATAGGGAGAACAGTTTATTTGAAGAGATGACATATTTTATAGCTCACCAAAATTTGTGTGAATTTCTTTACCCACCAAAAACACTTTGTTTCCCTGTCCTCCCAACATACAGTGAGGGTAAAGCAGAAATCATGTCCATGCTGGTATGTTTTGAAGGTGATGGCTTAAATTTCATCCTTGCTGAAGGGATGCAATGTTGCTCCCAGTGCTGTGACAAGATGAAAAGCAGTGGATGGGGAAGTGCTGAAGCAGGTATGAGGACACCTAAATGTGGCCATAGTTTCCATTGCAGGAAAAATGGGAGGAAGCTTGATGAGTGCCTTCCAGCCCAATCAGTAATAGAGCCAACAGGGTGAAGAAGAAGGAGATGTGAAAGGAGTAGAGTCCTCCTGTAATGCCTGGGGGTGTTTCTAGGATGAGACTGTTGGGTCAGGCTCTGATGAACACATAGACCTGTTTCTTGTTTCTAGTGTCAGCTTCCCCCCAGCCTTTCTGCATGCTGTCCCATTTCCATTTCAGGAGACAGCTTGGCCTGTGCCAGCCTGCCAGAACTTGGAAGAACATGCTCAGAGTGTGATTTTCAGACCTGGTTCCCATGGAAGTGTCGTTATGCCACTGGCAGCAGGGTGCACTGGTGTGAGGTGTCTGTATCTTGGGCTGCGGCAGGAACTGGGGCACTGGGGCAACCTGAGGCTGATATCCCAGCCCAGTCTTGGAGCCACCTGCTTCTCTCCTTGCTGTCTCTGAATATTGTTTCTTGATACTTGTTTCACTGGATTTCAGTGAGGATCAGACAAGTCCAAGGCTGACCAGGACTGAACGAGATCTTTTCCATCCCTCACTCCAGTGATTCCTTCCCTTTTAAAATAAATACAAGAACCACTGGTACTACTGCTGGAAGTTTAGTGGTGAGAACATAAATAGGGACAGTTAATTCTCATTTTGCCTCATCTTACCAAGGGTCAGAGCAAAAAGAATGTGTTCTGGTCTCAGCTGTGATCCTCAGAGACTGCAAACCAGTCACATCATCCCAGTGCTGCAACATGAAGTGAACTTGAATTCAGCCATCTTGGAAAAGCAAATAGGAACCATTTTTGTTGGTGGTGTTTCCTAATAAAGCTCCTCCTGTGAGTCATTTAGTTCTTCGTTGACTTTTTTCCTTGCTTGATTGGTGTCTGAGTTCTCTCTGCTCATGGTACAGCATGAAAAAAGGAATCCCTCCCTCAGGTACCAGGCTCAGCACTTATTTACACTGTAGCTGGCACTGCCTGGACCTCAGGCTGGGCTGTACAAGCTGCTGGAGCCACCATACTGGTGCTGCAGCAGTTTGCCTGTCCTGATCCCCTTGCTGTGCTAACTACAGCAGTGACCACCCTGCAGCTGGTGTGCACACCGACACCTACACCCTTGCCTGCATCCTTCAAGGATGAAATTCCGCTCTATTTAGGCCTTGTGTGTTCTGCTGTCACCTTCACTCACCTCTGCATTCCTCCTCTCTGGTCCTTAAATAGATTTTATGGGTGAGGAGACTGAACAGAGAAACATTTTTCTTAGCAGAAATTGATGCTGGACTTTCTCCTCACTGCTGCATATTTCTTTGTCTTTTTGCAGGGTTGAGTGGATATTATTCGTTAGTGTATACACTTGTCAGATTTGGGGAACAGACTTGGTCGGAATTGCTCCTGCTTGGTCTAAATTTCTGTTTGTGAATTTTGATATTGTTGGCTTTAAGGAACGTGAGTGGCTGGGAGAACGCTGCTTGGCAGTCACCAGCTTTGTGGCAGAGGCAGCAATAAAGAGCTGGACAAAGGCAGGTGTGAGATGGAGGGCTAGAGGGCAGCTTGGTGGTTATCCTGCTTGGTATTTATTCAGCAACAGACACAGGGGAACTGGAAATACAAATCTTGAAGGAGCTACTAGGAAGGGAAGAAATACAGCTAATGCTTGAATAGGATCTGCACTGTACTGGCAGTGTTCAGGGGATGCTCTGTACAGATCCTCGCTCAGCATTCAGCATCAGCTCCCTTCTGAAACACCCTGTCTGTCTCAAGTTGTTCATCTGCAATACTGCTTAATACACTGATAGTTCTTCCCGTTAAGGTACAGCTGTAGATGAAGGCTTGACCATGTTGGTTTATCACCTGAACTGCCTCTGCTGCTCAAAGTGCTGCAGGGCAGGGGGCATGCCAGTGGTGGTTCAGGTGTGGAGGGATCTCTTTGAGGAGGAAGTCATTTTCTTCAGGGCATTTTTCAGATTTTTGAGGAAAAGTGGCAAATTGTAGCAGACCTATTCCGAGTTGCCAGGTCTGCTCAGCCTGATGGATTAGGCTTGCAGGCTGCTCTGTCCTTTTGGCCTGAGTAGTTTTAATTCATGCCCTGGACCAGGCTTACCGGCACAGGCTAGCACGATGCAGCCTGGCTGTGGGTGGAGATACTCAGCTGACAGAGGGTAATCCTTTCTCTTACCTCCTGTCGGGTCTGGGATTTTCATGGAGTGTACTCCTGTGCCTCCAGGAGGTTTGTTTAGGCTGAATCACTCAGCCTGTGAGAGCTGATGATGTGGCAGCCTGTTGATGAAAACGGGGAATTAAAAATGCAACAGATGTAGCGAAGTCTAAAAGCGAACCAAAAGGTCTTCTGCTTGGGGTGGAATTACGGAGTGCAAATGTTCGAGCTAGTACTTCCACAGCTCCTCCCAGAGCTTCAGTGGGGATTGTTCAGTCTCTCCATTTTATCTCTCTTAAGCGGTTATCTGGAGGCTGCGCGTTTTAACGCTGTTTGCAAGGACAATGGTGTCAAAGTTCCTCTAATTACCCCAAGATGAAGTGTCTCCTCTGCTTGCTTTCTGAGGAGATGAAAGCAATGTTTAAAGAGACACACTTGGTACCGGAGCATTTTTCAAGGCAATCAACTTTTCCAAGCTCTTTTCCCCCCAAGCAATCTAAATGCTAAATAGATCTTAAGAATAATTACCATCTCTAAGATGAGGAGCCATTTTCCCCTGCAAACACCTGATGCTCATTAGCAACATTTAACATTTCACACATGTTTAACATGTCACCTCTATTTACTCTAAACTTTCGTGGCAGGAGTTTGTCAGGTATCTGCAAATGCCGAGCTTATGCTGAAGAGTCTGCGAAAGCCTCTAGAGCACAAATCCTCTGTCCTGAGAGGGAAGAGGTCCGTATTTCTTCAAAACGCTTCCACTTCTCCCAGTTTCATTTTTGATCTTATTAAAAATAATTAGTGCCAGTGAACTACACCAGACTGGCACCAATGTGAGCCAGGTACCCAAATCAGAGATGAGCTTAGCCTGGAGCAGTAGGGTTATAGCAAAGTGGGCTTCTGCCTGTCTTTGCAGCTTCTCTTTCCCAGGTGAGAGCAGGGTACAGCTGGGTCACTGGTGGGTGCTCGCAGCATCCCAGAGCCCTTGGCAGGAACCAGCAGCTGCCAGCACAGCAGGAGCCCCTTTGCCATGGGGCATCTGTAGCACGTGCTGAGCTGTGAATCCCGCAGGGCAGCCGCAAGGCTTGTGCAGTGGCTTCCCACTGGGAGCAGAGTCCTGCCAGGGAAAGCCTTAGGAGGGGGCTGCTCGCTGTAGCTGGTATGGCTGTCAGGAATCACTGCCACCTTTGTACCAATGCAATATATCAGAGCAGGAACGGACTCTTGGGGAAACTGGGGTTTCTCAAGGTGGAGCTGTTCTTAACTCTGCCTGCTAAAGCTGTTCTACTTGGACTTCATGTGATAATAAAATTTGGTTTGAACGAAGGGTGTATGATTCTAACCTAGTGGTGAAGAGCTTTCAGTCTCTGGAGCAAGGCCTGGAGCCCAAGATTACTTTAGGACTTACTTTGCATTTTTATTCAGCAACTATTTAATTTCAAGCTCATAAACAGACTTTGGAACAGTGCCTGGAATGAAAGACCTTCCTGTAAATACTCCAGCTGCTACTAGAAAACTATAATTACTTTCCCTCTGGTGCAGGTCATCCTCAGATTTCCCATACCAAGGATTTAAAAATCATAAGACATTCAATACTTTGTCCTCTAATCCCTCTTGCCAGCCCCAGACAAGCCTATACAGCTTGGTGAAATAGAAAAAGTTTTGACTCTTGTCTTTCTATTTATTTGCAATGGCTGTGATTGGAGGAGGCCTATCAAATCAAGCAAAATGGAGGAACACTTTGTTCTTTGTTTATGAGTTCCCTTAGCACTTACTCACACAGGTGGTCTGAACCCAGCTGAGACTAGAGTGCTTCTGTGTGGGTGTTGAAGCAGGTCTTGAATTGTGAAGCCCGAAATGTGCATATCTGATGTGTATCCAGCTTTGGACAAAAACCGAACAGAGACTTTTATAATTCCAAAAACCTGATGATCCGAACGATTCAAATCCCACCTACACCCTTTGGATATGGGCTTCTGGACACCATATATCATCTGGGGTGTAGCCTGGAAAAGAGTCTGAAACCATCTGACTTTGAGTGGTGTTTTGGCTAGGATGCCACAAATCCCCATTAATGCACACTTCTTAAACTCCTTATTCAAATGTCTCATTTGAATAATGTGTGCTTCATTACCACGGGGGCTCTTATCCTGTAATATATTGCAAGCAAGGCTGAAGGTCTTGAGTGAGGGGAGTTCACAGGACCCTTTCATGGGTGTGCTTTGCATTGTAATGCTGTCAGCTGTGACCTCAGAGTCTCCAGACACCATGTTCATTAGTAAAAGGGATGATAAAATCTCAGAGGTTTTTCTTGGTGTTGCTCAGAGGAAAAGCAGGCACTGCTGTACAAATTCCTTCTGAATTAGTAATAAAACCTGACCCAGAGGACTGTGAACATGTGTGAGAAGGGTTTTCTGGGGTCTCTCCCTCATACCCCAGGGTTCCCACTGGCTGATCTGTTCAATCACATCTTAATCTGACCATAATCCCAGCAAGTGAGTGAAAGGGAACTAACAGGAAAGGGCTGGTGCCTGCTGCAGCGATGAGTGACCAGGCAGATCCTGAAAGTTGTAAAAGGTTTCAAGGACATCAATATTCTCTGTGCACTCATTTCTAATTGGGCTTTATTGCAGGTCTCTGATTCATGTAGTTCATTAAATGGACTCAGATGGAGTTTCTATAACTGAGCTTAGGAGTTTATACTCCTAGGGCATAGGATCAAAATAGCAGCAGCAAGCAATTGCCAAGGCCCAAGAACTCATCTGGAGAAGTAATTGCAAGAATGCTGAAGCATTAGACTTCAAAGAATGCAGATATGGCTAAATCAGTATTATTAATTACATTTAAATTTACAAAAAAAGTTATCTGCCATGTGAAGGGTCACTTTAAAAACCACCCAGTGCCATGAAGTACATATTTCAACTAATTTATTGCACTACTTGCATTCTGGGGCAAGTATTTTCTGAGTTTTCAAGAAGCCCATGAGTAAACAGCTCCTAAACAGTAACTGTGTCAGCAAGAATTACATCATCACCAGTTCTCTCATTCTCAGGACACCATGCCCAAAACATCAAACTTGTGGAAACAACAAGGAAAATATGTGGAAAGTACATGGTAAAACCCACTACCTTTCTACCTTAGGTCTACATAAACCCTTTCACCTTCCCTGAGAAACATCTGTGGGAGATGTTTGCCAAGCAAACAAAAAAAATCCAACAACCCACCCACCCCCAGCAGTAGCATTCCTCTGTATATCTGGTCAGATACAAGTGCCACAAAGCCCATTAACCTGTCCCTGTCCATGACCTACAACAAGTGTCCAGGGGAAGATGTAAAAACAGGGCAATTGCACGGTAGTCCCAAAACACTCTCAGGACCCTCAGTTACTTTTGCTGCACTGACACCCTTGCATTTAACAGCTATCATGGATTTTTTTCTTTAGAAGTAGGTTTGTCTAAGTAAATAGGAAAAGGGTGTGTTTTCATTCTCCGTGGATCCTCTGCATTAACTAGCATTACTCATTGCTAGTTGGGGTGACTATCAGATTTTTGACAAAGGTAGAGCAGGAGATTATCAGTTAGTTCGATGCATGTGTGAGGAGTGAAAAGGAGGCGGTGCACCAAAGTGCTTAACATTAAGCTGCTCGGCTGGAATTGGGCTGAGACCTGCATTTTACTCTTACATTCACCTCCAGAAGCCAAAGGAGAGTCTGGGTAAGACACACAGGTAATTTTTTCAATCTGAATTGTATGTCAAATACATTGAGGCTAGACCTCTTTTCTCCCTGCAAGTAGGTTGGAGTGATGTCTGACTTCTAAAGACAGAATGCCTGGAGGTAGTCATGAATTTTCTATAGTAATAGTTTAGACAGAGAAGTCAGATTTATGGAGCTTAAAATGTGTTATTTGAGGTGTCTTTGGGGGCAGGTGGAGCTTGATAAAAATTCTGCTGGCTGCTGTTCCCTCGTAAGAGGCATGTGGGGCTGTAAGTAGCTGCTGAGGAGTGAGACATACAGTGAAGCCAGCACACTGAGCAGAGAGCTGCCTAGGTTATGCAACATGCTATCAAAATGTTTAGTCCATTATAAGATTGAGGGAGGTGCTTGACTTTCCTTGGACTTCTCAGAAAAAGTCCAATTCAGAAATACCTCCTGGAGCTATGGCTGACCTGATTTGGGTGCCTTTCTAACAAGAAACAGAGCAACACAGTTAAATGTAGCTCCTACTCTTCTTATTTAAGACAAGCTTTGAGTTCCCTGGAATATCTGAGGTGAGTGTCCTCATTAAGATCAAATACTTGGTTATTCTCATGTTTCTTTCTCAAGCTTTCTAGTTGAAGTTATTTAATTTTGTATGAATAATGAGTGTTTTTACTTGGACACGATAGAGGCAGGGAATAGAGGGTGCACTGAGTGATCACTGATCAATTGTGTTGTAAACAAAAAAAAAACCATTCAATTTTAGGGGCATTGAGTGACTAATTCCTGGTTAAGACTAAAACAATATCATTACCACAGTACCTTACTTGATAATGCATGAAGATGCTTTTGCCCCCGATGAGATTAGTGTGTGTGTGTGGGGGTTGGTGTGGAAGCACAGCTGCAATTGCTTTTTTCCCCATTGCCATTTATGGCCTGTTCTTACCTTCCCCTGGCATTTTATAGTGTCTCTGAGCTTTCCCTAATACTACGTCACAGATTTCTGAGGCCTTTTCTATATTTTTTTCCTTCTTTTACTTGAGGGCTGGAAAGGGTGTGGGGAGTATGGAGGGTTGCATCTGGGTGGCAAGTCTGATGACCTCTAGGGACTTAACCTCTGTGACAAGGCATTATTCTCAGCGTCCTCTGTGAGCCTTCATTCACATGAAGAGAATATGAGAACAAAATCAAATTTGACTCTTCTGCGATCTTTATCACTGGGGAGCAGCTGTAGTTGTTTCTGTAGCCTGGTGAATGGTACTGTTGTGTCACCCAAATCCACTCATGAATACATGATGGCCTACCATTTTCAGCATTGTCCTCAAGGGCCTGGGGAATACTGAGTTTGAGCAGCTGTATGAAACTGGTCAGAGTAGGGACTCAGATTTCCCATTTTTCATGATGTGGGATTTTCTAGTAGTGATTCCAATAGAATGATGGATAATTTAGATTGGAAGAGAGGTCCAGAAGTCATCTAGTCCAATGCTGCTCAGAGTGGGTCTAAAGGGTCTAATCAGATCAGCGCTGTGTCCAGTCAGGTCTTGAACTTCTCCAAGGACAGATATTCCTCACCTCTCAGGGCAGCAGGTTTGTGTTGTGTGTGTAACCCAGAGCCCATGGAAACTAAGAAGGTAATTTAAATTTGGGAGCCTGTTTCCTGCACAGGTAATGAAGTGATGCAGAAGCAGCAATGAAATGCACTAGATGGAAGCACCAGTGTGTTAGAGAGCCGGGCAACACAAGTGTTGGATCTAGTCAGTGGGAGAGCCCAGACACAACAGCCTCCAACTCCACTGCCAAATTTTTCACTTCTGCAGGTCTTGTTGACTTACCTGGCACAAATACAGGCAGCAGCTACAGAGTTCCAGATGTGTGCATCACTGATACACACAAATAGTCCACAGTAACAGTCTCGGTTGGGGACAGTGCAGACACTGCAGTGGGTGCAGCAGCAGATGACTCGAGTGTGTAAACTGGTCATAAACCCCTTGCTAATGCTCTCCAGGAATGCACTGAGCAGGCATATGCAGCATACTAGTTTTATTTATGTGTCACTGCAAACTCAGCACAGAGTTTGAATAAAACCTGTGAATTGGAGCTATGCCCGAACTTCATCCAGATAAAATGTTCCTACAGGCATAGTAATGAGAAAACTAATTCCTACAATCAACTGTTTTCCTATGACAAATCAAGACAGGTTTTACTTTAATCCTTTTCAGACTTAGTGAGGAAGAAGCATATATTAGTGGGTGATAACAGAGAGCTACCTTGTACTATGAAAAGCTGAGCATCTGCATTCAGTTTCAGTGGCAGATTTGTTCCCCTGCTCTTTCCATGAATGGTACCTGGTATTTGGGCAGCACTGAGTAACATTACAGCAGACAGTACACTCAGTGTAGAAATTGACCTGAGGGAATTGACTAGTATGACAGAGGTGCAAAATAATTTTCTATTTTAACAGATATACTTTTGCTGATTATCTATAGCTAGTACAAATTATTTATCATTTTGCCTTGAAGTCAACACTTTTAGACTTCAAAGGCCAGTGGGTACCTAGTGTGAGTGCCTCAGATACTCATTGAGGCTGAGAATCTTTACCCTCACCCACAGCCCATCTCCTGATGGAGAATTGCTAACTTAAACTCCCTGCCCCCCTCAACCTATGATAATGGTAAAATAATTTGTTTCAATGCTCACCACGGTCTAGAAAACACCAGTTTCATAGCAATTGAAAAAACAGGAAGTTTTAATTATTTTGCACTTGTAACCCAGCTACCCTTGATTTTTCTGTTTATTAGCTTTTTTGATGGATTGAGTTTTCAGTGTAGCTGAGTTCCAGTACAATCAGACCCTTACTCAGTGGGGATTGCAAATGTACATAACTGTTTATATACTCTAAAGTCAAACAGCTGGAGCTTTCCCCTCTTCCCTCTGAGAGTAAGTCATCATAAGAAGCATCCTTGCTTTCAGGGCACCATGAAGCAGCAAAAATTGCTTGGCATATGGTAAGGAGAATCCAACTAGCAGCTTTGCAATTTACCCTTTTCTAATACAAGTGAAAAAATCTGGTAGTTCTTTCAACCTTAAAAATACTGTAAGTAGTCAAGCCTCCTCTTGCTTACTTTACCTTAGTTACTAAGGAAGATAACAAGGTGGTCTTGACTACTACTTTTCTCTTCCACTGTATATTGACAGTGGTGATAAGCTCAAGACTGATCTAGCAATACTTTCCTGCTGTGTTTATAATGCATTGTGATAGATGTCAAGATTTCAGTCTATTTTAAAAGAACGTGATGATGGAAGCAATAGTAGACAAGTATTTTAACTACCTAGTTTATTTCACCGTCAGAGCAGGAATGCAAACTCAATTTTGCTTTTCACAATTCTCCTTCAGCATACTGAAGGAGGCTGCAGAATGGGATTCCTGAAGGAGTGATCCTGTTATTATTGTGGTGTCAAATGCAACTCACTTTTTAAACTTAGTGGGATTACTCCCTGACCCATGCATTACTAACTGGCAGGAGCTCACAATGGTAGATAAACGGGTGCTTTATATATACACCAATTTACCTACCTTATTCTCAAAATATCAGGTTTTGGGTTTTTTAAGTGACCATCTGCTCTGCCTGTTGGTGTTGACTAGCAGTCCTGTTGTCCTCTTCCCCACAACACCCAGTACTCCTTTTGTACATAGTGTGAAGTAGCGTTATGCCTTTCAACAGCAGGGAACTGCTACTTCAGCTCAGCCACCTCACATAACTTCACCCTACTATATGCTTAGTGAATAGCCCTGCTAAGAAATGAGTTGTGCCAGTCTGGTCAGGTCTCAACTTGAAATCCATGGCAGGCAGTCCAGACACTGGGAGGACTTCCCAAGTCCATAATTAGCAAAGAAGCAGTATGGCTCATGGCTCCACAAGTCAAGCAGAAGTCAGGCAAGCACCTCAATTTCTCTGCAATCCTGGCAAATAGCTCATACAGCTCCTTGGTTTGAGGCTAGGCTTCCTTAATGGACTTGCTTTTAAAAATATTAAGTATTTCCACACACTTTGGTATACTAGGTCTCTGGATTCCATTCTTAATCCCTGTTTTAAAATACTGCATCCTCTCCTGCAGAAGCAGTCGATAAATTTCCTTCCTCATTTACTCCCACACTGTAGCAGGTATGACCAGCATAAGAAGCACCAATTTGCTGCACACAAAGCAGGCATGGGACAACGGATTCGGTTTGGACACACTTTCTGTAATCATGACATTTTTTATAGCTTTATCGGCAAAATGCTGCTACTGAATCTCGCTTTTATAGTAGCTGAACTTGGGCAATTATCAATATCTTGCTATCAAAGTGCTGATGCCTCTGAGGACAAGTGCAGCTGCAGAAGGTACTGCATGCCCTGCTGTCATCCATTACTCAGTGGGAGTAAAGCAAAATGCAGTCACTTTTCATGGTCTGCTAGAACAGCCTACATTACCGGAGTGCCAGTCTACTAGCATGTAGTAAGTTTCCAAGAGATCCTCCTCACTAAATATCTGAAGGCACCACATGGTTAATGGGAGATGACTTTCCAGATTCTTCTTTCTATGTTGTTGCATGTTAGATAGATACTGTAGCATTCTTTCTTCCTTTCAGTGTATTTGGTCAGCTGCTCAGCTGAGCAACAAATCTTAATTGTTTCATAAATAGTTAAGTCAAGTAAAATGTACTGAAGGACTATGGAAAACAGCAGCTCAAGAACTATGCACTAGAGTTTTAACTAGTAGCTTATTTCAGAAAAAAAGACTTGTAGCTGGGTGAAAAGGGGGAGGAAATAATGCCCAAGACCCTTCCCCTAAAGTGGAAACCACAGACCACATTTCTATCTGCAGAAGACCAAATCTGGCTCCAGAGGTATGAAAGGACAACTTACTTGCATTTTTCAATTCTGTGAAAACTTCAATTAGTGAAATGACCAGCAGCTTGTATGTTTAAAAAAACAAAAGTGAGCTAACCTTTAAGTTAAAGCTTGCCAACCTACTTTACAAAACAGTAAAAAACATACCTTCACAAAGTCCCTTTCAAAAAGCAGAAGGGTTAATTACCTCCTTGAAAGTACCTTCTTTCCTATTTTCTGCTCTAACATAAGAAATTTATTATTTTATATTTGTTTACTGCTCTGAGTTTGCAGTTATTATAGTGGAGCCAAAATCAAGAAGAGGAAGATTTTCTTTTTTTAATCAGACCAAATATAAGGTACCTTTGAAGGAAGAGCTGTGCTGTGTTCCTATGCCTGATTACTAGAGATTCAGCATACTCCTTTGTGCTTTTCACTGTAAGGAAAGAGACCACATTGCTGGTTTTCCTTAAACTGGAAGCAAATCAACAGAATGAGCTAAATGTTTATTTGGCTTCATTTAAGGACTGCAAAACTGCATCGATGACAATACTGGAATTTAAAAACAAATTTTAAGTTAACCTTAAACATGTTAGGAGAGAACATGCTATTTTAGTATGTGCCATTCAGGAGGATAAACTATACAAGCTGTTTAAATAACATTGCTTGTATTAAATCTGAATGTTATTATGGGCAATAGTGATTTTTCTAAGCATTAGTTAGTATGTCAAGCAGGATATAAAACTTACATGCCCAAGTATTTTCAGATTTAATAATCTTAAGTGTACCAATACATTTCTGATCTACTCTTTTGAAAGTCACTAATCATTACAAAGGAAGCATGTTTTGAAGTTAGCAGATTGAACTTATTCCTGGGTGCTATAAATTCTAGAGCTAGTAGGTCTAATCTCCAAACTGCATTTGTGCTGAGAAGTTTAACACCCTCAAACAGTTTCATTCTAAGAATTTATATCCCTTCAAGTAATTTGATTCCCAGTCTTCAGCAGCTATTACTTATCACTTAACTAAAGCTATTTTCATTAAAGCTTTACTACAGTCAATTTCCTCGGATTCTTTTCAGCCAGCACATTTGCTGTGAGGTCCATCAGAAACTATTGACATGCATTAGGAAGTTAAGTGCATTGGAGAGAATTGCATTCCTCTGTCAATCCCAGAACTGCTCTCAGCTGAGTGTTATCTGTACAGTCTGTTCCTACAGTAGGCAAACTCTAAAGGCACAGAGTAGCAAACCAGCCTTTGTTTTCTACCTGCTCTATTTTTTTGTCTGATGTGTCCTCCAATCCGAATTTTTCAGTACAGCAAAATTATAAAAAAATCAGCCTTCAAGACATGTGGGGACAGATAAAATTTACAGTGTAGCCAAACAGTTAAGTCTTATCTTTTGTAAAGAGATAATGGAGTTTGGGGTAGATTTTCATGTGAGATAAAAAGCAGATTTGCTTTGTCTATTCCTTTTTTGGGGGAAAGTTGTAAGCGGATTAATACAAGGGGCCTGTGATGTGATACATTCAGCCTGCTCTTATCCATCACCAATCCCAGAGCAGACACACCTATATACAAATGGCTTGTAGAAACATCAGCTGTGCAGTGCAAGAGGGTTGATGTGTTTCCCAAAGATACCCAGGGAAAACAGAATTTGAGCTATTCTGTAATGCAGGAAACAACTGTTGGTTCAGTCCACATGACCTTTCAAGCCCTATCCCTTGGATAACAGGGAATAAGGATTTGTGTTTTTGGCAGGAACCACAAAATTGAGCACTCAAATTTAACTAAAGGGTAGTTTTTTATTTCCCATTAAGACATCTCAAGGACATAATTGAATGTCAAAAACCCACAGAGGGGCACGTACAGCAAATGTGGTGAAGAACAATGTGAACAGCCCCAGGGGTTCAAGTAAGGTAGGACCATTAGCAAAGTGGAGGAAAAAAAAACCCCAAAATTCTGCTGAAGATGTTGTACTTTCTTCTCCATTTACACTGAAAAAAAAAGTCAAATCCAACAAAATCCTTGTATCTCTAAAAATACAATCAGTCCTGGCTAACGAGTTTATCAAGATGGCAACAGGATGACTATAATACAAAACGTTCACTACTACACTCTGTACATACCTGTTGTCCAAACCCTCCCCAAACCCAGGTAGTGATGGTGCCCCCATTATTTGCTTGCTTGCTGGGCCTGCCTGCGGAGGAGGACGTAGATCTTCTCCTTTATCCAGTCTTTGTTGTACGGCTGGTATGTCTGAGTGTCCGCACGGTAACTGCAGAGGAAACAAGAAAAAGAGTCAGGCTGCTCTGTAGTACATCTACCAGAAGGACTTCACAATTAATTGTCCTCGAGTGTATGAGGCACAAAGTGGTGTACAGAAGATAATACGAGAAGTAGGTGGGAATTGCCACTTCTCAAATGGATTTATCCTGTTCTCTAAAAACAGCTGTCCATCAGATCAGTTGAGCCTGAAACAAAACCAGATGCTCCAAGCACTACTGAATGACTTAATCACAGTGTGTTCACATTTTAATTCACGCATTTAATTACTTAAGGGAGGCAAGCAGAGTATCTTAGTATTCTAGAGCTCAACCTGCAGAAGAATAGTTCCACCAGGAAACAATCTAATTTGTCTTAATGACTCAAACACTTTTTCAACATTACCTCAAGGATTTATTTAAGTTTTCAAGTGCTCAGCTTCTGTGTGGAATTTTTTTGAAAATTATGAAGATCAAATTTTTCAAGGAGCAAAGGCAGACTCACAGATGACAAAGGATTTTTGCCAGTTGGCACTGAGGGCAAGCTTACATCTAACAAGGACGCTTCATAATAAGCAAACTGAAAACAAGAACCCACAGATGCATTTTCTTTGCTACTCAAGAAGAGTTGATAAAAGCAGTTCACTAGCAAGGGCCAGAGAATTCTGTTACTCAGAGCATGTTGAATTAAAGCAGAATGACACTGAAAAATGAAAGTAATCTGACTGAAGTTGTCTGTAGGCTCATGCCCTCCTTTCTCCCTCAGTCATTAAAGCTGAATATTTTGTTCGTGAAGATGGTAATTTCAGTGAATGATTCAAGAACTACTAAAGTCCTGGTCAGTCTT
This sequence comes from Sitta carolinensis, assembly GCA_032173965.1. Classification (NCBI taxonomy): domain Eukaryota; kingdom Metazoa; phylum Chordata; class Aves; order Passeriformes; family Sittidae; genus Sitta; species Sitta carolinensis. The sequence continues at coordinate 11,243,249 of JAVUNC010000006.1, read as the reverse complement.
TAAATCTTGGTATGCTTTTATTTCTGATCAGATAGGAAGGGTGAGATGGTCAGTGGTAAGAAGCTGAGTAAAAATCCCAAGTTAACTCACTCCAGAATGATTTATAGTTCTTACCTAAGGAAAAAGCCCTAAGCGTGCTGTTTCTAAGGAAGTCTTACTATTTAAATCCCAGCATGATGGGATCAAAGCCAAGCAAAGAGCTTCAGTATATGTTCATACAGCAGTAGTTCTAGCACAATGTAAGAAATGCTAGTTTCAGGAAAAGTTACTTATTTGTACCCTCCACCCCCACATCCTTTCATAATGCTACACAGCAAGAGCAGACATCAAGTCCTTCAGGAATTTCCATGAACACAAGACATGTCTATTACACCTTGTGCTATGTGTGCCATCTGGTGGAAAACTATAAGCTGAAGTAGAATTTGGCATGATACTGATTTTAGAAGCCTAATTCAGAAAGGCACATGACTATCCTAGAGAACAGTTGCTACCTCCTAAAACAAGTGGCTAGTTGCAGTCTGTTAGATAAACTTCCATCTTGCTGTATCTTGGTCAAAACAAACTTTTGGCTGCAATGCACTTCTGTACCCTTCTACCCTATCACAAGTACTGACCTCATCTGAAAAAAAAAATCTATAATCATTCTGCCACCTGAGGAACTGGACCAACAGCACAAAGGCAAATTTAAACAGATTCTAGTAGTAATAAAATAGTCAGCTATATTTAACTGTTGGATTTCAATCAGCTTCAATGTGAGTAAAATCCAAGTGGAACCATTAGTTTCTAAGCCTTCTGTAGAGGTACCTTGTATCTATGCAGTTAATTGGACAGGGCAACTTGCTAGGGGAGCTGCACTACAGTTGCTGTTAAAACCACATAAAATGGCAGAATGTTAAACTCACACAAGAGTTTAGAGGGAAGACTTCTGACTTTCCTAAGTCACTGAAACTGACTTGTACAACTGAACTTACACAAGACAGCTGAGGTCTGCCAAGTCATCGATGAAGTCAAACAATTGGCTGATATCGTATGTAATGGACGGACTGTTGGGATTCATTCTCTTCAGGTGCTCTTCATACATTTTACAGACTCCTACAGAGAAACAAGATTAACAGTGCAATATTAAAAAATTGTATTAACTGAAACTTTTCCAGCTCTCGATCCACAAATAAAAATTTAGAAATTACCATCATAAAAACAATTGCATTTTCTAGAGCTGAAATTCTTTTGTTCCTAGCAATTTGCATTGAAACATAATACTATAAAATCAGGTAAGATGCATGGAAAGGAAAGTTTTCATCATCTAGGGGAAAAAGTTTTAGTTCTGTCAAATATGTAACTTTCCATGCAGTAAGTTCCAACGGACATCTGGAATCCTTCTAATAATTTTATGACAGCAATTCGAACATATATTCCTACTGCACAAACACCTGAGAAACAGAAGAACACATAAGAATAATCATTCTTGATCCAAGAGTCAAACAAGGTATTGAGGTAAGAGTGACAGCACAAACCTGTATATACATTTAAAGCACTTCTATTTGTTTAAACTAGTCCACTAATAATTCAGATACATTTGAGAAGAATGTAACATTAAAATGAGCGCGGAGACTTTCCATGATCTTTGTTGTACTTCTGTTTGCCTCACAAAACCTCCTGCAAGATTAATGTCAAGTGAACTACAGCTGTAATATTTCTATCTTCTTTCCATGCTCAATATGTGTATCAAAGTTTTGCAGGATCTTTAGTCTGGCACATGTGCCATAAGACTACAAATTATGTACCAATTGCACACAATCCTTTATTTAATATATAATTTCCAGCAGCAATCTTTGCCTTACAGTGCTAAGAAAAGAATAGTGAGAATTAAGTGCTGATCTGTAATGAAATGCATTGAAACAAGTTTGCTGCATGGGCCCAGAAAAGAATATTGTCTAGTCTCCCAAGTTGGATGTGGTTTCATCTAGTTAAATCAAAACCAGACATTTTGTAGAAAAAGAAAGTTTTAGAAACAAATAATAACTAGTTTTTAGTTTGCTAGAACATTAGTAAGCTAAATGCACGAGGGATTCTTTTTGTGAATTACCTTTGAAAAACATGAACAGCAACTTATTTTCTTACTAAGTTTGTGAATATGTCAAAAATAGGATTTTAGCAACAGTTTTTAACTCCCACGTCTGCATCCACCCACCTTCCATGCACTCATTCACTGATTCATAATCAGCATATGTTCTGCCTTCTGGCCTCTTGGTAGGCTGGACAAGTAGAATTGTGTGAGACTGGAAAACAACAAACACAAAAATGCAGGTTATTTGCATGCTTTGAATGATTTTTGTTTGAATTAAGTTATTTAAATGAATGAAGGAATAAAAAGAAGCAGAACAGTAAAATATTCGAGTAGCAATCAAGGACACAGACATTTTCTACATAGCATTTACTATTTATATAAGCTTAAATAAGTTAATAAGTTTTGTTGAAAAGTTTTTGTTTCCAACAGGTCCTATCAATCCTTATGGAACTTTAAAATGTATAAAATCACCGCTAAAGCAGCTATTGTGTTGGAAAAAAGTGCCACAGAAATAGTTTCTATTCAGACAGACAAAAAAGCAAAAAGTCAATGTATAAGAGCTGTGGCATTACTGACTTTATTTATTTTATTCCAAATGCAAGCTGCTAGTAAAATTTTCAATGCCCCAATATAAGAGCAAGGAGGGGACCCAACTTAACCACACTGTCAGTCTCACATGAAAGATTTTAACTTAGAGTAAAAATCTTAACTCTTAACTTAATTTTAACTTTAAGAGTTATCCATTTAATTTCAAGGGAACACCAGTGATACAATAAGTCTGCACTTAGCACTCAAGATTGTTTCTTGTAAAACAGATGTACTGGTTTTTCACACTTCAGTGAGTTGACTTAAACAGTAATTATGGCACAGAAAACTGTTCCAAATGTTGGAGTCCATAAGCTTGTTCTTCTGCAGGGAAGGCTTTAGATGATTGTACACTCTGTGGCTTCCATTATTTCCATAACATTTTTCCTTGGCTACAGCAAGTAATTTGAGCCAAGATGCAAGATTTTTAAAGTGTACACAATCTGTGATCCAATTAACAGGTTGCATACCACAGAAAGTTTGCAAGCATGCTGCAAATGGCCGTTTCCAGTGCTGCTGATTGGATCCAGCATTTTCAGTGCTAATATATTGAGGTGAGCACACAACATAGAGGCAACTGCACGGTGTAAGACATTATTTGGCTTAGATTAATCAGCAGCTGACAGAAAAATCCTGACCCATACTTTGGAAATCAGATACCAGTTCAGTGCTCGTGAAAAGCAGTGACAGAAAAGAGAAATGGCAAATATTAGGATTTACAGGAAAAAAAAACAAACAACAAAACAAGCCAGAACAAATTCTTATCACATAACTAACAGCATTCCTGTCCTTGGAATACAGTTTTCAGTTCTTTAAATTGTCTCAACACAGCAGTAGCAGATTCTGAGAAGCTCAGGAGAATGTTACACAGAAAAGAAGAAGGAGCAAGACTTTCCCTAATCAGAAATGGAAAAAAGGGGAATTCTGAGCTGCACACTGTAACAACAAAAATCACACAAAGAAATGTGATTTGGATCAGTGGATCATTTAAATCCACTTTCATGTATGCCAGAGGGTGATTGATTTGAAGGGAATTCCCCAAGGGGGGCTGGTATCTGGCTCCTGGTAAGTGCATTGTACTTGAACAGGCATGTCTTAGCAGGGAATCCAAATGACTGCCAAAGATTATCATAAAATAATTTTCCCAGCACTATCATTTTAATTAGATTGTCACTGAGGACCGCTAAATGAATGTATAAATTCTGAAATTATCCAAATAACCAGATTATAGAAAAATCGGTGAGCCAGACGTGTAAGCCAGTTCTTTCAGAACTTCTCAGCAGAAGTCACTTGAGCTTCTGATTTAAGACATTTATCACTTCAGACACGATACAATATCCATTATCAGATACTGGCCCAGAAAAATATTAAAATTAATGCCATTGGATCATGCATACTGTAGAATTAATGCTTTTCAAACATTTCTTTGGGAACTTGACATTATTTTACTTTAAAAATAAAAATTACAAAAAAAAATTACAAGTTCAGAAACCTAACTGAAGTCTCCTCTAATTATTACCTGCCCTGCGTGCCTAGGTGACAAAACCTAAACAAGGGAAGATCCATAAACCTTTCTGCATTAGCACCAGGTTACCTGGAGAAGTCCAATATGGACCAGTATTATTATTATGATGATGACGTTTATGTTCAATTTCTTTGCGTTTTCCTTTAAAGCACAGTTGTACTGGCTGCTTTTTAGCAGGACACAGAATGAGACACCACATGGTTTATATTATACCAATTTCGAACTTCTCGAGAGCACTTTAGAAATTGCTCCTGCTACTGAAGCCTGTAAAACTGGTAAAGGCAGTGCCAAGAGCCAAACCAGCAGGAATTAAAAGCTATGCAGCATCTCCCAAAGAGGCTTCCACCAACTGTAGTGTATTTGACAATGAAGAGGTAACTCCCCGCCAAAAAAACAACAACAAAAAAAAAAACCCAAAAAAACCAAACCGAAACAATAAAAGTGGGAGATAAACTCCTGTTGTAAGGGTAGGATGTGCAGCGATGCAAATACCAACCCGTAGCACGCTGCACACACCTAAATGCCAGGCAGGAAAAGTGGTCAAAGGACCACCTTTGATTCTGGCCAACAGGGACTGGGCTTGTAGCTGTTCATCATGGCCGAAGCCAACTGCACTGGAGCAAGTACCGGGCAGAGATGGAACTTCGCTGCAAAGGGACCAGCAGCTGTCCTACCGCCGCACGGCAACAGCTTGCTTCAGCACACCTTAATTTATTAGATGAACGCAACAAACCACGGTGACAGGGAGGCCGTGGGGCTTCAGCGTGCCATTCCCAGAGCCCACCAACGCAAGCTCCCGCCTTTCCCTCCTCCGAGCGGCGGGGAGGAGCTGGAAAGCAGCATGGAAAGCGCAAATCAGCCATTTAAGGCCGGCTCGCTCGACGGGCGACACTCGCGGGAAAGCGTTGCGCTTCCAGCAGCCCCCTGAGAAGGGGCCGAAGCTGCCGGGGAGAGGGGCGGGAGCTTCCAGCGCGCCGCTCCCGACCGCCGCCGCCTTTGTGCCCCCGCCCCGTCCGGCCCTGCCCCGCCAAAACGTGCTGCCGCCCGCCCGGGCCCGCACCGCCGGACGTGGCCTTCCCGCCCGCAGCGACCCGCGGCGCAGGGAGAGGAGAGGAGGGGAGGGGAAGGCTGTCCTGGCGGGCGCGGAGCCCGGCGCTCCGGTGCGGTCCCATGCCGTGCCGTGCCGTGCTCACCATGGCGGCTCCGCTCCCTCAGCACCGCCGGGCAGAAGTGGCGCGCGGCGATCCCCCACAGGCCCCCGCGCCCGCCGGAAGCGCCGCCGCGCCAACGGCCGCCACCATAGAGCCGCGCGCGCCAGAGCGCCGCGTGCGCACGCGCCCGCAGGGCCGGCGGCCAGGCTGGCGGGGGCGGGGCGCGGCCGCCGCCATCTTTGGTGAGGGAGCGCTCGTGGCCTGCCGGGGCCGAGGCCCCGCCCGCCATGTTGGAGTCGGTCAGCGCGCGGGGCGGGGCGCGGCCCGGAAGGGGAAGCGCCGCGGTGCCACTTGGCCGCCGGGGCACGGCCGCGGCGTGGGAGCGCTGGTCCCGCAGGGTCCCCTCGGCCCCGTCTGAGGCTGCCCCGCCCTGAGGAGCCGTCTGCGTGCTCGCTGTCCCCCAGCCCGCCCTCCCGCCTCTCCTGGGAGCAGCGGGGTGCGGGTGGAAGTTCCCCCGCCTCAGGTGAGGGCCGGGCCCGCCTGCCGGTGTCCGAGCCGCTCGTCCCGCCCCCTGGCCGCGCACCCCCGGCTGGGGGCCGAGCCGGCCGCTGCCGCCGGCCGAGAGAGACATGGCTGAAAGCCTCTCCTGGGAGCTCGGTGTCTGCACGGGTTAAGGCGTGCGGTGGGCAGAGGTGGGAAAGTTGCTGTTGGATTTCACTTCAGGGGACCGGACAGAAAGCGGCGAAATGGATGACTTCCCCTCCATCTGCCTGCTGTCCCTGGCCATGCTGGTCGCCTGCTATGTGGCAGGAATTATCCCCTTGGCAGTTAATTTTTCCGAGGTAAGACAACTCCGCCAAGCTGCTCGTTGGTTGCTAAAGGAGAAACTAGAGCGATCTCCTAGTAGGAGCTGGTGCCGTCCCCTTGCAATATGGCAACGCTGTTAAGGGTGAAGCTTTATCTTTAAAAGTTATGAGTGCAATATTAATTTTCATTCAAAACTGCTGTGTAAAATTGTGCTTGCTTCACAGCGTCCATTTAAACTTGTCCGATTTGGGTCGAGTCTCTGCTACAGGTGAAGTCTCTGCGTGTAGTGTAAGGACATGAATTAGGGTGGCTATTCCTAGACACTTGTGTAAGAAATTGCTGGAGTCGGTGATTATCTCTTATGTGCCTGTGGGCTACTCAAATTAAGGCTTTTAAAAACAATTCCAAGAATATTCTCGGAAAGACTTTGCTTCACAATTTTCCTCACAACTTACACTGTTGAAAATTAAACCTTAGCTTTTTGATCGCTATAGGACTTCCAAGTTACCGCCTCATGTAACTCAAGGCATTCTTTCAGAAAATTATCTTGGATAAATAAGGTAGTGTTAAAGGAGAGGGAGGCTTTTATAGAATTGATAGGTTCCCAAACAGTACAGGAGGCTTTTAGAGATTGGGTAGGTTCCCAACAGTACAGGAGTTCCTGATTAAACGTATTTTAATGTGTGCTTCTGAGAAATAATTGTCGAGGTGAAATAATTGATGACAGCTGTCGCAATTTTCTCTGATACCTGAGTGTTTTTCTTCTTTCTAAATTATGGTTATTGTATTGAGGTGTGGAGCAGTGGGAGTTTAGTTGTTCTAAGAGCACTCTTATGAGGGTTCCCACTTCTCTTGGAAGTAGTACTACTTTTGGGAAGCAAGGTGTTGGAGGAGAAATGTGCCTTGCTTTTCCATCAAGTCAGAGGGCTGCTTGCACCTGTCCTTTGGTCCTGTCATTATGAGGAGGCTTTGGGAGCAGTAGACCCCTGAGCAGCATGGAAGGAAAGGCTGTTTGTTTTAGGAAAAGTACAGTTGAGCTAAATAAATTGAAAGCCTGCACTGTATTTGGGCATCTTCACATGAACATCCAGCAGAGTTCCATTTTGCCAGTGTTTCATCTGGTCCTTTGGTGGACCTTGTCTTGTGTGTCTTCAGTGTTGTTGCTTCCACTGTCTTGCTCTTCAAACCTCACTTCTGCCCCGAAGTTCGTGGAGGGTTTTCTTGCAAATTTCCTGAGAGCTCTGCCTCCTGTGCTGGTATTGTCTCTTTTGAAATTTACATTTTGTCATCTATGTGCTTGGTGGTCACCTGTTAACTTATATTCAGTGCTGTTTGAAGTTAAGGTTCCTGATCTGTCTCTGCGTTTTCTTTGTGTAGTTGAAGCAGTGGTCTCCTAAGCCTTTCAAGGCTTCCAGCAGCTGCAGGAATACAGACCTGTTGTGAATCTAAAACTGTCTAATCATGTACTTAATTAGTCTTTTGTGTGTGTGGTATTTTACCATCAGTATGTAATGTGCAGTCAAGTTTTGTGTGGTATCTTAAGCTCTCAGAAATTCTTGACTCAGTTTTACACTTGATTTATATCTTAGATATTTTTAAGGGTTTGCATACAGTGCTGGTTTAAAAGAGCAGAATATCTCTGCACATGATGTGCAAATCCTAGCTAATCCTGGAAGCATCTAATTAGAAGTTACTGTTGTTGTTTTGTTGAAAATTATTGCTTAGGATTCTGCAACAAAGACAAATTTTAACTGAAATGACTGGACAGTCCATTCTATGGTTTGCAAAAAGTTTTGCAGTTAGCCAAAGTGAGTAAAAATGCCTCTTCCCACTGGCCGCTTGTAACGATTGAGTTGAAAACAAAAGTGAATGCTGTGCATAATATACCCCAGATGCTAGAGAACAATAACTTTATTCATTAGTGTTAGTACATTCCTTCGAGTTATTTTTTTTACCGTGGAATTTATTATTTGTGTTCTAATCTTATGCTGTGTTCTGTTGTTTCAATTAGGTTAGGATATTCTTGAAATTATAAAACTCTTGGAAAGCCAGGTATGACTAAACATGAGTGGTAGAAGGTACCAACCGAACAGAGCTTTGCCTTGCTTCTGTGTGCAGAGGTACCCTTCGGCTTTAATCCTAATTTACAGGACTCTGTTGGTCTAATTCAGGGCTGGAAACAGCCTTCTACCACTTCTGAGGCTCTCTCTTAAACTGTAGTCTAGATGAGAGGGAAAAAAAAAGTGATGTTGTAGCAGTTTGAATGTTTTGGTGGTGTAACAGAGATGGGAATTGGGGCCGCCTCCTCCTGAAAGGTCCAAGTAAGACTTTCAATGCCATACAGACTTAAAAAATATTGAGCAGTGGAACAGTTTGCTAATTTGAGCAATTGGAGATTTTTCCAATGGAGTTTTAGCACTGCTTACTGTGTTGTTCTTGTTTTTTAACATGCAAATGGATTTAACAGAAATGGTTTCATTTCTTGGAAAAAGCTGTATTCCTTTTGCCGATCTATGTAGGCTGTTCTTATTAAATTTCTGTATTGACCACATCTAACTATTTTGTACTGAAAAGGATATGGAGACTTACCTTGAATGATAACTTGTTAGTGTATATTCTTTTCATGGATCTTTAAAATTGCCCAAGTGAAGGCAAGCTATACTATGTATTTGCAGTTTTAGTAAATCAGTACTACTTCTGACACTTTCCTCTGTGTTTATGTGTGTACGCAAAAAATACTACAGCGTTGCAGATAAAAATAACGGTTTTTTTCCTTGTATGGTACTATATTTTTGCAGAATTACTTTATGAACAGCAGATGTTGAAAATTCATCGTCTCTTATAGATTGCTGCTGTGTGATCATTTACCAAGTATAATTATTGTACGTGCTAGTACACAGTGCATGTTTGTGGGGACTTTACGCTTGTCTTCATCTCTTGCACATTACTGTTTGGGTTTTCCCCAGTAGTGCTGCAGTTGTTCCCTTGTGGTCACGTTTGGCTTGCTTTCAGGAAGCTGGTTGTGCATCTCTCTAGTGCCTCCTGCTTCTTCTGTGCAAGTGTGGACTGAGCAATTTGTGTGGTTACAGTCCACGAATGGGAATAGATGGCATAATAATGATATGCAACAAGTGGTTCCCTGTTTTTCAAATGCTGACCTCTGTCTCTAGGGCCTCAGTAGTTATCATTAGTGTTTTGGTAGCACTCAGACTTCTCATTGAAGATGATGCTGGTTCTGCCACTAAATGTGCACTACACAGTTGTTAGGAGGATCTAAACTCCCGTGGTTGCTACGTGTTGTATTGTATGATAGGGGATCTTACAGAAGTTATGAGTCATGGCCTCTGCAAACTGTCATATTTTAGACCCTATTATATGTTTATGTAATTGGATTTTAGTACGTGGCTTTGACTTTAGCCTGTCGATGTAGTCACAAGGAAGTGAATTGGTGAATTTATCAGTGAAACAGAATGTAATTAGTTTGAGAGGAAGATATCTCTAAGCTTTTTGCCCCAAACTAGAATATAATTAGGAAGATAACTCTAATAGTAGCAAGTGCTGAAAAACTATGTGTGGCTTTTATTTTTGTTACAGAAATTCTTCCAAAAATATGAGTAAAGCTATTATTCTTTACTATAAAAACATTAGGTTTATGTATTGTTGTTAAGGTTTAATTGCAAATTCTCAATATTTATGTTACAAGTAGTCCCCTTCCCCAACCTCTGTTAATAAGGAAGAATAAAGAAATCATTTTCATTCTTAAAGATGATACTTGTTTTGTACTTACTTGCAGGAGAGATTGAAGTTGGTGACTGTTCTGGGTGCTGGGCTGCTGTGTGGAACTGCCTTGGCTGTCATTGTGCCAGAAGGAGTACATGCACTTTATGAAGACATCTTGGAGGGTGAGAATCAAATCCAGATGACCTCGTTCAAGATAACTTAGATCATGGTGTCTTATGATATACTGAGGCTTCTCTTTAGGGTTTAACATGAGATTGATGGAAGAGCTTCACAGCAGCATGACACAAAGCAGTCAAAGAAATGCAAAACTACTGTAGGCATGATACTGCATATTGAGGGATATGATCAGACTGCAGATTGATGACTCTTGCTGAGTTATACAGTCATTTGTAGGTCTGGATTCTGTACTGTTAATGGAATAACAGCCTTTTATGACAGGTAGCGTGTAGTGTTTCTTAATCTGGGGAGAGTTTAACTTCCACTGGAACTTCAAAGAAGGTGTAAGGGTGCCTTTGGCAGAGAATGAAATTATGGAGTATTTGCTGCTTCTCTTTGTAATTTAGTCTGCTTCTCATTAAAGCAGTCGCAGGAGTTGTTTTTCAAACATGTGTCCCTGCCGCAATAAGAATTTCCTCTGGAGCTGAAAAGCATCTTGGAATTAATATACTTGGCTGAAAATTTTGGTTATATATATGGCTGATTTACAGAGTAACAGGCATTTCTTCTTGGGTGGTGGTATACATTACATGTCTAAGTCTCTGTGTTCAAGCATCCAATTCTAGTCTGCTGTCACTGTCTTAACCACCTCATCACCTCTAATGAAGAGCTCAAAGTGAGCAGAGATTGTGTCTTGCAGGGATGTTTGTGAGGAGCATGTCTTGTAGCCAAAAGCCTTAACAGAGCTCAATTTGAGGTTATGACATTGTTTTAAACAGCCAGGGCCATGGCTTCTGTTTGGAGCACACTTTAAATTTTGCTTTTGCTTGGAGACTTGTGCTATTAGATGACCGTTGCATGTATGAGATTTTTCCTGTATGCTCAGAATCAAAACTTTGAAGGTGAACAGCAGTGGCTTACTGATTGCAGTAGAAAGCACTATGAAGCTGAAGCTATAGGGAGCCTTGCAAGCATCTGGTGTACTGTTGTTGCTAATCTGTGTTTGAGCAGTAACTAGTCCTTTGCATTTCCTGTAGTACTGGGTTTTGTGTTTCTAAACTTTTAAATTTGATTTGAGTAATATGCTTTAATTTATACTGGTTTAGCTTCCACTAGATTTATATTGTTTTTCTTAGATTTAGAATAAATAGAAGATAATACATAAAATCATCCTTTATCAAGAAGAGAAAGAAGCTCTGATTATGCTTTTATACTGTACTATAATTTGTGCACTCTTATGTCAGATGTCTCTAATGAGCTGTAGTTGTGGGTTTGCTCTCCATTCAATTTTGATTCTGAGTAGACTGATTTTTTTCTTGTAGTGGTACAACTAGCAGTGAATACAATTGCTGTGAACATTTGTGGGTTTTAATGCTTTTTCACAAAATGGGGCATACTGTTCATGTATGACTCAACTGTTTGCTGTGTATATCTGTGGAGTATAACTTTGTTTAGGATATGGCAAGAAAAGATACTTCACAGTACTGCATCAGTAATAGTAGAATTATTTATCTAGGAAAAAAGAATTTGTGAATGGCTTCAGACTTGATGTATAACTTACAGTATTGTGTCTAACAACAGGCTATCTGAATTTTTTTTTTATATTGCAAAGAGGTAGGATAAATGGGTATTACAGATTTAGCTACAAAAATATTTGTACATTTTTCTTAGAAATGTAGGATATTCAAAATTGGACTTAAGACTATGAGAACAGCTTTCTTTTCTTTTAAAGTTCACCTATTTACATAACTAAACCTAGAAAGGTGCAACTAAGGGAAACATTGAGGTATATTCATATAAGTGGAAAAACAAAAAGAAATCTTTGTTTAACCTCTTTCAGGTGTAGCTTAACTCTGACTAGTTGCTTGCTAGCAAGCATTTTAGTGTTTTCCAGTGATATTGAAGTAATTTACTATTACTACTGTATTTACTCAGTGGTAAATATGAAATAAATAACTATGGAATAAAAAACTTCTAATTGTTGACCTTGTAGGCTGAGAGCAAATAGCATATCATGACTTGGATTATTCTTTGATCATAAACCTGTAGATCTGTGTACTGAAACCTTGGTTTGGGTACTATCAGCAAATAAAATTTCTTTGCTGGCTTGAGTCCTTTGTTTTAACTGCTGAAACCATATACCCACTGTCAGAAAGATTGCCCTGAGTTACACAGTAGTATGGCTTGAAATGATCTGAAGCGAAGTCAACTTCATAATGTAGATGGCAAAAAATCTTGTGTGGTCCAAAGTAATTTTATTGATCAATCCTGCTCAGCAAAGATATGTTTGAAATCTTTGCTACCAAGTTTATTGTGATGTGTTTGACTGTAGTAATGGCATTGTGACATTGTGTACAGTGGGATGAACATACTTGTCTCATCCAAGAGGATGTATGAATATTCCTGCAAGACGACTTACTGGAGTAAATCAAGTTCTTGATATAAGTTTTTAATGCTTCTGAAGAGTAGTTGCCATCCAAAAGACCTTCTAAAAATGAAAAAAAAAAAAAATGTGGACAAGCTTTAATAACTTGTGTAGGGAAAGGAAACCACGCATCCTTCATCCACAGGGCTTGGACTTTGGGTTCCTGGGATGATACTGGTGCTGACATTTGTAGGTCAGTGTGTTTGACTTAACTATTGCTGTAATCCGTATCAATGGAGTTTATCAATACTAGATTTTTTTATATCTCAGCATCAGTTAATTTTCTTAATGATGGTATTAAATCTTGTAGTGGATGGAACCTATTTTATCTCCTCATCCTGTATTTTCTCACTTAAATGAAGATAATGAAGTAACTGACAATATCTCTGAATATTGACAAAACTGGCAACTTCAGTTAAAAAAGGAATTATACAGCAATTTTTGTGAATTAATTGGTATTTAAAATGCAACTCGGCTTATAACATATTAATGCTTTCTTTGCTTTTCCATGCTTGTCTTAGTTTAGGGCAAATCTGGGAGAAAACCTCCAAAGGAAGATCCCCCAGAGATCAAACCCACACGGCCCCTCCCCCCAGCCGGTTCGGGAATGATTCCTCGGAGAGAAGTGGAAAGAACCTGTTTATTTAACAGGCACAGCACCCCTCAGCACACAAAATGAACAATACCAGATGACAACACTCTTTCACCGCTCTGAAAAGATGAGACAAATTCAGCGAGTCTCTCTTGGGGTGGTCGCTCTGCTGTCACTCCCTCCGGTGCTGGGGATGGCTGCTGTCACCACAAGGCGTTCTCAGGTCCCAGCCCGGAGCAGGTTCCAGTAGTTACAAGAAAGCAAAACCAAAAAACAAAGCAAGAGCAAAAGCAGAAGCCAGAGCTAGAGCCAAGCAAAAAAAAAAGACCAGCAAAAAACAAAAGCCACACCATGTACTGCCCCATCTCTGTGTCCCTCCAGTCATGGGGGGAGCAGGCTGATAACAGAACCAAAACAAAACATTTGTCCTTCAGAGCCAGTCTCACAGGCACAGAACATAACATCCAACATAGCAGAACACACAAATAGGGATACAAACATCACCCTAGGACAATGCTGAAGATGTATGAGGAGAAACCAATCAGGCTTTGCTAAGAACATTGTCTAAGAAAGACCTTAAACAAGGATTTGTGTGTATTGTCCAGGAAAGTGTGAGGAAGGCTTTTGGCAGAGGAGAAGTGGCTATGTCATGTTTAGTCTCCTGATCTGTCTGCTTGCCTGTCACAGGAAAGCATCACCCAGCAAGCGAGATGCAGCACGTGATGGAGTCTGAGAAGGTGGCCAAAATCCCAGTGGTACACGAGCACAGCCACGACCACTCCAGGCTGCACGCCTACATTGGGGTGTCCCTTGTCCTCGGATTTGTCTTCATGCTGTTGGTGGATCAGATAGGCAGCTCTCACGTGCACTCTACAGATGGTAAGTAAAGAGTCACTTCAATTAGACTTGCTAATTAGTCTTAATTAACAAGTTGCAATTTTTTTTTTTAAATGCTACCATGATGTAATTTGTCCAGTCGTGTCCAGAGTTTCAGTAGGTACTTTAAAAACATAAACCGAGGTCCATGTGAAATGTTTATGCTGGAAATCTACCTGAAAATTCACCATAATTTGAGAGCCTGCCTCTCTAACATGTGTGAACATGTGTGGTGTGGGATGAAGGGTGTCTTCATGCTTGAGTTAGTGTCTGTTTTACAGTATCACCCATAGGGGATTTCTTTGGCTTTCCAAAAATCTTCACGTTAGTCTTACATTCTTTTGGTTTTCCTACTTAATTGTCATATATGTAGGTGAAATTTGCAAAGAACAGCAAGTTATCTTAAGTAAGATGGCAGAAACTATTAGATATAAGCTCTGGTACTTTAACTGCATAGCTGGACTTCCCACACTAGTCCAGAGCCTCATATACTTCAAAATACTTTTTACTTTGTGTAAAGATTTGTCAGCTTCTTGCAAACTCTAAAAATGCCAACAGTTGTCTTTGTTTCCTGCCTGTGACTTCATGCTGAGGGTGTAGCTTGAAATGCACCAAAGGTGTTCTGTCATTTGAAAAGGTATTTTATTGCCTCTGGCTGCTCATTTTCTCCCACACAACATCCTCTGATGCTGGAATTTGGCCCTGAAAAAATAAGGAATTTATCTTAAAGGAAAAGTAAAATGCAAAGACAGGGGGATACGTTTTGGATGAATTCTTGTCACTTCCCAGTGCAGCTTGTTTGTATGGGGTTACTGTGGTGGGACAGATGAAGGGCCAGTGCAGGGACTGTGTCACCTGTGTACTCCTGAAGGGGTGTAAAAGGAGCCACAGCCATGGGTTGCTGATTTTCAGTGCTGTTTTAAAGAAACAATGGCAATGAGGATGTCAGGGAGATGCAGGTGATCAGCTTCCAAAAGGATCCTTGGTTTGTATGGGTTATGACCCTTTTCTATGTCTCTGATCATAGCAAATACCAGGAGAAGACTGTGATCTGTTAGAGATACACACTATAAAATAGAATATTAAGTAAAGTTTTATTTAGCCTCTACCTATCACAGGAGATGTTTTTGTAATGTTTTTTAAAGTGACTGGAGAAAAACACTTTTCTCTTGAACCAATGTCTTACATTTTATTATCTACTGAGTAACTAGATGTTACTTTGTCTAAAAAAATTTCAGCAGGCCAGAATGAAGGAGTAAAGTCAAATCTGGTTCTTTCTGTGATTCTTTTAGTAATGGTCAATCCAAAACAATTGTAAACAAAATGTTTTTTGTATCTCCTGTTTGATGTGACCATACCACTGCTGTCATGCAAGTGCAGCTTTTGCAATTAATTACTCACATGGTTTCCCCTTCATTCAGAAGATCAAGCTGACCAAAGAGAATGCATTAGTTTAGATCTGACTCATTGGGAAACTACATGTGTGCCTGAGAATGAAGAGAGACTGGGGGGTAAGGGGGCAGGCAGGAGGAAAGAAAAGAACTAGAATTTCTGTTTTGGCATCATTGCAGAATTAGTGAGGCAGTGTAGGTGTGCTTACAGTTGTTTTACAGACCACTGGGATAATTCAGTCATGGCTGTTCAATTTCCATGTCTGGAATTAAACAGTTGAATAAGATGTTCCTACACTTGTGTAGGGCTTACCCACCCTGCAGTAATTCTTCGTAACAGTTTCACCACTGATTGTGTAGTAGTGGTGGATATTGGTGTTGCACTGTTGTGCTGTGTAATGAGCTAACCTGCAAATGTCCAGCAGTTCTGGTCAAAACACTGGATCTCAAACAGCCTTGGCTGCATTTCTCCTTTGTGGTGTGTTAAGTCAAAGGGAAATATTTGTAACTGGTGCTGTGACAAGTAGACTTTATTGTTTACTAGGAACTGCCAGGGAATCACTGCAACAAAAACTGACCCAGACTGTCACCTGAAGGAAACTACAAACATTGAGCTGTGTGGGGAAAAAAATCATCCTGACTCTCAAAACAGCTCTGGATTCTTGGGATCTAAAAATAGCTTTTCTTTTTCTTGGTGGCACAGACCTTTAACATTTCATTTTAGGAGGTTAAGAAAAACATGTGCTTCTGCCTATGAGAGAGATCCTGCAAACTGCAAAGAATCGTCTATGAGCCTGTCACTTGTTTGTTGGCAGAGCATCAGGTGATTTGAAGGTGTTAAATGTCAAGCTATTTTACAGTAAATCTAATGCAGAAATACAGAAGCTGGTAGTTTTAATACAACTGACTAAGCAGCTCGGGGAGATATGTCCAGTGATAGTTATTTTTTTTTTCCCCAGCATAATTAATCATTTGATCTTGTTGCCATAACTGTTCTTATAACTGTTTCAGATCCAGAAGCTGCAAGATCAGGCAACTCCAAAATCACCACAACACTAGGACTAGTAGTCCATGCTGCAGGTAATGAGTGACCTATTATCAGTGCTTGATAAGTATATGCCTTGCTGTGTGGGTCATCTTCAGGTGTGATGGAGACATTTGGGTTTTGCTTTTAGAGGTGGCTTTTTATAGAAGAAATAAATTAAAAAAAAAAAAAAGGCAGGGAGAACTAAGATCTTTCCCAGATTTAACTGGGAACTCAGGTGGTTCATGGAGTTTTATTTGGGTACATAATTTTCTCTTACACTTTACTCTTTTGTTTTTTCCATCTGAAAGGGTGTGTGATGCTCACTTTCTGCTTCTTCAATTCCTTTTGCTACTAAATTTCAATACATGCTAACACATTTGATAAGTTGAATGAAACACCTTTGGGTTTGCTTGTTGGTTGATGAGTTGTTTTTTTTTTTAATACTAATTTAAAAGAATAGTACTTTGTAGGGGAAAAAAAGGGACATTATAGGGTGGAGCACAAAGACCTGACTGAAACACATTTAGGCTGACTTGCAAGGACTGACTGTTAGGTGTGTGTTACAGTCAAGCCATGTTCACATTGTGTTTCTTCACTATATATGTGTAGTATAAATACGGTGCTTTTTCATGCTGAAGGGTGCTGTAGATAAGTCAGAAGATATTGATCAGAAAGATACTTCTTCACTAAACAAAGTGTTTATATATTTAGGAGTAGAATAGTGTCTGGTTTTTTATTTCATTTAGACAATATATTTATTGTGATAAAAAATATTTACAGTAGTATTTATATTTGAAAAATCATTTAAAGGGTAATAATTAAAATTCACGCAATGCTTAGTATCTAAAACTGTTTAATTTAGAGAGGAAGTCTCTTCTAGTACAGAAGACTAAAACAACTAAACTTGTTACTTCTAATTTGAAAGAATGTATCAATACAGAGTAGATTTGCAGTATGTTTTTTATGGTCTTGGGAAATACGAGACAGCTCTTGTTGAGGGTTTTCTGATATTCTGAAATGTTATGGCTTAAGAAGCAAAGGCAAGTGAATCCTCTTGTGTTGCTATTGTTACAGCAGTTTTCAGTAATAGACCTTCTTAAATCAACATGTTTTCTACTGTCAGCCTCTGAGGGGGTGGGGAAGCTCATGTAGAAGAATAATCCATGAATCTGCACTCCTTTTCCAGCTGACGGTGTCGCATTGGGTGCAGCAGCTTCTACTTCTCAGACTAGTGTCCAGTTGATAGTGTTTGTTGCGATTATGTTGCACAAGGTGAGTTACCAAAAACTTTTTTCTTGTTCTTTAAAAGACTGTTAACACTCACAGGAATTTTTAGAGATCTACAGTTTCATTAGTGATATAATACAGAAGTGTTTAATGCCATTGAAATGAAAAGGACAGTTCAGTGTCAAGGACCAAAAAGCACAAGTGTGAGCTATGACAGAAAGTATGAGTGGGCTGCAAGTGAAAGAGAATTCTGACTACCTACTGCCTACCTTTTATGCAGAGGTTGGGAAAGGTCTCCCAAAAGTAGAGAGAGGAGAGTAGCTCATGAAGAAATGTGTCAGCTTCACACTGACTTCTTCTAAAGCTAGTGTGGTAGTGTTTATTTAACACTAAGAAACCCATGGTGATTACTGCTGTAAGAGACATACTCAGAGCAGTTCTAAAGGGTGAGGCACAGAAGCATATGCTAGTGCATTCAAGGAGGAAAAGCAGTTTTATGCTGGTTACAACAGTCTTTGTTCTGTGATGTTCAGAAAATGGGGAGGATATTTTGTTGTGAAGGGTTTTAGTGTTTAAAGGGTTAGTCTTTTGAAGCCACTGAATATCAGAGTACTAAATTACAACTTCTGGTTACCTCTGTTTTAGTAGCTGCAACATCACTCATATACCATTTTTGTAGGAAAACAAATGTTTTGCTGATGGTAACAAGCACACAGTGTCTCTTGAAGATGGGAAGATCTTTGCTGAATACTTGTGTGAATGTGAACTTATTGGCTATGTAGGCTCTAAACATACCTGTGCAGATGATATGTGCCTTAGGGTAGCACTTGTGTGGTTTACAGTGGTTAGTCATAAATTCATCAGAAATTGTACATAATTACATGTTCAAAATGTTAGGAAGTGTACATCTATTGTGTCTTTTCTTCAATGTTTGTACAAGTAATTGTGGTTTACATAACTTTCTTTGAGGGTGGCAATGTCACTGTCTCATCTTGGAGCTTAGCTTTTGGCTATTGCCAGGTGAAACTTGTTTTTGTTATTCTTAATGTTCTTAACTGACTTCTGGAATGGTACAATTTTAGAGGAGGAAAATTTCTCCTTTGAAATATTTGGTATTAGAAGAGAAACATTTCTTCTCTGGTGTCTTTTTTTCTGTTCTTATCCTGACTGATTCTTCTGTCTTATCTTTTTTCATTCATGATTTCCTATGTTAAAAAAGATTATGTGTATAAAAATGCTTAAGGTATTTTAGTTTTATGTCTTACCTCAGAAATTTCAGGGTGGATTTCTATTGTCTTTATACAAAGAAAAATATAGTAAATTCTGTGAGTAGTGGGACTTCTTTGCCTTTTGGATAAGAGACTGGATGCCAGCAGAGGGAGAAGGAAGCATTTGTTTGCTTCCTGGTGAGAACAGGAATGAACTAATCAAAAGAGCTCTTAAGTCTTTGTTAACATGGATGCTGACTGTTACCTGTCTTTGGGCAATTGTTTCCCTCTCCATGTTAATTGTAGAATTTTTCTACTGCAGATGAAAGAACTGTTAGTCTAAGGGTAGTAACAGGAAAAAAAAGAAATTATAGCAAAGGGATAAAATAGAAAGGGATTATAGCAATGACTGTAGTCAGAATTACTATTTTAGTATTTATAATGACTACACAAGAGTGTGTTTTCAGCTAGCCAGAACATGAGTTTCCATTAGGTTTGCTTGTTAAGGTGGGGCAATCTGCAGAATGCTCTTGATTTGGGTTAGCTGCAGCGTGCTAGTGCCCACCCTGAATGCCTTCCAATTCAGTCCATTTCAATGTAGTAAGTTGTATTTCAACCTTCTCTCATTTTTCAGGGGGTTTCAGAAGGTATTGTAATAGCAGTGAATATTGTTTTTTGCAGGCACCAGCTGCCTTTGGCCTGGTTTCCTTCCTGATGCACGCTGGGCTAGAACGGAACCGAATCAGAAAACACTTGCTGGTCTTTGCATTAGCAGCACCTGTTATGTCGATGGTGACATACTTAGGGCTAAGCAAGGTAGGTCCATGGTTTTATTCTGCACAAAATCTAGCTTAGTGGTGAAGTTTGGGAAAAGGACTGTGATATGAGTTTCATACTACATAATTCCAAACTGCTAGAAAAAATTCATCAGAATGAAGATTTAAGAAAAGTTGATGAAAAGTATCAATATGAATGCACAAAACAAATAATAATCCACAGACTTCCATCACAATCAGTGGTGTAACTCCTTTATAGAGTTTGCTATAGTTGTTTTCTTTTTCAAGTCTGATTTCTGTCTTTTGTCCTTTCTGCTGCTCCCCACTGAGAATGATTTATTCATATAGCAGGTTTTATGTGATGCCTATTTAAATAGGAAATTTTCAGCTTGTTGCATGCATTCTTCTTTTAATATGCAGGTAGGAAATAATCTCCTCTAGCTTCTCCCACCATCCCAGAAGTGGTCCCCTATATTCAAAGTCTGTGTCAGAAGTTGAGTCCTCAGCTAGAACAGTCTTTTTGCCTTACTCCATAAAGCAGTGATGTATCTTGGGTCTGTACACCAAATGGCCTGTGAAGTGGGACACTGCACGTGAGTTTATCATCTCTGTCCAAATGGAATGTTTCTGCTTCTCGCAGTGTATCCTGGATGCTCCTGTGTTTCTCAGCTGAGCTGTGTCCTGCTGGTGACATGGCATTGTTGTAAAGGATATAGCATGATCCCACGAAACTCAAGGCATGAGAGGAAAGATTAAATAAATCAGCTGGGCTAATCCTTTACTTGCTGGATAGGATTTATATTTGACATTACAGTACAAAAGACGGCAGAAAAAAAGATTGGGTCTGTAAATAGAAAAGAGAATTCTCTTTGAGCACTCTTTTGAAGTGTCCTCATCAAGGGTTTACATTTTGACCTTCAGAAAGAACAGAGAATTGATAAGGCATCAGGGCTGTCACAGTGGTTTTGAAGTTCCAGATGATGTATCTTTCTCTTTGGAAAAATGACCTGAGAGTAAACCCAAGAACTAAGATTATGCTTGAGTTGGAGAGCATTGAACAAGCATTAGAATCTGAGTGGGTTTGCATTTCTTTGCATTTACTGATCAGTAGCATATCTTAATCCTATTATGAAGGCAAAGAGGTGCTTAGTTTTAACAGAGAAGATGCATTTTTTCATGAAGTTTGCATGGAAATCCTGGAAAAGTTTTGGGTGTTTACTTCTACATACAAATTAAATATTTAATGAGTGATGTTTTGGAACTTGGTTCCAAAGAGCAGTGAAGCACATATTTAAAGGCTAACATCTTATTTGAACCCCTTGTTTAGAAAAAGGGAGGAAAAAAGTCAATCTTGAGCATCCTCCCTAAAATCTGTGGCTTTACAATATGAATTTTATTAAAAAAAAAAAAAAAATCTGTGTTGGCTGTGAGCTGATCAAACAAGATGCTTCAGCAGACTGTGACTTTTTTCCTTTCCTGAGAGTTCTTTTGTAAGGGATTTTTTCTTTTTTAAGTCCAAAATGAAGTAACTAGCAGGGGGTGTCTTTCTGCTCCCCCACAACTTCAGGGTGCCAATTACTACATGTAAGGTGCAGGACACAAAAAATCACATTAAACCATTGTCATTGTGAAATGAGACTTGATAGAAATCCTACTGTTCCTGGATATGGAGAGATTTTTTTTTTTTTATTAATTACTGATTGAAGAATTTCTGCTTATTCTCCTTTTTTTCCTCTTTGTGTTTCAGAGCAGCAAAGAAGCCCTTTCAGAAGTCAATGCCACTGGAGTTGCTATGCTGTTTTCTGCTGGGACTTTCCTTTATGTTGCCACAGTTCATGTTCTCCCAGAAGTAGGAGGAATTGCTCATAGCCACAAACCTGAATCAACTGGAGGGAAAGGACTCAGTCGTCTGGAGGTGGCAGCCCTAGTATTAGGATGCCTTATTCCTCTAGTTTTGTCCATTGGACACCATCACTAAACACTCAGATTTCACTGTTCTCCTCCTCGATGAGACATGAGCAGTAAATGTCTGCTGCTCCCTTTATCATTCTTTTACCCATCATTCATCCCATCCACTTTATGGAGTTCAGAGGGAATCTTGATTGCAAAATGAGGAATACTGGGAAAGTTTTTAGTGTAGCAAAATGTACTTTGGCAGCCGGACGCAAATTCTGTGTAACTTTCTTTTCTGAAGACACTTGCTATTTTAATTGTTACTTCTGGCCCTATTCTCAGGGAGGATGGAATTTGAAGTTTAAGAA
The DNA here is from genome assembly GCA_032173965.1 of Sitta carolinensis. NCBI lineage: Eukaryota > Metazoa > Chordata > Aves > Passeriformes > Sittidae > Sitta > Sitta carolinensis. The sequence continues at coordinate 11,221,433 of JAVUNC010000006.1, read as the reverse complement.
AGGTGAGCAGGGAAGAACATAGCGACTCATCATGGAATTGCAATCACCAAAGTATCCTGCAGTTCAGCTTTCACAGCTGAGAGCAAAACCCAAGGATGGCTGCATCGTGAGAGGTTCAAGTCTCACTAACGAAGAAGGGGGCTCTCCCCCATGGGTTCCATTTTGTCCTGGCAATGGAACTGGCCCTTGTGATGCTTGTCACTAATTGTATTGCAAAAATGGGCTACACTGGGAACTCTGCATAACACTGTTAATTGTCACACAAGTGTCATGTGACAGGAAAGAAATTATGTAGAAAGTGTATAGGATTAGAGGAAGAAATCATCTGGTTAAGAAAGTGCAAATGAGTTTTGCAGTGTATTCCATCATTTAAGACAAAGGATAGAAGCAAGGAGAATAGTGTTTTGATTGTTTATTTGATTGTTAATAAATTCTAAAAAGGCACTGTTTCTTGGGAGATAGTCTTCTGCCAAGTCAGTCAAGTGTAAAGCACCAAAAATGTCAGCAGCAATTACGTATTGGCTAGTGTGATACACTGCTGCTTCTGTTGAGAGAGATACCCATAGTGCCCTTTGCAATAGACCTCTTCTGGGCTCTGAGGAATAGAAATCTGATGGAGACTGCTGTTGTGGGACCAGAGAACTTTACTTGCTCATTTTCATAAACCTGAACTGAAATCAGTGGGGGGCTGTGTGGGTTTTTCACTAAATAAAGTTATTACGGCTAACAAAACAAGATGTTTAGTTAAATATTTATGCTGCAGATAGAATACAAAGTGTTTCTAAAGCAGTTCTGAAGGAAAAAAACCCTCAAACCCACAAAATAAACCAAACTGGTGGGTTCCCAGTGGACCTGTTACACATTTTGCTTTTCATTTGGGAATTGTTCATTTGCCTCTTGCTGATAAGCATTGGTTTTGGTGAATCTACCAGAGGACCTTCTGCCAGTTGCCTGATGTCTCTCACTGCAGAGGAGTGGTAAAAAATCCCTCTATTTTCAAGGCACGGCTTTGTCTTACCAGGCACCATTTCCCTGATGCAAAACATGTTATACTCTAATGTGCATTGAAAAGTCAGGAGTGCTTGACATGCACAGAATCAGCATAAACTTCTTTCTTTAAGGGAAAACTTTTTAATGCTGTGCCCCTTTTAAACTATGCTTTGTCTGCACTTTTGGAAGATAACATTGCCAAATGTATTTTTCGTTTTTCTTTTTGTTATTCTTAAATGAATTTTGAAGAAATATCTTCTTAACTGAAGTGCTTCTTGTTTCCATATGAATGAGTGTGACTGTCGTGCCATTTGTTACTTAAACTGCAGAGCCCATTGTGCCTCGTAGCTTCTTTACATTTTTGTTGTTGTCCTATTTGTCTGTTAGTTCAGAGAGTAATGGGTATGGCCTGGCTCTTGAACTAGTGATGGCTTGGTCTGTTGGCTTTGTAACAATACTGATGTATCCCAGGATTGAACTTACTATTGATTCCCAGGAGTGTTTGTTCGTTTGTGTGTTTTACTATGTAAGATCAATGCAAAATTATTAGAAGTCGTATTTTCCCATAAGACAGTATTTTCAGATACAATTAGTGCTTCAGGCCTAAACAAGCTTTTTTTTTTTTTTTTTTTTTTTTTGCATTAGACCTTCAATATTGTGTTCTGAAAAGTCACTGCAAAATTAGTGATGTGAATGGGATCCTCTTCTGTGTGTTTTTCAATAATTTTTTTTGTCAGTTTGGTTTGGGGATTTTGCAACTGATACTTAACGCAACTGGTAAGTTACTGGTTTAAAAAAGTTCATCGGGACAGGTTCCTAACGCATGCAAATGATACCCGGGAATGTTTACTCCAGAGTTCTGTTCTTCCTGTGATTTCCCCCTAATTACCTTCTTCCTTGATCATCTCGCTGTTTTCCCATGTTTAATCTTTCCACATAACCATTTCCGAAAGCTGGGGGTTTGCAACAGCCGGACATCGCTTAGTGCGGCACGAGGTGCTCGCATTTCATAAAACAGCGAGATTTCCTCCTTAACCTCCATCCCGTCCCTCGCACGTGCACCCCCGCTGGGAGTTCACTTGGCACGCTGCCCGCACTCCCTCCAGCCTCCCCTTGTGCATCGCTGGAGCAGTGCTTGACCGGGGCAGCGCCCGGTTCTGGCCTTTTGTTCCTGGCTCAAGGGGATTGGATCTTTTGACATGGATGGGGTGTATTGGTGAGGGTGTGGCAGCCAGGATTTTCACTGCTCACATAACCTCTGGAATGTTAATCACAGGTGGCCCTGCGGAGAGGTCTTGTCATCTTTCCCTTTTCCTGTCCTTCACATCATGTTTCCAGTTTCTGGGGCAGCCATCAGAGATAGTAATACTCAGTTTAATGATTCATGAAGTATAGGGGCCAAGTTACAGCAGCAGGTGAGGGAATTTGAATGGAAACGTTGGCAACTAAAAATTGGCACAAAAATTCTACAAACATACTTTTTATTTTGGCATTTGGTTAAGTGACAGAAGACTTCAGTGGGTTTTATTTTTTCTTCTATCCATTTAGAAGTAGCAGTAGCATTTTGTTTTGGCTGCCTGTTATCTCTGTTGAATTGCTGTTTTCAATTCTGTAACTTAAACTGCAGTGACTGAAGAAGCTTTTGGTTATGTTGATATGGAGAATGTAAAATTTCATAATATCGACCCTTTCAGAAATTTTAGTACCAAATGGAGGATTATCTTCTTGAAATAGAGTATTTTAATGAGTTGAATTAAATGGTCCATTTTATTATAGCCCTTTGTTTCTACGTATCTCCCCATCTGTCACAGTAAATCCAAGCATTGCATGTAGTCAGGGCCATCTGGTATCATTTTCTGCTCCTCAGGAGACCTTGGTGCAAACAAATTCCTCTTACTCTGTAATAGCCTCTCTGCCAGTTTTTTCTTCTGTGAGGTAGGTGGCAGTAGGTCTAGCAGGTAAATGCTTAAACCAAGTGCTAGCCATGTCCCACTTTCCTTCTGTAAGTCCCTCTAGAAAATCCATAATCTCATCACCTGTTTCTTTTCAGTTAATGATTTTCTAATTGGCAATAGGAATTGGACTAAAACTGTTTCTGTTGGTCCTCCTGTCTTCAGGTACTTTCCCTACTATTCTAATGCTTTTATTATTCCTTTTTTAAATAAGGGAAATGTTTCTTTTTCAGCTCTCAATGACAGAGGCAGAAGCTGTACTGACATTAACTTAAATAAGGATGGCAGAGCTGTCATGCCAAGACAGGATTTTTTGATTGTTTTGGCTTGTCAGATGGCTGGGTGTTAAACACAGAAACCCACTGTTGACTCCAAAGAACTATTTCCTGGTGGATTATATAAAAGGCTAATCTTACCTAAGAGGCCCAGGAAAACTACTGTGTTTATTCAGGAACTAGTTCAGAGCCTTCAAGGAGCTTTTGTAGTAGTAGCAGGTGTGTCCATGTGGTATCAGCTGATTGCAGAAAAGAGAGAGATGATGTGAAATAAATGCTCCTGCTGCTCCCTTCCGTTCTGTGCTGGCACTTGGGAAAAAGAGAAGGAAAGTGTGCTTGTATTCTTTTGAGGGTGGAAGGAGGAGGAGCGATTGCAGTATGGTGGGAAAGTTTATGATGATATCAGATTCTTTTTCACAAATTTCAGATTCCTGTTCACATCAAACTTCTTTTTAAAGTATTTTTCCCCTACTGTTCTTTTATCTCTTAGCAACCTTGTCTTTCCAGGGAAAAACATTGTGTGGTCATTGCTGTTTACCTGACTCCATGTATGGAACTGTAATTTTAATGTCTTTCTTTCAAACCATTTGTACACAAAATCATTCCATGAATGGCTGCCTTATAATTTTACAATTTAATTGTGAATGGTTAAAATAATATTGCCGTTTTCAATTTGTTTTATTATATTAAATTTTTACTAGGTGCAGTGCTTTGGAGTTGGCTTGTCATTTACTGCATGGTGTTTTTGACAGCTCTGATGGAAAGAAATGAGAGTCTTAAATGGGACACAAGTGTTGCAGACAGTATTTTATTTTTGTGGGAGTGTGTTTGCTGCTTTTCTTCATGATGTCTGAGCACCTCTTGCAAACCTGGAATGTGAAACTGCACGTTGGGAGGCAGTGTAGCAGGTGCATTTGGACATGGCTCTGGATGTGTTCAGAGGTATTAATGCAGAGATGATGTGACAGCTCTGCTTGAGCAGGGCATTTGGCAACTGTGTCTCTCACAGAGTGTTTAGGAGTTGACATTGCCCTGAAGCTATCTCCTCCTGCACCCCCAGGGAAATCTCTGGAGTTTACAAGGCTGAGACCTCTTTGGAGGGCAACAAGGAGATGATGGGCTTAAGGTTGCTCCAGGCCACTGTTAAAAGGCTGGAGGACCCTTTGGAGCTAAAGGAAATCATCTTTTTTCCATCCTGTGCTCTCAGTTTTGTCAGTCCCAAACCAAACATGCAAACACTAAGTTTAGCTCCCTCCCCTTTGCACCCTTCTCTCAAGTATTTGTACACATTGATGAGATTCCTCTTAGAGCTGCTGAGTTGACATAGTGTATAGATGTTCTCCGTATTTTCCAGCTGCTCTGTAAGCAGGACTGGGGTTTAGACCTGCATTTTCAGAAAAGAGAAAGGGGAATGGTGCTGTTACAGGATGAGAGATGTATGTATTTGCCAACTTCATGCATCCATTTAAGAGATAGCACTTGATGGGGATGATTCATAGGCAATTCATTTGAAAATGTATTTTTTTTTTTGCAGCACTTGCTGTATACAGGTATATCAAAGATCGTGTCACACAGTGTTTTAGCTCTTTCACTCCAGCAATGAGCAATCCTCTCAGCTGATTGCTTGCTTTTGGTTTTTCTGGTAGCTCATAGGACTTGTGTCATTAAGAAAGTGTAATCTCCTTATACTGGCTTAAGCACAAGAGAATATGATTAATGTAAAGTCAATAGGAGAACTGAAGCAAATGACAGAGGTGCCATTAAAGCTGGTACAAGCAAATGGAAAGCAGTAAGAAGGGAAAGCCAGTATTTTTCCCAGACAGACTCTTGTTTTTTGGCAAGTAAAACTCAGTTTTAATGGTAAAGCTTTATGCAGTATATAGCATTCTTTTAGTAAATATGTCACCTCAGTAACTGGTGATTTAATCACTGTAGTCTGTGGTAAATGCTTTCAGAGATGTGAGGAAGTGCTTTGGATGCAATTATGTTACAAGAGTTACTACTACAAACTTAAATATTTAGGAGCTGTGGTGTTGCAGGCTTCCTGGTGACTGCTGTAGAGTGTTCCTTTATTTGTTAAGGAAATAAAAATATGTATCAACATTTTTATGAGCAACTCATTAGGGATGAGCACAGCAGCAAGACGATGAGCTGTCATCTATTGTTCCAGCTGACAGATTAAGCCATTCTTCTACTGATATATGCAAGCCTTATCCAAATGTCCCTGCAAGCAGAATTGCACAACATTCCACCCTCCTTATCAGAGCACTTTTCCCTCTTGTCTGTGATGTCAAGAGATTAACAAACTGTTATTGTGGATGGGGGGGTTAAAGAAAAATGCCCCATTCAGAAAAACTTGTAGACCTAATAGAAATTAAGCTGTATCATGCTGACTGACACCAAAGCTACAAAGCTATTTGGAAAGTCTAAAAGCAGATTAAAATTATTAGGGGGGGAATGCTTATTCTGTATCTGTATGCCCAGCCAGTATCTGAAGTGGTAATTACGTTATGATACATGATTATAATTATGTTGAAGTGTGTGGAGTTAATGTGCTTCTGCTGTCTGAAGGAACAATGAGATACTGAGCTTTCAATGGGATATCCCTGGTTATACAGGGTTGAAGAGGCCTGCTAAAACCCTGCTTACAGGCCTTACTAGTACTGACTGTTGCACCTCAAGTGTTTCCTGCCCTCGAGGGTGATGCTGTCAGTATCAGTAGATGGGGTCGAGCGTTAGGACTGCAATGGATTTCCCATGTTCCATTGTCTCTTTTTCACAGAGAAACTGAGAGGTGACTGATCTTGAACAAAATTTTGTACCTCTGATACCTCCTCTGTGCAGACACTTCACGTGAAGGTGACTGGGTACAAGTGGATGACCAGGTGGTGTGCCTAGGAGCTTTTCCATGTTTATCCCTATAATCTAAACTTCAGCATTATGAAAGAAGCCTCATCTACAAAAGCTGTGTGGCAGCATGGCTCACAGGAGAGTAAAAGGAGATGGCCCTCTTAGCCTGCTGTGCCTTGAGAGCAGTCTTTGATGCCCTTCCTTGCCAGACATTTTGTCTTTCATCTGGCTGCTGCCCTCCTCAACCTTGCAGGGTTTGTAGTACAGCTGCTATGTCATGGTCTGCTGCTATGATAGATGGCAGCAGTAGATCTTTGTGCCTCTGTGCTTAGATAATCACTTGAGAATGTAGATAGGAAGGAGGCAAGAGGTGTCTTGTGCCTGCCCTGTGTATGTGCACAGCAAGAGTCCTCTCCTCTCTGTGGCTGGCTGGATGGAGCAGGACCAGGAAGGAGAAACTTGGAGGCTGCTGCAACTGGAGCTGAGGGGTATTACACAATGTATACGGGAAGGGTGTGAGGAACATACCAGGTGTGGCCCCTGCAGTTTCCACTCCTGAATGAAGTCCTAATTATAGTGTCCATACTTTTTAAGGCCTTGCCTTCAGTGATCACAGCAATGGTAGGTGTAAAGGAAGCACTGAATGTGTATGCAAGAGCAATTGTGGTCTCTCTGTGCATATGCGGGGCATTTTACAAACTTCACTTAATTAAAATGGGGGCTGGCCAGTTCTGCTTTCTTTTTTTATTTCTGCTCTCTATATTGTTTAAAAGCTAAGCCTGTGAATTCTTTCCTTCTTTTGACCAAAGGGAACAAAGTAGGTAGAAGTTGGACTGCAATCAATATTGAGACCTTTGCAGTTGAGAAACACCTTGTGGATAGAAATCCAGCAGCTAACCTGTTTTTAGAAACTTGGAGAATTCAGATGTACTAACTGGTGTTGAAACAGCTAAAGAATGGGTTTCTCCAGAATGGGCAGCCCTGGATCTCATTTGCTTCTTGCTGGACTGTTTTGTCATATCTGAAATGCTGTGATTCTCTGGTTGTTTGCCTGGCTTAATATATAAAGGTATTACACTTCCCCCAACATTATTCTACCAAGGAAATGCTAACAAATCCTTCCCTTTGCAGGACTTTTTTGACTGCCCATGGTACCCAAACTACTGTCCTGGTATATGTATTCTTGTGATGCTCTGGATTTAGTACCAGTGTCACACATGAGGAACAGTTGCTGAGGGAAATCAAGTGACATGCTTATATTCATAGAATATTCTGAGTTGGAAGAAACCCATAATAGTCATCAAAGCCCAACTCCTGGCCTTGCACAGGACAACCTCAGTCAGATGAGCAGCATGTTTAACTATTGAAGCTCCAAGCATTTTCTGTTTGTCAGCCATGTAAACGTTTTGTGGTATTTAGGCTCTATGGGGGAAACACTGGTACCTTGCAGGAAGCTAGTGGGCTGTCTTCTGGAAGAAGCTTTCAAAGGTAGCTGACCACTCTTGATATATTCTGAAAAATGGGTTTTTAGCAGAAATCTTTGTTTAACAAAAAACCCCACCAGAGTAAATGAGTTTTCTTCCAGAAGAGATATCTTAGTGGGATTAAAAACAAAATTAAATTTTCTCCTTTTCATGCAGAGAGAAATAGTCTTTGACTATGGTGTCAGTTCCTGAGAAGGCTACCTTCCAAAAGCCAAGCTATGAGGCTGGCTGCTTGCTATCAAATCCCTTTGCTTCAGAAAACTGCTATCTTATTTTCTATCTTCCTCTAAGTCTCCTGAAGTGGTGCTATAGCCACAGCAAATAATTGGATTGATATGACTCTAGGCCATCCAGCATGGATCTGTCTGTGTTTGGAGGGCTGGGACTGGTGAAGGGCTTGGGCTGGAAAAGGTCACTGAGACCATGTACTTCTTACCAAGGGATGATGTCAAATGGGGTTATGCATCTGTAAGGGTGATGTCTGATGGGGTTGCAAATCTACAGAGGCACTTGGCTTTAATGCCATTTGCTGAGTAACTTTTCTTTGAGTTCTGCAGAACAGCTCTGACTTTCCATCTGTCGCTGAGAATTTAATCATTGTGCAAAAGAAGCATGCTCTGCTAGTGTATCTCACTAGAGGTGAATTGATGGTAGTTGTTTTTCTATTTACAGTAGCCTCTACTTACACTCAGCCGTGCACCTAGGCAGCTGGAGCATCACTTTGAGGAGTACATGGGACATTTTTTCTTTGCAAGAATGATGCATCATATATGAAATTTGGAGCTGAACTTTACTTCTCCACGTTGTTTGGGTTCCTGCTGATAACTATCATAATTGCTACTATTTCTCAGGGTTAAAAATGGCTATGGAACCTATCAGAAGCTGTAAAAGGAGAGGAAATCTCCCTTACTGGAAGGTAAGATCTGAATCTCTCCAACTCCGCAGCGACTCTGATCTGTCTCAACTTACTGGCCCTAGCCAAAGAAGCAGTTTGTTCTTTTCTGGTTAACACAGCATTGTCAGGCTGCCCAGAACATGAATATATAACTTTTCACTTAAAAAAAAAAAAATCTCCGCAGCAGCTGAAGTTAGCCAGTATGTGTCTGCTTAAACTGAAAGGGAGCATCTTTGAGCTGGAGGGTGGCCTGTGATGAAGGCACATGGGCAATTCATGGGCATTTCCTGTGCAGGGCTAAGAGTTGGACTTGATACTCCTTGTAGGTCCCTTCTGACTCAGGATATTCTGTTGAGAAGTGTTACTTCTGTGTAGCTTGCACTGCTGTCTGCTTCAAGCATTTATTTTTAGCAAAGTTTTATTGGCTTGATTTGTAGGAAAAATAATGACGACATACTGGCAGAATAATTGCTGGACCAGTGCAGCCTGTTGCTCCAAAGAAAGGTTTCCTGATTAAAGGTCCAGTGCTGTCTCTCAAGGATGTACAGCTGTGTTTCCCCTTCATTAGATTAGTACACACATAAAAGAAATGTTAAAAGAGCCACTATTACTACAAATTACTGAGCCCAAACACCAGCAGTTACAAAATTCACCTTGCTGCTGTCTGCTGCCCTAAGCATTGCTGGCCTACCACTTGACAAAAGCAATTTGCTCTTTCCCTCCCTGGCCTGTTCACTTTAAAGGACTTGCTGTAACTCCTCAGTGCCTTGCTTGTCTTAGAGGCCTCCAGAGGGAAAAACAAATCTCACTTTTTGATGTTTGAAGCTGGAAACCTCTTTACTCTCTAAGTCAGTATAAAGTAAAAATAAGAAATAATGAAAAAAAAGTAAAGGGTGAAAGTCTGTTTCCTCATGGCAGGTCACTGCTGTCAGATCTTTGCATTGTTTGTGCAGTACAATGGCAGGGGCACTGGATCATCTTTACATGGGAGCTCTGTGGCTTTTTACTGCATAGTTATAGAGCAAAGTGAGGCCATAGGGCCCAGAATAATTTTTACCCTTTGTGCAACACCATTTGAGGGAAAATTTTCCCTCTCCTGATTATGAGTAGTATTTACTTCTTGGTGCTGTGTACGGAATGGTGTCTAGAGCATTAAAGCTTCTCTTGTGCAATGCAGTGTTATATTCAAGAGTTAGAGCTCAGGTGAGATGGAGGCAATATCTGCTGCTCTCTTCTCCACCCTCTGCCTTAATGTCACTCTGAGAGGGGACATGTTCTGCTGCTCAGCACATGTCCTGTCTGGGACCAAAATGTTGGTCAAAGCCAGGGTGAGAGAAATTAACAAATCATGGAGTTTGCTGACTCTCTCATCTATTGGTGAACTGTGACTTTTATCAGGGACCTGCATCTCTGATTTCTCTCCTACTGAATGCAGCCTGTGAACCTGAGGTGGGCTATCTGCATCTCCTTGTTACTGTGATGTAGATAGAAACACACAGTAACACACACAACAGGTGTTCAGGCAGAGAAGAAGAAAGGAAGAAGATTTTAGTTTATTGTTGATCTTGTATATATAAGTTTCTGGACAGTGATCAGAGATTGGACAGAGAGGTTACCATCTCTCCATCTTCACTGGTCACTTGAGAAGTTCATCAGGTGATATCTTTTACAAAGGAACGTAAACATGATTCTTGTTTATCTTACAATTCATGAGAATTGACTCTACTATACTAAAACAAATCAGAAGGCTGATTTTCAGGGACAACATCTCCTCTCTGTAAGATGCTCTGCAAGTGCCTCTGACTGTGTAAAGCTGAGTGAGCCCACGTCCTGTGGTGTGACCTAGCCTATAGCACATCCCAGGTTCCTGATTGCAGATGGGAAAGGATTATGCATCTGCACAGTGTTTCTTCTGAACAACTGCGTTGGGAAGGGCTGACATCCAACAATTACAGCATCAAAATCTATCCACATGGGATGGCACAGGTTAAATCAGGAGCAGACACCTCAGCATCTGTGGCATACATGCCATACTGCATGTATCTGCCTGTATTGGTTATAGGATATCCCAAAACCTCAGATGCTTTAGCAGCTGGAATTCTTCCCTAAATTCTAATCCTGGAGGGGAGGCAGGATGCAGTAAAGAACAATATGATGTTAAACTGCTTTCCTGTGGGCACTACAAAAGACAGGTTCTTTTGGAGAACTGTGTTTGTATCTGTGCAGGGAGAAAAGGTTTCAAGAGAGGAACAAGGACTTAGGGAACCAGATTAAAAAGCTTGCTGTGGGAGTACTAAGAAGGAGATGAACATGGATCTATGCTGTATAGCATATTCCTATATGTCTGTGTTGGGCCTAAGAAGGAGCTGGTACCTAAGAGGCAAGGCAGAGGCTGTTCTTGCCACCTCTCCAAGATGCAGCAAAGCAGGAAGGCAGGCAGAATTTTATGCTCTAACTTTGATCAGCAATGGCCCTTTAAGGCAGAGCAAGGCATGCAGGATGGACACTGCCCAGTCCAAACCCAGCAGCCACGTGAACTCTCCCCAGGTGGGCAGTGCCAGGCTGGCACAGCAAGGCCCCCTCACCCTCCCTGATGACAGAGGGAGTCTGAACTTGCTGGCTCCCACTCACTCTGCCCCAATTTTCCTCAGAACAAAAGAGAAGAACCTGTCTCCAAGTACAAGATTTTGGGAATATGTGTCAGAGATGCCTGTCAGTAAAACATTCGTCTTGCCCTAATTTCCGCATGGAGTGCTGCAATGTCGAGTGAAATAACCTTCCAAGCTGGCTCTGGTGCAGAGGTATTTTGGCTTATGTTATTGCTGAGAGCTTTCTTTCTGATGAGCTCTTTCTGCCTCTCTGTGCTTCTGATGTCTGACTCTCTTCACTCTTCTTTTTCCCTTGGGCTGGGATGTGTGCTGTTTGCAATGCATCAGGAAGTAATACGCAATGAGAAAACTCTCATCATCTGTGCATCAGGGGGAGAATTACTGACTGAGTGCTGAGCAGTCAAGTTATTGATTCAACCCAAAGCCCAGTCTCTCTGTCTGCTGGGCTGGTTACATCCTGCTGGTTCATTGCACTTAATCGGATTCCCTGAGCTGCCACGCAGAGGGGGCGAGTTAGAACCACATCCATCTGTAATGTTCGCTTCAAAATCCAGTTCTGTGTCCCCTTCTCCGTCCATGGAACAGGCAGATTCGGATGCTCTGGACATCAGCACCAAAGTGCAGCTGTATGGTGTGCTCTGGAAGAGACCCTTTGGGAGGCAGTCAGCCAAGTGGTCCAGGAGGTAAGCCACAGTTGCTGAGGGGTGCTCGGGTGAAATACAAAGCCTGAGGGTTCTGGGATAAGTTAAGAGCCTGAGTGCTTGACTCTTTAAGTGCAGCCAGCCAGGCAGAGGCTAGGGGTAAAACTTGGGGCATAGTTTCCTGCTGTTCTGAGTCTGCTTTACACTCGTGGCACCCCATTGTGCTCTCTTCTTTATCTGTCCAGATGTTATGCTATGCCCACTTCTGGGTGGGAATAGGGACTGGCTGCCTCCTCTGGAAAATTATGATGGTTTCACGAAAGGGGAAGAGTCAGCTCATGTATTTTGCCCCTAAACTGCCTGATGTTTCTGTTTTAGCCCTCAAAGCTTTTTTGATTCCTTCGGGTGTGAGATGGCAGGGCTGAGCTTACCGTGTGGGTCTGTGTGTGTGTGTGTGTGTGGTCTGCAGGGGTCTGTGGAACAGCTCCAGTACTGCTCTGCTGCCTGACAGGGGCGGCATGCCTGGGACAGCACGTGCAGACTCTTCCCTGGGGAGAAGGTGGCTCTGAATTCTTTCCCATCTGGTGTTAGGGAGTTGTAAGCTGCTGTGTGCTGTCTATCAGCAGCCAGGAAGTTTGTAGCTGGAAAGCATTTGCTATAACCTTTAACCAAGGACAGAAGTATGTTCTATAACACTGAAGTGGTGGGTCGGTTTGAAGTTTAGAGTTGATGTAGTTTCTTTATGCAAATCACTGAATCTCTGGCACATTTTATGGGTAAGTACCTTTGCTGCAGTCTGCAGTGTGGATACAAATAATCCATTTCTAAAGCCAGCTATCCCAGCTTTGCTCTCTGTAGTAACCATAGTGCTGGCCAGTCTGTGAAGATGGCGTAGCCTGAAAAAAAACATTACTTGGGTAGCAGTTTTGTGTTCGTAGCAGTCTGTGACCTGTGTGTGGGTTTTATTCCCTCCTGTGCCAAGAACAGCCTATTTTCAACCAGAAAAGAATTTGTGCTGATGATCCCTACTCAGCTCCCAAATATTGATAAATAAATGAATTATGTCTGGAAACTAATGTGATTGTGTTACGGAAAAGAAGTGGACAGAATAACAGAGGGGAAGGTAATTTGCCATGGATGAGGCATTCTTAAAAGGCTCTCCCTATTAAAATTTCTTGCAGGCAAATGGCTCAACTCTGCTCCCTCTGTCATTATTTATTTAGTGCTGTTCTATTCCTAGAAGTCACCTCCATCTTCAGCAAGTGGTAAATATTTTAGTGATAGCAGCTGGGAACAGAAGGGGAGGTGAGTGAGGGGCAGGGATGATTGGAAGATTAGTTGTGAGCACAGCAGCAACCGTGGGTCCTGGGGGAGGAGACACAGGTCAGTGAGAGTCGAACACAGAATCTGTAGGGTTTGGAGGGAAGTGAGCAGTGGGGTAAAAAGACTTGAACAGGAGGAACAAAGTGTTGTTGATTTGTTGTTTGTTTTATCATGGGAGAGACTTGCTTTAAAGTAAAGTAAGCCTTACATGTTATTATAACAAATTATTATGGGGAGATAAGGAGCAATTCATTCATTTTCCCCACTTTACGCCCATGCCCAGCAACACATAGCTGATCAAGTACATATTTTTATGAAAAGTAGAACAGGTGTTTCCCACTCCGGTTAAAATAAAAAAAAAAATTACTATTGCTTGATGTCATTGAGGATTTGATCTCTGATAAATGTAGGTTTTGTTCTGAAATCTTGGTCAACAGTACTAGTCCCACTCCCAACGAAAGTCTTTCCAAGATATGGGAGATAAAACAGTGTGTCAGGGAAGCATTGACCTCATCAGGCCATCAACCATGAAGATGGGTCTTTGTGGGAGATACATGATATTTACTGGCTTGATCTCATTCATTTGACTGTAGCAGCAATGCTTCTGGAGAAACTGAGAAGAAAAGCAAATGTCTAAGGGAAGGATAGAATAGCAGATAGCAGACCAAGGAAAAAGTGCTCAGGCATGGTGTCCAGTGCTTTGGTGATGGAAATCCCAGGTTTTGGAATTTCACAGCAGTAGAGGCTATGCAGGGAGGGATAGCAGAGCCTTGTTTTATTCAGGGCTGGATCTGGTGGCACCTGTGGAGACAGCTGGACTTGACCTGAGGCAGCTGTCTGGAGCATTTTCAGTCCTTTCTTTTGCCCATGCAATGGTCTGCTCTGAAACCCAAATATATGTGTGCTGCCTCAGGTACTGTCCAAGAGAGGGCTGGATGCTTCTGGCACTGACCAGTGTAGCTGTGTTTATCTGCCAAGGCTGACATCTGAGCATGCTGCCTTTCAGAGCTTGATTTTTGAAATGCCATTAGCAGCATCCTAATGCCTAGCTCTTAAAGAAAGGCAGTTCTATTCCTAATGTGAACTTTCTTTACTGGTAAAGTAATATCTTTCCAACAGAGAAGCAACTGTCTTCTGAGTTTGTACTGGTGCTTTTGACCAGTCTAAGCTTGGGTCACTGCTGGAGTGGCTTTGGAATCTCATATTCTCAGTTCCTGACTAATGGTCCTCCTCCTCCAAACAACTGCACCCATTTTTCCTTCCCATGCATGGCAAGCAATTTAGTCTCTCCTGCTACAAAAGTTTTACTGGTAATGGCACCAGCCTGGCACAGGGGCTGGAGTGAAATGCCCTGGATATGGCATGAATAGGGTGCTATAGCTTTCCAGGATGGGAGTGGCATATCCTTCTTCACTATGAGTAATCCCAGCCCCACATAGAAATGTCAGGCTCTAAACTGTCACCATCCATGTCTGAGACTTTGGGGTTCAACGGGACAGTGCCAGGAAGGGACATCTGCTTGGTGGACAATCAAGCATCAGAAAAGCAAGGTGAAGCACAAGAAATTCAAAACAAGAGAGAACAGAACACGAAATATGCCTATATCTCTCCATAAATCCAAAAGAGATGACAGGCTGGAAGAAGGGAAGCACAGCACAGTTAAGAGAGAATTGTTTTACTTTTCTTGAGCCAGGCCTGTCTGTGGCACTGTAAAGCAGGCACCTAACCTTGTTTTCCACAGCGGCTACTAGCAGCCACTGCATGTGGTCACAGGACAGATGGAAAAGATAATTGTTTAGGAGTGTTTTCTGCCCAGACCTCCCCCGGGAATCACACAGCTGCAGGGCAGCGTGCGTGCGCAGCCCCGGGCAGCAGAGCTTGGGATCGTGTGCTTCCCTCTGGTCCGGGTCATCTTCCCGTGCCGGGCGGGCTGTCCGGGAGCATCCGCCCCTGCCGGGACTGCAGGCAGGCAGGGAAGCCTGGAGCTGTCAGGAGAGCAAGAGCGAGGGGCAGGTACAGTGGGCTCTGACCTTTCTGCTCATGAAGATCATGTGCCCATCGCTTTCCTGAGCTGTCCCCGGGGATGGAGTACTGGGCTGATCTAGTAAATGGGATTGGCTCCTGGCCCAGAGAAACACCACCGGAATAAAGGACCAGGGAGACTGCTGCAGTTTTATAGTGTAACTACTTCATCTGGGCCATTGTCATGTCAAAAACTCGTACAAACACTAGCTAATTAATTTCATTAGCCCTCTGTGATACAAAGAGAGCACTTATTCCACAGAGATCAGGTATCTCAATTTGTCCAGTATAGAGCTGTTGTTTCTGCTTTACATCCGAGTCACTCAAATTGTTACCATTCCTCTGCTGTTCCAGCTTAAATGCACTGTGGTTCCAGCGGTTCCTTAGTGCAGGATCCAGCAGCAGGGGTGGGTGTCCAGAGCAGCTAACCACACGAATGGCTCTCGTATTACCTGTGCTGCCTGTAGAGTGTGCCTGTGCCAGCCTGCCTCACCTCTCACACCTTTGCTGCTCTTCTCCAAGGTCGTGAACTCTGCTCTGTTTTTAAACTGCTCTTCTGGGTCCTTGTTTGTACTCAAAATCTTCCTCTGCCTTTACAGCACTCCCTTTTCTCCTGCTGCCACATCTGTGCCTAATTCAGACACATGGTTAATGTCTCAGTCCTCCAGTCACAGTCCTAACTGGGTGTCTCTCCCCACTCTCCCTTGGACATCTTTTCCCTTTCTCCTCTTACCTGGCTGCTGCTTCAGTCTTCAACCTGCTCTTGAGCCTTCTAACTCTCTCCTCTATTCTTTTACTCCATCCCTCTTTTCACCATGCTAGGTCAGTTGTCCCTGGATTGTTATATGGAGACTCTGTCTTGAAGGTCATTTAAAGTGATGGCCTTGGTTGCTCAGGTGTTGCTTTCGAGGTAAGGATAGATGAGGGAATATGATCTGAGCATAAATACATTATGTGCACAAGCTAACCAGATTTTCAATGGTTTTCCTTTGTTACGTATTACAGTGGGATTTTATTCTTATTATTTTTTAAACTCTTATTTTTTATATTTTCATTCCAAATCCCCATATTTTCTCTCCATATCTGTGAGGCCAGGGATCTAAAAGTTCATTTATCTGTGAGAGACACATCCATTTTCAGAGATTTGTGCTATGTTTTGTTCTTATTTTTGCTTTAATTTGGTTTCCATTGGATCATAGTCTATAATATGAGGATTACCAGCACTGAGAAATAAAAAGTATGTAACAAACTAAACCTTGGTTTTAACTGGGGGCTAACATTTAGATTAAAAAATCACACAGAGTTAAAGATCAATATCTTTACCTGTCTGGCAATGTTTCTTGAGATTAGTTGGACTGAAAGAGTATTGAAAGTGATGAGTAGACTTTCTCTGTTTCATGTGGCTTCAACTTTGGCATCTCTAGATTCTTACTTGTACCCACAGTATCTGTTTCCCTCTGACTCACTGGACCAAGCACAGGATACTGGACAGGAAGATTTGTTCCTTTAAGATGTTCTTTCTGTATTTATTGTGCAGATAAAACAACATTTCTCTCTAAAAAATGAAGTCCTCCTTGAACTAAGCATAATGTTGGAGACAACAGAAACATGCAGCTACTTAAAGGAAAACTTTCTTACAGAGTTAATGACCAGAGATGCGAGGAAAAAATAATCAGGAAGGCACAAGGCTGGGGTTCACAGCAGTGATGTGGACAGGAGGAACCAAAAACAAGCCTTGTCTGCTCTCTGGAGGTCTCTGATGTCTGCCTTGGCAAAGTGCCTGCTTCTCTCCACCTCTGAAGTCAACATGAACAAGGAGAGATGAGAGGATGAGGAGAAGAAAAAAATTGTGGAGCAATAACTGTTGGTGGTGTTTGTACATTCTGAAGATTTCTGGATGTAAATATGCACCTGTTCAACGACTGTCACTTTTAAACCCTTTGGAGAAGGTACAAAGTAGGCCAGAGCTTGAGTTTGCTGCAGACTTTCAGCAGTTTAGTGTTGTTCTGCATTTTTTATTGCCCCAAGAGCCCATGTTCTCTGTTGCTATGGCATTTGGCAATTTCATCTGTGTTGCCAGAGCCACAGTAGAAAAACAAGAAACAGAAGCTGATGGAAGCAGTAAAGTTTTCACCCTAGTAAAATAATTATAATAATTATTATTAATAATTATATATATAATTTTATTATGATTATGAAAATTTTCAGCTAGCTTCAACATCTTTCTTTAGCTTTTGGAACTAAACTGGTACCAGATTGCTGTGCTCATCTGAACTGGAGGCAGGACTTGGCTCCATCTGACAATCCCTCCAGGGGAGGACTCGGGGGGACGGGCACATGAAGGCATTAGAATTGTCCTTGTGGATCAGCCCCTCGGCATGGAGCCCTTTACTAGCGGTGGCTTCAAGGAAAAGTGCAGGAATGCCCGGGCTGCACAAGTGGGCAGCACTGCCTGCAGAGGGCTCCTCTTGTTCCCTCCCAGAAACAGGAGGGTTTATTGGGAATGTTGTTACTATTCACAGAAATGCCTTATCCTTTCCAATTTCCTCATGATGTCTCGTCCTCAGGACCACATGAAAGTGATTTACATAGCTATGTTTTGTGGAGTGTAAAAAGGCATTTTAAAATAATTTTTGCCTTCCTGCCTTTCACTTTCTTCCCAAATCCCTCTTTCTCATGTCAGAAAATATGTACAGAGCAGAACAATACATTTTCTTTGTCATTTACTCTTTTGAAACCTTCCTACTACACTTGTCCCCATTTTTTTTTCAGCTGCTCTTTGTAATTTTTGAGTGCTGCAGAGATTTAGACCAAATTGAAACTAAGTCAGGTATCTCTCCCCTGTACCACTGCCTGCAGAGTATGTGCAACCTCAATTTTTGGAGAGAGGAGGGACTGTCCCAGGGGCATTTCAAAAATCCAAATAAGTTAAAGGTGCCACTCCTTTAATCATAATTTTGAGGACACACTCCAGTAAGTTAGAGGCTTGGCTTGCAGAAACTGTGATATTTTGTGGCTACTATACTATGACCACCAGAGCATATCAAAGGCTAAGTGAGCAGAACAAGGCATATTTTAATATTACACATGTGAGAAAAAAAAAATTCAATTTTCTTTGTTAGTTGTGAAGGTCAGTGACAGGAGAGTTTGCCAGGTGCTCTGCTTAAAAATATCTCTCAAACTTATTTCTGCTCCTGAGTGCTTTGGTGGCCAATTTTTGCTTCAGGAGTCACTTGGGGATGCTAGGCTGTGATTGTCTGCTCGAGTGGAAACACTTCCCTCTGGCTTACACTGAGATGGAAGAGGGTGGCAGGCAGCATGCTGTAAAAGAAGCTTTAGCTGGTCTCAGCCCATGCGAGGAGCCCTTGAATAGAAGAGCTGCTCTCTCCAACAGGCTGAACTCAACCCGTGAGCTGGAGAGGGCACACTCGTGGAGGCGCCAAGAGTCTGTGCTCCTGTCTCACCCCGAGCTGTGCAGCACAGTGCCAGCACACACGGCACTGCCCTCAGCTCTGCCCTGTCCCTGCTGGCTGAGCTGCAAGCACAAGGGTCTTGGGCTGGGCTCTTGCTCTTAAGCACCAGCTCTTGGCTGTGAGCAGGAGTGAGACACCTCACACTAGTCTTAGGTGGAGTAGTAAACACTCCTGCTCAGAAAGCAGCTTTGGTGAGGTGGAGATTTTCTTGTGCTGTGAACCACAACCTCCGTTTCACCAGGATGTATTTCCCTTCTCTGTCTTAAAGGTTCTTCATCATTAAGGAAAGCTTCCTGCTGTACTATGCTGAGAATGAGAAGAAGAGTTTTGAAAGCAATAAATACTTCAATATCCATCCCAAGGTGAGCAGTGTTTGCACAAGGAGGAGTTACTCTGTTTCTAGCATTCCCTCCCCCTTCCTCCATGGGCCCAACAAGTGATGAAGAGGTAAGTCCCAGACATCTCACAGGTCCAGGGAAGCCTCAGAAGAGAAAGAATCATGTTGGCACCTTTTCAGGGTATTTAATGATTTAGCAGGCATATGACTTCTGTTTTTTTTTACCTAAGAGTAGATATATTCCCTTGTTTTCATGATCTACTCAACTAATCTTGTGGCTGTAAAAACACAGTTGGCAAAGCCAATGGTCCATTTGCCTCTTGTTCCTAACCTGTGTTTGCACTTGTCAGCAGCTGATGGCCCACCTGCCCTCAGCACTGAGTGGCCTCTGTAGCTCTGCTGCCTGGAGCCCCTCAGGGGCACCCTGTGCTCTGAGCCTGCTTTTGTCCTCTGTAGTCACTGGAGGCTGATGCAGCACATGAGCTCCCAGAGGTGCTGATTTCACCCACCCTGGTTAGGGGCAGACAGCTCCACCCAGCACAGGTGGGGTTTTGACTGCTGTCACTGATGGCAGTGAACACACAGCCTCTCTCATGATACCACACTGAATCTGCAATGTTTGCCCCTACTGGGAGAGCCCTTCCTCCTTGATGAAACAGTTTCTGCTTCCATGTTTTAGCCAGCAGCTTTCCCTCCATTACAAAGGCATGACTGCCATCTTTACCTCCTTCCAGGTACTGGCTGAAGGTTTCCTGGTGGCAATGAGAGTCCCTCTGCTTTTCAGGAATTGTGTGTATTGCCTCTCCCAGGGTAGCCAAGGCAGGGCAGGGGCTAACAAAGTGACTGAGGGTGAAAGCTCAGCTCCTGGTTAGTTGATAGTTATACTTGATTTTTCTGATTGATTAGAGTGCTCTGGTTTATCTCCAGGGTGTCATACCCTGGGAGGCTGCATTGTGGAGCCCAAAGAAGAGGCCAACATGCCTTATGCCATAAAGATCTCTCATGAAGACTTCCATGTAAGTAGATTTCTTTTCTTCTAAAAAGCTCCGAACACCACAGAGCAGGTTAATTCTGATGAGCAGAGCTGGATTGGCAGTCTTTTCCCTCTCCACCAAGGTATGCCTACGCCCTCTGGACGGGCTATCCTGAGAGCAAGGTTTGCATCCCAAGTCCCCTCAAGGCTTTGCTGCTGCTGCTGTTTTGACAGCCAACGAGGAAATTGTGCTTTCTGACACCAGGTTTTCTGATTTTAGCAGTCCAGCAGACACATTCTCAGGAGTCCCAGAGCTCATGTTGCCCTATCAGTTTTATTCCTGCTGTGTCTGTTTGCTGTGTGCACACTTCCCAGTGCCTGGTAGGCCTAGGTCGTGTTTGCTCCCCTGTGATGCTTCTGGTGGAGGTGGAAGACTATGGTGGGGTCTCCTCCCACCACAGCTTTTGTCCAGGTCATGCCACAAGTGCACAGAGGCGCAGAAGGCACCAGCCTCTCTAATCTGGGTTTTTTTCCCGTCCCCTCCCCTCTTCCAGGGTAACATTGTCCTAGCAGCTGAATCAGAGTTTGAGCAGGCTCAGTGGCTGGAGATGCTACAGGAGTCTGGAAAAGTGTAAGCTTCTTTCTATTCCTTATTTGCTTTGATCCACTCTGTAGATGTGTAAAGAATAAAAAGGAAGAAGCCTGACTAGAAGGGCTATGAGGAGTCAGGCAAGCTCCTCAGAACCAGTGAGAGCTTCACTTGCCTCCTGGACCCATCCTTTAAAGGGGTGTCCTCTGAAACTGGTGCAAAGCTTCCTGCCTTGTTGTGCAGTGTGAGTGACTCTCTGCTCACCACCCCAGGCTGTCATCTGCCAAGTGCTGGTACAGAGTTCCATCTGCTGTCCCTTGCTTGTGCCTCAGACAGGTGGGACCTGGGTCTCAACAGGAGCCCACCTGGTCCATTTAGTGTAGGGAGCAAGGTTTGCAGGCTTGACAGAAGGGGATCAGATAACCTCTCTGTATGCATTTGGGGTGAAGTAAGAGCAGAACAGGCAAGACATGAAGCTAGTGAGCAGCTGCCCATGTGGCTCTACGTCCTGCTCTGAGCAGGGACCTCACCAGCACAGTGATCAATAACAGTGACTGTGATGCAGTTCTGTCCGTGGGGCATGCATTCCTTCTGCCCAGATCTGTGGGTGCTCAGGCCATGCAGCAGCAGGATTTGGCCTCAAAACAGTTAATTGTGAAATGTGGAGGCAATCTAAATCCCAGGAGAGAAGGTGTTAGTAAAGCATTTCCAGCCCACCTGCAGGGGTGAGAGGGTTTGATTGCTGTATGCATTCGGTCCTGGTTCACACTCTGCTGAGAATGCTGGACAGAGATTTGCAGTTTGTTGGCCTCCAGCTCTGCAATCCCCCAGCACCCAGGAGCCTCATAGTGCCATGAGCAGCTGTCCTGCAAAACCAGAGCAGGCTCCTTCTAAATATCAGCAGATGCAGGAAGAGATAACACTTAAACAGGGATTTGACTTTCCCTAATGAGAGATAGAAACTTCCAGGGTCTTGTAGGGCAGAACTTACCATTCAGCTATGAGGCTTAAAGCAATGAGAAATTTGCTCTGCCCTTCCTGGCTGCATTACAACATGCATGATCTCTTGTCACTGTAGGGACAAAAGCTGTTTAACTTTTAATACCAGTGTGTACATGTATGTGTACATGCTAAGGCAATACCTCAGTTAATTTCAATGTTGTGAGGCTCAAAATGCCCATTTGTAATTAATGGGGAACCCAATGTTACAGTGGATCAGCCCAAGCCAAGCTCTGTGCTTGGCTTTGGGGCTGGGACAAGCTGTTACCTCCGTGGTGGTGTATGGAGTGCAACACAGAGCTATCCTTTGAAGTTTCATGGGACACAAGACCCAAGGCAGAGGTCTGCCCCCCACTTGGCACAAGCAGCCTTGGCCACTGAGAGGAGAAGTGACAGACAGAGTTAGCCCTTGAGCCGTTTGGAGATTTTTATTGGATGGCACATGTCCGCACTTGCCTTTGCCAATGCTAGGATCAATTATTGCCAAGGGCATTAATTTGGGATCAAGTTCATCTTTCAGATATGTATGGGAGGGAAGGAGGAGGGCAGCACAACTCAGGAGGGGTATGTACAAGTAAGACCTGCACTGCTGCATTTGTCACAGAGCCAGACTTTCCTCCAGTCCATGCTTTAACATTCCAGCAGTAGCATTTAAAACAGAAGCTAGAAGTGGCTGCTATCATACAGCAGACTACCTACATCTAGTTGAAAATCCACCTGAGACACCTTTCCTCTCCTCTCTGCTTCTGTTCCTGCATCAGAGAGTGGTGCAGCTCTGGTGTCAATCTCGTCAGTGCTGATGGTAGCCTGCATGTGAGGAAAAGCACAGATTATGTGATGTAACAGGGTCAGGTTGGGAGCTAAACAGCAGTCACAAAGGCCAGCATGGGCCAGTAAATTGATCTGCTGTGAATAGAAAAGCTAAAACAATACAGTTGAATTATTCTAGGCAATCTTTTATAATGTTCCTTTGTTCCTAGATGGAGATTGCACTGCCGGTGGCACCACAGCACTTAACTAGGATCATCTGCTGTTTTCATCATTATTTAAGGCTGACCAAAAAAAACCCAACAAAAAACCCAAAACCCACAAACAAACAACCACAACCCCTCCTCTCCCACCCCTCTGAAAAAAAACCCAACCCCCCAGACAAACTCCATAGACTGAGATATGGAAATAGGGGAAGGAGATAAAACAAATCCAGGCTGGGAAGTATCCTCTGTCCTTTGTTTTATTCTGTCCAGTGCCTCTTTCCATCTGGGGTGGGTCATGTGTGTGTGCCTGCACAACTGGTTATTGCCTCCACCATCACAGTCTGCTCAGTGATCCCTTCAGTTCTTCACTCCTTTCCAAGCCTCCTGCCCTGACAGTCAAACAGCTTATTCAATGCAGAGACGAAGTGATGGGCTCCCCACGCTTCCAAAGTGTTGTGGCTTGAACTTACCACACTTGCCAGATTGTGAAAGCTTTTTGAAAATGCACAAAGCCCTGACTCCCAGACTGCCAGGCTCTCTTCCCACCCAGAGAGGCTTTGTTGCTTCTAGTGGGAGAGAGGGGCACACATAACCTCTCTCTGTCCACAGCAGCATTCCCTGACCTGGTAGAAAGTAAACTTGGTGGGCAATGCAGGAGAAAAAAAGTAACATAGCTCTTATGTCCTGTGGATGACAAAGTGCTAAGTGTCTCCAAAAATTGGCTGTGGGTGCTCCCAAGAAAGGTAAAATGCAGCCAAAGCTAGAGAGATATTCCCAGTGCTGCAGAAGGACTGGAATAGACAGCGATCAAGATGCATATGTGATGAAGATGCTCTACAGCTTTGGGGTTGTTGTTTTTTTTCAGGCAGGGGCTTTCTGCTTGTCCCATGAGCCTTCCTGGCCCTGTGTTTTCCAATACTTTAAGCAATGTAGTTTTTTCTGATGAAAACTTGCTTGGCAAGAAATACAAAACAAAAGAAGCCCTTGCTTGTCCCTCAGCTGAAGTCATAGCCTGGTACCCCCCTGTAGCTGTGTTTACATGGGCACTGGTTCCAGCAGATGAAGGAATAAAAGCTCAAGTGCTGCACAGTGGTACAAGTGCATTTTCTAAGTTGCACAGAAGTGGGTGTAGTAACCTTTGAGTATCAGACAGGGAAATGTCTTGTTAGTCTGGAGAAGGGAAGGAGCTGTGAAAAGGTGAATCTATAAACAGACACCTTAAAGGTTACAGAAGTTTTGAAACCCTCCATGTAATCATATGATAAACTGTTCCCCACCCCCCCTCCCATCTTGACCTGTTTGCTTCTCTGGGATCAGATTTGTCCTCAACAGGGAATATTAGTGAGAAAACACATTCACACCCACGTGTTCTCACTCAAGATGAATATGTCTACCTGTGGGCAAAACAACACCTTTTAAATTAGTGTTCTAATTTCCTCTCTACTTTTGAAATAGCCTCATTATCTGACAAGAAACACATATCTGCAAAGAGCTTTGGCTGCTGGAGCTGTGAGCTGCCTGGTCCCTGGGGTGGTGTGTGTTTAATTTATTTGTC
Source organism: Sitta carolinensis (assembly GCA_032173965.1). Lineage (NCBI taxonomy): Eukaryota > Metazoa > Chordata > Aves > Passeriformes > Sittidae > Sitta > Sitta carolinensis. Next base: position 11,197,492 of record JAVUNC010000006.1, on the reverse strand, counting down.
TGGCTTTTATAAGAAACAAAGTACAGCTTGTCTTGAAATAAGAGATTGCCAAATTAACACTCTCCAAAAAGCTACAATTTCAAATCGTTTGCAAAGAGGCCCAGTACAGGAAGTTTTACAGATATTTAGTATTTATAAGATCCCTTAGGATTTAACAAAGATGGCAGAATTTCTGGGCAACAAGTGCTGTTCCTGTATGCACATCTATATAAACAGATTGGAATCAATTTTATGTAGGTTTTAAATTTTATATGTGTAGATTTTTTTTTCTGATGAAACATGAATAGAAGTGAGCAGCAAACTCCATTTCTGGTTCTATTTTTGGTTTTCATGTGTCCTTGTCCTTGGTGTTTAATATTTGTATTAAAGCCTAGCCTGTGTGTCAACGCAATCAGTAATGGGTATCTGTTCCACAGGCCCTTTTTTTAGCTTTGCTTCATGAAGTGTTTAAGAGTCCTTGAGATCCTCTGGCCAGTGGTCCTACAATAACACAGGTGCTCTTTGAATAGGCCTGCTCCCTTTAACGTCCCCTACTTGCCAGCATCTTGTCTGGCTTTTATCTCTGGATCTTCATTGTCAGGAAAAAGCACTTGACTCACAGTGTAGGGCCAGACACCAAGTCTTAGTGGCTTACAACTTTAGCAGAGGAAGGGCTGATTGGTTCCAGGATGGATGATGGATACCAGAAATACTGAAGGTAGAAGCCCATAGGAAGGATTCAAAAAGTGATTCAAATCTGAAGGGGAAGAGGGACTCTAAGAGCAAAATATTTGAAAGGCTGCAGAAGACAATGTTGCTGCGAGTGGGAAGTTAGTAGAGTTAAAAGCTAAAGTCTGGTTGTAAATCTGTCATTTAAAAGGTTCCAGGTATGTCCTGTTGCAATTGGAGGCTGTGGATGTTCTGGATTGGTCTGGAGAGCCCTCAAAATTAAGCTCAGTATAGAAATCTCTAAAACGCTGGAAAAAACATTTGAATAGCTATGAGGTGATAACATATAACCCATGTATTAAAAAAAAAAAAAATTAAATTACTGAATGCCAGGGAAATTTCTCCAATTCATTAGTGGAGAAAACTTTCAGAGAATCATGGTCCCAACTGATGAGAGTCTGCCTGTTTGAATTCCTCAGTAGTTTGCTAGGCTGAGTCTGCTGTCCTAGCCCTTAGCTCTCTTATGCTGACTGCTTTGTGTCTGCTCTGCCTAGGACCTGGAAGAATGCCCAACTGGGAGAAGCCATGATTGAGAGCCTGGAAGCTCAAGGACTACAGCTGGCCAAGGAGAAACAGGAATATTTAGGTAGGACACTTACTTTGAAAAGCCATAAAGGCCAAAATAGTAATTTTGCTTTTCCTGGAGTTGTCAGTGTGGTCAAGCTGAGCGGCTACAGGTTTTCTCTGGATGAAGCTTTTGAGTAGTCAGCAGCTGAAATTCAGGTGTGAAGGGAGTCAAAACATGCAAAAGTTAAGGTAGGATCTGGACATCTGTGTGGAGTGTGAAGGAGGATCACGCTTTGCCCAACATGCTGTAGTTCTCCATGGCGCATCTGTACAAACATTTGCCCCCACAAGAGCTTTGGATGTGCTGATTTCAGCTGCTCACAGACAAACAGAAAGTACCTTGGTGTCCCTGGATCAGACAGGACTGATACTTCTGAGGTTGGTCACAGCTTTTCAAGACTGAGGTTTTTTTACCTAGTTGGTGGGTTTTATGTTCTTATTTTACTTGATCTTGGTGTTTGCTCGCACTGTTCGTGTTGGAAGTGGGAGCATTTACACGGGCTTGTTTGAGGTATCCAATGGCAGTGGCTGATTTGTCAGTGCTCTCTGTAGACAGTGGAAAAGAATAGTTGCTCCAGATGAATGTAAAATAATTTAGCTATGAAGTGGAGTAGATTATGTAATCCAATCCCCTATTTAGGGACCAGCTTCTGCATGGCCTGATCCCTTGGATGTTCTGACTGCCTTGGGAGGTCCAGTGATCTCTTCCCCACGTTGCCCGTAAGGAAGAGCCAAGGGAGTCAAGGTTAACCCTTTTAACCCAGATACCCTCTAAGTTACAGCATTCCCCAGATCTAAGAGACCTTCTGACCTGGGGGCTGTGGGTCACAAGTGTGGGCCCAGTGACTTGTCTGCAGAGTTATCCGCTTTAAATAAAATAGCAGAAATTTGGGTGCTTCAGGTTGGTGATGCCTTGAGCAGGGGCTCGTGATATCTTCTCCTAATTGTCAAGCCACTGGAGGAATCTTAAGGAGCTTTTTGCATTTCTACATCCACGCCGATCAGGGCTGAACTCAGTGTATGGTCTCATATGTAACAGTGATCATAAGTCAAGTATCAAGGCATGTTTATTCTGTCCATCTGAGCACCATTCACACATGTGAGATGATGGATGGGCTTGTACGTGGGCAGGCAGGGAGAAGTGGCTCCACACTTGACAAAGGAATAATGGGGGATGCTGAGAGGAGGACCTGAAGGGACAGAAACAGGAGGGAAATTAGAAACAGGAAAGTTTTGTCAAAACATTATTTTGCAACCACCAGAGTAAACTAAAGGGCTTAAAAGACTAAAGAGTTCTTTAGTATGATAAAAGAAAAGGTGGTGGAGGAATAGATGAATACACATTCTGCAGCAAACAGGAGATACTTGGAATATAAAATATGTATTTCACTGGGTTCTTTGGTCCATGACAAGAACATTCAGAGCTGGTCAATTGTCACAGTTGGTTACTTTCTTTTGACAGGAACTATTTCTATGTAAGTGCTAAGGCTTCTGCCTCATTAGCCTTACCTTCAATGACCTGTGTCCATCCTGTAGTCAAGCTTTGAGATCAGGCACTGCTCCTGGAAGCACGTCAAGGTTCTCTGGAAGAGAACACTGTTCTGAGGAATTTCTTGAATCTTCCACCCAGCAGGGATCCGGGTTTCATTGTCAGACATGAACTTTACAGAAGCCCATCAAGTCCAGGGCTTGGGCCCCCCAGGAGGGCAGAAGAGGAAGGTGGAGAGTCTCTGTGTAATTACCGTGCATCTGTGCCGGGTTCTGGCCAGGAGGAAGAGGGAGAGAATGGGAAAAAAGGGCAGCAGTGGTGCTCAGCAGAGCTTTGGTAATGTAACACTATTTCTCTGGCACCTGCTCTGGGCAGGAGGTGGAGGTCTGCATTCCTCCTAGAAGCCAGCAGCAGTGACCTTGTCAGGTCCTCAGCAGCAGGGAAACCAGTAGCACCTCACTCACCTGACATGAGGAAGATAGAAGTGCTGCAGTCAATCTGCCCCTGCTGCCTGCACTGCCAGGTGACAGAGCTGAGAGCTAAACCTGAGGTTTGACCTTGAGGAGCATTTCTCTGGGTTCCTGTCAGCGTGGCTAAGAGCTGCCCGAGGCAGAGCCTCTGAGCTTAGAGCTAGCACAGCACAGGTGCATCAGGATGCAGGGTGAGCACCAGAGCTCTGCTGGGTGTGTGTCTTCAGTGGACCAGAGAAACTGTTGGTGAGGGGAACTGCTCTGTGTGGCAGAAGTTTTGTGGCTAAGTTAAGGATTGATTTCTGAGCTTGGCTGGGACACCCCAAGGTGACATAGGGAGTTGGCAGTGCTGCCCAGAGGGCTAAGGAGAGGATGATGGGCTAGGCAGGGGAGGATGGAGCACTGAGCTGCAGGGAAACTGACTGCTGCTACATGTTGTGTGGCCCTCTGCATTCAGTTCATTTTTCTGTGCCTTGTTCCTTATCTGTGAAGCAGAGATAAGAATATTTTCCTGACTCAGCTAGAGGATGGTGAAGGGTAGTTCATTAATGCTCTTCAAGAACATTGAGAGGAAACTTTAGAAGGAGTACAAAGCAATATGCTTGTTTAGTTTATTAAGTTATTTGGCAGAAGGGAAGTTAAACAACTTCCATTAGTGTCATCATAAAGAATTCCATTAGTGTCATCTCAGCCTTCGGAGCTTCCCAGACAGATACACACAAAGGAATAGGGAATACTGCATTTTCAAGCTTCAAAAATGTCAGTGGCTCTTGCTTGTAAATATCCCAAGGATATAAAATGCTCTTCTCTGTGTTTGGATATTTTTTGTGTGCTTGCAGATAAACTAATGGAAGAAACAGAAGAGCTATGCCTGCAGAGGGAGCAAAAAGAGGTGGGTTCATCACAAGCCAGCTTCCTTCAACTTCCATGTGGCAGGGCTGGGAGGTTGGGACTTGTTGGTTTGAAGGCATGGCAGTGTTCAGGGAGAGAGGCTTGTGGAGGCACAAGAGTCTCCAGCCAGCTTCTGTGTCTTGTGGATGAAGAGAGAAATAAGACCTGTGCCATAACATGGGTCATGGAGGCGTATCCCTGCTCCCTTTCCCTGTTACTTTCCATGCAGTGGGTTTGTTGTTATGACTCCAGGAGGACCAGAGAGGAAGATCAAATTAAATTCATACTCACTGGATTGAATCACACAATTGTTATTTGGCAGATTCAAGTAAGATTGTGGCAATTAAGACCCGTCTCCACAGTTAGGAAGCGAGTAAATAAACATTGTTCTAGCATAGAGATACTGTCGTGAAACACAAGGAGCACAAACACCAATGTGGTTTGTTCTTTGGACACAACAGAGGTGGGGAAAATAAAAAATGTTGCACTAGGGAAAAATCAAGAGAGCACTCCCTTAGCTGTGACTATTATACCTTAATTTACCTTAGAATAGAATGGTTTGGGTTGGAAAGAACCTTAAAGATCATCTTATTCCAACCACCAGGTCATGGGCAGGGAGGGACATCTTCCACTATGCTTTATCAAGTTTAGAATTGCTTTTCAAACTATTCCTGACTATAATATAATAAAAGTATCACATCCTTATATTTACCAGTCCAAATCTATACCCATTTTTATAGCACCATCATAAAGTCATGGCAAGATAGCCGTGAAAATGGATTATCCTTTTAGGATGCTGGAAAGTCTACATGGATATGGACCACCATGTTACAACATTGCAAAGTGCCTTGTGCTCTTTTCCAGTTAATCCAAGATGATTGTTTTGCCTCTCCTTAGGAGAAGATGGCAATGCTGACCTAGGCTTCTCACACTTATATTTCTCTTGCATGCATTTCTGGAGAGCTAAAATCCAAAAGTGGCTTGGACACATGCTTAGGGCTAAGCTCCTTTGGCCTTTGCAGAGAGACATCTCCCTCTGGTGAGGTAGCCTGCTGCACAGCCCACAGCCACAGGGAGGGAAATGACCTTGTCTGAAGAACTTGGAACAAATCTCTGCTCTTCCAAAGCCATGCACAGTAACTCTAGTGCCCACAAAGAGCTGATGGGGCTGGGCTAGTTTGAAGGAGTTTGGTGCTGTGAAGGACTGAGCGGAGAGCTCACTGAACTGTGGACTGACCTTCTGGGAGCCTGAAGGCTTCAGAGCAGTGTGTTGGGAAAGCAGCTTGAACTGTGTACCTGCACCATGGAGCAAGAGTCTTATTATGAATTTATCCAGTGTCAGCACTGTTTTGTGACTGGCATGGACTTGTAGCAGGAGTTCTGCACAGCAGCTATGCCTGCATGGGAACCTGACCAGAAGAGGGACCCTTGCTGAATTTTCTTCCTGTCTTTCTCTATCTGCAGTAGGTCTCAGTGCATCTGCTTCCTCTAGACTAGGGGAAGAGACTGTTTCACTGTGTGAAGGACAGCTGGTGATACTTGGTGCTCTCTAGGCATGGTTTATCAGCACAAAGATAGTGACAGGCTGATTAAACTGTGCAAAGCTGTAATGAATGGTTTATGTTTTCCTGCCCCAGTTGGGGTGAGAAGAAGGGCTGAGCTGGCAGAAGTATCACATTTCAGCCACAGAAATTCTGGGGCTACGGCATTCTAAGGCTGTCTGGCTTTTCTGTATCTGCACATGTGGGTGCCTGAAAATGTACAGTGAGTGAAATGTACATACAAGTGAGTCCAGCATTCTCAGGGAGTTTTGGACCTTCTGTACTTATGTGGCTGAGCTACCTGTCCAGGAAGCATGTCTGAGATTTCCAGGTGCTTGGTAACCTGACTGGGACTTCTGGATGTCTGAAAATCCTCAACTAACCTTAAATCCTTCTAATTGCCCCTGAACAAAATGTGGTGGAATCAGACACCCTGTAGCTCTACACGGCTTGGGTTAAATGCCATGTTTTAAGTCCCAGGTGTTAACAGGGAAGCCTCTCCTAACTGTGCTGGCAGAGTACATTCCTGTCTTCTCTTTCGGAGCAGGAGCTCGAGCGTCTGAACCAGATCCTGGAAGCAGAGAAGCAGCGTTTTGAAGAGGTGGTGCGGGAGCTGCGGCTGGAGCAGGAGGAGATCAGGCGGTACGGCTGCAGGGCAGGGAAGGGGCACGACTCCCACCCCGGGCAAGAGCGCCGCAGTGGGAGTGCTGGTGAATCCAAACAGCCTGTAAAATCCTCTTCTATAGGATCTGTAGGAAGGAGATGTTACATCGACCAAAACGGGAATGGTTGTGGGCTCTTTACCTGCATTTGCTATTGCTTGTGACTAATAGAATACAGCTGAGCTTCATTTTGTACTATGGCCTCCAGCAATTTAATTTTATTTTCAAAGTGCTGGGACACGAGCAACCCCCAGATTAGATGGGGTAGCATGGCAATGGACAGGTGCAAGAGAAGATTTCAGAGAGGCAATTAGTTCAACTGACTGAGCAGCTATGTGGGGTCCAAACACCTGGATCTGGTTTTCTAGCCTCAGATGAATGACAATGGACATCTGATGATGTTACTTCACCAAGATTAGTTTTGTCATTTTTAAAGTTAATGATGCAAAATATGAGCAGCAAATGTACTTAGAAATAGAAGGATCCAAGTGCTTTGCCCTGAGCGTTGAAAGGGCATTTTTTGCTATTGCTCTCCTTATTTTTTTTTTCTTTTTTCTCCCTAAGTAACACATCAGAAAAGCCAGTGTGATTTGGCAAACCATTTTTGCTCTCATAGGCTCTGCTTAGATGTGACTGCCCTGTCTGAGCTCTTTCAGTTGCAACCATGGTTCTGCCCTTGCTGGAGGAGCACAGTAGCCATTGGGTTGGGTTTGATGATCAGGAGGCACAGTGAAGTTCCTGGACACCTGTAGTGTGTCCAAGACAGGATGTGATTCCTCCTGGCAAACTCCTGGCTCTCCAGGACTGGCTATACCAACTGATGGTCGCAGGTCCTGCACCAGGAGACCCACAGGCTGGGTGTGTGGTCTGTGGGCTATTGTTCCCCTGCAATAGCTGTCACCCTTTCTGCTTCTTTAGGGAGCTGGAGCTCACAGCCCGCTCCCTTAAAGGAGTGGAGGAAGAAAAGAAAGAGTTGCGAAGCCTCACACAGTCCTTACAGAACACCCTAGAGGTGAGTGGCCACTGCTCCCTTCTGAGTGACAGCATTTTGGCCTGAAAGCAATGCTGTCCCATGCAATGAATCCAAGGTCCCCTAATGCCAGAGTTGAAATGCTGTACAGATGGACAGATTCATTTGGTAGCTGATATGAACACCAAAATCCCCTGCAGGAAAGAATGAGAAATTACACAGAGCACCATTGAACCAAGATTTTCTCAGAAGTACCAGGTGATATGGACAATAACCATAATAAGTTGTAGTTTAGGAAGCTTATGTGGAATAGTAGGGAGAGAATGTTCACCAGATGGGCAGGCGGAGAGGCTGAGGAACCTTCATCATGGACTGTTAACAGGCACAGCTGACCACATCCTGCTGGGCTGACAGACTGGCTCTGAACAGCAGGCTGGACAAGAGCCTACTGGAAGGTCCCTTCCAGCCAACATGGCTGTAACTCTGTGATGAGCTTTTTTTTTTTTTTTTTTTAACTGCACCTCCCTACCTTCTGGTGGAATTGGAAGCAGCAGAGGGGCATTATTTGTTCACAGAAGGGAGCTTGATTCCCGAGGAAATAATGTACCACATGGGAATCTAGGAAACAGTCTTGATGTATTGAAACCTTTCTTTACTGGTGGATTTGTGGAAAGTGTCTTCTAAATATATTTATTCATTGTTTGTGAAAGTTCCACACAGGTGGCATTCTGATCTGCAAGGTCATTTTTAACGTTTGTGTCAGATCCTGCAAGTTTGTCCAAAAATCTATTCCTTTAAGCTCTTCTCCTTGCCTGCAGTTATGATAAAAAAGAACTGGAAAGCTATGGAAGTACCATTCCTGCCCTAACTGCAGACTGAACACTTCAGAGGCAAACAGTGTGATGTATCCTTTCACCCACAGTTAAAAGTACCACAGAGGGGTGCCTCCAGTTCCCACTGGGGAGCAAGCGGAGCAGGGAAGGCAGGGAAGCTGCCTGCATTGGTGATGCCCCAGGGAAGCACAAGGTTCCAGTCCCTGAGCTGTGTCCTTACTAGCATATCACACCAAAGGAGCCTGCTGGTTCACCCCTTTGTAGCGAAGGCTATGGTGGAGGCTTGCTCCCCATGAAGCAGGTATGAAATGAAACCCAAATTTTGTTATTCTTGTGGTTAACCTGAATGAGGCATGTGGATGTAAGGATGGAGGCACTCAGTAAGGAAGAACCAGGCAGGAACAGGAACAGAAATGTTAGACTTGGGTGATGCTCACAATCTCTGTCCTTCTTCAAGGAGCTCTCCCTGGAAAAACAACAAATGCTGGAGATGCTGGAAGAAAATGAGAGCCAGGTCCCACCTCCAACCAGCCCCAGCAAGGAGCAAAGCCCTGCCTGGGGACTGCACTGCAGCCTGCGACAGATTGAAGAGAAGATGCAGCAACTTCTGCAGGAGAAACTCCTGGCAGAGAAAAGGTGAAGTGAGGAAAGACACTTCTGCTCAGGCTTAGTGGTGCCAAATGAGGTGACTGTCTGCTGACTTGCTTTTTGGTTGCCAGCACCAGGCAAATTTGGAAGCTTGTCTGGTTCCAATGGCAGGAGTTCAGGTTACAAATCCTTCAAAGGAGACAAAGCGAGGCAGGGTAGCTGAACGTACTCCCAGTTGGGCCTGCTCCTTTCAAACCAGGACTTGGGCACGTGAAGGTGTTCATGGCCTGTCCATAAGGAGTGTTTGGTGCTCTTGGACCTCATCTGGGAGTTGAGAATATTCCATTCAAGAATGGTCCACCTGGCTTTCTCCAGTGTTATCAGAATGGAGCACTCAGTGCTCCTGTTAGTGTCTCTTTGCTCTGGGCAGTCAGGTAGTTGAGCATGCCCCATGGTGATAGTGAGCTCCTTTCCTTCCTGTGAGTTGTGCTGGGGTGGGAATGGTCATCTTTCTTTGCTGTGCCATGCACCAGGATGAAGGAGAATGAGGAGCGGTCTCGAGCACTGGAGGAGGAGCGGGAGTTTTACTCTTCCCAGTCGCAAGCGCTGCAGAACTCGCTCTCGGAGCTGACTGCAGAGAAACAGCAGGCAGAGAGAGACCTCAAGGTATCCCCTGCATATATCACATATTGCTGTCCCTGGGCTCAGAGTGCATCCATTTTCTCTTTCAGTTCATTCCTTATCAAGCCAAGCTCTTGGTTTTATTTAGTTTCCATATTGTGGTATTAAATCTCCATTAGCTGTGCTTCGTATTACCAACTGTATCCTGGGCTGCATCCAAAGCAGAGTAGCAGGCAGGGTGAGGGAGGTGATTCTGTCCCTCTGCTCTGCTCTGGTGAGACCCCACCTGCAATGCTGCACCCAGCTCTGGAAGGACATCGACCTGTTGGAGTGAGCCCAGAGGAGCACCGCCAAGGTGCTTGGGGTGCTGGAGCAGCTCTCCTGTGAAGACAGGCTGAGAGAGTTGGGGCTGTTTGGCCTAGGGAAGAGAAGGAAACCTTACAGCATTTCCAGGAGTAGTGATAGGGTAGGTGAGATTGGCCTCAAGCTGAAAGAGGTAAGGTTTAGATCGGGTATTGGAAAAAAATTCTTTACTGTGAGGGTTGTGAGGCATTGAAACAAGTTGCTCAGAGAAGTTGTGGAAATTCCATCCCTGGAAGTGTTCAGGACTAGATTGGATGGAGCTCTGAGAAACCTGGTCTAGTGAAAATTGTCCCTCCCTATGGCCGAGGGGTTGGAATGAGATGATCTTGAAGGTCTCTTCCTACTCAAAGTGCTATGATACCATGGTAACACATGAAATTGCCATCTTATATCAATGTAGTACTACTATTTATTTTCGTATCCTGAAGCCTGATTAATTCATTCAGTACAAGTTTTTTAATTTGCTACTGTGAAAGCATAATCTATAGATGGATGGAAGAATAAAAAGTAAAAGAGGAAAGTAGACACAAACAAGAATAAAGATGACATCATATAAATGCTAATATGGATGTTGCAGAACTGAGTAAACATCTTCCATCCTCATCCGTGATCAGAAAAAACAACCTTAAGGCTTTTAAATCTTTAGTAACCTCTGGAAGTACTTGGGTTCAAAAGCAGAGGAATTCAGCTGAGGGTCCAGCTCTCCTTTGTAACAGACAATACATTAACCTCTGCAAAGGTAACTGAACAAAGTATGGTATTTTATTTAAATCTAATTAATGTAAAGGTTATGTTAATAATTGGCTGTTTGACACTCAATCTCCTTATACAAATATTTTTTTAACCTCCCCCAAGTTATTCTTTTTCCTGCACCTCCAATATTTTCTTTTCTTGAAGCCTTCTACTTGGCCAGACTAAAGCTAAGTTGACCTAAACTGTGTAGTCTTTCTCATCTGCTAAACTAGTACTGTACTTCTAACTTCTCTTGTGTTTGTTTCTGGAACTAAGCATTGTACATCCCTTTGTGGGAACTGACTGCCTTTATCTCAAGTCTATCTCAGCTGGATTGATGTCCTGTTCCTGCTCAGCTGCAAGAATTTGCATTAGCACAAATTCATGTGTTGAAATACCATCTCTGATTCCATATGGTTTATGCAATGGGAGGAAAACTGTGAAAAATTAAGTCAGAGTAAAAGAGAATTACTGTAATAGTCTGGACTTCAGATTCTGTCCCAAGACATGAGAAACAACTTCGTTGCCTTGCAATATTTCTAAGGATTTACATCACTATTGTCTTTTCATTTTCATCCATGGCAAGTTCCTCACAGACCTTGTGAATTACCAGGATATTTACTGAGAACCCAGCTGGTTTTCAGCAATTCTTATTTTTTTCCCTCAGGCTGAAGTGAAGGTACGCATGGATCTGGAGAGGAGACTGAGAGAAGCTGAGGAAGCGTTGCAGAGCTTGGAACAAGGCGTAAATTCTCTGAATTGCAACAAGGAGAAAGAGAAGAAGATGAAAGCAGATGTCAGTAACTTGAGAAGTAAGTTAGTCATTCATCCTCTCTACTGATGAGCAAATGCAAGAGAGGAAATATTTCTACCTGTCTTCTGAGACACAAAAAGAAGATTCCATTTAGCAAAGCTGCACATAAATGTGGCCACTCAACTTCCTGTACCTCCACCACAGCTCCCCTTTGAGAAGCCATAACATGCTATGTAGATAGTTGGTGTTTTGTCCTCAAAGGAAATCATTCCAGCCTCTTAAAGGAGCATGAAATTATTCTGGCCTTCTCTGTTGGGTGGAAGGCAAACCTAGAGATGAGCAAATACTTTCTAAGATGTCAAACAGGGAAGCTGTGGTAGAGCTATAAAAAATGACTTCTGACTAGGTCTGAGTTATAAGAAGTCCTCTGATTCCCTCAAGGCTTTAATTCTCAGCCTTGGTTTCAAGAATATCACCAGTTTAAGGAGGCCCAATGGTTGCTGTAGCAACATATGCTGGTAGGTGACCCAGAAGTATAGATCTTTACTCAGAGCTGAATCACCACATCAGCTCAGGTGTAAGACTGGTTCCTCACAAGTTATCCATGTTTCTTGGCCTTTTTTTGGTTTGTTTGGGTTGGGTCTTTTTGGGTTCTCTTGAGGGGCATTACCCTGGCATTTCGCTTGAGTCAGGCTTGGGAACTGACATTATCAGCTTCAATTGAATGAAATCTTGCTTGTTTTTCATGCTTAAGTTATAGTGCAGGGAGAAGTGTTTATGAAGATTCTGTGTCTGTACAGTTAAGGCTTCATTTCAGTGAAGAGTGTACTGGCCAATACAGAAAAGTCATGAAGTCCTGTGGTATTCTGAGCACTGTTAGGTAAATAGGGATAAATAAATGTATAAATAGTTTTATATCTAGTCACATACTTATAATTTATATATATTTAAATTAAACAAGTATTGTTCAGTAGTTTCTACATAAGATTTCTAAAGGGAAAAACAGGCATGATTCTGACCTTCATCCCACTGGCTCAGAGCCATGGTAAGAAAACAGAGCTAAAGGGGACATGTTGAGCTCAGCATTCAAGTAGAGCTTCACAGGACATAAGTAACTGGTACTGAATGTCTCCTGATATTTCCAACCTTAGATTCTGAGGGATGTTTTCTTCAAAAGAGTAAAAAGGTGCTGATGAGCAGAGCACTAACAAAAATGGGGGACCAGCAATGTTTTCTGTAATGTTAATCCCAGCACAGATTGCCTCAGTCCTTCCACGTGGTTCCTACAGCTCTGCCCTGCCCTTTATAGAAGAGTTTGGGCACATTAGCACACGATGCCTTTCAACAGCACGGGACAAGCAACAGGCGTGAGGACAGCAAGACTGGAATGGCAGAATACACTGACACTTGTCAGACCATATAAGAGGGGAAATGGGCCAGGAAAAGTAGTTTGTGTGGCAGATTAGGGCAGAATAACATCAGAGTTTGGACATGAGGCTTTTCTTGGAGCCCATGATACATGTAACTATGTGCTAATATTTGCTATGCTATAAAGAAATCCCTTACAATGTGTGGCCTGGACATGTGTGCCTGTGCTGGTGTTGCCAACACCTTCCTTTCCCAGTTAGACCTGACTGGTTTTAGAAGTCCTTCAAAGACAGTATGATGAACAAGGCTCCAGAGCTGAGTAGTTTTATCACAGTATCAAAGGCTTTTGGCAGTTGAATCATGAGCAGTTGTGAGAACTACTGATGTGGAATGGGTGGCTGCAGTTCTTTCTATATTTAAGCATGCATTTGTTGGGAACTGGAGGGTTTTGTCACTTTGAAAATGAACATTTGAAAATGTTCTTTCTGGTGATATTCTGGAGCTTTATGGATTGTCGTTCATGAAGGCCATCATCATCTGGCTCAGCCCATCAACGAGTGCAGACCCTGTGACTGGTTCATCGGAGCGCTGGTCCCGTCGCTGTTACAGTGGTGTTCTCTCCCCAGAGTTCTTCGAAGAGTGCATCCGCAATGCCGAGCTGGAGGCCAAGATGCCTGTGATCATGAAGAACTCCGTGTACATCCACAAGGCTGCTACTCGCCGCATCAAGAGCTGCCGCTTCCGCTGCCGCAGAACCAGCACTTCGTGGAATGACAGTAGGTGTCGGGCAGCCCCTGCTTTACATCCTGCAGGAGCAGATACATGCTAATGGGCACATCTGAAAATATTCGTATGTCATGTTCCTTAGCAGTAGAATGGAGCCACAGTGCTACTTGGGGCTTCCTTTCCCATAGAGCAGGCACTGAGCCTGTGTACTTGTTGCCCATTTCTTTATATATGTTGAAAGCTAAACTTCTGTGATGGTCCTGGGCCCCTAAAATACATACTTAAATATGACTTCACCAGAATGTCTAATCACACACCGAGTTAGGCTCAGTCATGTTGGTCACATGGCTTGTGAACGCTAGTGAAGCTTTATCTCCGGTTCTTGTCCCTGATAGAGAGTGCTCTCCTTTCTGTGCTGTTCTTGTTTCAGTGAAACAGTCCCAGTCCTTCATCTTCTCGCATGCAGAAGCTGAAAACATCGAAGAGCTGAAAGAAGCAGCCAAAAGACTGAGCCGAGACCAGCGCTTCAGGAAAACTATCTATCAAATCATGAGGTCACAAAAGGATTCTGCTTCAGGGGACAAAAAGTGACTTTTCTTGGGAAGTGGTTTCTGAGATCAACCTGCCATTCAGCTCTGCAAAAGTTACAGGCTTGGGCATGAGGCTCTGAAGGGAGATTTGGCATTTGGTAGGGGGCCTTGTGTGTTGGCAATCCCTTCAGTTGTTGGCTTTGCTTTAGTTTGAGTGCTCCCTGCAGCCCGGCAGACCTTCTCTGCTGATCACTCCAGACCTGTTTGCTTCAGCTGCTTACGTTGAGCCATGTTTTGCCAAGATGCCACTGTAGGTGTTAAAGTGAACCAGAGACCATAGCTTAGGAAGTGCCTCTCCTTTCCTTCCCTGTCTAGGCTGTCTGCCGAACCCAAGTGCTTCTGAGGGAGTCCTAGCAGCCTGTGTTACAGGCAGTGTAACCTCCTCAGCTGAGCACAGCTCACCCTGTTCTGCCTGATCCCCTCTAGAGATGGCTCACTGCACACCCTCAGTCAGTCAGCACCTCGGTGGGGCATGTTTCCAGAAGACTGCAGCAGTCCCAGCCTCCCAAGCACAGGCAAAAGTGTCAAACACAGGGCCAAACTTTTTCTCTTGATTACATCATTTCAAGCAAACAGCAGCAACACAAGGTGAAGACAACAGGAGGATGATGTGGATTTGTGTCCAAGGAGGATTATGTACAGAGAAGAGCTTATAGGTAACTCACTGGTAACTCAGATGCAAGCTGGAGGGAGGGTTCTGTTGTGTTGACGGTGGGCAGAACATTCCAGGGCCACCTTTGCACATTTTTAGCACTGGGACATCTAGCTGTGTCAGAACAGGGGAATATGCGCTAGGGAAGGTGTTAGCTTTTGGCTTTCTATTCCTCAGTGTGAAGAAGCCTTTGACTCAGTTTTGATGGCTTCCTCAACACCTCTGGAAAACGAGTTGGAGGGCAGGAGGGTGAGGACTGTCCAGCAACAAAGCCCACACCACTTCAGACAAGCTGTCAGGGTTGTGGAAGAGGAGTACAGGAGAGGAGTCACTTTGTTGTGGAACCCCTTGCAGCTTCTCCCACCTATTTTAAGCAAGCAGTTGGCTAATTATTACCCATGCTATAGAAACAGCACTGCCTGGTGCTTACAGAGCACAGGATAAGCACACTCGGAGCGATGCCCTGTTTTCTCCTGCATATTAATTGGGAAATAAAGAAATAGACAATACAAAGGTGAATAAAGTTAGCAGCAGAAGTACAGTTAGGGGGTGGTAAAGTGCAGATTTACCTTTCATGGCATCAGGACCCCTGGGTTTTACATATGTCCAGTGACACACAGGTAGTTGCTTGCTACTGTCTCATTCAGACTGTGACACTGTCCACTCACAGCCTTTGGCTTCTGGCCACCTACATAATTCCCTAGCAATTTAGTGTTGTTCCTAGGGAGAAGTCAAGGACGAGGCTGGGAAGCAAGCCGTGCCTTACCAGCCAGAGGAGAGGGGCTAATGCTGGGTAGAGTAGCATCCTGTGATGGTGTGATGCTCCTGGAAAGAATCTCTCTAGTGTGACCACAGGAGAAGTTTTGAAAGCACAGCCTGTATTTCCCATTTCAGTCTGTTACTGACTAGTATCCTGACAGGCATCATGAGGTTTCATCCACTCAGAGGATCCAGCTCTGAAGGATGATGTTTTTGTGATAATAGGTGATATGGTAGGAGAAAACTGTTTCTATCCTTCCTTAGCATACCCAGTCCTTCTGTGGTTTATCTACTTGTGTTTATATGCTAGAAAGCTACAAATGAGTTCTTGCTCTGACAAGGCTGAAGGGCTCTGATAAAATGTTTTACGGAAATGTTTTTTTTCCTTTATGCTGTTCCCAAATCATCTCTAGCTATTTTCCAGTTACAAGGTCTGTATTAGGTGATGCTGGAAAGGACTGAATAAAGGATAGCTAGGGAATGCATCTGTAATTCAGGCAGTTAGGAAAATCACCCTGTGGCCTGTGAATACAGCATTTTTGTTCTATTACCATCAAAGACACAATATCTGACTCCTCAGAAGTATTGTATGCAGGAGGTAGCCACATCAGGTCTTCCTTTACTGTGCATATTGACAGCAATAAGTAAATAAAAGTTATGCTGACACTAGAATGAGTTCCTGTGTGTTCTTGATACACTGTCACCAAAATTATGTTGAATTGTCTCTGCAGGAGTTCAAAACAATCATTGTGACACTCTCATTTACTGCCAGCGCAGTTCCTCTGCTTCACTGAGTTGTGTTACGTGCTTAACATCACCTCTCAGAAGGACTGGCTGTATGTCAAAAGCTTTCACCCTTGCTGCCCACTTCACTTTTAAATTGTGTATAAAGCAGAGTGTATCACATCTGAAGTAGAAAGCTCCCACTTGCTTACCTGAAGTCAGTGAACAACTCTGTGTGTAACCAGCAATTTGTGCCCTGAGCCACCTGTGAGGAGGTGCTTCCCATCAGTCGTTCCCTGCTGCACAGGAACCTACAGCCCTGTCACCTCCCTGGCAGAGTCAGCACAGAGCTGCATCTGTGCACCACAGCATCTTAACTAAGAGACTTGTCTCCTTTCAGAGGACACAGAAATTACTGATTTCAATGTTCTCTCTGTATTTTTAACACAATGCAGTAACAGGAAGATGGCTAAGGGAGCAACTCACCTCTGTTCAAATAACCTCCACTAGTAATCCTAGATTGCTTTCTTCTGCTGGGAAAACAGGGAATGAGGTAATAACTTCCTCCAATAAGAACAGTTTTCTAACTTGTTCTCTTGTGTCTGAGGATAGAAGAAAATATAGGATGGTATACACCTTTCCCTTTAGGAGTTTCAGAACAACTAGACTGGCTCTGGAAAGCCTGTGGCCATTCTTCATCACCTCCACCTTCTGGGTAACACCTGAGAACTTCTTTTCCCTCTGAAGATGTTTCCTGATGTTTCTGTCAGAGACAATGCCAGATGTGAAGCCTGCCGATTGTCCTCTGCGTTGTCTTGGCTACTTTTCACAGTGTGGAGGATGGCCCCTGTTAAAGGTTCAGTTAACTGATTTAAGGGTTAACGACATCCTCCTTGTAAAATGCACAGGCTGCATCAGTCCCTAGTGAAGAAGAGTGGTTCCTGCTGAAGAGCCCACTGCCCCAAGGCTTTGCTCTTGCTCAGAAGTTAATGTCAGAGAAAGGAAGGCAGCCCTAGCCCTGCTGCCCCCAGTCTGTGCTGCTTCTAAAGCAGAGAAAGTGGATAAGAAATGGAAATTGTCCTCGGGGTCAGAAGCCAATAACAAAGGATAAATGGTTGCTGGTGTGTGTTGTGCATTGCGGCACATGGCACACAAGTGCCATAGGCTGGTAGCAGTTATCAGCGAAAAAGTATGGCTTTTTTTTAGTCCAGAAAATAGGCAGGCTTTCTGCTTAGGACTTAGTGTAATATTAGTGTATCTCTATGGAAATAAGATGATAGATTTCCATAGGAATAGTCTGTTTTGAATCTTTTCAGTGCATCACTTTTTGTGGTTGTTAGAAGGACAGAAGCTGGCTCATGTGGTATCTAGAAAGGAGAGGTTTGCTCCCAGGAAAGTGGCCCATGCGCTGTCCGGGGGCTTGCCTGGGCACTCAGTGCTCTTCAGTGCTGGTGTGCCTGTGAAGGATGCATTAATTCTGGTGTCTTCTTCCTCATGCACAAGGACAACTGTGCAGTTTTTCACCTAGTCTGTGTACAATTTTTTTACCCACCAGTCCAAGCATGGCTTTGAATGGGTGAAATGACCAAGCCAGAGGAATTGTTACAGTGAGTCACCTGAGAGCCAGGTCTGAGGTGGCCTGAT
Source organism: Sitta carolinensis (assembly GCA_032173965.1). NCBI lineage: Eukaryota > Metazoa > Chordata > Aves > Passeriformes > Sittidae > Sitta > Sitta carolinensis. Next base: position 11,179,841 of record JAVUNC010000006.1, on the reverse strand, counting down.
GGGGTGACAGTCACTGTGAGTTGACCACAAACCACTATGTGTGGTTTGTTGAACCACCTGCAGTGCATTTCTGTGCACTGAGGTAACATCCCTTTTTCTATATAAAGTAAAACTTCTTACTGCAAGCTTAACTCCACAGCCCAAATGCAGAAAGATCCAACTGAGTACTCCGTCAGGTCTGTCAGCCCTTCCTGCTCTTTGAAGGGTACACTGTAGTGCAACATAAAGATTTTGGGGTTTTTTTCAGTGTTGGTAGATCTGACACTTCAGAGGAAGAAAAATGATAAAGGCCATTTTGTGGGGGTAAAAAAGGCACCTTTTGCTAGCTCAGAGGTGTTGCAATAAATAACTCAGCAGGGTCATGAGCTCTTATTTTGCTGTATCCTCAAAAGTGCAAACTCTGCATTGCTTAAAATGCTAAGTGAACTCTGCTTACTCTTAAGTTCTTTGTGACTGCACCCCTGCCTCAGACCTCTCTGAGGAAGCCACCCAAGAGTGGTGAGTATGTCCTCTCCTAGAGCTGCTCTTCTCATTGGTTTCTTCATCATTAATTCTGGGATGGGAGAGAGCTCCCTGTTCCTCCACATGACAGTGGCTGCCCACAGGAGATGCAGCCCCTGCCTCTCCAACATGAGGAAAACAGGTTCTGGTTTTTGTTGTGGTTTTTTTTTAATCTAAGTTCTGCAAAACAGAATATTTTTTTGAAATCTCCATGTTAGTATTTTTGACATCTCCATGTTAATAAGAGGGTTTGAAAACAAGCTGTTTGTGGTGGATGTGAGAAAACTGACTCCCTGCAATGGAATTAGGACCTGTTCAAAAGAGGTTCTGGCTCTCATCCTTGATTGAGTAAAGCTGGAGGTTTGTGTCAGTCACTGCTGAAAGCACAGCCACAACCAGGGTGAACCAGCAGGTTTGGCAGAACCCTGCCTTTGGGACAGTTCACAGAGCAGTCGAGGTCCCTGGGTGGCAGAGATGGGCTGTGCTTTTAGGGGCACTAATCTTATCAACAATAAAAATGACACAGCAAGAAGGTGAGAATACTGTTGCTTTTGCAGCAGAGTAGAGGAGCAGGCTTTCAATGAAAAGATTGCCAGAGATTGGTTGGATTGTAACTTGCTTGGGAGTAGCCACTGCTTTAATTTCTCCTTTCCTCTCCTTATTCTGCCACAGGCACACCACATGCTTTTTGCAGGCAACAGGAAGGTGGGGAGGCTTTAAGAGGAAGGAAATTGAAAGGTAGGAGTGCAGCAGGTGTGACTAAAAGCTGGAGCACTGCCGATAGTCGGTGTGCTTCAAAAACAAAGTGTGTGCTGTGGCAAGTACATTTCAACAACCCGAAGACAGCTGTTCAATTTCCCAGTAAGCAAAAAGCTTACTGAATCCAACCAAGGAGCCCAGCCCCAGGTGCTCAGAGAAAAGGAGTCTGCAGCTAAGGCCCTTTTTCCCTCTCCCCAGTTTACATGAGGCATGCCCTGTGATGCAGGAATATTATCCTGTGATTCAGGGATACAGTTATTCTTTGTGGGTAGCTGTGTTTACACAGAGGCTGCTCAGAGGAGCTGAAAAGGTGCTGGAAAGGTTTGGGGTATTTAAACATGGGCTGGAAAAGACTGGAAATTCCTGTAACTCTCAAGGGATTTTGATGTTCAGAAACTCCTGTAGCTTGGAGCAGCAACCCTCCAGATCCCTCTCTGATCAAGTGTGTGGTACTTCAGAGATGCTGCAACCCATGAAGGGATGTGGGGAATGGCAGTGAAGGCTGCTTTCCTTTCTGCTTCTTTATCTCCTAAATTTCCCTTGCAGTGGTTTCCTCCCTTACACAAATACAGATAAAGTGTGGTTTAATGTGGAACTTATTTTAGATTAAGAGAAAGAATGTGCAGGCAGAGCTATATTTCCTGCCTGTGTAGGGGGAACGTGGGCTCCAAAATGAGGACAGAAGATTCTCACCCATTCAAAGGTACCACAGATGGGTAAAATAATTGTACTTATCACATATATAAAGCTTGGATAACAGGGAGTATCAGGACACACTGTATTTGAAGCTTGAGGCCTTGCAGTAAGGGAAAATTAATTTTTTTTGGAGAAGGAAATGTTTTAGTCCCTTGCCCTGGCTGATGCTAAAGGAAGTAGAAGAGAACGTGAACACTTAGTCCACTCTCAGCATGTGGCTGGCTCCTGGTGCTGGCATGGAACTAGTTTTGATGGCTGCTAGCTACACAGAAAATCCCTCCAGCTGTGTCCAACCACTGCTGAGTTGTAGCCTTGTTCAGAAACAGCAGTGGTGGTTGTGGATCCAGGGAGCACCCTCAGACCTTAAAGCATGTACATGATTCTCCTTCTGACACACTCACAGCATCTCCAAGTCATGGGCATGAGCTCAGCTTGCAGCTCTGCTGCCACCCAGGAGCAGGGAGACCCATGCCCACAGCTGGAGCTGCTCCTGCCACCTCAGGCCTTGGATCCCAGCAGCTGAGGCAGAGATTGTCACCAAGATTTCAGCAGCAGAATGGAAGCAAGCAATTTGGTGGGCCAGCCTTAGGAAAGGCTACTGGGCTCAGGAGTAGGAGCTATTCTATTCCCTTCCTGAAGGGAGAAGAGCATCTCCTGGACCTGGCCCCCACAGTGCTATGCTATAAGCACCTGGTTCAGCTCCTAAGTGCAGCCTGGCTGTCAGGAGAGCTGTGTGTGGGCTCTGCTTCATTCCCAGACCAGGGAAGCAGAGAAGGGCAAGAGAGAACAATTGCTTTCTAGGTGAGTGGGAAAGAAAGAACAGTCATAGCAGGGAAGCAAAGAATAGCAGTTGTGGGTAGAACCCTGCAAAGGAAAGAAGTGTCCAGAACAGGAGGGGCCTTGGTTCTGGAGCACACAGCCAGAGTTTCCATCCTGTCTGTGCTTGAAGAGGATCACAAATCTAGCAAATACTGCTTTACACAGTGAGTATACACCATTCCCTGTCTATCCAGCTCTCCCTAGCTTTGAACAGGATTGCAAGCTGGTTGTTCCTCACCTTCCCCTCCAGGCTGTTCCCTCAGCTTTCTGTTTATTCTTCTTTGGTTAGCTGGGGCTGTCTCCCCAAGGTGGAAATTATCCTCACCCTGGTGGGGTTTGGAGCACCCAGGAACAGTGGGAGGACAGTTCTGCCCTGGTAGAGGTGTGTGGGGGGGCTGCTCTCCTTGGAGTGCAAAAGAGGTGAGACACACCCTCATAGCTGCTCTTGCTTTTTTCGTAACACTACCCTCCTGTCTAGAAATGTTATTCATCCTGCTCCAAAGTCTTTCCGACTTGAGCATTTCATGCAGAAAATGCACAGCGATGGGCAGTGAACACCCCAGGCTCTTAACCAGACACCTTCCCTCCCTGCTTCACAGCCCACCTCACACGTGGCTGTGGGCCACATGTGGGTACAGAGCTGGGCAGGGTGGTGCCAGGTGTCCCCTCACCTCGGATATGCAGTGTGAGCCATTTCAGAGTCTTTGTGCCAGGTCCTGTGCCAGTGTGTTTCATAGGGGATAGGGACAGACAGAGGAACCAGTCCCCCCCACTGGACCTTTATTCTAAGGAGGTTGTCATCTGTTCAAAGAAATATTTCATAATCAGTTTGGTTTTATTTTTATTGTTTTCCCTGAAAATAACTTGTCCAAAAGTAATTTCTGTTTTTTCCTCAGAGGCAGAGAGCAGACCAGAAAGTTTTACCTTTGTAACTGAAGGTGGCCCTGGAGGCTCTGTCTCTACTATAGCTGCACTGCCAGACCCACAGAGAAAGTCATGCATGGCAAACAGCCCTGGCAAGGACAGCAGCCTGTTAATCCTGCATTAGAGACACGACTGTGCCTCCACTCTGCAGCTGCCAGGCCAACCGTGGCCTCAGCTTTTCCAAGTCTTCCAGCAGCCTGCTAAAGACAGGCAGCTGAGCACCTACCCAGCTGCTCTGGATCAGGGTCGGTGGGGGCAGCTCTCTGTGACCAGGGCAGCTCCCATGCTGGGGAAGGGGGCAGGCAGCCTGCCCCAGAGCAGGGGCTGGGGCATGAGGCTCGGGGATAATGTGGATTCTGAAGTTAAGCACGTAGAAAGCCTCATATGCCTTTTTCCTTGCTGCTGCTTTTCCCTGGAAAAACAGTCTCAAATCACAAGGGCTATAAAACTAGTGCATTTCCTAGCTCTAGCATCATGTAAATAAGTCAGGTCAGACAGATGGTGTGCCAGAAATTTCCTCAACATTTTCCTATCTGCATGATTTAACAGACTGCAGCTATATCCTAAGAGCCCTGGAAAGACATCCCTCTTACATGCACCAGGGACGTTTTAAGCATCTCTGAATGTCACTGAAAAAAACTGAGAAACTGTTTCCTTGGAGGAGGTGGCGTGTGTGTCCCGGACAATGGGCTCATGGGAAAATGAAGGGATGGAGCTGCTGACTTCTTGTAGCTGCAGTGCAGCAAGGGAGAGGTGGTGTTAAAAAGAAAGACTTCCTGTTTTAAGGCTCTGAATTAATTTGAATTGTTTTGCAGAATAATGGGCTTACACTTACTACTGCTGTAATGGGATAGCCAGAGAATCAGAAGCTGTGGCTGCCTCTGCAGCAGGAGACATCAATTATGGAAGAAGGAAGCTGTGCTGTATAAGGTCAGAAGACAGCAGGACAGACAGGACTATATTCAGCTTTGTCTCTGCCTGTCTGTGTGATGTTTGCCATGGCAGGGTGTGAGTTCCCAAGGTAACATGAGATGAATCCTGCTCCTTTCTAAGGAGAAATGGGTCAGTATTTGCCATCCCCACAGCCTGCCATGTTATGTGTGCTAGATACAGTAGTAAAGCCATGACTTCAGCTCACTTTCTGGAGGCTGTATGTGGAGAAATGTGAATTGTACAGAAGTGGGAGGTGGGTACTCATCTTTAGATAGACAGCTGTGCCAAAGACAAATCAGATTTTACTTTATGGAATCTCCTTTCTCCTTAATCTTCAGAGATTTATTGAAAACAGCCTCTAATCTCTTCTGCTCACCACAGACAAGTACGTTTCACCTACTTATTAGAGGGTGAATTTTAGTGCCATTCTTAATCTATGGCAAAAAAAGGCTTGGGAACAGGATCTGCAGCATGTTGTCTCTAGCATACACCAGGGATCTCCCCCCCTGCATTAGCTGCTGCCTGGACCAACACATTCCTACACACACCCAGCACAGTCCCTCCAGGAGGGATTCAGGAGCAGCAGCTGGCTGGGGAGCATGGGGGCTAGCAGGCTTGGCTGTGCACTGAGAGCCAGAAGGCAGAGGAGCTCCCAAGGGAAACCTGGCAAATCCAGCTGACAGTGCCTGAGCAAGGGAAAGGAGAGGAACCAGGGTGCTTGGTGGGAGGGAGCCCATCTCACACAGCAAGCAGGATCTGCTACCACTAATGGTGAGAAGAAGGAAAGCAGCTGCTGTCCAGGCCCTTAGACTTACTACTGGAGGGGCTATATTTAATTACATACATTTTCCAAGAGCTATTTGTATCTAAACATACATGGACCATTTTTGAGGAAAATTAATTGTTATCCAGGCTAGGTGCTGTAACCTTTGGAGGCTGAAGGTTGGTGAGTCCTCTGATTGGTGAGTCCTGTTTTCTGTGGCCATGCTGTCATCTGGAGCATGGTAGAAATGTAGAGAAGTCATGATTAAAATCTACTTCTAGGGAGGAGGTGAACTTTATGAACTGGGAAAACTAGTAAGTAGAGGTTCCAGGCTGGAGCTCCATGGGAGGAGGCAGCAGCTCATGCCATTCCCCAGATGACCTGGTGAACCTGTGCAGCCATTTCCCTTTCTGGGGAGCACCTTGTAGCTGGGTCAGACCAAGCGCTGGGTTGTGTACCCAGCTGCATTTCTCAGCAGCATCCCTGCAGAGAGAAGCACACACAAGACAGGTAGGGCAGTGCTTGGTTTCCATGCGGTTAAAAGGGGTCCTTTCCTTTGCATTTTCTAGAAGAGAGATGTGGTTTTTCTGAAGTGGTTGTGCAGCTTTCTGCTATGGACAGAGGGATATTGAGGCTTGCATTATGCTTTCTGCAGATCCTGGGGCTGCAGGGACAGTGGCCATGGGAGGGACACTGAGGAGAGGGCCGCTGGCAGACTGTAAGGCAGATGGTTCTCAGTGCATGTCCCCCTGTCTCTGCTTTTGACAGTCTCTTAATAGAAGGAGTTGGGGTATTTTTCCCTAATTAAGAACAATATAGAAAGTATGTAATGTCAGACTTCCCCAAAGGCACAGAGAAATGGAGGTGGTAAAGTGAGGGGAGCCGAGGAACAGCAGTTGAATGGAAGATCTAAAGCTTTATTAGCATTCTGTTTTCCACAGAGTGCTGTGGGGTGTTTTTTTTTATTGCCTGAGAGAAAAGACAAGGAAAACGGACTTTTATTTGCAGCTAGCTCATCCAGCCCCTTGCAGGGAAGGGAGGCTGCTCTGCCTGCCAGTCCTGCTTGCACCTCTGCTGTGCCTTAGCTGTTAGGTTGGAAGTGGGTGTATGGAAATGGCTTTGATATCCAGGAGGATGAACAGCATGCACATAACCTCAGTGAGCTCTTTGGAGGATCTACCATGCTTAATAGAGGCAGATATCTCAGAGACAGACAATCAGCCCCTCCATGTTCTGAGCTAAGTAATGAAAAACATTTTTTTTTTTTATTTATAGCTGAAGAACAGTGAAATTTGCTTAACTGTGTTAATCTTGGGCTGTAAGATGGAAGCTGCTTCTCTCACATTCCCCACCAGTGCTGCAGGAAGCATCTCCTGGTGGGAAGATGGAGAAGAGCACTGCCCTTGGCTGCAGTGAGGCCCCCGCTATTCACAGGTAAGGGACACAGTCTTGGCAGGGTGTGAATGTTTCACAGACAAATGGTAACAACCAGGGCCTTTAGAGAGCAGCTGGACTGCAAAAGGCAAGATGTGCTGAGGGAGGTGAGAAGATGTCATTTGATTGCTTAGCTGCTTTTGAAAGGCACAAGGAAGATTTAGCATGTGTGTAATTTCAACCATTGTCTTCAGGACCTAGACTGTTGTAGAGATGAGGATTCCTCCTCTGGAGTTCCTGTTATGTATGTGACCATGAGGAAGTCACCTGGAGAGCTGCATGCTATTTGTATTGCCCAGCTTCAGGTAGAGAGCCTCATCCTATGTCCTCTGGAACTGTATTTCTAGATATGTATGATTCCCTCAAGCTCACTTCTCTTTTGGCCCAGTCTTAGTGCCCAGTTCATTTTTCAGTCTCTTTAATACACAGTGCCAAAAACATCCAGCCATCAAAATCTCTTGCTCTCAAACAGACAAGTTTGGAACTAGGGGTGTTTAAGGGAGGGGAATGTATGTACCCAAAACTGAATACCATTTCTGTTGTATTTATCTTCCCCTGACACCAAAAGACATTTTGGGGCAGGTGAGAGGAGTCAAGCTGCACTTCCATAGCATCTTAGCAGCACTACTTCCCCAGAAATAGCAATAAAAACTCTGGCCTGTGGGCTTGCAATGACAGTTGAGCTCCTCATTTTGTTCCAAGCCCTGGCTGCGTTATCTGTCAGGAAGATAATTCCTTGACCTTGTGGTCAGGGGATGAGTGCTTTGCTTAGTGATTAAGCCACTGCAGTAGATAACATGCTGTGTTTAATCCCTTTGGTAGCTGGTCCTGGAGGGGGGCAAGAGGGGCTGTAAAAATACAGTGGCTTGCAATAGGTCTGGAGACCTCAGAAACGGTGGCAACAATGCAGAAACTGTGGCTGTATGTGCCCAACCTCCTAAGTTAATTTGGTGACAGACTGGAAAACAACCAACCTATCCAGGGCACTATTTTGTCAAGAGGTAGAGCCATATGGTGCAAAAACCCCACAGTCATCTGAGGGCTTAGGCATGTCAGAAATCAGGGAGTCCCTCTGCGTACTGATCCTGTCTGCTAGCTGGCATATATAAAAAGAAGGTTTATAATTATTTTTCCCTGCTGATGGGGGAAGGGACTCCTGAATAAACAACTAATCCTGCTGATCTGAACTGGAAAAGAATGAGACACAACCTTTCCTGCTGCTTCAAAGCTATGGCTGGGATATGGCTGAAGCATGCAGCTGGCATGCTGGAAAGCCCCACAAGCCTGCCTTATTCCAAGCAAGTGCAGCCAATGCATCAGAGCATGGGTGCATGACCAGGTTCCAGGTTGTACAAACTGAGGGCTGAAGCCCACTCTTCCAGTGGTATTTAGGGTTCTGTCTGAAAGTGAAATCAGGGAGAGTCTTGCCTAGGAGGCTTCATCCCCACAGTCAGACTTCTGTCCCCTACTTTTTACTGTAATTCTGTTTCTTGCCCCTGCCAGAGAAGGAGAAGATGGAGACATGAGCCCACATCCAGCTTGCCAGCAATGAGGCACTATCATTCTTGAGGGAAGACCTTGGGTTTTTTGAGCAATCCTCTCTTCCCATGCTGTCACTGCATAGTTAAGGATTATGATTCCCCTTCATTCTGGCTTTTCCCTTTCACAAGGTCCCTGCTCTCTTTGGAAAGAGCCCCAGCCTTAGACTACCTCTGGCTGTGGTGTCACCTCTGTTGGACACAGGAAAGTGCTAGCTGTGACCACGTGCTTGCCCTTGGGCAACTGACCTTGGCAGGCAGGGAGCAATCCTGGGTCTGGTGGCTGAATCGAAATGGTTGCTTACAAATAAAGGCGAGTATGGATCTGATCTTTGTGAAACACAGTCAGCCAACAATCAGTTCCCTAATGAGAACTGGACTATGGGCATGCTGTGGGTCTCTACCAAACTCTGGCAGTTTGATATTAAAATTGGTCTTTGAGGAAGAAAAAACGGAACAACTTAAAAAGAAAAGAAAATGAAACAAAACCCCCAAAACCAACCAACCTACCAACCAAAAACCCCAAATCCAAACCAAACCAATGAAAAAACCCACCAAAAAAACAAAGAAAAAAGCCCCCAATAACCAAAAGAAACAATCCCCCAAAAAAACCCAATCAAAAAACCCCCAACATTCAACATGCCTGCCCCCCCCCAAAAAAAAAAAAAAAAAAAAAAAAGCATAAATAAGAGAGTCTTCAGTAGAAAAGTGCTTTTTCATCCTGTGGTCTAGAGATACATATCTCTTCTTATCTCATCCTCCTGATCCTAGCACTGACACAAAAAATCTTTTCTCTACCAGCCCAGATTCAAATACTAAAAGAGGTGCTCCTCATACCCTTTGCTTCACAGGAGAACCCTGGGCACACTTGGCTGCTGCCCTAGCACCCAAAGGGAGGAGGCTTGGCCCAGGCTCGTTCCTAACAGACTGACAGATGCCTGGAGCAGCACCCATGCAGGCCTGGGGCAGAGGAAGCCACTGGGCTGGGGTGCTCCAGAAGGCATTTCTCTGCTGCTGTAATAGAGGAGCCTTCAACAGGAAGGAGACCAAAAAACCTCACAATTCATCATGGCTTTCATGTAAGGTTCCAGTCCTATTTTCATTATATTATACATTTGTTCAAGTCCTGTATGTGCTTATCCCAGGCTTCTCTTTTCTATCCTTACTCCCAACATGCATCCAGGACATGTTTCTTTGCTGTAGTGGTATGACCACCATCACAGCTGGAGATGTCTAGAACAGTTTTTCTACAATTTTCCACTCTGGCCAGCCCTAACCCTTATTGGAAAACATCATTCCTTTCTTACCTGAGGTGCTAAGTACTTTCCACCATTCTTCATTCCCTGAGGTACCTAAAATGTGTGAAGCTGCCTGGCCATATATATGGCCTGGCCATATATTTGTTGCATGAGACATATAAACAATGTCTCCTATTATTGTAAGGATATTTAAATAACTCATTTTGTTAATTCTTTCTTCTTCAGACCTTCTTTCATTTCCCCTGGGGAGTCATTTTGTGCCTCCAATTTCCCCATGGAAAACCTTATGCTAAAATTATTCTCTATACATCTGACACATTGACTCCCTGGCCAGCCTTGCCCGCTTGCAGGACGCCTCCCTGTACCTGAGGACACTGCAGTGCGTTGCCATGGAGAGGACTCAGACAGCATTACTGGGTCAGCAGGTACTGTACAGCATGGGAGTTTATACAGCACTGGCGTCAGGACGGAGGGGAAGGGCCCTGCGGCTTCCAGGAGACTCTGCAGAAATTCCTCTGGTAGCTTACAGCAAATTTTCTGTGCATTTGGGGACTTGCAGGCTGTGGCTGAATCACGTGGCATCTATGTTATGGTACAGTGTCATTGCAGGGAGGGATTTGCAGGTTCCCAGAGATGGCAGGAGCTGCAAGAAATCTCTGGCATAGCACAGTGCAGTCTGATCAAAGACACTTAGAGAGGACAGTAGCTCTAGATGTGAACATCATTGCCTTCAGGTATTCCTACCTCTGCAATTTTTTTGATGGAACCATAAGTAAAATGCATTGAAATACCTGATTCTGCAAAGATTGTGCATGGTTTTTAAAAACTGTACGAATCACAGAAAACTTATGTTACAAGATAGAGTGCCTTCTGCCTAGAAAATATCAGAGTCACAGCGCCCAAGAGGTGTAAGTTGGAGTGACAGCTACCATGAAAAGGGATATATCTATACCCCTTTATCTACAGCTAACCTGTCAGGTGTTCTAGTGCTGCATAAAGCCCTGAAGCTCTCAGCTTGCCTACTTGCCTACCATTTTCTGAGACCAGGCAGGTTACCTCTGCTTTACTGAAATAATCCTCCCTGGCTTTACTTCCTCCTGAGCAGCAGCAGGTGAAACCGATAACAGAAAAAGCAACATTATGACTTAGCTGTTACAACATATTTAAAATCCTTGTCATGACAGGTCTGCAGACCCATATGAGCAAGATATGAATTTACTGTTAGAGTTCAGGTCATAAGGAGAAGCTGGTGAAAGTGGTGAGATGATGGATGTATCTTAGGATGCCAGCCTGTCCCCAGAGCACCTGTACATGATGTGATGATGATTGCAGAAAGGAAAGCTTCTCTCTCAGGCAAGAAGGGACACCACTTCCCATGCCAAGCACTGGTCTAAGTGGAAAAGGCAAAAGCTAAGCACTTCCTCTGGGGCTGTCAATGCTTGCTCCATTCATGGTACTGTCTGGGAAATCAATGCAGGGGAGGTAAATTAGCAGCAGTGTTTGATAATTAAAAACGAAACAGTAGCCTGCCTTTGCTATGCCACAACACCCCAGTTCTTCTGCAAGTTTTCAATCCATGCCACCCAAAGCCCATATTCAGACAGTTCAGGTAGCTGCTTGTGCACAGACATGCTCCAGTTTAAGGAAGAGCAGGGCAAATTAGTTTTCTTGAAGCCTCTGTAGACAAGTGGACACTTGGCTGCACCCTATGGTCAGCTCCCCAGCTACCTAGCTGTAGGCAATGGGAGCAGAAGCCTCAGGATCAAACTAGGAAACAAGGACAGCTTGACAGCCTCAGGTGGAAGCTGAAAATGGTGCAGAGACTCCTAGAATGTCTGGATGAGGGCCGCTGAAATTTCCTGATGAGAACAAAATACCACTCTTCCATTGAGGTTCATGTCAGATGCGGACCGAGTCCACCCAGGATGGCTGTGTAGTGGTCCCTCTGCAGTGAAAATAGTGCCTGTTCACGGATCTCACCTCTTCCTTGAAATCTGAAGAGATAGCTGCTGCTGGGAGGTAAACATGAAGCCTGTCTTGTCAGCATGTACAGGAGACAGGTGTATAAGTAGCAAAGCTTGTGAAGAGTGTGTTCTCCTAGGGTCTAAGAAATTGCACGCAACGCAGCACTTAACAAAACTTTCACCTGCTGGTATAATATGGCTTTTTTCAGGAGGGAAAGAAAAATGGCTTTCAGCTTTACCTACACATCTGTGTTTTGTGCTCCCTTCTTCATTTATCTTCCTGTCTCTTATAAATCATTAAATAATTGTCAAAAATAGCACAGCTTACTTTGGAGGTGATTAAAAAAGACAAAATTATCGCATCACCCTCATACAAACCAAAACATTCCCAGTAGCACCCAACAGACAAAGAACTCAAATCTCTTATTCCCCACTGTTTAGCTTACTGTCTGTACAAGGTACTTCTGTGCCAGCTGCTCTTCCCCTCAGCTGCACTGAGCTGCTTAAGCAGACACTGCTTTGTAAACACCCAGAACACAGTGTCCAGCACCAGGGTATTGACAAATTTGTCACCCAGTCTAAAAATATCAATTGATATGTGACCCTCCCATCCCACTGCCTGGGTACGGCTCAGGCAGGAGGAAATTTCCACCGAGCTCTTAAAAGCATAAGCGCTGCAAAGCCACTGTGATTTACATAAATAATGAAAAGTTTAATATATCTAGGCTGTGTTCACTCCTGGAATAACTCTGCTGGCCCTAGAGAGCTAACTAATGGGATGAACTGGGCCCTGTAAGTTTAATGTGATGAAAGCAAGTGTTATTGTATGCTGTCATACACAGAGATCTAAGTGATTCTAGCTAGCCAGGATGGTATAAAGATACTCAGTCCATGTTTACTCATTCACTTAACATTTCCATCTGTAGCTCCTGCTCATTTCTGCTAACGCACCTTCCTCTTACCCTGCCCCTGTCCTGGGTTCTCAGCGCAGCCTTATCTAACCATCAGCCCCCCCTTTTAAAAGTGTTTCAGGGTTTGGGGGCAATGCCTAGAAGTGGTGGCTGGTGGCTTAAAATCTTTATCCTCCATGAAGCACCAGCTGCAGATCAGGAATCAGGGGAGCTGCCACTGCAGCAGCAGAGGGATATCCCTGCACTGCCATCAGGAGAGGTTAATTAGAGGACTGCATGGGGATTACGGAGGATGTGAGTGAGAGCTCCAGCTAGACCAGGGAGGACAACATGGCTCGGGGCAAATCACATCAGTTCTTTCTGCTTCAGTTTGCTTGTACTTAGGCTGGGGGCGATAACTAGTTTACCTCATAGCCAGGTCCTATGATTAGATGCAGGGGGCTATGTAAAGCACATAAGAACAAAATAGCACTGGCAGTTTGGTTTTGTAATACAGGATGATTCTTACAGCCAGAGTGGTTTTGTAATGCAGAGGATTCCTTGCTGAATGGCAGGGATGTAGGAGATGAGTGCAAAGTTCCGAGAGAAAGACTTAGGACCTTTCAGAATAGAATCTTAAAATAACAAGGTAATGTTTCACAGTAAAGATGCATGCTCAAATAATGGGCTAAGGACAAAATCAGAACTAGAACCGATTTTTTTCATGTCCTAGTGTTAAAAGCCATGTGGGACATGGGACATATTCCATTATGAAGGCTCTGAAGACTGGCCTCCCAGAGTGCTTGGATGCTCTCCATGAATGGAGAATCTGTTTTCAGGTATCTTGTGTTGGAAGAGTTATGCATTTTTTTTCTTGCTCCCAGTGTTTTCTTTTCAAACCATCACCTAGTAATATCTCACCAAAAAGGAGGGCAGAGCTTCTGCCTGCCTAGAAGCCAGAAGCGTTATGATCGTTATGATTTTCTTTACTGTACCTCTGTACTGGCTCTTTAGAGTGGGTGCTACTTGCTTGCCAAGGACTTGTGGGGCTGCACTCCCTAAGCAGTTGTATTAGGGCTCTGTCTTCCAGAAGGAAGCCAGATAGTCCAGTATCAGGCAGTGTCTTCCTCTTCTATGCCTATGACAGTCTTCTTTTACAACTATGCAGGCTAAGTCCAGTCCTAACAAACTATATTCCCTGGTAGCTTGATATTTGTTTGCTTAGAAGGGAGCCTGTGTGATCTGAGAACAGATCACAGAGCACCTCTGCTCTCCTGGATATAGTGGCTGCTCTACTAAACGACAGAACAGTCCCAGGTCCACAGAGCAGAAGTAGGCGTGAAGACACCAGTTACCATCTGTAACGTGCCACATCTAACTAGCTTTGTATCTCATCCCTACATCTCCCTGCATCTTCTTTAAAACAAAACCAAAAAAAGCCCAAACAAAAAAAAAATGTTCAAAGTGGCATTTCAACTACTACATTTTTTTTCTTTACCAGCAGAACACCCACAGCTGAAAGCACGTCTTTCTTTGATGCAACAACTGCAGCAATGAAAAGCCATCCTCAGGTAGGATATGGTAAGCCTGGCTATGTATTGCAAATTCTGTTTCCCACGCCTCCCTGTCCATCCTTGGCTTAATAAATTCATGTAAATCAAACTAAGGCCCCTCTCAAACCTGTGACCACTGCGTGTTCAGCATCTGTTTAGCAAAGAGAATTCCCCTGGTATCAGGAGAAATTTTAGCACAGAAGGAGTCTGGAGCTCCATAAGTATTGTAAGAGGAAAATAGTAGGCAACCAAGGTGAGAAATCTAATCCTCACATCCCTCTTATTCATGTGGTGAAAGAACTTAGTATAAACTTGCTTAAAATTTACCTTGTAAAATATTAACTAGTGGTGGTGCAGCTGCTCCTCCTAACAGCTTTTAGACATATCTGCAAAGTTCAACCATGGCAGAGAGAATGTGTTTAGTGATGAATTCTGCTTGAAGAGGAAGCACGCAGATAGGATTGTTGGCACTCTCTCTGACACTGAAGGGCCCCAGTTTCAGCCCAGATGTCATTAAACACTAGACAATACACATAAACAAGAGTTTCCGAACATACAAAACGTGTTTTGTTGTGTTCCAAAATTCCTCCAGAGCTCAGACAAAAGAAACTGCTCCTCAGTCAGTGCTTCTCTTCCATGTTGATTGCTTTTGTAGTTTTCCCTAACCTTCAACTCAATAGCAAAACCACCAAAGAAGCCCCGTCTAAAAGGGCCATAATTTTTACATGTGACCCAGGGTTTAATTTCCGTTCCTACAGAAATCCAGCAGTAGAATTCCTTCTCAAATAAATGGAAGCATAAGCAGACCCAAGAAATACCTCTCATGCCTCCACCCAAACTGCTGACTTAAATTTTCCATACTGCAGTTATAAACTCATAAACTCCACCAAATTTCAAGGACTTTGGACTTAAACCACTACAGAAATAAAAACTATTCATACACAGATTAATGTCTTTTGAAAAAAAAATATTTCTTCTCAGATTGCACATTCAAAACTTGAGTTGTACACTGCACAGCATAGGAACACTAGTTTGCCAATCCAATTACCATTGTGTAGGTTTGTGTTGATTAGTTCAGCTGTAGCCCAGAGGTGTCAAACTCAGTCAGCAGCAAGAGATGGACCCCAGGTGTAATTACAGTCAGTGGCCAAGACACGTCTCCAGGGCTGCAGAATGCTCTTCGTCTGGAAATGCCCATGTCAGAGGGAGGATTAGACAGTATTCAGGTAGATTGCATTAGAGATTTAGGGAAAATATTCTATTCCAGTTAGAGGCTGCCTGCTCATTCACTCACCACCATTTGCCTTCTTTCCACTGTTCCCCAGCTCTCCCCATCTTCCCTCTGCTAAATGAACCAAGTAGCGAATTTCAACCACAGTGCAATGACAGAGGAAGCAAAACCCCTCACATACATGCAGCAGGCTTTCTCTGCAGGCCCAAAGGTTACAAACCAGATGAAACATTGGCTCTGCTGGAGTCACTGCAGGTCTTGTCCCAACTCTAGTGCTGTCAGGGAGCAAGGACACTGGCTGGATTTGGGCCACTGGCCATCTCTTTTCTAGGTCTTTGCACCTATAGGGGCACACACAGAACACTGCAGAATGGGTAACACATGGAGAAGTCTGTGTTTTTCAAGGACCTTGTCCAGTGTTAGAGTAGGATTTGTTTCACTGTTCTAATTGCTGCTTTGAGGATGAGGGTGAGGGGACAACCTCCCAGCTGGAAACAGTAATGCAGCTGTCCTTCCCACAGCTACCACATTTGGGTGTTAATGCTTTTCACCAAGGGATGTTTTACTTTAATAACCACTCAAATAAATAAATAAATAAATACATAAATAAATAAATATTTGTGCTTTATAAGCAACATTTGTCCAAAGTCTTTGAAGGGCTTTGCCAAGCCAAATCTTACTATTCCCTGTGAGTCCCAGCAACCCAAGAGCCCAACTCCGTTTCCGTTTATATCAATAGGAGCAGGTCCAGCCTCTGAGGACTTGCCTAGTATTACACAGTGAGCCAATGACTGACAGAGCAAACATTGCTCAGGTGCCCTAATTCCTACTTTCATGTTGCCTGCCCTTAACACCACTAATCGTACCATGAATCAAATATCAAATCCTATAAAAATAAAATTAAAAAAATCCTACTTCTTAATTTTCAACACTTTGTGTAATGTCTCTAGCCTTGCAGGGCACCAAGGTGTGTTTGGTCTATTGTTACCGTTCATTTAACACCTTCTTTAAAGCCTTCTAGGAGGGCTCTGACCTGCTGTCACCTCCTGTGAAACTCTGGTAAGCAATCTATGCATGCAAGACTGCATGTCTGTGCCATATGTCAGCCCTCTTCTGGTTGTCTCTTCTGCTGTGTTGTACGTCAGAGACATCAGCAGAGAAACAAGATCCTGTCTTTTCTGGCTGCTTCTCCTCCATGCTCCAGGTCTGACTGCTATCACCAGAGCAACGCAATGCGCATCACAGATGGTGGAACAGAGAGCTGATGCTGCCTGGAGCCAGAAAAACACCAAATCAAAGTGCCTGCTTTGGATGTGTGCTTGCAACTCCAACTCAACAAAGAGTAAATGTGGAAACCTGGAGCAGAACACCGCTGTATTTGAACGCTGTGCACAGGGTGCAGGTAGGCTTTTCACATTTCTGGTGTATTTACTTGCAGAAGGACTCAGTTCCATCTAAACAGTATTGAGTTAACTCTTATAAAAAAAGACATGATCCTCATCTAAGGGAATCTGTAATGGACCTTATTTTGTGCATCTACTCTTTCTTGTGCTCCACATAAGAATACAACTCTTAGCACCAGTGGCAGAGAAATGCTGCCCTGCTCAGTAGACGATGATAAGAGCTCGGCGAATTGTTCATTGTATGCAGCTCATGCGAGCTATAAGGTTGGAACTCTGGAGAACATCTGGTCCAACCTCCTGCTCAAGATAGGGCAAATTGGATAATTTGAAGGTCTTGACTTTTGAAAATTCCTGAGGGTGGTGATTTCCATTTCCATTTGTATTTCCCCCAAAGTCCAGATCCCACAGGTTCATTAATTTTTATATCTTAATGAACAGGCGGTTTGTGTGGGTGCTCATTAGCTCGTGGACTGTCCACAAATTTCTCTCCTTCTTCTCCCTTCTCCAAAAGAAAAGAAGGAATTCTTCAGATGTTTGTAAGAGAAACTCAGAAAGGAGAAGGACAGGTAAGGATACCTGGGAGGGGTAACAGTTACAAACTGCAAAACCAAAATTGTGTTTGTGAGCACTTTCAGAATCTTCTGCCTACCTCTGATCATGATGTCTACTTACACGGCCTTGATCTGTGCTTTCCCTAGCTTGCTACTAGCAGCAGCCCAGGGGCACCCAAGGTCTATGGCATTCTGTACTCCAGCCTTCCACACCTTCAGCATGGGAATGCAGCAGCTTTGAAAATGCAGTCCCATAACTTAAACCAAACTGCCCATCACTCCAGGCAAAATCTTCTTGGGTGGTTTTGCTTCTTATTCAGCAGGGTCTAGTAGTCAGCAACCTCTGTTTGCATTTCCAGCTGGAGGGTGCAGCTGTAGTCAT
The DNA here is from genome assembly GCA_032173965.1 of Sitta carolinensis. Lineage (NCBI taxonomy): Eukaryota > Metazoa > Chordata > Aves > Passeriformes > Sittidae > Sitta > Sitta carolinensis. Next base: position 11,162,241 of record JAVUNC010000006.1, on the reverse strand, counting down.
CTCTGGCATAAACAATCAATCAGTAACTCAGAGGCTTCAAGCAGATTTTGCAGCCCTCTCTGAAAAAATACATGTGCTTGTGGGGAGGAGGACACAAAAACTTGCTTCCTCTTTGTAAAGATGACTGAGGTCAGTCTTTAAAACACAACCAGAATGAAAAATGTTTTTTAAACAGTATGTGAAATAGCTGCCACATTTTTGTGCGGTACCCTGCTCCCCCAAAATACGAAATTAGGGTGGATGTTGGTTTTCTTTGTTCTTTAAATGCTCATGCCAAGGAGCTTTCTGTCACATGACGATGGACAACCAGTGGTGCAACCTCACTCATCCATGACAAGATCTTTCATTTCTTACTAAGGTGAGCATGCAGTTCTGCTTCGAAGGCCATCTTGTCAAAGGTGCGAGTGTTAGTCTCCTCCCGCACCTTTTCCCGGACATGGAAGGATGCTCGAGCAACAGACCTGGCATTTTCTAAGACAGTCTTCTTCTCCTTGAAGATTTGCTCACTTCTCTCCAGCTTCCTCTCTATAGAGAGGAGAATTTCCCTGCGCCGTAAGTCCTCATACTGTTCTACCTTTTGCTTGTTCATCCTCTGCACTTTTTCCTTTTCCAGACGGCTCAAGACTACTTTGCGGGCTTTTTCTTGAACAGCCTCCTCAGCCACCTGGGCAGCATGCTGGAGCTTTCTCTCTGTCTCTCTAGCCAGCGCTTCCAGGTGCTCCTTCTGCTCTCTTTCCTTCTTCTCTGCTGCCAGTTTAGCTCTCTGGATCTGCATGTCCTCACGCCTGGCCTTCTCCCTCAGCTCCTGGTTCCTCTTCTCCACAAGCTGCTCATAGTTCTCCTGAGCCTTTGTCAAACTCATCTTCAGGGATGCCTTGAGCATTTCCTTCTCTTCTGCTTCTTGCTTGGCCAGTTCCTTGAGCAAAGCCTCATGCTTCAGCTTCTCTGCTTGGTTGAACAGTCTTTTTTCCTTCTGCAGCTGCACCTCCTTCTTCAGCCTCTTCTGTGCAGCTGTGGACAGCTTCTCCTGCAGGAGCTGCTCCTCTCGCTCCTGGTGCTCCTTCTTGACCTCTTCCTTCGCCTTCAGTTTGAGTTCTTGATGGAGCTTTTTCTGCTTGTCCTCCTTGATGGCCCTCTCCAGCCTCTCCCTCCGCAGCCGCTCCTGCTTCTCCGCTTGCTCCCGCCACCTCTCCTCGCACACCAGGAGCTGCCTCTGCTTCATCAGGGCAGCTTCCTCCTGCTCCTGGTTCAGTCTTCCTCGACGCTTCTCCACCTGGCTCTCCCACATCCGCTGACCCTGCAGGAGGGCCCTCTGCTTCTCCTTCTCCTCCTGCTCCTTCCGCTGCTCAGCCAGGCGCCGCTGGCTGTCCCACTGCAGATGCGCTGCCTGCCTCTGCTCCCGCAGGATGTTGGCCTCCTGGTGCTTGGCGATCATCAGTGCTGCGATCTTCTTGTCTCTCTCCGGCACCTCTGAGAGACCCTTCTTCCTCTTCACCTCCCTGACGATCCTCTCGACTCTCTGGGCAGTCTGTGGTGAGTGGCTGAGGTCGCCCAGGCTGAAGCTGCGCCCCAGCAGAGCCCCATTGGCGGTGGCAACCCCCCGACCCCTGCCGCACACCTTGCCCCCGCGCTCCCGCAGGCTCTCCCCGCTATAGGACGACGAAGCGCCGGACTCAGAGGAGGTCTTGCCCCAGCTCCCCTCGCGGCGCTTCTGCAGCGAGTCCAGGGAGTGGCTCTTGCCCTTGGCACCCCTCCCTGCCCTGGCCTTCCCCCGACATGGGTCCGGGGCCCGCCGGCAGCTGCGGCCGCAGCCCGGGAGGAGACGCGGGCGGCGGGCGAAGGCGGCAGGCTGCCGAGGGGCGCGAGGATCCGCCTCTTCTCCTCCCGGATAATCCTCTCCCGCTCCTCCCGGCACTGCTGCAGCTTGCGGCGGCGCTCCCGCTCGTAGGCCTCGTAGAGGCCGGCGGCCACCCGCATGGAGCGCCCGGGCGCCTCTCTCAGCAGGTCCCCCAGCGCCCGCGGCAGCAGCTCCACGGGCCGGACGGCGCAGCGGGCGCAGGCCTCCAGCGACCGCGGGCTGGTCAGCACGTACCGGCTGCCCTCCGCCGCCGCGCAGTCGAAGTTGTACAGGTCCAGGTGCAGCAGCGGCGACTGCTCTCCAGGACGGGCCGGCTCTCCCCCCGCTGCCCCCCCGGGCGTCGGGCAGGGCTGCGGGGGAGGCTCGGCCGGCGGCTCCACCATGGCTCGGCCTGCGGGGCAGAGAGCGGCGGCGGGTGAGCGGGCGGGCAGCGGGCGCGCAGACCCCTTTGTGTCCCCGGGCAGGGGGCGGCGGGGCGTGCACCGGGGCTGCCTGGGCTCGGTTTGTGCAGGAAGGGGGCAGGTTGCGGAGGTGCGGGCGCGGAGGGGCAGTGTCCGGGGGCGGGGTGCCCGTGGCGGGGAGCTGTGTTTGGGCGGTCGGGCACAGGGGCGTGGTGGGGGGGGAAGTCTTCAGGAGGCGCGGTTTGCGCCCTGTGGTGTGCGCGGGGCGTTTGGGGTGACGGGGGTGTTCGGGGTGACGTGGGGGTGTTCAGAGTCCTCCGGCAGGTTTGGGCAGCGGGCTCGGAATCGTTCGGCAAGGAACGGGGGTGCTGGGGGCGCACGGTGTGTGTCTGGGCCGGGAGGGCGGTCTGGGATGAGGGTTGCATGCTCTGAATGAGGATGCTTTAGGTGCGCTGGGCTTGGCGGAGTGGCGGACAAGGGTATCTGCGCGTAAATGGGTGATCGGAGAAAAAAGGGGTGCTCGGGGGTCTCAGGCAGGGCTGGCAGCGGGACCGAGACCTACTCCCGGACCGCCGCCCGCGGCGCAAGACGGAGCCCCCGCCCGCCCTGGTCTCCCGCGGCACTCACCGGGCGGGCGCGGCCAGAGCCGCGCTCTTTGTCTCGGTGCCGGCGAGGATCAGGCGGGCGGCGGCGGCGGCTCCTCCATGGCACCCCGGCGCGGCGCCCCCACCTGCGGGCGGCGGGCACGGCGGCCGCCCGCGGGCTGCGGCGCCCCGCGCTGCCCGCTGCAGCCCCGCGCGGGGGGCGGGCGGAGGCGGGCGCGGGGCGAGCCCGCCCCGCAGCCGCCGCGCCGGGCCGGGCCGGGGGCAGCGCTGCGGCCGGGCGGGGACCCGCCCCGCCGCCCCAACGCGAGGGGCCGGGCCCGGCGCGGGTGGCTGGTAAGCGCCCGACCGCCCGGAGAGTGCTGCCCTTCCCTGCAGGCGTCCCTCACTCCTTGTGTGCGCATCCCTTCATCCATGCGTCCTGCCCATCCGGGCTCGTCTCTCACTGCAGACTTTTCCTAAGTGAGCGGCCCTTTCACGCTCGTGTCGCCTGTTTTGCACTGTCCCTGCACACAAACAAGTTCGTCCGTATTTGCCGTTAATATAGACAAGGATAAAAAGGGGTATGAGGAGGAACGGGAGAGGCTAACCCAGTTTTACAGTTGGCAGACTAAGCCTCAGGGAAACGAAGGTGCCTGCCTTGGGCCGCCTAGGGAATTCACACCGGAGCTGGAAAGGAATGGTGAAGCTCTCAGATTTCAGTTCAAAGCAGTTTCCAACCATGAAACCTTATTCCCTTTTGTGCTAGTGTAAGTAAGTTATTGCTTGATGCAGAGATGTGTCAGGCAATACAGTACCCACTTTGAATATGGTGCTTGCAGTTACTTTGAAATATCCCTGGTTTCTACAGCAATCCTGGGATCAACAGCCTCAGTGAAGTTGGGAAATGCTTTGCTCTGGAAATACCGTTCAGCCAAAAGAGGATCACTGCTGCTTGTGGAGCTGCAGAGCATCTGTGCCACTTAGTGGAGCAACTCTGATTTTTTTCAGGCAGAGGACAGGAGTAGTAAATGCACCATTAGTCACTGTGTTATGAAGTCGATGTTTTTCAGCAATATCTCCTTTAACTTCTGCAGGTACACCTTAATATGCTTTGCTTAACAAGGGAGGATGTGATACTCACCAAACGACTTTCCAGGATGGCTCAGGACAAGGATACAGAGCAAAAGAAGTACCAAAAAGGCTTGGGAATTCTTAGCAGAAAGCTGAGGAGCTGCAGGTTGGTTGTTATTTCATATTGTACAGGCAAAGACTGTGCTGATGAATGCACAGGGTAATGATGCATCCACAGCAAGTGAGCACACTCCACCAATAAGCCATATTGACTAGTCTGATCTCCTTCATTCATCATCATGATAGTCTGCAGGGGACTTGGTTATTATTCATGTGAAAAATCTTCAGGCCAGGGAACAGCTCTGCCATCTGAAGAGTCCAGCCTTCTGGCTGATGGAGCTAACCATTAATATTTGCTTAGAAGTGTAGCCTGTCCAGTGTAGTCTGAGGCTCCTGGGCCTGAAGTTTCTGAGTTTCTGAACTCAGTTTCTTCATGATGTTTTGGTTCAGGAAGACCTTGTTCTCACAGGCTTGGCATAAATATCACAAGTGTTATTGTAACAAGAGTGATGTTTTGAATTCCTTTCTGTGGGATGGACTTCTCTCTGTCTTTCAGTTTTGGGCCAATGGGATGAAGAGTTCTGGCACTCTTCTGACCAATGAGATGGCCTGCTCGAGAAGCTATATAAAGGGGGTCAGTCTTTGAATAAAAAAGGAGTCAGATGAAGTTTCTATAAACGAGGTCTCATGTCGTTTGTTCATCGCCCACAGCAACAGTCCAGCTGTGTTCCCTCCTCATGGGCAGTTTTTAAGCTGGTAAATGTATATGCCAGGTAAGATGTAGGCTCCTCCAAGCTTTTGGCTTGTTGCTATTTCAGCCTTCATTGTGACTGTACTTGGGCCTTGATCTTTTCAGGTTTCTGTGTGGATCTTTGGGAGCCCTGTAAGTGGTCTCCCAAATGCAATTAGAAAGGGATTTATCAGGACATTTTTAGAAGCAGATGGATGTGACTTTTGGAGACATTAAAACACTATTCAAACACAGAGTCATATCCCTATCTCATCAAGACTAAAGGAGATTTGGGATGGGGAAAGAGGAGATCATTAGAGGAGTTTAAGTGGATTGCTGCTAGTGAGTCATTTTTCCAGACACAGTTATAAAGCCTAATTCTCTTTTGGCTAGATATGTCTAGCAATCTATGTGCTCAGGTGGAGCAGTTCTATCAGGTTATGCTTTAGTAAACATTTTCCAGTTTTGCATTGCTACTAACGATAGCAAGAGATGTGGGGTAGTGGAAAACTGGAACTACAGACTGAGTGGTGGAAATTTTTGTATCACTTCAACAAATTCTTCTGTATGCCTTCCATTGCTCATGTATTATTTACTTTCTTCCCATCCAGTAGTGCAGCTACTTCAGCTCTTAGCCTGTTCCCTTTTGTTTAGACTCTTCCTGGTTTTGAAGCAGGATATTCCTGCACCTTCCTGAGCCCTGCAGATAAGGGGAAAGTCACAGCCTTAGGGAGAGAACAGTAAGGAGTCTTCTGACACAATTTTTGCTGATATCTCCTAGGCGTATTGCCCTTTTCTTCACAGCTGCTGCTGGGACACAGGCACCAAGCATCTGCCCAAATATGTCCCTTCCCTGCCCAGATGCAGCTCCTGTCCCTCTCCCAAGACACACCAGAGCCTCTCCAATACAACCTTCTTCTGTCAGCTGGATGGTTTAAGCACTAATTTTAAACTTTAATGAGGCACTCAGTCTAACATTTTACTGATCCCCATTGTCATGGTATTCCTGGTTCCTTCCTCTGAACAGACACTTGTCACATGCCATAATCCTTTGTTTACAGTCTTGCAGCCCATCCACCTGAGTGATTTTACAGCCCGCTATATGATAATGCTGAACATAAAATCCCATTTGACTTTATAAACTGGGTTTGTCTGATAGCCAAGGTCCAAAGCCCAGCATGTCAAAATATGAGTGTAACAACCTGACAAAAACCCAAGTCCTCTGTGAGATTTCAGTGTTGGTTCCTTTTTTACATTTCCCACACTTTGCCTTTGGTTTTTGTCACTCTGTGCTTCTGCTCTGCCTGCAGTCCTGGCACAGCTTGCCTTTCCCTTTCTTCTACGGGTGGCAGGATGGGCGTTTGCTTTCCTCCTGCTGCCACAGACCTGGCAAGGCCTCCCTCCCCTGTGGCCCACTGTCAGGCTGTTCTGGTGTGGTGAGTGCACAGCATCCTGAGAGACTTCAAAGTAACTGCCCAAAGCTGAGGCACCATCCCCACCCCTCACAGCCCAGAGGCTTTGCCTAATGTTATTGTCTGTGGCTGACCCTCTAGGGAAATGGAGCTTCTGGCTGGGACAGATGCACAGAGCAGGGTAGCAAAGAAGAGAAGGGGTGTGAGGAGCTACTTGGGAATGGTGACATATGGTGGGGGGCCATGCAAAGGGCTACTGCCAGAAGCAAAATGTTTGGCAGCTGCTGGGGACAGACTTGTGTTGCAAATACTACATCTTTCACTCTAATATAAGCTGGAGTCTAAGGCCAGTGTGCTGATGGTGAGTTGTTATTTGTGTTCCTCTTGCTGTGAAACACCATGGTGTGTGCTGTTTGCTGTCTCACTGAAACCAGTGAGTCCTCAGTAATGACAAGATTTTTTTGGTTCCTGGTTGAAAGGATCTGCAGAGAGTTGTCTCCCTCTGTATTCAGGACTGGCAGCAGTGTTGCTGCATGAATACGTTCTTAGGTTATTCTAAACAGCTCTTTCTATTTGGCTTTGTGCAAGTTTGGCTCATCTGCAGTAGGTTTGTATTTGGGTAAACCTAGTCAGTTGCCAGGCCTGTTTGAATAAAAATATGGTAGGCTGGCAGAGAAAAGGAGGGGAAAAAGCCTTGTCACTGTGTATTTCCATGGAAACAAGTATAGATGTGAGGGTAGATTTTATTTGGTTTTTGAGATATTCTGTTGTCAGTGATTATTTATGGAGCAGTTAGAATGTTGGCATATATTGGCAGAAACCAGACCTCAGATGTGGCTGTTGAACCTAATGTGTGCAGTTTTTCTGGTCAGTCTTGGCTTCTTTGGAGAACTCATGGGTCATGAGGGAGTTGTGGAGCCCTTGCACATAGTGAATCACGGAGGATTTGGCCCCAAGGCCATATAGAGCAAACTTCAGATGAGGTAAACAAATACCTGAAATGAGTATGGGGATGTCTTTGTTATGAGAGGTCAGAGTACACCACTGGAGTGACCCAAACTACATGTGCATGAGCTACTATCCATACACAAATAGTGCAGTGACCCAGAATAGTCTCTAATAAGCAAGTGCCACTGAGTGTAAACTCAACAGGAAGGCTACATCCTGATGCTACATGGTTACATTTTCAAGCTGATGCTGAATGCAATTACATCCCATTCCTTTTCTTGAAAACTGTTTGTTTTGAGCAAGGGATCAGTCTTGCATGCTGCTTCAGTTTCCAAGTTGCGCTATTTACTCTAGCACGGCCTGGAAATCACAACATGAAGCTATTGAAGAACAGTGGGAAATGCAATATTGCTGGTGATGCTCTTCCAGGGAAGTAAAATGCAAAGTGTAATCAAACAGAACAAACTGTCAGATTAAGACTAGAGATTTTAAATTATTTTCATTTTAACTAATCTGGGTTGTTTATTAGCTGAATAGTAAGATTATGTCTCTCTTTGTATGATTTTTACCTTCACCACTGCTTGGATTTTATCAGTTAGGTATTTTTAGAACTGCAAAAATCTCACATCACTCCTTCACCTATTGGAAGCCACATCAGAACATAGTATTCTAGGATTTAATGTTCCAATTTAAATATGAGCTGCTTTTCCATTCCTAGGTTGTACTTGGTCTTGCCTGATGGTGCTGTGCCAACGAGCTGGCAGCCAGAAGGAAGAGATTTGATGCTTGCTTCTGCTCTTGTCTGGGAGTGATGCACAGCAGGGAACATGAGAGGGGTCAGGAGCTGGAAGCTGGACCTTTCCTTGTTTTGTTATCTCTACAAATGCTTATGGAATGTAAAGGATGTGTATGGGGCCAATGCACTCAGCCTGCACTGGTGTCTGTTATGGCCTGAGAAGAAAGGCAGAGAGGTGTTAAACTCATGATGCCTGCTCTTGAATTCAGAACTGGAAGACAAATATCCCACTCATAGAGGCAAAGTGAACACACATGGGCAGGGTTGCATCACTCTCCCACATTAGGCCTACAGGAGATAGCCCAGGTCTGATTTGCCCCTGCTGTTTTAACACTGTTTAACAATGACCTGAGCTACCAATACTGCCATGACTTTGGCCAAAGCCCCTTGTGAATAATTCTGCTTAATTGTGGATGAATGTCTGCAGCTGAAGCCTACTACCCACAATGATAGGATTACATTTAAATTCCTCAAGTTATACCTATAGTTATATGCTTTGACTTTGGAGGGGATAACCTCTATTATTCCTTTACAGCATGACCTGGGATTCTGAATTCCTTAGGCATCAGAGAGCATCTGTCCAGAACCCCAGAGGCCATACCAGTTCCAGTGTGGTTCAGAACCCATCATCTGAATCTCATGTCAGCAAAACCTCCCCAAGGGGGGAAACTGTTCTACCTGAAAAATCAGTAATTGCAACTGGAGACAGTGCCAAATAGATTTTTCTTTTCCATTGGGCTGATTTCTGGGAATAAAGCCAACTGGAAGACTGCTAGAAGAAAATCTTCCTAACCGATCATATTTGCAATCAATTTTTATGCCAGATGTTGCCTCAGAAAATATGAAAGTCAGCAGACAGTAGTTCTAGTATGCAGCTCTAAAAGGGCTGATTTTTATATAAAGAAAAGAAAATTAAGATTTCCTGCTTTTTGAGGTGTACAGAGTCTGTATGTAGCCAAACAATGCAAAGTCATGTGGAAAGAACAGGTGGGAATCCAAGAAGTTAACAAATGTCCTGTAACAAAAACCTACTGTGTAATAGAAAGACTTCTACAGCTTCCTTTAATTTTGAAGAATTAGTCAAGAGAGGCCTGACTTTCTTAATTTAATTTTTAGAGCTGACAGAGGAGAAGCTGAGAGTAAATTGGGCTACTTTTTGGGCAATCATGGAACACAAAGTTGTTGGAGAGAAGGAAGGGTTGAGAACAATGGGTGTTAGACAGGAACAGGTTCAGTTCTCTGCTTGTTACTTTTTTACTAAGCAAATGGTATGAGTTGGTATCTGTGGGATCTGTACCACCCTCTTCCATCTGTGAAGAGGAATAATAGCATCTTCCCTAAGCAGTGCATAGTCAATGTGATAATGAAGCCATATATTAAATATATTAGATAAACTTGGAAGTGGGAGGATTTTAAGATGGTTGGAAGGTAACTTAAATTGCTTACAGGATTTTATGGTGAAGAAGGTCTCATCCTTCATCCTCTTTGATGCCCTTTACCTCTTTACTGTAACACATAAGCAGTGGTGCAGCTACTGTATCATTGGACATACTAAAGGGGGTGGGATGGATAGTTTACCATAACAGTTTTCTAGAATTGGTGCTTCCTATACATGTGTACGTAGGTCAGGTCCTGCAGATTCTCTCCTTGAACTAACAGGCTCACTATACTCAGTGATTTGGGTTTTGCTCTATAATTTTTTTCTTCCAACTTTCATGCTTTTTAGCACAGTGTAGGGATGAGATTTATGAGATGGTGCTAGTACAGGTCCCTGGCACAGAAGAGCACCACAGTGAGAAACCTGTGCAGGATGGCTGCTGTACAGTGGCACTGTGTCCAGGCAAATTGTTCTGGGATTTAGAGAGCCTTTCTCTAGGACATGGGGTAGGTGCTGATTGTAGGTACAGAAAGCAAATGTGATCTTCTGGTTTCTTGGGTAAAATGTCTCTGCTAGGAAGGGACTACACCACTGGTTTGCAAGGTTCTGAGGAGACCCTGTGCAGAGCACTGTGTTATTTCAGTGTTGGAAAATCCTGCAGGCAAGACTCTGGTGTTAAAAAAGATTAAATTATGTTTGAGACAGCAGGGCTAGTTAGAATGATAGCAAACCAGTAAGCTAGCCTTAGGACAGGGCACTAAAAGTGCTTCTATCTTTGAGCCTGTAAAATGAAATTTGAGTCAGGATGTGGCAGACCTTTAAAAATATGCAAAGGACCAGGCAATTTTCTCAGCCAGTGCCTTTTATGTATCCTGCATTTTGCTGTGCTAACCCAGGGGCATGTCACAGTCACCCTCAGAAATGCAGACTCCGAAGAAACCATTCCTGTGAAAACCAGCGTGGTTTGGTTGTTGACTTCAACCATAGCAAGACCTACAGGCAACTCCCTTTTCCTTGCTCTGAACATTTAGCCCTTAAGTGAAGTGGAATTAATACCATTGTGCTGTGTGGCTTGAAACTAGCACAACTGGAGCAGAAGTCAATTTGCTGTATTTGAAAGAAAATTAATTAAGGCCTTGTTTGTTTCCCTCAGAGAAAAGCTCTGGGTAGTTTCCAGGAGATGATTTTTTTTTTTTTTTTTTAGCTTCTCTGGTACAGGCCTATATGTACAGAACAAATGTAGTGCAGCTTCAAGACCCAAATCCCTATAAAATCCAGGTTGTGAGCTGAGCCTTCTGGCTCCCACGACAGCATGACAGCCCTGGTGAGTGCTCTGCAACTGTATACTGCATTTCAAGTCACAGAAAGAAAAGATCTCTTAATGCAGTGCATGTTTGTGGTACTCCAAGAAGGGAAATGTCATGGCACGGATGATGCTTATAGCCAAGTTTAGCCTTACCTGTTCTTCATCAGCAGACTGTGAACTCAAGTGCCCTGGCAAGGAAAAGGGTGGATGGTGTGCCAAGATTTCTCTTTTATTCTTGTTTTTCCCATGTTGCTTTAATAGTCTTTTGGAGATGAGCTGTTCTATTTACATCTACTCTGAATATGAATAATGAATAATGTCCTGCTAAACGCAAAAAAATATGTGTGGGTTCCAGTTTATGATACTGGAAGTGTAATTGAGGACTAACAGACCAGGAGATGTGTGCAGAAGGAAATGGGGAAAACAAAAGTCAAACAAGAGATATAATCTATGGGAGGCTAATAGGCTGTGAGGATTTTGAAAGCACTTAAAAACTGATTTACTCCTGCACAAATCCCATTTCAAACAAGTTGCCAATGAATAAGTCACAGAGGTGTTACCATCAAGAAGCCAAAGGAACAAGAGTGTGGCTGTCATGTATGCCCAACTGGAGGTGCTGTTTGCTAGATTGAGACCTGGCATGCTGGCAGCTCCAAGAAACAAAAGGCATCTCTGGTGTGATGCCAGCTACCTGCTTTCCCACTGGAATCTGGATGTGGTGGGTTGTTGGAAATAGAAAAATGTGAGTAGCTCTCCTGCATCTTAGCAGTAAGAGCTCTCTCTGAGAAAAAAGGGGTTTTGAGAGAGTCTTCTGAAGCCAAAAAGTCTTTGATGACTGAGCTGGGAGCTCAGGGTGTCTGTAGCAGCCTGTCCTTAGAGTGAAGCTGTCTTAGTCTTTTGGTCTGCTGGCTGGCAGCAATGTGGAGGAGAGAACAAATGGCATGGAGCAGGTGCAGCACTCCCTCTTTGTCTGCAGGGGCACACAGCGCTGGGGACAAGGTCACATAGGATGGTAACATTACTCAAGGCTCATGGCCAAGGATAGATTGTGTGACAGCCTGAAGTAACATTATCTCTTAGACTGTTTTTTTTTTTTCCTCTGATAGTGCTTAGACTGTCATGAGACCTCCTTTTCTAGCTGAGCACTACCATCAGAAATCATATTTTATCAGTGGCTTCTCTCAGAAGTGAAATTATCTTGAAATTGGTGCCATGTTAGATATCTGGCACCTGATCAGAGTTCAATAACTTTTGAAGTCGTATTGGGTTTGCATGGCCAAGCTTTGGTAGCAGTGGGGAGGGATACAGGGGTGGCTTCTGTCAGAAGCTGCTAAAAGCTTTCTCCATGTCCAGCAGAGCCAATCCCTGGTGGCTCCACAGACCTCAGATGTGCCTCTGATTAAGGCTAACCACGAGTTAGAAATGGTGGTAATTCCTGTCCTCAGAGGACTGCACCCTGTGGAAGAGTGACCCACACTGCAGCAGTCTGAGAAGGACTGTTGTCTGTGGGATGGACTCAGGTTGCAGCAGAGAGCTGTTGCTTGTGAAATGGACTCAAGCTGGAGAAGTCCATGGAGAGCTGTCTCCTGTGGGAGGGACCCACAGTGGAACAGGGGAAGGACTCCTCTCCCTGAGCACCGTGAGGAGCCATGGGTGATGAACTGACTGCAACCCCCATTCCCTGTCTTCCTGCACTGCTGGGGGAGAAAGTAGAGCTCAGGAAGGAGGGAAGGGTGGAGGGAAGGTGTTTCAAAGGTTTTATTTTACTTCTTACTATCCTGCTCTAATTGTTTTACTAATACATTCAATCAATATCTCTAATTCTATCCTGGTTTTGCCCATGATGGTATTTGATTAGTGATCTCTCCTGGTCCTTATCACAACTCATAAACCCTTTGTTATATTTTCTCTCTTCTGTCCAGCTGCAGAGGGGAGTGACAGAGGGGCTTTGGCAGATGCCTGAAACCCAGCGAGCATAAGCCTACTACAGAAGTCCACCATGGGAGGGAAGGAATGGGCAGATGTGTGCAGGAGGGTAAGAAACACCATTTGTTTTCACAAGGTTGTGAAAGGCTTTTGGCAGTTTGAATGGCAGGGTACAAATTTCAAGTCTGGGATTAAAAATGTGTTTCTTTTATCTTATTAATCCAGTGGCAGATCTGGATCCAGAGGGCAGCCACTGTCTTTGTGGGGTCTGTCAAGTTGTGCAGAACAGTGTGCATTTGCATCACTAGGAGAGATGTTTTATATTGTTGTAAAACATGTCCTCTCCAGCCCAGCTTCCACTGCCATCCCACTGCTGCAGGTTTGCCCAAAGAATCAGGGCCAGAGGTGGTGTGGGGTGTCTCACTGCCCCCATGTATAGGCTGCCCTCTTCCCCAGCCCTGTGCTACTGAGTCTGACCAAATCCCATTGGTGTCTCTGCCAGAAAGGAGTGTATTGATGGACTAAGACTTATGTGATAGTAAAGCTCCTCCTGTGGAGTAAAAGCAACATCCATAACCATTGGATAAGAAATTAATCGTTTAATCAGATGGAGCCACACAAAATAAGCATGCTTTGACCTTCTGGTGGAGTTTGGCAGCCTTTATGCTTTAAAATTTCTATTACTGAAAGTGAACTGTTTCAATGAATTATTTATTTTCATCTCCATTCAAGTAACCTGAAAGTGAACATTAGGAAAATAGTACCAAAATACCTGGGTTGAGACCCTAAGCTTTGTGCTTTAGGGACAGGTGCTCTGATGGTGGCAGCTCCTGACCTTCCTTTATTGACACATGTAATAAAGAGAAAATGTTTCACCTCCTTCTTCAGAACCTGGAGCCTGAAAAGATTGGAACCAGTCAGTCACAGGCATTTGCCTGGAAGAGAGTTGTAACTGTTTTGGGGGCATTTACTTCCTCTGAAACACCGGCAGTTGGCTATTGCTGGTAACAGGATGTTGGATTAGACTGGCTGGTGGTCTAATGCAGTGTGGCAAATCCAAGGAAAAGGCATTAGTTAATATCCGTGTTATACTTTTGACATTTAAGATGGTCTGTAAATGCTGATTTCTGTGATTCCCCTGATGAACAAAAAAATAACCACAGCCAAAGCAGTGTATCTGAGACATCAAAGGAAGAATATAGTGTTTTTATTATGGCTTGGTACAGTTATAAGGAGAAATATGTTCAAATGAAAATTATTGAAACCAAGTATAGCACAGAAATAAAAGGATATCTAAATGTTTAAAAGAGTTGCACTGGTTGAAGCCAAAAATGTGATGAATCAGCCCCTAGTGAGAGATCATTTTAGTGAGAATTTGCCAGGAATTGCACCTTTCTCTGTGCATTAATGCCATGAGCAGAGGGAGCACTGTGGCAGCTTCCTCACAGCTCTTTTATTTCAGAGGTACAAAGGTTTCTGAACTTTTCCTTCAAGCCCAGGATAGCTGCACTAATTGATCAAAGCACAGCAAAACACAGAACAATATTTTCCCTCCATGCCTTCTACCTTTGCACCTGAGATTTCACAAAAAGAACAGCTGTGTGAATCAGGAGGCTTGTGTGCAGTTCTACCTCCCACTCTTCCTTCCTGCCTTTAAGCATGTTTTCTGGATGATGATGTCATTTTTCCTGCTGTTTGGTGTTGCAGTGCTTACAAGGGGAATATTTATAGGGAATGTTTTGTGATGTATCGTATTCATCTCCTACATCTGATGAAATGATGCTAAACCATTGGCAAGCTATAGCCTGTTAAGGTTTTTGCTATGAATGATCACTGTATTATTGCAGAAAAATAAGTAAACTTCCCTTCACCTTTCCAGAAGAACTACATACAGTTCCTTCCCCATATGAGGGAGAACACCTCACACAGCAAAATACAGATAATGTAGGAGATCCATAGAAGGTAGGTGTTAACTCAATAGAAATAGGAAATAGAAAATAGAAATAGAAAAGCAATAGAAAGGAAAGCAAAGCAAGGAATCCTTCCTTCATTCCCTGAAGACACTTTTGGATACAAGAGTGTTGTCTTGGGAGAGGCCGTAAAAAGCAGATGAAGAGACGGGGTGGCAAGAAGGTATAAGCAGCCTCCTGCACCTGTATGCACTAAACCCCTGTGAGCATGAGTGTGACCTCCTGCAACAGCCCAGCCTTGTGCCTTTCAGCCAGCGGTCGGGGTCGGCTGGTGCTGCACACAGGATGGGCCCAGCCGTGGCTTGTGCTACCACAGCCGTCCCCAGCAGAGTGCCGGAGAGTGTGCCAGCAGGTGAGCTGGTGGGACAGGGCAAGGATCGGGCTGGCAGGGAAGCTGCAAGAGCATTGGCTTTTGTCTCCGCACTGCCCGAGCTCTGGGGTGCCTCCGCAGCCGCGACCAAGGCGAAAGGGGCACCCTCACCGTGCGCTGCCCCGCGGCCCGCCGAGGAGGAGCTGGCAGCGAAGGAAACGGCGGGGCAGTGCAACACCGCTCTCCCCTGCTGCTGCGGAGCCGCGGCTGCTCCGGCACAGAGCGGCAGAAGGCGGGACAGGCCTCCAGCTCCGCGGCGCCGGGCCGAGAGCGAGCGCCACGTGTCGGTGTCGGCGGCGGCGGCGCCGCCCGCCACAGGCCCACAGGCCCACAGCCCCGCCGCGCTCCCGCCGCTGGCCGCGCCCGCCGGGCCCGGGCCCGGGCCGCGCTCCGCGCTCCGCCCCCGCGGGCCGCGCCGCAGCGCCCCCCTGCGGCCGCGCCCCTTCGCGCGGCCCCTTTAAGGGCTGCCCGCCCCGCCCCGCCCCGCCCCGCGCGCCGCCGGGCCCAGCTCGCGGGGCGGGGCGGGGCCTGGCGCGCGGCGGCGGCCGGGGCGTAGGGCGGGCGAGACGCCGGGGCGGCCGGGGCGCGCGGCCGCGACCTGCAGCGCCTGCGGCACCGCCGCCCCCAGCCCGCCCGCCGCTGCCGCCCGCCCGGTGAGCACCCGCCGCTGCCTCTGCTACTGCTGCTAGTGCTGCCGCCGCCGCCGCCGCCGCCGCCGCGGGGGGAGGGCGCGCAGGCGAGGGGCCGCCGGGGCGCGGGGCGGGGGCGGCGGGTTGGTTGCGGCGGGGCGCGGAGCCGAGCCCGCCGGCGGGAGCGGGGAGCGGGGAGCGGGGAGTGGGGAGCGGGGAGCGGTGCTGGGCGCGGGCCGGGCGGCGGGGCCGGGAGCCGGAAGGTGCCGGCAGCGCTGCCCCGGGCGGCCCCCGCGGGGAGCGAGGGGAGCCCTGCCCCGGCGCGGGGCTCGCGGGGCTCGGGGCTGCGGCGGGAGCCCTTCCCCGCCCGGCCGCCTCCCTTACATAATGTCACCTGTGGTACCTGCGGCTCCCTCGTGTCACAGCGGCGGGTGGTCGGTGGTGACGGCAGAGCTGGGCTTTCTCTGAGGTCAGCGGTCTTAAAGTGTGTGTGTGTGTATTTGGGCGTGAGGATTCGCTTGGTGTGGGATGAACCTCTAGGATTTAAAGCCCATAAGTAACAGCGGATAAGCGTTCACGGCCGCCTTTTCTTTTTCCTTTCGTAGAGCTTTTGGGTGCGTAGGGAGACACAGGGAAAGTGGTTTCTGAGATGAAGGTGGTAGTGGAAGCACCGCTGCGGACAATTCAACGTGCGAAACTTTGTGTTTGTTAGGTTTTCATCTTTGCTTTCTTCTGTACGGTGCCTTAACACTGCCCAGAGGTCAGAGCTTCCCCAGCAGCTGCCTTTACACGTGTGCTGTGCTTAGGCTGAGCCTCTACGGGTGCGTGTAACAAATCTATCGTAAATCCCCTGTGGAAGAGCTGGAACTCAAAAATAGCCGTGCTAGGCTTCTCAGAACTGACAAGCAATAGCTGTTCTAAGTATCCCTAAAATTGGGTAAAGGGTGAAAAAAATACCATAATAAATTTTTCTTATTTCTAATATAATAATGGAAATAGTGACACAGTTTTTCAACTTTGTATTGTTCTTTTAAATAAATTAATGCAAATACAGTAGTTTCACGTGGGTGTATTCTCAAGGGGGTTACGTTATTGCGGGGAATGGACGTGATCTCAGTGTAGTTACAGTAACACAGATTTTGTTGAGTGGAAGGGCATGAGAGGAAGTAAATATATAAATCAGAAATATCCTGAAGTAGTCAAGAGCTAAACTGAGCCGATGGGCAGAAAGGATCTTGCACTTGTCTGTTTGCGCTTCCTTGTGGCTTTTTGTGCGTGTTCCCATAAAAGCTATTATGTAATGGTGCTTCTCTTGGCAGGAATCTATTGTCACCGTAATTCCTGAGGTTTCTGGAGCAGTGCAGCTTGTTCAGAAGAGTTGTGGTCAGGACAATGGGAAGAAAAGTTCTTAAGAGGAGGTTTTAACCTCTTTAATTTTTCATGCAGTAGGACTAAGCTCAAGACATCTGTATCTTTTCCAGAGTATCTTTACCGTCCTCTGTTGTTCAGCCTGTCTTTCTCTCCTCCTAGGCTGCGCTATAGCTGTTAGGCACCAGCTTTTGCTTACATTTGCATCAGAGCTGGGAAACTATTGACTCTCTCCTTTAATAATATTTGTTATACTTCTCTTTTTAGTATTTTTTTTTTTCTTTTCCCCTCTGAACAGATGCAAAAGTGATATAGTTAGAGCACTTCACCTTTGCTTAGACAAGAAAAAAAACTTGAGATAATGGAGAAAGGGCACTCTCCCACTTCTCATCTCTAGTTTGAACTTGTCTGTATACATCAAAGGGAGGCAAAACGCCTAAGCAAGGAAGGAATTTACATATGAAATCCCAGTGCTCTAAGGATTGGTGCTCTCTGTGGTGTCTATAGTTTATCGGTGATTTCATCCACCTTCTCTTCAGGTGTTTACCATAGATCTCTTTGCAAGTCTTCCTCCTCCTTTTCATGACATACGATTTTTTGGGGTATATTTTGATGCAGAGAGAATAATTATTTCTAGTAGTGTAATCTTGTGGCCAGTTGTGGCACTGGCAGCTTTTCAGATCATACTTCTGTCTTTGTAACTTTCGTGTTGTTTCTGGTAGTAATTCTCTAAACAAAACTTTGAGAGAAACTACTTTTCATTTTCTTGTTTGCAGTTTCATCTTCCCTCTTACATTGGCTTGTCATGTTATTTAAATGAGTGTTTTATGGACCACTAGAAAAGACAGTACCATCTGAAAATAGGAAAGCATGTTTCTTTAAGGGCCACTCAGTGAAGGTTGTGCTTGAAAGATCTGCAACTTAATCTAACTAGATTTTAAAATTGAAAGTCATTGTAGAGCAAAGTAGCACGTGGTAAGGGAGCCGTAACCTCCTCTTAGAAAAGTTTTTGTCAAAACCCTGGTGCCCCCATATCCTCTTCAAAGGCAGGTGACTCTGAAGTCATCTGGACTTCATGGGTCTGGGAAAGTACTGATCTTGAGGCAGAAGTTTCCCGGCCACGAGTGTAGCAGAAACTTGGGCTCTGTCCTCCCCTCTCTCTGCTTGTCAGGCAAATTGACCACCTGTAGACTTTGAGGAGGACCCAGTGTCCTTGAGTTGTGCAGTGCTCCATTGCTGCTGAAACAGTTTCCACGCAGTTATCAGCAGTTTATATTTAGTGCAGTGTGTGAAGGTGGACTGAAATGGCTGTGTGAGCACAGCTGCCTGGGCAGTCAGCAAGTTTGGTAACTGAAGTCACTAAATGTGTGTCCTGCCTGGAGTGTAGTGGTTTTGATGGAATTCATTCTGTCTTGGGGACATAGTTGTTTTCTGCTACTTTGCTCCTGCTTCAAGAATTGTTACAACTCTCAGCAAGAGCAGCCTGCCATGGTCTTAACCTCAGCTGTGCGTTGTCATAACCGTAGATTTGGGTTTCTGTGACTGTTCCTGTTGCATCACTTCTTCTTTTTATCGGTGTACTTGCTCACACCACAGCCATCTACTGCAGTACTGCCCAAATACGCCTCCTGCTTGTTCTGCTTTTGGCAGCAAATGGAGGTAAGTTGCTGGCTTCTTTCGGTCCAGGAAGGTTGGACGCTGTGCTCAGTGTCTGTGTCAGGCCACTGCTGTTGTATTTTTTTTTTCCCCTTTTGAAAGTTGCATCTCTTTTTGCTTGCCTGAGATACTTCCAGAGAATCCCATTATCTGCGAATAACTGCATGAAAGGACAGTAACTTGGAAGCCTTGCTGCAGTTTCCTGGACTGTGTCCTTTTGTGCACTCTGCTTGGCACAGGGACTCCCTGTAGCTCCTCTGCCCTCTGAGCCACTTGTCGGCTGCTGTAACCAGCTGATCCCAGCTGATCAGGCTTAGCTAGGAGAGGCATCTTTCACTGGCAGGGCTGGTCCCACAACCTGTTTGCCTGAAAGACTGGGAAGGAGAGGCATCTGGGATTGAATTCTGCTTTAGGAATATCTAAATAGAAACATGAAGGCATTTCCTAGAACAGGGAAGAGGAAAAATTAACCCATACATAGCAAAGGTATTGTGGTATTACTTACAGTAGATTTTCTTTTGCCAAAATACAGTAGTCTGTAATTATATTTATCTGGTTGTCATGACAAGTGTCATATCCTTAAAAATGCCTTCATACATATTTAATTTCTTGTTGTGAAGTTACTCTGGGTACAAATAGAATTATTTCAGGTGTAACAATTTAACCTCCAGCACAGAGTGTAGTAGTTGGGAAGAGTTAGATGTCTTCAGTGAAGCACTCTGTCTTTTTAAGCTCATCTGTGTAATTCATCTGGCTTTGCTGGTCTGTAGTTATAGAGACGGTACTTTCCCTGACTCTGCTAGAAGTCTTGTTTATGCAGCTGCAAAGATTGATTTTAAGTTTAATCAGTAGAAATACTTCCTATAAATGTCAGGAAGTGAGCTTTTGTGTGTACCAGAAAAAGTTTTCATCTGCCATTCGTATGCTGACTGTTTTGTTACTGAGCAGTGGCAGCTCCTGCTCTCTCACAGGAAGCTTAGTGCTCTCACATGGCTTACAGCATGATGCAGTCTGTAAAGTCTGATTTCAGACTAAGCATAGCGATGCTAATAAGAGACCAGTAAAAGCCCGGCCTGTTGTTTACTTGTTTATTTACTTATTTTAAAGATTTGTGTGTGGTACTTCAAGACAGTTTTTTGAGGAAGCTCACATTGATGAGCTCGCAGGACCAGGAGTTAGAAGTGTAAAACCCCTCCTTCTTTCCCACTGTCTCAGTTGTCCCCCCAGCTTCTGTCTTTCCCTGTGTGTTGGACAGTGGGCATGCTCCAAAAGCAGAGTGTACATGGAGAACTCTCTGCAGCACAAAAGATCTCTCTGTCTCATATCGCTTTGGTGATTCCCTGAGGGGAACTGCTCTCCTGGCAACCAGCCCACCAGCAGTAAATTGGCTTCCTGGTATAAGTGAGTGTTGAGTGGAACAGGTTGGTCATCACTGCTGCGGTAACCTTGTGACAAGGCAAAGTACAGCTTTTGGAGCTGGTTGAGCAGAGTCAAGGGAAATTGGCCACTGGAATCACTTTTATGTGGTAAATAAAACACCATGTTATATCTGTGCTATAGGATGGAATGGCTTTCATTCTCACAGTGTACACTTGCCATAGGAGCAACTTCCTTGTAGGCCATTGAACTTTGCAGGGCTGAAATGTGCACTGTTTTAATCTCATGCTCAGAAATGAACCAACTTCAATACTGTGTCTCTGTTCATAGCTCCCTTAGCTTATACTTCAGAAGTGCCAGGACCATTTGGAAAACTTCAAAGCCATTTACTTTTTACTCAACTAAATTTTCCTCACAGTTTATAATATTGCTGTGTTCACTGCTGCTCCTGTTTTTTCCTTGCATTGATTTAATGGGATTTTATAATAAAACGAGTGGGAATTGCAAGAATTTCTGATCAGAACCAAGTTTGCAGCTTGTTGGGAATGAAGATAGAAAAGAAGTTGTGCTTGTATGTTGGATCTGTTTCTGCAGGATATATAGGGGTGCATAAGTTTTGAGAGGGAAACCCTGCTGATAAATGGGTCTTTAAAAAATGACCGAGCAAACCAAAACCAAACACCCTTCCCAGCCCCTCAATTTTTGTAAGCGAGCTTGAGAACAATGTTCTTGCTTTGATATAAAAATTTAAATTTTTCAATAGCTAGGCTTGTAATGAGATTTCTAACAGTAGCTTTTAAAGGCTGCTTGCTTTGAAAAGAGCTGTAGTTTGTATGTGAAGTGTTAGACCTATAGATTAGTCAAATGTTTGGTTTGTTGACCTATTTAGGCTCTTTGGGTTTGCTTTTCTCCATAAATAACTTCATAAAAGTCTTGAAGGACAATATATTAGAGTAGCCCACACTAATACAGTTTTACTGGGGGCTATGCCAGAATCCCCTTTGGGTATTGCAGCCCATTTGTGCTGACCACTCTCAAAAGGCATTTTATTTGTTAGACCTAGTAAGGTGCTCTAATGTTAATTAAAACACCTCCCCCCCCACCCCTCCTTTAAAGGAAAGAATGCATTCTGGGTGTGTGTTCCTCTCTAATGAGTCGAGAGCCAGCTGATGTGCAGTGAAGACAACAGTAATTTATCATTCTCTGCTGTGTATGGATTCATTATATTTGAAAGAGAGACAGACAGAGACTGCCTCTAAAATACCCTGTATACGTTATCCTTTGGTGTTGGTACTGAGGAGAATCTCTTCTGTGCCAAAACACCAGCCTGGGAGGGTGATTGACATATCTGCTGTTCAAGAGAAGTGTCAAAATTGCAGAGCATTGCTCAGAGGGTATGAAAGCTTCACTTCTCCATCTGCTGCCGCATATGCCACTGGCAGCCAGTGGCCATATGTGCGATCATCCTGAAAGCTTTAAAGCCAGCTTCTCTCTGAGGGCCCCTCACTCCTTTTCAAAGCCCAAAAAGGGCATGCTGCTTGCTTCAGGAAAGGGAGGGTCCTGTTTTCCCCTTAGGAAAATCGAGCAGTAGGTCTTTATAAGCTAAAGCACTATTGCAAAGAGCTGTGTGCTCCTGAAATGCTGCGGATTCATTCTGTGATGTGCAACAAATTGTGCTTGGAGACTCGTTGCAAGCTTTGTCCTGGTACACAGACTACAAAACCATACAAACTTACTAACTGAGATTAATTGAAAATAATTTCATGGGTATGGGGAGCAAGGTTGTGAGATCGGGGTTTGTGTCTTTTTGTAAGTGCATCAGAGATGCAAAGAGCAGTTTGCTAGGTTTGCTTTTAATTTCATTAGCTGTGAGAACCTTCATCTTGAGTTTTCTGTGGTTTCCTCTCTTGCAGAGAGCTTGCACACTTCTGCGACTTAAAAAGCTGACATTTAAATGTGACAATGAAAAGTTTAGCAACAAAGGAGATCTCTAAGCAGGCTAGACAAAAATTCCTTTCAGCTGCCTGGCTTTTGCTCTCACTTGGATGACCAGTTTTCCCAGTTCTCAGTTTGTACTTTCCAAAGTGGAGAAGGTTGCCTTATTAATAACCATCTTTTTAAGTATTGGAATTTTAAGTAGTAATGCTGAAAAAAAGGGGTGTATATGGTGATGAGATAATAAAACATACCTGTGAATTTTGGCACTGTAGAAATAAATTTCTCTTATGCTTATCTGGGAAGTATGCAGTGTTTGCAGTCACTGAAAGTGCATGTGGGTATCTGATGGCTGGACTTGATGCAGTTTTAATAAGTGTATTTTGGGTAACTTTTGGGAAGTTTCCGTCCTGCTGAAAAAAACCCAGAACATCAAACAAGCTTGAGTGCTGCTGAAAAATGTTTTTGGTAACACTCTGCTACAGTTGAAACTGTTCTCCTCTTATCCTTGAGATTTAAATGGAATGTGTAAGCATAGTTTGCATATTCTTTGATTTTGACTAACTTGTGCAGTATGTCTCAGACTCAGATCTGAATTTTGTGAGTAACATCTGTACCTGAAGCATAGCTGTGTGCCCGTATGGTAAAAACACAATAGAGCTGCTTCTACCCCTCAAGCCTCCTGCTCTTTTATGTGACACAGTGCCATTCTTAGTACTTACAGGGCTAATGCCTACATTTTTTGTGCTGTTCTAGGTGTGTGAATCAACCTGTCGTCACTGAATAGTCAGCTTAATCTTGCTTACTTGACAACCATTGTATGCCAGCCTGTGTCAATACCAGGTAAGATGAAAGCTGATTCTGTTACTTTGTTTTTTGTGAATTTTTTGCTTTTAAAACCTGCCTTTTGTCCAAATGACTCAACTCTTCTGTAAACTGAAGGTTGAATGTGCTGCCTTCGGTGTTCTCTTCCTGCAGTGAGACCGCCACTTGTGTTAGCATCTCTAGCTTTTGAAACAGGAAGCATTCTAAAATGTTCTTAGGTTCTGACTCGTTTGTAGCCGTGCCTTAGCATTTTTCTTGACACCTCTGTTAACCCATTTTTTGTGGAGTTCAAGTACCACAAGCTCTCTTGTTTCCTTGTATTCTTCACTCCCTTACCACTCCGTGGCTTTGCTGTAGAAACTACTGAAGTCCTTCCTGCCGTCCAGAGTTAAGTATGCTTGATAAGTCACCTGCTATCTGACCTTTTCTCTTGAAAAAAAAGAGGTTTTGTTGGGATTTTTTTTCCCCCTACCTGCTCCTAAATGTTACCTCTGAAAACTTAGCACAGAAGGATCTTACTTGTGTATTGTATATATGATGTTTTAAACTATTGTATATTTATTGTAAAAAGCTGCCCAGATACATTTTTCAGAGAATTAAACATAAAGCTCATCCTTTTATCCCCCTTTAGAGAAGGGGTGTAGATTGCAGGGGGTGAAGTGGGGAGGAAATCCCTCTAATGCTTTCAACAAGGTTATTATCCAGTGCTCTAGGGGAGTCCTTGAGTAGACAAACTAATGTGAGCCTTTGTTCTGATGTCAATCAAGACAGGGATAATTCTTCTGACTACTGCCCTCTTCCCCTCAGAACCCTCTAGCACTGATAAGGCATTAAGCTCCTTTGCTACCTCTCTTTTTGCTGTTCCTGCCTCATGTCCTTGTTTTCTGATGTTCTTGTTTCTGCTGTCTTGAATGTGAAGTCTCGAGTTTTAAGAAGGCCTCATTCGGAATGTTTACTTAAATATTATGAGATTTTTTGTGTGCTCCTGGGTTTTACCTGTACACTTCAGATTAACTGATATCTTGGTGGCTGTGTGTGTATGTTTATTTTTTGAATCATTAAGTAAAAACCCAACTCTTTGTTGATGCAAGACACATTGGATTGAATGCAGTGGCATCTTTTGCTGTGTGTTGGGACATGTAACTGAAATTTAGAAGGTATTTTTCATTCTTTCTCTTCTTGGCCAAAGCAAACAAATGTTGTTTCTCAGATGCTTTTCAGGATTCCTTAAAAGATTAGCTTTTGATCCCTAGTCCAAAGAGCTCTGTAAGTTTTCTAGAGTGAATGTATGTGCAACCTAGGTAATGTTTTCGTTTATGCCAGTAATCTGCTCTCAGCCTAAACATAATCTGCACAGCATCAGAGATAAGCTTGAAACCTAAGCATATAGTGAAATATGACTCTGCCTGTGATGTAACACAAAAAATAGTGCCTCTCATCTCATTTTATTTGTGACAATGGGGAAAGGATGGTGGTGAAAATATGGTTGTGTCTAATGTGAAATGCTTACATCAGACAGAGCTGCATTTAAAATGTCAGAGCTGTTTAAAAAATGTCACACAGATGAAGAAGAGGAGGGGGGAAGAAGTGTTTGGAGTCAGCCTCCTTAGCCTTTCCTTGGCAGTAAGAAGCTGATGAGAAGCTCATCCTTGTACTCCTAAGAGCAGGTCTGCTACTACAGCAGTGCAGTTAGTGATAGTGGACTCTCTGAGGATCAGTGGTGGCAATCCTCCATGGATAATCTGGCCTGGGTCTGGCTGGGCTGGCCTTCTGGTAAATTTGTAAGGGAGTTTGTGGTCTCTCACTAGGGGCTGCTCACTCCACAGGGAGGTTTGAGACCCTTTTTGGTATCAGTACAGAACAGAGGGATGGAAAGGATTTAGACAAGTTGAAGATCTTCCCTAGAAGACAGAGACTGCGTATGTGTGCACATACTGCTGCAATTCTCTCATATTTCATTTTGGTGGACTGTTTTTCCCTATGCAGAATTGGAGAAGTCCTGCAGTGGTGATGTAAAAATCTGATTTCTTCGCAAATTGCACAATTTTTGCCTATGTAGACATAGAATGTTTAGATAAGCTGAGCCCAGAAATGTGTGAAAAGGTAATGGGGCAGAGGGAGGAAGGCTCCATCAGAAGATGCTCACCTAAGGGCACTGACTTGAAGTGCTTTCTGCCAGTGACTGTGCACAGATACAGGGTGTACATTTCCAAGTAATCCAGCCTGGCTCCTTGATGCAAAGCAAATTAATTATTAGCTGTGGGAAAGGGTTTATCAGAACTTCTAAACAGTTTTGTTTTTTAAGGTTGATTCTGTTGAAAACATCCTGAAGAGACATCACTACCAGATAAGGTGCATTTTATTATGTATTA
Organism: Sitta carolinensis; assembly: GCA_032173965.1. NCBI lineage: Eukaryota > Metazoa > Chordata > Aves > Passeriformes > Sittidae > Sitta > Sitta carolinensis. Next base: position 11,137,269 of record JAVUNC010000006.1, on the reverse strand, counting down.
TTAGGTACAAATTATGGGCTAGCTGTAACTGCCTTTGCCTAGTGCTGTTAACCCAACAACTGTTAAATCCTAGGGAATGCTCGTTTTCAGTGTGTTTGGTTTTACAACCTGAAAATAAAACCTGGAAAGTATATGTGGTGTTGGTTTTGTCTTTTCTTTACCCTTGATTTGCATATGCAGGGAATTTCCTGCAAATGGGTGCCCTGTACTTAGTTATTCATATTCTATCACTTTTCAACATCCTGCTCATCTTTTGTGATTTGAACCAAAGTAAATTGGTCTCTATTACCTTAGTTGACATGGGCGCCTGTGCCCGGTGTTTTCCACCATCTTCAGCTGGGCAACTTACAGGGCGATGCACATGCTGCAGGCTTTCCAGGCATTGTTCCAGACAAGCCTTGCTGAATTTGAGTTATGTTGTGATAAGATTTATTTTTATTGTCTGATGTGCTTGGTGTCAAGCAACTGTACTTGCTAAAGCAAGCTGGTATTTTATAATCCTCTTGCGTTGTGCATTTAATTGCTGCGTAACTGATTCCTTCTGTGTCAAGCATACATTGATTTTGGGGTTTTTATGCCAGCATTGATTTTGGGGGGTTTTATACCATTTGTTTAACAGGCTCCCAGAACACAGGGAAATTTTTCACCCTCTTTCTACTTAAAGTAGTACTTGGAGCTGTTGAGAGGTATTATTCAACTTAGAAAACAGAGTGCTGTGTCTTAACAAGGGCTCGTGTATATCCTAAATGCTACAAAGATACAGCCAGGCACAGTCAAGATGCTCAGAGAAGTTAAAGGCAACACTTTCTTTCCTTTCAGAAGCCACACAGACTGTTCAATTTGTTTAATTCCCATAAGTGGTGAATTTTATAGGATGGATATGCTAACAGAGGGGGTTTTTTTTATCTTGCATGGAACAAAGATCAATATTAAATGTAAAATCAGTGAATTTTATTTACATGTTTTTTCCTCTGAGACTCACAATTACTTTAGTCTTTCTTGTCTGTGATGACTTCTTCTTGACTGTGGAGACAAAAATGTTATACATGATAATGGTAGAATTCCCTCTAAGTGTAGAAGGCAGCCTGTTTTTCAAATGGAAAAAATTAATTTGAATGTAGGTGAGGTTCAGGAAGACAGTGAGATATTTCAAGGAGGCTTTCTGAAGCTGGCTTAATTCTTTAGTATACTGGGATTATCCCATGAGTTCAGTACAGTTACTTCAGAGTTGCACCATGAAGGTGATAGCTGTTACATCCCCACCTGATGTTGGAAAGACTGTTGCAGAGAACCTCTCCCCTTTTGGCCAAGGGGAGTAAAACAAGACTTGCATTTAGAGTGTGTGGAATGCTTTGAGGAGTGTGCTGCTGTGCCTGCTAGCCAGGAATTGGATACTGAGAAAGGTGTTTGATTTGCACTGCCTGTGAGAACAAAGACTGATAGCTCTGGAGGCTGAAGCTCTATTAGTGTCTCAGGAAAAATACCCATGAGGTTAGGAAAGTTGGTTAGTGTAGGCAGTATTAATGCAAGCTTTGTATAGTGCCATGAATGTTGTGTAGCCTGGCTTCTCTGCGAGCTTCCTGCCTTTCAAAGCATCTGCAGGAAATGGCACAGTAAATGAGATGAGCTTGTTTTGATCACTTGTGGATTCTGGCACACCTGTATGTGTGCAATTTTTGAGGGTAGATCAGTTTCCTCAGTATACATCTTTAATCAAAGTGTAATCTACAGTGTGCTAGGCAGTGTTCCCAAGTGAGGACACACATCCCAGTCAAAGGCCAATACCACGTGATGGAGGAGGGAAAAAAAGGCAAGTAAAAATGTAACGAACTAAAACTGAAATAGCCTATTTCTTTTATGTGATGTTACTGTTAAGGTGTTGGTGATATGAGTACATTTGGGAAGACAAACCTTGCAATAATCTGCCAGTCTCCTGGTGCCGAGGAGCTAGTTCTTGGAATGCAATGACGTTCATTAGCTTCCTGTAAGGAAGAATTATAATTTGTTTTTTGTCTTTAGGCTGTGTTTGGCAAAATAAATTTTAGTTAAATTTAATCCAGTTTTAATACCACTTTTTATTGATATTAAAATCTTAAGTCCATTCATTGTCCGTGGCCTTTCTACGATGAAGACATTGCTGGGGTGAGCCTTGCACTTGGACAACTTGTCTGTGTTCTATAGGTAACTCTGTAGCAAAGGATGAACTTATTTCATGTCTTCTGGAAGAAGAGCTAAAATAGCTGAAGTACATAAACAAAAGCTTATTGAGTAAAAATTATATGTTTCCACAATTAATGGCTGTTTCCAGTATAATAGGGTGTAACGTGTGGCTGCTGCATGCCTGTGTGTGACTCCATTATGTTGTGGTTTTCCCAGTGTGGAAGGCTGTAAAGTTGCCAGGCTTTCAGCTGCAGGTGTAGGGCTGTCCCAGCCACACCTGGCACACAGGGAGGAGGTGACCTTGTAGGTGTGCAGGGCATGGGCAGCCGCAGGGAGGAAAAGTATTCAGGTGCTGCTGCTGATTTCTTTCTGCAGTAGCTCTGAGCTAGACCTTACCTCCTTTTGCTTCAAACAGGAGTGCTTCCTCACCAGACTTCACTGGGCAAGAAAGCTGAAATACCTGGCGTTCCAAAACCAAAAATCATGTTGCTCTGTGGTTTCTTAATGCCTCATGAGCAGAGTAGGTGAAGGGATTTGGTCAACTGGAAATTGCTATATTTGCAGAAGTTTCTCTATATTTCTTCATGCAAGATTATGAAAAAGTTTGGAAGGTGAAATGTTATCTTTACTTTTCAGATCATAGTGTGCTCATTGACACGTGGTTATTTTGATATACCACAGAATACATCTGGTCCTTTCAAATTTGAAGCCTTGGCTATGCTGCTGCTTTTCTTCTCAGTGCTACATAAGGCGATGAGCAACCAAGCTGTCCTGTTATCTAAAATTCAGACCTTGGCAGAGCAGCTCAGTGGCATTGCTTACACCTGAAACTTCTCTTAATTTGCAGGGAAAAAGCTTCCTTTAATTATTGGGTAGGTGACAAATACGGAGATCAAAGTGAGACTTTTGAGGCAAAGCTTGGCTTAGAAGTAATCGTGGCTCTTGTAATGAAGTTTCACGTTGGCACTACAGACAGAAGACAGACTTGGGAAAAGACAGTATAAAAGTCTTTTGTCTGTCCTATGATATGTTGGCCTTGTCCCCTTGACTTCCTTATCCTTGGCAGAGGGCAGGTGCCACATGCAGAGCAACTTCACCTGCTGTCATTTTCTGCAGTCCTGTGTGCTTCTGTTGAGCTAACACTCAACTGCTGGTCTGCTCTGACCTTTTCTTGGTAGGCTTCCACATGCAAAGGAATCACTGTCCAGCTCTGGTTTCAGGTGATCCTAAATAGATGGGCTGTCCTAAGTTTCACACAGGAAAACAATGGATTTTAGTTGCCTCCAGAAAATCTGCCTTTTCTGGAAGTTGTAACAAGTCTGCTGTGGTTTGACTACTGTTAGCCACAAGCAGAGTGAATCATACTAGACAAAAAAAAAAAAAGCCTAGGAGTGTTTGTTATGGAAGTCCATATTTAATCTCTCCCTGTAGCCTTTGGCTTGCTTAAAACTGTGCTACAACCTTTCTGATTTTCCAGACTATTGATTACCCTGTGTCTGAAAGCACATTTAATTATGTGATGCTTTTATGGGCAGTAGGTCTTCCATCTCACATGGAAGAAATGGAGAATACAGCTCCTGCTACAAATTGATTGTGAGTAATTTCTGGTGACGTTGAAAAACTTACATAACAATAACATAAACTGTGTGCAGAAGCCTAAGTTGCAGAAGGCTTTAGATTCAGAAGCCTGCTTTCAGCTTCCATAGATTTCTACACCATGAGTGCCCTGTTTCTGCTGCACTTTGGTGTGAAATGTATCCTTTTATAGTAGGATCATCAGTAAATGATGAAACATGTAAGAAAATGACACTTTGTTCTACGAACTCTTCATCAAAAGCTGGTTTTCATAAGCATAAAACTCCTGGTCCTAACATGAGACTTCTAGACAGCTCTCTCAGTAAATACTTAGCCTAGCAGTAGCTAAAATTCTGCTGCATCACCTCCTTTTGCCTTTGGCACTTTCTGGCTGTGGGGCTGTAAAGCCAGACACTTGCTGTCTGTGTCTCTTCAGTGCTGCGTTGCTTTTTCCACCTACTGCTTGGGAGGAGGCTGAAGAAGCCTTGCTGGCTCAGCAGTGGACTTGAACCCCACACAAGAGCTATATACCAGGGACACTGCTTTTTTGTCTTGCTGTAAGCAAATGCTTGGCTCTGCTGGAGACATGGATTATGGATTACTCTGCTTGTAAGGATGTTCATCTCTGGCTTTCTTCTTGAATTGCCTTCCGCAGCCAGAGAGCAAATACAAAGTGAGACGTATGGGTCAGGGCAGTAATATACTTGGGTTCACACTGGAGTGTTTTAGAGGGGTGGAGAGGGGAGGCTGGGGCATGTTGTGACATGAATGGATCTGGGAAGTAATGCTGCACTAGTTAATCTGGCCTGTCATTTTTCATTTTATTTACTCCTGGCGCTTTGATTTTCAGACTAGAGTTCTATATTGTGTGCTCTTTGTGGCTTAGATTGCTCAGCACTGCTGCAAAGTCCTTCTAATCCTTTTTGCTATCTGTCTCTTGCAACGAAAACTCAATTAACAGACTGAATACTTGAATTCCAGAGAGCAAGTGTGGATTCAGGCTTGGGAAGAATGAAGGACCAGCAAATATGGCAAGACCTTGTTGGAAAGGAGGGGCTCTTTCAGAGGTGAATTAACTTGTGTGCTCTATCTTGGCAGGTGTTGAAGGCCTTTGCTAGTGTCAGGGGTCTTACCTGACAGCTAAATGGTACCTACCAACAGGTGTTGGTAAAAAAATGACCTTACTGATCTGTTTGGGGTTTTTTGAAGAGACAGTGAGGATGCATTAAGATTCGTCCCTCTTGCCTTGTAACTTTGCTGCATGGCAGATCCATGTGTGGGGTAGCACTGCACAAGTAGAAGCTTTCTCAGCTGGCAAGGAAATGTTCTGCAAGATGTTAGGAACATTGCTGCTATGCTCTTGCCCTCAAGTTTCTTGAAGAAAGACGTGTTTCTGGGTGCTCTGATTGGAACCAACTGTGTTGGTTGCAATTCTGAGCAGTTCTCTTAAGAACTGAAGATTGCTCCACCATAGTGCTTGAGATGTGCTGTGCTAACCATGCTTAACCATCTTGCCAAATGCTGCAGAGCTCCAGAGTGTTAACTGTAGTCTCCTGGTGACAAAACTGGTCTTTCAGTGTTGCAGCTCTGACTTGGCTGTGGATAAACCAGGCTTACATTAGGACTAAGCAAAACTCCTATGTCAACATTCTCATCCTCCTCTTTCTGGCATCTTGACATGGAAAGTGCCCTGAGCTGATGTCTGAGTACAGTACCAGTTCCTTGGGAGGCCATATCTGGAGTGGGAATGCTGTGTCTGTAACAGGGAAAGGGGAACAGGCATTTTCCTCTTAACTTGGAAGGAATGATCTATTACTTTTGCTTTTAAATATGAATGAACTCATTCTCCTTACCTCAGTTACTGGCCATATGGTATTACTGGTAAAAGTAGCAGATGTTCTTCTGCTGTGTTTTGCTTTGGTACACAGATTCTCTTTGTTTTCTTTCTGTCCTGTCTGCAGTGGGCTGGGATACTGCTCATCTTGAGTGTATTAGGTTATTGCCCTGATTTTCTAAATGTTCATTTTGAGATAAGATGGAGGTGCATGAAATGTGGCTTGGGTAGTGGATCTGATGTGTGTATGTATAAAGGTGATAAAAACCCTGGTTTAGTATGTTCAGCTCAATAGTTTGTCTGTTTTACTGTTACTTGTGACCTTTGCACTTCGGTCTTCAAGATAAGAATGTGTTCTACCCCACCTTCTTTATGGTAGTTTTGTTTGGTTTTGCTAGCGAATGCAGTTTCTCTGCAAATCTGCATCACTTGTATCTCAGGGCATTGTTTTTCTAGTGGGAGAAGGACGATGTTTTTGCATGTGAGTAGTTGTTTTCTATGTTCTCCCTGCCAGTGTTTTTTGTCTTCTTATGTGCTCATGAGCCTCTGTTCCACTTTACTGTGGAAGAGTAGGCATATGGAGGTGAACTGCAGTCTGAGTTCCAGACAGACCATGCCATTTGGCAGTCTGGATGCAGGAGTTTGAGTACTCTAGCCATAAAGAGTTGTTCTCTGTTGTGTCTTTTGTTTGCATGGGGTATGAAGTACCTGACACAACACTCAAAACTTTAGTTCTTGGTGGTGAAGATAACTCAGATCTTCCTATTTCATGTATTCTTAGGAATGCTCATCTGAAAAGGGGCACGAGACTGCCATGGGGTTGTGTTGCCCTAAAGCAGTGCCAGTGGCTGGCTGAGCATGCTCTGCTGTGCTGACCTGTGTGAAATCTTTCACGCATGCAGCTGGAACAGGCATAGTTATGGACTGAGCCCTTCTGGTTGCTGCTTGTCTGGGCATAGTTGAAGGCAGCTTCTTCCTTCCCTTTTCTCTGTAAATCTAGCTGTTGTCAAAATTTATTTCTACTCCCTGTTCAGGAACCCTGCCTGCTGGTTTTCTTTGTACAGATAAGCACATCACTATGGACACATTTACTAAGAAGGTTATCAAACAAAGGAGAGTGTAGTGGTAGATTTTTTTAAGATTTCTAGAATAAGAAGGAGGATTTGCTGTTAATATCAAGGGAGCTGCTTTGATTTAACAAGAAAAATTTGTCCGTAGTTCAATAAGGGGTGTGGTGATGGGATCGGTTAATGTGAAGCAACTGATAGCTTTGTCTTTCATTTCCAAGAGAATGCAGATGCCAAATGTGGAACAGTTCAAAATGTGTGTGTGGTTGATTGTGCTCTCTAGCTAAGGTGATGCTGAGAAGAGGCACTAACACAGGTCTTGTGACCAGTCTGTTGATACTTTATCTCTTGCTTTACTTTGGAAAGCCTGTGGTAGTGAAGTGGGGTGATTCCCCTTTGGGGAAAACATGAGACTCTAGAGAACAGATTCTGTCTTTCTGATGAAATAAACAGAAGTGGGGAGGTGCTTACCTCAGGGCCCAAGAGGTTTGCCTCCAATCCTGCACTAAAGAAACCTGTAGTAAGGAACAGCCCTTCCTGTCTGTTCAGAAACCACTAGTCCTTTCTGGAAGACTTGTGTGTGTGTGCTCTTGGGCCTGTTGTTTTCTGTTTGATGCTGTAAGTTACCTGTGGTAGTTTGTGCACTCTGCTTAGCATGTGAGGGCCAGTAGCTGTCACAGTCAGTGAGACAAGGTGGTCTTGTAGACAGCTTTAACTGCAAAATACTGTCACTTGCAGGTGCTTCCAAACTTAGTGTGGCCCCCTTAGCAGAGCCAGTCAACAGACTGAACTCTTCTAAGCATCTGCTTGTGAAGGAGACAGAAACCTAGAGTGCTTTGTCTAAGAGGGAAAGAGTCTGTTTGATGAGAGTGGGATTAATGGTAGAGTTCAGTTATGGTAGATGGCTCTAAAATGTTAATACTGCTCTTACTAGAAGACAAAACGACAAGAGTGAAACCTGCTGATAGCTGTGTTTGGGAGCAGACTCATGTTCTGTGAAAATCCCACTGGGCCCAGTTACAAGGATGCAGCGAGGCAGCGTTTTCATCATTGTCCGTAATCAAAAGAGGAACAGCTGCTCTGGGGGTGATAAAATGCAAGGAAAGGCCAGATAAATTCTAAGGCATTGAGAAGAGACAGATTTCTTTGTAATAATCTCATTTGTATTTACAGAGTTATTACAGTCTTTGAGGTGCTGCCACAATGTACGCAGTTTAAGCACAAAAAACAAAAACCAAAAGGTTGTTTAAACGCTGATGGACAAGATCAGTATTCAAAATGGCTAGAGATGTTTTGTAGCAAATCTGTGTTTCTCTGTCCCACTGCTCTCAGTAATTTGCCCTGCACTGCCATTGTAGCACCCAGGTTCCATGCTGCAGGAATGCTTTGGCTTAATATCAAGCTCTGAAAGCTATGTTCAGTAGCAGCTCATGATCTCAGCCAAGGAGGGGGGTGTACGCTTGTGTAGGTTCTGTCTCTTAAGGAGGCATCGCTAAACTGGGAACAGTTAAAAAAAGACTACAAATTAAAACCCCCACATCCCATGCCCATCTCTCCTCCACCCCACCCCGCTCAACAGCTCTCCCTGCCACGAAACCTGCACACTTCCTGTAAGCTCCTCTGGCGTGGCAGAGGAGACAGTTTGCTCTTTTTTCCTGGAGCAGGAGGTTGCTGTGATGCCGTTTGCGGTTGTGTAGGGGAGCCTTTTGCGGGGCGGCGATAATCCCTCGCGTGAAGGAGCGGGGCCCCGCCGTGCGTGTGCAGCGCTCCGCCCGGCGGTCCTGCCACGGCGACAGGCACAAAGGAGCTGCCCTCGAAACCCTGCCAGCTCCTTGCCCTCTGCCCAGCGGCCAGTCGTTGTCAGTCCTGGAGACGCTGTCGAATGAGTTCAGCTGAGGAAATCACACAAGGGACTGTGGGAGAGGGAAGGCTCCTTCTTGCGTGCGAAGCGTGAGCTAGAATGTGTGCAAAGAGGGTAAGGAGGTGTGGTAAAAAAATCTTACCAAGGAATGAAAGAGAAATGAAACAGAGGTGAGGCGGTGTTAAGACTTGAAAAAGAAGGGAAAGAGCTGGAAACTGGAGCGGCCAAGAAAGTCTTAGGTTTTAGTCCTTTCATAAATCTGATTTTATAAATCAATAAGTATCAAACTCATGTCAGTGACTGTAGCTACAGAAATATAAAGGGGATTAAATATTTACTGATAAGAATTTGAGGGAAAACTTGTTTTTCAGTGGTTTTGCTCTTTGATTCTTGCTACTGAGTCAAATTATTGGCTCAGATTATTTGGGACAGAAATAGCTCATATATCTGAGTGACCTTTTAATTTCCTTTTCAGTCTTCTGAACTATAGTGAGTAATGAACCGTGGTGAACAAAGAAAGCATTAAGAGCAGGCGTGGTGCAGATTTTATTGCATGTTTGCAGTAGACCAAGGAGCTCTGTGTTTCTTTGGGTGTGATACAGCACGAACCTGCTGTGAGAGTAAGATCTCTGGGACCAGTGATCGCTCAGATTAAAGAGGTGGTTTCTCTCCACCCGATGGTAGCTTACGATATCCCTGTAACAGTGGTCTTTTTTTCCGTCAGTGTTTATACAGCACCCGATACAGCGTGGTCTGATTTGTAGGCTCAGATTTCTGCCGTTCTTTGACCCGCAAGTGTTAATGAGGCAAGAAGTGCTTGTGAAGGGCTTTCTTTGCCTAGTCACATACCTGTCTGCACGCAAAAGTTTATTCCTTGGCATGTGCCCCAGGCTTCCTGTCTGCATCTCTTCCTTTGCAGGGTCTTCTGCAGCGAGCCACAACAACTAGCTGTTTGGTAGGAAAAAGGATGTTAAAAAGCTTGTGCTAAAGAGAAGGGATGAGAAATGACGTTTCAGCCAAGAGGCTTTCATTGTTTGAGGGGGAGGAACATGCAGCAGAGGGGGAAGCAGCGTGAGATCAGTGGGCTTTTTATTGCACAGCATGAAAAGATCCCACGCTAAAATCTGATCTAACCTTTGCTTCCTGTGTGTCTTACAAGGAATGTTTTCCATGTAAGGCAAGGAGAGCCTGTTGTAAGGAAGCATGTGGCTGTCATTTATTTCAGAAAATGTGTCTCAGCATTTAACTAGAGAAAAACAGACCAAAGAGACTTGTCGTAGCAGCCTTTATTGCCCACGTTTATGCTATTTAAACACTAGTCTTCTCCAGCATGATTCTGGTGAAATAGCAGGCTTGCCTGAAGTCTGCTGGCTACTTGTAGGTGAGGGGATTTAGCCAGGAATTGCTGGGGATAGGCCTGACATTTCTCAAGTCAACATAATTGGGTTATTCAGCTGATGGTAAGCCAACACCTTTCCAGAAGGTTTCTAGAGCTCTGGTTTGACTCCTGGTAAACGATTTCTTACGAAAGTACCTATACAAAGCCACCTACGCTTCAGGTGTGGTTTTAAAAAGAAGTGTTTATTATGTTAATCACCTCTCTGAAGTTAAGACTTTAATTCCTGATATCCTTTACCCCTCATACTTTTTCTTGACTTAAAATAGAGTAGGAAAAAAAAATCTCTCTCAGAAATGGGGATTTAATAATTTTCTTGGTTGAAGAAACTAAGGATTCGTTTTTGCATCTTGAAGTGAAGGTGTTTATGGACCTTGGGATAATCTTAATATCTAAAAAAGAGTTTCAACTTCGGCTAATTTCATGAACCAGACCCTGGAAGGATTGATGACACTAAGGCAATAATGTGCATGTGGCCTGTTTCAGTGTCCTCCTCAGATTTTCTTTAGGCTTCTGCAAAGTCTTGAAAGTCCCACTGTAGATGGTGCATCTTTCTTTTGCTGCAATGTCTTTCACATTACTATCATTGGTCTTAACTCAAACCCTTTGCATTTTGGGTGAACATTTGTAGAAGGGAACAGGGATGCCTCTGTATGTTCTCATCTCTTGCTTGGTTTGCAGGTGAGCTCTGTAGTTCTCAGGAATGGGCAGTGGATGTTGAGCACTAGAGCACTGAGATGACTTGGCTCCCACAAGGCCGATTCTTTCTTCTTTATGCATTTCTTAATCCCATCAGATCAGGAGTCCTTCCTGCAGTTAAGAAGTCAAGATTATTTCCCCAGAGAAGAAAGCGAGGAAAAGTTTGGGTTGGGCACCTTGGAACCATTGATGTTGCAGACCATCACCTGCTCTGTGTTTCTCCTTGCTGGTGGAAGTACTTGCAGTGTTTGCAAGGAACAGTGTTCCCTTGATGATGGTGGCGTTGAGGTTGTGCCTGTAAATTCTACAAGGCCTCCCTCCTCTGAACCTTTGCCTTTGGAGAAGAGGAACCTTTTATGTCATGACTTCTGAAAGTGGAACTTGCTGTTGGTTTAGTGACAAAATCCAACAGTTTTCCTTGGTCAGAAATAAAAATTTATGAGTGCGACTGCTTCTTCAAAGGACTTAAATTCCTACCCAATTACACTTATTTTGTAGCAAATGTAGCCTAAATATAATTAGTTTTTTCAGATTTGATTTGTCTGCTAGGAACTTGCAAAGACTGTTGATGCCTTAGATGTAAAAAAAGCAGAGCTTTTCTTGGCAGAGATAATGAAACTTAACCTTGGTCCCTCAGAAGTACCTTGTGGCGTTCTGTCCTTACCAGCATGTGTTCCTACCTTTCAAAAGGGCTCACAGTAGCGTTTCACTGGGATTCCTTTCCATTTTCAGGGGTGGTGTGGAGCAGCCTTTGCAGTGATTTCCAGCAGCTATACTCAAGTGCTTCTGAGGAGCAGGACTTGAAGGTGGAGGCTGTGGCAGTGTTGCTAGAGACCAGGGAAGGGTATGTGAATGTTGGAGAAAAGGTTACTGATAGTTACTGTGTTCTGTAGTATGCTGTGAGAAGGATGGTTTCCTCAAAATGTGCCTTGTGGAGCCTTAGTGGAGCTATTTATTTTCCACAATCCTGGCTTGTGTTTGTCCTCCCCCCACTTCCCTCTGCATGTGAAAGGGTGATTCTACTTCATGAGGAGAGCAGACCCTGAAGTGCAAAAGGAGACAATGGAGATCCTTTGTTGTCCACAGCCAACTGTTGCTTACACCTGTTAAATGCAATGTTCAGCTTACCCAGAAAGCAGCGGTGGGTGAGTTAGAATGTGTATAAAACATGCAGAGACTTGTCTTTTCACAAAATGAAGCTTTCAAGTGGCTTTTTAAAAAACGCCGGTCCAGATAGTTTCAAGTGGCCAGCTCCTCTGGATAGAGCTGCTGTGACATTCACACAATACAGTCTCTCTCAGAATCTTATAGGTGGAGCTACAAATGAAATTTGGTGTTTTGTTGTCTTTTTTAAACAGTTGTTACTCTGCATTTAGTGGAGAGGAGTGAGGTTATTAAAGAAACCCACCTCCATTCCCCCACCCCCCAAATTCTTGGTCAATTCCTATGCAGGGACCCTTTCTGAAAGCTCTGCATTAAGTATTTTTTTCTTAAGGAGAGGAACAAGAAGCTCAGTTAACCTGTGTGTGTGAGACTGTTGCCAGTCTGATGTTGGTGTTCATGCCTTTCTGCAGTATTCAGGGTTTTTTATTTGTAAAGAATGCCGTAATTTAAATGGTTGCTCTGTTTCTTTTAAACTCTTAGCAGTGTCATTACTTTCCTGTTAACTTCCTCTTGCCTGTTCAAGAGATGCCAGAGAATGGTTGAGCAAGTTTCTGATCCTGATGGCAAGCTGTTTGCATTCCTCTACATACATGTAGCGTTTGCAGAAACCAACACATACCTCTGTATGGGTTTTATTAGGAATATTTGGCTTTAGAGGGAAAGGAAATTGGTAACACTGAAAGATGGTGTTAATGGATTTAACCAGTTGTTGTGCAGCAAATCCTTGAACTACAGAGGCAAAAGAAAAACAGCTTTAGTGATAACTGCTGACTCTCAAAAGACTAAATTGCATATCAGATTTACAAAATGGGGAAAACAAATCCAGTCTTAAAGGTACAGTATAAAAAGGTGCATACCTTTTGAGAAACTAATTTCAAAATAGATTAAATGAAAAGTGTCCTCTGCTGTTGAAAGTCATTTTAAATCACCATTTAAATCACTCTTCAGTGAGTCTCACATATTAATTTTGTTATGCTGTAAGCTCTTGTAGCTGATCTCTTTGTCCTGCTGCTTGAAGCACTGTGTTACAGGTAAAAACATGAAGAGCAGGACTTTAAAACAAGCTTGCTTTATACTAATTCTAATAACCTTTATTTAATCAATTCAGTCTGAGGGAACGTTGTTTCCAGAGACAGGAAATTGCTTGAGGATTACTGGCTGTCGCAGGACCTTCATATTTATTTGCAAAATGTCTGGAAAAAAATAATAATAATATCAGTCTTCCTTTAAAGGCAGTTGAAACTGGAGTTGTTGTGCTTTTCCCATGAGGCTGGGTAGAGGTCACTGGGAATTCTGTGCTAGAATGTTTTTTCTTGACAAATAGTATCGTGGCTTCAGTGTACTTATGCAGGGTGCTTGGAGATACCTCAAAAGCCCAAGCAATGCAATCTATTTCCCAAGTGGATGTAGTCTTCACTTAGAGGCTAGTGGCTTGACATACTTATTCCTTACCTTCAGGTAGTAGACAGTTAAATATGCCTGCTCTAAAATGCACTTTTTAGAGGGAATGGGGGAAGGGTCTTTCACTTTTCAGCTCTGTGTGTGCAAGAGGAGCAAGGTGTGGAGGTGTCTGGGACAGCATGTGTGGTATCTTTCATGTTAATGTGCCCAGCCTGTTGACATTTGAATATGAGTATGCTGGACAAGTGAAAAAAAAAAAAAAGTAGAACTGCAAAAGACTCCATAATGTGTCTTCTTGCTTGTATTTCATGGATGGTTGCTGATAGCTGGCCCATTTAGTGCTGGAGGACTAGGACTGGAGCCAGGAGGCAGGCAGCACCTGGGAGTGGTGTGCTTGGCTGAGGGACAGCAGGCAGGGAGGCAGGATGCTTTACCTCTGTGTTCCAGTCCCAGTGGTGAAGAGGTGTTGCCTGTGGCTTTATCCAGAGTTTGTCTTTGCACGTTTTGAGTATCGGAAGGGAGTATGATCTCTGGAAGGGTTTTCCCAAGAGTTTTGAGGTAGACTGGACAAAGCCTAGCTGTGCTTTTGCAGTCCTAGGTGGTCTAGCAAAACAGCCAAAGTGTGAGGTAGAAGATTAAATAATCTGTATGCTTTGACTTCTGGGTGTATCTCCTTCTGACCAAGCACGGGCATGTATGTGATTCTTGCTTGTGTGCAGCATCATTTTGTAGCCCTGCACAAAACTGTAAGATTTGCAGCTGACTCTTGCTATTTTGCTTTGTGTAACTTTCCCTCTCAGCTTTGATTTCATTTGCCTTCCTCTAACTCTGACAAGTCTGTGTTACCTTTGGCTATTTTGGAGCACTCTCACCCAGCCTTTTCTGGCCTTTAATCTGCATGGAAACCATGATGCTGGGGCCATGATTTAAGGGAATGGTTTCAGTATAGATCACCTTTATGCATAGTAAATGATTTTTTTTCCCACACTTCAGTGCGGATTGAAAATGGAGATGGGTTTAGGAGCAAGAAGCCTGTACAATTTCTTGGCCCAGCATATTGGGCTGCTTGCTTCAGTCATAGAGTGCTTTCAGACACTTCAGGCCTTGGCAGCAAATCTGAGGTGGGAGTGTTTCCCCAGCTGCTGCTTCCCGTGGCCCCAGAGCTGTCCTTGTGCAAGGGCCCAGTTTCTCCCAAAAGTTTCATTACTGTTGGAGAGGGGATGTTTAGCTCTGTAAGGTGGCTGTGGGAGCAGCAGCGTGGGGGTATCTAGTCACCCAGGAGCAAGGGGTCATCCTTCAGCCCAGGTAGCCTGTAAGTGCTTGGATGGTGGAGGGACCGCCCCAGCTGGCTCTGCAGAGGGGAGGTGCTGATGTACAAGGGGTGGACTAGACTGCAGGTCAGTAAAGGGTGAGGAGCCATTGCTGCTATATAAACAAGGTGCCGAGAGCTGCTAATTGAACAGTTGCTATCAGGCAGTTCTCCTTGGCTGCCTCAGAATCCTTTGCTTAACATTTTGTTTGAGTTTGGTAACAGCTAGACAGAGGCTCCTCCCTGGGGAGTGGAGAAATGGGGATCCCTGTGTCATTTGCAGGGTGGTGCAGAAGACTGGTTGTGCTCCCTCTCCTGCTGCAAGGAGTGTCCCACCTCTGGGCTACCCCGTTTCCAGCTAACAGTGATTTGTTTTTTAAATATTTTTTCTTCTACTAGCCATGCTTTGAAAAGCCTAACTGTCGCTGAGTCAGGTGAGGAAGAAGTTGAAGCTTTAAACTGACCTTCTATTGAGATACGACAAACAGGTTTAATTTATGAAAAGTTTTATTCTGCAAGCTCTTACTTCTCTCCACTTCTTTCTGCCATGCTTCTCTCCCACCTCAATTTAATGGTGGAAATCTTTAACACAAAATCTAAATCGTTAACACACAATCTTTGGATGATGGTTATAGGCCTCAGATGATGGTTTGCTACTCTGCTGGTAAGGGATCTATCCTGAGGATTTAGCTTGGAGCACTCGGCCTTATCATGGTGTGTGTATATCCCCTTGTGACATGTAATAAGCCACTATCCTTCTTGGAGTGTCTCTCTGACTCGATTCTTCTAGCTTGTGCTGCTCAAATCAGAATGTAATTACAACTGATCCGTTGCAGGAAAATCAAATTAAGCATAGCCTGTTGAGGGAAACTAGTTAGAGGGGAAAAAGGCTGTGAGGGTCTTCTGCATAGTGATGTGTCTTCTCTGTGAGTAATTCTGGTAGTTATGAGAGTGATCGAAAAGAAAGCAAGCTGCTTTAGCTCCTGTTCCCCACCCTCTCTTCTCTTGGTCCTATTGACTTCTGAAATTATTTTATGTCACCTTGCCTGAAGTCTGAAATCTTGAGGTTGAGTGTTGGGGTGGAGGCTGGTGTGCCTGCTGCTGGTGCTCTGCTGGGAGACCTGCAGGGACACAGGAGCGGGTCTGTGTGCAGGCAGTGTGCTGATTGTCCTGTGCCCCTAATTGAGAGGGGCTTGAATGGGGAGGCAAATTTTTTTCTTTATTCATTGTACACTGACTAGAGTGATATGGCTTTGTGGAATAAAACATGCCCAATGCCACTGTGATGGATGTCTGCCACAGTGAGGAGTTTATGGTGATACGTGTGCATCTGTGCTGTTAGCAAAGTGCATTCCAAGGAGGAAAAACAGTTAAGAAAAATCTAGCAACTTTGCAGCTGCTAAAAAACAAAAGTAAAGGGAAATAGTGAGCTAATGGATGCAAAACTGAGCCATAGTGCTTTTGAAGGCCTGCCTTATTGAGATCTATTGAAGTCATTCCCTTCTGTGTTAGAATCCTGAAAGCAGTCTTAAGGCCGAAACCAGAATTTAAAACTTTCCTGGTTTGGTCAATAATCTGCCTTGTTGGAGGATTAAGTTTTCAGAGGATGTAAGGGACAGTCTTATTTTTCAGAGTTTTTATTTGTGTGTGTTTATCTCTGAAAAGATCTATGTACTGACAGTCGTTCAAACATCAAGGATTTGTTAGCCTGGAATGTTCTGATATAACAACACATCTCTTGCTGAGAACCTTCTTTATAAGGTGGGATACAAATAACAAGCACTGTACAATATTTGTTGTCATTCCTTGAAAGTGGATGATACTCTTGTATAGTGGATATTTTTATATCTGGGAAATGTAATCATTTTAAACTTGAGTTGTGTCTCACAGTTGTGCTTTTTGGAATAAATGTAAGAGTTCCTCCATCTTCTAGTATAGTTCCTACTTAAATGTCAGACTGCTCAATTGAAGTTTATATTTAGAGGGCTTTGATAGGAAAAAAACTTCCAAATGGATGTCCTCTCAAGTGGCTGTGCAGCCTAGTGGTGTTGCAGCTGCATGTATAGCAGACTGATGCTTTTAGCCACATTAGTTGAAATGCAAGCACAAGAAATGGTAAGGAGAGGGAGAAGCACGTTCTAGTCATAGTAGTGAGGGATTATAAAATAAGCCTTTACTGCACACAGGCTTTATGGTTCATTCTCTGAAACAGATTAACATAGCTGCATAAATGAGAATAGCATCCTGGATATACAAGTGATTTTGCCAATCCAGTGCTTCTTTGTCATCTCTGTTACCGAAAGTAACATTTCAGACTTGGATGTGGTTACAAGAAGTTCTGCCTTTGCATGGCTTTTCTTTATTCTCCTTCCCTGAAGCCATTCCAGTTTACTGTGAGTTTTCTTTTTTAGGACTTATTATTTTTGGAAGGCATTCTGGAACATTTTGTGCATATGGTCCTCTGTAAATGTGCTGTTGTACTGATTAAAGCTGAAAGTATGAAACCTAGCTTTTCTGATGCAGTGCGGCAGGGGGAAAATGCTGAAACAATAGTTTCTAAAGGGAATGCATTTCCAAATAAAGAGTGCTTTCAGAAAACCCACAAACAACAAAAACATCACCCAAAAAGAAAACCGAGAAAGATTGTGAGAGATGTGTTTTCCACAATCCCCTAGTCTCTAGTTCCTCCCATAGATTGCATAGATGACAGTATGTTTAAAAAAATACTTTAAAGCAGATCCAGCACTTTTTTTTTTTTTTTAAATAACTGTTTTCTTTTCATTCACTGTTGACATGATCCCACTGCTATAAGCATTTTTGTAATAGTGCAGAAATCTGCACTGGATTGGAGTTGTGTGCATTAACCTAACTCTTCCCACTGCTCCTCCACAGCTCTGTTTTTCTTCTAACTGGTTCTTGGAAGTTCACAGCCTGCCCATAACTGACTTCTTCCTTATTTGGAAGGACAATTGGATTTTGATCTCTTATCTTCCTCTTCCCAAGTAAAACAGAAAAAGTTCCCAGTGAAATTCTGTGACTTTAAAGAAAACGTCTTATAATCTGGCAAGCTAGTGGTATTTAGGGATTTCTCTTGGACTTTCCAAAGCAAGGAAAATCGGATTTTTAAATTTTTTTTTTAAATAATAGAATTCAAATTTTCTGTGAACGTGTCAGACCTGACATGACAGCCATGGTACGTGGACATGGGGAAGGATCATCACAATACTGAGACTGTTTCTAATGGCTTGTTGCTGATTCTGTTTCTAAAAGTATTAGTGCTATTTGCAAGAATGAAAACTGAGCCCTGCTTGGCAGTTGTTAATCCACACTGACTTGAGCGTTTCCATCATGCAGTGGACAGTGCAAAGTACTGAATACCACCCCTTTTCCCCTTGGTAACCTTGCACCTCTTGTTTGCACACCTTGGAAAGTCTGTTCCTTCTTTGTTACTTACCTTTAAAAGGAATGTTGGAGTTGAAGCTCGTTTGGTCCTCTCAGGAGCATCTCTGAACCTGCTGTCCATTTCTCTGGGCTGCAGCAAGGAAGAAGCTTGCATACAAAGGCTTGCATCCAGCATGGAAGGGGAATAGCTGGAGGAAGTGCTGCCTGCAGTCAGCCCACAGAAAAATATGCTCAGCTAACCTCAGGATGGTTAGAGGTGCATCAAGTGAGATAAAGAGGCAAACAAAGGAGGGCTGCAAAAGCATGATCTAGACTGTGATAGGAAGGATAGAGAGGAGGAAGCTGGGGAGTAAGCTGTGCAAATTGGTGAATCTTGTTTATTCAAGGCTTATTCACTTGAGGTAGGAATATTGGTATGACTTTACCAGTTGTAAGGTACTAGTTATCCACTAGTGAAAAATCCAGTTCCCTGGCATAAAGCTTGGGTGTGCCTTAGCAAGTCTGTGGGGAGTTAGGAACATGCCATTTGTCAGAGATTAAAATGGAATTTCAGAATTTAACCTGTCCAGCAGGCTTGATAGGAAAAAGATACAAACTCTAATGCTCCCTCTTGAAAATGGAAGTTGAACATTACCAATTGTTGATTTAGATTGTTGGAATTTTTAAAATGTTAAATGAAAAAAAAAAATGTAAAAGAAGTGTTCTAGAAACCTTTGTGCGAGAGAACAGGTAAAAGCTAAATAAAACAATTATATGAAAGAAACAGCCAGGTTTGAAGGTCATAGACCAAACCCTTGGCACAGCTGGGGAATGAGGAAGGAAATCCAACTATTCGGATTCCACTTCAGTAATGGGGTTGTTTGCAGTAGGGTGTGTGCTGATTCCAATGTCCAGAAAAAGCAGCTTGGTCTTTCCTAGTGATTCTTCTTTGTCACAGGGAATATGTGCAATTTGCTCATCTGCTTTGTGCTGTGACTGTGCTATGCAGAAAACTGCCTTTTCATAATTCAGATATGAAGGTGCAAAATGAAGCCACCAAACGTAATCTGGTTACTGGGCAGGAGGAGAGTTACATGTCGTTTGGCTTTTCATGTTTCCTCCTTTCCTCTTCTACCTTTTCCCATTATCCTGAATAATTGAGAGTTGGCTGTGCTGAAAAGTCAGATGATTAAGATTTTTCTGAACTGCCTGCAGGTAACTTCAAAGGCTTTGTTTTTTTCCTTTGTTCCTAACTTAAACCGAACAGTTTAATTGAATTGTGATGCTATCCTTAAATGTTAAAAATACAGTTCTGTTTTTAAAAGCTTTCAACTAATCCGGTTTAACCACAGAAAATAAGTGGAATGATTTCTTTCCTCTGCTGTCACTTGGACTTGATTTTTCTGGTTTTTTTGTTGGTTTTTTTTTTTTTGTGTGTGTTTTTTTGTTGTTGTTGTTTTTTTATTTTTTTTTATTTAGCAGCCAAGAGGATGACTTTTTTTGCTTTAAAGCTTAACTGCTCTTTAAAAGCAGGCAAAATAAGGATACATCAAAACCAGCAACTAAGGGTGAATGTTAAATCCTCTAAACCACACTGCTTACATTAGATTCCACTTGCAGTGTGACCATGAGGCAAGAACAATGCTTGTGCTTAGCTTTTCAGAAGCTGCTGTGCACACCCATCACTCATGCCACTGCTAAGATTTTTGCTGTGTGCATTCAAGAATTAACAAACAATGTCTGAGTAGTATTCTGTGAGGGGGAAATCATGTGGATAAAATAGAGATTTCTTGTGAGCATGAGGATGGCTAATTTTCTTTTGCTAAATTTCAAGTATGGTATTTAAAAGCAAGCCAGTAGCATTCCAAACATTCTGAACACTTCCCTAAATAAACTTTGAAGAATTCAGGTTGAAGACCTGTTTTCCCACAACAGTGACACAGGAGGTAACTGCTGGGCATTTTCACCAACTAGAGAGCTTCAGACTGTCTGGTTGTCTAAAGCATGACCTGAGCATACAGCCTTCCAAAGAATGCTTTTCCATGTGGACCTAGGGGTCCTTCTGTGACAAAAGAAGAAAAATAAGAAAATAAAGTCATAATCCTGTGAAAATTTACACATATAGAGGGATCTTGGGTCAAGGAGTATGAGTTGGCAGCTTCTGAAGGTCTGGAAGATACTTATCTTAAAGAGCTTATCTTAAAGAGAGCTCCTATCATATATTGTAAGTGTGTCATCTTTGGAAAGGGGTGATAGTAGTGTAAGAGCAAGCAGGAAATCTGGCCTGCATGGTTTCAGTGGACGCTGATGTCTGCTTGAGGACTTTATGTAGAAGCAAACTGCTGTTCCCTGTGCAAGCAGGGCTGGCTGTGCAACGAGGGGGACTCTGGCTGAAGCATCACTGGGAAGCTTGCGTGATATCAACTTGAAGAAAGAACTGGAGATGTCTGTAAGCTGGAAGCAGTGGGTACTTTTTCACTTGTTCATAGCATTCCCTAAGAGGGTGTGTGGCTGTTGACTTTGTGGATATAGAGGATGGTTTTGCTCATGTTTAGTAGGTGTTTTTCAAGGTTCACATTATATCGAGAAAGCAAAAAGCCTTCCACCTTTATTGACTGATATACTTTTAACAGAGGAAAATCTCCTCCACTCCTTACTGTGTTTGTGGGCATTGCTGTACTAAATATTATCTTTGAAAACATCTTTGTTTAAACTTAATCCTTACATAACCCTTCAACCTAGGCTGTGGCATGTGAAACGGGTCTGAAATGTCCTTGCTCTTCATACTTGGTGCTACTGTCAACTTCTGCCTTATTGTTCTTAGTATCCATTAAAGAAATCAGCCGATTCCTTAGTGCTTTGTGTATGCTTTGATTCTCCCAAACCCCTGAATTGTTAAACTCTGCCCCTGGGAGAATGTTTGACAAATGTGTGTGATCTGCACTGCACTCCAGCTAACATCAGGCAGTGGAGGCCTGAGGAGCTGTTATGAAAGCTGCTTCCCCTTGAGCTGTAGGTATAAGGAGTGTGCTAAAACAACAGTTAACTTTCAGAGAACTGAATGTCTGTCTAAATAGCCTCCAAATAAGCTCTCCTATGGGAAAAAGGGGTAGTTTCTTATCTAGACAGAATCTCTCCTAATTTTGCCAGGGAACAGTCAAGGCTGGGAACAAGTTTTGCAACTTGGCTGAAGTCCGAAGGGAGGATCCTCACAAGTGGTACCTGTACCCCGTGTCTCCTAACAATGCTGAGGGGTTTGTCTGTGCTGCCACCCACTGAATGGGCTGGCTACCCTTGTGTCTCCTTCAAATCCACACCGAACTAAATCAGCTTAGTGGGATGTTTCTGTAGGCATAGCAGCATCAATTTACAGCATTCCTGGAGTGGCAGCCGCGGGTCTGGGATAGACAGATACCTGGTAACCTGGGATTCCAGTGACTTGGTAGCTAAAAAGAGGTGTGGAAGACCTGTCCGATTTTAAAGGAGGGGAACAGTGCTGTGCTTTGGAGCAACCTGTTAGTGAATCAAGAATAAGCAATAATTACTTCCCTCTGAAGATATTCTTGTTTTAGTTATTTCTAACTTGTTTGCTGTTCAGAGATGAGAACTGGACTGCTGACTTCTAGGTGCAGTCTTTGGGGGAGGAAAATGCCTCTGGGGAAAGGTAGAACACTTCAGGTGGCTCAGCAAATTCTGTGATAATTGCATGCCCTCTTCATACCTCTCCTGGCTGCTGCTATGTCACCTGACATGCACTGTTCCAAGGACAGGGAGGGCCACCTTTAAAAGATACCTTGGCAATGCTTTCAGAGGTTCTTTTACTAATGAGGCTTCATTAAATTGGACTAGGGAGGACAGAGCTTTCTTGGGCTAATCAGAAGGGCGTTTGTTGAAGATGGTGCATTCCTTTTTCAGAGCTGTAATTCTGTGTAGAGCAGTGACTCTTAGAGGAGAGCAGCCATCTGTTGGCCTGGAGTATAGGCTGGCCTCTTCCAATTGAATATGAACTTAGATGCTGTGTGGGAGGTCTGACTTGAGAGGACAGGGCAGATGGACCGATTAACTGGCTTGGCTTTCTTCACATGGAGTATTTTTTTCATTCCATGGTCTAATTGTAGCTGAAGGTATAGCAGGTAAGTGAAAGTATCCTTATTCCGTTCTGTGTGGTGGAAGTTTGCTGAACAGAGCATTGGCTCTATCTGTAGAATACATGAGAAATCTATAGGCTGTGCTACAGACATAGTGGGATAGATTCACTCCTCTTCCTCCCTCTCCAAATGAAGCAAGAAACAAAAGGGAGAGACACAGAGTTTATTGTAGCAGCAACTCCAATACAATGACACTTTAAATGTCATCTCAAAATGACATTTCAAGGCAGGGTTTACGCAGACAAAGAATTTTTCTTTGAGAGAGACTGAAAAGAAAGATCCAAATTTTAAAGATAGCCCTTTGTGTAATATATATGAGCATAGTACATGACATGGAACTAAGGAAAAACCCTCTTTTAACTAGAATGGCTACCAGGTTTATTGACAAATCTATGTATACCCTCCCATAATGCATGTACTGTTTTGCCTGAGTAATTAAGACATGTGAGTTGAGGCTGTTTGAGTCGTGTGTTTCTCCAGTCAATACCGGTGTATTGCTTTAATCTTGGAAGTATTTAAGGATCTCATGGTTCTGCCTTCCCCAGTAGTAGGAGTGCTAATCCAGATGTTCTCTTTGTCCTCACAAGGAACAAAAGCATACAATATCTTCGTCTGCACTTCTCAGATCTCTGAGATTATCCAGCAGTTTTGAATTTCCTTGGGAAACTTGGCTAGATAAAAAACCTAATCTGCCTTCAGTCTGCATATTCATTTAACTGAAGAAGCTGTGCCTGAATGGGGTTTTCTTCAGAATTAAAAGTATTCCTGTTGTCAGGTGTAAAAAAAACCATTAATTTTGGCAAATTTGTTTTCACCTGAGAGCTTCAGATGTGTAATGAATAGCAGGATACAAGTGTTGAAATGTATTTCCATGTGGGGTTTTTTTGGTTGTTTTTATTTTCTTGGTTGATTTGTTTGTCCAGGGTGTTTTTTGGTTGGTTGGTTTTTTTTGGTTTTTGGTGTGTTTACCATTGTAGGCCTTGCAGGTTAAAAGTATAGTAGGTTGATGAAATACGTGTCCTGCTGGGTCTTAATTAGAAGTAAGGGTTCAGCTTGGTGCTTTCTCTGTTTCCCAGCTGTGCTTTGTGTGTTTGTGTACAAGGCTGTTTTTGCTGTGACAGTGCCCCACGGGCTGTGGGTGAACCCTCAGTCCTCAGGTATGAGCAGTGTCACATCCTGCAGTTTTAATTGCTGTGCTCTGTCCTGTCAGATCATTATAGCTGAGCTTTGCAAGTTGTTTTACATTCCTCCTCAGAAGCGTGTGTTTGCCTGCTGGCTGGCTGTCAGCATTGCTGTGCCTCTCCAGGTAGCTGAAGAAGCCTTTGATTGATTTATCTTAGCTGTCTAGTACAGTCTGCTGTGTTTCAGAGACCTTCTGAAAAGTGGTGGGGGTGTAGGGAGACTGGCTCTCTTGAGGAATTTTTGAAACAAATCCTCCAGATGCTATGTCCTCTGGGGCTGTCTTGAAAGGAGTAGCTAAAATTAATTATAAGCTAGGCAGTCCTCACATTTGAAACATCAGACAGTGAGTGAAAAGTTATGGTCGCTCTCTAATACAGCTCCTTTTCGTCTTTCCTGTGTAGAACATTCCTTTTTCTGCTCCTGTTACCTTGAGAACTGTGAATACTTAGTAAGATTCCGAAGTGCTATAATACGTAAAATGTTTCTCTTTGTTTTTAACTTTCCCTTTTTCCCTCTCCAGATGTTGTAGGTGTTAGGCTCAACACTTTTTCTTGCTTTGTCTTTTTGTTTTTCAGACCAAGGTGTTCCTGATCAACCAGATTGTTCAGGAAGTTTTTAAAAAGAAACCTTGGTGGGTAAAAGATGTGCCATGGAATGGTAGCATCAAAGAGCAACACAGGATCATCTCTTGCCTTGACTGGCCATGGGTTATTTCGTCTGCTAGTTATCTTTGGTTCCTTTATCTTGGAAGCACAGTCCTCAGGTAAGTGAAACATTTATAAATCTGCTACAGGGAGGGGGAGGTACATAAGTTTGGAAGTGGCTGTATATTTTTAGGTGAAAACTGGAGATGGTTGCTGTATTTGTACAAATCTCTCAGTACTCACAGGAAAAATTCCTTCACTACTTGTTGAGCAGAGTGTGAAGTGTCTGAACTGAATGAGTCTTTCATATTAGTAAGTAAGTGCTTGTCCTTCCTCCTGTAGTTCTGATTCCCATGGGGTTTTTTCCTCTCCATTCTCATCTCTTCATTGCAGCTAAGGTCACTTGGGGCATCTCAAGAGCATGGACTGTGTTTTTGTTGAGGGAGAGTCTCATGTAGACAGTGTTATCTGTGTGCCCTTTAGCAACTGCTCATGTGAAGGGGTAGAATCAGAGATTGTGTCCAGCTGTTTTGCATAGCTGATGAATCTCTTCAGTGTTTTCTTGTAAGTTATCTTCTGACACCTGAACACCTGCTCCCTGCGCCCCTCTATTGGATCCTCTTTTCAGCTTCAGTTTTCCCTCTCCCATCATCTCTTGATGCTTCTCGGATGGATGAGTGTTGTGAATAGTGTAAATAGCAGTGTAATGGAGTGATATGAAAAATGTCATCAGAGATGGGAGATAGGCCTTTTAGAAATGAGTGCAAGAGGGAAACATACTGGATACTCAGAAGGTAGCACGTGATGCAAAGTATGTGCTTGATTACCCAGTATACCCTGAAATATGTCTTTTTTTCTCAGACCAGCCATGGTCTAGTTTTTGTCTGTAGAGAGATGTCTGGTCGTAGGAGGTATGAGATGGAAGGAGGAACTTTGTTTGCTTTTCCAAGAACTTTGAAGGAGTTAATCCCAGAAAAGACAGATTCGACTTGAGTAGCTGTTGTAACGTAGTGCATTAGCTTGCCTATGTAAAGAAAACCTCAGTTCTTGACATAGCTCTAAAAAGTACTATTTATTTGACATATCATGGCACCTGAGAATGTCATGTGACCAACATTCCTCAGCATCAATGTGGTAAAGCAGAATAAACACAAGCTGCCAGATGCACTCAAAGTTGAGGTGATCCTGTATGGAAACATCTGCTGGTGCTGAAAACTTCTGGAGGAGTTGTTGATTTCCTTTTATTGTTCCTGGCTCTTTGAGTTGGAAGGCAGAGACTGCTGAAATCAGATATCTCATGCTTATATGTCTTCCTGACCTGATTTTGGCCTTATAGGTAATGAGGGGGTGGGGAAGACACCCTTGAGAGAATATGACAAATTGTCATGAATAGTTAGGGACAGTGGGAAAGGGACAACATCTTTTTGGATCTGGGCTATCCACGTTTTTTTTACCAGCCTTGATGTTGTTTGTGATGGTGTCACTGCCTCATTTCAGATGTAGGCCTGTCAGATACACCTCCCAGCCTGGGGCACCATCACTGTCTGAAACCCCCATTAGGCACTGTAGCACCTTCAACTGAGACTGCAATCAGTATGCAAATACCTTGGGCTGCTGGATGGGGGAAAGCTGACACCATACTGGCAGTCCTTTTTAATATGATTTTTGAGACATCCAGTCACATTACAAAATCACTAGTTAGGCACTCCAGAAGACCCGAGAGTGATTCTGCAATGGTTTTCCCTTTCCGTGTTCTTTTTGCTTCAGGGTCTGAAACCAGTTGTGGTGAACTGATCAAGGCAGATCATCAGCTAAACAGGATTATAGTGCTAGGCAGGAACCATTTCCCGCAGGGGAAGTGAGAAAACAGAGGGGAGCCAGAATCATAGCAGAGGGCAAGACGCACGGGGGCAGAAGTCCTGGGGGAGGGCTCACTGAGGAGCACTTCCACATAGGGTTTTTGTACATAGCCTGGGATGTAGCAACCCTAAAGCCAATTGCTGGGAGGGATGGGAGTGCTCAGTAATGTGTCATGGGCCCAGGGAGCTGCACCTGCAGCAGCGTGCCAGCCATGAATAATATTAATGAGCAAGTCAGCTGAGGAGCAGAGAGCCAGATGGAGAAACAAAGAGTACTGGCGAGGCACTTGGAAAATCATCTTTCCCTCATCTTTGTCCCCCAACCACCTCGTCATCCTCACTTTATTACCTTGCATAGCAAAGTCATTCAGAGCAAGCAGAGCAACACAATGTTAACATGAAGCAAGAGACTGTATTAAGTCTCGTGGTGGTAATGCTTATCTTTTGCCAGTGTGACTAGCTCAAAATTGCTACAAAAGCTGAAGAATGTTCTCATAAAAAGACAAGCATGGAGATAATGCCTGGCTCAGCCCTGAGTGAGAAAGCAGAGCTCGTGATTCATACGTGTAAAACCATAGGAGGTACATTGTATTGCAATCATTTTGTTGCTTAGAAATTCTATTGCTAAAGTTCCAGGAACCTTAGAGATATATTCATGATCTGAGCAGGAAGATGTTCTTTTTACCATGTGGCTAATGCAGAGAGCAGACTCATTTTCAGTCAGCAAGCATCTGCTCTGTCCTCTGGTAATAAATCGATTTTTTTTATGCATGGATTTTTAAGAAAAATCCTCAGCACTTTGTCTCACGCAATCTATCCAAATATCCTCGAATGCCATGAGATGAATATAAGTTGCTTAGTCACTAAGTGTACTGCAGAATTTGGGGAAACTGTTCCCTTTTCATGGTAAGATATCCATGGATATGAAAATAACCACTTACACATATTTTGACACAAAACAAATGCAGCATTTGGTAATGGGCAAGCAGTGGAGCTGTGTCAGAAGAGGAGGATTTATGGAAACTTGAGTGCTGCAGGAATATTTTTTGAGCTTTATCACTGTTTTCCTCGTCTGGCAAGTTCTCCGAGATTAGTTCTGGGAAATAACGAAGGAATGAGCAGGCAGGGAGACTTGGAATCTCCTCAGTAATACTGAGGCTTAGTTCTTCATCTGTCTTTTCTGTTTGTTTGAGGGTTCAACAGCTATGTAGCTAAGAGCCAGGATGCTTAGTAGATAGGGGTGGAGAATTTTTAAAGCATTGGAGAGGAGCATTTTTTATCTGCATTTCCACAGATAGTGTTTCTCCATTTTACCTTTGTTGCTGTGACTTTTGTAATTTTCCCCCCTCTCCCTCCTATCTCTGTCCCTTAAGGTCTTGTATTTATATCTCATTCACAATGGTCCTCCTGCCTGGCCAGGCTATTTTTGGAAGAATGACAGTGGATCAGATTAAGTTGTTCATTAAATTTTAACATGTAGCCTGTGAAATACTCTGAAAGCTTCCTATGATTTATGTTCCAAATGTATAATCTCTCTGGGATTCATGAAACTGGTTCTGTCAGAAACCTGTCAAAAAAGGTTGGGCCTTTCATTATTGAGAGTAGCATCACCTGATCCTGGGAAATGCAAGTAAATCTGTTTGTAAAACATCCAGAATTAAGCAAATATCAATACCCATAAAGGAGAGAGTTTAAATATTAACCTTTAAAAATTAATAGTAATGCAGGCTTAGTGAATGCAAGACCATTTAGTTAGTCTGATTTTTGTTGACTGCACGTGCAAAATGCTATAAAGTTAGCTCTTTAATTTTTAGGATTGCCATTAAAGTGATAAATTGAGCTTGAATAAACTGAAACGACTTCATTCCTGTGTGTTGTCTGTGACGCAAATGCAGCCGGTCTGCTGCTTGCTGCTCTGAGGCCTTTTCAGTGCCAAGGTTATTCTGCACAGAAGCGCTTGGATACCGCTGATGTTTGTTTGCATTGCACAGAGCAGCTTGTTAGAGCACACTGCACTCACTGGGCAGATTCAGACTCGTTCCTATTCTTTGGGAATCGCTGCAAAGCAGAGTTTCCTTTGTCTCTGATTGTGCAGCTGAAAGGAAGGCGTTTATACAGCTAGGGATGAACTCAATGGCCATGAAAACAAGGACACTATGGCACTGGATGTCCAGACAGAAATGTGGAAAGTGTCGTGCATTGAACAGATGATCTTGATTCTAACCTGTATGCTTTCATGTAAGCGTGGGTTTGGAGAAATTGCAGTGTCAGCCCAAAGCAGTGTGGCCTTCCTCACGGAGTCAAGGGGAAACATTTTCAGGAGCAATTCCTCTTTCCAGTCCCTTTGTAGAGCTTAATAAGAGCAGAATGGTATGGAAGAGCATGGTGAGGTGCTGCAGAATACTGGCCAGGCAACAAAGATGGCTAGGAAGCAGATGCAGATTAGAATTAGGCTATTCATATAATGATAATAATATTCACACTGCTACACACACTGACCCAAGCAGTGTTACTTAAGTAAATGCCTTGAAGTCACAAGGATCTTAAGAAGCCTCATAACTTGCTTAATTTTAATGAGTTCTAGTGGCTGAACAATGAATTAAAGCTTTGTCATGTTTAGCTAACTGCTGGCTTAAACCATGATAGCATAATAATAATCCTGAATTTTCCTTTTGTCTGTCCTAGGTTGGCTAAGCAAATCCAAAGGACCTGCATGTGAGTAAACTTAAATTCGCTGCTGTTCTGTGAGAAATGAGTGCGGTATTTTACTGGTTGTACCTTCTTATCTATGAGTGCTGCCTGCATATAAAAACACATTTTCCTTTTAATGAACTGAAGCCTCTGGGTAGTATTCATCTTCCCCTGCAAACAGGAATTCCCGAGGCTCTGCTTCTGCAAAGTGTTGCACTGGAATTGGAGGACTGCTTCCAGATGTTCCTAAAGGATTTGAAGTAACCCCTTAGGTGTGGGGCTGCTTAGATGAGTTACAGGATGTGCTAGATGGATTGGGCTGGAGCGGGCTTGTTGCTAAACTTTTGAAGAATAAAACTGAGCTTTTGGCCCAGCCTAGTACAGTGATCCTTTTATTATGGAATGGGGAGGGAAACTTCTGGATTGCTTATACTGAGAAGACTGCCTAATTTCAAGAGGTTGTTGGGATGCTCCCTCATTGCTTGTGTACTTTTGGCATGGCTGGTGCTGGATGGAGATGCCTCCTATATTCCTTCTCTATAGCTCCAATGCTGTGAATGTAAAAATAAGTCTGTTTATCCACCTGGCACAATAAGAAGCATTTCAGTGGGAGCAGAAGCCAAAGAATTGAACAGTAAGGTAACAAAAGGGCTCAGCATTTTAGGACTAGCCAGCCATCTTAATTCAATTGGGAAATATTTCTTGTTTGAGAGCAAAAAAACAGCATTGCTGCTGCTTTTGAGATACATCTTTTGCTTTGTCAGTAAAGGGGAAAATATGTCTTACTTGAAAAATGTTGCATTGCTGTAGAACGAGATAAGCACCTCTGGTGGATGTTGTCTTGAGTTTTCAGCCCACAGACGTGGTAAGCTTTGACACATGTAGAGTCATAACTAGAAAGTCAAATGCTGCTGCTGTATTTCTGGCTAGAAAGAACATTTTTTGTGTCTTGAGAAAAAGACCAACATGGTGTGTAAAGAATTTTGTGTCAGATATATCCTTAGATGAGAATAAAACTTTTTTGTGCTCTTACAAACATTGTAAGGCAAATGGGGATTTGTAGGAAGTTGATAGAAGATACTGAATGTGAATGAGGATCAGTAGAGAATAAGATTCTAGGAAGGAGAGGAGGGGGACAAGAGTGCAGCAAAACAGGAGGGTGACTGTTTCCACAGGTGGAGTTGTGAAAAAGGTCTTAGTGGTTTATAAAACAAATTAGTGGCTTGGTGGTTAAGTAGTGCAAATCCTAAAAGAAGGTAGTGTTTTATTTATGCAAGTAGATTGGAACAGTTGAGAATGTATGGCCTTGGGAGGGAGAACTCTAGTAGAAAAATATATGTGTGTTTATTTTTAAGGGTTAGGTAAGAGTGCCTTAGTGCAGGAGGATGCCTCTACAACATCAGGGTTTTGAAGCTTTTCTGTAGGCAACAGGACTTAACTTGTGAGACACTGACAGAGAGTTTAAGAATTTAAAGGTTACAAAGTGGGTGTGCCCTCCAGAGACTGAAGCTTTAGTGCGGAAATCTGAGGCAGAAGGAGGTCAGGTGAAGACGCTAGTTACTGGAGCACTGGCTGTGCCTGTCTGTAAGTGCTCTAACATCATGGATGGTGATCTGGAGGGTGAGAAATTGTGAAAGACCATATAGCACTTTTCTGTGAAAGATCATGTAGGGAAGAATTTCAGGTGGAAGTCGCTGCCATGTTTAGAGTAGTATCTGACTTGCTCAAAGTTCTGCTTTTCTTATTTTGTGTTCACTTTAATAGTTAAAAGCTGCTTTGCGTTTCCCCTTATCCTGCATTTGTTTGGCTGCTTCACCCCTGTAGAAGAACCCTTTTTGTAAAGAAGATAAACCTATTAAAGCTGCCTAACCCTAGAGCCTTGTCAACACTCCTTGCTGATGATGATCCCTTCCAGGTGGGGTCTGTATGTCACTGTAAGTGTGGAATGAAATCATATTAGAGTGGGTAAGGCGACTTTTAGTGCTGTCTTTATTCTGGACCACCAGCCTGCTGGAGACAACCTCCAGCAGACTTACTTGATGCTGCAGGGGCCTTTAGGAATGTGCTTCTAGTGTGTCATACAAAACTCACAGCTATTGATATATCTCTGTCATGGAGGACAGAAATGTGGATTTCTAACAGTTTCCTTGTGCCTATTCCTCTTGTAACTTCAGAGCAGCTGTCTTTGAAACTCAGAGCCCTGGGGATGCCCCAGCTATGTAACCTGTTGCCAGTAGTTCAGGTTTTGGGCCTGCTGGTGTGCTTTTTGACAAGGACCCTTACTGCACGAGTTGTGCTGGACCATGCTTTGTGCCACAGCACATCTTCTCTTTTGCACAGGCAAAGTGTGTAAAGTATCTGTAATGCTCTGTATTATTGTAAAGCTAGTACTTCCCTTCTGTCAGTGGTTTTGCTTTCCCTAGCAAAAGTAACACTTGAATGTGCCTGGAGAACAGCCTTTGTAAACACTTTCTTTGGCATAAATGACTTAGGTTATAAGATACTAAGAAAAGGTAAAAGCGTTATCATTTGCCTGTTTGGGTTCAGCTGTCACTTTTCTCTCACATGAAGAAATTACTAATTTTTCATATGCAAGCTGAGAAATTTGGATATAATCAAAAACTGCAATGAGTATGCCTTTAAGAACAAGTCTTAGTGAAACCTATGATGGTGGCAGGTTTGGTTTTTTTACACTTCTATTGCTTTAGTCCTCCAGTTCTTTGCCTTTCCCACCAAACTAGTCTTGCTGCAAATGTTAGTACCATTAGCCCAAAGCAGGGTTGACCTTTGAGCCTTCTCATTTTGAATCTCTTTATTTGCATTTACTTCTCAAATATTTAAATGTTATCTTCAAGTTGTCAGTTCGTGCCTTGATGGTAACTGTTTCCTCCATGGCATTTAGTAAGCTGGACTCCCCTTTTGGAACAGCTGAGGGGAGATGTACAGTGCTGGGAGAGATGAGCTCTTTGTCAGTACGGGGTCCTTGTAAATTTTTGTCTCTGGAGTGGTAGTGAAACACATAGAGGCAGGTACAAGACTGGCAGCCAGGCCCTGTTAGCACACTTGTGCTGTGTGGGAGAGGAGGTGTGTGCAGTGATGGCCAGATTGCTGGCTGCTGGCATAAGGCCATGCCTCTGCTGGGCAAACACACTGGAAGGGCAATGAGGGGGCTGTGCTGAAAGAGGTTAGCTCCTGTGAGAAGTTCTGCCTCCCTGCCTCCTTTTAGCTCCGTGGAGAACTGCCTGCCTCTTGGCACATGCCTCCAGCTGTGGAGACTCCTCAGGGCTGGAGCACCTTTTCAGAGAGCTGGACTTTTTTTGTTTGGTTTGTTGTTTTGGGGTTTGTTTGTTTGTTTGGGTTTTTTTTCCTTTTTTTGGGGGGAGGTGGGGCTTTTTTGGGTTTTCTTTTGTTTGTTTTTTGTTTGTTTGTTTGTATTTTTGTTATTGTATATTTTTCCTGTCAGTATTGCCTTGGTCATGTTTGGTCCCACTTTAGCCAGGCCTTTTCAGCCGTGAGGTGATCCTATGTATGGGGGAAAAGGAACATTGCAGCCTGTCATCTGGGACACAGGTAGGCTGCATCTAGCATCCATGATTCTTGCTGTTAGTAAACAGAGGGATTGGTGTAAGATGCTAACTAGGGGTGTTGTGAAGAGATTCATTCTCTGACTACAGTCAAGGTGAGCAAATTCATAGCTATTTTACTGCATATCTCTGGCCAGTTGTCTGGGACAGGTCAGGAGCATTTCATGCTTGGCTGCATTGGCTGTCATGAGGGATTTGAAGAGGATGAAAATTAATGTCTGCTCGACATCCTCTGACAGCAGGAAAGCATCTTATCATTAAGTCTGTTTCCATCCGTTCAACTCTTGACTTAATTAGTTGCTTCAGATGGAGGAAATTTTTCTCCGGACTTCTGTTAGTAGCACCAAGGGAGGATGCCTGCAGAATCTGAGCTCTGTGGTTTTATTTCTAAAAAGCTGCCACTGAACCCAGGGTTTCAAAGCTGCTTGCCAGCCAGCATGCACTGTGCACAAATGAAACCAAACACATCTCTCTCTCCACAGTGGTCTGTCACCTTTCTTCTTTCTGTGGCAATAGAGGCTGGCCTCCTTATTAAATGCAGATACTTCTCTATAGGTAAGAGTTGAAATACCTAAGCAGGAGTGGGATGAGGGGCTCTTATATATTGTTTCATAGACTCATAGGATATGCTGAGTTGGAAGGGTTTCATCAGGAGCATTAAGTCCAACTCCTGGACCTGTGCAGAACACCACAAGAGTCACACCCTGTGCCTGAGAGCATTGTCCAAATGCTTCTTGAACTCTGTTAGGCTCGGTGCTGTGACCACTTCACTGGGGAGCCTGTTCCAGTGCTCAGCCACCCTCTTGAAAAACCTTTTCCTGATATCCAACCTAAACCTCCCCTGACATTTTCTCAAGTCCTGTCACTGGTCAGGAGAGTGAAGAGATTGGTGCCTGCACCTCCATTTCCCCTCATGAGGATGCTGAAGTCCATGATGAGTTCTGCCCTCAGTCTCCTGCAGGCTGAGCAGATGAAGTGACCTCAGCCACTCCTCAGGTGGCTTCCTCTCCAGACCCTTCACCATCCTTGTGGTACTCCTTCGGACACTCTCTTACAGCTTAATGCCTTTTTTATATTGTGATGCCCAAAACTGCACACAGGACTTGAGGTGAGGCTACAACAGTGCAGAGCAGAGCAGGACAATCACCTGCTTTGACCAGCTTTGACTGTGGGGTTAGGGTGGCTTTACTCACTGTCATGGTGAAGTGGGAATTGCTGTAAATGCAGCAGTGTTTGTGAATGGCAAATGTTTCAGTCTGTAGTTTGCTTTTCCAGTTAACCTGTATTCCACTTGGTGTGAAATTTAGCTTCATTTGCTTCTCAGGCATTGTGGTGATGATCTCTTTTTTCATATAGTGGGAGATGGTAGGAAATAGTAAGTTACAGGAGACACTTCCACAGTAAATCCTTTAGTATTTACAACAGAATCATCACTTGAAGTTGGTTTTGCCTGACTGGTATCAGAGGTAACAAAAACTGAATTGAAAACAAAACTGGAAAGCCCTCTGGTAACCATCTGTCAATTGTTAATTATCATGTGATGGCAAGATGAAATTTGTGTCTGGTTTGGTCTCCAGTCTCATCACAGCAAATAGTTCCAGTTGTTTTTGCTGGCGAAGTTGACTCTTCTCTGTGCCTTTGGAGTAGCTTTCTCCATGGGAGGAATTTCTTCCCAAGGCTGAGCTGGTTCCCTGGGTGGAAGGATAGATGCATTTATGTTGATTAGCTTCTTTGAGTGGTGCTCTCCTACCCTGGTGTGTGCTGTGCCCAGTTTAATGACCAGCTGTAATGATTTTTACTGTTGTGCAGTTGTTTCGCAGTAGCAAGGGAGCAGTCGGGGACCTTTTGCTTTGTCTTGTTTCGAGTCCTCCCCGAGCCCATCTTTGTCCTGGCCTGTGTGTTCAGAGATCACAAGGCTGCAGCACACGGCTGCTGCGCCCCCGGCCCGCACGCATGAATTCATCAGCTTGATCTTTGCACCCCTGCTCCTCGGGAGGGTCGGATGGCAGCTGCAGCTCCTGTCAAGCATGATGCCGGGCAGGGAGCTTTGGGGAGGAGAGTTACAAAGGGCTCAGTTTAAATCATCTGTGTAAGGGCACAGTGGAGGCTCTGTCACTCAGGCCCCACGCTTGTCTTCTGGTGCTATGGTTGTAATGACATTAGCATTTCAAAAAGGGGATTACCACAACCCCCGGGTTCTGAGGGGAGAGTATTTTGGCTGTTAGTTGAAAAGCTGCTTTCTGGTTTTCTGCCTCCCCCCTCCTTCCCCCGTAGATCCTGAAGGGTTGATGAAGGTGTACATGCCATGTTAAAAGTGGGTTGTTGTTGCAAGGAAGCTGGTTGTTTATCGGCCTAAATGTGGGCTGGCAGATAGGAAGTTGTTTCTTATAGCATTCTTTCTTACTGATTTGGAGGGACTGCCTGAGAATTTCCTGATGGAAAAGTTAAAGGGTCTGTGTTGTGATCATAGCTGTATGCTAGAGAACTATCCTGTAGTCATGCTTACAGGAAGAAGTTACATTATACTATTGTCTTGTGTATTTCAACCAAAGGAAATGGGCAGCACATGTATCCTCTTCGTTGTCTGCCTTCAACTCATCTTGTGGTATGGAAAAACACTTTCTATGCCCAGGCACAAGACTTCAGGGTGGTTCCTTGGGAAGTGATTGTATTTTTACGACATCTTGTTTAGCAACAAAAGACATTCTGTTGCATTAGCCTCTCCTCTGATCAATATTAAGTTGATCGTTTTTCACTAAGTTCACTTTCCCTTTGTGATGTTACTTGTGCTGGAAACTTGCGTTAAGGCTCTAAATATGCTGGTGGAAAATCCATGTGGTTGTTACTTCCTCTGCAGTTCCATTAGCTATAGCAATGACAGGTCAGGCCAGACAGGTTGGTTCTCTGGTCCCTGGGGAAGAGAACAAAGGGAACTGCCTTCTTTGCCGGCCAGAGTGAGGCAGGGCTACTTTCTGCAACCTCTCCAAACGTGTGGGCCCTAAAATTATTAGCAGTATCCAAACCAGAAACCCTTACCTTGACTGAGCACGGTTGGAGGGCGTGCAGCAGGAAGTGCTGGTGGTTGCCTGGAGCCTTGTCTGGAGCAGGACTGCCAGTGCTGTGTGTGTTGTACTGCTGAGGAGGCAGGGAATGGCGTGAATGGAAGAGACATTACTGTATGTGCAGGCTGAAGTGTTCACAGGCCGTAGTCTTTGCGTGTGCCTGTAAGGACTTCTCCTGCATGTTCCCAGAGGATGTGGTTGGCCCAGGGGCTCTGCAGAGCAGTGCTGGTGTCTCCTGGGTGTCCCTTGCTCTGGTGCCCTGGGCCTTCTCCCATGGCTCATGGCTCCTGCACAGCTGTGGCTCTTCCGGAGGGGGATGGCAGGCTCAGCCATAGATAAGCTGTCCCTCTGGGCACCAGGGAGGAGCAGTAGTTTCCTCTGTAAACACAGTTCAAGGTCTTTGGTGTGCTGAGAAAAGGAGGCATTTAACTTCCTGTGTGAAAACAGGAACTGTGGAAGGCCTTCTGGTAGTGTGGTGGCTGCTGAAAACGTGTGTGTGCTTATGCAGTGTGTCTCAAGCTCTGCCCATCTCCAGGTGTATTCTAATCTGCTTATTTCTGTGGAGGGCACTCCTGTCTGTAAACTTCAATCTTAAACATTAGGTGCTCAATTGAAGCTTCACAGAGGAAAGGTCGAGCTTCTGGGTGCCCTGTGCTGGACAGAAAGCTGCAGTCATTCTGTCTTGTCCTCTCCATTTTCCTGCTTCTGCAGAAACAGGAAACCACGTAGAACCAGCACACACAGCTATGCAAACCAACCAGCTGTCTCCTTGGGAAGTTAGTCATTGAGTTTCTGTGCAAGCAGCCCTAGTTGGACAGGCTTCTGAATTTACAGTTCAGCGTAGCTCCTGTGCATCTATGTGTGTGTGGTCTTGGGATATGTGAGTTTCTATATCCTCTTTTCAAAACTCCTTTTCTGGTAGTGATGATAGAAATTAAATACTCTGTATCATGGTGGAAGCAGGCTGCAGGAAGAGTAAAACAGTAGATCTGATTATTATGACCTATAAACCTAAGAACTAAAGAATGTAAGAAGCAACAAACGGCCTTGTTTCTGAGAGGCTGATGAAGTTTTAGGCTTACTGTGGGGAAAACCTTCTTAATCTTTTCCATTTCAGGGCAATTACTGTTTTAAGGCTTGCAAAAGAAAGATAAGGACAGCAAAAACCAGAATGAATAAGCACTGGTCATAATATTTTGTGAGTTAAGAGCATTTATAATTATTATGGAGTAAGAGAAGGGGGGAAAGCGATGAAGGAGAAAGTTTTATTTCCCTCGTTCCCTCTTTGGATTAATGAATTTAATTACTTGGAAATAGCTAGTAGCAAACTTGTGGCTTTTTTCAAATGTACTTCTTACAAGACTGCAAATTTTAAAAGAAGAGGCAATTCAGAGGAAAAATAATTGAAGACATAAGACCTTAACCACTATATCCCTCATTGCAAGTGCTTTGTGTCAGATGTTGAGAACTGAATTAATTTGCCCTGATGTATTGAGAGGGAAGAAACCAGGGCGATACACGATGTAATTTTAAATGCAGGGAAGTGAGACACTGATTTTCAAATAGATCCTTATAATAATAAAATTGTTCTTTCTTTTTTTCCTGTCAGCAAAACGTAGAGACGAATATGGAAAGGAAATGGCTCTACAAAGTAATGGGATTCTGTGTAACAAACAGCAAGAGACTGCATGAGGTGGGAGAAGGGAGATGGGGCAGAGTGTCAGAAAAGGGTCTTAGTATAATAAATAAAGCATGTGTCAGAAATTTCTCACTTCTTGATGTGTGAAATTAGTTTAGATTAGATTAGATGCTTAGTTTAGATTCTTCTAAATTGTTTGGTCTTTTGTCAGCTTGAACAGGTCTTTATAAAGTAATATAGCAGCTAGGCAATTAAATAGCAAAATAAAACAGCATTGCATCGTCTTTAAATTAGGAAGATACCTGGTGTGATGCCTCTGATGTCAGGTACATTACCATCAAATAAAATTTTCCAAAGTGCTTGTTTCCCACTGGTAATTGGTTGGGAGAGGATGTCTCAAATAATGAAAGCGCTGCTGAAAATTTGCAGTGCCCAGTGTGTTTAACAATCTGAAAGCATTATTTAGTGTTCTGCTGCTTAAATTTGTGGGCATGAAGGAGAGCTGCAAAATCCTATGACAACTGAGTAATATATGGAAATCGGTGAACAGACACTGAAGTTGACCTTCTTTGGAGGTTGCTTGACCATAAGCAGACTGGGAAAGCATTTGAAAGAAGGCTTAAATCCATTTCCTTAAGCAATTTGCAGTGATGGCAGTCTGTTCTGAGTTGTTTCAGGAAGGCAGTGTAGTACTGTATACCTTTTCCTCTTGGTGTCTGTGTATCCCCAGACAATACTATCTGTCCCTATTGCAAAACCATCCTTGCTGTTCTCTCAGCCACTTTGGCCCTGGAGATCTCCATACTGTGGTATGGCCCTGTCTGTGCAGGCATTTTGCACTTCTAGGCAGAAACTTGCTATGGTCTTGTTGCTCAAGAGGCTTTCCATGTTAAGTTCCCATTGCCATGAACCTTGCTTTGGACCGTTTTTATTGAGGGCTTGATATATCATGACACTTGATATGTCTAAATTTTCTATCTGCAGCCACATGACCTCCTCTCTGAATGGACTGTTACAGAAAACAACTACTTTTCTGGGAGCTTTTTGCAGAGTCTAGACTGGAAATCTGTTGCCAGTAGATGTGCTAGACTGGGATTAGAAGTTTTCAAGAAGTGTTCTTCGGAACACATAACATTAGCCCATGTAGTTTTGCCTGCCACATGATGACAGCTTCTTACTTCAAACTGCTCTAATTGTGTTAAAATAAAAGGCTTTGAATGTTTCTTTGCTTTTTAGTGCAAGCAATTTCTGTAGTTGGCAGAGGTATGTGCCCTTGAATGAGCAGGTATGTGGTCACTGCCTCTGTAACAGAGGAGTGCTCCTGTTGGAGTGTGTTCTATACATTGTGATGAGGGATTTAAAAATACCAGTAAGAGATCAGTTCAAAAAGCACAGCTATTAAGAGGAAAATGCAGGTGCAGTTGGAATCTAGGCCTGGTAGTGTGGCTGTTGCACGGTAGTGTGGGATCAGTGCTTTACCAGAGCAGCAGAAGAGATATTGTGCTTTGGTTTCTGTTTACACTGTGAGCTAAAGAGTAAATGTCAACTGTCTGGTTGTCTCTTCTCCCTGAGAATGAGTGACAGTGACAGCTTTAATGTGCAATAACTAGGTTGCTCTGATTTGTGTTAAGGGTTTTAAGTTTGGATGCTTGTGTGGGCAGGGCTGTGAAAGTAGAACATGGCATTTGATGTAAGCAGACACCTCCACCCTACTTTCTGATAAAGCCATACAGACTGGGAGGAAAAATGGGGGAGAAAAAGGCCCAGTGTCATAATCCAGGACTTTTCCCAGTGCCTGGGAGACTTCTGCTTTCCTTGTCCTCAGGCAAGATATATATTAAAAAAAAAAAAAAAAAAAAAAAAAAAAAAAAAAAAAGCATCAAGAAGAGAAGTTGATCTATCTTTTGAGAAACAGTCTAGTTTTTTCCAAACATAAAATATTCTTTCTATTCCTTGGGAAATCACTTTGACTTCTGGTGGGAGTTGACACAGTAGAATGGTGTTTTAGCCACAAAATAGCCTTTACACAACTGCAGTATTAGGTTAAGAACTGAGAATCTATTTTGAGGTTTGTTGCTGGGTGACTGTGAGAGAATGAAAATGTATATCTTGACAGTGCTAATTCTTGAGCATGTATTTTAGAAATAGTGACTTGAAAATGCCTGGATCCTTGGTAAAAAGATTTATGTAATCCAGAGGTTTTGGAAAAGGACTTTTCCTACATTGGTACTAATATGTATATGCCTTGTGAGATTTTAGAAGACTCTTGTGTGCATGCACAGAAGGAAGGTGGTATTAGCTGGAGGATGTGTTGTCAAATTCCAGTTGAGTGTTCCAGTCAGTAAGTAGTGATTTGAGAGGACACAAGAATTCATAAGTTTACATGGGACTATTAAGTTTTTCATTAATACCCTGATGAAAGATACAGATTATTTATGAGGAAGTCCATTTGGGAACTTGGTACTTCTACTATTTTTACTAATACTTCTCCCTTCTTTCCCAAACTTGAGCTACTTTCAACAGAGGCTAAGCTGTCTCTTTAGGAGCGTTGTCATCTGCTCTCCATGTCAGCTGCCAGAATGTAGCTGTTCTTGTGAGTAGCAGCCTCAATACTAGGTGTGGCTAAGGTAGCCTTTTCTAAAAAGTTAGTAGAAAAGGCAGGGGTGAAAAAGGGGCAGAATAAAGGATGGTGCTGCTGGCTGCCTAACATGATGAGTGCTGTGAAATTGAGCACAACAGTCTTCGGACAGTCTTTGACTATAATTGGCAAGAGGAAGAAAGTTCTGACAGTGTCTGTGGGATGTATCTGGCAAGAAAGAGTAACTCCTGTGTGCTGAGCAAATTGTATGGAGGTGGAGGAGATTGGAAGAAGGGAAGATTACCAGAAGTTTGAAAGAAGGGGCTGTGACCTTTTTATACTGCCTTTTGTCCTGGTAGCTCCCTCCCTGCTGCCTGCTGAACATGGTTCTGCAGTGCCTGCTGCCTTACTACTAAGACAGTGGGTTTTGTCTTATTTCCTTCCCCTAACAACCTCAAGTGTAATTTTCACCAATCATATGGAGGAGATGTGGAAACAAATGAACAAACCCAGGAAAGGTCTGGGTAGAGGAGTTCTGTCTTTGGTATCAGAATAACTTCGTGATATTTGCTGTTAGGCTCTGTTAGGCTTCCTAGATAGTACGTGTTCAAGACCCCATGTTTTCCTAGCAAACTTGGCCCAAGTGCTCAGGTTTGGGTTTGGAGCTCTCAGATTTCTGTTTACATTGTTTCCCTGTAATACTTACTCTGATTAAATGCATGTGTTGTTCTGTGAAATATTCTATATTGGTATGAAAAAGAAATCAGTTACAGAACAGTAACTGATTTAGTAAATGGACTCCTGTTTTTTCTCTGGAACTGTATTTTACACTCTGGATGTTAATTTATCAGCATCAAATAACTTCCCTCCATACTGTTTTTCCCGCTAGTTCTCAGGCATGAGATGTTATTTAAGCTTTCTCAAGGAGACTGCATACACAGTTGGGAGAGTTCCCAAGTGTGTTTCTCTCTGGGGGGACAGCATTTTTGCTATTTTTAGCATGATTTCTTCAAATCTTCCATTTCCTTTGTGTGGGAAACTTTACTAATTGTAAAGAAGTTGAACCATATAGTAAATGGATCTCAAATTTGCATGAGAAGCTTTCACTCCACTACCAAGAAACCTATCAGCACTGTCTGGGCATTTTTGCCAAACCCTCTGGTAGACTGAGCTACTCTGAGCAGCTGCAGAGACATTAGAGTGTAGCCTGACACAGAAGTTCTACAGCTCAGAAACAGTTGTTGTAGGGATGCTATCTGTGCACTGTTTATTTTCACTGTGTCTGTGCTCTTCATTTTTGTCTGCTGGTGAACTTCTGGCCATAACTCTTGGTGGTTTATTGCTTCTCTACTGAACTACAGTCCAGAAGATGTGATGAGAGAAATTACGAGGAAAGAAAAACTGCATTAAGTAGTGAATATTTAAATGAGGAGGAAAGACTTCTTAGTTAAGGAATGTTGAATTAGCATGGGAACTGTTCAGATGTAGACCTGGTGACTGAGAGTGGTCTGAAGTCAGTGGCTTGCACATCTGGCCTAAAGTTCAGCTTCCTTTCTGGAAGGATGCAGGGCTCTTGAAGGCTCTGTGCCTTGTCTGCCAGCCTTGTGTGGGTGTCTGGTACCTCTGAAATAACCGAGCCTGAACTGAGCCCTCTCTTTGGGGAGTCCTGTGCTGGAAGGGCTTTCTTCAGCTCCTTGAAAAAGTGACTTTGGAGAATGCATGAGGGTATGGGTTGCCTTGTATGTGGAGAGATCTTGTGTTTTTCTTGAAAGTGTGAGTTGATCTGCTTGTGAGCTGCATCCTCACAGACAGTGGTTTGCTAAGTCAGTGCCCGGGGCCTGGATGTGTCTGATGTCAGGACTGATTTGACAGAAGCCTGGTGAGGACTGGGAAGGTGTTAGGCAGGTTCAGTGACTGGTTTTGTAGAGAGAGTGTGCATAACCTCTTCCCACCCCTCTTGTGGGTTTGGGGGTTTTTTTGCTAGGTTAAGGGAGTATTGGATGGGAGCACC
The DNA here is from genome assembly GCA_032173965.1 of Sitta carolinensis. NCBI lineage: Eukaryota > Metazoa > Chordata > Aves > Passeriformes > Sittidae > Sitta > Sitta carolinensis. The sequence goes on along the minus strand of JAVUNC010000006.1, from coordinate 11,096,024 downwards.
TGATCCTGGGGAAGAGCTGGGATTTGCATACTTACTTCCTACCATGTATGTTCGTGTGAATGATGTGGGAGGCAGGTCTGGGTCCAGTTGTGTGAGGCTGAGGACTCTCCAGAGTGTTCTCAGCATTCCTCTGAGCTCTGGCCCCAGCTCTGAGGAAGCTGGGAAGGCTCATGAATTTTTATCTTTTGTGCTCAGCAGAGCACTTCCTGTGGCATTCAGGCATGCTGCAACAGCTTCCTCTACTGCATTCTTCCCTGGGGAGCATCTGAAATACGCTTTGCTTTTCTGCGTAGGCACTTGAAACTGCTTTGTTCTTGCATTATTTGGGAAACATTATGTTGTTTTTAGCTGACAGGTTATAACTTCTCCCACTGTCTTAGTTACTCTTGCTTACTGTTTCCCTTCCAAAGCCTGAGTCAGGTGGCAGTTGTGAAATCAGTCAGCTAGATCAATGTCTATATGTTGTGTTGACCCAAGTAGTGCAACAGATTTCATGCTCTAGGGAATCATGAACCTATAAAGAAATAAATCCTTTAAGTAATTATTTTGTGGGTGTTTTTGAATAATCTGGCTCTCCCATCTCATCCTCTTTTTCAGAGGGTCATGGAATTAAGCTATTATAATTATATCTTGCAGCATAAAATCAGCATTTCATTCTGATAGACCTCTCTGTCATAAGATGGTTTTGTGGCTCTTGAAATCAAGTTTATAATGTTGTCCTGCTGGATTTCACAATTAAGACAAAAAGGAGCAAGTAGTGGATACTATTATTATCTACTAGCGTAGTAGATATAATAATATTAAACATTGCTGAAACATGCTAAAACTCTCCTTGCAGTTTAAATGCTTAAAAAAAGCCCCAAATCCTACAACTTAAAGTACCCAACCCAAAGGAAAACAAAACACACCTTGCAAGCCTCCGCTAACCACACTATCTCTTTTATGGAGCTAGGTGGTTGAAACAGGAGTTAAAACTCTTGTCTGGTGTGAGGGAATGCTGGGGCTGAGCAGGAATTTTCTCATGCATGTTTGGTGGAAGATGGCTGAGGAGGAACAGTAAGATTTTAGAAAGGAGGAGAAAAAAGTGTAAGAAGCTCAGGAGGGACTTGAATTTTCTCCAACTTGATGCTCTAAATGCTGTCTGGAATTACACAGGACCACAAACAAAATTGGTCTCATGTTGTTTTGGTTCTTGTGGTAGTCAGGGAAACAGGGTTTGGAACAACATCTGAAAATCAACTGAATTGTCTGGAAGAACCTGGCCTGCAACAATCTCTCCTTTTCAATAAGGTACTGTCTTAGACCTCCAGGTCTGGCTGGCAGGAAGTAAGATGAATATCAATCAGACCTGGCCTGTTGAAGTCGGGAATGGTCCAGGTAAAACGCGGTCACTGAGGTGTGATTCTTGGTGCTTTATGGAACCAAAATCCAACTGAGCATTTTTGCACTGTTGTTGTCCTGTTAAATGTACATCGCCCTGAGAAATACTCCTGCTGGTTTAGCAAAAACTGTTCTGACAGGACTAGTGATGTATAGATAAGATGTAGCTGAAGAAAGTCACTCGAGAATGCTGAGCAAGTAATTGCCTCAGAACAATAAACAAAACTTGATGAAATATTATAAAAAAACCAGCTGTCATGCAAGAAGCAGAAGAAGAGAAGGTAGCACTTCAAGATTTAGTGGAAAGTGTCCCTGCCCATGGTAGGGGGTTTGTGACTAGGTGATCTTCAAGGTCCCTTTCAACCCAAACCTACCTATGGAAAGCAACCCCATAATAAAGCGTTGGGAGAATCTTTGTTTTGCTTTGTGGCTTTAATTTGGCTTTTTAATTGTTACAGAACAAAGAACCTCTCTAGGTTACCAGGGAATATAAAAAATAAGAAGCAAAGAATATTTGCAGTCTTGTGTTTCTTATTATCTAAAAGCAGTGAATTGCAGAGGAACAAGATTGAAGTTTAGTAGTCCTTAAGGAGACCAGATTTCTTTCCTGAAGATTTTGTTTTGAAAATGGTTACAATGTAAGGTTTGAGGTTGAATGTTTTATTAATTTCTTTTTATGTCAAATGGACAGAATGGTATTTCATCTTTTCCTACGTTTCTATCAGGCATCAAGGGCTACAAATGAGTTCTGTCTTGGCAATTGCTACTTCTGACCTTTTTTTTATTATTATTACATGTGTTTTCAGCTGGGTATTTTGCCATGCCTGTGCTTTGATTCCAGTGGCTATACTGAAAGTGTCAAAGGACAAATAGTATTTCAAAGGGTGAGAACTCCTTTTATACATCTTCTCTGAACACTTTTCTTGCCAGCTGTGGAAGGAGCTTTTTTTTTAATCAGTTTCCCAATCCTGGCTTGTTTCAGTTCAGCTGTGTTTACCCTGTGGGTGTTTGGGATGAGAAGCTACAAAGACTGAAAGGAAGAATTCACATTTGCGGCTAGGTACGCTTTTGACAATTGCTATTTCATATCCATTGATTTGCTTAGAGCTGTTGGTAGCTGAAAATGGAGATGAAAAAACAAGCACTTTGAAATAACTACATCTGTGTAGCAAGACAGTCTTCTCAAAGAAGATGGCTGATAATCTGAATTTTCTGTACACTGCATTTGTATGCATAATATTAAGTTGCCATTTTCTTTCCATGTACCATTTGTTCCCCAGCAGACTCTGAGTCAGTGGAATGTGTGGGACTTTGCCTGTTCTGCCAGAGCTGATCATGTCTTCTGTGACTAGTAAATCAAAGTAGCAGCGGCATCCCACCAGGCCTTGATGCCCCTTGCTAGTCATGGTCAAGTCACAAAGCAAGCTTACTGGTAGCTTCACTGGATTTCCTCCCTTCTTGTCAAAAAATACTCTTTAATTTCTTATATTGCCAGTAAATAGAGATTACATACTGAGTAGGTGTTAAGTTTCAGTGCAGGTTGTACAGGGTCTGACACCACCTTTCCTGCTATCACCTCCCTAGCTCTTCAATTGCCCCAACTGTTAAAGTGCTAGCAGTTTAGAGAGGTGTGTAACAGCTAGCTCATCTCTGTAGAAGAAACTTCTTACTTTTCTCTGAGGATGAGTTCCTCAGCTTCACTCTGTCTTAGAGCTTTTGAATTACTAGAATTTGGATTGAGTCTGTATTGGCTGATCTGTTCAATAAAGTGTATTTCAGACTGACTGAACTTGCATAAGTGGGAATTTGTAGGACTGGGGTCCCTGGGAAAGGTGCATTTGCCATGTGCAGTACTTTTGTCACTGTAGTCTGACATGCCTCCCACTTTGAACAGGATGACTTGAGGAGTGTTCAGGTAGGTCTGGGGTTTGTTTTTTTCTGTCGTGCTGGACTCTGTAGAGAAGTTGTTTGTGATGCTGAGCTTTTCTAGAGCTGGTAGGAAGGATGACTTAATACTTACAGCTAAACTAACCCCATCTAGAGTGAAAATACAACTGTTCTTGAGAAAGGCTTTCCAGTGAGACAAGGATAAGTCTTTACAGTTCTGCCCAGTCAGTAGTAAATTATCTGAGTGCTTGTTTTGACAAGTCCAGTGACACAGATGAGTCATTCTTAAAGGATAAGCAGCTCTGCCCAGATATTAGATTCTGTTATGTTCAGTGGTCCTGAGCAGAACCAAAGGCCAGAAGAGAAATAGCATGGCAGAATGAAAAAGTACTCTCCTGTGTGTGTTGGTATATCAGATTGGGCTTTCAGGACCACTGTCCTTATCCACCTTTCCCTAGCAAATCTGTCAGTAGATGAATTGCAGAGGAAAACTTCAGTAACTGAGGACTCTGAGTTTCCCAGTTTGATTTCCACTCAGATGAAGGTGGAACAACATTCAGTGCACAACGCTCTCCTGTGCACAAGCCATTACTAGATCAGCCTTGGCCAAACTTCCAAATCGGTACGGTTTGGATAGGCTGAGTCAGAGGCAACAGCTGCTGCTGCTGAAAGGATGAAAAATGAATCAGTTGCAAAAGGTTCATTAGTGAATGAAGGAGGCCTACCAGGGCAGAGCTTTCAAGTGACTTGGCTCGTGCCTCTAAACTCAAAAATGATTGCATCAGAGATTCCCATGTCCCCTTGGACTTTAGGACTGCCTCATGAGCAGACTTAGGACTGCACAATGACCTTTGTCAAGCCTCAGAGTAAACTGTAGCAGAACTGAGTTAGAAGGTGGGCATGAACTGGCTTCTAGGGTAAGGGGAAGCCAGTCATGATGGTTGATGGTGTCTGTCTGAGTTCCACTTCATGTTGGATGGGGAGCACTGGACTCCTTCTGCTGTTGGCATTACCAGCCAAGTGGTATGTGTCATCCTGAGCTCCAGTGGCCATGCTGGAGTCCACAACAGGGACATATTTTGGGAAACTCTCATAGCAGGAACTTCTAAGTCTTTATTTGAAGCATGAACCTGATTGCTGGACAAGGCTGAAATTTCAGGAGTGGAAGTTTTGTAGTCATATGGAAATCAACAAGCAAGTTAAGTTTCTTGAGGCACTGCTGAATTGAAGGCCTTGTGTCACTTGCTGGTAGAGACAAGTTTTGCTCTGCTGTGTCTTTAAGGTATGTTTCCCTGGTGTCCTCACCTAGTGTCAGTAGAGGCACTGTATTCATTTCAGTCAGGTCTTTACAGACCAGTCACCTGTGTCCTATCAAAACCTGGTGTCCTAAATCAGCATGAATATCATGTTAGGTTGAACAGCAGAGTTATGCTTTTTCCTATACTATCTCATTGTTCTTGCTGAGGCATGAGATGTTTTTCATTACACCAGGGCCCCATAGTGTGTGTCAGGCTTTTAACCTAAAATAACCACCTTAGGGTATTGCTGGATCCTAACTGAAAACCCACTTAGGAACAGACAAGGAAACAATGGGGTATATGTGCCAACTACCCCTGAACCGAGACCAATTTTTAGTTTTGTAAGTTTTGAGAAACAGGTAAGCAGGGACAAGATGACTAATCAAAGCTGTATGAAGTAAGTTCCTGTACAGCTGTTTCTTTTTGTAAGACCATCAAATTTTTGACAATTATTATTATTTTTAATTAATCTCCTCTTTGTTACAATATAAAATATAATTTAGAACTGGAAGAGCCCATTCTTACAAACCTACAAGGCTACTGGGTTTTGGGTTCAAAAGCAGAATCTGGAACTCTTTGATTATACAAATGTTGTTACAGCACTTGCTTAATTTCCTTCTTGTAACATGTGAAAATGATTATACAGTGGTTGGAAGAAAGGACAGGGAGGCTGAAAGCAGCCTTAGAAAACAAAAGCAAATGAAATGTAGCCACTTGGAAAGCTGTGCTGTGCCCATGGATAAGAGCAGGTTTCTGTATTAAATTGGCTTTTTTTGCAGCCACTGTACTGCTGACTCCAACTGCAGCCCAGATGCAAATTGTTTATACTGTCCTGGCAGTATGGGATGTTGTAAAGTACTGGGCAGCTGCTCTTTATGGGACATAAGTAAGCTTCTTGACCTTCCACATTCATCACCAGTAACTTGAATTTATTTGTGTGTGTGTGCAGCAATAAGATTACATTATCAGAAGATCTTAAAAGTACTTCTGCAGTTGTTCCCAGTTTGCTTCCTCCTCCTTATTAATGTTTCTGGAATTAATTTATCATCCTGGCTTTGTTTAGAAGCACCAGGTTTTTGTCTTATGATTTGGTGTTATCCTGATGTCCTGAATGCCTGGCATGGATGAGAGCCCTGCTGCAGGCAGCCCTGTGCAAACATAATGCAGAGCCAACTCTGAAAAACTTGGCAGTGTTAGTCTTGGAGCCTGTCAGGCTGAATCACTCGGGAATGTATCTGAGGGGACCACATTACAGGTGGGCTTATTACAGGGAAAATAATACAGTTGTCACAGTGAGTAGCACTCTTGTAGGGAGGCAGATGTGCTGCTGGAGTGCAGTAGTGTTTGGTTGCTGCTTTCCATCACAGAAATCTTCCTTTCACAGATGTGGTTTTTGTTCAACGTGGAATTTGTATCTTTGGTTTTCCAACTGCCTAGCATACAGCAAAGTCTGTCCTGTTTTGGAGGGGGAAAGGAACTTGAAAGGTGTAACATTTATTTTTCTGCCAAAATATCAGTGACACTGGGAGTTCTTTAACTGAAGCAAGGCTTTGTAAGGGGCAGAGAGAAGTATGTTTAATATCCAGACAATCTGTAGCACTGTAGAAGCACCAGTGGCAGCTTCATATAGCCTAAACATTTTGACTCTTGTAGAATGTAAATATAATTTGCATTTTAGATTAAGCTTTGATGCTAATGGTTTTCTTTTTAGGCGATAGATAAACTACTGGGGTAAAAAAATCATATTTCTAATAGAAAGACCGACAAGACCTGTAATTAATGTTGCACTAGCAGGCTTCCTCCATGGTTGGCTAATCACAGCTGAGTGTTAATAAGCATAGAGTTTTTTAAAATACTGTTGTAACATGTTAATTAAGATAATTTGTCTCCATGTGTCTCTTGAGTTACCAGATGGCGACTGCATTGGTGGAAGGCTGCAATTAGAGTCTTTTCTTTCTTGCTTTTTCTTCCCCTGCCCTAAGGGAAAAAAAAAAAAGGAAAAAGAAAAAAAAGTGCAGCTTTATTGTGTATGGGATGGCTGTGAGGGGTGCCTGTTACTGAACACATTTTAAGTGCTTGTGTGTAATTATATAAATGCACAGCTATATGATTATATGTACAAATATCTTTGCTTTGGTTATACTCATTTACCCACATTATGACATTAAAAAAATAAGCCTTCTCTTAAGAGTATGCCCTTGTTGGGGAAACTGTAATTTCCCTGTGAAGACTTCAGTCCTGGTAAGTTTGGTCTTCTGTCTTTGACTTCAGAATAAGCAGCATCTGGAACCAGTAAAGACAGAGAGCTTATTTTTCAGTGGACTTTCGCCTCTGCTTAATACACAGAACCCAAAAGAGGGTTATGTTTTGCAGTGTGTTTTTAGGAATGCTTAAAATATTTCAGGGGCAGGGTCAGTGAGAAGTGTGTGCACTCACAATGGAGGCCTTTTATTGGCTTCAGCCTCCTGTAAGTTAAATATAAAGAGGTCCTTTAGCCTCAGCTGTTGTGACTAGGTCCCAGCAGCAGCTGCTGTATTGGGTTTGCCCCTTTGGGAAATGACCCATCTGCTCATATGCTGGAGAAAGCCAGAGTGCTGAAAAGGAGATTGGAAATCTGTTTCCAGTCCTCATCTCCTTCCCCAGAAATTACAGACCATTGGAAAACCTAGGCATCTGGTAATCGGTGTTTTACGGAGAGACTCCGGTCTCCAGCTAGAAACACACCAAGTTGTCAACTGTTGCCAGCTGGCAGAGGATGGCTTCAGTCTGGGTCCCTTTTCACGTGTTCTATCTGCAGCTATCGTGTTTGTATAGTTAAAACACACAGGGTAGTACACTGGTGGGCAGTAAGCAAAAAAACCCATGACTACCTCGAGCTACCTGAAAGGGGAGCAAAGCATGCTTCACCTCCACTAGGAGAGACCCACTTGCCCTCTAGGGAGAAGGCTTTCTAATGACTGCAGCACACATTGGTGTTGGAATTTCATTGTGTAGGCTAAAATATGCTCCGAAGATGCTGGAAGAGAGAAAAAATCTCAAATATTATTCCCAGATCAGGTCATTGTTCTTCTCAGAGCCAGCCTGCCAAGAGAAACCCCGGTCTAAAGCATGTGGCTCTTTGTGTTCAGCACAAACCTGCTGTTAAAAGCAGTGACGTTTGTCCTTGAAATACTTGATGAGCCATTTCCTAGCCTAATATTAATCCAGGCTCTCTGCCTGGGAAGGACAATGCAGGAGCAGAGGGTGCATAGTGGGAAGCTGCTGTGCTGAAAGCTTTTGAGTGCATCCGGGCAAGCACGGTTAGTTGGAAACCTGAAGGTATTTAGCACTCAGAAATGGAGCTGGCACTCTTGCTGGAAAATGTGGGTGGGGGTGACTGCTTTTCTATCTACCACTAAAGCACATCCCCTTGTCATTGCCTTCTCAACAGGAAGGAAGGTGTGGGTGGGGAGCAGGAGTGCTGTTGATCAAAGCTTATCAAGGTGCTTTTTCTCTCCAGGCCAACTGTCTAGGAAGCGTTTCTTGCTTTGGTAATAGATGGTGTTTAGTTGACAAAGCTGGTCTAAAAGGGGTGTGAAATGGTAACAGACTTGCTTGTTAGTAAAACTGAGCTGCTGCTGAGGGAGGGGCTGCCAAAAGTGGCTTCTGCTGTTTATGGGCTGGTTTGTGAGTACAAGGGATGAGAGAAAAAACAAGGATGTTGCTTCTTTGGATTTTACACTGAAATCGAAGCTGGCTAGTATCTTCCTCCATCATCTCCCTCTCTGCAGAAAGCTCCTGGAGCCAAACACCAGTCCCGTCTCAGGCAGAAGGAAATCTTGTGTGACCGAAAGCCCTGGTTTAAGAAGAAAAATTCCTTACTGAAAAAGAAGCCTGTGGATTTTTTTTGTTCTGTGGCCACCCTGTTTTTCCTCTGTTCCCCCAGAAAATTACACAGCAGGAGATTTGTGTTAGAGACATGACAAGTAACTTTATGTTCTTTGAATAAAATAGGTGTATATATTTTTTTAATCTTTTTTCTTCTCAAGGCAGGAAACCACATTTAGCCTAGACTCTGCAGACTGTAGGGGATAAAGCTGTCACAAGAAAAGCAGCTAACTTGGACAGTAAATTTCCTGTCCAATAGTTCCAAAGGGTTTATAAAATAAGTGCTTATTGTTGAAAAATGGCACATATGCCAGTTGCATGTGTGCTTTTAGTTTTGGTGCTACTTTTCATGGTTTTTTCTCTCAGATGGTGCATAGTGGAGTTTGAGTTCATCATATGCTAGGTAAGGATCTGTCCTTCGTTAGCAAAGGTGGAAGTGTTTGAGACAGTGTCTTCTCTGGGAGGAAGAGCTACACTGAAAAACTGAGAAAACCCGGACCCCAACAAACACACCAAAACAAAACCAAAAAAGACGCAAACCAAACAAATTTAATTAAGTTACTTGCAGTGTGTTCTGTTAGGTGTAACCTGAGGCACTGGAGTCTGTCTGCAGTGCTGGGAGGCTGATGCCCTCCTCTGTTTTTGCTCAAGAAGCTGCTAAGTCAGCTCGGTGCTGTGTCGTCCTACCCTGCCGTTTGGCTAAGGACAGCACTGATGCTATTATCTGGTTGGATCACATTCATGCCTCTCTGAGTACTGGTGACAGAAGTGAGGAGTATGTCTAAGAACTGGGCAAAGGGAGGAGTAAATTCTTTCATTATTGGCTTACTAAACAACCAGGAGATTAGCAGAGAGATTGGGTAGCACCCTGCTGGCAAGAACTGAAACTCTGCAAGGAGAGAAAAGAATGTCTCTTCTCCTGTTAGCAAATATGGCCAGAGCTCTTGTTAGGAAGCAACTGAATGCATTTGCTAAGGCCAAACCAACATTCATTGTCACCCCTGAGTGGGATCCGTGGGCAGCACTCCTCTAGAATTGCCAGAGCCTATAGAAGCTGAAGTGAGCATTCTTGCTGCTCCTTGGCTTGCACTTCTAGCCTGCTGAAAAAGCATTGTGTAAAGAAAGATGAAGCCCTGTGTGTGAATTTGCATGCTCATAGCAATTGATAAAAACCCCACTATTTCTGCAGGCCTGTTCAGGGCACTAACTGGAAAAGAATTGTGAATCTGGTTCTGTTGTTTTCAGCATGGTGTTAACCCTGGATCTCAGGTCGGAGATGCTGAAAATGGACAGCCTCTGCAGAAGGCTTCAAATTTAATTAGCTTGCATTTAGCTGTGGCAAGACCCAGATTGAAGGTGGGGAGTAGAGAGGGAGGGTTACTAGAATTTGGGGCTGTTTGGAAGGTCCTCACCAGAAATTGGTAATAAATTTTGCAGTTCCCTGAGCTATACTGAGGTGATGAAAACACAGAGTATCCCAGTCGAAAATGAAAGTCTCTGTAGCAGGGACAAGTAACTGGAAGATGGGGATATCTTGTGTTTATTTTGCATGCTTTTTTAGATATGCTGTTTTTAAGGCTGGTGGCAAGTCCTGTCTGAAAGAATAAAGGCAGCAGTGTTTTGGAGACTGACAGAGAAGTTCTCCTTGCCACGGTGGAATGTGCTGAAGCACAACTTGTAAGACAGTGAACAGGAAATGACTGTGACCAGGAGGAGAGCTTCCTATGTGACAGGAAATGTGAGAAGAGACAAAAAGGTGGCAGGCCTTGAGGCAAGCCAACCTTTTCTGAGCTATTCCACAGATATCCTACTGTAGGGCAGTCAAAGTAGTACAAGAAAGTTAGGATGGGGCTTCAGAGGAAACAGCCTGAAAGAAATGGCATGGCCTCTAGCACTGGGACAATTTAATTGGGTGCTTCTGTGTTCTGTTTCACAGATAGGTTTGCTCACCAGGTAAAACCTGCTGACATGAGGCATCATGACAAGTTTAACCAGACTAGCCAGGGGAATATTTATCTTGATTAGGAGGGTGGGTTTTTTTGTGGGATGTTTTTCTGCCATGAGTCTCGATAGCATCTATTAAATGGAATAAATGTTGTCAATGAAGAAGAAGTACTGAGCTTAGCATCTTCCATTTCTAGTTTCCACATCACACAAAAATTGTGGTATGTCTAAAAGGCCAGTATCCAAGCAGGGCACGTGCTCAGGGCATCCAGCAGAGCAGTTGTAAACACAAATGCCTTCCAAAGGGCTTCAGCATAGATCTGTAAGGCTCCTCTGCCACTGCTCTGAGGATAGTCAAACCTGCTAGAGCACTTGTGTAGTCAGTGAGGGATTTACCTGAGGCTGAGTCCAGCTTCCTCTTGAAGTTGCTGGGATTTGGGCCTGACTCACGTAAAGAGCAACTTCATTTTGTCAAAACTGTTCCTGTCCCAGTTTTAGTGACCTCTGTGCCCTGCTGTGGAGAAGAGCTATTACTGGATGTTCAGTGCAAAACATCCTGTCGTTGAGCAATGCTATATGCAGTTGTCTGCCCACGTAAGGTGAGCAGTGTTCTCCTGTGGCTTGTTCTCTCTCAGTTACAAACTTACAGTTATTCACTTTGGCAGATCATGATTAGAAGGGGGTTTTTTTTGTTGATTGGTGGTTTGTGTTTTTTTTGTTGTTGTTGTTGTTTTCTTGTTTAGTTGTTTGTTTGGGTTTTATTTTGTTTTTCTCATAAGAATGCATTTTTTTAAGGAGGATTGGGTTTTCATCTCTGTGTAGTCAGAGTGCCCAGTGAAACAGGTTAGTGACTGAAAAACAGTTCAGGTGCTTGGTGCAGAAGAGAGGGGTGGAAGACCTCACGTAGAGTCCATGAATCTTAATGCTTGAAAAAAATAGAGACAGTGCCAAGCAAATAAGACTGTAGAGAGGTCTTAGACTTCTGTGTGGTATTGTGCCTATGCAAAGAAGGTTAATACTGGGGAGCTTTTATAATTCTGTGACAATTATCCAGTCAGATTGAAGTACAATTTAATCTTTCTTTGTATGTGTGTGTGGAGTGTATTGTTCTTCATCCTTGCTACAACAAGCTCATCCTGCTTGAGTTTTGTAAATCTTCCGCTTATCTGTGAATTTCACTCTCAGTGATCAAGGCTCAACTGTGCTCCTGTGGTTTATGTCCCGAGGACTTAAACCCCTCCCTTTTGTGTCAGCACAGAACAGACCACATGCTTCCATCTGTGGCATTATATACGGCCGTGGCTCAGGTTTGTGTCTTTGTTACACTATGCTGGAAGTGGTTTTCATTCTACATCAGGTTGGCATTCAGGACCACTGCTCAGCTTCAGCTCAGCCAGGACATGAAAGAACCATTTCATCCTTTGGTGACTGGATTAATCAGTTTGGCCAACTGACATCTCTTACTGTCTCTAAAAGAAGCTGGGTTCCAGCTCCTCACAGCTGTCTGTGAATCTGGTGGAAGAGGAAGCAAGTGAGGCTTGCTACTTGAAGGAAAGCCATGGGAAAGGGAGCTGGTGAAGGTACAATGTGATGTTGCTGTTACTGCAACCAAAAAGTTCCTCAGTGTTGTGGTAGTTATTGTCAAGCTGGTGACAGCTATTCAGAGAACATCAGAGCGGTTAACCCACCTTGAAGGAGGACAGTATTTTTTCATTTGACCAAAACAGAAAAATATAGTGCTTATAGGTGATTTGGTGGGATGCTGGATGAAGTATGTACTGGCTTAGTATTTTTTCATTTGCATATTAAAAAATTGTCTGTATATTAAATACCTAGTGATTTGGAATGGCATTTGCAGAAGCTCCAGTGCATAACTTAATTTTTGCCTGTTAATCTGGAAGTGACAATTTCTTTACCTCTGAACAGAGCTCAGTGAAGTTCTAAGTATTCAGACTTATATTTTGCTTCCTGTTTTCCAGCAGTGTATGCTGGCAGAGAACCAGCTCTCTCAGGAGATGTCATAAGCTTTAGTACCTCCCAGAAGCAGGGCCTTTGGGAGTATTTGCTCCCTTTGCACAAAGTGGAGAAATGCTTAAAACCTATTTCTGTGTATCCTGAAAGCTTGATGAATCAAGATCCTGGTAATAGCTTTGCAAGCCTAGAATGTCAGTAACCCCCTAGGAAGTTGGTAACTTCTGTAACTTGGCTCTCTTACTCTTCCCTCCCTGGCATGAACATTTATCTTAAGATGTCTCACAAGCCCTGGGATCCTTCCAAAAACGTGTTTCAGGGAGGGAGTTGATGAAATTCCTGTATGTATCTTTCTGTTCCCAGTACTGGAGCCATGCTCCAGAGTGGTAATAACAGTTCACAGAGGCAGCTCCGCCCATCCACCTGCACCTTCTGCTGCTAACCATAGCCAGGAGCAGGCTGCTCTGCGTGTGCCTGCTGGCAGCAGTTGGTACCCAGCTTTTTTCACCCCTAAAGTGTCAGTGGTTTATTCTCTGGACAACAGTAAATGGGATGCTCTGCCTGGTTCTCTACTGCTGTGGACATATCAGCGCTGCAGACTTGGGGTGTAAGCTTTGCTGCTGGGGACATGAAGGGTTGTGAAGAATTGAACTTGTACTTTTTCTCCTATTAGCCCCAGTTTAGGATGCACATATGGAGGCAATTGAAGAAACCCATTATGGAGAGTGTGAAAGCTGAGGGCAGTGAAAGCTTAGGAAATAGGTCACTGCATTGTCTGTCCCTGGTATTCTGGATACCTCTGTTATGCTGGACTGGGCCCTTGTTTGCAGAGGTGTTGCATTCTGTCAGAGATGCCAGGGAGAGAGGGCTGGTCCAGTAGGGACCAGAGATATTTGACTCTCTCTGTTTTTCAGATACCACCAGTCCATCATCTTACCCACCCAAGCCTTGCCTTCAGCAATTTTCAGTGCCATCAACACTGTCTAGTAGACCTCCCAAAGCTGCAGGCTCTGAGAACCTTTGTTCCCCTGAGGCTGTCTTGCAAAGAACAGTCCAGGATCAGCTCAGTCATGTTGAGGGTGGAGGGTGTTGGTGTTCTGGCTTCCTAATGCAGACCTGTTTTATCTATTTCCCAGAACACAGGCAGTGTTCTTCCATCACAGTGAAGGTGACATTTTCAAATACTTGTGCACTTCTGGATGCTGTGATGACAAATGAAGGTTGGGGGGTAGAGGGAAGGGGGAGGTGGCTAATTCTGCAATCCCTTCCCTGTGAATAGGACAAGTCAGGCATGACTGCCTGAACACACTTATCAGCTGCTTCTCTCCTTTCCTGTCCAAGTGGTCTGTGGGGGTGAGGAGGAATCCAGTTCACAGTTGCATAGCTTTGTATCTCCTGAAGACCTTACCTGAGAAGGCCAAAATGCCTGATGTGGTGGTGTTTCCAAGCCTTCGAGAATGCTGTTGCAGTGTAAATGAGTGCCTGTTTCTTGTTGGCTGGCTGATTTTTGTACGTAACTGAGAAGTCTCATCAGTGGAGGTGACACTTCACAATAGAAGGGGAGCCAACAGTTAGCTGCTTCTGTGAGCAAAAGGGCTCCTAGTACAGTGGCCAGGCTTACTCATGGGTATAGCTTAGGAGAAAAGGGAACTGCAGGACTGAGTTTTTTTGCTGCAATCAGCAGGAAGGTGCTGTGCATGAATCCCAAGCAATTACAGATACTTGCTGTGGTATACAAAGGTGTAGGGAAGTTGTCTTGGCTGCTCGAGTTTTGGTAACTGCTGCGGTGACACTGGCTTTTACCCACTGCTCTCCACCAGTGCCACGAGAGGTATGTGTTAAACTCCTCAAATATCTCTGATGCTCAAATGGTTTTGCAATTTAGAAAAAAAACTTCTCCTGGACTGCAGATGAACCAGGACATTTGTCTATGTGCTTGAATGTGAAATGTGCCATTAATCTGATGCTTTGGCTGATCCCAACTGCCCTGAGATGTTGCAGGGGCTCACAGTGAAAGGAAGTTTAGCCTCATAAGGTGCAAGATTAAAACACTGGTTACAAAATTATTGCAGAAAGAAAAGATAAAAAGCGCAGAAGAGGTAACAGTTAAAACTCATGAGGCACAGGACAGTGGCTTCTCTGAAGCTTATTTAAGAATAAATCTCCTCAAGATCAAAGTCCTCTCGAAAAGCTGCTGCTTAGACCCCCGTTAACCTTTTCTGATGAAGTAAATTGAATTGCAGTTATAAAGCCGGCAGAACTCATACCAGAGCATTTCTGGCTTCAGTCAGCACTTCATCTCAGGGTTTATTGGCATTTACAAGAACTACCTGTGCTGCATTCTCATATGTGTTAAGGTTCAAGAGTCGTTTGCACTAAGGCAATGTGGCAAATTTTTCCACAGTGAATGAATCTCAAGTTTTCTTTTGCTTCTTAAATCTTGCTCAAAATCCAATTACTTGAACTTTGCCCAGCTGCTTGTTGCTGTTTGTCCCACAGTAAATGGGTCACTTAAAGGTAGAACATGACAATGTGTGCTCTGGGGTTTAAAGGACAGGCTTGGGTCACCATGCTCTGACGGAATGCCCTGGGTGGGTTGACTGATTTTCAATGCCCCAAAATGTCTCAAGAGGGATCTGTGATTTTCTTTTATGAAGTCTGGGAAGCTGATGTGAATTTTAAGGGAAAAATCTGGATTTCTCCCATCTTTCAGCCAGGCAGATACATGTTGTCAGTGGAAGTTATTTGGGCTATTCTGCAGGGTCATTGTGACCTGCCAGAAGAGAGGAAGTTCTGAGCAAGACAAATAAACTTGTTTTCACTGCAGTTTCCTCGATTTTGGTTTGTTGTTTTTATTTGAATGACTTTTGAAAATTCTGCAAGAAAAGTTCTGGCATGTTCCAAATACTACATGTGCCCATATGCACTAATCAAGGTAATAGAAGTGCAAAAAGGAATGTGAAGCACCTTCAGCACCCCAGAGTCCATATAGGTAAACAGAGGGGTTTTTTAGAAATGTTTTCATAATACACTGAATTCCTTTTTAAAAGTAGACTAGAATTATTGGTTCTAGGAAAAGTCCTCTTGAGATGATCAAGTCCAACCTTTGATGGAGCACCACAGTGTAACTAAACCATAGTACTAAGTGCTGTGTTGTTTCTTGAAAACCTCCAGGGATGGTGACTTCACCATCCCCTGTGCAGCCTGTTTCAACACCTGAACACCCTGTTACAGTTCATCCTGCTGCAACAAAGCACTGTTGCCAGTCTTGTTGGTGGCATATCTGTGCAAAATAGTCAAAATCTCTGTGCTTCACCGGGCTTCTAGGGTGCCTTATGATGGGGCAGGTCTGCACCTTGACACCATAGACCCATAGTACAGAGGGGTTTTTGCATTCCTCATTCCTTCCATAGGTCTCATGCTCTTCCCCTGCCAGACTTATTGGAAAGCCTAGTTGTTAGGTTCACCCCGGTCTGTAGTGAAACAGCTGCGAGGAAAAGATAACAGTAAGGATTTTCTGTGTCTCTCTTATCTGTGTTGGGTCACTGTTCAAAAATATCACCAGTTTGGTGCCTGCCTGTTGGACTGTACTACTGGGATAACAAGCAGTGTTTAACAATCACAGAAACTTTATCAGGTGTCTTCCTCTGAGATGTCCTTCCTATTTTCTTTTTTTTCCAGATTGTCCACAGCCACCACAACCTGAGAATGGCGGCTATAAATGCCATCCTAGCCCCTGCAACAACCCTCTGACTTCAGGCAGTGTCATAGAGTATCTGTGTGTTGAAGGCTACATGCTGAAAGGAGATTATAAATATTTGACGTGCAAGAATGGAGAGTGGAACCCAGCCATGGAAGTCAGTTGCAGGCTCAGCCCAGGTGAGTGCTCCCTGACTCTAGAATTGCCCTTGCATTGACTTTTCAGATTATTCTTAAACACTTAATGTGATGCTGAGGAAGTCCATATGGCTGTTTCTCATTGCTCCAGCAATCTCATAAATGCAGCTCACAATCATGACCCTTTCTTAAAAATGTCTCTTCCATAACAGCCCATCAGATGCAGATTTAGAGTCCCTAACACAAGGAGAAAAGCCATGGACAGGAGTCTAAAGTAGGCAACTTGTTACTTATGTGGAGCTTCTTATCTTGAGGCTCTCATCCCAGGATTGCTGGAAGCCCGAACAGTAGCGTTTTCCATGCTGTCTGGTTTTCCCTGATGGGTTTGACAGTACATCTCCCTCAGTGAGTCTGTGCACATATGTGTGTAGAGTCAATCTTCCTTACAAACAGGTTAAGTAAGTGTTGTTTTCCTGACAAAAAGATTGATGGTGCTGCTTTTCACTGTACTGACAGGAAAGGACATTGTTTACAAATGATTGCTGCTTCTCTCCAAATAGAGGTGGACAGCTTCTGTTTTGTGTCTCTCCCAGCTGAACAGTAATTCCTCCATCAAAGCAGCAAAGTAGAAAGATTTGCAGGAAAATGTTTATCATACAGCTTTTAATTTGCCTACTACTCTTCTGGTTTTAACAGTGGGTATATTGGATAAAGGGACAACTCTTTCCCCTCTTCTAGGTGGGCTTGTTAATAGAACCTTACTACTCAGTCATCCTGAGCCGGCAGGATGTACACATTGGAAATAAGTTTCATAATACATAAAGCAAAATATTTCAGCTTAATTGGAAAGAAACAGAAAAAAAAAAAAGTACCTTCATCAAACTCTTTATGGAGCTCACTGCATACCTGTCATCTCTGGAATATCCTATCCTGTACCAAACACATTGTCTTTTCAGTGTCTCTGGCGCTCCAATAGCCCCTTCCTCTGATTTATAAGGAAGGATCTGGGAGCTTACCTGGCAGCAAATAGATCCTGAAGAGGTTTTTCAAATTCAGCTTAAGCTTCCTTTCCACAGTGATACCCTTTCCCCTTGTTGCACCCAGGCTGGAGAACAAAGCTGTGCAATTGCACATAATGTTCCCTGAGTGGCATTCCTGCATAGTGGCATTTGGTCTAGCTGAAGGATTGTGTTGTGATGAGCAGAAATCCCTCAGATTTTTTTAGCATCTTGAAGGGTCAATAGCATTATCTAAAATATGGTGCCTCTAAAGTCTGACCCAATGAAAAAGCCATTCACAATGCAAGCTTTGAATCAACTGTTCAGTGTCAGAGATAGCTGACTCTTAACTAGTGGGTCTCTTTCAAAAGACTCAAAGAAGGGGAAGGAGATGGGAGACTCTAGAAAGGCAGTAGGTCTTAAAATGATTGGTAAGGGCAAGATCCTACCTACTTCATATTGAATAAATGAAGTCCCTAGCAGTTATCATGTGTTTTGTGCAGCTCTGAGCCTGTCAGCCCCATAGCCTTTTGGCAATTTATTGTATGAGTTAGTGACATTTTTTTGGCATATGAGATGGTTAACATTCTGGAGTGCACCCTGGATAGTGAGCAGCTTGACAGCATCATGTACTGATGCTGAAAATGGAGCATCTCTATTTGCCTACCCTTGTTCCTGTTAATGCCCTGAGAAATGCTGAAAGTTAAAATCCTTACTCAACTCTATTTGCCATAGGGAAAAATGTGCTAGTCACTGTTTTTTTTCCTGGGGAGAGGTCAAGCTACTTCTAAAGGATTTCTAAGAAACGAGTTCAAAACAACTAAACCAAGTAGGTTCGACCCTGAGAGATGATGCAGAAAATTGCAAGCTAGGTTTCCATCTTAAATGCCTGTTTTCGGCATAGATTTCAGACCGTAGACTTAAAAATACTGATCCTCCAGCTCTTCTTTTTTTCTGTTTACCTGTTGCTCTTCCTCTCATCCCTCGTTGCATGTGTCCAGAATTCCCTCTGCAATTTGAGCCCTGTGCTCCTGAAGAATGTATTGGATGTTGAAAGAGGAACTGAGGAATTGCATAAATCAAATGTGCAATTCACAATAGTATTTGCTGATGGGTAGGTGAGGTTTTTCGGATGTCTACCAAGGATACAAATTAGGGAGAGAAACAACACATACAGACAATTATTTCCGCTAGGAAGATGAAAGGACTGGTGTAGCCTTCTAGGCATGATACACAGTGCTCAGCAATACTACCACCAAGCCATTCTCTCTTCACTCCCAGTTTATTCCTGCACAGGCCCTTTAAAAGCCAAATTGGTTTCCATACAGTCACACAGCATAGCTGCAGAAGGGTAGGAAAAAGTAATGTGAACAGGGCACATGTATCTAGCACTGAAAACTCAGCACCCTGAAACAACATCCACCTTCCTTTTCTGTCCTCTGTCTGGACGTGTCTGTGTGAGAGTGAAACTTAGTATTTTCTGTGTCTTAATTAAAATAAGTGCAATAATAGCCAGCCAGTTGATTTCTACCCCTCTTTGCAAGGCTGTTATATTAGTTGAGAAAAAAATGGGTTTTGGAACTTTTTCTATTGTTTGGCCTAAAATATGCTGCTTAGTGTGCTAGACAATTGCTGGCCTTGCTGGTGACATCATGACATTCTCTAGCTTTTGCTCAAGCAGATCTATATATATAACATGACCCTTTCCACTATCTGTCAGTTCCCATGGCCTGCTTGCACTGCTTTTCTGTTTGCTCTGTGTTTTTCCAAAGGACCCTTTTATGTGCCTGTTTTATTTTGGGTTCCCTTTACAGCTGATAGAGAGGTGTCAGCTTGAGCTGCAAACTGACATAGGTGGTGTGCCTTGCCTGTGTGGGAAACTTGGGCTCCTTACACACGCACCCAGGAGTAAGTCCTGAGGAGCAGTGTGAATGGTTTTCCTTCTCTGTGGCAGTTACTCATTTTACCTTGTGTTCCCCTTGATTTTGTAGAAAAGGACTCTCCTCCGACAATTGGAGTGCCCACACTGTCCATAGTAGCCTCCACAGCCAGCTCTGTCGCCCTGATTCTGCTGTTAGTTGTGCTCTTTGTTTTGCTGCAGCCAAAGCTGAAGTCTTTCCATCACAGCAGGTAAGTGTAGCTGGGATTTGGAGAGGCTCAGAGCACCCAGTTGCTTTGCAGTAGAGATCCATTCAGGGAGTTGGGTTAGACCTTTGTTTTGGAGCAGCTTAGCTCCTTGCTTCTCTTTTCATTGCTTCAGTAACATCTCTGTCCCATGCTACTGATCCAGCACTTCTCTGAAATGGTGGTCTGTGATACCCACCTGCAGTCCCCATTCTTATGTGCCTCCCAAGGAATTACTTCCTTGTGCCTTTGCCTTGGCTTTGAATGGAAAAAGTTATGATACTTACTAGCCTGGCTATAGATCAATTTCCTACCTTTTCTAGCTTTGCATAGCTACTGAAGTTTGTGTCTGGGTATATATAAGTGCATCTTTCCCAGACTGCTTGAGGTCCTGTGGAATTGAAATTAGGCAGTACTGCTCTTTAGATGTATGTGCAAGTCTGCCATTCTTCCCTGCTGTGGGAGGAGAACCCTCCTGGCCTGGGTTTGTGGGTGAGAGGAGGGGCCCAGCCATAACACTGATGGCATCTGAGGCAGACACTCTGCCAGTGGGGAGGTTGAGAGGTGGGGCCCTGGACTCTGCCCTCTTCTGAAAAGGCCCAAACTGTTAGAAGAGAAAAATTTTCTCTCAGGCCTTACGAGGCCAGGTTATTCATGCTGTGCCAGAGCTGTCTTTCCCGTCCTGCCAGAGGTTATCTGGCCGGCAGCAGAGGCAGCAGAACAGATAGTGCTGGATGTTGTGGAAGGTAGCAGTGCACCAGGCTGGAATCAAGAGTCCTCTTTTCCAAAAGCATGGAGCTGAGTTGTGACCTTTGTCAAATTTAGCTATGGAGGTAAGTGAGGGAGGGGGAAAAGCATTGTAATCTTTTCAGCTCTTGCTGCTAAATCCATTGGGTGCCATGAATTACAGCCCCTGCTCGTGTTTAATGGCAATTTGCAGTAGGGCTTCAAGACTGTGCTTACTTCACCTTGTTAAACCACCTTTCAAGTTTCTGTCCTCCCCTAAATGGTGAGAGTTAGAGTTCTGCTATGGGAGGTTACTGGAGTTCTTGGTAAGATATATATAGTAAAATAAATACTCATCTCAATTTATTCTTTGTTCCTTTTTTTTTTTTTTGAGGCGAGACCAAGGTGTGTCTGGAGATCAGGTCTCTATTATGGTGGATGGTGTGCAAGTGGCCTTGCCATCCTATGAGGAAGCAGTATATGGCAGCACAGGAAATTGCATTCCACCCTCGGACTCCCGAGTGCAGATCGTGCTTTCAGAGGGAGCTGGACAGAATGGACCCAGAGAGATGCAGCAGCCGGACCAAGGGGCTCACAATACCTTTGAAAGAGAAGATGAAGCCCCTGGACATTCTGGACTGTGTGAAGCCAGTGGCTCTCAGCGCTCTGAAACTGTTCTGGTGCATCAGGCTGCTACCTCTTCCTGGGTAGCTGGCATGGCTAGCAGTAGACCTGTACACAAAGAGGTCCAAGATTCAGAAAGCAGTGACATACAGAGCCTTTTATCACTCACTTCCTCTGAGGAATACACAGATGGTAAGTGACTTGTGCAAGGAGCACTAAATGAGACCCTTTTAAGAGTGGGTTCTGCAGTTCAATATCTAGGGTGAAAAATGACAAGGGATGCCCCTATGTGTGTCTGCCACTAGAGCAGCTTTTGAAAAGATCCAGCCTCTATAGTATGTTTCACCTCTTAAACATGTAAGCAGTATTTAATACCTTCTTCTGAAGAATTCCCTGTTCTCCGAGTGGGAGCAAGATTGTCTACTGCTTACTCTTGTTTTAGCAAAGGATTTTTAGAGAAATCCAGCCCCCAGCATCATAGTGCAAAAACAGTAAAATAACTGTTTGTGGAAACTAAGTTGGTGGGAGTGGGAGGACGTGCATGGAATACAAACCCTTGGTGATGTTTGGGCTGCTTAATTTTTAGACTTATTGCCTGCTTATTTTAGTAAGCAGCTTTCTGCCACAAAGCATTCAGTGCTGCGGCCTTAGCCTGCAAGACCTAAGAGGGATGTGCTTGAAATTACTGTAGAGGGCAGAGGGAAAAGTCTGTTGAACAGTCAGAACATCTTTTATTCCTCACTTCTGTGCTGTGCTGAAGGAGTGGCTTTGCAATGCCAGAGCTAGTGTGAAGGTGTAGCTTAAGGCTGCTTCTGCAGGAACTGCTGTGTCTTTGGCAAGAAATTTAACTGGCTTGTAGAAAGCTCAGGGCAGAACTTCCCCCTTCCATGGTATTAAGAAATACTTTGTTCTAGGAGGGTAATGCAGGACCAGATAGACGCACAGAGTGGTGATGGAATCTCTGTCCTTGGACTTTATTTAGGCTGGAGCTGGTGATGGTCCCACTCTCAGGGGCAGATTGGAGCAGAGTCCTCTAGAATTCCTTTATGCTGTGATGTGATGAGAGAGAGACCACTGCATTGTCGTGTTATGAAAGTGGGAGCCTGTCTTGCTTTCCAAAGTAATTTTTGTGGTGTGTGTTGAACTGCAGAAGTTTGACTACTTTTTCTTTTTTGTTTTTTTCTCTCCCTGCCATTCAGATATTCCCTTATTGAAGGAAGCATGAGGTCTGCTGTGTTTGTCTGGTCTTCTCCATCTTGGATTTCTTCCTCCTTCCTTCTCCCTGCCTTTGGGACAGAAGCACTCTGTGCAGTCTTCCCTATCCTCGCAAGCTGTACCCTGGATACCTCCAAGAAGAGATGCCCTCAGCTGAAGACCCAAAGGATGTTGCCAGGTTGCCTCCTGGATGCACCAGTGGAGTTGGTGCAGCGCTGGCTTCCCCATTCCATCAGCATCAGGGGCTCAAGGAACAGAGTGGATTTGAGCTCTCCTCTTCCCCAGCCAGATGTTTGACAGCAGTCTCTGAAGAGCTGCTCTTTTCTTGTGCCTTTCTCCTCCTCACACCGGCTTCTTGCAGCTTATCAGCCTTTCTCGCCCTTCTGCTGCCCAGAGAGCAGGGGCTAAACCCGCTTGCTCGCTGGGTGCAGACACGGTTTAAATATACATAGATATGTTATATAGGCTCTTCTTCCAGCATCCTCTTTGCGATAGGGCAGGACAAAACGCCTCACTGGGACTGAAATTTGGCTTGGGAGAGATGGCAGTTAAGGGGCAGCTTGTGATGCCTAAAAGCACCTCAGATGAGATGGGCTGTGTGACAGCTTAGCTGTGCAGGAACAGTTCACTGAGAATTGCTTAAGCACTGCAGGCTGGGAAGTCCAGCATGTAGGAATGCCCTCTGTCCCATCTCTGCAGAAGTCCATTCCTGAAAATCACTTTTGTCTCCTCCTTCTTCCTCTACCAGTGCAGTCCACTGTAAGAGGTTCAGGCATTTGAAAATACCAAGACAAAAAAATGCCTCTAGGTAGTGAATTCCTAGTGCCATTGGTGCAATCCCAAATTCTTTTTCCAGCCACAGCAGGTACTGGAATTCTGGGTAGCTGCCATCTCATAGGCTGGTGTGTCTTCCTAGCTTCATACAGCAATGGGTTTGCTGTTTTAACCTGGTGGGCTCTGGTGGGCCCATAGAGAAGGGCTCCTCCCTTGTGGCTGGGGGTAAGCAGCATTTGTGAAGCTTCTCCTAAACACAGTGCCAGCCTGTTGCTGTGAGGGGAAGTCGAGCTCACTGACGGCAGTGCTAGAGGACACCACAGCTCAGTCCTGAGGTTTGGAGGATTTTTTCAAGTTCTGGTAGTACAGAAGAGAAAATTCAGAAATATCTGTACCTCTGCCTGCCACAGTTCTATACAGCAGCTCAGACTGGCTGTGTTGGGACTCTGTAACTGCAGGAAGCCACATTTGTCTGGGGTAGCTGGTCCTGTCCAAGTGCTGTGGTGGTTGTAAGGTTCCTCACTGAGGTCTGGACACTGTTCCATGGGATTGGTTTCAGCACGAGGAGTTGGCTTCTTAGATGCATGTACCTTGTCATAACTGTCTTGAAGTAACCAGGGAAGTGTTTGCCCTGTGAGAAGCTGCTACATTTTTGAGTTGAAGGAGCAAAATGTCATTGCCTTACACATCATGTGGTAATGTACAGGTAAACAGGGATTCTGTCTTTGCTGCTTTTCTTTTGGTTTACGATCCTCACCATCCTCATTGCTACAGTAAAAAACCATTATAGCACTTGACAAAAATGATACAACATCTTTGCATATAAAATCACTGTGGCTTAGCTCCAGTTCTTTGAAATGGGGATTGGCCATAGTGTCCAGCTGTGTATTTGCTATTCCTTTTCCTGAATAGCAGTTAAATCTCAGGACACATGGAAGTGTGTGCCTGTGGATGGAAGAATCCTTTTATCCCTATCTTTTTTATAGAGGTATAT
Source organism: Sitta carolinensis (assembly GCA_032173965.1). NCBI lineage: Eukaryota > Metazoa > Chordata > Aves > Passeriformes > Sittidae > Sitta > Sitta carolinensis. Next base: position 11,072,385 of record JAVUNC010000006.1, on the reverse strand, counting down.
TAATTTAAATTTACAGTGTTTTAAACATCCTTCCCTGTTGCTCATGTTACCTTGCATTAACACAAACATTTGGGTGGTTTAGGTATTTTTTTGTTCAGTTTGGATGGTGAAAATCCTGTGTCATTCTACAGTGGGCTGTGGTGTTTCAACTTCAAGCACTGTAGAGGACAAATGTTGTTTACACATCCGCCATTGGAATTTTAAAAAATAAGCATGGGGACGATTGTATTTAGCTTTTTGACTGTTGGAAATGGTCTGAGCTTAAGTAAATTCTCCTTCGTTGGTTTATTGGAGGGGTTCAGCAAGTGTAGTGGTTAGGGAGTGTGGAGTAAAGTCTGTGTGACTTTCTTGCTGCCTAACCAGCTTGGAGCAGGAGTTGCTTTTTATACATTTAAGTTCCTGTCTGCTCAAACTGACCCTCAGCAATTCAAGGTAGAGAAGTTAGGAATGTGTTGCCTTCCTGAAAGGGGCAGTGCTATTGCTGGGTTGGTGGGAGAAGCTGGAAGCTGATCCCAAGGCTTGACCTTGCTCTGGACAAGTACCTGCACCACCAGCAGAAAACACGTTCTCTGTGGCCTGGCCTCCTCTCTGCTGTTGTAAAACAACCAAATGCCAGCTTGGGAAAGAAAATTCAATTTGGGTGGGGAAGAAAAGGAAGCAAGCTCTATAAAGAGGGAGTGCTCTAATTTCACAGAATCACACAGAATTAAGTAGGTTGGATAAGACCTTTAAGACCATCAAGTCCAATCTATGACCAAATACCACCTTGTAAACTAGACCGTGGCACTGAGTGCCACCTCCAGGATGGTGACTCCACCACCTCCCTGGGCAGCCCATTCCAATGCCCAGTCACCCTTTATGTGAAGAATTTCTTCCTAATTCCTAGCCTAAACTTCCCCTGGCACAGCTCAAGAATGGGTCCTCTTGTCCTGGCACTGGTTACCTGGGAGCAGAGACCAATCCCCACCCAGCCACACCCTCCTTTCAGGGAGTTTTGGAGAGTGGTAAGGTTTCCCCTGAACCTCCTCTTTTCCAGGCTGAACAACCCCAGCTCCCTCAGGCTCCTCATAGGATTTGTGCTCCAGACCCTTCACCAGTGTTGTTGCCCTTGTCTGGATGCATTTGGCCATCTTGGTGTCCTTCCTAAATTGGGGGTTCCAAAACAGGACACAGCACACAAGGTGGGGCCTCACCAGTGCCAAATGCAGGGGGGCAATCACTGCCCTGGTCCTGCTGGCACACTGCTCCTGATACAGGCCAGGATGCCACTGGCCTTCTTGGCCACCTGGGCACACTGCTGGCTACATGTTCAGTCTGCCATCAGTGTCAGTAAACCCAGGTCCTTTTCTGCCTGGCCACTGCCCAGCAACCCTTCCCCCAGCCTGTAGCGCTGCTGGGAGTGGTTGTGGCCCAAGTGTGGGACCTGGCACTTGGTCTTGTTAAAACTTGTATTGTTGAATTCTATAAAAATTGTTGGAAATGGCTCTACTGACGAGGGGGGGAAATGCAGAGGTGGAGGAGGGAAATATGCAAGTGTAGCTATTGTGATCAAGCATAAACAGGCAGCTTCTGTTGTCTTGTTGAGGGTAAGCCAGCAGCTTCCAGGCCAGTCTCTGTGCTGGCTGGTAATCCCATCTGATGATTCCAGATCCTGCAGAAGAGCTCTATTCCCTGCAGCAAATCTTGTGGGAATCAGCCCCAAGGATCTGTGTGAGCCAGAATATGGAACACAGTTTGGAAGCATCACACTGCTTGTCTACATCCTCAGCTTTAGAGTTAAGTTTCATGTAAAATGGGGAGGAAACCAAAAGATGTCCGACAACTTTTTCAAGGCGGAGGGAGAGCAAGGCCTCACTTTATTGGTTATCAAATGATTATTATTCATTCGTGTTTGTTTTAATTCTGCAGAGGCTGAAGGACAGAGAAGTCTCTGGCTAGAGATAGGGGAAAACCTACTTTGCACAGTCCTGTCTTTACTTATGGGAGCAAGGCTTGAAGCCTAAAGATCCCTCAGATGTGAGCTGCACTCTGCCTCAGAAGTGTTCATTATCTCTGAGCTGGGTGTGTTCTCTCTGGATTTTGCCATAAGTAGATGCAGCCTGTGTCTCGGTGTTGTGGATGGGAAGCACAGAAGCTCAGCCTTGCAAGATGTAATACAGTAAATGTTTTTTCCTCTTTATTTTCCCTCTGATGGGGCCATTTGCATACCTTTTCTTCCCCCATCTAGGTCTGGCAAAAGATGTCAAAGGGGGAGGCATTTTTTCTTACTTAACACTCCCAACATAATCATCTCATGCTCTGTCATATGTGCTGGATCCTGTGATATTGAAAAACATTAAAATTATTTAATTATATTGAGAAAAACAAAAATAGCACTTATTTTAAAGCTTTCCATTATTTTTGGACTCTGATAGTTTGGGGGAGAAGGGGCATTTCAGAAATTCAGGATACTATGTGCAATAGAAAAACTTCCTTGCTCCTTTCCAGTTCCATATTTTTTTAAAAAATACATGCAACTTATTGCAGTGTTTACAGCCCAAGCATTGTAGAACTGGACCTGCCTGAGAGAACCAGGATGTGAAGTTGGCAGTGACCCATGGGGAAGTGGCCAGTCTCTCATCAGGGTGTGCATCATGAAGCTCACCTCAAATGATGAGCCAGCTTGGACTGTGTCAGAGCCTCCTGCAGCCTCAAAGGGTGCCAGCCGCACTGGTGAGAGATGGGTTTGTGTGTTCTGGTTTTAAATAGTTTGTGCCTCCCCATCATTAACTGCAGAAGATGTAAAAATTAAGTCAGGAGAGATGCCCTGAAGCATATGACCCTCTGGATTTTCTGCTGTGTTAAAACATCATGAGTTTGGGAGGAAGAAGAGCACTTTTATCCTTAACCACCAGGGAAGTTGCTGGGTAGCAGAATGTGTACTCGGCAAGCAGAGTGCTTTTCACCCCTTGGACATCTCTGCTGAGGTTTCTCCTTGGCCTTTCAGCTCTGACGTGGTGAATTGTTACTGCAGCTGGAGTCTTAATTTGGCCTTTCAGTGTGTGGAGAACTCAGGTGTGTTAGGGAGAAATCTGTTCTACAGGCTTTGGGAAGAAACATCCTAATATGCTCCCAGAGTTGGATGACTTGGGTCAATACTGAGGAGAGGGGCTAAGAGAGTAACTAGCTCAGCCATTGGAAATAATCTGGGATGGTTAAGTCATTTTCAGCACAGCAAAAGGGAACACAAGAAAGTTGTCTAAGGAAGAGCTGAAAACATGGGTTTACTGCAGGCTAATGAGCTAATGCAGTCATGACCAGGTTATACGGAAGCTTGTGCTTTGTTAGATGATTTAGCATACACCAGCAGGCTTGCTATATAAAAAAAATATTAACGTACAACTGGTTGGACACACTGAGATGTCCTTGCTGACCTTTTTAGAACATACTTGCAAAAAATGTGGTTTTACTGTTCTAATAGCAGTTTAAACAAAAAATCTGCCTTGTTATTCTATCCAGATAACTATTTAAATAAATTTCACTTTGTTTTTTTTGTATATAAATGCAATAAATCCTATTCATTTTGCACATCCTGCCTCACCCCGTCCTCACCCTTCAGTCCTTACCAGGGAACAGCAGATTGAATTTGCTCTATGTGAAAACCTTTTCTTGCAGAAGAACGTCATTAGAAATCAGCTCTTCTCTACTATAGGCTTTGAAAGTGCAAAGAGGTGTTTCCTAGAGCAAGCTTCATTTTAAGGAGTATTTTTATACAAGAAGTAAGCCTTTTTCCAGTCCTAGCACACCAGGACAGAACACGCCACTTCCCACACTTCAGGGCCGTGTGTTCAGCACTGCTTTCAAACTCAACCCTCTGCAGGTGATGTTCAGATCTGTGTACCCACCAGAACATGTTGTATTGATGCTCTGCATATGCTTTCCATAAGCTATGCTTTTGCTTCTGTCCTTGAGTGAGAACAGGCAGAAGCAACTCAGTTGTGCTGGAAAATGTTTTCATTCAGATTCTCCAAGTTGCTTCCTTCCAAAAGAAAACAAAGTGAACTTGTCTGTGAAGCAGAGTCCTATGATGTGGTGGGTAGACTGCTGGTAGTTGTTGATGCAAGTGCAAGGGGAGCTTGATTGCCTTTCTGCATTAATCTTTTCTTTCCTGTATGTGTTTTCTTTTTATCTGAATTGCACCACTATGGAATTATTTGCAGAATGGTACTCCATATATATGTGGGATTTAAAACCATAACTGATGCTGTGCAGGATGTCACTCAATTGGTTTTATTTTGCTTTATTTTATATGTATTTTCTGGTATCCTGTACATTGCAGTGGGTGTGAAGATAGTATTTTAATATTTGTACAAAGTTTAATTTAATTGTTCTATGTATATAACTGCATTTCTAAATTAAAAAAAAAATCTTTTGAAGTGAAGCTATAATTTCTTGGTGTTTGTTTTGGGTTTTTTTTAACTGCTTAGGCCTCACACCCTGGAAATCTAGCAGATCATTAATAAATATGCTGCAGTTGTGAAAGCCAAGGTGAAGCTAAACCTAGGGAACCTCAGATGGCTTGGGGAAGAGAGGTTTGGAATTGGCACAGCCTTAGAAGGATCATGTTTTCAAGTCCAGAAGCAAAGGCGGCAGCACACCCTCAGTGTGCTTGCATAGAATTCCTTGAGGAGTGAGGCCAGGCTGGGCACGGGGGAAAGGTTTAAAGAGATCATGTATGGTATGAGTGGATTTAAGAGAGGAAGAAAGGGTAAATATAATAAATGGCTGATTCATCTTTGAGTCTGTGTAAGAACAATATGTATAGGAAGAGAGTGCTATTTTTAGAGGGGAGATAGCTTTCATTGGTCAAATAATAATCCCAGGTGGGTAGCAGGACAGTGTAGGAGACATTAGAGAGATCTACAAATACATGGGTTTGTGCATCTGTGAGTGCAGAGGGGAGGCTGGGGCAGGCTCTGCTCTTCCCTCTTCTGTAGCCGTGCTGCATTGGGAGGGTGGGAGAGGCAGAAACTGCAGAGAAGCTGACACCCATTGTTCTTTCAGTGCAATACACAGTCCGTTACTATTTTTATTAATGTTTGTTGTGCTGCATAAACTAAGATAATTGCCTTTTCAGGCAAGTGTACTAATGATTGTTCCTTTCTATTAACAGAATCTATCAGTAATATAATAGGGAAGGGAAGGAGGGAAGATATCCTTTTGTCCACCGTGTTCAGGGCAGTCCACAAAGATGTTAAGATTGTTGTGTAAATATATATGATTTATTTTTTGGGAAGGATCAGCAAAGATGTTAAGATTTTTGTGTAAATATATATGACTTATTTTTTTGGGAAGGATCAGCCAGGTTAAAGAGGAGGAAGGTGTGACATCTACATTCCTCCTATTTCCATTTGTTCCAAAAATTATTCCCACACAGCAAGCAGATCTTACTGTAATTTTGCTGCTGCAAAACTGGAGCTCCCTGGTCTGTGCATAACTTCCTGTACCAGACAGTGGGCACGTGGGAGTCATTGGCCTCCAGGAATTGTTTTTAATTATTGTTTTTCACTGGGCAATGGTCTCCTGCCACAGCAGGTCTGGCAGCCAGGAATGTGCCCTTCTTGACCCACTGGAAATTATTCGTCACCTCTGGTTTGTACTGGCAGTGAGAACTGACTATGGGAGACAAGGCTGAGGGAAGCAAGCCTGAGGTGGGTGGTCTGGGCAATCTTCCTTGACAGCTGGCCCTTTGGCAGAAGGGCAGAAAGGCCAGGGCACACAGGAACATCTCTGCTTCCACAAAAGCAGCCTCGCCACCAAGACTGACCCTGCCACAAAGCCTCTTTGAGAAACTCGCTCAGCAAAGGAGATAGATGGGCTCCTGCCGTCACCAAGCACTGCGCTGCTCGGCTGCCAGGCAGGATGTTCCGTACGGGATTGTCCCGGCACTCGGAGCAGCCCGTGCTTCAGCCAGCAGCAGGAGCGAGCGCCTCGGTCCCCGCTGCCCGCAGCGCCGCCAGGGGAAAGCTCTGCCCCTGCCGGGACCCTCCCCTGCTCTAGGAGCTCCCCCAGCCGCTGAATTGTTTTCAAGGGTGTCGCGAACAGGCCGATTCCGCCTCCCGAAAGCAGAATGCCAGCAGGCTACGTGCCAACGAGCCCCGTGTTTCACAGAGCGTTAGCGCACTTCTCACCTGCCAGGGCCGTGCGGAGGGCTCCTTACGGTCACTGGAGAGGAGAGCAGAGCCCGGGCACGACACACTGCCAGCCCCCAGTCCTCATCGGCCGTGGTACTTGGCAAAACTGAATGGTCTCTCTTGGCACCAAGCTGGAGTGCAGGGGAGGGGATGGGAAAGCACACACAATGGCCTTCCCAATTCTCTCTGTTCCCTTTTGCAGGACAATGATGTTTACCAGGAAACTCCTCACCTTAACCTTCTGCGAGACACAGGCAGAGCTGAGCAGCCCTGAGGGTACCTTGGCATAAGGTGATTGTTCGTTGACAGCTCTTTGTCATGTGGCCCATGCTGAGCCCATGGTGCATCTGTGGGACATAGCTCAGGCTTTCCATGTTACATGAATGAGGAACAAACAGAATTTGGGGCAAGAGGGCACAGACTGCTTCCAGTATTCAAGACACAAACATCCTTGACTCCTTGTCTGGACATGCCCCTCTGATCTGGCAGCTCTTTTAGTGGTTGGTGTTCGAGATCATACTGAGTTTAGCAGCTCTGTGTGGCATGCAGGGTTTATCTTCCAGGCTCGTGTATCCTAATGAGGCTGGGGGACACACTTCATAGGGCAGACAGGCTCTCCCTGTCCCCACATGTTGCAAACCACAGCACCCAGCAGCTCAGGCAGCCAAGCATCACTGGGCACAGAGCTGATGCTCTCAGGGAAGGAGAGGGGAGCTGTTGTGAGCTGGAGCATCCTCTGGATACCAGAGGAGCACCAGGGAGACCTGTCCTCTTCATCGGATTCAGTGGCAGCGGCGGGTGAGAGAAAGGTGGCAGGGCTGGCAGTGGCAGTGCACGACCTTCCTGACAGGTCAGTGGCAGCTGGGGTGCTGTTGGCTGGACTGGGCAGAGCTGCTGGCTGCTTTGCTGGATTTCCTTCTGCCGGGCTCTGCTGATCGGGCAGATCCTCCACTAAGAAGGGCTAACATGTTACCCATAATTAGAAGGTATATAATGTTCATCTTTAAACCCAACTATAAACCCTCATGATGAGAAGATCAGGGGCCAGATTTGGGAGTAGCAGAGTTTTCCTAGGGAGCCAGCTGCTGGATGGGAGCCAGAAGTGGAAGCCTGGTACCCAAGGCGGCAGATATGCTGGGTTTCCCATTTTGTGCTCTTCGCCCTTGGTGCTGCAGGGTAGTACAGAGCTTCCTGTGGGTGACAGGACTCTGAACTTGCACAAGCAACTTTTCTCTGTCTCCATGAGCTGCCTGCACAGGATGGCAGAATTGTTCCTGTAACAGCTGTTTCCTGGAGACTTATTATCCTGGGTTCAGCTCTGCAAGATAGAGTTACTATCCTACAGTCTATGTTTCCCCTCATAAATGTAACCTGGCTCCAAATAATTGCTTCCTCCAGGAAGCTTTAAAATAGTTGATTTGTTAGTGAAACTCTTCAGTATTTCTCTTATTGCCTCCCTTGCTTTTTTCCACAGTTTTAAAAATAAGTGTGAATTTTCTTTGTGGCATCTCCATGGGTGGGAAGGCCCACACTGCCCTTGTTGATGGAGAAGGGAAAAAACCAAGCACAAAAAAACTGAAGTAATCTTCTCCAGGTCATACCAGAGGCTGTGTTGCAGGCAGGGATACAAATGCTTTCAATGACACCTTCCCTCTGCTTTAGCTGTGAACTTCCCTTCTGGGAGTGGTGACCAAGGGATGGCCCCTTTGTTCCAGCCAGGCTGTGCCCGAAGGAAATGACTGAAATGGTAATTCAGAGATGTTGATTGTCCTCGTGGAGCCTAATGCCAAGGGGAGCACCTGCTACATCATCTCTCTCTTCTTACTCTGCCCTGTGGCTAATAGGTTTGAGAGAAACCAGTCAGGGCCCTCGGGTATCAAATGGAGTCCCTGCTGTTCCCAGCCCAAGGAAGGTCAGTGGGGACTCTGGCAGTCGTGCAGGGAGGTTGCCGTTCTTCTTTGCTGAGTTTTGGCAGCGACATTAGGAATTTCAGAACAAGGTGGTAAAAATGCAATGGAGTGTGGGAGGGGTATGGGTGCAGGGACGTGTACTGCTATGCCTCCGAGGTGCTGGAATAAGGTTTTCTTGTTTACTAGTGCAATAAGGAACAAAGTGTGTTGCTGTTTTGTTTGGTTTATCAGTTAATGGGCTGGTCCTGGTCCCAGTGAATTGAGAAGAAAGGATTAATGCCTTGTAGCTTTTTCATGCAATTAGCAAAGACAATTATGAGAGATTCAGGGAGATTGAATGTTTTTCTCTCTTTGCTTCTCCCTCTGTTCTCCATTTGTATGAAGTCATCTTCACTTTACACCTGGGATTACTTCTTGTAGTTTCTGAGGATGCCCATCACCGTTGCGTTTTGACCCTTCCCCCAAGAGCACAAACCCACCAGCAGCAGCATCTTACTGCTAACCTGAAGCCAAGGGGGTAAGGGAGGGATGTAAATGGGGCAAGAGAAAGCACTCTTTCCAGTCTCTCTCCAGCAGTGTCAGGGGTGACACTGCAACCCAAACGTGATCTCTCGCGGCAGAGGGGAGATGTTTCACCACACAGATTAATGACTGAGTTAATAAGTTCTCCAAATACAATGCCCTTCTGGGCAAATGATGCAGTTTCCTTTGCAATTTTAAAAAATACAAAGTTCTTTTTTTTTTTCTTTTCCTTTTTAAAGTCCCAAACATCTTTCTTATTTTATTGGTTTTCATATTCAAGAAATAGAAGTTATTTATAACTTTTATGTGTCTCCTTTTTAGTCTGGTGAGGGAGAAGGGGAATATTACTGCTTGAGGGGGATTCTTGCCCTCCCCTGCTTCTCAAAGAAAGCTTGCCTTGTTTTAAGTGTTTTCCTTCTGCCTGTCTCCATAGAAAATATAAGGGATATGGGATCTGGTATTCATTATAAGCTCCCAACAGTGTAAGATCAATGAAACTTCAAATAAAGCAGCTGTGAGCAAGTATGTTATTTAGCTGTCGAAGTTAAAAACGTTCTTAACAAAAAAAGGAGCATAATCATGAGGATTAATTGGGTAAAATTCAGTCCCTTTCCCTGCACTTCAGGTCATCCCGTTTGCTTTTATTGTTTCTGCTTCGTTTTAGAGGTTTCTTATTTGTTTTTAGCATTTCATTTCTTCCGTTTCTTCCCTGCTTTTGTGATTTCAATGGGAATAATTTGGGTAAATTTCAGTCCTTTTCATTGCACCTCTTTTCATCTCAGTGCATTTGGTTGTAGTCACTCAATTTCCAAATATTTTGCTTTTTCTTTCAATTGCATTTCATTTAATATTTTTTTTTAAAATATCTCCTTTCCAGAGCATTTGTTACACTTGGTTCTCTGATTTCAAGGTTTCATTCCCTTTCCGGAAAGGTAGAATATATATTTTTGTGTAAGATTTTTCCTTCCTTGTACTTTCTTGTACTTTCCTTCCTTGTATTTCCTTCCTACATGTAATGTGACCTCTATTTTAAACAGTCTCTTGTAATTACAGCCTATTGACACTTTTCCTGGACTAGGCAAGTATGTGGTGTAATGTTTTATGTTGTTTTTCCTTAGTCTGACAATAAGAAATAAACACACAATTGATCAGGCTTGTACTATCTTCCCCAGACTTGAACTGCATGTGAAAATAGGGTGAGATGAACAGAAGACACAGCACTGATAACAACTCCAGCCTTCCACAAAGGTTTGACCTCTAATTATTAAATATAACAAAAAACAATATATACTGCTCTTTATGAAGGTATGGCATTCTGTGGTGAGGAAACTGAAGTTATTGTTAGATCTTGTCTTACTGTCATTCTGCCGTTCACTTCATAACCTGGCCCTTAAATATCACACCTGCTTTTCTTATCTTCAGAGCACTTGAAACTCTTCTCAGCCTGATTCATCTGTATGTTTTAACACTGCATGCTCTAATGTGTTTAACAAATTATTAATGCAGGTGTTGAATGATTCCATGCTAAGAAGAGACCTCTGATTCTCCAAAGGAATTGTCCCTAGGCTTGTCAAGGAGCTATTTTGAGTGCAAACTGAAAAAATTTTACTTTCAGCTTAGAATGAATTTTACTTTGGCATTTTCCTATTTGCTTAAAAAATGGACTAGAAGATTTTTTATGGTCAGGGTTAACACATATCTATTTCCCCCCCTTGCCTGATACCTTACTTATTGCAGTAAGGAGTGCTGTATTAATTTGAAACGTCTTGATCTTGACTGCCTACCTTGTTGGCATGAGCAGCTGACCAGTTTACTGAATGAAAGCATATAAAATTTGTTGATTTAATCTTTTGTTCCACTGCCTTTCTGACCTTTGAAGTCTGCCCATCAAAAAATCACTGCACCATGAGGAAATTAGGCATTTGGTATGGTATTAGATTTCTCAGGAATGGCTCATTAGTTACTTCACAGAGTTTAAGGATTAAAATGCTGTTTTCTTGAGAAAAGGTGAACTTTCTTCATCCTATTCCCTATTATGACCTATGTTCTTTGTGCTCTGTTTAAAATGAATACTGTGTCTCAATTAAGCAAAAGGTGAAGACAGCACATTCAGTGTTTGCAGTCTGCCCTCTGCTGAAAACAAAATCTGTTGCCAATGTTAGTCCCTGGGTCTTTGTACACAAGGAAGGTGGTTTGTCAAAACAAAGACATGGTATGATTTAAGCTGCTTGGAAATGTAATGTCAGACCATGGCCACAACTGATGTTGCTGTATTTGGGGGTAGCTCTAACATGAAGTTAAATCAGAAAGGGGCTTACATGGCTTTCAGGAAAGGTCTTTCACTTGCCCTGGTGAAAGGGACAGACAAGGAAGGATACACGGTCCTGAAGATGATCTCCTTTTACCCTCTGAAGGTTTATAAATAGCTTTGACCCCATAAGGTGTTTTTGCAGCAGTTTGCAACTCACTCTCAAAGTGTTGTGAGATTTCCTTATGTGTTCACACTCACCGTCTAAAAGTAAACACACTGAGCGGGTGTAAACTTGTTCTGATCAGTCAAATATTAACCCAAGGGAAAAAATATCCTTTCCACTTTGTACCTGTAATCTTCATGCTGGACCAGGTTCCAGCTGCCCACCTGCAGCTGGCAGAAATTTGCATAAAAGCTAACTTAAACCTTATTGCATTTATAGATAATGTAAAAAAAGTGATGGTGCATAATGCCTTGTCATTATTAAATTTCTGCTGGCATATGATCTGATGTCATGGTGCACTATTCATAAATTCTCTATTCATAAATTCTCTATACTTTGAGACTTTTGTAAAGCTGTTCTTGAACCCTCATTGCTGCTACTTCTAAGAGAGCTACACTTATGTAGCAGTAAAAGAAAAATGTTAGTTTAGTTAGTCATGGAGCTTTGGAAAAAAACAGAACAGAGAATGCATAGGTGACTAAGGGTACAGGAAAGGAGAAAAGAAAGAACGGCAGAGGAGATGAACACAGATAACCATAGTGGAAGAAGTAATAAATGTATTTATCAGTAGCAGAAGAGGATGCAAGCTACATTTCTGCTTCCATTCAAGAAGTCTTGTAGAACTGGGCAAAGTGCTGAGTCTCTGGCTGCATGGCTTATAGAGCAGCTTCACCATGGATCTGTGGGACAGCAGTTTTTGTAAAGGGTGTTCAGCAGTGCTAGGCAGTGTCTCTGGAGTCTCTCTTTTTCCCTCTGTCTCTCTGTTTTTTCCCTCTTTCCTCCTCCTCCCTTGTTTAAAACTCTCTGTTGGGTGAGGCCATATACACTTATTGTGTCCAGAGCATCCTGCAGCAAGTTATACCAGAGGTCTACAATCAGTTGGTGAAGAACCACCTCTTTTTTCACATTTTGGCTTGGACTTCATTAATTTAATTTGATTTTTTTTTTTTTTTTTTTTTTTTTTTTTAAGAGACAGCAACGAGTTATTCCCTATCAAATGTTTTCTACAAGCAGACATTAATGGTATATGGCTGAAACCTTGTTTCAAGTTTCATTTGATTGTCTGCTGCCTCATGACCTTTTCACTTTCAAACAGTAACTGTATTTACTTAGTTACCTTGATGAAATAAAAAGTACAAGGATTTTTAGCCCGCTTGTGTGGCTCTCAACAACCAGAACTGCAGGAATGTAGAAGTGTGGGCACTACTGGGCTAGCCAGCAGCAACAATATTAACAAATCCTAGGTGGTCTTCAGACAACTTCAAGCCAAAGGGAGAAACAGTACTGCCTGTTTACAAAAAACTCGGAGAAGCTCGGTAGGAAACACGTGCTTGCTCATGACCCTCAGCTGAGAAGCCCATGTAAAAAGTCTGAGTAAAAGAGTGTGTGACCTTTATGCTGGTAACAGACTTAGGTAACACAGAAATGTCCTAAAGAGTGATTGTTGTCTCCTGGATCTCCTCCTGACTTTTGATGCTTTTCACCCAATGTTCAGATGCAGGGAGATTACTGCTTGGTAGTTACAAGGACGGAGCTTTTAAGACTGCAGTTTTGCACTACAAAATGAGCAGCTCCTCCTTAAAGGGGCACTCCTGCCCCTTCCTCTCTTTTCTGTTCAGTGTTAACCCTTGTTTTTATCCCACTACAAGCTGGTTTTCATGGAGTTAAACCTTCGGAAGTCTGCTTGCTGCCTTTTCCAGTGCTAGCTTTTGCTGGTTTAGTTTTGTGTACCAGCTCACTTTACAGACAGGAGTATCCTGGTGCTGACAGGAACAGAACTGCCTGTTCCCATGGCACCTGTTAAATTGCTGTAACTCAATATGAAATTAGCACTGTTAAATGTTAGATGCCACATCTGAACGTATCTTCCTCAGCAGGCAAAGGTTATGATCCACAGGGATGATCACGAGCATTGGCTTTCCTTGCTCAGAGTCCTCCCTGTACTGCAGGTTTTCCTGTCTGTGCATCATCCTGGCTTTTCTCACAGGCGCCGCCTCTGCGCAGGACAGAATGTGCGTCTGGAGCCCAAGAGAGAAGCGAGTGATGCTGACAGTGCCCTTGACAAACCTTTAGCTACACGGTAGCCTTTCTCATCACTGCGTGCAGCAGAAATAACTTTTCCATTTTTGGGACTCTGCGTGCTGCTGCCGTTCGCGGAGTGTGTGTGGGGGCAGTCAAACAAAGCTGTGATGTCAGCACCATCACGTGCTGCATTGTTCCGGGGAAAGAGTTGGTGACTAAGCATGAAAAAGAGAAATTCATCCCATAGAGGTCATTAATGACAGCCCCTGGGTGGAACGAAGATGGTCCGCAAAGGGAAGGGGTAGGGGGTGGGACTCAGGGCAGCAAGTCAGGAAAATGCTATTAAAAGGATCCTCCTGTAATTATCAAAATGCATCAAGAGAGGCAGCCTGGTGCAGCTGCTCCTGATGGCTTTTTGTGTAAAGTCAACTGATCCAGCAGTGCACAAATCGGAGAAAGAGGGTCACAGAGCTGTAGCCTCTGTCTCTACGGGAAAACTAGCGTGTATCTGTGTTTCTTCAAATTCCAAATGTCGCGTTTATTTCAAACATCCTTTGGGATTAACTCATGCTTTTACTGCAACCACCTAGAAGCCAAGCTGTGCTAAATTCTGCGGTTATGTAAAACAGAGACAAAGCTCAGCTCTCTACCTTGTCATTACACATTTGGTTCCAAATAAGGATTTAAGCAGATCAGGAACTCCTTATCTATTCTCCCTCATTCTTTGCTCATCAGGAGCCAGAAGCGCTTGCCCGCAGGCAGGAGCAGCACAGGTTTTAGCGTGTCGTGCACTGTATCAGTGATGCCGCGCGTCGCCGCTCAGCGCCGCTCCCCGGGCCAGCCCGCGCCTTGTTTACCCTGCAGCCGCCCAACATGGCCGCCGCCTGAGGGCGCCCCCCGCACCGACCCGCATTCCCCGGGGAGGGGCGTGGCCGCCGCCTCCGCCAATCGCCGCGCGGGACGGCGCTGACGCGCGGGGCCGCCTCCATTTCGCGGAGCAGCGCCGGCGTTGCGCAGCAGTCGGAGCCGTCTGTCGCCCGGGAGGACGCGCCCGCCCGCCGCACCGCACCGCGCAGCGTCCCGGCCCGGCCTGCACCGAGACCCGCAGCCCAGGTTCGTGACAGCTCCGGGCGCTTCCCCGCAGCGCGGGGCAAGCGCAGCGGAGCGCGGGCGGGGCGGGGCGCTTCTGCTGCGTGCCCGGCCGGCCCGCGGACTCCCGGCCGGCATTGTCACCGCTCCGTTCCGCCCGGTGCGCGCCGCGGTGGGGTCGGTGCCGCAGGCGGGTGCGGCGCGGCCGCCATTTTGTGGCAGAGCGATGGCGTTTGCTTTTCTTCCTCGGCTCGTCGGGGCGGGGCTGGCGGTGAGGGGCGGCGGCGGGGCGGGCCGAGGGCCGTTGGGCCGCGGCGGCGGCGGGGCGGGCTGGCGCACTGCGGCAGCGGCGGCGGGCGGTGCTGAGTCACCGGGCGGGACCTGAGGCGCCTGTCCCCGCAGCAGCGCCGCGCACACACAGCCATGAGCGGCTGCCGCGTCTTCATCGGGAGGCTGAACCCGGCCGCCAGGGAGAAGGATGTGGAGAGGTTCTTCAAGGGCTACGGTCGCATCCGCGACATCGACCTGAAGAGGGGCTTCGGGTTCGTGGTGAGTGCGCTCTCTTCCCTACCCCGTTAGTGCTCGCTCGCGTTGGAGGTTTAGGAAGCTACTTCGAAAGAAAATCCGTCAACGCGCCCCACCAAGGCACACCACGTGAGAAATAAGCCTCTGCTCGTTCATTAAAATATAATTGTTTGGTTTTGTTGTCTTGGCTTTGCAGGAGTTTGAGGATCCAAGGGATGCAGATGATGCTGTCTATGAATTGGATGGAAAAGAACTTTGCAGTGAGAGGTGAGGTATCCTATTTCATAGCTATACTAGCTTGGGGATCTAAACAAAACGTCAGTTTTAATTTGAATTGTGTTATCAGTACTGGTCAAACTATATTGTGTTTGTTCGGTTCTTATTTTTGTTCTGAGAACTATAACTGTATACAAAAGAAGTACATAAAAACTTCTTCTTTACTTAAAAACGTTTTGTTGTGTTTTTCTCTGCACAGGGTGACCATTGAGCATGCCAGAGCCCGCTCGAGGGGCAGAGGCAGAGGGAGGTACTCTGACCGGTTCAGTAGCCGCCGCCCGCGCAGTGACAGGAGGTACGTGCCGCTTCGAACCTGTGCGGTGTAAAAAGAGAATGCCTTGGACTCATCCCAGAGAACGTGAGCTGGAATAAGCTATTAAAAGGTGTTATTTGCCTTTTAAGTCGTTTGATGTGGCAGCCGGGTAGCGAAGATGACAGAACTTCTCAGATATGCCTGGTATCCTTACGCTCCCTTCCCTGAATACTTAATGCCTGCCCTAGATTGCTCGGGCGTTCCACAGCTCCGGTTGTAGCACTAATGATGATATGCAGATACCAGCTCTTGGTACAGCCTTCATTAATGTTAACGTGACTATATTTTAGTTTACTGAAAGAAGTCTGAATTGTTTATTTCAAAACAGAAACGCCCCACCTCTAAGAACAGAAAATCGCCTCATAGTGGAAAATTTGTCTTCTCGAGTCAGCTGGCAGGTTTGTTGAAACACGATTAACTCTTTTAACTTCATTTAATGGGTATGTAATGTAATGTAATTATTTTGTAAAATGATTAATTAAATTAAATCATAATTTATTAAAATGCTTATGTAATTAATATGAATTTTAGTAATATAACTTAAATGTTTTGAATGAAAGCTAGTTAACATTAATTCATAATAATAATAAATTTATATGTTTGAGGATATATTTTTATTTTTTTCTTGTTTTTAAAATCCATTTTAACCACATATTAAACCCTTTATTTGCCAGCCTATCTGTGTCGTTGGCCTTATGACGAGGAGTGCCTGTGGGTTATCCTAATCGTTCTGTCTTGGTCACTCTTGGTCGGGCCTGGTTGACTTTCCAGTCAGCTCCTACAATGTCACTTGGCCACCTCTAGATCTGTGTTTGCCGGTCTAGACGTAATCGATGCACTCCTTAAAGTGCCACATTGCAGCGGTCCCAGAGCCTTAACGAGATCTGATTCCTAAGTTGAGAGCTGTTCTTCCTGTAACGCTTCCGAATAACGAGGTCCTGGTCGAAAAGAGTTGAAAGATTGGAAATTAGGTGGTCGTTGGAATCCTGATCGCAGTAAAGTGGTCCTTGGTGACATGAAGCATAGAAAATGTCTGGATCCATCCATAGTCTCCTGATAGGGAGGGCAGTGCGATTAATGGCTTCCATCGACTGGGTAGTGTTCGGCAAGTGGGTGGCGAAGAGCCAGTCGGGCATATGTCATGACGGTATCTCCGGTCGCTTAATGCAGTTTGCTGCTTGGCTAGCCTAGGGAAATGTTAATAAAGGTAAAGTAAACTATATTTTTAATGACATATGGGGCACAAAATAATTGGTGTTATGTAAATGTAATTCTCTATTCGTATTAAGACTTGTAATGTAAATGGAGACTGAAATAGTCCAAAAATATATGGGTAGTATTTCAAAGTCAATCCAGTATATATAAAAAAATGTGCTTCTTTATTTCTTTTTTCTCTCTCTCTTTCTTTCTCTTTGTTATTTAATCTATAAAATCATTTTAGACTTACATTTATCTTAATGTTAAGACCCTTTACTTAAGCATTTTGCTTAAAGCAATGTGCTTTTCTCATTTATTTCGTGCCCTGATACAGATTGTGATACAGATAATGCAATTTTGATAGAATACAAGTATGGCAGTTGCCATGTTTGTGATTTATCTAACGATTTCTCTTTCAGTAGTCATAAGTTTGTTTGCTTTAAACTACTTTTGTATAGGTGTTAATATCACTTCTTTGCATAACATAAGTGATCTTGTGTTAGGATCTCAAAGACTTCATGAGACAAGCCGGGGAAGTAACCTTTGCAGATGCACACAGACCTAAGTTAAATGAAGGGTAAGCCTATCAAGTGACTGCTTGAAAGCTGTAGAATAACCTCTATATGTAATATTTGGAGAGGGAAGCTGGCTTCTTTCAGTGTCAGCAGCTGTTCACGGTTTAATTTAGCTACCCTCTGAAAATGCATGTGGGAAATACTTGGGGAGGGGAAGTTTTCATGCTTCAGCGATGACAGAGATAATTACACTGAGCAGTATAGGCTTTGGGGTTTTGGTTGGTTGTTTTTTTTTCCCAGTGTAAACTTTGCTTGTATTGGTAACTGCAACTTCTAATAATAATCCTTACTTTTGGGGATTTTTTTTTTCTTCTCTAGGGTGGTTGAATTTGCCTCTTACAGTGATTTAAAGAATGCTATCGAAAAGCTTTCTGGTAAAGAAATTAATGGAAGGAAAATCAAACTAATTGAAGGCAGCAAAAGGCACAGGTAGGGATTTCTGTTTTCTTAAATAACGCTTAAACATTGGGTGAGAAGCTTTGAAGTTGGTGACCAGGCTGGCGAGCCATGGGTGGCCCGAGGCCCGTGCGGTCCCGTAGGTGACGCTGACGGGCGCTCTCGCTCCCTCCTCAGTAGGTCCAGGAGCCGGTCACGGTCACGCAGCAGGAGCTCGTCCGGGTCTCGCAGCCGCTCTCGTTCCCGCAGCCGCAAGTCCTACAGCAGGTCACGGAGTAGGAGCCATAGCAAGTCACGATCAGTTAGCAGATCTCCACTGCCAAACAAGAGCCAGAAACGTGGTTCTTCCAGTAGATCCAAATCTCCGTCATCTGTAGATCGGCAGAGGTCCAGATCGAGGTCCAGATCTGTTGACAGTGGCAACTGAACTATAAATAACTTGCCCTGGGGGCCTTTTTTTAAACCATACTTGCTAAAACTTGTGGTAAGTATGTGACTTTCTGTGGGGCAGGGTTTGGATGGGGAGGCGGGAGGGATGGGGAACTTTGTAGATGTGGACCATGGTGGGAAGGGTTATTGACTAATTGTATTAAATGTTTTTTGATAACCCTTTTCTTGCTCACATTTTTTGTGAATGTCTGAAGTGTATAGTTTGTGTATATTGGCAGAGCTCTTTATAACTAAAGCAGACAAATTTTTTTGTACTCTAAATTCATCCGAACACTTAATTTCAGAATATTCAACTGTGAATAGCAACTGAAAAACATTAGTTTAATATCTCAGACTAATAGCTTTAGGCATTTAAGAGCTCTATATGTGCTGTACATAAAGCTTTATTTCAGAGGGTATTTTTTTGTGCTTTTGAGACATTGTTTCAGCTGTGGGTCAGCAGATTAAGTGCTGGCCGGTACTGGTAATAAAACTTTTTTTAAAATATTTTCCTTTAATATAACTTGCACTACACTAAGAAAATGCCCATTTCACTGCCCTGTGGTAATAATATTCTATAAAGCACTCTTATTTCTTGATACCTAAGAATGAAACAATTCAAATAAAGTATAAAGAAACATTTCTGCTTCTAGTTTGTTTCTTGGTGTTAATAACGTGGTTGTGACTGTGTAAAAATGCTTCTTAAAGATGGAGCTGTGGCAAAGCGATAACTCTTTCAGGCAGGGGTGAGAATTAGCATCCTTTTAAATCCATCGTGTGATGTCCTTGGATGTCTCTGTGTTCTGACATAAGAACATGGATAATTAGGCTGTGAGAGTTCATAGCAAAAAGTGGAGTGGATGAGTCATTTAGCTTTTAATCACTTGGGATAGTAAGTATGGAATGTTAAAGACAGATTTAGTCAGCGTACTTCATTTGTGCATGTTCATATGAGAACTTAGAGGTGTAGATAAACCATTTTTGTAAACATTAGTCCTTGTTCTGGGGTGAGGGATTTTTAATTTGGTGGGTGGGAGTAATGCAGCAGTGGTACCATGAGGTTCTCTTTTTAGTGTTTGTGCCTTCCAGTGGCAGAAGTCTTCTGCAATCCTTGTATTTCTCAAGCTCTCACCCACAAGAGAACTTAGGGATTTAATTTTTAAAACGTGTTTTTTTATAAAGTGCTTTGCAAAGCTATTCTAGTAATCTTTAGAAACCTTTACAAATACCTTTGTAGCCTAGGCTCAGATTTGGACAGATGGTAGGAAGTGCAAGGTGGTTCCTCTGGGAGCAAGGTCGGGCCTTGTGGGAGGTCAGATGTTTGGCCTCTGCAGCCCTGCTGCCCTTTCTCCCCACTGCTGCAGGGTTCTTGGGTGCCGAGCTAAGGAAGGAGGAGCTCTCGTACTGTGTGGGTCTGTCTGTTGAGCTGGCAGTGTATTGGTTCTGCTCGGCACTCCTGAGAGCATGTGTGAGAGGGGGTAGGGTCCACAGTTTAACAGATTGTTACCAGTCAGCTCTGGGGAATGGGAGGCTTCATTCCCAGAGCCTTAGGGGTGCAGATGCTGCATCACCCCGAGAGGTGTGACTTTCAGGGGTAAAGGCAGCATTCCCACTCATTAGGGCAGAAGGTCAGCTGTGTTGCCATCTTCAGTTGATCCTGCTGACTTGGATGATGATGGGCATCTGCCCAAGTGGGACTTGGTTTCAACTGGAACCCAGGTGGCTGAAGGCACTTCATGTGATGACAGGGATCATAGACTTCTCTCAGGCTAAGTAAGTAGTATTATCTGCTCTATAAATAGGCATTCTGAATTCTGTTTCTAGACCACACCACTTGCCTTCTAAGCAGCATGAGCCGGTGTCTGCATTTTCCCTGGAGAGCTGGCTGTTGCAATGATGAGCTTCCTGTTAAAATCCCAGGCTTTGCAGTATGGAGGCTTACCTTGATTTCTGACCAGAATTTATTCTGTCTTAATTAAGTGTATGTTCTTGGTAGGAACCTGCTTATTATTAATAAGATGAACTACTTTGGGCTACAAAGCATAGTCTGGACATTGGAGATCTTGATGCCAGTCTTTCCTGGTACTGTGTATAGTGTGACCATACCTAGGTGCTGTCCACGACAGGTGTGGTGTTGATTTCACTGACTGCTACAAAAGAAGGTACATTTAAGGTTCATCTGGTTTTGGAGGTACAGCTTGCTGAGCCCAAACTCAGCATACAAAGGCAGTTTGTGTAGCCATGGTCATGGTTTGTGTGGCCTCTGCTGTGGTACCCATTGGAGGACGGGAGAAATCAACAGCCCTTGGGCTGCTTGGCTGTGCATTGAATCTCACTGGCTTCTGTGTGGAGAAACTAACAGCTCCTTCTGGGTCTGTTAGAGAAATTACATTAATCTGTGGTGATATCACCAGGATCTGCTTCCATTATTTGCCAGCAGGACAATAACAGGTAAGTGAAATTAAGAAAGGGAACTGATGTAGGCAGTGATTTTCTTACAAGGTAGAACTATGACAGTCGCTTGGCACGTTCTTCAGCTGTCCCAAAGGGTTGTCAAAATGGCTTTGAACTCAGTGAAACTCCTCCTTTCTGGGCTGACAGAGCGAGGCTTAGTCTGGAGCAAGGGCTTTGGGGAATAACTGGGCACAGATGGCTCTGGCTGCTGTGAACTGAGTGTAGAGATAAGTCTCGGACGGAACAGCTGGAGACCTATGAACTGGCTGCAGAAGGCAGAGCTTGGAGGGTTGTGAGAGCAACCGCTGCAGAATCCATATATTGTTCTGGTTTTGCACTGTTTTTGCAATATCTTGACGATTTCATTTCTTGAGCACTACATGTGTCCACACCAGCACAGATAATTTTTGTGGCATCTGAAGAAAGAGAAAAATACAAGAATAGGCAATTCTGAAACCAGGTTAGGGAAAGATTGTGACAGCTGCAACTGAAATTACTGGGTCATTTAAAACAAGAGGAAGGAATTCCTTCCAAAAGACTGAAGCCATTTTGTTTCCAGTAGTTTATGACCCTAAGGCTGGAATACAACCCTTTTGTTACAGTAGCCTTTGCCAGCACTTGTCTGTTTCCAGTATCAACTGCTTTGCTCTGAACACACACCCAAGGATCCAAATGAGTGTGTTTCCCCCCCCCCCCCGAGTTAAGTTATCCTCCGGCATAGCTATAAGATGTGGGGTAAAGTGATCCTGAAGCAGCTACTCTGCTGCATCTCTAAAGGCAGTGGAGAAAAGCTGGACTGGCAGCATCAGAGGGGTGGTGGGTGGAGGATCTCAGCAGTGCATCCTTCAGCCATCTGTGCAGTCAGCTGCACTTTGGAATTGGGGACCTGCTGGAGGTGGAGAAGAGTCTATTTGACATCTATACCAATATTTTATATATTTTAAAATGAAGTTCAATCTCTTTATGTACTTTTCTAGCAAAAGATCCCAATGTTTCCATCCTTTGGCTGCAGCCTTTGGCAGTTCTGTCCTCTCAGGGAATCACTTAACAGCTTGAAGGAAAGCTGTGATTTGTTGCATTAAAGAACATGTAATGTTTTTGTGTAGTTTTACCCCTGTTCTTTGCATGTGCTCAGTGCAAGTCACAACTGTTGCAGCGTGTCCACTGTAGCTTAAAGCACCAGACTGAACATCTGAGCACTGATAGTTTTGATAGTATATAGCTGTATGAAACATCCTGCTGATGCAAGTTCATGGAATTTCTAAGGTCTTCAGTTACCTCTAAGTTTTTTACTCTGGTTTGAATTTAACATGTTTAAATCCCTAGTTAAAGAGCAACTGGATTCTGCCTTTACAAAGCAGCAATTCATCGGTAATTATATGGTAAGCATGTATAGCTTAGTGTGGAAAGTATAAGAAATAAAGGAGCAAAGCTGTACTTGCCATTGGCTTGCTTTATTCTGTCATGGATCCGAAAGACCAGGATGAGCAGAAATCCTTCTCCAAGCTGGAACAGCAAGTAGAGTAGTGGGAAGAAGTACAGGGGGCCAATGATCTCTGGGGCAAAGGCCACCTTGAGGATAGCAGAGCAAAGCTGTACATTCTGGCAGCCAGTTTCCATGCACACTGTCCGTCTGCGCCTGCAGGAGAAACAGTGAAATAGATGACTGATTTAAACTGCTTTCAAACAACTGAAACAGAACCCTGCCCACCTTCCTGGTGCACTTGCCTGCTGCTTTGTCAGGAGCAATACTAGAATCCGTAGAGGGTTTTGTCTCCTGGTCTCTTTACAATGGGCTGACAGATCATGTTACAAATGTGACCTTTGTTCATAATGGTATTGGGGCCTTATGTCCTGCTCTGGACTCTGCAGCTTCCTGCAGGGAAGTAATCTCCTGAGATGGCAAGAGTCCAACATATGAAGATATAAAATAGGACTAGGAGAATTCCTACCTGGTTTAGGTAGGATGAGGAAAAATGGAGGAGCAGGTTTTGTATGCCAGGTTTTCATTTTGAACTCCTGGGGCTTCAGCTGAGAATACACTGACTGGTTTGGGTTAGTAATCAGCTGGGGAATAACTGTGTCGCTTGGAGTTTGAGCTCTGTCGGTGTTTCTCAGTTCTCTGGGTTTTTTCAATGCTAATAATTCTTTTCCCCCAGCTTCATTACCAAGAGCAGAGGTTGATAATATGTTTAGCAGGTCACTAGAGACCTTAAGCCAAAATCATCTATCTACTTGTTCAGTGAACCTTTCATGGTGACTAGGTGCCTGTGCCAAAAAAAACCTTCTTAGCTATTCCTCCCCTCTCAGCTAAGCCAGGCAGAGGTTAAAGTCATTTCTCCTCCCACTCTAGGTAGGGGAGTCACTGGCTTGGGACCAGCTTGTATTGTGTCTGGTTGTATTCCTAGCTTCAATTTTGGGTGAATGGGGTCACTGTTCTACAGAAGTATATTCCTAAAATCCATGTTTTCACCATTGCTCCGCAAAGCAGAGCTGCCGTACGTCTCTGTTTGTGATGAGAGAGGGAGGGAGGGAGGTGTGGAGAACATACCTGTCATCAAGCTTGAAGGCTGCAGAGACAGCATAGCCCAGCAGGAATCCAGTAAGGGGCATTAAGGCAGAAGTTCCCAGGAGAGATGGTGAGAAGACAGCCATGATACAGCTTCCCATATTGGCCACAGACAGAACAATTACAGCAGCAGATGACAGTAGAAGCATAACCATCCCTGCCTAAAATAAAAGTGATTGAGACGTGGACAAGAGCAAAATCCCCAGCAAAATTTGCCTCAGCTGTTCGAAGCAGCTGAACTCAGTTCTCTGTCCATCATGTGAAGTACACAGAGGGCCTAAGTGCCTTTCATGGACATAAATGTTATCATTAGTCAACAAGAGACCATCCTGGACTATTACCAAGAGAGGCCTTAAATAACCAAATACCTTTCTAGACTATATGCAAAATGACTGGTCTTGCTGCACAAGCTGCTTGTTTCTCAGGCATTGCTACTTGTCTCTGTCCAGGTCCCTTTGTGGCTCTAGTTCACCCCAAGCAGGTGCTGAGGAAACCACTTTACTCACAGGTAGAGCCTAGTGGAGCTCTTGAGTTAGACAATGGTGTATGTGTTTTTCTGTTTTGCTCTTTAAATGTGTGATGTATAAAGGAGGCAGGGACTTGATTCCAGGCATAAGTGGGCACTTGGTGGCACAGTGGCTTCTGTCGGATAGGTATCTCAATTACTTAGGCAGCAATTTTGTGATTTTTGCCTTGTGCTTGACCTCTGAGAACAGTGGTGTGGTTTTAATTTGTTTTGGGATGGTCACTGTTTAGTTGGTTTTTATTGGGTTCTGTTTTGGTTGCAGCAGTAATTGGTGGAAGTGCCTGTGAGGTTCATTAGTGCTGATATAGCAAACGACCTCCAAAGTTAAAACTGAAGCAAAAGGAGTGCAATGTAGGAAGTTGGCTATAAAACATCTTCCTGGAAAAGATGGAGGAATTCTCCTTTGGCAAATAATTTAACCATTAAAATGCTGAAGTGTATGTCTTGAACTCTATCCTCACCCCTATCACTGATTTGTGGCATGTCTTAAAGAAGTTAATATGTCTGTGATTCTGTTTTTGAAAAGCTTCTCAAGGCCCTTGATTGAAAGGTGATGAGCACAGGATACTTCTTACCTTGGTGATAAGGCCAGTGTACTGTGGTTTCTTCTCATTCAAGATGATGCCGATGGCACAGGGGATTAGCACCAGCACCAGGGAGGTGATTATTCCTTTGTAAGGAACCTTGCCCTCCAAATCACCCTCATATAGTCCTCCCGAGTAAAGGTACAGGAGCAGTGGCATTAATCCAATTGCCAGGACCATGGAGCATGCAGTCGTTACAGCACTGAGATGAAGAAAGGACCCCTCAGTAGAAGAACAACACTTTTTAAAAATCGACTATGCTAATCTGATTACTTGCCTGGACAGATGATTTTAATAAAAGATTTTACCTTGCTTTTTCCCAACTTGTCACTGAGATTTTCTCAACATCACTATCAGATTGTAGAAGGAGGTGATATGAATGAAGAAGGGAGAAGATGACTCAAGTTTCTTACGTGCTGAGAAAGGGTACATACCCATGACAAGGGTACAGTTTGCATTTCAGAAATTCACAACTGAGAAAAAAAAGTAATATTCTGTATTTTCGTGCTGGATCTTGTTTTATCGCTAGGGTTTGTTGGAGAGTGGTGTTATGCTAGTTCAACATTTCTCACTGATGCAGCCTCTTCAGGCAGCTTGATCAGTTTACACAGAACTGCATGGGTAGATACAGCATATATATATATATATATATATATATATATATATATATATATATATATATGCTCTATGTACTGCTACATGGAGATGAAAAAGTGCGTCTGCACCCATGTCATCAAGAGCAGCATGCCAATAATTCAGAGAAAGGTACAAAGTCCCATTGTAAAACAGGGACAAATCAACTTATTGAGCAATATGAGTGCTTTAAAAATGTTTTGGACTTAGTATTTCAGTCTTTGTCCAACTTCTTGGGGCCTCCTAATGTTGATTAAATTAGTTTCTGAACTGGTCATATAACTAGATTGGCCTGGATAATTAACAGGTACGTAGCTTTCCTTACCTGAGGTTCATGTCCCCTGTCAGTGCCAGGCTAAAGATGTTGGAGAGGTTTCCCCCTGGGCAGCAGCTGCAGATGAGGATGGCCAGGGATTCTGAGGTGCCCAGCTGGAAGAGCTTGCCCAACATGAATGCTGTCAAGGGCATGATGCTATACTGAGCCATTATGGCTACTGCCACACCTTTAGGTCTCCTGAGGTGAGCTGTGATCTTGGCTATCTCCATTGTACATCCCAGAGACACCATGATGACGAGGAGGACCACGATAAGGATTACATTCAGGGCCGTGTCCATAGCCTGCTGTACAAATGCAGAGGGTGGTGCCAGACTGGTCAGGGAGGTGCTGCTCTGTGTGCAACCTGGGCTCCAAAGTTCTGGCCCATCAGAAGCTCCCTTGGTCCTGTTCATCCTGCTGAGGGGTCAGGAGGTCCCTTTTTTGTAAGTGGCTGGGAAAGTGAGGGAAGGATTGATTCAAAATCCAAACAACATTAAATTAATGCAAGCAAACATGAGCTCTTTTTCAGGACACCACTCTTACCCTTCAGCAGCTGTTGAAACAGAAATCTGCATTTAGAGCAATCAGCTGTGAACCCCATTCACTTTGGAAATATCCTGTGCTGCTTGTGTATCTCCTGCTCTGGTCCTCCTCCTCTTCCAGCATCCACCCTCACGATGTGACAGCTGGTGAAAGGAAGAGGGAACAGCTCAAGGTGGGTAGAGAAGACAGGTAAAGATGGGCACTTCATACAAAGGAAAATGAAGCAGAGCTCCTCTCATTCACAAAACACTGCTGAGGACAATACTTGAAAACATGATGCATCCAGGTACTTTGTTTTTAATGGGATTATAAAATGCTTATTCTTCTGGCTATAAATAAAGCTTCTGATAGTGAGGTCTAGGAAGATACTACTATGTGGATGAGTAATTTCTGTAGTAAACTCTTCGGGGCCTTCATGTCTCTTTTCCTGATGTGTTAAGTCTGACACTATCTAGAAATTTTTCGGTTGCATACAGGAATTAATTCTCCAAGCCTTACCAACACTGAAAATGTTGTTCCCTCCTTGGTGCTGATGGAGGTTTCTGCATGGTAGGTACCTCAACTGACCTCTGCAGTGCAAGGCTGGACTCGATGGGCACAGCAGTGCTGCGATCAGGACCTGGGGTATTCTGCATTGTGAGCCAGCTGGGGCTGCAGACATCTCACAAAGTCTCCAAGTGATGCCAAAGAAGCAGCTGTTACCCACCCCAGACTGGTACTTGCCATATTCTCTCAGTACAAGGCTGCACAGCATGCACTCAGTGCTCTGATGTGCAGGGAAGCAGGGCCTGGGCAGCTGGGGCAGGAAGAGGGACTGGAAAGGTGGCTGATCCTCCAGCTTCTGCAAGAGTGACTGCCACTCATGCTGCCAGTGCTCCCTGTCCCTGGCTGTAACAGGGGGTGTGCCTGCCTACACCTGCCATGCTGGGGAATGGCACATTACCTTCCCCTCAGGTGCCATACCTCCCGATCCCTCGGCAGGTTTTGCCTCCATTTAAGGCATTTATTGCCTTCAGATTGACCTGAGCCCTCCCCTAGGTCAAGGGAGGGACTGTAGAAACAGACAGAGCCGAGCAGGTTAAACCAGAGCAAAATGGGTGCTGTTACCTTAGTGCCAGGGGATGCGGCTGTAGGAAGCTTTGGCAGATTGCCCACTGCTCCGTCCTGTCCTGGCTGAGCTTGGGGAGTGATGGTACTCTTCAGTCCTCCTGCTTCAAGAAAATCCCCCTTGGTAAAATCCTGTCCTCTGCTTGCAGGAGATAAAGCCTGGGTCTAAAAGAGCCTCACAGACAGGGACGTTGTTTTTATTTGGTAGTTGTACTAACGGGACTGGGGAGGGGATTTTAACTGGAGAGATTTGCTGCACTATGGCTGAGCTCTAATTCCTTTGCTGAAGGGTATTACGATGCTGCAGTAGCTTGTCCATTGCTTCTATTCATCTGGGAGCTCAGCAGGCTCAGCCTCTGCAGCCCTATTGCTCTGGAAACATTGCTGGAGGCAGGCAGGAATGTCAGAGCTGTTCTTCTTGTTCCTCCCCACTAGCTCTTGCTTTGCTTGGGAAATCTGTTTTCCAGGCCGGCAGCCAGGGTGGAAAAGCCCCAGCAAGAGCACAGGAGGCCAGCACGGGCATCCCCCATCGGGTGGGAAGGAGCAGTGCCTGTGGCTCTCAGTGGCTCTGCCCATGCCCACGGCTTCTCCTACACATCTGTGAGCACCACACGGCTATTCCTGGGGACAAGGGGCCCTTCAGTAAGTCACAGGTGCTGCCTTGAGCCCCCCGTGTCACTGTGGTGGCAGAGTAGTGCCTTGGCTCATTGCTGGGTCCTGCCTGAGCGGGTGGGGTGAGGACGCCTGCAGCACTGTGTGCATTTTGATTTTCTGTAGGCATCTGCAAGACTACCAAGCACAAGCAAGGGCTGCCCAAGTAGCACACGGGCAAGATCCATAAGAATTAAGAGAAAGTGCAGGAGCAAAGCCCGCAGAAATTCTTTATCTCTTTCTATCCCTCTCTTCAGGATTTTTTTCCCTGTGAATCCCCAGCTTTCCTAAAGAAATGCTTGTTTTTCACCGTGTTTGCCTTTTAGCTCTGTGTGCTGAATTTTGTACGAAATGCAGGAAGAGCCAAGCCAAGAAATGAAGTGCTTATAGAGTGTCACTGCCTCAGCAGCACGTCCTCTTCTCCTAAACTCAGTGTAGCTCAGGGTTGTAAAATGACAGTGTTCTAACATGCTCACCGTGTGCAGGACTGTAGAAGAATGTTTCAATTACTCTAAGAATAACTTAGTGTAGCTCAGGGTTGTAAAATGACAGTGTTCTAACATGCTCACCGTGTGCAGGACTGTAGAAGAATGTTTCAATTACTCTAAGAATAAAAAAAAAAACACACAACTTATTCATTGTTCAAGCATTCCTACGGCTCCTGGTAGTTAATGGAGGAACCACCAGAGCAGACAAAGAAGAGACTGGTTGAAGAAGGAGAAATACACTAGGATCATTATTTCACCCTGGTTCATGCTTGGACTTTCAGCTATTCGGCATGGGCAGCGGAGCGGGGAGTTTGCATTTCAGGGAGCGCAGCCGGAGAGCGGGCGCAGCGCGGCGAGCGCCGCTGGAGGGCAGTGGCCACTCGCCCCGGGGCTCGCCAACAGCGCCGCCTGAGGCAGCAGCCATTGAAGGAAATAGTAACAAAAAAAAGAATAAGAAAATGTATGCAACTTTGTAGACGTCCTGTCGGAGCTCAAAATGAGCTGTGTCGTGGTAGATTTTTTTTTTTTTTTTTTTTTTTGGAAGGAGTTAGTGCCTTATGCTTTCATAATGCATAATGCTTTCGTAAATTTGTCTGATAAATATGAAATGGTTAATGTGCCCCTTTCAGTGGTGGTAGTGGGGCTGAAGTCCAGTTTCCTAGTTTGCAGCTGGTGTCATCATCTCTCCTGTGTTTTTACAGAATTTAACATAACCTGAGCTCAGTGCAGTGGCTGCCCAAAAGCCCTGTTTCAGCAGGTGTGCCCAAAAGGAGCAGCAGTGCTTGATTATGTCAGATGTCACACGGTTGGCCCACATTACAAGACATGACTTTGTCCTCTGATGCCCACATTTTGCTCAGGTAAGGTTTGTAAAAACAGTGAGAAGTGTACTGTTATGTGCTTAGCTAATCAATTTGCTCATTTCTGTGTGATTTTGAGGCAATTTACCTACCAGAGCCCTACCCACATGTGGGCACTATGCTGGAGTGGGGATGGAACAAGGAGAGCTTCTGCAGAGACGACCATGACTTGTCATGACTTGTTCCAGCTGTGGCTGAGGGCTTTGTCGCAGCTGGAGACCCAGGGTGGACTCAGCAATGTCAGCCAGAGCGTGCTCCTGCTGGCCAGCAGTGAAAAAGAAGCTTGCTCTGATGCCTCTTCTCTGTCAGGGAGGTTATTTTAAATTCGAGTTTGCTGGGCAGGTAGGCATTGTTTATACCTTGAACACTGTAGGAAACTCTGTAGGAAGAAATGCTGCTCCCGAGAGCGTGAGGTGCTTCAGTGATTTAGAACATTTCCATTTCTATCATACCAGTACACTGAATCTTCCTCTGAGTTTCTAGAGCGAGGCTTTCCACCAGCACTGGGAAATACCTAAGGGCCTTGGTGGGTTGGAAGTGAACTACCCCATCCTTCCAGTGGTGTTATTACCCTAAGGAATTTTAAGTTACTCCAAACAGAGAGCTCTGGAGAAGGGTTATGTTTATGCTAGGCAAGCCCAGGTTGCCATGGATTTCTGGCTGCTGCGATAGATTTTCTATCCTTAGGTTTCCCTAAGGAACCTGTAGCAGTGTGCACTGTGATGATACATGGGAAAGACTCTGTTTTCCCTTGGTGGGAAGCAAGCTGCAGGTCTGGGGCAGAAACCCCCCTGCTGACAGATTGAGGGGAGCACTGGGGCACTCTGTGGCCCCAGACACAAAGGGTACCTGTTTTTCCTACCTCTGCCTGCAGGAAGGGTGTCAGTGTGATGTTGAAGCAGGTTCACCTCAAGGGCAGATTTTTTAATGAAAAACTCTACAGAAGGAAGTGTGTTCATGTCTGTGATTCTTATTTTAGGAAGAGATATTTTTATTGTCCATTGTAGTTATTTACTCTGTAATTAGTGGGTCTAGTTCATTTCTTTAGGGACCAGATGTCAAAGACAGCTTCAGAAAAATTTGAGAGGTTAAGTTTTCATGCAACTTTGATAAAATGCTGTCAGCAGGACATTTCCCTGAATCTGTCTCCAATCTGTATAGCCTTGACTATTGCTCTTAGCTTCACAGGAGAAATGAACCTTGGCTACTGTTCTTTGACCTTTGCAGGGAGATGGCTGTACAGAAGACACTGTGTTCTCTCTGGGTCACGTGAGAAGCCTCTGGCATGAGCTTGTGAAGCAGCAGAAGGTTGCCCAATTGCTTGCCAGATTTCCAGCTGTGGATGCTGTACACTTACAAAGGGCAATTGCACCTTCAGCTGAGGTGAGTGTGCTTATTTTGTATCAAAGCTCATATTTTAAATTATTTCATCCGGTAGGTTGTGCTCAAGTTCTAACGTCATAGCTTTAAACTGCTCAATTAGTGACATTCACTAGTCCTACTTCCTACATAATGAATATGAAGATTTAATACAGGAGACAGTTAGGAAAGCGGAAAGTAAGAAATATACTTCAGGAATAGCCAGGGATTAATGAAAGAGTCCAAGACCCTTATGCATGCACAGAAAGGCTGGTGTGAGAGCCTGGCTCCCATAGGACACTCTCTGGGGTGTCCTGAGTGTTCCTGCCCAAGGGAGCACCCCAAGTGGGCAAGGAGGACAGCAGGGATTCACAAGACAGCACCATAGCTGAGGTGGAGCACCTGGAAACACCTCCCAAGGGATGTTTGAAGCCTGGGTAGTCCTGAACTGCTAGCCAAGCTCTTGTGATCCATAATCCATCAGTGGAGAAATCCTAAATAATTACCTCTGTGTCCAGAAGCACTTGGATATGGGGATCTTTTTGTTTTCAGCTTAAGCTCTGTGAGTGCTCAGTGCCGTGGCTGTGCTACTGCTTTTTAGTTTGGATTTGTGCACTCCATTTAGTTTGTTCCCTTTTTCTTCAACTCATACTTGCTGTGACTGGACCCTGATTCAGTCTGAAGAGGCAGGATGTGCAGAGTTTATGGTCTTCACTTGCAGGGGAAGAGAGCTGGACTTATTTCCTTGCTTAGCATCCTGCTGTTAGAGGTAGACAAGCCAATATCTGCCTCCTTCCACCATCCTGCTAGAGCCCTATTACTGCCTGCCTGGACTGAGCTATTGGCCTTTCTGCATGGCACAGATGTGACACAAAAATTTCAAGAGGGCTGTTGAAAACCCTTTGCTTATTTGTGTACTTTACCCATCTGCCATCTTTGGCAGCTCCTTAGGCCCACGTGGGCTGAGGTCTGTCTAGAAGAGCAGCCTCTGGGGGGCTGAGTCTCAGTTTGGGTGCCAAACATATTCCTGTTCCTCATGAGTGTTTTGCTGTGTTTCTGGGCTGGTGGAAACCTACTGTATTAGGCACTGCTGTGTTATTGGTATTCCTGTGGTCGGCCCCTGTGCTTGGGGCTTGTCCAGGCACCAAGGCAATGGCAAGCCAAACCCAGCAGTGCAGGGCTTTTGTCTTGCTTTAATTAATTAGAGTAGGACGCAATTATTAGCAGGATGTTTTTGTTTCCATTTGTTCATTCTGACAGCAACCAAAGGAAGCCATTATCTCTGCAAGAGGATGTTTCAGCATTATGGTAAATAAAGCTAACAGGATCAGTGCAAAGGAGAGGATCACATTCTCTTAAGGACAGCAATCAATAATCAGGCTGTTACATGCCAAATCCTTTCAAGAGGCACGATAGCGAGTTCACACTCAGATCAGCCTTTAATCTTGGAGGATCACTGACCTCTTTACTGGCTGATATATTTCCCACAGTGTACCTGCTCTGTAACACAGGCGTCCCTGTAAGGCACGTGGCAGTTCCTTCAGCGCCTTTGGACACAAAGAAAATGGGTTGATGGCACCCACCTGCCCCTTTTGCCTGAGACATCTCTGTATGGATCAGGCTAAAGATGGAAGGCCAGGTCTGGGCTTGACACTATATAATTTTTCACATCCTTCCCTGCTCCATAGGGTCCTAGAAACTGTGTGTTCCTCTGGCCCCTAAGGCAGGAACAGCAGCCTCAGTTTTAACTTTCCTGCAGTGCTTGGCTGCAAGCAGCATTATTACTGGAATCAAAATGACACTGAAGACCTGTTCTTCGCCGTGACGAATAAAATATTTTAGCAATGTGATGTTGCTGAAGAAATCTTAACATTTTTTGTGCAACTCTGGAGAGAAATGACGAGATGTATACTGCAGGGTGTTCATTCCTGAGATCTCCAGTGTTTCCTATACTCTTCATTTTAGTGTAAGTCCTTTGATCTTTGCTGTTTGGCACAAAGTTGTGGGCATTAGGTGAGCTACTCAATTTTATTTTATATATATATATATATATATATAAAAAAGACATTTGTAGCCCTCAGGGATTTGCAGAAAAGTTTGAAAATGTGATCACAAACTTCAGGAAACCAGAGTGCGAGTAGGAAAAGCTCAAATGTTTATAATTTTCTTTAAAAAACAGACCAAAATGCCTTGCAATTTTAAAGCTGTGGTTCTTTGGAGTCTGATGCATAATTTTTGAGTATGTGGGGTTGGCAGTGCTGGAAAGGATGCTTTTTTCTCCCCAGATCATGTTTTTCTGCTGGGAATTTTAATTACCAGCTTTAACTGTTTCTGCACCTTTTCCTTGGCCGGCCTCTCCCGCAGCTGAGGAGCCTCCCCTGTGTCTGGGGGCTTGGAAGGGCAGCCAGAGGTGGTGACAGTGGCCAGGATTGCCCAGTGGCAGAGGCTGGGCTGCCCTGCCTGGTTGTGTCTGGCTATGTCCTTCAGCCCTGCTGGGCAGCAAAGCCTCTCCAAGGTCTTGCAGCCCACTGTCCTGGAGGGCAGGGTCTGGGAAGCTCACCAGGGGCAGCAAAGCCCTTGTCCCACGCTCAGCTGCAGCCAGGGTGCCTGAACAGCTTGGCTTGGAGGATTGTCTCCTGCCTGCAAAGCTGGCTGTAGGGATGTGATCTTCCCTGAGGACTCATGAAGGGCAGGGGCTCTTTCCCCCAGGAGTTTTTTTTTGCATGGCTGGTGACTCCTGTGAGCAGGGCCCCAGCAGTACCCTGCTCTCAGCAGGGCACAGAAAGGCACGGTGCCTTCCCAGAAATCCTGCAGGGATACAGCGACACTGCTGGGCTCTTCTCCCTGCTTCTCCCTTCCCAAGCCACCTCCCTTGGGCACTGCTCTTTCATATTTTTAGGAAGCACAGTCGATGTTTTGCATGTCAGCAGCCATTGCACAATGAGCTCTCAGGGCCATTTATTTCACAAGTGAGGGTCGACAGCGTTTCTGTCACCTCATCAGGAGCACTCTGGGCTCCAGTCTCTTCAAAATGACAGCAATTGTTCAGTGTCCTGTGTCCTGCTTGGAACCAGGCCTCCCCCATACGTGTTTCCATAGCTCTTCCCTATGATCTGTTTTATCCCCACGTGCTTTCAGGGGGAGTGGGAAAGGGCTCATTCCTATTTTAGGGACCAATTCACCACCAGCTGCCTCCCAGCTTTCTGAGGTGGTCCTAATTTAACCTTGAGCATGAGCTCCTTGCAGAGCTGAAGATCCTGGAGGCTGGCCATGCCCACTATACCAAGGTCTGTGCTGCATGGGCACAGGCCAGCCCATCCTTTATGGAATGATGCCTGCAAATAGGGAAGTTATGATTTGAATTTATAAAAAATAAAATATCAGCCCTCTGGATAAAGGAGGGCAACAAGGAGCAGTGCTTTGTTTTACAGTTAGAGGGTGACCATGGAGACTGGGGGAGCCATTTATTACCTATGGTAAGAGAATTGGCAAGACAAATAGGAAACTTTAGAGGCTACAGGCTGGCTGGACAAAGTTCGGATGCCCTCTCTCACTGGCTGGGCTTGGGGACTCTCTATGTTAATATGTTGCCCCCATATTAACATTGTATATCCATCATTTTCCACAAAACAATCTTATTACAGAGAGCTCGTTTATCTACCTCTCTGTTATAAGCACCTGTGGTTTGTGTGGGTCCTGTGGAACCAACCTTAGCTAACCCATGCCATGTCTAACTAATCTTACAGGGTTTTCACATTTTCCAGCTGGGCTGAGCGCCCTTCCCAATTGTCAGCCTGATGCCACCCACACTGATTTATATTCCCTGAGAAATACAATTGTAACGATTTCAATTACAAGAGACCTCGAAACCATAAATGTCTCCAAAGCTGTGAAGAATGCCCCAGTCTGGGACCACAGTAATCCTGCCTCCCTAAATTTTTCCCATTATATTTTCCTGAATTTGTTGGCATCTGATATTTCAGCAGGAATGATGTATTCCATTCCATATGTACTTCCAGCATGTGGACATCTGCATGGCACGCTGTCTGTTTTCCCTGACGTGATGCCCACACTTCCAGACTATACCAGGATGTTTTTCTTCCACTAAGGCTCCTCCCTAAGCAAACGCCTCGTTAGGTTTGTCCTGTTCCTTCCTGTATTTGCTCATCCACTTTGAAAATGAGCTCTCCATAACCCAGGATATTATTAGTTTTTGTTTTGGGCTGGTTCAGGGTTTTGCTAGCAAAGAGGGCACAATTCTTGCAGGTTCTTGGCACAATGTGCTTTATTTCAGGCACAAGCAAACCCATTGCACTTAGCATGTGCAGCACTGCATTCACCTACAGAGGTATATAAAGGGTAATGATAATGTTGCCCAGAAGGCTAACACATCAAAGGCCAAGGAGCAGTTAAAATGTATTATGAGCTGTTGGCAGTGATCGTGGGGGGTATTCGTGTGTTGCTGATTTGGATGGCCGAGTAAATGAAAACCCTCTGGATTAATTGGTACTCCAAAGAAATTTGGAGGAAAATGGAGTCTGATGGAAAATGACAAACAGGGGAAAACACAGATAGCTGGGTGTGCTGACCTGCTGTGGGGCCCTGCTGATGAACTTGCAGCTCCCTACTGTGCCCTGGGAAGCTGGGCAGAGCTGGGGGTGCCCCAGCAGCAGCTCACCCAGCACTTTGGTGGGAGCAGACTGAGCCCCACAGGCAGCGTCTGCAGTGCTGCTATTTCAGCAGAGCCAAGCAGGTAGTTAGAGGTGAGACTTACCAGGTGTCTTGTGACACCTGGACACCGTGGGACAAGAGTTTAATTACTTTTAATGATGTGGGGTGCTGGGAGAGGGAGAGGAGGCAGTGTGGTGCCTGGTGTCACAGAGCAACTGGAGCTGGCAACTTCAAAATGAATTTGCACAGAATCAGATGACAGTCAGAATTGAATGATACGCTCCCATCTGTAGCTAGGATACCCATACTACAGATACTACTATTTTGTGGTATATTATTAACACTTTAATTTTACATAAATGGCATCTAACTTAAGTGTTACACTGGCAGCCATACAAACTCCAGTTGTACCAGCTCACTCACAGGCTCACTGAGCAGCTGGAGGAGGAGCGCTCAACACAGCACCAGGTAAGTCATGGCCTTGCAGACCACCTGCCCAGTGGTTGGGGCAGGTATCTTTGTGCTGAGGATAGAGGGCAACTGGGGATCTTTCATATGTCCACACTGGGGCTGCAAAAGAGGGTCCTTGTCTTCTTTCTGATCAGCAGCTGTTGTTCACCAGTGGGTTTCTAAAAGAATTGTGCCAAAGCCAACTTGCCACAGCTTGTGCTGGCATCAGTGATCTCTCATCTGGACATCACGTGCTTTGTCCTGCCAAGTACTTCCTCTGTCTTGTCATGGTCTGACCAGCTCATCACTGACTCTGGTAGAGACACTTTTTTACTGCTAGTCTTGACTAGACACCTCCAGTTTTGGTGGTTTTCTGTTCTGTTCTACCAGTTCCTCCTGCAGCTCAGGAGTTTGTTTCATTCCTGCACTCAACTCTGCACTTTTGCATGTTTCTCTCTTGCAGCCTTGAGGAACTCTTGTCATGGGAAGTAAAACACAGAAGGTGATATGCTTCTGGTCACCTGGTGATTTACAAGGTCTCTTTCTTCTCTCACTTTCATTTCAGTGCATGGAAGGGGAGAAGAAAGAGGCTGCTCTCACTGGCAGGTTCTCCCAACCATGTGTCCTTCTGGCAGCTATGTGGGTGGATGGGGATTGAAGGTAAAACAACACAATTCCAGAGGGGTCTTTCTCTGTCCTTTTCCTATATATAGTTATAAGAAAAGTAGTGGAGTAAAGTTAGCAGAAAGACAGAGAAGGAAAACATGTTGCTGCTTGCAGGGGTAGGATTGCTCCTCTCCCCAGAACCTTGACCCAAGTCTGTCAGGCTCCTGTCTTGTCTCCTGGCTCATTGTCACAGATTATTTAAAACATGGCCCAGCTATGCAGCCCTTTGTCACAACCCATCCCACCATCCTTCTGTTGGCAATCTCCTCTTCTGTGGGTGTCACAGGAAAAAAATCTTGCCTTCTGCTTGTGTCTGGGGGGCATTGTAGCAGGGTGGGAGAACACATTTTTAGTATCATGAGGCCATGAGAATGAACATCACCAACGTTTTCTTCTGACATGATTCTGAAAAATTCCTTGCTTATCCCATAAATCCAAGACATATATAAAGAATTTGTTTTCAGTCTTGAAGCTGAAGGCAAGCATCAATTTTAAAATCTATTTTAAAAGCAAATAGCATTGTAATTTATAATGTTAAACTGAAGTTTCTAAAGTGTTCTCATCCTTGGAAAAAAGAGAACATTTTTTGGTGACTAATGATGAAGTGTTTTCTAAAGGTGACTGAGCATAGCACAAAGAGTCCTAAATATATTTATTAGCTTATCAAATGTAATTAATTGAATTTGGTTGCTAATGGCTATGACTTTGCAAGTGAAAAGCCCTTTTGGTTAGCTAGACAGTTTCTTATCAAAGAACAAAAATCCAGCATTAAAACATATACAGCTCACTGAATTATCATGTATTTTGTCAGACAAGCAGAAGTATCATTACCGAAGTGCTCCCAAATGCCAAATTGGGTAATATACATAATTAGGCCCCATTTGATTAGATATGTGCCCATGGTAACAGCCATAATCAAGATCCATATATTAGTACAGTTTTGAAATAATCTTCAAGGGGGGTGAAGCTTCACTGAAGAGACTTTTGGAACATAACCTACGCACCAATTTTCTCTGTTCCTGTGGTTATTCTTTATCTTCTTATCTTCTATTCTTAAAACACTGCATACTTGGTTCTCAGAGGTGATATACTGCTTCCACGAAGTGTCAGTACACTTTTGTCCCTACAAGGAAGATCTCTTAGTCAGCTTCATCACATTATACAGCTTAAAACCTTCCTATATTTAGGGATGAAACCCAGCAATTGGCAAGGCTGCTGAAAGCTGTTTCTAGGAGGTGGTAACAATCATCACCTGGAAGGCAGCCCATCTTAGATCCACTCTCCTCTTGCAGCATGGGACAGCCCTGTGGTGGATAAAGTTTTCTGGATGTTCTTTTAGGCTTTTGCAGAAGCCTTGTGAAGAAACTGCAGGGTCTCAGCAAGAAACTGATTTTGCATCAGATACAAGCCTCAAAGAGCCTGTAAGCCCTGAGCTACTGCCAACCCACAGGGAATGAGTCCAGAGGGTACTGTTTGGGCAACAGTGGAACCAAGAGAGTGTGTAGATGTAGATGCAATATGAATTGTCCCTGCAGTTTATTTTTATATGCTTAGAGGGTGAATGAGTTTGGAAGTGTTGGACACAATCAGATAATTAGAAGAATGAATTATTATTATGCATTATTTGTACAAAAAGTGGGAAATATATCTCCTGGTGCAACACTGTATGTCCAGGGATGATGATAGGTGCTGCTTTTGCAGAAATGGTGGCTGGTAAATATTTAAAATAAGTAAGGAAGAGACCAAGATACTGAAATTCTCCCAGGTGAAGATACCAGGGAAAGAGTGTTCTATAGCAGGGAAAATGAGGCAATGGGTGCTGAGAGTCTGACAGGAGAGGAGCATGGAGTCTCAGTCCTGGGCAGTTTGGTCTAGAGGGCTAAGGTCTATGTGGCTAATCTGGTCATGTCAGCTACCCCACCTGTGAAAGAGAGCCACAGGGAATCCCTTACAATGTCCTCACCTTATAGGTGAGGTCCTTAAGACAGGACCTGGCACCAGGGGACTCTGAAGATATGTCATGGAGAAGAAGTCAACACTAAAAAACTGTGAAAAATAAACATACAAAGATGTTTTAGAATGTCTTTTAGCTTTTTGAAAGAAGAAGGATGTCCTAAGCAAATGGGAAACATAACAGCTAAAAATCTTTGGCAGGCAGAGAGGGAGCACAGGGGAAGATTTTATTCCCTGGTTTAGCTGTTACTTGGCACAGAGACCTCCTGGGAGCACTTTCTCTAAGGGGCCAGTGACACAGCCAGCCATATTTCTAGCCCTCAGCTGGACAGCAAGAGCACTGTAGGAGCGTCCATACAAAGTCATCCAACTGTTACTGGATGCAGCGTTAGGATTACATTTACTGAGGTGTAAGGAGACACCTGGATCCACCTTGGGCATGCAGGGCATGATAAGGAGCATGTCATCTTTCTCATATTAGCATGTTCTTAACTATGCTCAGCGAAGAGGATCCTCAGCAATATAAATTAACATTACAGATCA
The DNA here is from genome assembly GCA_032173965.1 of Sitta carolinensis. Lineage (NCBI taxonomy): Eukaryota > Metazoa > Chordata > Aves > Passeriformes > Sittidae > Sitta > Sitta carolinensis. The sequence goes on along the minus strand of JAVUNC010000006.1, from coordinate 11,034,111 downwards.
AATAATACCAAGGCTGTGAAATTCCTACAGCCTTATTCTGTTTTTAACACTTGTTCCCAAAACAGGAGATTATTCAAACCAGTTTCTGGTAATTCACATCAGCACCAAACACTGAGGTCTGAAATTAGTCAGAGCAAACACTGGGTCCACCCTGGAGGAGAGCAGGAGGATTCTAAACTGAGTCGTGTGTGAACCCTGTGGTGATGGTAGTGCTGGCTGTGCCAGCCCTAAACATCCTGTTTTTAAGGTGCCTTGTGGGCAGCCACCACCTGTGTTTGACAGTGCACTTGTACTGGATATTCCCAGGCACATGGGACCTCCAACAGACTGAAGGGCATTCTCTGGTCATGGGACTGGAGGCCTGGCAGCTCTTTGGTGGTGAAAACAGCCCTGAGAGAGTCCTGGGGTGTCAGCATGGAAAGGCACAGTGGATGTGCTGTGTGTATGGGAGTGAGAGTGCTCACACACACATGCATGTATAGGCAGCATTGGTCCCTCCTGTGATAAACGGCTCTAAGTACGGCTTTGTGAAATTTTGAATTTCTGTTTTTCAGAACAGAACAAACTGGGGCAAAAAATAGGAAAAATTGTTTCCTGGAATTATAACAGTCATGTTCAGAAATGTTTCCGTGTTCCGTTTTGACATTTTTTTGGATCAAAGGGAAGCATTTTGACATTTCTGAGGTAGGAATGTTTTGTTTCAATTTGTTGAACTGACATGAAATGTTTAGTTTCAAGTCTGCTTAACATTAAAATAGGCAGTGCCTTTCCTTGGGTTTGGGTCCCATTCTCTCCTCTGGGCTGTGCTCCCTGGGAGCTCTGCCCGGCTCCCATCAAGCTTGGGCAAGGTCCACATTGTTCTCAGTGAGTGCCGAACCACAGGCCCCATGCACAGAAAAAAAAAAATAAAATTGAGGCCTTTTCGGGAAAGTTCCTTTCCATGCTGCACTCAACTGAAATGAAAAAAATGTGGCAGTTGAAGCAAAGTGCTCAGTTCCAGTTCAGTGTGACAAAACATCATTTCTTCTCAGCAGCATCCCTGTCTTCCCATAGGCACTTTCTGTTTGCAGAAACTGTCTTCTGATTAAAAAAGATCTCCCAGTGAGTGCCCAGGTGTTGATGTGATCTACACCAATCAGCTCCAGGTCTGCAGGCTGGACCCTGGGATGTAGGGAGGAGATACCCTTTGGTGTTGGCTGAGCAGATTTCCCAAGCTAAAGTCCCTAAAGACCCCGTTTGCCTGCTTGGGGGCTGGCTGGGGCAGCCTCTGGCATGGCTGTCCCCAGGGGAGGTGAGGGGGCTGCAAAGGGACAGGAGTGTCTCCAGGGAATTCAGCAGACTCTGCTCTTTCCCGCAGGTGGCTGGCTCTAAGGTCTTCCTGGGATTTCTGATGAAATTTATGTAGAAGTCAGTTCAGAAGTTGCTTTGGTTCATTCTCAACAGCTCTTTATGGGATGAAGCAGATCCTACTACTTACTGTGAGGGATAATTGAAACCCTTGCCCTCCCCCTTTTCTGGGCAATAGCTTCAAAAGATCTCTGATTTTGCTCACCAATCAAGCAATCTCATTTGCAAAACAACTGCAAAGGGCCCTGCAAAAGCAGAAGGACAGCTCCTTTGTTAAATAGTGCCTTTTGGCGACACAAAGGAATCATAAAGGTGATGGAGCTGCAGACTGGACAGCCACATTTCCTGGATTGTGCTGGCTGGCTTCCCTCCCCCTCCCAGCTGTAATTTCAGACCCCAAGTCAAAGGATTATGCAAGGCTCGAGCCCAGTGAGAACAAGGTGCACTGCAACTATTCTTAGCTCCAAAAATTATTCCTGGCTTTGCTTTGAAATCTGAACCGGGGTTAATTTCTCTCCCCCTTCCCCCCATCTGTTTCCTCTCCTCTTTCATGTACTTATTTGCATAGACTGTCATCGTTAGAATTTCCATTAAAATTGAAAGCCTCCTTCCTGCATGTCACCTCTCGCAGCCCCCTTCCGCTTGCCCTGTGTGACTTTTGGAGGGCTGGAGAGCAAAGGTCCTGTGCTAGCATCACCTCCCCAGCCCTGCGTTCCCCCTGCCCTCAGCCCTGCTCCTCCGTTGCCATAGGAACATCCATCAGCTTGGGAGTGCCAGAGAAAAAGAACAGAGAGTTATCTTAATTATTTAATGATTGATTAACATATGTTTATTGAGCACTTCAAAAAAGTGCATAATTTTGTGAATTGTTTATTAACTGGGCAAGTGGTATAATCTGCTGAACATCCTCCACTCTCATTGTTTCAATGGGAGGAATGGGTGGTAGGCAGGTTTTGTAATAGTTATATTACTAGGAGTACTAACAGTTCTGCTTTAGGACAATAATTCAAATTAAGAACCTTCACCTCAAGTTTCCATAGGCAGGGCTGCTCTCAACACCTGCCACTAAGGTTATTCAAACACCTCCTTTATAAAGACCTATGTTCAGCTCTTCTTTGGCAAGTTTCACCCACCTGGAAAGGAGGATTGAGCTTGCTTCTAAAGGCTGAATAGAAAGAGGAGGCAGAAAGTGCTTGCAGCTGGTGGTGAAGCATGGCTGGCTGGTGCAGGAGCCTCAGCTGCACCACTCTACTGAGTGATGGTGGGTTTGCCAGAAGACCACGGGAAGCCTTTTGATAAAATTTGTGTGCTCTGTGCCTGTGGTATCAGGTTGGAAGGACTGTGTGAGCAGGCTCTGTCACCTGATGAGGAGCACAGAGCTGTGATATACTGCTGCGTTCCCGCTCCCAGTTGGGGATACCAGCTAGACCAACAGCTGTTGCCTATGCTGGTTGTAAATCCTGAGCTCTGCCCAGCCTGACCCAGGTAACCTGCTGAAGCCAGCCTGTATCTGCATCTCCAGCCCCCAGGGCCTTCTTAAGTCTGAACTTCCCTAATGCCTGACTGCTCTCTGACTTCTTGCCTCTTCTGTTAGCAAGCTGTGACTCTTGCACCGAGGGATGCAAGATAAATGTAGGCTGGCCACCTGAAGAATCTGTGTCGCTAAGCATGGGAGAATCTGGGACATGCAGCACACACTTCCATGCATGCTTGGGAGCTAAGACTCTCAGTCAGCATGGTTTTGGTGTGAGCTGTCATGCACCTTGGAGACCTGTAGGGCTGGTATCCCCTCGGCATCAGGCCTGATGGTCCCTGTAGGTGGGCAGGATAATGGGATAGAATACAGGCAGCTGATGAAAGCTGGTGCTCCTTACCTGAATAAGGCCTGCAAGACCATGGCTGCTGTGGTGGGGGATGACTGGGAGGGTAATAATTCTAGCTGCTGCCTTTGGAAGGGCTGTTTTGCTTAGTATGAGCCCTGAAGACCTGTGATGCCATGGGATAGACGTTGATCAGGTGTGTGATGTGGACAGCTCTCCATCTTTTAAGAGGAAGTACACAATGAATAAGGAGACCTGCTAAATGAAAGAAATTTGTCCTGGATTCACATTGGTATTTAGGAAGTATCAAAATCTTGTTAATTTTAAGAACTCTTGGACTTCTCAGCCCTGTGAATCTATCTTCTGCAGAGCAATCATCCCATAAAGGTGCCTTCACATGTGGCAGCCACCCCTCAGGTGTTTTTATGGAGTTTAATTATGGATTGTTGCAGAAAAGTCTCTGCTCCACCTGAAGAAAGGAGTAGCAGTATTATGTTGTTATTCTGTAGTAGTTCAGCACTAGAGGGGGATGTAGCACATGCTTTACATCCAGCAGGTTTCCTATGTGCATGCAACAATATTTTTACAATGGTGTTTATGAGGAGGCTGTTTCTTTAATTGCCAACATAAAGATTTTTGTCTTGCAGGGGCAATTTTCTTGCATAGGATAAAAATAAGTAAGGCTGCTATTTGCAAAGCCTTAAAAGACTGTGCTTGTAGTCAATTAATGTTGTTATGTTTCATGTGTGTCTTGGATACTGGGGCCTCAGATCTTCAGGCGATTTTCAGGGGGATTTTTTTGGGTTTTTTTGGTGTATGGCTGACATGAGCAAACAGAGGCTGCTCTTTAGTTTGGCTGTAGCTCTGATGCAGGCTGCTGGCTGGAAGGATCTGAGCTCTGACCTTCTTACCAAGAGGACGTTTCATGTGCTATGCTGTGGAACTGCTGTCTATTGTGGTAGTGAGTCCTGCAAGTAGCTGAACAAAGATGTAAAGCCAAATCCACCCAGCTCCACTTGCTTGGAAAGCTGCACGTTTCTGTTTTCAGCAAAAATGGCTCTTCAACTTTGAAGAGGTCCCAGTAATAAAAACCAGTTGTCCACTTCATGCATGAGCAAAATGCTTGGCAAAAAAAGCTGCTGCCTTGAGGTTTTGCAGAAGCTGGTCAAATTCCTGTCCTCTTGTTTTCCTTCTCATCTCCAGTGAGCAATTCTTATTCCGTGTTTTACGCAATAGTTGCAGGAGTGTGCCAGTGTGAGGAGGTGACTTGCTAGCCTGTTAGCCAGGGAATTTCTCTGTGTGCCTTTGGGTATGATACTTTGAGAGAAGAGCAGCCAGACTCGTATATGCCATGTATATGCACAAACGTGGCTGTAGGAGAAGGTGAGAATGTCAGTTGCTGAAGAAAACCTATATTCAGGCCAGTGGCTAAAGACTCTCACAGATCCAAATTTTGGCAGTTTGCTCTATGGGAGATCATCATGTGTGCCCCCATGCCCTCCTCTCCTTTCTGCTGCTTGTACCCTGGAATTGCATGTGGCTGTGGTTCCCACCTCGGGCTGACAGAAATGTTGGCTAGCCAGAAAAGATGTCCCCATTCACATTTCCACACAGAAACTCTTCTTTCTCTACTTTTAGTGCCTGTAATTACTTCTTTACCCTAGTGCCAGCAATCTTCCATCAGGCATCGTTATTAATGGAGAGAAAAGAGAAGGGAAGGGAGGGAGAGAAAGAGAGAGAGTGCCACAAAACTTAATTTAATCGCAGCACCCCATGCTCAATTTAACAGACACAACAGCTCAGAATGGGGTCCCTGTGCAACGGGAGGGCAGGCAGTGGAGCGTCCCTGGAAAGAATTAATTGTGGATGACAATGTGTAAACAGTGCAGATGAATAGGGCATGCAGGTGTGAGGCACCGGGGCCATCCCAGAGACTTTTTCACACGAATTTCAGCTCCTTCACTGCTGACCTGCTCCCGAAAACGTGATTAGTGTCGGCGTTGGGAAACCATTCAGGGTGTCAGGATTTGGCACATATTAACTAGCTCTGGGGAAGAGGGGAGGGAGCACATGGGGGCTATGAAAGGAGGAAGTCTGGCGGACAAGGGGATTGTTAAAGGGCCAGAAAATCCTCATTGCTCTGAGGTGCCCTTGCTGCTTGGAGGAAAATGGGAGGGAGCTGAAGCAGAATGGAGCTCCAAGCACTCTAGCCCTTACTGAGCTATGAGGAAAACAAGACAATGCATTTTGGAATACTTTTCTTGGAGTGTCTGTCATAAATATTAGTGATGTTTTATTAATGACTTTTCTTGGCTGTGACTTTTCCAGTTTTGGACACTTCAGTTTGAGAGGCAAACAGTCAAAACAAGCAGGAAAGTTAATGACAGAGAACAGGGAATATCTCCTGGGTATCATATGGAGGTTGTTCAGAAGGCAAAAATGCTGCTTCATAATTATGTACTCTATATGTACAGTGATACAGACAGGGAGTTGTACAATGGGCCCAATTTACCAAGCCTGAGGTCAGATGCTCTTGAATTATGTTCCTTTTGCCAGCCCGGCTTTCTGCATCCAAGCAGGGGAGTTAGGTGCAGAGTAGACAAGGTTACTGATATCTTTTCCCACTCATAAGAATGATGCAGGGGGAAGGATGGAACTTGATGAGGACTGCCATAAATACCAGTGCCTCTGCTGGATTCTATTATGCTCCTTCTTCCTTGCCAGAAATCCTTTCCCTGTCTGTCTCGTGACTTGGGCAGCATGGCAGGAGTGCTGTGTAGTTGCCTGATGAGATTCACAGCTAGCCCAAAGACTCGGGTCTCACAAAATATAACAAAAATAAAAGTTACTCTAATTGCAAACATACTTGTGGATGTGAAGGTGAGGTTGGATTCTTGCTGGCCTGGTGATGAAAAAGGGCATAGCCATTGGTGCTGGTTTGGCAGTGCAGACATCTGTGTGGGTGGCAAAGTGGATCAGCCCCTTCCTAGGCTGTTTCAGCTTGGAGAGATGGAATAGGTGGTGAGGGGGGAACATGAAATAACACCACAGAAACCATGAAGGCAAGTGCAGAAATCCCACCTCAAATTCAGAATTGTACTTAGTTGCTGTTGGAAAATTACCTACTTATTTTGCTTAGCAACTCACAATTATATGACAGACTAGCTCAGCATCCCTCTGAGAAAAGGCTGGTGGTGGCTATTGCTGCCTCCAAGGCATATTGTGGTGCTGAGGGAACACAGAACTTCTGTGCTTGAGCAGTGGAAGTTATGCCTTTAGTCCTGGTTTGTGGCAACTGGAGATGACTTCTGTGGTAAATCTCTGGAAAATAGCAATGGCTGTGTGGGAAAGGTACTCCTTAAGCACTAAAGTAACCTGGCAATGCTTGTATGCTCAGTTAAATTGCTGGCAGAAGGGCAAAACTTGATTGCTGTTAAGCCCAGTGATATTTACATTCATAAGAAAAAATGGCACAGGCTTTATGCAGTACAAGCCTACAGAAAGGCTATGTTGAGCTGTGTTAGTTCAGGCGTGGAGGAGATGGGGCTAAGGGAAGGTCAGTAATTTGCAAGCAGTGAAAATGGGACAGCTGAAGAAAGTGAGGATGTGTGTCCCCAGTCAGCTGTGTTAAACTTAAGACCATAGCTCTAGCTTGAAATTTTACAGAATCCTCACAACACACCAGGTGTTTAACATGGTGCTGCATGTGAAATACACTCCTGTGGTAACAAATTGCCTTTTCTTGTAAGGATGCCCAATTAGTGCAGAGGTTCTCAGGCTTCATGAGAAATCAGAGCAAGGAGGGAAGTTTAGAAGTCCTCCAGGGATGTACCCCTTCTCAAGGCAGCTCTGTTGTTGTCTGTGATACCAAGCATGGGGGCTGAGCCTGGCCAGGGTGATGATGAAGGGGCTGGGCTCCTGGGCACTGTGATATTTGCAAAGGTGCTGGTTGAGCTGTGGTGCAGGTGGGAGGATCTGCTGCCCTTCTAGAAGCTCTTGAATACAAGCTCGTCGTGACTGTGAGTTGAGTGATGGATTTACCCACAAAAAATTTGAATGGTTTTCATTAGAATTCCTGATGCTATTCCCAAGTTATTGTGCAGTTCACGTTGCTCTTCTTCTTAGTGCTTTTTCCTCACATCAGGTGCCCTTTTTCATCAGCTTATTGATCAAGCATAGACCCCCAAGTATCCTGACTTCTGATCTGTCCCACTGGTTTACCAGGGGAAGAGCTCTGTTCTAAAAGGAGATACAACTTAAAATTAACTTGATTGCCTGACTTTTCTTTTTAATATAAGAATGTAGCTTGATGTGACAAAAGGAGAAATGTACCCTTCTTCCAAATCAAGGCAACAATATTGAAAAGTCCCAAAAATTGTGGGGAAAAAATACTCTAAGGCGGCAAAAGGGGTATTGCTTAAAATTATATAAAGAGTCAGCTGGATAAATAGTTCAAATTGTGTAGAATTCTTAATGGTGGCTCATTTGTCCAGCTCGGCTAAAGGTCCCCAGCTTTCTCTTGCTTTCTCACAAATGCTCTGCAGTTGATATTGGTTATCATATCTGATGAATTTGATGATATAATGAGTTCAGATTTGCACATTTCTGTGATGTGAGAGAGCATTCAGCGAAAAACTTGTCTGCCTTGGCAATCCTGGAGTTTTCCAAAGGGCCCTTATATACAGATTCTAAGCAACTTACTTTCCTTGTAGCATGCCTTCAGAAGAGGTTACAGCAGGGGATAAGGAATCAGGAGCTCTACAGTGAGATGGAGCAGACTGCCTTAGGAAAGAAGACCTGATGCTCTGGGTGCATAGGGCTACTGGCACCAGGCTAGGATAAACCTTGGATCTGCCAGGGGAAGGAGACCTGGGAACATTAAGAAAAGGCTGTGAGGGTGAATTCACTGCACAATATTCAGGCCAATGAGAGACATCTCACAGCTTAGTCTCTGTGGGGTTGTTCATCACCTTTTCATAGCTGGTCTGCTTGCAAGTAGTGCTGGTCTGGCTGCAGCACAGAAATGCAGTGGTATGGCAACACTGAGAGAAATGATGAAAAGCACAGCCTCTGCTGCTTTATGGGTGATCTGAGGTACAATTAAATGCTGTAGAGCTTAAAGGCAAGATATATTTCTCTCAAGTTGGAGATGGGTTGACTAATTTCAGTAAAATAAGTCTATATCAAACCTTCAGCCAATAAGCAGGATGAAGTACATTCTGAGCAACTTGCTTTTTTCTGACAAGTTTTTGAAGTCTGCGTTTATAGCTTCTGCTGGAAGTACTTGCAGAACTTCTAAGTATCACTTCACAGACAGGCTCATTGCATATTTCCTATTTCCTGATCAGTGCCTACACTAAGGCAGAGGACATGCAATACTGATTTCACAGTGCAAATGGTTTTCCTGGAAAATATTTTTCTTGGGTGTAGACCATGAGTTTGAAGGTAAACAAGGCACCTTCTTTAGTTCCAATAGTTTATCTGTATTAACTGAACTGAAAACCAAAAAGCCACTTAATCCTAGCTGTTACACAGTGGTGGACAGTTGCTAACACCATCTGCTCTGGAACAGGCCCCAAACTGGTTATGCTGGGATGCTCAATCTGTCTGTCCAGCTAGCAAAAGATAATCCCCTGCACTGCCAAGCCCTGTCCTCTGGCTGGGGTAGAAGCAGGTCTGACTCTGGTGGCATAATGAGAAACACAGGGTTTGGTTCATTGGTGGCTCCATCTGCAGTGGTCAAGCATAGGACTGCTTGACAAATGCTCCCAGACACATGAATCATTTATCTTATTACCCATTTCTGTGTTCCTTGGACTCTTTCTTTACCACCCCTGCATCTCTATTTCTGTTCCTCAATCGAGAGAGACAACCCGCACTAACTAGTTTTCTCTTGTAGTCCTGGTTTTGCCATATATCCATTTCTGAGTCTGCTATTTCTGATGCTGCTAACCAGGTTATCTCAGGCTTATGTGCTATTACAGGGATGGCTACCAGGCATGCTGGCCTGGCAAGGCCCCATTTCCCAGAATGTCCCCAGTGCTCCACTCCAGCTATCTTGTGGTTCAGCTGCTGCTCACACACATTCCCTGTAACCACATGAGGGATCCAGCCAGCCCTCACAGCACCACCTGTACCTTTTGCCAGCTTCTTACAACATTCCTTCTCACGTTCAGCTTTCCATGTCACATCCACTCTCTTGCCCATTAGCTTCCAGACTCTTTCCAGGTAGCTCAATCTTAGGCCATTGCCCAGCTGGCAGCTTGGTGCCTATGGTGTTAGCCCCATCCTCCTGCCTGTGGAGTTATTATTTGCTTGTAAATTATCCATATGAAGACTATTAATATATTTATTGGATGACATAAATTAACTTGTTACTGAAAAGTCTTGCCTTTTTGAGAATGTATGACAAGAAAGCCAAGGCAGAGCTCCTGTCTGAGCAGTTGTATGTTCTGTTTTCCAGCTAATGCCAAAACCCAGGACTGTTTAATAACAAAGTGGACTCAAAGAAGGTGGTCGTGAAATGTTTGTGGATGTCCTTGCATGTTCCTTGGCAAGTCTGTGGTATCACCTCTAGTACCCTGAGGGTAGTGAAATGATTCAGCTTGGTTGTTTCTTTCACACCTTCGAGAATGTGTGAGGTGTCATTTTGGATCTGCTAAGCAATGCTGGATGCCTGCCCTAGCAAAATTACTGGCCATGGGAACAGTTGAAGTCCTTAGGAGAGAGGCTTGGGGGAGAGGGTGCAAAAGCAGCTAATGGCAAAAGCGCCCATGGGGTGTTTGCCTGTGTCTCTGCCCTTCCCTCAGCACTCCAATTTTGCACCTCTGCTAAGCCCACTGGAACCAGTTCCTCCTGCCCAGCCAAGGGCAGGGAGAAGTGTTCTCCATTCAAGGGTGCTGGGTGAGCTGAAGCACCTGCAGCCACACTGCTTGCTCCCAAAAGAGAGCAACTCTGCTCAGGCCCTCCTGCCATCCACCTGCTCGCCTCCAGCTCCCCTAGGCAGCCATAGATCTCTGCTGGCACTGCTGGGCTCTTCACACCCCAGAGGCTGGCACACCTGGGGTAAGAGCCTTTCTGAGATGGACTCTCATGTGTCCTGGACGTGAGGACCACAAAATTTGTAATAAGGTAAAGAACTTGTTGTGAGGCCACTAATGAGTAGGTAACCCACACCTGCGGGGAATGGGTCTACCTTAGTTTTCTGCCTTGAAGACTAAGTGAGATTACCCTAGCTGTTGAGTGCCCATTAGATTTGTATCCATCCATAGGCTTCAAATGGATTGCAGCAGCATCACTGCTTAAATTTTCATGTTACAGACTAAATTCCTACTGGATTAAGCCTATTAGAGAATATGAGCTCTTTATGCACAAATAGTCTGTTTGACCTCTGTTTGCATGGCAAGATTTTGGCCTGTAATTATTTCCCAAATATCCTGGGCTACTGTGTATCCTAGGTAATAATAACATAATTTATATTACCTACTTTAAAAAGCTAGAGAAATTGGATTTTTTAAGAGAAGGTAATGTTTAGAGAGTTAGACACTGAAAGATCTGAAAATACCTCTTAATAGAAATGCGCAGAAATCTCTTTTTAACCACATCAAAGAGTCTTGTTCTCTTCATATTTTGAGCACCTTTGTCTTCCTTTGCATATATCAAAGGTGAAATATTTGGCTAGTTCCCAGCCAAGGCTGCACACCCAGGATTCCATCTAGCTTCTCTACTCCAGTCGTGCACACAGTTTTACCTGTTTTGCCAATGAAGGAACTGGTGGGCTGTGCAATCTTGGCTGGTGCCAATGCTCAACCTCAAAAATTTGAGTGGTTAGATGTTGGTGGCCGCACTTTGGGATGGCTGCAGAAAGTTTGGCTGAAAATGTTTTCTGAAAAATGTGAGGATCAGTCCTCTGACAGCATATATGTTTCTGCTCTGCCAACTAATCTTAACTTGCTGAAGAATCAACCTTTTCTTTGATGCATGGTGCCTGGCAAAGTACCTCCATCTTTGGGTCACATTCAGGAGACATTATTACTGCAGGCAATGAGGAGTGGTATTTTACAGCAGACCTGATGGCTTGAATAGGTATTCAGGGCCAGACCAGAGATCAGTGCCAGTATCTGGCTCAGCTGGTACTGCCAGACTTGAGACAGCCCCATGGGTGCCCCTAGCAGTGATGTCCTATCTGGGCTTTTGGGAGGCCAGAAGGAACTTCTAGGCTGATTCAGGTATCAGAGGGTCAACCCAACACTAGTAAAACTGGATATGTTGCACATATAAGTGGGTGTCTCTCCGGGGGAAGACAGCTCCACTGCTGGGTAGCTGGCACATGAAAAAACTCTTTCTGTACCTTGAAGGTGAATAGAGGCCTGTGGTTCTAATATAATGCCTGACCAAAAGCTTGTTTTAGCAAATGGAGAATACTCTGAAAACTTTGTTGTAGTCCTGAGGCAAAAATAGTGCATGCTTTGGGGAGGACATGCAGAGTCCAGAAGCAGTGAAGGTTCTTCATGAGAGTAGGGCAGGTTCTGTGCTTCCAGTGAGTCCTTGCATCCACATGGGTATTGTCACTATCACCTATGTGCCTCTTCCCTAACAAGTAGTTTTGTGGAAGTCTCTTTGGTTATGCTGGAATGACATGGATGTGTATTTCTCCTGCAACTCTGGAGCATTTCTGAAGAGCTTCACAGACTGTGGATCAGCAAGAGACTCTGTAATGAACACATTTCAGGGGATCTACAAGTTCTGAGGAGACCATGGGTATGCCCCCCAAGAGGTCTGTTCTTTAAGTTAAGTGGCACATTCTGTGAAGACTCTTGTATTCTAAGAAGCAGTCTTTGGCAGAGCTGTCATATGCATGGGGCTCTGGCATCCACCTGCCCTGCTGCTACAGCAGGTGCGTGTGTTTGGGAGGCATTTCTACACACACACAGGAGGGTGCTTGTACACAAATGTATATGTCTGTCTCTTATGTGGCTGTGTTCCTTTGAACTGATCCAGCATCACACTGAAGTGAATGGGAGGTGGATAAAACCAACAAGCCTACTCATGGGAGTACAAATTTGCATGAGCATGTCCTTGTTTTGAAGCAGACCACTGTTCTCAGCAGACTACAGCCTTTTCCCCTTCTCCTTTTGTATTTTTCAGTGTGAAAACACTGAATATACTTTGCCTCTCTGGGGTATTCCTTGTGATACAAGAAACATATATTTGACAGTGCTTTATGTAGCCTTAACACCTGAGGAAGCAAATGACAAGCACTGGAGATTGATGGTGCTCAGCACACTCCTAGGAAGTCTTCTTGATCAGCCCCATAAGCTGTGTTTTCTCTTCCTGCTCTCCACTTTATCCCCAGTGTGTATTACACTTGCCCCAGCTTTGCAGAGATAATTTGCACTCTCCTAGTTCATTAGCTGCTACCCCCTCCTGTCCATGTGCAAAAAAAAGCCCTTACTGTTCAAAAGAACACATGCAGCAATCATTAATGCTGACCCTAATTGTGCCAATTCAAACCACTCAATAGCTCTAATTAAAACCTCTCTTGTGCAGGGCACTGAACAGTAACAAAACTGTCACCCTGAACAATCAAATCATGGAGCTAAGAAATTTTTTTCCCCCTGTTGTTCAAATGTTGTTGCTGCTGTCGGAAGGGTCATCTGAAGGGATTAAGTATGGGGCTTTTGTAGCCTGCAAAGTTGGTGGGAGTAGGCGGGGGAATATCTAAACCAAACCAATATCTTTTGGTCACAGTTTGAAATCAGAAGACGCCAACTTTTTTCCAGGTCTCCTTTCATCCACTTTACCCACCCCCATACAGCAAGCAACACCTGCAAAGTAGACAGGCTGTTGGTTATGAGACACATGGACACCACAAGTCAACTTAAACATCTGCAAAGGAGGGGGTGAGGGGGAAACCCAGGCGTTCCTATCCCTACAACCTTGTTTCTCAGGGTCCCTGACTACACTTTCCTGTGCGCCATAAATAACTCTGCAATTACATTAATTGGTTGCATATTTGTTGACACAGGGGTGGACAAGGGTAGGTTATGGTGGGAGGATTTTTTGCTTTCAGTGCAATTTTATACTACTTTCTTCAGATGTGCTTTAATCCCCACTCTCCCTCCCCCCATTATTTAGAGTTCTCATGTCTTTCAGAATAACTTTATAAGCCTGTGGGTGGGAGGAGGGAGCAGGAAAAAAAGAGCGTTAAAATTAATTTGATGGCACCCATGCACACACATCTGTTCTGCTGTGTTTTCCTAGCAAAGTCTATCAATCAAAAGGAAAAGGTTGATACGTATCACAGTGGGATATTTCAAAAAGCTGGATGCAAGCAATTGTGTGCTGGAAGGTTTTATTCTGCACTGTGTTTCTGACAGGAATCAAAAGATCAAAATGGTGTGCATGTACACCTGTATTTATTTTACATTTCCCATTTTTTAAAGAAGGTAGTGAAATTAATAGAGCAATAGAGTTAACTACCAAAATTCCAGTCTCAGTATCTTTTGTTTTGTTTATTGTTGTGCATGTTCTGAAGCCCAAACCTGGAATCACATGTGAGAGCCTGACAATGCTGCAAGCAGTTTTTTATCTGTGCTTCTATTTTAGATCATTACAGGAATAGATGCTAGCTATCCTATGTAGTTCTGAGTTCAAATCACCATCTCTGAGTATTTGGTATGGGGTATTTCACTGAGTCTTTCCTTCCAGTGCCTCCTTAACTTGCTTTCTTTCGCTAGGAGTAATCACAGTTGCAGTGATAAAGTTCATGGCACGTTGTGTTTCATCTTTCCTTCTTTCTTCTCTTCTGAGCTGCTGTCCCAGCAGAGAAGTAGGGAGTAGGATGACACCATAGAGTGCTGGCAGTCTGCCTCTTCAAACAGGCTCAGCACTTTCTGTTAGGAACCACCTTTGCTGTTTCCCGTTCTGACTGCTGGGCTGCGCAGTGTGCTGTTACAACATTGCCTTGTCTCAGCAGTGAAGCCGTTCATTTAGTGATGGATAAAATAGCCCATACTTAGAGTACAGCTTGACTCAGCCTTTATGTATTCAGCTTTGGCTAGTGATGAAGCACAAAATCTTGATGTATAAAGACACATTTTTTATGTATACAAGCAACAGGACAAAACCTAAGAATGTTTTTATAATATTTTGAGGTGAACAGTCTCTTCTTGTGCAAAACTCTGCAAACTTGGCCATATGAGGAGGATACAGTTCAGGATACAGTCTATTTTCACCAGTTTGCCTCAGACCCTGTGTGTACTAGCCCAGAGTCAGCAGGAGGACTACAGTCTTTTCTAAAAATGTGTGTGTTGCACTGCCATGCGTGATGGTGCTGACCCACTTCTGCCTTTGTGCCACCAATTGGGCGGTAATGCAACATTCTACAGTTTTCAATAGCAATGTGCTCCTACAGTGGGATGAAGAGAAATAGATGACACTACTATATGACATTCAAATGTGTGCATTTCAAAGCAACGTCCCTTCATCAGCAGCACTGGAGAGAAGAAACCAGAGCTCTTTGACAGTTTTGTTGTCTGTTGGGGGCGATGGGACATAGCAAAACATGTCCTATACGTCTTTACACTTGCTCAAAAAGGGGAAACAAGACATAGAGGAGTTTTTGACCCGCTTTAGGTGCTTTTGGCCAAGCTGAGAACAAACTCTGGGCCCCTAGTATCTTGTCTGGCTTCTGGAAAGCAGCAGCTCTTTTCCTGAGCTGATTCTTGCCTGTTTTCATACAGGAAGCTCTGTGTGCCTCTGTTATCTGTTGAGCTGAGGGTAAGGGATTTCTGCAAAATACACTCCAGTGTAGATTCCCATCGCTTTCTGTATGGATCTCCCACGGTCCTGTCTGCCCTTCTGTCTCATTCCTTGCCCCATTTTTTAGGCAGCAATGCTGGAGTCTATCCTCTTGACTAAGCTGTTGCACTTTAATTTTCAACAGGCCCCTGTTGCTCTTGCACCTTGTGTGTGGTCTTTGAACGTTATGTGGCTCGGCAGCTGGGAATAGTGAGTGGGTGGGCAATTTAAAACAGAAAAGACTCTGTATCAGCACAGGGCTGAGGTTTGAACTCTGCTCAGCTTTGGATACGTGTAGCTGGTTCTCAGGGCTGTGATTTAAGTGCCATTTCTGCTGGTGTCAGTCTGAAACTTAAATCAGTGTTAAGAAACTGGTAGGGAAGAAAAAACAAACTTTGCCTGTCCGATAATGAGTGTTACTCTTGGCCCTGATGAAAAATTGCAGGATCAAGGCATCTTAGAATGTATTCTGCTGTTTTGTTATCGTTTTGCCTCCACAACTAAGAAGACAAAGAGTGTCTAATTTGCTGTCAGGGTTTCCTTGCTGGAATATATTTCCAAGCTCAAATCCGATTTTAGTTTCCTGAAGATATGGACACAAATCTGATTTTAGTTTCCTGAAGATACGGACTGCTAAAGGAGAGAGGCAGATGAGGGGGGTGCCAACCTGTGAGACAAAATACTTTATTATATTCATCTGGGCATTTCTGTGAGGCAAGGTAAATATGCTCAAGCAACAAAATATAGTCCAAGTATACACTTGTTGAGCTCACAGGGCCCGGTCCTCAGTTGCTTCCTTCTCCTTTTTGTTGTTGTCTGTGCTGGTGGAGGATCACATGGAGGGGAGGTCAAGCAAGAGACCCTGACTTCCATGAGCCTTGACCTGATTCCCACGTACACTCTTCTTGTTGAACTCTCTATGGTGAGCCCACTCTGCATGGGCAGAGAGTTCTCATGTATGGGGGATTCACCAGTTGATCTCTTTTGCATATGCAGCCCAGAGTACCAAGTCCTCAAAATTTCAGTGCAGAGGTAGTTTTTTCCCCACCCACTTTCCATCTATCCCACCCAGGTAGACAGGATGATCAGAAAGAATCCTTGCCTTGATAAGATTGATAAATGAGGTTGGAACAGATCTCCTATTTTCTGGAGTCCATATGGAGACCAACCCAACTTCAAACTCATAGCTGACAAAATAAAAAAAAAAATTGGCAAGTCCCTAAGTACTTTTAAAGATTCTAAAGGTTAAAGATATGGTCGATTGGCATTCTATTTAGAGCCTGGAGTGATGTTATATTTGCTTTACAGAATTCAAAGGAGTGCACAATTAACATCAGAAATCTATTAGATAGATATTTGGAAGAGTCATTCAATTTTCCAGTGCCACATATATACCCGTTGTTTACCACCACTGCAGTGGGCCTCATACTGATTTTTAGCATTATACCCTATAATTTGCAAAACATAAGTAAGAATAAAAAGGCCAAAACCCGAGAATATCCTTGTTTCAAAAAGCTGGCAGATTATAGAGAAACATTAGCTATGTCACTGTAGTGGCTCCACCCCTAAAAATAGGTATGTGCTGAAGTACCATGAAAAAACATACTGAAGATCAATTGAGCATTACTGCCTCTTTACTACATCTTGCACTTCACTGCATTCCTTCCTTTTTGGTTTAATTTTGTTCTGTTTTCATAATAATACTCGTGTATGGCCACCAGCCTCTTCCCATGATAGAATAATATAGGTGCATGAAGGTATGACAGGGGTATTAGGATCAGATGGCTGGGCACTAGAGAGAGGTGAGGGTCTAGCAGTGGTGGGAACTAATCAGGACTACCAGAAACTCTCTGGGAAACCAAAGTAGTGCAGCCAGGACCAACAAAATTTAATACACTTTATAGAGAAACAGTCTGAACAGAATTTTTGTATGAAGTATAATGAATGAAATGACAGGCTCTAAATAGATTTAATGGGAAAAGGCTTGAAATCCTGTAATATTTTTGACAAAGCTTTTCGTTCAAGAATAAGTGAATGTTCTGCAAAGAGCTTCCAGGATGAAAAGACCAATAGGACACTTATTTTTTCTAACAGGGTTTCTGTTTCATTCAAGCATGTATGTACATACATACAATTAGCTTCCATAAAAAGCTGAGACTCTTTTTTTTACATAATCCAGCAAATACAGTCCAAAACATGCTGAACACCCCAAAGCAATGTGTCACTGCTTCTTAACAAGTGTGAATGCTTTGCACCTAGCAGCAACTGACTGTTATTCCATCACGATGGAAAGAGGTTGTTTGCCATACACAAACAATGTCTTGCCATGATGGAATAACATCCATCATGATGGAATGAAAAGAAAGGAATGCAGTAAAGTGCAAGATGTAGTAAAAAGCTGTGTTGATAGTGGGATGACACTGTAAAATTGCTGTATGCTGTGATTTGAATCTTTTTGAACCCAATGATGTCTGATTTCCACACTCATAATCAATAAGTCAAACTTACTCCTCCCCACTCTACCTATGTCTGGGAAGCTGGGGAAATTGTATTCCACCTCCTTTTAGGGTGACTGAACAGACTCTCTCTTCCAGTGGTTGCTATTCTTAACTTCATAGGGTCATGAATGTGCTCAGCTGTGGCTTTTCAGTCTTTACTCTGAGCTGCCCCAAACTTGCCTCTTGATGAAGATTGGAGGTGTCAGCATGGTAGAAAAGGTTCTCTGCTATTGCAGGTTCTCAGCAATCAAGACCTGGCAGCAATGGATAATTCTTTGATTAAAATGGTCGAAATGATTCAATGGGAAAAAAGTTTAAAAAAAAAACGCAAAAAAAGCGCACAAAGTTCTAAATTTTGCATTGTTATAACCCACAAAACCAAATCTTAGAGCAAATCTCCCGTGTTCTTCTTTACCTCTTTTTAAAATTGTGACAACAAGTGACATCTAAACCTCTTGCAGGAGTGATTGTAGCACCTACTGACTTAAAAAAAAACCCCTCTAACAGTAAATTAGTCCTTAAAAGCAATTACATCATATTTGGAGGCAGCAAATTATTCTCTATTGAAAGCTGAATAATCATTTCTACTAAATGTGTGCAAGAGGAGATCGTGCTCTGATGGAAGCTGAGGCAGATAAATCCCATGATGGTTCTGAGTGCCAATACTCTTCATAAGAGGACAGTGATCTTCTGAAACTTGTTTGAGGACAAGACAAGTAGAAGCAGAGGCAAATAATCAAAGCAATCAAACAGTTCTCCCTGAACAGTTGTCAAGACCACCAATATACACGTCCTGTGCCATGAATTTGTGGTGATGCACATGATATGCAAGCACCATAGCAACCAGATATTAATCACCAGCACAGAGGGGTTGGGGTAAGCCTTCAGAGGTGCAAGTCAGAGGCTGTGCCTCATGTACACAACAAGCCCCAACGGTAGCAGTTTCAGCGCTACCTTACTGGCATTGCAGAGTTGAGTTCATTATGGCTGAGCTTTCATCTCCCTCTGAAGGATCCATGTGTTGGGCCTGGCATACGAATGCCTGGACATGAAGAACAACTTCTCTTCCAGTTCTGTGTCCCTCTCTCTTTGTGGTTTTCGGTTACAGACTCTGGGCAAGTTCTTTGCTAGTGAGGCATCACTGATTAAAGTGGCACTGCGCCAGCAGCGTTTGGCACTCTGAGTAATGGCAGGATTTCCCAGAAGAGTTCAGGTGAGAAGATTAGGTGCCCAATTCCTCTAATGTTTGATCAATAGCCTTCTTTTGGCTCATCAACATCTCTGTGATGCCACTGATGCCCAGTGGAGGCATTTCCTACTTGCCAGCCTGAGAGAAACAACAGTTTCATGGCCCAAAGCTTCCTGTTTCTGTAGTTCATTCTATTTACCTAGATTTTTCTTTGATGATGACAAACCAGCAAAGTGCACCTATACCAACTAGAGTACCAGGCCCAGTGTGACAAAGAGTTAGATACATATTTTCAGTGGTGAAAGTGACCACTGGAAAAGAACCATGCATTTTCTCTGTTAATGGTGTCTTTAAACAGAGCTTGGATGTCCCTCCAGCCCCCTCAATGGTGACTTGCTGAGATTTTTGGGCTCAGAATAGCTCACCAAAATTTTAGTGGTGACACGTAGGTCAGACTATGAAGTCTATTCTGCACTAATGCAGTTACTATGCACAAGGGGAATATTTCTCCCTTCAGAGAAATACCTGGCCATGGCTGGGAGAATGTGTGGCAAGGTTATGAATAGCTTTGACCATGAAGGGGTCAAAGTTTTCTGTTACTGGGAATTTCTGACCCTCTCTGGAACTTCTGCTTGGTTTTGAGATGCTACTGATGTCAGAGACTCAGGCATTGGTGGGTAGGTTTCCGGTGTAGTTGGTATTCTCTGTTAGGGATTAAGAAAACAATTACATTTTCATGGTGGTAACAAACATTTATCTAGCATAGACATCCTCATATCCTTGTGTTTGTGTGTGAAAACACCAAAGAAAGGCATTCGTGTTTAAAGTACAAGTGATAAAGAACACATGAAGGCAAAACACGAAATAGGCCAGATGCAAAAATTCCCCCTATGAAATTGGAGAGGAGAATGTAGGCAAGTGCAATATTGTTATCTGGACTTGGAATTTAATCAAGACTAAAGTATGAGATGATGTGGTACTTCAGTGGTGGGATCACTGCCTCAACAAAACTGTACTAGATTCTGCCTGTCTTTTCACAGATTCAGGTGTGCACTGGTATAACTAGCCCAACCTCAACCAAGCTAATCCTGATATCCACAAGGACACTTATTCAGATTTCCCAGCTCTTCCCCTCCTCTTCCCTTCAAGGTCTCTCTGCTCGTGTCATGTGGAATCGCATATGTTCAGGTGTGGATCAGAGAGACTTTGAAATGGAAAATCAGACGATACCACAGGCCCTACTGGAGAAGAGCTGGCAAAGCTTAGAACCAGGCTGGCAGAGTGGTGAGGGTTAGCACTAAGGTAGGCTTTATGGGGTGCTGTGTTTGGAGTCCCAGAGAAATTCATAAGCCAAGAATAATGAATACTGGCAGAGCTCCACGTGAGTAACAAACGGCTTATCCTGTCTAGGCTAATGACAAAATGTTACATATTGGCATTCTTTTTTATTTTTTAAGATTTTTTTTTTTTTAGGAAAAGAAAGATTAAAGCAACCGCTGTACCTAACCACTCTGCTTTGCTCTGATAAGATGCCAGAATGACATGACTTCTACTGTGTAACAAGGTTCTTTGTGTGGGCGTAGCAGCCCCTCCCCATACCTAGCGGATACACTCTAGGGAATTTTTGCAAGTGCCAGTATTGCCTCTTGTAAGGTCACTGAGTAAACAAAGTTAATACATTGTGTGAAAAAATGTCATGTTTTGTGTGTTTCCATAAAAGCACCATAGAACAGTCCTACCTAAAGGTTATTATCACTGTTACATGCACAGCAATGACCTCCCATGCATATTACTCTGTGATATGTTGGACCTCTGTCCTCCATCAAACTCGAGCCAGTAATTTGGAAGTTAAGGACTTGATGTAAATGCAAGCCAGTCTCGTTCACAAGATATCTGCTGCTCAGTCCCTCTGTCAGGTAGAGGGCTTGGCATTACTTGCTGCCTCCAATGCTCACAATTTACAGCTTGCTGCCATTACAGTGCCATGGCACTGCTCCCTCTTTAGACATTCCTGTAGAGACTGGGCCTTGCTGGTGGATGTATTTCCATTTCCCCCTCTTTTCCTGCTTCTGCTCCACAGCTGCGCTAACTCGCCGGCTGTATGACAATGCTCACTTTCTACCCAAACTTCCAAACTGAGTGCCTGGTGCTTGGGAGAACTGAGACCCACATGCAGTGTCCAAGGGCTTGTCATCTGAAGTGGTACCAAACTCGGACTTGGGATATTTACCCAGGTGCAAGGCATGTATTACCAAAGGCCCCGAACACATCACCTGCATGAGGTCTGAAGGATTTGCTGGGCAATACAAATGGACTCGGGTTACTTGTGCAGCTGGGCACGCAGAGGAAGATCTTCAGGGAGAGGTAGACTCTGTGGCTGTGGGTCGGCAATGCCTCGGGCTCGGCGTGGAGGTGACGCGAGGATCTGCACTGCCTGAGAGGCGAGCTTGCTGCTACAGCAGCCTTGGCCCCAGAGCGCAGGACCGAATGAGCGCGGTTTGCGGACCACACGGTTGTTTCCTATGCCCACTTCACTCGCTCGCTAAGGCGGCCCGCCTGCACGGCCCGGCTGTCACCGCCCCGCCCGCGGCTGCGGCCGGGCGTGCCCGGCACGGCTCTGAGGCGGGCGGCGCAGCCCGGCAGCCCCGCGGGGAGTGCCGGCCGCCCGCGGCCCCGCGGCGCTGCGCGACCCCCGCGCACACGGCCGGCCGCCGGAGCCTCCGGGTGCCGCCGGGGGCTCCGGGTGCCGCCGCGGCACGGGAACGCCGCCCGCCCGCGCCCTCCGCCGCGCCGCCCGCGGCCAACCTGCGCCGCCCGCCCGGTGGCGGGGGCCGGGCGAGAGGCGGCGCGGCCCCGCCATTGGCAGCGGCCCGCGGCGGCCGCACGGCGATAGGCGCACGGCGCGGTCAGTGCCGGCCGGCCCCGCCCGCCGCGGCTTTATAACGGGCATCCCCATGGCCGAGGCGGGGAACCTGCTGCGGCGGGACCGGCACCGCCGCACCGCCCGCCAGAGCCGCCGCCGGTGGCCGCAGAGCCGCGCCGCCCCGAGCGACGATGATGCCGCGGGCCTGGCGCAGCGCGGGGGCTCGCCCGTTCCTGCTGGCGCTGCTGCTGGTGCTGCTGCCGCCGGGTCGCAGCCACCGAGCCACGGGGCCCCGGGTAAGTGAGCTGCCGCCCCCGCGCCCTGTCAGCGCCGCAGGTGGAGCCCCGGGCAGCGCCCCCGGCCCCGCTCCCCCCGGGCGCAGACCCTGGCAAGGGCCTCCCCCGCTCGCTTATTAAAAGCCGGGTATCGGCTGCATGCGCGAAGTTCGTACACCCGTATTAACTTGTTGGTATTTATTGCAGAAAAGCACGGGAGGGGGGGAGGTAGCCAGGCTGCGTTTTTATATTGCTCGACTTGCATTTAATGTAGTCCCTGTTCCCAGCACATAGCTTTAGGATTTTTTTTTTTTTTTTTATGTTCCCGAGCAGGGATTAAATGAATCCTTGCAATAAAGCTAGATGCCTTCACTCCAGACTTCTCCCTGTAGGAGTCTAGCTCTGTTTTTTTTAATCTGACAATGTTTGACTCTTACTGGGGCTGTTCATTCACTTACCAAACTATTGCATTGCTCTGGGGGAGAACCCAACATTTTTCTAAATATGGTTCTCCCAGTGAGTGAGTGTTACCACTGCAGCACCACTACAGAGTATCGTGAGAGTTTTCAATTCTAAAGCTGCAAAACAGTAGCCGTTCTTCAGAGCCAGTGCTGCAATAAAAGCACAGCTCGGGGTTAGTGGAAAAAAC
Organism: Sitta carolinensis; assembly: GCA_032173965.1. NCBI lineage: Eukaryota > Metazoa > Chordata > Aves > Passeriformes > Sittidae > Sitta > Sitta carolinensis. The sequence goes on along the minus strand of JAVUNC010000006.1, from coordinate 11,011,668 downwards.
TTACCTTTCTGCAGGTATGTTGGATGCATTGCCACGTGCATTCTTGACCCAGCCATCTAAAATGCTAGAAGTGTAGTACATAATTAATTTAGACCATAGTTAGGCAAGACCAGGAGTCTTTGAAATCCCTACTTGGCCAGAGTATAACGAGAAGGGACTTCAGTGAAGTGTTCTTTTTTTCCTAATGGAAGTGTTGTTTGACCATGATGGCTATTAAATGCTTCTTAGAGCTATGGAAAGCGTACTACTGGCTGCACTGATATTGTTGTGTTCAGCTGTGCTGTGTAGCCTCTTTTATGGCCAGATGTGTAACAGCAGCTGTTAGTTCTGATCTCACTAGTTCTAAGTTAGAACTGGTGTGTGCCATAAATTACTGAGACCTGCTTTAAAAGATCAGGAAACGCAGGGGGCTTATGCATATATCTTTATTACCTGATACTGAGCATAAACCTCAAAATCAGAGTGATTCCAAACAGAGAGGAACTTTAAAGGTGGTAAGTAAGAGTCTGGCTGGATGACTAGAGTCTTCATCAACACCAGCATCTAACTGCTTTAATGAAGCACAATTGAAACAACAAAATAAAAGAAATCCTGATGGTAGTGCTTGATTGTACAATGAGCCTGTATACCAAACAGTTTTCATATATACCATATTTTATACTGTACTTTACAAGGCAGTTTAATTGCTCCCTGGGCTGTGTTGTCTTGGAGTGGGAGCTACTTCAGGAGAGTGGAAAACCAAATACAAAGGACTACTGATTTACTTTTTGCTTGAAGTAAACTGACTTTGCTATTTCTTCCTTCGTGACTGGGGAGAATATCAGCTGTGAACACTTAACATCTGCAGATCTGTTGGAAGATGAGCCTTAAAGTTTTAACTTCGTGTTTTAACTTACGAGCTCTTAAACTGAAAGCTATATATTTCCAGGATGTCTTACTCATGAAATCTGTCTTTTTGCCTTTCAAAGTGTCATGATTAAGTGCATGTGAAGGTGAGAGGTTTGGTTTACTTGGTTGCAACCAGGTTGATTTATATAAGCCCCTGAGCTTCATCTCTTGCAGCAATAAGACATTGCCAGTAAAGTTGTCATTAGTATAAATGTGGCATACTTTAGGTTCCAATAAAACGAAAATACTTTATTATTAATTTCTTAAATAATGACTACTAGGTTACACCAGTATGTATTTCTCGTGGGGACTTGTGATCAAGAGTGTATCCTTTCAGGAAGTCTCCCTGGCCAGGTGCCAGTGTTGCGGTTCTGGGGATCTGATCTTGTAAGTGTTCAATTGGTAAGTGTGATTCCTGCTCCTTTGCATTCTCTTCGGTATGGTAAGCACTGGAACTACAGTATTTGCAAGCTGAAATTCTTTTAAAGGTGAACAAGAGTGTTTGGTCCTACCCAGTGTATTCAAATGACCAGCAGTAATGCTTGAATCAAGTTCTAGATCTTACTCCTTGCATTTCTCTTGCTACTGTAGTGTTCTAACATGGGACAGCAATGCTGTTACTAAGTATGTAAGCAGAAGAGAATGACTTGCTACTGTTTGCAGAAAATGTTGAAAAACTAGAGGTATTGAAGAGAAATAGGTGTATCTACATCCCTTGTGCCAGTAAGGGATGAAACTTTCAGATTAAGTGAGTTCAGGATAATTACTTGAATACCAAGGTAAATTAAAAGTGCAGCTAGTACCTACAGGTCTGTTGAGGAACTTCTGGCTCTCAAAAGATGTATGAAGCTTGCTGTTTCTTGTTATAGTGAAACTATGAGCAGTGATGTGAATTCCTTAGGCTTGGTGTCAGTGATTTGTAGGAAACATCTGGCTCTTGCATATATGCTATTGCCCAATGACAGTTAATAGCAACTGTCCCAAGTGAAGCCCCATAGGAAGTCTAATATCTTGTCCTAGAAATAACTTGGAAGCCCAGGCCTGCTGTATGACTTGTTTCCTCACTTGACAGACTTTAGTAAACCTTCTGCTGTGTTACACAATCACCTGGTCACTTCTGCTTTCGTAGCTCAAAAGCACATTGTGGGACTGTATTTGAAAAATGTCTCTTTGAAGGATGCTACCTTCTGGAAAAGATAATCAGGCTTTATTTTCCACTCATATTATCTTCCTGTGTGCCTCATTTTCTCTGCTGGCGTGAGATCTGGGGTGTGTGACAAGCCAGGTCTTGCTGTTTCCCCCCTCCTTGAACCCAAAGCAACCAGGCTGGCTCTTGCATCTCCTACTGTGTGGTGCATTTAAGCACCATTCTTTCATAGCAGATTAAATAGATTGTGCCACTAAGCTTTGTTTTCCTTCATCTGGACAATTACGTGTGACCTTTGTTTTTTCTAGTTCAGGGAGAGATCTGTGTTGGCCCTCTGCTTTCTGAGTATAATTCCTGACCATTACGAACTTCATGTATGGCAGGGACATAATGTTGGTGACAGTGATGACAAAAAACTAGCACAGAGAAGTGGTGTACACTTGCAGAAGGCACACAGTGTGACTGCAGCAGCCAAAAGCTGACCTACAAATGGCCTTGGGTTTCTGGAAGACTAGGACCTGCATGCCTCCAGTGACTTCAGAGGACTAAAGGATGGTAGGAGGGGAGGACAGGGTAGTCACTACAATGTTCTTCCTGGTGTCATGCATGGAAACATGTCCTATCCTCCCTTGAAAGGCATGTTGGTTGGAGAAGGGGAGGACCTTACAGCTCAGTGTTGTTGCAAAGGAAAGTAGTAAATAGTAAAATCATGAACTTACCAACAGATTCCAGTACATAAACTGGAGTGTCACAGAGTATGGGGAATTTCCTGCTGCAGTTGGCTACTAGCTAGAACACCAAATAAGAATCTTGGTAAAAAAGGCTGAAAAGGCTCCTGCAGCTTTGTTGTCCCCTCTGGGAGGAGGAAGCAGCATTGCAGCTTACGCAGGAGTGGCACAAGGAGTATGTTCTGCTCTGTGTTCACTGCAGCCCCACAGGAAGGGTTCCACAAAGCAGGTGTCTTTATGAACACCAAAATTAGGGAGTCTGTGTTCTTTATGGTGGGAAGAAATTGCAAAAGCATGCGTAAATAGAATGTAAGACAGAGGGTTTCATCAGGAGGTCTAGAACAGAAGAATGAATGTTAGGATAGGTTCTCAATGACTTAATTTTGTTTCTTGTTTGAGCTTAATCACCACTCTGAATTGCCAAGTAACTAGTGACTGAAGCACTTTACTGCTTTTAGATTTCTTTACCATTGGAGAGATTAATTTAATGAAGAACCAAGTACCCAAAGGCCAGTCTTTAGAAAAGAGATAGGGCAGATCTGTTACTCTGTGGCAAACAGATGCCCTGTTGTGGTTGAGGGATGTTTTTTACCCAAGTGGACACTCTAATTATATATGGAGCTATATTGCTGATTTCTCCTTCTCCTTGCTCCTATTTAGACCTTTAATGTTAGCTGAATTTGTTTATGCGTACTAAAGAAACTGCTCTGACTTGTGTTTTTTAAACAGTATGCAACTGTGTTGAAGAACAGGATTAATTCTTGTGCAGAGAAGTATTAGAACATTATGTTCTTATTGGAACAGCAGGCTGTGTTCTAAACAGAAAAATGTTGTAGGATTTTACTTGCTCTGTGTAGTCTTGGTGTTTGTGTTTTAACTGCCTGAGCTTCAGAGTTGGCTACAAGAATATTTCCACTCATGTTAATGAGCTGTGCTGTTAATGAAAGCTTTCTGGCCAGCAAAAGATTAGGTACAGAAAAAGAAACTGCTCATGTATTTTTGCTGGTGGTGGCAGCAAGTTCTGTAGTTGGTGGAACACCTACAATGATAGCCTCTTGGACTAGTTTTCTAGTTTCTAGCTCTAGTGTGCTAAGGTAATCTTCACAGTGTAAAGCAGATGCTCTCTTGGCTTCTTTCATTTCCAGATGGCCTGAAGCAATTGGTAAGATGACTGTAAACTCATTTCAGTAGTGTAGTAGCTCTGAAATATTAATACTGCTATTTAAATATCTTAGATGTTCTTATCCTGCCATCTCAAACTAATTGCGACATTACTATGTCAAAAAAACCCCAAACAAACAAAACCCCATTTGTCTCTTACTTGGCTGGTGAATCCCAGTTCTTCTGGTGCTGGCACATCTGACAGTGCAGTTAAGTGTTACACAATAAGCTTTATGCTAACATTAAAAGCTAAACATGGAAGCAATACAGGTGGAACTGAAGCTGGTCCCTGAAGGCTGCTGTGCTGACTGTCATCCTTAAGTATCCTGTGTGACAGTGTGGTGGCTTCCTGTCAGAGTCCCCTGGCAGCTGCCACAAGGGCTCTGGTACTGATGCACCATCCAGGACTTTGTGGCACAGCAGACCTTGAGCTGAGCTTGGTGTGCAGTGGCAGTAGTTTACTGCTTTGGTCCTCAAGTGACACTCTGACAGAGTAGAAGCTGTTGTGACTTGAACTATGAGCTTTCAAGCTTAAGTACTGTCATTGCATTGGCAGGACTCTAAGCTTCCTATGCTCGTTTTCGAGAAGCTCTTGTTTGTGAAGTTCTTGCTCTGACAGGGAAGGCTGCTATTGACGTAGGTGAATCCATTCCATACTGGACCTTTCTGGATAAGGTGGGAGGTCAGTGTGAGATGTTTGCTTATACAGAGAAATTACCAGGATATGATGGAAGAGGTAACTGGCTGCCTCTTCTGACTGGCTCACATGAGCAGTTACAACTTGTGTTTAGCAGCTTATATGTGAACCATGTGAAGCTTTCTGTGTGTGATGACTTTACTGCTTGTAGGTATGAGGAAGGAATGTTCTGGCACCAAAACCCCAACTGAGAATGCAGCTCTGCATATATTTTTTTTTTTTTTTTTTTTTTTTTGTGTTTTGGGGAGGAGGCATTGTAGCTTTGAGAGGAACAACAGGAAAGCATAGCTAGTCACACCAGGGTGTAAAGTTTTATTCAGGACAGTGAAAACCACCCACCATACAAAAGAGTTCTTTGTATACGGCCTCATGCAGGCTATCAGCAGCTCTTCAGCCTGTGAGCAGCTTCCCCAGGATAAGGCCTTACCTTGAAACCATCCTCATGCCTCCTATCCTGGAGGTTTTTTCTGTTTATTAAAGTAGGTTCCTGATGCAACTTAGGCTTCTGTGGCATGCTGCAGTAACAATATAGATAGAGTTAGCAATATTCATGGGTTTTAGAAAAGAGTAATCTGCATGTTTGCCTGAGGAAATGGGCCTGCCCTCTATTTCTTGAAAACTTAAGGCGACAAATATGGTGTTGTTATGGTTTTCTACAAGAACTGCTCTGAGGGAAGCCTGTGCCATCTAAGTAGAAGGCTTCATGCTGAAGGTGCAGCCCCTGCAGTGTTGGGGGTGACAATGGAGCAAACTGGCTTTGGTTTATGAACGGATTCACTCTGATCTCTGTGCTCTTTCAGGGTACTCTGAAGACTGGCCTGAGCCTGACTGGATGATGCCAAGGCATCAGCAGCAGCCTGGAGTAACACTCTTGGTGGAAGGCTGGCCTGTCTACCTCATTGGAGATATTCAGGAGTCATCTGGATGCAATCCTGTGCCATGAGCTCTAGGATAACCCTGCTTGAGCAGGGAGGTGGGACCAGACAACCCACTGTGATCCCTTGCAGCCCAACCCACTCTGTGACTGTCAGATGTTTCTGTTGGGTGTCTGTCCTCAGAGCAGTGGCCTGGAAGGTCCCATAAGCCTCCGGCTGCCTGGACTGTCAAACTCTTTGCTGGTGGTCTCCCAGCTGTAGCCTGCTCAGAAGGATATTCCTGCATGTTGGGTTTGTGCATTTTTGCCTCCCACTGGCTTGTGGCTGGGCCAGCTGCTTTTGAGGGCCCACTGACAGAAGTTTTCATTTGGAGTGGCACGTAGCTAGGCAGTGGGCAAGTGAGTGGTAGGTGTGAAATGAGAACAAACTTAAGTACTTCCCCCCCAAGGTCTGTGCCTAGAGATAGGAAAATAATACTAGTTACTATAGTAACTGAGGCTGCATCATTAAAGGTTGGCTCAGGGTTTTGGCAAGTAGAGTCTGGCAGCAAAGCCTAGACAAGCAACACAGCCGTGCTGCTGGCAGACTCTTCACGCAGGTGGAGGAAGTCATACAGAAACTAGTGTGTGTGTAGGCAGATAACTTGCTCTGCCATGGGCACCTAGGCTCCCCTCTTGGGCTGGAGCTGGAGTTCCGGTGCCTCTGGATGAAGTAAATGAATGAATGTGAGCAGGGCATTGTACCTGAACAGCTACAGCAGAGGACCATGCTGCTCCCTGCTTAAGAATAGACCCAGAACATGTGCCAGGGTTGCCTTGCCTCATACACGTTGACTTGAAGTGGCTAAGGGGAAGGAGGCAGACTGTTTGTGTGCAACGTTCCTTCTGTGCAAGGCATAGATTATTGAGATCCTGTTCTATGAATCTGTTGAGATTGGTGCTGTAGGCTGCATGGCAGCCCTTGTCAGTCTGAAGTTAAATTTGATTCACTGCTCTAAGAGCACTGACCTAATAAAATTTTTCTCTATTCTGTGTCTCGTGACAAAGTGAAAGAATGTAATTTTAGCCTATTCAGAGTGGAAGAAGCGTGTTCTTTCTGTGCTACTGAGATGTTGATTAAAGCTGGGGTTGAGTGGGTAATAAAAGTGGGGGCTTTCTCATGGGAGAGCCTCTGATAGAAGGAATCATAGTAAGTGGAAGGGAAGGTGTGTAGGGATAAGAAAGATGAGGAAGTAAGACAGATGAAATAACTTGTTTTTCTAAGTTTTTTTTGGCCACTAGTCCAGTTAATGATAGTTGGAATCATATCCAGAGGGAAGTGCTGATCCTCAAATAGGGAGGAGAGGTTCCAAACACTTAGTGGGCAGATTCTGTTTCAGAGTTTCTCTTGGCCACCAGTCCTCTGTTACCGTTACTTGGGTCACAGACTAGAAGGAATGTGGAAAATGTTGTCCATTCCTGTTCTCTTCCCTATTCCATGACTGAGAATTATCACTTGAATTGTACAGGGAAGCCATATTCTGCCTATTGATGAACAAAGTTCACTAACTTAGCTGCTATGTGTAGGCTTATGATGCATAGAATGCTTGTTCTATAATTTCATGGAGTCCAGAATAGTTGATTATCAACTTTTCCTTTGGTTATATAGAGAACACAAAACACAAGATCATATGATCCTTCAGTTGTAATCCTAGTACTTTAGGGTTTGATGCTCCAACAAATGAAAATGATCCAAAACAGCCTTAACATAGAGGTAACTGTCTATGGCTATTGTGGGTTGCACAAGAAGCAGTGTCACCATGTATGGTATGGAGGGGGAGTGAACCAGGAATCAAATAGATAAGGAAGCATCCTTAGGTGAGAACACCTGGTAGAGGTGGTGGTATCCTTTAATGTCCAGATGTACACTATCTCTAGATCTTGCTTCTGTGTGTACCATATACATGCTAGTCAGAAACATGTAATATGGTAATCTTTTGTTGCAGCATAGACTCTCTTGAGTAGCATAAAGATTAAAGAACCTACTCTAGCTAGTACATCAAACCACTTCCCTTCCCATTTCTTTGAAGCAGATTTATGTGCATTCTACACTTGGGCTTAAACAAATACATGGTAGAACTAGGTGCAAGTTAAGAACTAAAAAGCCAGAAGCTCTTGGGTGTAATTTCCAAGTGGAGGATATTAAATGAGTTGGAGTTTGTGGATACTAGCCAGTTAAAGGGGTTTCTGTCTGAGCCAAGAAGCTGCTTCTGATTTGGGTCTAGTTACCATACAGAATGGTGGTAAGCGTTGTTGGCTTCTGCCTGGAGTTTTGCATTTGGCTTATTCCTTTGCCCTTAAAAGTAAGCAGACAAGTGTTGCAAAAGTAGATAAGCTGTGTGTAAAATTACCTTTTAAAAAAGTGTATGCATCTGGAACACTAGAGGATTATCAACTTCAGACTTGTAGGGAAATGTGAGTTTTAATGTGTGTGTGTCTCAGGCTTAGTGGAAGCTAATTACTTTTAATATAGAAATCTGTGAGCCCAGTATGTATAAAATGAACAGGGGTGTTAATGCAATAATTTTTTTGCTCTAGAGTTCTACAGATTAGCTTGATTTATTTCCCTTTCTGTGTCTTAACCTCAAAACATGTAAATCCAGAAGAACTTGATCTACCTTTTAAAATTAAAAACAATACCAGTATCTACAGCCAAGGCTTTGGAGGTCTGTCAGGTAAGGGATTGGGTGCTGCCACATCTTCCACTACAGCTGTAGTAAAGTGTAGCCAATTGGATTCTCAGTGCTTCTGCTGATGCTCCTATTTGGCCTCAATTAGCTGCAATGCCTCTGAAATATTCCTGTAAATTAAGCTAGATGCAGAAAGCTGTCTGACTAGAGCTTTAACATTAGTTCTGAAACTGCTTGCCACAGGATAGGATTCCTTAAATGCACTGCACACATGTAGAAGTCCAAGGGTTTAGTTTTTGACTGTAAGAGAATGCTGCTTCTGGCTGCTGTACCTGAAGGCCTCAGGTTATTCTAGAGGTGCTGTCCTGCAGCTTCATAGGTAAAAATCTGAAGTGATGGCCAAGTGACACTGCTTATCTGGATAGGTAATGTCTCATGGTGGAACAAGTTATTGCAGTGGTGGCTGGTGGCTGTGCTACCTGACATGCCTCATGCTTTCCATAAAGGGGCTGAACATTGAAGAGTTTTGCTATGATTTTTTTTGTCAGGATTGCTAAACAAGCATTCCCCTGACTTTGTTGGTGTCTATGGGCTGACTTTCTTTATTTTTGTATAGGTCCAGAGAGTATTTTTATGAGCAGGAATCATACCACTAGGTATAGGTTTGAAAGTCAAAGCTGTCTTCAGTGGGCTTTATCTTGTTAGGTGCTCTGTAGAGCTGTTGTCCTGCTTCATAGAGTCAGGATGTTCTCTCAGTGGCAGTAACTGCACTTGGACTCCCTTGACCTTCCCAGTTTAAGCTTGAACTGTGGAAGGAAGTAGTAGTTCCAATTTCTACAGACTTCTACAAAATGGACGTAATTTCATGGTAGTAATGTATTAATGGATTATTGAATCCATTGTCTAGAAGTATGGGGAAGTATGTCAGCCAAAACTTTTTGTTTTGGGTGCTCATCTTCAGGAGCTTCCAGGGAGCTGAGTGTTCTCTTCACAGTGACCTAAGTGCTTTATGCTCCAACTTGGTGGTGGTTTTCTTTTTCTAAATTAAAGGACTCTTACATTGAGGTAGTCTAGTTGACTCTGAAGTAATCTCAATGTTACTAGTTGTAGATGATGAAGACTTAAGTTTTCCAGTGCTGTCAGGTTTTGTCCTCTCCTCACTTCCCCTGAAGTAACAAATGTATTAGTAGAAAAAAATTGTGCTGCTGGATTTGAGCTGTCACCTAAGATACTACCCTTCTTAAAATGTGAAGAGTTGTTAAAGTCTAACTGTTGGAGCTCTCCTGAACTTCCCACTTCACCCATTAGTTATGTATGCCCTGAAAAAAAATTATTAAATTTAAGATGGCTGATAGAGTTTTAAATAACTGGACGAGGTAAACATTTGCCATTTTGTTACTAAAATAGGATGTCTCTTAAGGGTGAATAGGACAGGGATTGGAAAGCAATCAGTGTGAAACTTTGGCTTTTCTCTCTTCAGTTGTCAGTGAGACTATACATTTCAGGATTTTTACTGTGAACAATAGATACCTAAAGGAGTTCTAAACTAGCTGTCTTGTGAAGAGATGTTGAGCTTTTCTTTACCATGAAGTACTTCTTCACCTGAAGCACTTTGGCAGCAGTATTGGAGCTGAAACTGTCTGTTGCTCATTAGTGTATTGCAGTGTATGTTTTGCAGATTTTTCATCTGGATTTGAATGCACCCATAGGATGAAGCATCCTAACTCATCTGCACTGTTTTGTAAAATTTGTTGGTGTGTAAACAGGTATGACTTGTAGCTGTTAGCTTTTATCCTAGGAGGATGAAGCTATCCTGGTTTGTGTGTATGTGGTTCTTCCATGAAAGTAATTTAAAAAAATAGTCAATCCTAACTTCCAAATCAAATTTTGCCTGTATAATTAAGAAAAATGCAGTATATCTTCTAGAATACAAGGGTTTTTTTGGTGCTGAAACTGGAACTGAGTGGGAGGAAAAAGAATTACCACACTTGAACAAATTTAAGCGTTCCTAAAACATGTCCCTTAACATTTCTGGATTTGGCCCAATTGTATGACAAGTATATTTTGAGCCCAAAGATTTGAGAATTGGATCACCAGCTTGAATAGCTGGTGTCATAAGCAAATTAAGTTTTTAAGTTTTCTCTTGAAAACTAAGTAAATTCTCTAAGAATTTACCTTAAAGTCTTCAAGTTTTGCTTCTAGTTCTGTTGAAACCAAAAATGTCTCCACAGTTGCTTCACATAATTGAGGGACTTTTTCCCTGGCCACTGCTGAAGTCCCAGAATTGGGAAGAGTTCAGTAGTAGAACCTCATGCAATATGAGGAGAAAAATTAAGCAACAGTGTGCTCTTAAGTGAGTTACAGTCCCAAATAAAAGCTTTTTAACTTCAGCTTTAGGCAAGTTTTTCTCTGTAGCAAAGAGTAGTGAGCTACAGAGGCATAGCTCTTTTATCCCCCCATGTTTAAAAAAGGTAGGTATCTTACCATAGTAACTGTTTTTCCTGTAAAAGTTCAAACCTTCTCAGGTATCCCATGCAACTCTTAGGTCTTTATTGCTTTTGTTAAGGAAATTTCCTCATCTGACCTTAAGTGGAAAGCCTCTACTGTACCTACTTCCAAGTTAGCCTGCCCATTAACAGTGTTACCAACAGAATAGCTTCTGATTAGCTTTTCCTTTGTTTAGACTCCTGTCAAATCTGCTTCCTTGCCTCTAAGATATATACTCTCTGGGTGTGCCTCTGTTCAGGCAGGACAACGGGAGTGGGAGAACAATTTTGAACTTGGTAGTTTTTGCTGAACTCTGCCTGAAGCCTTCCTTCTGGTAAAGGTGTGTCCAATTGCAGGAATTCATGCTTTTCTTTGGAATCACTGGGGCAAGTAAATCAAGTTAAACTACATATATATTCCACTTGACATGTTTTCCTTCAGTTTGTTCAGCATTGATAAACTCACTTGTAAAGATATAAGCAGCCTTTCAGGGCAATGATTAAGTGTTGCATGTCAGAGCAAAAGCTAAAAATGTCTTTCACTTCTTTCCTTGTCTTTACCTTGCATGAAGCTGTGGAGAATGTAAGCACTTGTATTCAGGAAGTGCCAGAAGGCTGATTATAGACGTGATGAGGTCACCTCAGATTAAGAGGACGAAATAGGGTGTTATCTTTGGCTTGTCTCTGGTTAGTATTTATTAGAAAGCAAACCTAGGGATTACAAACAGCCTAAGCCAAGCATGTCAGTTCTTCAGTGTATAGCAGACTGATGTTCACAAATGCATATCCATGCATTTCCTAAGGCAACCAATTAGGATCAAATGAGAAGAGATAATCTTGTTAAATCTCATGCCAGTGTTCAGATGGGTAGAACTGTACTTATCTAAAATTACTTTAGTGGGACTTGCTAGTGGCTTTTGTTTCACTAGCAGATGTTGATGTAAAAATACAAGATTCTTGGCATCTGTTTTATTGTGAGGTGATTGACACCAGTGCTAGGCATTGTTTACACAACATCTGAATGTAGTCACAACTGGATTCAACAAGGTACTAAGCGAAGACAGCATTTATAAGTGCTGACACTGATGAAGCTTGTTTAGCTGATCACTTGTACTAAATTGCAATCAGGATTTGATGGGTTTGAAAAGAGGAAACCTCTTAAAATAGGCGTGGGACAGAGTTTGAGGAAGTGTTTCTTACCCAAAGAGTAGGGAGTACTTTCTTTTATTTTCCCCAGCTCTGACCTTGTTTATTCTGATAAAGCAGTTGTTGCAGTATTAACTCTAACTGAATCTCATATGAAGCTGCTGCCCTGGCTTCTTATTCATCTTGAGCACTTGGCTTAGAGCTTCACATCCCTGAAATGAAGGAAAAGCACCAGGAAGTTTCCCCTTATTTAGGAAGTGACATGCCTCTATCTTAGGTATTCTTTGGGGGAGGAAGTTGATGGTAACCAGTGACATTTTGTTCCCAGTTGGGGATTGTTAGAATATACAGCTGACTCTTGGGAAATCTTTCAGATGTGTTATAGGACAATATCTATGTTATATCTAGTGTTGTTTGCAGATTCTGCTTGGCTTGAACAGTTCTTGTTGGACCTACTGCTTTCAGACAGTGAGCTTGACTTTAGGAGGCGTCCCTTCAAATGTGATTGCTGTTTGGGGAAAGTTTTTCTGGAAATTGAATGAGATTATAAAGTCATCCCACTTTAAAGCTCAAATGGCACTGATTCAACAAACGCTACAAAATACTAAATAGGCAGTTGCAAAGAGCTGAATGAAAATCTGGCAAGTGTCTGTCTCAGTTGAAGCTTGTAATCCACTTTGGTTATTGCAATATAAGCTCTTGGGTTAGAAAAGGTCAACAGTTCTGGAAAGACAGGATTGCTCAAAATCTTTTAGTTGGTGTCAGACAATGACAAAATTAAACAGAACTGTAATAAATCACTTACATTCACTTAATTCCTTCCCTTGGTTGATTTTATTACTGGTTTATTCATTTATGCCAGGGCAAAGGTCTGCCTTTCTAGATTTCAGACCATCCCTGTATTTCTTAAGCCTCACTGATGCTAAAGTACCTCTAATGATGAGCAAGCACCAAGTAATCCACAGGACCAAACAGCATGGGCTGTTAATGACTGGAGTATGAGGATTGTGCCTAGAATCTGCAAACTGGAAGTGTTTTCTGGTTTTGTCCTTGCTTGTGTGGTTGGTTGACCTTGTCCAGCTGCCAGACCCCTCCTCACTTCTTCCTGTGCTTCAGCATGGTTTTTTCTTAGAGACTTCAATCTTCCAAATTTTCTTCCAAGAAAAATTCTGCTCCATCAGAGCCTCTCCATGGACTGCAGCTTCCTTCAGAAATTGTTGACCTCCTCTGCTGTGGCATCCCTTCCAGGGCTTGCAGAGCAATACCTGCTCTTCCATGTTTTTTTTTTTCTGTGGGTTGCAGGAGAATCTCTGGTATCTAGAGCACCTCCTTCACTGATCTTCATGGTGCTGTGGCTTTTCACTTCCTGCCCTGCTCCCCATGCCATGTGACATTTTTCCATATAAGTTTGCTTTTGAAGGCGCTGTCAACCTGGCTGATGGGCTGATCTTTGGTCCTGCAGTGGGTATGGAACCAGCTATGTCCAGCACAGGGCAACCCCTGATTTCTCATGGAGACTACCTCTGCAGCTGCTACCAAAACTTTACCATGTAAACCCAGTAGAGGTGGTCAGACAAGGTTCTACACTGAGTCAGCATTGCTGCTTCTGCAATGCAGCCTTGAATTGCAAAGCTCCCAGTGGAGTTAGCAATGGTTTTGCCGTGCTTCTGAAGGTACCACCAGCATAGAGTTCACACATCAGTCTAACTGGTTGTGCCTTGAATGACCTGCTTCAATCCTTGTCATGGCAGTGTGGATGTCTAGGAGAGGCTCAATGTGTTGTGCTGTGAAAGGTGACCGTATACCAAAGCAGTATCAGAGAAGATGTAGTCTAGACTAAGTTCTCCTCTGTGCTTTTAGTTTTTTAAGATGTAGCCTCAAATTGAGTACTTCCAAGTTCTTTTCCCATATGAACATAGATTTCAGGTTGATTGTGTTACTCTGTTTTTTCCATATGAGTGCTTTTACCTCCAGAGCACTGCAGTTCTGTACGATTTGCAAACAACTGCTTTGCAGGCATGTGTGTGACTTATGGGGGGTGACTTTCATGGTGAGGAAGGGAAAAGCCTGATCACCTTGAAGTTCTTTGGGGTACTAGCGTCTACACACTACAGGTGTTTCAGATCATGGCATATGGATGCAGGTTCTCTGGCAGTGAGTTGAGTGCTAAATCCCACATGAATTCTAGCACCTACATGCTATTAATTTCTGGCTCCATGAAGAGTCTCTGAAAATTTTGGTATGGCAGGGCTGTCACATCCAAATGTAGGGACTTTTTCATCTTCCCCATTTGGAAGGGGAAGAGACCACACAGTTAATGGTAAGTGATATAACTGGAGCTGCTACTGAGTAATTCTGAAAAAATTCTGCCAGATTGTGTATCTCCTGCAAAACTTTGACATGGGAAATTTAAAGAAGCTAGTAATTCTGGTCACCAGCAATCTCCAAACAGGATAGGAATAAATGTTTTTAAGTTTCCAGAATCTGGCAACTTCTAGCATTTTAATCTGAGGGTTTAAGTCTTTACCAAATAGTTTCTCAAAGCCTCATAAACTAAGCGACTGTAGTAATTCACAAACACTTACTGACCTTATACTTTAAAGCTCTAATGAAACTCTATTACTTTACTTGCATTGCGTGTGTCCTTTTGGCAGGATATAGTGGAAAGTACAAACTTTAAGTGGACTGTAGTAATGAAAAAAAATTATCCTAGCTGTAGAAGCACTACAGCTTGAGTTAAGATTGTTGGCATTTAAGTGCAACAGGCACAGTTTAGTTGGGTACTCAAGCTGTAAGAGCCTCCTATTTCCAGGTTGTTTTTCTGCCCGTAAACAATCATTTTTGCTGCATCCATTCTGTGGTCTGTGTTTCTAAGCTCATGTCCAGGCATGTTTTCTGATCCCTGGCTATGTGTTGAGTTTGTTGCTTTGGCCTGCTGTGAGTTACAGACAGACAGCTGCTGTGACCAATTTTGTCTATTGGTTGTATGGCTGGAGTTTGATTTAGTCACTTGTCTTGGTGGTCAAGTCTGGATGAAGTACAGCTACTGAAGGTGGTCTAGACAGCCCTAGCCTCCTGGTTGAAGTGCTGGCATATTGTGGAAATGGAGCAGCTTTTAGTGTGTGGAGCTCTCATTACGATAGTGCAGTTGCTGACAGCCAGCCTGTGCTAGCTGTAGGGATGGACTGTGCTGAGAGTGGGCTCTTTGTTTCTACTGGCTTAGCATATCTAGTTATAAGGCAATTCAAAACACTTGGAAGTGCTTCAGGTGTTCCTTCTGTGCCACATACTAGTGAATTAAGTAAAGGTAACTTCTGAAATAGCTTCTAAAAGCACAGTAACTAAAAAATCCATGTCCGCTTGCAGCTGTTATCTTTGGGAGACTGGATACTCAACTTAGAGACAGTAGGTGCATTTCTCATCTCTTTCAACAACCCAGCTTCTTCATTGTTCTTAAAGACTAGTTTATTAACTCATCCCACCATCCATATGCTTGTACATCACTGGATTAGAGATGTTGGTTCAGTGATAGTACCTGGTATTTGGCTCTGAGCAAGAGGCCATGGCGTGCCTTAGGAATAGTTAAATGCCCCAGCTGAAGTCTGGAAGTGCTAGTTATGAACTTTAATGCTGTCCTATTATATAACTTCCGTGGAATAAGGATTTGCAGCTCTGAGGTTCTGCTGCAAGTTGAAGATAAAACACTGCTTTCCTTTCCTGTACTCTTAGGAGCTATGCTGATGTAGCTATGCTTCTTACCCTCTGTTCAGAGTAATGAGTCCCATTTTTTTTTTCTTCTCTTTGTAATACAAAGTTCTTCATGCTGGCTCCTTAGAGAAAGAAGAACTTCTGTGTACTCACCATGAGTATAGGAGCAAATGTTAATGTCTGCTAAAATCACAGTAGACCCTAGTGCACCCAGTTTTGTGTTAAAAGTTACAGTGTTCTGTTATGATGTTCCAGCCAAGTGTAACATGCATGAGAAGTAACTTTACTTCCAATGAAGTGTAAGACAAACTATTTCTTTAGCCTTTTGGAGTAGGCTAAGGCTCTATGTGGAACGTGTTGAATAGAGAGGATTTACTCCCCCACTCCACCGTGAATAGGGTCTATGTCTCCAAGCAAGAGCAGATTTCTTTTCTAATGTGCAGTGATGAAGACCAGGTCAATGTGACACTAGTTAAGGGTGTCTTGTCTGACTTTAGTTGAAGACTGCTTTCATCACAGGCACACTTTGCTGTTGTCCTGTGCTGGTGAAACTTCCTATCTGTGCTGCACCTAGTGTAGGTCTAATTGAACACAGGGCTAGCTACAAGGGTTTATCTTCTAGAAGAAAACTGTCCATCTCTCCAGCAATGATCTGGGGTGACTCATATGTCCCAACCTTGGCATTATTAGTTGTATCCTGCCACCTATTTGGAAGCTTTCCCTGCAAGCCTAGTTTGGTGGTTGGTGGGTAGATACAGGTCGTCTACATGTCTTTTGAACTCTGCAGGGATGCCCACCTTTGCCAGCAACTGTAGAAGACATATCTGTGATCTGATAAGGGCCTGGACTTCATGAAGCTGGGTTATGACCTGGAGGTGCTTTGAACTGGCATACCTGGTCATGTTGTGCTTCCACTTAGTGAACTGCACAGTGGGATTGAATCACACTGGTTATGACAGTGCTGTGTGCTGCCCTGGGCAAGCTGGTTTCAAACTGAATGTGGAGCAGTACTTGAGGGGATGATGTGGCTCCTCAGAACATGGAAGAGTTATCCACAGTGCGCTAGGAACTGAATTTTCCAGAGGTGTTGGTGGATGGCTTTGGCCCCATATGCACCCTGAAAAGTCTTTAAGTAGGGAAAAGAAACCAAGCCCTCAGGTGTGATGAACTAGATCTAGCCTAGCTAGGGCATGCTATTAATTTAGGCTCTTAACATCTACATTCTCTCTGCTCTTAAGTCCTATTGCCTGCCTGTGCAAAGCTCTTGACAGCTGCTTTTTATTTTCCATTGTCAAACATTTAAGTACTTCCTCGAAATAGAATAGTGAGATGATTCTGGTGAGTGCAGGGCTTCACTGTTCATCTGTTGCTTGTTAAATGTGAATGCAGGATTGTCAGTTGCCCTCAGTTCTTCTTGTTTAGGTTTGCAGCATAGGAAGGTGGAAATCCGTTGTGGGTGTCTGTAAACACAGTATGTTAAAATATTGTCTGCAAGCATGAACAAGGCCCCTGATGGAAATGAGGGAAGTAGATCTGGAATTTGTAGCAATGTTGAATTTAGCCTGGAAGGAAAGAAGAGATTATTGCTGTCTGCATATGAGGCAGAGAATGCTCAGAAATCCTTTCTGCTGTCTAAATTACCAAAGATCTTGAAGTGAGAGGGCAAAAACTTGACCAGCGTACACAGCGGTGTGTCAGGGTGCAAATATATGGGTTGATGTGATTTCTGGCTTGATTAGGTGAATTGGCCGATGTAAGCTAAAGGCTGAAATGCTGCATGGAGGCAGTGTTACGATGACCATAGGATGTTTTTCCTGTGGTTCTAGGCATAGCATCCAGTGGTGATGTGATCCCTGTGGAGAGGGAGCTGCCGGCAGTCGGAGTTGGTGTGAAGCAGAGGGCTAGGTGTGTCCCTGCCCGGCCCCTGCCCTCTCGTGGCTCCTGGTGACCCAGAGCATCGGCCCCGGGCATGCTGCCTGGCAAGACCAGGGGCTGGAGGGGCTGTGCCGAGCGACAGAGATGGATGTGAGGAGGAGCAGTGGGAAACACACAGGAAACACTTCCCAAGTTGAATTATTAAGTATTATGGGATGCCATCCAGAAGCAGGATCTGGGGGTACTCACACCTTTTTAGTCTGAGAATAAACCCTTTCTGAGAGGAGCCCATTGTGGAAGAGTGTCAGCATTCCCTTCTCTTAGAGCCTGCAGGTTTGAGCAAAGAATCAGATACTTTGATGGTAAAATGGAAAGCTAGCCAATTTCAGAATCGCAGTGCAAAATTGCATCAGCAGTGTGGTAAAGCCTGTTTCACCTCAAACTGTGTAGATAAAAGGCACATCACTTTATTTACAGTGCTGTGGAAGATTGTACAGGCTTGGGAACTTGGATCAGTTGGAGGTCTGAATGTGCAAGTTAGCTACAGGTGTGCCCTCCTAACCTTTATGGTAATCTCCTAAAAGAACTGCTTAGCTTTGAATGCTGTTGCCTGTGTGCTCTCTAACACTTCCTTGTTCTTTCAAAGAATAGAACTTAGGTGTCCAGTATTTGTATGGCTATAGAAGGTTAAAAGCTGTTTGGTTGTGTAATTAGCTTTCTGTACTTGTTCACTACCAAGAAGGAAAACTGGTATGTGCCTTGACTTTCCAAGAATAAAACTGCTCGCAAGATTCTGCCTTTAAATCTAATCTTTAAATTTTCTGTGACTTCTAGTAATGATGTTTTAGTTCAACTTCCATTCAACATACTGTTGGTGAAAGTTAATGAGATGCCTTAATTCCACTTGAATAGTCTGCCTGACCAATAATATAATTAATTGACCATTTGTGCCATTTAGAGGTGTAGGCATTGGTGTGCCACATACTGATAAGGTATCTTAGAGATGGCCTTCTGGCTTAATTATAAAGTGCTTTGAACTGGAAATTGAGCAATTACCTCTGGAAGCAACTAAAAAAGGCAAGTGGAAGTTGTAGCTGGATGATAGTACTGAATGAACAAAGATTGGGTTATGCATCTGGCTTTTGAAGACAAACTCAAGTCCCACCTGAGAGTGCTTTTGGATTGGAGGGTCTCTGTTCTGGTATTTGGTCAGGTGGTTTTAAGTTGGATAACTCCTAAATAGCTTCAACATGATAAAAAACTGAGCCTAAAATGTGGTAAGACTTGTATATTCTCTTTAGATTGTGTTCTTTGAAGTGGTGCTCCCCTCAATGGGTTAAGGCTTAGTACCAAGAATTGAAGGATTTAAATTCACTGGGCTTAGGATCTTTACTCTTCAACAAAGTAAATCACAGGCTCAGTAAGAACTTTGTTTTAAGGGTACTTTGTCCTATACTGATACTGTGGGTGTATAATCACCAAAATGTGCACCTGATGCTTATTTTTTCTGTTCAGTGATTTGTTTACTTCAGTAGTAAGAGAATAAAGTTGTTGAACAAAGTCAGTGTGGTGTCTCTTTTCCTATCAAGCCTACTGCAGCTTTGCATTTCCTAGTTATAAATTATCTAAACTTAACTTGCCTTGTAGTAGTTCTGTACCCACAGGGTTGGAGGACTGGGGAGTTATAGCAGATGCTGACTTCTGCCTCAGTCTGTACAACGTGGACTTGTTCAAATAAGAAGTAGGTGAAGATAGAAACTAGTCAGGCTTCTGTTCAAGTCTATTAACTGAATGTAGCAGGTGAGAAAATCCTTTAAGGCTTTCAATCACTCTTTCAGCAGATCTTTGCTCCAGTAATTAAGTGTTGAATTGAAACTGTTCAGCTTCTGGTTTTATCATGGATACCACACTTGATTATGGTTATGTGCCTGCATTTATCCAGCCAATCCTGTTTGATACTGAACTTGGTGGACATTCCTGTGCTGGATGGGGAAGAGCAATACTGAGATGGCAAAACAGTTCCTAAAGCAGGCATACAACTTCTGTAGCCTCTTAGAGCAGTTGGCTTGGGGCATCTGCCAAAGCCTGTAACTGCTGGTCTCCCACATGCCTGATGCGATATTTTTAACTCTGGGCTTGTCAGCAGCTGAGTGGATTTTTTTGTGAAAGGGAATGATATCAACAGTATCCTCCTTGATCTTCTCTTCCTGCATAAGTATACTAAGCTGGGTTGTCAACAGTGTGTATATTGTGCCACAAATTTGTAGCGTGAAAACAATCCAAAGGAATTGCCCTGAAAGTTTTCAGGAAGAACCTATACAAGTTTTGAGCCATCTTGAGAATTAACTGCCACATCAGACTGGGTACTTCTTCTATTCTTGTCTGCCCTTTTTAGATTGGGAGTTTGAAGGAGACCTTTGCCTTTTTGGATGTGCTTCCCCATTGCTTGTTTTGGGTTGCCTTACTCCATTTCTATTACTAATTAAGTGGATAACTGTTTATTTTTTCTTTTGCAGAGGAGCTACCATGTGTTTCTAGACATAGAGCTGAGAGGAAGTGTCATCACTGAAAGCAAAACCAAGTTCATCCTTCACTGCCTCTCCCAGTGCTTTCTATCCCACAGGTTAGT
Source organism: Sitta carolinensis (assembly GCA_032173965.1). Classification (NCBI taxonomy): domain Eukaryota; kingdom Metazoa; phylum Chordata; class Aves; order Passeriformes; family Sittidae; genus Sitta; species Sitta carolinensis. The sequence continues at coordinate 10,991,660 of JAVUNC010000006.1, read as the reverse complement.
TAGGTGATAGGAAAGGACAGAGCTTGGATCTTCTGTGTTGTGCTAACCTCAGACTGGGTACTCCTTTGAGATCCTAAATAGTACTTGGCTCTGCTGTAGTTGTGTTTGTGACCTGTTTACACTTAGTTTGCCCCAAAGGTGAGACAGTGAAGGCAGGAATGTCAAGTATCTTCAACTTGCCAGTTGATGTGATTAGGTAATTTAAGAGGATTTTCAAGTCTTTCAAACAATAAGTAAACATGTCAAATGTGATGGTAAGCTCCAGAAAGCTTACATGGATGCTCTAAGTCTTTGTCAAAACTAGAGCATCAGGATAGTGTTGAATTTCTAGTTTTGCTCAGTCTCCTTTGATGGGGAATGTACCAACCGTTGTTGGAAGGGCAAGGAGGCTATTGTAGCTCAGTAAAAAAATAACTTGCCTCTCTGCTAAGGAGGGTTAGTGTTTTATGGTTTTTGGGTGAGCTATAAATGAAATTATAAGTTAGTTTTATGACAGAAACTGGCATATTACTCTTAGGTGAAATTTGAGACTTGGGTCCATGTAGTTTAATTCTTTTATTTAGATTATTACATATGTAACCCCTTTAAAAGCCCAAACAAGTCAAGTAACTCCACAATAAGCATGCCACGTAGTCCGTCAACTGGACTGACTCTAGCTTTGGTACCTTTGATTGCTTTTTGCATATTTCTACCTAACTTTTCCTTGACAGATAAAAAATCAAGGACAGCACAAAGTGGTAATCTGTTTTGTCCACAGTGCAATACTCATGCAGGAGTATGAGAACAGTTATAGGTTTCTGGTTAACCCTTCCTCTTGAAGGGTGTTGGCTGTACTGGTAAAAATAAAGCAATAGCACTTCTTCATTTCCTGCTGTCCAGTGTTATCCTCTTATTTCCCATGTTAGACACTCAGGCTAGTGCTTCCCTATAGTTCAAACACTGCATGTAAATGAAGCCACAGCTGTAATTGCTCTGAGATAGAAAAAAAGAGCTCTGAAGTGTAATGAGTTAACTCTGTGCTACACCTGACCACAGTGCTGCATTATCTACTCTTTTCCTGGATGTGCTTTTGGTAAGTAACTATGAAACATGACTGGAGGCTGAGGGAGAATAGCTTTCCAGGCATTAAATGCTTGAAGAATAGTGGTAGATTGTGCTCTCTTTTATCGTTTCTACTAGCTTGTTTTGTGAATTTGAGTGAGTTACCATCTCTAAAGCTGTTCACCTAGAGTGAGATAATGCCTGCCTTACAGGTATGTGTCAGAGCCCTTTTCCTAGTAAATATGCTGTAGTCCGCAGATAAAAGAAGTCTTAGAAGTGCAAAACCTCTGAAGCTGCACAGCATGCATATAATATATCCCCATTAAACAGCTGTTTGGCAATGTCTAATGCAATTTCCAGTTAATGAGGGATGTTTTATACTTTTTTTTTTTAAACAAGTCTTCTTTATTTCATAGGAGGCAGCCAAGTATGTATCCTGTTGCATTTGATGGAAACCTAGTTGTTTCTGTTCCTAAGAATGACCCCAAATTATTCTTGTTCAAGTGATGCACAGCACCTAAGAGAATTCCTGCTTGAAATTTCAAACAAGAGCAAAAAATTTTTAGGGTCATTTTGTGTCTGGGTTGGCTTGGGAACTGCAGAGGAGAAACTCTTTGAGTCTCATTCCTGCAATCTGGTAAAACTTGGAATAAGATATACTAAGGGGCCTGGTTTGTCCTCACTACAAATTTAGGAGCGTAAATGTTCTCCATAGGAAAAACTGCTCCTCCACATAATCACAGAAGCATCTCATGCTTTCTAATAAATCTGAACTTGAAAGAGATGCTGATGTAAGTCGGCAGGCAGGGTCCTTTGTAATTTAGAGAGAAAATGAAGATTTTTGCACAGGCATGCTAGAAATGTATGTCAGGGGTGAAGGCTGGTGTCTAAGAGAATTGGAGGATTAGTATCTATTGAAGCCACTGGCTATTGGGAAAGGGAAGCAGGCTCAAGGGTGAGAAGAATGAGGAGGGGAGCATATCTGGTGCATAAAGCTTTGATTGCCTACAGGCAGTCCCACACTGATGCCTTGAGACTGGTTTGTAGCCTCTGAAATAGCAATGCCTTGGAGTGGAAGCATGGATGTCTGTCCCTCCCTTCTTCTGCTGGAGGATGTTCCTGGGAACATCGTTTCCATCCTGTGAGTATTCAGCAATGCCTGTTCACTCAGAGGTGCTGGCTGGTCTAGGGGCTGGCTGATACTGTAGAGCTTGCCCTTCTCCTCCACAGCACAGAGCCCCAGTGCTTGCAGGAGGCTTGCTGAATGGCAGGAGGTGACTTGGCCATCTTGTCTGGATGATGCAGCTTGTAGGCTACCAGCTGAAGAGTCCTGACAAGTTACTGTGCCTGAGATGGCAGTAGTCTTGCACTGTTTTCTGTAATCCTCAGTTATTTTGGGCTACCTATTTATAGATGTTAAGTGTCTGAAACAGAACTCATGTTAATTGATGTATTGATTTGCTGCAGGAGGACATGCTTGCTTTGTAAGAATTCCTACAGAGGGGAAGAAGTTAAGAACTAGAAGAGAGATACTATCTGTGAGCTGCCTTGGCAATAGATGTGCTGTCCTCACTGCTTCTAAAACATCTCAGAAGGAAAAAGGTTTATTTTTGGCCATGTTTCCTCTTTATTGTAAAATGCAAGAGGCTAAATCTTAAAAGATTGTGGACAAGGCCTTGGACTGAGGCTCTAGCAGATAGAGATCACTGCTGATAAACCATATTTGGGTTGGCTAAAGATGAGTTGTTAAAAAAACCCTTTGCAGTGGGCATTGCTTGAAAACCTCAGAGTCTTTGTAAATATCTTCATAGTTGAGTTCTGTGACTCTTTTACTGAGCTTTTGTTTGACCCCTTTCTTTGCCATTTTGCCTGCTGTCCTTTAAATCTCTCCCAGTATTTTTCCTGATGTTCAGTTTGTTTTTGCTGCAAGTTCTCTTTGCAGGTATGATAATTTTTCCTTAAATGTGGAATTGAAGCTCCTTGTCGTTATAGGCTTGGGTACCAAGTTAGTGCCCCATAATAATATGTAAAACATTTCTTAAGACAGTAAAAAGTTACAGGATTTCTCTGATGTTTCTGATTTATTAACAGTTTAATTTCATTAAGATTAAATAACTTACCTTTCTCAGGCAATATTTCTCCACTCTTCTTGGGAAGGAGAACTTAAGCTTAGCAAGCTGAAGTGGATTTGAGAATTTCAATTCCAGGACACAGATATTCTTCCAGCACCTGAACCCAGTGCAGATAATTTAGATGGTGGGAGGAATTCTAGAGGTTAGTGAATGGTTCTGCTCATGAGGACCGTAAAAATAAGTTCTCTCACAAACAAACTGTTGAAAAAAACTCGAGCTGATTCCTTTATTAAAAGGGCACACAGCAACAAGAAACTTAGGGAATTGTCTCATTCATTACCTACTGTCTTCTGACTACTAGTTCAATTCTTTGATATCTGACAGTGCAAAAATGAAAGTAACTTCTGCATTTGGAGAAATATTCTTTGCATACATGGACATTGCATAAAGGTAATGGAAATATGTAGCTGAGTAGTCAGAACATCTGTGAAGGAAATTATTGTAGGAGTTTATCAAATGCTTATTAGGTACCTGAAAACAAACCATAAGTGATATTTCTGCAGTGGAAGTGTGGTATATATTTGTGGGTGACAGTTTGCTGTGGCTCTAGCATCCTGTATTCCAGTTGGTGAAACTAGACTGTGTGAGTACAAACAGCAGTGTGTTCAGGATTGTGGTGCTGCTTCTTTTGATGGGATGGTGCTGATCAAAGGGGTGGAAGAATATCTGATTTTTGGTGCTTATGGTGAGCAGAATGATTGGTATAAGCCTGAAAGGGGTAAACTTTATCAGAAAATACTGCTATACTGGGGAAATGATTTTCAGTAGAAAATAGAGTGAGATGCTCAGGGACAAGGTGACAAGTATTAAGTCAACAAGCTAGCTAGAGTGAACCTGCCAGACAGCTCCCTAATTATAGATTGCCTGCATTAATCCATTATGGCACAAGTCCTTTTGGGTAGCCATTGCTATGGATGTTGACTCCCTGTTTTGAGGAATCCTGGCTAAGTACTGAGAAGATGAGCAGTTCTAGAATCTAGTCATGAATCTATCATGTGGCACCACTGTGAGGAATAGTGCTACTCCAAACCAGTAACAGTCTCTTTCTGCCTGAACTATTTAATACTAGTGGGAAGAATTTTGTCTGAAAATAATGTTTGTCGTAGGCTGCCTCTGCTGCTAAAGATGACTTATGCTTGTAGAAAAAAGATGAGGAAAGAATACGATGGGGGTGTACATTTGTACTTACTATGTGCTTAATAAGTTTGACCAATAATTCAGTAAATTGCTACCTGAATTATGCTAATTGTAGAATTTTGCAAAGGCCAGGTGATTTATGATCCTCCTATAAGAGCGATCTCCTGGTTTTGAGCTAAAAAGGAGTCTTTTGGCTCTTTTTCCTTGCAGAGTGCTGTTTTGGTGGAAGTATACTATTTCTGCCTCTTTGAATTGACATAAATGCTGGACAAGAGCTTTTCTCTGCATAGAAATATTAAAATAAGAGCTGCTTCCATTTCACAGAATTGTCAGGTCCTTGAACTTTCCTGGTAAAGCAACAGTAATCATCTTCTAACAAAAATCTCATCTCCAGATTCACATTATACTAAGTTCCTGTGAGGATGCTGTTTTCATTCCTTGGTTTGATCTCTTCCCAGTTCAAGCGAAGACTCTTTTATTAGTCACCTGAAGCATTACACACCTTCAGAGCATGCCAGTTCAGAGAACTGACTTGAACAAAAATGTTCGGGGCAAGATTTATTATCACAAGGTGACCTGTGTTTTGGGCAGACCAGGCACTCCAGCTTTGCTTTGTGCTCTTTAGCAATTCATTTAGTAACAGGCTTTTAAGGATTCATACTTATATTCAGGCACTTCTGTAAAAGCTTCTTTCTATGCTCAAGGGTGTATATATGCAGGTCCTGCTTCAGGCTTTCTCATGAAATTTAACTCACAGGAATAGTCCATTTGCTGATTGCAAACCTGGGGTTTATCTAATTTAGAGGACTTCAAGTGATTCCATTTTAAGAAAAATTCTCAAATGAGGATATCTCTCTGATGCAGTCCTCATACTCTGTAATGGAATCTACTTCTGGGTATGTGCATGGAAAATGGTGAAAAAAGCAAGGGATATGAATCTGTATTGCAGCCAAAAGCTTTTGTCAACCTCTTTGCGTGCAAACTTCAGACTTCCCTCCTTACACCTTGCTCACAGGTGTTCAAAATCTGGCTCTAGTTTTACCTCCTAACGTGTTCCCTCCCTTTTACCTAGGGGTTATTGATGACTAAATTTGCTTGCAAACTTTTTTCTAAGAAGTTTGTGTTGAGCTCTGCTTACTTATGAGGGAATTCCAGTAAGGGAGGGAGAGGGAAGAAGGAAGCTCCTTGGCTGAGCCTTCACAGATGGACTTGAAAATTGCAGTAAATCCTAGTCCTGTGTGAGCCCTAACACACTTGTGCTCTTAGCAGGCTCTGGTGACACAGGATGAAGTTAGCTGAATCCAGAAAGTAGAGTCTCTGCAGGACAGCTTAATATTGTTTTCTGATGGTTTGTATTTTCTTAAGGGTTAAATCAAGTTTGCATTTTTTCCATGTTCTTTTCCATTCTGCTTTTGAGTAATGCTAATGCTTTCTTGACACTGTCTTGATATCCAGGTGTAACCGTAGTAGGGTGTCTAAAAATCTTTGTAAAAGGCTAAGCTACTGATTCACTGCCCTGTGGCCAACTTATCTGTGTCATCCACAGACTTGTTAGTAATCAGAAACCAGGCTACTCTTACCTTTCTCATTGAAAACTAATAGGAATAAAATCTTGGATTTCAAGATGTAAAATTTGTCATCTGGCTTGATAGATCAGAAAGACACCAACGTTGAACTGACATACTCCTCTATAGTCTGGAGCCGGAAGTCCTGGAAAACAAAGGAATATGGTGGTACTTGAACTGTAACCAGTAACAGAGGGTTGGGGGTTGAAATAATATCTAGTGATAGATCTGAATTATTGAGTATAATTAGGGTTTTTGAGGGACTGGTTAATAACTTCCTCCTTCTACTTGAATTCTAAATGAGAATCTTGCTAGTGAAATTCTTTGGGTTTGTAACTGTAACTGGGAGCAGAGAAAGGCTTAGGAAGCTGTAGAAGTTCAGATGAACATGGAGGACCTGGAACAGTGATGAGGTATAGAAGTCAACTGGCAGCCTGGCGTGCAAATAAACCTGGGGAGAAGATGCTTGGTGCAGGAGCTGGTAGCAATATTTGTGTATGCAAGATGTTAATGTAATTGCTAGGTGGAAAATGTCTTTCCAGAGTCAGGTAGAGTGGTCTTTCTGTGTCAGAGCTGGCAGACTTCAGCTGGGATCAGAGATGACTCTCAATTTTAATAGTTTCCTCAAAGGTTTCAGTGTTTACCAGTTAGGCACTGAAAGAGCTGATGAATGTGTAAGACCTGTCTGAATCTTAAAAGGATTGGAATTAAAAAGGAGCAAAGATAAAGTGTGAGCAAGTAAGACTGAGGAAAGGGGAGTGTCTAGTTACAAGGAGACTTGAGTGGAGAAATGTATGGAGCAAACAGTCATTGCAAAATCAGGATTGACAAGGATACATGACTTAATTCAGTCTGGAATCATTACTGATGCCTACATCTTTAAGGTCCAGGAAACCTTACTGCAAGGCCAGACACACAGCCATTTTTCATGCACCCATTAAACCAATTTTAATAAACTGTCACTCCAAGTACTTAAACCCAGATATTTTTTCTTGGGGTCACAGTTAACCTAAACCGACCTAGTATCTGCCTGGAGTCCTATCAAACAACATAAAATCATTTTCTTACCTCTTCCCTTCCTATTGGCACCACTGGATTTCCTTAAATTTCTAAAAGTTGATTACCCCTCCAACTATCTCTTGCTTCTTGGTATAGACCAAAAAACTTGCAAAAAGTGGAATGATATCTGATTCAGCATGTCAAGATTTTTTTTTTTTTTCAGGTGAAACTAGGATTTAGCAATGTTTGCTAAGATACTTAGTGCCTGGGATAACTCTTCAGCTTGAAGGAGTTCCCAAACTCAGGGGAGAGAGATGAGAGAGGCCCTTTGCACCAGAACAGGTTCCTCTTCAGCCAGAAGCCTGCTGAGAGCAGTCTTGCTGATATTTATACAGTTCTGAGCTGCTTTTTGAGCAGTGCATGCCAATCACCACAATCTAGGCCTTCATTATTGCCATCTATCTACCTATTTTTAAATAAACCTCAACTGAGGCATGCAGTGCTTTATAGCTGTGGTAACTAGAGCTCTCCTGAGGCATACATTTGAGCAGAGTGAGGGCATGTAATTTGTTGTTGTTGTCTTGTTTGGTTGAGGAAAAATACATGGTGTAATTCTTGCATGGATGGCTGCAGGTAAATGGGGATAAGTGATTGCTAATAGTTCATCTCCCTTGTTCCCTGCCAATGCTTGCCTGCTATCCCCTCAAGCAGTATAGTATCACATGAGCAGTAAGCAGCCTACCCTTCAGTTGTGCTATTCAGTGATAAAGCAAGTCCTGCTTCTTCTGATCCTTTCTGCTGGGATCACTTCTTCCTGGGATCATCTTCTTATTGGTCACAGTCCAGGCTGCTGTGAAGGTGGGCAATATCCTCCAGTGAGAAGAGGAACCTCAATTATTCATGTCAGAAAAGCAAATTTCTTCAGCTGAAATTGGCCCAGTAGTCTCTTAAGCTATAGAATCAATGAAGATAGAAAACTGCTTAACCCTTTATAGAAGCTCATTGTACACTTCTAGATGTGGTGATGCTGTGAGTACTACTTACTCTTCATAGTCTGAAGCAGTCACAAAGCTGTATGTGGAAGCTGGTATCACAGCTTGCTTTAAGTCTGTCAGCTAAGAATGTCAATTTGGTCTTTGTCTGCTGTGAGATGTCTGACCAGTCAGCCTGAGTATGTGTTTGTACTGAGGCCAGGTCTCAGACCAGACGGAAAGAGATCCAGAAAATCTGAGGAATCCAGATAAAACCACAGATGTTTTCCCATAGCTTTTTCAATAACATGCCCTGAAAAGGAAGATGAGAGACTGCAATAATCTTGCCAATTATCTGTGTCAAAGATTTATTGTGCAAAGGTCTCATATTTGCTTATATTAAGACTGATATCCTGCTCCCTTCAGGGAGGCAAACAGCAAAAATAGACTGATATGTATATTAGAATTTTTTTTAGCTTCCACTAGAGAGATGCACAGATCGCAGCACCAAGTTGGTTGAGCACTTCCAGAGCCCCAGTGAAGTGCAACTGGAGGAAAGTTAACCTGGTGAGTGCTGTGTGAATTTGGACTAGAGATGGTTACTTGTATGGAATGCTGTCAGTCCTAGACAGAACAAGGCATGTATGAAAATACCAAAAAAGATACATAGGATTAACAAAGATATCCAAGCCCACTGGCTTGGATAGCTTTTAACTGCAAGGGGCTTGGAGGCAATGAAAGTTAATTTAACTTGTGTTTAGGATGAAATACTGTAGAACTGGAAATAAGGAAAACATGTCTGCTTTTAGCAATAAGGAAGCAGTATGAGTATTCTGCAGCTCCTCACCAAAAGTGTGAAAAATAGTTCCGCGTAGCTAGAATTGCCCTTTTTGCAGCTTGAAAGTAAACACACAAAAATAAACAGTTCTATAGTACAAAATGTTGTAAAAAAGCTGCCAACCTGGGAGTGAGCAGCCTGTATTAAGATCAGTCACTAACACCTTTCTGCTTGGATGTGAGGGTTAAATGTGTGTATAACACTGTGAGAAGGAAGGGAAGCGCTTTGGTGGAAAAGGGATTTTGCATCTTGCTGGGGAAACTCTTATCAACAGCCTGGGGCAGCACCAAGATACCTGTTAATATTTCTACTTTTGAAGACACTAGTCCTTGCTTCCCATTCTACATAATAAAACTGCAGATCTCCTAGCAGCAACCTGACAGCTTAGAGATATTTCCCCTTGCTACAAGAAAGACACTGAAGGGCTGAAATGTGCCCAGAGAAGGGCAATGAAGCTGGGGAAGGGTCTTGAGCACAGGTCTCAAGCTGCTCTTGAGGAGCAGCTGAGGGAGCTGGGGTTGTTTAGTCTGGAGAAAAGGAGGCTCAGGGTGACCTTATTGCTCTCTACAACTCCCTGAAAGGAGGCTGTAGCCAGGTGAGGGTTGGTCTCTTCTTTCAGTTAACAAGTGGCAGCACAAAAGGAAATGGCCTAAAGTTGCACCAGGGAGGCTCAGATAGGATATTAGGAAAAATTTTTTTCACTGAAATTGTTGCCAAGTATTGGGACAGGCTGCCCAGGAAAGTGGTTGAGTCACCATCCCCGGAGACATTTAAAAGATGTGTAGATAGGGTGTTTAGGGACAGGGTTTAATGGAGAACTTGGCTGTGCTGGGTTAATGGTTGGACTTGATTATAGAGGTCTTTTCCAAGCTAAATGATTCTGTGATTCCTTGTAGAGCTCAGCAGGAGAGAGTTCTGCTGGGAACACCATACAAACCACATCTGTCACTTCAGTATGGAAAATATTCCTGACCTGTGTAAACAGATTTTCATGCAAAAAACAGGTTTTCATCCTAGTATGTAGTAGTATGCTGTGTAGTTCAGCAGTAGTGATAAAATGCAGTATCTTACTCCCAAGCTATTGGAAGGCATGTGAACTGTACTTGAAGAGTCTGGAAAACCTTGCACACTAACAACTTAAGTTTGAAGTGGTGTTGGCTAGTTTGGCTCTTCAGTGACTGGCAGTGCTGTAGAGATGCTTGACCTGTTTTTTTTCCTCTCAAAGTTCAGCAGTCAGCACCTAGGTTACTGTTACAATTTTTAAGAAAGGCACAAGTAAATACTGTAAGCAAATCTTGTATGCAGAAATCAGAAAGTATATTTACTCTTCTGAATGTTGTCTTTCACTGACAGAAGATGATGGCATTAGAGCTAACCACGGTGCCACTAACAAGGGTCCTTCCTTCTTGCCTCACACAAATGTTTTATCTTAGAAGTGTTTCTCTGTAGCACTTCCAACTCCTGAAGCAAATAGTTTGTGCATCTTGTCTGCTATGGAAAGGTTTTTTATCATATATTTAGACTGTCATATTAAGTGACTATTTTTTTGAGGCAGGAGCTGAGAGAAGAGAATTAGTTTCATACCAGCAGAGAGGAAGTTCCTATCCTGAGGTTTTTGTGCACAGCAGCTTCTTCCATTTGTGATCCAGGAAGATTTTGGTAGTAGGGAAAACTTCTCTGCTACTGCCTGTGCTGTTCCAAAAGGCTACAACTGCCTGACAGTCCAGGAAAGCATTGTCCAGCACTTTCTTCATAGGGCTAAACTGTGGATGGTTACGCCTGCAAAACTGAGGGAAGCATTTAGTTTAAATGTAAGTAGAAAGATGAGAATTTCTGTTAAACACTATAAAATACAATGCAAACAGAACTACAGAATGAAGTAATGAAACAATGACTCTTTCCCTTAGGGAGTTGGAAGGAAAAGTTTATTTTTTCTGACTTTTGACTGGAGTTTCATTTCTGTTTTGTACTTACTTTCCTGATTCTTTCCCTCTTGGTTTAAATTCCTGACTGGCACACTTTTTTCATGGTTAGCAGGATTGGGTTATTTCACTCTGAATTTAAAACTTGCCTTGTGTTTTATGTGTCTCTCTGGGTCACTGTGAAATACCAAGGTGGGTTTGGCACTTGAAGCAGTGAGTATGAAGCCAGGCCTGGGATGCTTATGGTGTCAACAGCATCCTACTAAAGGGCTATTCAGAAGACTCTCTGCTGGCCTGCTGAAGCAAGAGTTAAGATTGCTAAATGGTGTTTTTAAAAGTTATCATCTGACTTGTTTAAAGCTGAGTCTCTGAAAATGCTTTTGTGTAGAACAGATGCCTATGATCTTAATGTCAAATATCTGTATGTGTTGGTAGGTGGGCATCACTACTGCAGTCATTTGCAGGGGGAGTGAATAGTACCTCATGGCAATATAGTGAATTTATCTATTAACTGAACAGTATTCTTCTGATAAGGAGAATATGTCTTTATTGTTGCCTTTTAATCTATAGACTAGAAGTCCGGTGATAACACATCCTCTATGATGTTAGGAAAACCCTTTCTTTTTAACAGTACTGGAATAATGTTAGTAAATAATTGTAAGAGAGCTGCTGCTGCTTTCACAAGCTACTCTGTATTCAATAAGAGTACATGATATTATGTATGAACAAGGTGAAATTCCAGCCTTTTTTTTTTCAGTTTTGCTGTCTCTGACATTTCAGAGGAGTAATAGAGCAATAGGAGCAACTTCCTTTATTACTCTCTATAGCTTTGAGGGCTGTGGAGGCTGTTACTCTGTTTAGCTGATTAGGCCAGAACCCAACTCTGAACATTTCTCAGGAGATGGCAAGGTAGGCCTGTAGAAGGAGACGTGTCAGTTCTGTCCCAGACAGTTCTTCAGAAGCTTTGGCACTGAGTGCTGGTGATAGTACTTGTGAAACTGCATGAAATGGGGAGAGGCTCCTGATGCAACCATCTTCGGTTAAGCATTGTCTTTGGGTGATAAAGGGGTAAGAATATAGTTAAGGAAAGTGAACCCTTAAGTGTTCTCAGTACCTCTTTTTAAATATCCTTCTGTGCAATGGAATTTCAGACTTGGCATTCATTTAGTATGTGTCTCCTGATGGGCAGCCAGCCCTTGATAGGTTTTGAACTAATGAGACCAGCTATTTCTAATATCTACTTCTTGGTTCTGCTGTTGGCAGCAGTTACACCAAATGTAATGAAGGCTGGATGCCAGCTTCAATTTGAATGCCTCTTTCAGCATTTTTGAGAAATTGATTTAGGGACCAAAGTTTGCAGAACTATCAAGTTATAAGGGGTGGCATTCTCCATCCTGGAAGATCTACAAGGACAAATAACTTGTGATGGAAGAAGTGCCTTTGTATAGTTTTATTTTCATTGGAGCTCAGCCCCGAGGATGTGGCTGCCAAACTGTGTTTGTAAACTATGTTCAATCATCACGTCTCCTTATGAGATTATCTTCTGGCAGGATAGAGCAGTTCTGGAGGTGGTGGTGGTCTTCATACACCTGCTTTGTCTACAGTAAGAGTGTCTAATACATACGGCTGTGACTGAAGGGCAACAATGGTCGTGGTGTAGACTAGAAAGTGGGAAAAGGGTATCTACACTAGAAAGTGGGAAAAGGATATCTGGCTTGATATAAACTCAGTTGTATCTGTCTTGCTGTGAGTACTTAGATAATGTGCCTCGTGTGCATGCCAAAGGGAACAGTACTTACATAGAGCACAGATTCAGGAGGTTATGAAACCATCTTTGGTAAGATTGATACCTGCTTTTCGTAGTGGGCAGTCTCTGCATGGCTAGAAACTTTTGTCTTATTGGGAAGGAGGGGTTACAGGAGGAGAATATATCATTTTGATCTTGCTAGTTTGGGGTTTTTAGAAAGCTTATCAATTAACTTGGGGATTCCACTTAGAGCAGGTGCCCACTCATCAGCAGTAACACTGTGCAAGGAAGAGCAAAGTACTTTGAGTTGTTGAGAGAAAGACAGCATGAGAAGGGGGTATGGATGAATTGATGTCAGGTGAAGACAAATTTTAGGGGCTTTGGATTTAAAAGGAAGTCCTTTATATCTATCAGACTACAGATGGAAAATCAGCAGAGAATTTGTACTTCATTAAACACCTTATTCATGTAAGAGTGCTTCAGCAAAACTTAGTTGTCATCAGACATGCTTGCAGTTTGTGTAACTCCACAGAACATATCAAAAACTCATGTTAAAAGCTTATATCAAGACCATTTCAGTGCTCCAAACTCTTGCAAATGGGGAAGAAGCATTTCTAGGCTGACTACATATCCAGTCCTACTAAAAGCAGTACAAGTGAGAAAATAGGCTCAGGCAAGTATTATTTCACAGCCACTTTCTCTAAGTGGCTAGGCTTCCCATGGCAGTGCACAGAACTGTGCAAATCCTGGAACTGACTTTTAGTGGTTCATACAGTGGAGGGTAAGAAGGCACGTTCTTCAGTCTCCATGGTTCGAGAGAGCTGGGGCCAAGAGGGAAGGGTCTGTGCAATGGTTTGGAGCATTTGGTGTGCTAATGTTTGGGTAAGCACGGGCATCACTCTTCATGGAAATCTTGCTTGAGTTACTCTACGTTGTTGAAGTACACACCTGGTATTGCTTCAACCCTTCTGCTTTTCTGAGAGCATATTTTGAGAAAAACATGTCCCATTACAATGGAATAGCTCACCTAGTGACAGCATAAAGTTGCAATCCTGCTACATTTGCTAGCGGTGATCAACAGCTTCAACTGTAATTATGACAGACTAAAGTAGGAGATACATAATTGAGAGATTAACTTGGCCTAAGGTAGATAGTAGGATGTTTTGGATTTGTTTTTTGTGTTGTGCTGAATAAGCACAGGAGTCCTTAAACTGGAAAGACTGGATTGTGTTATTAAACAACACAATTTGGTGAAGACAAGATTCCACATTTTATATTAATGGAAGTTTTGCAGTTACTGTCTTGGGACAAGAAGTTTATTGCCTGACTGTTCAAACATTTGGATTTTCTATCTGGTTCAACACGTATAGTAGCAAAGGTAAAGAGAAGAAATAGTCCAAGTTAAACATACCTTTTCTTGTCAATGTGTTTGACAAATTAAATTTAATCTTAAATTTATTCTAGCCTTACACGTTACCTTGGCTGCAGGAATACTCTGAATAGGAGAGTGAGTTTTGACAGAAACTGAAGTAATTATTTCAAATAAATTTAATCAGTCTCTACCTTAATACTGCCAGACTTACTAGAAAGATTTAGAAAGTCCTGTGTTAGAAAAGTAAGACTTAAGATGAAGTTTCTGTTTTATGTTTGTTTGTTTCCTTCTCTGTTCAGATGATTGGTGTACTGAACTTATGAGATGCTTAAACTTGAAACTTGTGACTTACAAAACTGAAGTTGGATTTTATGAAGGTGATGCAGGCATGTGGATATAAAAATTGTGTGGGAGAAGGGATTATTTTAAAATATGAAATGAATTTCTTGTCCCTGGTGTCTCTAGCATTTTCTTTCCCACATGTAATGTAGTTAAGCACTTTCATAAACTTGCATGTCAAAAGCAAAAAGAGAAAAATTTAAAAGTTCACTCCCTGACTGCAATGACTTTTTTTTTTCTATGAACAACAAAATCACGACAAGAAAAGCCCAGAGAGCTGCTCTGAGATGAAGTGTAACTCTAAGGGTTTCTCCCAAACCTTTGGTGGGCACTTCAAATACTCCATTAGGCAGCTTCTCTGGATCTAGTACCTCATCTTCTAAAAACAGGATGCAGCTGCTGCATCGTGTTTGGGGATCAGTTTGCAAAGAAAACAAAAGTATTATTAACTAGCTAAAAGTTATGTAAGAGGCGAAGCATAATACTTAAGTGTTCCCCTTCATTGTAGTGGCTTACATAAAGCAAGGATTGAGGGAGGATAGTATGAGGGAAGGAAAAATCACTGTAGAAAAGAGGTTTCTAGCCTATAAGAGCAAAAAGCTGCCTTGAATTCAACTTATGCAAATAAATCTAGAGTTTTCTGGCTTTGCAGTGTGATCCCATACATTTGCTCAGTCTTTACCATCCTTAAGCACAGGCTCCGTGCTTTGAACCCATTCTTATTTGTACAGCTGGAGGCTTGGGGTTGAAACATAAGTGGTGCTTTAACTTAGGCTAAACTCTTCACTTTGCAGGAGGGGTGACTCAAGGAATAAAAGTATTACAATATCTTTCTTGTACATACCTTCTGCCTGGGGGAAGTGCCCTTCTGAAATTTGCTGGGAAAGCTTTAAATCTTGGTATAAAACTGTAAGATGCTAAAAACCCCCACCCAATGACTGGAACTTCTTAAGATGCAGGACTTTGAGAACCTTTGTCTTGAAGTTAACCAGGTGCCAGTGAAGTACAAACTTGTGAGAATTTCCAAATAGGTTATATTAAAATAAGTCAATCTTTCTTCCCCTGCCCCAGAACACATGACAGGCTTCCCAGGAAGCTCACTTCAAAAGCATTTTTTTGTTCGTTAGATTCTGAGGCTGCATGGGCACTTTTGGGACAGAGACTGGACAGCCCAGTCAGCTGTTGGGAGTTTGATGGCTCTGGCTGCTTGATATCTTTCTGCACACGTAAGACTGCAAACCCTGAGACAGTTTTTAAGACTTCCTAGTTTTCCTCCTGGTGTTCTTAGAAGTGAGGCATTTTGGGTCTCTGGCTCAGAAGAGCATCTCTGACCCCTGTGAAACCTGCTAGGCTTATGGTTTCATGGCAGGAAGCTTGGCTGAAGTCCAAAACCAGTGATTGAAATTGAAGTGCTTGTGCCCTGTAGGCAATCTGCCATGGGGCTGAGAGTCTAGCCGTGATTAAAACTGGAACTTGGCTCCAGTTCTGCCTCCAGAATGGCTGGTTGCACCAGTTTGGAGCCTGAAATCGAGGCATAAAAATGTGAAATGGTTCTTTCCAACAGCAACAAAAATGTCGAGAAGTTTATAGTCTCCCTTAATGTGTGAAATGGTATGGTTTTCCTGGGGAATTCTCTCTGGGAAGGACTTGCTCATTTGTACTTAAGTCAGGCCAGTCTGAGTACTTTGACTAATGAGTGGGTGATCTGTGCCATATGAATATACCTAGATGAATCACACTTTCCCAGGAAGTGTTCTAAGGGTCTTCAAACTTGAAATCTGCCAAATGAGGAGTAAAGTATTGCATGTGCTGTTTTGTCTATCTCAGTTTTGTTAGGCAGCAGCACTCCGCAGCAGTGATCTGCAGTGAGGCTGCCTCAATAGCAGAGGCACCTCTGTTTTGATATGTAGTGAACTCTAGATTTGTTTCTCAATAGATTTTCACTTTCTCACGTTTGTGTCATTTATGTCCCTTGCTCCCTCTTTTCCCTGAAGCCTTGCTAAGGATGTTACTGTGGTACTACAATGCCTTGGCCATTTCTTGTTACCTCCATCACAAAAGGCTGTGCTGTTCTGTTTGTGCTTATAATGTACCCAGATGGTGAATAGAATGAGTGACCACCAAGCTCATTTTCACTTGTGGGGTCAGACCTTTTTCTGCTAAATAACACAAGTGTTCCCAGCTGCTGTGCAGCTGCAGGGAGTCTGCTTTCCTTCACAGGCATTAAAAACCCTTTAATCAGTGTTTGTTGTTTGTCAGCAGTGGTGTTGAGGTGTGGAGAAAAAGAACAGATATGCTTTGTTGGCAAGTTAACTTCATTCTGACCTCTTATCTTTCCTTTTTCTTTTCAAGTCTGAAGAAGCAGAAAGTAGTTTGGGAAGTGGTTTCTACAAGCACCTGTGTAAATGTATTTGTTTAAGGAGGAGGTTTGTGTCCTTATACAGATAGAACATTTGATAAAAAAGATGCTCTGAGAGCTGCATTGAACTGGATACTCTTTAGGCAGGGACTCAAACTGGTTGTAATAGGCGCTGTGCAGACTCCCTTAGTGTAAATAAATGTTACATAAATGCAAATACTGTTGCTTAATGCTAATGTTACTTATCTTAGTATTGAATCTATATTCAATGGATCCTATTTGCAATCTGGCCAGTTTTAACTTTTCCCTGTAAAATAGATTATTCCTTCTAGTTTTGGAAGGGGGTTTGTTTGTTTTGTTGTTTGTTTTTGTTGTTTTTTGTTTTAGCTGGGGTTTTGTGTTTGTGGTGGTTTGTTTGTTTTTCTTTTAGTTCTACTTTTAATAGCTTTCTTCTCATGAAGGGAAAGGGAGGAGATAAAGAACTGATAAGCTCTAATCCCATTTGCTTTGGATGTAGTCTGTTCTGACAAATGGGAGCACAGAAATCAAGAAGCAGCTTTGAGAAATTTCAGAGCTAAGATAATTATTTTCTTCGTCTTTCTAGACGAAGCTTGGAAACCTGCTGGTGCTGCACACGTTTGCAGGTTTCATTTTTCCCTGTGTGCAGGTTTGCTTGCATTGTGTGTCTGTGTGTAGAGCACTGAGCACTGCTCTGTGAGTAGTGATTCTGTTGTTTGCAAAGTCTCATTGTGTGTGCATCCTGGAGCTGTTGGGACATCAGGCTTTGATTCGAGCTTTGAACATCATCATAGGACATTTGGCATTAAAGGCAGAATATTTACCTTGCTGCTCTTCCCCTAGAAAGACCAGAGAATCACATTCTTGTCTCAGCTGTGTCTGGGCAGGGTGGGTACCAGGCTTTAGGGCCCATTGCTCACAGTTCTCAGCCCAGCTCAGCAGTATCCCAGCAGTGACCAAGGGGCTCTTCTGGAGCAGGGCTGTGCCCTTGGGAAAGCAGTGCCTGCTTGCTCAAAGTAGGAATTATAAAATAAAAATAAAACTGACTATATATGGATTGTAGTACTGGCTGTTAAAATTACAGAACCAAGGTGTCTCCCCAAGGCAGACATGTTTTAGCATTCATCCATTCTTTTTCTTCATGCAGCTGAGTTTGCTTACAGAGAAGGTCATGCTCTTAGACCAGAAAAATGCTTAAGGAAGACTTTTTATGCTGGGCAGGAGGGGATGTGCACTCAAAACGTTTAGTATATTACATGTCTGTGGGTGGTGTGTATTGACCATCACTTCTACAGCATGAATGCTTACCTACTAGAAAGGGGACAAAGACCCACCATTTTATACCTGCATGCTGGCTCTGCTGAGCAAAGATACGGGCTGTGAGCTACAGTGCAGCAGGTACCCTACTCTTAGGGGAAGTTTTTGAAGCCCTTTGGATCTCCTGGAGATAATGCTGGCCTTTCTGGCAGCGTGGTTTGCTTGCGTGAGAAGAGCTCTGATCAGACAGGTGTGATCCTGGATCCCTCTTGAATTCAATGCAGACTTACACAGTTACCATCTACCTGAACAAAACAAGCACCATCTTGTGCAACTACCATAAACTTTTTTGGCAAGGCAGGTGTGGCATCTTCGGTGTCTGGAAAGCACCGAACATGCTGTGTGGGCGCCCTACTGTAATCCAAATTACGAATGCTAAAAAGGCTTTTGATTTTTTTTTTTTCTATGAACGTGGTTTTTGGCTTAATTTAGGTAGGCAAGAACTTCACAGACTGCATTGGGGTGCTCTGCATGTTTCCTCAGGCCCTCATAATTAATCAATGTTGAGTTGTTTCTCTGTCTGCAAGGAGCAACCTGAGGAAAGCTCTTCCACAGCCTTAGGTTTAACTTGTTTGTCAGCCCTGAGAACAACTTTCTGTTCCTTAGAATGAAGAAGGGGTGTTCTGGATATATAAGTCCCCTCTATACTAAGTATTTTTGTGCAGGCTGCAGAAGGCTGATGTGAATTTTCATGATCCAAGACGACTTTCAATAAGTTGGTAATATGGTTTGATGCTCAGAACTAGTAGTCTAGATTTTTTGTTGAACCTTTGGATAACTCTCATCTGTGGAACTCAGCTTCTGACAAGGAATTTGCAAAAAGTTTCATGCCAGTAGCTCAAGTCTCCAGTTGTGATAAAGAGGAGATCTGTGTGTTCCTTCTAAACCAGAGTGGCTCTTGTGTTGAATTGTATACTTAATTGCTGCATGTGCACCCTGTTGTCCTATCAGACAGCTCTGCTTTGTGAGTCTGTTTATACATACAGAAACCTGAAAAGTCTTGTGGGTCTTTCAGTGTCTGACATCACATGCTGGGAGGAGGCTTCAGCATCTTCAGTCTGTTGCTTTTTTCTGTTATGTTTGCAGTCACTACCGATTTTTGCAGTTTGAGGGTGACAGAAACACATTACTGTAGCCAGAGCAATTCCAAGTTGTGATAGTCCAACCACTGAAAAAAAAAAAAAAAAAAAAAGAAATCTGGTCCAGCTTTACACTGTTTTTATAGTCTAGTCCAGGTCTCTATAAACAATTTAAAATTGCCTTCAGGTTTAAATTTTCCTATTTCCATTTGGAGCAGGTGTTGCCAGGTTATAGAATGTGTTGCAGAAAAGGAACAAAAACATTTCAAAAACACTGTGCTGTAACAAATATGTCAAGTCAGTGACAGATGAGATTTTTAAAAAAAGTTTGCCCCATCAAAAGTAAAAGAATGCAAGCCTTACTTCTCCCAGCTGTCATGTTTAAATAGGGGGTTTAGTAATACATTAGTCTTCAAAAGATCCAGCAATACAGTATGAAAATATGAAACTTCTCAATTGTTTTTCATTTAACTGGGGAGAAAAGATTTTTTTCGTAATGAAAATATCCACCAACAACCAAATTTCAGAGATTTGTGTTCTTGGAGTGGTTAAAAACCAACCCAAACTAGGCTTCAGGCAATGTTTTTTCAACAGCTTTAACCTCAAAGCATAGAGTAGACAGCTTTGTAGGAAACTGTAACACCAAGGTGATTATGGCAGTGACTCACACTTCCCTGTAAGGCATCCAGCTATCAACACACTTGGAGAGCTGTGGCTTTGTGCATACAGGCAGGGTGTCAGTCAGTGCCCATTTGCCAGCCAGCTCTGAACTGCTGAGCTCAGAACTGCTTTGACAGCGAGCTGGGATATCAGTGTGTTAGAGAGCAGTTCTGGTGCCCCCAGGCTTGCAGGAGGCTGTAGAAATGGGAGGTAGGGATGGGGAAGTGCAAGGCAGGTTTGACTTGCCTTTTCTTTGCTTAATCCTCATGGAACTTGTTTGAAGAGTCCTCTGAAATCTTCCTGTGAGCAGGTGATTGGGCTTGGGTAACAATTAAAGGTCTGCCGAACCACTAAGTGGGGTAGTATGGGAAGAGAAAAAGGCTGCTACTATCATGACTTTCCAAAAATTTCTGCAAGTGGTTATGGAAAGATGACCATCAGTTTGGATCCTCAGGAAAACAATATGAATTTAGGAAAGAGGTCTGGGTATCTCTATAGGCAGTTCAGAGTAGAGTTGAGGGTATAGCAGTAAACTGTTTCCTGGTGTTGGGATTTGCAGGGAACAAGCAGACAGAAGATGGGGACTCATGTGTTGTGAGCTTCCCCATCACCAAAAAATAAGGCAGAATGCCAAGGAAAACAGTAGTGATCATGATATGGAGAGAAGTGGTCTGGGTGAGAAATTGGAAGAAGGTTGGGATAATTCAAACTACAGAACACTGACAAAGAAAGCCACATTTGTACAGAATGGGTTGCATCATAATGGAATGCTCAGGGAGAAGAGGTTTGCAGAAAGATGATGTAAATTCAAACTTCTGAAAGGAAATAGGTTTTCACACAGTGTGCAATTAGACTGTGGGATGCATGGAGTGCAATTGCCAGCTGTACTGGGTGTCATCAGAAAGGAACAAAAGGTGACTTTGGGAGTGTGCAGGTATGCTCTTGCAGGTGGTATTTACAGATGATATAAAAAATGCTCTCAAAACCAACACTGGTAATATAAAACTGGTCACATACATGGTTCAACTACCAAGGCCAATCTTGATACTTTCTTTTATTCATCTGGTGATAAATTTTTTTCTATCTCTGACTAAAATTGTCTAGTACCAGATACCGTTTGTGGCACAGCACTGGGCAAGCTAGGCTGTTGTGACTCAGTATTGCCCTTCCCGTGTGGGTTGTGTTTGGCTTTGCACATCTTACTTTTTTGGAGGTGAGGCAGAGTGAGTAATGTTTCCATTTTATTAAAGAGAATGGAATGGCAAAGACCGTTAATTTTTTTTAAAGATGTACGTGTTTCATTTAGAGTTCCCTTCAGGCAAAGTCAGTTTTGTTAGCGTGTTAGTTTGGCCACTGAAACTGTGACAGTTAGGCAGCTTAAAATGCATTATAGTCATATTGTTATTGTCATAAAGAAAAAGATACACTATGCTCAGTTTTGGGAAAGCAAACAAAACCACTGTGTTTGTTTTTTTTTTTTCTCCCTCCTTTTTTCACTTCCGTCAGTTTTTAATAAGCGACCGCGACCGAGACCCGCAGTGTAACCTGCATTGCTCCAGGTCCCAGTCCAAAGCCCTGTGTGCCTCGGACGGCCGAACCTATGAATCCATGTGCGACTACCAGAGAGCCAAGTGCCGGGAGCCGAGCCTGAGCGTCACGCACCGCGGCCGCTGCAAAGGTAGGTGCTCTTCAGAGGCCTCTGAGAGGAGAAGTGGGAGGCCTGCCTCGTAAGAAATGGAATTCTTGGAGCTTTGAGCTCAGGACTGTGCCCTGAGAGGAATCTGATTAGGAATTGTGCATTCCTGCAAGCATGGGTCATCTGAGTGTCGGTTTAGGCAGTAGCATATGAGCTGACTGAATTATCAATGAAAGAAGGCAAAGGAGCCACAGACATCACTGAAAAAGGGCTGAAATATATGTCTGCAGGCAGAAGTGACTGGCCCCACGGAAATACAAAACCAAATCCTGAAAGCAGACTGTTTCCTTGCTACCTGTGCTGATGAGGAATCAAGACTCCTTTGACTGACAGGAATTTAGAGTGGGGAAGAATATGAAGCCCTCTACATGTCTAGTCCCTTTTCAGATATGCACAGCCTTTCTGTGCTGAGCTAATTAAGAAGACAACATGCAAGGCTTTACATGGCTTTTTTTTCCCATTTGCTGTTACACATCTGCTTAGAAGTGCGAATACTGTCCCTCAGTTCCACTCTTTGACATAGTCTAAAGATGAAGATGAAACTTTTTAAAGAATTATTGGTGTCTTGTCACACAAATAGTTTGCATTTGCAATGAAGTGACAAATAAAGTGGAGTCCATTTTCTGAGAGCGCAATTGGCTCAGAGGGCAGATGGCACAGGTGTTTTTGGCAGTGGATTAAAGTAACAGGAGAAGCTTATTAAAATTCATGTGATGGAATAAAAATAATTCATTTAAGCCTGGTATTTGTTTATAAAAGCTTTTTTACTATTGTAAAAACATGTCTTTGTTAGAATTACTTGATATAAAATGGAAATCCCTTTTCAGTGTATTGACAGACTTTAGGTGAATTATGATCCTGACTTCAAATATTGCTCTCTTTTAAACAGTTTCTCATTGGAAGAAACTTACTTGTATGATTTTTTGTTTGTTTGTTTTTCACCACTGCTGGGTTGGTTTATGGCAGCTTCTCCCATAGTATAGACTGAGGCTTTTGATTCAGGCATCTTTTTAAATACTTGAAACCCAGAACCTTTCTTCACAGAGCTTAAGAAGTGCTTGGATTGTTCTTGCAAGTGATGCATTTTTGGGTATCACAATAAGGAGTATAGTGAGAGTCCTGTTTTTGCTTTCATCTCTTGAGCAGAGTGTCTTAGATAAGCAGCTCCATAGCTGATATTGGCACGTAGACTGGCACTGTTCAGTTGCTTAAAACATGAGATCTGAAATCTGGTACATCCGTATACTAAACTGTCTGTTTCTGAAAGTTAAGAAAATTTGTTTCCTGAACTACATGGCCTACTGCATATTGTGGTTCCAGAGTCCCAAGGAAGTAACGGAGACTTTTTTTGTCTTGGGCACAGGTAAAGTACACTTTCTTTCTGCTCTCTGATGCAACTGAGATGTTTAGTTGAAGCTGACTTGCATTCTCCTTTCCTCTTACCCTGTGGTACTGTACAGTACCTAACAGCCTGAGGATGTTTGTAATCTGCAAGTCTATTTTTTAACCCACTGGCACTTCTGCCAATCCCTGTGAACTAGGAATATTCTTTCAACTATCGCATGCAAATTTAGCCTAGCTGGTAATTTCTATATGTGCTGCTCTTGAAAGGTATTCTGTTTTTCTAGCTGTGTTAGGAACATGACCTCTAGTGCATAAAGATCACAGTGGTTGGCAAATCAGGGCAGTTGTGAGATAGCTGTGCTGAGCTACAGGCTGTTGGCCAGGTCTGTATTGTGTACTTGCAAAAAGGAAGGTATTGCCAATGGTGTTTGAACACCTTGTACTGCAGCAGGACACTGGCTGTACCCTGAGCAGCCTTCACTCCTCCTGTATGACAGAGGCTCTGCAGGAGAGCTCCCATGGAACTGAAAGGGATCCCATGGGCCATTGAGCTCAGTCCATACAGCTGTGATAGATACTGTACCCAAGAACTTTTCCTTATGGAATGAGAAGTTTTAACTTGTGCTTTACTCTCTGAAGGGGGGAAGAAACAACAGGCAACTAAAATAAGTAAAAGAGAAAGTATATTGTGGACAGCAAGGCATAGTTCTGCAGCCCAGATTACCGTAGGCTTCCAGTGTATATGCTGATGGCTTGAACTGTGCTTGTGCCAAGGAAAACAGAATGGTTTCCATAGTGAGAACAGAACCTTTTTGATTCAACTTAATGCTCTGTTCTCTCTCAAGAAACTAAAGACCTTTAAAGATCTTGCCAGCCCTTTGGGAGCTATAACCCTAATTCAGCTCTCATTTGTTGCTAGCTTCCTCACGTGCTTTTCAATGAAATTCCTTCAGTTCTAAATTATCTGAACTCCCTCCAAACCCTCTCACATCACAAAGGGTTAAAAGTAAGGAGTAGCTTAAAATGATCAAATTATGGCATCCCTGACAAATGGAGCCTCACTGATGAGTTTCTAGAGAATAGTTCCAGATGGTATGGCTGTGTCTAAAATACACAGCCAAGTAATGCTACCTGGATCTTTTCTCAGGAGGTGTCATAATATCTGATGTTAAGTAAGAGTTATACCTCAAAACTTCACAGGGGTGAAAGACAAATACTTGTTAATCTTGACAGCTTGCCAAGAGTAATTTATGCAGAGATTGTTTTATTGGTATATATCTGTGCCTTGGAACATATTTAAGTTCTGTGTTAACTGGTTGATTTCTTGGAGCTTCTTTGGCATCAATGTAGGAGTGTTCTAAAAGTTTTCTTTAGATTTATTAATTAGATTAATAAGTCTACTGGTACAGAGTTTGTTCTTAGACCACAAGTCACTGTGTAGATTGAACCTGTCTGTAAGTTTCTAGTGGAGATTGTAACAGGACCTTCAGCCTTTCCCCTGGGACACAGGAGATGAATGCAGCTTTTGGCTAATGTGCTAGAAAGACAGGTCTTCTGATTGATTATTTGAAGATAATCTTCTCTACCTGCCTGTTTTTGTTGGACAGGAGATGATGTTTTGAAACCACTTTGTCTGCTCACTAGATCCATGTGTTTTGTCTTCGAACTTGCTTTAGTCTCCCTTGACTGTGAATACGAATGTCCTTTGGCAGCAGTTAGTAAAATCTAAAATGTCACTTTCAATCACTGCAAATCTAGGCATGTTCTGAATAAATTGGGGAATTCTGGAGTAGAAATGCAATGTGGATATCAAAAAAGGAACAAAGTGCATTGGTGTGAAAGGAAGACAAGGTGGTGATCAGGAGCAGTCAATGTGAATGGGGAAGTCTTAACCAACCAGATTGCCTTCTACGGTGGGACAGCTGGCTGGATAGATGAGGGAAGAGTAGTGGGTGTTGTCCACCTGGACTTCAGGAAGGCTTTTGATGCTCTCCCATGATATCCTCAGAGGAAAGCTCAGGGAAGGCAGACTGGACATGTGAACAGCAAGGTGGCTTGAGAGCTGTGTGAAAGCCAGGTCTCGGGGGATTGGGATCAGCGGCACAGGTGTGGTTGGAATTCTGTTACCAGTGGTGAACCCCAAGGTTCAATATTGGGTCCATTATCATGTAACTTGTTCATCAGTGACTTGGATGAAAGGACAGATGCCACTTAGAAAGTTTCTTAATGATTCAAAGCTGGGAGGGCTCTGGAGCTCTTCAGAAAGATCTGAGGGTTGGAGTGATGAGGAGAATGGAACCTTATTGAAGTTCAACAGAGTATGGGATTAACCTCATGGACCAGCAGAGACTGAGGGCTGACCTGCTGAAAAGCAGCTCTGTAGAGTAGGACCTGGGGGTCCTGGTGGACAGCAAACTATCCATGAGCCAGCAGTGCCCTTGTAACTAAGAAGGCCAATGGGATCCTGAGCTGCATTAGGAAGAGCATTGGCAGCAGGGCAAGGGAGGGGATCCTGCCCCTCTGCTCAGCCCTGGTGAGGGCACATCTGGAGTGCTGTGTCCAGTTATGGACTCCTTGGTACGAGAGACAGGGATATTCTGAAGAGGGTCCATTAGAGGGTGACAAAGATAATGAGGAGACTGAGGCACCTCCCTTGTGAGGAAACACTGAAGGGTCTGAGCCTGTTTATCTTGGAGAAGATATGACTGAGAGGAGGCCTCATCAACGTATATAAGTATCTTGAAAGGAAGGTGTCTCGGGATGGATCTAGGTGTTCTGATAGTACCAAGCAATAGGACAATAGTCAATGGGCAGAAACTGGAACACACCACAGTTCCACCTGAACATGAGAAAGAACATTTTTGCTGTGAAGGTAACTGAACACTGGAACACTTGCCCAAAGAGGTTGTAGAGTCTCTTCCCCTGGAGGTTTTCTGTAGCTGTCTGTACTCAATCCTGAGTAGCGTGCTCCAAGGGACCCTGCATTATCAGGAAGTTTGGACAAGATGACCTCCAGTGGTCCCTACCAACCTGAACCATTCTCTAGGGATGAAAAACGTTTGAGATTCCAGGTGTAGGACTTGACCCAAATGAAGTGGAAAACAGTGAGGAGAGTGAATATTGATTTATATACTGTACAATAGATGGGTGTTATTTTGTAGTTTGCTGAGATCCAGTTTTGCCTTTTTCATGCAAATACACAGATAATTGAGTAAATGTGTATGAACCTGCTGACTGTGGTGTAGCTGAACTGCTTCATGTCTGGTGGAGACCTGGCCTGTATGTGAGACAGTTACGTAATGGAACTGAAAATAGTTAAAAAGATGCTTGGATCAATTTTTGCTATTTGAACTTTGGATACAAACATAGAAGAATTAAAATAAAGTAGCTTTAACAGATTTCAATGGTGCATTGTATTGATTTGCTGCTAGTGTTCTGTGAATCTTGGAGATGTTTTACTTTGTGTTATTAGGAGAGCTTGGGTCTTTATACCATGATGTTGTGTGGCATCAATACTGCCTCTGCCTTTTGAAGAGAGGATGCTGGAATTCTTGGAGCCTATTCAGGAGAGCAGTGTGTATATTATGAGGGTCATGGTGGTCTTGTTTGAATAAACTGTTCATGGATAAGATCAGCCATGGTAACTAGCCAATTTCATTGCAAAATCCAAAATTATGTGCACCTGCATTGTGGCGATTAGGCCAGGGATGTCAAAAACATCACTTGTAGTTAACAATCTCCTGGTTGCCAGCTGCCAGCTTGAGAATTAATTTTCTTTAAAAGGCAGCTTTCTGAGCTACAGTAAATCTGTCCCAAGTTTGAAGATGTTTGAAGTAAAATTAAGCAGGTCTGCTTTCAAAAGAAGTTACGCTGTTTTGGTTTTTCACCTAATGTAATGGAGGGAAAAGTGTCCAATTTAGTCTGCTTGAACCATGAAACTGGAATGCATTAATGCCATTCTGGTTTATAAACATGGTGTTTGATATTCCAGAGAACATTTCTAAAAACAGGGAAGAAAGTGCTGAAACACTTGGGTAAGCAGTTAAAATGCAGAATAGGGTACATGAACCTACAATCATAAGATCAAGCTTTAGTAAAATTTGTAATGCATCTTATTTGGGGTGAGCTATTTGACAGCTACTTTTTAAACACTTGGCACTTATGTAATACTTTACATTTTCTAATTAACAAAACAAAAATAGCAAGGTGAAGTCATCCCACTGAAATCACATGTTGATGCAAACATTATAAAAATACCAGTCTGTGGAGTGAGGAAGAGAAGGATTGACAGTCCTTTTAAAAACAAACTGGTAAACGTTGATCTTAAAGGCACTGTTTTTACTGGAACTAATCTGTGGAAGACTGACAAAAAAGATAACAATATGCATGCACCTCTCCACCCAGCATGGTATAGAGGTGTTTGTTCCAAATCAAGGCTGTAAAAGAACTGGCATGACCTTTGGAAAGCAGTGAGGGAGGATGGGAGAAGTAATCAGTCCTGAGTGTTCATGAACAGGAGAAACTGTCTTCTCTGTACTTCAGCAGCAATTTGTGAAGAGTCACCACTTGAGCTGACAATTGAAGTGCAAAAGATACTGCAACAACAATGAGCTCTTCAACACCCTGGCGTGGTGGTGGTGTGCTATGAAGTGTGTTCTGCTGGCTGGGAGTAGAGAGTTCAATCTATAAAGGCCAGTTAAAATTGCTGTGAGGGACATGGAAGCCTTAGCAGTAATGTGTTTATATTATCTTCTTAAAATAAGGGCTTGATTTTGTGCATGTTTTTCTGTTCATTAGACAAATTGGACAAAGATCTGGGTTAGTTTCCCTTCTGCCTGGGCTTCTAATATATTTGTAGTGCAGGGGATATTGCAAAATGTTTCTACCAACTCTGTGCTGAAGCATCCAGTTTCAGTCGTGTAGTTGTTGAGTGTGCCAGCACTAAAGCAAATGCTATATGGAAGTGCTTTATGCTTCTGTTTTATGTTCAGAGGAGGAACCAGAAATGCCTGTCTGCAGTCTTATATACTCTCTATATATATCCTCATATATGCAGACTAGAAAACACTTTCATTTGGGAACTTGTGGTTTGATTGTCAGGTAGGAAATTCACACCTGTTTTTTTTCCTTGCAAGTGCACACATCTCCATAATCTGTGCTGATTTTTTTTTTTTTTGCTACTTAGTTGTCTCCTGTGAAGCAGAAGTTGAAAGTGTTTTCAGTCAAGCAGCTATGAAACAAAGTGCAGGCACACCATCTGGTTCTGTAGTAATGTCCTCTGTCATGCCAAGCAAGATTAGACTCTTAAGCTTGAACAGGAGATCTGCAGGTGGTAGGTGTTCTAGTTAAAAGCATTGCCAGTGGTTGAAAGAGTTGAGCACATGTTTGGAAGGATCAGTTGGCAGGACTGTCCTCCACTGGAGATGTGCAAACAAGGTCTGATTGTCTGGTCACGTTGGCAAGCAGATGAAAAGGAAATTCCATGTCAGAGCTTATGGATAACTAGAAAAAACCCCCCAAAACTGTAAATTTTATTCAAGTATTTTTTTATTCTATAACAATTTCACTCTTTATACAGGTGCATAATGGGCCTCTGAGATCAAAGCTCCATGTGCTTTGGTATTGTGCAAACATCCAACAAACAAATTAGTCTAAAGATAAGTGACATAGGATCAGAAGTGACATGAGGTCGTAGGAGGGTGAGGTGACCAACTTGCAGTCACTCAGTGGTCATTGGCAGAATTGATACAGGTACTGTTGCTTTCTGACCCAGTGCCTAAGCAGCTGGCGTCTGTAGTGTATACTATTGCTATGAATCATTCTTTTTCCAGAGAGAATGGTTTGATTTTTCATAATTTCAGAAGCCTTGTGAAATCCTTCTCGGGAAGTAATGTGATATGTTTAAAATTAAACTGTGTTGGCAAACTGGAAACTTAATCTCTCGAGTCATCAGTTGTATAAATAAAGTACTCGTCCTGAAAGTTTTGGTCTGTCTTTATCAAAACTGTTTACAGCTTTGTCATTGATTTCTGTGTCTAGAGATGCCTAGATGGAAGTTACTTCTACTGCCACAAAGTGTGAATTCAGTTGCTCTAAGAACCCAGACTTTCTAATTTAATGCTGGTATTAGTGATTTTGTTGTTAAACGTTCATGTGGTCTGTGAAACAGAATGCAATCTTCAGTGGAATTTATTGTTAACCAGTAAGATTTCCATGCCTGGTACAATGGGGATTGAAATTTGTTCAACTCTGTATGGTGCTGCTAAAAGATCTTGAAGCTTCTGCACTGAAAATCTTTAGTCGGTGGATTTATGGGAGAAGAAAGAAGGTGCTGGTTCTGGAGTCAGAGTGCCATTGAAACAGATGTTCACTGTTGTCTATCACTTTCTAGACTGAACAGCAGTATTGTTAGACCTGATGTTTTTAAATGTAAACACCAAGTCAGTCTGGGTCTCTGCAGGGCAGAACTTTCCCCTTTTGACTCATCAGTCATTAGAGTTAGACTTACCTGGGTGTACTCTAACAGTGAGCTCAAGCTGGAAGGGGTTAAGATCATGCTACACTTTGCCATCATCTGGAGTAAGAACTGAGATCTTAACCCCTTCAAACTGCTTGCAGAACAAGTTTTTTTCCTTTTCTCCGAAGTGAGTAACCGATACAAGAAAGCTGTAATGCACACCTGGCTGTAAGCACTGGGACTAGAGGTAAAAGCTGAGTTTCAGGAAAGCACAGGAAATGGCATATCTGCCTCATCTGAACCTCTCAAAGGTGAAAGGTCATATGGTTGACTGGCTGTTTTAGTATCTTCCTGGGAGAGTTGAACAGGTAAGAGGGGATCATTACTTTTTTTCCACATTGCTCACTGCTCAGCCTGAATTATTTAGTTTATTCTCAGCCATCCAGTTTCAGGCTGTTAATGTTACTGGCCTTTCATTGTGTGGACATTGTGCTCCACTGCTGGTTGAGAGAAGCTTCCAGGATCCTTAGATGACCATAAAAACTAATGACTAGGAAATTAAGCAGCTCTTAATTAACTGGCTTGTAGTTTGATTGTCTAGGTTCATATTTGTCTTTAGGATCATGAGTGGTAACTCCATATCTACCTTATGAATGTGTGGGTAATGATCTTTTATGCTTTATATTTATTTGTTTTGGGGGTTTTTCCCCTCACAGCTGTGTGAGTTATCTGGTAACTTTTGGAGAGGCCAAATTGTAATGTAAGTGTATTTTGTTTGTCTGTTTGTAGATGCTGGCCAAAGCAAGTGTCGATTAGAGAGAGCTCAAGCTCTGGAACAGGCAAAGAAGCCCCAGGAAGCAGTCTTCATCCCAGAATGCAATGAGGATGGATCATTCATGCAGGTAAAATTCCTATTTGCTTCATTCAGCCAGGCTTCAGCTATCTGTGGGAGATTCAGTGTTAAGGCATGAGCCAAGTGATGATAGCAGAGTGGGTGCACACTCTGGCTCAGTTACTCAGGTGAAAATTTGAAAGCTGGGAACTTTAACTAAATGGAAGTTTTGATTCAGTCACAATACTTTTAAGACATACACATATACAATAGCATCCAGCTCCAGTGTAGTACAGAAACAAATGGCATTAATCTTCAGCAGTGCATAGAAAGAAAAGTAGTGGCAGGGGAGGTCAATTTTTCCATGGAGAGGAGCTGTAAAGAGAGCTGTGGCTTACACAGAGCAGGGTGGATGCAGCTGAATCTGCTGTTACCTCTGCTTCATCTATCCCAGGGAAAAAACCAGTCTATTCAGCCTGTTCCTTCTTCAGGGTACTTCTTGTACTGTATGTCCTGTTGTGACTTGGAGGTCTGGCAGAGATGAGATTACTTTGTTTGGGTTTTTGATTCTTCACTGTTCAGTTGCTGAAGTTTGCCAAAGCAGGGTAGAAATGAAGAGTGACACCTGATTCTGTTACCACTAGCATACTGAGTAGTGTCCTAGTGTTGACTGAACTGGCTGTTAAAAATGGCCTATGCAGAGTTTCCTGACACTGTTTCATGCTGTCTGCTCAGTTTTGCACATATCTAAAAAGCCAAAACCCTGCAACCCTGTGACCTCTACTTTGTGGATTTAGGTAAATCACAGAATGATTTTTGCCTAACCTTCTATATTTCTAATACTGCTTTAGATACCTTCTTTCTCTGAGAAATTTTAGGATACACTGGTTGTTTGTAAGGTCTTCTGAAGGTAAAATAAATTCCAAAACAGAATCAATATTGGCTTAAGAAAGATGAGAAAGGCAGAGAACTTTGGATTTGGTTCAAACATTTTGTGATGCCTGGGGGAATAGGAGAGGAAAGATTTTTTTTTGTGATAACCCACCAAAAATTTGATTCCCCTCCTCAGCCTTACCCTCCCATTATCTGGTGTGTGGGAGTGTTTTTGTTTTGTTTTTGTTTTTTGATGATGAAGTGGAAAGCATTGTATTCACCCTGCAAACTTTGCATGCTTCTTTAGTGCAGCATTATATTTCTGTACTGTATGGACCATCATGGGAAGGTTGGGATAAGAGAAGATGGCTGAGTTTCTTGTGGTTTAACTGTACTTTCAATTGTTGGAATTTGATTTTGTGTAGAGCTTCTCAGATTGTGTTGGCACTGAAGGCTAATGATTATAAAACTCTGGGCCAAGCTGGAACAAAGTGTTCCATGTTAAACTTGATAGTTCAAGAAAAAAGGGGTAAGGAAAGCAAACTTTGAAGTGTCTGTAACCTGTCCATTAACCTCCTGGAGAGGAAAGTAGGTAAAATTTTCATCCGTATGAGCTGGACTGATAGTATAGTTGATAAAGCTTTGTTTCAGACAGGTTTATTTTGAAAGGTGGTACCAGTGTCTGGATTGTGGAGAAGTTGCTGGACTTTTCTTTGATACATTCCTTAGTCAGTGTTGGTTGCCAGTTGAGGGGCAGCATGAAACTGCTTACAAAAATTGTGTGGTGTCAGTTGGCAGCCAAGTGATATTTCGCATTCTTCTTCCATTCAGTTCTATCTCTGAACGCTAAAGTGCTTTTGTTTTACCTGGCACAATGAAGGAAGCCTCTGATCTCTTTGTATCTGGAATTAACTGAAATTCATATAATTCCTTGGTTCATAAAAATACCCTGTGTTCCACATACCTCATGAACCAGCTCCATCAGTTATATTGCAGCATTTAAGGTAATTGTCCCTGTATAAGATCTCTGTGAAAAATAATGTCCAAGAAAGCTAGCTAGTTTCAACCTGCATTTGAAACAAATATTTCCTTTTGCTTCTGGTCAAAATGAATTAAATTTTGATTTAAAAAAAGATGTAGTATAAAAAACTAGACTTTTGGTGAACAGTCTAAACAGTTTTGCTTTCAGCAACTCATGAATAGATCTCATCTGGTGGAGGTGTTTTTGATACTGCGTCTCTTGGGCAGAGAATTGATGCTCCTGGGTTCTGCTCTACAGGGAGGCTGTGCTCTTGTGAAGTCCCTGAGGCATTTGCTGAAGTCAGCTCTGGACTATTGTTAGTTTATTCTGGTTTAATACACAGAGTGTTGCTCCATCTAGACTCTAAAATCTCAGTTGGGAAGTCTACAACAGAAGTGCATCTCTCAATGAAGTTTCTAGGAACAATACCCACTGCGCTCTTCAACATGGTACCCCACCCCAACAAGAGTCTAAGCAGATGCATGTCTTTCAGGCTTTCAGGGGATATATATATCTATAGATATCTATAAAGTTGGCTAGGGAGACTTTTTAACCAACTTCCTGCTTTCTGTGTAACTGTTATTGAAAGGGAGTTTTATGTAGAAGAAAAATTCTGATCAGAGAGGAAACAAAGATGCATGCATATATTTAGAATATCACAATTTTTTTTCTGCTGAATTGTTGCAGCACTCTTTCAAGATGTAGATGTCTTGCTTTCAGGTCATCTTGCTGAGCCTACTGCACACAGTAGTTGTTCAGGCCCACATCATCGTTCTTGCAATCAGACTTCAAAAAGTCTGATTTTTAATTTAAATAATTAATTAATTTTTGGAAATTCTTGAAATTTTTGTAGGATGGAAAACCAAGAGCAGTACAGATGTGGGAGAATTTGGTAGTAGTAATTTGGTAGTAGTTCAGAGAACCTGCTTGGTCTTAACTAGATTGAACTGTTGCTTTTGTAGTTCATCATAATTATCTTGATTAGGAGCTAAATTGCAATCACTCTGGGTAAACACTGAAAGTGGGGCTGCTCCTCTGCAAGCAGCTCGAGTTTTCCCTTTCCAGCTCCTGGAGCTGTAGCCAGTTCAGCGCTGGATTTGAGGCTGGGTCCACTGCAGATGGTTTGGGGTGCAGGGTGGTGATGAGGGCACCGCTCCGTGAGCGGGAGCGTGCACCACACGGGCAGTGACTGCAGGAGGAGAACCACGCTCACCTCAACTGCCTCCTGCTTCCCTGCAGGGGTGGATGTGCCAGTTAGATGTGGCAGCAAGGGGGAAGGAGAGAAGGGCCTGAAGGCAAAGGCCTTAGTTTGGCTTGTATCTAAACCCTTTTGTAGAGAGACGTGATGCATGTCTTAAAACACTTGTGTGATCTGTCTGGTTTTCACGGCCTGTGAAATTCAGACTGAAAGCAGTGTTGCCACTGATTCTGCTGCTCAGCTGCTCAGTTTTCCAGTTTTCCTATGCATGACTAGGTGTAATGGGGTTTGTGTCCTGCATCAAGAGGGGCTGGCGCTTGTCAATTCATGGGTTGTCATAACTGTTTCTATGCAATGTGTGCTGCTTCCCTTATTGCTGAGTACGTATATTGCAAAGAACTTATCAAATCCCCTTACAGTGCCACATCTAAAAATGTGACATGGATTTGCAACATGAAGAAGTGGTGCCACTGCAGGCATGATGGGATGACTGTAAATGGGGAAGCAGACCTGATTAATTCCGCTGGAATTTCTATGTCTTTATATTTCAGTCTGTGTGAGGAATATTACTTTCTATAACAAAATCTCTCTACACTTAGGCCACAGTAATATAAGCAGGCAGATAAAATTTGAGTTATTCACAACATAAGAATGTTTGTCAGATACAAATAATTTGATTAATTGAAGAAAACTGAGGTCACATACTGTTGTGCAGAATTGTATATGACTAAAATCACTTTCTGTTCCCAGGACTTTTGCCTTTTTGCTGTTACGTTTTGTTTTCCATAAATGCCATTCCTTTTCCATGCTGCACTTAACCTGCTGTGATCTGTTCTTCATAAACAACAGGCACTAGTGGGTAATCTGCACACTTTCTTTTGCTGCCTAGTGCCATTGGGCTTGTTGCCATGGGCTAAGGGAGACTTGCATTCTTCATAGTTTTCCCCCAAGCAGTTTTTCAGAAAAGGTTGCTGAGATTTTAAATGGGATCTGTTTCAGACAGATTAATATGAACATGAATAATGTTAATCCTGCCTTGGGGGTGTAGTTTTGTGGGACTTTGTGGTATGTCTTGCTATTTGCTGCCACCTTCCACTGTCTAGTTGTGGTTTCTTTTCCTCACAAGCCTGCTTACAAATGTCTGAGGGCAAATCTCCTTGGAGAGTTTCTTTCGGTTTAGGGTTCTTAAAGTCTGGCTGCTGGTGCAGTTATGTTGCAGCAAGAGATTTCTCTTAAAGTGAGTGCATCAGTCAACCCTGTGGTCTTATGGCAGGATCAGTGAGGGGCTGGCTATCAGAGCAGTTCTGCATTATCAGATAGCTTCCAGAGCATTCCCACATCTTGTCATATAAATCTGCTTGGAAAGAGTGATCTATATTATGGTCCATACCAGTAGTTTCACTCCAAGCTATGCTAATGCACATATAAATTCTGTTTTCTCCCAAGTTCCATAAGCAGCCCTTTCTAAATATATGGGGAACCCTTTTAGTCTTCAGTGTGGCTCCATGATCCATGTCTTCTCCTCTGTATTGGCTAGTGTAACATGATGCTTGGCAGAACTGCAAACTCACTTCTTAATGCAGCAAGGTACTGTGTAGACATGTCCTTTATTCCCTGGATACTGTCTATTATTCCATTATTTGGTGCTCAGATTCCAGCAATACTAAGCTCTCAATGAATTTACCTCTCCTTTCAGAAGAACACAGTCTCTCTTGCTAGATTAAAAAAAACTCTTTAATAAAGTATCTGGTTTTTAAATGGTAGGTAATTCTGGCTTTTTTTATTAAAAGACATCCCTTCTATAAAAGATGGCAGCTGTAGCTTTCTGTGAGTACTGTTCTGCAGGTTAGCTGCTTAAACACTTGCTTTCTTCCTGTGCCTTTGTGTTTCTCATTTGTATGTTATGCTAAAGATAAACCATGAGTGGGAAAGGAGGTAAGAACTTTGGTTATTTATGGTGTTTCTTCAAAGAAGTACCAGTTGAGATGGCAAAGGAACAGGTTCTTAAAGCAGGAGTGGGCATACTTAAAGAAAGTGACAGTGTAAAGTCTTTCTTAGCTTCAAAGCATCATATTCTGTGTCAGAAGCAGAAAGCCTCTCCTGGGGAGACCCTTTTGCTGAACTAAAAAAAATATATGTGTCAGTGTGTGATGGGAATGCCCTTGATCGTGACTAAGATTCTTTTGCTTCAGATCATTTCTTTTCCTGGTTATATGAATAGTGAAATTCCTGTGGAGCAAGCATTTCTTGTGTGGTGCATAGACTTGAGGGATTTATGTGCTGCATAAAGCCCTAGTGGGAATATTTGCACACCACCATTTGTGAAGAATTAAATATGAGTGGAGAACAGAGAAAGTGACAAAAACTCTTTAAGGGGCTGCAGTCCCAAAGAGGCTTAAACACAAGACGCAGTCTGATTGATAGCTCCCCTAAAATTGCCTGTAAAGGTAAGGTAGGCTTGTGACAATAATCACCTGACTCTTAATGTAGCAAAAAGTATGACAGGATGCAGGGTCTCAGCATCACAGCAAGACAAGTGAACTAGAACAGAGGCATCACCATGTGGAGTTAAGATAAGTAGCCACCAGGCCAGTGTGCTGATTGTGTACCACTAGCTTGGGTTCAGAGGACTTTCTAGCTGAGCCTCAATGGTGTGAACAAAGCAAAGACTTGATTAAGAATTGCTGTGTCATACTGGCTTCTGCACCCTGGGTCAGACTAGATGACCTGCTGTCTTGGAGCTATTTATTTAGCTCTTTTTACAGTGTTTACAAGGAGCACCTGGATGCAACCAGGAGCTGGAGCCTTGCCTGGTGCTGTGAATGCAGTCAGTAGCTCTGCCCTTAGCCTCAGCAGTGCCATTCAAAGACTGGATGTGTTTTTTCTTTTCTCATAGAAGTATAGCTTTCAATACAGAATGAATGTTCTTCCCTTCTTGTGTCTGCCCTCTGTTGTGGAAGGAGCCAGGAAATGTTTGTTTGATCTATGATGGGATAGGAATGTGTTGCTAAACTTGTCATCTGAACAGCAGTGAGAGGCTAGTCTGAGTGTTGCTGTTCCTGTGGTCAGCCCAATGCTTGTCCAGGGTGCTTTCAAGCCTCTTACAGCAAGCTACCTCTTTCTGCAACTCCATGGAAACTGGTTTCAGCCATCACAGAACTGCTGCTTTGCCTCTGTTGTCTCTATCATATGTGTATACAATTTCTCTCTCTCCCAGTTTCTATTTGAGCAACATTCCCTTGATCGTCATTTGTCAAATAGTTATAAAGGGGTGCTGCTTGCTTGTTTAGAAGCTTTACTTGGGAATCTGGTTCTGGCATTGCCAGTGAGATACTGAAGAAACCCAAAGAATGGCTTCTTTTTCTCCTGAGGAACTTAAGAGGCAGAGT
Organism: Sitta carolinensis; assembly: GCA_032173965.1. Lineage (NCBI taxonomy): Eukaryota > Metazoa > Chordata > Aves > Passeriformes > Sittidae > Sitta > Sitta carolinensis. The sequence goes on along the minus strand of JAVUNC010000006.1, from coordinate 10,955,354 downwards.
CATCTCCCAGTGACTACTTTTTTTAATGCTTACATATTGTAAGGAATTTTATGAGAGCAGGTATTTAATCATATGGCCAGTATATATTGGCTGCTGTTTGATTTCACACATTGTAATGACAGGGTGGAATAGAGAAGCACACCTTTCATTTGGGGAGTGGTGATATGAAGCAATTTTTCTTGGGTTTGTCCCTCATACTTTTCATCCTCCAGTTGAGACACAGGTAAGATATCCAATCTCCCATTAAAAATAGGAACAGTGTCCTTCTGCATGATCAGGGAATTGGCTGCTTGCAGTGCTTTAAAATGCAATTGGATTTTTAAAAAAATGTAGATGTTAATGGGGAATCTCTTGAAGACCTCAAATGATTTATAGGTTTTATTTGTCAGATTTTCTATTATGTAACTTACAATGTTCAGGTGTTGGATGGGTATATGTTAATCCAAGATACCAAATTCTGTCTTGTGCCTTTCCAGCAGTAGCAGGTGTTCTATAGGTACAGCTGGGTTAACAACCAAGTCTGATAAGTATATAAAATTGTATTTTAGTATATGATTGTATTTCGTCTGCATCAATGCTTAGCTTTAGAAGAATGAGAGCCAAAAAAGTCAAACACACTTTTTACAACATGTATATTGATGGAGTCAAAATTAACTCAGTAACTGAAAATTAGATCTGTCCAGTAAACATCTGTCATGTTTGCATACTTACTCTCCTGATGATAAGTGTTTAAAAATCTCACTACTTTGGGAGTAGGATGAGAATGAGGTTGAATTTTGGGTTGACAATTGAAATTTTATTTAGAAATAAAAGCTCAAATGTAAGATAAATGGAAAATCTTAAAGTAAGCCCCCACATTTTGGATATTCATTACCATAGGTGCTCTGAAGTAGTCAACATTTGTGTTTGTTTACACAGAGTGCTTATAAAGGGTACTGGATCAGCTATTGCCTTTATACTTTTTTCAGTGTCACACCTGTCCTATGTAAGTGATGAAGAGTGTACCTTCCCTCCCAGCCTGTAAGCTGCAAACTCTAGGCTGTAGGTTACTGTTGTCATGACCCTAAATTGTACTGAGACCTGTCAGGTATCGTGGTGAAAGGCAGTGTGTCTCAATGTGAAGACATTCAGGAAAAACAACTGCACTGATTCTTGAGATTGCTGAAGTGCCCATTCTTCATGGGTAGCTGTCTGGCCTTTAGGATAATGTCTGAGATTTAATTGCAGTTATCTGTAGAAGGGAAGTCCTTTGGTTCTGCAGTAAAACATATGGTTGGGGTTGTTGTGAAAGTGCTGAGTGCTGTCAGTCTCAGATTTTTTTTTCTTCCTTTTTTTTTAATATGGTGGAAGAAAAGGTCATGGGATACCAGTCCAAGGAAGACTAGAATTTCTTAGCCTAGTTATTTACAAAATTACTTCACTTTTTATGAATGTGATGTGCTTGGCTTGCATAAATGAATGTATGTAATTCGTAGTTCTCTGCTGAGGTGAGTTACTTAACATAGTCTTAGTTAATGAATCTATCCTGAATTTGTGTCAATACATCTTCTTTGGACTCCTCTGGCATGTGCTTTTTTATTTTTCTGAAGGCTTGGCTAAGGGACTATGAAGTGACTAATACCCGAGTTTTTTAAATGCTGGGTACACTGGATTTTTTTAATATAACGTAACAGAATGGTCTTGCCCTACAAATCAAGGCCCTATCCTGGCATTTAGCTCTATCCCTTGGTAGGATTTTTACAATTAATGCTCAGATGTAAAGACAACTTCTTGTACTGTTGGGAATGCAGTCTTGTGTGTGGGATTAGCAAAGATAAACTCTAAACACAAACCTGAGCAATTCCATCACATTTGTTTTGAGTGTTCAGTTGATTACATTGAGCAATAACAAATATTTTTTAACTTGATTATTGCTTATTATAGTATGTAGAAGTAGTATAATAGTATATTTTATCATAATACATTTGAGTAATTTGCAATCAATATTGTGATATACTGAGAAATGAAAAAAGAAACTGCAAATAGCAGTGACAGTGTCTGCAGTAACATGGGTACATGAGATTACTGTTGATTTTGGCTACTAAAAGTAAATGCTCGAGGCAAAATGATTGATTTGCACTTTAGTAAAACCCAAGATAAACAAGTAAAACCCAAGATAAACACGACGTACCGTGTTATAATTGCTCTTAGATCATGTTTTATGTGATATTCAAAGCCTTTTAAAAAAACCTGTCATTAAGTCTCTGAACAAACTTTGCTACCTTAGGGCATTGAAGCCAGCTGTCAGTGAGGGGGACTGACTGGTTTTGCTCTGAAGGGTCCCTAATGAGGGGAGGACCAGCACAAACACCCCATCACTCTTCTCTTCTGTGTGAAGAGGACTGGAATTGGAAATTGGTTTCAATGAACTTGTTTGGAAAAAGAGAGAATGAATAGAATTCATTTTACAAGTAAAATAAAAAGGCAGTTTCTGAAATGGTCCCGTTCCATGGCTTTTTTGGAGAAATTTATTGAAGGAGCCACCTCTAGTTTATAGTAACAGGACTCACTTCTATACCACTTTACGGTACTGATGTGTACATCATTTAACTACAGCTGAAAGTGTGCATTAGAAAGAATTTTGGGACCTGTTAGTATTTACACAGATGCCTGTACAATGATAGTTTACTTTTATTTCAAAGATGTCAGAGGTATCTTGAATTTCATCCAATTACTGGCTACTCTGAAAGCTGAGGCCAAGGCTGTCATTAGATTTGTTAGGCTGAATGAAAGTTTAGTGCTGCTGAGTTAGCATTTCCATAGATGTTACTAAGATCAGTCTGCTAGATCAGGACTTAACCTATTCTTACTTAAGAGGTTCTGTATCTGAATTAGTAATTCTGGTGTATTTTGGTGGTGAAGGAAGGAACTGGGTAACTCTAGATGTTCAGTTCAGAAGTAGAGCTTTAAAATCAATGAATTTTATACTGTGTGTACCTTTTGACTCACTAGAAACTTCATCAAATGTTATGTCCATGTCAGTATATGAGGAGCAAGCATGTTGGATCTTGCTCCTGCTGTATAGTTTGACATAGTAACAGAGTAGAGCTTAAATCTATCTGAGAAGGTTTGTTAGCAGGTCACTATTGCTTTTTTCCAGCCATGTTACTAAACAAAATGCTTTTGAAATGCCTACAGATGCTGCTCTCAGGCAGTGGCTATGGAATTTGGGATAGGGTGGCCTTTCCCTAACCCAGCTGGGATGCAGCAAGACAAGTTTTTAGTAGTAAACAGTAAGTGGGATGTAGCAGAGGATGGAATGAGCTGAGGCACAACTGCTGCATCCCCCAACTGAAGTGTTCTCAGATGATTACTTGCAACTCCTTTTGCCTCCTGAATTTCAGCTACAGGAGTTGGAGTAGGAGAAATCACATTTCTTGGGGTGGGGGGGAGGTGAAGGAAGAAAAGATAATGATATCAACAGTAGTGTTCTGTTAGACCTCCTTGCTCTGAAGCATGTGTTTGTGCTACCTCTGGGTTGGGACTTCCAGTAAGATGCTGAATGATAATAAAGTGGTTGGTGATAGTGAGATATGAAATGCCTGCTCTTTGTTTTATTAAACAGGTGCAGTGCCATACCTACACTGGATACTGCTGGTGTGTGACACCTGATGGCAAGCCTATTAGCGGCTCTTCTGTACAGAACAAAACTCCTGTATGTTCAGGTACTGTGGGAGTGGCTTCAACAAATACTAACTTGATAACCAGAGGGTTGGAGTGACTGCATCCTTTTGAGAGAGCCTAAGCCTTTCAGGTGACTTGGCCAGTTTACCCCACTTACCAGTGCTCTTTGGACTCTGGCATGTCCACCCTGCAGTTAGGGTACAGACACTTCTGCAAGGCTCAGTAAGAAAAGCCACTAAGGTGACAACCTGTGGCAGCCAGGGCAAGTCAATGTTGCTGTGTACACCAACACCAAAGATTTGCTGAACTGATGGGTTAACTTTTTCCATGATCTGTATTTTAAAGAAGTGGTTCTTGGGCTGTGTTTTGCGGGACATGGAGTAATATTTTGTACAGAGTGATTTCAATTAATTCATGAAGGTAGTTCTGTGCAAAACTGTCAGTTTCTGGGTCCTGCTGTTCTAATGAATTTGGGTGTTTTGGCCATGTTGCTTAGTTTAGGATCTCTGTGTTTGTGTCATGGGGTGGGCAGCACTGGGCTTACACCACAGCTCACAAGAGGGAGGTCCAGACCCAGGCTGTTACTCATGTTTTTTAAGTGATGTGTTTCTGGGCACTCAGCCTGACATTACTTTGTCGCCCAGCAGTTTATTGAGACCAAATCCACAAGTTTCTTTAGAACAGAGTAATGCTGTTTTTCTTTCTTCTCTGCACCATTCATTATGGCAGTCCATGGTTCAAGTGGAATGAGATTGGGCTCTAGATTTTCATGTGGCCCTGATCAATAGCTTTGTGAGTTGTGGCGAACAGTGCTGCTGTGACAACACCACAGTAAACACAGGCAGGGTTGGGAAGCTGTTCTTTGGGGAGAATTGAAGGGCAACACTAGAATTGTGCTGCCCTTCTCACTTACCTCTCTACCCAAAAAAAATTAAAGAAGGAGGAAAAGGCAATAAGCATAGGAGTGTGCTTCTAGCACGTTCAGTGATGCCGCATAAGCGCTGCTGCTGTGTCTGGCTTCATGCTCTGCAATCTGCACCTCAGGGTCTTTTAGTATTGCTCTTCTCACGCACCTTGCAGCATCTGCCCTTTAGGTGAGAGCATGACAGCAGTCAAACCTTTGAGCTTTTGAATTTTTCTCCCCTTATCCAAGTGTCCTCTTGGCTGTAGGGTGTTCTGTGGTAATAATCAAACATAAGTGACTGATGGGTTTGAGTTGAGTGGGAGAGCTGTCTGAGAACCAGTGAGCCAATGTACCTGGAGGATGCATTCACAGGTATGCAGAAAGAAAAGAAAAATAATATCCTATTTTAGTGTAAGGTGTAATCCTACAGTAATTTGGCTTAAACCTTTAGAATAGGTGTAGGGCATGTTTTAGACTTTTACTGATCTGTTCAGTTAGTCTTAGTGCTCTTTATAAAATCATGTTGCAGAAAAGTAAAAAGTCATGTTGTACTGTAGGACACAGATGTTAGACATATGATGACTAATACTGAGTTTGTGCTTAATGCTTGTCATTCAGCAGTAGATCTGTGATGAACTGATCTGCAAGTGAAAGTGTCCAGACAAAGTTTACCTTCAGAGTTCGTCTTGATCAGATTTTTGGGCCTGCCAGAGCTGCCTTCTTTAAAGATGACTTTTGATCCATGTTTCCTGAATGTTCAGTAATCACTGGAACTGTTTAGTAATGGTGCATGGAAGAATGTTTCCTGTGAATAAAGCTATTAAAAAAACACAAACAAACAACAAAAAAAAGCTTTTCATAGATTTTTGTACTCTTTGGTAATGGATTTATTTGAACTGCTTTTATTACCTGTTCAAGTTTTAGTAAAAAACTGAAGAACTAAAGCAGAGTGCAGAAACAAGTGTAGACTCATACATACTATGTGAAGATCTAAGTTATAGTAAACAACCCAAGATGTGTTCTATTCAAGTACATGCTGGATCTTATTCAGTGTCCCATTTCAAACAGCTGGGGATGTTCAGGGGTTGGTTGAAATTCATTTTCTGCAAATTGTCCCACTTAATCCCTTTCCTCTAGAATACTGTGCTTGCATTCCCTGCACACTCTCCCCATCTGCTTTTGATTTGTTCTTCCTGACATTTGCAAATGAAAGAAGTGACTTTTATTGATCTTTCCTTCTTGACCTTGGATTTATTCCAGGTTTCTTACTAGCATGATGCTCCATTGAGGTCTTTCAAATCACTAGATCCTGCTACTAAAGATTTGTTTACCCTTAACCCAATTTAATGTCTTAATGCATAAAACTTCCTTATACTTTTCACATTGGTTGAAGCCACAGGCTCTCTGAGTCTTAAATGGAGCTGTTGACAAGTAAAGTAGATGCTTTATGGGTTGAGATATTGACTGTATTAATGTGACATCATATGCTGTGTGTGATCTTGCAGCATCTAAATGGTTGTCTTTTTTTCTTCTTTTTTTTTCTCCCCTTTAGGTTCTGTAACTGATAAACCATCAAGCCAGGGTAATTCGGGAAGGAAAGGTGAGTGGAGTCCTGTGCTTCACCAACTTGTTTTGTAATAGCAGCTGCCCAGCCAAGTCCCTTAAGATAGCTGAGGACATGGGTTCCTAACTAGCTCCAGGGTGCAGGGGTGGATGTGCCACTACAGCTCCTCTTCAGGAGGGGGAATAGGAAACTGTTCTGCTCCCTGCAGAGTAGAAAAGGGTGTGCTCTGCTTTGTGCTTCTCAGCTGAGTTAAAGTACAAAAGAGCTGAGCTTCCCAAAGGAGTGGCTGGTCCAGAATCACCTCTGCTTGTTCACCTTGAAGTAACATACTGAGCATTTCTCAGTTAAACCCCAGTTAAACCCCAAGAGATTAGGAAGGCTGTCAGTTTGATTTGCATTCCAGGAAACAGGAGTGCCAGTGTCATGGTTGTGGCTTTGTATGCATTGAAAGGTGGGGTTTTTTTAACAGTGCATGGAACCCTCTGGCCAGCTGGAGCAGTGCTGGATTAAACCTTAGCAGTGCTTGGAAGCCTCACAGGCACTGATTCTTCTCCTTTACACTCCTGTCTTCAGTCGTTGCCTTTCCTGAGCAAGGCTTTGGGTTGGGTCATTTTTTCTGCTGTGAGTGTTCATAGCTCTTCCCTCTAGTTTGCATTCACTGAAATGGTTTTGGGAGGGTTATGCACTGAAGTATACATTGAGGAGCAGTCAAATATATCTTCAGGCCTTTTCCACACCCTAATTTTCAGCCTTTTTCCTCCTCTAGCCCCAAGTCAACTTTTGAGTTTGTCTCCGTACTCCAGGAAAACTGTGCTGAATGAATCCTCACTTCAGCTGGTGAGGATGCATGCTCTTTCCTGGGAGAAGTTCCTGTTTTGATAACTGAAGCAGGATTTTTAGTGCTAACTCTCTCAGTTATTCCTAACACTTCAAAACCAAGGAAAACACTGACTTTGATACCAATACTTTAATTTGAGGGACATTTTCCATGCTGGGAATGTCAATCAGGTCCTGAAAGCACTTAATAGGGATTCAATTGCTCTGTTCAGAGTAGACATGTATTTTGAGCACATCTGCTCTCCAGCCTATTGCTTGAATATAATAGCTTAAGAAAAGGTAAGGAGAAGAAATATGTAAAGAAAACTGCTTAGCTGAGTCTGAATGCTGAAGCCTGTTTCTTATTTTAGGTAAGGATATGTCTCTTTAAACCTGTAATTATGCATTAATGTGTAATTGGCACCTGAACACATGGTTATAATTCTGTTAATGCAATCATTGCCAGTCTAGCCTGAAGTACAAGCAAAACAAATAGCTCTTGAAATCTGCATTATTTTTGAGTTATTTGTAGGCTCTTTACCTGGGTAGTCCTGGTCTGTTGTTCAAGAATTGAAAGCAGCTGACATTGGATTTCATGAGAAACAGGAGCAAAAGGGGAAAACATCTGAACTTGTTTTTTCTTCTTCATTTCCTTTATTAACTCAGAGGTTGCAACATGCAAAAAAGACGACTGTAAATGGTATGAATTAATTTAAAATTTGTAATATAAATTGATTCTCCTTGGTGCTGCCCATGGCATTGTGTTTCAAGGACAGTATATTTGGTCATGTGGCTGCAGAAAGGTTCTGTGCAGTAGCTGTCAAAGGGGAAACATTTCCCTGTGGGCCAGCATGCTTCAAGCAGTCATGCCAACTTTGTCTCCTGCAGTTCTGAATCTGTTCGTATCTGCTAGAAACCCACACATAAGCAAGTCTGGCCCTATTCCATCAAGTCAGAAAAATACTTCTGAGCAGCTATTTAATGGTCTTTTAAAATCAAGAGGGCTTTTAGAGGCTGTAATAATTTGGTTTAAAATTTGATGGACGTGGCATTACTTTTTCATCTAGTGGTGAAAATGACTAGTCTAAAAATGAATTTGTCCTTATCAGTGTTTTTTCTTGCCTTAAGTTACCTTGATTCAAAATTCCAGTATCAGGTCCTGTTGGAAGGAAGCTGGAATCAGCCTGGCTTTCTTAAAGCAAGGTGGTTGCTGCAGGTCTGGCTCCTCTGAAGACTGCTGTCAAGCCAGCATGCACATAACCATCTATTCTAGCTGAGTGTTCAGACACTCATTGCAAAGACTGCCCTTTGCAAGGTGACAAAAAGGGCAGGATGAGGGGAGGTCTAGCAGGAACTGAGTCAGTGATGACTTTTCTGTTGTAGAGGCACAGCCTGGAAATTTCTGATATCTGTTTAGGCAGCTGCCACCTGATTTGGGAGCTTTGGGAATTTTCCCATTGCACAGCAGACTCCTCCCTCTCTCCATCCCAGAGCGAGGGTCTTATAGTCAAAGAGCATATCTGGCACAGAATAAAGACTCTGAGAAAGACAAAGAATAGCTAAGACTCTCAAAAGTGATTTGTTTTTTTCTCATTCATATAGGAATGTAAAATATGAGCTAATAAAGCTCGTGCCTTTCAAGTCTTCAGGGCAAAAGGGTGGAGGCTGCTCTGCCTTAGAAACAGTGTGGATGGGTAGGCGTACACTGCTGGGTAATAAACAAAGACTTTACTAGCATATTAACTCTCCTTAGAAGAGGCAAATTAATGTTGGAAGGAGAAGGCGGCTGGTTATTGGTAATAACTCTTTCTCCAGATCTTTTGCCCTCTTTTCCTTCCTGTGTAGCTCTAATTTCTGGGGCTCAGTAGGTATGTTGGAGTATCAGAAGATGTGAGGTAACGTATGGGTCCACTCACAGGCTGTCTCACTACTGATGAGAAGAAAACAAAATGGCTTTATGATCATGTGGCTTGGTATGTAGATCCAGAAGTGGTTCTGTGTGTTGGGGGTCAGCAAGGCTCTACAGCCTTGTCTGTTCTCTTGGGGACCAAATTTACCCCAAAGCTCCACAAGAAGGTTTTGCCATCGAGATGAGCCCTTGGGAAAAGCTGCCTCCACTCCTGGGTGAACAGCAAACACCAAAAAAATGAGAAGCTGAATGTTTGATGTGTTGTAGAGAGATAGGTTTGTAGTTTTGAAAATGCCTCATATATTTCTATGGGGCCAAGATGGAGATTTTAGGGATTCGGTCCTCCCTTCTCCCTTTTCTCCTTCTTTTCCTTTTTCTGTGACCTCAGTTCCTATCATGTAGCCATTGGTAGAGGGAATTTAGTTTGGAAAAGGCTTGTTAATAATAGTGATGGTTATTGGATTTAAAGACAAAATAATGTACGTAAAACTTTTCTATTTGATGATAAACCTTATATAAACTCTCTGTACTGTACATTTTGTGGCCATTTTTGGCACCTGGGACCAGTGGTAACACTGTGTTCCTGACCCTTTGATAACTCTAGAATAAACACCATAAAGCAGCCTTGAAGCAGTTTGTTGCTCTTCCCTGAGATGAGAGATTGAGAAGAAGAGCCATCTGGGCACAAACCACCCTCGTGGAACCCCAGCCGGGTCACCACACTGTGGAGCTTTTTGCAGAGACCAAGCAAGTATGCTGGCAAGAGCTACTTCTTGTTTTTAAATTCCTTGCTCTGGTTATCCATATTTACATTGCTGCTATTGCTGTATGATGCAATGCCAGTTAGTCATACAATTTGTCCCATAAGGTAATTTAAATCAAATTAAATTGTCACCAAACTTAAAACTTTAAAATAGGCCATATTGATTTGTTCTGTGTCTGAGAAGCGTTCAGTTGCTGGAAGGCAGAGCAGACCTGGGCCTGAGGAGATGGAGGCATGTTTGCATGAGATGAAATGGAAACCCAGGCCCTCCAGGGCATGCTTGCTTTGTGACTTTGCAGCTCAGACGTTTATCACTGTTCTTTTTATGCTGGATTTGTCCCACAAGTGAAGAACAAGTTGCCAAGGAATGTAATTACTCTTCTGTGAGATTAGGATATCCAGAACCTGCAGATTTGTTGCTCTTTGTACAGTCCTTTCTCATAATGAGCTTCTTGCATTAATTTACTCCAGTTGCTGCTTAGTTTGAAGGTCCTGAGACACTTGGAAAATGCATGCTGTCCTCTAGAGGTCTGGATCTCCCCAGTCTCTCTCACTAGGACGTTGTTAATGTTTTAAGAAGCAGTGAAAGGCATCCTTGGAGCCAACGTTACTGGATTTCTTCCCTGCCTAAAGAATGCAGAACATTCCTTTCCAGCCAAAGGGAAATTGTGCCATAGTTTGAGACAAAAGAAGTAAACATGAAACAAAACAAAGTTTTATTTTCTTTATCTGGGAAGTGTTGGGGCTTTAGCTTAGATTTAGCATGTTGCAAGCAGGAGTGTACTGTCTTTTACAGTCTCCAAGAAGGTTTTAAAAGGAATCTGGTTAGGAATCAGAGGGTTGTAAAAAACAGCCATGTATCTGCTTATCTCTGTAAAGTCACTTGGTCTTCCTTCTTAAAACTGGAAACAGAGTGAATTAAAAGTGAGTGAAGAGGAAATATATTAAAGTGGGGGTACTGGTTCATACTGTTCATTTACTGTTCTGGACACTGTGTGATACCATTTTTAAACCCACTGAATGGAGGAAGTGGAAAAGGATGGTTGGTTCAGTAATCAGGGATTTAAAGATGTGATGCAACTGCAGGGTAAATTTGGGCTGGAGTACAGTGTCAGTCATGAAGAGTCTTGAGTGGTATGAACTCCCTTTTTTCTTTTATAAAGTCCTTAGCAGTGCAGAAAGTTCCAGGCCTGTTTTGACTTGTCTTGTTTCCCTATTGCAAAAGCTGACAATAGCATCTGCAATTCCCTAACAGTCGTTGGTGAAATGTAAGCACTGATGGCCTTGCAGAGCAAAGCCCAGGTTGAGCTTGATGTACACTTACATGTAGACATGAGTCTTATGTGGAGCTGCAAAAAGCTTTCCTCAGTGAGTTTTGCAGCTTACAAGAAAATGCTGAAGCAGTTCGAGAAACCTAAGATGAGCAATTTGAAATTCCTGCCAATTAAACGTGTAGAATTGGGTTCCTTTTTGTGGGTTTAACTGTCAGAAATTAGTTTAAAGGCAGGCTTTGTTGGCAGGAAAATTCTGGGCTGCAATTGTGGGCAAGTTGGCCCATTCTGTGGCTTTTTTCGTGCCGTTTTCCAAGAGTCTTACCTCTAGAAAATGCTAATGGCTCAGTTATGCAGCCAACAGACTGAGCAATTTGAATCAGTAATGAGCCTTTAGTGTGAGTCAGTAATTAGGCTGAGCAGTAAAGGGCGAACACTCTCCTCAGGCAAACCCAAGTGAAGGAGGCTTGTGCTGATGAAAATAAATGGAGCCACTGGTACCTGGGCACCTGGAAGCTCTGTCTGCTGGTGGTAAGAGGTCAGGTGCAGCTGGCCCTAATTCACCTGCCCTCAGCTCGCAGGGAGAGGAGCACATGGCCTCCACAGGGGCTGGAATGTCTCACAGAAGACGGAAAATACTGTGACAAAACCCATCGAGTCGAAATGTGACTAAAACATCGGAGTGGGACTTTGGTCTTCACCTTCTCCAGCTCTTTCTGGATTCAAGCAGGTACTGGTCAAATTTGAAACACAACTGTGCTGTTACACAAATCGGGCTTCAAGCACATCTCCAACCTCATATACACTGAGAAAATGCTTTGATGTCTTCAGCAGTTTGTGGAGAATACAGAAAAGAAAGAGAAATATTGTGAGGCCTTCATCAGTAAGATGAAGTAAATACAAGTTTACCGAGGCAGTATAAAGTCAAGTGATGATTCTAGTTGGTGAACACCATTTTATGTTTCGTTTTTTGCAGAACATTAACAGGTAGCAAGTCTGCAGTGCTACCCAAACAATTCATCTGGATCCCTTATTTTAAGCATATATATTTAAATAAAAAATATATGCTAATTTAGAAATCCAGATGAAGGAGAATTTTTCATGCAAGTGTCATTTTCTGAACTGTTTTACTTCATCGTGTAATATTCCTAGAACAGGACTGATGTGCTTATTAGGTCTTTTATAGGTAATATATACATGCCTGCAGTAAATGTGCACAAACAATTTGATGTTTGTGGGTAGAGCTGGGCTACGTTTAGTGTAGCTACGTGGAAAGTCAGACTGTACTATGCATGTTAATAAATCTGCTTCCTGAAAGCAACTGATCTGCTGTGTGTGTGCTACAAGAGCGCTGTAAGTCCTTTGGATGTGCAAAAGCTTGATTTGTTCTACCACACACCGATGGTGACAGCTTCTCTCTCTACCCTGTTAAAATTTGATGGAGCTAGGAAACAATCTATGGGAGAAACATGAATATGTGCTGCTTTTCTTGAAACTAGGATAAAACTCAGCTGACTGAGAAGTTATGGGGAGAGGTTAGTGTAATAAAAACTGTCCTGCAATAGCTCAAGTGGACTGTGAGCAAAATTTCTGTAGATGGAATTTGTAGCACATAAGATTTTGGTTAGTTCATATTTATATTTCTAAATAAACTTAGCAGTGGAATTGAAGTTTCCTTCCCTATTATAAGAATTGTTCTGTAAAAAATACTGTTAACTTAATCAGTGGGTTTGCCAGCTTGTAAATAGTCAGAATTCTCTCTGGTTCCTGTTGCTATCTCTATACTGTTTATCATCTACAAAATTATTTATTAAGTTCCAGTTAAATGTAACTGTAGAAAGCAAGTTTCACAGGTATGGTAGACTGTAGTTTGCCAACTTGACAGATTTTATTAGATAGCAAAAACCTAGCTTTTAAATGGGAATTGTGATCACTTTTTTGAGAACAGGGGAATGTAATTTTACAATACTGTGTATATTGGATCACTTTTTCAGAGCAGAGCAATGTTCTACAAAGCACTTAAATGAGTCACATGAAACAAACAGATTTTTTAAATATTAAAATCTAGAAGTAAAACCTCAAATTTGTTGCATAAACAGTAGAACTAAAAACAATCCTTTTGGTTCCCCACATCACTGCCTTGTCTGAAATTGTTTAGTTTTCATCAAGACTTTTTTGTGGGCCTCAGAACATATGTATCAAATTTGAGACTGAAGAAAGTTTCATTGGCAAGTATAAAAAGAAGGCAAATTCTGTTTTAAAGCGTATTTTGTTTGATACAATGCAAGAATTCTGCTTTCATCTATAAAGTAGCAGTTCCAATCGGTAGCTTAGTCTATATAATATGACTTAATAAAATTGTAGTTTACAAGTGTTATTATAGCAATCTACAGACAACTCCTGTCTGTAATGTCTTAAGAACGGCTGTAAAGTTTTTTAAATTATTAAGTCATAGTATTAAGCGACTTGGTGAGTAGATCTAATAAGTAGACTAACAATTGATTAAACAACATCTGTTAAAGTATTACTAACTGTTTATGTGCTATACATGGATTTCTGGTGTCTGATCATTACAGCTTGCAGAGAAATGTAATAAATTCAGAGTCTGTCAATTGGGGTTGTTGTTAAAATACTTCGTGGGCTCAAAACCTTTCCTCTTTTTAAAGAGTTGTTGACATTCTCATGCTGTGTAGAATCTAGATAATCTGAATGTTAGTGATGTTTTCTCTCAAACCAGAGCAATGCACCAGGAGATGTGTTTTGTTGTGGTGCAGGTGTATGGTCAAGGTGCAGGAAGTACTTTCCTTTCAACTCCTTTGCCTCATGAGCTCTGTCAAAGTTTCTCTGTAAGAGAGAGAGAAACTATGAAGCTGTGATGGGAAAGCCTGAATGCATGTAGACCATGTGTGCCCTTAAATAAGGGTAGGGAGAAGTTGGAGAGGCAACCCCAATGTTTGTTCAAGTTCCTGAGATGGCATCTGGGGGAATTAAAGCTTTTTTACAACATATCTATCTGAAATAATAGCTTTCCTCTGTGAGCTCGTCTGGACTTTCATTCTGTGTTGACAGCAAGGGAGCTGTACTGCAAAATGCTTTGATAAAGGCTAAGGATAGGAGAAGTCTTCCCCACAGACTGAATTTTTCTGGGCAGTATCTGTGTCTTCTATTACATATTCCTGTGCTCAGCTTGGTGCTCAGTTTCTGATGGGACCTTTAGGTGCTGCAGCCAAGCAGTTTGTGTAAGGATTTGACAGGTTTCATCTTGAGTGTTCAGCTTCTCACAAATATGCCATTAAATGAGATGATTCTTCAAATCAGTTGTCTCAACAATGCAGCTGTAGATGTCTGGCAGTCTGTAACTTGAGGATTGACCTTTGCCTTAAAGTAAAAATATTTTAATGTTGAGAATGTGTTGTCACTTATACCCTCTGTACGCTGAGGTGCTTTATTCTGTACATACACATTTCTTTCTGAAACACATTAGATCCTTTAGAGGTCCTCCCAGCAGTACTGTTACCATGTCTGATTCCCTCTGTTCTCCATTCCTTCCCTCACAGAGAAGAACAGTTCCTTTGGTTTCATAATCCAATAGAAAGCCTCCTTTAGGCAAAATTCAGATCCTGGGGTGTAAAAGCTGGGGCTATGTAGTTAGAGAGCAAGTTGTGCTCACTCTCTAAAGCTCTGGCACTCCTCTTCAGTGATCCAGGGAGGAAAAAAAACCTGTGGAAACAAGCAGTAGAAAAACATATTTCCCACCCCCCTGCCCTTTTTCTTCATTTTCACACATGCAATGCAGATATAACAGTGAGGTATCCATTCTCTTTGCCTGCAGGGAAATGAAAAGGCGTATTGTAAGCCCAGGGCTAGTCTGGTTGTCAGCCAGGAATTAGTCCTCTAAAAGAGAAAGGGAGAGGGGCTGGCAAGAGAAGAAGCTGGAAATGAGGAGCTCGAAGGGGGAAAGTAGACTCTGAGATAGGCTGACTGCACATGGCTAGAGGTGGAAAGGGTCTTGTGCTTCCTCAGTATGCAGGTGTTGGGAGAAAGGAAGGCAGCTTATACACAGGCATGTGTCTGGGGGAGCAGGGTCAAAAATTTAGACTATTTACTTAATCCCTTGGAAAGGCTTTTTTCTCTTCTGTTTTCTTTTTGTGTTTAACAGACTGCTTTACAGGGGACACGTGTGGTAATTAACACATGCAGCTGTAGGGCTTCAGCCATATGTCTGAATTTCAAATGGCCATTGATCTGGCAAATTTGCTGCCGTCTCCAACCCCCCACTTCTAGGCCTTGAAGATGTGGAAGAATTTATAGAGTCTTTACCTTGAAGAGACCAGAGCTGGAAGGAGAAGAGTGTAAGGGAATGTGAGTGATATTGGGGAGAGAAGGAAGAAAGAGTGGTATTGTAATCACACCCTTCTGTGCCCCTTGCCCCAGCTCACCGTATATTATCAGGTAGCTTCTGAAACGTTTGCAAAGCTAGGGATCTTGTTGTTACTATATAAAGCTTGCATAACAATTGTTAAAATCTTTCCCTTGTTCAGCAAAGCAATCCAAGATCAGAATCACAGAGTTGTTGTGGGCATTTCAGATGTGCTCCCTTTTCCCCTGCTGCAGATATCTGGGCTCTTGCACAGCCCGGGAGTGACAAGGTGGTAGCTGATTGTGGACTTTGAGCAGCCTTTCAGGAGAGTTAGTTGAGGAGGGGGTGTCTGTTGGGCTGTGTGGAAACAGAGAATACTTCACATCAAAGCAGAGGCTCCTGAAAAAAAAGTGATATATTGTAGGTAGAATAAAACCAGAGAGGCTAAACTAAACAATCATAAGGTGGTTGTTGCTTTTGCCAGCAGTGATCAGACAGCTGTTGACAGTGCTATAGAGCTTTTTGCAAACTTTGCCCAAAGTTTGGGGCAATGTCAAGTGCTAAAAATCTTGCTATGAGATATGGTGCCTTAAGCAAAATATTTCTTCTTGTGGAAAACTATTTTTGCTCCCTGTTTTATTTCAAATGTCACTCAAGGCAGTGAGCCAAATGGAAGGCGGTTCAAAATTTAGATACTGTAGCTTAAAATTCAGCAGTATCTATAATACTCGTGTTTACAGGGTGAGATAAAAATGAGTTCTTCTACCAAGTATGAAGCTATAAAATAGTTACATGTTTCTTCCTTTACTTCCTCTACTTTCTTCAACCTATTTTTAAACATTCTCAGTGCTAGCTATTGCTGATTTCTTGATCTCATCACTCACTTTACAGTGTAAGTAATGCTGACTCTTTGGAGGTGTTTCTGCTTTGGATTAAAGAAAAAAAAAGCCACCAACAAACATTTCTAACAGTCTATACTCCAGCTTTTGCTAACTGTGATTTACCCAGCCTGTATAATATTGCTCTGTTTTTCTGTGTTGTGCTTCTCTCTAGCTTCCCTGTGAAGCTTAGTGCCTGGGTTGTCTGGGGCAGCCATGTATTATGTTTTCTCTTCTAACTCATCTCCTTTTTCTCAGTTTATTACTACAGACAGCACTCCTTCTTGGAACAAGATGGCCTAACATCCCTTCTATGGATTGGTAATAGCTCTTCCAAATAATTTGGTTGTAGCCTATATTGATATGCACTTGGATACAGTTTTTGTTACACAGATAAAGAGCCTAATTCTTTTTTATTCAGTATTTATTACAGATTATTTCCTTTCAGTTGTTAATCTCCCTGAACAATAAGGTTATTTCAATTCTTCCTCTCATCTTCATTACCTTGATCCTTTTCTGTAGGAAAAAAAAAAGGAAGTGCTGGATTTACAGCTGTATAATTGCTGGGTTGTAATTACCACAGTAAAAGTTTTCTATGCCGTTTGGCTTGTGAAGGTGTCTGCTGGTCAAAATGAGCCTTAGGGACTCTATTTTGAGTGCCATCCCTACAGCCAGCTGCCATTGGTACTTGGTAGATATGTCAGCGTTCTTCAGCAAATGTGTTAGGTAGTCATGATTTTTGGTAACAGGTGGTTTTTGGTGCTATGTGTTATGACCAGACTGAAAAAACCATTTAGTTCCCCCTGATTAATTTCCCCACAGGTATGTGTTTAAGCTGGGGGATGACATTAGACTCTTGAAGGACAGCTTAAGTGCACAGCTGAATGAAAAATATTCTTTGTTCCCATTGGGAGCCTCTTTCTGCAGCCTGTATGTGTTTTTTTGGTTTTGAAGGCATTCCAATAGCCTTCCCAGGTGTTGTTGTAGCTGATTTTTTACACACTGAAATTGTTGCTGGTACATAAGGAGAAGAGCCACGCTCCATGGTGGTCAAGATTTGTTTCTTTAGCTGTGCCGAACATTGCTAGCAGCTGTGAAACATCAGTCTGCAATGATAGGCAGGCTGAGATCCTGTCTGAAAACTTACCAGATGACGGAAGCAGAGCCTGGAAGCTGAGCTGGGACTCTGAGCTTTGTTGCCCTTCTCTTTTCTCAACAAGTCATCAAACTAGACTGTTTTAAGCATTCTTACATTGCTGGTGGGGATGGGCTCAGAGCTTGTCTGCCGCTAGATACTGTGTTCTGAAATTATCTTAATTATTCATTATTGTGAAATAAACATACAAGTCAATATATGGCACTTACATGTAGCATTTCTAGGCAAGCTGTTCAATGGGGCTAATGGGCTCTAGTCCAAAGAGGGATTTTAGTGCTATCCTTGCTGCTGCATAGCTTAGTTCAGAAGATACATGAACAAAGTCAAAGAATGACTTTTGAAACCATGGGGTTGAGAATATGGTAATCTTTCAAGGTAAAAGTATTGTATATCATATACAGTCATTATAAAAAAAAAAAAAAATTGTTTGATTTTTAACTCAGTAAAGTAGCCAGAACAGCAGTCAGATAGAAAAATGCAGGAATACCAGGGAAATAGTCCCTTCTTCTGAAGAATTGCAGTACTTTGCCTATGATGGAAGGGAGGAACTAAGCTCAAAGGGAGAAGGGTTTGAATCTGAAAGAGTGGAAATGGTAGATTAAAAAAATTACTTGCATCTTAGCAGCTCCCTCAAGAGCCTTTGAATGGATATGCAGGTTCTTTTAAATTTTTTTTTTTTTATTTTATTTTCTCCTTCTGGCAGTTTGAGCCACTCTTGGAGTGAACTTACGGTTTTTGACTTAAATCAATACAATTAAAATCACTGGCAAGCTAGTTGTCATTTTCTTTGAGACAGTGACATAACTGGAGGCTTGGCTCTGTAGGTCAGAGCTGATGACAAGAACATGTATTTCTAAATCACAGGATGATTTCTGTCTAGCTTAAGGAATGAAACTGTTGCTGGGATTGTTACAGGAGGATGAGAATAATAAGTGTCTGAAAGAGGGGGAGGGCACAGTGGGAACAATGTCTTCACAGCTTGACAGTGATTCCCCATTGATCAAAAATAAAGCTTTCTGTGCAAATCTAAACTGAAGATGGTCTCAAAGGTAACCTGACCTTTATTACCTGCTTCACCTTTTTAACAGCTAAGGTTCAAATCTGGCCTTGGGCATTTAGTTTTCCTGTTACTTCCAAATCTTTGAAGAGACCTGTTTTGCCTTTTGGGAAGGAGTTTGGCTGTGAAGTCTGAAAACTGTAAAACTGCAGTAAGGTAAACCTATGCACAGTGACAGGTATTCTCCATTTAAGCTTCCTTGCATTTGACCATAGAAATGCTTTGATAACCAAACTAAAATCTGATCATATGCTTTTTTTAACCCATATCTATATACAAATTGCTTTTATAGAGAAGATGATCTCTGTGTTGGAGTTTGGCCCAAAAAGGAACTGAGAATTCTAGTTCTAAAGAACAGGACTGTGTTCCTTATTCTGAGTTACATCTGTACTCGGGCTACCTGTGGGATACTGCTGCTTCTTGTCCAAAACTCCAAGCCTGCAAAATTGGTTAAGATTGCGGTTTACTGTTTACAGTTTGGAGAGAAACTGGCTGCAAACCAAGAAATTTTATTTCACAGATTTTGAGGTTTTGAATCCCTCACTTATTTCTCACTAGAACAAAAGAGAGATCACACAAACTTGTGGCTCCCTGCTGTCCTCCTAAATTACTTGATTGCACTATATTGGGGATTTTAGGTTGAGAAAGGGGAGAGCAAAGGGTGAGTCTTAAGTTTGAATTAGGTGAGTGCTCTTAAATAAAGGCTTTAATAATCTTAAGGTAGCTTGTCTTCTGCTTGGAATCACACCCATACACTTGAGAAAAATGTTCTTTGGAATGCTACATTTATGTAAGTGTATTAAAACAATAACTTTTCACAAGTAGTGAAGCAAATTTACATGATGAGAAAGTTCACTAACAGCTCAGCTTAATTCTGTGACCTTTATAGGTGCTGCTTGTTCAAATAACATGTGGTGTCTGTGCATTGACACCAAAATCCCTAAGAGTTGTGCTATTGAAGTGGTGAGTTATCAACTGCCTTGTCTTCCAGGCAGCTGTTCTAGGAAGATGTTTTTTCTCCCCAAAAAGGTTTGCACAACTTACAGAAGGGAGTCAGGTATTGTAAGTGGTAATTACCGTAAGGGCTTGGTTCAACCTGAAAAGTTCAAATCTGAATCTGGATCTGAACTTTCCCAGAGGCAGGGGGTTGTTTTGGACATTGTATTGGTTTGACCTATTATAGTGCAAGCTCTGAAATGCAGGTCCAGATGTGGGCTGGGATTTTGTATCTTCCCAAGTATGAGACATTAAGGGTCACTTTTACATGACACATTATTGAAATAATATAAAACTGGATCTCATGTTGGGGAAGTTGTCTACAGCATTATTTTTGAAGGGTAACTACCTTGCTGTGTCTTTATTTTTCAAAAGAAACTGTTTAAAGGCTGCAAAGAATGAGAGGTTAGAGGGGAGGTTTCTTTTGGCTAATTACTGTAGAACTGCCTTTAGAACTTATGCAATAAATAAGGACTTTGGATTTTAGAGAGATTCTGTCTGAATCTTAAGATTCAATAGTTTTAAAGCCACTGAACCCTGGAGACTAGAGCATTGCTATTGAGTGCTGCTCCAGACTGCTTTTGACACGTTTACTTTTGAAGGACCAGGCCCAGGAAGAGGGAGCTCTTTGTTTGTGGTCAGAATAAACTCATTGTACACCCAGACAATTAACTCTTCAATTGACTTGCCAGCCTCTGTAAAGCACTCCACTCCCCTCTCTGTCTATGTCCAGTTCTATTCAGACACTTAAGCACACCAGTGTTTTTTGTTTATTATTCTAAAAAAGTCCTTCACAAGAATGGTTGGAGCAGATCAACATTGTCCTCCGAGCAGCATTTATCTCCGCCCGGCAGTGAGTCTGTCAATCAGGAATCAAAAAGCCAAACAGAGGAGGCTTTGAATTGTGTCACAGGGGTCAGAGTTACTTCCAGCTGTCTGTGCATGGGATAGGCTTTCTTGCAGGGCAAAGAATTGTGCTGCCAAACAAACACTGAGTACATTGGACCACAAAGTCCTTGGGCTTGAGTGGCTTTTTTCATGTCGATGCACCTGCAAGGGAGATGTGAGAAGGAAGTGGGGGGAACTAATGCCTTCCAGAAGGCATTGGGAAAGGCTCCTTAGCCTATCTGGTTGATATCTGGAATGCAATGCTGAAGTAAAGGCTGCCTGCATCCATATGGCACACAGAATAGCTGACATAGGAAAAGAAAAATTACTGCAGTGACAGTGCAAGTCAACCTTTGCAGTGAGGAGCTCGTTAAGCCCCACAGAGCCCTTGCATGTTTAAGCAAAACTTCACTTCACTCGTCTGTGTCCAAGTGTTTAGGGGTTGTTCTATCCAAAGGCAGCACATTGCTGCTGTTTCTTAAAATTAAAGCAATAAAGAGCGAGAACATGGCTTTTGTTGATTGGTTTTAAAAGTTAGGGTTTTTTTCTTAACAGCTGTGGGATCTCCATGCATAGAAGTGGTTGGGCTTGATGATCTTATAGGTCTTTTTCAACCTAAATGATTTCATGGACTGGAGAGTGAAAACTTGGCAGGGAAGGCTATCTGCACTGGTGTTTCCATTTCAGCTGCTTGCAAAAGCTTACCTTGATTGGCTAGATTAAAAGAATTTGTTTTTTTCATGAATGCTAACTTTCTGCACTTATATTGGCAATATATGTCTCTATGTAAAAGTTGCATAGACTATTAAATTAATTATTACTTGCTGAAATTGTTTCATTTAATATAGGGAAGGATTGTGGTTAAGGCAACAATTTGCTCCTCCCCTGCGATACTAGAAGGAACATGTATTTTTGTCTAAGACCCCATGTAGTGCAAACACAAAACACTAATTTTGTTGTCTTTTTAAATCTTTTTTTTTTTTTTTTTTAATACTTTAAATACCCTGGATCTGGAGGTAATACATAGAAATGTCAAAGTCAAAACTGTATCTTCAAGATCAGGAACTGCGTGGATACAAGGAGCCTAATTGACCTGATGAGCCTTTGTTTGTCTGACCAGAGTTACTAAAGGCACAGTAATGAGTATGTGTGATTTAAGTCCCTCAGGAGTACTGAAGCCTAGGAAAGCTCTTCTCCCTTGCTGTTGGCTTGACAGATTTGGTAAAGGTGGACTTTGCTGCATTGAAGAGCACCTGCTAAGTGCTCGCTCGTTGCCCTGGCTCTCTGTGCTCTAAGTTGCCTGTTTAGCTTCAGCTGTACTCTCTAATGACTCAGCCAAACCCAGATGATGGTAAGTGAAGGAACCACTTGACACTGGAAGAAGGCTGCCTCTTCCCAGAGCAGAGCTATGCACTTAAAATTGTCATCTGCTTATTCCATCAGTCAGACTCAAGTCGGGGAACCATTGATGTTCAAGCTATAGATTTATAAAAAAAGATTAGCTTTTGTGTAAAGCCTGGGTGATTGACTCCATAAACATCTTGCTCTTCCAAATGGAAGAAATGTTTACAGATTGCCTCACGGATTCCAGTCAGAACACAACGTTAACCTCCCATATCACATCTCCTACCCAGGAAAAATGTATTCACTGCACAAGTCATCTGAATACTTGCATCATCACATTAGCAGAGCAAGACCTGTGTGCTTCCTCAGCAACAGCAACCTTCAGCACATCTCTTTTATCTCCTAACTTTTCCCCTTTCCACAGCTTCCATTAAAGTGGCTTGAGTCGAGAATGGTAATTCACAGCAGCAGTCAGTTACTTCACATTTCTCCTTAGTAATTAGTGCTTTTTTATGTCAAGGAGTTTACTTTTCTCCTGATGTAATTTAAGTCGCTTATGGCTTTAGCACTTGCCATTCAGAGTCAAATGATGACTTTAACAGGTGTCCTTTGCATGAACTGGATTTCCTTCTCCCTCAGCCCTAGGGTACAGTACAGGCATTGCAGATGTACAGTACAGATGTGGATGCTTGCTAGATTTTTTGTGAGGATAAAACATGGGGAGGGGTATTCTAGTGAGAGAGCATAAAGAGTTCTTGTCCTGCACTAGTACTTGATCAGGACATGCAAATAATTGTCTCTGTTTTGAGTCGTCAGTCAAATGCAATAAAAACTGTTCTTGCTTATCAGCTCCTGACAAGTAGTAGAGCAAGTAGAATTCTGGTTTATATCCAAGGTATCTTAATGTGAAATGGCTTCGAGAGTCTCATTTAGGCCTGCCTGTTTCATTCTTATCCTGTGGAAAGATAAAAATACCATTTAAGTTGACAGCAATTGAGCCAGAATATTCTGCTTAACTTTTGCAAGTGTACACTAGGAAAAGGACACTTACTGGAGGAGTTTTATAGCTTTAAAATATCCCATGAAGAGGTATTCTGCTGAGTGATACTGTCTGTAGTCAGTGGTCTTGGAAAAAGAAAGTGGGTATTCGTGCTGGGTTGTAAAACTTGGAAGAGAAGTATGCCAGTGAACTCCTCAAGGCTCTGAAAATATTCTGCAACCGAGGGATGTGGTTCTGAGTTCCTGATCTGGAAGCCTTGCTATCTAGAGGGATTAGGAAGTAACACTTGATCTCTTTAATCTCTGTGACATGCTGTGTATAAGGAACTATTGCAGTGGCATGCCTCTTTTGAAAGTGTGGAATTTAACAGCTCTTTGAAGAATAGAAGAGACTGTACCCAGTGAACATGCTTAGTTACCTTTGTACCCAAAGCAGCAGTATTCTGTACTTTTCATATAATATCACAGGAGACCTTAGGCCTCTGGAATAGTTCAGGGTTTTGTTCTATGTTGAAATATTTATTTAAGGAATACAAATATGTTTTTCAAAACTTTCAAGTACATAAAATAGAACTTATGCCTTGTTTGTGAGGAGCAAACAGGCCAGTGGAACAAATGTTCAGTGTGACAAACGGAGTATTGCCTGAGAGGAAAAATCAAATAAGAGGAGGCAAAAACTAGGGTGTTTTTTCTGCTGAAAGTGAACAGCAGCGAAACTTGATGTAGGCTAATTTGGAACACTGAGACTTACTGAGAATTCTCCAGTTTAAGAAAAAAATTTGATAGTTTCAGAGTTAGAAGCTGGCAGCTGGGACATGAGCATGGTGTTTTTAATGAAGTGTAATTTTTGTCTTTTATGTGACTATTTCATGACCTTTAAAAAATAATCAGAAATATCCCTGGCTTTTGATTTTTGAAATATGGTGAATATAATTACAGGCTCTTGTCTATTGCACTTTTTCTTGTATGTGTGATGAAAGAACTGTACTTGCTTGAACAACAGGGGAATAATTATACTTCCCTCTATTTGCAAACCCCTTAATACTGTGCTGGATGCTGCTACAATGTGGACTTAGTGACAATTTGGCCTTAGTAATCCAGTAAGGAAATGATTGTATAATTCATTGAGCTATTTTACTGAGATTATTTTAAACAGTAGCTTTGAACTGAGGGGTTTGTTTAATACTCTCCAGCAGCTTAATGGCTAACTTCATACAAAAGCTGCTGCAAAATTCTCTTTCTTTAAGAAGAATGCATTTGACAAATTGTAATTGCTGCTGTGTTCCCTGCACATACATGAATGTGAAAGAATCCCCCTGAACCTGAAACATCCTGTGTTCTGCCAAATTTCAAATAATGATTTGGATCAAGCTCTGTGGCTCAGATCCACTTCTAATTTTCCCCATTGTTGGCTTCCAGGTTGCTGCTTTAAATCGGAAAAGCAATTCTGTAATTACTTGGTGCAGAAGCATTCATGAGAGCAAAAAGAAGAAACTTGTTATTGCACTGGTCTTTTTTTAACACCAGGTCTCTTCCTATTTTGTATAACTCGAGAAATATTCACCTTTCTAGTTGTTCTATGAGTATCTTCAGCAGTTTTGGGAGGTTTTCTCAATCTGTAAAGCCAGTCATGCTAATTACATTCTGTTCACTGCTTCGTTACAGTGTAAAGTGCCATCCTAAATAAATAACAAGCCATAGCTGTGGCTCTTGGAGTCTTGCAGAAGCAAAGCAACCTATTCTAATGTAAAAAGCGAAGATCAGCTATTTACTTCTCTACAAAGAGCCTTTAAAGGGCAAAAACCTTCCTCCTTGTAATTTAAGCAATATTCAGGGGTTTTTTTCCAAGTCAGTTGCTCAGACTTTAAAAAAAATAAATACTGCATATCCAGGTTACTGGTAATGCCCAAAACCAGGAAAGCTCAGAACAAGAGCCGACTGAGGAATGGTAAGTATTTTTTCTTCCAAGTATTTATTGTTACTCTTGCAGTTTAGCATGAAACCAATTACAATGATGAAGAGGAAAATGACAACAGGGTGTCTCTCTCGTTTCTGTCAATGTCCTTTACTTCTGTGTATTTCTGAGGTTGTACTGGAATTATCAGCATGTTCTTGCTTTCTGTGAACTAGACTACTTTGTGTGGAAATACATAAAATAAATGAACTGTGGAAGAGGTGTTCAAGCTTTTCCTCCCTTTAAAAAACTGCAAATACAGGTATGGGCGAGAAAAGTCTACAAGCTTCTGTTTTCCATCTCTGCCCTTCCCCTTCCCATAGTCTCTTCCCTTTGTAAATGGAGCTGATGTAAGAGAAGGCTAAGGGCAGATATTGCTTCCTCTAGGAAGGACTGTCCCACATACATTTCCTCCAAAGACCGTTTGCCCTGTGCATCTGATGGTCATGGAAATGGAGGCAAGCCTGGCTTTTCTGGCATGGACTCCTCCCTCCAACAGATTTCACTGTGCAGCTTTGCATTTTAGATTAATGCCCACTTTGCTGCCTAGTGTCATTCTTGCCAATAACATGCAGAGAATAGTTACTAGAAATTGAAGGTTTTAAGTCATTGTATTTCAAACAGAAAAAAAAAAAAAGCCCAATTCTAGGTGTGTAGTAGGCTGACCCTGGCTAGGTGTTAGGCACCCACCAAAGCTGCTCTGTCACTCTGCTCTGGAGCTGAATAGGAGAGAAAATGTGCCAAAGTTTAGTGAGTTCAGGTCCAGGAGAGATCACTCACTAAATACTGTCATGGGCAAAACAGACTCAACTAAGCCTAAACCTAATATAAGAAAAATTATTTTTCCACAATTTTGCCATTGGAAGACATTGCCACCACACTGTAATTAGAGAACACCTTGATGTGGTCATCATGAAAAGAAAGATTTGCTACTGACCATTCCTTTCTAACAGCTCTGCAGTAAATTCTGGTGCCAATTCTACACAGGTAAGTTTCAAAAGAAGAATTTTTCATTTGAACTAAAGGAATGAGGAAAAAGACACGATAGGACAGCAATCTCCAGAACCTTTGCTGTCTTAGGAAATGGCCTGTGTAAAACTAAACTGAGCTGAAACTAAGGCAATTAATTGCCTTCTGGGGAGACTACCAGGTGATAAACACTAGTGGCTTGATGAGGGAGGGGGGAGGCTTTTTCAGTGTACCAAAAGGGCTTGATGCATATTTTATGTAAAATGTTATTGCTTTTAGCATAAAATGATTTTGTTCTGTCTGTCTTCTCTCTCTTCCGGACTTGGCCGGGCCATGTACAAATCCCAATCATTCAACAGTACTGGAGAGTAGATAGTATTTACCTCAATAATGGTAGTTTCTTTTCGATTCTTTCTAACCCTCAATTCAGATGATGGTTCGAAGCCAACGCCTACCATGGAAACCCAGCCTATTTTCGATGGAGAAGGTAAGAACATCCCTTAAAATAACAACAAAAAAAAGCTAGTTCCCTCCCCCTTTTCTCTAGGATTTATGGTTCAAATGCTTTCTTGATCCTGCAAAGCAGACAAGCAGTGAATCTCATAAGTTATCCAAATTTTAGAGTGCACTTGGGACCTCAGGCATTTTCCCTAATCCTTTTACATCCTCCCCACTTTTCTGGAATCCAACAATAACACCAGTTGATCAGACTCCTGGTGTAATCTTGGAGGAAAAAGTGCGTCCCAGCAAGTAAAAAAAAAGGTGCATCAGATCAGAAGTGGCCGCTTCCTTCAGACTGTCCTTGTCCTTTACTATCTCCACTCTGGTGATACAAACACTGGGAATTTCATAACCTCTGCAATGTGTTGCAGCTTCACAAAATGAAGGGTAATGCTAAACCACAGCTTGTGAATGTTGTCTTGGAAGAAAATTGCTGGGAGGTTGCTTTATTTAGCAGATGCTTTCATTGACGCACATACTATTTAGGCAAATTAAGTCATTGTCCTGGGCCCACTTAATTCTTGGCCCACCCAGGCAGTTTCCTTCTCAAATAGGCAATCTTGCAATTGTATTATTTTGGAGAGGAACTATGGACCTTAGTCTATTGGAAGCCTTTAAACAAAGATAAAATGGTTGTCATCACAGAGGGCTCAAGCCTTTTACACATACAAACATAAATACCACTGGGAATAGTGCTCTTTGGGTAGTGGATGGGTCTAATAGCAGCTGCTTATATCTTGCATATTGCTTGGAAGTAGTGCCTGTTTTCTACAGGTTTAAACTCACAACCAATATAGCAAGGCTATGGGCTGAAGTATGAACCACTCTCTGAAACTTTGTGTGGAGCATAAGGCAGTGAGGGAAAGCCTATGCATTTTCATAGGGGACTGCTGTACTTCATGAATTTTTTAAACTGAATCAAAGGCAGAAATGGAGACTACTGAGCAAAAGCAGGGGGTATACTTTTCTGTTTGATATTTTCTGCCTTCTTCCACCCATAGAAACGGGTGCTGTTGTGGGGTGCTACTGTTGCTAAAAGAAAGATATTTAATGGCAAAATGCTGTAGTCCTATCACTTTGTATTTAGTGGCTGTAGATTTGTAACAATCTTCTTGTGAGCTTTTAGAAACAGCAAAGCTCAGAGAAAAAAACTCTCAGATAAACAAAGGAGACTGAAGCCATGCTGACTGTCTTGTTTATATCAAAAGAAGGTTCCTCCTGGCAGTAAGCTAATATTGTATTAAATTACTGTTGGCAATCATGAACTTTTGCCCTTTAAGTTTTCCCATGAGAGGGTACCCATAGATATTTAAAGGAAAGAATGTGCTAGCAGAATGCAGGAGTGAGATGATGTTGTTAATACAGCCTGTTCAGAAGCTCCTTCTAGGAGAGTTTCAACATTTTGGTCATTCAAATAGAACTCGACAAAGTTCTTGAAATGGTGTAGTGGAATGCACCTCTTATGGTCCTTGTGGTGATGGGCAGAATCTGAACAAAAATGTTACTCTACCTTGTATGAAAAACATCTTCAATCAGAAACATTCACATTGATTTGTAGGTGACCTCCAGTCTGATAAATGGGCTTGGAGTGAATTATGAAAGATTGGCACTCAAAAACATTGCAATATATTATGCAAGACCTTATCTCCTAGATTTTGAGAGAGAATGACTAGTGCAATGGCCTCTCGTTGTATTAGCAGTGTCCCTTATGGCTCTGGAGAACAGACAAACAGGCAGGTTAACAAGGCTATGCATTGATGAATAATTTCTTCTAAATTGTTACTCTATATTTTGTCATCTCTGTTACTAAAATAGCACCGGGTAAATTTCAGTGGTGGTTGTAACAATAAACAATTAATGGTGTGATTCTTGGGGTGTCCTGTGCAGCACCAGGGGTTGGACTTCACTGATTCTTGTGGGTCCTTTCCAGCTCAGGATATTCTGTGATTCTAAAATCCTGAGCAACTTGGCCTGTTCTTGAAGCTGACCCTGTCTGGAGCAGAAGGTTGGACTAGACACATCAGGATGTCACCCTGAACAATCCCTTAATCCTATCTGAGCAAACATGTTATACTTCACTAGAAGACTCTCCCAGTGTCTTGGGTAGGTCTTCCTGAGGAGTGGCTGGCACTTGGTGTCTGTCACAAATGACAGGAAAGGGCAAAACTGTTATCCATTCACCTGTCAGGTCTGAAATCTTCATAGGAGTTCAAAGGCATTAAAGTTCAGATCCCATTCTGCTTTGCTGAATTTGAGAACTGATGGGTTCCTGTAAACCTATATATTCAAAGTCAGGCAGGCAGGGTAGAGCTGGTAGAAACATGAATGGACAGTAACAGTGTAGATTTTTTTCATGTTTTGCCTTTAGTTGCCTACCTTCCATACACAAGAGGCTGACTTTTTTAAAGGGCATTAGATACACTCACCTGCCCCTGAAATGTGTGATACCTCTTAGATTTCAACATCTCTGAGATGAAGGTTCACCTTTCTCATGTTTTCATCTACATTAGAGATAATGAAAATTCACATTTCATGCATAAGTTCCTCTCCCACTCCCTACCATCTTCCCTGAGGGCATAACAGAGCAGTGCCAGAGATAATGTAAATCAGATAACTTAAACTCTCCCATCCAAGGTTTGAATCATAACACAGCCATCTCTCTAAAAGTTATTTCATATTATTATAATGCAGATCTTAGAGATTTTCATAGTGAATCTTTTTTTAGGACAAGATTCTCCTCTGCTGAAGAGTGTTTTATTAATGTCCTTTGTATAGTTTTAACAAGTTATATTCCCTCCTGCACTTCTAGACTGTTATTTTCTTTTCACCATATATTTAGTTTCCATGTGCAAAGTGTAATAATTTCCTAAATATATCTTCTTTAAACATATCTTCTTTTTGGTAAACTTCACCTCTTAATTCAGTGGGAATCTACTCTTTCCACAGATCTGTTGTTCAGAGGTGTCTGTAATCCATAAAAGTGTCCAGGTTACCTGTATTGAAAATACATTTTTATGATAGATTCTAAGGAATTATTTTCCTTTCCTTTTTCTTTCTCTTTTTTCACAGAATTCCTTTTTGTGCACCTTTCAACCTCAGTGAAAGGTGTACACCATTCTATTTCTAAAGGCCTTTATCCATTCTTCAGCATCTATTTTTCCCTCCTTTTTCAGCTGTAGACATACCTGGTCCATATGGTGCAGATTCAGAGCTAAATTTCATCCCAGATTTAGGAGTTTAAGCCCCTTTTGGGGAGAACCACCTCAAATTAAAAATCGGGTAAGAGCTAGGAAGGAGAGAAGTAGAAATAGTCCATAAACCAAAGCATGTAGGTATGACCATTTTATATGCTTCTATAAATACATATAAAACTGTAGTGAAACTGGCAGATAAGGCAATTTTTTTATGTTCCAGCAGTGGTAAAAGTTTGTTTAACAGTGTCCATCCTATACTTCCTTGTGATAAAAATGACCTGAACACAATTACTATGATGCCTCCAACCAGTGTGGCTGAAAATATTTAGGAAGGAGAAATTAATTTTCTTTTTTCTTTTTTTCATGCTTTTATAATTTATAATCAGTTTCTCTTTACTCAGCCAGCTTCTCCCTTTGCTGAGCAGATCCATGTAAATGTCAACAAGGGAGCATGAAACCTCATGTAAAAAGTTCTTAGAGGAACTCAAGGAAAACCTCAGGACGTACTATTTAAATTGTGTTCTTGTGGAAACTGAAAATTTTTTCAGAAAATATCAGTCCTGAAAATGTCACTTGAGGTGCTCTAGCCCATGGTAACGAGTCCTGCTTTGCTCAGTTCTAATCAAATGCTGAGGTTATGTCATTTCTGTGGCTTAGGGCAGGTTCAGATATGTTTTGAAGTTGATTATAACACCTCAGAGAAGGTGCTCTAAGCACTTTTTTTCCACAATTTTATGTTTGGATGTCTTGGTTAGTGCATCAGACATGCTTTTCTAACCAAAACCTATTTCTTTAACAGACTTCTTTTCAAGTCTTTCCAGAAATATCTTCATGTCTCTGCCTATTTATTTCAGATTTTGTTGTTGCTTGTTTTAGGGAACTGACTGCAGCCAGACCTTCTTGGGCTGTTAAAGCAATATTTAAGATCTGGACTGACTGTTTAAAATCTGAATTTC
The DNA here is from genome assembly GCA_032173965.1 of Sitta carolinensis. NCBI lineage: Eukaryota > Metazoa > Chordata > Aves > Passeriformes > Sittidae > Sitta > Sitta carolinensis. The sequence continues at coordinate 10,925,212 of JAVUNC010000006.1, read as the reverse complement.
ATATGTACTTTTGGGGGAAACAGCATACACTATAGCACCCAATGCAGTGTTTGTGATCTCTGAGTCTTGAGGAAAAAGGCTTTTTGAGAATTTAGGAAGTGGGGGTTAGAGGGAGGAAGAAAATACTTTGCCAGCAGAGATATACTTTCTGGAACAGGAAGATAATGAGAGAATCTTGTGGAAGATTTACAAATGGTGGTTCATAAGAGTTGGAAGACCTCACCAGGGGACGAATCTGTCTGTACAAAGGTGATGGATCAGTTAAGGCATGATTTTAGCTAACATCTTGTTGTCTATGAAGAGAGACTCAGAGAGTTGAGGTTGTTCAGAAGACACCTTCTAGCACCTTCCTGTCCCTGAAGCCAGACTGCGAGGCAGCTGGAGAGGGACTTCTTGCAAGAGCATGTCGTGACAGCACAAGGGGGAACAGCTTCAAACTGGAAGAGAGTAGGTTTGGATTAGGTATGAGGAAAAAATTCTTTACTGTGAGGGTGGTCAGGCACTGGAACAGGTTGCCCAGAGACTCTGTGGCTGCCCCATCATTGGAAGTGTTCAAGACCAGTTTGGATGGGGCTTGGAGCAACCTGGTCTAGTGGAAGGTGTCGCTGCCTATGGCAGGGGAGCAGGAATAAGATGTTCCTTAAGGTCCCTTCCAACCCAAATCATTCTGTGATTCTGAGTGACTATCATGTGTATTTTTACTAGTTGCTGCAGTTTCTTTAAGGCCGTTATTTTTATTCTTTCAGAAATCACAGCACCCACCCTTTGGATTAAGCACTTGGTCATCAAAGATTCCAAAATGAACAGCTCCAATATAAGGAATTCAGGTAATGGTCCATCTAAAAAGAAATACTATTTTAACTAGTCTGTAGCTCCTCACCATCTGTTCTTGTTTCATTCTTCCTTCATTGTAGCTATCAAGCTGCTAGGGGCACTTGAAGTCCAGGCTATAATTTCAGATAAGGTCCTTTTTTGTGCCCAAAGTGCCATAAATAAATGTATGATGAAGGATGTTTGTTTCCACAAGCCATAACTGGGGAATCTCTTAATTTCTTGATCTGTTAATTCATCTTACCATCTGTCATCTTTATTCTGTTTGCTGTTCAGCGTGGATATATGAACTGATGCATTTGGCTGAAAGATCTGGGCTGTGGTTTTGGTCTAAGCAGTTGCAAAAAATACACAAAGAGGCTTCTTTTCTAGTGACTTCAGGATTCTTTTCTGCAGGGGATATTTTTTGATAGAGAAATGAGTGGATTATTTCACAACTAAAAGTGGTTTAATTATGTGTGGGCCTAAGAAAATGTTGAGATTGTTTTGTGGGTAGTGGAGTGGATGGGAGAAGATCCAAGCCTAAAAAACAGTGAAGAAGAGATTGTGAACGTGAGTGGGAAAAGGGGAAGCAGGAAGACATGAAGTCAGGGTGCAAAACTTGAGATTGGGGATGTGGGTGAAATGCTGGAGTCATTGAAATGAGAAGAAACTGGAGAATCTGAAGAGGAAGGTTAGGGATTCTTAGTAAGAACAGTTTCTATCTGATATTTTAACTGAGGTGGGAGAAATTAAGAAATTAAAGAGAATATAAGAGAACAAAATTGTTTTAAGAAGCCATGGATTTACTTTAAGATTTGAATAGGAGATACTACTATTACATATATTTTATGAAACAGGTATGCCTGGAACAGCTGTTGGAATAATACCAGTCACCTAAACAGATAAATTGTGGTATCTTGAAGTGCCTCATCATCTGATATTTCTGGATTAGCTAGAGCATATTCATGATAGTTCCTTTAACCTTCCTCTGCCACTTCCAAGCTTCAGGGTGAAATCAGTGCTAGATTGGGTGAAACTCTTGCTGCAGAATGAAGAGCTCTTGGCAGGAGGACAGCCAGCATTGCCCAGACCACAGTTTTAACAAGCCTCTTGAGCTTCACCTCCCAGCTGTTTTTGTAGCAGGGCAGTCTGTGTAGGATCTGCCAGTGGGTGCCATCCAGAAGCTTCAGATGTGTGAGTATCAGCATCCTTCTTTAAGAATGTCCTTCAGGGGAAAGCAAACACAGCTTCTATTTTTAGTCAGCTGCTGGGACAGCCAGTAACTGACAGTACAATTGAAGGTGACAATGTAATATTAAAATCCTTTGTAATGGATCCTACCTATCTTGGAGACCAACTTTCCTTCTAATACAGCAAACCTCATAGCTGTAATGGAAAGAAGAGTGAGTGCTAAGAACAAAGGGACTTGGGAGCAGCAGGGTCTGACTTCCACCCTTTCTTGGCCAGACAGAGCCAAAGTAGGCTGGCTTTCATGTTGTAAAGGCAATCACTTTGATTATTTAGTCAGGAAGCTGCCTCATGTGAACTGGAATTTCATTCACAGAAGCGTTTCTTGTGTGAGTTTACTTTTGTCCACTTTTTTCAATTGTTTCTGGTGTCACTTCTGTTACTCAGACAAAATTATTGCGAGTGCGTGCTACAAATGAAAAATAGATGCTCTTGTGGAAAATTCAAGAGCTGTGTAAGAGGAGGTTTATACAGCAAGCTAAAAGGAGAAATGTGGTTCATCTGACTCAGCCTTACTGATTGCTCTGATGCTCAGTTGCTGTAGGGTCTTGTTAAAAGTCTGGGTTGTCAACTTTTATGCCAAATTTTCCCCACTGGGCCATACAAATACACAGCCATTTCAGTTTCTCACGAATTATTAAGAAATGCTGCCTAGAGCTGTGTTTTAGGTGTTATAAAGTGTGGGCTACTTGAGCCTTTTTCTTTCAAATACTGAAGCCTAGTCACCTTGTTTGGTATCTTTCATTTTTTTCATCCTCTGTAATATATGTTAAAGGCAATGTACAGTAGGTGGGATCAAACTGCAGAGAACTGGGAGGGGATAATTATCATTTAAAATCATGTTTCTTCAAGTGTCTTTGAGTCTGTCTTGGCTGTAGATGATGAAACAGCTGTCATGAGATGGGCATGCAAAACTGGGGATGTTTTTAATTGCCTTTGCCCAACTTGAAATGCTAATGCTTAGCACATTTACATTTTTTAAATTATTGTAAAAGGGCTAAGATAAGTTTTGCTAGCATGAGATTTGGACTCTTCAGTTTGTTGTTGCCTCAGCTGTATTGTCTATACGAGGTTACACTTACAGTCTCGGAACACCTATAGCCTTGTATGCTTTTGCAGCAGTTTAAAGGGATCACTGAAATTGGAAGTGAGGAGAGATAGAAGACCTAATAGGTCATCTAATCTACTGCCTTAGGGCTAGTGAATGTTTATACTGTAAGGAGTACAGCATTTTCTACTGTACCATAAGTGCCTTAGATAATAAAGATTTTATTTCTTCCTGAAGGAAGCTGCTCTGGTCTCTCAATTCAGTCTCAGATTTTTTTATTTTTGTAATATCCAGCCTGACCCTTCTTTTACTTCCTATTCCTTGGAGTTTGTATAGTGAAACACTTAGCTCTGCTCTCTCTTTCTCCCTGTGGTTATATGGCCCTGTCCTTTCAGAGTAGAGTGTCCAGATACTGCTGTCAGAGGATGCTCTGTTCTCTAACCAGTACTGATACTGGATGTCTTGGAAAGCAAGCACCATTGCTATGTCAACCATGAGGAGAATTTCAAAATTGCTATATGGAGTCAAATATACTCTTTAATTTGCTGTCATTGTCTCTGGTCAATGTTAGGTGAGCCACCCACCAGGCAGCTGAGCATTGCAGAGCTGGTGACACCTCATGTAATGTATGCTGCCTGTATCCTGTTAGAGCTGCATTTGAAATCTGAGTATTCCATCTTCTGTTTAGTGTTGACAAACAGATGAGGTTCTTCTGAAACTGATTTTTTTTTTTTTTTGGAGCACTTACATTTTGTTTGGCATGTGTAAATCCTAATTAAGCACGGGATCAGGAAAAGCAGAATGACTCCAGCCTGGTGATTAGAGCACTTGACTGAGAAGCTATATGTCTCCAGGCATTTTGCCAGTGAGTTTTTCTATGCTTAGTAAAAGAGCGTTGCTAGGAGGGATTGCTAGTGCTGTTAACCGAGCCCACCTTAAAGAATTCAATGGCAACCTTTTCTCAGTAGGATAAGATGCAGGTTCAGACTTTCTCAGCCAGAGGCAGGAACCAAAATATGAACATCTGGACTGTTGCACAGCAGAAAAGTTATTTTTCTACTCTTAAAAACTACATTTTCTATCTGTCTGAGTCCTGCAAGTCCCAAATTTTTCTTTTTGAGGCAAGTAAAAGGTCTGGATCAACACAATATTGTTGTGGCAATATGACAAAAAGATGTTTTGCTTCTTCTCCCGTTTCCCAAACATGCACATCCACATGTGCATGCACATGGATACATTAAGCTACCTAAGACAGTTACCTAGCACTGCTCTGCTCTATGTGATGTATTGTTTTTAACACTGCCAGAGCAGGAGATGATTTTGGTGGGGTTCTTGCAATGGATGTTCTCTAATCATCATGGCTGGCAACTGTCTCTTCATTCTACTTTCACTCTTTCAGCTTCTTCCCCTGATGCCCAACTTATTTCAGTCTGCAATAGTCCAAGTGATTATTTTTTCTTAAGTTCTTAGTCTAGGGAAGCATTTGATAATGTTTTCCACTTCCAAGAAATCTAATGGCTGCTTGTTTAGGAGCACCCCATATTCACTGAGGAATCCAGGGATTTTTCCTCACTTTAAGAGTTGGGTTATCTCCAAATTCATTTGTGCTACTTAGTGATTTGGTTTTAGTTAGCAAGAATTTCCAGCCCGTATCCAGCTTACCGTGACAACCTTTAAGAAAACCACAGAATGATGTAATGAGCCCCTGCATGGAAAAATAAACAGTTCTGGAGAAACCAGCAGTAGCAGCCTCAAGTAAATATTCTTCAGTCACTGGGGTTTTGAAAATGACGTTATTTGAAAGGAAGAATGAGTAATATATTAAGGTTAGCAGCTGAAGACAGGTTTGTGTGCGCTGTGCCTAGTTTAGGAAAAAAAAAAAAGAAAAAAACATCGCTGTTTGTTTCAAAATCTTGCTTGGTAAATGGGGACCAATTCTATGAGGCCTCTTCTGTTCAGCTCTGGCACCCAGGCATCGTGCTGGCATCTCTTGATGGCATTCCAGTGATAGAACTTTCTCCTCTGAAGTACTCTTTGTGGACAGAATGCAACTGAATGAGCTTTGAAAACAAGAATGGTGATAGTCACATTTCTTTTTCTTAATTAAGTCAACTTGAAGCCCAAACTTAAGGGCTTTACAAAGGGGGAAACAACTTGAAAACTCCACGTCTGTGTATATTCCCCCATCCACCTGAAAGGGAGTCTCTTAATTCTTGGGTGCAGTTTGTCTCCAGAGATCTGCACAGTGAAGTGGGATGTGATTATATCATGTGTTATTACCAGGACCTGAGTTCTCTGGTTTGTCTGTGTTCCTTGAGGGGTCTTTTATCCCACTTGCAGGAAAAAAAAGAAAAGAGAACACCCATGGCACCCCTAAAACCATTCTCTCTGGTATTCAGGAAGTTACTCCATTTTCCTGCATGCCTGTCCTATTGATCAGAGGTAGTAATTGCCCCAAGGGTTAATGTCCTCGTGGGGAATGTTGCTTATCCTTATGGAGGCTTTCTGTGATCATGTACATTAAAAAGGAGTCTGCTTGAGACAATATTGAGAATCAGTGTTGTTCCTCTTGATCACGTGAGATGAACATATAATGAGACAGAAGCTCTTTTTAAGTTTTAGTGGGATACCCCAAAAATAGCTGGGGTTAGACAAGAATTTAATTTGTTATTAGGACTTCCCTTTTCAGAAGTGAGGATAAATACAAAGAGCTTGAATGCCTATATTATTTTCCAGACTGGGAAGACCTTGCACCTATGTGTTGAATGTACAGTTATCTGGAGTTGGAGCAAATTTCTTCATGCCTTGGAAATGTGAGACACTGCAGAGAACAGGGAGCCACAGGTAGATTCAGATGAGGTTCTTGAAAAACAAAACAATGTTATTAATGGAATAATTCCATGCTTATCTTTATCCTGTCTTCTCAGCCTTATTCCTTAGGTGTCTTTTCCTACTCTTGGTGCACAGCACTTTCCACCTCGTTACTTAAAGACATGAGACTATGAACTTCTGCTGTTTTTTTTCCTATTTTCCACTATTACTGAACTAGCTTTGTTAGTTTGAAACTGGTTATCTCTCTCTCAATGCCAATTGTGTTAATCTTACTGTCCGATTTTCTAATACAGTGTTGTAGGCTCTTCCCCAAGATCCGTGGCTGGTTAGTGTTAGTTAGAAACACTAAGAGGAAAAGAGATAACTATCACTTTGTCAGGAAAGTAGGTTGGTTTTAAAGGGCTGTAGTCAGGAATAATTGTGCTTTAGGGACGTCTGACTAAGATGTTATGATGGCATTTGAATTGGAAAAGGTTGGTGCCTATGGATGACATTCTAATGCTGACTGCAGTCCTCCTTGGTAAACAGTTTTGTGCTTCTGTCTCCTCTGGGCATAACACCTGGGATTAGTTAAAGGCTTTTGAATTTCTCCCTAGCTGAAGAAAAAAAAGGTGTCATTGATGGTGTCAAGAACAAAAGTTCATGGGAGGGAACCAGTGTGTCAAAATTTTTGTCTTTTCTACTGTCCTCTATTAATGTGTTCTCCTTGGTTCTTTTCCTGCATCTTGAGCCAGTACCTCCCAGCACAGTGCTCCTCTAACCTGCCAAAACTATTGGGCTAAAAGTCTGTGACTATTGTCCCATCTGCCACAACTATTTATCTTCAGGACTTTGTATTAGTCCTCCAAGCCCTTCTTTTCGTGAGGGTTTGTTTTGGTTTTGCTTTGAATTAATTTTAGTTTAGATTCTGGCTCAATATCAAATAAAGCAATTTCAAGAGAAGTTGCTGTTGAGTATGAAATGAAAACTTACTAATTCCATTACATTTTCACAACAAATATATATGCTCTTATTTGTTGAGTTCCTGCTTCCTTGCAAGCCAAAATGTGAAGTTTCTTCCTTACTTATTATCCCTCCCTTCCCTCTGGCTCCATCTGTGGTGCAGGCATCCTTTCCTGTCTTGGCTGCTGCCTGGGAGGCCTCTGTCTCTTCTTCCCTTTTGGAGGTTCTAAGGATGGTATGTGTGATGCTCAAGGGTGATTCTCCCACGGTCTCAGTGAGACAGGTGTGTCTGGTGAAGAAGGGAGTATGTAGGAGAGAGCAGAAGCAGGGGGAATGGAAGAATCTAGGACCAGGACCCTTCCCAGACAGCCAGAAAACAAATTCATAAATAACATGCCATCGGGGACCAGTTAATCTGCTCTATGAAAAGGTGCAAAGTATACAAGTGGGAAAAATAACATTGTATAATAATCAGCATGCAGCCATAGGTGTTAAACCATATGCAGCTAGGCAAATAAATGAAGCTCCCCCTGAGAGCTGTGCGATAAATCATTCCCAAAGAATTCAGTCACTCCCCCCTCCTTATCCCCCAAAGAAAGAAAACATATTACTTTAGATGTGGAGTCATAACTGCTACTCTGCAGCTGCCAGTTAAGACAAGTGGACAAGGAGCAGTAGTAGAAGGGGCAAAGATACAAGAAGCTGGGGTAAAAGGGGAAATAGAAAACAACCCTGCATTTAAAACCACTGGGGATTTGGTGGGAAGTGAAAGGAAAAAAGCTCCAGCACCAGGCATTACCTGGACATACAGAGACAAACTGAGAGTGGTCAACTTTATGGAGTTTGTTTTGCTTTTTAGCAGAAGCCAGTTCAGATTGAAGGGGCTGCATTGATTTACTAAAGTGATTCCTTAGCAGCACATTGCTCCTTGCTGTTTGTAATAGCAGCATTTGGCACAGGCTCATTTGTCTGCACTTCAGACATCCATTTGAATGTATGTTGATGCCTGCAGAAAGGCTGCACATACTGACTCACCTTCCCGCCTCTCTTCAAATGTTCCTGTCAAATTCACCACATTTCTTAGGCTCACCACAATTAAGGAGGAGCTATTTCAAGGTAACTGTCATTATTAGCTCCTAGATGACATCTGTAAAAGGTTTAGACCTGGGTAGGCTTCTCCTGAAACCAAAAGCCCTGGTGGGGCTTGCAAATGATTTGCAAAGAGATGAGTGAAGAAAAGGAAGGGTTCAAAACACAGGTTGTCATATCCCTAGGAGCATCTGCTGCCCTCAGAGTTGTCCAAGAAGGCCATGAATATTGCCTAGTACAACATAAGGCTGTGAAGGAGAAGAGCTGTACTCCAGAGCTGTGGAAAACCCTACCCCTCCATGGGGGTGTCTGTTGGACATCCATCTCATGACACTGACGAAGTGGGAGCAGTTTCTCTGTCCCATGGCTGATGTTGAATCCCACATTACCTCACTGAACTTCCAAAGCCTGGATATTCTACACAGAGGCAGCTGACTGTAGGTATCGAAAAGTGACTGCTCGCTTCCTGTCAGAGGCAATTCCCTCTGCATCCTTGTAAAGTGCAAAGTATTACAGGAAAAAGCTGATCTGTCACTACATCAAAAGGCTCATCACACTATAAACCTGTCTCTCTTGCTTTCTGTGCCTCACCAGTAAGTAGCATTAAATATAATGTTGCTATGGGTAGGAAGACCAGTCTGAACCACTTTTTACCTGCCTGTGACAGTTTTCAAAGACTTTGTTTGGTGTCCTATAATTGCACAGTAACAATTCTGTAAAAATAGTGTGCTTGTATACTCTAGCTAGAAAAGGTAGGCAAGTTCTCCAATAATTGCTGTACTAGTTGTTCCAAGGACTATTAAAAACAGGTGTGGAAGTGAAAAAAGTTTCCCAGTAATGCTAAGGCTCCAGTGGAAACACCTTTTTTTTTTTTTTTTTTTTTTTTTTTTTTTTTTTTTTTTTTGAACAGAATTCCTCAGTGTGGAAAGAGTGCAGTGAAAAAAGGGTATAGGGAAAATGAAATGTGTTCAGAGACAGGTGACTTATGTATGTAAGCTAGATATGCCACAAGCTCACAAGTACTTAGAAACTATGTGAAATGGAAAAGAGGCATTAGGGAAGAAAAAACACAGACTGTGTAGCTTTGTCTCAAAATGACAAGGGCAGTGTCTAAGGTTGAAAGATTATTCTGCTGCTGAGGAGCCATCCTGATGTCAAGAAGTGAAGAGGCTGCGTTTTGATGCCAAATGTTCTCTGTTCAGACCATGGAGGCTGTTGTCATTGTGAAGGTGCTGCACAGGTACAGCTGTCATAAAGGCTATGGAGACCAGGTGCATTAGAGGGGATCAGACCCCAAAATCTGGAAACTTAAACTAGATCAAATATATTCAATATTTTAGTCTGTGTTAACGAGAAGTTGCCTCAATTGTTGAGGATCTGTTGGAGCTTCTCAGCCTGTGTGAGGAGAGCAAAAAAGACCTGAAGACATTCACGTGGGTTTTTTTCTCCCTGTTTTAACCCAGGGTCATATCCAATTAATAGCAGCTCTGACACATGTAACCTGTTCCTAATGTGGCAACAGAGATCCCACTGCCTCTTCCAATCAGTGAACAGTTAATCACCAGGGCTTTTTTATATCAAACCTAAATCTCCTTTCTCCAAATAAGCTGTCTGCTATGTGAACTACCCATGGGGAAGGAAAAAAAAATTATCTATGGATATCTTTTTTTTTTTAATAGAACAGCTTTTATGTCTCAGAAGACTGAATGTCATCCCTAGACTAAACAAATTGAATTCTTTTAGACTTTTCTCATAGATCAAGTTTCCGTAGACCTTTGCCTGTTCCCCTTGCTCTCTCATGCCCTCTTGCTCCTCCTGTCCCTCAGAGTGCAGTGCCCAGTGCTTGTACACAGGGCTGATTTAGAGAATCACCACTACTTTAGTGCCTGTTGCTTATGTGAAGCCCCGTCATTTCATTCCATTGCTGGATTTATCTGTTTTGATTTTTTTTTGTTGTTGTTGTTGTTTGCAATGTCATGAAGTTGCAGACTTTTTTTGTGGTCTACCTAAGCTGCTGACCATTTTTTCCAAGTCTCGCTGTCTCGCCAGTAATTTCCTCCCCATGTGCTGGATTTCTCCTTGCTGGTTGTTATGGTTTGTACTTGTAAGTTGTGATTACACTGATTTAAAACCATTTATCAATGTGACTTGGAATTCTTTCCTGAAGTTCAGTCTGTAAATTGGATGCTCTGTTCCATTGGCCAGAGTGGTCATTTAATTTGATGCAAGTCTCATGGTAGCTTTCAAAATAGAGAACTTTTGAGACCTCTTGTCTTAGAGAACATCTTTTTCTTAACCTGCTCTATTAGGTAACTATCTTGTAGTAATTGTATGTAGCCTGCATTTTCCTCATTTGGTTACTAGAATAACACAACTTAAAATATGCTCTAGCGAACCAGAATCTATTCAAACTCTAATGCATTGTATATGAACATGAAAATATTTGCAGGTTTTTTCCAGGATGATGTACCACAACCATAAAAATAGCATTGTTCTTCTTCTGACATCCTTCAGCCAGACTGGCTGTAGCTCTAGGAGGGCTAGGACTGTGTGACTGACTGCTTGTGAGATGGGATGGAATAAAGAGTCCAAGGCCTGCCTGAAAGGCACTTCACTTAGAATTTCAAGGACAGGTAACTTTCAACTGACAGGTTTCACAATGTGCAGGTGTGGATCTTCATTCCTGTGTGGGTTGGGAGCCCTGTGGAGCACTCTCTTTTCTTAGGTGGGGAGGATGCAATGCCCACAGGTTCTGAAAAATGTGCATAAGTTGTACATCAGAAAGTTCCTCACTAAGTTTGCTGTAATCCATGAGATGGTGCTTCTTTCAGCCAGTCCTCCTTATTTCAAGCTAGAGGGTAGATATTGAATAGGCTTCTCATCATACAACGCTGGTGGGAGTGCAGCGCAGCCTTATCTCTTAGAGCAGAAGGAAAATGGCAGGGGAAGTATGTGTTCCTGGATAGCTGAAGTTAAATGAACCACTTGGAATAATGCATTTTTGAAAATTACAACCCACCTGTTAAAACCTTTGCATTGTACCTGTTCTGCTCTGGAACATGTAGTAACATCTGCTTCCTCTATACCCTATGCCTTGAGAAATGAAAATGACTGAGTACCAAGGTAAAGCAAAGGCTGCTCAACTGGTACAGTATGGGAACACCTGCAAGGTTTGTTTTCTTTTTACCTTCACGTTAGCCAGAAAACTCTGGAGGGACCATGATCCCAGACAGAACAGGGTGGAGTGGGTATCAGTACTGATGACTAACAGAGGTGTGGAGAGATTTATGCTATCCCCATGAGCTGTATTTGCTCAGCTGTTATTGTGCTCCCAGTAAACACAGAAGGGGTTGTTTCTCTCCCTCCACCCACAGCCCTGCTCAGGGGACAGGCAATAGGAGCCTCTTTACTGCATTGCTTTGCTAGTCCTGCCAGCACTTGTGCATGTGCATACTGAAGGCTTTTCAAATGCTCTTTCCACTCTGAGGAGGAGAGGATGCAGATTTGGGCTGCTGAGGTAACCTGTGCTGAACTTGATTTCTGCCCACAGCTTTTGTAAGCTCCATACTGGGATGAGGTACCTGTTCTCCTGGAGTGGATCTGGGTCCTGTTCACATCTGAGCTTCCTTATACAACGTAAAAGCATCTTTAAGCTGATGTACAGGCTATGGTAAAATAATCAGTTCAAAGCTCTTGTTCTCTGCCACAGCAGTGTAAAGACACGTGAGAAATTGACCCTGTCTGAATTAAGCTTCCCTGGGAGACAGGCAAATGCTTTTCCTCACTGAAAGGAAAACTGAGGCACAAAGACTCTTCGTCCTCATGTTTGGGTTGGCACAGGAGGTCAATAGGAACTTGGCACTAGGTATCCATGCTGTACCCTTTTGTTCTGTGCTGCACTAACGCCTCACTGAGAGGAAAGTTGGGAGTTGAACAAAAAAAATTTGGGGGAGATGTGCTTGGGGGTTTTTTTTAATTTTTTTTGAAACACTAACAATGGGCATTGGTCAAGACTTCTTCAGTAAAAGACCTTTTCCTCCCCTTGTGATGAATGCTTGTTCATTAAAACTGAAGCTTTTTGTGGGAATTCCATGGGAAAAGTTTTGCTGGTCCAGACAGAATTTCTGGTCAAAAGAAATGAGGGAGAGAAAGAGAAGGAAATCTGCCCTGCCTGGTACAGCCTGTCACTCTGGGGTTAGGCTGTTCACATGGGTTCATTGGGGCTGGGCAGAAGCATAGAGGGAGGTTAGACCTTCTCTTTTGCCTGATTTGGAAGAAAGAATCCTGTCTCTTAAGAGTGTAGGAATCTCTCCAAGGTGGTTGGTTTTGTTGCCACAGTCTCCCTCTTCTTTTACTAAGAAAAGAGTTGGGTGCAGAAGAGCAAAGGTCCAAAAGGAATCTGCTATGGTTGGATGGCAGATGTTCCCTGTGTCCCACCATAATCATCCACAGCATCTTCACAGCCACGGTGAATGATGCTTGGTGCTTTGGCTCTGGTGGCAATGAGAGTTGTTCTGTGTCAGGAGAGCAGCTGGGGGAGGCTGCCTCCTCCCCACTGGCTGCACAAAGCCCTGCAAGATGAGCATGAGAACTGTTAAGCACAAACCTTTGGCTTGATGCTACTAGAGACCCTCTCTGCTCAGCTTTGGGGGGTAAACAAGCACCCCATCTCTTTAATAATCATACAGTTTATTAGACAGTCAGACAAATCCCTTACTTCATCCATAATTTTTATTTTTATTGTGCAGGCACTAAATGTGTGTTTGAATGTGTGTACTTAAGGGACCAGGAATGAGAGACTACTTTATGAATCTGACCATGTATTCCTCAGAAGGCCATTACTAGGGGAAAATTGTTGCGTAAATAATGTGCAACTGCAGATGTCCAAGCTCTGTTTTCCTGCCACAGCTCATGGCTTCAGAGACACTACTTTAAAAATATGTTTTAATGAGTGGTAGAAGCAGTCAAGAGTAAGAAAGAGCAAACAGCATTTTAGAGCTGAGATAAAATGGATATTTCTGCCAATGGTTCTTCTTTTTTTGTGTGTATACATTCCCTATTGTTTTTTTTTCTGTAATTTCGTTTTTTTGTAATCTAGATTTGCTGTTTCACGAAGGTCTCACTCCCCAGCAGCAGCAAGTTGGCAAGTGTTGCTTGGTTTCTTTGCTGATGGTCAAGTCAAAGCAGAGATGGCAGAAAAGAGCAGAATGTGACAGTGCCTTTAAAATAAATAAATAAATGGGTATAATATTATTATTTGTTCTAGGAAGACTATTTAGGTTCTACTGACTTGCTGTCTTAAATGTTCTTTCTCTAAGAAAAATTTAGTTTAGGGAAAGAAGGAAAACCTTACTTTCTGTGCCTGCAACTCCCATTAACAGGGAATAGGCTTTTAAGTGCCCTGCACGTATAATAAATATATGCTGGTTTGTAAGATGACAGCTTAATTTCATACCTGGCATTAAACTTCCTAGCTTTGCCATAAGCTTTCACTGTTCTCTATTAACCTGGCCTTGGCAACAACAGCAAAGTTTCCAGTAAGCAGTTTGTCTGGAACAGGAGGACTTCAGTGTCCTGGAGCTGGGATAGCATTTGATGATCCCTTTGTTACCCATGAGACAATCTTTCAGGGTGACACTGCATGCAGTTCATGCCAAGGCCCAGACTAGGGAAGCTGATGGTATTTCCCAGCTGATTTTGCTGGCTTTTGAATACCTAACTGTTAATATTCATGTTTACTTTTTAAGGGAATTAAGTGCTGTTAGAGTGGTAGCCTGGAGAAAAGAGTCTCTTTGAGGACTAGTGCTAGTTAATACATTGTGCTTATTAGACAGATGTCACTGAAGGAAATCTGCACAAATGTGTAAATATGTAGATTTAGTCTGTGTTATTTGCATACCTAACTGCAAATGTTTGTAAAATAAGATACTAATTCATTAAATTATTATTTTTTTCTCTTGATTTCAATAAAAGTGTCATATTTCTTTGTTCTAACACAGAAAGAAAACACACTTTTTTTTTCAGAGTAATTTTACTGAGAGTTTTGCAAGACTCGAAGGACTTGAGAAATCTTGGTTTGACTTTGTGCACTGAGGAAGCTTTTGGGATTTAGATAGAAAAATTCCTGGAATGTAGTTCTCTTTAGCAGAAGTTTTTCTTCCTTTTGCTTATAATATAATTATGATAGAGAATTTTGCCCCTGCTTTTTTGCCTCCCCCAAGCTGCCTGAGTGATTTGCCTCACCTGATGGCCAAGAGGTGAATTGTTGTCAGCAGACTGTGGGTAAGGGGGGCCCTTTGATGTAAGGGTTTGTTGGGGAGCTGGCAGGCCTCTGGCTCAATGACTTCTCTGTCCACCTACATCTTGGGAACAGTCTTTGCTTTTTTTTGCTTTTCCCTCTTTTTTCTTTTTCTTCTCAGATGTGAAGTCTGTTAGCAAAGTGAAGTCAGCTTAAATATCAGCTGAGGCTTGAGTTCCTTTTCAGTTTTTGTTGACTTTATCCCCTCCTATTCCTTCCCAGTCTAGTTTCTCTCTGCTTGTGTCAGACTTACTGATACTTAGGAGTTTTTATTCTGTGTTTCTATTGTATGGGTTTGTATGTGACAAAGTTCAGGTGCCCTTCACATTCCCAGCTTTGATAGTGGTGTGAAATGCTGAGGAGAGTGAGACTTTTTGGGGTCTCTGAGACTCTTTCAGCTGCTACAGTTCAATTGGAAACCAGTAAAAATGCTTCTGGGTACCCCAGTGTGCTGTACTCAAGTGATGCTGTGCAGACCTGCTGGAGTTTCTTTTTGTATCTGTTGTGACCAAGCTGTGAATCAGCACCCCTTCTGTTCCCCAAATATGGAACAAAACTTCCCCTCTACAGCATAATTTATCACCAAAATACAACATACAACTAATGGTGTACCAACAGGCAAAATACAAGGAACCTGAGCACGTGTTAGTTGTGTGCTGAGCCAGTCCTGGGAGCAGGATGCTGAGGTTATGCAGTGTCTGCTGGCTGATGATGCAAACACCTACAGATCTGAGGTGAACCTATGGTGTCACTGCTGGTCAATGGAAACATTTTATGTATTGAAGGCTTGAGGTGGCTCTTGGCTGTGACAAGGAATTACAGGTCTTGTGGCCTATTTATAAAAATAAAATTAAAACCACGGTAAACTGCAGGAGAGAGAAGGGCTAGGGAAGAAGAGGACAGCTGTTTTTCCTGTTTCTGTTTTTCATCACTCTCCTAAGGATAAAAGTCAGGAGTTAGATTGTTGTCTTTTGTTACCCTAGACTTAGATGTGTTTTCAGCTGTCTTGACTGCTTTCATTTCCTCACTGTGATATTTTCAGTAGTTTACAAAGTTAAAAGAATTTTTCTACTTGTCAAAGGAGTTATAATTGAGAATTTCTGGCTGTTGAGCCAAGTAAGTCTTATTTATCATCTTGCAGGTACTCTGTGCTCATCTTCCCCCTCAGATGGCTGGCCCCTGTGAGAGGCAGCAGCCTGGCACTGGTCCTGCACCCGACACTCCTTTGTGGGCAGTGCTAGGGCTCAGTGTGCCAGGCTGGCTGCAGAAGCCACTTCTGGGCTTTTTCCTGTTCTTTGGTGCATGCTACTACTGTTCTCTTTGACAATCTCCTGTGTAATAGGTTATTAAGGGACAGGGCTTTGCCTGCCACTCAGTAGAAAGCAGTGTTGGGTGCCCTTTGTTTTCCAGGGGAGGACAACAGTGGAGAGTGCTGGAAAGGTGATGGCAGTGGGGGTCGAATGGGACATCCCGTTCTGTTCCCTGCTGAGGTGTGTCTGCACTGGATAAGGCTGTGTTCAAACATAACCTGCTCCTCTTGGGATCACATTGGAGAGGTGCTGTTGAGAGGGAGGAGTGTTTTGCACTCTGGAGAAAGAGACAGAGGGGCAGGGGCAGGGTGTTTGCCTCCTTTGTATAACTGGAAAATACGAGTCACAGTTTAGGATCTCTCAGCTTGCAAAAACATAATCTGAGAAATGCTTACCTCATGGCTGCATTAATAGTGAATTCTTTTTACCTGATAGTTCATTTCCAAAACCCAAGTGATCAAAAAGAGTTTTTCCTGCTGTTTCTGGCATCCTGATCACCAGGCAGCCAATGTCTGTAGTCCATAATCTTGTTGTGTTACAGCTAAATGTATGAGAAAGCTCTCAAACCAGAAGTCCCTCAGGCCCTGAGGATGTAGATGTACTGATGTTTGATGAGAAGGAAACAGACAAAAGGCTCTTGATGTTAAGGATACCCATATCCCACTAACCTGAGGAAAGTATCTTGATTTAATTCTTTCTCCACCCCCCTCCAACCTCCCTTCTGTCTTCCAGAAAAAGTTCACTCATGTGACCAGGAGAGGCAGAGTGCCTTGGAGGAGGCCAGGCAGAACCCCCGGGAGGGCATCGTCATCCCCGAGTGTGCTCCTGGAGGACTCTACAAACCAGTGCAATGCCACCAGTCAACTGGGTACTGCTGGTGTGTCCTGGTGGACACAGGACGTCCCCTGCCTGGTACTTCCACTCGGTGAGAGCTGTAGGCAGGCCTGGGAAGGTGCCTGGCTGGAGAAAATGAGATATAAAAAATCCTACTGCAATATGAAATCAGTTTTTCACTCTAGAGCAGTCAGCTCTACACTGTTTTCCCTAGAGCAAGCAATGCTGTATGTGATGTTCCCTGTTGAGTGTTACTATGCAGCTCCCTCTCAATAGGAGCTGGTGGACATTAGCTACTGTCCATACTTTTCTCTGTGTTAAGTATTCATGCAAAGCAGCCTTTTTTTTTTTTTTTTTCCTTCTGGCTTGCTTTTGTGAGGTAGGAGGAATGGGGGCTTTGCTTGAGAATATAGATTATGGGCATGAGCCATGAAAAGACAAGTGTCTTTGTTGCATTATCATCTGCTTTATTCTTCCATGTTGCAGCCACTTGAATCCTGACTGGTAGGGAATTAGAAGACTTCTTGTTGTGCATGGGACAAGATTTTTGGTTTTTTAGTTACTCTCTATCTTGAAACTACCTGAGGAATCTTTTCTCACTTGGAGTTTGGAAACAAACTGTGGGTCTGGCAAGTTGTAAAAACAGGCCAGTAAGAGCTGGGACTTAAACCCAGCTAGATATGGTGATTCTGCAAAGCACAGACAGCTTTGAAAAAAAATCTCAGCCTATGCCCGCAAGAATTGGAAGAGGGCCCTGTGCTGTTTGTGGGTTTCAGTTGATAGCAGGTGCTGGACTTCAAAGTATGTTCTTCTTTCTCTTTCCACTTCTGTTGCTGACTGTCCATAAACAGTCAGATGCTTGAGAGTGGTATTTCTTCTGGAGGTTTATTGGTTTCCCCTGCAGTAAGCAGACAAGGCACAACCCATTGACCCTGAGATTAGCTCAGCTGGTCAAAGCATAGTGCAAATAATGGCCTGATTGTGGATTTGATCCCTATATGGGCCACTCACTTAAGAGCTGGGCTTGATGATCCTTGCTGGCCCCTTCCAGCTCAGAATAGGCTGTCATTAGTGACCATATGATGACACTAAATCCATGTTACATAGTTTAACTTCTGCTGTTTTCCTTTTACAGGTATGAGACCCCAGTGTGTGAAAGCGATGCCAGATCGAAGAGTACTGAGATTGATGATCCTTTCAAGGACAGAGAACTTCCAGGTTAGAGGAACAAGATCCTGGCTCTGCCCTCTTACCTTGTCTCACCTTGCGACTCTTGAGAGGCCAAAAATATTGTTGAGGAGATAGGGAGTTTTCCTCACAGTGCATGCTTTCCCATGGGGTTTATTCTGTGGGCTTTTTTTAAGATCACCTCCAGTTTCAGTGAACTGGAAAAGGCTGGGTGTATCCTGGGTTTATTGCCTGTCTGCCTTTTAAAAACATTTCTGAGATTAGAATTTTCAGGAGTGAAACCAGGATGCCTGGAGATACCCTGGGGGGAAGAATGGGCTCAACATTGAGTCTTTCTTAAAGCCTGACCAGGACAAGATCCTTTCTGTTTAGCAGGGTTTTTCAGCAGCTTGATGCTCGCTAGTCACAACTGCCAATTGTCAGTGGACTGATCTGCTCCCTTACACTGACTGCATGGACCAGGCAGGACAGCACTCTTGATGTACTAATGTTCCTTACTAATGGTGGCTTCTCACTTAGCTGGACTTCATTCCTCATTTTCTGCCTGGGAAAACGTTTTATTTCCCACTGCTTCTTGTTTTATATTCTGCTTTTCTCTCTTAACAGAGTGACAAGCCTAGTTTGCTGTGCCCAACTTTTTTTCTGCTAGAACATGTGCTGGGCATTGGTGTTGGTGCAACTCTTAAAAATGCTGTCCCACCTGCCTGTGCTCTGCTTTTCCTTCTGGCTCCCTTCTAAGGTGCAGTGAGGGGCCTTCACTGACAAGTCAACTGTTGCTCTCCTGGGTGGGGACTGCTTGAAAACACAAGCTACAGTGGGTTCCTCTGCACCATGAGGGAGTGGTGGACACCAGTAATTCTGCAGAAATAGCTGGTGACTCTGGATCAACTTAATGTTCTATGGGTAGCATAAAGTGAGTTATTCCTGAGCAGGTTAGCAAAGGAAGTGAGATTTGTTCCAGATCTGCCTTGTGTGTCTCCTAACTGTTGTCCTGCTGGCTCCTGACTTCAGACCCCCAACCATTCTACTTAGCAACTCTGCTCTCAGCAGAGGGCTCTCTTCTGTGCAGCTCCTCATTTTCAGGAGTCATGTAAAAATTTCCTATTGCCTCCCTTTCCTTTTCAAAGGAAATCATCCAACTGGTTCAAATATTACATTGTGGAGGAGGGGGAGACAAGCCAGCTAAATGAATTACATTAAGGCTCATTTCCTTAGGAAATCACACTAAAATAGAATAACCTTACTTCCTTGATTCCCCATCCCCTCTCCCATTGCTTTATTGCCTATCCTTGCACTTCTCCCTGCCTCTCCAGAAATCCTCTGCAAAAATCCTTTGCTCTTTGGCTTTTTCTTTGAAAGACTATTTCTGATCTCAAGAAGACAGACTGGTTTTGTTTCCCTTCTACCTTCCCTTCTCCACTGAAGCCAGACAAGGGAACAGGGACTGCTTGATGCAGAAGAGGACAGGATGCTCTGGTCTGGTCCCAATATCAAACTCCAGGAGGGCTGCCCTCTCAGCTCAAGCCAGTTTTCTGTGCTTGAGTAAACTTCAAGCTCTGTGTTTGGCTGCATTGGTTGGATGATTGTTGCCCAGAGAAGTTTGGAATGCCCCATCCCTGGAAGTGCTCAAGGCCAGGTTGGATGGTATCCTGAGCAACCTGATCTAGTGAATGGCATCCCTGCCCCTAGCAGGAGAGTTGGAACTAGATGATCTTTAAGGTCCCTTTTAACCCTAGCCACATTCTATGATTCTGTGATTCTTATCACTGAAAATACTCCTGTCCATGGAGAGATGGGGAGATGGAGGATTTGATACTGGTTTGTCTGCTTAAGAAATGATGTGCTTCATGAACTTCTTATGCAGTCTTGAGGTTTGTTTGATTAGCTGCTCTTGTATGTAAAAATTTACTCAAGAGCCAGAACTGCAGGGGGTGAGAGAGAATGTTTTTCTTTTGGTTTTTTTTCCCTGTTCTCATTTCTTAGCAGAACTGAATGTCAAGAAAAAGTCCTGCTTTAATTTGAGACTGATTGCATTATTTGCACTCATTTCTGTCAGGGAGACCCCTTACTTTATTCCTCCTATAGAGACTCTCAGTGCTGTGGGCAGTGCACCTCTTGGCCTGTGTGAAGAGACCTTCAGAGGCCCAGGTGGGAAAGACATAAGTTCAGATCCTTGTGCACCTACACATACTCTCTTCACAGCCTGTTATAACTGTGGCCAAAAGTAAAAAAGAAAGAAGGAAGGAAAATGTTGCTTGTACATAGCAAATGGCAAACTGTTAATTCCTGCAGATGGTGAGATGCTGAGAGCTCAGGGAGATGACTTCTAGCAAATAGTTTTTCAGCCTTTTCATTACCTCAACAAAAAGCTCCTTTAAGTGAGTGGTCTACTCTGGCTGCAACAGCAGCTTACCCATTACAATGCTGACATTTTCTGGACCATATGCCAAATGAGTGCTGAGGGGTCTGCATATGTGTAGTGTATGTAATACAGAGACAGGCTAGGGATTGTTGGTTAGCTATTGCAGAGCACAGAGCCTGTAATACTGCAATGGAAGGACTTTTGTCAGATCAATTTGCAAGCTGCTTTCAGCTGTCAAGGGATTACAGTAAGTTTCCGGTGCTCTGTTTGTGGTACATGTTCTTCTTTGCTTGTTCAAGAAAAGCAGAAAGTGTTGACATTGCCCTATGCTGCTGTGGGAGGCTGTTTGCTGACATCTGCTGCCCTAATCAGTGGAATAATTGGTAGTGCATGGTGGTTTGGGGAAAGAGGTGAGGGATGTGGTAATGGTTTCTATGTCACATCTAGAGGAGACAATTGGATGGGGATGTGATGGGTTTTGGACAACATTTTTGACGGTATTGTGTTGAAGTTAAGCATGCCTGTTCTTGGTACATTGTTCCTTAGCTTGTTCCAGGCTAGAACAGTTGTCACTACATGGGGTAGTAAATGAAGCTTACTTTAAGCAGCAAGGAAACAGCATAGATTGCCTTTTAAAGGTGAAGAGAGGGAGAGTTTCATTGTAAAAGGCTGGCTCTGTTTAGGATAGGAGGCTCTGTCAGTCTGTGGTTATGATGGTGGGGAACTAGACGGCCTCAGCACTAAGTAATAGAAATGGTTACCAAGCTCATCTTCAACCCACTTTGTCCTGCTTAAGCAAGCAGTGGCTGGGAGTGACTACCACATACCAACTCAGTTTGATGTATTTCCTATGTAGAGTGATCACGCGAAGAATGAGTTTTTGTGGTAGGCGCTGGCAGGCAATGCTTTCTGTGCCTGAAGAGGAGAGTGCAAGCAGCAGACCTTGCCTTGTGCTCTGGGATACTTTAATCTGTCAATTAGGGCCTCAGAACAGCCACATTTGCCTCAGAAGATGATCCAGGAGTTAATGAATTATTTTGTAAACTTCTCTACAAGTGTCACCATGGGAACTCCTGTCTGCCAGGCGCTTCCAGCGCATCCCTGTGGTTTTGCTAGTAGGGAACTGGGTGAGACCATAAAGCTAACCACACAGACTTCCTGCCAGATATTGTTGGTGACCCTGCATGTGCCTGGGCAAAAGCTGCAGGACAAATTGCCATGCAGAGAAACCCACTGAGGGATTCTTATGCCTTTCCTTAGGGACTGTGTTGATGGTTATTGCTGTCTTAAAAACAAAGGAGGTTCTGACTGATCCTTGCTGAATTGGAGTAGGAGACTAAGCCTGTGTGTTCTTGCATTAAACCTCCTCTTTTCTTTCTGCAGGCTGCCCAGAAGGGAAGAAGGTTGAATTTATTACCAGCTTACTGGATGCTCTGACGACCGACATGGTACAGGCTATTAACTCAGCAGCACCTACTGGGGGTGGGAGGTGAGTCCAGAAAACATGGCTGAATGCCACCCAGGTGGCTGCAGAGCTCTGGGTGCCCCTGAGGCAGGTGGGAAAGGTGTTGCTCTGACTGATTTGGGTTCCTCTGGGTTGCTGGGAGAGGATCTGAGGCTGCTTTGTCCTGTCATGCTAGTGATGCTTGCCTCCTGCCCCTCCACCCTGGCAGCTGCTCCACCATAAAGGTTAGTATAGCCCATTTGAAGTGTGAAATGAGAGCTCAGTGTGAGGAAGTGGCTTGTTCTTTTGTCCCTCAGTGCATGAAAAGACCTAATAAAATGCAAATAGATTGAAGGAGACCGTGTGGCCTAGTGGCTACCACAGGGAGTGAAGAATGTGAACCAAATTCTTGGCAGGACCAGCGCTGTGGCTTTGCTGTGTGGCTGCAGCCAGCCTGCTGATGAGGAGACGAGCTGTTTTTCATGGCCCTCCCCTCTGACCAGCGTGTCCACCCCTTTTGGAAGGAGCAACAGGTCAGGCCTGTTGCAAGAGATGGGCAGAAGTCTGTGTTCCTGGGGAACTGGAGGAAAGCTGAGGCTGTGTCTCCCCCTCCTGCTTGATAACAGCAGATCCCTGCAGCGCTGCCTCGGGACAGGCAGATGAACCGTGATGGGTTTAAAAAGCACTGCACTGCCTCAGCCAGGCAAGGCTTCTGTGCTTCTGGATTTGCCTGACTATAAAAGGAGTCAGTGCTGGGGCAGCTTGCAGGGATGGTGCAATGACTGATGTGCTCACGTTCATAAGGGTCTGGAGATGGAAGTGCCTCTGCACATACGTTACTTCTATGGGTGTTCCTCCAACGTCTTGACAGTAATGTTGATCCCCTGCTTTCCTCTTTCGTAATGGAGAAGGAATCAGTGCCATCTTTTGACTATTCAAGACTATTCAAGGTCCTGGGTGGCATGGCTGTGTCCCTTGGCTTCAGTATGGACTACTTGTGAATTCATATGGTTTTACCTTCACATTTAGACCTTACAAATCATGCCAGTGACTTGTATGTGTGCCTGCATGCTGAATATTCTGTAACCCATTGAATTAGAGCTATATATCTGTATTCATATAAACAGGATGAAAAATGCCCCAAGGATGGGAAATGCATCGTTCTCTCCCAGACTTAAGCATTCCAATGTCAATTCTGTCTAATTTGCATGGTTCAAATGCAATGGGTAGGGGTGGTGGAAAGCCCTGGAGAGTATTTGATATTTATTTGGCATCTTTGGCACTGGGACTGAAACACGGCCAATGTAATCATCACTCTTAAAATAAAGCTTAATATAAACCAATGTTGTAGAGACCAGAGATGTATGCCCCCATTGCACTTCTATAAACCAGCAGGCTTGCTTCCTAATGTTCCCCAAGCTCTGTGTATTTCTCAGCTTTCAATAGAGGCCTTTCTGATGGAATTTTTCACTGCCCAGCTCTTCACACAGTCGTCACATTGATTTATTTTCCACTCCAATGTCAGCAGCCCAGTTGTGAGGGGAAAATTAAATCTTTTAGCAGGCTGTCCTTGGTAAGGCAAAAGACTGCTACCACCCAAATATTCTGCCTCCCCACAGCCATGATTAAATTCAGATAACTGCTCTGGTTTAATTTTCTATGTGCCTCAGCTAGACAAAATGTACACCCCAAAGAACATGTGTCAAGCTTTTTGAACCCAACAGGCTGTGATGGGACCGTTTTTATTTTTTTATAGTAATTTCAGGGAATTTTTGATATTTATATTAAAATTTTATTAGTACCTCTTTCATATGAGTTTGTGGAGTTGGGAAGCTGTCTCTGTGCATGGAGTCCTGCTTTCCAAGAGTCCCAAGGTGAGGAATATCCTGAGTTCTCTCTTCAGGAACTGGCTTCCGATGGTGTGAATGTGTATATTCTTTGCTGGGTAAGAAACGGCTGGACCTAGAGCATGGCTGGTGGCTAGTCACAAGTGGTGTTCCCCAGGGCTCAGTATTGGAGCCAGCCCTGTTTAATATCACCTTCAACAACCTGGACAAGGGGATTGAGTGCCCCCTTACTAAGTTTGCAAATGACACCATATTGTGTGGGAGCACTGACATGCAGAAGGGCAAGAGGGACCTGGACAGGCTGGATTAATGGGACAAGGCCAGTGGTAAGAGGTTCAGCAAGGTGAAGTGCCAGATCCTGCACTTGGGTCACAACAGCCCCATGCAGTGCTACAGGCTGGGGGATGAGTGACTGGAAAGCTGCCCAGCAGGAAGGGACCTGGGGGTGCTGGTCTACAGCAGCTGAACATGAGCCAGTGAGTGCCCAGGCAGCCAAGAAGGCCAGTGGCATCCTGGCCTGGATCAGCAATAGCATGGGCAGCAGGACCAGGGCAGGGATTGTCCCCCTGTGCTCAGCACTGGTGAGGCCACATCTCAAAACTTGTGTTCTGTTCTGGGCCCATCTGTACAAGAAAGACACTGAGGTGCTGGAGCAGGTCCAGAGGGGGGGCAGTGAATCTGGGGAAGGGTCTGGACAATAAGTCCTATGAGGAGCAGCTTAGGGAGCTGGGAGTGTTTAGCTTGGAGAAAAGGAAGCTCAGGGGAGGCCTCATTTCTCCCTAAAACAACTTGAAAGAAGGCTGTAGTGAGGTGGAGGTTGGTCTCTTCTCACAGGTAACAAGTGATGGGATGAAAGGAAATGGCCTCAAGTTGTGTCAAAGGAGACTTAGGTTAGATACTAGGAAAAACTTTTTCACAGAAATGGTTGTCAGGCATTAGAACAGACTGCCCAGCGAAGTGGTACAATCAGCATCCCTGGAAGGGTTCAAAATATGTACAGATGTGGAACTTGAAGACATGTTTTAGTGGTGAACATGGTGGTGATGCTGGGTTGATGGGTGGACTTGCTGATCTTGGAGGTCTTTTTCAATTCTATTGGAGGTCTCTTTTTTTGCAGGCTCTTCTTCATCTTGATGCCATCATGATGGCAAAACAGATTCTGTATTCAAACACACACTGTAGCCTTCCTCTTTTTGCTCCTTTCATTGTTCAACATTTCATGCTCCTGGGCCTTTTTTAGATTTTGAGCAAATGCATCCCATTATCCAAGCTAAATTTTTAATCTATCCTCAGCAAAGCTAATGCCTGATGCAGGAGGTGGGCCAGACAAGCAGCCAGCTGTACCCCCATGTCAATTATGTATTGTCTTATATATTTTAACCAAACAGAGAAGCCACATGTATGAAGTATTCCTCTTTCTCTATGGCAGCAGAGAGATGATACAGGCGTGCAGAATGCATCTTTAATATCAACATTAAAATAAAGGACCAAAGGCAGAGAAGAGCCTTTCCAAAGTGTTGAGGACTAAAAAAGCTTAACAGTGAGAGTCTTTAAGAGCTCAGACTTCCTTAGGATATTGAATGAAAAAAAAAAAAAAAAGAAAGGTTGGAAGTTGATTTTGTAAAATCTGAGTATCTCTATGGGGACAAAGGCTTTGCAGGCTCTTAAGGCTAGCAGGGGAGAACATGATTAACTGAATATAAACAAACTTGTGATCAAAATTTCTTTAAGGTGAGGGCACTTCTAAGCCAGAGTGAAGTCATGAGGGACGTGACTGATTCCCTCTCTCTAAGGCTTTCATCTTAGGCCTGATGTGTTTCAGGAAGACTTGCTTTAGTCAAACCTGAGTTATGGTCCCAAGAATAATTTGATTCACATTCTGTGGGTACGATATACAGGAAATCAGATTGGATTACCCTGCTGCCTTCAGTCTGAATCTGGATACATGAGTGAAAACTTCTGTGTTTGCCGAGTGTCTTTGCAATTAATACCCATATTAGCTTTTTTTGGGGGGATGGGAGGGGAGAAGGAAGTGGGGTGACAAGGGAGAAGCATGGGGAGAAATTAGAGACTGGCATTTGAAATACTACATAGAGCTGTGCTAAGTTGCCCCCCAAAAAAAATCTAATAGCAGCAAAGTGAGGCAGTAGCTTGGATATTCTTGCAGGCCATGTAAGGAAAACCTGATAAGACTTTTTTATTTTTTTAAACTGGGCATGCTTAAAACAACCTTGTAATTCCTTATAAGACTTGTCTTGTTTAAGGAAGTTCAAAGCTATTGACTTTAATTGAGTTACCCTTGCTTTACAATAATGTAAATAATGTAAATGAGATGAGAACTTCCCTTCCTCATGGCCCTGGTTTATATTACAGTGTAATAGCCAAATAGACTTCATTTAGAGATTTGAAACAGAAAATCTACGGTAAAATTCATTCTTAATTTCAAGTTTATGCAATAACTCCAAGGTGCATCTTGTTACTGTATGTTTTCAAAGTAATTAAGGGAGCATTTGTAGGGAGTTAGTTTATTAGCCAGTACTTGGTATCTTCACTGAAAAAAAAAAATCATTGTTGAAATTGTTCACAAGTGAATACTATAGAATAGGAACAGCACTTAAAAATTTAGACTTAGCTTAAGTACATTTTAGTCTCTTTTTAAAGTTCTGATATAGTCATATTACACAGGGCCTAAACAAACTAGATCAGAGGGAATCCCAGCCTGGGTTTCCCTTATCAGAGAAATTCTCTTTGGTCCCTGCCAATTCAGAAATGAGTTTTAGTTGTCAAAATGTGTGCATTATTGCTTGCTATGTTATCAGCAAAAATATTACTGCCCTGTGGAATTTGAGGTAAACGGGCAGCTTACCACAGCCGCCCTTATCATGTAACACAGCAGCTATCTGTCCCTTAATTTAAAATTGCCAATTATTCCCTATGTAATAGCCCCAAAAAGTACTCTAGAAAATGGCCCTGAGGTTCTGTTTCATGCTCTAGTTGAACAGCTTGAAGCAGGCAAGCACAGCTCGGCACATCTCCATCCTCTGAAGCCAATCCACATTTTAATAAAGATTGACACTTTTAAACAGTGCAGGGAAGTTGATGTTCAACTCCTATTGCATTTCAATTCAAGTTGGATACCAATTTCTCTTTGTCATGTTATGGAAATTCCAGCCTAATTAAAGATACAGGAGCATTCATGTAAGAGAAGGGTCTTTGAACGGTCATGAGGAGTGAAGGGAGGTGATTTTTTAACCTTCTAAATAATTTATCCTACAATCTTTAGAAAAATTGGTTCAGACTAATGTTTCATATACAATTTAGCCTGAAGAGAGAAAGAAACTGGCCTGTAATAGGGGAGATAAGTTTTAACTGTAGAGGAATTATGCATTTCACATAATGAATTTGGACCCTTTTTTTGTTTAGTCTGAACACAGCTTATTTTTTTGTTGGCTTCTTGATTCCTTGGCTACAGGAAAGGAGGAATAATAAAACAAATACAGGATCCTTTTGCAATTCCGTTATAGTAATCCTCTCTGATTCAAACCATGTTCCACTGTTACAGACTTTAACTTCAGGCAACTGCAAAGAACAACAAAATCGGAGTAAGAAGTGGAAGCAGAACAAGAACAATTTTGAATTTTACATCAGTTTGTTAAACTCATTGCTTCCCGCTGCTTAGTGCTGGCACTTTGGTGGACATCATCAGTACTGTCCTGTCGACTGGAGGGGTCAGTCACTCTCCATTCGTTCTTCATTCAGCAGCAGCACCCAGCAAGAGATTTATATATCCTTGTAAAATATTTACAAATCATAGAAACTTACGGCTTTAACTCCTTTAGACGTCCTGACCACAAACATACCTTGTACAGGTGTTGGGAATGAAAGCTGGACTAATTTTTTTTTCACTCTGTAGCATTTTCTACCAGCTTCTTGTCCATCCGTGTTCTTTCATCCTGGAATAGATCCTGCTGGTTTATAGGCTCTTCATCCAGCTAGATAATGGGCTGATCTTACTGCCCTTCCATCCTTCTGTCTCAGCTGCTAATGTTACTACATAAAGTTTGTAGTATGAAATAACAGATTTTCTAAGTCTTCAAACAGGTACCTGATGGGTACTTCAGAGATTGCAACCTCGCTCTCTGTCCAAGCAGTGGTTTGTATTAGGATTTTTTTGTCACTGCAGCAGTGCTGTGGATCCATGCAGCCTGTGCAGTGGAGCTGCAAGAGTTCAGGAAGCAAAGGACCAGCTTTGGTAGGAATGGACTTCAATTTGTTTAGTAAAATTTAGTGGTACATATTACACTTTGACTGCACAGTTCTGTGGAGCATAATGTGACTGCACACTGTACATAGTTCTGTAGGGGAGTTATATCTCACTTTTGCTGCTCTTGTATACTTTAGCCTATATTCCCCTCCTTCTTCCCTGCTCCTTCACACTGAGCCAACTGCTCCTTTCTCACAAGGGCTTCAAGGGCTGAAAAGCAGTACAGATTGCATGCACAGTGCATATTCAAGCTGTGTATTTGATATTTTGGCAGTCATTCTCTGATCCAGCATTCAGTGCAGCTTACAAAAGTGTATGTCCATGGTTCTGCACAGCCTCTTAGTGTCCTTCAGTGACACCATATGATGTGAAGGTATTCTGTGGAAGTGTGCCTCATCTGGAAGATAGCATTGTTAAAAGTTGCAGTACCTTAACACACACATCTCCAAGCACAGCCATCTAAGAAATAAATGTTCTGCTATGAGGGAGTTCTTAGAACATTATACAGAAGGAGGAGCAAGAACCTACTTGGAGAAGACTATCCTTGATGCCAACAAACTTCTAAGAAAGCTGAGAGCTGGTTTGCTGTATTAGGCTGTTAATGATAGACAATGCTTTTCTTCATTGTTGGAATATTGGTGGGCTAATGCTGCATAATTGAGCTAAACTTGCTGGCTTGTGTACAAAAGCAGTCCAGCAACAGCAGGTTACATTTGGAAAATCAGCTTACACAGGCCTCCTTTCTTCCCTAGTGCTCATTCTTTAGGACTGACTGTTTTGCTACAGAGTGCTAAAGAGGAACAATTAGGCAGAAAAGTTAAGTACAGCTGTAATGCAGTCAGCATGAGAAGGCTGTCTTCATTTTGGTAGTGTCTGTTCTTACTGTGTCTTACAAAGCTGCTACAGCACTGAAGTGAGGTACTGGAATTCAGTGGGTTTTAGAGTGATTGGTGTTAGAGCAAGAGATGCTGGAAATTGAGAATGACAGCTCCGGTCTGTCTTGGTTTTTCTGATTCCTTTATAGTCTGAATGAGAGGTGGCCCAATAAATGAAGTTTATATCTGAGGGCTGATTTACTTCTCTTGAAATAGTATGGGGAGGAAATGGAGGGACAATCCCCTGGAATACTGCCAAGTCTGTGCTCGCAGGGCACTTAGAGCCCCAGACTTGTCTGAGCTGACCCGGCAGGCATGGCTGGTGTCATGGCACATCAGCAAAGCTAGGTGGCCCAGCAGTGCTGTGTTGGTGCATTAATTCATGTTTCCTGGGTGGTGCCTAAGTGCAATTGCACGGGCAGTGGTCAAAGTCTGGTTATATACAGTATTGTAACTTCATCCTTCTGTAGTATATCATGGAATTTCATGAGCCAGGGAGATATGGCTGCCCTGAGATGATGGGGATGCTTCCTGTGCTGGCATTCTGGATGATAACCAGAGATGGCAGGCAACCAACCATCTCAGGAACTGCAGTCCTGCTAAGCCAGCCAACAGAAAGTAGTAAAAAACTGAGAAATGGCTGTGTCTTCCTTTTTCCTAAAGTCATACCCATTAAACTAATTCCTTTTAGTTCTATTAGTATGCTGCAGTTTTCAGCATGAGATCTCAGCATGTTTGTAATGGCAAAGATTGATTATTGTCACCTCATGAGTCAATGTATTTGTATTAGCCTGTGAATATCCCTCTTTTTTTTTTTTTTTTTTTTTTTTTTGGTGCAAGCGCTGAAGAGAGCCTTGTTGCCTTTCTTGACAACTCATAAGAGCTCCTCCTTGCTGTGCCCCTGGCAAAGAGGCACTTTAAAATCCTGCTTCTGAGTGCCTCTTCAGTAGTAGGTATTGAGAAGCTCTTGTCTGTTGTCTTTCTGCTGTTGGTTCTAAGAGATGCTCTGCTATTTTCTCCATTTCTGCCTCTCCAGTTGTGAGCCTTCAGTAAATGAGGGCAAGCCAAGGTCTGAACAAGAGTAACCTCACATGCAAAAGTTCAGATTTTATTCTTCTATCTTAGCAAAGGCAGAGTATTTCCCCTGGCAATACAGAACTCTTCAGAGGCTGTTGGAAACATGCTAGTCTTCAAATGATAGCCAGCTTCTTTCCAAAAGGGAGAGAGGCCAATAGCTACGTTAATAAATGTCATAAAAACAAGACACAGGATGTGTTTCTGTTCTCTCCTGTCATCCTGGTCATTGCATACAGTTTAAAAATGCAGGACACTCCCTTCAGTTCCTGGGGGGAATTTTGCAGTTTTTGTTTGTCTATAGGTGATTCCAGGTGCTTACCTGGTGTTTTGGCTCCCAAAACTAAACCAGACTTATTCCTAACCCCTTCTTCTTCCTCCTGCACAGCGTTTATCCCATTGTACATTGACCAGATGCTGTGACTGAATGCCAGCCTGCCTCTCAGTGTAGAATTAAATGAAGGAAATAGTTTCAAGTAAAACCCTGGGAAAATTGTTATGCAGTTCATCTGCCTCTCTGTACTGTGTGTGTTTACTTGTTGCAAGGATTCATGTATCTCTGGATAGGGGCTACCTTTCTAATTTCTATCCTCAGTTGTAAAAGCCATCAGAAAAGGTTAATGAGGATCTCAGTTCTCCACCTAAACTCCAGTTCTTGCTTTCTGCATGCTGCAGATTCCCTCTCACTACTGATTTAATTTACCATAGGGGTAGCGTGTGTGAGGGGGTATTTTTCAGGCTCTGTAACTGCATTTTAAAGGCAAAACTGGTCACACAAGAAAGTCAAAAGAATTTTCTCTCTCCTAGTTCCCACCAAAAAAATTTCAGTGACCATATAGGTATAGATCCTACTAGTCTCTGAAACAAGGTCAATGGCAGTCTTGGAGAGCATTTTATAAGGTACTTGGGTTCGTTTTTCTCCATCAGCTAGAATGCCCCAAACTCACACTAGAATCTGGCTGCCTGCAGCAGGCAACTGTTACTCTCTCCTTCCTGGGGAAGGAATTTATGCAGCAGCTGGATATGTCTCCTGGAATAAGTCAGAGCAATCAGTGCCAGTGCAGCATGTCTGAATACCTATTCACTAATTTCCGTGCACTAAAATGCTTTATTCTTGGAAGAAAAAAAAGGTTCAGGTCTCAGTTTCATTTCAGTATCTTTTCAGCTTTCTCTGTTGGCATGCTCATCATATGGAGAAAAGGCAGACTAGCTTAGAAAGAGTTTCTTCCCTGGTTCTCAGTATCCCTGAGGAATATCAGTATCTCAGTATCCCTTTCCCACTGCTGCTGCAGAGCACCAGACACTGCTTAATGTTATGTATGACATAACAGTGCCTGTGCAGTGATGGCATGATGTTCAAAGGCAGCATTCTATATTTGTGTGTCTATAGCTGTTGCTGTTCCTCCTTTTTTTTCTTCTCTTCCTCTCTGATATTGTTGTTGTTTACAGAATGAAAATGTGAGTCAAATAGCCTCAAACTTACAATACCACAATGATTAAGAAATGAAACAAACTGAAGTTGCCAGCTCTATAGTACGGCTTTTAATGGATTTGTAGTGTTTATCTGCTGTGGAACTCTTATGTGTATATCAGCTATGTGAAAAGCATGAAAAATGCTGAAAATACAGCAGAGGAGTTCAGATTATATAAACAGATACAGGGAGAATATTGTATCTTGCCAAGGACATTTTCAAATAATGACTGTCTTGCATTAAATTAATTTGTTCCCTTTCTGAAGTCTAGATGTTACTGTCACAGAAACTACCATGACAGCTGACACTCATGACTCTCAGCTGGTAATTTGAATGGGAGCCCAAGGGTCAAAAGGACCAAAGAGATTGTCTCTTGCCCTTTAATGAGGATCGTTCTGGGATTAGGCAGAGTTTCAGCAACTGGCGTGAGGTGAACCAAAGCTACTGAGGGTATCAGACTCCAAGATTCTCTTGGCAATTCTCTTGTTAATGCTAAAGGACATTTTTAGAAAAAGTTCATCTGTCTCAAAAGAGCCCAGCTAAAAGGAGGAGATTGGAAGACCTGTTTTTTTTTGCATACTTTGAACACAGCATAGCACTTGCCTGATTCAATGAGCAGCTCTTGCTCCTCAGCGTGTGCTTGACAGTGTTGGTGAGAGCATCCCCTTGTCTGGGGCCTGTGCTTCCTCTGTTCCAGGTTCTCTGAGCCAGACCCCAGCCACACACTAGAGGAGCGAGTGGTACACTGGTATTTCAGCCAGCTGGACAACAACAGCAGCAATGACATCAACAAGCGGGAGCTAAAGCCTTTCAAACGTTATGTGAAGAAGAAAGCCAAGCCCAAGAAATGTGCCCGGCGTTTCACTGACTACTGCGACCTCAACAAGGACAAGTCAATCTCGCTTCAGGAGCTGAAAGGGTGTTTGGGAGTCAGCAAGGAAGGAGGTGAGTGCCTTTTCTTCCTCATTGCATGACAGTAAAAACTGACAAACATGACAAATAAAAACTGAGTTATAGCAAATTCAGAAATCTGTTCTCTCCCAGCTGTTTTAAAAGTGCCACAGGATTAATACACTGCCGTGCAAATGCAGTTTGTTTCTTGTGTTATGGCTCCATCTTCTATGCCTTTTCACAGACCTCTGTGCTAAGCACTGTACAGGACAACAGATGAGAGTTCTTGGCCAAAACTCTGCCTGTACTGTTGAAGTCCTTGGAAACTGTAGTTAAGATCAGGTCCCTTCTGAGTAATACCTTGCTAACAAGATTCTGTTGTCTCAGCCATGCAGGTTGGTTGATGCACGAGCCAGCACAGACCCAGTCCTCTGGAGACCCTGTTTACTAACAGAAATAATATTTATTTTCATTGCTAAATTCAGCATGCAGTAGAGTGGATAATGCAGAGAGAACAACTCAGAAAGCAAGCACAGGGCTGTACTGGTGCCCTTTTTCAGACTTAAATTGTACTTTGAGACTGGGGGAGAAGTAAGACATGTGAATAATCTATTTTCCTTTCTGTTTAGTGTCTGAGCAATTAACCCACCCTCCTGTCTTTTCTTCCTTTTTTCATCTTCACCTCATCATCATCTGTTGGGACCTGAACCAAACTGATATTTTTGGAAATTTTAGGAATTGAAACTGTTCAACCTAAATTCAATAATTATCAGTCATTCTTGACTGTGGGCAGACTTGCTTGGCAGGAGAAGGCAGACAGGGAGATTCCGGGGGACTAATTTCCTGTGCAGGTGTTTTGGCTGTGCAGACAGTTGTTGTTAAAAGTGTCATGGTAGTTGGGAATGGTGGATAGCTTTTTTTTCTCCCATCTTAATCTTTCTTTAGTCCTTTTCTCAGGTTTAGCATGAGTGGGAAGGGAGTCAGTACATTTGGGTGTTGGGAAGTTGCATTTTCTAGGTGCTTTGCAAACATCTTAGTTTCCATAATAAGCATAGAGCATTAGTTGTCAGCTGTGAGAAGCATTCAGCTTCCCTAGCCCTGTGGAGGTGTTTTTTTAGTCATCAGTACCTTCCTGAGGAATGACATACCAAAATAGCAATCCTTAATTTTATTACCTTCCCAATAAGACGAATATGCCAAATGAATTTTATTGCTATTTGGCCTGGAATAAGATTCTTTGGAATCTGCTGCCCTGGCCAACTACTGTTCAAAATTTAGTTTATGGAAGGGGAAAAAAATCAAAAGGAGGGAAGAAAGAAAATGTGAAACTTTAAGCCCATATGAAGGGGAAAGAATGCAGCAAGACATTGTAAGTGCCTGATTGTCCATCTGTTTGCTGAGAACACGGCCTCGACCTTCCATGGTTTCTTGTGTTGTATGAGGACAGGACTGTGGTCAAAAAGAGGCTCTGATCTTGTTGTCATACAGCTCCACATACCTACTACAGACCTGATAAGCCTTGAGGATCAAAGATAAAGGGATAAGTTAAAGGATAGTGAGGACGAAAAAGAAGTGCAGAGAGCAGGTACTAACATGGAAGAAAGAACTGAGGGAGAGTGCTCCAGAGGTGCAGTAAACAAGTTTGTAATGGATCTTTTGTAACAGATCTTTTTTAAGAAGTCATGAAGTTGAGAGGCAGTAGATGACGAGTTTTCTATGCTTCCTATTCATAAGAACTGCTAAATTTAGAAACAGTCGGTATCTTTACCTTTGACATGGTCCCTCACAAATCCTCTCTAGACTGAAGAGAGATGATTGGATTATTAGATGGATAAGGAATTGGTTGGATCATCACATCCAGATGGTGGAGGTCAGTAGCTCAAGGGCCTGATGGACATCAGGGACAAGTGGTGTTCCTTGGGGTCCATACTGGGACCAGTGTTATTGAATATCTTCATTAATGACACAGACAGTGGGATTGAGTGTACCCTCAGCAAATTAGCAGATGACACCAAGCTAAGGGTGCAGTTGCCATGTCTAAATGATGGGATGGCATCCAGAGGGACGTGGACCAGCTCAAGAAGTGGCCTCATGGGAATCTCAAGAGGTTTAAGATGACCAAGAGGAAGGTTCTGCACCTGGTTCAGGGCAATCCCCAATATCAACACAGGCTGGGGATGAACAGATCAGAGCACCCCTGCCCAGAAGGACTTGGGGTGCTGGTGGGTGAGAGGCTGGACATGCCCCAGCCATGGCACTCCCAGCCCAGAGAGCCAAGTGTGTCCTGGGCTGCACCCACAGCAGCGTGGGCAGCAGGGCAGGGAGGGGATTGTGCCCTCTGCTCTGCTCTGCTCTGCTGAGACCCCACCTGCAGGGCTGCACCAGCTCTGGGTGCCCAGCACAGGAAGGACCTGCTGGAGTGAGTCCAGAGGAGGGCACTGAGGTGATTAGAGGGACAGAATATCTCTGCTATGAGGAAAGGCTGAGAGAACTGGGATTGTTCATCCTGGAAAAGAGAAGGCTTTGGGGTGACCTAATGGTGGCCTTCCAGTACCTGAAGGGAGCCTATAAGAAAGAGGGGGAGGGACATTTTACAAGAGCACAGAGTGACAGGACAAGGGGGAGTAACTTCAAACAGAAAGAGAGTAGGTTTGGAGTAGATATGAGAAAAAAATTCTTTACTCTGAGGATGGTGAGGGCTGGAACAGGTTGCCCAGAGGAGCTGTGGATGCCCCATTCCCAGGAGTGTTCAAGGCCAGGTTGGATGGGGCTCTGGGTTTAGTGAAATATGTCCTTGCCCATGGCAGGGGAGTTGGAATGAGATGAACTTGAAGGTGCCTTCCTACCCAAACCATTCTATGATTCTGATTTCTCTAACTTTCCTTTATCCTGATCATGGGTGCATGTAGTCAGTCCCTGTCTTTTGCTGTCTGTTTCTTTCTCTGTACCATGGCCTCCAAAGACCTGCTGGGCTGAGGTCACTGTGGGTTCAAGCCAAGAGCTAGCTGGAAACCTTTTTGATGATGTACTTTAAATTGTAAACTGCTAGTCAGATGAAAACAAAACTTTTCATGGAAGTATTTCTTTTTCAACAAAAGCTTTGAAAGGTTCTTCTGGTCTAGCTTGGTTGAGGAGGGGTTGGAGAGAGGCTAGAAAGGTTATAATTTCCCCTTGATACACTTCATTACAAGTGAACTTAGCTCAGGTGTTCCAAATCCTGTTTGGGCATCCAGTAGCATAAGGACTGAAATGAAGTGGGTCATCATTCCAGGTGAGTATTCCTCTTGCAAGGCAAATTAAGCACTTGTAATGGTTTTGAAAACAAAACATAATACCAATTTTGTAGTATTTGGGATGCTGAGAAGAACAGATATTAAGCGTTCTGCATTTTTTGTCAGTGTTTTGCCCTTTTTTTTTGGTGTCCAGTTAAATCAAACATGGAAATAGAGCTGCTTAAGGGAAGCATAGTGCATAGATAAGGCACTGGTGTTACATGCCTCTCAGGACCTAGAGAATCCAAATAAGATTCATATGTGGGGATTCAGCTGGGATATTTGTAAGGACAAATGTGAATCTGAGCTCTTTCCAGCTTAGAATTAAATCTGTTTGAGATGCGTAGTTGTGTCTGTCTTCCCTTTCTCAGCAGTCTCTTCATGCCTGTGGTAACCTAATCTGTGGGTACTGCCAACCAGTGAGGAAAACAGCTGCACAGTCTATCAGAAACCCTTCCTTTTTTCCCATCCTTACAGTGACCCAAAAGGCTGCTGGCATGTCTGCTAGGTCTGGTGGCCACTTTGCACAGCTCTTGTCCCCTTCTTTAAACCAGACTTGTTTTTATCAGGGGCCATTTACATGGAAAAATGCCATTCTTGGATCTCAGAATGGAGTAGCCACATAAGAGTGAGCCTTTGAGTGTTTGCAGAGACCTGCAAATGGCTTCTTAAACGGGGGCATAACCAGCAGGCAGGGCTTTTAGCTTAGAGTATGCCAGAAACAGTCTTTGCTGTCACTTGATCTAGGATTGTCTGTTTGAGGAATTGTGGAAGGAAAACAGACAGATTTACAGCCTGTTAAAAGTTAGCATTCCTCAATGTAGTCTGCACAGCCTGAGTTAAGGGGGGACCCATCTGTGATCCAAGAACAAATTTATCTCTCTGCATTAGTCAAAAGGCAGGATCCTTGAGAAGAGAGAGACACATTGTAGAGCTTTGCTGGGAAGTCGCTGGACCCAAGATTAACTGGAGTCCAGTGATGTTGGAGAGGAGGGCTGTAGATCTGAGTGAGGCTTATACTAGTTGTGCTGGCTGCAAAATGCTGGAGTTCAGTTTTACCTCTTTATTCTTCCAAGTTCAGAAAACAAAGTCAGCATTTTGTGCCTGCCCAAAGAGGAGCTAAGGGAATAAGCAGCAAAGAAATGTCCCTCTGCCAGCTGACGGGAAGTTCCCTTCTGCCAGCTCAGATCCCGTGATGGCTTTGCTATCCAAGAGCTTGTCAGATGGTAGGTGTTGGGTGCACTTCACAGGCCATGAGGATGTCTGAGGTGGAACCCAGCCACCAAGAGCACAGTCCAGAAACAGGATCAAAATATCTTAATTAAAAAGTGTATGTGTGTGTAATTAAACAGAATGTCCCTTTCTACTGAATCCAAGAAAATGTTACAGAAAGAAAGAAAAGTAGACAGACAATATGAACAACAGATTTCATTCAGTGATGTTTTAGAACTTCCTTATTGCTATCTTCAGAAGTAACTGCATGCTTGGGAGGCTGGGAATGAGTTGTTGTATATCATTACTGCATAAGCTGCTGTGGGAGAAGGTAGCAAAGAGCAGTCACCTGGGAAAGGCCTCTGCACCAATGATGATAGAAAAGAACAATCTGAGTGGCCATGAGAAAACTCTAACCAGGTAATGACTGAATTAGAAAGGAATTTCAAAGTACCTTTAATTGCTATTAGATTAGAATCAAAGGAGCTGCACTGGTTCAGTGCTTGGTTTTGTTTGTCTGGTTCTGATACTCCCCTTTGGAGCCTTGTAGGGGTGCTATAATTTGCCTTTAATCTTGACAAAAGTTAGTGCTAGTATGCATCAGGACATCAGTATTGTGTTGGAACACAAGATAAGGTTGTTCTCTCCCAAAAGGTGAAAGGTTTGCTCAGTATGTCAGAAGAATAATAATTTCTTATAAGAAACTGCTGGGGTTTCCTTGGGGCTTTTTCTTTTGAAAGACACTGGCCTAATCCAGCGTGACTAGGACTGTTATCCAAGACAGTGTACTTGTGAGGATGATCAAATACTCTGCTTTATGAAACTTGCCAAAGGACAGGCTGTTACCCCATACTGCCCAATGCCCTTCCCAGCTGTGTGTTAGTAACCCAGTCACTGCCTGCCGTGTTCCTTCCTGTCCTCGTGTCAGCAGCGCTGTGCTGGTGTGGAGGGTTTTGCCTTCGACCTGTACACGTGGCTGGCCTGGTGTGTGGCAGCTGAAGGCGCTGCTCTCTGCCCCAGAGCAGCAGGGGATGAGCCCCAGCGTGGTTTCCCACAGGCTGCACACCGGCCATGGCAGGGAGGGATGCTCCTGCCTTCTGCACACACTGGCCTGGAGCTCCCCACCTCTCTCCAAGGACAGGCAGTGCTCACTCAGCTCTTTACAAAGATGGGCTGTGCTCATGCATATAGCACTGTCTTACCTGCACTGGGGCTTAAAAGCAAGACGGTTCTTTCGGACACCCTCTGGCTTCCCCAGGCTGCCAGCCAGGGCACTGATGCACAGCCTGGAGGTGCCCTGCAGGGCCCTGGCAGCTGCCCATGAAGGGCCCAGGCTGTGAATGCCAGTCAGCCCAGGCAGATCCCCTGGCCCTGGCAGTGGAGCCTCTGCCCATGGCAGCAGAGCCACGTTTAAGACACGGGCATCAGTGACCCACAGTTCTGATCCCGGCAGGGCAGGTGGCTGGTACTGGGCTGGTGTTTGGGGACTTGGAATAACTCACTGTGCTTACACTGTTTCTCTTATTAATGTTCTCTAAAGCCAACAGGCTGTGCTTTGTGACCCATTTCAGCCTTGTCCACTGCCACCTTTTTTTCCCCCTGGCTTTTTTATTCCCAGCAGCTCTGTTTCCATCTTACAGCCCAGCCTCCTGGCCCTTGGAGCTTCCTACACCTCGCCCCTGCCCTCTGAGCTTCTGCCCACCTTGTTCCTGCACAGAGCAGCATGTGCAGTAGAGTACTTGATGTGCAGAGTGAGCCATGCAGTCAGGTCGTGTGCATGCACAAATCAAAGTCATAGGCTGGAGTTGGAGGGTGGCAAAAGGCTTACTGCTGCTGGCTGGGAGCAGGAGCTCCCATTTTCAGCTAAACCCTCCTCTGAAATCAGACGAAGCAGCTGGCAGGAAGCGTTTTGGCAGCTCCTGTAATCCCTGAGCTGTCTGCACCCAGTGCAGAGGCCCTTGCCATGAGCTCCCTCTGGTGTAGGGTGCATGTGCCTGCTCTCTCATAACTCAGTCACAGCTCTGCCCTTCTGCCAGGTCTTTGATTTTAGGCACTTGTTTATTTGATTCAAGTGAAAGATTTAATAAATCTGGGATGTCTGTATTGCCTGTACCCTCACTCTCTTCTGGCTGCCCCCTTTCCCCAAGCAAGCATTATTTTGCTTGCTTGGGGAAACTTCATGATACTACCTGCATCCTTCCTTTCATCTTTTTCCTTCCACAGTTCAGTTTAACCTTGTAATTGTTGTTTCTTACCAACACAAAACCTATGGATTTCATGATATTCAGCTACTACAACATCAGGTATTTAAATCTCTCATCTCAGGCACATTGGTTAGACTCTTGCATGTGAATCTTGTTGGCAGAACTTGCTGTGAGCATGCTCAGAGGGGGTGCTTTGAACCTGCTGTCTGGCAAAAGACAAGGGAAGGCTCTTTTGTCAGGCCATGGCATTTACTTCCTTTAATGTGGTTCTTGGATTTTACAGGTAGCCTGAGCAGTTTGCCCAATGGAAAAAGACAAGGTCTTAACCCTTTCAGTGAGTATCTTGGCAAAATGTTTTCTTTTCTCCTATGATAAGCATGTATTACAGAATTCATTCTCCCCTGTTCTCCTATGTTCATGAACAGCAATATAGAAACAGCTGGAAACCAAAGCTGCTCTTAAGAGGTATAAATATACCAATATGCAGCTGCATTGCATCATTTCAAAGTCTAGCTCTATGTCTTTTGCTAGAACAGATGATACGTTGCTATGGAATAGGATAAAGTAGCTATGGGATGACTACTCTCCTATCCTACCCTTTTTCTATCAAGCAATAATTTAGGTGATTTGTTGTGTTTACATTACATTACTTCATGGACAAGTTTCTATGAAAACTCTTCTCTATCATGGTAAATGTCTGTTCTCCCCTGTATTTTGTGGCATTGAATCACATGGACCCTTTCATCAGGCATGAACAACATCATTTGCTTTGCTTTTAGACTTGCTGCCTCATGGTTTTGTTGGGTTACTTCTCATTTTGGATTGTAAGAAGCAGAGAGAAGTTCTCCCCTGCCTATATCTTCTGCTACTTGTTCTGTAGCTATCTGGAGCTGGTTAGACTCCTTTTTGTGTTGAGGAGACCTAGGCTGTGTAATGCCAGAACTCTTCCTATACCTCTTGCTGTCTTCCTTATCTTCCTGGGGAATGTACCTGGTCCTGGTGAGATGGGCTGAACAGAGAACTGAAGATAAAGATCAACTACACCTTGTACATTGATGATGTGATGTTTCCTGGTGTGTCCTCCATTCTGAGTATGTACTTGATTTTTGCTGGCTGCTAAAAGCTGAACAGAGGCTTTTGAGCAATTGCTGTGGCTTCAGCCCCTTCCTTGTCACTCAAAGTGCTCAGTGTAGGACAGGTCATCCACATTCTCATGCTGCACTGCACTTAAAGACATGGAAAATAATCTGTGGTTTTTATGAGCTGGTCATTGAGCACTGCAGGCACCTTTTGCAGAGCTGTGCAATCGATTGCAAATATGGCTACCTGAAATCCTTTTCATTTGACAATATTTGCCCCCTGTGACAGATCATGTTGATCAGCACTGATCCCACTGAGGCCTTTCCTCCCAGTGAGGTAACCTTTCCCCTCTTTGAAAACCAAATCCCTACTTTTGCTTTCTCTTTAGCTTGCTTTCACCTGCCGTTAATCCACAGAGCTCTAGCTCTGATCCCATAAGAGCTTGGTTCTTTAGGAACCTTCAGTGAGGGGCTTAAAAGCTTTCTGAAGAAAGGCCTCCTGCAAGACCTGCTTGTCTGCTAGGGAAGCAGGCAGCTGGCTGTGGCTGATGGGGAGATGGTGGCAGGGCAGCCTGGCAGCAGTGGGTCTCTGCATCAGCTGTGCCAGGCAGAAGACCAGAGCAAGGGATTTTGGACCAGTTGTTTCCCT
Source organism: Sitta carolinensis (assembly GCA_032173965.1). Lineage (NCBI taxonomy): Eukaryota > Metazoa > Chordata > Aves > Passeriformes > Sittidae > Sitta > Sitta carolinensis. The sequence continues at coordinate 10,884,965 of JAVUNC010000006.1, read as the reverse complement.
AGACTGCATGCCCATTTCCAAGGAGGGGGAGGAAAGTGCTGTTTTGTGTTTAAAAATATGTCAGTCCCTAAGGCTCCATGTGACTCATTCAATGCTTTTTCCAGCAAGACTGTCTCATTAGCCCCTGGTTGTTTTCAGCCTCACAGCTTACTCTGGGATCTCAGCTTTCTGGGGCCATGGCTTCAGCAGAGGCTGTACTGGATCTTTATCAGTCAGGTTTCTTTTTGGTTTAATTTGCCTTTTGCCCTTACTTGTTCTGCTTCTGTTCTGTTTTTCCCTCCTTGCCCACCCCACCCTACTCTTAGTAGGTCGCCTGGTGTAGCAGCAGAAGACAAGAAGGGAAAGCAGGAGCTGACCCAAAAGAAGAAGAGATCCAGTCACAGATGGACAGACACCTTGCTGCTTGTGAGCAAGCATGCAGCATCAGCAACATCCAGCGTAGCAGAAGTGGCACCCAGAATGTTTGCACTTTTAAAAATTTGGTTTGGGTTTGTTTTTAATTGCTTTTCAATGCCATTATCTAATACTTTGGAAAGTGGAGGGAAGCAGGATCATGACTTTTTAAAATTGGAACAGCTACTGATGATGTAAAATTGAGTTCGCTGGGACTCAAAGAATTTTATATACTGTATATAAATATATATGTAAATTGTACAGTTGTCTTGTACAGGGGTTGGAGTCACTGTTCTGTTCCTCCCTTTGCTTTTGAAGGCTGTTAGGGTTAGAGGGACACTTTGCATTTAATGGATTATAGTAATGCATTCATTTCTGCCACCAAACCATCATTCAGTGGCGAGCCTTAACAGCACCTCCACGCAGAAAGGAGCCAGAGTATCAGCATGAATTGTTCTTGCGGATGTGCACACAGTGCCCCAGATACCGAATGCTTCTTGAGAGCAGCTGAACCTCTTTTCTTACCATAAAGCTTTCTGCAACTCAGGCAATTGGGCTTTTGGGAGCACAGATTTCATGTAAGTATTGGTGCACCTCAAATCTGCTTAAAGTAGGGATAGAAAAGGGTTGTATTAGGGTTGTACAAAAGTAGTTTGTGCACCTGTTGCAAGGTGGGCAGAAATGAAATACAAATGCATTGCTATTCATGCTCGGATAACATGCTTAGCAAAGATGTGCTGTGCCTCTGGAATCTAAAGCTGTAGGATGTGGGAGCCATAGGCCTAGTAGAGTCAGTGGAGTGCAGTCTTGCATCTTCCTCTCTGACAAAGTGTTCATTTGTATGATGTACAGCAATAAACATTTTGAGAAGCCTACTAAAAGCAGCATTAGCCTGCCTTGTGCTTTGCTGAAGAGCAAAGAACATACTTGTCAGTGCAGACAGACACAAGAGTCTGCTTGACTCATGTTTCAACAGCACAGCTTGGGCCATGCTCACTGGTGAAGGTCTGTCAGCAGGGACCTTTCTTGTCCTTGGTGGTTGTGAATCCAAGCTCTCCTCCTGCACAGTGATGTGCCTGATTTCCTGTTGTCAGTACCTCCTGGGTACTGTGACACTGGGGTGTCATAGCAGTAACAGTGAAGCCTTGGAGTGAGGAGTCTGTGTTCTTGGAGGCCACGGGGGCTGTGTCAACCACTAGCAGTTTTACCAAAGTTGTTTCTTTGGCAGGAGTGCCCATATCAGCATTCCTAGGTTTGGGCAGAGTGTGATGGGACACGCAGTGTTTTGCTTTGTGTATTTCCAACCACTGGCAGCACTTGCCTGTTCTGAGCAGCCTCCCACTTCAGACCTGGTGATCCTTCTGACATTTATCTCTGGACCAAGAACCCATTAGAAGAAACTGTAGTGAAGGTGATGAGATGACATGCTAATATGAGATCACACCAACAATTACTGGTAACAGCAGTAGGTTACTGTAGAGACTGGACTCATCCCTCAAGGCTCTGTTGCTTTGGTAAAAGATGGTACAACACAGCATCTTCATTCTGTCATGTCATCATGACAATAGCATGAGATAAATACATCACCAGAAAAAAGTGTCCTGATGCAGCAAGTTAGTGCTTGTTGACAAAATGGAAAGTTAAATAAAAGGAAAACTAACAAGCCTTTCTATAAGTAACTGTTTAAGTGTAGTAATAAATTCCTCTGAGAAGTATATTGGAGCTAACTAAAATATATGGCATGGTTGAAAACACCTTTGGCTATATCTGAAATATACATCATACCATCATAAATAAAGAAGTCATCTCTTTAGCAAGAGCAGATCCTGCTGCTGCATCTTTGTGGTTTCTCACATACAATGTATGTGCTTTTTTGGCCTGCAAGCTCCCACCTTCTTGATTGCCTCTTCTCTTTTTGGTTTTTGTTTTGTTCTTTTTTTAAATGCCCTGGGCACATCTTTTGTGTGTTGAAATAATTTGGTTTAGTGTCTAGTTAGAAATGTCCATGTCACACTTACTAATCCTATTGTAGGGAGTAAAGAAAGAAACCAACTGTATAAAAAAAAACCCCTCTCCATTTTAATATTCTAGTTTTAGGAATTAAAAGTTCTGGCTGCTGAGTTGGTTGGTGTTGGGGGGTTTTTTGGGGGTGGGGTTTTTCTTTGTTTGGTCAGAGGTTTTTTTTAATGTATAGTTATATCCAGCAGAAACAGACATGCCTCTAGGCATTCTATGATGCCTCTAGGAATTCTATCAGCCAAGCACTGGGGCTGGGCAATGCCCCACAAGATTGTGGGGGGACTGCAGAGCTGCTAAAACTCACTGCAACTTCTTCTGGAAATAAACCACCCAGTCACCACTCCTGCTTGTTACATAAATCTTTCTGCTGACCTCCTTTTTCTCATCCTTGTGTCCTTCCCCTCCAAAAGGCCTGCATTCACATGTGGTTTGCAACTAAAATTGGGCCAGTTTTTCAAGGCAGGCAAACAAGGGGTGGCTCTTGGTGAACTCTGGTATTCATGGGATATTCCTGTTGCTAGGCCAGGGCTGACTGGATGGACTGGAGACCTGGCATGACGTTGCTTTCCCCTGTCACAAGACAGTTCCAAGTCCCTGCATCCTGACTTGCTGAATTTGCATGGGTCTCTGAGCAGCTTCTGGCAACACTTGTACATTGCCATGGAAGGCCCAACCCCATGATTGTAATGTCCAGGTAGAGGTCAGGTTACTTGTTCTGGGTTTGTGTTGGAGGACTGTGCAGACCATACTGGTCCTGAATGACACAGCCCATGGTAGGAGCTGTCCAACAACCTGTACTCATGAGATGAGAGCAGTGCCTCAGCTGCCCATTTCCCCTCTTGGTTTTATTGCCAGTCCACCTGGCTGCTAGGCCAAATTGTCCTTATCTGGTGGTTGTAAGCAATCTTCTGCTCTGCCTTACATCAGTAGCATCTTTCTGAAGCTGGGACACAGGGAGTGTCAGTGTCATGTCTGAAAGCAGACCCTGGGCATGTGTCTCATCCTTCAAGTCCTCCTGGGCCTCTCCAGCTCTGCTTTGAATGATGGCTGAAAATGGCTAGGACAGAGAAGAGAACCAGGACACGACAGGGCAAGTCATCTGTTCATCCTGCCAGAGGTAAAAAATCTTTCCTTTCTTGCTGATCTTTCAAGGTCATAGTGTGTTGTAGGAAATTGCATTACAGTGAGATTCATTTGTGTGAAAGCACTGCTTTCCATGGCCTGAGTTTATATGGAACTTACCCTGCCCAGCACATTTCTGCCTATGGCAAATTTGTTAAACTGAAAGGCATCTGTTTGGTTTTGGTTTTGTAATAAAATAGATGACTTTTGCTCCAGTGTCTTGTGGTGGTTACTTTTTGAATCTTGATTTCCCGTTATTCCTACAGTGCTGTAGGAGAGGGAAGAGAACTTTCCTCCTTGCAGAGTCAAGTGTCAGTCTATGGTTGGATTTGGAGGTCTGGAATGTTTCTCCCCTATGTGTAAGCCTCCAGGCTGAATTAAAACAAGCTACAGAGTGCAGCTCTGTGGCTTGATGACAACTGTCTGAATCTGCCCAGCCTGCCTAGAAGGGCTGTGAAGCTTCAGCAGGAGTGTAGAGATGAGGGTGGAAGGTGGGACATGGGATTTCATAGCAGTCTCCCCACATCATGGGCAGGAGATGGGCTCTGCACCTGGCCTGTCCTTGCTCCTCCCTTTCACGTGGGAGACTTCACACTTTACTGTGCAGGTCATGCCTCACTATATGGGAGCTTGAAACAGTACTTCTTGTTGTTGTCCAAAACCTTTTAATCCTCAAAGATGGTAAGTATACTGCAAGCCATGCTGGAAAGCTGCTGCTGTTGTAAAACAGGTTTTTCTAGGCTACAAGGAAGTGGCATTCATCAGAGGCTGCAGCACCGGGTCCATGGCAGAGGAGGCCACACACTGATTCCTTCCAGTGCATTTGACCAGCTTTGTCATCACTGTCACTACACTTGATCACATGTAATCTCTTGCAATGAATAAGGAGCCAACTCATGTATTGCACGTGGAAGACAAGGCAATTGCAGTCCCAGGGGAGGGTTTCTGCTAGTATGGTGGTCACAGGCTGGATTGATTGTAGGTGGTCGGAGAGGGCTCTGCTAAGTCTTGAGATGCAAATTCAACAATAAGAATAAGAAATGCAGAGGTGGGACAGCCAATATGCATCTCGAAAATGAACTGTCAAACCAAGTTAATTTCCTTGTATTACCAAGGGTAACAAGTTCTTGGGCTAAGGGAAGAGCAGTAGTTGTTATCTCTGGGGTTTTGCAAGACTTAACTAAAACCAGGAAAAGGATATTTTGAAAAAGAAAAGACTAATTCCTTGGCCATACTTCCTGGTTCAGGAGTCAACGTAAGAGGTACCCCAAGAGGCCTTCACCCTTTCCCTGGTACTGCTGCCATTCTGTAAGCAAGTTAAAAGGACTAAAAAGGGCTTGCTTCTGCCTCTGCTTCCAACAGTGATACTGCCATTCTCTTCCTCCTCCCTCTGCCTTTTTCCCTCTTATCTGTAACATAACTATCATAATCGACATGCAGAATGTTGACCTTCTGACTTCTCAGCAGCCAGCCCTTACAAGCCATTTCAGGCAAAATACCTCAGAAACTGTTCAAAAGCTGATATTAAATTGGACAGAACGATCTGCAGAAGTGATGCTCCTTAGTTTGGAAAACACCTTGAATAGGAAATGGTTAAAAAAATGCCACCTTAGGAACCAGGAGTCTTAACAGTGAGTGTTTTGTATGGAGTGTTTTCCAGAAAACCCAAGACTGGCTACTTTGGGAAGCTTTTTGTAATTCTGTTGAGGGCATTCTTACTGATTTTAATGGTGGCTTTTGTTTTTCAAAGGGGCCTTGTCTGTCCACTCCAGGAGTTGTCTAGCTTTCATTCCAAAAACACCACAAACTCTATGCTGTGTGTTGTAGCACAAACCTATATCCCCATCTCCTGCAAAAGCATAAATGAACATTTTTTCCACATTATGTTTTCCTTCAGCACATTCTGACTGGGCTGAAGGTCTTCACTGAGGCAGAGGAGCCATGGCCCTGCTGTGTTCTCAGCCAGCCCACAGCCCAGGCAGTGGTGGTGGGTGGCCCCCAGCTGAACTAAACCTGCACTGTGCTGCAGGCACAGGGTGTACACTGGCAATGAGGGAGGCAGCTGCTTGTGGCTCAGTGGAGATTGAGGTTTCCACATTTTGCTTCCTCTCTGGTGCAAGCAGGAATAGCTCAGGTCTCCTGCATAAAACTCACAACCAGGTGGCCCTAGTTTGGACCTCAGAGTAGTTTCTTGGTGCAAGATCTGAGAGTCTGAAGTACAGATGAATACAGCTCACCTTATAAAATATAGAAATTCAGTCCCAGTACAAATCAGATCCTTAACTCATTGCTTTATGGTGTGTGAACAAAGAACTCTGGTGAAACAAGTTCTGTAGCATCTCTATGCTGTGCTTCAAGCACTTAAAAACTGCAGTTTGAGTTTCCAGTGTCCCATTTCACAGCACAGCTCTGGCCTTGCATAGCACTAAGTGCCACTGCTATCTCCCTCAGTCATGATTTTGGCTGGGACCACTGAAGTGATTCCTGCTGGCTTCACCATGCCAGGAAAGAGCTGACACAGCATCTGGCTGAAGAGAGAGAGCTATTTCTGAAGTGACTTGGATGTTCCCACTCTGAGCTGGCAGGTTGTCTCAGAAAAAGCTGTATGAAGGTGGCTGAAGCTGGATTGTTCACCTGCAGCGCCACATGAAAGTGAATTTTGGCATCTCTGGAGCTGTTAAAATTGTTTCAAGCTTAAACATTGCAAAAATTATCAGAGGATTTTTGCCCACTCTAGGATACTGCAAAGAAACCTTATTGTCCATCTGCGGTCACAGAAGTCCACCCCTCCCCAAATATGCCTGCTAACTGGAATTTGGACTGTGACAGGAAATTAAGATAAAGGGGATACTATTGTCCAGTCATCCCGGGTCTGGGGAGAAAAATGTATTCACCAGTGATACTGGAAGAGAGACTGGAATGCTGATGGCTCCAGCATTGATGGGGCAAGCTGCAGGTGAACAATCCAGCCTCAGCCACCTCATACAGCTTTCTCTGATACAACCTGCCAGCTCAGATAGGGAACAGCCAAGTCACTTCAGAAATAGCTCTCTCTCTTCAGCCAGATGCTGTGTCAGCTCTCTTCTGATAAGGAAAGAGGCAAACCTGTGAGGAGGGTACTGACTGTCCTTACTCAAGTGAAGTCAGCTGTGATAACTGCCCAGCTGGGGAAGCATTGGACATTCATACATAGCCTGAAGGTTTTCATCTCTGCTGATGGGCCCTAAGGGGCCATAACAGACTCAACTGCCTGAGGTTATGGGCAGCTGTATTGTCTTAGAAGGTGTCAAAGACTCCTGAACTGATCCACAACATTGCATCATCCAGTTGAAACTCCCTGCCCCAGGGGAGGTACCTGGGTGTTCCTACCTGAACCAGAGTGAATACAAACCCCGCAGATGTTGTGTTTCGGGGATTTCTCCCCACCAATTATTCAAGAGTCCCCCCACCACACGATGGATCCAGTCTGCAACCATCACTTTGACCAAGAGACATGAAAATTGAAACAACCAAGTCTCATTGTGAGGCCTACAGGTGACCTTTCTACTCTTACCCTTTCCTTCTTTCTTGCCCATTTTCTTAAGTGGTATTTTTAAGCTTTTGTATTGCCATATTACTATGCTTAACAATAACAAAAATGGCTGTTTTGCAGTGCAGCCAAATGGATCTACAATAACCCCTGCATGTATTTACAAACACCACTCATTCAGTGTCATTTTACTCCAGTTCACCCCAAGGGATCTATTAGCAAGAACCTGGGCTACCCTTGCCTTCTGCAGTGGGTTCTAACACAAGTGTTGAGATGTCTGCTGCAAGCTTTTTCTCCTCAAAATGCACTTGGATGCCAGACCTTTGTAAAGTGAGTTAATCTAAAGTACTTAGACTCCAAAAAACCAAAACATCAAATACAAATGAATTCAGAAACTCGTAGGCAGGATCTATGAAGAGATGTCCTAAATGATAAAAGAGAAACTGAGGACTGATAGAAGGAGTCATAGTCCAAATAAGAAACTATCCTGCTGCAAGAGAAATGAAGGGAGTGTAAGTAGAGATCAATAAAGTGGATCATGAGCTCTTCAACAGCCTGAAGCATGAGAAGAAAAAATATGAAACATGGGATGGGTGTTGGAGCATTGCAGACTACACGTGAGCTGCCAGGGGACTTAAAGAGAGCATGGCAACATCACCTAACTGGTGATGAAGAAAAACCTGGAGAATTACAGACCTGGTATCTCTCTGAAAACCTAAAGGAGCAAGCTACTGACCAGTTATTCTCTAATCTTCTAAAGATTTATAAATTTGTAAATAAATGGCAGGAATGGGTTTGTTGAGGTTTCACTAAGGACAAATGGTTTCAAACTAATTTGATTCCTTTCTTTGACAGGATAACTCCTCTCGTGGCTAGGGGGGAACAGCACTAGATGTGATATGTCTTGACTTTGGAGAGGCTTCTGGCACTGTCCCAGAAGACATTTTCGTAAGCGAACCGAGGAACCACAGCCTATTTAGATTCACAATACATTGAATTCAGTGTCAAAGTCAGAGAGCTTTTGGGGAAATCTTCCCAGTGATGGTCCAGAGTCCGAATCTATTCAGTATTTTCAGCAGTAACTTTTGGAAATTGCTTTGCTATAAATTTTCCTGGTGATACCCAGCATGGGGTGGGGTACTGGGGTGCCTGGGGGAGGTGTCTGTCAGCACCTATGGAGGGTAGGACATGAATGGCTGACAACTTGAAGAAACAATCCCAGTCAACAGGATGAGTTTAAGCAGGGACATGGGATGACCTGCCATGAGGCCGCTGTGAGAATGTGCAAACACAAAGTGAGACCCACTGGGCAGCAGTCCTGTAGAAGTGGCTTCTTGGAGGCTGGAAAAAGAGAAAGTGGAGAACCTGAAGGACTGTGCCACATAAAAAATCATCTTACCATAAGGATAACAATGAACTATGAATTTCTATGCCCTTGTCAATCAAACAAGAAGAAAAGAAATTAGCAATGCCAACAGAAACCCCACATTTGGCTTTGTTTTTAGTTTGCTCAAGATGCTTCATAGGAAGAGAAGGCAATCACATCTCTTTTGGTAGCTTTAAGAGCTTATTTGGACCCCTTGTGTTAATAGAGACACAAAGGTGCTCTGTACAATATGTACATCTGTAGTGCCATGGGGACTTTCTGAGAATACCTTCGAAGCTTTTGTGTTGAGATGTTATTCCCCCTACAGTTTTTTCATGCATACAGGTTGTACTTATAATTCCCACAGAATAGGACCAGTATTTCTGTAATGGAAGCTTATTTTCTTCAACATCAGAGGCATCTTCCTGGGAAGGTATTTGTAACTTCACAACTTACACCCTAAAATAAAACATCTTTGTTTGAAGGGTCTCTTTCTTTAATTCACCCGTATTTCACACATGTTTCAAAGTACTTCCTAGGCCTGTGAAGTTTTTTATTGCATTCTTGAAACTGGGCTGATTTCTGAGTGCATGCCCAGCAATGAGTACTAGGTAGGTCATGATTATTGTTTTAGCCACAGCTCCCACTGAGCTTGCCATGTACATGACAACAACAATGGTACAACATGGGACATGGACTTGCATTTAAGTTCAGTGGGAGCACCTGCTGAGCTCATCCACCTCACTTCATGCCTTTAGACTCCATGTCTAAGCTCAAACTACACCCCAGGCTGCATATGGGTAAGTGCAGTGTGGAAAAGGCACCAAGGGTATCATCTGCTGTTGGCAGTGGGCCAAAAGTATGAGCAAACCCCACCAGCCTCCAGCAGGGATGCCCTGGGTCTGCCCCTTCCACCTACCTCTGGGCAAAGCCCAGACCTCCTGGGTGAAGGGAAGGCAGGGAGGAGGGATAAATCTACTCATGGTGTTCATTATCTCTGTATTTTAAATGGCTCATTTAAATACTGGGAGGTACTTAATCCCCTCCTGTGACAGAGGCAGGCTGGGAGCACCCGTGTGCTCTGCTGGGAGCTGAGCAGCACTGGCACACACAGCTCTGCCCTTTGCAAGCTGGCTGCTGCTGGCACATGCACATGGATGACAACGTCATTAAAAACATTTTTCCCATCAAATACTCCAAAGGTTATTCTTGGTGACAAGTGCTTTCCAACTTGTGGCCAGGGCTGAGCAACTTGCTCCCATTTGTGCAGGCTGGCTCCTACACTGAGGCCATATTCAAGCGTGACCAGATCTCTTGGACACCTTTCTGTTACTGCCTAGATCTATACCTATGTCCTGTTGTGCTGAGAGGTGGATGAGGTGAACTGGAGGTGAACAAAGGTCTTGTTGCCTCTAGTTTATCTCACCAGTGTCCAGGTACAACAATACTGGGTGTCCTCCAAAACATTTACCCAAAGGAAAGGGCTATGCTGGTGGAGACATCCAGGTAGGCATCATCCCATTACAGCAGCTGAAGCCTGAAGAGGCACATGCAGCTGATGGGGGCTTCTCCTTGCAGATGGTGCTGTGAAGAGGCATCCTGTTGGTACTTAGGGATGGAGAGTAGTGGAGGGGTCCTTCCATGCCAGGGAATATTGACTTACAAACCAGTCCAGCAGCCCCAGACATAGAATCAGAGGAAATATGCATCACAGAATATTTTTGTGATTTGTCTGAGCTTGTCCAGAAGAGTCCTGATCACACCAGCACCACAGTAATTGCCAGAAAGGTGACAAAGCCAAATCCACATGCTGTAATTGCCTCTTTCCTAACTTAAAACCTTTGCTTAATGTTTCTAACACTTCCATTTCTCACTGTACTGTACCAGAACAGATTCCTGATGCTTGCACACTCCTCTTACTCATCCCAGCTTTTTTTGGCTCGGCCCGCTTTGGTCCTGGATCTAAGCCTCAGAACCCGTGGGGACCAGGATTCTTCTGTGCAGCAGGGCAGCAAACCAGGGGCCCAAATACCCCCCAAAACCCTTCTTGTTCCCATTGCTGGAGTCAAAGACAGTGAGCCAGAGCTGGACCTGGAACGTGTGCGTTTCCCCTTAGGTAAGAAGCAGTGTGCTCTCTTTGGGCAGGAGCTGTCCAGCAGGGCAGGAGGTGGGAAGTGACCCCAGAGGCCTGTGGAAAGGGGTGGGAGTGTGCAGGACCCAGTAGGGTAGTGGCTTCTTTGTGGCTTTGCCAAGCTCTGGCTGCCCAAGGAAGTGACATTCAGGGCAGCCACAGGTCTGCCTTTCCTACTGCATGAGTGCCCAACTGGGAATTCTTCCACCCCACTTGGTCATTTTGCATTGCACTGTGAGGTGCCCAAGCCCCAGTCTCCCCTGGAACCCCATAAGTGGGCCCATGCTGTTGGGCAAAAATAGGAGACTGGGGTCATGGGCAGCTCCTCCAGCTGCCCCTATGCTCCAGAGGGCAGATAGGAACAGTTCTAGCTAAAGGGCCACTGTAAAAGGGCATTTTGAGGGTCAGGTGTCCAAATACAAGTGAAATATAAATATTTGCTTAAATAAGCAATATAAGTGAAAAAATCAGTCAGTGATGACACTGGGTGAGGAGGCAGCATTGTACTGCCCAAAACTGAGACACAGTTTCTGGAGAGATTTTGGGGGACAGATGAGTGTCTCTTTGCAAAACACTTCTTTACCCAAAGGCTGATTTTTGACCAGTACCCATGGAGTGCAGCATGACCAGGACAGCAAAACCTGTGGAGTGCTGTGGGTGTCCTCTGTGGCAACAATGATGGGAAGACAGCCAGAGGTACCACTGGTCCCACACCATGCATGGCCCTTGGACTATGTCTGCATACCACGGTAGGCCCCAGGGACAAAGCAGCTCCTTTGATCCCTTTGGCTTTTCCTTCCTTATGTCAGGATGTGTTACTGACTCTCAACCACAGCAGTGATGCAGGGGAGGAGGCAGAAAGGGAAGATGTGCAGCCCAAAGCACGAGGGCTGCTGAGAGAGGCCAGCAGCTGTTATTGCAGGCTGCCATGGGAAGCTGATGGGAGAAACAAAGGGGAAAGATCATCAGCAACAAAACTTCCTGTTGCCAGCAAAACAGGGGCAAGAGCTGCAGGGTCCTCCCAACAGTACCAAACCAGAGGGCTGGGGTTGTGTGGGGGGGGAGCAAACCAGCCAGAGCCATTGCAACCAAATCCAGGCAGCTGCCTCAAGGAAAACAGAAGCAAGAAGATAGCTAGACCTGAAATGAAACAGCAACTTCAGAAAAAAAAAAAAAAATTCCCCAAAGGCACCACACCTGTTGTGGTTTTTTTAGCTTGCATATTTTTTAATGGAGTAAAAAAAAAAATAAAAGGAACATACCACAGCTGTCAGCCTGGTGCAGATCTCCCTTCTGCACGGAGGGCACCAGGGGCCCCATCCAGTTCCCTCATGGCAGCCAGTCCTACCCCTGCACTCCTTCCCTGCAGTCAGCTGCAGTGGGAAGTGGATAAAAAGCACACGGGGGATACAGCACAAGCACAGAAGAGCACAGCAGCGCCCCAGGCTGGGCTTCAGCCAGGGATGGCTATGCTGGCAGGAGTAAAATAAAAGATCAACAGACTCTGTATGTCCGAATTAAAAACAGCAAAAATAACAATCTCCCCTTGCCAGCTGCACTTTAACCTCCACAAAAACTTCTGGGGCTCTTGTAATTTTTCTTTCAGTGTCACACATGCGAGCTCTGGGGCTGATGTGCTGTGTGGCAGTGGCAGCAGCTGCTCTTGGTGCCTGCTGGCACTACTGGAGCCAGAAGGACCAGCTAGCTCAGTGGGAGCCTGACCTCGGGGTCTCTTGCCCATCTTTTTCAGGCCCTTCCCCAAAGGCAAGGCAAAGGGAGGGTAAGGAGGCAGGACGTAGGATGCTTGTTAGCTTCAAACACAGTGGCTTTCACTCATTGTGGGCTCTCGCCACCAAAGTTCTGGCTGCTCATCTGAGAAGGATCCCTCTTCTCTGCCTCTCATATACACATTTATATATATATATCTGATAAACATTTTGTATGAAAATAAATACTTCATCTGTGTTTTAAGAACCATTGTTGCCTCCATCTAGTCACCTGCTCTAATGTTACATCTCTTTTTGTCCATGACAATCTTGTTCCCATAGCTTTTTCCCTAACCCATGGGCACCTCCTCCCTGCCCCCTGGGGCAGCCAAAAGCACCACAGCAGGCAGAACTGTACCTTTTGGAAGCCCCTCTCTTACTTGCTGCCTCCCAAATTTTGGCTTATTTTAGGGAACTTGATGAAAATGGTTCCCTTTTACAGCACCTGCTTCATGATAGAAGAAATTATCTTAATTTCAAAAACACTTTACAAAGAGTTGGATTTTAACATTCTCTTCCAGGGCTCTCAATTAAAAATAGGTTTCTAGATAGCACTGTTTATATAGATATAGGTATAGTTTTTATTTATTTTATTACCAACCAAACATTTCAATTTGCAGCTGTTGATGTAACTCATGACATACTCTCATGGTGGTGGGTTTTTTTTCTTCTTTATCCTTAAAAAGAAATGCATTTCAAATTAAAATGATACTTTTTTTGTCTGTCTGGTGTTCCTAAAAGGTACTTGAGATGTAGGAGTCCTGACGTGGGTGGCAGTTTTTAAGCCCGTACCTATCAATGGCCTGGAGACCACCAGCGAGGTGTGGGCACTGTGAAAAATGGGGTAGCAAGGGAATGGAAGGGCAGCCACACCACAGCTCTGGGTGGGATGGTGCTGGGAACATATGGGCACACTATCCAGGTTTTCCTGAATTCATTTCCACCTCTGAGCACGGGAACCATGCCGCAAACCTGCCACCACCACCATCCCAAGGAGCTGGTGCTGCTTTCCCTGTCCCCCTTGCTCTCCCCAGGGCAGGATGTTTTATTTCTTTAACAGTTGTAAATTAACATAATTTTCTCTCCCTGCAGTACCACAAGCTCAAAGTTAATTATACAAAGAGAAATGCCATAGTCAAAATATACATGACACATATTGTATTAGAGGGTTGGGGTTTTTTTTTCCTTCTTTTTTTCTTAGCCCAGGCAGGTGATTGAGATGCTACATGCTCCAGCTTTTGTCACTGAATGTGTGTGACTGTGTGTCTGTGTTTGTATTAAAAATATATCAGTCTTGTGATGTTCTTAAAAAAGAAAGAAATGGAAGGCGGCAGGGGAGGGAATGGGCAATAGTGAAAAGTTTTTTTGACTGTGTCACAGTCTTTTGTGGCTTCAGAAATACACGTGTTCAATTCCAGCACTGACGTCAGCTTGAAGTTTGAGTTTAAATTTTTAACATTTTTCAGATTAAGTAGTAAAAAAGAAAAAAAAATAAAATCATCGTGCTCCCCCAGAACCAAAAAGCAACGAGCAAACAGAAAAAAAAGAAAAAACCCCCACAAATTCCTGAACCAGACTTCTGCAATTTTCAACTAGTAAAAATAAGGAAACCTCTCCTTACAGTGGTGGGGTGCTCGGCAGGAAAGATGACCCCCTATGGGAGAGGTGGCCTTTGGAGATGGTTGAAACTTCATCATTTCATTGAATAGGGTCAGTGCCTGGGTTTATTGTGTTTTATTTCAACACTTGCCATTGTTGCTTTCTTTTGTACCATTTTCGGATGGGTTTTGTCTCTTTGTTTTTTCACTCTGTGATGGTTTTGCCCTTCTTGGCACACAGCTGTCCGACCGTCTTGGCAGCGGCAGCCCCCGACAGACAGCCGTCCCCTCCGGTGGAACCGCGCCTCCAGGACTGGTGTCCGGCGGGGTAACGGAGGAGGCGGTCCCTCCCCCGGCAGCACCGTCCCTCCACCGCCTAAAACCCCTTGATGTAGCAATAGGCCTCCAGGGTGGCGAAGAGGATGTAGAGCAGCCAGAGGCTGACGAAGAGCAATGTCGTGGCCACTTTGCACCCTCGGGGGCCGCCCAGCTCGCCCCCGAGGTGGGGCCGCCGGCGGTAGAGGAGGACGCTGATGCAGATGAAGGCGAAGATGGTGAAGAGGGTGACGGAGAATGCCAGGGTGCCTGCTGACACCTGGAACTCCTGCCCCTGTGACGCCCAGTAGATCGCTGCCACTGACCACGCCAGCCCGATGCCCAGGAAGACGTTGACAGCGTTGCTGCCTGTGACATTGGTGATGGAGGCGTCAGCGTACATGTCCTGGATGGCTGCGGCTTTGCTGGCGAAGGTGTCTGGGAGCGAGGGAGGAGGGAAGGAGAAATCACTGGGGGTCCAACAGGAGAAACAGACAACCCTTCATGTCTGGGGGACAAGGGAGGTTCAGGTGTGGCACCAATCAGGTTAGGACACAGACCAAGAGGTGCACAATCCCCTCCTAGATTCTGAGATTCCATGTTGCCACAAGGCAGGGTGCAGACCTTGCCTGGACACAGGGCTCTGAGGATACCCTTCCCAGCCTGAAATCCCATCCCATGGCACAGCTTCTCCCCTGAAATCAAGAGCATCTCCAGAGGACTTACCTCCCACCCCATCCCCTCCCCACGGCCACCCACCTGGTACAGAAGTGCCAAAGGCGACGAAGACGACGGCAGTCACTGAGTCCTTGAGGCCAATGGTGCAGCCGAAGTGGGAGGCGAGGTCGCCGATGACGGCCGTGAGCATGCCGATGATGAGGATGGAGACGACGAAGCAGGCCCAGCCATTGCAGTACTCGGTGGGGGGCACACAGGCAAACAGCACCTTCCAGAAGACTGTCAGGAAGTGCATCACGTAGTCAAAGCAGGACGGCAGGCGCTCCTCACCAGACTCATCCTCGTCCTCATCGCCTGCTGCAAACAACACAGAAGGAGATTCAGCAGCATTCACTCCATTGGGGCAGCTTCCCAAGGCTCAAGGGATTCTGCTTTACTGGGACAAGATGGTGCAGTGCTGGCCATGACAGTGAATAAGAGCCACACCAGCTCCTTCAGTGATGGGTGAGGCTTGGCAAAAAGAATGTTTCCCAGCCACCCCAGAGCCCTCAGGGATGGGGAGTGATGTAGTGGGGTCTTGTACCCACAGAGGGGCAGCCCTGTCCCCATGCAGTCACATAGGAGGTAATCAACCTCTGGAGGTCACTGTTGACTGGCATGAAGAAATTACACTGGGCCAAAACTAGCAGAAAGTAATAGAATTGGGAAACTGGAGAGATCTTTTGATCCTCCTGCTCCAGAGCACGGGCTGGGCCATCCACTGCCTCCTCTACAGCAGCATGGAAAACACCCCTTTGGGACAGATGCCAAACCAACCATCAAGGAAAGGTTCAGAAAGATGCCCAACTGCCATTAATGGCATTGACGTGCCTAAAATGCCTTCCCCACAGCTGCCTGTCTCTGAAAGCAGTGAGCTCTCTCATCAGGAAACAGCTGTCAGGTCTCTGGGCCTTTTTCTTCACCAGCTGCTGCCTCATGAGGCAACATCTCCAGTCTTCATGTGGTAACCCTCCCTACTGCCAGGAACTCTGACTATAACAGGACATCTCCCAGTAGGAGCTACCTGCACTAGCCCAGATCTCAGCCAGGATGGGAGTCTGTTACCTGTACACTGCTCATCAGATCACCAAAGCAGCAGGAGAGCTGCCAGCTGACGCAGCCTTCTGGAGGGCTCTGCACCAGAA
The DNA here is from genome assembly GCA_032173965.1 of Sitta carolinensis. NCBI lineage: Eukaryota > Metazoa > Chordata > Aves > Passeriformes > Sittidae > Sitta > Sitta carolinensis. The sequence goes on along the minus strand of JAVUNC010000006.1, from coordinate 10,868,864 downwards.
GATGGATCTCCTGGGCTACTCACTAATGTACCTGCAAAAGCCCACTATATTTGGAGCAGATGAACTCGTTGGACTGGCTTTGCTGATGGGTCACCACAGCTGAGCATCACTGACCAGGCGGATGCTATCATTGCAGGCTGCATGAATCCTGTGGATGTTCGTATGGATTTTCTGATGTCTCCCTCACCTGCGCTCACAGTAATGGCCTCCATGAACTGGTCCCTCCAGGAATGTGTCCCTACTACCAAAGCCAGGTTTGTCTTCCTAATCAGCTTGTCCACGGTGCTCTGTTGTGGGAATAAAGATGCACAGCAATTAAACCAGCTGCTAGTGGGCAAGGATGATCTTGCAGCACACTGTGGTCTCACAGAACCTTTCCAAACTGTGGAATTGTCACAAGCACTCTCCTACCAGCTAGATTAGGCCATGACTAGGGTTGAACCCACCTTCTCCCTGGACTGGCTGATCCAAACCTCACCAGAGCCAGCTTGTTTGCCACACCTCAATCCTGATAAGGTTCCTTTTTCCCTCAACCCTGCCTCATCAGAGACAGCTTTGCTCCTGCATTCTCCTGCCCACTGGCTTCTTCAGCTTTCCAGCAGGGCCTTCTTGCCCTTCTCCCTCCACCCTCACTGTCCAGGAGCTGATACTTTTGACATTTCTGGTAGACTTCACCCACCCTTTACTGCATTACATACTTCTTTTCCTCTCTCAACAGCCCTTTCCCTGCACATGCTGCCCCCTCAGTCCTGCTCTCCAAGGCTGCTCGACAGTGCCACATGGCTTTCCCCTGCTGGAGGACGCCTAGGACACCTACTGACCTTGAACTCATAGGACTCCTCAATGATGACTTCCAGTTTGGGGTGCTCGCCGAGTATTGGTTTGCCCATCTCTGCAATTCTCTTGGCTTCCTCCTCTTCAACTGTCATCTTCCTCTCAGCCACCTCTGTGAAAGCAAGGCCAACACCAAGCTGTGGGCAGCAGCCCTGGACCTCCAGGGCACCATGGGGGCTTGTCTGCAGGGCCTGAGCATGGGCCCCTGCAGCCCCCTCACAGCTTGCTAAGTTCACACAGCAGTTTGAGGGGCAGTGGTGGGGTGTTGGACCACAGAAACAAAGGACCAAGATTTCAGAATATCAGTAACCAGGAACACAGGCAATGTGTTTTTCATTTATTAACCAAAAACCCCTTGAATGTTTCTTCAGCCTACCTTGGTAGGCTCTCCCATCACTCCTGCAGCAGCCACAGTTTTGGGGAGACTGAGGTACCAAATCATTCTGCCATTTGGAAGAAGCACCCTTTAAGACACTTCTAACATCCTGATGTGCTCTCTGATTTGAATGAACAAGAGACAGAGATCTTTTTTTTCCCTTTGAGTAGAAAATCATGGTTGGCTCCTTGTGCCCCTCAGTTGATCTAACACTCAAACACACACAGTCACAACCACATATAAACCACACATGAATAGGAAAAATTAACAAGAAGTAAGTCATGAAACAAGTAGGTTTTTCTTTTCATAATACTGTGAGAGCACTAAGGCACTGGAAGAGGTTGTCCAGAGAAGATGTGAATGCCCTGTCCCTGGAAGTTCAAGACCAGGTTGGATGTGGTGGTTGAGCAACCTAGGGAAAGGTTTCCCATGGGAGTGGGGTTGAAACCAGATGATCTTTAAGGTTCCTTCCAACATATTCCATTCTGTAATTCTCTATTTAGTTTCTGCTGAAGGAAACTAAACCAGGACCCCGGGTCAGCAGCATGCTGAGATGACCCTGAGTCAGGCTCATTCTTGCTGATGACCCAGCTAACCCAGCAAGGTGCCTCAAGAGGGTTCTGATTGCCCAGATGGGAAGGAGCATCCCAACCAACTGGAAGGGTGCCCTGGCAGTGTCCCTAGGCCTGGCCCGGGTCTACTCTTCCACCCACATGCCTAAGTACAGGCACACACTGATAGAGTCTCTGTAAAATTGTCATCTCAAGAAAGGTGCTGGGTTTCCCCTGGCTTTCCCATGCCTTACCAGTCAGGGTGTACAAGCTGCAATACAGGTCCCAGCTGAGCCTGGGAGTGGAAGCTGGAGCTCTTTAGGACCTGTGAGGACATATCACAAAGGCTGAGCATCTTGTTCTGGCTAAGCAGTGGGTCAGATGTTACCTGAGGTTTCCTGCAGAAGTTACTAATGCCCAGGTAATGCCTCAGATGTGATTAATCCCATGTGGACTCCAGCAGATCTCATACTTCACACTAAAACTCACACAGAAATTATGCAGTCCCAGTGAAGTCTATAAACTCTGACTTCTCTCTTCATCTGCCAGACTAGATTGACTGCAAAGAGTGAAAGCCTTGCAAGACCTTCAGAGTTTATAAAACATATAACTCCTGTGGCAGGTGACATTATTATAACCCATCAGAGAAACAGAAAAGTTGCATCCATCATTTGAAATCAATGACGTACATCAAAACCATCACTGCCTAGCTCCAAGACGGCGTTGTCTGGATTTAGGAATCCCCTTAAGTTTAGAAAAAAAATTACAGATGCACAGGAGCACAGCAACTGGAGAAGAAGGGCAATGCAGGATTCTGGGGGATTCAGGGGACACACTTTTTCACTGAAAGGGTAGTTAAGCATTGGAATGGGCTGTGCAGGAAGGTGGTGGAGTCACTATCCCTGGAAGAGATCAAGAAACAACTGGATGTGACACTTAGTGCTATGGTTTAGTTGACATGGTTCTGTTTGGTCAAAGGTTAGCCTCAATGATCTTGGAGGTCTTTTCCAACCTTAATGATTCTTTGATTCCATTCTTCTATGAAAATGTCCTGCTTTACACTACACTTGGAGGCATGAACTGATGATTATCAAGAACAAGATTCAAGGTGCTTATATTCACTGGAACAAGGAGTCAGATACAATGTACATCTCTCTTTCTAAGACGCAGAACAAGAAAGTCCAGTCTCTTGCTCTAGCTGGGAGTGTGTGAAGATGACAGTTATGTCCATCGATGAAAATGCAGGTGCTCATGCTTCAGTTGCCTTAGAACATACAGTGTGACTTTGCTTCTATCGGAGCTCTCCATAAGCTGAAGGTCAGGGGTGAAGGCACCCTCAGCTCCACAAAGCCCAGCTTGGCAGATGAGCTGAGCTCATGCTGACAAGTGCTGACAATCCTGAACTGAGCAAAAGCACTACAGCCATCCCAGCAGGGTTGCGAAGCCCAGACTTGGTGACAGTCTGACTCACTACAACCTTCCCAGGAACAACTGCATCTGAAAAGCTGCGGTCACAGTTGGCGGTGCCGCCCCTTAGGCTCCTGCCCACTGGCTGCAGTTGCAGAGTGCAGAAAGCAAATGTCTGGAATCTGAGAAGATACTCTGAAAATAGGGAATTTCCTCAGCTTAACAACTCCAGGAGAAACGATGCAATGAAACCTCAGCCCTCAATCTAACTGATTTGACAAAAGCCTTTGGCATGGTTAGAGAACACAGAGTCTCACGCAAATGCTATGCCTCTAGGCGAGGTCTGTAGGCACATGCAATGCAGCAAGCTTTCTGATCTCCACAGGAAATCGTATCCAGCACAGCTTTATCCCAGAACCTGGCATCTTGCTTATGCTAGTTTATATACTTGCACCAGGCAGGAGAGTGCAAGATCTGAATGCCTCCATGAGGAGGAAGATCTCCTGCGTCTCTTCTCAGCGTGTGCCACATCCAGTGCTGTTGGGCAGGCTGCATGGGAATGCCTGTGTTCATAGGACCTTGCACCTTCCAGGTGCTTTTCTGTCTCTGCAAGGCACCTGTGGATCACCTACTGATTCAGCAAGCAAGGCAATGACTTGCCAGACAGCCCTTAGAGTAAATCAAGCAACACAACCACGTCAAGAGTGTTTGTCAGCCTAGGGGCTGCATGAGCACGGGACCGGACACCCCACAAAGTGAAGGTGGTGGGAGTCCTGCTATTCCAGAAGGCACCTTGCCAGCAGGCTAAGTGCCACCAGAGGCACCTTCAAGCCCTAGGTAAGACATTTGGAGTGAAGAGACAAGCTGACCAGCAATGGAGACCTCCAGCCAACTGACAGCACATGGATAATGGAGGCCCTGATGTCACCTCCTCTGCCATGTGTACAGTGAACTGGGGCACAGGCAAAAGAACACGAGCACCCAAGAAGGCACATCAAGGGCATCCTGTGGGGACAGATGACTGAACATGACTGCCAAGCTGTCTTTCAATGTCAGCTGCAAGCAAACCACAGGAGAACAGGCACAGGGAGCACGTCCAAATGGGTACCTCATAGAAATATTAATAGTGAAACCTTTTGGATAAGGAAGAAAGGAGGTAATTCCTTAATGTCTCACTAAAATGCAGTCACATTTGTGAATGTGCAGCAGGAAAGCAAAAGACAGAAACCTAACAAATTTCAAAGGTGCATCTGAAAACATTTAAGCTGCCATTATATTTTCTCTGAGGCTCCATCCTAATATAGGAGAAAAACACAAGACTCCTATGTCAGTACTGTGCTGGACCTTGCTCAGTGCACTCATGCAAGTGACCCATAGGTGCTAAATACCAGGCTGCTTGACTGTCCTCTGAAATTAAGGCAGTGGCAGGAAGGACAAATTTAGGAGCCCAGCTGATATTTTTTTTCCCAAACCTTTACTTGCCATATGGGTAAGGTGGGGAGCTAAGAACCTCCAAAGAGTGATATGAAGCACCTACATGATTCCACCAATTCTGCCCACCTACTGTTTAGGACACATGAGCATCTTGAGGCAGAAATCAGTGTCAACCTCTGCAAAACACCAGATCCCATCTTAAGTCTGCTCCAGGCCTGTTGGGTCTGCCTGTTTCAATAGGATGCTGAGGGCTGAGTTGAGCCTGTGTGTACTGACCCAACAGCTGAGAAGGAATAAACTCTTGCAACAACACAGTGGCAGAGAACAATCCCATGCTCCTGCATTTCAGGGAAGCACTTCAGCCAGCACAGGGTGCACCAGCCTGCCTGTAGAGCTGCAGGAGGTTGCAATCCCTGCAGCAAGCTTGGAACATGCTCCCACACAGTCTGGTGTAGGGCTGGGGTCTTGGAGGGCTCCTCCAGGAAGCAGAGACAGGATGTCTGTGAGGTGGGTCACATCACCCCAGTGTGATAGCCTGCAAAGAAATCTACCAAGGGCTGAGATAAATAAAACACAAAGTAAGGGGAGTGAGGATGGGGGAGTTTGTGTGTTGGGAGACAGATTTTAATTTGGAAGGTCAAGTCTGTCAAGGTGAATGCTGCCAAGCTGCAGCTTAATTATTAACTAGCCTGATTTCTGTTTGTATCTGCATCAGTACCTACTTTTCAATGCCGATTGCAGCCTGGACTCCCTGCTGTCAACTCCAATTAAGCCTGATAAGGTCTGGCTGTGCCTATTGAGAACAGAGCTTGCCAGGACCTTCTGGGCTGCCTCCACCTCCTCCCTGGGAAGGAGAATGTGGCCAGAGAGGGGTCCCCTAGACCCTGTCTGCTCTAGCACCTAGGTATGTGCTACTATTGAGTGTTAGGAACCTCTCTGGGCTGCAGGAGCACACACAGGCTGCTGAGGCCAGGCAAGCTGGGGCTGCTGTGCCAGCTGCTGCACCAAGGTACCCTGTTCCCCGTGCCAGGGAGCCAATGAATTAGAGAAAATGTACTACAAGCAGGTGAGACAACAGGTCTGGTAAAAATTAAAGGCTGGGTGGGAGAAATGAGGATGAAGTACACTTTTGCTTGTGCTGTAGCAGCAGTCACAGCTGATACCCACTAGGTGCTGGACTGTGCAGGAAGCAAGGAGAGGTCCTCAGGTAAACCACTCCATGCTCTCATTCTGTTTGTTCTGACCCTTAAAGCTATGACAGACAAGGGGGCTGAGCAGCTCCTGGTTATGGTCCTGCCACTGCCGTGCTCTGCAGCCCTGAGCATGTCCCTGCCACCCTCACTGTTCAGCTTTCACCCCACTGCTGTCTCAGTCTGTCTCTCCCAACTGATGTCTACAGGGCCATCCCAGGACTTGAGCTGCACTAATCTGCAAAGCACATTTAGACCTGCACATGAAAAGCCATTTCTTGGGCTCAAAATACTGTAAGCATATCCTCTCCTCCTTATATTTCTTCCAGGGAAACGGGAGCACTGAGCTGTGTTCCCACACCATGCACTGCTTGCCCACTTAACCTCCTTCAGACTGGGGGGCTCATACAGGAACTATTCATTGCCTGTGGCCTCCTGGACACATTATAAATCAAATTTTGATAAAGTCCATTTCTAAGGTGTAATCTGGCTACTGCATCTTTTGAGCTGAAGCAGGCAATGAGAAGGCCCTGTAACACCATGAGAGAGGTAGATACTCATCACCTAGGCAGTGCTGCAAGACTACCAAACAACCAGGGGCCAGTTTGTATTCCCTGACTCTTGCTGAATAAATTGGACTGAAACCAGCAATGTATTCATGAAAGATTGCTGTGAAGGCCATTTCACACTCCTTGAGCTATCTTGTCTCCATCCATTTCTGGAGCAGGCATGTATCTGCATGAAGGTCACCCCTTTTGGGGACTATGCTGCTAGGAAGAAATTAAAACAACAATTAAAAGTGGATTTTTTTATTATTATTATTTATTTATTTATTTATTTTATTTTATTTTTTTGTGGCCTAATAAGATATAATCCTGGCTAAACAAAGTAAATAGTGAGCATGAATGAGTTCCTCTCTCCAGAGCACTGTCAAGCTGTCAGTCACAAGTGGGGAAGACCTCTGGCTAAAAGACACTCTGGCTTTGGAGATTAGCATATGGATATGCCCTTTACGGAAGTACATGCCCACATACAAGCACTGGCAGCCTAGGCTGCCTTCTAAAATGTAAGGAATCTGCTTACTTAGCCCTGAAAGCTATTTTTGAGACATGATACATCCCATATACTTGTCCCAGCATTTCTTAATGCTAACTGGGAAATGCTGCACATTCATGAGAGGGAGGCTAAGGCACAGGGCTGGGAACTGAGCATTATTCCACTCCTGGCTCTGTCTTGAGATTGCTGCTGACATGACCATCTCCGACTGGCCAGACAACTGGCATCTCTGCTCCTCAGACTTTCCCACCACAAAGCTGACATGGGAGTTTTAATGCATAAATAAACATATTTAGAAATATTTTATTTGAAATGAAAGAATATATAGAAATTATGATATAGAAGTATCTACTGTTTAGATAATTCCACAGCCCTTTAAAGATCTAGATTGCTTGAGCCCAAGAACTTTCAAGCTGTCCTGGGTTACTGCTGAATTGTATCCCCATTCGTCTATTTAAATCAAAAATGAGTTCTGCACCTTTAAGACTGGATCTAAGAGTGAAGAAGAAGCAGTGGAATGTCTGAGGCGGGTGTTTTCAAAACATCAAGATAAGAGTTTACAGTTTTTGGAGCACACATAGGGAGTGCTGGCTGCAGTGCGGACGGCGGGAGAGAGCTCTCCTTTGCTTTCTGTTAGTTCGTGGCTAGCTGAAGCAGAGAAGTTTTCCGGACTGTGAGTTTCTTTTCCTTTTTTTTCCTTGGAACTGTTCAAACCTACTCTGGACTAACCCCCAGCAGAGCACCAAGAGCTCATCCCTGTGGCCCACCGGGCCTGGCTTGGGCCTGGCATTTCCCAGTGCCAGGGACTGACACAGACTGAGCGAGCCGAGCTGCACCCACGGCACAGACTGGCTGGATTTGTCATCTCTGCGGAGAAGCAGGAGGTTTTGTTCCTTGGTGTTCATTTGTTGTGCTTGGCCTGTTAAATAAACACATTTTTTCCACTTTCCTCTAAGGAATTTTTTTTGTTTTGTTTTGTTTTTCCTCTCTTCCTTTCCTGAACCAGTTGGGGGAAGGGGCCATTGGATTGGTTTTCTGGAGGGAAACCTTCCCAAATTTGCCTTAAACCAAGACACAAGCAAAGGCTGTGCTCAAACTTTCAGTGACTTTTGCAAAGACTGGAAACACCTCAGAGCAGCTCTTCCACTGCTGGTAAAGGCAGGGAACAACTGGAGTACCTTTGCACTTTGGTATCAAGAATTGCACTGTATGAACAATATAAAGAGAGATCATTGCCAGTGTCAAAACAGAATGTTAAAAAAATCCCCAGACTCTCAAGTCTCTCCACAGCTATCCCATACTACTCTGAAGCCTGAAGAGTTGGTGCTGGACACATGGCCAAGCATTGCATGGCCTTGCAGGTGGCTCAGAGAGAGAAGAAATTTGGAAGAAATAAATGCTGAGCAGAACCAGAGCCCTGCCCAGTTACTTCACCTTGTGTAAAATTCACAGCCCTGTTTTCCTTGGGAGGGTCCTGCAAGGCCAGGGGGGCAAAGTCAGAATCCCTCATTTCTCCCCAGGATGGGCTTTTGGGACAAGAGAGGCATTGTCACTTGGACTCATCCATCAGGGCACCCACACCTTCTATGAAGAGAAGGGATCACTCTTGTGAGCTGGGGCTGTGCAGCTGCTGGCCCTGCAGGGGCTGCCAAAACAGTGCCATGGGAAGGGAATGACCCAGGGCTGCAGAGGAGAGCCAGGACACCCAGCAGTCCCGGGGACACATCCCCAGGAATGGGATGCTGCCCAGGAAGAGCTTTTCAACCTCCTCCAGGAGGCAAGGGACAAAGCACGGGACCGACGGATTCCACTGAAACGTTCAATAATGCAGTTTTGAAACAAAGATTCCCATGCGCCTGTGTAACCTAAATCTAACATGACATGGACTAAACGAGGACGTCGCTTCTCTCCCCACTGATCAGCCATGATTGCTGCTGAGTGACACTCCAGCACATGCCTGCTTGCTGGCCTGCTGTTGGATTGAAGCACGTGTGGGGGCCAAGCACCGTGAGCCCAACACACATCACATGCACAGAGGGCACCCTGAGGCAGCTCGGCAAGGGGGGCACCCCAGCCACCCCTCACCAGACAGGGAGGATGCTCTCCCTTAGGAACTGAAAAGTAACTTTTCATAGCTAGTGACCAAATTCTTCAAGAACAGCTGCCAAATGCAATCAGGCTGGATCAAAACAGAGGGAGGAAAGTTATGTTATTTTAATAGAAATTATTTGGTTCCTGGGGTTCTGATCAAATTAGGCAGCTACTGAATTAAAGAAATGAAATTACTGGGAAGGAGGTTGTGCTCAATTTATTTCCAGTCTTCCCGGATCTGAAGGGGTAACAAAGGAAACCGTCCAAACCATTCCAAGGGGTTTTCCATAAACACCCTAAGCTGGTATTTGGGGAACTGGGGATTTCTGCCTTCCACTAGCAATTTTCTAATTAGTCCAATAGCCAACAGGCTCAGGACATCCCCTGTGCAGCAGATTTGGCATCCTCTGAAAAGGGACCAGACTGAAGCCTGTGTGACAGACGCTTCTCCTTTGATTTGCAGCACAGCTCAGGCATCATGAATGCTTTGGTTTTCCTCCCTGCTCACAAACCTGTGCATGCCTCTCTGCATTTTGAGCTCCTCTCTGCACCTTGCATGCCCACCATTACCTTTCAAGAAATGCTTCTTTAGTGGAAATTCAACAGTAATGACATCTGGAATTGAAGGAATAATGACAATACAGGAGGTGTACATTGCACCACAGTGGGATAAAGACAGACCAGTGTAATGGGGATTTCAGGCAAGGAAGAGGAGCTCTGTATTAATACACATGAAATCCTGACACAGGGACAGGAGATGCAGAGTGCAGAACCAGAGCTGAGGGAAATGGCGCTGGTAACACCGGTAGCACTGCTCTGGCACTGGGCACAGCCTGGGCACCCCTAGGATGGGAGGTGGAGAGCACACTGGTGAAGGCACTGAGGGGTGACATGTGACCCTCCATGGGAAGGGGACACCTGCACAACCTTGTACCCTTGCCCACCCCAGGCAACACTGCAGAAATGCCACCTCCCTGCAGAAATTCCCATCTTCCCCAATGCATCAAAACAACCCAAGCACCAGAATTGCCTAAAGAGAGGCTCAAGTCACAGCTTCAGATCAGGCATAGCTTCATGTGTTGCTTTGCAACTATGTCTGGATCATTTCTCCCAACTGCAAGGAAAAATGTGGAAAAATCTTAGATGTCAATCAATTACAGCTATTTTCTTAATTGTACTGCTTTAACTAGTTCATGCTAGACACAAAGGCCATGAGCTGGGGTTGTCTACAACACAACAAACACAAACAGGGGGGATCTGACCAAAAGAGACAAAAAGAGAACCAGAGCAGCCAGAGGAAATTAGAAAAAGCACTTACCTTGTGTGAGCAGTAGGGCTGTGGTGAGAGAAGAACATAAGACAGAGAGAGAAAAGAAAAAGAGGCAAAAAGTTAATATCCAATGAGAAAAAGCTGTTTTCAGATGAAGGCTGTCAGTGAGCAATGGACATGGCGCAAGGCAGCGTGCGAGCTCACCAGGGCTGCATGTTGGGCACAGGCTGGGGAGCAGCACCACAGCAGCAAGATGGAGAGGAGACAGGGCTGCTCCAGTGAGCACCACAGCACTGGCTGCCCAAAGTCACCCCTTCCCCCCAACAAAGGCAAAGGGATGGGATGCAGCGGGGGGAAGTGGCAAGGAGGGAAAGGGAAAGGGGGGAGGAGGGCAGTGACACTGGCCACTGGGGCCTGACACAACCCAAACTGACCCAAAGGCATGGGAGGTGCCCCCACTTAAGCCAGGTTTGTGTGGCTGTGGCAGGGCTTGGCACAACTGAGGAGCCTCAATAACCTTGTAGGCATTGAGAAGAGAAAGTGATGGGCAGCTCATTGAGAAGAGCAGCATCAGAAGGAGGCATTGATAAAACAGATGGCCTCTGCTGTCAAAAGGGGCAGGGGGTAACATGGCCAGGAATCATCCCTCAGGATGATGTCCTGGCTCACCTACACTTATCCCACACCTCACAGGTACCACTTTCAGAGGGTCAGGGTGCCTAGAGGAGCACAGGCACATGTAGAGCATCACTGCTTGAGTCCTCCTGGAACTTTTTGTTCCAAATTGCTGGTCTGCCTGACAGTGCTGCATGGACACAGGCCATGCAACATTACCATAGTGGGATGCAACTGCCTGTCATGAAATGTGACTGCATGGTCCTCTGAGATTTGAGGTAGGAGGAAAAGAGGAGAAAGGGGTGAAGGTCCTTGCAAGGGATGACCTTACCCTGGCTTTCCATACAGACACAGCCCAGCCCCCTTGGGCAGTGAACCCCTAACCCTCTCCTCTCTTGATTTCCCCACTCCCCAGAGCTGCCACAAAGAAATAACTGACTGGATCCCTCTTAAGCATAACCCACAGACAGCCACAGCTTACATCCAGGTATCAAACCAGCTACAGCAGAGTCTGTATAGCAAAAAAACTCAAACACTCTTTGAGAGGGGCCAAGCACCAAGTCTGTGCCTTAGCTTTAACTTCTACTTGTCTTTCAAACAGCAGACCAATCCCCGAAGACTTGGTTGCATGTGATGACAGTATTGTAATTACTAATACTTATTATCATGCACTTGTAGTCTCAGAAGCTTAAAACTCTGTACAGAGTCAGTATTAACAGCCCTATTTGACAGATGGTGAAGCAAGCAAAAAGAAGCTAAAGGGAACATTTTGCAAACTCAGAAGTGGGCTGGAGTCCAAAAGTGCTAATTTTCCCAGACTTGCTGGTTCGGGCCTCTGAAAAGCAGGCACTTTTATATAGATGCACCCAATTGTATCTGTGCCATTTGAAAGTGATTTCTTAAGCAATTTATCAAAGGTTGCACAGCACGTCCATGGCAGAGCCAGGGAAACTAATCCTGAGTCCTGACACCCAGTCACTTCCTTGCTCTGTGGAGCAGCAACCATGGGCACAGCTTTCCCAATGGTCTGCAGAGACACTGACCCAGTCAAGATCTTCATCCACTGATCCATCTCCCCAGCTGGAAGAACTGTGGGCAATCCAAGAGATCTCCCTGGTCCATGCAGACAGGTAGGGGCACAGTGAAAGGAGAAATGAAGAGGCTCCTCGTTGAGCATCCCTTCTGTTTCAGGGTCAATTCCTTTTGTGAGTCAAAAACTTTGGGGAAACTATTCGTGAGTACATTCTGCATTAAGTACAGTCCCACTGAGCCACAAGAAGCAATGGGATGTTTACTCTGCCTGCACCACCTCCTGTCATCCACACACCTCTTCCTAAAGTCTCCAACAGGCTCATCTGTACCCCTGGTAGCATGAATCTGGAGTTTCCTTGTAGCTCTGTCCTGCGGCAGTTCATGCTGTCATGTGACCCCCTTACTGGTCCATGGCCTTCTGGTTCTCCAGACAATGTACAGAATTTAATTTGTCTTTTGCAATTACATGCAATGGGTCGATTTGGTGTTCAAATATAATATAATGTAATATTACTGGGACCCTAAGCTACTGTGCCTATTAAAAAACCCCATTGGTTCCTCATGTTTTTTAAAACTGTTATTATACTGCTCTGGGATTTGAGTTTATTTTTTTCCCTATTTGCTTGTGAGCCTGAAAAAGAACAATTTTTCTCCCTTTCACTTATGATATGATACATGAATATTTGAAAAGGCCTATAAAGCTATGAATGAAACATCAAGAATACAGCATGCAGAAAGCCAAGGGATTATTTTATCTTTATATTTCTGAGTGAATGCTGTGCATGCAAGCAAGAAAATGATTTCACGGACTAAAGCTTTCTTCTTGCACACACATCTGCTAATGTGCCCTTAGCCCTGACCTGTAATGTTTCCTGACAGCCCATCTGGGGATGCAGTACCTGTACCAGCTTCACTGATGGCCTCCATGCTGTTCCCACCCCACAAACCTCCCTTCACTCTCCCCAGCCTGGGCTGCATCTCTCCAGTCCTCCCCAGGGCACCTCTCCCTCTCCTGCACTGCTGCTCTGCACATCACGCTCCTTATGGGGCCAAGCCAGGCCACCTCACTGCTCTTGGCATCTCAGGTAGTCTCAGAGGCTTAACATGTGTACTCTTACAGGGAACTGCTAAAATTAGCTCCGTAGCCCAATCCAAAATAGCAGTCCCAAGTATCTCTTACCTAACCCTTGCATGGTGCAACTGTGGACAAACTTCGTGTGTCTGCAGATAAGGGGGCTGTGACACTGTGACTCACCCAGAAGGACCCAAAGCCTTAAGCTCTGGATCCCTGTTCCTCCTTCACTGGGGTTGCTCTGCCCTGAAGCCTTGGATTTTGACTAGGTGAAGTCAAAATTGCATTCATGAATTCTGCTTCCCTTGCCACCCCTGAAAATGGACAATTTAGACCTGAGTTTAAAAAAAGGTGCTAAAAATCTATTTACTAATAAGTCCTTTAATCTGCATGTTTTTGGTATACTTGTAGCTCAAATTCTGCTTTGACATGCATGTTGGTGTGTGTTACAGATCAGCAGTTTCATTACCTCCTGTGTTAACTCCAAAAAGCTTAAAGCAAGAGGAACCAGGCTTGGGATTGAAGCAGACCAGCAATCCTGTGTTTGCAGCAACCTGAATGTGTGTCCCTGCCTTTTTCTAAACAGTGAAATAATTTTTTCTGCTGTTTACTTCAGTGAGAGAATTGACTATACTGCATACTTCATTCTGGACTCATTCTTCATTAACATAAATCTTTTCTAATCAGCATCCCTAAAGACTCAGAGACGACGCTAAGATAAGAGGATCCTTGTTAAAGGCCTGGGATTTAGAGGGTGAGTTGAAATGAGGGAGGGGAGGATAAATTTTGAGGAGACTCTCAGTCACAGAGCAGGGCAGTCACAGGAAGCCAAAGGCAAAGAGAACACACTGCCTCCAGCCCCTGCACACTCAAAGCTGACCAAGAAGTCACCATATGAAACATAGGCTCACTTCCCCAAGAGATAATGATCCTCCACCTTCCAGATGTAACTGTCCACGGGCTCTGACTCCAGTTTTGCTCACTGAGGTGAGTAAACTGTTTTCCTAATAGATTGTGAAGAGATGTAAGCATGGGGTCTTTTACAGGCTAAACAAGGCAGAGATTTTGCAGCATTAACCTGAATGCTATTATTATTGAAGTTAATGGCAAAGCTATTCTTGCAGACTCCAAGAAGCTCCTCTCCACCAAGAGAATCAGCAACATTCAGCCTAATCACAGAGCTGTGAGCAAATTATTAAGCCTTGAGGGAATGAGGTAACAGCAATAACATTTTTTTGCTATTCTCATCAGCAGCTGATGGAGTTGATGAAGGAGTTCCTTAGCATCTGTTCACACTTCAGAAAATTGAAACACATGTATCAATACAGCTTATCTTAAACAGGTATGGATCTTTGCACCAAGTCAAATAATTTCATCGATATTTTGATATAGATAACTTGATGGATCAATCCAAGCTGGGAATCCTTCCTTCTTTGTAATCTAATCCTTCTTCTGTGACTCCCAGTCACATCATCTCTCTGGGCGCAAAGCTTTCCCATCAGAGGGGCTGACACTTGATTAGAAGGAGATGTGCTATGAGATTTGTCTGCACCAGTTGACTCTGTGCTGGGAGAGCTGAGAAGACTTCAGATGAAATCCTCCCAAGCCAGGCATGCCAACCAGCTGTTAACAGTGTTTGCCAGCCATCTATACTCCCATTTCCAGCAAAGTCGTATCTTGTGGGAGATATGCTTTCTGATGCAAAACTTTACATGAAAGTTGTCAGTCACTTTTATTAAACATAACCCTCAAGACTTAGCCTTCAAGCATCAGCCCTGAGGTTGAATCTTCCACCACAGTGCCATGAGCTGAATTCTCACTAGCTGATTCCCAGTAACCCTCATGTACCGTTTTTCCAAATGCCATTTGCACCATTATCTGCAATCAAGTCAAATCTTCCAAAGTAGCCTCACGTGCCATTCAGGCTATATCAACACTAAGATCAGCCACAATTTAAGCAGAAGAACAACTTCATCCAGGGGATGCAAAGCAAGTTTTTCTCCTGTAATCCAGGGCTGTGGAAAAAGTGTGAAAGCTGATGGGTGAAGGAAGTATTATTAATCTATAATCTTGCTGGGACAGCAGCAAAATCTTCATTCTGAGTTGTGAGCTGACACGGCAGCAGAGTTGCTAAGAGAGCAAGAGTCAAACCAACAGACAGCATCTCATCATAAAGGAAGAGACTCATTTCCCTCAAGGAACCCTTTAAAAAGGTGCTGACAAAAGGATGTCCAGAAATGTGGTTCAGGGTGCAGGGAAGTTTCAAAACCCTGCCAGCACTCAGTAAACAGGGATTCAGTTTACATGACTTTGCATATGGAGGAAAGGTGAGACAAGAAGGATTTGAAGATTAATTTCTTAGAAATGGAGAGAACAAAAAAAGTCAGGAAACCTGAGAAATGGCCAGAAGGATAGAGAACAGGAACATTTACCATCCTGGACAAGGAAAGAATTTGACTCTCTCTCTTTGATTTCTTTTTACGCATCCACTTAGATATAACAAGCCTGCAGTAAGCACCATCTTTGCCAGTGCTCTGTGCATCTGATGTGCCACTACTGAGTCAGTACTGGTCAACATCACAGGCCAGGCTGACAAGATACCAATCTCAGATCCATTCTCATCTCTTTGAATTACTGGAGCACATCAACAAAAAGAGCTGCTAGAGTAAAACTCCTTGATGTGATTTGTTTAGATGATCAGAAAGACTTTGAAAAATTCCAGCTGCAGAAAGTGGTTGGTGAAAAAGAACAGATGACCCACAAGACAAAGTAGATGTAGCATTTATATAGCAGGAGTAAGTGCTCTCCTTACAGCAAGGGTTAACAACTGAGTGTCACAAGACTCAAATCAGCATGACTGATGTAACTGATTAAGTGATGTCACTGGAGATGAACAGTGAGGAGCAGCATCTGCAGATGATGCAAAATATTCCAGTTCAAAGGCTGAATCAGTGGCTATTCTGTGTTCTGCAAGCCCTGGTCAACCTGTAGTCAGGTATTAGTGTTTGGACCACCACAGGAACACTTCTGGGTAGAGATGACTTTTCCTCCATTAAGGTGCTAGCAGGTGCAAGAGCAATAGGATGAATTTCATGCTGAGTTCTGGTCCTCACAGAGACCCTCCTGGAGACCCCTGTGCCCCACACCTCTGATCAGGGCCAAGGAGAAGTTCCCTTGACTGGAGGTGACTGCTTTGTATTGGCAGGTGTACAGGACAGCACAGACAGTAATGCAAATCAACCATGCGGCAGCAAGCCCTGCTCCCACCTGCCATCCTCCTCTACAGCATGTCTGCCAGGAACCATTGCCACCACAGTCTGCAGCAGTGTGGGTACCCTCAGGGACAGCACAGTGGGTCTGAATAGCACCAGGCTCTGGACCAAGTTCTGCATCCTAAAATAGACCACTCAAACTCTGCCCCAGGCTGGTTTGAAAAAAACACTACTTCTCCCTGTCTTCAGCTCTGCGATCACTTCAGGGAACATTTCCCCCCTGATTTCATCACTGCCATCTAGTTTGTATTGCTAAGGTGAACTAGGAGCTTCCCTCTGCATGGAGAGGTCCTGGGCCAGGTGCAGACCCTCAGCACAAAGCTATGGTAGTGCAGGCACAACTGGATGTCTGCATGACCCAGATTGCAGATTACTTCCAAACCATTCATCTGAGGTGCCCAACGCCACCCTGCTTCCAGATGAGCCAGGAGAGGTTCTGAAGACACTGCAAATAGCTGAGAGCATCAATCCTCCTGAGGCACAGGCTCAGTGTGACACAGCTAAGTGAGGAGTAAAAACAAAACGAGGACACACTCAGAAGTGTCGAGAAAACTACATCTTTTGCAGCACTGGGAACAAATGCAGAAGTAGCCAAAACCCAGAGAGACTCTACCGGGCTGAGGCCCCCAGGGAGAGGCAGGAGCTGTGCTTTGCCCTTGCCGTGTGAGTCGCGTGAGGGTGCATCCATCACCACAACAAAACCCAGCGAAGACCCCGCTAGGTGAATGTGGTGTGGGACTTTCCCCATCTTTGAGCACTGCGGCAGCACCTGTGTGATGCTGGCAGGAACACGTGTGCTGGAGTCAGCATCCCTTCCCAAAGCCGCATGGCACATCACACGATGCCCGAGCATGTGCAAGCGCGTGCGTGGCCTGGGCTGCCTCCTCTCCGCCGGGAGCCAGCTGCTCATGCATGAATGCTGGGAAGCTGCTGGCCACAGCATCTGCTCTTGATCGTTCACAATGCTCTCTATGGGAAAGCCTCACGTAGCTCCTCATTCTTCATGCCAGGCACAAGGTAGGTTCATCGGAGATGCTGCAAAGTGCAGCACTACGGAGCTGGGGATCTTTCCAGATGCCCTGGATTTAGTGTAGCGATTGTGCCACCTTGTGCCAGCAACATTTACAAATGCAGTTTAATCTCCTGCCTCTAGATTTTAAAACCATTGTGCTCTCACTCGGACTTTTCTCTAATGAGGTCAAGCAGGGCCCTGCAGTCTCCTCCTTAGCATGGTCCTTTATTTCCTCCAGGCAAAAGAGGGTATGTCCAAGAGTGTGCCCTCACCTCCTGGCCTGCAGGCTCTGTGCTGCAGATCAATTTAATCCAGCTCTGACCTCTTCTCTGCTTGTTGCAAATCAGACAATTACACTGACCAGAGCTGATACAGATGTAAATAAGAGACATATGATATAGTAAACTGGCTCTGTAGTCCTAGTAATAATGAGGACACTTCACAACTGATCCACTTCAGGGGCCATTGGGATTTTTTCAAACACTTGTTCTTATTCAGCCAAGTGCAGCATGACCTGTGTAGGAAAAAGAAATGTGGGACTTCATAAAAACAGCCCATTTCTGACTCTGTATTCTGATTCTGCTCATTGTTTAGAAAAGGATGCAGGATTCGCAGAGAACAGATCCAGGACTGAACATCTGGCCTTCACAACACCCAAAAAGAAATCTGAGAGTACCGTGGGTGTAGTGAACAGATACCTACGGGAAAGCTGTGGCATTACATAGTTCTTTTATATGATGGAAAAAAGTCGTAAAATAGTGGCTACAAGCTGAGGCCAGACAACTTCTATCTAGAAACCATGCTCACCTCTTTACCTGGAAGGGCAATTGATTGCTGGGACATACTGCCATAGGATATGGCCAGATTCATCACTGCTTCTGCTCAAGGGCAGTTGGACTTCAGTGAAAACTGAGGGCCTGTGCTTGACAAAGCAAAACCTGATATCCTCATTGCCTGTGGGCTGCAAGAGGCAGCCATTGTATTAAATGGCAGTATTAAAATATGGGTTTACATTTTACAAGTCCACAGATGCTATATGATACTGAAATGCTAACATAGCCTGTGTCTATTCTGAACATCCTACAGAACAGTCTATGGGAGCTTGGACTGGGCAGGGGGCAGCTGCTGTGCTGCTGAAGTAAGAAATAGAAGACATTTCAGCAAGGGAAAGCTGTGCTGTGCAGTGCATGGGCAGTGGCCAGGTGTCCCATCACCGACAGCAGCACCTGAGAGCAGAAATAAGCCTCTGGGCACACACATCTGGCTCTACCTGTAACAGACACCCAGAAAGTGGATTTGAATTCCCTTTTGTAAAGTGCCTCTGTTTAAATCTTGGCCCTCCCAGGCTACCCCAAAGCTAGTGAAGCCAGTGGGAAGACTCAGTGAGAAAGGGTTCAAATATAAGGACACATATAAGGACAAGGACAAATATAGATGTAGGCAAGACACAGCCATAAGTCCGGGTTTTTTCCAGTTATGAATCCTGGTCTGCTGGGAGATCCTGGGTCTCACTGCTGGTGAAGCAGAGCCTCAGCAGAGCTTCACACCCTCTGCATGACAGATTGCGACTGTCTGTGACACATTAAAGGGGTTTTCAAATGGAAGACATGAAGAACCATTTCCAAAAAAAACCAAGCCAAGTTACTTCACACTTTCTCTCTTGTCGTAAGGACTTTTCACCACACTTCATAGGGACCCAAGAGCACCAAAGCAGTGCCACTGGAGGCAACAACAGAGGGAAGGACAGGGGGAGTACAGGAGGAGCTGAAGGGGGCAGCCATGCATTACACCCTTCTCTTGCTTTTCACATTCCCCAAGGTCCTGGCAAAGAAGCAGGAGCAGGGAGAACAGCAAAGGTGTGCTCAGAACAAAAAACAGATCAAGACAAGGAAATCCAATCAAAATAACACAGCCTCCGAGATTTAAGCATTGCACAAAAGGAGGATCAGAAGTAAGCTAGGCTCTTAAAGGCAGAGATGACACTGAAACAGGGTAAGAGCAAGAATACAAAGAGTAAAAGTCAATCCCTCTACAGGAGGAGGAGAAAAGGAGGAAGGGTAAGGAGGAGAAAGAAGGTTATATTTTCTGGATTTGGGGTTTGGATACTTGATTCTGATTTTTTTTTTTCTTTTTTGCATTTTTTTCATAAAGGATCTCACACCTGATATTCCACGTTCCATCCATTGCGGTTCACCAAGGGCAATGAAGAAATTCTCCTGCCTTTCGTATTCCTCCTCATCTACTATCTTAACCCTTATGGTCTTCCTGTAGGGACAACAAGAGAGACAACCGTGTACAGCGGGTCGGCTGGCTGGAGGCGATGCGCAGCAGCGGCAGCGGCGGCGTTGGCGCGGGCTCCGGGCACGCCGCCCTCCCGCCGGGGCGGTGTGCGATGGCCTGCCTGTCGGGCACTGCATCCTCGCGGCGGCTCCTTGGCAGCGGCGGGGTTAGGGGCACAGGGGGCTGGCAAGGGAGTGAGGAGGGAGGGAAAAGTGGCAGGAGGACCTTGCTGATGGTTAGTGGAAGGCGACTTCTGCAGCGCGGGTTTTTTTCAGTGTCAGATGGTAATGGAAAGGGTATCAGTCGCTGAAAAGCACCAGGGACCACCACCCTGAGCTACCCACTGCGTTTTAGCTGGAAGACCAATTTCTTCTTGCCATTAATAATAAATACAGTAATAATACCCTCATGATTAATAATAAATCTGCAAGGACTCTGGGCTGGGAACCTGAGGAGAAGAGAGAGACACATTCCCCAGTGGGGTGAGGTAGGTCTCTGCCAGTGCTCCACCAGCTGCTAAGGAGGCTGATGGTTCTAACTCCCATTTTTAAAATGGAATATCTTAGAGCTTTCTCTCCTTTCTCCACCTCATCCTCCTGTCCTGTTCATCAAATGAGGATGCAGCCTTCCCAGGGGATGGACAGCTTTGCTGGGACCTCACAGGGGACATAATGGGACAATGCCTCCAAGGCTCAAAAGGAAATGCCCTGAGCATTGGAGCAGGTCTAGTCTCTTCCCCCTGAGGTCAGCTCGTCTGGCTGTCTCCAGTACCCCTGCAATGCACACAGCTGCTGTGAACCCCCAGGCAAACCAAAGCAGGCACTAGCTCTTCCTTGCCCTCAGCTCCTGCTCCCAGAGTTGCTCTGTGACAACCAGACCAGAGGTTGCAGAGCCTTTGCCCACTGCTTCTCAGAAGTCACAGAGCTGCTTTTCTGCCAGGCCTCAGTTCCTGTGTTTCTCTAACACAGATCTGACTGGAACAACCCATAGGACCAGGGCTGGATAATGATCTTCTGAAATGCTGGATGTGTTTCTAGCAGCACCTTCCCACTGACACTACAAAATTTGCTTGGGCCCTCCAGTGGGGGTGGCAGAAGGTTTCTCTCAAGTTCACCACTGAAATATGGACGAGCAGGGGTGCTCTCCATCCTTCTCTTTCTCCTCCCCTCACCACTTTGCTGCTCTCAGCAGCCCCAGCACCACTCCCCACGCTACCCCATGGGTACCATGTGACACAGTGTGCACGCACAGCAGTGTTTAGGGCAGAGCAGTTGGAGACAGAGAGACATCAGAGGAAGAGAAGAGGAGGGAGATGGAAGAGAGGAGGAAAGAACGTTAATGTTAGTCTGCAGGGCCAGTACTACACCTTTCTGTAAACTCATATCCACCATGCGGGGGCTCATCAGCTCAATGAAGAAATTCTTGGTTTTTTCATACTCCTCATCATCAATTACCTTGATGTGAACTGTTTTGCTGTGGATGGAAAAATAATAAGGGTCATAAAGAGGAGAGGGGAACAGAGAAGCAAAAGTCAAGGAAGGACAGAGTTAAATGGGTACATTAGAGAGTCAAAGTTTTCTCACCCACTGAACAAACTCAATGTTGTCCTTTGAGAAAGGCTAAAGCCCCCCTTCTGCAAGTGACAATTTTCTGTTTAACCCAAAGGCAGAACTGCAGGCCAAACTACAAAGTTAAGTTAGACAAAAACAATCCCCCAGCAAACGGGCTCAGGGCTTGGCTTGTGGGCAGTGAGGTCTGATGGCCAGCAGAGAAGCAGGCTTCCCTCACCCTGTTACCCCTGTTATTAACCCTGTGCACACACAGATACACACAGACACACACACACATACACAGACACACATACATGTACAACAGCAGCCACACACACCCTGCTGGCACGATGCTGCTGCCTCAGCTTCATTGGCCTGCTCTAAATGCTGGCTGCTGCAGCAGCTGGACAGCGGGTCTTATGTCTCTCCTTTAGCAAATGACTCATAAGTTCTTGTACCATTTTGTAGGAAAAGAAGAGCCCACTGTGCCATGGTTTCCTTCACAAATACATGCCTTATGCAGGGGTTATTTACCTACAACTTGCACACCCAAAGAGAACAAGAGACAAGTCAAAGACTCTGCCAACACACTGCCTCCTTACAGTCAGGCTGCACTGACTTTTGCAAGATCAAAATGAGCCCTGCACTCCCCTCATTCTTCCAGTGGCTGCAAAGGCTGATGCAGTCCCATCCCTCACTTGTGAATGAAGAGACTGGTGATTTGATTCTAAGCTGGTATAACACTATCTTAAATACAACATTGTCTGCACATGTAACTCCTCTGAATGGGCATCTGCTTGTCATCTTAGGGCTCCTGGACTTCTAGCTGACCCCAACCCCAAGCTGGAACTGCATTTTTTAAACCAGAAGTCAGTTCCACATAAAAAGTGTTTCCCTTACCTCAAAACATTTGCCCCAAGAGCCACAGGCAAGTTGCCCCTCCTATCAGTGAAAGATCCCCTGCTTCCCACAGCTCTGCATCCATGTACAGCCCTGCAGCAACAACCTCCTCTTTCTTCCTGCCCATCCTCAGCAGACAGATCAGGCCCAGATGCACGTTGTGCACAATCAGTCTTGACTGGCAATGGAAGGAAGAGAAAAGCAGGACTGGCAATCACAATCACTGGCAATCTGGAAAGACAGACCCAAAATTCAAATCTCTACGTGCCTCAGCCTGTAGCCTTTGGCATTAAATATATCCTCTATCTTTGATCTCACAGCACTGCAGAGAACAAGCAGTCCAGCCTTGGACTGCTGTGACCCCCACCCTAGGGATGCTGCCATGGCCAACAGCCTCTGGAAAATCACCATTTCAGCACAGACTAGGAGAATCATCACTGCAGCTTGCATTCCTACTGATATCATTAATGACCACAAAACTATTTGGTCATCCTACAATTTGACCCTCAAGTTATAATTGCCCCTGCACTCCAGCTGTGGAAACCCTGTTCCCCATGCTGACTCTGGTTTTGATCTTGGTCCCAACCTTTCTCTTTCAAATTATGGCACAAGGGTAGGAGTAGAGTTTGGACAACATCTGCCTATCCATCAGTACAGGAATACGCAAGAAAAATCACCTCCAATTTTTCTTTCTGAGCTAAATCAGCTTTATTTTTGCTAGTGTTTGCTCTACCCATACCCTGCACCAATGCCAGCAAGCCTCCTTTTCCTTCTCTAGACTCCTTCAATCTCTGCTGATCCAGCCTGAAAGATTTTTAAAAGGTGTATCTCTGGTTTAAATGTTGCTGTTCTGCTTAGACTTCATCATGATGATTTTTTGTTGCATGATTGTTGGAGATATTGAATTTGGCTTTTGGCCAGATGTTATCTGGGCGCCTTACACTTTGCAAAGATTGTTCAATTTGATGAGTTAAACCTACAGCTGATTCATAGCTCTGATCTTTTCCTTGCTCATTACTACAAAACAGAAGGTGGGATTTTCAAAAGCAGACAGTGGTTCCTGGACATGGGTTGCTTTTAAAAATCCTTTTCATAAGTACCATTGCTTATGTTTTTCCATTCTAGAAGCTTCAAAATAATCAGTATTGCTTGTCTGCAAAATTTTATTAAGTACAAGGAGATTTATATGCCCTACCAAGTAGCTCCTGAATGGGACAGTGCTGAGACTTCCTTAGAGTAGTCGGTTTTTTAATGTAAAAAAAATCAGTTCAAGAATGAGAAAGAAGAGTTGCTGGGGATCCCTAGAGGCAAACTGCTGGCTTTGCAAAAGCAGGTGCCCTTCAGTCAGGAACACAAACCTCATGGGCCCCCTCTCAGCTCTGCTGGAAACTGGACCATTACCACACACTCAAGCATCAGGTGGCTTTTCCAAAAAGAGAGACTGAATTTGGTCTCCAATCCAGTAGCTTCCTGGTTCCCTCCTTTGCTACAAGCTTTTAAGGAGAAAAGAACCTTTTACCCAGCTCTGAAACAACAGGTGAAGGACAGATCAAAGCAACAGGCCAAAGCCACATGTGTCCTGCATGGACACAGGCTGGACCTTGCACGCCCTCTCCTCTCCCCATCTGACTGAATCCCAAAGGAGGTGGCACCCAACCTCTCCAGGTTTGCTGAGAGGTGGGGAGTGCCCAGCAGGTCCTCCACCCCATTAAAGCCTTGGGGACACAGCAGGAGCCTGGAGGTGATGCTTGGGGACCCAGGTGAGGTGGGATGGGGGTGGCGGGAGCCAAACTGCAGCCACTGTCAGCTCTTGCTCCAGAGTCAGTGTGTTGCCAGACCTCCATGTGCAAGGAGGAAAGGAGCGGGGCAGAAGCTGGCAAGGACTGTGCAGTGACACGGGGAGGTGGGCGAGGGCTCAGGGAGCCAGTGCCACAGTGGCGAGTGGTTAACCTTTCCCTGGGATTTTGTGGCAGAGGGAAGAGCAGCATCCCTGCTCCCAGGCCACTCTCTGCAGCCTGCACAGATGGGGGCACAGCACTGGGTTTGCTCCCTTGAGGGGAAGTGCCCTTCTCTCGGCCGGCTGCTCCCATGACTATCACCACAGAAAGGTCAGTGCTGACAGAGGGGGGTTGTAGTGGCCCATCAGGCCAGCCCTCCCAGTCCACTGTGGCTGGTGAGGGCTGCCCTTTCCCCTGCTCTGCAGCTTCCCTACCTCTGTGAGCGTTCTGCTCCTCTCCAGGCCCATGAAAGCAACCATAAATACAGCTGCGTCCTGAGCCGTCATAAATTGTCTGGAGGCCAAAACACAGATTGCTCCCACACAATCTCATCTCTCACCTACAGCCACACTGAGAGCTGCCTCCTCGGAAGGCATGAAGAGTGGAGGAGATGGATGGAGAGAAGGGCTGGAGTGTAACACTGCCCCAGGAAGACATCACGTTAATGTGAGAGATGTGACAGAAGGACACCGAGAGGCAAAGAGTGTGTGGGAGCGGGAGGCTTGGGAACATTTTGCTGCAAGAATGTCATGACAGCTTCTTGAAATTAATGGAGGCAGAGGCAGGCACGAGAGGGGCTGGCCGTGCAGCAGCCCTGATGGGCATGCTCACCACGATGGGAAGCAAGGAATCTGAAGCCTACCTTGCTCGGCTGAGCAGCTTTCCTTCCCCAGCCTCTGGCCGCTTCGCATGGGGAAAGGAGGACACTTTCCAGCCCTTCCCAGTTCTCTCTGACGGTTTGACTGGGGACAAGACACACCTCAGACAGCTCAAACGCAGAGGACTACAGAGATCAGCCCTTTCTCCTGGAAGAAAGGAGCCATTCTGCAAAACACAAAGCCCCACTTACCAGCACCAAGCACAGACCAATCTCAACACCTACATACCATGATGGGAAGGGCTCTTTAATTCAGGGCTTGGTACAGCTTTCAGCAGACTGAGCAATGTTTTCAATTCAGCCTGTGACACAGCAGGGCAAGCCCAAAGCCAGCAGTTCTAGGGAACACCTGGCCATACAGGAGTCAGGATAGCTGCTCACTTGCTTCTTTTTCTCTAAGGTCATTGCAAGCTGCCACCCAATAGCTTTCAGATGAATGCAGTCCAGGCTCTGCTTTCGACATACACTTAGAAACAACCACTGGTTTTAAAAGTCAGAGATGGAAAAGCTCTGGGGAGCAACATTAAGAATGAGATTTCCCTGAGTAAGCAACAGAAGATGAAATGAATAGACATCGATCTTCTCCTAAAGGACTTTGTGCACACGATGTTGCTAAATTCCCCATCTGGGAAGTACAGAGGATAATCTATAAAATCATTTTATTTGACAACACGTCCACTTCCAACACATAAGGCAACAACTGAATGGTTATTTGATTAATGTGCTAGAAAATACTGAGTATCTCTTTGCATGGACACTCTCATTTGCAGGAATTATTGCTGAGAAGGTTAAGAGGATGTGTCTGG
This sequence comes from Sitta carolinensis, assembly GCA_032173965.1. NCBI lineage: Eukaryota > Metazoa > Chordata > Aves > Passeriformes > Sittidae > Sitta > Sitta carolinensis. Next base: position 10,843,461 of record JAVUNC010000006.1, on the reverse strand, counting down.
GTAGGTCTGTGTGACTTTGGAATGTGAAACAATGCAAGTCAGGAGATATCACATAGTGTACACCACTGAAACAGGCAGGGCTGTGCAGGGGCACAGTTTAGAGTCTCTTTGGGATGCTATTAGCCAGGATGAAAAATAGCCAGAACAGTAAAGTAAACATCCCTGGGGCAGTGAGATGTACCACGAGATGTTCAGCAACTCATTAATGTGAATTATTACTACATACACCTTGGCTCAAGCCATTGTGCTCTTGACACGTCTTGATATACCCAAATCTTCACCTGATTTGCTGTGGGTGCAGGTTCCTGCAGCATGAAGCTCAAAGCATGTGATACTTGTTTGACTCTTCTCCCAAGCTCTGCACTGGTTTGGGATTTCATTGTGAAGATATAGATAGGGCCCAGCTACTATGCTAGAAGACCTCATAGAGCACTCATAGAATCATAGAATATGCTGAGTTGGAAGGGACCCACCAGGTCCCACACTCATCGAGTCCAATTCCTGGCCCTGGGCAGGACATGCAAACAATCACACCCTGTGCCTGAGAGCATTGTCCAAATGCTTCTTGAACTCTGTCAGGCTTGGTGCTGTGACCACTGCCCTGGGGAGCCTGTTCCAGTGCTCAGCCACCCTCTGGGTGAAAAACTTTCTCCCGATATCAAACCTAAACCTCCCCTATTTCAGTTTCATGTTTTTTTCTCAAGTTCCTCCACTTGACTAACTAATCACTTCGTCACAAGAGATTAGTAGCTGACGCTTCTCCTCATGAAGATGCTGAAGACCACAATGAGGCCTGCCCTCCATCTCCTCTAGGCTGAACAGACCAAGTGACCTCAGCCACTCCTCAGGTGGCTTCCCCTCTAACCCTTCACCATCCTCATGGTCCTCCTTCAGACACTCTCTAATAGCTTAATGCCTTTTTCATATTGTGATGTCCGAAACTGCATCAGGACTCGAGGTGATGCCACCAAGTGAAGAGCAGAGCAGGACAACCGCCTGCTTTGACTGGCTGGCAATGCTGTGTGCTTGAGGCAAACCAGAAGAGATTAAATGAGGCTATAAATAGTGGGGATCTGTCTTTGCCCAGTTCACTGGGAGGTGGATATTTTACACAGCAATGTGACATTGCTTACAGGAAAGGTGAAGAAGCCAGCAAAAGAAGCCTGATTTGATGCCCATGGTCATATGAAGTTGTGCATCAATAACCCAGAGTAACAAACTGAGCAATTTTGAAGCAAAGAATTATGCTGTCACATAGCACAGAAAAAGATAGGAAGTGTATGAAGGGCAGAATCATTAGATCCAAAAGCAGATTCACTAAACTCGCCAAGGAGATGCTGAGTGATCTTAATTTCAAGAGAAAATCATGGTAATCTAAAAACCAATCCAGATTATGACCAAGACAGGCAGGTTGCACTTTGGTTTTAAGGTCATGTTTATGACAGAAGATTTTTTGATTACCATTGAGATTATGGAGGGGTGGGGGGTGGGACAGGTTTTCAAGCACTCAGCAGCAGCCACTGGCAATGGTCACAGTTTATTCTAGTAGAAAGGTCAGACCTGAAGGTACCTCTAAGGTCAGATGAGATGTTCGTACCAATTAACTAAGCAGGTGTCAACAGGATAGATGAACTGTCAGAACACAGTTTCGAGCAGATCACTGATGTGCACGTTGCTGATGTTTGAGTTGCAGAAGAACTGGTGCTGGTGCAGAAGCTGGAGACGAGCCACGGCAGGCCAGTTTCCAAGATCTGGCTGTGTTTGTTCATGAGGACCTTGGAAGAGCAGCCGTGCAAGAGCTATCCTACTTTGTGTAGCAAGCACATGGGGGACAGCCCCAACAGCTTCACTGCCAGCCAATCAGCTATAAAGTAACATAGTCAGAAGCCATCCCAAAAAAATGAGTTTTTTCTTTTCTGTGTTTTCTCTTGTGTTGTCAAGTTGGTTTATGGGATAACCAGATGGCAACTAATTATTTTTTAATCAAAATCACCTGATAAATTATTATAAAAAACTATATCTTATCATTAAAATAAGGTTCTTTGCAGTGCTAATCACTATATGATCTGTGTATTTCTCCTGTCAAGCCTAAAGCCATACAAGTAAGTCAGTTGATACTTCCATACTTAAGTGTCTATATCCACACAGTGCCTGTGATCCTTATTTCTCTCAGGGACTTGACAGGGGACAGTCCCTACTTGCTCTGAACTCCTAATGTGGAAGATGTTAAAGTGACACAACCAGAAAGAAGGTGAGGGAAGAGAGCAGAGAGAGTTTGAAGTGATGGTGGAAGTATCACTTATTCATATGAGTATAAACTTATTCAGACGTGGTTTCCATTTGAAGGAGCTACGCACTTCTGTAGGGCACCTCCTCTTCCTTGCTAAATCTATTTACATCATGAGGGAACACAAAGACCTCAGAAAATATGTCTGCAACAACTATCATCCTGGCTGGATGTTAGCAGGGTAGTTTGTTCACATCTCACCAGATTTCCTAAGGCATAAAGGAGGAAATATTGACACAGAAAGGCAACTTCCCTTTGTGTATTCCTCACGTAATCTTGGCTAATTAGTAAATTGGCTCATGCTTCAATTAGAACTATTGAAAATGCTTTAGTAGCTGACACATGATAATTAAAGGGACATAGCCAAGACTAAGAGCTGCTTTTTTTCAGTCTTTACTTGTATAAGAAAATTTTAAAGTGTTACCAGTAAAAGATTTATAGTGATAGCCGTTAAAAAAAAATTAAAATTGCTTGTTATGGTTTCTCCATCCCAAATGACAACACCAAAGGGGTTTCTTTGTCTTTCTGGTAATCTTCATTTTTCAATTTGTGCCTGTTTTGTGCACAGCAGCCCAGCCCTTGCTTCCCACTGCCACCCAAGACTGCAAGAGACATGAAATGCTGCCAAATTCACATGACAGTGTTTCACACCTACTTCGTGCTAATGTAAATTACATTTTTATTTGTAAATAAAAATGTACCAGCATGAGAAATCAGAGCTGCTAAGTTGCAAGTGAGCCCATTAAGCACTTCCATGCCATGCAAAAAATCCTTAAGTGCCTAATATGCTATTCAGGGCAACTCAAGAGATATGGTATATCCACGTATCAGCCATGGGGATCACCACTGGAGTTAGTGAATGGCAAATTCACTCCACTCTCAAGTCTCACACTCAGCTTGGAAGCCCTGAAGCACCAAAACATGCTCCATGAGCTTCCATAATATAGTCAGCCTGGCCAGACAAGATATCCAAAGCACTCTATATTTCACTTTGTTGAAACATGATAAAATGCTCTAATTTACAGGGTTCTTCAAGGAAAGATGCCACAGTTTGTTTTTAAGAATTTCTGCAAAAAAAGGAAAATTAGAGTTTGTTCACCCCCTCTTCTCTTAGCTGAGTCCATGTTGCTGACCAGCTGAGTTATTTAACTTAGATTGTACAACCATAACAGCCCAGCTCCACAGGTTTTCTTTTCCTTATTCAGTTTAATGAAGCTACTTGGGGTCGAGTATTAATGCTGTGTGTACAGACACATGTGGGCCCTTGTCTGGCCTGCTCCAAGTCGGTTTCTTCTTGCTGACCCTATGAGACTTGATGCTTCAGGGCCAGGGAGAACAGACAAAATTTAAATAGCCTGTGGAGCTATTTGTTGAGGTCTGTACAATAAGTACATGTCTTGTACAAGCAATAATTTAACTTGGCAGCCTATGAAACCAGACACTTGAGGTGGGTATCAGCCTGGTGTAGGTGCAAAGCAAAGCCAGGGCCCTGGGCATGGACATTTCTCCCCTCCCTACCTTGGGCAGGCTCCCAGGGGAACAGCTCCACTGAGGAGATTCTGTGCCCTTTTTCTCTTAGAAAAGAATTTCAGAAGTAGCAAAACTTCAACCACAACTATACTGTGAGGAAGGAGGAAGGCAGAAATAGAGGGACAGATGGAGGGAAGAAGGAAAGAGGAAGTAAGGAAGAGAAGAGCAGGAAGGAAGGCAGGACATTTATTCCTTACTAAAGGTCTTTGAATTTTACTGCTTCCATCTGAGTCTGATGCACCACAATAAATGCCTGTGATATCAAAATGCATCATGGGTATCAATGGCCAAAAAAAAATATACTAGAGATCTTTTGTTTGCTCTAAAGAATGTCTCCAAAGCTTGGCAGGGTGCAGGACTGGGAGTGCCCTGGGAAGGACAGGGTAGGCTGGACTATCTAAAAGCGTCTTGAGATATTCTGAGCAAACACACAATGGGGATTCAGCTGGAAGTGACCCCTGTCCCACCACAGTGCTCCTGAATCCCACCTGCAGGACAGACACTCATCATTGGCTGGTATTGGCAGATTACTGCTTCAAGCTGTTGCCCCTGGTTTTAGACTTATTGCTGAAGGCATGTAGATTTAGAAGCTATATTTAGATGTCTTCTCTATTCTTCAGCAACAGGGTTGCCATGGAGATGCTGGTGAGGATGAGAAGGTGGGGATGGAGGGGGAGAGGAAGTTGAGAAATACTAGATTCAAAACAAACCTCACCAGCCTGGGAAGGCTTTAAATTCCTCCTAGGGCAAAACCTGCTGGAGTTTGTTAGCCAAAAATGAGCCCCTGGCATTGCCTGATGGTGTGAGCCTGCCATGCATTGCTCAATGCATTTATCATGGCAGGTTTGAAGAGAGACAAGGGGCTGGCCTTCGAGCACTGCTCCTTTGGGAGAGTGTGGACCCCTTGACCTGAGCTCACCAAACAGAACTCTGGGAACTCCATGAATGTCTTGCTGCTGCCATGCTGTTTCAGAACCTCACACTGACTCCATACTTGGCTCACCTCCTGCCATAGCTGGGGTGGCTTTGTCTCTGCTGCCAACTGTAGAGGCAGACAGGGAGCTGCAGCTGGGGGCAGAGCTGCTCAAGGCTGAAGCATGGGCAGAGATATGCTGGCACACTGGGGACAAACAACCCAGCATAGGAGCCAGGCTGTGGTGGGAGTGAAGGTGAACGACAAGCAGGGATTACAGGTCCTTGGTCTCTGCCTGCCAGGCACATCCACATTCCCTGGGCTGACATCAGCTGCAAGCACAGAGAGATGTGCAGCTTCATACCTACTACCTACAACATTGCTCTTGCCAGCAGAGACAGCAGAGGTGAGCCTAAGGGCTCCTCCTAACATGGCTGTTCAAGACTCACTGTCCTACAATTACTACACTTCTGATGTCCAGGTGTTAGACAGATAAATTACTTGTTGATAGAATTTTCTTGTTAGAAGTTTAGGGCTTGACACGATCAGTGATCTCAGACCTAGCGGGAAGTTAACAAAGCTTGGGGAGAAGAATGTACTACTGATAGTGGAGACAAAGAATGCAAGATTTCCAGGCCACAAGGACATTTGGAAGAAATCCCAAGATAAGGAAGAAACTAATAAAGCCAACTCAGCAACTGTGCTGAAAACAAAAAAAAAAAAAAAAAAAAAAATGAAATCCACTCTGTTTGGGCAAAAGGTCATTTCAACAAGAGACTGCAGCCATCACTCATGAAGTACCAACTCAGGAAACTGACGGACTCACAAGAAGAGAAAGACTGAGCATGTGGACTTATTAGCATGAGAAGGGATGAAAAGCTGGTAGAGCAGAGGACTGAAATAATTTATCCAATAGACAATAGAATACTAATTAATAAGCACTATGTAACTTGTAGCCTGTGAACATTAATGCCTTTGTTTGCTAAAACTTAAAAATAGTGAAAAGTGTTGATAGTCCTTGTGGACTTTGTGGATTTGTCACCCAGCATGCCTTTCTGCATAGAAAAACAGTCAAATACCTCAACTCTGTGTGTGGATCAGCCTCTTTCACACCAGGTGAAAGAACTTGTTTGGGACAACAATGGCAAAGAAATCTGGCTTTTCAAGAAAGGTCAGGATAGTTCCCCCAGCTCCCAGCATGGAAACTGGCATATCTCAACACTCCACATTTTCTGGCTCCTGCATGTGACAGCATCCACAGATTTCAGTGCTCAAAGCACATCAAAAAGGGTGGAGAGCAAAGCTAACTTTCCCATCACAAACGCCTCCGGATACCAGCCTCGCAAGTCCCTCTGTCCCCTCCCTCACCCTGCTCTTCCCACACACCCACGCAGACGGTGCTTTCAGCTCTGCAGGACGGCACTCAGCCCAGCCGCTGGAGTTGCACTACATCCAAAGCAGCAAGGCAGCAATCTGTAGGAAATTAATGAGCTGCAAACAACGCTGTGCAGCTGCCAGCCTGAAACGAGCCCGCTCTGCACACTGCAGATACAATTATTATATATGAACAAAAGGAGCTGGAGCCGGAGCTGGGGTGCTTTGGCTCTGGTCACAGGTTTCCTATGACCAAGAAAAGGAGCAGCACAACGATTTGCCACAGCCAAATCAAAGTTGCATATCCAATCATTTACATGGAGCCAAGATACTGCATCTTTATCCAAGGCTCCGTGCATTTGATGGGACTCACAGTTCTCTTTGTAGCACTGCAAATAGGGCAAAGGATACTCAGTTACACCATTTCATTTCGCTTTTTGAGACTGTTTTATTTCTGTTTCTTACAGAATAAAAACACACTGGGAAAACCAAACAGGGCCATTTTCTGAACTTCCAGGAGCTCATGCCTGGGAGAAGCTGCACATTCCCAGAAGGAGGCCAGGCCTGCTGGGCTTTTACTTTCAGAATCTAGAGTCTCGCAACATTAAAAACCCACATCCTTATTCATAAACCAATCAAAAATCACATCATCAGCCAGCTTTGCAGTGAACCAGAGTGATTCAGATGGGTGAAATCTAGGAGCAGTGCAACCCTCAAGCCTCGATTAATGACCCAGCTTCAGTTCACAGAGAGATGGGCTGCTGCACTGCCTCCCTCCCTGCCACAGCTGGCCCCGTGCAGGACGGCCTGTCTCATGCAGGGGAGTGCTGCACACTAGCAGGACCCCATCAAATGGACCAAGCATACCATGGCCTGCACAGCATTCACCCACCCATGCAGGTCTAGAGACTAACTGAATCACAGAATGGCCTGGGTTGGAAGGGACCTTAAGGGTCATCTAGTTCCAGCCTTCCTGCCTTGGACAGGGACACCTTTCACTAGACCAGGTTGCTCAGAGCTCCAGTATGGCCTTGAACACCTCCAGGGATGGGGCATCCACAAGTTCTCTGGGCAACCTGTTCTAGTGCCTCACCATCCTCATAACAAATAACTTCCTCCTAATACCTAATCTAAACCTCCTCTCTTTCAGTTTAAATCCATTTGACCTTGTCCTGTCACTCTGTGCTCTTGTAAAAAGTTCCTCTCATCTTTCTTGTAGGTTCCCTTCAGGTACTGGTACTGGAAGGCCACCATTAGGTCACCCCAAAGCCTTCTCTTTTCCAGGATGAACAACCCAAGTTCTCTCAGCCTTTCCTCACAGCAGAGATATTCTGTCCCTCTAATCACCTCAGTGCCCTCCTCTGGACTCACTCCAGCAGGTCCTTCCTGTGCTGGGCACCCAGAGCTGGTGCAGCCCTGCAGGTGGGGTCTCAGCAGAGCAGAGCAGAGCAGAGGGGCACAATCCCCTCCCTGCCCTGCTGCCCACGCTGCTGTGGGTGCAGCCCAGGATACAATGGGGTCAATGGGCTGGGAGTGCTTCTCATGCACCAGAACAACACAGTCCTTGGCAGGGATGCTCCCAATCTGTTTTTATCTCCCCACAAGAGAGACAGCTTAAACTCCTCCTGGGGTCCCTGGATGACAAGCAAGGGACTCCTCCTGTCTTCTCTACCTTGTGGCAAGACTCTTCACCCATCCTAAAAATTTAGCCTACCCTCCTTCCGACATGCCCCTAAACTCTTTTTCCTGTTCTTGCTGTCTAGGCCCTCCCACTACAACACTTTCAACATCTCAGACCTTAATAAATGATGCTCTGTCTTCTCCCTTCCAAGTTTTGATAACACCACTGAACAACTGTATGACTTGGCTGGTCCTGTCAAAGACCAGCCACAATCCTGATGCCCTCTGCTATATATCAAACATGACTAAATGTCTGGTTTGTAGGCTGGTCTCACATACTTGTCTCCATCTATAGTTGGAACTGCAACTAATAGGAGAAAATCATTCTCAGTCCTGATCTGATGAGTTGTTTGCAGCTCATTGGTGGCCAGTGCAACACCCTTCACCCCAGCATCACTAAACATGTCCTCAGGGGGTTAGCAATGTGACACAACTGCTCTGAAGACTAAAACCTCATAAAGAACTCTAGGATGAACCCCTTGCGCAGTCAGAGGAAGGGCTGTTGTTTTATGGGCTCCCTCTTTGCCCTCCCAGTCCATTTATTTTTTAAAAAGTAATGCCATGACTCAATCAGGAGTTTGACCCATTATGGGACCTAGAAAACTTTTTAGGACTTGAAATCCCAAGACAAAGGTCTTCTGAAGAGAAAGAAAAGGTGCACCTGAGTTTTTTTGAGCTGATTTTGATTTTTTTCTGAAAGGAGGTCCCATCCCAGCTCTCTGCCCAGCCAGAACATAATTGAATTGCAATGCCATTGGTGCCTAAGCATCGTTTCCTCCCTGCTCCAGCCTCTGCTTTCTTCCAGCTCGTTTCACATGTGCCCTGCAGTGAGTGTCAGTGCTCCTACAAGGAAACTGCTATACATCAGGGAGACTGTCAGGAGCAGGAACCTTCTGCTCTGTCTGTTTACCAGGGTGTCTGCCTGTGTTTATCAGTGGCTTATTCTGTTTTTCAGAATCTGCCCCTAACTCCTTGCCATCATGTTGTCCCATGCTTCCTTTGCCACCCTAGAAAGGCAGTGGAGTAAAATATATGCTGAGAAATAAACCACACATGTTAAAAGCCCTTCAAACTGATGCAAATCAGCCACAAACCAGACCTGAATGTGCACTTCATTCATTTGAGGTTCTCCCCTGGCTTCTCACCTGTGAATAAGACTGCACTTATCTTTGCTCTCCAGAAATAGAGCTGAAGCAGAGAGAATATCAAAGACTTGCTTGGCTTCACAGGCAGCAATCAGCTGGAGCAGACGGGAATGAAACACACAAGTGAGATTCCCCTCCACTTCTGGCTCCCCAGGTGCTTGCCCAGCCTTCCTGCCACCAGGGAACACCCCTCACACCCAGGGCTGCTGCTGGCATGGCACTGGCTCCAGGCTGCAGCACGGCAGCTCTTTGTGTCCCTCTGCAGGGTCCCTCTGCAGGGGCCCAAGGAGGAGCGCCCCGGGCCCTCCCGGTACCCATGTGTGCCCTCCTGGACTGGAGGGTGCTGCCAAGCAGGAGCTTACCAGGCTGGCTCTTTGAAATCCGAGTCAGCCTCTGAGCAAGGGTCAGAGGAAATCATTTAGGGCTTTCTGAAGTAGTCTGAAAAGTCCACTTTCACTTGAGCTGTGCAAGACTCACCATCACGGTACTGAATCAGGAGAAATGAGGCTGCCTGGGCAAAACATCACTTGGCCTAATCTCATGGCAAGACTGAAGGTGAGTTGCATCTCCTACAACTGTAAAGGAGTCCCTATGAAACCCTGCAAACATTTTTCAAGTCCTAATAATGAGAAAGGTCTGTGGAGCCAGCCTTAAAGCTGGAACTAACTCCCCATGAAGGACTTAGAGATGGTCTACAGCCAGAGACAGCCTGCAGCAGCAAAGACTGGCTCTGTCAAGCACACTTGCCTACAGACAATCAGGTCACATCCCACTTCCAGCAAATAAGAAACAACACTAGGTTTGGTGGTTTGATTTTTTTGAGGATGTTGTTTTCTTTTTTGGTTTTGTTATTAAACATTTATCTACCAATTGGTGCCTCCTGCAGAGACAAGCATTTGGAGATCTGCAACTGGAAAAAGGACAAAAAAGGCTACTAATGATATTGCCATCTCTTTAAAAAGCAATGATAGTAACAGCCCCTACTAGCCCTTGGAGCCTCACATATGACTCCACTCTGTTGGACTGTGACTGTACAGGATAGCAGCACTGGGCACTGTTTAATTTTAGCCCAACTGCTCTAGATCAAATTTTCACAGCCTCCAACAAAAGACATGGCTTTTATTAGAGGCAAGAGTTATTCGTTTACAGTCAAGCTGAACTCCTTCCTTCTCATGCCTCAGCACAAATAATAACAGTTTTTCAGGCTAAATAAGACTCTCCTGGCCATCCATGAGACTCACTGAAGACTGAAAAATTGCCCAGGTGTAATTCAGAATAAAAATCTGATTTTTGGAACATTTAGCACTGCTGGGACTCAGTGCTGAGAGAGTAAGAGGGCCTAGCTCCATGTTTTGAGCCAAGAAAGCCTGAAAGTGCAGAGAAGCTAAAACCTCTTTATTTGTCTTCTACTTCCAGCAACTCTGATTTGAAATGATGAGAAATGAATATGTGGGGCGGTTTGGAGATTTTCTTTGATATTTTTTAAGAGCTTTTTTTTTTAATTTTGCTTTTGTTTGGTTCGGTTTTTTGGTGTGTGCTTGTATATTGCTTTTACAGTAAGAGCAGATTTCAGATCACTCAGTGTCATGTATTTGTCAAACAGGGGGATGGGCCCAAATCCAGTCCTTCCAAAAATGGATTTAATCAACACTGCACCCAAGATTTGATTCACCCTGAGCATCTTTGACACCATCTAGCTCTACTTTTTTTTTCTGGGGGCTGTACACTTAGATGTGGCATTGTTTTCCCCAAAATGTACACGGCTAGGAGTGCACTGCTGTTCTTCAGCTGCGCTCTGATGAGTCTCTTCCTTCCCCTCCAGGTGTTAAGGTTTTGCTCAAGTCAAGAGAGATTTCTTATTTTTAGCTTAATCTAAAGAGAGCCTCATTCTCTAGAGCCCCTGGCAGAACTGTGCCACCACCCTAAAGCTTGCTTGGCCATTAAGCCAAACTCCGCGTGTCGCATCTTCCCCACGCTCACCTCTAGCAACACTGGGGGCTGCCAAAGGCTGCCTGGCCTGAGAGAGCTTTCCTGAGCTGGACATGTCTTTTGGCTGGTGGTGGTTCCTGGCAGACTTCCATCCAGGCAGGATACAAGGCACATCCCGGTCCCATCCCGCCCCCCTTATGCAACCACCGCCGGCTAAAAATACAGCCGCAGCCCCTGCAGCCCCGGCCAGGCGAGATGCAGATTTAATGAGGCTTCCATGGCAACGGGCTTCACTTCGGCAGGGACAGGGATGCAGGGGACAGGGATGCTTGGGGGGAGAGGTGCTCCTTGGCTTGGGGAAAGCTGCACAGTTAAAAGCTTGTGGCACTGGGGTTTGAGGTTTTTTTTCCTTGCTGATATTAATAAAATTGTGGAGTGTTTGGTTCAGTTAGCTGCAGTCAAAGAGGCAAGCTGTGTAGTATTTTCCACAGACAAACCTGGACCTATTTCTGCCAAGAGAATAAATATTTACTAGTCAGCCTTAATTAAACTCCATCACCCACAGGCAAAAATGTTAAAACAGGGATAAATCAAGGAGGCTGTTGTAGTCTACCAATACTATAAACAACTTTCTCAGTAAAAAGTGGGTTTCTCACAGAGTCGACAAAACGTAGCCCTAGAACTAGCCAGTACAGTCAGGAGACCTGGAGACAGCTAAGGTCACAGAGGAAGTGGTACTGGTTTATGTTTCATGGGTGACGTCTTCTGTGCCAGTGCAGGGAGCAGGGGGAGGGGGGAACCCAGTAAAAAATCAATACTGTTGATGAAAAATCTGGGATTAAAAACTTATTGCAAGCAAGACTCTTCAAAGAAGAATAAAACTGAGATTATTACCTCCTGTCCTCCATACTGATCCTCCTGCACTGTGTGCAAGAATAAGTGTGTATGCCAGCCAAAAAACCACTTTGGTGTGCATAGCTCTAAACACTAGATTAGAAACTGGTGTCCTGTAGCTCACAGGTGTTTATGGATCCATGGATTATTTTTGTGAAATGTGGAAAATACCTTGGACAAGCTAGCTTATTACTAGTCAGATTAAATTTGCTATTCAGAAGGTGACACCTTTGTTGGAGTGTCACAGAACAAAGCCTCTGTTTCCATTATAAAGACATAATATTCTTCCAAAATGCAGATTTTCTTCCCCCAGGAATTTCTTCTTATCTCCTTCACAGTGATATTCCTCCTTGTCCTGTGACAGGACATGACTTCCTATGTAAAGACTAATAAGAATAAAAGTAACTCAAAAAATAAAGGTGAATAGCAACATCTTCACTTCAGTCATGAGAACCTGAGGCATGATAAAATATGCGAAAAAGGAATGCCCAATCTCTGCTCAAATCCACATATTTGGCACTAGCAACATATAAATCAAGGCCCTCAGAATTTCTGCTTAATATTGAAAATTCTGGCAAAATCAGGTGCCTCTAAATGAAGGCATCCCTAAAATCAAACAACCCAGCCAGGTATCCGAATGTGGTTTGAACCCAGTATATCTGAATCTTAAAAATCAAAATTCCCTGTTTTCTACTTCTTTCTGCTCAGGTCCTTGTACTCAGGCATCCTTCAACTCAAAGCAATCTGCCCAGTACCCTTCTCTCTAGAACGAGCCATTCCTGTTGACATGAAAAGTCATCACTTGGAGGCACTGAACCCTTATATAAGCTGATTTTGTATACATTAGCTCCCATCTGTTATGTCTCTCCTGCTAAACCAGGTTCATGTCCTGCTATAAGCCTACCAAAACACGAGAGGCATTTCACAAACTGTAACAGAAAATCATGTCTCTGCCCCATGGAAAGGGTCTGCTGCTGGATGAAACACGGCTCGTGTTAAACTACACACAGCACTAAAACAAATTAAGCCACAAATTAAGATGTCAACAGCAGCAGGAAAATTTAAGGGACCCATGCAGAAAACTGTCCACAGCTGCTTGCGAAGGCAAAGACATCTCCAGCACTGCAGCAGCCCCAGTCCTGACCATTTGTGGTCATAAAGCTGGAAGGAAAATACTGTCTGTTCAGGTTTCCTCCTTTCTTCCTTCCTGCTCCTCACAACACAAGACTGCTAGGCCATCACCTCACCATCAGTCTGCCCCTGGGCTGCACACAGAGGACTTGGCAAGATCTCCCCCACTCCGTGGCACCACGGCTCATGCCAAGTACAGCTGGTCACTGGAGCTCATTCTGGCCTCTGTGCCATCTCCTCTTTGCAAAGGTGATGGATCACAGGTTAGACCATACAAACCTGCTCTCTCAGGCTATTGTAGTCTGAACCTCAGTGGTCACATGACAGGAATTTTTCTCCTTTCCCTTGGGAGCTCTATTAAAAATAACTTTTGACATGAAATAGGCCTGGACAGTCATTTTGCCTTGTACGGCGATGCAGTCCAAAACCCAATTTCATTACCTCACTGAGTTCTAAAATAAATGAGCAGACATCAAAGTTGTATACTGCCTTCCCTGCACTGACAGATGACAGTGCAAAGGAGGAGCTAGTGCAGCTTCTTCCTGATCAAAGGAGGCGCCTGCTATGCAGGAGTGCAGCACTAGTGAGGCATGGGGAAGTCAGCCATATCTATATCTTTACTTACAAGAGGGCCAATTTTCATTTAAAATTACAGCATGATCCACTATCATTCCCCATAACATGGAGCTAAATCATAAACAGCACATAGGGAGAGCAGAGGCCTCCTGCATCTCAGGCTCCTTAGCTTAACCTAGACATCCTAACCAACGGAACCACAGCACTGGGGATGCCACCATACAGACCTTGCTCTGCCTCTGACAGTGTCCTCCAATGTGACTCTAAGAAAGCCACTTCTTTCCCTACTTGTAAAATGAGAACAAGAACTTCTTTGCCTCAGAAGCATGCCATAAGCGTGAGTGCATTAAAATTTCAGAACACTTCAATATATGGGGGAGAGAACACTTGAAATGCATAAATACATAGAAGCAAAGTTTTAGGGAGAGGTAATATGCTTTATTAGCTCAACTAATATTGCTCTATGAGCTTCTTAACACTCGAGATTTTTGCCCAAAATGTACTCAGTTTCAAAACTGGGATTTCTGTTTGAGCCTGTATAAAAAGGTTTGCATTGCCTTAAATTGTCTTTTCCATGGAACTCATACCAATCAGCTGGGCTCAAGTTTCCTCTCCCTAGAGACTTATATCCTTAGGCCATCACAGTTTGCAACAACATAAATAGCTAATTAAGGTCTTACTTAAAAGTAAGAAAGCAATAAGAAGGCATCCTCAATTTCTTCTGGAAACACTTGAGCTCTCCACCACAGCTCTGGTTTCAGACAACCTAAGATGAAACCTACAATATTTGCTGCAACCTACAATATATTCCACCAGTATTGCACTGTATTTTCTGCTCCAGTCATGGGGAAGGTGGCACATAGAGAGATGATTTGTCCTATAACCACCCACTTGCCAAACAAGTTCACACAACCTGGTGAAACAAATGCTAACGCACAAAATGGCAAGACATGGAACTTATTAGGCCAGGCCCTTAGGAAGGCTGTTGAAGGTCTGTTCAGTCCTTACCTGGACTAAGAGAGCCTGCCTGAGACAACATCCTGTAAGACTGACCTCAGTCTCACAGCAAGGGCAGTTACTAGCCTTTAAGAAATACAAAGGTGCTCCTGGTCTCTTGTGAAGAGCAAGAGCCCAGGTGACTCTACCAGACACTTGAAAAGCACAGTGTGTTTGGAGATGAGCAGTCACGCTGCAGGAACTGGAACCATGTAAGCTGTCCCAGAGACTCCCATTCAGAGCACAGGATCCTGCCCTGGAGGATGGGAGCAGAGAAAATGACCCTGAGGGGACATCCCAAAGCACCACCTCTCCTGCCTGCCTTCCTCCAGTCATGCTGTCATTCCCAGACAGACTGGAAATCTTGCTTTACTACATATGCAAAATGAGCTAACACCTTTTTTGGCCCCAAAGCAACTCTCACAGGCTTTGCACATGGGTTGTTTTCACACCTCACTGTGAAGCAGAGAACTCTGGCAGGTTTCCACCTCACCAAGCAGCTCAGCCACCTGGCCTCAGATATCCTCCATGCTTTTTTGTGTTCTCTCCCTTTCCAGGATTTTTCCTTAGGGAAGATCTTAGCAGGGCAGTCTTCCTGGACTGGCCCCATTTTTCTTCTCTTCCCACCCTTCCTGGCTCCACTCCCAGAAGTTCCTGTGCAAGATTATCTGAATCCCCAGGAGGACCAACATGGGACCAGGCAATGGTGCAGAGACAGGCAGGGAGCTGCCTGTAAGGTAGATGAAGCTGTCAAGGCAGGACAAGCTTGGCTTCCATGGACCTTGTCTCTGCTGGCAGGAGGGTGTCCAGCAGCATGACACTGAGACAGGGACATGTGGCACATAACCCGAATGAAGGCTGTGGTCAGCTCAGTTCCTTAGTCCATTTCAGGAGCCCTGCTGCGTCCTCGGCTCTCACAAACCAAGAAGTCAGCAGATCTGTCAAGAATGATAAAACCTAGCCATGGACCCTTAGACCTCTGCTTGTTATCAATTATGAGGCTTGCTGGCAGCACTTAAAGCCTTGCTGTGAATAGGAAGGCCACAGTCATTTCTAGCAATCTGGTCTCTTACAGGACCCCTCACGTCCTAAGGTCTCACACACTTTCACACATTTACCCTTACAGCACGCCAATGAGACAGGAACCAAAGGAAGAATTAATTAAAGGTAGGAACTGTGGCTCCCATCCACAGGATCCAGCTGGCACCACAGAATTCCTGGCTACTGGCTCCTGTCTGGGGAAAAGACCCTTCCTTATAAAAGAGTTGCTATAGGTGGCAATGGAATGGAAAAGGAATGGAATAAGATACCTGAACACTGGCAGGGTCTTCAACCAGACACCCTCAGATTGTCCAGAGATATTTTGGTAGCTGAAGCTATCACCCTGTAAATCAGAGGCATGCGTAGCTCCCTGTGGCTGCTCCAGGAATGAACTCCTCTCAGCCAGGCCAGGCTGGCTCCTGGGAAGAAACCTGGTATCGCAAGGACCACCTGAGTTAGAGCTGAACTTAGTGAACAGGCATGTTTTCACACTTAGCAACTGAGAACTGAGCAGCTTGCTTCTCATGTGGAACACTCAGAGCTGGGCCCAAGACTTGGAGAATGTGCTACAGTTTTGAACCCCTTGCAGAAGCATCTTTTCCTCTTCACTGCTTTTCACACATTAGTAACATGTGGGCAAAGAGGAGTCAAACTTTGCCTTGTATTTTGCTTGATTTACAAGAGCTCATAACACAAGGGTACACACAAAGAAAGAAAGGGTTTGGGTTGGGGCTTTTTTTTGTTATTTTGTCTTAAGAATAGGTACACGATCTGTTTTGCTGGCTGTAAGGGGAAGTCTGTAGTAGATTACACCCTCCTTGCAGACTGTTGCTGCATTTGGGTCAGGCAACAGGAGAGGAAAAAGAATAAAATCATCGCACTTCTTTTTTTCCTCTTCCCATACTCTGTATTTTAGAGAACGAGCTAGAGATGAAGCTCCTGTTAAAGCACGTTTAAAAGCAACTCTGGTCTGCAGCTCATGCATAAGTGATTCTCTCAATCTGAGTCCTGATCACCTCTGGGGAACAGCCTGCCAGAAGCACCAGAGGTGACAGATGCAGAGTGTGTGTTTTGGATAAAAGTCTATCGTCTGCATAAGGTAGCTAATAGATGATGCCTAAACTGAGCCTTGCCTTATTACCCAAAATTAAGACATTTATAGGCAGCTATTGTTTTGTGAAAGCGAAGGAAAAATAACCTCTGTGATGGAAGAGGAGGGACTATAAGACAAAGACTAAAGCAGCAACAGCAGAAAAACTACAGTCTGAGTGAGAAACAGGATTCTCTGCAAATATCTTGCTCTCACCATGCTCTCTTATCTCAGCCAGCTCAATCCTGGGGCTAGGGACCAGAGGAGGGTTTCCTTTTGTCCTTTTGGGTTTTGTTATTAAATACAGCTGCTCAAGTTAAAAGGGGCTATATTGTCAAAAGGAAAATCAGTAGCTCAAAGCCCTAAAGAAGACACATTTGAGGGCTTGTACCAGCTCCCACATGACTGCTAGCATTGCACACTCTCTTCCTACCCCATATCAGAAACCTACTCCCTGCTTTAACCTCATTTTCTGAAAAAGCTGAGCATGAATTCATGAAAGAGACTCTGTCTGTTAAGCTCAATGGGAGGGAAGAAAGCATGACATAAATGCAGTGAAGATGTGTCAACTCCTCCATACACACAGGGAGCTTGCCATGCTCCCACCTTGTTTGACACAAGGTGGATCTGCAGTCTCTTTACTCCTAAGACCCGACAAAACAGGCTGCAAGGCTGAGTTTATTGCTCTATCTGGTATCTTCTCAATTGGCTCTAATCCTCTCCAATATATATGCAATATTTCAAATGCTCTTGCAGAGATGGGGCTCCTCTGAAGACCTGACATTTTTATAGCCCTGGCAAACCATCCATTTCTATTTAATTTAGTTCTTGACAGAAATAAATATATGCACTGAGATTTACATATGGGTAGACAGGCCAATATTTTCACACTTGCACACTGAGGGCAGCATCTGTACTGCAATCACTGCTGTAGCTGTAGGTGGTGTCAAGGTCCTTGTGTTGGCTATCACTGGCTGCTAGCAACGTAGCCACAGCAGTGCAGAGCTCCTCACAGGCTAAAGCTATCTGCAAGTCTGGGGAAAAATTAATTGACACTATTGCTCTCCAGGTTACTGCAACTGTTTAAAGCTGTTCAAGAGCTCTCAGGTGTCCTTCTAAAAGCTGCAGTATTTCTCCAGAATCAGAGGGCTAAAATAGAGGTTTTATCCTTTCTGCATCACAACCACTCCCCAAGAGTGGACACATGGACACAGGTCCCGCTTCCTCTTCACATTTACAGTAGTCTTGTTACCTCTGCTTTGAGAGCTTTGGCTTTAGCTTCTCCAGACTTCTCACTAGAATACACAAGGCTGCTGCCCCTGGATGGAGGATCTCCTTGATGTCAGGACACAGCTGCTGCCTACACCACCATGGCTGCCTCTGTTACCCCCATGGCAGGGGAAGCAAGGGCTGAAGCAGGCAGCAGTTGGTCTCAGCCATGCTGAGGGACTGATGCTCAGTCTCTGTGTGGGAGTGCTAAGTGAGCCAGGACTGTTCAGCCAAGAGAAGAAAAGGCTCTTATCAAGGTACATAAATACCTGGAATGAAGTTGCAAAGAGGATGAAGCCAGGCTCTTGTCAGTGACACCCAGTAAGTGGATCTGATGAGCACAAACCAAAACAGAGAAGGTTCCTTGTGAACATCAGGAAACACTTTTTTGCAAGGGTGACTGGGAAGGTTGTGTAGTTTACATCCTCGGAGACAGAAAAAATACACCTGGACAAATTGTAACTAGGTCTAGATGGCCGTGCTTGAGCCAGGCGATTGGAACAGATGACCTCTGGGGGTCCCATCCAGCCTCAGCCACTCTGTGATTCTGTGAAAACTGAATAACCAAGATGACAAAACACAAAATGATCAGTGTGAGATTCCTTCCTCCAATGGAAGGAGCACAAAGAGCACAACAAACCAGAAATGGCCCAGATACGCTACTATGTTCTGGGAGTACTGTAAGAAAACTATTACAGGCAGAGTATGCTCAAGCTGATGTTCTGTCCAGGACTTGTGCAAGGGCTGGTAATGTCTCTTCCACTGCTGATGGTAGCAATAATGTCTCTGCTGCTCCATTGTACTGGCCTGCATGTTTTAATTAACACACCGGTACCTACCTCCTTCCATCCTGAAAATGCTTGCTATCCCATTGGATTAAGAGGGAACAATTTCCCCTCTGCTCCCCTGATTCAGTGACACGTCCACAGAGGAAAGAGGATTGGTGACCCTTGTTCTGAGACGGATTAAACCACTGGCTGGACTTCCACAAGCAGATTAAGGGGAATGACTGCTTATCCCTCTGTTCTGAAAGGAAAATTCACCCCGATCATTATGAAGGCGGAAAATTGTTGAGAGAAAAGTCAAACCTTGCACTCCTGGGATCTTGAACTAGAGCAGCCAGTGCAAAGTAGTAAAAGGATGTTAAATGTTTCAGTGACTGAAAGAACATAGAAGCCAACTTATTAAAAACTCATGTGGTAGCCAGTAGTGCTTAGACCATGGTCTGTGGGGCACCACTGGCCTGCCCAGTGTCCCCTACGTGGTCACCAGACCTGCTGCTGTTGCAATAACAAAGTATCTATTGCTTTTAAGCAGGGACCTGCCCTGCTCTTTCTACTCCTGTGCAAGATTCACAGACTTTCCCAAGACTATTTTTGACCAGCTGGGCTAAAAGAGAACCTTAGCCTGTCTCTCTGCACCAGGCTGTCCTGAGGCTCCTTTTGACGGCAGATTTGAAATGTGTAGGGGGAGCCACAAAAATGCCAAGAAGAGGACTACAAACAATCTCAGGAGCACTGCAACTTCTTCATCAAAGGGTCTGTTAAGAAAGCAAGCAAACAGTGCATCATGTTGGGCAGCTGGGCCCACTGCTTTGAGATTTTCAGCTTATACTCTACCTATGATTTTCACTAATGTTTCCCTTTTGGATAAGTAGCTGTGGCATTGTCTTTACCTCAGGGAAGAAATGGGGTCAAAAACTAAGAATCTGGAAGAGGAGAGGAAGATGCTGGGGAAGCTAAAAGTGTCAAGAGGATCAACTAAAGGAAATCCCTAGTTGCCACCCTAGTAGACGATTTTCAAAAGCAAAAGAACAGGATTTCCCAACCCCCGTCATTTTCAGCTCACTCTGAAGAGCTCTCTTACAGGGTTATCTTGAATAGATGCATCTCTGATAGAAAAAGCTGACCTGAAATCTTGTAAAAACAAGGTCTCTTATGTTTCTTTAACTTCAGGGCCAGAAAATCCACATAGCAGTTTTCATCTATTCCGGGTCTGCAAGTGCCTTCTAGCCCTTCGTTAAGCAACGTGACTAACGCTTGTCACGTGCGCTTTATTAACACTCCCTTCCTCTGGGTACAGAAGGCTCTGGATACAGCACAGAGTTTTGCCTTTATGGGGTTAGTGGTTTTCGTTTGACAGGGTGCTTGCTGCTGTGTGGACCTGTTGGCCACAGGAGACTGCCCCACATTTAGAGAGGGAGGGCGCAGTGTCTGGGGAGGTCCCTTGCTCCAGTGAGAAGTGACTGCACTGCCTGACATGGGTTGTGCCTGGCAGAGCAAACCACACAGCACCTTGGCAGGTGAGCCTGAGTTGAATTTAACCACAAGCATCACAATTATTGATCCTGAGCATGGGATTAGAGGGGGATATACCTCTTGCTGGAGGAGAGGACACCTGTGCCTACCAAACCTGACAACACCGCAAATTCCGTGCAAGATATCTCACGTGCCTAAGCACAACCGGCAGTGGGCTAATCTCACCTGGCACACCAAAACAGGCCGGCTCAACACTAATCAATTCTTGAATCTCCTTCATGATACAAGTAGTTTTAAATTAGGCATTGGAATGAAGTTAGGCTGTTACAAACGGAATCTATCCGTGGGTAACACATAGAGAATTTTGTTTCTTTCCTCTCCGTGTGGGCAAACAACGTCGCTTTGGTGACCTGAGGCAGTAGGTGACCTTATCTCTCAACCAATCTTTGCAGTGCCTCCATCTCCCTCCCCCTCCATGCTGGGGATGGCAGAGCAGTGCCGCTGGCATGCACAGTGAGTCAGCAGCCCGGCAACTCCCCGACCGTGGAAATGTCCCTGTTCCCATGGCTTGCTCACAGCTTGGCAACTAAGATGGGACACCACAGCTTGGGACCGAAAAAACTATCTTAAAAGAAGGCAGGTCCTCCAATGCAGTCAACACACTCAACAAAAATGCTCTGTCTGGGCCAGGGTATATGCAGAGGGTTGATCCTGACCACAAGCAGCCTGTGCTCCTTGCTGTGCACTCTACTTTCCAGAGAGAGAAGCAGCTTCCTCCTGTTCTCAGGGCCTGCAGGACATTCCAGCTGATGGTGGGGTGGGATGGTCATGATGTATTTCTGAGAAGTCAAAACAATCAGTGAATGTATGGTGCATTTTGAGTTTCTCAGCCAATGCTCCTGTAAGTAAAATGTTATTATAGCTAGGAAAAAATACTCTCTGAATTTTTGTTGCATCTGACCTGAAGCCCACTCCTGAGATTTCAAAGGAGTTTCTTTAGCTTTTTAACTTTTCACTGCTCTTTGCTTTTCCATGCCTGGACAGTGAAAAGGCAAAGCAGACTATTGCTGTTTTCACAGTGTGTGGATCATGTTCAGCATCATCCTGGCAATGACAGGCCTCTTGAAGTTCTAGCCTCAGCTTCTGTGAGGAGACCTGAACTCATTTAAACACTCCAATTCTGCCTGTGCTTTTAATCAAATCCTTTGAGATCACCTTTGGGGCTCACTGTCTTTGTACTGCAGCCAAGAGCATGTCCCACACATTTATGCTGCTCTGACTTCAGCCATAGTCAGTGGCTCTTTTCAGACCAAGCAGCTCTAACCAGTAAGGACCAAACCCAAGGCTTCTGTGTTTGCTTTGTATGGTAGCAGCCTCTCCTCCAATAATGAGGCCCCCACTGCATTTCCATCACAGCTCAGTCACTATGCATCACTTGTCCTCTAATGAGGATATTTCTGAGATAAGAGGGGCTGAACTCTGAACCATCAACAACAAAGGTGGTCTGGCTTTTTGCCTACCTCTCAGGATGTCCCCTATGAGGTGTGGATGTCTCTAAAAAGAGTAACTCCTCCCACTGAACTTCTATCGTGTCACCCCCTCTCCGGGCTGACACCCAGACAGTGTCCTTCAGTGGCTACTCACCTTCTCACCAACAGAGGTATCAGCTATCACCAGAAAAGCACACTCCCCTGGATCTTGCATAGGAAGTGTTGACAGCCTTGTAATACTGATTTAAGGAAATATTCACCACAGAATTCTACTTACTAATTACAAGTAGTTTGCACTCATTCTTACTGACTTTGACCATGTAAGAAATTGTAGTGGTTTAATTAAAATGGGGTTAAAATCTGGCGCAAACCACAGAACAGATATCAAGTAAAACCCTAGCTTAGATGTATTTTTAAAGAAATAACATGATTCGTTCCTTGGTGTTCAAGCTACAAGGTTAATCTAGTATTAGCATTCAGATTTGCAAAAAGCAATAACCTGTTAAAGGGCTATCTGTGCTAGATCTGACTGTTGATCACCCTTTTAAATTTAAACAACAGCATATTATGACAGGCTGAGAAAGCTGGGGTTATTCAGTCTGGAGAAGAGAAGGCTCTGGGGAGACCTTATTGCTGCCTTGCAGTACTTAGTTGAGGCTTTGAAAAAAGAGAGAGAGTGACTTTTTACACAGCCAGATAGCAATTGCACAATGGGGAATGATTTTAAACTAAAAGAGAAGAGATTTAGATTAGATGTTAGGAAGAAATTCTGTTGTGATGTTGGCACAGGTTGCCCAGAGTACTAATGGATGTCCCATCCGTGGAAGTGTTCAAGGCCACATTGGATGGGGCTCTGAGCATCAGGAATGCTACTTAAGGACCTTTCCAACTCAAATCATTCTACAATTCTATGATCACTATTACTGGAAACTGTTATGTAAAACTTAAAAATATTAAAATATTCCCATCAGTCTTTAAAGACCACAATTATATTTTTGAAATTCATCTCGGTCTTAGAATTTGACTCTACATATCCACCCCCTGCTGCAAATTCACTCCTGAAATCAAATCTGTCAGTGGCACGGAGTTTAATTTGATCTTGTGACTCTCTCCGGTACTTGCTACTAAGCTAACCCATTACATTCTGGACAACATATTAAGCTGTGACATAACAGCAGGGTCACACAGACATGAGTAAGAAGCAATATGAGAGCCCATAAGCACCCTGATCCTTCACTGCTGCCTGTGCTCTGAGTTACTCATATTCTGCAAGGGCAGAAAGATGATATGGATTTCTGCTTAGAAGCCTGAATCACGGTGCAATAATCAGAAGCCAAAGGTTAGCTTTAGTCCATCACAGAGGTGGCTGTTAAGAAATCACCAAGAAAACTCTGACCCAGAGGGTTAGGGTGGGAGAGAGAGAGAGAGGTGCACTTGGTTTTCAACTACAAGTGGCTCAGCAGGTTGCACATACAAACCTTTGGCAGCTCATAAAAAGCAGTCATCTACACATACGCCTACTCGTCCCCGTGGTGCAGACTTTCAGATAAGAGGTAGTGCTTCTCTACAGTACAAATGATAGGTGTGGAGACACACAGAGCAATGCATGCTAACAGAGTGTACCAACACTGATACCTACATGCTTAAACATCATCCTCACCAGGAGACACGGGATCTCCTGCCTGCCCACACTGTTTTCTCCAGGAGAGGATGTGCTGCTGTGCCAGACTGCAGTGCCTTTGGCAGCAGCAGCACCTACTGATGGGTGAAGGATGGCAACTGTCCTGGGGTGGGAAATGAACATTAGGCAGAGCATCTTATTTCCTCCTTCTTGCTCTGAGGAGGTGAGAGTGAGGAGGAAAGAGGGAGGAGGAGACAGAAGGACCAGGGGTCCATCAAACCAAGTGGTCTCCACAGACCTGACCTTGGGTGGGGTAGCTGGAAATCTGCATAATCACAAACCCATCCATTTGGCCAAATCTTATGAATATAATCAACAGCAGGAGAGAAAACTTAAAGAGTCTGATGTCTTTATGGTTTAGACCCATCCATGCTGCAGTTACACTCAGATGGAAGGGCTGAGAGACAACAGTGTGGTACCACCACACAGATGGAGCTTTGCTGCCACTCTACCCTTCTGACTGGAGGAGAGGGACAGGTCTGAGTGACAGAAAAGGAACTGTACTTCTTTGCTGGTTTGGGGATAGAGTTCACTTTCTTCACAGTGGCTAGGATGGGGCTGGTTTGGATTTGTGCTGAAAGCATGCCTTTTCTACATCTTCTATCACTCCATCTGCCCATGGGCAGGGGAGGGGTACAAAAAAGCTGTGAGGGGACACAGCTGGGAGAGCTGAGCCCAAGTGACCACAGGCATGTCCCACAGCACATGGCACCATGCTCAGCATGTAGAACTGGGCAAGAAGGAAGGGAGGGGGTACATTCACTGTGATGGTGTTTGTCCTCCCAATACCCCTTACATGTGATGGAGCCCTGCTCTCCTGAGGATGGCCAAACACCAGCCTGTCCATGGGGAGTGGTGAATTAATTGTTTGTTCTGTTTTGTTTGCACCCACAGTTTTTGCTTTTCCTATTAAACTGTCTTTACCTCAACCCATCAGTTTTCTCACTTTTACCCTTCTGACTCTCTCCAGTCTCACTAACAGGAGAGAAAGTGAACAGCTGGATTATGCTTAGTTGCTGGCTAGGGTTTAAACATGACAGCATTACAAGGAGAACACCATTCAATTTCCACAAACAAACAAGAAGGAGAAGAGGAATCTGAGCGTCCTCAGAATCTACAGCAGAAAAGAGTTTGGGCAAAATCAGGCTGTTAACTCCAATAAAAGCCTCACAGAGGGCTCTTTCCACCAACTTTTATCTGGGATACCTGCCCAGGAACAGACAGCACTCATGCAAGGTTCTTCTCTCCTACAGTCATGTGTTTCAGACTCTTCTTTGAACAACGAAGAGCATCAATCTCATAGAGATCACCACAATGCATCTTCCAGGTGCAGAGCCAAACCTGCTGGAGTCTCAAAGAGACTACAGATCTCACATTTTGATTCCTGATTTCAGAGCAAGGATGCTTAGATCTGTACCTAGAGTAGTCAGAAATGTAGGGCTGTTGGTCTCTAGGTTACTCTTACTGGGCCAGCATGTGACAATATTGGGCATTCACTGTAATGAAGTAACCAGTGCTTCTGTGGCACTAGACAAAGCAACTGCTGGAGATCTGGGCCAGGCACTGAGGGCCAGACCTGAGGCCACTCTTTGGAGCATTTGGCACCTGAGAAGTCTGAGAAAAAGACCTCTTAACAAGCTTCTTGTTAGCTTCTTCCTCATGGACGTTTTTTGCTCTCATGAATGTAAAATAAGCCTTTTCTATAAAGATGTTGATGACACAGCTAGCAAAATCCTTCCTTGAACATGGTCAGGGAAAACTAGAGAAAGGAAAGAAAAGATGTTTCTGTGGGCTCCTTTGGTTCTCTTTGCATCTCCCACAGCACAGGACCTAGATTGAGCTGCCCCACTTCCCACTTCCCCAAGCTCCAGCCAATGAGACCTGCTGTGAAGGAGCAAACCAGAAGCAGCCTCAGCAGATTTCTGGAACCAGCTCTTCCCCACAGCTTCACCTGGGACCTTCATGCTCTCCTTCAGAGAGAGCAGATGTGTGTCTATCAAGGCTGTGCCTGGCTGCACGTACCCTGCCAGTGCCATTCACATCCTGACCCACTCACCATGCCAACCTCATCACCACAGACCTCTCCTCCTGCACACCCCAGCTCTTCCATCACCAGGCTGTGCTCTACCTCTGCAGCTGCTGTTTACCACCAACACCACATACTACTGAGCCCTCTGGCTGCAGGCACATGCAGGCAGCTTGTTCTGGGCACCAGAAAGCAGGACACTAGAGCACATACAGACACACATGCTTTCTGCTGCATTCTCCCACTTGCCCTGCCAGATGACCACCTGCAGCGGTGAGGAAGTCCTTGCAACTTAGGCTTGATATTACTCATCCCTCATTTCCAAAGGTGATGTCCAATGTGGGAGTGGGCAAGTCTAACAGGTCAGTAAGGTATCCCCAGGAGCCTTCAAGAAAACAGGACATTTATAAAATAGAACTCTGTGGAATATCAGCTGTAATGCACATCATTGCACTAACTGCTCCTTGCTCACACCTAGGTAAACAAAGAAGCCAAGAGTGTGCAGCCATTTCATTTTATTAATTAAAGTGACTGGCATTTATACAGCACCAAAGCACTTTGCAAATCTTAATTATGCTTCATAGCAGCTCTGCGAGGTGAAACGTGCTCCCATTTACAAACAGCAAAAATGAGACATAGTGAACTAAGAGACTTGCCAGTGTGCTCAGGAGCTCAGTGGAAAAATTAGGACAGAATCCTAGATCCCACTGCCTTCTGACCACATACCCCAGCTGCTGCACCCCATCCTTTGTGCTACCCCACAGCTCTAACCTTGATCAGATATCACCACAGGGACCTCTAAGCTCAAGAAGCTACATGTGGGTGTGAGTAACACTGGCACAGAAAGCTGAAATGTTCTGTTCTGCCTAAGAGATGCCTCAGGAATCTATAAAAAATTTATTATTTTTCATATATTGAAACAGGTGGAGAATCTACAGCCAAGGCTTCAGAATGCCTCCAAAGTTCATTTCACACCACCCAAGGCCACTGATTTTTATTGCACTCACATTGGAGAAGACTAATATTGGGAGTCTTGGCACAGAGTTATTCCTACTGAGAAATACCTCCAGCAGCCAGAGGAGAAGAGGGGAGACCCAGCCTGGTCTCCCCAGCCTGTCTGCCCTGTCTCTGGGAGAGCTCCCATGTTCTCCAGGGTCATGCCAGTGCAAGGGGGCACCACACCCTGGGGAGGCTGCTGGCTGTGACCCTGCCCAGCTGTCAGCATTGAGGAACAGACAGCAAGGGAGTGGCTGAGGGGCAGAGGGGAAAGGGGGAAGGCCACCACTTGACACAGCATCAGGGGCAGAGTCTGGTTTGTGGGGAGGAAGAGGGAACAAGCAGCTTGAGCCTCCCCAGCCATGGCAGGGATCTGCTCCCATCTCTCTTGGGGTGGGACCTTGCTCTGCAAGAGCACTGCTCTGGAAGAGAGCGCCTGCCTGAGGGAAACAAGCCTGACAGATATTTTGCACAAATAATTGAATTATTTTTAGATGCTCAACACATCCACTTGCAAGACAGCTAGCCACACAGAGACTAACAGATCTCACAGCCCCTTGCTAATCCACTGAAACAGCTAATCTCCTTAACCCTCGTAGCTCATTAATAGTGGCAGGCACATGAATTCCCTTGAAAAGGCACTGCACTTTGTTACTTCTACCCCAGACATTGGGCCCAAACAAAGGAGACCTGAACCAGGGCTCTTTTTTTCCTTTTTAAGCTTTATTTTATCAGGAGAAAGGTGCATCCAGATACGATGCCAGCAGAAAGGGACCAGGACAATCCAAGTGGGGAAGTGCCCTACAGAGAGACCTGTCCTCTCTTCCTTCATTTCCTCCTTTGCTGTTTCTTGCATCTTGACATATGCACAGGCATGATTCGTCCCTGCCAAAGTGAAACGGGGTCATCAGCAACCATCCCAAAAGTATGATAGCTGGGTTGAGGGAACAGAGGTTATACAGCCCCAAGCTTAAAAGCCAAAGGCCTGGTTTGCTTGAGCATGGAAAAGAAACCCCTGGAGTCACCTTCTGTTTTTCTTTGACTTTTCATTACTTTCACTAGAATAATCTGAAGCATCTTACTTTGAAAGGCAGCTCAGCCTCAGTGCTCTGTGGGTAGCATTGTGCTCAGTTCTGCCCTCACACCTCACAAGACCAAGGGTAGAGTCTGATCCCCATAGGCTGTATCATCACCTTTTTGTCTACAATGCATGCTGTAAACAGCAGGTCTGCAAAATCTTATCAGCTGAAGTAAACCTGTGAGATAAACAGCATAGGGAAAAAGATCCCTCAATACATTCATGTACACATCCACAAAAGGCTCAGGGAGCCAAGGGCTCTATCTCCAAATTTGTTTTCTCCACATAGCCAGGACATAAAGATAATACCCTGATATTTCAGTGCTGCTCAGGAAATATCCTGACAAATATGAGTTTGGTTCTGATTCAACTACCTCCATCAGCAAATCTGCAAAATTCGTGGAATTGGGCCAAAAAGGATCACACGTATGTTCACAGTAGCAAACATATTACTGCATCCAGGAGAGATGCAGGAACTGCCTAGTCACACATGCTGGTATAGCTGTATCAGTTCTGCTTGCTGCTAACTGCTTTGAAGAAACTCTCAACTTCTACAAGACAGAGAGGTGCTGTTCTAAAGCCAGAGAGAGGTGCTGTTCTAAAGCCAAGGCTGCATAATACTTTGACATAATACATACCTGGATGAATTTCCAGCACATTTAGGATGTAGAGGCAATGTGCTGGGGAGAGTGGTATTTCTGCATCTCATGAAATTTGCCTAATAGAGCCACAAAGGGTAATGATTTCTTTTAAGCATGCCCCAACCTGAGCAGATACCTGCTCTGCTGCTGGGAGAACCTGTGATGAGTTCAGTCAACCAGCTCTGCAGTGTCACAGCAAAACTAGTCATGAGCTTTGCACTGCATGTACTAGTGCAGAGGAAAAGGCCTGCCCTTGCCAAGATCTAGCCACAGCACTGCAATCCTGCTTTATCAACAAACATCCACCAAAAAGTCTCAAAGGTATCGAGTCGAAGCTCAGTCCAAGGTGCACTGAAAGGAAAGCTAAAGTTAGCCCAAACTTCTGCAGACACAGCACAAGTCCCATCATTGGCAGTGGGTCTGCAGCAACAAATCTAATTTACAGACTACTTTTCCAAATATAGCAATATTTTCAACATAATTACAGCAGTACAAGACTCATTATGCAGGTCTTAGAAGATCTTTAGGCATCTTAGTATCCCTTTATATCTCCTGTTATCTGTGCTACTGTGCAGACTGCTATTTATGGAGAGCCTGTCTGCCAACAAGTGGTTTTACCTACTCTGGAAACATAAATTTGCAGAAAACCCCGAGATGCTGTATCAACAAATTAAACTATTACCTCTGGAATGATTACACCTTTTTTTCCTAAACTGAAAAAATATTTAAAAGCCACCATTAGAAAAAAGTAGTGGGTGGCTTTTTTTTTTTCAAAAGCCTTTCTATGCTATTCATGGAATCACCAAAGTGGATGAATAGTCAACTGAACAGCAGATTTTCCATGAGTTTGCAGAAGAGCACAGCAAAGCTGTGTTCTGTCCTTCCCATCACAGTTTTGAAACACTAAGAAGATTTTGTTTTGTTAGAAGTGTCAGAGCAGTACCTCCCACCAGTAACAAAGTCAAAATTAATGTTAAATTAGCATTAATATTTAAAGTAAGTTATTCTATTCCATGTTTCAGTGTTTGTGAGGAGATAAGGATAATCTCTCTGAGGATTTCCAGTCAGCTTCCCTGCCAGGGCATCTGCTAGATGACAACTGACACTTGCCAGTATTTGATCGTGTTCAATACTTCCTCATCAGGAACATGGTTGACATGCACAGTTTCTTCAAACAAGTCCTGGCCTCTGAGTGACTTCTGAGTGGGGAACATACTTGGATTACAGGTAAAAATTACAGATTTTGGAGCAAGGAAAGGCCCTTTCCTACCTGCCCTTTCCAGCAGCCTGCTGGAAATGTGAATTCCAAAGTGAATCCTGCTTTCCCATCTGACTGCATACCCTGGCTTCCCTCTTCTCTCTCTCCTGTTCTGCCCAAGTTATGTGACAAAAGCAAAGTCTCCCCCTGCCCTGCTCCCTGCACAGGGCCGCTTCTTCCCACAGGTCTCACTGACCAGAGCACCACTGTCACAACCACTCACACTTTCTCACCTTGCCCATAGACAAAAGAAATTGAAATTTAGAAGCTGCAATTCAAGGGGAGAACAACTTGTGGTGCTGTCTGCAGCTCACTGCTTTGTTAGCCTTGATGCACAGCTGGTATCACGGGGGACCAATGAGCTGGATGGATGTTTCTAGCCAGAAACCTTGCCTCTTCCATAACCACATGCCTCCCATGTGAGACCCCAATGTTTCCCACTGGAAACATTGCCCCCTGCAATGTATTTGCCAGTGCAGCAAGGGGAAATAGTGCCAGTGCACACCAGCCATCCTCAAAAAATACTCTGAGGATTGTCTGGCAAAGGGACAAATAGTCCCAGGCAAAACTGATGACTGGCTGAAACCATGCAAACTACAACTGCTCAGCAGGATTTCTCAAATCAAACCTCACCTGCATATTAGGTCCCCTAAAGACAATCTCATATCCTCTCCACCCCAGCCCTGTTAGCAGCCTATAGCCACAGTACATGCTTGGCCTCTTCCCAGGAAGGACTTCTGCTACTGTCAACTGAAGACCCCCTCCCTGGGACAGATGGATCCTACATCTCCAGGCACCAGAGTGGGGCACCACACCCTGTGAAAAACTCCAGCATATCAAGTCATCAGGGTTAAACACCACCATGCTACCAAAGGGTTAAAGCCAGAGAGGCTATTGCAAAGGCAGAATGAGATGGAACAGAGCTTAGCTTTAATACACTGGATAGCAAAGGCCTCAGTGGGGCTTTCGCTGAAAATCTTGATAGGATCAGCCTCCAGGATTCACTCCTGTCCAAAGGTCAGTGCCTATGGATCAGCTAGCAAACGGGCTGGATGCCCTCCCTGTACCAGGCTGCCCCTTCTCACCCCTGGGGAGCTCCCTGACCTGCTCCTTCTCAGCAGCACCCAGGTAGCTGCTCTCAGGCTCCTGGCTTTCCCTGTTCCACAGCCTGGCTGGTCACCCAGATCTTGCCTTCTCGCTGCCCAGCCTACCAGCTGGCCCTAGGATGGGGCACAAGGGAAATTTCCTTCATCGCAATGGCAGTTAAGCAAGATCCAAACACTTCTTTCTTTCTCATACTCAGCCTTATTTTACTTCACGGAAATAAGCCTGCAGGGATCATTTCGTTTATGCTGCTCACTACTACCAACTCCAATAATGTGTTTCCTCATTTGCATCACCGAGGGATGTAAATTTGCCCCAAAGAGCCCATGATCCACCCAAAAAACCCTCCCCTGAGCCAGACAGAAGAGGAGCAGAGGGAAGAAAATAATGGCCAGGACAAGCTAGAGAAACAGGGAAAAATCCATGAGGAGAAAAATCGTGAAGAAAGGGAGCAGGAATAATCTTCAATGCTACCTTATGGATTCTTCAAGTAAAACTGAAAAATAATGTGTTTCAAAAATGCCCCCTGAACTGGGCACACCTCTAGCCATGGCATTTTGCCCTCGGATGCTTGCTGCATTCACAGTAAAACATTAACAAAAGCATAGAGAAGTGGCCTGTGGAGCTGGGATGCTGGAGTGTCACAGCTCATCACAGGGTGGAGAAAAAAAACACCCCCGAGCTCTGACAGCTCAGCTCTGCATGTCACATCAGAGTCCATTGAGGAAAGCAGGCACAGGAGATGTCTCAGAACAAAAAACACTCGACACGACAAAAGGCATGCCTGTGGGAAGAGGAAGGAGCTCAAAGGGCCAGTGGAGATATGGCAGAATGAAGAGGAATGAAGGGCTTGATTTCAAGCTACCTGGAATATAACAGTAAAGAAGATCACATCTAGATGTATAGTTTCCTACCAAGAATTAAAATTCATTTTCTATCACATTTTCCATAGTGTTGATAGCTCAAGTATCATGCATTATATTTGTGTTGTGGTTAACACACTTCCAGAAAGTGAGGAAATACTCAGGTTTGGATCAGAGGTTCAGGTCACTGTGTACATCTGAATGGTGACATGAAATTTTTGTGACCTAATCCTGACTTCCTGAGGGAGAAAAGGGAACCCTCTGGGCTCAAGTTCACATAGAGCTTGCTCCTGGCTAGGAGGCACTAAGGTGAGTGGCATCAGCCTTCCTCTTTTGCACAAAATAGCTGAAATTGGATCCACACAAACCCCAGAAATACACAGTCCAAGTAGGACCAGTTGAGGGAAGGAATGGCAGAAAAGCCGGGATCATTCCCCACAGTTTGGGGACCAAATAGTTACAGATCCATTATAGCATCTCTCCTCCTACGTGCAGCTCCTGCTCTGACTGGGGCCATCATGACCTTAAGACATGACCCATACACCATTGTCTCCTTTAAACTTCAGGCACAGACCACCTACGAACCCACCATGAGAACTGAGACAAGAAAATTTTCAGGACAGTTTCCAGGGCCTGGGTAATTCAGAGAGTTCCCAGCAGATCTGAGGGACTTTAATCTTGAAGTGGCTGGCTCCTCCAGAGCCTCCCTAGGAAGGCAGATTAATAGCTGATGGCCAACCTGGGGTTAATCTCACATACAGTAAGAAACTGTGACATCCCAGAAAAAAAAGAGCAAGCTTCAGACCCGCTGAGTGTATCAAAGATATGCAGCCAAAAATAACTAATGCGAAAAATGCTGTGTAAAGCAAACATTGCACCAAAATACAAGAGTTACCTTTTAGAAGATAATCACAGAAGCAATCTTGTATATACAGCCACAGTGGAGTTTTGTGCAGTTCCTTATGTCTCAGAGGGGGGGAACAACTCTGAGCTCTCTGCCTGATATTTGCTGTTCAGGCAGTCTCCTAGAAGCACTGCCTGAGATCTTCAAAAAGGCAGAAAGTGAAGGTACTCAGGAAATCCCTCTACCTCTTCATCTGCAGTTGTCACCAACATCTGTGCCTGCTTTTCCAAGAGCAAAAGACAGCTGGAATTCCTTACTTCTCAGAGAATGCTATACAGACCCTGTCCTTACCCTTCCTCCCATAACAGAAGAGCAGATGTCTGCCACATCAAGCAGGTGACCTGTTTGATCCACCTCAACATCCTGGCAGTGCCCAACTCCAGCTGATTGGGCATGGTGCCTGTGGCACACCAACCTGTATCACAGGTCTCTAAACAGTCTTTGCTTTCTCCTGGCTCCAGCAAGCATTCAGTTCCTGTCTGAAAGCTTGAGGACTCCTTTCATCCTAATTTGTAAAACTGGTGATGATCCTTATTCAGAGAAATGTCTAATTCATAGAAACATTGTTCCAGAATGGGAGCAAAAAGCCTTCTGCGCTGGAGGAAAAGCTCTAACCAAATACAGGTTGCAGCAGAGCCTGTGCTGTCTCTTCCTGCTGCAGCCCCATCTGTCACAGCTTTGCTAACCTGACAGCATTGTCTGACAGACCATATCCACCTATTCCCTCCTTCCCGTCCTTTTTCACTAGTCTTTTTCCTTGGCCTACCTCCAGTCCCCAACCAGATCCACAGTCCAATTTGGACATCTGGTTGGAGAAAGAAGTATCTCCTCCCTAACTCTCTCCCCAAGGCCTCAACACTCTCTTCAGTCTCGTTCCAATTACCTCAGTGGTTCTTCAACTGACTGCTTACTGGTCAGTACTGGTCATACTGAATTCAGATTTGGCAACAAAAGGCTCCTCCAAGAAATACCCAGTGCCACCACCTCACTCAGGTGATCACATGAGAAAAAAGACTCTTGCTCCTTTCCTTGTAAGATTTTGGCAGCTCTTGGCAGCAGAGAGGATTTTTGGAACAGATCAGTCATAACTGCTGCTCCAGGTATTCTTCCTGCACACAGCTTTTTGAGGATGGAGGATGGCATCCCTGTGTGAGTTCTCAGCAGGCCTACACAGCTAGGTCCAAGCTGTGTCAGCAGCTCAGCTAAATCAGAAGTGAGAATTCAGCTGTCTTCTCTAAGCTTTGTCTTCTCCAAAACCTTCAAGGACATGGACACAGACAAGCAGGGGTGAGACAGAGTGAACATAAAAGTAGTAGTAGGTGGCAATAATGAGGGATGAGACCCAGGAGAATTTAGGGATTTGCCTTGTGCTGTTCACTAAAGGGAGTATCATGTTTGGCCAGGCCTATGTTACACTGGGAGGAAAGACACAGAAAAAGAAGATAGGTAATGCTGGCCTCACAGACCCTCACCTCTATGGAGTAGTGCTGGCATGGGAACAAGCTCCTTTGATTCCATGAGCTCTGGGCTCAGGCATGAGCCTGTCTTATATGAATGGACAAGACCCCACAGCAAGGGGATTGGATCTGTGCTGAAAACCATGTTGGTAACACAGGAATGTTTTCATTACTTCCAAGTAGAGCTCACAAGGCATCAAGGTCTTTTCTTCTTCTCACCCCATCCCACCAGTTAAGGCTGGATTGAAGTTTATATAAGACAGATGGGACTCCAGCAGCTTAATAATAGACCATGGATTATAAAGTATGATAAACAGCCACCTTCTTATAGGCAAGGCATGAAGTGAATAGCCCCTAGGCTCAATGGTTCGTGATCAGCAGCCAGTGCAACCCAGCAGAGTCAGGAAAGCAGATACTCTGGAGGGCATTAAAAGAGGAAAAGGAGGAATTACAGTGGCACAAAACTGGGAGGGAGTGGTGAGAGCAGGAAGAGCAGCCACAGCAGGTATGCCTTCAGCCTCATCAAACAGGGGAAGTTTTGCTGACCACAGTGCTAATTACAGAGACAGATGAGACCCACTTTTAATTGCCTAAGAAAAGAGACAAAAATAAGGGTTGGAAAGAATTATCTACCAGCATGAACTGGCAGAACTTACAGAAGGAGGCAGAGATAGACATGGACCAGCTATCTGGGACTAAATTCATCTCTCCATGCTACCTAGAACTTAAAAGGCCTCCGCTGGAGTACAGGTCCAGTCCAGGGTGCTGCACTGGTATTTCTAAAAAAATCCAGAGAGACATGGACCAAGTACATGGAAAAACTGGATGCTATGTAGAGCTGGTTTACTTGAAGAAAGGTTAAGGGAATTTGGATTACCATACAGAGGAGGAAAATATGAGAGAGGAAGTGCAACTTTCAGGCACAGCATTCAAAGATGTGAAAGACTTATTCAGGAAGAAAGAAAGAAAGGAAAAAAGAAAGGATCTCACAAAAATGTATTTTCCATGTCCCTGATGGCGAGAATAAACAATAAGAAGCTGGATTTGGAGCACAGCCAATTTAGCTCAAAAATCTGAAATCTCTTTCTATTGTGTTAGAATAGTGGATTTCTTCAAGGGTATTGTACATGCCTCTGCACTGTATATTTTCAAGTACAGACTGGGAAAATACCTGGCAAAAAATACAAAGGTGCAAGTGGCTCTGCCCTAAGCTGAGATGATGTTGCACCTTTTTATAGATGGGTGTTTTATGCCCATGCTTCTCAGCTGAGTAACCAACAGTCATTGTGCTTAACTGGGACAGCAAAGGAGGGGTACTCCTCTTTTCAGAGGGATAATGTCTTGAATTCTGTACACTGTTGGCCATCCTTGTAATGCTCCATAAGCTGAGCTGCTTGTCCAGAGGGATTTCACCAAGAGCTGTCTCCTTGCCTGTCCACTCTCTCCGCAAGACAGGAACTGCATTGACTGCCATTTCTGGGAAGGAGGCTGGCAGCAGGGAAGCCAGAATTCTCTTCCAAGTTAAAGCAGGCATTAATGGTGATTGTTGATGGCAAACTACAAGAGCAGAGTAGTGGCATTTTCTATAAATATCAGAGCCAACAAAGGATGAGCAACAAGGCTAATTTGAGAGCTGGCTAGCTAGGAGAGGAAAAAGCCCTTTGCTTACCCAGTTTGACCTCAGAATGCCAGAGCACTACACTGCATTCACTGTGGTAGAGATCCTATCAATCACCTGCCCTGTCGAGACATTTGGCCTCACTGTTCAGGTGAGACAGACTATGAATTAAGGATGTGAGAATTGGTTTTACCGAGTTAAGATCCATGTCCATTTTTGTAGCATCACCGGTTTTAGAAACATCATTAAGAATCTGGCATTTTTTAAACTTCCCCCCTATTTCTTTCCATGTTCTCTTGCCAACAAACTGCCAGAGCCTGGCTAGAAATTCAGTCAGTGTGCTGAAATCTAATTTGAAAAGATAGCCTTGCTTCTAGCTGAATTGCTATAAGAAGTATCCAAACTTCACAAGAAAGACAGGAACATCCCTTCTAGGTGTGGAGCCTGCATACAGGCTTCATAGTCCAGCATTTCTCTGTAGGGGAGAAGAAATGAGAACAGCATAGGGAGAGGACACAGACCTCTGTGTGCATATTTCCTGTCCAAGGATGAAGATGCCAGGCTGCAAGGATGATTCTTAATGGGTGCAGAGCCACATTCTGAAGAGTTCCTTAGGGTGCTAATTAAAGGACATTAAAGCCAGGATGAGCTACAAGCCACATCAATACCTTTCATGCCATGACTTAAAAAAGCTAGGCTTTCTAGCTTAACAGTCCCTCTGCTAGAGTTACATTTTGCCTCTAATGCTCATTTGAATGACATCAGAGGAAGAAGTGACTGTCATTGCTAAAGGGTCCACAACCACTACTGTCATCACACTGAGCTGTGATTCTTCTGCCTTTAAAAGAGAGCAGCAAAGAGATCACAGAAGCAGAGAGATGGAGATTCTCATCTAACCTACTGGACTTAACGGGGGTGGGGTTGGTTGGGAAATGACATGCATTGAGAAATCCAGGCAAAGGATCTCTTTCAGGCAGACCTCTCTATTACTTGTCTGACCTGGACTGCAGACTAGAGGTTTTGTGATTTACCAGCAACCAAGGACAGCACTCTGGTCCTACCCAAACAGCAGAATGTTGCTAGCTGTAGGGATCTGGTTGAGACGGTTCTAATGGGCCATGGCAAAAATGAGAGATGAGACACTGTCATTCTTCCCAGCCTAGAGGAATCCAGGTGACACACATCCTCCATTCTGTCCTTATCAAGTCTGAGAAAGCATCTCTGAATTAAAATCACAGTAGCATGTAATTATGTATGCATGTGCTAAGCTAAGAAGTCTGCAGCCTCACATATAAACCTGACAAAGTGGGAAGATCTGCACAGAGAACCCCGCTAGATTTAGCTTAATAGCTTTTTCCCAAAAAAGCAATTCGGAAGTATTTAAAATACTAGTTACAATGTTTTGGTGGGTATTAGATACTTATTTCCTACAGAATACAGTTTTCTCTCCGAAGCCTGCTGGGAAGTATTGTTGACACATACGCTCAGAGCTCACATCCATGTGATGACCCCAAGGTTTGACTGCATTAGTGCTCTCTGAAAACATATCCAGGGCCTTTGCTCCAGATGTGGTGCAGGAGGAGAGGCAGGGTGCAGACCTACACATAATTCAACCTTCCCTCTCTCCCATCCCTCCAACTGCCTAGACTGGATCCTGCCATGCTCTCAGAGTGACAGCCTGCACCCTTCCAGGATGCACAACCACTAACGCTGTTTTACTCCAGCCAAAACAGCCCCCTCTTCATGCTGCAGGAAGTGCTGGTGACTAAAGGCAGGAATCTCACTGGGGAAATTTGAAAGATCCCCTCAGCAGTGCTAGCAGCCACCTCCTCAAGGTAACACAAATTTTGACAGGGCCAGTCCTTCACACTGCTTTTGAGAAACACATAGAAAAAAAAATAACAGGGAAAAAATTCAGTAGTCCTCAAAATAAAGATATTTGGGCTTTGGGGCTGCAGGTTTTAGAAAAAAAAAAATTGGCTAAAAATGACACAGCTAGCTGCTAACCTTTTGGAAGCTAGCTGGCTGAGCATTCCATCAGTGCCAGTCAGGACACTTCCAGGTCAGGTATTTTTTTGTCAGATTTGTATTTCTCCCAGATTGCTGAAGATCTGCAAAGACACACTGCCCCGAGCCCTGAGAAGTGGTGACCTGTCTCGCTCGGCTGCACTACGGCTGAATGCCCAGCTCCACCTTGAAGCCAAGCTCTGCCTGCTGCTGGGGACTGTGGAGCAGCAGGGATCCCGTGGGGACTGGGCTGATCCCCATCGGGGACTCAGTGCTCAGCTCATCGATGCCAGCCCACCTCCCACTTCAGATTTATTGCTACTTCTGGCAGTCAATAAAAGCTTGCAGTGCACTAGGCAGGAAACCTCCCCTCTTCAACCCTCCCACCCTTCCAGCTAGAGAAATCTGGGAAGATTTATTACAGCAATAAAAACAAAAGAGACGGAAAGCTCTGGGGGAGTCTCCAAGGCAGACAGTGCTTCATTAAAGCCCAAGCAGGCTCTTGGGGGGGATGCTGATTTCTGGGAGAGACCACACCAAACGGCAGTAAGCAATTCATCCACTGGAAAGGGAAATGTCAGCCCACGCTCATGTGATACCCCAGCAGAAGGCTAGGAGAGAGAATTCAAACAGAAGGGAGTATTGGGCTCTGGGCTTTTCATGTCCCTGAGTGGAAGAAAAACCAGATGGAAAGGGAGATGCTGAAGCAGGGGAGCCAAGAAGCAGCCACATGAGAGCACTCCCATCCTCCTACTCCCATCACTGCATCTCAGGCTCAGGCCATGGTTATAACCATTACTCTGGTCCCAAAACTTCACACACTCCTACCAAGGCACTGCACCCATGGCATGGCACTGTCTGCTCTCCTGGTGTAGGCTGGCTCAGAGGGTCTGAATTGTTCCCACATCACCATGTGACTTGCACAGCTGCAGGCAGAACTCTGAAGGAGATCCTCTGCAGTAGCCTTTTGCACACCTCTGCTCCTGCAAACTGTAGTCCCTCCTTCCCAGCTCCCAGATTTCTTATTAAGGCCTCCAGATACATGGAGCATGAGATCAGGTCTCCCTGGCTTGTGGCAGGCAACATGGAGGGCTTGCAACTCACTGCCTTCCTTCACACAACCCCTACAGGTCCACATGCTCCCATACAGGGACCTACACACAGGCAGTCTGAAATTCCCTGGAAAACACTCTCCACACATCTCCATCACCCTCAGCACCCAGACTGGCTCCTTATGGCCAGTCTGGCATGCACCAGCTCCTCCCTGGACAGATGACATGTGTGGTGTAATGTCATGCTAAAGGCTGTGCTTTTGCATCTAAGGAGAAGGGAGAGAAATCCTTTAGGCCTGAGAAAAAGGAAAGAGAAAATGTATTCCTTCAGGAGGAAAAAAAGGGAAAGTAGTGTTGCAGAGAAGTAGTGTAGCAGAGAAAAGCCCTTGTGGCCCCAGAGACTTTAGTCCCATTCTTCCCTCTGCAGAGCTTCATGGTTTAACAAAACTGCCTTTCTGCCGTAGTTTCATCTGCAAAACAGGACACAAGATCTATAAGGAATGCTAGAAGGGTGCCACTGAAGAGCAAAGTTGTTGCTCTTATGGAGGCTGCAAGGAAGACTCCTTCCCTGCCTGCAGCAGGGTCCCTGCCCTGTTGCCACCAGGGTGGGTGGCTCCACATTGGGGCATCACGCTGGGACTGAGATAATTTAAGAATCCTTTTACTGTTTGAGATTTTCATTCAGACAAACAGATGTTCTTTGAAGTTAACCACTTCTAACTCAAGCTTAGATTTCCACACTGTAAGGCAAGACACAGTCTTGGTTAAAAGCTATTCTGCAACCCGAATCCTGTCTCAGATGCAGATATGCATTCAAATCTGCATTTTCTGACAACACAGAAACATGTACACCCTGAAGGACTCTAGATGAAATGTATCTAATGGTACACACCGAGGTTGTGCTGATCAGCCACCCCATCCCATCTCAAAGATCTCAAGATACAACAGCAACTTCACTCCAGGAACACTGCATTTCAAGAGAACAGAAGGGAACAGGCAGTACCTTGGAAAGTGCATCACAGTAATACTCTAACCCCTTCCAACAATGACTTATTTGATACTGTTGACTACACAAAAGCAACAACCAAAAAGCAAAGAGTAAATAAAGGAGAAGGTGAACTTCAGTCCTCATTTTCAATAAGTATGTGCCCAAAGCTTTCTATGCTCTCAAATAGCTGGCTAGTTCTTTCCTCCATGCAAAGCTCTTAAGTTTACCTTTAAAAGAAAGAGATGGATGACTTAGAGTTCAACATTCCAAAAGCAAATCTCCGCTTCCCACACTATAGGCAATAATTCAGTACAGCTATGCCTCTCATCTTCCCAGTGCACCTTTCCTGTCACTCTCTGGCAGGGGGAAATGGATGGTAGATGCTCCCTGCTATGTCAGGTTTCAGGGTGGGAAAGATAGGAAATAGGTGACCTTGCAAACACTGCCAGCAAGTCACAGGTGTCAAGCTCAGAGATGACTGGTGGTCTCTTTCATAACTGCATGGCTTTGCTAATTAGATGCTTTAAATACTAGAGTGTTAGAGGGAGACACATTAAGCTACCTAGAACATGGTCAGTGTTAGAGTGCAATTTTTTTGTTGTTGCTGCTGTTGCTAGTATTTATTTGCATGTTTGGGTTTTCCCCTGCAATGGTTCCCATATGAAACACGATTGAATGAATCAAGTCAAAATATTTCCATTTTTATTTATTTACTTTTAACTGTCACTTCTGCAAACCCAGCCCAGGATCTGAGAGTCAGGCATGACCTTGTCTGCTTTCCCTGGTAATAAAGACCTTGTAATTACAGAGGAAAGCCTGGTGCTGACAGGCAAGCCAGAATACATGCCAGTCTGTTTTTCCACAGGTATCCTCTTTGTGGAGGACCAGGAATAGTTTACCCATGCTGACCCACACAAACAGAAGCAGTTCACACAGAGAAGACCAGGCCTTGGAAAACTTTAAAGTTGAGAGGCTGATAAAAGAAGGGAATAGAAAATGAAGCTTGAGCCTGTGGCCTTAGCACAGCAGCGTTTTGGCACACCTAACTACATCAACCAAATTAAGGGGCAATATCAAGGAGAACACTGTGATGGCAGAATTATTTTTTTGTCCCATGGCATGACAGAGATGCTTTCCCAAAAGTAATTCTTACTCTTCACACACAGTGCAGACATCAACAAGGAAGCCACGTCTCGTTCTTTAAATCCCATGTAGCCATAATCTATCAGTCAGTGCAATACTGCTCAGTACAGCACATCTCTAAGTACTACAGAACAAACTTCCCGGAGTCCCTAATGAGAAAACAGCCTAGTATGCTACTCTTACACAACATACTAGAAATTAAATATAACAGCACGTAATGAGAGAAACTGCTGCAGGCTCATTCAGGCCACCAAAGTTTTGCAGCTAAAATAGCTCCAAAGTTAACTGTTTAACCCTCCACAGTGAAGTGCTAATGGACAGTGAACGGCATAATACACAGCCATTGACTTGGAAGGGAATTTTTGCCTAAAAGGCTTGAGCAGTGGCTTTCAGCCTGCCATTTTGATGGCAGACTGCAGACTGCTCCTGAGGGATTCACAAAAGGTTACTGGAAAATACAAGATTGCTGTACTCTATATGACAAAGTCAGATGTCTCTAAAGGGGCCTGTATATTCCCCTAGAATATTTTGAAGGCAGCAAAAATAGAGAAAAGGCTGACAACTCCTATATGAGGGACAAACTCCTTATTTTATTTTGCCTGGTTTAAACTCCAGTGTAATTCTCTTAATGTGTAGGGAACCTCTCCTGATATACAGCAGTGGCCCAGTAAAAATTAAGAGAGAATTAGGCACAGGTCAATTCAGCTGCACATGGCAGAATCAGGATAATTAATCTAGTGAGAGTACAGTGGATTGCAAAAATCCAGCAAGATGTTTCACATATAAAGCTCTGCATGTAGAAGACACAGAGTACATTTCATTATCAGATAAACAGTTTATAATTGTGTCATTAAATATAATTTTATAATGACATACACTGGGGCAGTATTAATGTTCTGCTTGGCATTATTGACTTCCAGGACTTAATAATGCAAATGTGACACTCTCTTAACTAGATTTTTCTTAAAATTGCCCCTCTCGAGTTTAAATGGAGACTGAGCAAGACAAACAGTATTTCTCTCCATCCCAGGGAAGGCTTTCACACAAAAACGCCTTTCATTGGGCATGCCTCATCCTTGCCCTGGACAACTGCACTCAGGAGGTCACTGGACAGAGGCGCACCCCTGCAGATCTCCTTAGCAAGCCTCCTGCCCCAGCTCCCCCTTTAAGCACCTACCCAGTGTGGGTCACTGGGGCACAGCACAGCCACACTCAGCTCCATGCAGTTTACTACAGAACAAAAGTCAAGCTAACAGTGGAGAGGCAGGCTAAGGAGAAGCAAAGCAGGAGTGCCTGCAACCACACATGGTGTTCATGAACCTCTAGATCAGAAATAAGCCACGTCCAAAGTCCGCGTTCGCACCAGTCAAAGTTATGATCCCTGCGTGATGCCAGAAGTGCCATCAAATGTCCAGCCTGCTTACATGTACAGAACATTAAAACCATTTATGTGGGCCTGGTGATGTCCCTGTTTGCAATAGTCCTGTCAGGGTGCAGCACTCCACAATCTGTATGGATAACTAGCAATGGCATGAGGTAGCTTGGCCCTGTCCAGCATCAAGTCCAATTCAGGAATGAGCAAAAGGGAACAAGATTATCTCCCCTCTGTATTTTGGCTCCCAGTCATCAGGAACTAGGGACCACCTGTGGCCCAGTCTGTATCCATCACAGCCCGCTGAACACATGGGGCTCTGTGAGAGACTGCCCTTTCTAAAACCTTAAAGCTCACTTACTGGAGGTGACACCACCAAGATGTAGGATGTTCCTCACCTTTTCTTATATTTCCATTTCTTGCCAATCTGGACTTCTTTCTCCAAGGACATTTAAAAGCATATGAAGCATAGGTGCATTTGGAGGTAAAACACATACAAATTGAGATACAAAGGGCTAGAGAAGAAGAGGAGGTAAAAGATGAATATAGAGGCACACACAGAGAAAAAAAGAGAGGAAAAAGATTATGAAACTCCATCTGGCTTCTATCAAGAAAAATGGAGGCTTGGTCCTATTCCCAACTGCATAAGCCCCTATTGTTTAATGAAGAATCAGTATTCAAGCAATAATCACAGTGAGCCCCATTGTACAATATCCAGTTGTTCTGCATCCTCTCAGGGCATGTTTGATGAATTCAGTCAATACTCCTAACCTTAGGCTGGAGCGTGGGTGGCTCTGTCACTGGATGGCACAGCTTACACAGGGACAGTGCCAAAAACTACTAATTTCAAGACTGATCCCTTAAAGCATTGGTATGGTAGTACAATAAGCTGCTATGCCATGCCAAAGCATCCCCCCTGAGATTTGCAGGCTGCAATTAGCAGGTGAACGTGCCACCTTCCCTGGGGCTGATGAAAGCACCTCAGTCCCTATTGATTGCAAATCAATAAGCACTTCCCATTTCTCTCTCTCAGTTTCTGCAGTAGCAAGTGTTAGTAATCAAATAAGAGTGGCACGCTGATAAGATCCTGTTATCAGTGCACCAGCAAAATGGGATTCTAGATCTAATCTCTTATGTCACATTTTCAACACAAATCACTGAGATTTAACCCTCTCAATAAGCATGTAGCCACAGCTGCTTGAGAAAAAATTTC
Organism: Sitta carolinensis; assembly: GCA_032173965.1. NCBI lineage: Eukaryota > Metazoa > Chordata > Aves > Passeriformes > Sittidae > Sitta > Sitta carolinensis. Next base: position 10,800,457 of record JAVUNC010000006.1, on the reverse strand, counting down.
ACAATCTCCATCCAGGTCAAGAAAGCCAATGGAAAAGCCAAATTCCTCCTCTGACTGAAATCCAGGGAGAGAAGGAACAATTGCAGAAAAGGCCCCTAATATCAGGAATTACTGTATCTTCCCATGGCTTCCCATTGTGCTTCCAAATCACCACAAGGAACAAAAATGCTTAGCAGCTGAAAGAGTATGAACTGCCCTTTTATTCAATTTTTCACAAAGAAACACTTCTAAAAACTGAGGCTCTCAAAGAATATTTCACAGACTGCTCTTCTGGGCCTGTGAAATTTCCATACCCTTTCAGCTAGGAAAATAAAGTCCTTCCTCCATAGGGGACTTAAATATTTCAGTTCCTACTTGCACTCCAGTTCTGGCAGCCCTTGGTTAAAGTCTCATGTAAACAGCCCAATTTCATGGCTATTTACTGACACGTCCTCATGGCACACAGCCATCTAGGGACACCTGGGCTGTCTGAGAAAGGAAGCTTTAAATAAGCTGTCATGACTGCATGGTTTGTGCTCTTCCAACCGATCAAGTCCAAATGACATGGAAGTAACCTGCCAACAGAACAGCAAATACCAGGAAAGAGATGGTTAATGCAACTCCCTCCACCCGCTCTAACTGTAGGAGTCTTTCTACTACATTTGAGATGCTTGAGCTCAGGCCCTCAGAGGACTACTCTATTTAAAATTGAATGTTAACAGGAAAAAAAAAAATCAACCAGACGTCAGAGTTCAAAGACAGGCTGGCGTTTGTGTACTTCACATGAAGTACATATTATCTGAGCTACCAAGAAGATGCTGCTTCTTCCCTCCTTGTCTTTAGCGCCTTTTTTGACTATTATTTCTGGAAAGCTTCTCCTGTTTTTTATCCCTTTCTGCCAAACCTGCTACACCACCATTGTCTGGAAGTAAAACTTGCTCTGGGGTCACCACTACTGGTCTCCAGCCAGTTTCACACAGGGCATAGACAAGGGGAATTTATTTCTGCCCCACAATTTCAATGTGTGATGGACACTCGAAATTTAGACCTGAAGGTCAAAGAAACCAATCACCAGGAGAGAATGTTGCTGCGTGTCCTCTGCTAGTTCCAGCAGCCAACAATGGCTGTGTACACCTGGGCAGATGGAAAATGAACAACACATGGTGAGTACATAATATATGTATCATGCAAAGGGACATTATCTAACACTGCCCAGAGGTTCAGCAAGAAGAACACTTGGGAAATAAGCTTTACTGCAGAGCTGTGCTCTCCCCAGCTCTGCTACATGTCCAGTACTCAGCACCTCAGCAGGTCAGCATCTGAGAGCACTCACCTACTTCAGATGGGAGAAAAACCAAAAAATGGGCATTGGGTGGGAAATTCAAGCTCACCAGCTTTGCTTGAACATTCTCCAGACCAGGGGAGATGGTGGGCAGCACAGGGAGACCTTCCCTTGACATCCCAATGAGGGCCAGAGCTGCTTCCATCTTTTACAGGGAATAAACCTCTGCCACTGCCTGAGAAATCCCAAGTCAGTAACAGTGACAGCTCTGGCTAATATTTACAACATGCTGTGCTGCTGACTGATGTCCACAGGCCACCAAGGTCTCATGGAGCTTACTCTGGGCACCAATGGCCATTGAGAAAGGAACACCAGGGAGGCACATAACTGTATGTGAGCCTAACTTCTGAGTTAGTTAGAGAAGGACCCTTGGAAATTTGTAGTTGAACACCAGCATTGCATAGGTGTCTGGCACTGTGGTTTCTTCCCTGTGTTGCTGATATTGACCCTACTTATATAGTTCACTGATTGTTGGTTATATGTTGCTGATAAATCAATGCACTGCTTCAATCTTGATTTGCTTTAAACTGTGTGAACCAAGCAGTTTCCCCCTGAAGCACAGCTTCTTCTTTCCCCCTGCAGAGGCATTCCCAGACAGCCAGCCTCCAGCCTGCACCAGGGCAATGGCTGACCCCCATCCCAGGTACAAGATCTGCATTTCTCTCTCCCAACTTCCCAAGGCCCATTGGCCCCTTTCTGCTGTACACCAAGGTCCCTTTGGCCAGCTACCCACACCAGCACACCTTACCCTGGGACCACAGTGCATGTGGGCTCACCAGGACAGTGCTGCACATTACCCTATCCTATCATCCTTGGCATGGATTAGGATACTGAACTGTTCAGGTCTTACACTGGCTTCTCAAGGCTATGATTAGGAACTGGTTACCTATAAAACCTCATAGCACTGACCACTACCTTTTCAACCTGATAGACCAGACAGCCTGTTAATCCATCTTGTATCACCTGTCAAGGCTGTATCTTCCCAGTCTGACTATAATGATGCCATAGGGGAACACATCAAAACTCAAAAGCCAAGATAAATGTCACTTGCTGCTCCCTCCATGGCCACCATCTCAGGCATCTCACCACAGAAAGCCATCAGGTTAGTCAGGCATGATCTGCTATAGTAAACTCATGCTGACTGTTCCCAGTCACCTTCTGTAGCTAGAAAGAGCACAATCTAGCATATATTCACTCCCAGCTGGTTGTCTTTCACTGTAAAAAATCTTTTCCTTGTAGGTTCTCAGTTTAGTTAAGGCCAAAAGTGATTTAAAGTTGCTAAAGTACCCAAACAGTCTCTGGTGAAAGGACTGAGTGAATAAGGGCTTATAGCACAAGTTAAGGTGGGCATGTACCCATGTCACACATCCTGACATCAGCTAACAAACAGGCTGGGAGACCCAGCCACCTTTATGGATGGGACTTCAGGCTCCACAGTCCTCAGAGGTACTCACCAGAGTCTAGCAACAAGCCCTTATTGGGTCAGTACAGGCAGCATGAGTGGAGGAAACTGGCATCACCTTCTGTGCACAAAATCTGTGACGTGCATGTGAGAGGAGGGAATAGTGTGCCCAGCTGCTGCAAAAGGCAGAAACAGATCAACAGTTCTAAAGCTGCTAAGAGGTTAGCAAGAGGTTGATGCTTTAAATGGCAGGGCTCTGGTGAGACACTACATCCCTGCAGGAGCCTCACAGCAATAGCTGACATTCAGATCCAAGCAGGCTCCTTGGAGAGGGGTGTGAGAGCCAGGGTCAGCAGTGCCACAGCATGCCACAAAGCCCACCAACTTATCACTGCTGCCAAAGAGGATCAATGTGCCCCATCTGGGCATGGCAACAGAAGCATCTCAGAGACAACCCTGGGCAAGCCACCCCAGTGGGGCTTTGTCCCCAGCACCTGGTGCCTATGTAGGAATGAAACCTGTGATTTTTGCAGCAGATCTGTGTTCCTGATGAAGCAACTGTCTGGTTTCTAGCCCCTTCATCCCAGCCATGTCAACCACTGCTCTCCAGAGCCTGTGTTTTCAAGGGAGCACCACACAAACCCTCCAGTCACCCATCCAGCACTGAAGGATGCTCAGCACCCAGGCACTCACACCTGGCTCACTGCATGCTCCCCAAGAGCAGCACACCCTTCCTCAGGGAACAGGCATGCCACTGCTGACTGTGCCAGCCCTCAAACCTGCCCATCACTGGCCTCATCTCCTAGTCCTGATAACCCCTGCCCTATGGTACCACACAGGATCACTGGCTGACAAACACAGCGTGCCTATGGGAACCCACTTTTTCTCAGTAGAAAAAATTATTCTGCTGCTCAATTTGTTGAGTAATTTTGGATTCCCTCCTTACAAAAGGAAAAATAAAACCACAAAATATCTTTAATTGAAATGAGAAGCTACCCATGGTAACCAAATAATATTACCTCAATATTCCTCAGGGCCTCTCAGTGCTCTGCCTACAGGAGGTCAAGTAGCTCCTCTGAGCCCTGGACACACCCCCACCAGGGTCCTCATGGCCAGTGATTCCCCATGGAACTGTCCCCAGGGAGAGAATCACACAGAGATCACAGAATCAGTCAGGTTGGAAAAGACCACAGAAATCATCGAGTCCAACCTGTGACCAAACATCACCTTGTCACCCAGAACAGAGCACTGAACTCCACTGGCCTTTCCTTAAACACCTCCAGGGATGGTGACTGCACCAGCACCTCCCTGCTCTTTCCCCTAACCAATCACCATTTCTGTAAAGAATTCCTTCTTAAAAAAGACCCTGCACCCTAGTGCCATCTAAACAAAACTCAGCTCCACCTCTGGTGATTCACTCCTAAAACCAGTCAAGGACACACACTGGGACTCAGATCCATTGCCTTTAAGTTAGGCATGATGTTCTCCTGTTTCCTGATGGGAGGAAACCTTGCTCATCCACTGTCTCCATCATCTCTCAAAGGTCCTTCTCTCATGTTCCAGCTCACTCAGAGCTCTGGGATCTGAGAGCAAAAAGACACTTTGAGGCTGACAGACAGCAACTCAACAGTACCTACAGTCACAGTCCTGTGACAGATAAATGAGTTTACTCATGCGGGTGGATGAACTTACTGTGAGAGCCATCTGAGGCTGCTGAACCACAGCAGGACTGGGGGCTGCCCAATCTTGACAGAGCATCATCACTCCTCTCTGGATTAGGGGTATTCTTCAATCACAGGGCAGACAACACTGTTTCCCGGCTGACTTCTACTGTGGGTCAGAAAATTCCTACACAGGATTTCTTTAGGTATTTTAAAGTCCCACCAACACCCACCCTGCTCTCACTCTACAGTTTTCTACAGATTGATTGAAGCTGATGCCTCTTATGAGAGTTAATTGGAATTACAGTATCCCATGGGAGTCCACTGAATGGTGGTCAGTGTTCATCATTTCTAGTCTAAAACTCTTTCAGATACTGCAATGCTGTGGTTCACACCAGGGGATATGCATTTCAACTGGTAGTATAATTGCTTCCCTTCCCAGAACATCCCAACTTGTATTAAAATCTTACAAACTATCAGCAGAAGGTAGGACACTGCTTATTATGGACCTCAATCACTGCAGCACACTCTGTATTGCTGACTACTACTACACAATAAGGCGCAAAAAGACAAGTTTAAAGGCATAAAGAAAACTTCCCAATCTTTAAAATTCCCAAGAAGGTTTAGAGAAGATGGCAAAGGTGGAGGCGAGCAGCCCTAGCTGGAGTGGCCTGATGGTTGAGAAGAGAAATGTGGGTGCAGTGATGCTCACACGCTGCTAACAGGTTTATTCTGCTGGCAGGGATTTCCTTCAGAAGCATTTGGGTAAGTACTGTACACCACCGAGTTCAATCTGTGCTAAGCAGATTAGTTCCTTACCGGTGAAAGGTTCTGGGCAGCAGCAGACAGTTGCTCACCATGTGATATGAGGGGGCTGTCATTATGTTTCATAGATATGATATAATTATATGCTCCCTGGAGGGTACTTCTAATTGAATTATAGGGTGTCTCACAAGTATTCTGGGCAGCGGTTCGAGGAAGCTCTCACCGCCCAAAACAAGATAGAGATACCCTTTCATTCCATTAGATGCTCTCTCCAGGGAGCAGGCCATTACCTTATACAGCAATTCACTTTAAAAAATCAACTCCCCCATCAAATTGGAAGAAAGGTACCCTTAGCAGAAGTTTGTTGATGCTGCATACTTGTTCCTCTCCTCCACAACCTCACAGCCCTGAGAAACTTCTTTATCTGCCACCAGGACAAATCCCTTGCCAACAGCATTCACCATTCCCTGCCCAGGTAACTGCTGGGCTCCAGTCCCAGAGTGGGGACAGGAAATATGGTGCCACATGAGGTATGACACGTCAGGCTACGTGTACGAGGGAATCTCAGCCTTCTTCAGAAAGATCCCAAGAAGCTGTCTCCAAAGGCATTTGGCCTTGTCCCAGGCCAGGCCATTGAGGAGCTCCAGTCAATACAGCACATTCTGGGAAGGGTCCTCCCACAACCTCCTCATCCATTTGTTCTGCCTTCAAATGCCCCAGAGCTCAGCCTGGTGATCACCCTGGTTCCTCAGAGACAGACAGAGTGACCCCAGCACAAAGCAGCTTTTTCCCCTGGGGCTGGCCATGCTTCCATTGCCTGGGCACCCAAAGCCAGTGGGCTATTTCATCCTTGGACTTTGCTCTCCATTTTAGTCTGGGCTCATTCAGTTTTTCCCTTTTCAAACGGATCTTTCCAGAGGAGCTTCAGCACCAGGCTTGCAAACCCAGCTGCCCTGCTGTCTCTGTGCCATGGCACCTCACCTCCTCCAGCTCTTGGATGGCCAAAAGCACTGCACAGGAACACAGAGGGGATCTACTACTCCCCACAGAGCTTAGAGAAGAAAAACCCCATCTGCCAATTCCTGATGTTCTCCCAGCACTACAGGCAGCAGATCCTTTGCTGTTTTCCCTCTCCCCTGGGCACTGTGCTCCAAGGAAACCACTCTGCACTTCTCTCCTGCTCTGCCACTGCTGTCTACAACTTACTGTCAAGCCAGGGGAGATGTCACATCTGTTATGCTGGTTTTTTGCTGCCCCACAAAGGAGGGGTTAATGAGGCTTCTGACTTTTTTTTTCCTTTCAGAACCTCAAGGGAAAGCCAGCACCAGCTGCCCACCACAAATGACCTACTGAAGCTGCCATCAGCTCTGACTCCCACAGACCATGTCTAGCACTGCTACACTTCTCAGGCCACAAAATGAGCAAGAAAGACAATTATGTCAAGAATTTGCTAATCATAGAAAATTAAGACTTTCCAATAGGACAGGCAGCATGGTTTCCACTGAGATAGTATACTAAGCTCCTCATGGTTTCCCAGTGCTAAAGCGTCTCACACCAGCCATAGCCAAGCTCCTCCACCCTGCCACAGCTTTCAGGTTCTGGTCTGCAGGATCCAGCTGATGAAACCCTGGCAGCCCAGTGCTAGGTAAGCTGTTACTGCTCATACATGGTCCACTCACTGCGCTTCTGAATTATTCAGAGTTCTGCCCACCTCTGGTGGTGTCAGCTAACAGGGCACATCTGGAAAAAACTGCCAATTCACATGTTTCCCTTCTCAGCTCCACCACAGAATGAGAAAACTACTGTGAGCTACCAAAGCCCACCACAACCCACCCCCAAAGTAACCATTTCCAATGTCTTAGAAAACAGAGCATTTTATATCTTGCAAAGCCCATACACTGGTCTTGGCATATCCTTCCTAAATAGCATTGTGATCTATCTGTCTTTACTGAGGGAAACAGAGAGTATTGAACCAAAACTCTCACACAGATGAGGTAAAGGAGAGACCAACCCAGGAGGGAAGACAGGTAAAGCACAGATAAGTGGAGCAAAATTTCTACATTAAATATTGATTGTTTTGTCACGCTTTTTTCTTTAAAGGATAAAAGTGAAGCAGCACAGTGCTCAGGCAGGTAATTTTCAGAGGGTAGGACACATTTGGCTTCTTGATCTCATGGAAAAAAAAATAGGAGCACAAAAGGCAATTCCTAACCCATTTCACTTTAACAACATACTTTTACATAGAGTACTAAAGAGGTACAGCAGGAGATAAAACATCAATGACACACTCAGCCAAACAGCCACAGCACAGGCAGAAGCAACCATTCCTGGAAAGTCTTTGGAGAGGTGAATGGGGAGAGAGAAGAAGTCTCTTTCTTCCCCAGCACCTGGAAAGGCCAAAGGAGATCTTCCACCATCTAACAGAAGGAGCAGGAGAACAGAGCCATGGCTTTTGCTCATATGGAGTAGAGCATCAAGTCCTGGTCTGCTTTTAACACCCAGAAAGTTTCCACATGCAGATGTGGAAGGAGAGAGGCAGGACAAGCAGAGGCTGTCAGGAATGTGCTGTTCAGAGGAGGGTTTCCAGTCACTGCAGCCTAGCTCTGGGCCTGCACCACGCTCCACATGAAGCTGCCCAGGCTTTGTGGCACCTCAGCAGATGTCTCCACTGGCCTCCTAAGGACAGTTCCTGCCAACCCCGGCAGGAAGAACTGGTCCTATCTGATATTCAAGACTTCCACCTCATTGTCCTTCCAACACAACCCACCCAAAGGGTCTGACCCAGGAAGCAGACAGTGCCTGCTCAACACCAGGACTGACTTCAGCTGAAATGCTCACAGCAATACATGCTGGCACCCAGCACCCAGGCAGAGACTTGAGGGGCCTCATCTGTCAACAGCCCATCTGCTAAGACAGCTGTAAATATGTACGAGACTACATTCCTCCCAGGTTTAATTTGCTGTTTTCACTGAAGCTAAACGGAGGATGAGCTTGGTCCCTGGTGCTTCAATCAGCTAGCATAGCAAATTCTTTGTCACCTTTTTTCCTAACACGAGGTAAATAAAAACCAAATCACACTGCTAGCCACAGGTAAATCAGCTCTTATTTGAAACAACTGCCATCTTGTACCAGCATGAGCTGCTTCTCTTTAACCACATCAAAAACATGCTGGAGGACCTCTGGGTGGGGATACTTTAGACTCTGTTGTTCTCTCCATCTCATACACAGAAGGATAAGCCCATACTTAACACAAACTTTACTGGCACTCTGATTTGTTAGAAGTCACTGACACTTTATAATGATGCTGTAATTAGCATTCCCACTGCTGGCTTTCAAAATAAATCCCAGTATGATGGCATGGCACATGGTCCATCAAGCTTGCCACCAGCGTCTCTTCTCATCCCCTGAAGCTGCGTCATTCAAATTGTGCTTTCTCCTTCTTCTTTTCTTCTCCTTCTTTTTGTGAGAAACAAGTTACAAACTGTGTCTCTAACCCTGTGTGTAAATGATGTCTACGTTACTCATTTTGCAAAGGTGCTCCAGCCAGTAAGGCATGAATCAGTATGAGTTAAGCAGGTAAAACCACAGAAAATCCGTTTGTTTTTAAACTCAAAACTCAGTTGTGTCATTTGACAGGGTGAACTTCCCTGTGTTTGCCCTAAACTGGGAATATCACTGCCCTTTCCTATACATCCCAGAATGACCCTTTGAAGTGTCTTCTACTTGAAGAATCTTAAGTTTCCCAGGAGCTGCTGAGGAGCTGATCTCTGCCACATCCCTCATTTTTGAGCTGGGGTCCCAGGTCTCCCTATTTAATGCTGTCACATAATCCTCCTTTGATAGGCAAGTCACAGTCCCTGAGACAGGATGTTGCTTGTCCTTCATGGACACAGGGCAAGTATATCCCCTGACACCTGCCAACAGGACTATCTGGGAAGGTAAAGGTCAGCCCAGGGCTTCTCTTCTTCCCAGTGTGGTGTCAAGGTCTCACATTTCTGCAGGCTGGTTTTACAGACACTCCAGAAACAGTCCCCTGACGCCTTACACTAATCCCCTGCAGGTCAATCACCTAGACCCCACAGTGGGACAGACTGTAGCAGAGATTAAAGTATCTCTACATGTATGTAAAGGAATACAGTTAAATTAGATACTGGCTACATACTGCTAAGAAAACTGACAAGAGAATTTCACAGCAAAAAAAGCAAACACAACAGCCTTTCACCACTGGCAAAATAGTGGGGGTAAGTTTGCTTAAATGGAGGGCAGCTGCAACTGTTTTTCCTTAAAGTGAATTAAAATAGGGATCAAGAACTTCTAATTTAAGTGTAGAAGCAGGAAAAGAAAGCCAGAAGGTGCTTACCCACTAATAGAGACAAACTAGAGAAAAGTTTAGAGGATTCAATCTCAACAGGCTCTAATGGGAAGGAGGCATTTCCTCCTGAGAGAAGGAAAGCATCAGCCTCACATAACAAATTCTCATTGTCCAGAGTCCCACTAATAAGTCTTAATTTTTTTGAAGGCTGTCTTCTCAGACAGCCCAGAGTATTAGGGTCAGTGTATGGTGTATGAGAGCTATTGAACAAGACTTCAGACTAAAGTACCAAAATAATTTTGTTACTACCTTGGTCATTAATTGAAGTCATCACAGCTGATATAAATAAAGCAAACTCTGCTGATGCAGCAGACCTCCATGTCATGTAGCCAAAATTTAATTTAGGAAAATGAACATCCAAAACTGCAGCTCCTGTTGTCAGCTTGGAGGAATAGTGAGATATTCCATTTACTGCCTAAACCTCTACCATCCTGATTCTCAATGGCTGGAGAGAGGTCAGTGAATCTGCAAAAATTCAGTGTGGTCCTGAGTAATGGGAAACTTGATGTACAGAGACCTTCTCTGTATAGAGAACAGGTCAGCAGTTCAGGAAGATCAGTTTTTATTCATGTCTTTGCCTTTGACCTGCTGAGTAACCCAGAAGGAAGAGAAGTCATTTTCTCTGTATTTTTTCCACATCTGCAAAATGGGAATACTGTCTCTGAATCTCCTTTGCAAAGTCCTATAAAACCTACAGATGAAACACCAAGCAAAAGAGCTAAGCATCAATAATAGCAATCCCCTCAAAATGACACAACCATGACTGTGTAGGTGACCAAATTAAAAAATTAAGTTGACAGTTTCCTCAAGTGCTGCATGGCAAAAAGGAAGGCAAATTAATGATGCTAAGCCTCATCAGTGTGACATCCTTCAACCAAAAAACTGCTGCTCCCTTTTCTCCACTATCACCTTCACCAGATGCACTGGAAGAAGCCAACGGCCACCATGGCAGGTGAACAAGCAAGGGGTTAGGGCCCAGGGGCTCTGTCCAAGCCCTGGACAGGAGGGGAAAAGGAGGGGGAAGGGATACTGACCTTCCTGCCAAACAAAGGTGGCACAACACACAGCAGAGAGGGCAGCAGCACCAGCATGTGCTGTCTGCCATGGGTCAACTGCTAACCAGCAGCCTTGAGGCACAGCACCTTGATCCAGGCAGGACCACCTCTAGCCACCACATGCACACAAAGACACACATCCCATGAGCCCCCTGCCAGAAAGTGTCTGAAGCCCCCAACAGGAGGATGAGTTTTCACTGCACAGTGCTGTGGCAGCCCTTTGGAAAACCAGCACTACCAAAGTAAGCACATCCTGGGAGACAGCCCAAGGCTCACAGTGACTCCATGGTGCAGACACAGCCATGCACACAGCAGCCTGTGGGATTCTACGGGAAGAAGCAGACCAGCAGAGGCAACTTGGCACAACATCCTGCCCAAATCCTAAAGGGAAGGAACAGTATCTCACTGCCTATCAAGGCAGGCTTAATGTGTTTGTTTCCAGCAGTCTCTGTATAAAAGGTGTAGACAGCTCTTCTGATATTAAGCATTCTGCCTAACACGCACATAGATAAGGGACTTCAGGTTTCCATGTGTTACCAAAGTTTAGCCACACTGACTTTGTGAAGAGGCTTTCCAGCCTGTTGAATACCTATTCAACACCACAGCATCTCTCAACAGCCAGTTCCTTCCTGTGCCACAGGCAACACTCTGTGAAGGCTCAAGGCAAATGGCTGCAATTCTAGTAGCCTGCAGGTCCTGCAAGTAACTTAGCAAACAACAAAGGCACCTACCAAACTAGATCTCTTGGCATAAGCCTTAACTCAGCACAGCTGCTGCAAGTGACAGGGCCACAGAAGAACTTCATTGTCTAGCTAGCACATCAACTAGCTATTGGTAACTTGTGTATCTTTCCAAATGTTCTAAAACAAGACATAGACAAATTTCCATATGCATTTGAACAGTTTTAAACAGAAGAAACAATTTAAATAGAGAAAATTTAAATTTAATTTAATGACTTGATAGGAGTTCTTTTTCTAATGTAAAAAGAAAATCCTTTAAAACTCAATTAATTTTTTGCTTCTGGCTCTTAATAATTTCTTTATTGCTTAGACATGATAAAGCAGCCAGGTCAATCATTCTTCCACATTTTCATACCTTCAAGAACCTAGCATTTATTTCCATATAAAATCATTTAAAAGAAAAGTATTCAGTCATCTTGCCAAAAAAAAGAAAACGAAGCTTTTGATTTGATTGATCCTTTTAGTCAACAAGAGAGCTAGGATTTCACTTCAGCTGCTTAGGTTGTATCTAGCCCTCACTGGAGCAGGAGTTCAGAAATAATAAATGCATTGAAAAGGAGGCAGCATATTCAAATATTTGAAATTTGATCAATTATCTTCTCAACAGATGACAACATTCAAGATTATATGGCTTGATTCACAGCTATCCAATAGTCAAACACACACATATATACACACATACACACACACACACACACACACATACACACACACACACACACACACCCCCTCTGCATAGGACCATATTTCAGTAATAATGGCATTGTTTCAACCCCCCTCATCTCAGCCTGCTTTCTCTTGTGCTCCCACCCAAAAGTGAGTAAGGAAACTTTGACTGTGTTAGTCTAGAAAGAATCACAGAGGCAATAAGCAAGACCCGCTGGCAGGACCCATTTCCCTCTTGTTCTGTAAAGCTCACATCAACTCAGCTTTTTTTTGGTCCCATATATTTTAAGGAAAGCCTCTCAAAAACAACCCTGAGACAATTTATTTTATCTTGTTATATCTAAGCAAAAACCTGTTCTCCATTCAGTTTCAGGGAAAGCACTTATCCTTGGCCCTCGGGATCTGGTAGGTGGCAGTGCCTCTCCTGTAGTTTGATCTCAGGGATGCTGTATAATCCAGTGCCCCTCACATTAATTTAGCCACTGCTACACTTCAGGAGGCCAACCTACAAGCTGCTTACAGATTGCCTGCTACTGCACAATACAAGAGCGAGCTTTTCAGTTCATGTGATGGAGAACAAGCTGAGAGCATGAACTGAAGCTTTGCCCTCCTTCAGTTTACACAGATCAGTGCTTCTCAGTGGCTGCAATTCTGCAAGATCCTTTAGCATACACACATAGCCACAGGAAAACTCGGCACTGTCTTACATGTTTGCTTACATGTCTGTAAAACAATTTCTCTCCTCCATGAGTCAAAAAAACTGATCAAAGTGACTCCATGAGAAGACTGAGAAGATTAAGGCAGTGAGGTGGGCATGCTGATGTGGGAGTTTTACACCAGCATGGAAACGAGAGCCCAATTTCTACTTTTCCTAGGCAAGGATCTAAACAGTTGGCTGAAGTGGGGAGCTCATTAATTTCTCACTGTTTTCTGACTCTGTTTTGCCTGCTGATCATCTTAGTCTCCCTGCCATCCTCTCTGTTCTGTACTGGGCTTGGTGGACTCTTGATTCCCCATTCAGTGTGCAGGGGATGTCAGTACCTCGTGGTGGGTCCCCCTCAGTGGCAAGGCATCTAAGGTAGAGACTCAAATATTTAGCCAGACAATGCTCTGGCTATTTGGTGACCCAGTGTCTTCAGACAGCTTTGCACCAAACGATTCTGTGACTCATACATTGCCCTCTGGGTCAGCAAAACTGGACCAAACCACCCTATCCACCCATCTTCCCAAACTGGGCTGAGTAAACTGTTCATTGAAATAGCAACATTATGGGTCTGAAGTCCAAATTCACATCTAAGTCACTTCAAATCTGTTTGCAGCCTAAATATTTACTCAGAATTATTTTTCTGCATTCAGATTTAGAAAGCAGAGAAGGGAGAAAATATTAAACCTACCTACTACTCCTTCCAAGTTTCTACAGCTCTTACAACCTGCACCTCAGAGAGGAGCTAGCAAAAGGCAGCAACTGACCTGTGTTCACTGAATTTAAAGGCCAAAGACTGATTACTGAAAACTACCTCCATGTTTCCAGACTAAAATTCCATTCCTGTAATTCCTGGAGGTATGAATAAAGGAGTAAATAGGGAGTGAATAAAGGTATGTGCTGGCTGATATGATCTCCCTCCTCGTTAGGCTTATTAGTTTGATTAAATGCTATGTTGAGCCACTACACTATTTCTAGCTTTAAAAGAAATTGAAATCTTCAAGCCACATGATCTTCATGGCCACTGTGGCTAGTGGGCTTTGTTCCCAACAGGCTTCCAATGCAGGTCTCATTAATGCATCAGGAGTGGTCACCATTTTAAACACACTACAATAGACAATGACTTGTCTACATTCTAGCCCATTGCAGGGTCAAAAACTACAGTGCTAAGCAACCCACACACACTTGTTTTCTGGACTACCTTTTTTTTTATTAGAGTCTGTGCCACAAGGATGCACCTGGTCCTGCTGAAAGTGATTTGTTTTAACCCAAGTGAAGCAACTACATTGGTATGCTCTGACCTTCTGTCACACTTTCCAAAGATCAAAGAAAGTCTTCCATTAGCCAGCACATGAGAGAAAGGGAGTATAGCTTGGACTACTCTCTGGTACCCCAAATCTGCTGGCCTTTCACTGATGGGTCTTCTTCAAGCAAGGAAAATCTCTTTGCTTCCAGACCCGGTTGAAGCAAAGTAGTACCTATCATATTTTAGGTAGCCTGCTCACAGGAGACTGCAACCACAAACCTAACATTCTTTTTCACCTTCTCCACTGAAATCAGCTTGCAGCTCAGTTAAGGAGACTGCATGGTCCATCTTCCAAAAGAGGCCAGATTAGGACAGCTGATCCCCTTCCAGCTCTGACAGTGGCTGAAGCCAGCCAACAGGAGTTTCTCTTCCTTTAATAGAAGAGCACGTACTTATAATTAAGCATCATGACTGTGAATATTAGCTGGATTAAATGGTTTAGTGGGCTAAAACAGAAGGTCCTACCAAATTAGGACATCCCTACTTCATAGAATTTAATATATTAACATCCTTCTGGGCACAGTATTGGGAGGCTTGGTACAAATATTTCCTTTCTCTGATGTAAGATGCAAGCCTGCACAATTCTTCCTGTGATAGGTCAAGTGATTAGGTTTTAACAAAAGGAACTAGGCACTTAGCACTCCAGGAGTTTTAGCACCAGGCTCACACCTCTGTCATTCTCCCTACTCACTCAGCTAAGGGATTTTTCTCATTCCTCACTAATGTTAACAACAGGTACTTAGAGCAATTAGACATTATCGCTTCTTTATTACTTCCTAGCTTAGCATCAGCTACTTAGTATGTAATAAAAAATGCTGAATTAATAGGATGGGTGCTGCTTCCCTTCTTTATTCTGTATGAAAACACTGGGTCATGGAGCCACATGGGCAGGCTGTGATCTGCAATGCTTTAGACCATTATTGCCATTTGCCATGGTATTCTATAGGGGAAAAACCACAGGTAGCAAATGAACTGATGCACAGAGATCATAGAGAGGGTGATGTAGGGAATATGGGTAGACCATAGAGCCATAAGGGCTGCAAGGATTTCAGGTCCAGCAGAATAGCTTTGCAGCTGTGCCTGTGCTGTGAATCAGCTGCCACCCAGACCTGCCAGTAGCACAGGCAAGCCTAGGGACAAAGGTATGAAGCATTGCTCCTGTGAAAATGAAACCCCAGGATTACTAAGCAGCTCTTGCATGCCTGGGAATAATTGTTATGAACCTTTAATTTAGGGATTGCAACAGTCCTGTATTCCCTATGTCTGGTGTTCAAAAAGAGGCTTTCCCATATTTGCCCAGCCAAGTAAAACCTGATCTCTTTCCTACTCTCTCTACCTTAACTCTCCATTAACCCTTAGCTTTAGTACAGGACCTTGGAGAATGATATATTTTCTTCCTATCCGCTGGTCCCCAGTATTTCTAAGCTTCAATTTGTCATTCCCAAGAGGGAAGGGAAAAGAGCTTTGAGCTCTTAAATCCTGCTGTCGGCTCTTGCCTGAAAGAGGTAAGTAGGGAAACTGATGGAAAGCTGAAGAAAGGAGCCTGTCCCTTGTCAGCATTCACCTGTAATGGACTCAAAATGTGGGGTTAAATACCATAACTAGACCCGAGAACAGAAATGAATGGTGTACTTACACAGTTTCATCATTCTTGAACTCCAACTCCCCGTAAGTGTCTTCAAAGTCTTCTCCACCTCCTTTTGCTGTCCCTTCTACTGTCCTAAATGGCACTATGACTGTACCCCGTGCACCTGATGTCCTTAGGACTTTGACTTCCATCACACCAATGCTCTCACTGACATGTATAATGTCACACTCAAATGTGAAGATGCCAGCATGGTCATCATCCAAGATAGTCACTGTGGCCACACAAGGAGAAGCCAATATGGCCTTTGGGTATGGGGAGTTACTGAGCTCTGGAGGTTCCTCACTCTCCACCACACGGAGGTTACTGAGCCGCACAAAGAAATGCTCATCTTCCTCAAATATGTCATCATCAATAATTCCCACTGAGAACTCCTTCTGGGTCTCCCCAGATTTCAAGACAACAGTCCCCTCTGTGAACTCATAGTCAGCACCAGCATTGGCAGAGCCATCCTCTGTTTTATAGTCCACATAGATGGTCTTGGACATGTCCCCTCCTTTCCGCACCACTGTCAGGAGAACGGCACCACAGTTCTCAAGACACTGGTAGGAGCATGGGTCAAAATATATTTTGGAGATGAATTCCTCAGGTTCTTCTGGCCGTACCTCATGCAAGCTAGTGGTTCTCTTGGCTTGCTCAGCTGCATGCTTCTTCAGAATATTGCCAGCTCCTGTCATCATTCTGGTTGCTTGAATGCGATAAAAAGCTCTGCTCTTCTGCTGATGAGACAAGGCATAGTAGTTGGCCATCTCTACCAGCTGGTCCAAGTCCTTTTCTGGGTGCTTTTGCTTCAGGTCCTTTAGGATCCGGATCATCTCTTTGCGAGATTCATCCACTTCCTTCCCTTCCACAGTCACTAAGTTCCCATCTAGAAAATGAGAGTTCATCATCTTGCCATCCATCTCAATTCCCTTAGGGTGATCACCTTCTGATTCTATGATAATGCCCTGTGCTTGTCAGTACGGTACTTTTTGTGCATATACTTGTAGAAAAGCAGACGTCTATCTGCTATCCAAGCCAGAACGACACAAAGTGGAAAGAAGAAAAGTGTGAGCAGGCCTTCCCAAACCTGAACCACACCTGGAGAGAAGACAGCAAGGATCATGTACAGCCAGATGTAAGCAAAGATGCTCCATGCAGCTGTGACAAAGAAAACCCTCAGGTGTTTTATCTTCCTGGTTTCCCCATCAGGGATCACATAAACACAGATGGCAATGATGATAAACATATTGAAAGCAGCACTGCCAACAATTGTGGATGGCCCCAGGTCTCCAGCTATGAATCCGTGCCCACACACTTCTATCAGAGACAAGAGAATCTCAGGAGCAGAGGAGCCCAGAGCCATGAGGGTCAAGTTGGAAACAGTTTCATTCCAAATCCGAATGGTGGTCGTTGTGGTCTCTCCATTGGGTTTCTTAATTGTTATTTCTTTCTCCTGTGATGTAATAACCTCTATAGACGCCATGAAACGATCTGCAATGATGGAGACTCCAAGGAACATGTAGATCAGCGCTACAAAGTACACGATAACACGGGCAATTTTGTCCCCAAGGGATGGGTTTTCTGGGTACCATATTGGCAGGATAACACCCTCCTTGCAGTCAAAAGATCCTGAACACGAGCTGTTTTGTACTGTACTGGTTGAGTCTCCCGTCAGGCCAGCATCCACCTGCAAACCATGCAAAAACAGCACAAAAGTAACCAGCCCAAAATGGAGGAAGGCCGAGGTGACAGGCTGCAAGCTTAACCACGCCATACACAAGATGCAACTTCCACTGCGTAGATCCAAAAAGGCCGAGAACCTGAAACAAACAAAACAGAGAGGGGGGAGGGAAGCATGAGAGAGAAGGAAGATGCAACATTTACCCAAACGCACTTCAGTACCTCACCACTGAAGAGTACTGGTACAGATGTATGGGTTGTCTCTCTGCCACTTTGAAGAAGGTATTTAGCAGGGACTCTAACAAACTGCAGCATTTATGCGCCCTGCAGATGAAGATCAATTGCTAAAAAAGTCATTCAGAGGAAAAATGTGTGTGTGTGTGTATATATATATATATATATATAAATATATATAATACCTCATTCCTGACCTACAGCATATGCAACGGGAGAACTGAGTGCTCAGCTGCCACTCACCTACTCATGCCTTGCTGATCTCCAGAACACAACACTTCAAATCACCATAAGCTGTCAAACCTAAGGACCCCCCTACCTCAGAACCCAGGGAAAAAAGCAAGTCAAGCAGCCTCTAGCAACGCAAAAAATACCATTTAATGCCACTGAGCAATCTCCAAATAAAGTCCATTTGTAGGATGTAATTTAGTAATAAATCAGAGAGTACCTTAGTGGCCAAATCATCCCCACAAAGAGCCCCTCCTAATAGGCTGCAGAGTCTGCAGAAGGGTCCTAGGGCTCCCCCAAGCTTCTGATGCATGGGGCATCTGTATTAGAAGGTAAAGATATCAACTCAGAAATAGGGCAGAATACTCATGCTCAGCAAAGTGCCAAAAGCCATTTATCACTAGCATCTCCTTTGCCATCTGGACAGTCACATTTTGCACCAATAATCATGCTTTTAAATGGTCACAGAAACCTACAAAAATTCCACATTTAGGAAAAGTTGTGGTCATTAAACTTAGAAGACAGAGAGAAATTAATGTACCCTCCAACATTCCCTCTGTGTCCCTAAGAAATTGATGTATTTTCAAATATCTTCTAAAATGAAAATAACCTCAAATCTAAAATACCATACAAAAACAATGGAGATGATCAAAGTAGCACATGGATTTGGCATAACACTGCTCAATAATACCTTCTATTACTTACAGACTACATTGCTGTAGGGCTTGCACCACTTAAAATTGGATTCTGAACCCTTCACATTATCATGGATCACACTATTCTTCTCCTTCATTACGGGCCTCTGGAAGAATTTGATCTCAGGCTTAACTGACAAATCACATTTGTGAGTCCAGACACAGGCAAGTATCTCACAGGAAACATCAAACTTAATAGTGGCATTATCTACAGCACTTGGAAGTTCAAAAGCCTTAACTCCCACTAACTTTCATTGAGGTTTGTTCTGCCAAATAAGCAGGCCTGGGATTCATTTCCCCTACTGTAACTACCCAAATCTTGGGCAGCAAGTCAAACGAAGTCTCTCATACTCCCTTTGTAGTCAGAGGAAAGAGACACTCATTTCCAGGGAAAGATCCTTCCTGTCCCATCCGGTGCTGACACAAAAGATGAATTTAAGACCTGCATCTCCAGAAGGGATTATGTCCCTCCACACCTCTCTCTGATGTCTCAAGAGGATGACCAGTCAGGCAGTTTAGAGCAAGATGCCTGAACTTTAGATGACAGCAGTTCAAAGAGATGAACTGGCTCCTGAACACTTGAGGAGATCCACCCCCCTCTCTGAACTGTAAATATTCCAGACAACATTATTGTGTTATCAGCAGTAATAAATGCATCTCAAATGGCTATTTTATCATTATGTTGTGTCGCTTGCCTATTTCCAAAAGCGCAATCTTCCCAATATCAACAAAAAACATTTTCAACTTTCAGATAAAAATCTATAAAGACAGCAAAACAGGAAGGAAAGCGTGAACACAGACTGCAAATGAACAAAACTGTTCCTGACAAAGCACAGCAGAGGGGAGAGAATTGATTATGTAGTATCAGGATCACAAATCCATATCTGACACCCTTGATATTAAAAAACAATACAGTTCTTCATGCTGTGTGGACTAATTCAGAAGAGTGAGATTCTCCCACGTTCACCTACATATCTTCCCACTCCAATGCCTACTTATCTATCCTCCTGTCTCACCCAGCCCTGGTGCCTGATCAAGCTCCCAGGGATGAGAGGGACCTCAGCCCCAGTGAGGATTGTTAGCCAGCACCAGCCCCAGCCTTGAAATCTTGCAAAGACTCGCCCACTGCCTGCACAGCTCAGGGTCACAGGAAGGACTGAACTGCCCAGCAAATACAACTCAGATTCAGTTTGATGCTCCCATTTTGTCCGTCTTCCTTCTCTGCACAGTATTTGCCTAGATTTCTGACTCAGGAGTGTTGGGAAACCCCTGAGAAAGGGCCAGTGAACACGTGCAGGGTGACTATGAGCTGCAAGCCCAAGATCTCTGGGCTGCAAGGTAGATGTGTGCACACAACAGCAAAGATGACACATTCCAGGTGCCTCTGACACAAGGTGCACACAGTGACCAGCTGCACAAGCACAGCAGCTCCAAAAACACCCAGGCGCATCAGATCATCCTTTTCAATGCTGCAGCTGCTGGCAGGTATCCACCAACCTCTTGACACTTTCAGCTCCCAGCTCCTACTAACTGTACCACATCCAGTAGGTGCTGTGTTTTCCAAGATCAGCCATGTAGAAATGGCTGACAGAAAGACAGGAGTAATTTCAAAAACATATATGTGACTCAAGCACCTAAATTTGGTTTCAAAAATTATTTAGGAGTCTAAGTATCACTTAAATTCAGAGACTTGTCTAGGAATAATGCAATGACTAAATGTCCTCTGAAATAAATCACTGCAACCACCAACCTCCTTCTCTGTGGGACAAACAACTACTGCAATTAACACTGTCTGCCTTCTGTAATGCCACGATGGTTTCTATTGCTAGGCATTCCTTGACACACTCCAGGACCTTGCCAGTTCTGCTTAAATTTTTAATTTGATTTTAAGCAGAGGGTAATTTTACTATTATTTATCAAACTAATAGTGTGCAATCTTGAAGTCGATCTCTAGCAGGGATTATCTCTGTTTATGTGCTAGGATCTCCAAATTCAAGCTATGTGTTACAGACTAAAATCTCAGAATTTGGGAACATTTTTCTTCACTGATTTTAATTTGCTTTGACATCAAGTGGAGGTCACAATCATTTTTCTAAAATGAAACAATGACCCAATCCTGCAATTCTTTGTCACAGACAAAACTTCCCAATGGGATCAACAGGAACTTTGCTCACAGCCATGCTGTCTAGTAAGATCTCAATATATGTTCATTAACATGAAAAGCAGTAACCTAACCAATCTGAAAAATACAGCAAAGCATTCTTATTGTCATCCCCCTAATGAGAACTGCTGCAAAAATGCTTTATAACAGAATAAAAGCATTAAATTTTAAAACTGGTCTTAAGAAAACATGGAGGTAACAGTGGACAGAAGAGTTAAAACTCACTCTCTAGCTCCAGGTCAACAAGGCTGCTTACACAAGGTTCAAGTTGTCCCTCAGATATAGCTACTAAACTCGGTCCAAAAGCCAGTGGAGGGAACTCCTGGCCTGTGCGGGGTGCAGCAGCCATTCCCACCGCTCCTGTAAGCACCGGCATCGATCTCAGCAGGGCTGACTGTGACAGGAGCCAGCCTTCAGTGTGAGACCCGCCCTGAGCACCAGGCCTCCAGGTGGGCGTGCAGCACATTCCTGAGTCGCTCCTAGGCACTCAGGAGGCGTCATGGTGTCACCCCTCTGACACCAGTGCAACAAAACTCACCCACATCTGGCACAGAGAGGCATCACTCCAGCACTGTCACTGCCCTGGCCCTACAGGATGAGAACAGCAGGAGGCTGCAGCAACAGCAGAAGGTCAGCTGGTACTGGGAGATCACAAGGATCATAATTTCCACTACCTCTTTGCTATCAGACATAACTTTCCCTACAAGTCCCTGCCCTGCTACTGCCTCCAAACTGGATACACGCAAATAAGGGCATTGGCAGTGAGCGAACCAGAAAGTGTCCCCTGTCTGGTAGGGTAAGTTCAAAGTGATCAACCAATGCAAAAGAGAGACAAAGTGCTGTGAGCATCACTGCACCAGCAGGAGCAAGCATTCAACAGCAAGGCTCTAGGAAGACATATAATAGTTATTTTAGAAGAAGGAACTCCTTCTACAAGAGTTGACAATGGCCACATCATCTATAAATGCATAAATAGAACCCATAAATAAAAGGATGAGTCTTGAAATACTTCTGAAGACAGTCCAGAGGGTAGTATGGACCATGCTTGTCATAATTAAGGTCCCTTTCAACCCAAACCACTATGAGACAATTCTATGATATTTAATAATAGCTGAGTTTCAGAAGACTGATGGTTTGTCTGCTGCGGATTTGTATTTGGCATAAAGCTGGCAAGGCTATACTGATCCCTTATAATTTAGCTTTTTGTAAACAACTTTTCACATGACTCTAAAGATATTTTCAAAAGGAAGCATTTACACGAAATTTTATTTTAAAAAAAGAGGCAACATAACACAGTGATGGCTGATAATATGCAACATCTACATGCCAAGTTCCTAACATCACTGCTCATTAAATACAAAACCAAAGGCAACTCCCTAAATCCCCATTAATTTCTTACTTAGGCAAAATGCCCCTTAAACTATCAAAAAAGCCTTTGGATTTGACCTACAAATAAGATTAGGTTTTCTGGCACCTCCCTCTCCTTCCCCTCTTCCTCCCACCTCCCAAATAAATGAGACACGGGAGTACATCTGTGGCCATCCTCTCTCTCTGACTTGAGACTAGCCAGGAAAGGCAGATTAGATCTTAGTGCAGGGTGAGTCCCACTCGGGTGTGGGTGATGCACAGGGGCCAGGCAGAGACAGCTCAAGGTGCAATTGGCAAGCAACTGTCCCAGCACAGAGCAGATACAGCACTGCTATCAGCATCATCTCACAGCCCCACTCCGAAGCTGGGGGAGACTGAAACAAGGCTCAGCTTAATAACACGACTTCACATTCCTCAGTTCCAAAGCACATAAAAGCTTTTTGATTGAACACACAGGGTTTTTTATAACCATGAGCAAAAATTGAAATTATAGCCCTTCTGCCAAAGAACACAAATAACTGAGTTTTCACAGAGGAGGTATTATACCTAATGCACGGTCCTCCCTCCCCCAAAATAAAAGCACAGCAAAATATTTAATGCAAAACAAAGCCCATTTTTCAATTGTCTCCATTGAAATGCTATTGAGCCCTTTGCTCATCACTACAAAAGTAGTATCCAGTATGCAAGTTAAGATTTACCTGCAAGCCAAAAGCCACAGCAGTGTAATCAGATCCATTCTGTCTGACAAGTACAAATTTCCAACAAAGACCAGACCTTAAACTGTCAGACTGATGGCACACACCTGCCTATCTGGAACGAGCACAGCCAAGGAGCCCAAGCTGACTTTACACAGGTTATGACACAGCAAATAGGTAGTTTAGCTCTGTACTACTGCACCAGCTAGGTTTTATGAGGGAAACAGCACCATAACTTATGTCTAGGCCATGACAGATCCCCACGGTTTGCCTCCATGGAAAAGTTATGGCAGAGAGCTGTAGGTGCTTGTCGCTTTGCACTTCACAGTAAACATGCCAAAGCCCAGAATTAGTTGCCTATGGATTAATCCCCTTGGTATGTGTCAAAAGCAGCCTTTTGTTTTTGCTCAAGTCGGTGCCAAAAGCTACTGTAAAAAAAGCTACCAGCTCTCTTAGCAAGTCTCTAATATTTACAAGCTGGTGTCTCTACTAATTTGAGCAGTACCTACCATTCTAGCACGGTAAATGAGTGTTAATTGACATAACTCAAGTCTACTAATTCCTTATAGAAATGTGGCAGTGATGAGATCCAGTTACATTTCGTGATCCCAGGGGCTTACCCAAGCAAAGCATAAGTCTGTGTACAGCTAGGAGCAACCTCTGAACCCTCAACTCACCCTGGGGAACCTCACTGTTTTTGCTGTATTTTAGTATTCATGATGCTCCTGGAAAAGCAGGGCATAAATAGCTAACCCATAAAGATGCCTGTACTTAATTGTCCCCTTCCAATACCCCACTGACTACACTTGACTGGCCAGGCATTTTATCTCCTTGCTCACACCTGGCCTGAAAAACATCTGTATAGGATAGACAGATATATGGATAGTGGAGCTGCAGTTTATGCTCTGTACACAGACGTACATAGGAGGTGGCAGACACTGCAGAAAACCTCCAGTGGGCAACCACAGCCACCCTTCAAGAGCCATCCTTATTTGTGGCATGGGGTAGTGCAGCCTCCTTTGGAGCCACAGTGTGTTTGCTCTTCCACTCCCCATACACATCCATGTCTGAGATTCCTCAGCCTGATAGACAGCAAGAGTTACTCTTCCCCAGAACTGTAGCCTTTTTCACATTCAAAAACCAAAACCTAGTATTTAGGCTGACATACAGATTAGTAGTGGGCACCCTCCTGCTTAAAAGGCAGTATTATCTGCTCAGATATAGATGCATTTTTTTTTTTTTCTTTTCATGAATATTACACAATCTCACTGTTGTTTTTCCAGGACTTTCAGGCAGGAGGTTCACACAGGAGGTAGCAGGGATCTCTGGTGGCCATGTTGTTCAAACCCCTAGCTCAAGAGGCAGATCTTCAAGGATCAGTCTTTTCAATGCATTTTGAGGAGTTTCTAAACACAGTTAAAGCCTTTAGGGCTGGTATCCCATTGCAAGTGAACACCCCATTTTTCCCAGTATGAATGGCCCCAAACTGAGAGGGCAAGTAGGGCAGGTTCAGCCACATTCTCCAGACTCTAAAGCTCATGATGTGAAAGGCCCACTGAAGAAGATGAAAATCTTTTGGGTTTAGGAGGCTGAGGGAAATAAAGAAGTGGAGTTACTTGGTCACCCACTCGATGGTCCCCCTGCCTCTTCCATGGACTGTAGCTTAAGGAGACAACGTGGAGCACCTGACAACACATGGGGTTGCACCAGGCACTGGCTCCTCTGCTGCAGCCTTCAAGGTACTGGTTTTCATCACACCATCTTGCTGGTTTATAAAGAGTAGTGAAGGCCATTTGGGGAGCAATAGGGGAAGGGGAAAAACATTTCAGCAGTGTGAGGAAAACTTCTTGTCAGTGAAAGATATTTTATGTACTGCCTGTGGCAGCACACAGGGTGTGTTATTTACTGCTCCTGCTTCATAGACATATTACACTGCTGGTTCAGGTGCCACCATCAGAGTGCAACTTATCACCTAGTGACTCACAGCATCCTACAGATGACAGCAGCAACTCTGACATTTCTTTAGCATTCTGGTGACAGATCTGCAACTGTTACAATTAAAGACTCTAGGATTTGTTGTCAACAGCACATTTGTGCCGCAGAGCCCGTAGTTATTTGCACACAGAGGTGGGCTAAATGGTACATAAGGAGAGGTGTTTCAGTCATATCTCATCTTTAGATCCAGACTTGTGTTTTTCTTAACTAAGTTTTTTGACAGAAAACACCTATTTGAGGAAAGCAAAACAAACCATGTGATGTGCTGGATTTGGTGCAACAAGCAGGTCGGCAGGGAGCCCTTCCCTGCCTGGCTCTCAGGTTCTTGGGACAGCCACCAGCAAGCCATGCTGAGTGCTAATCCCAGGAGCTGGGGCACACACTGTTCCCATCCTCTGGAACAGTCTGCTTATTTCTTAACTTCTCCTTCAAGGAAAAATAAAAAAGAAAATTTATTACTTTTTTGTCCATATGCAGCAAAAAAAAAGGTTTTACCAAAAGTGCCACATCACATACAAGAGAAATTATAAGCCCTCCACAAGTCTGTTCAGAAGGGCCTGTTCCTGGCTCAGTAAGAAAGAAAATATTAAAGTGAACGGAGGCAAATGAGGAAGTTGGAGATGGGGTGGGTAGAGAAGAAGGTTACACTTCAGAAAGCATCTTTACTACTGAAGCAAAATCAAGTGATTGTTGCTTGTCACATTACACAGGAAAAGCCCTCAGCCTAATTAGCACAGATTTCACTTCTTTCAGAATTAGCTAGACCAGAGAGAGAAGATTTGCCTGGTCCATGCTTCAGGGACTTCCACTGCATTGTTCCCCTTGTGACCATTATTTGCTAGTACTTTGTCCAGCTGAGTTTTAAATTATCCAAGTGATGGCATTTCCACAACTTCCCATAGAGACTCTGCCATGATGTAATTTATCTTGGAGGCTTTAGCCGTCTTCCTTATATTTAGGATGAAATTAAGAAAATTTATGCTGCTAGTTCTCATTATCGTGTCCTTGGAGCACTCTCAACCATTCTCCTCCCTGTCTGAGATTTACATGCTTCAGATACTTGTAAATAGCTGTTCTCCTCCACAGTTTTTCTTTGGCCAAAGCACACAAATTTATTTTAATCTTTATAAATTAGCCCAGGCTGCCCTTTAATCATTTATCTTCATCTCCTCTTGAATCTCCATCTTTGAGGCAGTCAGAAGTGGATGGGTATCTGGGAGAGCCATAGCTCAGTGCCTGCTCCCACCAAAACCAGCAGCACATCTGCCCTCTTTGGAGCAGGAAAGATGTGCCTGGGCAGTGAAAACCTGCCTCTCAGCTCTGCTGTACAGCAGGTTTTCACGAGATAGTGGACTGTTACAAAGGTTAACTCAAGATTGATACACAGAAACTCACAGCGTTGCTGACTTTTGAAGATCTCCCCACCTGTTTGCTGTGCGCCCGAAGCACAGCACAAGGAGAACAGCGCTGACTGCCATGCGCGGAATGAAAGCAGAGATTTCCAGTCTCAACCAAAAAGTCAAGGTCTCCAGCTGAGATGAGGGAAATACACTGTAACACGCCCACTGCTTCTGCAGATCTGAGCACAGCAGGAGGCATGAAAAATGCACTGAGCTATGGGTTATCCTCAAAATACCTCCCACTTCACTTGGAAGGTGCCAAAACCTGTAAATTCACCCAATTTGAATACAGTTATCAAGTAAGATTCCACACAGCACCCTCACCCTTTACTGCCGTACATTCCCACGTCTCTCTTATTGACAATTTAGCTATCTTAATCCTTTGCTGTTTTTTCAGCTGCTAATTCTCTAACTGCTTTTAAAAAATAAGCCCTTGCATCCACCATGATTAATTCATTCTTCATAAGTCCAGGCTGTTTATTGCTCTTTGTTCATTTATGCACTGGCTGTTTACAGATTCTCTTTTAATACTAGCTCTGTTATTTGCTAGAGACTCAAGTGATATTTACCATATGGTAATTGCAGAGATGACATGGACAACAAACAGTGGAAGCTGAGCTGCTACGGCAATTACAGTAAGTGGCAGCAGTCTCCAGGCTATCTGCTGCCCTACCTCCATTTCTTCTCTCCCCACCCTCTGATGGCTTTCCCTGTGGGCTGTATAAAGCCATATGCCACTCTGATCTCTACAGCAAAGACAGGCAGAAATTTGTTCTTCACTACAGAATTACCAGACAGGTTGATTCACCTTTTTCCTTTCAGTTTGTGTTCCAACTGCAGGTCTGCCCTTGCTGGCAGGCGGCCCTGCTCTGTCTTGCCAAGGGCAGGTAATCTGAAATATTGTCTGAAGCCAGACACCCTCAATACCCACATCTTCTTTCTCACCATCACACCCTTACTAACTTTCTCCTCTGTCTCGTCCATGGTCTCAGTGTGCCTCAGATACTCCCCGAAGGAGTTGCAAAGGACCACATTTCAAAGGGTGGTTAGAAGCTTAACAGAGCAGCTCCTTTTAACCCACTGGAACACCTGGAATCCATTGAAATCAGATTTTCCACTAGACACCTAAACATGATTTAAAATTCCTGCAGAAAATCAAACAGATGACTGTGAGAGGCTACTGCTGTTTTCTCCAAAGAAAGACATGAGTTCATTTCTTGATTCCTACCAAGAGCATTAGGCAGATTCCATACCCAGATGTCATAGGGCTAAGCCAGGTAAATAGATGACTCGCTCCTTTAAGAAGTTTCAAAAAATCAAGATTACCTATATGCATTTGCCAGCTTGGGAGCAGTGCATACAACAAAGCACTTTGTTTGAAAAGGATGAGATTTCTCCCTCTCATTTCAAACACGCCTGCAATGATACTCTCCCAATTCCCAGCAGTCAGCAAGTCTTAACTTAGATATCAGTGCAGAACATTTGAAAACTGGATGCAGGACATCATGTATCAGAAGAATTTTCTACCAACATATATAATACTCATACTGCTGTTTATCTCCAAGTGAAGAAATAGCATTCTCCTGGTATTCAGAGCAGGAGATTACTTTCACCAGCTTCCTCCCCTTGACCCTCCCCTCCAAAAGCCTGTTTTTCACATAAATTCATCTTAAAAATTAAAACTATCTTTCTAGCCTAGTCAATCTGCATACCATCAGAGGAGGGCTGGCAAGAGAGAGGAGAGACAGAATACTTAGGACCAGATTTTTTCTGGCGTAAATCAGCATAGGTCCTGTGAGCCCAAATCAGCAGAGCCAGCTTACTCTATTGAAAGAGATGCCTGGGGAACTTTGGCAACATTTCATACAATAGCAACCTCCAAAAGGAAAACTTCATCTATTTCTTCTTCACAACCCACATCACACACAGCAGCTGGGGGGTATGTTCCAACTTACTTCCTCCATACAACTATATTCCTGTCCATCCTGCCCTGGTTCGTCCCTCCTCCCAATATTCCATGCTGGCCCCAAATCTGCTACAACTAGTCCTGCCAACAGGAGCAGCAGCTGAGTCATGGAAGATGACCACTTCAGCCAAATTCACTGAAACCAGACAAGAGAAAAGAGAAAATTCTCCTTCTCCCCACAATTCCAGACTGCAGCAGTCAAGGCTTGGAGTCTCTCCCCACCACCATGTGCCCGGTGTCACCTTGGACCAGCACATGAAGTACCTCTTCCTGGAGGTAAAATGACAGGAATACCTGGCTTAATGTGTGTTCTTGGATAACACACTAGTCCCATGCAGAACTCACTGTACAATCTATTTAAGCAACCAGAGCAAAAAGAGAGGACAGCTTCTATCCTGCCATTGAGGGGCACAGCCTCCATTATGGATCCTAGTAGTCCCATATCTCCATCAGTTTTGCTCAGGAGTTTGAGTCCCCTTCAGGGACAGCAGAAATTATGTTTTAATCCTTTTCTCCAAAGAGAAGATTTAAACTGAGATGCATTTAACTTGCTTTCAAGTCCAAATCTCTCCGAAGACTCTGCTACAGCAAGAAAATTGCATGGTCCCGTTCTTGCTGCAAGTTTCAGTGAAGGACTGACTTGAGGCAGGAATAAACAGCCTGTTTTCACACCCTTACTCGGCACTCACTCCCTACCCCTCCTGCCTCAGCCCAGAAAGCCTCTCGTGCCCAGCCACACTTCTGTGGGGGTGTCCTGAACCCAGCTCTTCCTGACATTGCTGATGACAGCAACTCCTGTCATCTGGGAAACCTGTCACAAGTCACAGGCAAATGCTTTGCCAAAACAGAAGCAACATTCCCCAACAGCAACAAGTAAGGAGCAATGGGATAGGAAGAGCGTTATCCCAGGCAGAGCCACTATTAGTATTGCATTCAGGTTACTGACACAAACAGGTAAAAAAAAAAGTACCAAGATCTTTGACAAAATGATGGTCACTTTTCAAGACAAACAAAGCCTTGAAATGAATCCATTTTGCAGTGTGAGTTCAATGACCAGACAAATGAATAAAATCAGTACTCAATGAATTTGAGACCTGTATCCAAACAATCCTTCACTCTGCAGACACAGAAACACTTTTGGATCATCCCCCTGGTCCCTCCTCCCACAGCACCCTTGTGGTCTTTCCCAAAGTCAGCTACCAAGACCACCGCCCCTTCATCTGGGTTGATTGCACCAAGCTCACCGTACCTAGTAGCTGTTGGCTCCCATACAGATACTTGCAAATTGTGACCAGACCATGTCTTCATGTTCTCTTTTGAACAATACGTAGATGAGGTTTCTGGAATACTGCACAACCCAACATAACTCCCACGTCCCCTCCCTCAGCCTTCGCTGGGAAATTAGCTTTGGTCTGAGGGATAGAGGTGTTCAACCAAGCCAAAAGAAGCTTGTGCCTGTTAGAACACTGGGAAGCTAGAAGACATGGAGTTTTTGAGGGAAGTCAGGAGTTGGAGCAGTTACTGAGAATCATGAAGTAATCTGTAGAGTTAAGAAGGAAAAGCAGAGGCAGGAAAAGGCCACAGCTGGGGGAAGGAGAAGTGTTTGTGACTCACTAGGATGCACAAACAGCAAAGAGATGGATCTAGACAGGCAGCAGGCAAGCCAGCAGATTTTTGGGAGTGACGTAGGTGCACCAAGTGCAGTGGAACATCTTCTCACCTTCAGTCTCCCAGTGTGATTCCCCAGAGGGGAGATAGCTCCATCATGCTCTGAAGGTTAAGCTGTGCCTTCTGCCTGGCACAAGAGCACATTGCAGCCAATGGGTAAAACTGCCTACCTACTTAAAAGCAAACCCCAACACTGCCAGGAGGGACAGGCTTTATTTTTAGCTGGGACACCAGCAGGGTCACTGCTGGTGCTGCATTTCCCCATGGAAGCCAGGGTTTCATGAAGTGTGCTGTGTGCGCAGGGTCACTGCGGGGGAAACATCTGTCAGGTCAGCTTTGGAGAGATGGATTGCTTAAGTTAAGAGAAGAGGAAACATTTACTAGAAGAACTGAACCTGAAACTACTCTGGAAGGTTAAAATGAAAGGAAAAAATGAGGTTTAAAGAGTCAGAGTAGGTGGTAATTTATGTGAGGCCAATGACTAGTCCACCCATCTCCAAAATGCTCATACAGGAGAATACCCCATCGTGGCTAACTCCAGCAGCATTCTCTCTGCTTGCCTGCTATCACACAAGCTTTGAAAGGCTCATTTCTTGTCTAGGGACTGCCAAAACAAAAGCAGCAGCAAGTCATTACCCCTCATCGGAATCCTTCACAAAGGAAAAGTACACAGAGACCCACCCTGCATCACACCTTGAAGACAACAACATTGAGAGCTCCACCTCACTCTGGTCCCTGGGTTCCCACACGGAGCCCCAGTTAGCACCGAGGCCAGCCACCTCCCCAGGACTCTCACACTGGCCAAGTTCAGCACCCACGGCGGGCACACGGCAGCAGCACAAACTGAGCCTGCCACAGTCACAGGAGGACAAGGAGTCAGGTCCTCCCTTGCTAGTGGGTTTCGTGGGTGCAAACCTAATAAAACAGTTGGCACTGCTCCCACTTGCACTGCCAGGGAATGCAGTCTGGAGGTTTCAACATGGAGAGATTGGTGTTGATGAAGTGCTGAGTGCAAGTGTGAAGCTTTCAAGGGACTTGAAAGCATTGAGAGCAGAGGAAAAGTTCTCATTTTATTCTCTTCTTGAAAAACCTGAGTCCATTTGGCATGTTGCATCTGAGAAATAGCTTGGCCTAGACTCTGATTTTTTTTTAATCAGGATCAACCCCTGTGCATGTTCTTGGGAAGATTTTATATTAAAAATTATTTCATCTTTTATTTTCCTGCTTTTTGTGCCTCTTGATAGCTTAAGAGGTCCTTTGCAGACCCCATCACTCTTAGATTCTTTGCAACTAATTTGCATTCAGTACTATCTGTTTCATCAAGCGCAGACTTCAAGGCTGAACCAACTCCAAGCCTTAACTGCTGCAGGCAATTCAGGCAGAAGCTTCACAGGTGGAAGCAGAGCTTCTTAAGCCAACCTGAACATTTTCCACCTCTGGTCATTTGTTACCACTCTGCTCTAGCTCTTCCCTTTTTATTGGCTCAACTGTTTGCATGGATAGGACATGAATAAGGACCAGGAATCTGTCTGGCAGAAAAGCAAGCAGAACCCCACCACCTGGGCACACTTGCCACTGTGCCAGGATCCTGCAGGGGTGGGACAGGAGCAGAAACAAGTAGCCAGAGTTGGAAAGCTGTGGAAAACAAGTTCCACATGACAAGCGTGGCAAGTGCATTAGCTCTACGGGCAGAGGCAGGTTTGCCTCTTGCAGCAGCGAATCCTGTAACCTCCTGGGCCACAGAACAGCCTTGTCCTGCAACACAAGGGCAGAGACAGATCTCTGTCTCCATTTTACCAACTAACATGTGTGTTCAAGAGTCACTGCATAATGCCATCCAAAACCAGAGAAGAGGATAAAGGTGCTTTAAGGTGAACTTGAAGCTCAGCATCAAGATACTGCTTCCCAACAAGGAAGGCCTCCCTCAAGTTGGTAAACCAAGACATCCATGTCTTAATCACCCAAGACACATTTTCCTGACAGTAACCAGTATGGAGCGCAAAAGGACAGGTCCTTCACACAGAACGTTATTCCAAGTACCCTCACCTGTGCATGTCAGAGGCAGTGCTGCCTTCACTAATTTGTGTGTGGGGAGCTGTGGCTCTGGGGCAATGGTGGATTTCACAGCCTGCCTGGACTCTGGTGACAGACACTCCTAGCCCTTCTCACATGGAGGGGAGCTAGGATACATCCAGAGCGAGCTGCAGCCTGACTGCAGAGCGAGGGGCAGACATGCTCTAACCCTCCCTGTTTCTGCCCCTACTACTCTGGGGATGGAAACCAGCTTTCACCAGCATGCAGCACATGAACACGCTGGCAGGGCACCTTGTGCTGCCAGCATTGGAGTCCCACGTTCGTTCCTGGACATGTCACCTTCAACACAACCTCAGCAGTCAGATCTAAGTGCCCTCTTGCAGATACATCCCTGCATCACTACACTTCTTTTGATTAAGACTGTGTTCTGCGATGCTGCTATTTGCTTTGAGACAGCCTCCAAATACCAGCCTAGGAGAGGGGAGATGAAAGCAATGGCAATGTAGTCTCATCTGTTCCTAAAACTCTTTGGCACCTCACTGGTTGCAAAACATGCCCAGCAGCATAGGATATTTAGTATTTCTGATTGCTCTTGACCTGGCTGTCTCTGCTGCTGTCCTGAGTTAGGAGGCTTAGGTAAAAAGACAGCAGAGTACAGGAAGCCAGCAAACAGAGCAAGCTCAGTTTTGTAGCCTTGAAATAATCTGCTAGTGAATGGAAACAGAAGCTTCTCCCTAAATCTGAGTGCTCTGGAAGAGCTCCTTGTTTTATTATGATGGAAAATCCTCACTGGAGTGTTTCGTTAGAAAACAAGCTATCATAAAAGAAATGTTAAAAGCCCTAAGCTCCCTTCTCTCCCATGATGTCAACTGTCAGAGACATCAATGACAGCTCGGCTGTGTGATCAAAGGCTCCAGCAAGCAGACTTAAAGACAGAATTACCAGAAAACTGAGAGTTGAAGGAGCATGGGGGCATGATCATCACCTATTTATAAAAGTGTCTTATGGGGCAAACTAATTATTTTATGATGTTGTACTGCAGGAACCATGGTACCAGGGTCTCATTGTGACACTGCCAAGATGGGGTGGTGCTGCTGCCTTTAGAATGGTATGACACATCCCTCCCACCTCATGCTTTGTTATTCCTGCAAAACCCTGTGACAGAAGTGCCTCGTGGGGAGGTTGGGAGGCCATCATGCTGAACTTCATGCACTCACATCCATGATGGCCCTCAACCACAACTTGCAGCTTAAAGCATTACGGCAGATGGGAAGAAGAGAAGCCAGCTACAGCCTATACCATCTTAGTCCTCAAGCTGCCAGAAGCCCACTGAAGCTGCAGAAGACTTGAGGTGGTTCCTGGATCTCATTCTACAGGTAAGCACAGACATGACCTGGAGCTCCTCTTCAGCCCCAAACCCCCATGTCACTGAAATCAGCAGATTCAGGACCACAAGCTCAGCAACACAGGTGTTTTAAAGGTTCCCCAAGAACAGCTTATCATCTCATGTATCTCTCAATGCATTAAACTCTTCAGGGACAAAGACTGTAATTTACTAGACATTTGTATGGCACTTGGAAACATGGGCCCCAACCAGGCTGGTGCCTTTAGGAGTTACCGTTATCTAAACAGTAAATCAACAATAGCATTAATCTATGCCACAATACCTCAACACAGTGGGTGATGGTAGATGGAGCATCACAGCTATCAATTCCCTGGCTTCAGAGACCTTTTTTCCCAATTAAGAAAACGTTTTTGTCATTGTAATTTAATTTTCTTCACTTTTTTTAAAAAAATATAGAATTAGATATTACTGCCTGGTTTATAAAAAAAAAATTGGCCAGCAATCAAAGCCATCTTTTTAACTGTGAAGCACATGAAAGGCATCTGAAACATGACAGCAACAAAGAACAAGGAACTATTTGTCAACGCCACTTGGTCATTGGGGAAGCTTAGGGGAGGAGACTGATGCTGTTTGTTTAAAACAAGCAAACAAAACCCTGACAGACAGACCATTTATCTGTACAGTGCTTCACTTGAAAATATTGGCGAAGGGAATACATCTTCACTTGGTTTCTAATAAAAGTGCTGACACACGCTGTTGTGGCCTTGCCCTGCCTTGGGGATAGACGATGCCTCTCACACGAAAGACCCTTCAAAAGTAAGGGATCAGGCACGTGTGGGATCAGGCACAACGCAGCAGCAGGTCAGCCTAGGCCCTTTGCAATCTCTCTACCTGCCCAACCTGCAGCTATATCTATAGCATCTGCCAAGCTCAGACCAGTCTCCTCTGACTTCAAATCCACCAGTTTCAGAGGAAAGCAGAGGAAGCAGGAAGGGTGGATTCATCCGTGGGTACCTCTTTCCTTCCTCCAAGCCAGCCAAGCTGAGGAGCAGTGCCTTGAGCATCCAAGCAGAACAACTGCCCACAACTCCCAACAACAGAGTGTGCTCCAGTCTGACTGGATCAGACAGGACAGCTCCTGCTCTACACTGGCCCAGTAAGAGCCTATGGAAGACAGAATAGTGCGTGACCCAGGCTGTGCTTGGTACTGCTCCACATGTGCTCTCCTGTTCTGGGTGCTGGTGTTGAAGACTGCTTCCCACACTGCCCAGGGCAACAGAAAGGACTATCCCACCTGATGATGGCATCTGCCATCCCAGGTGCCATCCTGACAGGGGGCAGTTTTGCAGAGTGAGAGCAGGATCTCTGCAAAAACAAGTGCAGCACAAAGGGGTGTTAGGATGGCCACATATCTGCCTTCCCTCTCACACCCTGTCACCCACTAGTTATTGTAACCATATTCTTACCAAATCCCCACACAGGAAAAAAAATATCATTAATGATACAAATGAGACACAGGACCTGAAATGTGCGGAGCAGCACGCTGAGGTATGCAAAAGACCAGAAGCTTACCTGCATTTCCACTCCTCTCACTTAGGACCACAACGGTGGGATTACTAGAGTCTCTCCTACCTTGGGTATTTGAGCAATGCTTGAACTACCCACTTATTAGAGCAGGACTCATATTTGGCTTTAAGGAAAATAAACCAGACTGCTGTACTGCACCTTCTGCCTAAGGCTGTCTATACCCTTCAGTCTCCTTCCCTCCACTGGCTGATACTACACCCTTCTATTTACAACACAGGGCAGCCAATTTGCCTCATGTTGCACACTCATGGCAGAATTGGGGGCTCCTGGGCTGCTCCCACCCCTCCCCAGCCAGCCCTCGGCAGTAGCTGGACAAGCTCTTTTCCAACATCACTTCTTCTATTCAGGAAGCAAGTCTCGTTCCAGTTGAACACAGATGCACAAACATGAGCACCAAATGTGACTTTCTCAGCTAAACCATGATCAGGGTAAACAAATGCGTCCAACAGCAGCGGATGGAGCAGGATTAGGGACTCCCTAGAAATGCTTGTGCCATGGAGGAGTGATGCCTCCCCCACTGCACCAAACCTACAGAGCACCTTTAAGGCCTCTGTATCCCCCCTCTGTGTCTTGTGTCCCCCAAAGCCAGCTTTGCTGTCCTGGGCCTCCCACCAGTGTCCCAGGGACCACAGGATGAATGATCCTGAATGGGAAGGTGCTATCGACTGTTACCTAAATCTTCCAGCCCTGTCATCTCCAGAAATAAAAAACCCCAGCTCAACAAAATCACCCTTTTGCTTTATAAAGAGATGTGTGGAATTAAAAGAACATACATATAAGCATGAAGAGGGGGGAAATGTAAGTGTAAGGCACCTCTTCTCACCCTGACTGTTCCTCCAGCATTTCCCCCTAAATCTGAAACACTTCTGTTCCCTGGAACAAGCCAAAGAAACAACCCAAGAAGTCAGGAACCCAGCCATTAAACTACAGCTCCATTGGTGGGGCAGAGGGTGAAATAAATGGCCATGGTCTCACGTTTTAGAGTAACAGTAAAAAAAACCCCAAAGCCAACTGCAATGGTTTCATCTCTCACCCAGGGTGATCGACACTTTAGACACAGGTGAAAAAACGTAAAGCCCTGAAGCAAGGCTGGGAGAGAGGTAGAGTATAAAACCAGCCCACATTTAGGTCAGCTCTCATGCGTGTGCGTGTGTGTGTGTGTGTGTGTGTGTGTGTGTGCGCGTGTGTGTAGAGTTCCTGTCCCCCTGCCACGGGGGGCTGCGGGCCTGCCGGCGGCCCCGTGCCCTATTTAGGGCAGCGCCTGGCGCAGCAGCTATATTTGACACCCGGGGTAAACAAGCCGGCCCCGGCGGACGGAGCGCGACAGCTGCCCAGGACGGCGGCCCCGGCGCCCCCGCCTCACGGCCGGGGATGGCCCGGCTCGGCCTCTCCCGGCCGAAGGAAAAAAAAAATTAAAAAAGGAAATTTAACGGCGGGGGGTGGGGGGGGGATTTAAAGAGGAAATTTATAGCACTGCATGAGAGCCGCTTCCCCCGCCTGGTAGCCCCGAGCAGAGCCACCCACCCCACCCCCACCCCCCCCATCCTGGGCTCCCCCGGCATCCCTGCGGGCCGCGCCGCGCCGCCGAACCGGGGCACCCCCGCCCGGCGGCGGGAGGGATCCCGGGGTGCCGCGGGACCGGGCAGCTCCTGCCGCGCACGCCCCGCCGGAGCCCGCCCGCTCCGCCAGGCCCCGGCCCCGCAGCGCCCGGCCCGGCCCGGCGCCCCCTCCCCGGCGCGCATCCACCCGCAGCGCCCGCTCCGCGCCGTAGGCAAAGCCCTCCCTCCGCAGCGCACACACACACGCACCCCCTCATACACACACGCACACACACACACACACACACACACACACACACAAACTGGCACGGAGCCGCCACGGCGCCGGGAAGACAGCGGGAATGAAGCGAGCTCCCAGCGCCTGGGCAACGCTAATTCCCCCCGCTATCCCGGGAGATGAGCCTGCAAAGAGCTCTCGTCCCCCCAGCCCCAGCACCCCCGCTCCACGGCCATTCGCGTGCAAGGCATGGAGCCCCGACTGGCAGCAGGACACCTGCCCGGCAGCCTCGCGTCTCCCACGGAGCGGGGGTGGCACCCCCTTACTTACCCTTTCTGGCGGCTTTCCTGACTTTTTTTTGGAGGGTTGGGCTGGGGGATGGGGAGGGGGGGCTGCACTGGCTCCCCAACACAAATCCTTCCGGTTCCTAAAGGGAGCTCATCGCATCTCCCGGTGATTCACCGACGGTGTGTGCGGGTACGGGGGGGTTCGCCTTTGCATGTCAGTCCAAGTTGCCTCGCTCGCTACAAAACCTGTGCTCCCTTTTGCAGCTGTCAGAGAGAGCGGGGAGGTGCATCTGGAAAAGGGGGTGGGGGTGGAGGTAAAATGTTGATAAATCCACCAGCCTTGATCTTCAGCTCCGTGCGGTGGAGTTTGGGGAGGGAAGGGAGATCTGGCGAAGAGGAGGAGGGCGAGGAGGACGGAGATGGATGGGGGTCGAGGGAGGGGGGAAGAGCAAATGGATTGTACCCCAGATTGCCACTGAATCTGCTGGGCTTCCCCCGCTCCCGCGCTCACACCATCGGGGCTCGGTGCAGGTTTCCCAGCATTACGGTGCACGGCAAAGCGCTGAGCCTGATTTCTGGGAGCCAGCGAGGTTTGCACAACTGCAGCAAGAAGCCAAATCAAAAAGCCAATCTGCGAGCCTCCAAACTCCACGTCACCTATCAGCTGGGAGCGAGCGCTGCAACAGAATTACAAGCCATGCATATTTATTCCTCTGAATCCAGGGGGGGGATTTTCGGATCGTTTAAAGCGAGCCACGGTGAAACCAAGGCAAGCTCTTTCCAAAATAAATAAAGGCAGAGCACGTCTTGCATGTAACACGCGCGCACACACCTCTACGAGGTCTCCATCGGTAAATAGAGATAGAAATATACACTCACTGAGCGGGGATCATTCCTGTACCATCCAAGTATATTGACTTGATTTTGTGTATTTCAAGCAAGAGAGGGGAGGAACATGGTAGTTGAGCCTCAGAGAAGAAGATATTGATTGTATATCTGAAATTTAAACCATCTGCCAAACGCTTCTGAGAGATTAAATATAGGCAATATAATTACACAGCCAGAGTTGGTCCTGGTATCCATTTGAAGCTGCATGCTTTAGCTTGTGCTTGCGGAAACCACCCAGTTATTTTTTTAACCAAAGTCAAATAACAAGTTGTGAGACAGCAAGTAATTTTAAGGTAAAAAATACACAGTGCCTGCAAAGTTGCTATTTGACTTTGGCAGAAGACTGCTGGGGGCTGGTTTCCAGGACCATGGAACAAAGCAGTACATTTATGCCTCACACAAGACAAATCATAGTGTTTGCACACGTTTGTCTCCCCTTAGGATCCCCTCAGTTTTTGCGCCAGCAGCTATGGGAAGACATGTGCCTCCAGGAGATTTACCTTCTGGCATGGCTTCTTGCTTTTTTTAAAGTCCAAGTATTACAAGGCAACAATCCCTGACACCAAGCTACCTGCCAAAGAAAGATCTGTTTCATCCTCCAGAGAGAAGCTGTCCCCAGATCCATTTGTCCCCATTGACTCTCCATACCCCCTGAAGTGATGAAGGTCCAGAAGCTTTCTGGTGAGACCTGAGCACATGTGCAAGTGCAAACCATCCCTGTCAAAAGCAGCTGAATAAACTGCCACGAGAAACCTGAGCCTGAGTCCTACGCTAGGCAAGAACTTTTACCTCAGCTAGGCACAGGCAGCAGACATACAAAGATGGAGGAGGAAAGGGCAGAATAGTTACTGGGAGGGTGACGTGTCAGAGAGTTGCACAGGCTTCACGCTGCCAGAAGTGGGTAAGAAAGGCTGCAAATGGGCTGTGGTCCCCTGCAGGACAGCAGAGACCACTAAGGCTCTGAAAATCAGCTAGTATATTCTAGTTATGGCTCCATAATAAGAGCAGCCCTGGCCCCACACCTCAGCACAGAAGAGATCCAGAGACCTGGAAGAGCAATTATCCATTCTGGTTTGGCTACTCACTGTTACTAGTTACAGCGGAGCATGGAAGTCGAGGATGGGCAGACAGCAGGAGGAGGCCACAAGGGGACAGAGTTGCTGCAAATAAGTACAAGATGGCAGTACAAAAGATAGTGGCATAGCACCTTGTGAGTCCCACACTCAGCCTTTATCTCCCCAAATGCTACCTGCCACTCCTGGTGCCCTCAAATAACCCAGCAAGGCAGCTTACCAGGTTGGAACGTGGTAAGGGATGTACATGGCCAGGAGATGTAGCAATATCCAACATAGGTGGAAGTGCCTGACCTCAGGGTGCTGGCCAGCCCTGCACAGGGATGCTACCTGGAATGATGCACCTGTGTGATGTCAGGGAGGGGAAGGGCTTCCCAGTGCCTGGGGGAACACAGGCACATGTGCACGTGTGGCCCATGGCATTTAAGTGCCCGGCAGTCTTACCGGAGCTGCAGAAGAACCCTTACTGACATCGACACATAAAATCAACAGCACAGCTTCAGTGGCTGAAACCCAAGACTCTGTGGATGCAGGGACTCTGGCACTGGCCAGTGTCACCTGATCTCCAGGTGGCCACCTCCAAACCTCACCCCCCTGCCAGGGAGGACAGCCCCCAGGGGTGGCAGCTCTCCAGTCGTCTCCAACACCAAGCAAAGGAAACCGCCCCAGTTGGCATGGGGAAACTCTCTCAACCCACGGCTCATCATCAGGCAGTTCCAAACAACTGCTTGTGTTTAATGATCAGCAAGAGTGGGTCTGGAGCTGAGGAACTGCAGTACAAAATGCTCATCAGCAGGAGCAAGCGCTGGGGGCAATACACAAATTTACAGTTGACAATAACTTAAGATAGACAGAGCTCTTTATGTTACACAGATGTTTCATTTCACCTCATCCCAGTACATAAAATCATGCCTAATACATTTAAGAAAAGCTCCCAGGCATTTCCCTCTTCCCTTCCATATGGGCTTGATCTCACGTTGCTCAGCTCAGGCAGATATTTTTCATCACAAGAGGGAGTATGTGAAATTGTTAATCTACTCAGTCTTAAAGGTGTGCTTGCAAAGTACTAATCTGAGATGAAAGCAACCAAACTCTTTATATAAAAATATTATTTAAAATTTTAAATAAGCCCCAAAACTTCACAAAAGACCAACCACCTCTTATTTATATTAGCTTTAACAATTAAAATACAGGGTATTCAAATTCCTGGGCTGTTTAGCACAATCTCACTAAACAAGCATGGATAATAGTTTTTAATGACTACCAAGATCACTTGATGTTTCAAGTGTTACTTCACCTAAGGACCAGATCTAATGGTTTTAAACTGATGGAGGGCTGATTCAGATTAGATATAAGAAAGATGTTTGTTACAAGAAGGGCAGTGAAATACTGGCCCAGGTTGCCCAGAGAGATGGTAGGCATGCCATCCCTGAAAACATTAAAGGTCATGTTGGATGGAGCTCTGAGCACCCTGATCTAGTTGAAGATGTGTTTGCTCATTGCAGAGGGCTGGAAGTAGATGACCTTTAAAAGATCCCTTCCAACTTAAACTATTGTATCATTCCAAAACCACTGGTATTCTATCAAACAGTGGTATATTAAAAGAACACAGAATGGGTATGGTTAGAACGGACCACTGGAGGTCATCTAGTCCAACCTCCCTGCTCACACAGGTCCCCTAGAGCATGTTACTCAGGATTGAGTACAGATGGCTTTTGAGTAGCTCCACAAACTCTCCATGCAACGGTTCCACTGATCAGTCACCTGCACAGTAAAGAAGTTCTTCATAAAAGTGTGGGGACTTTTCCCATGAACAATCAGGACCTTAAATATTTCTCTCAAACCTGTCTCCAAGCTCTTGAGATTTGAAGCAGAACAAGAAATGGAGGCTTTGCTCTTCCTTTCTTTGGCTGGCTAAACTAGAGAAGATTTTTTTAACTTAATCCATAGTTTCAACATCCCACAACTTCAGCCTTCTGCTGGCAACCATGCTGATAATAAAGCTGCCAACAGCAGAACAGACTCAACAGCAGTGCTGTTGTTAAAGACAAGGTGCATAACAGGCATTGACTTGCTCTGCTGGGCCAACAGCATCTATTGACATAAAAATCTGCAAGTGTCCTACAAGTTCCAGGGGAAACTCTGGGAGTGTGTTAGCTGAGTCTGAAAGGACCTGTTCTTTCCCCTTCATTCACCAGCTATGCACTTCACACATACAGATAAGAATTTCACACAGTAATCATCCAATATTTCAGGTGGATAGGGCCATATTATTCTTTTATTATGGCAGACATGATGAGCTGTAGGTTTGGTTCCTCCTTGAAAATTTTATAGCTGAACAAGGCTTTATGAATTGTTCTCACTATTGCCGTCCTCCTTCAATCTTTTGGCCCTTGGCCTAATGACCCAAGAATTTGATTTCTACCAGATATAAGAAAGAAACACCATATCAGCCCTTTTTCCTTGAATACAAGCAGACTGACTGCTCCTGACCTCAACTTTGTACGAAAGGGCCTGGCACAGCCCCCTTCTCTCATTCAAGATCTGATCCTGGTGAACCTATGTTATGTTTTGGGCTATTTTTCCATAGCATTGCTTTTCCTCCCTCATCAGCTTTCATCAGGTGACTGCTCGCATTTGTCTCAGAAGGGATGAGATAATGTGACATTTTATTAGCATGATGCATTTGCAGAGCCTTGAAATGAAGTTTTAAATCTGAGAAAAAATTACTTTCTAGGCAAAAGAGGAAAGGAATCACAATGTAGAAGGTAGCTTCAAGCCTATCCATGATTACAGAGCAAATAAATCCAGTTCAAATGTAAAATTCTGTTATTTTTTCCTCCCATGAAAGCCTATTTTGCAAACATGGTTAGAGCTCTGAAAGCCAAGCTGGGCTTTACCTGCACAACAGTGTGCAAATTCTTATCAAACAAGTCATGGGACACCTGAGACAGTCCATGCAGTCTTCATGGCACTTCCCCATAACCAAGGGATGATTCCTCCACAAGTCCTAGCAGACAGGGGGCTTGCCACAGATGGGTAGGGATTCTTTGTGTATCCTTTGTACACTTCTCAGAAAGGAAAAAAATTATGGGCTTTAACTTTCTGACTAACAGATGTGTCTGTGACAGCTGCAGGTTGCCATAAGGTCCTCTAGTCTCATTGCAGAGCTTCCCAAGAAGTTAAGTCTGGGGTCAGAGGCCACTTTCCTCAGGTCTGGCTTATAAGGAAGGGCAATCCTTTGTGTGGTCATCTTCACTAATGATTGCAGAGTAATGTAGAGACAAGCCCACATGCAGGTGACTGATCCCACAAATATGTCCTGGCCTGGGCTTGCCAAGGGTTTTCTGTGCAAGGGAAAGTGGACCTAAAGAAACTTTAGGCAGCGTTCAGACACCATGCAGAAACCCTCGAAAAATAAAAAAACCTAACTAAGTATAGCACTGGAAGTTCAGGGTGAGTCGAACCCTTGAAAACTTCTGATGAGAAGTGACATCTTCCAAAGACTCTACCTGACTGGAAAATGAGGGCACACTCCAAAGCCAGATTTTGATCATGAAAGAATCCAGGACATGTGTTAATTCCAAAGTTTTCCATTTTAGCATTGGCTTAAAAAACTGTGTTGATCCATGGATTGAACACTGCAGGTTGGAGCAAAGTGAACATCTGTAGTGTGGAGCATGCCCTCTGCTCAGGACAAACACTCTGGGTCTTGACCTGGCAAGCCAGTGTGTCCTGGGGCAAGAAACAAGACTCATTCAAAAGGGACTTTTTCAGCATTTTAACTGTCATCCATGGGTGGTGGTCAGGAGGACCTTCTCAGGTTGAGGAGCTCTGAGATGTTCCTTATTTTTGGTGTCTTAGAGCAATAGCTTAATAGTAACTCTATTACAAACTAGGCTATATGATTTTTGAGAACTTTTTTCCAGGAAGGACCAATAGGACTCATAGGGCTTACAGCATTGGGTTATGCACCAGGACAAGGGACACATTCAAAAAGGCCATTTTAACTGCAGTGACTAGTGATGGGCAACCAGCACCAACACTGCTACAGACATCCATTTTCTCAGTTGCAGAACAAGAACATGAAGCTCAGATGACAGCAGTGGATTGGATCTGCTCCTACCCCACTCTCACTGAGGACCAAGGAGCCTGGCCTCAGAGGAAGAGGTTTGGTATGACAGAAGACAGCAACAAATAGCAACATGGCAAGAGGTCTCTAAGCACATCAGCACATTCTGATGGATTCTCACACGTGTCTTACAAAGCGTAGAAGAGGATTTAGCTCACAAAGTTGACAATTCATTTAACAGCTTCCCAAAATAATTTTGAATTCAAAAAAATCAATGGGAAAAGTTCATATTTCATTGATTTTGAAACCCAACGAAGACAAAAATCAATTGCACCACC
Source organism: Sitta carolinensis (assembly GCA_032173965.1). Classification (NCBI taxonomy): domain Eukaryota; kingdom Metazoa; phylum Chordata; class Aves; order Passeriformes; family Sittidae; genus Sitta; species Sitta carolinensis. The sequence goes on along the minus strand of JAVUNC010000006.1, from coordinate 10,757,349 downwards.
ACCACTCTGGTTTCCCTGTTAAACACTGGCACCAAGGTGTTTTTTCTGCTTCCTACACCACATGCTGGCTAATAGCATGAAAAGAAAAAAAAATCTATGTTTCTTAAACTAAGCCAGTGCTTCATGGAGAGGACAAATCACAGTGATACCAGAGCAGTAGCTGGAGCTTCAGCCATGCACTGCACACAGGCTAGTTTTCTTCCACCTCTTTCAAGCCCTTCCTTCTGCATCCTATGCCTTCACATTCTGAGTAAGTTAGTCCCTGGCCAGTGAGTTTGTTAACAGGTTAAAAACTGTGCTGTAATGAGCAGCACTTGGGGTTATATTATATTGTGGATAGCACAAGCACATCAGTAGCAGGAGCATGTAATCCCTGTATTGCCTTTCAGTTCCTAAGGGTCTTCCACAGCAACTCAGACTCTCCTACAGCCATCCTGTAGCTGCCCACCTTCACATGCAGTGGGGTTGTGGGTGCTCTGTTCGTGGGCAGCAAGTGCTGGTGTGGCTGAGGGTGCCCCTCCCTTAACCTCAGAACAGCTTCTGGTGGGCTGGCAAACAAGGCTTCACCCTATGATCTGTCTCCACTTGGAGTATGCAAAATGCCAAAGCTGAAGGTTCCCAACTTTGGGGATTGTTACCAATAGCACAGATAGAGACCTTGATAGCACAGTCCAATGGGGATAAAAATAAATGCTGGATAAAGATAATTCTACAACTCACCTAAGGTCAGTGTAATAATTCTCTTAGCAAAACAGTTGAGATCTACGGAAAAAAAAAAAAAAAGTCTGCTGTGGAATAGTGTCTCTTCCTTTACAAATCTGGGACAAAGTGAAGAGTGCCAGATTGTCTCTTCCCCCTGAGCATTTAGAAGAAAACTGTGTTTCCCTCCAAGAGAATCTGATCCTGGTTTATAAAAATTGGAGGAGGGGTGGGGGGAGGAAGGGTGTATGTGTGTGTAAGAAAAAGAACTATAAAGTAAATTAAGATAAGCTGTTAATGAAAGTTAGCTGTTTAATTAAAGGACAGAGCAGCTTCTGAATGGAGAGATGCATTCGTCTCTAGGATACCTGTGGCTTCTGTCCAGGTCAGGCAGGATCCAGGAAACACATATGGGATGAGTGCTTCTGGTGCAAAGTCTGACCCCAGACTTCTCTGATGATAGTGGTAAGACAGAGACAGTTTTCCTGGGAAGAGGCCTGTCATCATGACACCACACAAGGCCTGCCACCTCCTTCAGCACTGAAGGCTTGACTTTAAACATCTAGTTGTGTTGCAAAATCATCCTTCTGATGCGTGTCATGTTTTGGGATTAAGCGGATGATAAAACACTGGTTATCCCTTCAAATATTAATTTATTCAGGTTCTCCTAAAAGTTGAATTTACAAGAATATTATCTCTTGTTTTAAAAAAGTGCACAGACAGAAAAGGACTTCAGCACATGCAGCATATATATCTATCACAGAATGGGCCAGATTGGAAGAGACCACAGTGAGTCATCTGGTCCAACCTCCCTGCTCAAGCAGGATCATTCTAGAGCACCCATATACCTATATGTGCTTAGAACCTGCTGAACACATTCCACCTGGCCTAGACATGCCATCATAACCTGAAGCAGTCCCACAGGATTGCTCCAACAACAGGATCTCACCCTCAGAGCAGTCAAAATAATTCAGATAGAAAGAAGTAAATTTGTGGAGAAAGACACAGCTGTGTGAAAAAAACCAGGGCAGTCTTTCATAGCCTGGGGTTTCCTTCTAAAGGGGTTTCTTCTACATATAAGGTGTATTTTGTCCTGTACTTTGTACAGAGTCCTACATTCAGTCTCTGCCCCATTCTTTGCACTGTCTCCCACCTACGTGGATTTCTTGACCTTGTTTCTCTCACCACACACCCTCATTAAGCCCCTCTTTGTGTTGTTCCTGTGGGGACATGGGTTTAGCTGTTGCTCTTTGCCAACACTTCACATAAACTCCAAACTTGGAGCAACTCTCCCTGATAACTGCTTTGTATCCCAGAATGTGCAGAACGAGTTTTGCTCTTTGGGAATAACTTGGAATGGCTGAAGCACTTCAGCCTGGAGAATCTTGGGCTGTGTATCTCTGGCTGTCAGGGTGCTCCTGGCAGAGGGAGGCTATGGGTATTTTGAACCGGCTCTGGTCTGTGTGGTTTCTCACACTCATTTTTGCACTGCTGACCATCTTTCAAGTACAGAGCAGTAGTTTCACTAGTCACACAAGTTGCTCACAGCATTGTTTACCAAATACACCAACCTCACCCCAAAGTCCAGGAGCAGAAATAAGGTAGAAAAACCCTCCTCATCTCCACACACTGCCAAGAGATTTGTCAGGGCTCACCACTGTACCAGCCACCTGAGCCACACATGACAGGAGTGACCCAGCATCACTCAGCACATCTGACAGCAGACAAGACCCAGCTGGAAGCACTGACTGTCTTACAGTAGAGCCCTAACATACCATGTACTTCCCATAGACTGGGAATTCCAAGCCTTTCATTCCACCTGCCTAATTGCTCACAACTGTGAAATTAGAATTTTGGAAACTTCTGCCTGGCTACTAAATTTCCCTGCTGTAGGTTAGCAAGTCCCAGAGCTACAGGAGGGATGGACCTGCTGGTCCCAGCCCTGCCCTGGCTTACTCCAGGAGCTTCAGCAGCACCAGGCAACTCCTCAAGAGCAAGGGGGCCATTACTGATCTCCCAAAGCCACTACAAGGGATAATTGCTTGATTCTTGTTGCAATGCTGTCCAGAAGATGAAAGTGTGGTTCAGCACACTCATTATGCAGGTTATTCCAGAAGCAGTATTTACTGAGCAAGGGAAACATCATCCCAGGAGTGGCAGCATTACCAAGCAGCCTCCTTCCACAGATCATGTGGTTTTGTTCACACTGCAAGAGCAGTAAACCCTGTAGGGCTTAGATTCCCTTTCAGTTGGCTCTGCTATGAACCACTGCACTTCCCTTCCAGCTGCTGACCCTACTGTCATCATCTCACTGGTTTCAGCTGCATTTAGAAATGGTCTGAGCCCTCACTTACTCTGTATGGTTATTTCCCTATGGTATTCTACTTAACATCCTTCTAGGGTCCCCTCAAGTACTTTCTTGAGAAGGAGAGTTTAGGGATGGCTCCATGTTCTACAGGGCACAGACAGCACTGTGACTGCTGCCGGGGAACTAGGGAAAGAAAAGCCATCAACTGCCACAGCTATCTCTGGGGAAAAACCAGTGCTCCCCTCTCTCCACTGGCTGGGAGAGCATCTTCCCCTTGGCACCTCCCCTCTGCCCAATATTATCCCGTGGATCACCATGCCTCTAGGCATCCAGGCTGCCACCTGTCACCTACTACCTCAGAAGCCTGGAAGCAGCTCCCCGGCTCAGGTCAGTGACAGACCCACTGTGCTCCCAAAGGAGGTGAAGGGCATAGCCTCCACTTCACATGCTGTAAGAATTTTAATCCCATCCCTGTAACAGCAAGCAGTGACAAAAACATGCAACAGAGCCATGAGTTCAGGCTTATTTCATCATGCCTTCAGAAAGGCAAAAACCGGAAAACACCTTTAATCTAGCCCTGCATAGACAGCTTCCTCCTCATTTCTTTATTAGTGGTGTTACAGTTTTTTACTGTCTTGATGAGACAGAGCCTTTGCCATGTGGTATGGACAGGCTGAAAGAGCAGCTCCCTTGCTGGACTGGTTTGGTAGGTATATTGCAATTTTAAGTCCTTTGTCAGTTTCCATGAACAAGAATATGTGTTCAGAAAAGGAAAAAAAAATAAAAGAGAAGATATTATTAGAAGGAGCAAAGCCTCAATGAGTCCCATCACTTCCCCAGCTGCTGCTGTGTCTAATCATTTTCATAGTATATCAGGAAGTGTGAAATCACCGATTAATTTTATGACAGAGGTTTTCATCACAGAAGGTGGGGATGTGAAGCCACCTTCTGAATGCAATTGCAGCTGTGGGTTCATTCTCAGCTACCGAGTCTTCCCCTTACCATGGGTACCGCTAGGCAAGGATGAGACAAAACTATCCAAACCAGGTCACTGTTTTCCTTTGATGAAAACAGGCACACAAGTGCCAGTCTTGCTATAGAAATGTCTCAGGGTGCTTGAGGTACTGAGCAGAGGAAGTTTCCTTCCCAGATTTCTCAACAGCGCAGAGTAAATGAGACACATTCACGTTTCCTCTGGCTCTTGCACCTCTCAGCAGCAGTGAGGGCAGAGCTCCAAGCTCGGGTGCTCCAGCTGCGGAGCATTAAGCAGACTCAGCCTCCAGGCACTGTCTAAATTGTCTGAGCATTCACTGCTCTTGGCTAGGTCAAGGGTCCCCACATCATGCAAGACCAATTCAGGAAGTGCAAACTCATGAACTTCAGACAGCCAGAAGACCTGCAGATAATCCATCCTCACCCACATCCACAGCTGCCAATGTGAGACCTCTCTGTCACCCTCTGCATTTACAGGGACAAGTGCAACAAGGTTCCAACCAGCTTGGTGCTACTGCAGTGCGTGGAGGGTGATGCAGGGAGCTTCCAGTCCCTGGCGTAGAGTACATATGAGATCAAGCCAAATCCTGATCCTATGGATTTCAGCTGGAACTTTTTCACTGTGAGAAGTATAGTCCACACCACTCTGAGAGCTGCTGAAGAGTCAGGAGAAGCAGTACAGAACAGTGAAGGGCAGGAAGCAAAGCATGCAGCATCCAACACCTTCCAAGGGGAATTTACAGAAGCAGAATGAAATTTTTACTCTGATCAGAATGTCACAGCCACCAGTCCCCTCATGGAGCACAACAGACCTATAAAACAACTGCTTAGTTGATGCCTGCTACTAAAATGCAAGATCGCAGACAAAGACAGCATTGGTTTTCTCTTGACCTTGAACTGGACTGGAAGTTATTGCAGACCCACTAGCACTGCCTGACCCTCTCAACAAGAAGAGTGCAACATGCATGGAGACTTCCAGAGAGTGCCTACATCCGCCTTGTATGTATGCTGCAGGGCCTTCTCCTTCATACACCAGCCTGGCACAATGTCACCATCCTCCCTAGCATTACCCTCTCGCAGTTTGTTTTTTAATAAACCTGGAGGGGAAGGGGCACAAACCTGGGGCAGCAACAATGAACCTGCTTCCCTGGCATGGAATGGTGTTAGCCAGCATGAGTGAAGTGACTGTCCCCCAGGGCACTTGCCTTGACCCAGTCCAGAAGGGAAGGGTAGCTTGGGCCAGGTTAGCACACACAGGTGCAGGTTCTGCTTGGTTTTCACCAGCGTCCAAACCAGAATGATCAGATCAGAACACCGGGATAGAGAGAAACCCTTGAGCCAGTATACAAAACTAAATTAAACTTTTATGGGCTAGGATGAAAGGGGAAGTACTTCAAAGTCTGCAACACATTAATTTTCCTTTCTGCATAGGGTTTTCCTTCCCCCTTGTTTTAATATGATGGATCACTTGAGATAATGACAGGAGGTCGCTCTGACTGACATGTACGCCCAGGATAAAGGGGAGCAGGAAATTGGATCTGAGGCTCTGTACTGTATTTCCGTGAGTTCTGGAGCCACCAGAAAAAGACCCTTGGTCGGATTGTTAATGCCATCACATTCCCCACAGCTGCAGACATGCAGTCCTGTGTTCAATTTCCTGCCATCACTCCTTGTGTCTAGTGCACAGCCAAAGAAGAGGAGTATGAAGTGTATCTGATTTTAAGATGTACACTCATCAGGCACAAGCTCTGGCTACTGTAGGAAATTGAACTCTTGATGAAAATGGTTTTCACCAGGGAGCCTCCTTGTCCTCTCACGGTCTTCCCAATTCTGTATTGTCTGGGGCTTAAGGTCACAACTACTGCGTCTTTTGCCAAGAGAGCTGCTTTAGTATTTGCTTTTCTAGCCCCGCTTTATCTGTCCACTGTGAGGAGAGCTCTTTCAGTGACTGAGCCCTTTGCCTCCCTCTCCCAGTTGCTCTGGGCCACCATGGAGGTAATACATTGAGCACAACACCTTAGTCAGCTTTACTCTGCTGCCTCTGGCATCCTATAGGAAAAGCTGGTTTGTCTGCTGAAGAGAGAGGACCACAACAGAGCAGGGGGAGATTTTCTAATACAAGAAAAAATCTCCTTTGGATTCAGATCTAGACTTCCAGAAGATGTCAGAACATTTGGGAATCTGTTCCTGTTATGGGCTTTGCTGGATCCTCAAAGTCAAATCCCCTCCCTTGCTTCCTCAGTTGTTGGGTACTCAGGAAGACACTTTTCTACAAGGACTGTGAGAATTGCATGTGCAAAGACAGCCATGACACAGCACTGGCACTAAGTTCTGGATCCTACCCTACTGATACTTTGAAGGAGGTAAAGCCTGTGAATCCCAGACTGGGAAAAGGCATTGCTACTGGTGCCTATTTCTGAACTGGATTCAAACAGCTTCATATTCTAGAGGCTTCCAAGTCCAAACCTGGGTTCACAGCCTTCACTCATGCCTTGCTATAGACAGCTATTTGTACTTCTAGACTGCAACCTGAACAAAGACAGATGTAGTGAAATACTCAGGCAAGGTTTTTGCCCAAGTACAGCCAAGCAATCCAAAGCAAAATGGCCCAAATATTTCATTAAAACATTGTATTTTTATTTTAGGTCTATGGGCTGGACGAGCATCTGAACATGCATGAGTTTAAATTGTTTCCCAGCTTTGGGTGATCGGCCCTACATCCCCTGGGAAAGCTACTTTAATTGCCACACCACCTGGAAAACTACACAGCAACAATATTCTTTGCCTTGCTGCCCCACCAGGCTGGACTGTACAGACAAGATATTGATGCAGCAACCTGATGTAATCAAGAGCTATAAAAGGCAAAGCAGTAAATCATTTTGGATGCAACAGTCTGTCTGTGCACTTAGCCATTTTTTATGTTTTCCAAAACATTCAATAAACAAAATTGCATTTAACCATTAACAGTCACACAGCAATATTCCTTGCAAAGCTTGTGCTCTCACAGTGGGTGGTGGTGGGGAAGGAACATGTCTTGGAAGTAGGTCAAGAAGTGTCCAGAATTAGGAATTACTTTTTTTTTTTTTTTTCTTTCCAGCAGGTGAGTCATCTGAAACTTCTCGCTGTTGAGCACAGCTTTTGGAAAAGGTGGCTCTCACTTCTCCCAGCATTAAAGAGTCAACCATATTCTTTCCTGAGCTTTCCCACAGCGCTCTTATAACTGACCATCAAGCCCACTTAAAAGACCTAAAATGAGAGATACAGCTCTGAGGGAGGCTTGTGCAAAGCTAACAGAAATAAAGGGAATGAAGGGTTAGGTCTGTCTCCTACACCGCAGAACCATCAGCCCTAAAAGGCAAGAGCTGCCTGGGCACAAGCAGAGATGCTGCTGCAGCTTTCCTCCTTTTCTCTTAGCAGAAACTGTCATTCCCCAGAGATGCAGGTTCAGGGAAGCTGAGGAAAAGCACACAAGGGCAGCAGCAAAAGAGCCTCTCTCTAGAGGACCAGGAGGCCAGAGTCCTTTCCACAGCACAGAAGCACATCACGGTTGCCTTGCTTCTTGGGACTCGGTATTTCAACACAGCTCATAGAAATACAAAGCCACCTGACAGATTTCAGATACTCTAAAGTGAATTTTTGTTCCAGTCCATGAGATGAGCTTTGCTTTTTCTTTTTATCTCAAGACTCCAGTTTCCAAATAAAGAATCAGTCAAGCTATAAGGAGGGTAAATGAGATCAATAATTCCTATCAGCTTTTAAAGTGACTAAAAGACAGCTGAGAAAATGGAAAGAACCATACATTAGGCAAAAAGAGAGGCATTTTCTCTTTTTACTTTTGTCTACATTCCTGAGAAGGAAGGGAAGACAGAGCATCTTTCTTTATCTACCTGCCTTCAAAAATAGACAAACTATCTTGCCTCAGGAGAAAGAAAACCATAGCAGCATCTCAGGCTTTCCTTAAAACTCATGGCCCACCTGACCAGCCTCCTCCCAGCACGTTCATGGCAGATGGGTGCCATTTAACCACGTCTGCAGGTGGGTGGTTGGTGGCCAAGTGCCCCTGACAGCTGCAGAATTAGCTTAGCTTACCCCAGCTGAAAATTTTCCCCATTGGCTGACATTTAACTGCCCTGTTTTTCCCAGGATTTATCAAGAAGTCAGGCACTCAAGGTGACTCATTGCCAGCTAAGCTGGAGCCAGCAAGAGCTGTCACATTGTGCAGTGCTCTGGCTGCCCAGGGGGGCTGTCAGTAATGCAGTGACTGGATCCTCCCCTGCCTTAACAACCTGGGCATCCAATGTGTGTGGCAGGGTTGGATAAAGCCCTCCAGTGCACTAGATGTGTGGATGATGAGGAGCTTCTACTTCTGTATTGCAATGGGACAATGCGGCAAAATTCAGTTTCACCAGGGTACGTAGCAAGCATTCCGACTGGCTTGCATGCAGCTACACCCTGATAAATAGGAAAAAAAAAAATCCCTAACTGTACTTGTCAAAGGGTACCTGTCAAATATCTCACCCCTTTCCCCACTCCCTGCCAACCTACTCTTGATTTTCGAAGCGTTTGCAGTCTGCTTAGCCTGAGGATAAAGCTGAGCAGGTGACCTGGAGGCAGCAGTACCCACGAAGCCTGGAGCAGGAGGTGGCACGGACCCCAAAGGAGCTGGGCGGCAAGATGCCCTTCACCATCTGCTGTGACAGCGCAGCCCTGTCTGCACAACAGACTCGGCTCCACCGGCCTCCTCCTTCTGGCCCCCGGGGCAGCTCTCACCCGAGGGCAGAGGATGCGGCTGCTGCAGAGCCAGCCCCCGGCCCCGCCGAGCCCCCCGGGCAAAGGGAGGGCTTCGCATTTGGAACTGTGCCGAGGGATCCAGGACAGCGCTGCCTGACATTAATATGTTTGGCACGGCATTAAAAAAGAGAAGCAAATGGAATAGGAGGCCAAAGTAGCAGCCTTGATGTAGGACATGAAAGGAGACATTTGCTATCAGATCAGAGACGAGGAGGCGCCTCTAGGAAAAAAAAACAACACTTGAATGGCTGCTGAACAGCTGTGTGATGGGCAGGAATTTGGAAAGAGCTTCTTCTCATTCAAAGACACACAAACCTGCCTTTCCCTGGCTTATTTCACAGAGGAGTTATGCAGGAAGGAGATGTGGGATGAAGCAGTGTTCAAACAGTGCTGCTAAAAGCTGTGGAAGACTGACTTGAGTGCATAGGATGAACAATAACAATGAAGCAACATAAAGTTTGTCACTGGCATCTCTGGACTGGAAAAAACCCCAAAAAACTGGAAATTACTCAGTGTGGGCAGGTAATACTCTGTTTTTATAGTGGAAACTGCATTTTTATGTTTACTGTGAGAACCAGATCAGTCTAATGGCACTGAACATAGCCCTTATTTTGTGGGCCAGGATCTTTCCTTCCAGTTCAGGCTGTAGCAAGTGCCTACTCCAAAGACATATTTTTAGATATATGGTTTGATTCTCCTTAGATACTAGACATACTGTAGATGACAATTTAATTATTGTTCAAGCTGGTTAACACTTCAGTACAGAGAAAATAAACTCTAAACAGCTTGTTGCTGCAGAAACAAGGGTACATACTAGCCATGACGCAGTCCAAGAGTCAAAGAAAAATCTTCATAAAACTACAAAAAACACCCAGAATCAGTCCTTACACCACATAAATGAAAAGGTCTGAAGGAGCACAGCAAAGATTTCATTAGCCATAGCCATGCCACCATGGAGAAGACGGCATCCAAATACCACTGGGGAATATGTTTCTGCAGATAAAGGAAAGTCATCATTGCTGGACTTGCCTAGGGGAAAGCTCCTAGGGGACCATGGGGTTTTAAACCTGGAAGCATCTGCATAGACAAGTGACACTTGACAGCAGTAACTGGATGGAGTCAGGTCCCAAATGTTGAGTTATGGGAGCAACCAGCCTGTGGTACAATGCATTCTGGAACATGGCTAGTTTTCAGTAACTTAAGATGTTAAAATGAAAATCTTATTTTTTTTAACTGATCTACACTATTTGAAGCAGAAATTTTTGAGCCTGAGGCACGGATTACTCAATGTGTTTAGATAGTGTGGCTTGTGTAAGAAGGCAGCCTGGAGGAGTTACAACGCTTTTCCAAGATTTTGTGACAATGCCAATATCAGAACAGAGGACTTCAGAAGAGAGGACTTCTGGCAACCCGTGCTATTTGTTTGCACAGCACATACACAGGAAGGTATCTCTTTCAGCTCTGCTCAGGTGGTTGCACATCTTTCTGTCCCTGCAATGTGGGCAGAGGAAGAGCAGCTCACAGGAACCATGCAGTAGTCTTTGCCTACCACCACATCCCACCTGCAATAACACCTTGAAGAGCCCAAATGGGAAGATGGTGGTGCAAGGGGCACCACAAAAAGTCAGGTGCAGTCTGGGCAAAGGGGAAAAAAGAAGAGAGCAAGCAAATATAATGAAAGGTTTTTAAAACCCCAAAACAAAACAACAAACAAACAACAACAAAAGCAAAGCAGACCGTTTCTGAGCTGTAGCAAATTGGCCCTGGAAAAGCAGTGCAAATGATTAGAAGACAAGGACAAACTACCCACCAAACTACCTCTTGTATTTCAAAGTCATGTAAACACTAGATGGGTTTTAGCTCCTTAATCTGCATTCTCCATCTTTACAAGTACAAGTCATGCAGATAAAATGAGAAAGGGGAGAGGGGTGACAAAGAAGGACAGTAGTGGGCATCACCAAAGCACACTCCTTTTCCATAGGAGGCAATATGGCTTTCCTCTGACTGCTGTCAATCCAGACCCAAAATCACAGAGGGACTAGGGAACCTCTCCCTCTGAAAAGCACTGCTGGGAGACAGCAGCATGTAGGAGCCGATGGATACAGGGCTTTGCCTATGACTGTTTCTGGCTCAGACCCATCTTACTCAGGAGCTCCTTGCTTGCTGCTGTCTGGGTACCCAAGCAAAATGGTCTTCCTGGAATCATTCTGCAGATGGGAGTCTCCAGGAAGAGGCTGTGGTCGCAGTGCCCAGTCAGCCCTCTTCTTCTGAGCCTTCATTGCTGGTTTAAGCACAAGGGAGGGGCAGCCTGCCCCAATGCTGTCCCCTGGGATGCTGACAGAACTGGGAGAAACCACTGGCATGGGAGGTGCACAAGGGCTTTGGTCTGCAAAGCTGAGCTTGCTGAACACCACAGAATCCTTGGCCAGGTGGCAGTTCTGGGACACAGCCCTGCCAGCAGCTTGGCTGAGGGCAACCATGGCCACCAGTTTCTTCCCAACCCACCCACAGAGGGAAAGATGCCTTGAATAAAGATTTTGGGTTGGAGGACAGCCAGGATTTGGCCCTGTGCAACATTTAAATAAGCTATTTTTGGACCTCTGAAATACCCCCATGTTTTGAGATGTCTTCCCAGGACAATGAAGTGTTCCTATGGGTCTGTAGGCTCTGTCTCTCCTCCTGTCTCCATAACACTGATCCCAGCAGCTGGAAACATTGCCCTGGCAGAATAAGACAAGAACACAAGTAACTTGTCTGTGTTTTTAGGGAAATGGAAGCAGGACAGCAAGCCCCAACCCTACAAATGGTTATCTTTGAGTGCATAAACCTTAATTATATACTTAAGCAAAGCCTAGAGTAATTTAGTAAGTTAAGCATGTAATTCCACTTTAACTGATGGGTGAGTCCCTAAAGCAAATGCTCATATATACACAGGGCTGCTCCCTAACTCAGCCAAGACTCACTGGGGACCCAGTGCTCAGGTGGCACTGGGGGTGCTTTAGCAAGGTACCATACTGATGTGCACACAAGTGGATGACAAAGCCATGCCCCAAGTTTGTACCATGAACCCAAGCCACCAAGAGAGCAACTCTAGGTGAAAATAACCCACTTTTACAGGAAGAAGGGAGGGGAGAGGACAGATGCAGGCTGAGGAAGGCTACCCAGTCCCATTCATACACTGCAGTGGACAGCCCTTAAGCCTTCCCACTACCTCCTAGCATGGCTCAAGCAGCAGCACAGAGACTGGGGGACCATGCTGCTGCCCAGTCCAGTCCAGTCCAGCCCAGCTCCCTCCACTAGTGCCTGTTCGCTGGACTCGTGGCCTGGCTGCTCTCAGGGAGTCTCCATACTCCCGGCATGAAGTTTCCATTTCTACCTTCAGTCAAGTCATGAAGCTGGATATCAAGTGAAAATACACAAGAAAGAGGAGAAAGCCAGCACGGTGGCTTAATTAATCTTATGGGTGGCTGCCATGCAGCAGGAGGAGGTGTAACATGAGACCAGAGTCTTGGCACACTGCAGAAACAACACACTTCTGGTGCCAACACAGTGGAGAAGGGACTTATTAAAATACACATGGGAAGAGTGGAGGGAGGAAGGGGGAGGAGGTGAGGATTGCCTGACACTTTTGGGCACCTAAAGGAATGTCTGTGACAACAGGGCCTGTTTAAATGATTACAGCACTAATTGCACATCCATGTTGTTCAGTAAGGAAGGTCACCTGAGCCACCAATGACACCTTCACTAAAGCACGGGGAGTGCAGTGAACGGCCTGGGCATGTGGTAGTCACCCTCCTCAAGCTTCTTTACCTTGCAGGGGTGAATACAGCACTGAAGAATGTGCTAAAAGCTAGTGCCAACCACTGCTCTCATTCTCACAGCTGGTGCCCCCACTTCCCTGCCAAAGCTAAGCCAGGGAGCAGAGAGTGAACAGCTACAAGAGATCTCTAACTACTTGAGCTGCCTGCTGACAGCACCAAGGAATTTATCCATGGCAGAGGATCATTGTTCTGAGTAGTGAGAATTAGGTTTTGTCTTCTCACCAGTGTGTATGAAGGCTAGGCTAAGGTTAGGAATAAGAAGGAATTACTCCCTTTTCCTGAATGTAGCAGAGCAGACATGGTGTGTCTAATTACAAACAGAGACACTGACAGACTTTTTCTACCTCCTTAGAAAATAAAGAACAATTTAATTCAAGAGCAACACCAGTAATTTCCCAAGGCCAACAGTCAGTTCAAACTAGACAGCACAAATGCTCATTGGCATTTCAGAGGTGAACAGCAAGTAAACATTCATAGCTGAACAGATACCCTGCTCTCTTCCTTGTGTTAGATATGATTTTTCCATAGGCAAAAGAAAATATAAAAGAAAAAGGCATTGCTAAGTAGCTTCCATTAAGGCACATAACATCACCCTGCCAGGGCTGCCAACCCTCTGGGCAGGAAACTGGGCAAACATCCCAAAGCATGTTCCGTGTCCTGGGTTTTATTCCAGGTGGATACAATTTGGAGGGTAGAATCACCTGGGAAGAGACACATGAGGAGACAACCAGCAGAGATGCATGAAGGAGGAAGCCACATAAAACTGAGGAGCTGGAAGGGGGAGGAAGCATGCAGCAGGGAGGAGATGGGTCTGTCCTGGCCAACACAAATATCACTCAGTCAATGCGTGACTCAGTCAATCCACCCTGAGCTTGACATTTCTCTTGGTAGAAGATGTCCTCTCCCCACTTTCTCCGCTCTAATGCACTGATGCTTTCATTTCAAAAGGTGACATGATTACAAGGAATGCTAAAAATACACATGGGCTTTCATTCCACTCCCCCATTCGCTGGTGGAACAAATTTCTAGCTTTCCTGTTAGCCACAAACAATGATTTAATCTGAAAGGCATGTTGGGGAACAAGATCTTTGCTTTATTTTCATTATCTTCTCCTTTTATGCAACACCATCAACCAAAGCTCAGACTTAGGAGTCTAGTCTAGTACCATTAGACTGGTACCATTAGTACCAGTCATGACCATTAGTTAGCACTCTCTTAGTCCAGCCAAAGGGGAGAGAACCTTTCTCCTGCTCATCCTTCAATCTTCCAGCCCTTCAGCATGATTAAAGAGTACTCTAGCCTAGTAGCATCCAAAGTGTCCTTGCTATTGTTCACTTCTACTCTCCAAGGCCCTCACAGCCCCTTCCTTGCCATGAGGCTGAGGAAACAGCAGACACACAGAGCCCAGGTTCATCACACATGCAGCAGCCAGACACTGCCCCAGTACACAAACCTCCCAGTAGCTGGGCACCACAGAAGTACTGCCAGCTGCCTGACACCCCTACGAAGCCCTGGGGATCCGTTCATAGGATGGGTAAATTGTCCTTCCTGAGGGAATAGGACACATGGCTGCATAGATGAGGTGCTCCAAGAGTCATTCCTGACCAGAGAAGAATGTCCAATCAGTCTCTCCTGCACAAAGCCAGGTGAGCATTTAAAACCAAGAGGGTTTAAGAAAACAAAGAGTTAACTACACAAACATTAAACTTTCCTTGCTGCAAATGCTCAATGCCCTTGCAATTCTTTGGGGAAAAAAAAAGTAAAATCAGCCTATTGATGATATCAGACTTTTTGCAGGGGATATCTTCTAAAGGATGGGAAAGAATTTAATAAAATTACAGTTTATTCATATAACATTAGGTCACTATAAACTTTGTCTAGCTTTAAATGTTTTTATGTAATATCTGAAACTTTTTTTTTTTTGCTGTGGTTTGAAAGACATATCAAAATACTAAGTTATGGTAATTCCTGCTTATGCATTTGGTATTCAAAATAGAAGCCTTAATTGCAAGCTGCAAATGCTATAAATGGCAGGCAATAAATCCCAACAACAGGGGATCAAAAAGAAAGAATACCCAGAAACACAGTTGTTTTTATCTAAAACCAGGGAACATTAGTCTGGTACAAGACCTCAGTAGTTAGAGGGGAAATTTTCCCCTCAAGTGACAGAGTCTATGAAATACTTCTGTATTAGGACAATTAAGAAAATACAAACATTTCTACTCAAGGTTCATTGTCAGTATCCCACAACTCAGAGACTGACATTGGCTTTTCTTTGTCTTTTCAAAAGAAAATGTGTTTATGTCTCTGATTTGTACATACAAAAGCACAGGAATATTGAAAGGTACTTTTGTGAAATACACACTCAAAAATTTTCAAAATGTCATAAAAGAAAAGGGCGACTGAAAGTATTTTTTTTGTTCACAAATTTTTGATTCTCTTAAACCCACACATTTACTCTAACACATGAGAAAAGCTTTTTGAGGTGGACATTTTGTAGCAGCACATAAGCCCCGTATAACAACTTTATAGTGAAGACATCTTTATGTACAAACGCAGCACATTCAATTTATGTGGTAGTTATTGATCAAGAGATCGTTTAAGTATAGAATTTGTATTAAGGGCTAAGAAATCCCTCCTTTGGGAACACAGAAGCAAGTTCCTTAGTTAAACAAGAAACAAGAATTCTCTCCACAGAAAAATTAAGCAGAGAGAAGACAACCTTTTGCTTCAACTAAAGGATACAAGAACTCATTAATTTATGTAAAGAACTTTCACATGTGCTTGAACCAACTGAAACGTTTTTTCAGCTCCTATGAAACAAAGCCAAAAGTGAACGGACTGTATAATATGTGTCTGTGTACATATATAAGTAAAATCTAAGAGAGTTTCAAAAAGCTTCAAAGACATTCTGCAGGGCTGCTGCCACAAGGACAGCACAGCCTGCACTCCCGCCCCCTGAACAGCCTGCTTGTCTGAGTGCTGCCAGGGCCAGGCACCGAGCTACAGCATCTGTGCGACCGACAGCCACGCTGCCGGTCCCTCCTGCACGGTACATTCCAGCTCTACAGCCATGCAGCTCCACTGCAGCTCTACAGCAATGCAGCTCCATTGCAGCTCTACAGCCATGCAGCTCCATTGCAGCTCTACAGACACGCAGCGTGCCCCGGCACCGAGCAGCCGGCAGTGCCCTCCCAGCGCACAGAGGCACCCATCTGCCTGCATCACTTACCCCACCCTACCCAGGGCTCTGCACGGTAGCAGCTTTCCAGCTCAGCTCTATTTCCTGACATGGAGACAACCCCTGGCCTCGACATCAGGCGGGCAAGCGAGCCGCAGGCTAGTGTGACACTTCTCTATTCAGCTTCTAATGGGATAATGAAGTGCGATTTCAGGTAGTAACAGCTCCTACTCCACATCGCAGGCCTGAGGCCATGCACTCACAGAAGAAAGAAGATATCCTGGGTAAACAGATTTCACTTGGACTGAAAAATTTCAGTGTTTATTCACCGATTTGTTTTGGGAAAGCTCTTTCATTGGCTTCCCTACCATTATTGATTCAAATACTTACGCTAAATATTTGGAACACAGCTAAGATTTGCCCAAATGCTGCAGTTATCTGGGACTCACCTAACAAGAGTCACCGACTCTTGTTATGTAAATGAGGTTCTTTCATCAGAGAATTCGTCAGATTACTTACACTGGAGCAAGGCTCACTGCCATGTACAGAAATGAGGGCTTTCCCAGCCCCTAAGGAGAGCCCGAACGCTCCTAGGTCTGCTCAAAGCTCTTCAAAGGGACAGAAAGAGAGATAGAGGTTGCCTTCAAATTAACCGTGGCTTATTATTTGTTTCTGTCTTTTCCTTTTTTAGTAACAAACCAGTCATAATTATTAATCATGATTGTTATGAGTGAATCTAATTGCAGTGTTCCCTAAAGCATAGCAACACTCCCTCCACACCCAGCCAACCAAAGCAGAAAAATCGCATCCCAAAAATAGCAGCAAGAGACAGTGAACAAAACCTGGCCTCCCACAATTTGTGTCATTAGACCAGACAGATCTTTGAGACAAAATCAGCTGATACAGTAACACTCTGGAAGATACTGCAGCCTTCCGATAAAAGCCAACCAGAGGGTTTTTGCAGCAGAAATCCCCTACATCCCTCTCTTTGCAAAGAGTTGGCTGATGCTGCCCCAGAAAGCGGCTTTGGAGGGCACATGGCCAGCCCTCCCTAAGAGAAAGGCAAATTCACAGCATCCTACGCTACCTCCTCTACAAAGGACAGCTGCAGAGACAAAAGTGGAGTTTTTAAGTGACCTCTGCCGACACAAAGACTAGAAGATAGCCTGTAGTTACTGTGTTTGATGTAGGAATGCTGGAACGAAATGCCTTAATTCAGTTACACACAAGGTTCCACTATATCATTTTATGGTCTCTTCTAGAGATAGTATATATTATTTCTGGTTCCACGAGTGAGTTGGAAAAAAACACAAAAAGAAAACAAACCACACAGATCAAGTTAATAGATCTGTGTATAAAAGCCAGGATTAGATAAGGCACTAAGTTTGGCTGGCAATTACTGTGTCCCTTGTGGATACCTAGCTCTGGATTTAGGAAGTTTACAAACCTAGACAGATACAAACATATTATCGCAGTATTTTAAGGTCTTCCTACATCAGAGATGTTTTTGCCTGGCCCCAGAAACCCATTCATGCAAGGGTGAAAAGTTCTCAAAGGACTTACTGCGCTTATCTTCCAAAAATGCTGGGGTTATATATCCCCAAAGCATTAAAGCAATCTTAAAAAAGTAAAGAATCTGCTATTGCAGATAAATGTTTTTAGTGGCTTTCAACAGATGAGAAGCAGGCTACACTACAATTTCCCCCATTCTGGAACACTGAGACCCACCTGCCTTTTGAAACAGAAGTAATTGGCAATGCATTTTAGATGTACTTGTGAGGCATGTTAAACGGGACTTGACTTCTAAAAACTGCCAGGTCTTTTAAAGAGCAGGAATGATAGCAGTTACAGATTGGTAAAAGTTAGGAGGTCACTGAGCCCAGCCTGCTGCCAGGCCAGGTAGAGTCCCCAAAGGCAGTACAAGCCAAGAGTCCGACTGATACTAATGTGATCTTACCCAAAAGGTCAAGAAGTGATGATGGAGAGGGGGCTGAGGACAAAAGTGACATAGAGCTGCCTCTATGTCCTCTGCAGAGGAGATGCAGGCAAACCTCTCTGGAATAATACTTAAAATTTATCATGTTAGGCAGATGGTATTTGACTTGCTGCTCTTAATACATAATCCTGAAAGGTCTGTTGCAGTTATCTACTGTAATAACAATGCTGTTTTGCATGTTACAAGAAACCTGAAGTAGCATCAATAGTCTCACAGGGCCAGTTTGCTGACACTCTGTTTGTGCCCTTGCTGTACACAAGGTTATCTTTAATGGCAGAAAGTATTTTTATTGCTCCCTGATGACTTAGAGGAGGCTGTGGATCCTCTGACCTTATTGCCCATACAACATGAGGTTTGGCTGAAGGATAGTCTAAGCAAAACTTTGCTTTTGAAGTAGAAAAGATATATTTCCTTATCTTATTTCATCCAGCACACAGGACTGCATTCAGTCCTGCCTATAATATGACTTACCTTTGTCCATGCCATGGTTTTCCAGATTTTGTCAGAAAGGTAGCTAACATACATTGCCTCTGTACTAGGCAATGCTGGGATTGCAATTTCTATCTAAACACCAGTGAGACACTAAGATAGTTATTGATCATTGTAATAAGAATTTACTGAGAGAATCTTCTTTTAAGCTGTCGAGAAACATACAAAATTTTCAAGAGAAAGAAGAAATAATTTTTTAAAAAATGGCAATATCAGAGCTGCACAAATTTTAAAGCTCATTCAGAGCTGGTAAACCTGTTACCAGAGAGTCAAGGGAGACAGGCCAAAAGCACTTGCAGAGGTACACAGGCTTTTGCTGGTTTTGCAAGCACTCATCCCAAAGTTCGGTCTTAACATGAAAGCCAAACAAGAAGACTTCTTGGGATCCAGCTCACCCAAAACAAGACTTATAAAGGCAAAGTGATCAAGTGCTTTCCAAGATCAGTGGAAGGGGGGAAGCAGCAGAGCACAGTTCAACATCCATCTTGGCAGAGATCTACCCCTGAATGAGATGATCACTGCACGTGACGATGGAAATGTCTGCATGAACACTCGACTTCTATGAAGCTACGTGTCAGTGGGAAAATGAAGTCTCTTCTGTGCAACCTGGCCAGGCAGTCACTGCATAGAGACAGCTCCTGCTAAGGCAACCATCCTCACCCCTCAGAGGTGATCCCTGCAAGTCCCCACCTGGGCAAGGCATTGATGGCGAAGGGACACTGTTCTCCAGCTCTCCACTGTATGTATATACAGTGAATACATACAGAAAATACATTCTTTGGGGCTGCTTAAACACGTGTGTTTCTATCTACACATATATTTGATATATAATGCAGACCCTCTAAGAACAGTTTTACAGTTGTATGACAACCCGTAAAGGACTTTACAGTATTACATATTTTTCAAATTTCCGATCTTCTGCCACACCCCTTATGCAAAGAAAGCAGAGTCATGACTCCTCCAAGGGCAAAAGAAAATTCTCCAAGGTCAAAAGAATAAGGCACAGAGTCACCTTCATCAACTGGTGCAGCAGTTCCTAGATCACAGCATCTCCAGGCAGACAGACAGAACTAACACCTGTTCTCCTCCTAGTTTCTTGGCACTACCTGAACACACAAAAAGGGAAATACAAAAAGACTGTATGGATTATGTGGCTGTAAAAATGGATAGTGCACACCAGTGACAGAACTTTTAAGATCATGAACAGTATGTGTGAGAAAAATGGACCTGTCAAGTAACACTGCACAACCCTGTGTAGCTTCAAGGGACAAAGACTGCTCAATTTTTAATTTCTGTTGTGAATAATTCATTACAGGGGTAAGAAATCTTCTTGAATAGATGAAAGATAGGAGATAAAGGTCTCCTTCTCCTATTCATATTCCAAATCACTGCCCAGCCAACTGGGTCTGTCCATACAAAGTACAAGTTTTCATATCTAGTTTTTTCTTGCAAAGTCAGAAACTTCAGCCCACTTAAAAATGGACATGTTCTATGCTGGTCCTGGAAGATACACTAAAATTCAAACATTCAAAGAAATGTTTGATGTTAAGATGTTTCAATTTCTGATTATTTAAAATATAGGGGGTTTTACATTAAGGGAAAGTTATGTCTGTCATAACTCTCTTTTAAACCTCCCAAAAAAATCCATATCAAGGCTAAGGTGAACTTTTAAAAAATTAATCAATCTGTATTCAAGATCATCTTCATTTAAGGAATGATATAAACAAATCTTACAATTTTTGCTATTATTCCAGCATAGCCAGTTAGGATGTTTGTACTTCACAGGGAGCACTCAGCCCAAAAGGCCTGCTATAGGGAATGTGTGATCTCAGATTTTCGTGCTGAAAATATGTGTTCATCTTTAATCACATCTTTTATCACATCTGAGTCAGGATGTTTGCAAGGCAAAAGAGCATCTGTGGTGATAACCAAATAATAGTGGGACAAGAGTCCTGAATTCTATGAACTGTAGACACTTCAAATACACATGAACAGGAGTAGGACTGAAGTATTTCCATCTTTGATTGCCAATTTGTTGCTAGACAGGTAGGTTAAAATTATGGAAGCCCTGAGCCAAGCATGTAAACAGCAGTGATGTCTTTTTTTAAACTGGGAAAAATCTTGGGTTTCTTCTTAATGTATCATGACACATGAGCATGCTGTTTGAGTATCTAAAAATTACATAATTTAACAGGAATGGAACAAGTAAATTTCGGCTGTGGAATTAGCAAAAGCAAGGAGGAAAAGGAACTAGTTTTTGAGGAAACTTCATCACTTGGTGTAAAATTTACATTGTCATTACCTGGCATAGCAGAATATTGAATGCAATATGGGGTAGGCCTTTTCTTACAAGTTGCTGAGCAGTGAAGTGCTCTGTTAAGTTGCAAGAGTGCCACTTTCTGAATGCAGGTGTGCACATCTGGTGAGGAGAAGGCTGGCACACCCAGCCAAAGGAGGGTGCAGTCACATCCTTGTCAGTACGGAGCACTGGCACTCACCAATTAACAGAGGAAATGACTGGTGAACCCTGAAAAAAGATTTTACTTTTTTTTTAATCTGGTTGATTGACATTTTGCAATCTGCTCATTGAGAAAGACCTATTTTTGACAGATTTACTCTTATTGAGAACACTTTCTGTGAAAAGTTTTGAAAACTGTTGAAACATTTTGTGCTGTCAATCTTTTAAGTCAAAACTTAATTTTTTAAGATCAGTGATGGTTTTTCATTTCCAGAGTTAAGGTACCTCACAAAGAAGAATCAAGAATGGAAAAACATGAAAACCAAAATAAAACATTGTACTCCACCCAAATAAAAGTATTTCTAAAACCACTAACTTGCAGAATGTTATATCCGACTTTTCAATTGGACCTGAGTATTTTTGAGCTCAGACATTTTTCCTGAGACAAAAATAATTTTCCTTTCTATTCTATGCAGAGGGACCAGACAGAAAAAAAAAAAATACTGTTTTCTATTACTATTTTTGTCCCTAAGCATTTTTGCTTTCTGTATTTCTTTTTTTTTTTTTTTCCCTACTTTCCTTCCTTTCCTTTCTTAAAATGCCCTATCTACTAAAAAGCAAAAGAAAATTGAGTTTGGAACCCAAGATTCTTTGCTCTTGCTCTCCTCTTTTCCTCTGTTTATTCAGAAGGAGTAAGAAAAGAGCTATATTAAGCTGAAATTTTATTCTGCTGTTCTCTGTTGAACAAAAGATAGTCCACTAAAGCCACTAAATCACAGATAGCACTTCTCTGGGCAACATTATTAGGAACTGACAGCTGGAGATAGATGAAGATCTCATCTTTTAAAGAAAAAAGTACATTTAATTTCCTTTGTACATAAAATAGAGAGCACAGCATTGTGTATCTGAAGATAAAAAGAGATCCTGGTGTATGCTGGGTGCCATCCTTACAGAGATATAATACTGGTCTGTGTTCTGAGCTTACACTGAGCTTCAAATTCATTTAGAAACAACTATTCTTCAATTCATGGTAGACAGTGAACTTTAAAAAAAGAGGGTGACATTTTACAGCCAGTTCCATTGGAAAAGAGCAGCTCAGAGAATGAATTGTTACCTTTTGGGAGGAACACTGGAAGACAGGACAGAAAGAGGAGGGAGAATGGATCTCTAAGGCAGAGAGATGGGTTTGCCCGTGGTCCTCAAGGGATCATCCTGGGAGCCACTAGGCCTCCTTGAGGTTCATACCATAGTGAATTTGATACTCCACAATGGAACTGGTATTGAACATCAAGGATCTCATCAACTACCTTGATACAGACATGCTAAAAAGCTGTGGTCGTTTTTTCCACTAGCTGAGGCATGCCATGCCAGGCTCCAAATATGCCAGGAGAAAGGGCATGAATTTCTTCTACACTGGCAATGTACAGTACATCCTTATTTCAGGGGGACTTTTTTGATGTGGGGATATTTTTTTATTTCTCAAGGAACCTGTGACTATGATACATGTACTATTCACATTTGCAA
This sequence comes from Sitta carolinensis, assembly GCA_032173965.1. Taxonomy (NCBI): domain Eukaryota; kingdom Metazoa; phylum Chordata; class Aves; order Passeriformes; family Sittidae; genus Sitta; species Sitta carolinensis. The sequence goes on along the minus strand of JAVUNC010000006.1, from coordinate 10,735,089 downwards.
TGTATAAGCATATTTCATGTGTCCTTTCTGCAGCACTACCACCTGCTGCTTTGGTTGCATTTGATTTTAACACATGCCAAGCAGCATGGAAACAGTGAGGGTGAAACTTCATTTGCCTGTGTTAAGCAAGACAGTTACACATGCAGTTAAAACACATGTTTAACAAGAAAATATGGTCAGTCTGATTTCAGTAGTATGGAAGATGGCTTTTGGCTCTTGGGGAGAGTACAAGTTTTAAGAACATCATCTGTATAGAGCTTTTGTTTCTAAGTCTAGAGACTATTTTGTGTGTTGGCTGAGTCTGGTTGCAAGCCCTTGTAACAAATGAAGGCCTAACACTAAGTAATTACCTTCCTTCGATTAAAGGCTTCTACTTAGCTAGTCTAAAATAAGAGTGGAAATTTTTTTGTGAACCTTACTCCACTGAAGGATGAAAGGTGGTTTTCCACTGAAAATGCTGGCACTAAGCAGCCCTTCTAACCATAAAAGCTTTAAGGAAAATTCTTTGACCATCTTCATGTAAAAATAGTTATTCTGCTTTCCTAAGACTTCAAATCATGCCCTTCTTTCTTTATTTATTTAATTTTTTTTTTCAAGTGGACATAGTTAATAGCAAAGGATAATATTAGGTTTTCCCATTTCTTGCAGAAATAAGTGCCTCTGGAAAACACAAAATATAAAATGAAACTTGCCCTGGATTCAAGCTGGAAATGCAAACATAGCAAGTCAGAGCAAATACCAGATCATCAAGAAGTACAAGGGTTTGTGTAGTCATTTCACACAGCGAAAATTACTGTTTTGAGTTTCACCTATACACAGGCAAGCACAGTGAAACACAAAGTGTCCATGTAAAACATCCAATGAACACTGACTTTCAAATTTCTCTAAACTGCTGCTTCTCTGTGAAGAAATGGACTTCTTCCTCTGCTTTTTGGTCTGCAGCTGATGATGGGATAGACTTAAGTTGCTTTTCAGAAGTTTCTGCATTCAATATTCTGATCTAAAACTCCCATCACTCATGTCTTATTACATCATGACCTATTTATTTTGGGTACTGGACCCTTTTTCAAGACCTTGGAAGACCACTATGCAAGACTGCTCTTTGTATTCTGATTCTGTAAGTTTTTAACATCCTCCAGATGTATTTAGTAACTTCAAAATTCAACTGCTGTGCTTTTCAGTAGATTTAAAAGCTTTTTTGCACCACAGCAGCTACAGCTTTTACTAAGGCTCTGCTTCATCTGTTACAGCTGAACTGAAATACTGAGCATTTTGAGTCACCCATGCATCTGCACATTCAAAGTGCTGCAGGAGACCAACTCTCAGTAAGCAGGATCTACAGGGCACATCTCACAAAGAGGTCTGGGCAGCATTTGGAGCTGCAGACAGCTGCCACTGGGAACCATCCAGGCAGATACCCACGTATCTGTGGTGCTATGCTGACCTCTCCCTGGCCCTGGAGACAGGTGACCCAGATTTCTTCCAATTCTATGTCCTGCTACTTTTCTTGTTATGGAAGATCCCAAAGACCAACCTTGCTACAGTTTCTTTGAAAGATAAACACCTTCTCCTTTACTCTCAGAGAAGGGATTTTGAAACTGATTTTTCAGCCCACATACACACAGACACCTAGCCAGGCTTGCTTCTTTTATTTCTAGTTTCAGCAACCTGATTAAAAGATCTGGATTCTTCAGTCCTCTCTTTTACCTCTGTAATACTGAACACCTCTTACTAAAGCCTTGTTTTCATTCTCCTCAGACCTGTGTATGCCAGCTACGAAAGAGGATGCAAAAATGTCAATCAGTGTCTCAGACTGACAATTGTACTTAATTACCTCTGACACCCTCCACTCACTGATGTTTAGAATTATGATTCAGGAGCTAAACAACGTTGTCTTCAGGAGCCTTAGAGGTAACTGGAAGTGCTCTAATTGGCTTTCAAAAGGATAGTTCAAATGAGCAGCCAAACTGAGCATGAATTCTGAACTAATTGAAGTTTGCCTCTCCTGCTACTGAACTATAATTCTCCACATTTCTGGAGTGCCTTCTACTGCAGGTCGCATGACAGCTTAAGAGACTTAATTGGCTCTCAACATGCCTTTCAAAAGTATTACTTCCAATTCAATGGGTAAGAAAAGCACAGCATAAAACACCAAGCCATTGTTCAAGTGCATAGCAATAAAGATGAATTGCTGAAATGGCTCTTCCCATTTTATGAAAAGTACAGCTTCTGTACCAGCTACTGTTGGTTTGGGGTTTTCTATAATTCATAAATGAATCAACATTTTAAAAATTATTAAAATAAGTCAGTATTAAAAAACATGGTGGGTTTTTATTTTAGTGGATATTCAATAGATATAGGTTATCTTCTGGAAGTTGAAGAGAAGGGCAAGTTGGAAAGTTTTCCAACTGCATATCATTTTTTCTCAGAGATGCTAAGATAAATCCATTACTTTCCAGAGGCACTTCAAAGGTATTTACAAATATGCCCTCAGAAATGACAGGATTTAGTGCCTAAGAGAAAGGGAAAAGCAGGGGGACCCCACAACCAACAAACGATCAACGAAGATTGGGTCCTAAGTTAGGATGTAAGAAATTTCTCCATATAAGTAATTATTTACAACTACATTCCAAACCTGCTGAAATAAGATGACCATTCCCAAAATACTCTTTGCAGAATATCAACTTACTAAAAATACACAGGATATTTCAGTGAGCGTTTTGTTCATCATGAAAACTGATAAGCTTAAGGGCTTCATGCAAGAGAAATATCTTTGCTTCTTTCCCCGGGGGAAGGGGCTGCTTCTCCTACACATGCTGTTCTTAGAAACATGTGTTTATTTCAGGAGCAGTGCTGGTCCATATTGTGAGCCACTGTGCAAGCCTGGGAGCTGAGCACGCCTCTCCATATGCGGAGCAATGGCAGCTTCCCATCTCCTTCAATCAAAGCAGGGAAAAGGAAGATGTGCATCCTCCCAAAAAGGCAGTGAATCTGCGAAGTCCACACCAGAGGGAAGAATGTGAAGATACATTTCTATTGGTCCAGCTCTCACTGTAAAACAGCAGTGATGCAGCAAGAGTCTTAACTGAGAGAACACTGACAGGGTTGCAAAAGCTCTGACGTCCTTTGAATGATCAATCTTGCAGTCAGTGGAACAGCACCTGAACTTGAATTTGAGAGTTGAAAAAGTGCTTAACAAGTAATGCACTATTAACTACTCCTTATTTGTCATATTAATATTTTATTTGCCTAATGACAAAATAATTAAACCAATTTCCTCCTTGTCTAGATCCAGCACAGCTTAATGCCTCTGTATTCTAGTTTTTCACTGGTTTCCCTATAGCATATATTATTACCTACTCTTGCATTGTTCCTCTTATTCCTCTCCTGGGTGGTTTAGTTTGTTCATACTTTGATTTAGAAGCAGAGATGTCTGACATTGAACAGGGAAATAAATAGACACACGGCTCCAACTTTGTTCCAGATTTCATCCACCACTTCCTTCTGATGGTTTCTTATGATGGTTTCACAACCCTATCAGAAGAAAATATGCACAAAACATACCTAAGATGTTTTATGATGCTTTATGAATTCCTTTATAACTCCCTAAAAATCAGTGTTAGTTCTTCCTCCTGAGTGAAAGATGGGGCCTCATCACTGACAGTCTAAAGAAAATGAAGTGCTGAGAGAAGATTTACTGAGGGCAAGGATGCGACCCTAGAAAAGTGTCCAAAAGGACATTCAGATTACATTTGACACATCCTACAGAGGGGAGTAAGGCCACACCTTTTCCAAAGACAGTTCCAAAACGATTCACAAATAGGTGTCACTGAGTTTTGAAATGAAAATCTGCTGTTAATGTGTGCTCTAGTGCTCCATTCCTCTGACGAGGAGTATCATGAGTCTGTTGCAACACCTTAGCAAAAGTGTCATTTTATTTGGAAAACTGAGTAGATGCTTCTTCATTGAACTTTCTCAGCAGAAGGGTCCTGAATGTTAGCACAACTTCTAACAGCAAATATTTAGCACATAAAGACAAATATAAAAAGACAAGCATTTCAGAAGAATTGATTGGAATATAGAACATTTCTATGCACATGCACAAATATACATGTAATAACACACATAAGATGAGCTTTGCCACTATGCAGTGGCAAGAAGATTCTGCTATAATATTTACTCACAGTGAAGCAGCACAGCTCTTCCTGAGGAAGAGTTCTTCCAATTTAAACTGAGATGTTCCAGTGCAGAAGTCTGGCCTGCATGAAGGTATTAATAAACTAATCACAGAAATTTAACCACAGCTAAACAAACATTATTTGACCAATTATCAGCTGACACCCAGTACAGGCCTTTATGCAGTCCCTGGAAATGAAACACAAGAGTATTATTTAGCCAAAATTGGACTCACTGTTCTGAACAGCTCATATGCCTGTGGAGTTCCTTCCAAGCTAAAGAGCCTGAAGTCATGCAGGGGCTCCCTGAAGCAGCACTTATCTGGTCACACATATCTAGATGACAGCACTGCTGTTCTTATTAGGATGACAACTTCTGGTACTGACAAGTGACTCTTGAAATGTTACTCCTTGCTGAAGCGGTTTTGAATGTCAGAGACTGAAAAACAATGGGATATTCTCAGTAGAATAATCAGCTTTTTTTAATTGAAAATTCACATATACAGGCTGTGGTACTCTACACAAATGGATGCAAACAAAGAGCTTCATATAATACAGTGCCTTTTGGACTGATCTTACAGTTACTTATATATACACCAGCTGAATTGTTCAGTGCAAATGCTCCCATGCCTGTTCCTGACACTGGATTAAAAATTAAGACAGTCCAGCCTTAGACTTTTTTTTTCAGAGGCACCAAAGGAGGCTTGCTCAGTCACTCTGTCTTGAGACGGAGAGCCTCCCGCCGCTGTTTCTGAACCGTCCTGGAATCTTCCCACAGACTGGGTCCTCTGATGTTCTCCCAGTTATCCAAGTTAGATTTTTCCAGCTTCTGCAGACAAACGAAACAGCAAAAACAGGGTCAACTTGATGGATCCATGATTTAAAGTACATATGATTCCAAATTGGTTTTTTTTTCCACAAGAAGCTCAGTCTCACCATTGGGTTGATGAACTTTCAGCTACCCTGCATGAAAAATTCAACACGAAGGAAAAAACCATAGTAGTTATCCATAGAGCTACATAAATGACTAAGACACACATTACTGCATCTGCTTGTCAGCAGGTAAGTAACATTTAAGGAAGGAAGCACTGCAGCATCTGAGCAAGACTAAAGATACCTTTTATTTGCTTTTTCTCCTCTCACCTCATTTTTCAGATCTGTTCTTCAACTGCAAGTATGCCAAGCACTGAAGTAGTAGGAGTGTCAAGCATTGGTATAGCACAAACAGAAGGATTAGTAATTAGTGAACTGAAGTATCCTGTCAGCAAAAATACAAAGCATGCTGGAAAAGATTCATTATCTAGCATGAGGAGAGACAGCAACAGTGCAAAATCCTTCAGTTCACATGGTTTTAACTTGAGAGAGGTATGCAATGCTTTCTGCTGACTAGTTTCCCATGGCACCCAGCTACCATAGACAGGCCTCTTACTAAGTCATACATGAGATATGCTGACTGAACTGTCAATTACTGAAAAACTAGATTTAATTACCTTCTTGTCTACGCCTATCATTCCCCCTCAGAACTACCAATGACTTAGAGACAACAAAAATGAAGAACAGGTGCCCTTCTGACCTCACCTACCATGTGCTGCAAAGAATGCAAACACGTATTGCCTCTTCAAAGTCCTGTTGGCAGAGGCATAGCTGTCCCTTCCCAGGACACAGACCTCAAGTCCCACATGCCAGCTGTGGGACAGCACATTGGACATGACAGGGAGACTGAGGACAGGGTCTGCAGCACTGCCAGAATCAGTGCTGTCCTAGATGCTACTAAACAGGGCAACACCACATTCCAGTTAGGAATGATACATACTGCAGTGGGACTTACACCTGAGCTGTGATCAAGGCCTCATCTCAGCAAGTGCCATAAAAATACACCAGAAAATATTTAATCCTGCCCTGAGCCTGTGGCCTAATTTGTCTACTATCAATCATTCAAATAAATGGCAAACACCCAGGGATTTGAATAATAGTTGCAGAAAAATTCAACAGCTATAACAGAATAGACCTGCTGCTATTAGTTCATGTTATGTAAAAGTTTCCTGACACTTCTACAGTTGAGGAAATTGCAATGAGGTTAGTCAGATATCAAAAGAAATTAGGCAACACTCTAGAGAAGATATATGAGAACACATGCATAGACATAGCAGACTTTCACAAGGTAGGAGCAACTTAATTTTTTGTACAATAGAGTTGGCATAGGTCTTTCTAAAGAATTGTCTTTGCTACTTTATACATCTTATGCTTAGCTGGTACTTCATTTCAAGCAGAAGGGATCTGAGCTGACATGGAAAGAGAGAGAAGGAGGAAAGGTACTTGTCATCCCACACAAGTGACTATCCCCTCTGATTGCAAATTCAGAATTTAACATCTGATTCTAATGGAAGCTTCAAGGAAACTACACTTAAAATAACCTTGTGCTTTAACAGAAGGGATCCATGCTGATTTAATTTAACACTACGATATCACACACCTGTGAGGATTCAACTGTTCCAAAACTGTTCATCTCCTGAAGCCTGAATGTTAATCAACTTTTAAAATAAATAACAAAACTTGTGGTATCAAAAAGAGACATGCATACTGAAGATCTTTACCAAAAAGTTGAAAGTAATTTGTCCCTGAAACTTCACAAAGGCTTTACAGAGAGGAGGTTTGTCAAAAACAGGAAGCATTTCAAAACTACAGTATTCAAACAAACCAGTACCAGAAAGTATCTTGGCAGTTTCCAACACAAATCATAAGGTACCTAGAAAACATACTGGGATACAAAGACAGAATAAAACAACCAAGGGTTACGTGCAGTGAATGGCATTGCCTGGAAAGCACCTTCCTTACTACCATGGGACAGTTATCTGCAAAAATGTAATTTACAGGATATTTATCAGTCATCAGAAGGCAGAATGATTCCACATGCCAACTTTCTGAACTGATGCTATCCAATTTTGGAACAACAGAGCACTCCTGTTGCACATGGATAAACATAAGAAATATTGCCACTGAAAGGGGATGTGAAAATCTGTTCTGCAATGCTTTCCTACTGAATAGCTATTTTCATGTATGTATGTGCTGGTTCTGGATGGGGCAGAGTTAAATTTTTTTACAGTAGCAAGTATAGGTATATGTTTTGGATTTGTGCTGAAAACTGCTGGTAACACAGGGATGTTTTCATTACTGCTGAGCAGCTCACACAGTGCCACGGCTCTCTCTGCTTCTCACCCCACCTGCCAGAGAGCTGAGGGAGCACAGGAGGGGACACATCTGGGGCAGGTGACCCCAATTGACCACAGGGATATCCCACAGCATATGGCACCATGCTCAGCATGTAAAGCTGGGGGAAGAAGGAGGAACAGGGGGATATTCAGAAAGATGGAGTTTGTCTTTCAAAGCAACCTTTAGATGTAATGGAGCCCTGCTCTCCTGGGAATAGCTGAGCACCTGCTGCTCAAGGGAATTGGTAAATGAATTCCTTGCTTAGCTTGGCTTACACCAGCACCTGATGCTTTAGCTATTAAACTGTCTTTCTCTCTTTCTGTGAGCTTCCTCACTTTCACCCTTCTGAATCTCTCCCCCACCCCATCACAGGGGAGCGAGTGAGCGGCTGCGAGGGGCTTGGCTGCTGGGGCTGACCCAGGACAGTACCTCACACACAACTGAGTAAAACCTACCCTTTCTGACTGGTCACTGACAGGAAAATTCTCACAACAGAATCATCCCAGAATAAAGAGCTACATTAGATGTAGGCTAAAGACATGCACATAGCTACATTTTAAATCCATCTCAGTGATGAGATTAGACCAGATTGACAGTCCTCTTAATTAGGTGCAGCACGAGCTTGCAAAGTTGCACTGCTCCTCAGATTGCCTGAGCTGCACAGTGAGAATTCAGACAGTTCTGCTTTCAGATGAAGCTGAAGTCAACATCTTTCATTCTGTCTGGCTAGGTTATCTTAATTTCTTATTTCTTTGTTTCATTTTAGCCACTTGGACCCTGCCTACCTAATTTTATGAAGACACCACATTGCATGTTAAACTACTTCCAGCTTTTACTAAACCAAAATTTGTATGAACTGGAAGGCTAAAAACCAAAAGACTTCTTCTCCCAATTCGAATGTACTAAACACTCAATCATTGGAGACTACAATAAAATGTAATCAGATCAGATCAGCAGCACTCTTCCTGCTTGTCTCAAATAGCCCAAAGGATATAGAAAATTAGCTGTTTAAAGTAAGATCAGTATAGTCCATTAAATCTACTGATTCACTCCCTAAATCAGCTAAACTGCCTCTTAAGAGTACAGGACTGTCAGAAGCTGTAAATTCAAGGAAAAAATGCAGTTATTCGGATAGGCACAGTGAAAAAGAAAAATATGTTCAACTCTTTGCCACACTTGACTTTTAAGACTTGTTAAACAGCTTGACAGGTGCAAAGGTAGCAAAAAGGACATAAAAAGACCTTAATGTCTTAACTGCTTGCTCAAATGACTGGCTTAAGTAGAAGTTATAAGCCTCTTTCACCCTTAAAAGAAAATAAAATTTTTAAGAGTTTGAATTCTACCATTGAAGGATAGTCTTCACGCCACAATACACAAACTGAAGTCTGCACAAATTCATTTAGAGCTGCTAGTGTTCAGGCTGAGTGAATACAAGGTGGCCACTTGCAAAACATGTTTGGCTTTAGTTTCGGTTTCTCACATATGAAAGGAGGGGTAAGAGAATCCTGTTTACTTTACAGCTTGATGAAATAAATTCTGTGCTGAACACTACAGAAAGAAATAGCTCTGATATAGAGAGACAATTATTCCCCATCATTACAGTAAGCAAACACATTTGCAGACAAAAGATGAGCCAGGGAAAAATATCCTCATGGCTATAAGAGGCAGTGAAAGAATTAAACCAATTGAACAGTTTGTTTTTTAAAGGTGTCAAAAAAGCTTGCCGAGACAAGAGATATATTGAGGGGCTCTATAATGCTATCTAGATGAAGAATTACAGAATTACAGCTAACACTGAATCTGCTGTCTTGCGCATGACTGAAAATCTTAACTTCATCATCACACTGATATGGCTTTAGTGAGGTTTTTTATAACTCTTTCCCAGAGCCATGTTTTTGCCATCTCATTTTTTTGATACAAACTGGGTGTTATTTACTTTGCCTAGGAAGTGACATAATTTAATATCTACAATTAGTGATTTAATAATCTGGGATTTAAAAGCCCATGACTAGTGACTGAATCCTCAGTTTAAAAAGAAGTATTTTTTTCCAATTAGAGAATATTTGAGTTTTATGATATAAGTAAACAAGCAAGTTAGTAAGTAACAAACTATGGCCAGAATAAGATTGGGGTTTTTTCACTAAGGGAAGAATTGTGGGGGGTGAGGGGGGATTGGTCTGTAAGCATCCAGAGAACTGCTTCTCCTTTTGGCTTTGCTGAAGACTTGCAAAAACCAATAGAAGCTTTGTTGCTTAATTCAGTGGGATCCAATAGCATTCATCTATGGCACAATTAATTGACCTATGGTGAACTGGTTTAAGAGACTCTTTCCCCATGTGTTATTTTCCCTTTAATTATACCAATTCAACAATGTGGGGCTGTGCTCCAAACAGAAAAAATAAAATAGTTTAGGAAAATAAATTCATACTGCTTATGAACAAATCCTATATAAGCACAGGACTATGCAAACACTTGACCTGGCTGAAGGAAACATTGGGTGGGGAGAGAAGAGACATCTTTCAGTGACTGTGTCACAGAAGATGTGTATTGAGGAACTATACCACCAGTTTATCTGTGCAACCTTTTCCCCATGCAAAGCATGCAAACAGAACTTGCCTCCACCTCAGAGGTGTCACAGCATTTAATTAATGTTCACACAGTACTCTCCTAGTTTTATGTGAAGGTGTTATAGTGATACAAAGTGCTCAGTAAACTAAACAATTACATCACCCAGTTAAAACTACATGATTACGCAGCCTTGAATTTTTAACATAAGAGAAAATAACGAGACAGACTTCCATCAGGAATTAGGCCTTGCCATGACTTCCTCCTAATTTACAAGCAGTTTTCCTTATTAAAATTCAGAATCTCTTAAAAACCCACAACAACTTTCAGAGGATAATCCAGTGCCATTTATGCATTACACCTGCAGATCACCCAAGATGGACTTCTCAATCCAAAAGGTTCACAAGATAAAGTCAAGAGAATGCATGCATGGGTCATTTACTTTCAGTACATCTTTTCCTAAGCAAAAATGAAACTCAGAAAGGTCCAACATAATAGCATGAGTGCAGTAGTACAACTCCAAGATTAAACATCCCAAATTCAGCAAATTCCACTTTTAATTTAGCAATTAAGTACATTTAGGATAGTTTTTGTTTCCCTTATATAGAGAAGTTTTATCAAGCTATGGTTAATCTGTCCTGGAAAGAGGCTGCTTACTAAGATCTATTCCTAAATTCACTACTTGGGAGATCCAGCCAAGCTAACAGGACCAAGGAATTTCCCAAATCTGAATGCTTGGTCTTGCTAAGTTTGTATCATCCCAAACTTTATAAAGGGATGTCCTAGTTCCTACAGCACAAATCTCTAAAATAGGAGCAGCCAGCGACAGACTTTTGGGATGTCTGCAGCATCTTTTTCAACTAAATAAAGGTGAACTTGACTGAAGGGGATGTGTGATCTTTAACAGTGTAGGAGACCAGTACGAGTAAAAAATGACAGTTCTGTTGCTGCTAAGAAGAGCATACAGATTTCTACAGCACATCCCTATCTGGAGCCCAGAAAGCCCTCCTGACACCACAGAAATAGTTTATTTCAAACAAGTTACTAAGACTGTGAATACTTGGAAGTGTGGACAATTTTTTTACTTTCTGTATATAAAATCTGGCACAGTCTGTCCTTCTAATAAAGATGAAAAGATACTCTAATAAAAAAAAGAATGTGTACCAGGATAAAAAAATATGAGACCCATGAGTCACACATGGTGTTTTTCCTTCTGAAGAGATATGAAAAACAAGGTTTCTTATGTGAGAGGGAAAAGCTGCAATGAATACCACAGCAAAGGGCTAAGAGATTACCACAAGAAATGATCAGTTTACCACCATGAAACTAGTAACAGAAGTGTGTGGGCATAAGAAATGAAACAAGTAGAGAAGGTTTACAACAACAGTGTCAAACTAAACTTAAATCCAGGCCATTAAGTAACTACTTTAAAGTAACCACACTCCGTCAAATCAGCAGTCAACTTTACCAAGCAGTTGACCCTTCTGAATTGGTAGGCTCAATCTCCTGCCCCTCACATGCTCCCCCTCTACCCTGCTCCCAGTTGGTTTCAGTAACATTCACACAGCTAGTGTAGTTTAGGACTTCTGCTTCTCATCTATACTTCCCTGCTGATTTCCCACTCACCTCTCTTCCAGAACTTGCTTATCAATTTATATGCTGAAACAGAATGCTTTTCTTTATTGAGAAACTATGATTTGGGCTAAATATTAACAGAGCAATTTCAACTCTTTCAGCCATAAATAGTTTTTCAGTAACATCAATGGCTACTGTTTGATTTGTGCTGTTGGACAATTTCTCATAGGGAAAAACATCGTCCTGTTTCTTCTCTCTGGCTAACATCCCCTTTCTAATTGATGAGGACAGTAATAGCAGTGTTATTTCTGTTCTGTACTGCCACAAACAGCAAAGCTACTTCTCATCAATACTGCTGAATTTGCAGCTCAGAAATAACACGTGAATAACTCCACCTTTCATTCTTTCAGAACCAATAGGTCTTCAAATCAAATCAGAAGTTCTGTTTTAGAAAGATCAAGGCAATGTTTTAAATTTTTACAAGCATGAAGTTTTAGAAGGGAAGGTCTGGGGTCTTTCTAGAGTGGAAGATATTTTGGGTTTGAACTGCATGGTGCTTAAAGCCTATTTATGTTAGAGCTGTAAGATTGTGCAGGGGGACACTGGCTCTCCAACGACTTGAGGGGAAAATGCAACAAACAAGATGGATTATTACATATTGAATTACCAACACCATTTCCCTCAACCTTTGAACTTCTCAGTAATGCCTCCCAGCTATACCTGGGCAAATATCAAGTTTTACCAGACACATGAAGGGGTTAAACTTGGGAACTTCTCCATTCAATTATTAGAAATTTGATTATTTAGCTAAGAAGAGTACAAACTCCATGGTCAGCCTCCACCAGAATCTTATATACTATTTTTCTGTTTGATCAGTAAGCCTGTTTATAGTCTGAACACATTGAACTATGGTACAGGAAACTACTGAGATGTCAAGAAATAAAAGGTCAAAACTATAGGATGGCTATGGACTGTACATCCACTCAGAATAAAATGCCAAACACAAACTCTTTGAACTAAAATCCTTTCCCATGGCAGTTTCTATTGATGAAAAAATAACATGACTTTGTGCTTTTCTACAAAACACTATGTTTAAGACTCACAGTGAAATCAAAACCTAAAAGAACATTTCACAAGTGAATAAACTGAAATGCAAGAAACTCAATTTCTCCCAGATACAACCTGGAGAGCAGTCAGAATCTAATGGCTAGGCTGGACAATGCACCAAGAAAGAGCACATGGAAGGAACAGAGTGATCATAGGGAGAAAAGTATCTCAACCTCTTTTATTTATCTCAGCCTATTTATTGTTGTCACAGTCACTAAGGAGGGTATTTTCCCAACATCTCTGTCAGCTCTCAAACAGCTCAAGGCATTTAACCACCAGTATCTTCACAAACACTGAAGCAAATCAATTTAGTACACTAATCGGTTAATTCTTGAACAGCAACAACATCAGTAATCCTCTGGTACTGAGAATGACAGCAACAAGATAACTGCAGATTTCAACAACTGGCAACATTTCTTTCTAGAGCACTCCTGATGTCCACACACTTGGATGCAATTACTGTGTTACTACACTGGCTCTCCCTGAAAAAAAGTTTCCTCCATTCTGCTGGCACCACGGTCCCTGAACTTATGTCAAATGAGCAGTAAGTGGCCAGAGTCTTTTGCAGAAGAGCTTACTGAAATTCTTCTTATAAGACAGTAAATATATAGATTATAGTCCCAAAACACCACTCTATACACCTACTTTTAATTTTTGAACTGCCCTCAATATACATTTTAATACTGCAATTACAAGTCTTTTGCTGTAATTCTCAGGACAATTAAAAAACTTCTGTCCAGAGCTGATGTTGACTTTTTGAGATTTATCAAATTATAAGGCACAAAACCTACTCAACATTCATACTCTAAGTCAAGAAAGCAGCATTCTCTAGTTTGACTATTTGCAGACCAGCCTATTGCGTCAATTATGCCATGCTTGCAACCAGTTGAAGGAAAACTTTGTGACGTTTTACAGTGTTGTTATTCTGAAACACAAAAATCTCAAATTTTCTTGCTGTTGGTTCAAATTATGTTCCCAGCTATTAAGAACAGATCTTACTTCTAATTTTACTATATTTTCTGCGATAAGAACTGTTCAATTGCTATCACTTTCTATGAAAGTATTTATATGAAAGCACCACTCTTCTCAGTACCTTTAATACTATTTAAATTTTTAAGTTTCTTCTAAGTAATTTTTTAGAGCCATAAGTAAGCACAGTCAGCCTGTTCTGCAACCTCATCTGTTCTTAAAGCCCTGTTAAAAAACTGGACACCAAAAGGAGAACCAGAATTTCAGTCCCAGCCTCATCAGTGCCACACTCAGAAGTAAAATCACCTGTTCTACTATCTAAAATCTACTATTCCTGTTTACACTCACACACTGAATTAGCTTTTGTGCCACAAGATCACACTAGATCAAGCTGAATTTTTATTCACTGACGTGTAAATCCTTTCAGAATGCAGTCCACTCTGGCCAGCATTTTCAGTTTTTTAAATAAACAACTTTGGCTACTCTAAAAGGCACTTAGCACTTTTAATGGGCCCGTCTTAGCAAGTAATATGAATAGCTCTCTGTCCCTGGCTTGCCACACTTTTACTACTGCAACATTTTCGTATCACTGACACATTAGTAATGATTTCACAATTTCTTTCACATCACTGAAAAAAGCACTCAATATTGCCTATACGTCCCAAATCTCACAGAAGGCTTTTAATGGTATCACCTTCCTGCCCTGTGATGATTCCCAGAGAACAATCCTTTCCAGACTGAAATTTTCAGCAGTGACTGAAGTTTTCGCAGCCCATTCTTAGAACATGGCTATAAACCATCAGATTCTAGTAGATATTAAATATCATTTTGTTTTATTATTAAGGGGGTTGGAATCACATCTGATTCAAATACAAAGGACTTTTTTCTCTTAAAAAGAAATATTTTTTTGAATGCTGCAACTTTGCTAACATGGTTACTCATTATTTTACATCCTCATTATTTTATTCTTGGTTTGCTGCAACACCATCCTCTTACTCCTATTCTTGTCAGATTACTTACCAGTCAGCTCTGATGCCCTTAGCATCTTTTATCAGTCTTCCCTGCTTTATAACTAACTCATTTACTGTTTCCATAGCAATCCTTCATGATTTTATTTATTGGGATACTTTTCCCTCTACTTTCAATTGCTATTGATTCCCACTGAATATCACATATTTGATTCAAGCTTGAATTATTTTTCCCACAGCAAAATGTTAGCAAATTCTTAAGGAAGGTTTTATTTGCTAGAAAAACCTTTAATGACAATTCTATACTTTGGGGTCTGATGTAACTGAGGACAGCCTTTTTAGTTTTTATTAGACCATTAATTTCCCAGAAGTACAGAAACCAAGTGCTAGAATAAGGAATGCTATTTTGAGACTGCATTAAACACATGAAGAGGAATGTACTATGATTGTTAAACAACCACAAGACTGGTTTTCACTCATCATATTAATCATTTTTTTAATCTCCCTTTTTCAAACAGTCTTTTTGTCCTTTCAAATAAAATACTCTAGGCTTTTGTCACAGGTCAAACACTTGACATTTTTTACAGTGTGTTCTACAAGGCCCAGCTCAGCAGCAGAACTACATTCACATTAGTACCAGCATCACTAGCGGACAGAGCTGTGATTTATTAGGCAAAGGGGAGAAGCAGGGACTAATTGGTCATATGAGGACACAAAAGTGTGTGAGAGGAATGCATAAACAATGGAGAGAGTATGCAAAGGTAGCTTGCTCCTCTGGCATGTCCCAAGGCACAAGATAAATGCCATTATTAACTTGAGATACAAGAAATGCAGTATGAATTACACATGTAAATTCTTCCTTCCTCAAAACAGTATCCTGACCAGAAACATTCCTGTATGAAATTAAGCTTTTTATAGCTTCAAAAAATATAACTTAGTAAATAGGAAGGTAAGAAATGGCTTTATGTTAATTTCCTCACGATAAATTAGGTCTGTGATTATAACTTTTTACATCACCATGACCACCCCATCAGAGACAAAATGCTGATTTCAACATCTTTGAAATATTGGAAATGTCTTTATTTTTTGCAATATGCCCATAAGGGCCTATATATATGCTTATAGAAGAAATTCTAGAAATTCTAGACAAATTCAGTATGTATTCAATATGTACATTTCTGTAAGGACAGTAAGAGATTTTTAAAAGACTTGGGGAGTCTCACTTGCATATATGAGGCAACCATGCTTCAAAAGAGTTGGCATGGCATCCTCAGTAACAGCTGCAGATATAAAGCTAATAATATTGTAAAATAAAGCTTTACATATCAAAACAGCAACTTTTTTTTTAACTGCCCTTGATCTCTTATCACACCATATTTAGTAACAGCCACCAAGTATAATCCTTCAATGTGACCTATATATTGAATTAGAAGGTGTTCCTATGAGCTGTATTTTGGCCAAGTAAAAAATAAAGAAAGGAGAAAACCAGCCACCAAACCCTTCTAGTCTGGAAAAGAGGGGGTCCACAGAAAACTACTCTCCTAAATGTCAGCTGTAACTGGGTGATTGATTAGATTTTGTCCACCAGAATACAGAGGTTAACAGTGACTTAAAATTTTCACACACTTAGTGTGGTGCCTGCAAAGTATGTGCTTGACTGCTGGTAGTTTCATGAGTTTCACTGAAGCAAGAAATTAATATGGGCTTGCAAGCTGATGCCCATAGTAAAGTATATATTGATATTAGATTTCAAAAACAATAATCCAAATCTATTTTCATTATGCAAATCCATTTGTTTTGTTGAACTGATCTGCCCTCTATAACACCCAAGCACTACTTCTGAAAGAATTTCAGTCTAGGAACTCTCGACAGTTTAGATTAAGAAAAAAATTAGATTGCTTCTGTCATTTCTGTCCATCAGAAAAGAGTCTCATTACCCAAGAAGGCTTGTAATATATTGTTATGCCAGATTTATTTTATTAGCATTGATTTATCCATAAAGATAATGGAATTATGGCTATTTAAATATCATCCTTAACCTATTTACTCATCTTGTGAAGAAAAAGTAAGGTATATCTGAATACAGATCTGTTGATTTTGAGGTTAGGTATTGAGTTTGAGATGTGGTTCTTTTTACTGCTTGTGGTTCTTTTTTACTTTTTCTTCCACATAAATAAATCAGAGCAGCCTTACAGTGTATTGAATGGAAACTGAGAGACAGTAATACCAGAGGCAATCAGAACTTAATGGATTTGTAAGTTTTGAGTCTCCGTTGGAACGTTCCATCTTGTTATTCCCTGCACCAGAAATCACAATTCTTTATAGCAGGGGAGAGCCCAAAGCTATTTGCAATAATGGTAAAAACTAGCAAATATTTTGCGAAATCAGGCCTGTGAAAATACAAAAGGTAAGTTTTATTTTTATTTCAGACAAATCACAAAAGAGTAATAGAACAGTAGAATTTTATTATCAGGATCATGTACTGCCATTTGGACACCTAAGTACGAGAGCAATGGGTGAAATCAAGATCTTCAAAGGCTTGTCACAGAAATGTGGTATGGGAACAAAACAAAAATCTGTGTTCAGAAAAAAGGCCACAGAGATAGATGAAGTGTTAGTTGGACATTTGGTTCAATTAATTTTAAAACATTAGGAATAAACTTAAATAGCTTTATCCTTCGTTTGTGGTCACAGGGAGGCTTTTTCCAGTTTTTCTAACTTGGCTATTTGTAGGCCTGAAAATTTATGAGACTCTGGATACTGAACTAGTCAAAACAGACATTTTAGAGCTCAGTAATATTTAAAGAAAATGCAATGTTGAGGGAAGAGTGAACTATTTCTCTATAAAATTTTCTGAAACCGTGTAAAAGGAATGACACTTGTTTCAAGGATACGTGTAAACTTCAGAAGCAAGAAAAACATAAAGTACATCATGCACATTGTTCTGTAATTTGGTCTAAAGATCATCCAAACTCATGCAGTAGAAATGCTGACTTACATTCACACACACTCCCTCTAAGGCCAACATAAGCTCTACATTTATAAACTAGGTTAACCACAGAAGTTGTGAATTTATTTGTACCACTGTACTTGACGCCTGGAAATCAAAGTAAAGCTGTGTTCAGAAAGAAGTACTATGTGTTCAAAAACCTTTTTTTACATAAAACCTTGTTTTTATTGGACATCAGTGAGTCAAAGGCAGATGGTTGATCTAATTTTAGTTGAGGACAGATACGACCCACCAGCGGCCAGGGTAATCAAGGGTAGTCAAGGTTATGGGCCCCAGGCAACAAATTTATTTTACCTCATATTCAGATTCCAGTGTCACAGTGTTCCCTTTTAATTTTTCTTTCAAAGCTGGATCAACCTGAAAAACAAATAAAAATACAGCAAAAATGTTTGCTTTTAAGAATTTTTTTAAAAGAAATCTTAACCGTAAATAAACTGAATATTGGTACATGCAAACCCTCCTCTCTTCTCAAAGTTTATGTGCCATTCGTTCCAATACCAGGATGATGAACACAGCACAAGAAATGGGCTGAAAAGAAACAGATCAACTGCCAAATTATTAACTCCAAAGGAAAACACATTTTTAACTATAGCCCTGCACTTGCATTACCTTAGATACTTAAATCTGTACCTGTTTAGTTTAGGACTGTTAAACTAAACAAAGCTTAAATAAATGAAGCGAGCACAAGAAAGATAAAATTGGGATTGTGTAACATAGTATACTCCTGAATGCTGAGTCCAGTGAATAGGTATACAATATATCCTGGTTTTCAAAGTCTAAGCACGAGCTGAATTTCCAATTTTCTGGTGAACACACAGCTCTTTCCTAGTTTTGATTCTGTAGTGACAGTGCTGGTGTTTCCTGCCACCTTTCAGAGATGCTTATTGAAAGAACAAATCTAAGAACAGACATGTCAACGAAGCACAGCAGACACATTTCACATTTTAACTTCTTCTGAGCCCAGAAGAAGTGATGTTCATCCTTCCCCTTGCTAAATAACATCTGTCTCCCACAGGTCTAAGAGCAGAAGCTAAGGGAAAAAGATAATTAGCATTCTTCACGCTTAGAGAAAGCATTTTACTTTCTTTTCAAACAGCCACATACACAGTTTTCAGACACAGTCTTTAGGCAAACTAATTAAAATACCAAATAAATCCACCATGAGAGTCAATCTCGTTTTTAGAGCTTAAAAACCAAAATAGATGCATAAGGAGACTGGTAATGTGTGCAGTTCTACATCCCTCGTACACTAGCCCATCTACAACTAATTCAGTGAAGAAAAGTTGCTACTCCTAATCTGCTGCTCCTTGATCTGAATGAGAAGGGCTCAGCAACCCTCATCACAGCCAACAACAAACATCAACAAGTAGTCTAGAAAACAAAAAGGAGGGCAAACACATAACAGAACTTGCCTGGCCAACGAGAAGACCCACCTTCAGATTCACCCCTAACGCGAGTCCCTACTCATCAGAGGTACTTAAAATACACATCTGCTACGTGTATTGATGGGAATTGCTCTGAGGAGCTTCCCTAGGCCATAATGTTCCCCTTGCTTACAGACACCGTCTGCTAGTTAGCATGCAGCCTGTGAGACCTCAGCTCCTAAGGACGGATGCTCAGGCAGGCAAGCCTAACACCATCTGTGCATGGCCAAAGGTTTGATTTCCCTACCTCATCAGCGATCTGGCCATAGAAATACACATATTTGCAACCTCCAGACTCATTACACTTGGGACCTAAGCCAAGATATCTAAAATGGTTAATGTTTGTACCAGATACGGCTCCCACCTTCTTGGTAATTAAAAAAAAAATAAATCGTAAAACAAGATAGTGGCTCTGCACTGGCCCTCTACATCAAATAAAAAATGAAATGCTCCATCTCTGTCTTGGCATTCAAGGCCTCTGTAGAACTGCTCCTCATTAAAGATGGATTGTGCCTCTCCTGTGACCACGACCTCCAACAACAGCCATGCTTCATTAGAACAACGAACCCATCCATCACATGTGCAGAACTGCAAAGGCTTTGGGCAGCCAGACAGGCTTTGAAGCTTGCTTTCACAGAGAGAAGAGTGATCGAGGACCCCACTGTATTCAGAACTAAATGCAAACACTATTTGTAATGCTGTGTGCTCTCACAATATACATATAGACAAGGGAAAATAAAAACTCCAGTAAGTAAGGCAGCAACAGTTTTATCTCACCCTACATTTTCCCTGCATTTAATAATAAGGCAAAGTATCATGGTTGAAAAATGATTTTTACCTAATTAACTACAGCCAGAATTTAAATTACAAAGACAATTCAATATCCCCATAATCAAGTTTCATTTTATCAATTTTTAGTGTGTTTGTTTAATGTGTGGTGTTTGCATGGCCACATCTGAGTAAGGCAAAGGCAAATAATCAGTTAAGCTACTGCTGCTTTTCCTTCCTTCCAGCCCTTTCTGTCTTAAGACTTTCTCCTGTCTTCATTCTCCTCTGCCTGCACAGACAGCTAAAACTGAGATACAGCATTCCAGTTTGATGCTGCAGCTTTAATATTAACAAAAATGCAGAAATGAAGGAGCCTAGTTGAAATTTCTTTTTTAAAAAATACCCTGTAAATGCAAAATAAACAGAGAGTGCTGCTTCTTAGGAAGCAGAAATTTTATTCAGCAAATTAACTTATCCAAAAAGACTAGTTAAACCCTGTTTTGAGGGCAAACTACATACACATCTTAAGCTCACTCTGCAAATCCCATTCTTTTGCCCCGAGTACCCCCCCCAAAAAAAAATAGTAAAAAAGAGGAGCAAGTATGTATTTCCTCTTCTCTTTATCTTTTTTGTTCCCTACATACATACTTATTCACACAGAATAATTTAAACATACTTGAGCCTGCACAGTAATTCAGTTACCTGCACCTTCTAATGCCTTGACTGCAAACCCCAGCTTTTCTGCTACCAAATGAGATGGATGGATTACAGATGGTTTTAGGAACCCATACAGAAGTGAAGAAAAAGAGTATTATAAAGTTTTGATTCCTCTGTGTATGTACAATGCTGTGCTATCTTTGAAACATCACAAGAACAACAAATAAAAAAGGAAAACAGAATGATGCTATTTTCACTCTGAAAAGGCAGATAAACATCAATATGAGCCACAATCACAGATCATAACCAAGGAACACTTCAAATGGGGACAGAGCCAGGCAAGTGCCCCTGCCAAACAGTAGCTCTGTTGCATTACACATCTGCCACAAGAGCCAAATACAAACATACATTTTGCTTCCATGATGACTGCTATGCCAACACACACTGCCAAATGAGCTAGAAGTATTCAGCTAGGCACTGGCAAATAGATCTTCAGCTAAATTATGGATACAAATCTGTATTAGTAAGTACGAGGATGGCAGCAGACAAAGTCCAAATGCTGTAACAGCATGACAGTGTTCTCTCCACCATCATTTAGGAGGCAGGAAGGAACAGAGAAGATTCCTTCACACCAGAGGACTCTTCTTGTTCGGCAAAATCTCAGCTGCTCCTTTAAGATACACTTAAATTCAAACTTTGTGTCTAAATGTAGAATTCAAAGATGCATGCATGTATAATTACAGCATAACTTCACATTAAATTCTTACTGAAAGACTACTGAAATACATGATGCAAGTATTTAGACAACGTTCATGATTTGCTGTCTGCAAGGCTTTGAAACCAATACTATAAATACAACTTTTAAAGGCTTTACTTCTTTTCTTTTTCTGGGGTGGGGGTTTTTCTACATTTTTAGCACTTGCAGCAAAAATGAATAAAACATTCTTCATATTTTGCATTATACAGGCTTATCTCATATTACATCAACTGAAAGGGCAAGGGCAATACAGAAAAATCTCAGAAAAGGTTTAAGAAACCAGGTTTCAAATTAGAATTTTGTCCCATTTCACACTCCCACCATTCCTTCAGATTTACCCTTACTTCACTTAAAAAGGTTCCCAAAGAAACAGACTTTAAAAAGATTCTTAACAGCTAAAAGTAATAGAGGTTAAGCACAGAAGCATTCTTAGAAAACTTAGTAGGAAGCTACTTGAGGCTGTAAGTAACTAAAAACCTTTTAAAATTAGGCTGACGCTTCTCATTTTAAGGCTGACATTTCAGTTTTTCAATCAGAACCTGGACAGCATTTCTAGGTACTAAAAATGGTGCACCTTGGGGTGCAGACAAGAGGCTTCATTACATAGCAAAGCAGGAGTAACTGGTGCTTGCAGCCCCTGCCAAACCAGGGACTCCTGCAGTACCCTGTGAAAAATGTACACTCATCTCAGTAAAGCAGATTTTTTGTTTGTGACACAAGAATTTCTGGTAGTTGTAAACCTAAAAGTGCTGCTACTAAAAAAAAATTCTCCAGCTAACAATTTTGTATTGATACTCATTGACCACAGTTAATTTTGGCTCAGAAACAAATGGGTAAAGAGTGACTGAGAAATCTGTGAATGTCACTAACTTTAGCTCCGGGATAAGGAAAAGATAGATCTTCCACAAAGGAACCCAAAAAAATACCATCACTACCCCTTTTGAAGTTTAGAGGCATGGAACACCTCTCCATATGGGGACAGGCTAAGAGCACTAGGTTTGTTCATTCTGGAGAAGAGGCTTTGAGGAAACCTGATTGTGGCCTTTCAGTAAGGAGGGATTACAAGAAAGACAGACAAACATTTTAGCCAAGAGTGTAACAACAGGACAAGGGTTGACGGTTTTAAAATAAAAGAGGGTAGATTTAGGTATAAGAAAGAAGTTTATAAGAAGAAGACCAGGTATAAGAAAGAAATTTTTTATAATGAGCATGGTGACACACTGCCCAGGTTGCCCAGAGAGGTGGTGAATGCCCCATCCCTGGGAACATTCCAAGTCAGGCTGGATGGGGCTCTGAGCAATATGATCTTCTTGAAGATCTCCCTGCTCCTTGCAAGACTGTTGGACTAAAAGACCTTTGAAAGGCTCTCTCTCAACCAAAATTATTACATGATACTGTGAAACAGAGGAATATAGAGCAGAATAGCAGTGTTCAGCATTCAAAGAGGACCACCAAGTTGACTCACATTCTCATTTTCAGGGTAACACCCCAATTGTCCACAGAACACATATGCCTGGATCTGTTACTCAAATAGCTCATCTTCACAAGCAGTCTTTCTATGCTATAAACATTACTATTTATTTGTCCATGTACTATTTGTGGCCATGGGCTTTAGAGCAAACCAAGACTTGAATATATTACATCTTCTAAAATGATGGGTTCAGTTACCACACAAGGAAACTGTCAGGAGACAGCCACGTCACGAGAAAAAGATTCTGTTTTAACAGCCTCCTCTCACATAAGTCAGTGCAGTACATTGTACACTTGGGTCCTGGCATGTATTGACCAAATATTTGTATGCCAAAGTTTTACAGAACTTTCCCTCTAGTAAGCATTTCCAGAAAACAGCAGAAAATATTTCTACTCTGAAACCAGTTTGTTATTTTTACTAAAACATGAGTTTCTGTTCCTACCCTGTCCTCCACAAAATAGTGTCACACTGAAAAAGATTTCAGCTTTGGAAATGGGAGAAGACAGTGGCCTGAATTTAAAGAACATGAATTAGGATTCAGATCTTTATTTTTCCATATGCCCCTCCCAGCATAAATAGATGGGACACAATTTCCTTGCAGTATCCACAATACGGAGAGTCCACAAAATCACCATTTATATAAAATTTTTTAATTCGTTCTCCCCACCCATCTTTTAAACTTGAGTGAACCAGAATCACCAATTCTAGCTCTCCCATAGTGTATCTTCTTTGAAAACATTTATCATATGCCTAACTCCTCTAAATGGAAAATCAGCAATCTTGAGTGGATCAGTCAACTTTAATCTTCCTTAAGAAGACTCCCATAAATTGCTACAGAAGTCTGTGTCATAAATATTCTAAGTTGTGGTTTATGAGCAGAGTGAGAAGCTGTAGACAGGAGAGGATAAATCCCAGGACTCAGGAAATGCAGTGTAAACTACAGCCAAGCTGAGTGCTGTTCTACTTAAGAAATTAAAGGAACAAAGCTTGTAGAGGTTGTAAGGTACAACAAGGGTTGTACTTATGCCAAGCTCTTTGGCATACAGTCTTAGGTAACAGAGAAGGGCAAGGCAAAACATACCATTTTTGTGCAACTTCATTCACACAATCCTTCAACTACATTACTTTATACAGGAATATATACTTAATTATATGTATTTAAAACACAAAACCCACTTACATAAGGCTACTTTCTTCCCTGGGCGGGTGGCGAGGCACTGAACAGGCTGCCAGAGAAGCTGGGGATGCCCCACCCCTGCAATTGCTTGAAGCCAGGATGGAGGGAGCTTGGAGCAACCTAGTCTAGTGGATGGCACCCCTGCCCATGGCAGGGGACTGAAACTAGGTGAGCTTTAAGGTCCCTTCCAACCCACACAACTCCGTGACTCTGTGATTCTTTAGTGCACAGGACATGATCCATGGATATCAATTGGATGGCATCACTTACAAACAGTGGGGAGACAGCTGAGACTAGATGTAAACCCTACCTTTGTGTGCTCTGACCTTTCCCTATGATCTCCATAGAATACAGACAGTGAAACAAAAACAAAAAAAAAAAAAAAACAAAAAAAAAAAAAAAAAACAAAAAAAAAACAAAACAGAAAAAAAAAAAAAAACAAAAACGAAAAACCCAAAAAATCACCCAGCCTCTGACAGAAATTGATGCAGACATTTCCAAAGGAGCAATATAAATTGTTGTTTCAGCAGGCATTCCCAGAGTTACAGTACACGGTGCACCAGTGATCTCTCAAAAGCCAAAACTTGTGCTTGCTTCCAGATTTAGGCAAAAAACTCCTAAAATCCCAAACTCTGGACCAGACTTTTTCATGTAATAATGTCATGGGAAATGCAATTAAAGGCTAACATGACAGCCAAACCATCCCATACTTCAGCGAACATTTAAGTAAATCTAGACTTCTCAAATATAAGGTCAACAAAACTAACAAGGATTCTAGAATTTCAGCTCTGAGAAAAAGCACTCATAATTTAATTAATTTTGGTTTGTTTTCACATCCAGCTTGATTTTCAGTTGCACATTTACTTATATGATTTATACTAAATTAGTGCTGTAAACCTTGGCTCTGAGTATGCTAGAATAGACTTAATTTCACAGTAAAATTCAGTATAAAAAATGTTCCTTTTGGTATAAAAAAAGGTGTAAATTTGTGATGCCAGTAATTAAAAAAAAAAAAACACCCTTTTTGCCTCTAAATAGAATATATTTACCAGCTAGAAACAATCCTAAAAGTAACTTTGGATGCAGCAGTCAGTTTTTTTGGTCATGTTTTTTGAAGATTCCATTTCAATGGTTATGTACCTACTGTTCAAGTTCAAGCTGAAAAACTAGCATCAATATAGTTTATAGGGGTTTTTTTTTTCCCTTATGACTTCCTAACTTTGCTAAGAATCAACCTCTTTGTGGTAGCTCTGAAAAACATGAAGGTCACTTAAGTTTCTGTTCAAAGCAAGTAACTTCAAGCGAGAAATGGTGCACTGGCAGCTGGAGGGAGCATGGCAGCAGCCTGTGTTCATCTCTGAACTGTCAGACAGAGGGGGACTGCAGAGGGTGCCCTCGTTGGTTCTGCCCAGCAGCAGGAATTCCTGGGCCAGGTGCTCAGCGGATTTTCAACCAGGCTCACCTGATTTCACTGAGCCAAAGTGAAACCGCAGGCACCGCACAATATCCAAAGCACTGCTTCTGCTTGGGGTGTCAGTTCAGAACCACAAAGGGATTAATTTAAAGGGAAAAGACTGTCTCATCAGAGACTAAACCTTCAATAAAAGCACTGCAGTTTCAATAAAGTAACACCAAAAAAAGCTCAAAAGAACCCCCCAGCTCCCAAAAAACTCCAAACAATCAACCTTCTTATGTAGGAACAGTGGTAGGCTGATCCTTCAAACATAATATAAAAACATAACACAATTAAAGCAATGCACAAGCACACTAACAGATTAGGAATGCTCTCCCTAACAGAGTTAAACATCTATAAATATACATGCTTTCTTTTTTCTTCTCTAAGTTAATGCCTAAGCCCTGTCTTGAGCCATGTGAAAATATCCTTGCTACCTTCATACAAACTCCAGTTCCCAGAAACCAAAAGCAAGAAAATATACATTAACATTTTTTCTCACTGAAAGTAATCAAGAATGTAAAGCGAAACCAGAGTCTGCAGTTTTAACCTTAAAAATGGTTTGAATTATGTTTAAAAATATCATTGTGATTTACAGTGCATATCTGTTTTTTACAGAAATTTATTGAGTAATGAACCAAATTCTGACTTTGTAATCTTTTTTAACAGAAACCATCTTTAGAATCCAGTGTGAACGTATCAAAGTTGTTTTCAGGGCTCTGAAAATGCATTTCTACAAATAAATTACCAACAAATTCTAATAACTGTCATCTTTAAATCTGCATGTGTTGAAGGAATTAACACTGCTTATTCTACAGTTTCCACTGCATTTAAAGGAAAATAATTTCCACACTGACATCTAGTGAAGTTTTATAGTAAGAAGAAAACTCATATTCTAATACTTTGTACGTACAAAAAGCTTTACATTTCCCAAATCACTTATACTTTAAATTACTAAAATTTGCAACACACTTGTACATCACACACTATTTTCTTTTGAAAGATATTTTGCCACTATTTTTAAAAAATAACATGTCTACCTGTCAAAGGATCAGACATTCTGATGGATATATTAGAAAAAGTTACAACAGTAAAATCTGGTGTAATTAAGTTTAAAACATTAATAGCAAAGTGTTTTTACTTTTAAGGGCTTGACATCCAACATTAACAAAACAATTCTATTAAAATCAGCGTGAATTATGAATGCAAAGTACTTTAATTCATACATTTTGGACATTAATAAGACAAGTAATCTCTCTTCTCTAAGCAGTATCCAAAAAGTCTGTATTTCTACATCTTCTCTGTAATCAATGAAGAAAGAAAGGGTCCTCTGGGAATACCTAATAGCCTCCTGCCCTGAACCATCCCAGAGCTTAGGCTTGGTAGGCTGTACAGCCAGCACACAGAGCCTTTGAGGAATGCAGGGACTCTAGGGACAATGTGTGAATTCCCTGAGCCCAGAGCTGCCCATCTCCTCACAAAGGGACAAGGTACAACCTCAGACACCTTCTACCCTCCTTGAGCTGTGCTCCAGAGAGGCAAGACATGATGCTCTACCAGCTACAACATTAATTTCAGAACTTACTAAGGTTCTAAAGGCAAAGTTTCATTTTTATGCCTCATAAAAAAAAAGGCATCTAAGCAGTGTCTGATACAACATACAGGAGGTTCAGTGCTGACTCTGGGGAAATGCAGCATCTGTTGAATGACAAGCAAACCAATAAATGCTCTCTGCAGTGACAGACACTTGACAAGAGACAGATAATGCATTCCCCCTGTCATTAGTTGGTTTTACTCTAGGTATGAGTCTGAGCTCTGCTTGTTTAGATTGCCATATCACTGAAGTATGCAACGGCACCATTTCGCTTCAAATGAGGCTTCAAGCCCCAAAACACAAAGGAGAAGAAAGGGAAGATCCCTTTAGACAAAAATTGCACTTAAAATGGAAACATGCCTGGGCAAAAGGTTTTCAACATTTCGTTTGTAAAAATGGTAGTGATGTGTAAGTCCAGAAAATCCCAGGGACTGGGATCTGCTGACATCATGGCTGTTGGCTTCTCAAGAGGAGTCTGGAAAGCTAGATGTTTTCTGGTGTTTGAGGGAAGTGTTGGGAAAAACAGCTGGATATTAAATTATGTTTTGGCTAAAAGCTGCCTGAAGCTAAGTTACACACTTGTAATCACTTCAACTGCAAGGCAAAAATACCAGTAATTAATTCTGGCAATGTGACAGTATTTAAATAAACCAAACAGAATTCTTGGTAGTATAGAAAATGTAAATATCTGAAAGCTATCAACATTTTATATATCAAAATTAGTTCCACTTGCAATGGCATCAAAATGAGTTTCTTCATTTAATAACCTCCTCTTCATCTGAATCTAATCTTGACAACAGAATCACCATCAAGTAGAAAACAGAAAAATTCCTTCTGTTTAAAACAAAGAACTCTTAATACTTGCACTGTATATTGTATTTCATCACAGAGAGGCTCAGTAATGTGAGGTGAGGTAATATCTTAACTCCAAGTCATCCTATAGTGCTGTAAGCTGTCTGGTGACAATAAGCACTGGGTGCAAGCAGATCCAATCACTGCCTACATTCAAAAGTATACACACAGTGTCAGCCTCACTGACACTGACTGCTGTTTTGGCAACAAAAGTCTTACTGAATCCCAGAGTTGACTCTGGTTTTGCCTTTTACAGAAAAATGGTAGTTTATATGCTAAACTGAAAGGATGTCTGAAAAAAGGAAACATCTCTGTCTGGTATCATAGCAAATTCAGTAGACAGGTCTTCAAAGACAACGTAGAAAAGTCATGTGTGCTCAAGTTAAATGCATTTGCTTTTGCTGAAATCAATGCAAAAACATAAACTGAACGCTAGCAGATGAACCTCAAAATCTTCAAGAATAACATGAATAAAGAGCTTATTTCCATACAGTCCTTCTGGACTGAACTGAAATGAGAGAGAAAACATCTGAACATCTGGTAGCACCACAATATTGGGTATGAAAAGCTCTTGCTACCCTTTCATTTTTGTGCTGGCAAAATGACATGGCAGGACTGAAATTACTAACTTGGATAGTTCCGAACCGTGGTCAAAAAATGAAAAAAAGTTCCAAATACAGCCTGCAAATAGAAACAAAGTCACTGTAAGAGTACCTGTTCAGCCATCAACAAGGAGCCAATCTGCTTGACTAAATACACAATTCCAAACCCCTCCCACTAAGCAAGTCATGCCAGAAAACAAGGCCTGGTTTAATTTAGTAAAATGTGTTTCATGATATAAAGGTAACTGACTGACAAAGACTTCTTTTCCTCACCTTTAAAAACAATCCTAAATGTATGCCTCTCACATTCTCTGTGGCACCAAACAACAGTTCAGTGTATTATTTTCTTAATTTTTGGAGGACCTAGGGCCAAGCTCAGTAATACATTTAGTCTTCGAAAAACAACCAAATCTATTTACACAAGGAAATTAGCCAGTTTGTCATTAGACTTGAGACCCAGACCAACCTGACCTGCTTAAGGAAAAGAAAAAGAAGGAAACAATAATCACCAACATCAATTCCTTGCCATGCTGTGCTTGTGTAATTAGCTTACTGAAACCAATTAAACACAGGAAGATGCAGTTATAAATAAATAAATGCTAATATGCTAGATGAGAAGACTTGATTATTCTGCCAAGTTCAGTGACAGATGCTAAAATGATTCCACATTCCTTGGCTGACAGGTTTAGAAAGGATACCTTTCCCATCCAAAATATTCCACCAAACACCAACTGAAGATATTCTGATTTTGTTCACACTCAAATCAAGCAAGATGTTTTTTTAAGACAAAGTCCTATGGAATCAGATTCTCCAGAATACAGGAATGCCTCAGGCACAAACGACAGATTAAATAAGAGTTCCTCTACCTTCAAACCATCTGCTAGTTTGCCAATGAAGCTCCAGCAAAGGAGTATCTACGGCAGGCTTCATCTCACCTAATTTTATTCATCTAAACTTTTTACTTGAAGCATAACGTTTCTACTTAGGCTTTTCCTCTAGTCACCTGTAGTTGGGCATTCCTTGAGAAATTAAGTCACATTTAAAGATATATATCCAAAAACATAAATTGTCTGCACCTTGAAGTTAGGTAGAGGTTTATCTCACCTGTTATTCACTGGTCAAATAAAATATAACCGTATTCATACACTAAGGAAGGTAATTGCCTCACTGCAATGGGGTAATAAAATCTCAAGCTCAATCTCTTTATTTTTCAATCCATCAGAAGATGACAACATATTTCTCAAGTACCTACTTTAAAAAAACCTATGCTGGGGCGTTTCCTCTCAGACCTCCTTTATGGACTACCCGGATAGGTATCTCAAACCAGGCATTTTATTTAAGACAATGGAAAAATGAACAAGATGAAACCCTGACTCAGTGCAGAGCACCTCAAACATACATTTAGATTTAGCTGAGCAGATACTGAAATTTCACATCCCTATCTTTAATAATACAAAGAACCCATTTAGAGTCTTCTGAGTAACAGTGGTAATTTAAATTGACCTTAACATTGGTAGGGGGTGTTTGCACACTAGGAAGCCTAGAGGATGAGTCTTAATCCATCTAAATCCATTTGGAATAAAATAAAGCAGAAAGCCTGCAGAACATGCAAGGTAATTGAGTGCATGGGACAATCTGGCAACAGTAGTGATAAATCCATTAACTGTCGTTAGAATACTGTGGACTTTGCCAGTCAAGTCCAATCACAGTGGCTTGGCCTATCCAAATTACTCTTTGAAATGGTGAAGTCCATCAAATTTTGGTCAGACTGAGGAACTTGGGGAACACCAAGGTGTAATAGGATTTCAAACACCGATGCTTATCCACTAAGAACTGTAAGATCTTATAGTTTTCAGTCAATAGAATAGTTTGTGGAAGAAAATTAAAATCACACGTTTTCATCTTGTTACCTATTTCAGATAATTTCTTAATATCTTTGATACCCTTTCAAATAGAGCAAATACTGTTTTTTAACACAAAAGTAGGTCCTCAAAGAAGATAAAGAAGTCAGCTTGCAGTAAACCACCTTCATCTAGTACCTTACAGTATGTGTAGTGATGGGAACAATCTGCTGACATTCCACAAATCTAATTTAAAAACCCATACAATTTGTGTAATTTTAAACACTATAGACATATTCACAGGTTTAAGTGATTTTGTTTTATATTTTTCACTTCATATGAAGCATATTATTTAAAGGAAAAAAATGATGTGACATATAGAAATGACATTATTCATAAACCATACTAAACTACACTAAACATTGAAATTACATTTTATTCTATAATGCTTCTTTTTTTCTGAAACAAACAAACCAAAGAAACAAACCAAACTTCTGCTGGGGCACAGAAATCCTGTCCAGATGGACTTTTTAGGCAGGTAAAATGGAAGCAATAACCAACTGACAATTTCTACTGCACTACTCCAGGACATGCCCACATGTGCGACTCCCATAGACATACCTGAGGCAGTTTATGTAAGGACAGCAATATGAATGTGCCAGCCAGCAACAAGGCACAGCCTTGTCCAGTCACTTGCAGATGTATTCTCTTTTAGGGTGGATGCTGAACCTCATTTAAACACTGTGCTGCTGCAGTTGCAACCATCTCGACTCAACATTGCAAAACTCTTTGCAGTACGTGTGTGAACAGAGCAATGTTTTGACAGCAACACCACCTCTTAACTATACACCTACAATGAGAAAATGCTGGACTGACCTCCTACACCTTTCTGAGGCAAATGAGGTGTGGTCTTGCTTGACATAAGGGTCTCATGGAATCTGGGTCAATTCTCTGCTCCTATTTCTTCCTAGCTATTTCATGAATAATGGCTCTCACCTGAGAAAAACTTTTAATACTCATATGAATTTAAATAATTCCTTTTATTTGAATTAATTAACTTTCCTATTTCCTGTGTAAAGCAGAGCAGCAATAATTACCTATATTCTACAGACTAAGAAAGTGAGATAGGCAGAGAGGAGCTCTGTGGTGCGGGAGTTGGCTGAAGAGAGGACCTGAACAAGATGGGTATAGAATTTCCAGGGAGATCAGTGGGTGTAATTTAAATCACATGCTGCTGTGGGTCTCCTGACATGCATGCATGAGATTAAAGACACTTAATGAACAGCACTAGGGATCAGCTAGCAATATTCTAAACCTGTAGTACCGAGTATAACCAACGGGACAGTCAATGTGCTTACACCACCATTAAGCCCCACTGTGAGAATTGCTGTAAACAGAAAAGGCAGAGTGCCATAAGTGATCATATTGACTTTCTTCTCTCTTTCACTTTTCAAAAGACAGCAAGGTTTCCAGAATAACCTTCTACACACGATATGTGCTCTTTTTCTCAATTCAAGGTCCAGGATCATAAAATGAAAGCTGAGATCCTCACAGGTACGTAATTTTTAAACTAGTAGCTTAAGACAAAGCAAATATACAATAAATGAAGATTCACAATGGCAACACTAACACTTTACAGGTGTCAATAAGCAATGCCTCATTGGTAACTACATGCCAGTCAATTAGTCAAAAACACTAGTTAAGAAATGTTAAATGCTATCTTCAGTCTGTATAAATCAGGCTTTACACTCCTAGAGCACTTACTGAGTATGCTTCTGACCACCACTACCATTTCTTTAGTACTTTCTGGGTTTACAGGTTTATTGCTCAGAGAATGGTGAAAGAACAGGTCAGGAACATTCATTTTCATCTGGATTTTAACTCTTGGAATGCAATACAAGAGTCATACATATTTAAATGCACAACTGTTTTGAGGGTAAAACTCCTGGAGGGGAAATAGAAATCCTATAATTTTGACTCTTTACTGTCTCTACCTTCTACCTCATTAAGACAGAAAACATTAGTATTATTTCCTAGCATTCTACTTTTGGGGTGCACTCACTTTGCACAGGACAAAGAGAAAGTGAACAGGATCTTCATAGTTTGTAAAGAGATAAGAATGTAACACCATTGCACATAATCCACAGCAGGAAATATTTGCAGATTTCAAAGGCTAATTGATCTTTTGTTTCCTAACAAAATGGCATGGAGATTCCAGCTTTCTTAGAAGTGGTTCTGCTGCACAATACCCTGGAGGAACTCGTTCAGTCCTATCCTATCCCAAAAGTCTGAGAACCTGCCTTGCAAGGATACTTCTTCAACAAAGTCAATTTGGAGCCTAAAAGCTCTCTTACTCTGAAAGGTTTGCTGATGGGGGAAAGCATAAACTTTTCCAGGTGGTTAATATATTACTTCCCTTCAAGTCTGTACAGCAGCTATTAGCCAGCAGTACAGACCACACCCCATGTTCCAAGATTCTTATATCCAAAACTAAATCTGAATCAGCAAGTCTCTACAACACCTGGAATGACAACAATGGGTGCATTGTATATAAAAGTAATTGACTGTTATATAGTTAAAAAAAACATTTTCTGTGTATTTAATAAAAATTACATTTTCAGTAAAAAAATACAAATTTAATAAACATCTCCAAGTACATACACAAGAAGAAAGACAAAGAACATCTTCCATTTATGAATAAATGCATCTGGAACAATGCCAATACAAACCTACTAATTTATTCTCTGTTAATTCCACACTGTTTTCCCATAAGCATACCTGGTTTTCTGTAACCAATTTTGATTTGCATAAATTCTTCCCAGAAAGTGAACAATTACCTAACCTAATGATTTCTCCATTAATGGATATTTTGGCAACAATACATAATGGAGAAATCCTTGATTAGTTTCAGGAGAATACTGACTAGCATAAACAGGCATTCCATCAGTAAGAGCCTCAGCAAGTTTCCTTTAAATGCAGGACATTATTGGGCTGAGGGAATATGACTTAACCAGGTATCCTGAGAAGATAAAAGTGTAGCCAAATGGTTTTTTGTTTTTGCAAGAGATGGGCATAGCTGAGGTCCCAGTATTCAAAGATGAACTAAATGGATGAACTCTCTGCTCTTTAGACACTGCAACTCTAGGCTCTGTCTCTCCCGTGCAGTGGCTGAGCTGCAGTCCAAGATCCCAAGACACAGCCCGAATGAACAAGAGGACACAATTCCTTTTGCAGCCCCTGCTCAGCCCCACTCCACCTACAGCTCTAGGCTCTCTCTCTCCCAACCCTAATGCTAGCCCCAGCCCTGTGCATCACAACCAAATCATACTCCCTCAAAGTCCAAACCACTGTTTTCTCTTGAATTTTAATACTTTATCAGGAAATGTTCTTCAAAAGTCAGTTTGACATTAATAACATAGTCATTAATACTAATGCAGCTTTTTTAATTAAGCCACAAGAATCCAAAGTGGCAGCTAGCCCCTCAGTCAGTGAAACACAGACTACATAGCAGCTGTAATGCTACCTTCAAATGTCACTGTTGACTGAGAAGTTGCTTACTAATGTGGTTTCCATCTAAGTACAGTGTGAAGTTAAGAGTGAAAAAGGAAAAGAACTTTTGAAGGCAAAGGATCATAGTTTGGTATCTAAAATGTATTAGAGATTTACCACAAAAGGATTGTTTGTCTTTTTAGCAGTTGAATTAGCAAGAAAACAAACTCAGGAATCATGCTTACAGAAGGTGACATACTGGAGCTTGCACATCCTTAAAATATAATCAAAAAAGAAGGCATTTGGGTGTTACGAATCCTAGCCTGCTTTAGGATTTGTGCAACCTCCGTTTTTTCAGCAGTAAAATGTAAATAATAATCCTTCCTTTTCTGACAGTAGGACTATGAAGTTTAATTAATTTAAATTCTGTGAAAGTCTTTTGAGCGCCTTGTATTGAAATTTAATTAAATTATTTAATTAAAGATTTTTATTATTCTGAAGGAGAAGCTGTAACAAAAAAAAAATCCTATTTTTTATTGCTTATTGCATTTTGCATGTAACTGTCCAACCCCCCCAATAAAATCACTAGTCCATCTGTCCCTGTTCTGATAAGGATTTACAATAGTCCAACCGTGCTAGATGAGAAAAGAATCAGGATTTTAAAAGCACTTTTAAATTACTCATATTAATGTTCTTTTCCTGAGTTCCATGTACATTTTAAACTAGATTTTTTTATCTGTTAAAATACATTCTTGTCTCCTTTGCTGTCTTATTTAGTGAATTAGAATGGCTTTCAACTCTATTTTTGTGGACATAGAAACAGAAATTAATGGAACACATTGTTTTGATTTGTCCTTCTACAAACAAACCCAAAGTTGGTGTGGCTAGTTCTGAGCCAATACTTCACTGTTCTTTACTTCAATAAAAATCTACTATCAAGTCAAATCTACTCTGAATAAAACTTCAAGGAAAAGAAAAAGAAAACACAAAAGAGATGCTGCTGACTTAAGTAATACTGGTTAGAGCATATCTCAGAAGTCCTCTTCTAGCTTTTTGGAGTTTAAGAGTGCCAGGGTGAAGTAGCTTCCACTCAGAGCTTTCATGTACTACTGGCTAATTCAGTAAGGTTTCACTTGATTATAAATGCTGGGACAAAGAGTCTCACAGATCTGGATTAGCACAACTATTAACAGCGCTTTTTCCCTGGGTTGCTGTCACAGTGCAGATCATGGGAATCAAATGCAATACACTGAGTATGAATCTGACCCAAAAACTAACAGAAACACAACAGGCTAATTCTTGCCCCATTGCGATTCCCATCTGGTTGGAGAAAAACTTAAAAGGCTCCAACTGGTCCTAAAAGGCTAGAAATGATAGAAAAAAGCTAGCCAGAAGACAAGACTAGAGAAAAGATTTTTAAGATTACAAATGGTCCACAGGCTCTGTCATACACAGTTCTGAGCAGGAGTGGGCCACATGGTGCACAGAAGGCCATAGCCAGATATGCAGCACAGAGAACAACAAGGAATGATTAAAGTAATTTACATGGTCCACAAGTGTTTAAGACAAAACAAAAGGATCTCTGAACTCTCAACAGCTCAGGGTCTCAAAGATTTCACCACAGTAGAAAGCCACAGTATCCAGAATTCTGCACACTTTTTGTTTCCTATGAAGTGGCATACAGTCTTTAAAACAGCTCTGTGTAAACCTGCAAGTCAGCAGCTCTGAGACCAGAAAGTCTCTGCACATTGCAATAGCAGACCTGCATATTACCAAATCAGGGAAAGCAAGCCAATATTACTTTCTGCTGAACTGACATGCTCCTTTCAGGTCATTTCATATGCAATTTGGAACTGGTGTTACACCTGGAGGTAAGCACTAGTAAACCTGCTATTTCCCTCAGACAGAAGGTTTCAGGTTCATTTAAGAAAAGGCTTCTTATATACAGGATATTTTGTCACAATTGGTAGAGACTAGCTGCTGTTTCCTTCACAAGGCTTAAAGAACAGGATGCAGCAGAATGTCAAAGGTACCTGCTTGTCTCAGTCAATGCAGAGCCAAGCCCCGGAAACCATCTATCATTATAGCCACACTGCCGAGTACTGTTTGAAAACTGAACCTTTTAAAAGATCGGTTTTCTTAGTCTAAATTGGATACAGGACCCTTGTAATAACCTCCTTCTAGATGTGCAGAACTTCATTCTCAGGATTCAGAATTGCCACGTACAATCAACCAAAGGAACAAAATGTATGTTGATTTTTTTCACGGATGGCAAAGGATTCATGATCGTGTCAGCCCCCTTATTGTTACCTATTCTGCCTACTGGCTATGAGACTGCTGCAGCTCAGGGCCAAGCAGTGAAAGGCAAATCCTCTACACCAAGTTTGCTTGTCTTATCAATTCTTTAGAAAGCAGCATGTAGGTATAAGGAAACATAAAGCAAAGAAAACTATTCAAACTACCTTGCCATGTAGTTTTTGAACATCATATCTTATCTGAGCAAATTCACGGAGTCCAAAAGATCCTCCAATGAGATAGAGCTGAAAACAGAATGAAAACAGAAGTGTTAGGACTGTTACAGAAAAGAACACTTTGCACACCTATGAAAAATACTGAGCATACCGACCCAGTTCATTTACCAAGGGACTTTTTTTCAACAGAAACACCAGGAGCTGAAGAAAATAATACTTTAGAAAATACATACAGGTGCCTTCTTCCACTCTCTGAGCCTGGATTTCACACACTTCTTCCTTCATACAAAGACAGCTACTACATGACTCAGCCTTTCCAGGGACTTCCTCTCCTCTTACCTCT
Organism: Sitta carolinensis; assembly: GCA_032173965.1. NCBI lineage: Eukaryota > Metazoa > Chordata > Aves > Passeriformes > Sittidae > Sitta > Sitta carolinensis. The sequence continues at coordinate 10,698,611 of JAVUNC010000006.1, read as the reverse complement.
TCTTTTCCCTCCCCATGTGGTTTCCTGACATAACAGCAGCAAAGACACCTTTACCTCACTGCCACAGGTTTTATTCTCATAAATTTTCAAACTCTATGGGGAAGTAACAATGCCACACTCACTCACTCTGATGTCTGTGGGTAACAGATCTAATTAAGCTTCTGAACAGACCATGACTGTAGCTATAGTTCAATAGCATATTATCACCCAGACTAAGAAATCATACCCAGCACACCTATCCTTTTATTACTCCTTAGTTATCCTGCAGTTTCCTCCACACCTGTGAAGATCAAGAATAATAACGGTAGAAATGGGGGGGGCTTCATAGCCACATAAGAAATCATTATATTATTCTTTCTTATGACAGAGTGATATCACAAAACTGTGTTCGTATTTTTACCATTAGAAATCATCATATGGACTATTTCTAGTCCAGCAACTAGAAATATGAATGACCAAAAACTGGATGGCATCATGCCAGTTTCAAGGGATTAATGATGATCTTTCAGATACTGAATCATCAAAACACCAAGCAGAAGGAAAAAAAAAAAAACCAAAAATGAAAGAAAAGTCTTTCTCGTGTCAGTATTTTGGTAAGGAAAAGAAAGCAGAAAATAAAGTGTTCAAAATGGTTAATAAGAACTTGAACATTATTCAAGATTTATTCAATCAAATCAGAAGATTTGTCAGATGAAGCTATGGTAGCACATAACGCTGAAAATCTCAAGGATCAGACTGTAATTGAATTTTAACATGGTTGATGCCTCAGCATAAATTTTCATTAGCTGATCTTCTTTAATTCCTAATAAGTATTATGTTAATTTATAGCCACTGTGTTAATAAACTTTAAGTCCTAATAAACACAAATCTGAAATGCTATAGACAAGTTTATGGCTGTTACAAACCAGAGCTTATTGCCTTTTTCCATAATAGTATGTTGTCAAAGAATGTCTATGGCAAGGCAAAAACTGCACTAGAAATGGTTCAGTTACTAAAGCAGGCAGAAAGCAGCAATTACTTGTGACATCAATTAAAAATTAATTTGCCCAACAATAAACTTGCATGCAGTATATCGTGTTATGAGATGCAAAATGAAAAATGGGAAGACTTTGCCTTATGAAGCCATTCTGCAAGCTAAGAAGGAAATATTACATTCTTTAGCTTTAAAACTCTGTATTGTACACTGCAACTACAAAAAATCAAGCTGAAGGTTGTTGCATGAAGTCACATGCTACTCACTTTGTCTCATCACATCCTATCACTTGTTTGCCAGCAACCATCCATGACACAATGCATTTTACATTTGCAGCTACACGCACTAAAGGAGTTGATACACACACACCTCTCATTTCCTGTTTTGGAAGTCAGGTTTTGGCCTGACACTGCAGTTCTACTCACAACACCTTGGTACTATTAAGAGGGAAAAACCCACTTGGTTTGTGATGTACTTTTGCTCTTCATACAGCAAAAGCAACATAACAAGCCTGGCAGGTAGGTAGGCACATTTAGCTTATCAGGCACTACCAGTACAGTTGCCTTCACATTTCCAATACTGCAATGGCTGATTTATCTTACCATGAAACATCAGTTAAGCTCCATCAGAGAGCACAAAGCACACTGATGCTGTAAGAAAGTACAAATGCTGCTGAAATATTACACAGTGTAATGCTGGAAGGTTTGGACTAAGATTGAATAGTTTTGCAAAGTAGAGGATACACAAAGAATATAAATAATATGTTTACAAGCCCACTTGACCAATGTTCTAAAGAACCAAAGATGGTGTCTGACTTCACTGCAAAACCAGACCAGAATCAGTCATATCCAGCACTTATTTAGTCAACCAACAGCATGTCAATATATAGTCAGCTGACAGCCCTGAGCACGAATCACACTCATCTACACAAGCCAGAGCAGCAATGGACAGCTATTCAATCAATTACCTTTTTGAAAACTGTGTTCAAAAGCCAGTAAAAGAAGGTTGAATTTATGCAACTGTAAAAGTATTAAAGGCAGCAAAGGACTTAGTGACAGACAATACTAGTCTTGGCATTAACTGTTTCTTTCTCTTCTGTTGCATTGTGAGGGAAGATGCTCTAGCTACCTTAACTTCAATTAGCTGTATTTACAGACAAATGAACCAACAAGAATCACCAGTCAAAATAATTAGAAGCAGGATAAGACTCAAAATTTCCAGCACCATTATTGAGTTGCTGGCTTTGCATATTCTGTATGTCGTGCATACTTTTTTAGTTCCCCAAGCTGTAAAACAGAGATGATCTCTACATTCTTTGCAAAACACTCTTCAGTTAAAAAAGCACTACACTGTAAAAATTTGTGCAATGTAACCCAAAACCAACAGTGAAGTCCAGTATGTTCCATTTACTAGTCCAGGCATAAAAAGACATTAGAAGCCATACAGGATGCCATATAAATATAAGTTAGGTTGGCAACATTCTAATGAAGTCAAGATCAAGTTCACTCTCCTGTTGACTGAAGGAGGAAAAGTAATGTCACATATAATAAAAATTAAAATATATTTTTTGCATTACAATTTCAGAATCATACAGATACTTAATATACATGATAAAATATTAAGACACTGGCATCTGAAGGATACTCAAGTTGGAAAGTTCATATATACCTGCATTCTTTCCTTGTGAGGAAGCTATTCATTTTATTTGCTTCACAATGCAGAGAAAAAAACATTATGTAGTGAACATCATCTATCTCTTTACTTGAATGCTCTCAGCAGATTGATGAATTGATAGTAACTTCTCATTTTTTCCTTTACACCTGAAGTTTAACTTAGGAAGGCAATGATCATTAACCATACTAGTTAGCCAGCACTTAACACCAAAGCAAACAGCTTAACAGCACTGCTAGCACAACCCTCATTAAAGATCCCACACTGGATTATTCCTTTATGTTTCAGTGAGTACACAAAAAAAAAAAACCCTACAACGTTGTAATGCAATTATGCATGCATGGAAGACTTGCATGTTCCAAAACAAAATGAAAGATAGGATGTGACATAAGAGCACCATCTGTCACATACGCTCAGCAACCTCAATAAACATTTTATGTAAAAAAATGACATAAAATTCTCTTTAGTAACATTCTTTTAAAAATTCTATTTGTTCACGTCTCCATTGGAAGTATGTTATGCAATCAGTTATAGATGGCATCAGACTGATCCTCTGAACTGCATCCTAGGATGGGAAACACTTGTATTTGCCACCAACTACAGCAGGTGGTCACTGAGGGCTCATAACAGCAGAACTTAGGACAACAGATCCCTTTTTTACCTTCCTGCATAATCTGAAGCAACCAGCTTCCCTTCATTGGGTTAACAAAATAGTAAGAAACTGCTTCTCTGGCAGCAGCAGCAATTTGCCATGTTATAGGCATCCCTGTTGCTAAAGAAAGCCATTCCTACTACAGTTGTGGAAGAGATTATTACAAAGTCATAAATCCCTAAATTAACCAAATCACAATGTTTAGTGCTGGCAACACAGATCCTGCAGTGGTAGAAAATGTTATGATACGTGTACAAAGAAGGAACATGGTAATTTTCTATCCTCTTCTTCAAGACTGCTGCTACGGAACTCTCTGGCTATTCATCAGGAGCTTCAAAACTAGAACAGCAGGGAATTATTTTAGTTGAGTTTGCAGTGATCACAGCTACGAGAGTTTTGGGGGTTCCTTTTTAAAGAACTGTCAGATGTGCAGTGCAAGACTGGTGAAAAGATGGCAATTTGGCAGTCCAGAAGACTGAAGTCTCTTTTCTTTTCCCTAAATAAAGTAGCAGGGCAAATTGCCAGTCCCAGAAAAGACCAGGCAAGTCATGTTAACCTGAAGCGCCCCCCTCTGCCAGCTCTAACTCTCAAAAGTTTATTTCCCACAGCCATTCCTGCACTAGGCTCTAACGCTGAAACTGCAAAGAAAAGAGATAAACAGTGCCAAGTCTTCTCAACAACTTACTAAACCCTCTCCTCACCCTCAATGGAAGCAGAAGAGCGTCTACCTTTACATCTTGTCTACAAAAAATGGAAATAACTTTCAGTTCACACCAGAGGTCTCCTTTGGGGGAAAACAGAAACCAAACCCATGCATCCATCAGGAGCAATTTCATTCAAAGCAAACACTCTTAACGCATATGTCTGAATCACACCTTGTAGAAAGGCTGAACTGCATTACACTCAAAAATGGATGAAACAGAGCAGCAGGTGACCACATGGATACCATGCCAGCATTCAGGAACAGCAGCTGGTATAAACTGGAGCCAATTGTAACAGACTGATAAAGCAGAGTGGTTTGCACAGCATGTAGAACACGTGGAGAATATTAAACTTGGCCCAAGGTATCAGCTTAATTGGCTCAGTAAGAGAATGTTCAAAGCAATGATTTTAAAGATTGCAAATATGAATGGCTACAGGCCAGAGAACAAAAAAAAAAACCTGTCCGTAACCTTTCAGTCTTACTATTCAATGTCTTAAGAGAAAACAAAACTTTTTTTTGTTAAAATGCCCAATTCATAACAGGTTTTAAACCAAAGAAACTGCATGCAATAGAAACCAATAATGCAGAAGAGACAGAAACCCATATATTCCTCAATGTGAGCATTAGCAAAAAAGGGCATTTTCACCACAGCATTGTCATTTTGCATTACACACACTGCAAAAGAATTTCACTCTGCAGCTGTTTGAAATCCAAGTCTGCCCTGGTGGTCGAGCTGCAGTTTCTGAACACCACCTTCATTTTCTCCATAAGCTTCTAAAAACAAAATTTCAATTCCTTATTAAAATTATAATTTCCACAACAGACAGGTTCAAATCTAGCCAAGGTAAACTACAATGAGAAAGTGTTTACATCTTGTGGTAAGCTAGTGTTCTTGAGACGTGCTAGGCCCTTCTCAAAACCGCAATAAACTGAAACCTGCATGAAAGAACATAAAAGAAAACACAAGTATTATTTCCCCATTGCCAATCCTCGACAAGGAATGAAGACTAAACATTCTGTAGAATAAACACGAATCTTACACTTTTATCATCACAACCCCTTGAAGAACTAGGAGACCTAGGGTAGGACTAAACACAGTGAAAACAGGCAAGTCTGGACTTCTCTTTCTGTTCTGAGGCTCAACAGAGAACCTCAGACCCCCTGAGAGCCAGATTAGTCCATTCTAACAGCATTAAACAGCTTTACGTTTTGAAATGAAACAGAGGGAAAAATCTGAAGTACTAAAGAGTGCCTATTTGTTTGTCACATATATCTGGAAAACTCTTCTCAAAGACTGAAAATGAAAAATTTAAGGCGCTGATTCAAAAGGAGAACTCAGAAGTTTTAAGACCTAACAGTCAACTGAAAGATGGAAGTCAGCTAATTCAGACTGCACAAACTGGACTCCACAGAAGCCCATTCAGCATGAACACTCCGGCTTCCACAGGAGCACTAACAGTTCAGGGCTGGTTTTGTCTGGAACAGCTCCACACTGTGGATTTAAACACACACAGATGAACAGGAGAAGCACAGCAGAAGCACAGCAGAAGTCGAAGATATATCTCATCATAGGCCTAGAGACCCAACATGTATAATATAAGTCACTGAAGAATAAAAAACAACACTTTGTTATTCACTAATAGGGAGCAACAACTTTTAAATTCTAAAATCAGTTCTGTATTTATTGCTCCTCTAGGCTGCAAATATAATACTTATGACTTTTACAGACAATCACAATTTATCTACGAATACTAGAAGTCAGAATTATCTTCTCATGGATGAATGATAACTTCTATTCATCTCTCAAAAATGTATTAACATTTAAATCAACTGTTCTGCATATGTCAAATTTTATTGTGAAGTTACATGAAGCAATAGATATTAACAAAAGTCCTGTAATTCAATGTTATGAATTGTTCAAGAAAAACATGTGAAAGATGCTAGCAATAACACTGACACATCTAAAAGTGAAAAATGCTGATTGCAGTAATCCTTCTTTAAACAATATCAGAAGATAATGTAATAAAAGTTTCTACTCAGACACTGATAGCAACGGTAAGGTCTCAGAAACATGATTACTCCCAGGAAAAATTGTCCACATTTCCAGTGTTCGAATCATCTTTTTACAGGCAGATCAACCAGAATCTGTGGAGAAAAACGTTCCTTGTATTTAGCATACCCCAGGACTCCAAATTGAGCAGTTTTTTATGAAATTAACTAGAAATGCTGAATTTAAAGAAATCTGTGAAAATTTAATCCCTTAAGCCTGTAAACTTTAAGTAACTCACAGGACAACAAAATATCATTTCATATATACGCCAAACACTTCTGGGCATCAGTCCTTGCTCACAGATGACCCTGACTTCACACCAGTGAACAAAACTAAGCCATGGACATATAATTTCATGTCCTGACGTCTGGAAAAGTTGTTTTGGTTTTGTTTGTCAAAACAACTGGCTCATTAATGAGAGCCTGAGATGTCACTGACCTTATCTAATGGTGCCTAGAAGCACTGACCACATTGGTGCAGCGTTGTTAGGGACTTGTTCAAATCTGACCTTTTTTCTAGTCCTGTACATGACAAGCATCCTCAGCATCCCTTGACAAAGTGTTTATAAAGTAAACTCACACTGTTCAAGGCAGCAACGTAGATGGCATTGTAGCACAGCCTGTGCTAACAATCACTAGTGGAAATAGATTTTAGAAACATACTTATTCATAGTAAAATCCTTCACTGCTCCAAGCTACCTGTACCTTCTCCTTTGGCCATATTAGGCATGCCGTGTAAAACACCAAAGACAAGATCCAGAAGGAGAAGCAAAGTACTTGTGAAAGCAGCCATTACAGGATGAGGGGGAAAACCCCACAAAATCCCAGAAAAATGAAAGGAAGTTGCAATCTAGAGCAATAGGTATGGAGAATGTTGAAAACATAGGACAAATCTGAAAATCTGCATTACTATGCACACAGTGCAATATACTTATTTTAGATGTGCAATAAAAATCATCAAATGAACAACAGACTATATTTTATTTCTGCTAGAATGTCACCTCAGATACTCAGAACATCATTTTTTCCTTGTAACACACTGACAGAACTGGAACTCCATCTATATATTAATTTTGCAGCTTAGAGAGTTTGAAATATCCTTGCCTAGAATCAGATGGAGTCACAACCACAAACCCAAGTCTTGGGAAGAGCTGTGAGCACATGAAACAATAGGGGTTTTTTAACATGAGTGTTACATGTGTTACTACTTTGCAATTTTGAAATCCAAATTTGTTTCCTTAATGATATAAAGCCATCATTTAAACCTGCTGGAAAACAGTAACTTCCAGCAGACTGCAAATATTCCAAGTATACCCAGAGAGGCAAGTTACATGTTCAGCATGCCATTAGGAAGGTCTGGTGCTAGATACACCAGCTGCAAGACCAAGGAGCCTTGCTCTCTCAGGATCTACAGAAGCATCACTGCAGCAATATGACATTGACAGACACATCCCTTTTGGTCAGGTAGAGTTGGTTGTGGAATGTAAAGCAGCAGAAACTGAAGCTCTCCTTTTATAGTGGAGCCACGAATGCTGTAGACTTGTAAGTTAAGCTTCATGTGATAAGGAAAAAGTTCCCATAATCAAAACAGCAGAGATGTCAATATTACCACAGAGCTGGCACAGCCCTCTACTGCAACACCAAATTTTAGATACACCTGTAAGGCTGCTGGAGTTCATCCCAACATCTACATAGATGTTACCATCTTCAGAAATGCTTTGGGACTACTCACTTGATTGCATTCAAGCTGCTGAGACGTTCCATACCGGGTTACATCACGCTCTCCTGCAAGATTACTGTTCTATGCCACACAGAGATATATATCTGCAAAGTTTACAGAGTTACAGAAAAATTCACAAATCAAGGTGTCCCGCAGGTTTAAGTCCTGCCCCCTATAGTTTCCTTGGTGCTCACAAAGAAACACTTTCAGCTACTGAGGAAGCATGACTGAAAACAGCGATTTACACATCTTACTCTTGAAGCTGTTGTCAGTATGAAGTTTAAAGATCAACCAAGAAAATTCCTTCTCCACTGAAATATTCTAATAGTCCCAAGTCCAAATGAACAAATAAAAATACTATTAGGATAATTTACAGTAAAAAGTAAGAAATATTTTAAAGATTTTTTTTTTTTTTGGGGGGGGGGGGGTAATGAGACACCTATCTTTCTTTGAACTAGGAGCTCTTTAACCTTGGAGCCTTAGTGATTTTGGAACAGGGATCTTTCATTCAAATATGCAGTACAAAAAGGCAAGATATTAAAGCCATTCGACCTTTTTTCTTCCAAAAAAAAAGCAAATATGGTACTGATGAAAAGTTCAGCAGTACTAAAGAACAGTCCTGCATCTAGTCTAGAGAGAAAAAAATTACGTGCATAATGTAATAATCTATCAGTAACCTTTGGTTTCAGTATTATTACTAAATTCAGCAGAATATAAAGGATTGCAAAGGCATGTTCCTTCTGATTCTTTGCCTAGATTCCCTGTCATTTTTGCTGTAATTGATCTTTTAGCACAAATCTGTTCTGCTTCAGAGATGCCTTCAGAGCTCCATAGACAGCTGGGTAACTGACAATTGCATGAATTTTCCTGTTTCTTACTCCCTGGGAAGCCTTTGGGCAGCAAGTCAGAAACATTCTGAAATATTCACAAGGGAGAATAATTTTAAGGCAGGGAGACATGAAACCCTGGAAAGAAATATAATAGAATATTTCTCTATATAATATTGTGTCTGGAGGAAAGAGCTCTGTTGCAACAGGAACAGAATGCAATTAGGCAGTACAAAGTCAAAGAAACCAGTCTTAAAAATTCCTGCTATGACCTATGGAAAATCTTGCAAAAACATTGGGAATAGCCAAAAGGACAACCACAGGCCTGGCCTGGGATGCTGAAGTGCTGGCTCCAGCACTGAAGCAGAACTGAGACAATTTATGCCACAAAGCTGCCAGATGGTTGCTCAAGCTCATCTTAAAAACCCTAGTTATGTATCAGAGTGCTCTCTCCTAAAAAAAGAGCAGTATTCTCCTAACACACGATCATTTATTTTGGGGGTACTTTCCCAAGCTTTAAAAGGCAATCCCCACTCTCAATGCATAAGGTACAGAACTTCGCAGACTTTTCTAAAATAAACTAAGTCAATTCCTTCAAGCATTCCTTACAGGTGGAATGTCGGCTTTACTTTTTATGTTGCTTTCCTCTAGACTTTACAGTTAATTTTCATCGTATCCAGAGTGGCAGCACAGAGCTAAAAAGTTACTCCAACTGAGGACTGAGTACTCAGGAAGAAACCAGTTTCACATTTTATTCCACTTTTGACAAGTCCCTCCATCTTGTAATGACACTTCTGTTTTTCAGCCCACATTATTTCTACAGGACCCACCCTTACCTCCAAAGATACCTTTTAATTTGGCAGGCATGTAGAAACCACAGTTTACAGTATCTTTTTAATCCTTTTGAGAACTAAAAAGATAAGAAACATATCTTTGTCCTACTTCTTTGAAATGCAATTCTCACAGGGAAGATAATGTAGAAAATTTTATCAAAATCTTGTGCATCAGTTGAATCTCCCCACCTACTGCATCAGTTAATCTGATATACTTATTGTTAAAAAGCAGTGGTGACTTTTTTTTCCACCACTAGGTCACCACCTCTAAGTATCCATTATTTAATCACATAGTATTTTCCCCAGGCCTGCCACAGAGTTAAAATTAAGCTGGAGAACACTAAACTTCCTGATCTTCCCTGATTCTGGAAGAAAAGTAGCAAGCCCCAAATAATTACATAAACAAAAGCACCGTAAGCTAAAACTATATCCAACCTTTAACATCTAAGCTAGGTATTATTAAACTGAAGAGCATTGTCAGAGCACTCACACACGAAAAATCCGAAAACAAAATAAATTTGGTCTAAGCATGAAAGCAGCACAGTTCTGGACAGCCTCTCAGGCATCCATGCTTGCAAGCAGGATACCTAAGGAGCTGTAACACCGTGCTTGATCACTACAAGAAAGGTGTTGTAGGCAGAGGTGGTGTGCAACAGCAGGGAGTGGAGCTGCTGATGCAAATGATTTCATGTAATTGTGGTATTATCACAGCGTTTTGTTGGTTTGTTTGGTTTAACTGTTTCCATCTCTTACAAATGCCTTCGTCAATATTTCAATATACTTCATGAATAACTTCCCTGAAAGTCCTTACTCTAGAACATCTGTAACATCCCTTTAAAATAATGGCCTTCAACTTTTTTTAACTCTAACAAGTGTCAATGTCGTTCTTTGGTCCACTCCATTTTCCCAAGGCATGCTGCTGAATATTTGAGGAAGATGACATTGATTTCTTAAGTAGCTTTATAAAAGTGTTGGAATTATCCTTTGCTTTATTCTTTATCCACCTCGAAATTTGTTTACCTTAAGCAAATCAACTGTAGAGGTAGATAAGGAGACACGAATTGCACAAACAGAAATTACACTGGCCTTGGTGCTGCTTTTGGCTTCCTTCCTGAGTTTTTATCCGTAAGTGCATCTGAGTTTTTTTTCATTTTCCCCCAAATAAACACGGGTACTGAGGACAGAGGAGTGCAACCTAATGTGCACTATCTACAGAGGTAATGTAAGAGAGTCTTACAATGTTGTTTTAATCCTTCGACATTATTGCTCCTTCCTAAACTCAACTACTCTAAAAAGTTATGCCTCGCTCACCACTTTGAGCACAGCTGCTACCTATAACCCACCAACTCACTTCACTCAAAACCTTTCCGCTTATTTCGATGCACAAATTATCAGACCAACAGTGCCACTGCAGTTTAAAATCTAAAGAAAGTAAGACAAGAAACACAAGGGGTGTTTCACAGGGAAAAACAAACCAAAACCAAAACAAACCCAAACCACCAGCAAAACGCATTTTCCCCAGCTTCCAGCCGGGAATACACGTTCAGCAGCACGTCCTCCCGCCGCAGCCCTGCCGAGGGGGCGCAGCGCTCCGCCCGCCCCGCCCGCTCCGCTCCGCTCACCAGCAGGGGCAGCCCGAAAGTCAAGGTGCGGCCCCTCCACAGCCGCCGCAGCTTCTCCATGCCCCGCTCCCGCTCCCGGCACCGCCCTCCCGCCTCCGGCCCGGCCCCGGCGCTTCCGGCGGGACACTGCTCCGCCGCCACAGCGGCCGCGCCGCCCGGTTCCGCTGCGGCACGGCCTGACATCGCCCGCGGCTCGGCCGGGCATCGCCCGCGGCTCGGCCGGGCATCGCCCGCGGCTCGGCCGGGCATCGCCCGCGGCTCGGCCGGGCATCGCCCGCGGCTCGGCCGGGCATCGCCCGCGGCTCGGCCGGGCATCGCCCGCGGCTCGGCCTGACATCGCCCGCGGCTCGGCCTGACATCGCCCGCGGCTCGGCCGGGCATCGCCCGCGGCTTGGCCCCTCTCCCTGCGCACAGCGCCCTGGCCCTCGCGTGCCCGCACATGGCGCACCCCCAGCGCTTTCCTTCACGGCTCCCTGGCCAGCTCAGCTGAGCGGGCCTACTCTCGAGCTGCACCTTTCCACTCCGTAGCCTGCTTTCCTAAGGAGAGGAGATTGCCGACCGTGCCCGTCTGTTCTTCTGTATTGCTGTCCCTCATCCCAATCAAAATGAAGGAAAAAAGCATTTTCGAAACCAAGTTGGCTACAACAGTGCCAGTGAACAGCCTTACTCTGATATTTAGAGCCAACAGTCCTTCATACCTGCTAGGAATTAAATGTGCTGTGCCATCCGTCCCGACGTTATAGCTACATTCACAAGCACGCTGTTGCAGTGCTGAGCTGTTGCAGACAAGAGCTCCCATTCTCCAGGCTGCAGTGTTTTTATCTATTGTTGTAGCCAGAGTTTGGCTCTGCTCTGGGAGCCTGTGGCACTCGCAGAGTGGAGAGAGGAGAATGGCAGGCCCTCTTTTACACACTTCTGGATCACTACACAGCTTTTTCACACCCCAAGTCATTGCTGATGGCATGCAGGGCAGGGACAGAGCGGAGCAAGGCACCTGCTGCCTCAACTCAAAGAGTAATTTAAAAACATTTTAAAATGGAGCATTGACAGTCCCTTCCTTTGGTCTTCTCCATTAATCAAGGAAGTTGTGGAGGTACTTAATAAAGCTTTCTGTCCATTTTAATAAGAGAGCACATACATACAAACTAAAATGAGAATAAAATTAAACACAAATAGTAAGATAAGCTAATATTATTGCAATCCAACGTCCACTAACTTGTTCTGAGAGCCCTACCAGTTTAGAGAGAAAGAAACAGAACTGAAGAACCAAAAAATAACATAGCAGGAAATGACTACTTCTTGAGTACCTCAGTAACACAAAGGCAACATGGGTGTGAATTCCAGCGAGGCAAACTCCCAGCTGGGAGCAGTGAGAGCGAGGGAACAGGTCTGTCTGTCCATCCCCATGCTGTGCTGAGCCTGGGATGAACTCAGAGCACAGGCTCAGAGCTGGGAAACCAGCACACCCAGGGCCTCTGGAAGACAACTGCCCCTTCGAGAGAGTTTGAGAAAAATAGGCCTCAAATCACAGACTTGTGAAGAGGAAGGCAACTGACCAAAAAGAAATCAGAAAGAACAATATCATGAAATTAAGGAAGTTGCTACTATAGATAAAAACATGCTGAGAAAAGAGGTTATTACTTACTTCCTTCCTCTTATGCCTTCTCTAGAAACAATTTGTTTTGTACCTCTAATAGTCCGGTGTTATTCTAACCTCACCATCAGTCTTACTGTTCCACCTGAATACTATTAGTCACTGCTAGAGATGTAACCCACAGCTGCTGATGCCTGTGTGCAGAATTGGTGCCCTCTCATCCCAGCTTTTAAAAGGACACCAAAAGTCCTGGCCGTAAGAAGAAGGATTAAAAGTTTGTTCCACTGCTATGGGGTGCTCTTGTTAAGATTCATATGATTCATATTCTTTTGTTTTCATTGATAACTGCTGTTGATACTAAAAATTTTCCACATGGTATTATGCAGAGAAAGAAGCAAGAGAAAGCAAATGTGTAACTAAATACGAATATGGTATAATTATGTAATAACAATTTTGTAATAATTGGAAGGATAATAAAAATGCCTAAGACAAACATGCCGTGCCAGAGATGAACAGTAAATTAGGGTTTTAAAATGTCTTAATGTTTAATAATCTAAAATGCTGTTAAATTACAGAGGTAAAGCCATCATCAATATATATTTTATTTCCACAGTGTCACTTTGTTCTTTTAATTATTGGTTGATCAGTCACCTTGAACAGAGAGGGGTAGGGAGAAACAGTTTTGAAGACTGGAATATATTCAGGGTTTGATTTACAGCAGAGGTTTGATGCCTCCTTGATGTGACCCCTACAGTCATGAACAGATAGACAAACATAAAAGGGGTAAACAAACATCTGAGGGGTTTATGACATTCACAGCTTGCCCCAAATGTTCCCAATACTTCAAGCACATATTTGTGTTCTCAAGTAGGCTAAATATGTTTTTCTTGTCCAGGTTACTATACAGCCAGTTAAGCATTCTTTACTTTGTGAAGTACTGTGAGAGGGTTTTCTGTGTGCAGTGTGCCTCTGGAGCCCATCTCCTAGATGTATACATGATGCTTCATCTGAAGGTCAGGTGCAGAGCAGGAACACAAGGGTGATGGCTGGCTGGCTTTTGTCACAACTAAGGGAACGAGGTGTTTCTGACAGCAGTTTCCCTGGCCTAGACAAATGCTCTGGGAAGGCCTCTTCTCATTTTCCCCCGCCCCCCCCCGAGAAGGACCTTTAAAATTCATTGCACATAATGTGCTGCTGGCTGTTGGCAGAAGCCATGGGAACTTCAGACAAGTGAAGCTTGCAATGCTGGAATGGTTTAGGCTGCAATGACCACGACTGCAGGGGAATACAGAGTGAAGCAGTACATTGTGCAATATGGTTTCTGGGCAGTGGCATGGAGATCATGATAGAAATCTTATTAAATATCCCTGGACAAGCCATACTAATCAAGACTGGTATTGGACTGGTTACCAGAAGCTGCAGAATTGCTCACAATGCAGCACTGTCTGTGGGCAGCCAAGGTTAATAAGGAACATGACTTTAGTTCAGTACAGAACTTGCAGCAGTTTGTACAGAAGATGAAAATGAGAGGCATGTTGTAAAGGTTTTGTTGCCTAAACATGCATCACTTCAGGAGGCAGTGGAGCAAGGCCATCCTGTGGGTTACATTTCCATCCAGTAGATCTCTCCAGAGCCTCCTGCATGCACATATAACAAACCATTAACTGTTGTCTGTGCAGACATGATGTACGTCATAGCTGAGACCTTCAGCCCTGAAAGCACACACTCCGGTATACCTGAGCTAGAGAAACAGCTGCTTGGACTTGGTGTACGTTTGCAACCAAAAAAGAGGAAACTACCACCGTCTTAAGGGCTTTTAGTTCTCTCTGGGTGTAGGGTGGAAGTCCTGACTTGGTAGTAGCTGTTGAGAACACCATTTCTAAAGTGGCAGCTCCCTCTCAACACACTGCCTGTTCCTTCTTCATCCTCCTTTGTATAGCCAAGAGAAGTTGCAAGGGAGAGAGGAGGCATGGATTTCCCCTTTGATTTTTTTCCTACACCTCCTGACTAGAATTCCTAGTGAGGTATTTGAGTGGAAGAATTAGTAAACTTGTCCTTTTCTCATTCTGTGCTTTCTCATCAGCTGTCAAAATTAGTATAAATACATGGTCCAAGGACCAGGTTCTTGTCAGGAGCTAGCTTGGAGAGGCCAGTGAGCCAGCTGTGCCCATTTTTCCTTCCACAGAAATAGCACACACAGTGGAAGGCACCATGGTGGCCCATGCATTGGAACGGTCATCTCTGCTTTCCAGATGTGGCCCTAAGTTTCCCCCTCCACCTCCAAAAAGGGAGAAGAAAGGAACAGGTTGACATTCTTTGGGTTCGCCATTATTTTTTTTATTATCTTATTGAGTTGACTTGAAAATAGGCCAGGGAAGGATGGCTCTGAAGCCATGTTTTGTGTCAGTGAGTGCAGGAGGAAAATCTGAAGGAAATACTGACCTTCCAAACAGATTCACTTTCCTCTTCCTTGTGCTCAGGAAGGCCATTTCCCCAAGTACAGCCAGCAAATGTCAGCTAGGAGAGAGGTTCCCCAGGGAATCTGGGGGAAAGGAAGGAAACCAGGAACATTGCCTACGATTAGGAAAACTGAGAGGAGTCTGTGCCAAAAAGCACCAATATGGTCAAGTCATCTCTGCATCTACTTAGTAGCTGCCTCTAATCACCACAGCCCCATGCTCTTTTTGACCCCAAAGAAAAGCCACAGTAACACATTCATTTTCTAGGTTCTTTGTTATTATTTTCAAGAGCAGAACAATCATTCAAGCTCTTAAATCTGAGTACTGAAAACAGGTGGTTGTAGAACAGGAGCACCTTTCATCTGTCCTTCACATGAGTTAGAAACCTGATAATTACAAAAGGGATGGATCTGAGTGGAGTTTGTTGCTGGTCTAAGAGATGAGAAGGTTGAGTTCTGGTTCTGGTTCCTTCACTGGTTGTGGGCAGGTGATTCGTCTTTGGGGAAGGGAAAACCCAGCCAAAATAGAGATTGCTGGGCTTAAATGGGTAGAGGGAGAGATAAAAAGATAAAACAGTTCCAGAGAAGGAACATCACAGTATGTGCACTCTGCCCATACACATGCTCTCATGCCTGAGAGAGTTAGCAGTTCTCTGTAGATCAAGGATCATGGAGGTTCCTGGAGGAGAATACAGTATAGTTACCACAATCCTCAGTTCTGTGTTGGGGTTCACAGTCATTTTGCCAAGCAACTGTAGTGGTAGTCCTTGGAAAAGGGACTGAAGCAGACAGGGTCTTCCCTCCCCTGTGTCGTCTGTTGAAGAGAGAAACCAATGTGTGCAAAAGGGTGTGAGGAATAAATAGAACAAAAGAGCAGGGGTGTTGTTTGGGGGCAAACTGGGCAGTTTAGACCCGTGTATGTCTACAGGTTCGTGATGTGCCTGAGGCTGAGGGGGCTGCAGAGGTGGAGGGGGACTCCTCATCCGTTGTGTCCCCTTGTTCCTCCTTGTGGAGGCCAAGGCTGATGTGGCTCTGCAGGGCTGCTGGGGTCAGCCATTCCTTGGGGAGGCAGCTCTGGAGGAAGGGGATGCAGGAGCTGAAGTAGGCCAGGCGGTTCACCCAGCGGGGGATCTCTTTCCCACACAATATCTGTGGAGTAAACCAAAAAAGGAGCATGGTTAATAGTACCAAAACCAGTGTAGAGGCAATGTCATTCCCACCCACACCACCAGCTCATCAGGACAAATTCCCCTTTGCTCAGAACAGAAAGGAGCATCTCCTGCAGTCAGAAACAGCTGTAACTGCCAACACCCACACAACTGCCCAAAGTGCACAGGGACCCCAGCCCTGCCAGCACAGGCCTTGTCAGCATCATAACAGAGACCAGGAGAAACAGTTCATGGCCCTCAAGGGCTTTGGTGACTGTTCTCCAGGCAGCCCATGGGTAAAAGAACAGACCTGCAGGGGCTTCTCAACCAAGACAATGACATTCCTTTAGCAAGTAGCTCAAAAAGTCTGGAAAAATATTTAAGCTGTTGCTGGCCAGACCTTGAGGAACCCAGAAGCTGAGTATGACTAGGTACATGAAGATGCCTGAGAAGCTGTTCTTGTTGCTCCCTTTTCTTCCTTGGGCTGACACAGTGGTTCAGTCAAATTACACTATCTGGGGGTCCTTTTCCTATCCTACCATACCACCCTCTAATTTCTCCTCATATGGTATTTCCTAAGATGGGAAAAAAAGCAACAAAGCAAAACAAACAAAAAACAAAACCAACAAAAACACTAGGTTGTAAGTATCTCTGTTCCATCATAGATGCTCTTGGCACTGATTTGGGTTACACTCTGCCAGCACAGATATTGTTTTCCAAGGTCATATTAAATTCAGCATGATGAAACAATTTGCTTCATACTGCAGACCCTTTCTTCTGTAGCATTTAACCACGCAGACATACAGGTGCCAGATTTTAATGGCTGTATCTGGCTTAGACCATTTAAAGTGTGTTTCCCTTTCAATTTTACTATATCCCTTACCAGGCACAGAAGAGACACGGGGAACTGATCAGCAGCCACGCCTCAAGATCCCTTCTTTAGTAAATTTACTGCCTGTGTGTGGGGCCTTACACTGGTATGTTAGAGCCTAAAGTCTGTAGCAGGTTCAGGGGTCATAATACCTGAATTCTCCTTACCTTCCTGTGTTGTTTCCCATGGAGCAAGAGAGACAGAGAGGAAACTCCACCCCACAGACCTTGTCCCACAATTCACATGAATTAGTGGTTCCAGGATTGTCCATACTGTACCTTTTGCCAATACTGAATTCCTCTGCTCTTCCTCCCACCCTCTTTCTGAATAAAACCACACTTAATTTAACACTAAGCACTGCAAAAACTCAAAGGGTGTTTGTACGGAGTCCACTAAGAAGATGATTTGGTGAGAAGTCTCTTATTGGCAAGGTAATGTAGGGCTTAGAGGTTTCAAGAAGTTTTCAGGGAGAATGGAACATTTTCTAGAGAATGGGCTGTGCTGTGTTACAGCTGTTACAGCTGATGAGCAGCTGGTCCTTCCTGCATACGGCCTGGGCAGAACACTTCAAGCCCCACTGCAGCAGTCACCTTGAGCATAAGGGAATTAGCTTGCTCCAACAGTGTGGCATTTGCAATGAGGTGTGGAGAAGGCAGCAAACCTGGGACTGTGCTAATTTGACTACAGAACTCACTTTATTTTGACACGCATTGTTTAAAAATCAATGTGTGAAATTGGAGACATTATCATTAGGTATCAGAGAATGAGCAGAGCCATTTAGCTGCTAAAATTACTTGCAAGCATAGACTGTTCTTTACCTAATACACTCCAAGGACTTCTATTTCAGTTTTTATCAATGCTGCATTCCACTTAACCTTAGACGCAGCTGTATTAATCTGAATTTTTGAAATGTTTAACCTGCGGACAATTACTTTATTAACAACTTTTTATCTCCATCCAGATTCCCTGATTTCCATTGCTAGAGCTATTGCTTGAGCCTATAAGTGGATAACCTCTCCACATATGCTTGAGACTCATTCATAGAAAATTTGCTGATCCGTTTGATTTTCTCACCAGACATATCAGACAATTTCACAAGAATACTGTTGAAGTTTAAGTCTGTATTTGATGTGTTCTACTAGAACATTTTGACCTACACTACACTACTTTGACCTGAGCCAAAGTCACCAATTGCATTACAATTTCCCTCAGATTTTGTAGCATTCCTCTTTCTTCCTCTTCAGGATCTCAGTCAACATATTGCCATAGAAAATGACTCAGTTTAGGCTCCTTGTGATGTATGTAGGCATGTGAGTTTAGTTCTCAAGCAGTTTAAAGTTTTAATAAATACTTCCTCCCAGATATTAATAGATAGAACAACTAAACCAGGGTATGATTCTTTGGAAAAATAGCTGAAACAACAGAACAGCATAAGGAAAGATGGCCTGAAATGGAAACACCATTTTAAAGAGATGGGTTTATTTTCTAAGCAGATCCCCTAGCAACTGAAATAGCACTTCCCAATGTGGAAGCAATGCTGAGATGTTTGCCTATTTTTTATAGGAGCTTCTTCACCCAGAATGAATCAATAAGGGAAGGAAGAGCCAGAAAAAGAATGAAGATGTGTGGGCATTGGGCCACAAAGCAACAAAGGGCAGTTTGTGAAGGTCAAGGATAATGATGAAGTCAAAGTGGTTTCCCTTACCTCACTCTTGCTTGTCATGTCACCTCTTGTCTGGGTAGCCTCATTACTATTCCATGGCAGAATACAATGTTCAATAGCAGCAAAAAGGCAATGGCAGGGAATACTACCAACACTACAATCTGCTTCTGTGTTATTCCCTCCTTGCCATAAAGCATATTGTGCTGGTGCATCCAGCAGTGCTTAGCTAATGTAGAAACATAAAATGAACCTAGCTGCCATGGGATTAAGCCAATTGAGTTTAATAAAACAGCACAAGCAAGATGAAGTGGGTGTTTTCCAACTGCATATGAAGTCACAGAAAAATCTACCTACTGCAGCTTTTCTGAGAAATTCTCCACTGAAAACTACTCACTGGAACAAAAGATTCACTGAATGCTGTTACCACCCATTGTTTCCATCAGCAGAACCCTTTTTCAGATGTTTTCAGAGTTCAAGATTTCACATGGCAGTTTTTTTCCTTGTCAAAGAAGTGGGGTTTTCTCTGTTGAAGGGGATGAACTTCTCTGTGCTAGGTCACGTACTAACTCTGGCAGGAGATGTAAATAAATAATAACCTGTTACAGGTCAGAAATTGCAGCAAGCACAACTTCTGATTGCCTGAGACCAGTTCTCATTTCAGGCACTTGGGTGAAGGCTGCACGTACTTGCAGCTTCCACTGAGCAGCACCTGCTGACAGGAAGCCAAGTTTCCCACAGCCTCAGCTTCTTCTGGGGACTCTGTATAAGAACTGTGAGTGACCCAGCAGGCACCTGCAGAGTCAAGTGGAAACAGCCATTCAGCCATCCAAATGGGTGGGAGAAATGGGACCTGACAGTTTGACTGCTTTTTCTAGGCAACTGTCAAATCCACACCAGGATTTCAACTCATCAAGAAACAACTAATTTGGGATATGAAAATATCCTCCAAGCATCTAAAGCTGTATCATTTTGCACTAAACAGTCACTGGTTAAAATGTACAACCTACCCTGCACCCTCTCTCGTCCCTAAGTGTCCTAGGAGCTACCTGTCCCTGCTGGGCAAGGCTTTAACACTTCCCTGAAAAGCTTTATGGTGGGCAGGGGAACAGCCTAGCAGCTAGGCAACATGGGCTGAAATGCCATCCAACAACAGAAGCTGCTGAGTCTCCTGCCTTCTAGAAGACAATGTTATCGATGTGCTGCTTTTTGAGAGGGCTTTGGTTCTATGGCCTATGCTATACATTATCTGAGATAATCTAACAGGCTGAGCCCCTTTCAAAATTTGGAGAAGAGCTGATCAGTTGTAGATCCTAGGAGAAAGCTCTCAAATGTAATAGGTTCTGTGCTGTGCTGGATGATGCAACTGGCGTGATTCAAGCTGTGCAGAGAAGTATAACTCAAGGCACTGAGGATATGTTTTGTAAGTGAGCCCTCTCAGCGGCACCATGTAGTGCTCCAATCCATGAAAATCAAGATGAACAGGGGCAACATAACATTACTCAAACAATACAAACTAATTATTTCAATTCTTGTCTTCAAACTGAGGCTTGGAGAGTTCAGCACTGAACATCTGCTGAACCACCCACTGCCTCTTCCACTTAGCAGCCTTGCTAAAGATGCGGTGGCGTCCACATAGGACATATATCCATTTAAGCAACTGTACAGAATTCCCCTCAGTGTCTCTTAGAGAATGCAGAGGGGTTTTATTGGCACCTGAGGAGTCTAACACACACCTCAGAGCAATTTAAGAGCAGAGGCTTTAGAACTCCAGGGGAATCATTACAGTATTTGCATAAAATGTCTCTCCTACAAAGACTACACAATACAGCATAAATTATCCTCATCAGAGTTTCGGAATAAGACCATTAGATGCAAAGCAGCACATCTGCCCAGGCAAGGCCTGCAGGCTATGCTAGAGCAGCCAAAACACATATGTAGAAAGAGAAAATGGCAATTCAATCTATGTAGTTGTTTGACACATCCCAAATTAACCAGTAACCCAATGCACAGGGACATCTTTCTTGCCACCTCACAAAAACTAACCTGGCATCATAACTGCCCAGTGCTGGCAGAGCTAAAGGAGTTTGCATCAACAAGGAACGTATCTATAGCTCTGCACCCTGATCAGCTGCTGCACGTAGTGTGTAAATTAAAAATAATATTTCTGAGAGAGAACGGACATAGCCACCTTCACAACACACCTGAAGGTACAGTCTCACCTTGGTGGAGTTGGCATACCAGGATCAATTACTTGAAACAGATTTATACTATACTTACTGTGTAAAAATTACAGTTTCTACTCTGGGGAATTTAAGTAGCCTGTGGGAATCAACAGAATAGATGAAGTGCCACTGGGCTGTGAAGCTGCCTGCAGCACACATTCGGCAGAGCCAGGAATGGCCTGGGACTTACAGAGGAAAGGGTGTAGCTGAGAAACTGTAGATGAGGATAAATGAGCTCAGTAATGAAGCTGTGTTCTGGGAGGTAGCAACCTGAGTCAAAGGCAGGAAGGTAGCAGCCAAGTCAAAGGAATTTGAAATTATTTTAACCAACTGCCTGAAATGCCCGCATTCTCCTGTGCAATCTCTTTTTGTTCTACAATGGGCAGGGCACTGCAACTTCTACAAGTCTTCTCCAAGACTGTGGGTGTTGTAAAATAGAGGTAGAATCTGCACAGTCTATCTGAGACTAGCCAGGAGTGAGGAAAAAAAGGAAAGCATTGAAAGGAGGGACTAATACCCACAGCCTTGCTCCCCTTATGAAGCTAGTTGGAAGCCTGTCAGTTGCCTCATTGGCCGTGTGATAGAAGGGCAGAGTTGCCTTTCTGCAGCAGTCTGTGTGCACCAGTGATGGGGTAGGTAGCTCTGGTCAAATGAGACAGCTGGCTCACAGCACCTCAGCACTCACAGCACTGCTCCAGCTCCACTGGCCAGGCTGCCAGTGGAAAGACAGTGGCTGCAATTGTGACATCTTGTTGAATCACATTCAGAGTTGAATTCTGAGAGGCATCGCTGATTAGTCAGGTAATAGGGTAGGTGGCAAGTGGCCTCATAATGGATGACCATTTGGGGAAAACTGAGTATAATTGCGTCTGGGATTGTTAATGGCATTTAAAATAAAGGCTCCTCCACGAAACGAATGAACTGCAATTCATTCCTATTATCATGATGGGATGAAGAGGAATTGCCTTCTCCTAGCAGATGCTGTTTCAAGACCAGTGGCTGAGAACAGCTGCTGCTTAATAAGGTCGTCCTTTCAAGTATTGTGGACATGCTGAGCATTACCAGGCCAACCTAATGCACACAGGGACAGACATTAAGAGTGTCTATTTCTCCTGCATAGCTAACCAGAAAAATCTTATGTTTCAGTCTCAAGCCTTGTTTCCTAACAGTAGTGAGAAGCAGGTTGCTGCAGATGAGATACAATGAGAAGGGAAAATACAGGAACTTGGAGAAATTGAGAAAGATCTTCTGTATGACAGTGTTGGCAGGACTACTACGCAAAAGGTTTCAGCCTCAAAAGCTCTTCAACATATTCAAACAGATGTTTACACTTCTCACACTTTTCATTTATCATCGGGCAGTGGTGAAAAGGACGGGTATTTTTTGCTACCTTCATTCGTGGAAAGGAGGCCCTGTTCTCAGGTATTTGCACACACACAGACTGAAAGGCTCCATGAGGGTGTGACTAGGAATGAGCTCCCCAGACAGTGTAAATTACCATAGCTCCAAGGTATTATGCTCATTTATAACAGATAAGAAAGCAGCGGTTTCAGTTTGGTAAGATAGATGCAAAAAGCAGATAAAATAAAATAGGTGGATAAACCCACCACATTTACACCAGCCCCAGAGAGCTCAAGATATTTTTCTTTTTGTTAAATTTCCTCTTAAAATATATATATATATATTTTTTTTTTTTGGTCTATATGGATCACATTCTAGGGAAAACCAAAAATAGCTGCAGAGGTATATATTGTGACAAAATCAGACCTTTTTCAAAAAGCCGAAATGATGTGCTAAAATCTTGCCATTTAGGGGGTTGAGTTCTGTTTCAAAGTACCTGCCAATGTCAACTCATATTACTGTTCTGCACAAATAGATAAATGGGGAAAGAAGATGGACTAAGAGCTGAAAAGTGCATATAAAAAGTTATTCCACTAATGATTTTTGTTGGACTATTCAGGATAGCAAGGCTAGAGAGTTTAACAGTAGGGGGAAAATATTTTTATAGAAGCTTTCATTCTAAGGAATTCACAAAGACTTCATAAATTTCAACTTATACACAACCTACACCTAGAAATGTTATTTTACTGCTGCAGAGACACCACATCAAGAATGCAAGACAGGAATTTATTAACTGCATGCAGTCAAAACTGTGCATGCATACAGGCAGAAACGAGATGAAAAATTATATCCATCTGAAACCATGTGAATAAATGTATGGGTGCAGGGCATCTTTATAAATAAGCTTCTTTTAAACATATGTGGCAGCTAAAAACCAGAAAACAAACACAGCCTGTTCTCCATGGAGATAACAACATTCAAAAGCTGCTGCAATGAAGCAAGTCTTTCCATCAACTTCACTGAGGACTGGCTCAGGCACTAGGAAATAAAGCTTTCCTAATGCTCTTTCATGTCCTGTGGTTGTTTATTTGTTTGTTTCTTCATTTTCTTCTGTGTTTTATGTTTGTTGGGAGCATTGTCTCCCCTGCCATTAACAGAATTGCACATAGGTTTTCACTCAACAAAACACCTTCCTCCTCTGCAACAGAGGCAACTGAAAAGAATTGTTGACTAAGGAAGACATCAGCATTATTTGTCTGCTTAGGATTTGCTAAAGATTGGTCTATAAAAGCTTTTGCTGCTTTTGACTGTGACTCAAATGCCACCTGAACCTCCTTTCTCTGGTGTTTAATCCTTTCTCTGTGATAGCTTTCAGGCTAAGGAGAGCTGTCTACATTTTAATAACTTGATGATAAGAAGTCACATGCGCCTGGGGATGGACCTGAAAGGCTTTAGCCTTGAATTATTCACTGCTGATTAAAAAACTGCCCTCATTTGATCCTTGATTCAGCAAACCTGCCTTGTTTCAGAGAATTTGCTGTAAGTCAAGCTTCTCTGAAGAAAGCAGGATTCTGATGCAGGTTTGTTAAGCACTATCAGTTTTGCTGTGGCTGAAAAAGGATGGGTGAATATTCAGAGAGAAAATAATATGTATTGACTACCATCTCCTGTCACTTCAGCACAGCTCTACAGTCTCCACAAGTAAAATACAATCCCCATGTTCTACCAAAACTCCAGCCACATTGACAAAGGACAACAGCCACACCATCAGGGAAGTCCACACCAGACAAAGCTGTACAGCCAATCACAGAGATATCTTCTGCTGCTGCACTGCAGTGACAAGAGATGCATATTTCCTGCCATCACACTGATACACAATGACAGTGTCTCCCTCTGCTATTATCAATAGGACAGATCTCTACCAATAATACAAAGGAAAGGGCAAAGAAGCCCTAGCACTCACCCTAGACCCAGTGATCTGCCTGCAAGCAAACTTAATTGCACCAGGATCGTCCCCTGCCTCTCAAGGAGATTCAGGTGTGTGCCTTTACCAAGCATTTCCATCTGGCATGCAGGTTTAATAATATCCCTATGGTGTTGACATCAGTCATGGGTATGCTAGATGCCTGCTGCAGCCCTTGCTAACCATCCAGATCCACGGTGCAGACTCCATCTGTTAACCTTCAGGGTATTTCCTGTTGCAGACCATCCTTTTAGGCTGATTTGTGAGAGTCCTGGTGACTTCAGGAGACTGGAAGCTATTTACCTCCCAGGCTGAGCATTGTAGTGCTGTGGCTCTAGAACTCTAGCTGGAAACTATTTAATTGGGACAGGGTTCATAATCTCTGCCTTCAAGGATCCAGCCTCATCTAGGATGCTAAAGAATTTTCCAAGGCTGATCTTTGCCACCTCAAATGCTTAGAAGACTCTCTTTCCCTCCTTTGTCAACAAAGAATAGGCCCAGCTGACTTTGTTAACCTCCAGATGTATTTTCCAAGGCCACTTCAGCCCAAGGACAAGACTACCAGTTGTCCAAAATAATTTTCTCTTTCTAGAAATTTCTGAAAATTCTTCAACTTTAAAATGAGCTTCTAAAACAAGACAAAACTTTTGATTTAGGCCTCTCTCTTCTCCTGCTGAAATGTGTTGTCTCCCTGTTTATGTAAATAATTAAGGTATGACAGTTCCCACAAGAGATTCCCTGCTTCAGAACATCTTGTGGCTGATATTCAGGAGAACTTTTCCTGAAATGTAGTCCAAAAGGTAAATAAATCCTTAGTCCAACTTGCTCTCCTGCACCTCAGCAATCTTCTCTCTTTCAGTTACTTGTGAATGAGTATTTCTCATCAGCTAGAAATTGTTTGAACCCACAAAACACCCTAGCGATTGTTTTATTAAAACTATCAGATCTTTCTAAAAGGCTCTGCTTTTGAATGCCTGGTTTACTCCAAAAATCCTAGTTCAACTCTAATAATCAGTTCAAACTTTAAACGTTTGTCCAGATGGCATCTTTGAGCCCTCTCCCTTATATTGAATCATTTGAATAAAAAAATACTCAGCAATAAGGAAACATTTATTATGTAAAGCAGTAAAGGGGTGAAAAGGATCAGCAGGTACAAAAGGAAGCTGGATAATGAGATACCAGTCTGTTTTCCCAAAGAATTTTTAATTCCTGAAATCCAAATGATCTTAAAAGGCCTTCCAAAAAATGATCAAATGGGGGCACTAACTTCACAATTGGGTCTGATCTTTTTAATAGGTTTCTCTGAGTATCAGAGAAAGATGAGATAATTTGGGAAGCAAATAGGGATTTTTGACTGTGCTTCATCACCCTGAAAAAGAAAGAGATTCTGCTTTCATAAACTCTGATAGAATTCATACCAGACCCTTCAGGCGTTTCTCAGAGTATACAGAGGGTTTTGATATTTTCCAGTACTTAAGATAAATTACTCACACAAATAAAAAAGAGATCATTCCTCTTTCAAGAAGATGAAGGAAAGATGTGATAACAAGAATAAAATCTTTTGCCACTGCCATCCTCATGTAAAGCTCCAGCATCAACAATTTCTAAGGCAAATCAAACCGCTGCCTCTCAATTTCCTAATTATAATAAGCATCAACTTCACATGCTATCAAAAGGCCCCATAAGACCCACTGACTTCATTGCTGTCCCACCACTAGTAAGGCTTCTGGGGACTAAAAGGGGCTGCCTTCCCTGATGCTCAGAAGCCACACTTCTTTGATAATGCTGTGCTGTATGTCCTATAGCAAGGTGCTGGAGGGTTTCCTTAAATAGGGATAGTTGCTTGGCAGTAATCATATTAATGAAAGAAAAAGGAGTTGTTTCCTTGAGTCATTTCACTTATCTTCCAGTTATGGTGCTGATTCAGAGGTGTTTTTCTCCCTTCCCATGGCGGTTTGTCCTTTTCCGAGATGTGTTGTAGCAACTGTCGTCACTTTGGAAAGAACACAGCTCCACAGCTTATTTAGAAGACTTCAGAAGCATAAAAAATTGCTGGTGAGAAGTCAAATGAGTTGTCTTCTGTTTATGAATGGGCTAAGAAGCAAAAGCTTTTTCAGAGGCTTTAAGATCCTGCGACATGTGTGATCCTTATACTCAACACTGAGGAATATCACCAGACTGGAGAAGAACCTCAAAGCAGTAAACCTTCATCCTTCCTCTGATCCTTTAGTTGCTGCTCTCTCCTGTGCAAAAGCTGTCCTCAGGCCCTGTACACTCAGCATATGCCCACCCATCCAAAGGGCTCATGTTCTTATCTGCCCAAACTCGAACCCTGCCAGTCAGCCTTCCACCTTTAGCAGTGTTTGGAAGTACAAGCTGGGCCAAGTAAGCTTTTGCCTCACCCAGGATCTGCCTTCCACAAGTCCAAATTCCATCACAGGCTTGCAGGGAAATCATGATCCATGCTCTTGCAGTGAAAAGAGCCTTCTGACAGCAGTTTCAAAATTCCCTGTGTCTGCATGCTCCTACCCTTACTTATACCCAAAGAACAGACTTGGTGATGAAGTGTATACTTGCAAGTTTTTCTTGGTATCTCACATCACAGTTCCTTGTGGCCCTCTGCTGCAGTGACCAGTGCTTCTGCAAAGTAGTGGCAAGGATAGGACCTAAGGCCTTCAGGTCCTCACAAGGGAATTTACTGTGCAGGAATTTCTTTGAGTTTGGCTTTTCCCTGCTTTTATGTATTATTTAGAGCAATTTATAACTTCTATCCTATTTCTATCTCACTTCTGTTCTAAAAGAATCAGGAAATTCAACAGTTCACATTATGGAAAGAACTAATTGTTTTGGCCTCTTTTATTTTGTTTTAAAATGTTTTTCTAAAGTTCAAAAGCCAGTATTTTTTACCATCTGGCAGAGTGTAAATAGCCTTTTTCATCAGCCAGGACAACTCATAAAGAACATAAATATTTTGCAATTACTTGAAGGGCCCTTTGAACATACTGCTATAAGTATATATTGGGCAAAATTGCAGGGGATTGTTAGGAACAAAGTAACTTAAAACAGATGATCAAACAGAAGGGCTTTTTCCAATCTTGACATAGTCCTAGCAGAACTCCCCACATATGCACAGCTTCAGAATGAAACCCCACTGGAGTACTAAAGCACAGAATGGTACAGAAACTCAGAACAGGACAGGAAGTTTGGGATCTGATGACGATGACTACACTGATTTTTCTTTGCGTAAATTGTAAGCATAAGTCCTCCAAATGGATGTCCCATCCTCTTGGACAGTTTCTTCAGAGAGTGTGGTACTACTTGATTTTGGGGACTGTCAGCATGAAAGGAGTAAGCTTCTTGCAGGCAAGTTGCATATTCCAGTTGATGGACCTCTTCATTTTATCCCACAAACAATTTGCTTAAGAGATTTGAAAATACAGGTATCATAACACCATATTGCAGGAATCAAGTGGCTGAGGCAACCTTGACTAGATTTTCACTGCTTAAATCAAGGTCCTCTCACATTTCCACACTGACATAGATGGTGAGGGTAAAGGGAGGCTGCAAAGGGGTATAAAGTGCTGTGTATACAGTAACCTTAAATTGAAGCTGGGCAAATGCACAGGGAGTGCATCAGATTCCTTATGATTATCCATCAGGAAATTCTGCCCTACTTTACGTCAGAATTTCCTTCAAAACCAATCAAAATGCTGGGCAGACACTTATGCTTTCTGGTAGTTCTTCACTTCTTGAATAACCCAGAGTTCCTGGTGAAGAAGAATCCACAGGAAGAGACTCCTGATCGTGCAGCATGTTCACTTACTGAGAAAGCTCCCATAAAATGGCATTGCAGAAGATGAAGTCTGATGCAGCTGAAACTGCAGCATTCTTTGTTTTCTTTCCAGAGAATGCTTTGTGAGTAGACCAAGCCATGCCTCTGTTCCAATAGCTGCTCCTTAAAAGTCCATAGGGAACTGGCAAAGCAGGGAGAGAACTAAGTTTTGGGCAAGTTAAATATGCTTGACAGTCTGCAGCAGGGAGAAAGGAAACTTCAGAACTAAGTGGCAATGAGAGAATAACAAAGAAAGACCCCTGCATCTTACAAGTGATAGGGGCAGGAAGTTCAGAAGACTCAGAAGAGATGCATGGATTCAGGGAGAGGCTCAATGCCACAGCAACACACAATGATTGCATTGTAAAGTGAGTTTTTTCAGAGGTAGAGAGTATATCAAAGACAGGCCTAGTGGTTAAATACAGCTTAGCTGCCTGTGCTGGACTTCTATAGTCCAGGGATTTTTCAAGGTGCATGGCCAAATGGTAGAGTGGCAGTCATAGGTCCAGACATGCCCCTAGCCATCAGCAGTCAGCCTGCATGTAACTCTTAAAGACTGTTACCAGTTATGGTGAGACCCAGGGCATCATCATATCAAATGTGAATTTGACAGAAAAAATGGTTCCTAAAAAGATGTAGATGGAAGACTTCTGAATGGATGTTCTATTTGTTGAGAAAACACAGTTAAAGGAAAAGAAAAAAATCTGAAAATAAAATCTGGTTTCAGCAGTCCTTCTGAGAATAAGGAATCTGTCCTTCAAGTCCTGGCAATTGGATATGTGACTGTTGTCTCCCAGCATGATCCTGAGGAGGCTGATCCCAGAAGGAGAGCAAATCTTCCACCTCCTTTCCCTTCTCTCTGCTGAGCTGTGACCCCAGCCAGCAGCACACATGGCTACATTCACCCTCAGTCTACATGACCAGATGGCATTTTCCTCCAGCCCATGGCCCTGCCACAGGGACAGCCCCTGTGTGGATGCTAATTAGCAAGCCCACAGCCAGCTGAGGAAATTAAGGTGCCTGAACACAGCTCCCTAGCACAGGGCTTATAACCAAACCTCAAGGCCTGCCAGACAGGTCTGTGTGAGCACACATTAACTCAGACATCACCACTCAGCTACAAAGCTCTCTCTCTGGTTCTGCATGCTGAAACAGAATGATACAAGCCAAAAACCAGGTAACTAATGCTGGCAGACGAGAGAGCTGTCATCAAAAGATTTCAGAGCCCTTTTTGAAGGAAGAAAATAACCCAGTATGTGAGGAGGAGGATACTTTGACAGAGCACAGGGACATGTCCTGCCTGGCATCACCCAGGAGGCTCAGAACAACCATCTCCTTAACTGTGCACAATGGTTTATGCCTCTAAGCAGAAAAGCCTAAAGGGCTGTTGGGAGCAGAGCTGGGCATTCCCTCTTTCATGCTAAAAAGCATCCTCCACCCCAAGCCCTCTCTGGAGTGAAAGAGCATTGTGGTACCTGTAGCATCACCTTTCAGATGGGCTACAGCGACAGAGAGATGAAGAATTTGCACACAAAATCCTTGACTTCTTTTTTTTTGTGGCTGGAATGAAACCCCAGTTCCAGTGCTTCATCATGTTGAGCAAAATTTCTACATGTTCTCTTTTAATTCTTAGGATAATTTTTCCAGTTTACTGTCTTTAACTGTCACATAACATGAGTATGCTATAATAGGTGCTAAATTTTTTGTTGTTGTTGTTGTTATCATTACTCCTTCACAGATGACAAGGCTGAAGAAAAGAGCAATACAAATACTAAAGAGACACATCTCAGAATTGAATTTTGGGCGCAAATATAATTTCTGTTTTCTGGCCTATATGGCGACACATATCTACACATTTGTGAGCCAGTCCTCATGTAGCCAGCATGTTCTGTGCACTGTGAAGATGGATCTTGTAGCTCTACATGGAAGAGACTGGAGCTTCCCAATAGGGTGATTTTTGGTTTGTTTAGTTTAAATGTGAACTACAGGATGAAGAAGAGGAAAAAATCACTTAGGCTGGGAAGTAAAGAAAGCATTCAGATGTTGAGAATAGAAACTTTCAGTTCTGCTTTCAATTCTGTCTCAATAGATTTCAAGGAGACTTCCCCAAAAGGTCAGAAGTATCCCAAGATAAGCTATGATACTTCTCACTCAGCTCCAAATTGCCAAAACGACTGTACTTACCAGAATGGATGGGTCTACCTATTGTAAGGCAGCCACACATATTCCTCCTGTTGCTGACTGAGGCTTAGTGAATGGCTGGGACTTCTGCTTAGTGTCATACCACCAGCTATTTTTATAAGATTTTCAGCTCCCATTTGCTGTGTCCCCATGCTAGAGACCATCCAGGACATTCTGCTCGTGGGCCTGCTGTCCAGCTCCTCTGGGTTTGCATTGGTAATGCAATAGAGAGGGTTGATAAACACAGGCATATGCGAAGAGCAAAAGCAACAAGAAATCCAGCTTGCCTATGAAGGGCTTATTTAAACTGACATAAGTCTTGAGAATATTCTGCTCCTGGGAGCAGAAGTGTCAGAACCAGCCATTCAGGCTTTTGCTTTGCAATCTAGACAGGTTACGGGGCAAAGAATGAGCACTCTGAATCCACCAAGAAAGATCTGGCAGGAAAACTTAACCCTCAACTGCCCTCTATAAAGATGCCCACTGAAAGCATATTGAAAACAAAATTTTAAATACACTACTAGTTTTCGATAAGATCTCCTACTTGACTTGTGTTAGGAAAGCTGGACAAGGAAGGGGCAGTGAGGGAGACACTGCTGTGTAGCAGTAGAATCAAGGAAGAATGGATTTGAACTTATAGCTTAAAGACAGACATTTTTCCTTTCAAAGTACATAATAAGCAGTGACTTCATTTCACACTTCATTTCACTGCTGCAGGTAAAGGATTTTGTTTATCTTTTCCTAATAATCCCACAGCTTTCTTCTGTATTTCCTTCCTAATTTTTAAAGTTCCTATTCTGTTTTAGAAATTTTATATTTGATTCCAAATTAGTGTGGCTAGCATTGATTTGCTCACTGTAATGCTTGGAACTTCATTCTCTGTACCAACTCAATTCCTTCCTGTTTGTTTTAATTTGCTAACATTTGCAGAAAGGACTCTATATATAATTAATAAAGATGGAACCAATAGAGAATTGGTGTTCCTAAGGGCTTAAGCAAGTCAACTGTTGGTTCTCAGATTCACTTGGTATATTCTTAAAAAATCATACAGTACTTTTTCCACACATCTCACCTGGGATCCATGATGGGCTTGTTTGGGGAAGAATGAACACTTGTGGCAAAAGAGGTTATTGGCATAGGACCCTTGCCCCATATGATGAAGAAAGTCAAGAGATGTGCAATTAATTAGGATGGGGATTCCAGAGGGAGAAACTAAAGTTTCACTGTTACAGCAGTCCTACCCTATCATGACAAATTATATTCTCTCCTTGATTTTGCCATAAAGCAAGTATGGAAAGCACAGAAGAGCTTTCGTGGAAGGTCACATCCATTTTGTGCTTTTCCCATCTTTTTCTGACACTGGGTTAAGATCTGGAAATCAGATTCATGCAAATGCTGAATATTCACACCCTAACTGAAATGCACTTTAACCAGCTCATCTGGGAGTTGAGGAGGAAGGCAACTTCCCCCCAAAATAATCACATCTTTGGGAATCAAAACCAGATACCCCAAATCAGCAGAGATGGAATAAAACTTGTGTTTCTCTGTGCTTCAATTGTCTCTGAATAGAAACAACAGCTCTGTTATAAAAATTTCTCAAAATTCACAGCAGTTTTGAGAACATGGAAGTGAATAAGCACAGAAGATGTCTTTAAGAAAATCAATTATTTTTTAATAGGTTTGGATGGAGCAGATTAAATACAGTAAAAGGACACCCACCCTCTGAGTACTGAAAATTTTTGTTTCCATAACACTGATAAACCATTAGACCATTTTTATGCCTTTGCAGATCATACACTGTTACTTAAGTTTGTTATAAAAATGATGAACATTTGCATGCTAACCAGGTCTGTCCTTTCAATTCCTGCTCAGTGCCTGTTCTGTGAACCAAATTATAAGCACTCCTATTTTCCCACACAGCCAAACATGATAAACCTATCTCTACCTCCTGATCCCATCCCTTTCAACAGCAAAGGGCTTCCAAAAATAATAAGGGCAAAGACAGAATATGTGGCTATGGGCTCTGACCTGGCAGGGTGTGCTGACTCCAGTTCCCTTTCTGTGAACATTACTACAGATCTGAAGCAGTAAAAAATTAATAAACCCCGTTTGTGCCCACCTCAGCCAGAGCAGAAGAAAAGTGATTACAGTTCTTGTGCATCAGGTGGTATGCATTTCCTTTGTATTCCTTGCCCAGCTCTTCCATAATCTTATCCACATCCTCTTCTGTGAAGTCTGTAGTGCCCAAGGCAATGGATTCCCTAGTTAAAAACAAAACATACAACAGGAAAAACAGAAAGATACAGTGAAGAGTAAGATACATACCAAGGGAGAAGGAAATAATTAGATATTGGCAAGAAGGACAGGCTTAAAATGTTATGGACATGCATATGTGAGGCTATCAGAGACTCTCACTAACAGAACGGCACAGTAATATCCATAGCTTTTCCACAAAGCAAGTTATCACACAGGCAACAGCCCTGAGATATTCTTGCTCACCACCTGGGAAGCCTCAGCTCTGGGCATCTGCTCCTACTCTGCCCGTCATCCCAGAAAAGAAATTTCTATTACAAGAGAGGAGGTTTCTCCACAATTGAGAGGGTCCCCCAGGAAGGAGCAGACTGAAAACTTTATGCAGAAACCTATTGCTTCTCCCAGTATTCACTCAGTAGCACTTGCTCTAAAATGGCCCTCAGCAGAAACTGGTGGTCTGGCAAAGTCAAGCCCCCTGCCATGGACATTTCCTCGACCAGGAAAAGAGCAGACTGAACAAGAATGCAGCATCCTCTCAGACTCCTCTAGCAGCCAGTCTGTACCTTGGAACAGAGCAGCAATAAACACATGTGATGACTTCAGGTACTCTGTGTAGTATCCACAGATAGGGGGTACTCATAAAAGGAGAAATCTTATTTTTCCCCCTGTGCATTTGCTCTGTGTAACAGGCAAAACTGTGAGCAAAGAAGATGAATAAAATGGGAAAAGAGAACTGCACTCATTTGTAAATGTGCTTTTAATCCCTGACAAAGACAGTTCATCACAATTCCCTGTTTGCTGAATACACTCTTTTATCCACCTTCAAAATCCCTGCAGGGTTGCCTTTGAATCAGGATCACGTAAAGGATGGCAGTGAGGGCACTTATGAGGAGAGTGAAAGGAGGACCCAGAGGACAGGACTTCCCTGCTCCCCCTACACTGATGGCTACCAGGGGCAGAGGGGAAGATGTAGAAAAGGGCCCTTACTTGAACTTAAAGGTCTCGCCAAGTTCTACCGCACTGCCAGGTGTGATCTCGAAAATCCCACTGAAAGGGTAGGGATGCCCTCCATAGGCAAACTCTGACAAGGAAAGAAACAGACTGTGAGTAATTGAATGAACGCCAAGTCAGGAAAAAGTCTATGGCAGCTGTCTGCATGGCTCAACATCAGCAACAGGGGCTGGGCTATTGCCCAAATCTGTTTCAGCCAGACCCTGAAAGCTGTTTTTGCTGCCTGGTTACCTTTTGGACTGAGGATGCCCTCACAGCCGCCCTCCATGCTAGCATTACTGCTTTCCCACAGCACCAGGAAAACTCTTCGAGTCTGTCTCTGTCCCCATCCCGGTGGCTTTCTCTCAGTGGAAAGTTCTGCATTGAAGGCATCTGGATAAACTATGAGAGGCTGCCGGTGGTGCTACTGAGCTGCAAGAAGCTTTCCAGAGTAGGGAGAAATCAAATCTTCCAGTGGGATTTACAGGCAGTGAGCAGGAAGTCCTTGCAGAAAGCCAGGCTCATTGTACACTGCTGCCTCAGCACACAGGTCAGGCCAGTCACCCAGGGAGTGCCTCCGTGTCATACAGGCCACCTTGCATGGCCTGTGCGACACAGCCTGTGATCCTCATGGTGTCACACAGGCCATCTCACAGCGCCTGTGAAAGCCTCTGTGCCCAAGATGGAAATAGCACCAAGAGGGGTTCTGGCTACTGCACGGCAGTGCCTAAAAATACCAGGAGTGTATAGCCAAGTCATTCCCATTTAATGTTGAAAAAGGAAGAAAAGTCTGTGATGCTAGTTCATCCTTCCCCACAGTACAGATGTTTTCCAGATCCCTTGACTTTTGAAATGGGTGGCTCTAATCAGCTTGTACCCCATACAGACAGTTTCAAAAGCCTTACATGACATTTTCCTTTCTTTGTAACTCTACTGTTTCAATTCAAGAGTTTCCAATATCTGGAAATCCAGATTCCAAGATTTCTAGACCATACACATTCATAAAGAATTACTGGAAATAAGATTTTTCCTGACAGGGAATTAGCACAAACATATCTACAGACCTTAAGACAACCCCTGATCACCTCTCTTCCCCCTCCTTCACTACAGAATGGCTTCCCATCATTGCTCCTCCTATCTGCCATCCTGCTACACACCTGCACAAGCTATACAGGCTGCAGTTACAGGCTGAATAAGGACTACATGGTTCCTAACAGAACTGCACAAGTTCCTCCTAGACTCCACAATAGACTCTGGAAAGAGAATTGGCTGAGTTTTTCAGTTTTTATTCTTCAAAACATTCCTTGACAAAAGTTGTGAATTTGGGGAGCTTTTCTATATCAGACTAGCCATACAGTTGTCCCCAGGTTCTGCAGGTAGTAAAAGGGAAATACTTCATACCTCTGCCATAGATCTCGATGCCGGAGTGGAAGACACCAATCCCCAAGGTGGAGGTGTACTCGTTTATCCAGTACTACAGTAAGAGAAAAGCCACATTGGGAAGCATTAGTGGAAAAGAAACATGTGATCTTGGTCTAGGATATATCCCCCATCTCCCCAACTCCTCTTAAGGAGAAGAGTGATTTTGAAATTATCTTGAGACAAACAAATTGAGACTCTTACAGACCAACAGAAGCGGGCACTGTGTTTATTCAGCTCTCCAAAGAATGCTCATCTAACCCTTTCCACCTAAGGTACTAACTGTATTAAGGTACAACTGGACCTGAACCTGCATTGGTACAGGATGCCAAACCCAGTTGCTACAGGATGTGTGATTATTTATCTATCTTCTCACCTAACACCTGACACTGAGTCAGTTTTATCAATTCACTTGCCTTATTTGATCTTCACAATCTTCAGTTAGAGAATCCCCAATTCTTTTCCACACAACTTGTAACATCACCTCCCAGCACCCCTACTTACTATTAGCTTGGTTTTAGGAAAAGAGCTCATAGAGATGGAGGTTTGTTGCCCCAGTAGGTGAGACAAATTTTCAAGAGGAGCTGTTAAGTGGCTCCATTGCTCTGGAGCCCAGCATTCCCCCGTTACCCTTAGAGCAGAGGAACACTGCAGTCCAGTGCACGCGTGTGATGCTCCTCTGCCAAGCACTGCGCAGGGCCTGTTTCCACCACACCGTGAAGGACAGTGCAGACACCCAAACCAGTCCCAGATAAGCTAATTCCAGAGTGAGAAGCTACACAGCCATGCCAAAGCAATGCTGCTTTGGAGATAATCAGCCCTGCTCAGCATCAGTGTTTATTAGGTCAGCTGCAGAGCTGCACTGCTATAGAAATTATGTTTTCAGGCACTGAGGAAACTGCCCATGCCTGGTATATTTACAGT
Organism: Sitta carolinensis; assembly: GCA_032173965.1. NCBI lineage: Eukaryota > Metazoa > Chordata > Aves > Passeriformes > Sittidae > Sitta > Sitta carolinensis. The sequence continues at coordinate 10,662,702 of JAVUNC010000006.1, read as the reverse complement.
TCACTTACAGCTGCTGTGCAATGAAGATACGTCTTCTAGTAACTCAGAGCAACTAAATTCTGGTTTTAATCTACCACTGCGAGGAAAATGAATGTTGCTCACTTGTTCCTGTACAAGGACATGACAGGGTCATTAAACTAAAATTCTCTTCTGGGTCTGGTAGCAGCTTCTTGTGGAACCGGAATAAGCTGCACTTTTCCTGTGTCTGGTGTCACTGAGCTGCCATGGTATGAGTAAGAGCCCCTCTGCTGTCAGGCAGCCAGAGGTCTGGCATACTCCAACTACTGTGCTTGCACTGCTTGCTTATGTATTTATGATGACTGCAGTAGCTCTGTAAATCACCTGAAAATGTTTTCTGCAGAACCACTGCTACTGTGAAGAAACACAGTAGCTTTGATATGAAAGCCACAGTCCCAAGCCTGACTTAATGTATGGCTAATCATCTTGATATCTTAAACCATGTCCCCAAAACTGCTTGCCTCTGGCAATACAGCAGTTCCATTTACCTCCAGAAAAGGCTGTAATGCTTCTTGTTCTTTGTGAGTATTTTTATCACAAATGTTGTATTGTTGCAGGAGGGCAGCAAACTGCCTGACCCCAGCTGGACCTCTGCCCATTGCTCTCTGCAGACCTTGTGTAACCTCCATTTACTTCTTCACTTGAATTATGCAAACTCTTGTTTTTAGGGTCAGGTCGCTCTCAGCCTCTGCCAGCTGGGACAGCACATTAGCAGTGAACCCTGGGTTGAACACCATGACTGGTATTTAGGTGCCCTTGCCTTCTGCTACCCTTCCCCACAGTTCTCTGTTGCCTAGGTCTCTGCAGCAGGAATATCCCTACTGGCTATCCTCTGACTGGGAAAGGAGATAGAGGTGGAGGCCACGCATGACACCATTGGACAAAAGCCTGTCGCCCCTGGATACAAAACCCTCAGTTCAGTTCCTCAATCTCCCAAACCTCATTGAATCAGAGAATCTTTAAGGTTGGAAAATACCTCTAAGGTCATCAAATCCAGCCATCAACCTAGCACCACTACCATGTTCACCACTAAACCATGTCCTCAATGCCACATCCCCTCATTTTTTAAATACTTCCAAGGATGGTGACTCCACCACTTCCTTGTGCAGTCTGTTCCAATGCTTGACAATCATTTCTGTGAGATTTTGCTAATATATTTCTGAACCTCCCTTTACACAACTTGAGATCATTTCCATCCTGTCACTTGTTGCCTGGGATTAGAGACCAACCCTCACCTCACTACAGCCTCCTGTCACATGGTTGTAAAGAGCGATCAGTCTCCCCTGAGCCTCATTTTCTCCAGGCTAAACACTTCCAGCTCCCTCAGCTGCTCCTCAGACTTGTGCTCCAGACAGCTCTGTTGCCCTTTTCTGGACCTGCTCCAACACTTCAATGTCTTGCTTGTAATGAGGGGCCCAAAACAAGATTTGAAGGGCTTCACCAGTGCTGAGCACAGGGGGACAATCCCTGCCCTGGTCCTGCTGGCCATGCTATTGCTGATCCAGGCCAGGATGCCCCTGGCCTTCTTGGCTGCCTGGGCACTCGCTGGCTCATGTTCAGCTGCTGTAGACCAGCACCCCCAGGTCCCTTCCTGCTGGGCAGCTTTCCAGTCACTCATCCCCCAGCCTGTAGCACTGCATGGGGCTGTTGTGACCCAAGTGCAGGATCTGGCACTTACCTTACTGCACCTCATATGGTTTGCCACAGCCCATTGATCCAGCCTATCCAGATCCCTCTGCAGAGCCTTCCTACCTTCCTATCCTCAAGCAGGTCGACATTCCTGTCCAACTTGGTGTTGTCTGCAAACTGACTGAAGGGGCACTCATGGGTTAACTCCTCAGATAGTCTCAGGTAGTCTCAGTGAGCTTCAGAGAAACACTGGTTTCTCAAGTCCTACTGAAACAACTCCCAGATGACATGGTAAGTAGGTTGCCTTCTTCCCTCAGGCTGAGCTATTGTCTCACAGCAACAATACAACCAAAACATGCCCAGGTCACGCCAGCTGCTTTGCTTAGAGAAGTAACTAATAGGAAGAGAAGGGAGACTTTTTAAATTATAAATACTCTTGCCAGTTATCAAAATCAGGGCTATCTGCAGAGCCTCATCTATGTCAGGCTTTGTATTTCAAACAAGGAAGGTGCACTGAAAGCCACTTGCAGCTATAGCTTTTTCTTCTGCCATATTAAAGGTTATGTTAGATCCAAACAACAAATAAGCAAACAAGCAAGAAAAAACTTTCTCCTTGATTGACTACTTGTTCTGAGATTTGACCACCTCATGCATGCAGACCACCCTCATACATGCAGAGCACTCCCAGATCACAAGCCTGCCCTGTCCCCCAAGCACTTTTGTTCGCAGCACAGAATTTCAGCCCCTGAAACCCATCCTTCCCAACTCTAGGAGCAGAGAGACAGGCTTCAGGATAGCTCTGAAAGCACAAGTGATGAGGAGGCTCCTCCAGATATAAAGAAGAGAGGAACAAAAATGTTTCTCTGATGCCAGGTGTCACAAGACTATGACCATCACATGGACATTTCTGTATTTAAATGGTGTATTTTTCAATATTAATTCCTTTAAATGAGCTATTATGAACTGAAGTGCAACAACCTCAGCCATACCTGAAATTGAATTGAACAGATGCTATCCTAATTTAGTACTTTCTTTCAAATAATTTCAATCACACAAATATCTTACTGAAGCGGGGTCTGATTAGCACCTCTGTTCTATTGATACAATACTGATATGACCTACTAGCAAGACCAAAGTGCAAAGCATCTCTGAATCATGGCTGTACTGTCCTCATCCCACCCCTGTCTCCAGGATGCTGTAGAATCTGCCTCCAGTGTGTGACTGAACTCACAGTGAACGCCTCACAGCACTTTGGCACAGCCCCGAGCTTGTCTCGGGAGGATGCTATGCTAAAATGAACATGTCAGTCACTTGCTGAGCTGGAAAAGAGAATCCAAGCCAGATTGGAAACCAGGTTTGTACACACATGCACGAGCTGGCCTTGTTTCCCAAGGGAATACTGAGCATAAGAACAGCAACAGTCAGCAAATACTCATCTCTGGAGTAAATTGATTATTGCTTAGATTAAAAAAAAAATTCTGCAGCCTGTTCAGTCAGATGAAAAGAGCCAGAGAACTGAATTCAGCAGTATCTTAAAGGGAGTTGTGATTCATGCTTGCATTGCATACTGCCTGGAAAATTGTGCCCTAGACCATACACAGAGGGACTTGGAGCATTTTGTCTTGTTTCTATCTTCAACAGAGACAGAGAACAGCTCAGATGATAACAGAGGCAGGGAGGAAGGCTAACCAGGCTATAATCACTTTATAACAGCAGCAGATAGCCCAAAACTCAGAGAGGAACCTCTGCATTTAGTTTGTAGTACAGCAGTTAACAGCTTTTAATGAATGTCCCTGATGAAGTAGAATTTGAAAATTTTCAAGGCTTTATTCAGGTTTTCCCTGATTCTCTGTTGGTTTGGTTCAGAGATCAGAATATCTGGTGAGATAGTTTAGATTCTGGGAGATACACTGAGTCAGTTCTTGTGTTATTCATTTCATTTATCCATCACACACAGGAAGAATGCTCTGCAATGTTAAATCTCCACACGAAAGGCAGTCTTTTAAAGGCAACATCAGATTGATGCAAGAGACCAGCTAGGGAACATCAAAGTAATACCTCAGCATTATGTCCTGAGATGCATTGATCCAGAAATTTGAGAGCACAGAAGATAAAACTGGAGGGGAAAGCTAGAGAACAGCATTTCAGGAAACCAGCGAGTAAAATCCCAGCTGTTCACAGTATACAGCCAGCAGTTTCAGAAGAGGTTGTTTCTCCAATACATCTTTCTAAATCAAGACCCCAAATCTTGGGCCCACAGAGGTAGAAGGAGAGGGCCCATAAGAGATTATTTTTCAGATTCACATATTTCAGATTATTCCCCAAGTAATGCTTGCAGGGGTGAAGAAATCTTTACTTCAACTACAGACATGCAGGACAGGGGGCTTCCTGCAGATCCAGGGCTCTTCAGTCATATTGCAGCAGTGCTCACTTCTGTTCCATGGCCCCAGGCATGCACACAGTCCTGCAATATGTCTCAGTCCTTCTGCTGTCCACCCCTTCTGCCCTGCATCTCCAGGGATAAAAACTCACTATCACGTGGGATGATGTCAAATTATACAGCATGGCTGCTACTAGCAAGTTTTCTTTTGCAATTGGGTGAGACCCAAGCTCATTTCAGTGTGACCCATGTCTCTTACACTCCATTCTCCAGGGCTCCAAGGCTCATATATTCATCAAGTCTAAAATACAATTTTCCTAATAATATTGTGAACACAGTTTAAGTGAGAAAGGGTTTAAATACATGTGGGCAGAACAGCAACTAAATAAAGCTTAACAGAGTAGGACACAGGCTTGTCTTTGGTACTTCACACCTGGGAAAAGCTACCTGGGTGAATCCTCACTCCAGCACACACAGAACACAGTTCTTCCCAGCTGGAGGATCATCTCCTATGTCAGGTCCTCTTTGCTGTTGGCAAAAGCTATCAATCTGCCCTTCATGGACATGGGTGTGAAAGCCCATCAGGTCACTCCAAATCCAATCAGGCAAAAGCACCTGCTTCAGTCAGGTATGTTAACTTTCAGCTACAATTCCAGACAGTATTAAAGGAACAAAATGCTGCACTAAGGAGGTCTGTGTTTACAAACAGGTGCAGCCTCCAGTTGCAGTAGGCAGTAATTTTCGAGTATCACGAAAAACAGTTCCCAGGGTGTAGGCATTGGCCTGCTTGCAAATAACCCAACTGGCAGAACTGATTAAAGCTCAGGAGCTACAGGTTTTCTTCCAGGAGAGCATTCTCAAATACTGAGAAATCTGCAGCTTCAGTGCAGCAAGAGAGCTTGCTGCAGCTCTGATGAGGCAGGGATACAGGGTGACACAGGACCCCACTCAAGAACCCCAATTCATACTCAGATTGGAGAACTGGCTGAAGAACAAACATCTGAGGAGCAGAGTCACAGAAAGAAGAAAAAGACAAGGCATCCTTTGGCATGCAACTGCCTCTGCTCTGCTGCATTTTGAATGAAAGGAGCTTCTGCTAAAGATGCTTCTCTACCATTCAGGTTAATACACTCAAATAGAACAGGAATTTCCTGGGAAATGACAGCCTGATACTTAAAACTGATACTGCTAAACATATTGCCTCATGCAAACCCACAGATATTAGGAGAGGAGACCCAAGGCAAGATGCTCAATTGCAGTCTTGAGAGGAATGAGAGGCCAAGCCTCACCTCTGTGGGACTGCAGCAGCCAACTCTGGCTCAGCAGCTGTTCTATTTCAGCCAAGTTCTGCTGTGCAAAGGATTTAGCCCAACTCTCAGGTTGGGCTAAATACATTCCTTGGCTGTCTCCTCAGGAAAAATTTCTTCAGAGTTTACTGTGGCTTTTCAGACATTATTGTAATAGGCATCTGAATTTCCTGATGTGTGAGCCAACAATAAAACCTTTACAATCAAGAAGAATAAAGAGCTTATTTCAGAGGCTTCTAAAATGCTGTGTGTGGATTAAAAACTGATGCTGCTGCCGAGAGATTGGAAATCTACTTATGCTTCAATGTTGTGACGCAATGCGATTTTACTGGAAGAATACGAGGACAGAAGAAAATATTAATCATGCTGTGGAAAGGAAACAGTAAGCATTTCAGAAGTTAACTTTTGTGTGTATTCAGAATATTTTTAATTAAAAGTTGCAAACAAGATTTAGCTGTGACAATGGGATACCTCCAGCATTTCCACTTACAGCCTAATCCTATAAATGGTAGGCACAGTTCTAGCTCAGTATACTGGTATTACTTGAAGTCTCTTACAATTTTCTGCTTTCTCCGTTACTGTTTACACTTTCTGTTACACTGCTGTCCTGAGCAGAGCTTCCTTCCTGCAGCTGCATCTGTGAGGTGTTTATGAGTTTACTGCTGTGTACCCTTGGCCTCAAGGCATGCACATCTGAAGCTGCTGTTCAGAAGGCAGCTGACCCGGGCTGCTCTGCATTAAATAGTTCTCTTCTGGAGGAGAGACAACATTTATCCAACTCGTGTTTCAGTGCTTGAGTGAGAACCTGCCTTACCAATGGAGACATAGGACAGCTTGCTGGCTAAAATAAACAACTATTTTCTGTCCCTGGAGGATGACCATCCCTGTCTCTCTTGTTTGTAGGTTCACACAAAGCCAGCCCACCAGGCCAAGGGTTTGTCACACCAGTCATGACACTAATAGCCCACCTCGGCTGTCTGTGCACAGAACATGGTATTTATAGCAGACTGTTTACAGCATACAAGAAGCAATATGCCATTTTTCCAACCTCCAGCTGTTTCCCTAAACTTCATTACTGACTGTGCCTGAAGGAGTCAGCTCAGTGAGCCAGGGTGGGACTGGGGACATTAAACAGAAGTCACTGAGGGGGATTTGCTGAAGCATGTGCCAGTGCCAAGAGCCTCCCCCACACAGTAATCCTTTAAGCAGCCCTGAAGAAGGACTATCCATGCTATTGCATGCCCCTTTACATGCCGTATCCCCTTAGTTTGGACAACTTTTATGAAAATTTTCATCTCAAGCATATAAAGCCAGAAAAAAAGCACATCCATTTTGCAGGATTACACTGAAATATATTCACTCATGGAATGTGCCTGAGAAACTCACATGTGTTAGAAACTTAAGAAAGTGATAATACCTTTGCCTTAGATGCATTCACAATGACAAATTGAGAGGTATTTTAAAAGAACAGCAGCAAAATGATCAGGGAAGTGGCAAGACTGACATATAAGAATTAATTCAGAAGTGCTAATAGCTTGGCAAAGCAATGACTGCAAATGACAAATCTGCAAACATTTGAAGGGCTGACATGAACTATGGGAGAATGCTTCTTAAGAATGATACAAAAGATTCAAGTAGGAGCAACATACTCAGTTTAAAAAGAAGAGAGACTTTGACTAAGTGCTTAGAAGTTTCCTGGCAGCAAAAAAAGAACAAGAAAACATTTGTATGACTCAAAGCCAGATATTAAGAAAGCCTTAGTGTGCCTGTGCAAGATAGAGTATTGAATGGTATGAAATGTTTGGCTCTGTTAATGTCAAGGAGGCTGTTAACATTCTCGGCTGAGTGTATTTCAGATGCTGCACACCTCTCTGCATTGTGAGCCCTCAGCCCAGACTGTCAAGAAGCAGGCTTCCCATCAAAGAGGATTCAGATGAGTTGAAAAAAAAAATGCAAGGGAGATAAATACCCAACAGCTTGGACAGGAGCTCATCAGGAGCTGTCTGAAGCACAGTGTAGATGCTTTGGCTCTGGAACTAGATTGACCCTGATGTATCTGGTAGGGTCAGCAATATGGCCTTAGGGTTCTCTGTCCTTCATCCTGCAGAAATGATGTAACTGAGAATAATTTGTAATAATTTGTAATAACAAATAAGGCTGTTAAATGATTTTTCAAATCTGGAGTAATGCTGCAGCCTTGCTCAGACGAAGAAACATTAACATCTCCTTTTTCCTTGTTGGTAAGGATCCTTTGCTGTTTTCTGTGGTCCTATAGCAGTGTTTCTCTCCAAAAAAAAGGCTAACCCCATCCTGATGTCCAGCATTACAGAGAGAAAACAGACATGCAGTGCATCCCTTGCAAATGCACTCCAGTTGACACATCAGTCCTGCCTAGGCCAAAGCATCTGCTTTGTTCAGAGTACTGGGCTGCAGGTGACATACACCCTGAGGCCCCCATGGAACAGCTGATTGACAAGCAGCTGCAGCATATCCATGGAGTGCTGAAAAGCACAGTCCATCTCTGCTTCTGCCAAAGCAGAAATTTGAACTTCAGTCAGTCTTTCAATTCAAGATGAACTCCCTAATCACCGGCCATAGCTTCTCCATCAAAGTGATTCAGGCACATGTAAACTGTCCAACAGAAGAGAGTGAGAGATTCATGCCACCAAATAAACGAGCAGCTAAGATTTTTTTACAAAAAGTTTGTCTAGATCCCTGCTCAGGTTCCTGAATTTCTCTTCCATGACACCAAAGTGTTAATATGACACTCAGTCCTCCTTATTGACTTGCCCTCCTTTGGAATGTTCCTGCCTGGGCAAACACAAATATCTACTTTTTGGTTAATCCAGGCACACCAATAGTCCATTCCTGACCACCTGATGCAGATTTCTTGTGATCTCTCCTTGGGTTTCTAATGAAAACATCCAAAACATTCTTTCAAGCTACAGTATAGTTTGCAACACTCTTTGCTGTGCTGTTTTCTATTCATAAGCACTTCAGGAATGAAGTATTACTCATCAGGATCCAATTCATAGCCACAGCCTTCAGAGCCTTTGAGGGAGAAAATTAATACCTATGACAAAAAAGTCTGTCTGCTCATCCTGTTAACAAGGCTTCATGGCTTGGTGGACTGGGGAGCTCACTCTTTTTCCTGAATGGTGTTTTGTTTTCTTTTATCCTCTGACAGTGGCTCACACCTGTCAGGTGATCCAGACAAACCCATTCAATCTTCATTTCATATCATAAGCCTTGATTACCTATGAAGATCACTTTGCCTTTTCTCCTAACCACATCTAGTCAGCAGCAGAGGCAGGAAGGATCATCTCCAAAATTTCTAGGCTGTGACCAGCCTGAAGGAATGGGATGCAATGGACTAACAATAAAGCCCCTCTTGTAACACATACAACCTTGAAAATTCTGATCAGCTGCATACAGGACACTTACAACTTTCTTTTGTCAGAGATGAATACCAAGTGGAAGGAATACCCATATTTGCATTGCAATCCAATTAATGCTTTCACCAAGGGCGACAGCCTCATAGATACACAAGGCAGGGACATCTACTCTCTTTACACCAAGAAAGTATAAGAAACTGGTTAAACTAATTTCTGACTTTTGCCAAGTTTCTACATAGGTAACTACTTGGAGAAGACTGAGGTAACAACAAAGTAATTGCAACTTCAGCCATCAGAAAGGGATAAGAGGTCTGTTTATGATACCACAAAAGGACCGTGAGCACCACAGGCAATGGAATAAATAGTTCTTTTTGTTCCATCCCATTAATACAGAGAACAGTAACATATTGTTTTCAACCTGTTGTGTAGAGACCCAAGGTAGACAGGAAGCAACTTCAAAGAAATCTGTAGGCTGGCTGGAGTACATTTGTTTGACAAAAGCTGACATCTTCAGTAGAAAAAAAATATTAAAAATGAGAGGCACACAAACATTAAAAATTGCATCCCCCAAAAAAGGAAAGAAAATAATCTTGGGTTCAAACAGGAGGTGGAAACATACTTGAACATCCACGGACAAACCTATGAAAGATAGTTCCATAGCTAGGATGGCAAACAAGAACTTGAGAGGTATTCCCTGCTCGGCTATGGACATACCACAGATTTACTCCAGACCAGGTCAAAACCAAAATTTCATCAGCATGATACTACATTTATGTTCAAAACTGTGATCCTCCAAGTTCTTCTTCAGATTCCTGTTTACCCTGAAGTGTTTAACACCATCATTATCAGCAATCTGAATGGAAGACCTTCCCATTCCACTCCAGTGTGAGCTTCACCCTCAGATAAAGAGAATCCATGAGAGAGATGAAGATCCCATCTCTCCTTTCAAACACTGATTGTTTGCTGCTGGAAGTCCACAAAGTAGGACAAACCCTGGGATTCCTAATGGCAGCATTGGCACCTCATAGCCAGGAGTTAAACCTACCCACAGATGAATCTGGATTGTTACAGAAAAGTAAAAAAAGAATGTAAGATTCCCCAGATTTTCTCTGTGCAAGGTTTGTGTAGAATCAAAATCACATGTTGTACAGGCATGCAAATTCTCACTCCATCTCATTCCCATTCACTTGCCAAAACCAGTTGTGCCTGTCCTGTGAGCCAACAACAGGTGAGAAAAGAGCAGGGTAGGGCCTGTTTGCACTAAGGATCTGTACTCCATGCTGCCTTTGGTGGCACATACTCAAAATACCTCATAGTGTCCGTGAGAGAAATTGACTGCGTGCCACTAACATTAGTTTGCTATTGGAAAAAAAAAAAAAAATCAATATTTGTTTCCAAGCTTCTGAGAAGAGAATCTATTCTGCAGCATAGATGGGGGAAACCCTTTCACAATGTGAGCTGAAGGTTTTTCCTGGAGAAGTTCCAGGGCCCTTGCCTGGCTGGCAGGGTGCCTAACCAGCTTAGTTTAGAAAAACACTGGGCAATACAGATTCCTGCAGCTAGCAACCTGTCCTTTTACCCTACAGTGTTTGTCCTGTCTTGGATAAAACTCTTCAAATACAGTGCCAATGTCATACAGTATCTCATCTCTCTGCACTTCATACAACTAAATGAATATGTGTGCATTTTTGCAATAATTGTGTACTCTCTCTCTGCTCTTCCAGCACAACTACTGAAGAATCGCATTGCAGTGATATCTCCAGATTAGAATTTAAGGGATAAAACAGAAAGCAAGGAACCTGAATACAGCAATGATAAAATGCTGCTGTGCATGGAGATTTAAATACATCTTCCTTCAAAACCCACTTCTGCTGGTCTGGAGAAGAAAAAAAAAATAAAACAAACCAGTAAAGCAAGGAACATTTCACTGAGAAGGGAACTGTCTCAAGAAGGGGTAACTGTATAATCTAGCTCAATGCCAAAATGGGTTGTTGGAATAATTATTGTCTACAAGGCACAAAACTGATACAAAAACACCAGTTAGGGAAGTTCAGACAGAAAATTGCTTATAACCCATGACCCAAGGGCTTCTATGCTCAGTGATTGTAGCACTATTTAAAATGACCAAAGATAGTAAACATGAATAGCTTAGGAAATGACTAACCATTTCTTACTGTGGGCATTTACCTATTGGATGCTGAAAAAGTGTTTTAAGGATACTTTTGCTCCCCCCATATGAAGATGCAACAGAATGATTAATATGTGCAGCATCCCACTGTGGCTGGGAACAAATTAAAAAGCTGTGGGAGTGTCTTAACAACTCTGATGTAATGTGCTCTGCTTTGGTTTGCCTGGGGGCTACAGGAGGTTTGTTTTTTGGGTTTTTTTCCCAAGAATTCCCTCTGTCTTTATGTAATGAGCAGCACTGTATGTGCAGCTCCAAAAGCATTTAATAGCCATCCCTTGCTGGAAGACAGAAATGGCTGCTAGGAGCAGTGCCTGGCAAGGAGTCATCAGCATTTGGTACTATGAAGATACTGTTTTGTGTGCAAACCACTTCAGATTAAAATGCATGTGTTTGTCCCTGTGCTTGCTTCTCCCAAGGGTGCCACACACACCATTGCACAGGGAGAGGCACAAATCTGACAGTGAAGCTTCTTTGGAAAACACTAAGTTGTCCTTTCTTCTCCTTACCCCCACCTCATAAACAGCACAGCATGTGTTGGACTAGCATTCAGGCTGCCCTAAATATTTCCTTTCTTCTGGGCACAATAGAAATTTTACACTTGTATTAAAGCAAATCTGTGCTAGTCTGCTGTATGTTGCATACATCTAGAAACAGACCTGAAATGACCCAAGAGGTTCAGATAACTGCTTCCTTCACGGATTCGCATCTTACAGTATCTCCACTTCTGAAATGTACCCAGTAAGATCAGGAATTGAGGGAGAAAAGGGAAGATAAGGAAATACTTTAATAAGACCAAAGAGGAGAATTTGCCTTATGTAACAAGTTTCCCTGGGAATATTCCTCCCTCTGTCTCCTCCTCACCACCCCCATTAGTATTTATTTCTATAAAAATCCATTAGGTACTGTGACTACATCTTGGCTCCTGTTTGCTTCAGTGAAAAGAGAAAGGGTTGTATATTTGTACCATGGAGTGCAAATGGTGTTGTCTGCCAGATCCCTCAGAGAGCTGCCAAATATTTCTCCTGCATGCAGAGAGGACATCTAGTCTGAACTGTGGCCAGGCTGATATGGGAGAAAGAGGTCACCACCATGATACCTCACTCACAACATCCTCTAATATCAAAGACCTCTGCTCTAAGATTCAGCTGTCTCCCTAGACTGGCCCTTCTAAGAACCTTCTAGATGCCCAGATAGCTATTGTAGAAAAACAAACCTTATGTGGCCTTAGGAGGTGGACCACTGTCAGCTTTCTCAACAGCACATTGCAACACATTTCTGGAAGCACGCTCCAAGCACACCCCCATTTTGATTACTATATAAAATAAGAGCACATGTTCTTAATAGGACACTATACACAACTCATATTCCATACTGACCCAGAAATTCTTCTCAGAGAACCAGAGACTTAAAAAAGTCATCACCCTCTTTCCAGAGTGGTCCATAGTGCAGAACAAGGGCAAAACCCCATTCATTTGGACTCAGCTTCGATACAGACATGACTTACATCAGTAATCAAGGGTATTGTACAGCACACGTGGATTTCAGTTCCCTTGAGTTGCTTTTCTGTAAGTTCACTCATTCAAGCTAAGGAATACAAATAGTCATAAAGCCATAAAATAGGTTAATTATCCAGAAAACCAAGAGAAAATAAAGATTTCTATTTCTATACAGCAGGGAAGTGATTTGGACACTCTAGCAATGAAAGTCATGCAGGTGATGAATGGATAGGTCTGAGACCATTCAATTCCCACTCCATATATCTGCCTTCTCCCGAGTTAGATGGATGCATGCAAGAGGTAAACAGATTCATCAAACAAATAAGATCAGCAGCCTAGCCTGATATATTTCATCTTATGTGAAAGTTCCATTTGCTCTATGAAGTAGGAGTTCAGTAGCATTTTTGTAATTCATTTTACTGTGTTTCCCTTTAACACCACAATAATCTTGTTTAGCCTCTCTTACTGGAAGTGACCACAAAGGGATAAAATCCCCAAAATAATATAAAACCAGGCATCATGACCAAAGGACTACTTGCATGACTAGGAGATCTCAGGAGGGGTTAGTGTCACCAGATGGAGTTCATAAACAATCTCTCTTTGCATGCTTCCTATCAGATCTAGATGAGAAGTAGCTTGTAATCTCCTTGGAGGCAGAACTCTTTCTCTGGCTCCTATTTACAAAGTGTCTTTGTGAAATATGATGGAATCCCAGTTCATGGCTAAGGCTCATAGTTGGTATCACAAATGAGTAATTAACAGCAGGACAAGGCAAACACCAACATATTGTAAACAGGAGAGTACTACCACCTTCCACAGGAGAACATTGAGAAAACGTCACAAGCCAACAGGACATATTTGCTCATGCTCCACATACGCAAACATAAATACAGTCTGTGTGTGTACAACAAAGCCCTAGAGAGCAGCAGTGTTTTAACCCTCTGCTTTCCATCAGGTGGCTGGCTAGCAATAAGCAAACATGCCCAAGACTGTGTACAAAGCCAACAATCAGTCTCCTTTCACACAAGTTATTTTAGTAATCAAGCCTAGAAACAAGCCCAGTGCTGCACCAAAGGTGCAGCACTGCAGATTAGTCCTTGGCAAAACTCCTTATAGGAACAATTTTCTCCTAATCATCCTCTTCCAGAACATGGTAGCTTACACAAGTGTGCTGCTGAATCCCTAGGAATGCCTTTGCTTTCTGTGGCAATAATTAGCCTGCTCAGAAGACAGCCCTCTTCAGCAAATAAACTACAGAAGATGTAAATTTTTTAACTCATCGCTTACTTTATCCTTCAAAGTGCATTTGTACGTGGTGAACAATGAGAGTAAACACACAGCTTGATTTCCTACCCTGCAGCAGCAATATCCAGGTAACCAAGTATGAAAGCAGTGCTAGATAGAGAAAAACTAGCCAGCAATTCACCTTTTTTCCTCTCTCTTTGTAAAAAAAGACGACCTACTCTGATGTGAGCTTCATTCCTATTTTGTGTAATTGTGTAGCCATGGTTTCTACCTCACTACCTTGAACGCTAATACCATGTTTGCACTATTATCTGTTTGCAAATACCTTCTTTGCTTTCCCTTCCAAGTCAGTCCTAGCAAGGCACATACTCCTCATCTGTTTGATCAGATGGCACTACAGAACGGATGTGAGCAAGACCAGCCTGGCACTGAATTACTGTGCTGGTGCCAGTCCTAGAGAAAACACTCATGAGAGAAAGAATGCCAGCTAGGTTCAGCAGAGAGATGGGATGGAGAATAACATGATTCACATCATAAGTGAGCCTTTGGAAGATGGCCAAAGTAAACAGGAATCAGTCTTGAGTTTTAAAGCCTTAAGAATAGCCAAGATTTTGGAAGCATTCAGATGATGTGTTTCTTCGGCATGTGGAAGTGCTTGGCATTGTGGCACTCCAATCTTAGTTCAAGTGCAGTCACAATAAAGATTTAGACATCACAAGCACACAAATTAGGGGTGGAAGAACCTGAGTGTCCAGCAGAGAGCACTGAAGACAGCACTCCTACTGATCATTCTTCACACAAATTGTCTCAGGACCCTGTCCTTTCAAGAGTAGATGAAAACATTTTTACTTTTGTCTTCTAGACTGACCTAAAAAATAGAAAAATAGCCTCTCCAGTAACATTTACTTCTTCAGTCCTTCTTTCAACGATCAGAAGGCCAAGTGATAGCAAAGCTGTGGAGGACTCAAACTTGACACACACCCAAAAAATAAATTCAGTCTTTCCATCAGAGTTTTCCTGTTTCCACCAAAATAAAACTGGTGAGATTCCAATGCTGGAACCTCCCACTTTTATTTTGGTAGGAATAGGAAGAGTGAGGAAATCAGAAGAGGACTTAGCTTTTCAGCACTAGGTAGTACACCTGCAAGCTGCCAGCAAGAGCTGTTGATACAGAAGGTTGCATTTGCTCAGGAAAAATGAATGGAAGAAAGAGCCATAGAGGCCTAGTAAAGAAGCAGAGGTCAAGCTCAGAGAAGCCCCAGAGCAAAATTTGAGTGAATGTGTTAGAAGGAAGTGTCATATATGTTTGTGCTGCTCCATCTCCCAGTTGTGGCCACAAGCAGGTGTTGTGGGAAGAATAATGGAATTGGATTAGATGTATCCTTGGTCTGAAACAGTCTGGCCATTCTAATGTTTGGGTGTACTTTTCTGTGTATATGAATAAAAACATGGAAAGGAAACCTTGGAAATACAAGGAGAGGAGGTATTTCAAAGATGAGCTTTCATCTTTCTGAAGGACTAAGGGCAAGCCTTAGGAGCCTGTGGAAGGGAATCTGCCCCATGCTTTGATAGTCAGAATACAATTTAACCAAAGGTTTTGAGATTACGCTGTAATTGCCAAATTAGCTGTTGCGTGCAAAAGGGATTCTCTTCTATTTATTCATATCCAGCAGGGCAGAAATCCAAAGCTTTCTTCCCACTGTGGATTTGCTTTTCCAATTCATTAGGATTAATTTCTTCACCACCCACACAATTCTCTGAATCTCTTCCTCCCCTCCTGCCCCACTGCCACCTGTCAAAGTTATAAAGATGATTGGTGCCCCTTGAAAGCAGCACGGAACATCTTTACCCATCTATTTACTGGAAGATGCTTCCCCCCACCCCCGCTCCTTTGCTAGACTAGCTCTTTCCAAAAGCCTGCAGTCTGTCAAGCTGTCCCCAGAGCACATATGTGCATGCAGTGTTTAGCCACATCACCTCCTGTAACCCCGTGTTCTTATCACCCCAAAATCCTGGATAGCATTTTATTTTTTCAAGTGCCAAGTTAAACAAAAATATTTTCAAATTTATTTGCCATCAAATTAAATGATAACCTGTGTAAACAGGTCAGCATAAAGGCTTCAGGCTTGTCTAAAGCAATTGTTTTTATTTCTAAAGCAGAGGATAAATTTTGTCAGATTAACATGAATGTAATCCTGTTGTCAAGTCATTGGGCAGAACTGGGACTGACTATTTCTCCATTACCTCCTCCTGTCTCAGTCCAAAGCTTATAGAGACTCATGATGAAAAAGGGGGGACATTAATTGTTCATGGCCTGGCTCATTTATCCCTGTTTACTAAGTGACACCTTTTCAGAAAGCCTCTTGAATTGTATTACCAGAGATGCTCTGTAAATTAATCGGTTTCTAAAGAACCATCTCTGATCCTGTTGGCATCACAGTACAACACGAAATCCTAGGAGTTTTCCTTCAAACTCATGAAATCATGATAACAACAGAGGACCTGCACTTCCATTTTGAAAAGAGTGAGAGATGGAATAGTGCTTCTGACCCACAGATCCCTTCAGTGCTGGAAACTATCTGAACTCTGTCAAAGGAGAGCACAAATAAACTACGAAGTCTCAATAAAACACTTTGCTTTGAAATATATATCACAGTCCTTAAAAAGAAGGAGCCACAACTGGAGAAGAATAAAAATAGTCTCACAATCCTAACTCCACATGAAAACCCAAGGGACTGCACAACAAGTTACCTATCATAGAGTCATAGACTATCTCAAATTGGAGGGGACCCATAAGGATCATTAAGTCCAATTCCTTGCTTATCCCAGAACTAAACTATAATGACTAAAAATGTCCAGATGCTCCTTGAACCATGTGAGGCTGGCGCTGTCAACACTTCCCTAAGAAGCCTGTTCCAGTGGCCAATCATCCTCTCAGTGAAACCCTTATTTTCTAATGTCCAGTCTGAACTTCCCCTGATGCAGCTTCATTCCATTCCTCATATCCTATCATCAGACAAGTCAGCCTCTCTGCAAGCCAGTGGCTCAGCTGCAGATTGGGAATAACAGCCTTTTCCTTCTCCAGGGAAATAATGGCAAGTATACTAGAGAAGACTGAGAAAGGATCATGCCCTGGAGTAGAAAATGCTAAGCAGATCCCTTGGTTATCCTGTTCCAGCCCCTGTGACAGCAACACAGCATGGAGATATATTTGGTTTAAATTGTCAGGTACCATCAGCAAGGTCCAGAGCACAGAACTGCTCAGGGGGGAGCTAATGAATCCTGTCATGAAGCCCACAGTGCCCTCATGGTGCATTGTTTTCCTACCTGCTTCTTCTACATCTTCCATCCCTTGAACAACATCCACCATGCTACAACTTGCATGTTTGCAATCCACACGCCATCACCTTGAGTGCCTGGGCTTTCCTGACAGAACTAAATGAATAGCAAATTGAACTCTGTCTTTCCCTCCCCCTTATTTCACTCTCCACCTGCTTTTGTACATGCTGAAGTAAAAAGCTTCCTCTGACTTAGATTTCAGCTGCCACAGATTTCAGCAGTTTTCTCCTAGGAAGTCTGGATGCTAATGACAGAAATAGCAGCTGTCTCTAAATACTTATCTGCTGTCTGTAGTCAAAGGGCAGTAAAGGCCAAGGCCAGGAGCAGGTGTGGTGGGTGACTGCTTCAGAAAATCCCCACCTTCACCTGGCAGGCTCTGTTGAGAAGGGATTGAGACCACCACCCCCTGACTGACAGGAAGGCCAGGGACAGTTGCCAGGGCAAGCAGGAGGGATGAACAAGTGGGCATGTGCTCACCTGGGCACAGGTCAGGCAGCCAGCAGGATGCAGGGCTGCTGCCCCTCAGCCCACCACCCAGAAACCCTACTGCTGCCTCCCATTCCTGTGGGAATCATGGCCACCCAGGCAGCTGCAACACAGGTGCCAAAATACAGTCACTTTTAAACACAGAGCATCCCATAAATAGGGCATCTTCTTACAGGTGAGATGAGTCAAGGCAAAGAGATGGAAGTGGCTTGCTAGAAATGCAATTGAGATGGGAATTAGAACTAAAGTTTGGTTATTTCTCTTTCTCAACATCCAGTGCTTCACTCAAAATGAAGGTCTGGTTGTTCTCGGCCAGAGTCCAAGGATGTGCTTTGTTGGCAGCATGACACAATCTGTTTAGAGCTTTTTGATCCCCACACGTTCAAAGCACTTGTACTTTCCACAAAACATTGTGGTGTCATTGAACACAATGTTATGCTTGAACTGAAAGAAGAGAAAAAAATCTCCATCTATTATTATAGGTAAGTAACAGTTGGTCTTCTACATAGGTATCTTAGAAAGGAATGAAGGAAAAGTGAGTTTGATCCTTGCTGTGCTAATTACTGATAATCTACCATCAATTTACTCAGACAAAAAAGCATCCCATCAGATCAACTGTAATTTCTTTTACTCTGCTTGAAGACATCCTGGGGTAGAAGGAAGGGCAGAGGAATATAGAGGTACCTGAGGACCTAATCATGTCCTAGGGATCCTAAAGAGCACAATTTAAGTCATGTATGTCATCCTGTCTTAATGGGTTCACTTACCTTCAGCACCTGAGGCTTCCCACAGTAGGATTTTAAATGGTGGCAGGATAGTGTAATATTGCCTCAACCAGAAATAAAATGCCAGTGCCATTCCATTTCCATTAGAATTGTCCCAGCTAGAAGGAGTTGGATGTCAGATTCTCATGTCTGAATATTCCCAATAGTAAGAAGTGCCTTGAGACAAGTTCAGTGATTTTCTTCTTTCATGCCTACTCTTTGGTCTGTCTCTTCTCAGTCTCTCTTTTAGAATAGCACAGAAGCTGAATCAGAGCACAGGCAAGTCCTAGAGCTCCATACAACCTCAAGTGTCTCTTTGATTCTAAGCAATGCCAAGCAGCAGCATATCACAGAGAGGCACAACAGCCAGCCAACAGTCACAGATAATTAGTTGTGCCACCCAGGATTTAATAGCCCAGCAGGTATTTTTTAGGGAGCTAAATATTGAGGTATGTTCCTAGTAGGTAGGTGTTCATAATGGGCAATATACCTGTAACTGCAGTAGCATTACAGTTCTCATCACATGCAATGGTACAGCACCAGTTCTGCTGCCAGACCCATGAAAGAAGCTTAGCTTTCTCTTGTGTTTTCCCAGTCATCACATTTATTGCCCTTGATAGTACCAGGTCATCTGGTGTGGGCTCAGATGTGATAACTATCACTTCTGCGTGCTTAAGTTCTTTGACAGAACAACAGCTTTACAATAATGAGTGGCAGAACACTAAAACTTTCTGACTCGACTGATAAAACAGTTCTCCATGCTTCATGGGCAGTTCAGATGCTTGACACGAGTGATACTGTGATGATTAATAATTAACTGGCTGGAGAGACTGAAAGCTCAAGGACAGATGCTTCCCATCTGCAATCTCCTGGAGCTGAGGCTGCACTTTTCAGGAGGGAGGGAGGGGAGCTGGTCGGGTGAGAAGGTGACAAGGTTGGTGTGCCCCTGGAAGCCAGCAGCCTGTCCAAGATACTTTGCTTGTATCTCCCAACACAGAATGTATTATCCTGCACTTCTCCAGGTGGCTTTCACTCTCCCAGACACTGAGGGACCAGGGCAGCAATGATCCTTGCCAGTTCCTGATGTCAGCTCACCTAAATGAGATGCATCATTAGAAGCTGCATTCATGTATTTAATAGGCTTGAATATCAGCTTTAATGAGACACCTCTGAAATCTCAGGAGAGGTAACAGACAGTTAGAAATATGCTTCAAAGTCCTCTGGGTAAGAGAAGTAAAATCCAAGTTCAGAGACATCAAGTAAGGATTTTTAAGTACCTGATGTGTTAGAGACTATTAAATTGTTCTTTACACTAGCTTTAAAATTTCATCTGCATAAATTTCTTTGATCCACGAATGGCTTTAACTGAATTAAAATTAGTCAGAACAGAAGCTGCAATAGGCACCAAACTGCATATCTCAGAGTAATTGCACATTACAAAGGGAATCCTTGAAGCATTTCAATAACATGCCATATTACAAACAGCACTTGAAAAGCCACAGATGGACGTGTGAGCCTCCTAGCATAACTTTACTGCAGAGTTGGATTTGAATGGTAGGATATGACTTTTACTCCAGCTTGCTTCCTGCTTCCTTGCCTTTCTCTCAAGAGTAGAGGGTGCTTCAAAGAGCATTGGAAAAGTTCTAGTTGATCCTGTGCAGTTAAAAACTGAAAAAGTGATGTGTAAGGAATCTCTTCCTCCCCATGCCCATTGCCTTTTTACTTCCAATTCAGCCCTCTGCTGACATGTTCCTTCCTATTAGCTCTGCCTGAATACAAGGAACAGAAGAGTACACGCCCAGCAGTCAGGGGGATGTACAGCCAAGCTAATTAACACCGTGTTGGGATGAACTCCTGTCTATCCTCCCTTGCCCCCCGGGGCTGTCCTGCCTGTTTGCCAAGGCCTCTGGCTACCATGATGCAGAGCATCCCCTGCCAGCAGCACTCTGCCTGGGGGAGGAGACAGAATTTGACCCAGACAACAAAAACATCTGAAATTTTTGTGGATCCATGTGTTTTGCACTTTTTTTTCATCCTTCCAGAGGCTTTTGCTCAACAAAAGTCACAGATCTTGTTTATATTGTGAGACAGAGAAGGGAAAAAAAAGGATTTATAGGATTTCCTTTCTCTGGTCCCAAGAATACCTGAGCTTGAACTGGACCCATTTAATTTGCCCCTCTTTCTTCTTGGCTTACAATGGAATTCATCCATTCTGTTTCAGTTCAGTACAACCTATTCCTCAATGCTCTGTCCCTGCGTATTCTTGCAGTAGCCAGCACACAAAGCACAGTGCTCCAGCAATAGAAAACAGGTCTATTCCACATTCCAAAAAACTGCCAGAGAAGATAGCCAGCTGTCTTGGATAACGAGCAACCATAAAAATTAGCGTGAATAACAGTACAGCAAATGGCACTGCAATCAAGAACAATGAATGTTAGAGCTGGAGAGAGATGGTGGGTGGATTTCAGCTTGGGACATGCATTTTTAGCTCTGGCCTTCACAGATTTGGAAATCTTCAGCACTGCCTTCCCCTCTTTCCACAATGTCTCCACCACAGGGTTGCTCTAAAGGTATAATAGCCCTTGAATTCTTAGTGCTGGGACAGACTCAGAAGAAAAGTTCCACAAGTAACTGAATCCATAGGACAGGTAGATAGGTAAGGGAGAAATGGCAGAAAAGATCCTCTCAGCCTGACATCTGTCTAAAAATGCCCCGATTGAAAATAAACCAGCAGGAGGAGGGAAGAGCAAGGCTGACCTCTTAATTCTCAGGAGGAGTGAGTGCTTTCTGCTTGTACCTAATAACCAGGAGCCCAGACACTTGTCCAGGACGGTACAAACCAACTTGCCAACAACCTCAGCTTGCCAGAAGGAATTTGACTCTCCACCTACCTCAGAGAGAAGCAGCCTGGTTGCCCTATCATAGTGTATCTGGAGCCCAGTTTTCTCATTCCTTTGTGGTGAAGCAGTTTTAGAATTGTATAGAGAATAGATTCCTTTCATATAAAATACATGCTCAGTGGGCCACAGAACAAGTGTAAGTAGCACTATAGCTTGGATCCAGCCTGGACAACCTCCTGGTGCATCTAGGATTCACTGGAAAGATTCACTCTTCTTCTAAGAGAGCATTCCAAACAACATGGAAATATTTTCACACAAGAGACCCAGAACAAGCAAATCCAGAGTTTCCTGCTGTCTGCTTCTCTGGTAGACCTGTGTGGAGGGGCAGCTGTATTTCAGTCCCCAGGGATTTTAACCTGGTCTCTGTCACCCCAGATGCATCAGCACACTAAATGGTAGAAGCCAAATGCAGAATTGGTACTGTTACTGCCCCAGCACATAAGCAGTACTCATGATGGAACCTCTGGGTATGTCATGCCATCTCAAATGCCCTAAAATAGTCAAGACATCTCTTCAAAGTTGATAGCTATGAAAGAGGATCAATGAGGGAAAATACCTCAACCTTTTCTGAGAGAAATCCAGAGGTCAGCCAAATATCCTAAATAAAATGTCCTTTTATATCAATGCTTCGCTAGTAGAGCTTTTTGTTTTCCAGATAAGTGATTTGCTAAGAAAGCACCCAAGCCCTGCCTGAAAATGCCCACAACCCAGGCCTCTTCTTATACAACTAGAGCAGATAGCTGAGGCTCTAGCCCCAGGTGCTGCCCAAGAGTAGAGGTTAATGGCAAAGGTAATGACTTATCAGATTAATCCATGGTTAACCTCTTGCTCCTCTCCTCTGTCAGTTCTCACATTCACCAGGCTAGTCCAGAGCTGTAAGAGATGACAAATACAGGGCAATTATAAAATCGTCAGCTCCAAGTAATCCTGAACAGAGCAAGACTCACAGATGAGCCAAGAACTGATGTCTAGGAGAACACTGTGTACCTAGGGAAAGCTAACCTGTGGCAAAGCCTGTCGTTCACTCTGGAAGGCCACGCTGGGCTCCTCATACACTCTCAACCTCGAGGAAGCCATCAGCATCTAGGGAGCTTATTTTCTTGCATCAGGATCCAGTATAAGTCGCTCACTAGCAGATACTGAAGAGAATAGCAAAGGGGTTGAGAGTTCCTTGTGGGCTTAAGTATGACCGTATGGAAAGCAAAGTAACAGATCCATGGTTGAAGGTTCAGCAAACCATGAAATCAACAGAGCTTACACTGTGCCAGGTCCTCCCTGTCCCAGATATGTGGTTCTATCAGGAGTCACATGGCATTCAACTAATGTGTTGACACACAGTGAAGGCACTAAACAGGCTGAAATGCTTTCAGCATTTCTAGCATCAGACACTTGCTTCTGTAGATCAGCATTCCTACCTGACAGAGATCATTTATTTCTCCCAGATTTTCTTCTTCCCTTATCATTGCTTTTCCAGACACCTTAAGATTAATTGTTTAAAAATTAAGTTACCAATTAAAACAATGTTTCGATTTAGGATGCAGCGTCATATTTTCCTCTAAGATGAGAAGTCTCACAGATTCAAATGCTGATAGATACAGCTCTGAAGTGAGGAGATACCTGCTTTCTCTGTTCTGGATCTTTCATACTCAAAAACATCCAGTGTTTATCTAGAACAGTAGCAATTTTTTTTTTTCTTTTCTAACAATTTGAGTCCAATTGTTAGAGAAAGAATCATTAGATTTGTGAATTTTGGTTTTTTTTCTTCCCCAGCAGAAATATAGATTTTTTTTTTTTAATTAATTGGTCTCTGCCTCCCTCCCCAGCTTCAGCTACATCATCTTGGCATAATGACAGGAACAAGAGGGACTGAAAAAAAATTAGAATAAGGGCAACTCTGGTCACTAACATAGCTTTCAGCCCTAAGATGCCCATTTAAATTCAGTTCATTGCACTAATGCACAACTGTATACCTGCCCATCACCACACTTAGAAATGGATCTGACAGCTGTTCCAACTTAGTAGCTCACTAATGCTCAGCTCTCCCCTACAGAAGCTCCCACTGCCTGTATAACGTAGTCCCTGTGGGCTGCCTGAGTAGGAAGCTGGATGACCAGCTGAGCCACAACACCAGAGCAGCTCAACCTATACACTGGGGATGAGGTACAAAAGCCAGAAGGGTCTGCTTTGCTACTGCTAGCATAAATTTATTTGTTAGGAGAATGACAGTCTCCACTACTGTCAACACATCAGCTTTCATCAATAGTAAGAAGGGTTTGTTTGGTTTGGGGGCTTATTTTGTTTGTTTTAAGGAATAGCCAAGTAAAATTAGGAACCTTGACAGCCTAGTGAGCCAGAAGCTAAATCTTGCAGAGAGAAGTGTCATGTTCTAAAAGGAGTCTGTCTTTCTGTAAGGGGAAAGCCCAAAAAGCACCAGAGAAAAATCACTGGAAACCAACTTCCATATGGTTTCAAGAGGAAACAATCATTTCTCTCAGAGCTGCTCAGAGCCAGGCCAGGGGATTGTGACTTTGCCTGTAGACGGGGTTAAAGAACAGCTTCCAGTAACAGCAAAAGTAACCCTGGATCTTCCATATCACTGGGTTAGAGCTGACCTTGCTTTGAGCCCCTGGGCTTACACCTGAAATCCTGCACAATCCTGACTCTGCAAGAGTTCAGGCTGCCTTGAAATGAGTTTTAGAGACATCCAGTCAGACTGTCACCTGCAGCAACCACTCAAGAGCACTGATGTGAGAACTGTGGGCTAATAACAGGATCTGTGAGGCTTTGCTCCAGAAGCAGAATTCACACATTTTTTAACACTGTTTTTAGCTTGCCTAGGATCTCCTTAGGTTTCTTACATTCCCTGATCTAAAGGAGAGCATGTTGCGGCGCAGTTTTCCTAAGGCAAGCAGGACTAGCAGAAGTGACAACTCGCATGTTGCCCTGGATGAGTCAGTTCAAGTCAGTTCACTGGGCAGCAGAGCACTGGTTCAGTGAGCTTGCTGATGGGATAAATGCCATGGCTGGAGAGAGCAATGCCCTGTGCACAGTCAAGAGACAGCTCTTTAGTCACAAGCATGCAGCAGCCAGTGACAGGGCTGCAGTGCTGGAGATGATCTGCAGTAACACGGACAGGTAGCCAGCTTGTCACCCTGACAACATCAAAACAGGCTGTTCCCCCGATGGATAGCACATCTCCAGGCTGTTGCTAAGACAACAAAAATTCATTTATTATGCATAAAAGGGTGTACTTCATTGCTGAACTTATTCACTTGGGCCATGCAACTTATTCTTTATCTTCTTAATTGATTTAAATCAGATGACATGTTTGGATTCCTTCTTCTTGAAGGAAAGGACTGCACCTCAGTGTAATAGTTTTTTAATGTTTAATGTTTTCTTCCTCCAATTCATTTCCTCTCTCCAGAGACCCAAGAGAGGAGGGATGTTTACCTGTATTTCATCATCTCACAGGCTTGAAGCAGGCACTGACTACAACACAGTGCTCAGCATCACCAAACTGCTTTTCTTGTCCCTCTGCTCCTGCATTCAAGCAGGGCAAGCGAGCAATCCCACTCTACTACCCTGCCTGACTCAGCCTGTTGTCACTCAAATGAAATTGATGCAGTCTAGGAGGAAAAGAGAAGCACAAACAAAGCTTAGCTTTCCTTGCCAGCACACACTACCGGGCTACTCAGCCTAATTTATTTGAAACTTCTAATGTACTAATTTGCCATCAAATTTTCCATAACGCCATTTATTAAAAAAATTACTGATTTTTTTTTTTTTTTCCAAAGTCAAGAGCATTCACGCTGGTAATTGTTGTATCAATTGCTGAAGCAGTCTGGACATACCTCTCATATCTTGGGCTCAGGATTCTGCTGTCATCCAGTGAGAACAGCTTTTTCTGGTCTACTCTCTCATTTTCAGAAGTGGACTATTTAGGCTCTCTGACCTTTACCCAAGAGTCTTCCCAGAGAGTTTTTGGGCCCGTATCATAGTACGACACAGGAGTGATTATGAACCCTGAACCTATTATGCAGCTGATGCATAGCTGAACAATTTAAACACAGTCCTACCAAACAAAGAAACAAACCAAACCAAATCAAACAAAAAACCAGCACAGAAGGCTAACTCAAAGCTCCAGGAAGACGCATTAAACAAGCACCTGAGGGCTGCCTGATCCCCCACACTACCACCTTTGAGCAGCACTAAGTCTGACTACTCCTAGAAAAAAGAGCATTAGCACTGTGGGGACCCCATTTCCAGACACCAGGCCCCCATCAGCTCACCATTCTGCTTTGTTATCCAGTACCCTGTGCTTCATATGGTTTGAAGACAGAAGAATGTGTAAGAATCTGGGTAGATGAAGAGTCAGTGATAAAGTAAAATGCTTACTACAAAATATTTGAGCTTACTTCCAGAACAAGCCTGTGAAAAAGATTAAAACACCTCAGATTTTCCCTATCCAGTTCTTATTCATGGAAGAGGAAATTCTTATGAGTTTTGTAACTGGTCACAGAACAAATAAAAATATGGTACACCTACAATGCCCTTCCAGAGACATAGCAAACTTTTGAGTGAACAGTGTGTTTTCGAGAACTGAAATGATTCAGATTTGACTAATAATTTTGGCCAGAGATGACTCACAAATATTTGAAGGAAAATCAAAGCATTTAATTTTATATATATATATATATTAGGAGTTGCCGAGGAGTTGCCAGAATTTAATTAAAATCTCCCAAAGGCAATATTTTGCTTTTTGCTCTCTATTTTTAAAATACATTCAGTGTGGTCAACATATGAAGGATGAAAAAAAATTTAAATCCTAGTGACTGTCCATTACTTAATCTTTCAATACCACAAGTTCTACTATTGACTTAGAGCAACCGTTCAGCTCATCACAGCAAGAAATTTTACAGCTATCAATTTATTTGACAAAAAATTCCCCTTTCTCTCCATGTGGGTTTCTGGAATACCAAACAGAGGCAGGTGATGCTGTGCTTCACACACAGCAGCTCACAGACAACAAACAAGCAATGCAGAGATGGGCCACCACCTGCACTAGGATTTTTCACTCTCCTGACTAAGCGAGCTAAGAGCATCTGAGACTTTCACCTGCAGTAAACACAAACGTGTTCACATTTTTCTGGGTAACTAGGCTTATTCTTTCTTCCAGAGAGATAGTGACATGCTCCATTATCTAGTCAATGCTTTAAAACAATCACTTCACAGAATGAAGTACTTTGCTTGCAATCCTGTTGCTGTTTCTATAATAGACTCAAAGGCTCCTTATGTACTGAAGTCAGAGGCACAAAGCATCTCTCTTCCTTCAGTGACCATGTACAGTGACCTGAACATCATTTCCCTCTCCAGAGGGAATGACAACTAATGTCAATGGAATCAATGGAATAACTGTGGCACCAGGCTGAGTAAGAGAGCCCTCCTCTCGTTCAAACAGACCCTGCATCACTGTTCCCTGGCTCCCTGCTGACCAGGGCTCCCATCCTCCTCTGCAGCACATCTCTGGGGCTCATATTCCCCAGCAGAAGTAGTAAGCAAAAATGCCAGTAGATCAAAACAGTTTTGTATGTTATCAGCTGCAAAGACGGGAAATTCAGGACAACCTCAGCTGTAATAAAAGAGGCACAACAGTGATATGAATATCTTTGCCTCTAATATTGATAGCATGAATGTGCTGTGCAATAAGCTGAAAATATGAGACCCCAAAACTTGAATCTCTGCCAAGCAAACTATTTTTAGTGGAATATGTTTAGCTCATTAAAGATGTAAACCCAGGAAATAATTGCAGTTACTCTTCTGCCTGATTGAAGTAGGCAACATTTATTAATGTACAGTGACTAAATAAACTATGACAAACGTAAGCCACAAAAACTTAAAGTGATGAGGGAACAGGATAATACCCCAACTAAAAAAAGTCAACCCTGTGCCTGTGATCTAAGTAAGATCTGTTCCATGATAAACAGCTTATTGAGGAAGACTGGAGGGAAGAGAGCTGCAAGTCATGAAAGGGAATTTGATTTGTCCCTCTGAAGGCAAAGTGGTAACTTACTAATCTGAGCAAACTCTGTCACATATTTTATAGGCCTAGTTATTTCTTGCAGGTCTCCAGCCAGCAGATGGCTTAGATTACATCCAGGCAAGAGCTGAATTCAGACTGGCAAAGAGATTCATCAGCGATCAAACCCATGATCCATGCTGTTATTCTGTGTTCATACACATTAAATCCGAGTTCAGTATCCTGCACATCTACTCTTTAAATTGTCCTAATTGAGCAGCAAAATCCACCCGCCCAGTTTGTTTAGCAAGTGTCCAGGTGTGTACAAACTTTTTGGCAAGAGATAGGATATAACCACCCTGTGTCTTGGGGTGAAGAAAGGTTGCTTTCGATGACAATATTCAGAACACTTGGAAGACCTAGTGAATTTTGCTCCATGATTTTATGCTGAAGAAAACAAGCCTACAAATAGATCTACCTGCTTCAGCAATTTGTGCAAAACACCTCAATAAATAGAAGCACTTTTTTTCCTAAAGAAGCCTGCTTCATATCCAATGGATAAAAGAATAAATGGCTATAATCTTTGAATACACAAGACTACACAGAGTGGGTGTTTCATAGCTGCACAAAGCCAATAATTGAACTTCTGCCCTAGGGATAAGTTTTCCTGCAGTGTAAGTGCTTCCAGTTGCCATACGGGGGTCATGTTCTTTGTCAGGAAAGCAGATCTTTACATCCAGTTAATTGCTGTTCCCAGCTGTCTTTTTTTGTTGTCGTTGGGTTTTTTCCACTGAGGCTAGTTTTCCAACAGTCATTCAAGCAAATGTGCTCATTTCCCAGTTCCCCCGCAATTCCCCACCACAGTGTAACAAAGTGCAGATTTTGCATGGCTACATTCCAGGCTTCGTGGTGTTAAAATCATATCAGCAATGGAAAAGCATTTAGCCTCAATAGTCATAACGTAGGACTTGAGCTACAGGTGACTCAGTGGCAGTCAAACATGCTGTATGAAAATAGAATGGTTTCTGTGTACAGACTGGTTAACCATGGAGTTAGTACTCACTCATGAAGATTTCCATGGTTTGCTAAGCAGCAAAAACTACTCAGTCTGAAGTAAACTGATGACCTCAGTTCTGTTCACTGTGTCTGGGTGTCAATCTCAGAACACAGTGACCATGAACAGCAAGCTCATTGTGCCTTAATTACTTAAGGCTTCATCTTTGGTGTCAATCAATTAAACACAAAAAGGTAAAGACCATGTCCATCCAGTATTTGGAACCTCTTCAGCTCAGTGGTGAAACATTCACTGATTTGGGATGGATCAACAGTGGCTGAGAGAGGAAAGCTTAGGCCATAGTCTGCTGCAGAACAAACTAAAAAATTGCAAGGAAGTCAGTGGACATTATAAAAGGACAACACAACTCCTTTATTTTCCCTCAAAGGATTAAGTATAAACTCTTGTGCATGCATTTGCAATGTAAGTCCTTTGTTATCAGGCACTAGCTACCACCTATTTGGGTTACCAAACCTGTCGGTTAAAGAACATCTTGGGGGAGTTCACAGTTCAGGCTGCTAAGCAACTGACCAATAAATACTCAAGACCAAGTCTTGGGAAGGATTTTACAACAACTTGCTCAATTTTACCCATAATAGCTCTGGAAGAGGCAGCTTCAGACCACTGTTCTTCTTTTTGGACTGCTCACCAATGCAGATGCAGTCCTACCTAAATAACTCTTACCACTCACTCTTCCCTCAGAAAACTACCCACCTGTTTTAGTTCACGAAAGATCCCTTGATCCTTGTGATAAAAAGACATTTGACTTTTACAGCAACCCACTCCTAATCTCTTTGGTGTCTGTTCTCTGGATTTCCCCAACAGGGAAACCCACACTGTTCTGTGGGCTTCCTGGTAAAAGTTGTCACTGCCTGATGATTAAAAGCAAACGTATGCTGTAATCTTAAAGGTCTGGAGCTGGATATTTAGAGCTCAGTCAGCACCTGGGCCTTGTAAGGTCATATTTTCCCCAGAAAGGTTCATTAAATTTGTGAAAGGTCTGAAAACTACTTTTTTTTAATCATTAGTTGCCAATCAAAAAACAAAGGTGAAACACATAATCATCAAAATACTTCTCATGTGAACATGCCTCTGCTAAGCTTCTGTCAGACCAACAAGCACACAGGCTGTGCCAAGCCGCCTTCTCTTTGGGAGTCTGTGCCAAGATTTGGACCTTCTGATTTGCTGGCACAGAAAACACCCACTCACATTCCCCCTTGAAAGAAGAGGGTAAGGAAAACCACTTGCTACCCTGTGAACTTTCAGGAAATATTGCTGACCAGCATGTGCCCATGCCCCTTTCTGTGCTGAAACTCCACCAGACAATTTCTTACTCTTGATGTTGCAATTAACCTTCAGAGAAAATTATTAGCTGCAATCTTATGCATATGAGGAATTGATCCAGATTATTAAAAACTATGTCCTTACTGCAACTCTACAGCTGTTTCTCCTCCTTAGATGAAATCTTGACCCCCACCCTACAGCCTGGTAATGCCTGTTCAGTCAAAATTAAAGGAAAATTCTGTCTAACACAGAGTTGATCACATTTTCTTCCTTAAGTGGGGCACTGGAAATTAAAAAGTCATCTCCTCACCCAGTCCTGCTCCTGAAAATCCTGCAGAAAATCTGGCATCTGGCCAAATATGCTAAACACTAAAAAAAAAAAAAAAAAAAAAAAAAAAAAAAAAAAAAAAAAGCAAGGTCTGACATGAGAGGATGATAGACTTGGATCTTGGATGAGGCGTTTGAGCCAGGGAAGAAGAGAGGGAGAAGGAATCAGCCTCTTTGGGGATCTGTGCTTGACTCGTCTTTGTACAGTACCTGCCCTCCAAGCATGAACTCCCATCCAGCCCTCTGCCCCCCAAAGTCAGTAGTATTTCATACTCACCATGTCATAAACATTCAGAATCACTGGTTCATTTGCCATTGTTGATTGCAGTAGAGGCTGGATTAAAACCTTTCAGTCCCTGCCAGATGTGTGTTGATGCCCCCAGGGTATGCTTTTACCCTGAGCCAGATAGAAGAAAATGCCTCATCCTACAGTCGCTGAAGGAAGGAGCATGGAGGGAGGAGGAAAGGAGGGAATTCTCACGGTTGGGTGTGCGTGTGTAAAGTTCGTTGCAGGGAGCCAGGAAGGCCTGGGCTGGGTTTGCTGGTTGTATAGGGTTTATTTTAGCCCTCCATGCCGTGACAGATCCAAGGTTTCTTTCTAAGTCTGTAACGCGCCTCGGGGTCTGTAGACTCATACACCACTGTAACCAGGCACTAAGCTCTTCAATCCCGATCCACAGAAGGCAGATTCTGAGCCCAAATACAAGCCCTCTTCTGGCACCGTGAGCAAGGTGGGTGGCAGTGCGTGCAGGGAGATTTCTCGGCAGAGCCGAGTGCCGCTGCCGCAGCGGGCTGCCAGCGGTACGCAGGAACCCGGGGCACCAAGGCACGAAGCGGGACCGGAGCGGGCGCCGAGCGAGCTCCCTGCCGCCGGCGGGGCCCGGAGGCACCCCGGGATCTGTCCGCGGAGCTGCGGCCGATTCGGGAGAGCCGGGATCTGTCCGCGGAGCTGCGGCCGATTCGGGAGAGCCGGGATCTGTCCGCGGTGCTGGGGCCGGTCCCGCTTAGGCACTCGGTTGAGGGTTCTCCGCCCCTGGCAGGACATGGTCAAGAGGCTGTGCCAAAGAGATTCCAGCGCGGGGCTCGGCGGTGGGAGAAAGAGGAGGAGGGGGCTGGCTGCCCCCGGGGCAGAGAGGGGATGCCGCAAGCCCCATCCTGCCCACGACGTGCAGGCAGACCTGGCGTCGGCGCCGAAGTTAGAAGGCAGTTCTTCGCAGGAGATGACGCGGGATTAACCGGACTGGGGCTGGAGAGAGGAGGAAGATGCCGAGCAGGCGGTGCTTCCAGGCAGGGTACGGGACCAGGGCAGCTCTCTGCGCTCTGCTCTCTGCAGGGACAGTCCTTATTTCCCGATCAGCTCGTCCCGAACCGGGCAGCTCCTACTGACTGACAGCCGGGGGAACCTACGCCGTCCTCTGCTGGCTGGATGCATCGCTGCATGGCACACGGTGGGAGGGCGGGGAAGGGACCGAGCGACTGGGCAGGGCGAGTAGTTTCACTTCTGGCAGCAGCAGGTCTGGAGTTTCTTCCTGAAGCTACTTTACACTCGTGTTAGGACCGTGAAGCTCTGCAGTGTCTTGCCAGCAAACAGTCCCCTCTGACCTGGATGCGAGAATCAATTATAAAATGCACTGCGGTAAATTCATCTCCCTTTTGCTCCTCCTCTCTCTTTAAAGGGAGAGCACTCTGTGACGATGCTGGGAAAGAAATGCAGCTGGGAGAGAGACAAGGGAGTTCCTGCTCCCACAGATTTGCAGTGGTGTAGAAATCAGCACTCTGACCTTAAACGTTCGTACACGACAGACTTCTGAAGCAGGAGAAAAAAAAATATCAGGGATGACCTCATCTGTGTTGGAGGCGTATCTGAGGCTGAGGCTCTCTGCCAGCTCACAGCCAACCAGATCTGAATGAAAATTGCAGGAAGCCCGTTACATCAGCAAAGCCCAGCATGCCTCAGCTCTGTCTTCAGCCACATGGGAACCGTCCAGAGAAGGGCTCACCTCCCTCTGTCTGGAGTGGAAGGACAAGACCATAGAGCTGCAGCCTTGTAAAAGACTTGTTAAACAGTGTGTAGAATTTCTAGTAAAGGCAGGCAGTAGGAAAAGGAAGTGAGTCCAAGTGCCAGCTCAATAAAGTCAGACATAAAACTTTTCTCCAGACATTGCCAAAGGAGATCCATATCTGCTTTGCCCTAGTATGCATCTTGAAAGTGCAAAGCCACAGCTGAGGCTTGGGCGTAATGACATGCAACGTGGCAGGGACCCCAGCACAGTAATTTCATCTGGACTAATATTCCATGGATGGGCTGGACAATTTCACACACATGGTACAGGGACTTGACCAGCACCCTGACTTCCCCCCATCCCTAGCTCTCCAACCCACCAACTCAAACTGTGCCATTAACCATCCATCAGCCTGGGTCTGAAGGAGCAGTTTGTGCAGGTGGGTAAAGGTGCTTCCTCCTCCTTACCATCTCAGAGTTCAGATACTCCTCAGAGGATAGACTGAGCCCCCACTGTCATTTTGAAGGCTATGGAGCAATGGAAATCTTCCTCTGCAAGAGGCTAAGCTGCATCATTCATGCCCTAACTTGTGAGACAAACCGCCTACTGAAACCCCGAGGCTCCTGGTAAACTGTCACAGATACCTTGAGACTGCCACTTTCAGATGTGTCCTGCTCTAGAGATGGTTATGTTTTAAGGAGACTTGAAAGGAGAGGAAATAGCTGATATTAGACTGATGTAACTGGAAAAGAAAAGCAGCACTACAAGGTCTTCCCACACTTACCCATATGCTTATTTGCCAGATTAATGCCAATGACTGCTGTGCTCAGAGTTCACTAAAATTAATTAGTTACTTAAATCAGACACACATTCCAGAGACAGACATCTATAAATACTTGGGAATTGGGAAGAGTGACAGGCAGCCACAAGCCTCTATGTTTTGTCCTGTAAGTATTTCAAAATTAATCACCCAGGGGAAAAAAAATTAAGATGACCAGAATTCTACTTCTACACTTTAGAGATAGAAGAGGGGGGAAATTAAAACCAAAACATGTCTTAAAACTAATCATATTGCTTCAAGAGATCAAAACCAGTCTAAATGTGCATTTGTTATTTAAAGGACTTTTACTGTAGGAGAGACAGTAAATGTCACTTGCACATTAAGACCTGGATTCTCTCCCTCTGACTTGAAACAACTGTGAGAGCTACATTACAAATGTCATTGCTTCAGGCTTCCTTTTTTGCCCCTTCACAGAAAGAAGTTGTTCCACATTGTGACTTAGCCTCACCACTGTTTCAGTAATCCTTTGAAAATCACTTTTTTTACCCCATTCTACTCTAGATGACTTATTCTAGCTCCAGATAGAAGGGATCAGTCTGAATTCAAAGAGCTCATTAATATGAGTTGTTTTGCAGTCACATAAACTCTTCACAAGGCTTGGTTTGCTTTGGGCTGTGTTGAAGTGTTTCATCAAGAGCTCAGGCTGATACCAGTTGAGAAAGCGAACTGCTCAATTTCAGGAGCATGAGTACAATCCCACAGATAGCCTCGCTGCCTACAGGCACCAGATCCCATATCTTTGACAAAACAAGAATCAGGTACAACCTTAAGGAATTACCTGGTACATTAAGCAAGGCAGTCAGTGGCTGAGAACTTCAGCCCCCTCCTCCAGGTGGCATTGCTGGGTGGTGAAAACAGAGCCGAGACCTTCCACTCTGGGCAGGAGCAAGAGAACAGCAGTGCAACAGAGATAATGGCTGCGTTAGAGGTGACGGTCTATCTTCCAGTTTGTCTACTTGTGTTGCTATTCAGGAATTCTAGTTCAAATTAACACCTTTCCTTAATCTACCCTCATGCACTTTCAAAGGCTCAGAAGCAACCCAGCAGACAATGGGGCTTTCAAGCATGCTGCACAGCAGGACTGCCCAGTTTAAACTTCAAGACACTTAAAGGTCTTCTCTCCACATCAGGTACACCACCCCTGGCTGTCTATTACATTTTTTGACAACTTGTCATTTTGAACTGTATAAAGTGCTTCTATGCATGTCAAGTTGTCATTACTATCCCATTCTGAGTACATTAGCCAAGAGTATCCTTTTTAAAGAAAATATAGAGTGGCCATTGAAAACCTGGAGATGGTATTTTTTCAGATCCTTGACAAGCAGAAGGTATGAGAGAATGAAAAGGGAGTTGCAATTCCTGCCTTCCATCTACAGGATAAATCATCACCTGGATAGGTGCTGGAGCTTTGTAACCTTATTCTGGGAGTATGACAAGATGTATTTAGATTAAGGACTTTGAAGGAGTTTAATCTCACTTCTACCTGAGGCACTTGCTTATGCCAAGGATCTGAATGATTCTGGTCAGACCTGAGTACAAGCTATAGGAAAAAAAGGGGAGACAAAATCAGCAATGTGCTTTTTCCTTGTGTAAGGCAGCATGTGAAATATTTAATTTCTTATTGCACCACAAAGCAAAAGAACAACACTCAAATTGGATCAGTTCAATAATTTAAAAGATTTCATCCAAGACTGTGGGGATTTGTAGCTCAAAGCTAGGTGTGTGTTAGTAGAAGGGGGAAACAAAGTTAACATTTTCATTGAATTCCTCATTGGGTCAATCCTGATTTTACATTTAATTTCCCTTCTCATTGCAACTACAATTCAAAACCTTTAATATAAAGCTCTTGGTTGGGAAGCAATGAAGGCTGACAGCTCCTAACATTACTGGCAGGGCAGAGTCTCTGCCCTGTCCAGGTCTCTGTCCTACAGGCCATGAGCAAGGTCTGCAGATGGTCACCACATCCAGCCACGAGTCCAGATCATCAGGCGAGTTTGTAAGAATAAGGCAGGTCTAAGGTCAAGCCAGTACATCAGCCCACGGGTTGAGCCCAGCAGAGCAGAGCAGAGCTGGAGACTCTGGATAGGATTCTATGTCCCAGGGGCAGGGGCTTATGGCCCCTGAAATGGTGTTCCTGGGCCATGGAGAGGCCCCAGGGGAGCACAGGACTATCTCCTCTGTTTACATAGAGCAACACTGTCAACTGAGAGCCAAGCAAAGTACACAGAGACTTTCAACCTGGAAACCAGGATGAAAATGCCAAACATTCCTGTTCATTCTTATGCTAAGGATTAGGGAAGCAGTTGTTATTATTGCTGTCAAAAATTCACAACACAAACTATCGTGGGTCAAAAGCAGCCAATGGGTGCAGTTAAAAGGGACAGTACACAGTAATTTGTGCTGTATTTCTGGGAAGCAAAGCAGGCTTAATTTCAGGGGGTCTTTCTTACAGCAATATCTTCATATTACTTGTTTGCATTGTTATAATAATGCTTAGAAGCTGTGGCGGGAACCCATGCACTGGACACTATATGAACACAGAGAAAAGTGGCTTCACCTACTCAGTGAAAAGTGGTAATTAAAGAGATGTGACAGGGGAATGGCAAGAGAAAGGATACATGATTAACCCCATGTCACAGAGGTATGGGAAAGCAAAGTGATCAGACTTCAGCCAGACAGCATAGTCTGCTATACAGTCAGTACCAAAGACAACTGAAGTGAGTGAGGTTCAATGCCACACTTGTATAGAAGATAGGAATGGATATTATAAGATGCAATCCAAAAACCTGGAGTCTGTTTAATCCTAAATGTGTCTAAGATGCCTCCCTCTTGGACCAGGACAATATTTGTTCTTGCTGCTGAGCCTGCCCAGAGCTACCACAGCTGAGACACTGTGGTTCTTCACTCGTGCTGCAGTCTGACAGAGACCCAGGAACCTGCGTGGTGGCATGTAATACCCCCAGATGGCTTAATCTGCCTGATGTGCTCTGGTGCATCCTACTGTGTTGAACACAGAATCCTGAAAAAAAGGCCATGCAGCTTCAAAAACACCCTGTTGGGGCCACTGAATGCCTTTTGTATAATTACCTGTTAGTAAGATTAGAGGAAACCAGAAACTCAGTCTTATGTTCTCACACCACCTTACAACTTTCTTGCTCACCACACAACAAAGGATTCAAGAGGCCTGGGCTCCATTCCCAAAGTATTTCATGCATTTAACACTGGGTGAAGACAACTGACAGAAAAGCAGACAGAAGCACCAGCATTTGTTCCTAGACACATTCCCCAGTTATTAAGCGATGCTGTTCCAGCACTCTCAAGCTGTCTATTGATCAGTGTCCAGGGTCTCTCAGTCAAGCTAACATATTCTGCATAAAAAAGATCAAAGCTAGTGGTACAAGATATTAATTAAAGAGATGCATATATACTCATTACAGCTTAGTCACAGAATTTAGGTATTCCTTTTTCTATATCTAAACCTCTCTTTGCAGTCCTTTCATAGAATATGAACCTTTATAAAGGAAATAAAGAAATCACAAAAAGTGTTGAAAGGTGTTTCAAAATTGGTCTTAATTTTTAACGTTTCTATTAATTTTCTAAATTGTCTGCTCAAAGTAGGGTAAAATGCAACTTGCAAGAGCTACCCTTCATGGCTTGTAAGTAGTAGTTAGTAATTACAGGTGCTCCACTGACTTCTTTGATTGTATGAATTTCCTTACAAATCACTGTGGTTGGTTGCTGGGGTGTTTTTCAGAATACTAGAATGTAATTCCCTTTCCTTATTTCACTTGCCGCTCTTGTTGGATGACCAGCCAGCACATACAACAGAATGCTGCAATTCTCTGGGGCTATTACAGTATTCCAACAACACAAGGAACCTTTTAGCTTCTAGAATAAAACAAACACCACAGCTGATAGCAGGTGCATCTACAAGTGCCTTTTGATAGTTTCAATACTACTATTATGACCAGCATTAGCTGGTTGATTTTTTTACCAGTTTTAATCCCTCACTTAAAAACCCCTGCTGTTTTTAAAGAGTGCCTAAGCACAAATAACAGCTCCCTAACTCAAGAGTACCTCATCTCTTGTTTGGTTAGATACAGAGACTGGGCAGCTCATTCCCTCAGAAAAGCAAGAAGGTATGACTTTAATGTTAGACCTTTAAGTTGATTAATTTGATCTCTGAATCTGGATAGCTTTTTTCAGCTTTACAAGGCTTGGTGATGGGTTTTGTTTAACCCAATAAATTCTGTAAGATGTGCCCAGAGCACTCAAACACGCCCCTTCATGAAATCCACATGAGCAAACAGGCTGTGTCTAACCATTAAACATGTGTGCAATTCTCAAATGACTCAGTCAAGCCAAAAAGCACTGCAGAGCCTTCTCAAACAAAACTCATATATAAAAGCATCATTAAACAATGCAGGAAAGTCTGCTGATAAAGAAGAAAATCTAGCAGGATTTGGAGATGAAACTCAATAGATTTTTTTCCTCTCATTACTCCCACCCTCAAATTATCATATAAGCCTTCTGTGGTACACATTCTAGGTACCAGTGGTTTTGAGCACTGTTAAAATGTAAGCTGAAATTCATACCAAAAAAAAGCAGTAATGGTGTCCCATCCCATCCCACCTATACTCATTGAGCTTAGTCCATGGTCTTGGCAGTGGCACACGAGCCCACTGCACAAAGGCAGCCTTGGCAGAGCGTGTTTTCCATCTCCTGCCTATTCTTGCTGGTATCATGAGTAGCCCCGTGCTTAGTCACCATTTGCGGATTTTTACAAAGGACATATCTGCTAATCTCTCACAAGCCTAAATGGAGGGAGATTCTGTTTAACTGTGCCAAAGCAAAAAGCTGTGTTTGTTTCTACAGAGCTACTGAAACCCAAGGCTTCAGATTAAATACATTTGTTATTTAAGAAGACAGAAGCTATCACAGATGTCATGGGAATGTATTGGTCAGAAACTGAGTATTTTAATAGATCTTCCCCATCTTACATTAATCAGAAATCCTGTAACACAAGTCAGATCATCATCAGAACAGCAAAAAATTGTGAACCCAGCCACCCAAAAGGTGAGGAGAAACAATTCTGTCTTGCAAGAGTGATGAAGAAGGTTCGACTGGAGGTAGGGCAGACAGGCTGGGAGAAACACAAAGGCCTCTTGCAAAGTTGCTGGAGTTCATGGATGTAAGGACATGTTTCTTACCCTTCACTAACCTAATTCATCCTGCCAGATTTGGGGATGTTGTTCCCACCCTGCATCCTTGCTAATGTTTCAGTCTCTTCTGGCAGTTCCAGGACCAGGGCTTTCCATGGAACACAGCCAAATGGCAGTGCTGCAGTAGCCACTCTCCAGACCCAAGAGCACCAACTTCCTTTCACCCAGTAAAGAATCAGGGAAGAAGGAGGAAGGGGAAAGAAGCAGTCCTGGCAGCTGAAGGCATGCATGGACAGGGTAGGCATCAGAGTCTTGGCTCCCCTTTCCCAGGGCCATTTTTCTCCCCAACAATCTGCCCTGTGACCCACCCAAGGGCAGAAGCCAAATCTACATGACTTCTTCAGGTGGCAGAGATGATAATAACACCATTCCAGCAAAACTACATCTGCTGCCTTTGTTACCCTGCATATTTTTTAAATCAAGAATGCTATGAAATGCCACAAAGCACTAGTGGTATGTCACTAACCACTCCACCACAGAGATGGCAACTCCTGACAGGACTACTATCAATAGTCTCTGAATCATTTTGAGATGAATCAGACTGTTCAGAAATTTAATAGACATGCACCAGCTTTCTGCTTCCTTACAAATTATGAGTAATACTCGCATTGAACAAGAGACTAACATTTTGAAGAAAAAATAATCTGTAATTCTCCCTGTTTTTTCTGCCACTGGCTAATATCAGGGCAACAATTTTCAGACTGATGATTAAAATCCTCTGATGAGAAGTTTTCTTTAAATGACAGGGGGTAAAGATCGTACATGAGTGTTTACCAAGTAATTTTTATCTTTCTAAATATTCCTGGCTTACTACCTGCTCCCCAGAGGATGAGGAGGCTAGGTGGCACTGCAGAGTGGAGGAGTAGCTTATTATTATAGGAATTAATTAAGTGAATTTGGTGATCTTCTCAACAAGCTCCATAGCTAACATAGATTTTTTTCAACCCTCAATCACACAAGAAATAGAAAGCAATAGGCCTAAGCACATACTTTTGTAAGGTCAGTGCTGGAATGAAGAGCCAATGTGAGAGAACCCACTGCTCATCTTCATAACTTCACTTGACATAATGGAGTAAGGATATAAAAATACTGCTTCAGTCATATATCAGAGTTTGCCTGTTCTGCCAATTCCTCATGCAAGGATCATGAACACTAAAGAAC
Organism: Sitta carolinensis; assembly: GCA_032173965.1. Taxonomy (NCBI): domain Eukaryota; kingdom Metazoa; phylum Chordata; class Aves; order Passeriformes; family Sittidae; genus Sitta; species Sitta carolinensis. The sequence goes on along the minus strand of JAVUNC010000006.1, from coordinate 10,623,647 downwards.
ATACACTCCCACCTACAGCCATAACCTAGCCTAACAGAGTGATATTTGTTTCTTTCTAGTTAAAAAATGCCTTAGTAAAAAAACTAAATAAAGTTAAAAATAAAATAAAATAAAATAATAGAGCATTTTTCTTCCTATGTTGCCTACTTTGCCTAAGCAGTATGCCAGTATCAGAGGACTATCTATGTTCCTATTAAGAAAAAACTGTTTTAGCAGTAAAGGTGTTATGCACATATCATCCTGCTGGCTCAAAAAAAACATACACAGCAGTCTATCTCCACTACTAAAGCAAAAACCCCATAGCAGGCTTGCTCCTCCCTGTGCTTTGCTCTGTCAGCATCACTTCCAACACCTTCTCTCTGTCTCACCCGATCCATACACACATGTGAATCTTCAGTTCTCTGCATTTTCAGACTTCCCCCGACCACATACCTCAGCCTTGTTCAAGCCCCTTCCTAGAATCTACTGTCTGTTGATTCCACACCCTGACTATTTTATTCCACAATGATATTTCATTTACCTTTCTGCATCTTGGAAAAACACAGAGCCTTGCCCTTACTGGCATCTTTGCACAGCAGTAATCACATTCACCTTCTATAACAACAATAATTCTCATGTATAAAATAACAGCAAAGGAGAATCTCCAGCTCTAAATTTGGGTGAAGATCTTCGTTTAAAGGACAGGTGTTTCCACAATAGAAGCTCCTACATGATTATTACTTAGAAAATGATTCCTATTGAAAAGCAAAAAATAATCTTAGTGGTATTCTAACAGAGGTAAGTACAAATACAGCACTAGAGGACAATAATAGCTTGAGACAGAAAAAATCTTTCAGCTTCTCAGATTTGACACACCTACTTCAATAGTGTAATTTTCCTCCCTGCTTTCTAACTAATACTTTGACTGTCACGTGTTGAATCCAATGTTATAACATGCCTTACAATGACATTAGGATTGTACCTTTCAGTCTCAAGTAGACCTTGTCTAAAGAACCTGGGGATTTAAATTATGCCATCTGCTCTTTCATCAGCTCCAATAGGATAATGCTGCAATCCTTAGAGCACATCACACCTGCTACCTTGATTTTATATGCACTGCTGTTGCAGTGACACCCAAATATTTAGTAAAAACTTGGCATCATTGCACTTACAGAGATAAAACAGTTATCCTTAAGCTAAAGTTCCAAAGATACCAATTATACCCAGACTGCACTCATGTCCTTACTCATGTGTATTTCTGGAGAGAAGGGTACTAAGCTCCTCCTCAGCCCTCTCTCTTTCTCCTCTCAGAGGGCTGTGAATTTCCAGACCAGCAGCACTCTTCCTTTCTAACTCCTAATGTCACCCACCAGATGCGGGAATGGCAGAAGAGGTAAGAACTGTGCAAGAAGATACAGCCTTTTCATATCATCCCTACCCCTAAACCGGCACCATTGTCCTTTCTCACCAAAAGGATGAGAAAATAACTTCTGTTTTCTAGTCTAATCTAATTTCCTCCCAGTTTCCTCTTGCCACAGAAGACATCTTTGAGTCCAAGAGGAAACACTGGCCAAAGAGCTCATCCTGATACCATGATTTTAACATCTCCTCTGCAAGGCCAGAGGGCAGACCCTCTGCTTCTGTCACCCTGAAACAGCCAGAAGAGGGAGATGATGTACAGAGAAGCTGATGGGAAAAGGGGAGGGAGAGGGGAAAAAGGCAGAGGCAGCAGCTCAAAACTGACCCTCGTTGAACCCATTCACGACAGGCTCAGCTTCTTATCTGTTCCCAATCTCTGTTTATGAACTCTGCTTACTACCTATTATTTGATGAAGGGTAGGGAACTAACTGGGCTGCTGGCAGATTTTCTTCTTATTTTTAAAAGTGATAAAAAAAATGGTGGGAAAACAAATCAACTGGGTTGTAAACAATTGAGTTGAATGGCCGTCCTTGTTGACCTAGAAACTGAGTATGTCAAAGTAGCTGTGGAAATAGCAACTGATTCTAGCACTGTTCAACGGTTACAAAGCTCAGTTATAGCACTGCAGCAACACCACCTGTGTTCTTTGTGAAACAGACTCAAATGGTGAGCTCTGTACATTTTCTGCTCACCATTAAATAAGGAAGATGAAAATGGCGGCAGGAAGCAGTAGCCCAGTACAAACCATTTTTTGGCTTAGATGTGCCAAGAGAGCAAATGAGAACTACACCACATTAGCACTACCATCAGAGCACCCTGGCTGGCAGACACACCAGCCTGGGATGTAATTCTAAGTGGGAACCAACAAAGATTGCAATTAATCTATTTATACCAAAGGGAAACTTTACTATCTGAGTGAAAAAGAAGAGAGTTCTCCCAGTGCCAAAGTAGCAGAACTAAGCTGTGCAAGGCTCTGCTATAACACAAGGGCATGCTTCTGACATAGAAAGAACTACGGAGTGATTAAGCCAAGGGTATGGCCTCAACAAAAGGAAAACAAAGAAAAGCAAAACAATTTTAAAAGACGTAATGAGAAGATATGCTGAAATGGGTGAGTAGAGGGTAATGAAGGACAAACGTGATTCAGATTCATCAGGCCTCCTTCATCCTTCCTGAAATCACCATGTAAAATGCTCTGGAGGCCCCTCTGGGATGGCAAAGACTGTACCAACTTCAGCACACAAGGATTCAGAGATGATAGGCCCAACACATCACCAGAGAGTGAGGGAGAGGCCAGTCAGACAACGAATGGGTTTAATACAACACAGAGACTGAAATTAACTGAAGGGTAAAGTTACAGGTACAGATTTTGATTATCCCCCAAGGAACCTGGATTATTAGAACAGAAAAGGAAAGCTAATGAAACTGAAAATATTGGCAAGGACATTTTTCCACAAAGGTGCTCAGGCTTTCATGAAATATATATGCAAATAGGTGTATATCCACATGTACATATAGAGTTGGATACATATATCAAACTTTTGACTACAGTTCAATGCACTGTTATTCTCTATATAATACTTGGCTAGAATTCCATTGCTTACTGCCCTGAGTCTCTCCCTGGAAAATGGAGATGAAGGAGAGTTGCTGCTTTTGGTAAATCCCACTGAGACTGAACAGGAAAAAAAAACATTTCCTGGGAAAGGAGAAGAAACAAGTAAAAGATCCCAAACAACTAGCCTTCTGGATGAAAAAGACACTTTTTACTAAAAACACATAGCAGTAGAACAACTCTTGTCAATACAAAGAAAGGAACTCCTTGCAAAATGGAATTCCAGCAGAAGATCAACCTTTCTCTTTCCACAGCTAAAAAGAATCCCTACCTCAACAAGCATTAAGGCTTCAATGGATTAATCCTTAGAAATTCAAGCAGTGCAACTCCCCCTTTAGCTACCAAGTCACACAAACCCACATCACCCACTCAGAGAGACATCATGCTAATAATGCAGGGGTGTTGATTGTGTTTTTATATTCTGGGCATACTCCAGAGGGACTCTTGAAATCTTGCTATGCTGATGGAATTCAGCTTGGCCTCATTTGCAACTGTTACTGAGATCCCAAATGGAATCAGATACAGGTCAGTGTTTTCCATTATATTGAAGTGCATTGCTTTTGAAATCTCTATGTTAATCATATCCCTTGTAGCTGGTATGAGAAGAGAAATACAGATGCTAGATTCTAAAAACTGTTGGTTTGAATGAAATTTCTTAAAATCTGCTTAGTGGCATCTCCTGTCCCTGCCACCCAGTTAAACTTAACCAACCCAGAAATGCATCCTGACACCAGCAGCTGAGAGACAGTCAACAATATCCTTTGCTCCAGCTCAGCTGTGTTACTGTCAAGATACACCTGTATCAACTCAGAACACCTGAACTTTCCATCTATGAAACCCACTGCTAGGAGAAAGGAAACTCTCACCTGTGAGGTCTTTCAGATATCCATAGGGTATGTAACTGCAGAGAAGTAACCCTGCTTTCCACTCCAACAGCATTTTCATCAGGGCTAAATCCCCATCTCCCTTGTACTTACTTTACTCCACCACTCATCACTGGTGAAAGGTGACCCTACCTCCCTGGGACTACAATGCAAGAGGGAATCAATCATTTCTGTAGGAACTAAAGAATCACAACAGATTGTAATCTGAAGAGCTCCCTGTAAAGAGCCGTGTTGTCTCATCACAGCTCTAGAATCTGTGAGGGAGGCAGCATCCAGAAACAAGCAAGTAGGAAACAGTTAAAAACAGAAAGCAGAAATAGTTCAAAACTGCCATCCAGCAGAGTGCCCAAGTTTACAGGGACTGGCACACAACAGCACAGAAACGGCAGTCAGTGGCTGTAAGTAGAGCAGGTATGCAAGAGATGAGGATTTAGGAGAGACAGACAGAATATAGAGCTATGGGAATCAAAGTGCAGTTATCAGAAGCATGTTTCACATGTGCACAATGGCATCTCCAACCCCTTGGTACTGTTAGGGACAGTATTTGTACAGGTGCTTGCCACACCTTGCAGCTTACTTTTCCTTGATGTGTGTTCTACTGGAACAGTTACAGAGTTAAAATTCTTTGGTAATCTCATCTTTAGATTTTCTCAACAAGGGTCATAATCCTATCCAGTGTCTGACTTGCTCAGGTCATTCTATAAGGAAATTAATACCTTTGCTCTCATCCATACCAACTCCGTCCTTCCAGCATGCTGGCCCAAACCATACTTTGTTCCTTCCTGCAGAGTCAGTAAAACACTAGCAATACACAGGTCTTAAAGTTATGATGGCCCTTGTACCTGGAGTCTCTCAGTCTCACTGAGTTTCACTAGTTTCTCAGGTGAAGGGAGAACATGCATAGGCTCAGCAGGAAACATTCTGGTTTGGGTTTCTGATGGATACAAGATATTTCCTGGCAGATGCTCCACTATCAGTACTGCAAACATGATGCTGTTTTCAATCATCTTCCCATTTCCCCTTCAACCAGCTCACATTCACACAGACACTGCGTGGAAGAACAGCACCCACTTTTGAGCAAAGTTTGCAGACTGCAGCTGCTGCTGCTCAGAAGAGGGGGAGACACTTCGTTCCGCTCTCAAAAGTCAATACCAAGGTTGTTGAATTTATCCACAGAGTAAGCTCTCTATGCTGACAGAAGTGAGAGGTTAAAAGAGACCAGATGGAAACTCCACAGGGAACCATTTCAAAGCCAGGCCTTCTAGGAATTCTTTTGCTTCTCACAAAGAAGCCCTGGAAGATCAGGAGAAATAAGCTTAGCATCAGATGTCCTTTGCTCAGCCTCAATGTCGGAAGTCTCTTCTGTTTGCTGGAAAAAGGCCAGGCCAGAGCTCTGAGCACTGGCAGGAGAAATCTGCTCCCACTCGGGCAGGAAGACAAAGTCAGCAAGAGGAGAAAACATGGCCACAAACATTTTTTCTCATGGCAACTCAGTTCTAACCCAGCTCACATTGCACCTCCAAACTGCAGAGGTGACAGACATGTTCTGCTTACTAGAAGAGTGCCAAAGAGAAAGGATTCACTGAGCATACCTTCTTCTTTCTCCACTGTCAAAGAAAATGCTATTTACCTAAATGCATGATGGGTGCTCAAAGAATGGTTATACCCAATTGAGCAATGCAGAGTATGTATAAAACAGAAGCCTGCTTCCTGAATAAGCTATACCTGCCAAAGAAAACATCTTTTTCTAACACATGGTGCTTTTGACATCTGCCTTCAGTCATGAGAAGACTTACAATTTGTGAGTGCCATAACCATATATAATTCATCAGCCGTCTCCACAGGACTGAAAAATAAATCAGATCAAAACCATCATCTATTTTAAAGATGCTTATTAACATGTTATTCAATGTGCCAAATTAATTTTGCTCTGTGTAATTAAAGGATTATTTTAAGGATTTTTCTTTGGTTTTGAAAGCACTTGGCCTTAAAATTAATTATATTTTAAAAGGGATTTCCTGCTCAGAATTCACATTGGTTGCTTTGCTTTTTAAAAACATCCTTCTCCCAATATATTAAACTATGGACAGATCAGAAGCAAAATCAGACCCAAAAGACATAGGGAATAAAGCAGATTTCAGTGTTAAGAAACAAGAGCAGGTTTGGGAATCATGGCATGGGGGAAAGAGGAAGTGTCCTATCATGCTTGGAGAGCAAGGCAAGGTGCAGGAAAAGAAGGAAGAGCTCATGTGCCAGACCTTGTTAATGAGATGCAGCCCCAATTCTGCAAACTGCTGAGGGCTTCTCACAGTGATGAGAACTTGTGGTGCCAAGCCTCTGGTCACTAAAGCCTAAATGCTGTTATAATGCTTTTAAAAAGGAATTGCCAGTGATTCCTCCCAGAACAAACAGAAAGATTACCCCTACTCTCCCTGCTGCTGAGCCCCCTTACAATTTTCAGTATATGCCCACTGGCTGATGCCCTCTTAATTAAAAATGACAGGATAAAATGGCTCTCACAACTGTGGTGCTGTGAGAAAAAACACTACCACTGCAGGTATCTCCAAATAGACACCAATAGTCTGAAGAGGAACTCAGATTATCAAATTTGTGTAGCTCTACTCCACTTCATTAAAACACTTTGAATAATAAGGGAACTGTGCTGGCTTTTCTCCTGTCTACTTCCAGATCTTCCTCCTCCTTAAAATTCAAATTTGAACTGCCCTGAAGCATGGAGAGTTTAAACTCTGGATTCATTTCAAGTTAATAAGCAGATGATGACAAGCAATGGAGTTTGGATTGACACTTCAATCAAAGTTCAAGAGAATAAGATGGAGATTGGAAATATGTATTCACCTCCATTCACAGACAACCATGAACATCCAGCCTTTGAATCACATCAAGAACGAATCTGTCACATTAGACCTGGTAAATTTGCATAATTTAAATGTGCAGTCAAATAAAGGTAAGTTACCAAACATTATCACTTTATTGGCAAATCAATTGTAAAATGACCTTTTTTATCCTATAACTGGGAACAGTCTGAGCTAAGGAAACTCTTAGCAGACAAAAAAAAAAAGAACAGATTCAAACGTAATAGAAATATGGCATAAAAACAGTCTGCAGAGTAAGGGTCCAACAAAAGACACTAACAGCAGAGGGAGTTAAATACAAGTATATTGGAAATCAAACCCTGGAACACCAATATTTAATTCCATAGTTGTCAAACCTATTTCCCCACAAACACACACTTCCTCTCATTTGTGGAAAACCTGCAAGGCTAAAAGAAGGGCACTGCATTAAAACCAGATTAAGAGAGGCAACCGCAATGTCCCTCTTTTTTTCCTTCTTGAAGTAGTCCAGAATCAACAAGTAAGCAACTAGGTCAAACTGAGTTTTGCAGCCCAAACCATATTTTATCATTTTGTTCTGAAAAACAAATTAATAAGAAAAGCCATTTTAAAGCCTTAAACTATGTTTTCTGCATTTGCATGCATCACATTGTTCAGATTAGGTAGAAGGTTTAGCATGAGCACTATCTCACCTCATTAAATCCAGCTACCCTGCAAGCTCAAAATGCACTCTATGCCACTGTTAGCAATGCTACTGCACTTCTAACCACTGTGCTGTTGAATTCAGGAGGGATTCCAGCCTACGCTTCTGCCCATTAGGAAGACTGCCAGCTGCTTATTTGTCTCCAACCTTCCTATTGCCATAACAGTTGATGCTTGAAAGAGAGAAAGATAAAGCCAAGGAAAGGAAAGTTCTTTTTGTGCATAAAAGAATCTTATCTGCCAATATCCTTAAGTGAGCTTCAGTTCGCTTAAGAACGAGAGTGGAAAAACCTGGAAATGGAAAGCAGCTGTTAGAACACCACTAATTACATGGTTCTCCACACAAATAAGATAACTGTCTCTAAGGGATGCATGTATTACTCCCTCAACACTACAGGGTCACTATAGCTTTATTAAATTGTCCCAGAAAACAATTCACCACCTGTTGGAAGATCTTCCACTTGCTTCACTGCAATATTAATAGATCGCTCCTTCCTGAGTCTTTCTCAGCGCTATCATCTGTAACAGACTGGCTCTGACCACTGTACAGCTTCCAAGTTTGTGAGAGGCACAACCTAGTCCGTGACTCTGCAATGAGCTAAGCACTGACAGCTCCCCAGAGGAGTCCCTTAAAGAGAAACTCCTTCCAGGGGCAGTCTTTGGGTTGGCACTCTTCTGACCTGCAAAGTATCAGCAAAAAGACTAGAGTTAGTACAGCTTTCCATTGTCATCTCAACTAAAATCTTACCATTTCATAAGATCAGCTTCTGCTCTGGAGGACAGAAGCATAGAAACACTGTATTGATACAAAAAGGTACAGGAAGCAATCTGGAGAACTGTAAGCAGAAAGAATATTACTTTCATTTCTGGTAAATTTGAGTGGTGAAGGAATAGGAAAACCCGAAGTTCATCATGGAGTGAAACAAGAAGAATCTTTACCCAGAGCTCACCTGCAGGAGAGACTTGAGCTCTCTCTTTAGAAGAATCTTTGCATTCAATGACACATCACCAGCCATATCAGCACCCTGAAGCCTGTCTCCATGTCTGGAATTTAGCTGACTTGAAGTTTGATAACAAAGGTAAGCATCTATCATAATCAACATAGTATATTGAAACTAGTAGAAAAGCTAGGAATTCTTTAATATGCTCTCTGAAAGACTTCAGCAGTCTGCACTCCAAACAGGAGCATACATCACTGTCCAAAACAAAGGCATTTCTGGGGTCACTCAGGCACTCTAGAAAAGGGGCTGAGGCTTACATAGCTTTTGGTTGAGGGCTGCACATACAGAGCTGCAGGAGAGTGAGAGATGAGTCAGGAGAAGTACCACAAGAACCAGGAGAGGAGGAGAAGAAAGCAAAAAACCTGACGGAACAAGCAGATATGTCTTGAAGAACAATGGGGTGAGATCTGGGTAACTCCTTGAAAGTGACAAGGAGGAAGCACAAACACTACCTGCTGTACTAGATGAGAAAAGGACCTTAAATAGTTGGGGTTTTTTTAAATTGGAAGGTAACATCAAAGATTCTTAATTCTATTATCACATTCTTTAATATTAACAACCCAAATGGATTTGGACTGTGTGCAGCAAAGGGCAAGGCCTAGATTTTGAACTTTTAAGTGACTAGATAACAGTAAAAACATGCAGCCTTATTAAGAGCAGCAACTCTTCCAGAGAACTGGATAACAAGTTTACCTAATTTCAAAAGGTTCCAATAACAATCTGGGCAAGTTACACCTTGCTCACTTTCTTAGTAAGTCAGATGAATGGCTCCTAGAAAGCAGAATCCTGAAGACACCCTGCAGGATTATGGTGTAAAGAAAAAGCTTCCTCTATTGTAAGGCTTTGATTTTTATCAATAAAACATTTAGCAGGAAAGAATGAGGGAACAACGCCTATTTTTTAGAGGCATCTAGTGAAGTTCCTGACGGTGCAGTAATAATTTTTATCTGAGTTGCAAGAAGTAAAATTTGATTATTCCTCCCATGACTGAGAGCAGAAAAAGGGGAATAAGTAAACAATTTTCCCTTAATGACGGAAGGTCAACAGCAGGATCCATCCACTTTTAACACTTAGATGTATTTTGTTAAAATCTGTGGAGGAGAAGGCTAGCAATACAATAACAGTATTTAAAGTGATACCATTATGTAGACTTTATATAGGGAGGTGATACCTTTTACCTGACTAGCTTAAAACATAAAAATGTCTTAGTAGGTTTTCTAGTTAGTGACTTATACCATTAGAGGCACCTTCTGCAATAGCTGACCAGAGGCAAAGACTGGTGTGAAGGTTTCTTCCATTCAGAGAGAGGACAGAACTGCAGCAGAAGCTCTGCAAATCAAAAAATAGCAGGGATTTGGATAAAGACCAGATTCCTAGAAAACAGTTGGTGCCTGTGAACTATTGTAGCTAAGAGAGCTACGGCATTGTCTCTACTCCAAACACTTGGTCCAGAAATGCATATTTGGATTTGTATGACACTTAGACCCAGTTCACTTGTTTGGAGTTGTCCCTACCATGCAAATGTTCATTAACATCATCCTGAAAGAAGTACATTCAATGCAGCCTCTTCTAAAAGTGGGGAAGTGTTAAGGCAGTGAAAGAAGTCAAACGCAAGAACATCTTTGACACACATAACTCCAGTGATGGGCAGATTTTCCTCCTGCTGTAAGTAAATGGATACTTCTAGTGTGCCACTTATTATGGTTTGTAAAGCTAAAGATGTGCTGGATGAAATATTAAAGGTCTCTATTCTCTGCCCTTTTCCCGCTTTTTAAGGTTATTTCAATAATTGACAAGTATCCTCGTAGCCAAGGGAAAACAGTACAGCCAGTTCCTGATTCTGGCATAGATCATCTTGCTGGAGAAGATCTCCATGCAGTCATGTGTGCAAGCAGCTGTCAACGAGGGGCTATGAGTGTCAGCTCTTGAACAGTCTGTGTTGTTAAAGCCTGGGGACAAACACGCAGGCCCCCAGAGGACAAACTTAAACCATACTAACAACCGAGAAAGAGTTCCTTCATCAATAACAGCTGTTAGCACATCCGAGTCTCATCTTTTTCACCATCCACACGTGTCATTTGCACCAAATCTCTCATTTTCTTTGCTCCATGTTCTTCTTAGCATTCCTGCTTCACAACTTTCAGGAACATCTGCTGACCCTTCCCTATAAAACAACAACCATCAATGTGTATTTAGATAACAAGAACATTGCACTAATTTGATATTGCCACCTTGGAAACCAATGGGTCGAGAATTGCTAATGAATCACTAATGCACAGTGATCGTACCTTCAACAGGCACTCACTGTACAGATGGGTCATTTCTGTATTTACACAGTTTTATTGCATTATTTTCATCCATACTTTGCTACACACTGCAAGCTATGTTCAGATAGATTAAGTGTATCAAGTGCCCTCATGAAAAGTATGGATACTAAAGCAACTATGTATTGCAGCAAAGCATTTCCCTGGACAATTGCTAAATGACAGAATATGCCATCACTGCCGGTTTCACAAAGCAAGCATTCTACTTTCAGCACCTCAGGAGTTAAGGGAGATGTATGGAATTCCTTTAAAAGGCATGTCGAGCAATTTGAGGTTCTCTGAACCAAAATCTCAGGACAGCTTTGTGGCACCCTTGACTTGCCCTCCTGCTAACTCATCCCTGTCCCACAGCTTCCATTTCGGTGCTTTTAAAACGGATCAGCATTTACAGACAAGTAACAGCCATCTGACAGCTATCTGCCATCCTCCTTCTCCTCCCACCTCTCCCCACTGCCAAGGGAATCATGGTGGGAACACCACTGGATGGCTTTTCTCAATGCTAGATGTTGGACCTCTGTATCTTCTGCTGTTTAACTCGGTATCAGAAATCGTTGCCCCTGTTAAAGGGCAGCCTACAATCTCACTTCTAAAATGTTATATGCCATGACTGTTAGAATCTATTTCAGTCAGTTGAAGCCTTTGAGAACAAATCCCTTTAATTTTAACTGCTTCAAAATCAAGGCCTTATGCAAAAAACTATGCCTGCCTTTTGGGCAAATAGCACCTGTTTTGCCAAGGAGCAGCACAGATGCCTCCAAAACATCGACAGAAGCACAAACCTTGTCCTTAAGCAGCAACTGTTGAATCCTCAGGGTTATCCAAACCTTTCTCCCTCTCCATCTTCCATAACCAGGGCCTTTCACACCAGCCCACATTTCCATACTGCACTGTTCACTTTGAACAGCAGCATAAATGTTCTGACACCAGCTTCTGAAACAGTATTTAGAGACAGCAGTAGTAAAGTGCTTTCTCTGAAGCAGCATTTTGACAAAGTTTTCTTGTTTTATAACCACAGCCACAGAAGTCCATGTGTGGGATTGTGTTTAGTTTATTTTCTATCTTCGTACCACAGTTTCAGAACCACATATTGAGCTCATCAGTGCTCTTACATGCCCTGTTTAGGATGTTTAGAAGTATTATGCACTATGAACAAATTGAGTAGCAAAAATGGAACATACCAGCAGTTTGAGGAAAGATTAATTAGAGCTTGAAAAGCAGGGAGAACTTGAATAGAGAATGGAGAAAGGATTCTCCTCCTCATCCCAGCATGTCTAAATGTCCAGGCAAGAACATCTAACATCCTTTTTCTACCTCTGAGCAAATTGTAGTGGAGCCCATAAAACACTGCGTTGTGTAATTTCAGTATAGATTCAAACACTCTCTTCTAGTTAAAATTAGAAGAAAATGAACAATTTGATCAGATTCCTTGACCTACAGAGTGCTCCTCAATTGTTTATAGTTAACTGGCAAAAACAGGACCACTGCTAGGGGAATAATTCAAGCAATTTAAGAAAAAAAGGACTCCAGACGGACATTTCCTTGCAGAATTGTGATCTTTAAAGTGCTGGCCTGACAGACAAGATGGCTTTTTGTGGCACTGCTGTCCTAATTCAGCCATGTGACATGTGACAGCTCAGCTGGAAATTGGAAGGGACACAGCTGCAGGGATTGGGATGAAGGGGCCAAGGAGTTTCATTTCTGCTTCTGTGCCTTTTCTGGCTTTACTTCATACCCGATTTCTGCTCCCTTCCCATGCAACCCCAACATGGAAAAGCCAAGGATATGTGCATACTTCACATGTCTAAGAGCATTTTACAGCCCAAGGCATTATCTTTGCTGTCAGGATGTGTGACCAGCACGCCTTTCTGTGCATCATCTGACAACAGTCTGTGAAGGACCATAAACAGAACTGCATAAAGTCTTCTTGACATTCACTAGAGCCCCTTTTGAAAAGTATTATTTACACAATGAAAGAAGAAAATAATAAAATAATAATATATATAAAAATATATAATATAATATAATATAATATAATATAATATAATATAATATAATATAATATAATATAATATAATATAATATAATATAATATAATAATCATGGATTACTACTCACCTTTAATAATTAAATTTCTGAACCATATTCTGAAACTTTGTACTAACCTGCTATATTTAAAAACAAAGAAGTGAAAGAAGCCTTAAATTACAATTATTCTGTCTCCTTACTTATTCTTTTTTTATTATTTCAGTGATTTATAAGTTTGCTAAAACATGCTGAGGAGCAATGAGTGTAAAAGACCATCTGGGGTAACTGTGAACTCACTATTTCATGCATTGCATCTGGACTCCCATACAGGCTATTTACTTGAGTGGGACAGCAAATATCTCACTAATTAAGCAAGTAATTCTTTCATACAGTCTCTAGTTCCCCAGTAATCTCTGTACTAACAACTTAACACCAGATTGCTAGTATATCATATTTTCTAAATTTAAAAAACATCCTTAAGGATACAGGCCTTTTCCCACATTAATGAATGTCAATAACCACAGAATTACCTAACTTAGACTATTTCCCATTTAACAACTTGATGTCTTTCAATTAATATCAGCAATATGCTTTAAAAACTGTGAACCATAAATTTCCAGTGATCCAGGGAAACAGGTTCTAGTCTATTTGTGCTATTAACAACCAAAGTAGCTCTGTGGTTCATCAAGAACTTATTACTTAGGTTAGGGTAGCTGAAGTAGGCAGCTGTGTCAAAGGTGAAAAAACAGCAGTTTATGCCTTACACTGATACTTCTGCATTCCCAGAAAACACTGAGTTCAAATCAGACCCAGCTATCTTCCCTGACTCCCCCTCCCAACCCCTGCAGTCCTACTGAACCAGTTAAGCTGTCATTTCTTTTAGATCAGATTTTCTTTTCTTTAGGAGCACACTTTTATCACACACTCACTATGAACAAGGATAAACAGGTTTTCTTCAGCCCTTTCTTTTTTTATCCATGTTAAATTTCCCCAAAAAGCTTCTCCTAGAGACGTTAGCTACAGATCTACAGACAACCCTGCTCTCCAGCACAAGAACAGCTTTCTTTCTGAAACTCTGCTTGCCTTTGCTGAACTTCCTTTCTCCCTTCTTTCCCCAGAAATAGTCTGCACCAGCAGAAAAAGGACATGCTAAGCATAAACTGCACTTCTGCTGCACTTCCCCAAGTGGTGGATACAGTCATCTGGCTGGTTAGCTCTAAATGCTGTCTATCCTGCCCATCCAACCCACAGCAGGAAATGGGATACAGGTCTAATGTCAACTACCAAGCTCTAGCAACTGCAAACATCATTTTCCCAGCATGATCAGGAACTTGGAAAGGCAAGACAGATGTGGTAAAGACAAAAAAGGGCAGGCCTGAAGCTGTGAGTTGTCATGACATCAATATAGGTCTTCAGAAGCATCCCCAAAACTGGAATCCAGCTATTACTGCTGTAGAAACCAAACTATACTGCTTAAGTTATTGATACTTAGCAAGATACTTATTTCCTTCTAGCATCCATATCCATGAAGCAAAACTCTTAGGGTTTCTCTGGGCTCAGTTCAGTGTTGACCAGAGCCTCTTACTGCTCTACCTGTACAGCTTCCCCTACTTCACACTTCCTGTTCTGGTGATCTGTCCTCCAACACTTGACAAACCAAACAGAACAAGGGCAGTCACAGAATTAAGTGCCAAGGTTCATGTTCCAAATGGAAGAGAAAATGAAAAAATGACACCAAATCCAATAGCTAGCTCAAAGGAACTAAGGGAACCCAGTTGAATTAACAAGTATCAGTACTTGCTGACACAGAGTAAAAGCAGCAATTTTTCTGTAACAATTGCTTTTGTGTCATAGCAAAAAACTGCAAGCCAAGCACAAATGCTAGTCTGCTGAGAGGTGGTAAAGAGAGAGGAGAGGAAAGAGAACTTTACCAAATGGAAACATGGCTGGAAGCATGGAACAAACACAAGCATACCAGCTTGGTGAACAATCTCCTATCATTCACACACTGCTTTGAATAATTACACTGAATAAACATCACAGTTACTCTTCCTTACTGAGAGTTTCAGTCTAGGCAAGTTGGTTTGGGCAGCCAGGTAAGAAATACTCAGTCACTCTGCAGTGAAGTTTGCCTGCCATCAGTCACAGCTGCAGCAGCAAGGACAAAAGCTGTCCAATATGACAAGGAAAGCTGGTTTGAGTCTGCTCAACACTGCTCTTCATTAACACCTGGGTATGTGCTCATCACCTAGCCCTGCCTTGAAGGAAGCTTTGAAAGGTCTGGAGTCCCCCTCAGCTGCACAGGCAGAGAGAGAGCAGAGCTCCAGAGATGACATGTACCACGTGTGGCAGCATGGATGGAGCACATGTGCCTCAAGTGTCATGAGGAAAACTCGGAGGACAAGGGTATAGTCAAGGCCCACCTTCAGAACTCTTTGTGTAAGCCTTCCTTTGGGCCCCAACCTGTGGACACTGTCCCACTTGTCAGTTATTTGTTCTTTCCTTCAACAGGAGTAGAGAAAAGTAACTTCCATAAGTAAAGCCCACATCAATAAATTAGGAAAGAGAATGGGGGAAAAGACTGGCTCATAAAGCTCACCTGACCTAATCCTTACTCTTGCATCAGCTTCTGCCAGCAAGGGAACAGATAAAGTTTACTTACCATTCAGACATAATCTACTTAGTACTATGCAATACGCTGAAAAAAATTACATGTAGTTTTAAAAAATCAATGACATCCACTATCAAAATGCATCCAATAAAAAAAAAAAGAATCCAAAAATTGGGAGATGCCAACAGCGACTGAAAACTCATAACCATGGCTGGAAGCTGCCCCTGTACCAAACTCCAGTCACTATTTCTGTTGATGATCTAGCAGAAGGCAAAACCAGTAGTGCTAAAGATAGTGGGCTGGTAAATAGTACAGCAGACAAGGCAGAGAGACAGTAATCTTGGCTGGTCAGTGCACAGCCAATGCAAAGAGGAGGTGCAGTCACTCAACAAAATGCAGTCAGACACCTTCCCCCATACCAGGCAGGTCATGTTGAGTATGGACAAGGGTTTATAAGTTGGAATATACAGGCACTTAAGATTTGTTTCTAGTGTCACACTATGACCAAACAGAATCACTCTTTTGACCTACAAACTAAGAGAAGTTACCCCTCAGGGGCAATGGTGGTTTTTCACCAATT
Source organism: Sitta carolinensis (assembly GCA_032173965.1). NCBI lineage: Eukaryota > Metazoa > Chordata > Aves > Passeriformes > Sittidae > Sitta > Sitta carolinensis. The sequence continues at coordinate 10,607,657 of JAVUNC010000006.1, read as the reverse complement.
CCTTAGGGCACTTGAAACAGCACAAGAAGAAAGCTGTATGCCACTCTTAAGAGACTTGTAAAAGGTAGTTAAAAAAATGCAAGCTCTTAGAAGTTGGCTTAAATGTGCTTTGTACTTATCCGTATCTTTAAAAAAAAAAAAAAAAAAAAAAAAAAAAAAAAAAAGACATTTTGCAGACAAAGATGGCATTAAAAACTCTATGGGGCACTGGCATGGTCAACAGTGGAACACCCATGTGGTAGGGGTGTCTGGGTTTTACAAAGCAGTACAGAAAACGGAGAGGGTACACAGAACCACAGAAACTACTAAAAGAGAGAAAGTACCCCACACAAAGAATCTGAAAGGGCTCAGCTGGCTTCACTTCTTCATTTCTTAAAAATAATGTGAGAGGTAAGGCAATTACAACACATAAATCCCCTCAAAGGGAGGGACTATCAGTTATTAGAGGTCTCTTTAATCTAGCACTGAACAACCTAACAAACCAGTTGCTGGAACCTAAAGGCAAACTGAAAGCAAGACACCTCTCCCTCCCACACACTCCTTTCTAGTTTGTGTTAATTAAAAAGTGCCAGAAGTAGTGCATCTACCAGTCTTCAGATCAAGTTTGGCTGCTCTTTCTCACTGTTATGCCCTAGTAAAAAGTGTATTGTTAGCACATACAATTCTGAAGACTGAGACACAAACGCCTAGAATATACAGAAAATCAAACTAGACAGATTTGTCTTCAAATTATGGACCTGAAAATCCATTTTTCAGCAGATCAGCACGTTCACAATATATTTGAGGGAACAGATGAGAATGGGAAAGAAACATGGGTATTTAAGAGTTTCAGCTGCCCTCAGTATTAATGGCAAATAAGTTCTTAAACAAAAACATAAACTACAGTTAGAATGCTTTTTGTTTGTCTTCAGGATTTCAACTTATCTTTTTCAAAAACACCAGAGATTTAAGTTGTAACAAAAGGTAAAACTCTGATCACTTGTATTTACAAGCTGTCCTCACTAGATTTTTTTTAAATTTGCTTCTTCTACAATGATAGAAAATGTATATACATCATCTAGTGCAAAAACGAAACTCAAGACTTCAGAAACCACACAGTGGAAAATACTTTGGAAAACATGGAAAGGTTAGGTGAGACAGTCCAGCTGCTGAAAGAAAGTAGTATGAGCCACAGTTAACAGGAGAATTTGGAGCTGAGGTATTTTCCACTTGGGTTTTGTCAATAAATGGGACAATAGGTGGCTGGGGATTGGAAAAGGGATTGTTTGGTACCAGGGGGTATACAAAGGTGTTACTCACTTTTAGACTGGATGGTTTAAATCCTGAGTAAAAACTATTACCCAGACTTCTGAAAATGCTACAGAGTAGCAGTTCAATAATTGTGAACGCAATGCACCAGAAAGGCCTTTTCTTTTTTAATAAACCAATACATTTATCTGAGCATTAGGTGTAGCCCTCCCCCCTCCCTAATAAACTGCCTGCAATATAGATGACAATCATTTCTGAACAGTATCAAAGTGCCAAAGCTGAAGGGTTAAACAACAAACAAAAAATCCCAAAGGTTTTGTTTTCTCTTACTTCAATGGAAAATGAATAAAATTAACCATTACCTTCCACAAATTCTCCTTCTCCTAGCCTGTTCCACATTCTCCTTTTCATTACAAAAACTCAATTCGGGCAAAGGCCATTTTCTTAATGTCTGCATCTTTATTCTGAGGGCTGTAATACAACAGCATCAATTTCTAATCATCCATCTTTATACACACATGTGCTGCACGTGGGCACCACAGCCAAATATTCAGGTCACAAACAAGCTGGTTTATGCTGTATCTGCAAAGATCTGTCTACACAGCAGCCCTTTGCTATCAGGCACAACTGGTTTGCAGGCCAAGGTAAGTCACTGCATGCCTTAGCCCAGGCCAGTCAGCATCAATATTGTTCCCAAAGTCCCCTAAGAACACAGAGCAGAATTCCTCCTGTTTCCTCTTCCCCTCACACTAGAGCAGTCTATAGGCCAAAGCAAGATTTCACGTGATCCAAGTTCTCTGAAACTCTGAAGTGATTTAGGAATGCCATATTCAACAGCATAACCACTTCTATTTCCAGCAGACAGCAGGAACACAGCCCTGAGCAAACACAACAATTTCAAATACATCAGCAATGTCCTATGAGAATAATAGAGAATAGAGATAAGTAAAGCACCAAGACACCGGTTTTTCTTTGAAAACATATATTGCATATGTGATCTCTTTTTTGGCATTATATAGACCAGACTGTGCATTTTGCTTTTCTTTTACAAAAACAACAAAACACATTGATTTCTTGGAGACAAGAGAAACAGGTCTTACCCACAGAGCTCCTATCAGCTGGGGCATTTCAAACTATTCAAATCACAGTGAGGAGATGAGACCCTGCAGGTAAATTCAGCCATATCCTTTCCAGAGGAGGGTCTCTTCCTCTGGTTTTACATGCTAAGCTTTACCCTGGCTTAAAGCTGACAGCCTATCTCCTGAGCATCACATAACTCTTCACAAACAAGGAAAAGTCAGGATGATCCCAGCCTGCCCTCAGCTTCTCCCTTTCAATCATCGTAAGATTCTCCTGACTGCAGAGAGAAGTTAGCTGCTACAGAAAACTTTGAAGTATTCCCTGTGCAAAAAATAACCCCCAAAACCTCTAACCTGAGAGATGCATACTTCAACCCACTTGATGAATGGAGGAACTAATGCTGCACTACTAATTTCAGGACTCTTCTGCAGCTTCAGCATGCCCGAATCTCTTGCCCCCACTTACCCTTGTGATTCAGTTGTCTGCTTGTCTCTCTCCAGTATGCTAGCATTTTGTGGAAAGCTTTCTCTTACAACCCTGACCCAAAAAGGAGCAATCATTTTGATAATCAAAATCTTCTAGCAGCAGGCTATCTCCTATCTTTCCACAACTGGCAAAATACCTCAACAATACTGCATATTGCTGTTAAATCAGCAGCTACACTGAAGATTTTACCTGTGAAACCACAGATCAGATTTTACATATTTAAGGCATTTATTTAGCAACAACCAACAAAACTTCAATGGGAAAAATAATATACCTTTTGCATTGCTTCTCTTTATTCATGGTTCGGACAGAATTCATTTGGTTCAAGAAAAAATTCTGTGGAAACAAGGCAAAGCCTCTAGAAAATGTTTTTGATTTAAAACCACCCCAACCCTCACCAAAAAAACAAAAGTTAAATCTTAAAATGGGGAATAGATAAGTGTGTTTGAAAGTTCGTGGTGCAAAACAGAGAAGGACGGCAAAACCTCCTCAGATTTGTCAAAAAATACAGCTATCCCACTCTTTACATAAACACAGTCCTCTCCCTTCCCTTTTTTCTCTCTGCTTCTATCTACCCTGCAACAAAATCAATATATACGAACAGCAGCAGCAACTTTGATGATAGGCAATGATCCTTTTTGGCATCAGTCTGTGACAAGACCGTTGATTCTCTATCTTTAAATTACATCATAGCTGTGTAAAGTACGCAGTGATATCCCAGGGGTGAACTCTTCACATCCGCTGTCGATACCTCAGCAAGAGCCAGACCGCTGTCGCAGCGAGCGCCAGGCCTGGCACAAGAACGGCTGCCAGAGGAAGCCCTCCTGATTCTCCATCTCCTCGATGACCCACGGGGCCATTCTGGGCTGCAACTACAAGGGAGAAAAAATTATTTGTGTCAGAACCCGTAACAAGAGACCCCCAGTTCTGTGTCTGGACCAAGTGGTTCCGTAAGAATGTGCAAAATAATTCCCCCAGGTAACTGCAGACTCCACACATGGGAGGGTTAAAACATCTTAGGATGGACTGAACTTAAATGCAGGGTGCCCAGTCACCTTCATGTTTCTCTGCCACTTTCCAAACTAGGACTCCAGTGGAGCAGGACACACCTCATACAGCAGAAGAAATGACACACACATACCCAGTCACCCCTTGATGCACTTGCACACCACACCATTTCCTTCTCTCTTTACCAGGAAAAAGACATCAATAAGTCTGTCTTGTTCTCTTACCTACCTTATACACTGGTCCAGAAGACTTACTCCTTTGTTAAGGGAGTAGAAAAGGGATCTCAAGTCACCTCTCCCCATAAACATACTTTGGGTAGATCAGTATTTCTTTTGTCAACCTCCATGTTATCTGGGGATTAAGGGTTCATCTCTTTTTACATCTAAAATGGTGCCAGTATATTTAAACAATAGTAGTCTATATTTCCTAATATTGTAAAATCATTTATGTTGGAAAGACCTCTAAGATTACCAAGTCCAACGATTAACCCAGCACTGCCAAGCTTACATTAAACTAAGTACCACATCTGCACATTTTTTAAATGCCTTCAGGGTTGGTGACTCAACCACTTCCCTCAGCAGCCTGTTCCACAGCTTGACAACCTTTTCAGTGAAGAAATTCCTAATACCCAATCTAAACTTCCCCTGGTGCAACTTGAGGATGTCTCCATTTGTCCTGTCACTTGTTGCTTGGGAGAAGAGGCCAACCCCTGGCCTGCCTACACCCTCCTTTCAGGCAGTTGTGGAGAGCAATGAGATTTTCCCTGAGCCTCCTCTATTCCAGGCTAAACACCCCCAGCTCCCTCGGCTGCTCCTCATCAGACTTGTGCTCCAGACCTGCTTTATTACCCTTCTCTGGACATGTTCCAGCACCTCAATGCCTGTCTTGCAGTGTTGGGCTGCACGCACATTTCAACACTAACATGAGTGACGGCCTCTGAAACAAAAGGAGTTCTGTCTCCAGTAAGCTTTTGGCCACTGAAATAAAACTGGGCAATCTGAGATTCTGTCTTCACACACAAACCTTTACCTCGGAGAAAGGAGATTGGTGAGCAAACACAACATACTGCAGCAAAACAAGGACTTGGGGACATCCCCGAACTCACCTTTTCACTGATACAAAGGTTACACTGGTTACAAAGTAATACAGAGACAATTACAGCTGAGGAAGAGAGAGAAGGTCATAGGCCAAACAAAATTTTTATACGCACATACCACACTGAGCACCTGGACACAGTACTCTTCTTCCTCATGAAATAGCCACCAATCCTAGAAACCAGTCTAAACTGGGTCAGAAACAATGCTAAGAAACAGGTAAAACATACCCTGCGCTGAATTTTCAGAGACACGTAATAGCCTGCGTTCCTGAACAGCTCCACAGCATCCTTGTGCCGCAAATCCTTCAAGTCTTTGCCATTGATCTAGCAAAAAAGGAAAAGGACAACCAGGTGCTGAAGGTAAAAAAAAGCAAATTTTCAATGATGCAGGCTAATATAGGAAGGATAAGAAAAATCTTCATGTTTCACACAATTCTGCAATTGGGGCATGATACTATAATCATAAAGATCCTAATTAATTCATTAATATTATGATGTATTTTATATGTTGAGATAAAACATGAGACACTCCAAGCAAAAACAAAGAGGTACTAAAAAAAATACCGAGAAGCAAAATAAGAATAAAAGACCACAGCTGTGTCAAGAGCAGCTTCTGATACTGTTGCTTTACTGGAAACAAATCAAAGGTGTGATTCTGACAGCTAATGAACATAAAAGAGCAGCTACAGCAAAATTATTATTTTGAGTCTCTCCCCTTGTTTCCTCTACTGGTGTACCTTTGAAATCTCTCTGTTTGAAAGAGTGTTGTAAACACACTTTTATAAGCATACTGATGTAGAAAACCAACCAAAAAAAATTACTTACACACTTATTTGCATCCATTTGCAAGTGTTAGGATTTTTCTTAATTTAAAATAATATATAATGGCACGGGGTTTTGGAGCCCCCTTGATTTCATTCACTGAGTGAATTCATCCTAATTTTTAATTTGCAGGCCCATTACCCTTAAATGTATCCCCTGAGATCACATCCAGTGCCTCCCTTCTCTTCATATTTAGACACCCCAAACATGAGTATGTAAATATTAAACTGTCAAGAAAAGAGAATATTCTTTGTTTAACTTGACTTCACCTTCTGGATCAATAATAGGCTCCAATGAGTGCAAGACATTCTGTAGAGACTAAAAGATAGTATGTGGAATATAATAAGTAAGTGTAAAATAAAATTAGGGAGCATAAACAGTTGTGTATCATACTAGGAGAGGCTACTTCTTCACCCATCACTTTGTAAAGCTTGTTTCTTGTATGATTGCCAGCTATCTGAAGAACCAGTGGGTGTGAACATCAGACACTTGAAAGCAATTTTTGAAAAGGAGAAGCAGCCTATGTTACTCTTGAGGAGCTGAAATGAAGAGAAGAATACTACAACCTAGAAGTTTTATAGTCTAAAAATCCCCCTGTGCAAAAGGATCAGAAATCAAGGATAAAAAATGGAAACTGAAGAGGTGGAAAACCTTTACTTACACGTGTGTAAACAATAATCCATTGTGAGGAAGAGAAGGCCTGATGGATTCTAAAACCTTAGGGTGGCAAGTCACAGGGGAAGCAAGCACAGCACCACAGAGCACTTCTGTGGCAAATCAAGAAGGCAGAAGAGATAAACTCACATGTAGAGGCACTCACCACCCTAGTGCTCAGAGCTCTCCCCAGATCCCCAAGACAACTCCTCCATGGAGTTTGCTTGAGATCATCTACTTCATTCACCACATCCTTCCTCTCTATGCACTGTGATGGAAAACCAGCCTCTCACATCACATGACTGATCAAGAACACAGGGGACAACAGAAGAAAGGGCTTACCGCTAAAATTTTATCTCCTTCTTGTAATCGGCCATCAAGGTAAGCAGCCCCATCCTTTTTGATCCAGCTGACATAGATGCTGTTGTCATTGGGAATGTACTGCTGATCTCTCCCACCAACAATGTTGAAGCCCAGCCCTGAGGTAAGCCAAAGAGAAAGCTGATGAGAAAAAGCTCAAAGCTTCATACATTCTTGTTGTCTCGTTTGTTGGGGACTGTACCCTCCCACACCGTCTTGCTGTCTCCACAATCCAAAAACTCACAGAACACAAATCTGCATCATCTTTTCCAACCACCTTTCCATTGTCTAGAAAAGTTATTCTCATGGAACTGGTCTTGAAAGCAGAGGAGAGACACTAAATGCCTGAGGACCCCAGATGCTTCATTACACAAAACATCTGTGAGCTGTTTCAGGTGGGTGCTGGGGAATACTGAGGGGCATGCCATCATTTCTGAGATGCAATTCAGCCCTCAGCAGGAAGGCACTTCTTCAGCACAACATGAAAGAAAATGAAAGTATTCTGCATTTCACGTGAGGTTATACTAAATCACTACCTTTGAGCTACAAGGAATCACCCCTAACAAGCATTCTGTGAGCTGGGAAACAGGGTAAGGAAAGGTGAGGAGCATTAGACCCTGTCTACAGATGAGGAAAAAGGCAAGGAGAACTGTGCTACCAACTTGAGGGCACCTAGAGCTCAGAAGGCTTCCCTTCCACATCTCAGGATGGAAAATATGTGCTTTGCCTCTAAGAATATGATCAGGCTACATGAAGCTACTTCAAATTGTACACAATCACTTTGTTCTGTTTCATGAATTCAAACATGATAGGAAATAAAGACTAAGTTTGCAGATTTAATGCAAAACCAAAAGGAATACATGTACATTTTTTGGAACTGACATTCACTTCACATTTTTGCCAGTTTGTATTATTCTTTAAAGGAAGCCTCTTGTTACAGATACCTAGCTAGATCCAGCTCCTGGATTAAAGTTAAGACTTCTTGTTTCATTGAAACCCAGAAGAACCAATTGAATTTAAAGTCTGGAAACCCAAGGATTATGAGAGCACATTCCACACTGTACATGCATCTAAGTTTCTCCCTAAATAAAAATGCAGGACAAGGGAAAGGAAAGATTCTCTAAGAGGTTTGCAATGAAAAAATAAAGAAAAGCCAAGGGGAAAAAAATATCAAATATGCAATCAAAGTAAATGGGGAAAAAAACACAAAAACACTTTTTTTTTTTTTTCTTGACATAACCCAGTCATCCAAAAGCTATTGTCAAGAACAGCTGAGGGCAAGTTCTGCCCACGTTCAGCCAGACTGATTTATTTGTTTTCGTTTTCTTTCTTATTTTCTCTCAAAGTTGGGACTGGAAACCTTGGGAAGGAGAGTTTCAAATGAAAGTAAAACCACCTTATGCCTGCTGGGAAGCAGCATTTTAAATTAGTCACAGGAGATCAAAGCATTTACAAAATGAGTCATGGTATTTTAAGTGTGCATCTACAGCTGGGGAATTAAAGAAATACTAGCAGCAATTTTGCCACACCTTTTTTTTTCCTTCCCCTCCTGGCAGCTTCAGACAAGTGAGGAAAAAAATGAAAGTGAGAGAAAACTGAAGAAATACTGACATTTCAAATAGAATTATACCTATTCCAAGAAGGGCCAGTTATGCACAATAATACACCCTTCAATAGAAAATGAAAAGAAAAAAATTTAAAAATCCACACTACTAAAACTTCTTTGTCATAAAGCCAGCAACTTAGGAAAGGGGGAAATCAATACTACATAAAATATAAGGTTTAATCAACACTTACTGAAAAGCCAGAAAGAAGGAATCAGGATCTCAGAACACATTGATTCTCTCTTATATATAAACCCCCTAAAATAGGTGTATATACATATATATATGTATGTATGTGTGTGTATGTATATATATATATATATATGTATATGAAAAAAAGTATACATTTTGCAACTTTTTACCCACAACTGGAAAAAAAATCAAGAGCCACAGCTTTCATCAGCAGAGGCAGATCTTCGTGACAAAGGCAGCAGTTCGTGCTAGGCCAAGTTAAGCAGTCACAGGGCTGTTTTACTCTGTCTTTTCTTCCCAGCATTCAAACTTCCACTCTGCCTAAAAATATCTTCCCTATCAATCCTCAAGCTCTTTGCTATTCTCTCCCTTCCAGTTCATGCAGCCACAGAAAGAAACACAGCACAGCTGGAAGAAAAGGAGCAAGGGGAGAGAGCACATAGTACTAAATCTGTTGTCTACCCAGGACCAGAAGCAGAATGGCAGAGCTCTAAAAGCAGGCTCTGAGCTAAACTTCTGACCCTCCCTGAGGCTGCAGACCTCCCTACGCCTCACTTACCTTCTGTGAACTAAAAAAATCCCTTAAAAATGCCTTTTAAAAAAAACAGGACTGACAGGATTAGGAAGTGAGAGACAGAATACAAGAAAATTTGAAAAAGACAAATATACACTGTCCTGCCACTGGAAATACATTCACAACCAATGAAAACTTTTGCCAGCGATGTTTAGCATCAGACCTTTTTTAAAAGTTGCAGTCAAAACTCCAATTCAAGAGATTACAGTATCCAATTGTACTTCATAGATAAATGTTTTGTTCCTTCCACAGAAATGAGTAATAATTCACATGGCAAGTGCTTCAAGGCCGTAAGGGGCTGTAGGAATTCTGTAGGAATGTACTGGCTTCAAATCCAGTAACATAGTTAGAAACCTAAATTTAAAGATGCACAGCCCATCTCAATGACTGGACAAATGCTGCTCATGGTAATCGAGACTGAAATCGCAGTGGTCACATTCAAGGCCATTCTCAACTCTGCCCTTTTACATTCCCTTACACCTTCCTTAAAATTTTAGCTTCCCAGTTGTATGGAAACAGCCTTCCCATCAGAACAGTTTCATTTGGCAGTTTTCCCTGACGAGCACAGTTTCAATAGCTTAAGCCCAAGGCTATGCAGGTAGGGCTACACAGCTTCCAGACCAGAGGCCAATCTGGCGAGCAGGGGAGGCAAAGAGCTGCTCCCTGGGCTCAGCCCCTCTGGGTTCTGATCACCAGCACCGGCCCTGCACGGGACCTACCTCCACCCCCGAGGAGGGAAACACCCCAACAACGTGGGTGCCGGGCTCTGGGGAGCCCCCGGAGCCAAGGCGGGCACACAGCAGTTGTGCAGGACAGAAGGGCTGCCACGTTTTCGTTCCTGCTCGTTTTAATTAAAGACAAAGCCTCACACACCAAAGTACAACTCTAGCTCCAAAAGCTCTCCTGAAGCCTGCCATTCTCTTTAGCCAGGATTTTGCTCCAGAGCTGTACATTTCGTGCCAACCTGACTCACTTCTGAAAGCGTGATTTGAATGGCACCATAAATCCTGTAAAAAAGTACGGTTTCCATGGGCACACCTGCTGTTGAGACATGAAAAGCAAAGCCAAAATATACGCCATGAACTGCCCTCGTCCCTCTTCCTTCCAGCCTATGGCTCCTCTCTCTCAGCACTTCAAGCCTCTCAAGGTGCGCTGCACGATGAACGCTAAGCTGACAGTATGGGAGGACGGCCTCTTGGGCACTTGATTATCAAACGGCCCCTAACCCAGGGAATCCGCTGCGGCTGGGGGCTCACTTGGAAGCAACAGCTCCCCCGGAGATGACTGGGAAAACCAGAGGCGCGATGTCCGCGGAGACAGCGGCTCTGCCGCAGCTCCCGCAGAGGACGGACCCTGACCCAGCCAGCTCTCCCTCACGCAGGGCAGCAGCTTTCCCGGCTGCTTTCCAGGGGGAGGCCCCTGGCTCCGTCACCTCTGGGCGCTGCGCTTCTATCCTCGCCGCCGGGAGCCTCCCTGCGCCGGCCCGGTGCCCGCCACGGCCGCCCCGCCGGCCGCTGCCGCCCCGCGCGTCCTACCCGGCCTCCCGGGGGCTGCGCAGGCCTCGGCGCGGCGGACCCGGCCCGGGAGGCCGCCCCGCCTTACCTGAGGGTCTGCGGGTGAGGCTGATGATCTGCTCGGTGCAGCCGCCGCCCTCCACGCTGCCGTTCATGCTGCGGCCCGAAGAAGAAGTCGGCTCCCGGGACAGCCGCGCTCGCCTCCTCAGCCGCCGCCGGGCCGCGCCGCGGAGCGCTGGGAGTTGTAGTCCCCGCGGGCCGGGGCTGCTCCCGCCGGCGCTCCCCGCAGAGGCGGAAGAGCAGCGGGCAGGGGAAGCCGGCGCGGCGCCCTCCTGCCCCACGCACCTTCCCCGGCCCTGCGCGGCATCTCTGCCTGGCCCTGCCTTGCTCCCAGGCTGCAGCTGGTTTCCTTAGGAAGGTTAAGGAGTAGGCCATAGCTGGGGTAGGCGTAGGAGAGAAGCAGCAAGATGTATGACCTGTTCCCAGCCCTTTCAACTATCCTCACTGCGAACTGAAAAACGGATCAGACCGTGCTGGGCAGGAGCAAAAGCCCAATACAGGCAAGCAGCACAAGAGAGCATCCATGCCAACGCCAAGTTACCCAGCGGTGCAATAAAGTGATTTAGATTCAGAAACACAAACAGTGAATAGAACTTGGGCAAGAAATACTTAACTAGGTCCTGTAGAAGGTGTTTGGTTTGAGGATTTGAGAAATTTCCTCAGAACTCTACAGAACAGATAATTACCTAGCAATAAAGAGCAAAGTAGTTCAACTTGCTGTGTAACAGCAGAGCCACTTGAACGTCCGACTTTGTACCCCACGGTTTATTGAACCAATAAATTATTGGGGAAAAAAAACAAGGAAAAATTTATCCTTATCTATTTCAGCACATGCTGCAAGTGTGTCAATGTTGTCAATGACAACAGAGGAACAATGAAGAGGCCTGATTCAGTTGAACCACCTGACTGCTTGGCACTATGAGGACAGCCACATTTACATGCTGCAGGAATTTCTCTGATGAAAATGAGGACCACCTTCTCTGTTCTTCAATGTTACAGTGACATTTTGTTTGTTTGGTACTGCGGTCAAGATAACAGATGTTTTTGACTGCATTCGTTCCAAGATTATCTGCACTTTGAGATTCATGAATTTAATAGGGAGAGACAAACTGAGCACTGGATCTCTGACTGCTAGAACATTAATGCTTAGTGAGCGTTAGAACACCTGCCTCAGAGGTGGGAGACAGGCATTCAAGGTCTAATTACACTTGCAATTATGTGCAAAACTATGACTCGGGCAATAGACATTTTTGTTGTGGCTAAGTAGCGTTCACCCAAAGTTGAGGATTTTTCAGTGTCTCATACTCTGCCAGTGAGGAGATGCAAAAAAAAGCTGGGAGGGAGCATGGCCAGGACAGGTGACCTAAACTGGACAAAGGGATATTCCATGTGATGAACAATTGTACTGTGCATCACTTGTTTCTCTTGGTTTCTGTTACTCTCGAATCTCTATTATTATTATTATTATTATTATTATTATTATTATTATTATTATTATTGTTGTTGTTGTTGTTGTTGTTGTTGTCATTATTACTGTTATTATTTTAGTTGTTTCAATTATTAAACTGTTTTTATCTCAACCCACAGAAAGACTTCTCTTTCTGAATCTCCTTCCCACTGGGAGGGTGGGAGGAGAATGAGCAAGCAGCTGTGAGGTATCTGGCAAACTCCTTCAAGATACAGTGTCTGTGTGTCACAGATGTGAATTAAATCACAGAGACACAGAATGGATTGCCCGGAAGGAACCCAGTGGAGACTGCAAGTGCATTTTTTCTATTTGGTTGTTAACGAATGACAGAAGATGTTCACAAAAATCTCTCTCACTGAATTGAAGAAAACATTAGATGAAGGAGGAAATCGAAGCAAGCAATTTATCTACACCTGTTTTAAGAAGTTTGCATTTTTAAACTGTTGATATGAGCATAAACACAATACCTGCAGTCTACATAATTATATCGGTTTAAGAGCTCAGGGTACAAAGAACAGTATGTCTTACTGCCTGCATTTATTAACTTAAGAAAAATACACGGAGATAACATTTACTCTCTATTTAATGATATCATTTGAGACTAGAGCTGTTCAGAACCTGTTGAATTATTTTGATGAGTTATCAGATAGCTCTGCTAAAGGGAGATTTTCTCAAGAACATCCAAAGCTACTTCTTTTCGATCGTTTGTGGATTTTGATGCACCGGCAGGCGAGGTTTTCTAGGAACTTCTGGTTTTTTCTGTCTTTGAAACAACCGTGATATTCTATGGAATTGGGCCTTTATCTTCATAAGGCATCCCTCTACTTCCTGTCTGTAACGGATGGAAAGTGCTACTCCAATGAAACACATAGAAAAAAAACCAAATAGTGTTAGTCTTACTTTTGCTCTCTCAGCCTTCCTGGCTGGAGGGGGTCCACTGTCAATGCTGCCTCCAAATCCTTCCAATTCACAATATGGAGGAGCCCAGCCATACTTACAGTGACAGTTCTTACGATTGTTACACACCCCTCTGTCATGACACTTTGTCACGTTGCAGTCGTAGTTCAGCACTAATACATTCATACATGTCCTGTTGATACAAACCATATCACTACCACATGGTGTGCCATCTTCCACAGCTCCCACATCTGCTCTTTCAATCCCTATGTGATAGTCAAGACCCCAACAATTTTTATCTTGAACAGGAGTTTGGACTAGCGTTACATGGTTCTGCAAGAAAGGTATTTTGACTATGTTTTCACACTGAATCCTACCACATAAGACATTCTCAGTACTGCATTTTGTAAAATGGATATTGTCACGAATACCACAATTCCCAAACCGGTCACCTTGAGTATTCACCGCTTTGAAGCATTCTAAAGGGGCAACCTTGGCTTTTTTGCCAAAGAGATCCTGGCACTGTTTTCTGTGGGAAGAACATTTTCCTTGATAGCAGTAACTACCATCTTCACAAGGGGTCCCATCTTGTATGTATACATCCAGTGGGCACTGAGGGGAAATCCCATTGCAATACTCTGGCAGGTCACAGCTGCCAGTACTTTCTCTGAAGAGTGTTCCTGCTGGAAGGACCTGACAGTTCTTGCAGCATTCTCCAGATGCGCAGACCGAACCTGCAGTAAACGTACAGTTTGCGTGGCAACAAGGATCCCTTCTGCAGTTTGCTGCTGAACCACAGTCACATTCCTCTCCACTTTCTACTATCTTATTCCCACAGTATTCACGTTTCCCAGTGTAGAAAGTGCCCGGTGCTGGTGGTTGACGAAGGCACTGAGCGCCATTTACAAGCAGGTCAAAGTAGTCTTTGTAACTGCAGTCACTGAACGAATCGGTTTCAGCATTGTTTTCATACATAATGCATGTCTTGCGTTTGCATTCACATTCCGGTTTATCGTGGAGCATCCCAAGATTATGGCCCAGCTCATGGACAAACGTGACAAAAACTCCAGACAACCTTTTCTCAGTGAAGGAAACAACGGCCGATGACCAGTGTCTATCACACACTGTCCCTATAAACGCCAATCCCAGGCTGCTTCCAAACCGCTGAAATGCAAATAAGTGAGCAACATCGTGGTACATCCGAAGGTACAGGTTTGTCTTTCTCCAGTTGTTAAAGTCACTAAGTACGTCGGGAATAGAGGAACTAATATTTATTAAGTTACTTTCAGTCCAGATCTCCAGTCCTATAAGAAACAGCCGGACAGAAAGCTGTTTGTACAAAATGTCCCCAACGTTGATGACTTGCATGACGTGCTTCAAGACTTCGGATTTGCTCCTGCCTGACTTCACAAACCGCACGTTGTCCACGACCACGACTATCTTCACATACCTGATGTGCGTCCACCAGTCCTTCAGCCTTTCGCTCTCGTCCTCTGCCTTGGGAGCCCTGAACCACGGCAGCACAGCCTTTTGCTGCTGCAGGACCTCCGGCGTCAGTCCGCAGCCGCGTCCCTCGGGGCTGTTGGCCTCCTCCATGCGGTAGAGAACGTGCCGAAAGGCCGGATCGCTGGGGACGGGCTCGATCTGGTAGGTATCATCCTCCACCCAGAGCACGCCGTGGAGGCCCCTGCCGCAGGTGCTGAGGGCCACCAGGGAGCCGGGGCTCCCCAGCACGTCGCCCTGGTAGAAGCAGTTATCCCGCAGGAAGGGGTGCTCCTCCCGGCGGGCCCCGTCCGGCTCGTAGGTGACCAGGGTGAAGGGGCGGGAGACCAGGCCCCTCCTGGGCTGCAGGCGCAGCACCCGCGGCCGCCCCGCCACGTTCAGCCAGTAGGAAAGGGCCGGGGCGTCCTCGCCGGCCCGGGGGCTCAGCTGCCGCGGCACCATCACCCAGGCGCCGCGCGGCTGCCCCCGCGCCCCGGGGCACCGCGCCAGGCCCAGCAGCAGCATTAACAGGAGCCCCGGCAGCGCCCCCATGGCCGCCCCGCCCGAGCCGGGAGAGAAGCTGAAGGGAGCGGGCCGGGCGGAGCCGCCCCGAGGCTCAACTGCCGCCGAGCGGGCCGGGCCGGCGGGGAAACGGCACCTGCGGCCGCGCCGCACGGCCGAGAGCCGCCCGGGCGCCTCCAGACAGCCCGGCCTGCCTTTTGAGCCAGGACAGAGGCTCTCGAGGAGGAACCAGTTAATGAGCCCCCAAAAACACCTTCCCAGCTTTTAATAATCTTCATTTCAAATTAATGGGTGCTTCTCTTTCTGAGCAGACAGAGCAAGAACAGCCCCCAGTTCAGTTTCACACTCCTTGCCACAGATATTTGTGTTGAGCAAAGGGATCATAGACCACAATGTGAAAATCTGTTTTATAATCTCAAAAGGTTGGCTTTTTGCGTTTTTTGCTGGTTTTATTACAGGATAATTTGTGAGTGGACATCAGAATCAGGCTATTTTATCCCAAGAGAGTATCTCGAATGGCTTAGAGTCTGAAATGAGTAAGTACAGAAATACTCCCAGTGGTGACCTTAGCATGTCCCTTACTATAGCTACTACAGCATACACACCCCCCAAGAAAAAAGGTAGAACCAGGGGAGAATTCACTTCCACTACATTCTATAATATGGATGCAAATTAATAGTACCAAGTATAAGAACCTCAAACCTATCTACACCACAGCTGCTACACACCTGCAACAATGCACCTTCATTACAGACAGCACTTATGCAGCAGCCATTTTCCCACATCATGTCCTTTCTAAAGACTTGTGATTTCATAGCAATGGAAAGAGAACACTTACAGGTGCATCTACCACTGGGCAACCCATCCCCATTTTGGGTACAGCTTCAGCAAGACACAACCATAAAACAGTGATCTGGATTGTGGTTAAGACAGGATGTCCTGCACAACACAGCTATACATGCTGGTTTTTTGGCACATATTGCTGGGATTCAAAATAGCCACAGCTGTTACCTTTTGGGAATTCTTCACAACTTTCTTTTCAGCACCTCAAGCAGGTTTGGGATGAACTCAGACCTGCTATGGCCCTTATCTTTCTCAGCGCAGGAGGCATACCCTTCTACCACCCCATAAGAATCTCAGGAATCCTGCCTTTTGTCACCAACTTCTGTATGCTGATCACCACCCTGGCACTGGGAGCAACACTCAACATTTCAAACTATCAGAGACAGACACTGCCCCTCAGAAGGGAAGGGGAAAGGGAAAAGGAAAGGGAAAGCTGGCAGAATGCTCAGAGCCTCCTTCTGGTGCTTCATGCCCCAGGATCCTGAGTGGGCTGGTACCTTACACTGGGCACATGGCAGGTCTAACAGCTATGGAGGTTCCCAACTATTGTTCCAAGATGCTTCAGATTCTGTGGTTTGGTTCTTGCTCATTCCTTGCAAGCATGGCTAGCATTAGCAGCATCCACCTTGTAATACACTACCTCAGATTAAAGGAATGAATACAGGATGCCTGCTTCTATTAGGATCCATCTAGGAAGATCTTTCTAGATAGCTATCCAAACTCATGACCTATTATTTTAGCCTTAGATTTATTATTAGTTTTAAAATTATAGAAATGGTTTCTTGTGAAAGCTTATATGCACAGCTAGTTGTTGAATGCTTGTCCACTACTTTTCAATTATTGGCTTTGCACTTCAGTCCTGTGAACTACATCAGATTATGTCTCTTGAAATAAATACAACCCAGACCACAGTAATGGAAAAATGCAGTTACATAATCTGTGTGCAGTCTATAGTGCTATTTTTAAATGCATACTTCTGCTGTGTGATCACTCCTTCAGTTATACAAAAGACCCTACTAAATCACTCTGCCAATTTGCAAGAGTCATGTCTTTACCACCCCTTCCATCCCCAGACCTGAAGTTGCCTACTACTTACTCTTTTAATAGAAACATAACTATACAGTTAAGACTAGAAAATACTCTGGTCTCAAAATATTAGAAAAAAACTAATTTATCCCCTTTGCCTTGTCCCTCCTACTGCCTGTACCCTTCTTGCTCCAAGAACAGCTTTCTCTGGCGAACAAAACGTACTGACTGACCAGATGGCATCTTTCTCTGGTAGGAAAAGGTTACCAAAATATGAAGTATGGGGTCAGAGTGACAAAGAGGAAGGTGTGAGAGCAACATATAGCCTGGTCAGACCGTATGTAATGAAAAGATGCCAAAGACAGTATTTCTGCTGCTCCTGAGACACCATGAGCTTTATACAGTAAACTGAGGTAGCTAGAGTGCCCCTCTTCCTACTGTCTGGATTTTTGCATGCATATGTACATATACACACATGTACACAAAAACATGTATAGCTGTTCATGGGTAGGCTAACATTTATATGTACTTTCAGGCTCTGAGGAGAATTGTTTCTATTGGAATTCCAGGTAATTTTCAGCTCCCACTACCCTATGATTTAGGCCAAGAAAAGCCCTTTTGAAGTCTGAACGGTTATTATCTAAGAGCAAAAAGTAGAGAGAGTTCTCTTGTTCAACCAAATCTCTCCTTTATGCATAAGAAAGTGATGCACAAACAAATTTCAGAAGTGCTTGCTTCTTTGCCTTTTATCCACAAGCTTTACAAATACTGAACATCCTTTGGAAGGACTTTGGACTTCACAGTCAGACTCTAAACCAAGAGAGAAAAGGCTTAGGCTTTCATGCACTGAAAAAATTACTGACTACAAGATATCTGCTTAACATCTCAACAGTGATATCTGACATAATGGCACTTCAGTAAATTAACATAACAGCTCACTTAACTGATGAAATTATTGTAGAATATCTGATCAGCAAGTAACAGGATCAGAAGATTTTTCAGTCCCTCATATGGCAAACCTTCAGCACTGGACAGCTACTAAGAAATCAACACACTGGTAACATCCCTCACTGCTTTATAAAGTAATTTGCTCAGGTAAAGATCATTCCCCTGGAAAAGGCTTATCACATTCAAATGCTTAATGAATGGAAGCTATTTGCTATCCTCTCAATAGCTTAGATGTTGGCACTTTAACTCAGGTGGAATCACACAAGGAATCCATCATTTTTAATGCCCTTTGACAACAGCCAGCATCAGGTGTTTCTGCAAGAGGCAGAAAGGCTGCTGAGAGATATAGATGAGAGGACAGTATGCCCCTTCATGCTCCACTCTTATCTCTGATCAGCTCATATTCTGAGCATGGAGTATAGTGATTCAGTCCAAATGTAATTCCAGTTCAGTTTCATTTACCTGTCCCTCTATTCTTGTACTACAAGACAGAACAAGAGACCTCTACTTTCCTACTTGTTTCACTACTGTTTTACAAAGACTCAGTATTTATTTTCCCAGTGCCATCATATGAGAAACTCTGTCCTACTCATTTTACTGCCCTTCTTCAAACCCTTCTTCTTTGGGGAAATTCCTTTTCAGACACTGACTTGTACAACACACTTTATTTCAGGTGAATTCCAGTGACTGATAAGAGTATTTTGCTCATACTATATTTAGCATGCATTTTTTGGCACAGCTGTATGTACCTTCAGCAATAAGCAAGCTTTTTTCTGCTAGTAGTGTTAAATATTTCCTTGGTGCATGAGCAGATAATTTTTCTTCATTAAAAAAACACAAACTAAACCAAACAAAAAATAAATCACCCCCCAAAAAAAAACCCCAAAAAACACCAAAAAAACCCCACAGCCAAAGCCCAACAGCTTAGATCTTCATTAAGTGCAGTCTGTCTTTTTCCAAGTTACATACGGGTTCTCATCTCCTTTAATGGCCATTTCCAAAGACTTTATTCTGGCCATCAACAGTAAGGACTGCTGAGGTGTCTCACCATTAATGTTTAATTTCTGGAAAACTTGGCTTTTCTTCATGGGGGTGAATGAGGCAATTGCTTTGCTGCTTCTTCCCCTACTTGCTTTCAGAGGAATTTCTATAATACAAGAAAGAACTGAAACTTTTTTCCTAAGTATATCCACACCACCTTGTGTGGTTTTGAGCATCCCAGAATAACTGCTTTCTATATTTTTACTTGATCTGATAGTTCACACTAGTTTCTTATCTACTTTATCATCATTTTGAGAAATGGCTGTTCAAACCTGATCCAGGTATGAAATAAACCTAATACTCACTCAAGTACATGAATATATGAATTTCAGGTCTGTATCTTCATTATCAGAGAACAGCTATTGGTATATCTACATCTTTTAACATTACAGCTTTGGATTATATGACAAAAATGACACGGATCTTTCTATCATTCAGTAATAAATAGTCCTGACAGGTCTTTCTATCATTCAGTAATAAACAGCTCTGACTGGAGAGTTAAGTTACTGAAAAAGAGTGTCTTGTAACCTGAAATCTGACACAGTTATCTTAAGTATTCCTTAATCTTTCTGCCTCTCTACATTTTGGTTGCTGTGTACAAACCTCTTCCTTGCTAACTACGGTTTACTGCATGAAAGTGGGTAACAGTTGTGGAAAGAAAGCAAACTATTTCAAGGTTCACCCCATTACTTCAATGAAAACCCAAAACCAAACTCATAGTAATTTCTTTTCAACAGATGATTTCTAATTTTTCTGAGAAAAAAAATGTTTATGTAAGCAATATGCTTAAGTGTATGGGTGTCTATGATGTTTCTTTTCCACTGTCCCACTTCCACAAGTCTAAAAGGCACATGTCTAATGGAGGCACAAGGAAGTGCCAGGAGCACAAAGGAGATGGGATTGATATATCTGAGTTGAAGTGAAAATTAGAAATATAAACAGCTTCTATGAGTGTGCAACATCAAGAAATTTTAGCCTGTTTTATGTCATAAATCTCTCTCCCAAAACGGTAACTTCTGTAATAAACTATGAACTTAACCATTAATAAAACTAATATTCAAGAATATCTAGAAACCAAAGCCATTTTGACATCTAACGACATGGATTCAAGGGTTCAGTTATCAAATCTTTTGCCTTTATACCAAGCACACTAGAGGCACAGCAATTTGTAGCAGGGAACCTAACTTTTCCTCCTCAAAACATAACACAATATATTCCAATGTCCAAGCAAAAAAAAAAAAAAAAAAAAAGCTGCATATCTGCTACTAACAAAGTATACAATTAAGAAAGGCATTCCAGCAGCCAGTTTTATTTGCCAAGAATTCCAATTCCTTTTTATATATAAAAGGTCTATTTTCTTTATACATAGGAAACCAAGACAAAAAGGATGCAAGAGTTTGTAAAGATTTCAGGAGCCTGCTGAACATGTCCATGTAAAAACCATTCTCAGAAGCCAGCATTCAAAATAAGATGAAGACTGAAAACACCTCCTTTGAGGCAGCTCACATCCTGACATTAACATTTGCACGAGAGGTTTCTACAGAAAAAGCTGTTAGAGGGATCTCAGTCCCTGAATTGTCAGTCTCAGTGGAAGAGCTTAAATATAAAGGAAAGGGAGTAAGAATCTTCTGTTTTCCAGATACTGACTAATGCAGATATGTAATAGCTTCTCCCATCACTGGAGTCTCATTCGTTTTTCAGGTGGTCCTTTAGCACCAGCACTCTGAGCATTCTTTACAGTCTCTTTTTCCTCTGGCTTGACAGCTTCAGGGACTGGTTCTGGTTCCTTCTTGATTTGATCCACTAAAGATGTAACAGCAAAAGAAAGTTAAACCTCTGATTTTCATTCCTAAAACACTCTTCAGAGTATTTAGAAAATATTGCTAATGTCACAAGGGCAACATTGATTTCAAAGGTGTAAGAATAATAAGCAAAGAATAGATTTCATAGTTATATCAGTTAAAAGGTGGAAGAGGTTGAAGTGATAGAGTTCATGCCTTTCCTCCTTGGAGGTTGCCTATGATAAACTCAGAGTCTTCACTCTTATCTATTACTTTGCACAATTAGATAATGACAGAATTCCAAACCACCTCACAACAGCAGCAGCAAGAGCTTACATGGCAACTGAAAGGTATTTTTTAAGTTGTGTGAGAATATTACAGTTTTACCTGGGATAGGCTTTTCTCCAGGCTTTTGCTGTGGGGGAAGGAAAAAAAACCCGTCAATGGAACCAAAGTTGTAATCCTCAACCTTTCCTGCCATTAATTTAGGAATAAAATGCAAGTAATGCACTCTTATGTGTAAGAGGTGAGGGTAGAATGGGTAACAAAATACACTTTAAACAAAGTCCAGGTAACATTTTATAACATCCAGTTTTTCCTCTGACAACTAAAAAACAGTAAGGTCAAAAATATGCAGTTAGCCAGTCTTTCCTGGCTGAGGAGCACTTTTCTGAGATGCTGTAAACATAATTCCCTTTGCTCCCAAGCAGAAGGCCTGGTGGAACAAATGGCTACCAAAGACAATCAGAGGTAACCACAACAACTTCACAGAATGCCAAGAATTTCCATGCCAACTAATGAGCCTCCCAAACAATGGAGTGACTAAAACAAAATAGTGTGATGACTTGATTAAGTTCACGAAGCAGGAAACTGGAAGCAGAGCAACATCTGATAGCTGAGAACAGACCCTCTGTGATCAGATAAGGAAGGTGTATAATAAAATTCACTCTCAGAGTTTTGCCAAGGTCTTAATGACTCCAGTGATTACAAAGGGAGATCCTATACTCTAATATGAGCCTTCCATGTCAAGTTTATTATCTAATCCATGTTACTATTGCAGAAATACAGGAAATTCCCATTTGGTTTCAGTTGTTTAAATACTTGTGACTGTTATTTAAGTTCTAAGTTACAGTAAAACTGCAGCTTTTGAGTGTCATACCTGAACAAATCTGGGTGGAAACTTTTGTCTTAGGTCTAAAAGCAAAGCATCTACCCGTTGCCTTTGGAAAATAGAGCTTGGTTCTTCTTTCTTCTTGGCTTTTGGTTTAGTTTTCTCTGCAAGTCACAGAAATATTAGAGAAAGATGTATTAAAGTTTATTTTCTCTTAGCAGCTCTTCTTTGTATGACAAGTTGGTATTTCTTCTCTGAACTTCACCTACATTTTCTTACTGACATAGGTTGGGTTTTTTTTGTGGAAGACAGGTTAAGGATGATTCTTACCTCCTGACAAACTGGTTTGGCTTCTGAAAATGTGTTTTGGTCCCCAGTGGCTTCAAGAGCTGCCCATTTTGTTGACACACAGTTCATTATTTTCATCTCCCACCCATGCCTTGATGTGCATTCCCCCCAGCAAAGAAGGGCAAGATTCCTTTCACCTGGTAGAGAGCCCTAACTTACCCTTCAGACACTTCATTTCACCTCTCCACCATCACTGTGCATTGCCTCAAGCTCTTCCCTACATTCCTTTCTGCTCCCAAAGTATGCAGGAGAAACTAGCAATCGTACCTCGTTCTTCTTGATCTTTAAAATGCCACCAGTAGCCCTTGGATGGATGATAGCGACAGTAGGACATAGCTTCTTCAAAAGCAGACTGAATTCCATGCACTGCAGTGAGCTTTCAGAAAAAGAATGTAAGGCAGTGTTCAGAACTCAGGGAGAAAACACAACATAAATTTTTGAAAGTAGGTATTTTAAAATTACTGTTCTATATTCATTTTTGTTCTGGGAAGGGAAGTTGGAACATCCAGTTTTGGACTGAGAATATAATTTCTTTAACAGGTTCTCACAAGGCTCTTCTGAAGTGCTTTTCTAAACTGGCAGAGAAAAACTTGCAAAAGCAATAGTTTACAAGAACAGGAGGAATCAAAACAAACTTGACCATCAAATTTAAGAAGAAATACCACATCAACTTAAAAACATAAGCCTCATTTAAAAATAAATTCTATTCCAGCATAACATTAACATTCCAAAGCAAGCTTCATTAATTATGTATTTAATTACTATTTCATAGGTATTTGTCAAATAATTTTTAAAATTTTGATTATTCAAACTTCATGCTGTTCTGCCAGTTGTGTAGCTTCAGTTATTCTGATCCTTCATCCTCAAACAATGTATCCTAGTTTCTGGGCAATACTGCACTCTCACAAGATCTTGCATTTTCACATGTGGGATGCACACAACACTAACCAGTGGAGTTTCAGTTACTGCACCATCAGTACCCAAGATCTTTGCACAAAATAGTGAAGGAGAGATTTAAAAAGCCTGGGGGGACAATTAAAAGTAAAAGCAGATATAAACCAGTATATATCAAACACACAAAACACTTACAACTCTGGAGTTAATGACAGACCCTAAGTCAGGTGCTTGATAAATCACTCCAGCAATAATATAGTAGTCAGCCAATGGTATAACTGGGGGAAAGAAAAGAAGGAAAACGTGGCATCAATTTAAAGTTCTGGCTGAAGACTGTGTATTTATTGCTGAATTTCAGCTGGAGCAGCAGAAACTGCACTATTTCTCCTATCATAAAGTTTTCTTTCGTTATCCTTTTCCTTTAAGGTGCTTTATTTGCATCTTAGGCACAGACTAATAAGGAGAGAAAAAACAATGTCTGCTTTACAGATAGAAGAGCATCAACTTTAAAATCCTGTCCTATTGCAAGCAAATGATTTACCTCACAGAACTGGGGTTTTCAGAATACACCAGAGCTACTACTAGTCAAGTGAACTGCTCTGGAAGTAATTCCACTAGCCTTGGCTACCAGTAGAAGCCCCAATAATATAAGATCTCATTCTTCTGGATCCAGCTTTCTCTAACTTCTACAGTCCTCTCAGCTAGATTTCCCAGACCAAATGGAGTTACATACACACAGAGCATGCTCCTCTACATTAATAACATTCTGGCAAGAAAAGACTACCTTCCAAAGGCATTTGCTAAGTCAGGTTTGGAATATCTACTGACCAATCAAATATTCTTGTTCATTAGAGCTGCAGTGCAGAGAAACATTACAGTTGCCTCTGTTACTCTTGCCAAACATTGCTCAATTGAGAAACCACAGCAATGCTCTCAGCTTCAATTCCTAAGGACATTACCTGTGCACTCATGTGTACCAGTTCCTCCATCTCTACTAACAATTCATTCAGTGCTTGCATTTTATGAAGCTTGGACACCTGCCTAAATTAGCAGTCACAACTATTTAGCAGTCCACAGCTGGGTGCATATCACAGCCAGTACCCACTTCTCCTCAAAAGAAAAAGGACACTTAGCACTCCTTTACAAATGCAGCAAGACACAGAACAGCAGTTCTACTGTCTCACACCTCTGTACCAGGGCCTACTGTCCTAGACAGGCAACTCTCCCTAGTCATTGATCTCAAGATTTTTCTAATATTACTTCAAACAGGCAAAAACTTGTTCTTAAGAATTTCAAATATAAATACATCTGTTTTAAAAACACACAGAAGTCATAAGACAAGCCTGCATCAGTTGTATTTGAGTATTTTACACACTAGCTATGAACTCATTAAATTTCAGTTGTACATCCCCATTCCCATGTCTCAAATATACTAATTTTTGTACCCTGATGAAATAAAACACATGGTAACATCTTAGCTAGGGAACTATGCAACTCAATCAAGGTACCCAGCACAAACTTTAAAGTCACAGTGGGAAAAATGTTACTGAACAAGTCTCAGTTAAGTTCCACCAAACATACATATACTTTACAGCGTAAGTCTAAACACACATACTGTGGTAGCTGCAACTCCAGTCTCAATCTGAAAGGTGTCAAAACCAGAAATTAAGGGCTGTATGATAATTCCATACTCACTTTTCAAAGCTATGTTCGAAATCTCTAATAAAGAAGTAACTCAAACAACGTACTAAAGAATCCATCATACATGTTTTCTCAATTTGGAACTGCAATGTAAGCACACTATTATCTGATATAAGCAAATAAGAAATATTATAAGACAAGGTAAAGTCCTGTACGAGACCAAAATATATATACAGAACCTTAATCCCTAAAAAAAAGAAATTCAGAAATAACTAGCACTAACCCTGCCTCTCTTTTCTACAAAGCTTATTCTGAAATAATCTAAATTATTTTATATGAACATGAAGTGAACATGCAGATAAGACAGTCCAATGACTATTGAAATGTGGCTACATATTTGATTAATCACACACACACAAACAAATTCAAGGTTAAAAAGGAATAATGAAGCCAGTTGCATGCAGATGGGAAAAAAAAGCTAAGGTATTCGATTTAAAAACTGGAAAGTGACACTGTAGGAAGGAGTGGTGCTGTTATCACAAGACTCCATCATAACAGGAAATGGACACTCTTGCACAGATAAATACGATATGGAAGGAATGCTATTAGCAATTTCCTGTAGGGAAGTGTAGCACAGGGCAACACTTTCTCATTCGCTGCTCCCATTTCCCCACAAGATGGCACTCCCTGCTGCTGGCACACTGCAGGGAACTGCTGGGGAAAGGATCTCCCCACCACAAGGCCTCATACCCTCCCACTCAGACTGGAGATAAAGACGGAAAAGGGGAAGCAGAAGTCCTGAGACACAAATTAGCAACTGTTAAAAACAACTGACGGACATGGCTTCTCAACAGGGGCAAGAAGTGAGTGACTGTACCTTGTGTTGGAGATTGCCTTTGCTGCTTTCGGATAATGAAGAGAATGGGCTCTTGAGCATGAAGAAGGATGTACTCCACTCCAACCATCTGGCTGAAAAAGAAGCAACAAGAGTAAGTATCTTCCTCAAAGTAAAATCTGTATGATGCGAAGAGCAACCAAAGGGCCCAGCAATAAAGCAACCAAGTTCTGATATTTTGAAAGCTCTTCTTTATAATGTGCAGTAAATAAAGGATTTCCTGAGCTAGAAAGCCTACATGCAAAGAAAAAGGGAGTTATAACAACCTGACCCAGCACAAGTAAAACATACTAGCAACAAAAAAATTGCAAGAAAGATAACAATCTATCATCATGGAGATGTCATTTAAATACAGCAACAAAGAATGTGTGTATGATGTGACCATCTGTGTGTCTGATGTAAAAGCCTCTCTGCAACCACATCTGAGCACAAGTGACTTTACCAATGGACATCTAGCTCTGCTTGCAAACTCCCTATCATATTGTGGAGTCTTTAAATAGTTCTCGATCAACTCACTTGTTCTCAGCATAGCAGATGGGGAACTGAAAAGAAAGTTAACTCGCACATGCAATCTTAATGCACAACCATATGGGATCAGTTTATTTACAACACTCACTACTCTTATTATCCATACTAAAAAGCCAACTCTTCAAAGGAATTATGTACTAATGATGGCACACAGCCAGCAGTATATGGAAACACAAACTATTTATGAACTCAAAGTATCCCCTAACATAAACTCTGTTCACCACAGAAAGAACATTTAACTACATTACATTACTAAGTTTCTGTTGAGCAGGGAGGATGAGAGAAGACAGATTTTCTATTTCAGAAAAATATCTAAAGGGTGATTTACTGGAATCTCTAAAGATAAGCAGAATCCTTCATGCTTAACACCTCCTTGAGATGGCATAAAAAGAAGTAGAAAACATCCAAATACAGAAGAAGCTGGGCTCCCTGGAAAGTGGTGGGACTAAAAAGCACAGAACAGAATGAGCTTTCCAGCATGCTTCCATTCAATCACCAAAGCCTCTGAATGGAGGGACAAGGGATACTGCACAGGAACCAGATGCAAATTACAACTTACTTCAAATGGTCCAGGGTCATCCGCTGCATTTTGACGACTTCATTGTTACATGTTCGGTCATAGAAAGGGTTACTTCGCTCCGAGAAATAGTCCAACACACTCCCATTGTTTAATATTGGAATCCAGGAGCTGTCAACCCAGGAAATTCCCAACAGATTATCTGGGAAAATAAATCTACATTGAGTACCAAAGCAGTCAAAAACACTATAAATACATCCAAGAGTAAATTGCCACCAGTTAACAATTATAGCAGAGAACACAAACACACCAGTTAAAATTAAAGAAGTATTTCATAGAGTTTAAATAATTATTGATAACCTTTAACCTTCTGCAGGTCTTTTAGCAGTATACAAAACAAAACCAAAACAAACAAGCAAAACAAACAAACAAACAAAAAAATCCCA
The DNA here is from genome assembly GCA_032173965.1 of Sitta carolinensis. Classification (NCBI taxonomy): domain Eukaryota; kingdom Metazoa; phylum Chordata; class Aves; order Passeriformes; family Sittidae; genus Sitta; species Sitta carolinensis. The sequence continues at coordinate 10,580,571 of JAVUNC010000006.1, read as the reverse complement.
AACAATACCCAAAAAACCCTCAAAGATGCTCTATTTGGGCAGATGCTTTCCAGTAATCTTGAACAAGAGATTCTATTCCTGAATGTAAAATTAATCTGCCAAATTACTTGTTCCATAACTCAGTGGATATTACAGATACCTAACTACCAAACACTAATAATTATAATAAAAAAGCAAGCTTTTTAAATGAGCACACTTTATAACTTACAAGTCATAACAGACCAGTAAAATTCTTACAGATTTAGGAAAATCTGAATTAAAGTCCCTGAATTTTGTTATCACACTGCAGCAAAATGTTCCTCAGGCACATCAAAGAAAGCAGTGTCAACAACCAGTTCCACAGGCAACAAATTTGCTAACACTGGAGATCCAGGAGGAACCTTGAAAAAAAAAACTGAAATTCACTGATTTTAAATCACAGGAGCGGCAAACTGAATTTCCAAGACACAAGAAAGCAGGAAGAAACATGCATTGTTTAGATAAAAAAAACCTAGGTGATGAGGAGTCATTGAAGAGTGACTGAAGATCTGAAATTCCCTCCTCACGGGAACCACTCCCTAAAGTTCACCCAGTATATACATACACTGTACCGTTCCACTAGAATATTTTATTTCTGTGACAATTCAGCATGCTCAAAGATCATGGGATCAGTTTCAAAAATGTCAGCTCATACACTATTAGCAGCTTCTCTGAGGAAGAGTTAATAAAGTAACACTACCTTGCTTAGCAAACCAGGAAAAATGCAACGGAAATAGCTACATGTAAACCATTGTTCCTTGCTGATCTCGGAATTTTCAGCCCAACTGTTTCATGCAGGTCAGGGAAAGGGAGGGAGAAGTCTAGAGGCATTCATGTTATTTTACATAGACTATTCTCTCCTCCCTACAGAAAAGGAAATCTCAGAAACAGAGCATTAAGATCTAATATTAAGCACCTAAGTCGTGATAGCTCTGTTCATTCCAAATGCCATTCAAATCCAAAACAGCTCTCCCTTCAAAAAAATCTTAAACTCTTAAGCACTTGCATTGTTCTCGTAATAAACTCTCACACTATACTTCAAATACAAACTTTCTTTGTTTGTATGATTAACACCTGCATTTCTCAGAGGACTGTCACGCAAGCTTTAGAGAGAGAGAAATACAGCTATCATGCTGTATATAGACTGATAAATGCATTGTAAAATGGAATATGAAGTTGGAATCTAAGACTCAATTATCCACAGCTGCTTAGTGCCAGTATTTATAATTGCCTTTATAACGAGCAATATTGTTCTCTTAACTATTCTTGGAATAAAGCAGAGGAAGAATAAAACAAACTCTGAACCTGACATGGCTGTTATACCGAAGGGTGTACTGTTTATTTTGGGTATAAGAAAGGATGGCATTCCTGTTTTCCTGTTCCTTTCAAAAATAGGACATCTTGTGCAAAGCATTTCTTGTGAAATTTGCATCACAGATGCAAAAGTAAAGTGCTTGTGACAATACTGCCAATCTGTCATGATTTTCAAGACAATTTGGAAGACAAACCAGCAATCCATGGCAAAAAGAAAAAGAGTAATTCACACGATGTGCTGAACCTGGCCTTGTCGGCCAGGCAGCCCAGCTCTAGGCTTTGACAATCCAAGAGGAACAGTAAAGTAGCCTGACAGGGTATTGGGTTTGCCTGACCAGGTTTGGTAGCAGGGTTACAGGGGTGGCTTCAGTGAGAAGCTGCTGGAAGCTTCCCCAAGTCCTACAGAGCCAAGCACAGACCATGGTAAGGTGGCTGTCCCCTTGCAGCCCAAGGAGATTCGCAATGGAGCAGAGACCCACCTGCAGCCCCTGGAAGACCCCACACTGGAGCAGCTGGATGCAAGAAGGAGGCTGTGACCCCATGGGAAGCCACACTGGTACAGGCTTCTGACAGGACCTCTGGTCCCTTGGACACAGGAGCCCAAGCTGGAGCAGGTTTGCTGGCAGTGACCCTGTGGGGGAGCCACAGTGCTGGAGCACTTTGCTCACATTTCTCCCGATGCTGAGTGCAATACAAGCCATGCCAAGCAGCCCCAGAGCTGCCAGGCCCTGCACAGCTGCCAGGCCATGGTCACCTGGGCAAAGCAGCCCCAAAGCTGGCCCAGAGGGCAGGGCCAGTCAGAGTCCATGCTCGCTGTGACCATGGGCACTTGTCCATCCTGACTCACCCTGGGGGCTACAAAGATCTTGGTAATTTTGGAAAAGTGAGGAATTGCCTTGTCGCTGTGGGTGATGAACAGACGACATGAGACCTCGTTATAAAAACTGCATCTGACTCCCCTTTATTCAAAGACTGACCCCCTTTATATAGCTTCTCGAGCAGGCCATCTCATTGGTCAGAAGAGTGCCAGAACTCTTCATCCCATTGGCCCAAAACTGAAAGACAGAGAGAAGTCCATCCTACAGAAAGGAATCCAAAACATCACTCTTGTTACAATAACACTTGTGATATTTATGCCAAGCCTATGAGAACAAGGTCTTCCTGAACCAAAACATCATGAAGAAACTGAGTCTAGAAACTCAGAAACTTCAGGCCCAGGAGCCTCAGACTACATTGCCTCTGTAACCAAACTAACCATCCTGCACAAGAGGTACTTAAAAATTGAGACCAGGTTGGTGTAAGTGCCAAATATTAATCTGCATTATTAACTCCAGCAATTTCAGAGACCAAAATGGATTAAACAAAATTTCTTGATGACCTGTATTTTAGACCACACATGGCCTGATTTCAAAAATTTGTAGAGATAAAATATTCCAACGCTCTTGGATTGTTGAAAAAGCAGTTGGTTTAGTTTCAGTAATATCTATTATGAATTTAAATGACAGTCCCACATGATGGTAAGCCCAAAGGGATACACAGTAAAATTACACCAAAAATTCCATTTTTCAGAAGCGCAAAATTTTGCATTTTTCACCACTGGTTTTGGTGTGTCATGTAGAGAAATCTGGGATGGTTTTTCATAGGCAGGCCCATTGATCATCCAGCACCCTTAATTTCTTAATCCTTAATTTCTAACCTTTCCATTCCCCAAATTCAGGGAATATTATTATCAGCTTCACCCTTATCTGAGTCCCACTCATTTTTAAAATATTTAATCAACGGGGCAAGGCTTGAATCTGTTTTACTGGAATGTATCAGCTTTTGGAAATTATCATGTTGTCTAATAACCCTAACTGGGGGAGTTATGCAGGCTATATTGAATACCTTTTTACCATGAAGCAGAAGAGAATGGTACTAAAGAAGGTGCAAGGAGAGCAATAGGCAGGGGGGCTGGGGTCTGAAAGGGCTCCCACCCTTTGGCCTGAATCAATGTGCCCTTTCTAGGCAGGAAGGGACAATTAGATGTAAGCATTATTTCTGACTGTGAGAGAAGGGGACTGGTGGAAAACATCAAGGCGTTCCTACAGTTCCTTGTAGCTCTAAGAACAGCCAGAGAGTGAAACAATAGACTTCTGATCAACAGCAGAGCCACACATTCAGTAATAAACAGACACAAGGGCCTGCTTAGTAAAGTTACAATACCAACTGTTGGGGCAATGGGAAAAAGGGTTATATGGCCATTCTTACAGCTCGTGGACTGTCCCAACTGGACACACTAAGCTGACTCTGAGTTCCTACATGCCAGAATGTCCCCTTCCATTGTTAGGACAAAACTTACTGTGCAAGATAAATGCTCATGTAACTTTTTTTGAGAACTATGTATAGCTATGTACAGCTATGTATCTCAAAGAAAAAGGCATGGAAAGCTCAAATCTGTTTATCAATGAACCAGACTTCAAAGGAACCTGAAAATAACATCCTGGACACAGTACTGATTGCTGATTAGAGTATCAATAGGAATTTAATACCAGTAAAGAAGCCTCGTTCTCAGGAGTATAGGCTGGTACAGCATTTAAGAGCAATAAATCAGATACCTCAACTCTGTTGTGTGCATAGGCTTTTTGTACCAGGTGAAAAAGCCCATTTTGGGACAACAGCATTGGAGAAATTCATGGAGGAGTGTCTCCTGAGGGAAGGATCCCTCTGTGGAGCAGTGGAAGACTGTGAAGAGTCCTTCAGCTGAGGCAGTGTCAACATGCGTGAACTGATCACAGCACCTTTGTCGCTTGGAGGAGAGAAGCTAGAGAATTTCAGAGTGAAGTTAAGCCCAGGAAGAAGGGAGTGGTGAAAGTGTTTTTAAGATTTGGGTTTATTTCTCATTATCTTCCTCTTATTTTCTAAATTAATTTGATTAATTTCCCCAAATCAAGTCTCTTTTGCCCAGGACAGTAACTGGTGAGTGATCTCTCCTGGCCCTGATCTCGATCCACAAGCCTTTCATTATATTCTCTCTCCCCTGTCTGGTTGAGGAAAGGGGTGATAGAGTGGCTTTAGGGGGTACTTGGCACCCAGCCAGGGTTAATCCACTGCAGATAGATTAAAAATAGAAGTATGCCTCAAAATCTACTTAATATATTGAACTATATTGGACAAAAGACTCTGAGGGAGCTTAAATGATCTGGAGTTAAGACAGAAGGTTTTCACATCAGCTAATAATACAGCACTCCTCCCTTAAATGTCTACATAGTTCCTTTGTGTAATCTCAAACAAGAGAGTCAGAAAAACACACAGGACGACACATAATCATTAAGAATTTGAAGACAAAAAGAAGAAAACCTCTGGCATTATCAAAACTGACCCTTCATGAGATTTCCATAAATACCTGCTTTCGTTCATTCTCTGAGACTCCACCGCACATGCTTCTGATGTTATTCCATTCAGACACTCTTATGGAGAAAAGTTACTTTTCCTGTGGCCTCTGAACCCTTCTTCTCTCAAAGCTCAAATTCTTCACAACAATTTAACTTCTACTTTGTTTACAACATGTTCTTTAACACTTCATTCAAATATCACCTCTTCTTCAAAACATATTCTCTTTTCATTCATATCCCTGACTTCTCACCCAAATGTTTCTTGGTTTTTGTTACTTCAGCTTTCTTTCCGGCTTTCCTAACACCTGGCCTGCCCCACCACATCCACGTGAACTGCTCTTAAGATCACCAGCATCACTCGCTGCTCTGCTCCTGGGCAAGTCCCATGCACACGCCAGCGCTTCCCACTTTCCGCCCCCACTTCAGAGCTGGAACTCTTCTCCAGCTGTTCCCTTACGTGGCCATCTCACCGCAGGACCTCGCCTCTGAAAAGGCAAAGTCTACCAGAAGGAAGCTTATTTTCCCAGGCGGCCCTGCCTGGCACATCCAAGAAAGCTGCTTTTGGAGCCGCTTTTCCCCTCGGCCCTTCCAGCTTCCAAGGACCGTCACACCACCACACCGACCCCTTCCTGCTGCCGGCCCGCGGAAGGCTCAGCCCGGCGGGCAGAGCTGAGCCCAGCCCGGCGGGCAGGGCCCCGGAGCCGCGGGGAGCGAGCCCCGAGCGCCGCCCGGGCCCCGGGCCTACCTCGGATGTCCACAGCCGCCATGGCCGCGCCGCGCACGTCCGGGGCGGGGCGGGGCGGGGCGGGGCGCAGGAAGCGGCCGGGAGCCGGGAGCCGGGAGCCGGGAGCCGGGAGCCGGGAGCCGGGAGCCGGGAGCCGGGAGCCGGGAGCCGGGAGCCGGGAGCCGGGAGCCGGGAGCCGGGAGCCGGGAGCCGGGAGCCGCCCTCTGCCCGGGACACTCCTCCTTGAGGCGAGGGCTGTGCTGCCCCAGCGTCCCCCCGCAAAGCAAAGGGACCTGCGCTTCACCCGAGTGGTGCTTAACCAGAACGACGGCGCCAGTGCCGAAAATCGACATGCTCATTCCGAGCTCCTTGCTCAAAAGGGGAGATACGAGGGGTTTGCCGTCGTTTTCACCTGGCCTTGGCTCGCCGGTATTTGCCGGTCATTTTCAAAGTGAAAGCGGTGTGGGCTGCATGTTGTTGCTCAGTATCACACCCATCCAGCTCGAACTGGCTGGGGTAGCCCTAATTTAGTTTACCATGTGGGAATAATAGATGTTTTGAGGTCACATCATCAAAACACTGTATGATTCCTGTCCTGCGGAATGGTCTTTGGCATTTTGGCTCTTAAATGAAATCGTCGGTCATCAGTCATTTATAGGGTGAAGAACAGGACTCAGCGAGTGGAAGAATATGTACATACACTGAAGATTAATAAGCTCCTTATTTAGATTGACAACTACAGTCTACTCTGCCGTACAGAGTGTCCAATACCCCTGTGTCATGCTGGCTGTGCCTCCAGGGACTCCCCATGCCTGAGCCTTTGCTGCCAAGATCAGCTATCCCCTTGCTGCCAGTAGCAGAGTCTGAGAGAGCCTGGAGTCATCACCTTGCTGATGGCTCATGAAACTAACTGGTGGTGGAATCTCTTCCCCTTCCATTGGAGGTCTGTGTGAAAAAAGTATAGGAAGTACTTTACTGTGTATGAATTACAGGAAAGGGATATTATTGTACAAGAGCCATCAAAAAGAGCAAAAGAGAGATAATGCTACTTATTTGCTCTCTATTCAGTCCTCTCATACTAATTCCTTAGGAGCTGTAATTGCAAAACCACATACTCTTCTTTTTTTCTTCCCAGGATTTCTGTCTCATTCAATATGTTAAAGTCACTACAACACTTGTGAATATTCTGGGCTTGTTTTCTGTGAAGAAGAGGTGCCTGCAGAATACTTGCTTTACGTGTTTCAGGTGTTGAAAGATGTGAAGGTATCAAGCAAAGATTACAGAAAGTGACAAGGTCAGACAGAAAAATGCTGAGTTGAAAAACAACTCTATTCTTGCCAGTGGTATAGTCATACATTAGATCAATGAAGTTTTCCAGACTCTAATTTATAGATGTGCTGCACCCTTAATACAAATAAAGTAATGCTGGTCATGCTTTGTATGTTTTGTAATTCTCTGTACACTGAGAAGTTAAGTTCTCTAAAATCTCTCACAATTTAATTATTCAAAATAAGATTTTTGTAATCTCAGTGCCTCATGGCTGCATCCCTAAAAGGGAGGTGATAACAGGCCCCTTGGCTCTGAGTGTTCATGAAAATAAATTTAATAATATCTGCAAAAAAATATGAGGCTGGGATGGTAAGTGTTCTGAGAAAATTAATCTTTTCTTCAAAAGAAGATTTGCTTAATTGACAAAATAAGTAAAAAAAAGTAAAAAAGGATTGAACAGTGGAAGTACTGAACAGAAGAGCACTGTCCAACTGTAACACTGAATTCAGAAGAAAGCCATGAAAACACAGTACTTGGTATCATTTAATAGAACAATTAGATTAAAAATTGAATCTAACCTTAATTTTTCATTTTCATGATTCCTGGGTGCTTGTCTTGGTCACTGAGATAATACTTCATGTGCTTTTCCATGGGGTAATTCTCATGTGTGCACACCACAGATTCATTAGTGAGCTGCTATTCGTTAGCAGTTTCTGCCTTTGCCAAATACATCTCTCTAGTGTTATCCACACCAGAATGTCTCCAAATAGTACTATGATAGGTTGCAATTCTAAACCAAATACCTCTGTATCCCTGTCATGAGCAATCCTCCTGGAGGGAAAAATGATAGCAGTCATCTTTCTGAAGCATCTCAGATGCCCTGTTTCATTCTATTTTTGTGCAAATCATTTCTTTTCAGTAGCAAATGGAAACTCAACCTCTATTTTAATTATTCATGTTGTCCATCTTTCCTGCTGACTCTGCACCTCTCCTCAGCAAGTATGTCTTCGGATGAGCAAGGGGATGAAAAGTAAAGATTCCTGGGTGGGAAATAACGGGGCTTGATTGCTTAAAATGCATTTTCAATTTACATGGTGAGACTAGCCAAAGCACTGCTGGAAGGAATTGTTCATCTGGTAACATTTTCACCTTCTGCTATAGCATAAAAGACAAGGTCTTTTTCACCTGGCTTCCTCTAAAAGGACAGTCCTAATGAGCATTGCAGTTCTATCCCTCTTAGCAGGAGGTGTGGATTACAGATGGAGAGATAATGAAAGCTATCACGTAAAATGAGGAATTTACGAACACTCCTTTTGATGTCAAAGAAAGGTACTTTAAGCAATGACTATTTAAACATTCATTCCATTTGTGTGCTTTAAAAATGCATAGAACACTTGGATAAAAACTAACATCTTTTCATGTCCCAGTGTTTGGATGTCATTTAGTGTCATTCTCCTTGCAGTGGAATTATTTTTCTGTATTTCTGTGGTCAGAGCTAATGAGGAATCTCATCCTACTATGCTCTCTTATAAGTAACAGAAGAGACTGCCCCTAATTTACAATGTTTATTATCTCCAGTGGATGCAGGATTGGTAGCGCTGAGTGCTTCAAACCACATTATGGGTACAGCAGGGAGACTACCAGGGAGTCCCTTTATAGTTTCAAATATACACAGCTAAACTGAGAGGATTACATCTAAAAAGGGATGGAAAACCATCTCTGTGCACATTTCTAACTGTCTGCAGAGACTGAACAAATAAGCTAGCTATATGCCATCAGGTGAAAAGTATTGTTTATGTATCTTTATCATTAAACTCTGGGCAGTTTCCAAAATGTAATAGAGGCTCCTGAACAAGGATATCATCACAGCACCTCAGATTCTGCCAAGCTGCATTTGAACTCACAAATTAATAGTAAATATCTCCAAGTTCTATTCTGTGTTCTAGTAAATCTAGCTCTGCAATGAAGCACAAGGGAAATTCAAATCCTTATGCTAATGAAAAATTGCTGGGCTTGAATTACTCATGAAATGAGCAATTTGCTACTGGTTTATAATAAATGGGAATGGGAAAATGTTCTTTTAAATCCTTATCTTATGGTTTGAGGGAAGGACATATAAACAAACCAGACAGCGAAATGTACGGGCAATGCAAAGAAAATGCTGAAATCACAAAATTTGTAAGGGGGGAAAGAAAATGTTTGAGGGTGCTGTCATGAGTTCATCACTCATGTTCTGTTTTAACATTTTTGCTTGTGAAGTTTCTTTCTTTCCACCCTGAAAACACTCATGTTGCTGGTATCTTCAGATGGCATAACACATGCAGTCATTTACAAAGTAGCTTTCAAAGGCCTCAAAAACCATCACTGAATTGTGCTTTAGAAACCCATAGCCCAGGCAAATTGCAAAATTCCGATTTTAAAATCCTTAATCAGGCACTTTTGCTGACTTCAAAGTCTGTTAATTTCTCCTTTCGCTCAGTGCATCTGCGTGTTCTTTTCCTTTTCCTGAGATGCTGTTTTCTGCACAGTTTTTATAAATACTGCTAATCACATGCATTGACTATAAAAAAAATAGCCAGGCTTGTAAGCTCTTTTTTTTTTTTCCCTGGAAAAATGCCACTGGGAAAATCTAACTAAAGTGGCTGCAATGATGGCTGCAGCTGGTGCCCTGCTCAAAACTGTGTCTCCCCCACCTTGTTGCTCTCATCTCTGGGCTGCCAAGAGCAGAGAAGCTGAGGGACACTAAGAGTGATGTTCCTCATCCTCAGAGCATTTTAATCCATTTCATAGTGCTTTATTAGAGCCTCCTGTTTGAAAGAATGGGGAAAGAAAAGATGAACTCCTGCTAACCGTCTAAAAACTTCCTGAAAACAATTAATCTCCCAGTAAGCCCCAAAAGGCTATCTGTCAAGAAGTTAATCAAGATGAAATGTCAGTATGCCATGACTGCTAACAACTGCAGGAAGAAGGGGAAATGAGCTACCAAGCAAAGCAGCACAAACTATGTCATCTTGCATATGATCATGTATTAAAACCAGTAGCTGAAGATGCTGACTTTTGTGTCTCTGCAGACAACCCTGACCTTAGCATCTCTGCTGCTGCATTTGCTTTGTCAACACAAAAGCCCATGACAAAGAAGGATGCAGCAAGTACAATCTACAGGTGTTGAATCACCCAGAGGGGACTGGTGGGAGAAGCAGGAGCTGCCCCATGTCCCTAGAGCTGCATAGGTCACAATCAGGCCAATGTCCATCAGGAGGCAGATGAAGCTGTCAGGCAACTCTGAAGCATGGCCTCCATCCCATACAGCTCTACTTGTGGGCATTTGTTTGCTGGATTGGGAGTCAACCAATGTTTTATTTCCCCCCAGTCTCCAAAGGGCAGATGAGGGCCCTGGAGTAGAGCCCTGGCCCAATTACTGCCAGCCAGAAAACAGTGCTGACAACAAAGGCTTGCCCAGGACAGGGAAGGGGAGAAAAGCAAAACAGTCTTCTCATACATCCTGTCTATTTCACATGTCTAGCAATCTAATGTTCCCAATCTCTGGACTGCACCACAGCCTTAGAGTTTGGCAGATACTCTTCGAATGCCATCACTTTACCGTGCACTGTAACCCTAAATATGGCCAAATTGCAAAGTCTCTGATTTTATGCCTTTAAGTCAGGCACTTGGGTGATCTGAAAGAGTTCTTCAATAAAAAAGAGTCTCTCTAGTCTGATGAAGAAATCAAGATCTGTTTTCCTGGTTTACTGTATTTTCTGTTGAAAAACAGTGGGCTTCAGTTTGGCAGTGAGCCCCATGCTTCCCAGTGTGAGGATGCAAAACATGGACAGCCTGACCAGATCAGGAAGTGAAAAGAAACACTTAATTTCTTCATTTCAAGATTGCAGAGAGCTACAAAATCCAGCAAGAAGCAATGGCAGCAGAACATTAATGAAACAGTCTAGCAATATCTCTGCTTCAACAGCTGCAGGCCTCACAATACTAAAAGGGGTCTATTTCACTTCAGTGAAGAATTTTCATTTCTGCTCTGTCCATTGGGCCACAAATGTTTTTTCTTTGCATCCTCCATCTATCTAAAAAGATATCCTCACCTACCATTAAATCTTAGTGTGCTCACTTGCCTCGGGTACCTAATGGGCCAGACAGGTCCTTTATTGGAGCCCTTTTTCTCTGGTCTCCTTTTGCATTATTTTTTTACTGGCGTTGGTTGCCTTGTTAACTCTAATACCTTTGCTCTTCGTTCACAGGAATTACGTGCCCCTCCCTCAACATTTACTGAAAAACCCACATTATTTCCATCCTGGTTGCATTGTTCTTCATCTGTGCCTCCACACTATGCAAAGTTGAAGGTAGGCAAATGGCCCAGGTGTTGAGCCAGGGCTGCTCATTCCTGGGTCCAGAGTGAGCAGGAATTTAACACTAATGTCTAAGGTGGGCAACCTGGCCTATTTGCTGGGCCTGTGAAAAATGATCTACAACGAAATGTTCCTCCCCTGCTGGGTATGCTGCATATATGAAAGGTTATATCAAAGGTAATTGGACACTGTTTTGGAGAGAGGAAAGGCCCAGTTTGGTAGAGGTGGCATGAGTTTATGGGGGCCTTTCATCTCAACAGCTACGTGGGCTTTTGACTGCTTAGTCTGATCAAGGTATTTTCAGAGAGGGGATTTTCTTGGTCACTGCAAATGTGGCTGACAATGTGTGTGGTCCTCTTCCCTTCCCTACAGAAGTGGCTGCAGAGAGTGTCATTATAGGCTTCACTTTGTTGCCCTATAGCCTCTAAGGTTCGAGGTCCTCTATGGGGTAAGAAATTACTAGTGAATTGGTGATCAGGATGGGCTCTGGGATCTGCATTTTTTAGACAAATCCCACTCTCAGGAGCATCTATCCCTTCTTCCACAGGACAAAATTCCTGTCACAGGCTACCTTAAAAAATTCTAGGTTTCCCCACCCAAATACAGGTTATCTTATTCTTTGCTTCAGTAGGGTCCCAAAGAAGCAAGGCAGATCCCTTGGGTATCAGAACAGTATCAGCCCATCACGCTGGTGCTGCACTGTCCATCATTGGAGACTGAGATCAGAGTTGCTATGCCACTTCACAGAAACTTCCAGAGCCTGTACTTGTGACCCTGAGCTCAGGATGTACAAAGCTGGGACAAAGCAGCTTAGCAGGAGGGCACTGTCCAGTACATTTTTGCACATGTGGGAATCCTCCATCTGGGATATTGTCTCAACCACATCAGCCAAGAGTGAGCCAGTTGTAAATACTTTACACCAGGCTTTGATAGGAACGGGTAGGTTAAAATAATTAAGCTCACATAACAGAGATTCAGCATCTGCTCCAAACAAGTGATGAACCACACTGATAACCAGAGCCTCATCTGTATAATGGAAAGAGCCATAACACCCCTTTGCTTTGCAGATCATACTGAAGTCAGCAGGTATGTGGCAACATACAGAACATGCTGGGATATTTGCATATCCAGCAAAGAACTAGTCATGTTTTTCTATCTGCAGCAAAGAGTGGAGCAAGGACACTTATGGATTAAAAATCAAATGATCTTACTTGATCATTCTCCCCAGTCTCTTCTCAGTGTTTTAAACATTCCATTTGTTGAAATGGGAAAAAATGAGAATAGCAAGGCAAGAGATACATGAATATAGCTGATCTACTGGAGTGAAGCCAAACCAGCAAAGCCGGGAATGTGTTTCTATAGTACTTAGCACAGTGGGGGCTCAGAAGCTATCATGATGCATTGATAAATAATGGTAATAGGAATATCAGGAGATGAATACAGACAAACTGTATGTCCTACAAATCTGTCAAAAATTAACATTTACCATCAGCATACACCACATGACTGTCCTTCACAGCTTGATTCAGTGCCATGAAGCGTATACTGTTGTTCAAGGGAAAACAGCATAAGGCAGGGCAATGATCACCCTTCATCAATAGCTGGCCATTCCTCCAGGATGGGCTTCTCCACTATGGGAAAAATCAGCAGCAAAGTGTTTTGTTCACATATACAGTGCTGCATCTGTAAAAAACTGCATCTGTGGGAAATTGCATTTCTGCCCAGCAGGAAATGTCCTTACATAATCAGCTGGGGCTCTGTACTGAAAAAGGACAGCTTGAGCCTTACTGGGCTATGCAGTCTACAGCTATACAGCTGTACAGCCCCAAAATAATCCTTGTTTAGTGTCTGACAATCTACCAAGTCTCTCAGTCATGTTATTTTTATTTTTTTATTCCAACTCCTAACAAGGTTTGAATTTAAGGAAGGGTAGGTTAAATGAGTTTACTTGCCTTTGTAAATCCACTATCAGACCTGTGGTGAAATCAATATCTTTCAGATTTTAGCTCCAGGATTACTGGAGTATCTTTTCCATCCATATTATCCATCTATTCAACTCATTGTTGTTGTTCGTTCCTAAAAAGGAAAGGTGAGTGGAGAGGAACATTATATGGCTAATGACTCACTAGCCTTTGAGATGAAACCTCAGACTCTATTCTGGGCAGAATAATTGATCACTTCAGACTGATTCTCAGGTGAGTATCAAGGATATAGAAGCAGTAGCCTGAATTTTTGTGTTGCCCACAGCTTTTCTACTTTCTCATCCATATTGGTTGTTATGGCAGACTGAATGTCTCCTCTGTCTTTGAGTATTTATAAAAGTGGACATGGAAAGCTGCATTCAACCCATATTTCTCTTTCTATATGAATTTCATTTTTTAAAATGAACATGTTTATCTGTTTCATAGTCCTCTTTAATCAAATTTATTCAGTACAATTTACAAAATTCCCAAAGCCTCCCAGTACAGAATAAGCAATCCTGTTAATAAGGTCAAGCATAGCTTATTCCTCTAACTACTCTGCACTTTTTAGTACTGGTATTTCTAAGCCTAGAACTGTGATGAAAACAGACAAATAATTGTACAACTTTATGAAGGAAGGAAACAGCCCAATGAAAGATTTATTTAGGCTGATCCTCATAAGCAAAACATACTTACTTGAAAACCAATGGGTTAACAATTAAATGAAGTGTGGAAACTGCAGTCATTGGGTAGTTAGTTGACAGGACATGCAATAAAAGAAACAAGTAGAGGCACAGTCAATGAGTAATTTTTATAAAATCTATATTAATACAAATATTTTCATTTTGGAGGAAAACAGTCCATTTTTATTCTATTCAGTCTCCTCAACACCAGGAAATCTTTATTTCCTGAGCTGCCAGGACACTCCTGCTCAAGGCTAAAAAATTATTGTGATAGGTGTGTGCAAACAAGTGGGTCCATAAAGACTGCTCATCTGACTCTCCTCAGGGCAATATTGTTAATATATGCTGTGCATGACAGCTTATGGGGAAAGAAATACCTTTCAAACAGCCTACCAATGCAATAACAGTGTGTTGCAGGAACCACTAAATAAATTTTCCGCAGTGAAATCCTCAGTGAGCTTTAATTAAATAGGGATAGTACTAATCTCTACATGTCCACATTTGAGACCTTACACTGGCAATGTTACGTGGACCTACTAAATGTGTTTGAAAGTCTTTCACACATCAAGATCCATCATAATTTTTCTTCTCTTTGTAGGACGAAGCAATGGTGTTTCCTCATTCAAAGTTCATATAAGCTCTCAGTATACACACAGTTATACAGATACCACACAATGCTGGCTGCCTTCCATCACTGCAGTGTCCTGGAAGAGGAGGCCTGGCCTGGAAAGCTGTCTGGATGGGGAACAGAACCATTTTTGCAACAAAATGTGAAAGATGAGAACCTCATGTAAACTGCAGGGTTGATGCTACTGGGATAGCACACAGATGGTAAGTCTATGACTACAGTGCCTGGAGTTTTCTGCTCACCAGACCTCACAAATTTGTTGGTAGGAAATCTGGGAATGCACATCCTCAGGAAAACCCCATATGCTGCACAATGAATGTTGGACATCCAGCAAGAAGCATTCTCCTTTCATAGTTTTTCTTCCTTTTCCTGTAAGCAAATCACCCATATATGTGGTAAATGAGTTTAACAATCTCCATGCAGCTTTTACTCAAATGGTTTCACTCGAGCACTTCTTTCATTACAAGAATCCCTGTGCTCAGAAATGGATCTGTCTCTAGGATGAAGTGAGCCATCTGCTTAACTGTGCACTGCAGCACCCTCAGCATATTAGGAGAGAGAGAAAAGCAAGCAGAATAACTACATCCAACTGGAAAAGCAAGTACAAATGCATTTACACTGAAATTTGACCCAGACCCTGCAGTTCACCCTTCAAACTCAAAACAGCACAGGCATGCTAAAGGTCAGGACCATGAAAGACCTTTGTCTCACCTCTCTTCCAAAGATAGCACAGCTAACTGAGCTGCAGGGCCTGCCAGTCTGCCGACAGAGTGGCTAAGTGCTCTCTTAGAGGACAGCACCATTTACTGTATCGGCAGCCACGCTTGCTGGAATGGCCTGTTTCTCTTCAGAGGCCACTCTGATCACCATCAACAACTTGCAGGGACTTTTGAGACCAGACAGGAAAACAGCACAAACTGTCTCTTTGACATCAGCCCAATCAAGTATGCCTAGCACATCAAGAGCCTTGCCAGAGGCCAGGGTTTGGTACCCCTCAGGAATGACAAAGTTAGTAGGCATTGAACCATTACCTTAGTGAAGACTGTGCCATGACATAAGACAATGAAAATGGACGGGATATACAAGACAATTCTTGTAAGCCCTGGTTTTCAAAGACATTGCCAAACTAGGAACTTTCCAGACAACTTTGCTTGCTATGAGGCCTTAACTCCCTGCCAGATCAGATATTAAAAAAGCAGACACTTCTCTAGAAGGTCTACTTGCTCTGTAAAATTACTGCTCATGGTTTTCCTCTTGCAGTTCAGCTAAGTTGGGAATAGCTGTGTCTCCCACAAAGCAAGCAATTAGAAGCACAAGCATTTCTATTTCCTCCCATGTGTAATTTTTAATCTCATAAAAAAAGACTAAGCCACAAAACTAAGAGAGAGATGGTTTTTCCAGCTTAGAGGTAGTTAGATGCACTTTTGATGTGTGCCTATATGATACAGAAGAATTCAGCTGTATGAGTTAAAGCTGTATGTGTGGGTTGAACCCAAGGGTGCTGGTGTGAGCTCTTTAGGTAATGAGCAAGTAATGATAAATATGCACTTATCCTGGAATGCAGTTGCAATCACTGCTTGATCCTGAAGATGTAAGCATGTTGTAAAGATTAGGCAACAGTCCTCATGTGGACACACAAACTGAACAGGCTGTACTGCTGGTGACTATTGGATGGCATTTCTCTTCAGAGTACCATCAATTCAAAGTTCATGGGGAGTCAGTGCATTTTAGGATTCTTTTTTGTATTGTTCAGTAATTCAGTTTCCAGTTGCACTCGCTGCCTCATTAGACTGAAACCCAAGTGACTTATTCTGCATTCCTGTCCAGACCTTAATACCAAGTGTCACCTGTTCACTCTTGGAGTTAAGTGATCTTTACTAACATTGAACTACTTGCCATTTACCTGGGCAGTAGGAGGATGCCAGACACAAGCAGACCTGCAGTAACTGCTTCTATGCAGTCTCATATTCCCCACTAATGCTGCTCAATATGCAGTCTTTCAGCATTACAGGAATGAGTGCCTTCACCTCCATGGAGGGTTGGAACAGGCACCCTGCCAGGCTGGTGGAACAGCTGATGCACAGTAACTCGAGCTCATAATGGTGTGGTGTAGCATTAGGTAGTTCTTAGGTCTCCCCAGGGCAGTAGCAACTAACAGTGGAGTGAGGGTCTGCTTCCTTAGGGTCTCAGAAAAAGCATTGTTCTCAAGTCAGATCTAGGTCACTGCTAACTCAAAAACCTCACACCACACTCCTTTGCCTGGCGTAGATGTGCCTTCAGAATTAGGACAGCTTTGGATGCTGGAAGGTAAGATAGAGGAAAAATGAGGACTGAAAGATATGGGACCGCTTACTTGTGGTTCTCAATATCCATCTGATAAGCAAGATATGTTTTTTTTGTGATTTTTCCCAGATCTACTCTTTTCACACACAATAGAGGAATCAACCTTGCTGCTCTCTAGTCCAGCCTGAGTAAAGTGCAAGAGCTACCCAGAATACTGGGGTTTGCTTGAGAGATTATAACTGCAGCCTGCAGATGGGATGTCAACAGCTGATTTTAAGAGGTTAAAAGTGTTTTCCAAACTTTTGTTTTTGAAGCATTCCCTTCCACTGTGACTGTCCTGAAAATAAGGCTATGCATTTTTAATTTAATTGCAAAAGGAAACACTGGGAATGATGTTAAATTGTTTTGATTTGACCTGTCCTGGGTTCATGGGTGAGCCTCTTAGTTAGCAATTTGTTACTGCACTTATGACAAAGAAAGAAAGAATGCAGAATGCTAAAACCAGAATTTGGAACAGTTGTTTTAATTCTGAATAGCTGCTCTGTTTAACCATCCACCTTAGTACTGTCAGCAAGCATTTTTTGTGACAAAGATGCTGCTCATATATGCACATGAGCAGTGTCTTGTCACAGAGACTCTCTTATTTGCCTGCAAACATTTCTGGGGGCTATTCTTCCTTGATTGTATACAATTCAGGGGAGACTCACTGTAGTCCTGATTAACCATTCTCAACCAGGCAGTCAGCAGGCATCAAACAACCCTCAGGATGAACTGACTCAACATAGAACGCAGACTGTGCACGAAGACATGCACAATACTCTCCAAGTGTATTACATTTGATGGACACTTGTAAACAAGGGATCTCATGTTCTAAAAAGAAATTTTTGACTGCAACAAATGATATGGAAAGATCAAATAAATTTGTACCAAGGTGGCACCTTCTGTTAAGTGTGATTTTATTTCCCTTTCCTCTCTTCCTTGGATATAATAACTACATAAGACAATTTCCCCAACAAAAGACTTCAGAGGCTTCTCTGTTTTTGTTCTCCTGGCCTTTCAGAAACTCTTCTCTTACTTTCCCTGTATATGGACATAAAAGGCTATGCTGAAGAGCTTTACATATAGTTTGGAAATAAATAATGGATGATTGACTAAGCTGGTGATGGACCGTAGCAGCAGCAGCTGTGTATGCTGGAAGCTTACTGCTGTTTGGGAATTCTGCAGCTGAATGGAAGTAATGACAGATCTCTTCTGTTCACAAGGGATTGACACTATTTTCATCACAATAGGAAATAGGAGAGGCCTGTGCTTTGGCGGGAAGGATTTGATGAAACAACTCTCACATGGTCAACAGCCCCAGCAACATGAATGAATGCATGCACAAGAACTGGACTGAGGCCTTACATCCTATACTGCTTTACAAATTGATACCTGGTTTTCAATATATATAAACTTGCTTCCCCATTAGTGGCCCTTGGAGTTCCAATTTATAAAAATCTCACCTAACAGCATAAATGCTACAGTGGATTCACATCCATCTGGAAGAATCGTATAATGGTTTGGGTTGGAAGGAACCTTAAAGATCTCATTCCAACCTACCTGCCATAGGCACAGACACCTTCTGCTAGTCCAAGTTGCTCAAAGCCCCATCCAGCTTGGCGTTAAACACTCCTAAGCATGTATTCTCTAGAAGCTTCTCTGGGCAACCTGTTCTTGTGCCTCACCCTCCTCATCACAGAAAAATGTGTCCTTTATGTCCAATAAATCTACCCTCTTTCAGTTTAAAGCCATTCCCTCTTGTCATAACACTACCTGCCCTTGTTAAAAGTCCCTCTCCAACTCTCTTCTTGCCCCCTTTAGGTACTGAAAGGCTGCAATAAGGTCCCCCCCAAGCCTTCTTTTCTCCAAGCTGAACAACCCCAACTCTCTCAGCCTGTCTTCACAGGAGATTCTCCAGCCCTTCAGTGCCCAACCAGAGCCTAAGTGCTCAGACTCCTCAATTGTCTCAGAGCCTTTCCAGTTTCCTAACAGCAGTATCCTGAAATGCAAAGAATCTGTAAATTAATCATCTTATTGCAGGCAGAAACGATTGCACCTGGAGGAAAGCTGGGACAGCTCACAGATAAGTAAGATCATCCAGTATTTTTCTCAATATTTACCATTTTCCCCACATCTTCCAGCCACAAACAGGACTCCACAAAGACAATTTTCTTCAGGTAACCTGTGAACAGGAAATTATGGTTTATTGAGTCACAGATCCAAAAATATCCTATGAAGCATATGACCTCTGCATAATACTACTATTAATAATAATTAAGCAATGCAAGTGTACGCTTTTGGAACCTACTAAGGAAAGCTCAGTGAGAAGGAGGAGAGACAGGCACACCGGCAGTTTTAGATACTCACAGCACTTGGGGGCATCCAGACAGACAGGTACACCCCTCTATTACAGAATGGTATAGATAAGTATGTTCTGCTTCTATGGACAGAAAATCCCGCACCATTGGACAAAAGACAGGCACAACAGCTAATACTGACCAATACCATGACCTCATCTCATGGCACACAGGTAATGACTGCAAACTGGCTTGATTTTATCTGAATGTATGCATGCTTTATTTCACAGTTCAGTGCATCAATATAATATATAAACTTACTCTTTCTGATGCTTTCAGGTTCCTGTCATGTTTTCAAGCTCAATATCACTAAAGGTGTGGACAACTGGTAAGCCTGTATGGGGAACCTGGTGGGCCTGAGACAGCTGAAATCTAGACCTGAACATCACATCATATGTTAATGAAAAGTGAGGTATCTCTCAAACACAAATCTTGTCTGACTTGGAAAGGTGACAGCTTCTCATGTTTTCCTCCAAGCACCACATTCTTCTTGAAAAGCAAACAAACAAACAAAAGCAGTCCCTTATGCTGTGGTTAGTGTGGTGATCCTGTAACAAGTGTGATGTTTCCTAAATATTTTAGTACAGCCAACATTACTTTACTCCTCTCCAGGAAGAAAGATCTGGTGGACTAAAATGACCTTTGCCAGTCATCCTGCACATCTTATGGCAGCTTTGAATTCTCTGGCTGAGAGATCCAGCTCTCAGCTGAGGGATACTCTTTGCTATTGACAAAGAGTCTAAGTTGGCCAATAAACAGCAATCATTCAGACATTTCTGTTATGGTTTGTTTTGGGACTTACAAGGTTGTGGCTGGCATTCTTCTTCATATCGTGACCAGCAATGTCAGGAAGAGAGTTCAGACATTTCTGGAAAAACCACAAGGTGGAAAACTCATTTGGGTAATTAAGCAACATTCGAGCCTAAGCCACAGTTTGGTATATTCAATATAGTTCATAACACAAGGACCACCCAGTTTTATCACTATTTTGTGACTATTTCTGACCACATCTGCACCCATAATGTCAGTGGCCACTGCCAAACTCTTCTGTAAGTAAACTTACACTTTTCACAGCTTGTTTCAGACTACCACTTTTGATCAGTAACCAAAGGAAGAAATTGCAAAGATCCCTTAAGCACTGGGGGAAAAGTCACTTATGTCTCAGTGCCTCCTATGCTATGTAAGTCCATTGTCTCACACAAATGCTGAAAAAGGGATGCAACTACTCCCAATGTCACTTTGCTACATCACCCTCCAAGAAAACAGTTCCTTCTTCGATAGCTTCTCCAGCTGCTCAGATCTCAGCAATTAATCCTCTGTGGCAATCTCCTTTCCTTTGGCAAAGTCAGCGTTCCAGCACAAGAGATACACGTTGTCCTTGTGAATTCTCCCAAGCAACAATCAATAATGGTACAATGAAACCTCTGAAATTACTTAAATTTACTTTGTGTAATATGACTAGCAGACAGATAAAAACAATGGCCCAACAGGAATTTTCCTTCATTAATATTTAGGTTCCACACATCAATTCCACTCTGTGACTAATATCCACCACCGCCACACCCGCCCCCCAGGATTTCCTGATTTTAGATCACATGTACTTTGAGCAAGATTTGTAAGTAATTTATCTCACTCTTGTCTTGAGGTACCTGAAAATGCTGAGCATCCATTTTCATAAAGTAAGATTTCTTGAGGATGTATCTAGTCGGGCACCTGGAAATGAAAGCACTTGAAATCATGTAATCACTGCTGAATCTTAGCTATAATTTCTCTTGTGAAAGCATTTTTAAAATTGTACTTCCATCACAGTAAGTGTGATGCTATTTGCTTCTCCTTGTGGCTCTGGCTTTTGGATTCAAGTGAGCAGATGTGTGTCTGTCCCACACTGTGACCACAACCTCAACAAGGCCCAGAATCTTAGCAGCAGGGACCAGCATTACCAATGCATAAAGCCCAACTCACTGGCCCTGCTAACAAGGAATTATCCAGGCACCAGTCCCAGACCTGCTTTAATACCTTCACACGGAGCTATGCTACACAGCTATCCCAGTTTGCCCAGCGCTGCAACATCACATGCCAGCACAGTAGACTGTACATACCCCAAAGAGAAATTCAAGTCACCATTTTAAAATGTTCTCATGGTTTCAGAGAGAAGCTTGAACACATTGCACCACAGCTGCAGCCTTGCATGGATAATGAAAAGATGCATCCCAATAAATTATTGAGAAAAAAAATTAACTGTGTTTTTTTTTTCAACCATCCTCTAGTTTTTAAGAACTAGGTAAGACCTACAAAATATCTTGGCAAAACAATGCACCCACAATACATCCAACTGTTCTAATATTCAATGCAGACATGGTGTTAAGCCTAACAAAACAATGCTTCATGCTGTGCACAGTTTTTCTGTTGTTGATCTGCAGCAGGAGAGTCACTCCCCACTGATACCCCAAATCAGGACATCTTCTAGGCATCAGTGAGCATCGACCCATTTTTCAGCAGCACATGGGAAAATCAAAGTCCCTGAGTGATTGGTGCCAGGGCAGTTACTGGGCCTTGGTTTCTGCTGCCCTGATGCAGAGGACACAGGAGATTTCATGGGCCGGCACTCGTTTGCCCAGTGATACGGAGTACACACACCAAAGCACTTCGAGGGACCGTGAACAGCTGTTGATGGTGGACGGCCACTGGTGGGATCCGGGAGAGGAGATGGAGACGGGAAACTGGGGTGAGGAGGGCAATGGAGGAGGTGAAATCCCAGCCCGCAGACAGTGAGGGGAGACTCTCATGTACGAGAGAGCAAGGCACAAGGGAGCAGAAGGGACCTGGCTGTGGGGGCTGGAGGGAGCCCAGCGTCGGGGCGAGCAGGACGGCGGGCGGTGTGTCTGTGGGGTCGGCCAGTCCTGCGAGCTGAGGGTCCCGGCGTACGCTCGCCGCCGCCGCCCCTCGCTGTGCCGGGCGGGGGTCTCAGCGGAGCGGGAGGCGGCGGTGCCCGCGGCGGGCGGCGGGGGCGGGCGGAGGCGGGCGCCCCGCGGGCGGCGGGGCGAGGGAGGAGGAGCGCGGCCGCCGGAGGATGGGAGCGGGCGGCGGAGCCGCGGAGCGGCGCGGGGGCAAGGCCGGGAGTGCGGCGGCGGGCGCCGCGGCATCGCCCGCGTAGGGCGGCGCGGGAGCCGGGCGGCGCCGCGGCCATGGAGAGGGCGAGCCCGGCGGCGGGCAAGCTGAACGCCGGCGGCCGCGGGGCGGGCGATGGGCACGGCCCCGCCAGCGGTGCCCAGCCGCGGGCGGCGGCGGCGGGCAGCGCCGAGCCGGGCGAGCTCATCGAACGGGCGCTGGATTTCAAGAGCGAAGGGGCGCAGTGCTACAAGGACAAGAAATTCCGGGAGGCCATCGGCAAGTACCACCGCGCCCTGCTGGAGCTGAAGGCGCTGCTAATGCTGCTGAGCCAGGAGCCGGCCGGGCAGCGCCCTCCCGCCGCCGCCGCCGCGGCGGGGCTGAGCGAGGAGCAGCGGCAGGCGGTGGAAGCCATCGAGGTCGACTGCTACAACAGCCTGGCAGGTCAGCGGGGCCGCGGGCGGGGGGCGGCGGGTCCCCACCTGCGCCGCGCACACCTCCCTCCCCCTCCGCAGAGCAGCGCTGCCGCCCCGCTCCGCTCGCCGCATCTCCTTCCATTCCTCTGGCTTCCATTTTCGCGTTCGGGCTCCCGCTGGGCACAGCCGTGCTGCCCCGGGCAGCACTGCGGAGGAAGCGCACGGCCGCTCCTGGCGCTCGGGCTCGCCCGCGACCCCCAGCCCTTCCCCCGGGCGGGTCCGTCCGCCCGCGGTGAATCCGTGCCCTCCTCCCCCGGGAGACAGGTGGCAGGGCGGCGTTGCGTGCGTGGGGCGCTCCGGCTGACAGAAATCGTGGTTCCTGAAATGGCCAAGATTGCCTGCTGTGATGTACCCTCAGCCCGAGATGTCCTTCAGTCCCTTCGCCACAGCTCCGACTCTGGAACCTGTAATTAACGGTATTACAGAGACGGACTTCTACCACATTTGATGTAAGGAAGGGAAGGGTTTGGGCACAACTGCAATACCTCCAAATAGTTCTACCAGATATAAAAAGAATTTTTTGGCTTCTTAGCACTTTAAGTTGAAAGCCAGTACAGTCCTGGCTTTTCGCTAGCTTCCAGTCATCACTGTGGTCAGTAGACATTTGATCATGCCTCCCTTTGCTCCCTGCCATCTGTTTAGAAGTGCTGCAGGAAGATGGAGAGGAGTGGTGGGGGCTTAACTACTTTGTAGTCTGATTCTGAAGTCCTTACAGAAACAGAACTCCTGTTGAGTTCTAGAAGCTTTATCCAAACAAGTGCAGGATCAGATGTTATTTTTGATCCGTAGCAGCACCTTTTTTTTTTTTTTTTCTTTCCAAGCCTGAAAGCATCTCTACAACAAAAACTTGTGCCTAGGTGCATACAGGGAAGAGATCATTCATAACTTGGACAAGATACACAATTAAAAAGCTCTGCTGTTTTCCAGAAGGATGACGGGTCACCCATGACCCTTTATATCCTTGAGGGTAAAAAATGGCGCAAATCAGGACATAGGCTTTTGGCTTTCTACACAGAGTTGGTTAGCTTTGTTTCCTGTTCTCTAGTGCTAGAAAAGATGCAGTACAAACTGAATGGTTTGAAACACCAAGCCAGCATCCTCTCGTCATAATGCATGCCAATCTCTTACATTCAACATGCATTTTGGGATATAATGGGGAGCACAATTTAGCTCCTTTTCATCATATTTCCAAATACTCTTCCTTTGAAAGCCTATTGAAATCTCATAGGTGGAGAGGCAAGTGAGAATTCAGAGCAATACCATAATTGCACAGATGTAATTTTGTCTCTCTACAAATTTCTGTTCACAGGTTTATTAAAATCCATTGTATTTGGCAAGGATCATTTAGATTGGCAGGGTTACACAAAGAGCCCATAATACTCTGAACAATATAGCTTGGTGAGTTCCTGGGCTTGAAAAAGGGCTCACAGGCACTATCTGCTAGATACAAGAGACGTGGTAGGTAGAAGGTAAATGAAGTGGGAGAGAGGGATGGAATTTGTTTCTGGGGCACTTTCTGCCAGTATACAAGTTCCACTTGCTAGAAATGTCCTGACTCC
This sequence comes from Sitta carolinensis, assembly GCA_032173965.1. Classification (NCBI taxonomy): domain Eukaryota; kingdom Metazoa; phylum Chordata; class Aves; order Passeriformes; family Sittidae; genus Sitta; species Sitta carolinensis. Next base: position 10,556,423 of record JAVUNC010000006.1, on the reverse strand, counting down.
TGCTAATGGAGTTGTCTTGTATCGTTGTCATTGTCCATTTAATTTTTTTACAGTTTCATGTTTGTGCAAGGAATTTTTGTCACTGTTGGTTGTATTTGATCTTGTCAGCAGTAGCAATTGGTGTGAGAAACATTCTCCATCTTTATCCTAGATATGAACAGATTTTTTCCTAAATTTAACCAGTATGAACACGGGAGGAGGTGAGTATAATTAACCCTGGATTTACAAGCAATGGTTTTTCTGGGATAACCTCAGAGCAGGTCAAGCTGTCATTTTGCACAGGCGGTTGTCACATGTTTTCAATAGATGGCATGCACAGAGACGAGAACAGCATTTGTCTCAGAAATGCATAGCTTTGTGTGTGTCTGCTGAGCTATCTGCAAGCAATTTTAAAGAAATGCCCTGCATGCTGGAGAGGGGAATGTGCAGTTAAACTGGAATTGCAGTGTTTTCAGTCCTAGCCCAGTCACAGAGCTCCCATTCTAGCAGGAGGATCAGTGAATTCATGTTGAAAGAGAAAGGAAGAAAGGAGAGGGAGTTTCTCCAGAAATGTAACAACAATTAGTATATATTTCTAATAGCAGGTTCAAGCTGTGCAGCAGTGGGACTTCATTTTCTAAGTGCGATGCAGCAGAAGACACCAGTTTCTTTACACAGTGAGCTCTAGCAGAGACACCAGCATGTACTGTTACAGCTGAAGTCAGTATTACTTGACATGGAGAGCAGAAGAGATGCAGGGAGTTTTGCTTCTGAGCACTGCTGGCTGCCTGGAGCTGTTTCTAAAATAAATAAATCTGTATAGTGCAGAAAGCATAACAGCAGTACATGTTAACTCTGGAGAAGGTGGCTTTTCACTTAGCTCTCAAGTGTAGCTGGTAGCATTACCAGCTGTCATCTGAGTGTCCTTATTATCAAGTTCTTTTAGCACCTCCGCTTACTCTCTGAGCCTGGTATTTGAGAAGCCCACCTTGCTTTTGCACTGTCATTTTTCATGTGGGCACCACATATCCACCTGTCAGAGATGCTTTGCATCACAGCTGCAGATGCACACACACATTGACTTGTTTAGATGCAGCATGAGAGTCTGAGGGGAGCATCAACTACAGGTAAATATGCACAGAGGTGAGAAAGACACCCCGAGGGGATTCTGTGTGCTCTCATGAGTAAAGGCTGGGGTTGTTCGTTTGTTTGGGGTTTTTAAAATCTGACCAACTGCATGAGTAGGCACGTGTGGGCAAATGCTAAACAGTTGTCAGTACCTGTCATTGCCTGCCAAAGGTAAGTTTAGGTAAAGATGTGTAGAAAAGATTCTTGTTTAAGTCCTCTTGTTTTGTAGAGCATTTTCAACAGGCAGTTCTACTGTAAGATGGGGTGGCCAGCTCTCATATTTATTAAAAGTCCCCCAATATTTGGTGTGTTTTCCAAGGTCTGCTGTTGTAGAGCTGTGTGGCACAACCACAGCCTAAACTATTTAGCCCTTTTCAAAGGATCCCAGATCTGCTGGGTTTTAAGTTTTCATGATTTTTAAAAAATTACTATTTTAAATCAGCCAAGGATTTTCAGAACTTGCCATTGGCAGAGCTGCTCATATTTCTTTCACTAAGCTGCTAGCTGGGCTTCATTTTAAGCTTCAAGAGTTTTGCCTTAAAGGGACTGCCGTTCACATCTGTGCTGCTGCGTTCTTGCATGGGCCTGCCAATACCCCATCATTTTACCACAAGTGGTTCTGATGAATGTCACCAGAGGCAAGAGCAGTAGCATGGCCAAGGCTCCCAGAAATTGCTAGGGTAGGCAAAGACAAAAGCCTACCAGCAGCATAGAGCCTTGTGGAATGAATGCAGGGTTGTAAGGCAAACAGTCCTTTCTTTATGACTCACTGACGGTCTCTGACCTTGAGGAAGTCACTTGACCTCTTTTTGCCTCTCTCAGCCCTTTTGAAAAATAAAGAACGAGGACCACAATCTCATCCTGATGGTGCATTCAGCTGAGTTTTCTACAAGTTAGTGATTTATGCTCTTTAAAAAAAAAAAAAAAATGGATGTGCAAAGAATGCTTGTGAAAAAGTAAACTGGCCAAATACACCTCCGGTCTTGGATCTCCCCTCCACTCATATAGCATATTAGATCTAAAGGAAGCTCAAATGCTTTATGTACTGCATGCAGACGGGGGTCATTTACCAACTACAAATGCAACCATTAAATGCAATGATTATTTAATTCCACCATTACTGCCTAAAAGTTTACAGAATTAAAAGCACTATGTCTGCTCTGCAGAGAGAAACAAGTCCTAGTCATTCCAAAGCAGCAAAATGCTAAGGGTAAGCACAGTTTTAAGCTTTTCTGGTGAGGGAATGTTGCAGTGTGATAAGCAAACCTTTGTTGATTTTCCTAAGCATGCAGAAATTCTAGAGCTAGTTCTGGCAGGAGAAACGGAACCAGAGAGAGATCTGGGGATGACGAGCGGCACTGGGGGATCTCGTTGCTAATCCTCCCTCTCTATGCTAACCAGCTGTATTATCTTCACCAAATCTTTCCTAAACTTCAGTTTATCCATCTGCATTTTTGATCATGTGGGAGTACTGTAAAGCTGTTAATTACATGAATGTAAAATAAATGTAGCATATTTATATTCCCATTCAGGTACCTGTAGTTTACTATAGGAGTCTTGGCAGAAGGGCACAAATGCCTGGACATAGTATTAAAAATTTAGCTCTCCTAGATATATCTCATTCTGGAAAATTATGTTTGGCTTCCTACACTGGCAGAAATTTGTACTGGTACCATTCCAATTACTATGTGAAGGTCACAGTTACAGTCCCACAGAACATGACACTTCCAGCAGCATAGGAACCTTTTAGCATCCTCAGGCTGGGGTGTAGGTACTACTTCCAATTACTGCCAGTTGTATGGTGTTCTGTGAGTAGTTCCAGCGAGAAATCCAAATAAAAATACTTAAAATATGTATTCCAAGTAAAAATGTAACTAAACACGAGAAAAGCTGGTAAAACTTTCCACTGACCACCCACTAGGAGACGTCAAAAGGAGTCTCTGCTAAAAGCCCATCCCAGTATATAGCCGTTAGCAAGTACAGACTCTACCAGGACACATGGTGCTGTGGGTGTTAAAGCAATCTTGGATTGTTGCTTGATGTGATTTTTTTTTTAATGTGCTGCATCAACAAAAGCTCTCTTTATAAGGATGCCATACAGTGGGAAAAAGGGGCAGCAGCAAACAGAGCAGCAGGATGTGGTCTGCATTTTCACTGCTTGGCAGGGATGTTTCCTGACACTCTTGTTTTAGATACATCTGACCAGCCTGGAGTGTTCAGAGACTCCTTGTTTTACAGGACTGATGCAATTACTGCTCCAAGGAAGTGCAACTGCAGCAGAGAATAAACACCAATGACTGTGTGTGGTTTTTAGTGATAGGCCTAAACTCTGATATGTATTTAAGAAAGATGTGGAATTTAAAGCCATTGTCCTGAATTGCTCTTTAGAAATAATCAGTGTTTACCTATTCCTTTTTATTTAGGATTACAAAAATCTCCCCCAGTTCAGAGTTTCTTGCGCATTGAAAGGGTAGGATGGAAATACATCCAGATGCCAGGGGGGTGGGAGGGAGGGAAGAGGAAAGGAGATAGCAAGCTGCCACCAACCTTGGTTTAAGTGATATGTGTCTGAGAGCATCTCTTGCTGAGGCAGAAGGTGTGTTTTTCTCCATATATGTCACTGTTTATTCCAAGCCTTTTCAAAACTTGAGGCTCTGTGGGTTGCAGGTATTTTGAAGCCACTTCTTTCACAGGTTTAATTCCCTTTGCATGAGGAGAAGCCTATACCAGCTGACCTTGTCAGCATTTGCTTGAAACAGGGAACTGAAAAATCACAAAGCTTCTCCAAGAACAGAGTGGTTAATTTGTTTACCTAAAGAGTACTGCTTGTTTTCCACCTTGAGAACACTTCTGTTTTCTCAGACTTCTGTAGTAGCACATCCTTCCAGCTTTACTCCATCCTCTTCTGAACTGTTGTCTAGAGTTTCCTCCAGCAAAAGTTATGTAATGAGTCACAGCTTCTTACACTTCCACAGGTTTCCATCAGGGCTGTGGTTCTGCTGGTTCAGTAAAACCTAGTGTTAAAGCTGGGACCCAGTCAGTTGGTAAATATACCCATGAGCTCCATAGTTACCACCTTTTCTGGGAGCTGGGCCACTTCTGAATGGTTCAGCAGGTGGAGCATCCTTCTCTTCTTGCTGTTCACTTGGGCTCAAGCCCAGAAATGTCTAACCCAGCTCCAGACCTCTTTCTCTCTTAGACCTGCTTATCAGTTCAGCAGCACACCCCAAGTTCCTTGTCACTGTCCTCTAGCATTGCAAACAGATGGTCTGAGAATGGAGGATCATCAGGACTTCTCACATTAGGATATTAGGATGATAAAGAAGCTGCTGTGAGGAAAGAAACAGTAAAAGTAAACTGTGTAAATAAAATGAGAGGTCTAAATGGTGCCAGCTTCTTCACACTGTGTTGTGTCTCAGAATGTAACATACAAAGGACAGCGAAATGGAGAAAACAAAATGAAGAAAGGAAAAAAATACTTAATAAACTTTTGATTAAAATTACTGGCTATTTATTTGTTTTATTGTTCTCTCGCTTCATGGATGAGAAACTGATAGGGAAGAAAGACAACTGTTTATTAATTCTGGTTTCAGTTTACTCAGATGACCATACCAGTGACTAATAATAAGGGTTAAAAATGCTTTGAAAAAGAGTCAGAATTAACTATCATTAACTAGAAAGGTGATACTAATTGCTGCTCAGGAATCTTCTTTTGTTAATTTCTGCACTGCATCTTGGATGGGAAACAGTAGGCTCAGGACATTGATGGATGAATGCAGGTAAATGTTCTCGTGGTAGCATGGTATGCTACTATTCTGTTCTCTTTAGCAAAGACTGTGGACTCAGTGCAGTTTGTGGAAGCTTTGCTGGAATTGCTGAACATAACCAGCTGGGGCACACTTGCTTTAGTGAAGCTGAGAGGTGGTAGTAGTGGTTGTGTATTTGCCTAGGCAGCTGAAAATGGCAACCATTGAATGTGGGGCTGGAGCAGAAAAATCTATCTCAGGATAGCCATTTGGAGTTTAGGACAATGCTAAAAACAGCACTAAGTTAGTGGAAATGGTTTAGGCACAGTCAAGTTTTTCCTCTGATAACCTATGGCAAGGCAAAAGTGACAGCTGGAAGCATGATCCTTAGCTGTCATAGCTTAACATGCCAGAACTCATCTATTACTATGCATAGGCAATAACTGATGTCATGGTCTTTACTTCAAAATCTGCTCCATTTTCCCCACTTTCCAAAATTCTTGACACACCATTGCCCTGAGGCTCATAGGCTGGATAGCACCATCTGCTTCTCCTTGTCTTTTGTCCTGTGTACCCAGTTCTCCCATCATGTGTCTCAGCACAGAAGTCAGGGCTGCTTGCACCGTCCATGCCTCTACCCTTTGAATTCCTTTACTTGCTGTCCAAGTTGCAACACAGTTGTGTCAGACTTTTTGACCTCCCACACAAAGCTTTGTTCCTTCCCAGACACCCCCCATCTCTGTTCCCTCAGTGAGGTCCTCTCATCCCCTTGGTGAGTGATGTGACAGTTACAGGAAGCCAGTCAGTTGGTGCTGGTTGCCTGGTTTTGTGTGACCTCTCTACAGCAGACCGTATGTGTTCAAGCACGAGACTCTATTCCCTAGCTTTATATTCCGTGTTACTCGTTTTGATAAAATTACCAACTCTTCCAATCAGGGCCATGAATTCTAACACATGCTTGTCCTGTGTAGCCATGACCACGACTCTGCCCATCACAGTAGCATATACTTAACTTGAAAGCCTTAGGCAGTGTAAGTCACCGTCACTGAATAGTTCTGCAAAAGCCTCCCAACAGAAGTCTGGGGGAAAAAAAGCAATCCCGTGCTGTTTGCACCTTTAGTAGTTGTGGATGTTTTCCAGAAAAACCATAATTGCTTGGCAAGTCCTGTGTCTCAGGATCCTGACCATGATGACATCTCAGTCCTTTTCACTCACATGTACCATCAACAAGGCAGGAACTGCAACCCTGTACATGTCCCTGGGTGCAGAGAGCAACCATCCTTACATTAATACATAAGCTTCTCAGGACCCAGGACACTGACTGTTACTTGCAAGGCCACAGCATTTTTCCTTCTCCAGCACATCTGTCAGATGTCACACAGGTCAAATCTCTGCTCTACTAAAGCAACTACTTTTATAGCCACTGCTCAATATTCCCTTTCTTTCTTTAGTGGGAACACTGCCCACTGCATTTACTTGCTGCCAGTTTAGGGGGCTGTCATGTAGATTGTTCTGCATCGATGGCAACAGCAACTCCTTTCATATCAGAGTGGCAGACAGCAAAACTCTGTTAATCTAGCTGTCGATCCAGCTGCCTGGGAGCTGCTGGAAAGAAACGGCTGGGTCAGCCAGCAAAGAGCCACCAAACTAGTGTTCCTCAAATTTTGATTCCAAAGCTCCTTTGATGCCCTGATTACAACAGTCAGTTTCCACACCCCTGACATTGTTCTGGCCTGGCCACATCAGAAACATCTGACAAAAAGCTCATTTCCTACCTGATGAAACTCAGATGAGTTACCTTGAGTATAAGTCGCTTTATTCTTCCTATAAGCCACCTTATTCAGTAAAGCAAGAGTGTTCAGCAGCACCCTCTTGGTAGAACCCAATCAGGCAATGGTGAAAATTTGCTGCCCATCTGATGTGTCTGTAAGGTTTAGCCTAACATGTAAAGACTGCTTTCAGATCAGCTCAGTAGGATGCTGCTTATCTTCAGCTTTTTCCTACTTGAAAGACTCCTCTCCAGACAGCAAAGCTGTTTACTGCTCCCTGAAGCAGGAGAGGAGAATGCAAAACAAAACAAGCAGTGGGGTATCCGTACCCCGTACATTACCCCGTGTATGGGAGAGGAAATTTACTCCTGGAAGTAAATTAAGAGCAGAGGATGTGTCTGGGACTTGAAAATTTACATCAGACCTTTAGTGCTTCCTTTGTCTATTCCTGGACCAATGTGTCTAACAAACATCTACCCCTGCAGTCACCATGAAATCCAGAAATGTACTGTGATATGAAAAGCGTCTTTATGATATAAAGGACAATCTTTCAACCAGCTTCAGGGAAGAAGCTGTGAGAATTCACATTCCTCTTCTCCACTTCTGCTTTCTGAGAGGAAGAGGGCAGAAAGATTTTATTTTATCCACACTTTCAGAGAATAAACCCAAGCAAACAGAGCTGCCCAGGGAGATCATCGCCCCACCCAGTTGATCATGAAGAAGAACTGCAAGATCAGCTGAAAGAATGAGAGAAGGAGTGTCTTAGGGTGCTTTGGAAAACCATCCTAACTCTGCCCTAGCTGTTGTTCTGCAAAGGCACCTTTTTTGTTGTCTAGTGATTCAAAAAGGATCAAATCAGAATCTCTGTACCATGCCTGAAGCAATCGTTCTCTCGTCAGACAATGTGGTGGAAAGTTAAGCCTCAACTCCTTTAGTCACCATATATTTTTAATACTAGCATAATTCAAATCCTAGATTACTGTCCTCTTAAATGCTATGCAATGATTAATTGCTTAAGACACAGTAGTGTGTTCATGTTGCAAAGAAACTGGAGCAGTGTAAGATCCTCACCTATACTGGAAGTACAAAGCAAATAGATTGATTTTCCTTTTTACATCCCCTAACTCCTGTGATGGAACTGAGGCAGCTGAGGAGATTTGTTCATGGGGTGTGGTGGTAAATTAAATTAATAGATTAATACAAAATAATTTTTAAGCCCCAGGTCTGATTAACTTGGAGTACGTGCCAGAAGGTATCATGGAGTTAAAGACCTAATAAGGTTAGAAAAGAAGGCTTAGACATGTAGCTTATCAGAACATTCACTGTCCTATTAAATAGGATAAAAAATTGAAAAGCAAATATTACATTTTCATGCTTGAGAACCCCTGCTAACTGGTTTGAATTTTTGAATAAACTTCTCTAAGATTTTCATTTCCCTGTCTATGGCCATGTCACATAAGTGATTCAGTCATTCTTTGATCATCTGGTATACTCACATCCCTTTCCTCTTCGTTTTTTTCCAGCTCATGAACTCACAAATTCTAGCAAAAATTCTTAGTCCCATAGACTATGGTCTTAAATTTTGTATCACCAAATTCTTTTCCAAATAAATTTACTTCTGTGTAACAGGTTGTCTAGTTTTTTTAAGTATCACGTTGTCAACCTCATCTCTTTTGACAGTATTTTTGAACTTGACAGTCAGTAGGCCACTCTGACTTTTGCATTGGGCTATTAATAAAGCACTAAACAGGCTCCATTCTGAAATTATTCCTGAGATATTCTACTAGTGATCTCTTTTCAGACCAATATCCTTGTCAGCAGAACCCATTCATCACATCATTGTTACACTGTATCTTCCCCTTCCTTAGCTTGATCAAAAAGGCACAGTCAAGACAGAATTGTCTTGATTCAGTACCATGATTTTGGTGTTCCTGGCGCCTGAACACAGCTGTTATTGGGGTGGAAGTTACCCCCGATCAGAGATGCACTCCTATGTCATTCTTCCACTGCCAGCAATTCATTGCACAGATGTGGTTTATGAAGGCTTTGGGAGTGATCTGAGATTTTTACCTGAAGCACTTTGCCACAGCTTATATTAAATTGCAGACATCTCATTAGAGGACTGGCTTATGCTTCTGCATAGTTCAAACCCTGAGTTTTTCAAGCAAATAATATTCTGAATCATCCCTCTGGTCTTCAGTTTATTCGTTTTCAGCCTGATTTCCAAAGGAAATGAGTCATTAAGTACATATGTTTTCTGCTGTCTGCCTGTCAGTCCCCTCTCAGTAACTTTCAAACCTGTTGGCAAGCTCAATTTGATAGGAAGACAGATGTATCAATGATACTAAATTAATATGGTATAAGTGGAGGATAGGGAAGAAGCAGGGACACTAGAGGCCCAACTGCATGACAGGGTGATGCTTAAACTGCCTCTGCATGGTCTGTCAAAGCTCAGGCAGGTGACAGCCTGGCACAGGCAGGGTTAGTTTGCTGTTGCTGACAAATTACTCTTCTCAGTAAGTTTGTTTAGTGCACTTTTAAGGAAAATAAGGTTGAGAACTTCGGTTTATACCTCTGTTCAGTTAGAAACAGTTGACTTCGGCATCCTCTGCCTCTTTGATTCTGTCAGTTGTTCTCTCCAACCCTCCCACAAAGGCCATAAAGGTTTCTCTCTGTTTCAAAACATCATTAAAATGGAAAGGCTTTGGGCTACACTGGACCTGGATAAAACATATGAATAAGTAATTAATTTAATGAAGGAAATATTCCTCCTCATTTGACATCTCCATCATGCGAGATGAATCTTTTCAGCTAGGGAGAGTTCAAGGAAAATCCAAAAGCATTTCAGTCCCTATCAATTTTACATGGTAAACCTGCATTTCACCCCTCAGCAGACTCTGCACTGGTCAGCTGTTTCATGTGTCCTGGGAGGTGAACCGTGAGCCACCACAGGGCACAGCACACAGATGTTATCCAGCCACGTCATCGTGCCTTGTTCACGGTTCAGTATAAAGTGCTAGCTTTCAACCCAAACTGAGCATGCTGCAGTAAGCCAGGCTTGAGGCCATCATGGCATGCACAACTGTCTGTAACTTCATTGGAGAGCCTTCATGTTGTTCCAGCTGCACTTCACAGTACTGCTGTCAGTTGTTTGAACTACTCTGAGCAAAGGATGCTTTTCTCTTCAGCAGAGAAAGCAGCTTGAATTCCTCCATGTCCTCCAAAGTGCTTCCCCATTTACAGAAGTCCCTCTTTGTCTCATATGGGTTTTGAAAAAATACCATCGTTCCATTAAGACCTTAATTTCACTGTTTAATATATTTCAGTAAGAATTATAAATATTTGATAGCACTTCTTGGAGTTGACTGCTGCTGAACACCAGTCATTTACTAGATGGTTGTCTGGTGTTGCTGATCTCTGATAAAATTCTGTGTACTTTTCCCTTGTGAAAACAAGTCAAGAGATGAGATTCCTTCAGTGGGTGTCAATAGCAATAGGGAGCCAGAGGAAGAAAGGGTACAGTGTAGAGAAGGTGCCACAGTGAGAAACTAAAGAAACACAAGGTGAGCAAAAGCAAACAGCAACAAAGAGGCAGTGGAATTAATAGCAACTGGAACAGATCTGAAGGCCAAGCACGTCTAGTTGACTGGACTAGACTGAATTAGATAAGCACTGATTCTAAAAGATAAAGACAGGTCAAAGATTACTAGATAGTCATAGAGGAGGAAACCTCCAGTGTGTTTAACCTGCCAGATCAACAATAACAGCCTTGGCAAAAGTAAACAGAAGGAACTTCCATCTCTTCTAATGTAGCTGCAGTAGGACCTAGTATTTATAGAATCAAAATGTCATAGTAGTTAAAACCTGACTGAATCTCTTGCTCTATCAGTGCTTTGATAGGACTTGGCTCCTACCTCTCCTGGCTAAGAAAAATGAAGGCATACAGATTAGAAGATGCAATATTAAGATCATCTCCATGTGAAGCTCTTTACTTTGGTAAAATAAAGATTTTCTGGTACACAGTTGGAGGCAGATTTTGGCTTCAGAAAATTCTTGTTTGCTTAAAATCTAGATTTTAACCTCTGCTTTAATATTACCACAGCCAAGAATTTTCAGTAAGCCTCTGGTTTTGATTTGAAGGACTAGTAACTACAGGAAGTGGTAGACCAAAATACTCTTACAAAACAGAAGCTATGGGGATCAGATGAAAAGCTGGCTGAAATTCCTTGCTTCTCAAAGCCTTGCCCTTTTGAAGGAAAACGGCAGTATTATATCACTGAATTTGTGACAAAAAGGAAGCAAAAATCACCACAAACTTACCTTACTGTAGCTTAAGAATCATCTTACAGAAATAATGAACACTTTTAAATAAGCTCTTCAAACCTACAGAAGTCTGAGATAGTGGAATATGAACACATAGCAAAGGCTAGCAGTCATGCTAGCTGTTCTTAAATGCCCACCTGTTCCAGTGTCTGGCCAGGATGTTGCTCTGACATCCTCCAACAGGACCTTTGATAGAAAATAGAGCTAAATGGCATCTGTCAAGGGCAACCCATGCCCTTGTTGTTCAAGCTCTGAGTGTTCAGGACAATCAAGAATGTGACTGAAGGACTGTCAGGAGTCTTCTATCCATACCCATGGGTGGTACAAGTGTACAGATAAGACATATCCCAGGTAACATTTGCTTAAGCTCCTTTTAAGAATTTCCAAAGCTATGAATCTTCACAATTTTCCCAAGCAGTCTCTTTCAAAGTTACTCTCACTGCTATAGAGTTTTTCCTAGCTGAAATGTAAGCCCTCTTCTTACTTTCTGTGTAGGAGGAGATGGTTTCCTGGTTATACCCTTCTTTGCATTTGAGTTGCTTTTTTTCTTTTTTTGTGGATGAGTAGCCTCTCTTCCTTCACTATCTTGGTGAGGCCCTGTCCTCTCTGGACCACTTGTTATTGTCAGGGTCCTCCTGTGGATTTTCAGCAGAGTTGCTTTCCAACTACCTGTTCCCCTGCTTAACTTAGCAGGGTTTTTTCCTGCATATCTGTAGGACCTTTAACTTGCCCCTGTCGAACTGCATCCTTTTTTTATCAGAACACCACCACCAATTTGTGGGGATCCTTTGGAATGCTGCCCCTACCTTCCAACAGATACCAGCTCCTCACATCTAGGAGTTATCTGCAAATTGACAAGACAGTCTGCAGTCTGTCATTTAGGTCTGTATTGACAATACCAAATACCACGGGGCTTAGGATAGATCAGTGCAAACTCTACTTTATGTTGCCTTTTGTTTTGTTAACAGAATTAAGTCTATTCATTTAGACTCTGCTCCTTCAACTTGCTTGAGAAAATGTCACTAAAATTTGTCATTTGACTAGCGTAAAAGCCACGATATCTATTGGTTTTCCTTTTTCTTCAAGACTGATCACCTTATCACAGACTGAAGTTAAACTGATCTGTTCTGACAGCTCATAACAGTCCTAGGGTGGGCTGCCAGCCACAAAAAGCCTGACATACAGGTTCAGCAGCTCCTTTGAGAACTACTAAATACTTTTTAATGTGTACCGTGGTGGAAGCATGGTACACATTAAAAGCATACTTCAGTCACTGCTACTGCCTCTCTCTCTCCTAGAAGAGCTAATTGGAATGATGAAGTCAGGATCTTTCTTCTGGAAGGTATATGAAGGACTCAGTGGCAGCAGAGAACTGAAAGAGACCATGCTATGTATTGGAAGGAAAGCATTGCCAGGATGTCAGGAGCAGGAAGAACAGTTGGTATCTGTTCACGAATTGAGTCAGGCTGAGAAGAAGGGGAAGGCTGTTTAGAAGAGGTGGCTCACTTTGGGCTCTACAAACATTTGTGGATCCACACTTCATTTAGCATTAATCCCTCCCTATGGAGAGAGGCAACCTGTCATACAGTTTGGATTTTAATTTTCTACCCGTTTCCCTGCAAGCAGAAACATACGGGCATGTTTAGGCTTCTTTGGTACCTGGAGAGGAATAAATGAGAGCCACTGGCTGGAAAGTTGTACTGTGATTGTGATATTCCCTTTTCATCCTATTAAGGTTCTCTGGGAACTAGAAGTCAGCTGATCAGATTATTGCCAGACATTATCAAGCTGTCTATAATTAGCTTTTTATTGGTGAGTAGCCAGAAAATCCTCTTTGTTTGCAAGCTTGGACTATAGAGAAAGAAGAGAAATATTTAATGGAAGAGATTGTTTGGAAACTGTAGATCCTAATTAGTGTCTCAGTCTAATAGGGAAACTGCATGCAGCATTTCTCTGGGAAAAAAAGATACTTTAAGCGTCCTCTTTTGAGGAATGCTGGTTTGCATTCTTGAAAGGCACAGAACACATGGAGCTCTGTGAAGATATGGATGCTTTTCTCAGTTCTTCTACTACAGGCTTCTTACATTCACACATTATATGGCTCCTTTTAGTGCCAATCTATTGAAAATTTAATTCAAGTTAAAACATAGATTAAACCTTGGGCTGTGTCTTCTATGTGTAGCCTGTGCAGTTTACAAACTCAGGACCAATAAATCCAGAGAAATTTGGATAAGCATTCCAGTAGCCAGTACTTTTTATGCTGTATATTAAAATTACAGTATTTAAGTCCAAGGTGACTTTAAATCTAAAATAAACCTTTACATTTTCAGCATCATCTTGTGAGTCACATGTTACCTGATTTATTTTAGAAGTTAATTATATTCAAATTACTAACATATGACTGACATTTTCAGTCTCATATCGTAATGGTATCCCTTTTAATTCTTCCAGTGCATATTGTAAACTACATGTGCTTTTTGTCAACACCATTTACACAGTCTGCAGCAAACAGAGATTAATGATACATGCGTTAGAGGCATGGTTAGAAGGTTGCTGTCTAATCCAAGACAAATATTTTTTCTTTTCACACCTCTCGTCCCCCCTGCTGCCTCCTGTTTGATTTGGTTATTGTTATTGTTGTTGTTATATTTCAATAATTTCTCTTCCCAAATGCTTAAACCAGAAATTATCACTACCATGTTTTTTCTGACGGAGAACATCACCATGGAGGATACCAAGCCTTCTGAAATACAGGACTCTCTGCCCTGTTATTTTGAGTCTTAAAAGAGATGTGAGAACAAAGCCTGTTCAATGATATATGAAAGTCTTAATCAAATGTCTGAATAAAACCCTGAAGGAGTTATATTAAAGTATCAATCATGTTTCCCAAAGTAGAACCCCAGAACAAGAATAGGAACCATCTTCCTGCAATTAAATTGATTTTAAGTGATCTGCTGGCTGCTATACTTAAGGTGAGATCATATCCAAAAGCAAAGTATTTTGCAGAGCTTAATTGTGGTTATTTCTGGGAATGACGCTGTCAATTTTTGAAATACAGGTTGAGTTTTTAGTGGTTGGAGTACCTAGCACTTGCTAAACAGTAACAATCCATGTATGTTGTTAAACTCTGGTAGTGGAGTCAAGAATAAATACAGTAAAGAGGGAAGATCCACTTCAGGTTTAAGCAGTAATTAGTTTAGCTACTTCTCTCTGCATTGCAACTAAACGAATCAATACAGACCTTTTTTTCCTTCTAAGGGTTGAAAATAAAGGTCATTTGGATTCTGACCTTTCTGCACAGGTGTGGTTCAACCACATGACTTACCATTAACTCTTGTACAGGACACCTACTCCAGTCTCCAGGGAATGCTTGCAAGGGCAACCTTTCAGCAGTGATGGATAGTGTCCCTTGGTGATATGCCAGCATAGAAAAAGGTGATTCAGAGCTGGGGTGTGACTGTGGTTAAGTGATCTGCTAGAGATGCTGCTGCCATACACAGCTAAGGAGGCTGGTTTCCTCTGCCTGGATTTAACTACTATAAATGCTCCCCTTGGTCTCCAGGCTGGCTGCACTGTGTATTATGTCCTTAGCACACTGTCCCAAATGCTTAACTTCACATCTCCACCCAGACTTTACCCCCACAATAGACCTCAGCTCTCACTCATACACTGCTTTCACCAGAAACCCCTTTCTGTGCCTCTGGCCCCCCCATCTTTCTGTCATAGCTGAAGCAACATCTCTTAGCTTGGTTTCCACTTTCTGCTCTTTATTCCTGTGACCGGTGAACCAAAAGGAGGATTTTTGGGATCTCAGCATTTTCAGATCACAACATTTATATAGATAATTTCTAGAACATTTTTCTAGATCCAGGGTGGACTGAATATTCAAAAGGTTTGGGTACCAGATTCTAAAGCGTATCTCTACAGAGTGCTATGTGCAGTACCACAGTGTTTTTATTTTCAGAAGGCTATCAGTTGGCCAGCTCAAGATTACCTTGGGGATAACAGAAGGCACTTGCTTGACACAAAGGATATCTGCCAGATTTCCATTTGCAGAGCCAAACAATGAGGACATGAGATGCATCCAAAGAGGCAGTCACCAGAGATCTTTAACAAGGGAAAAATAAACTATATTTCCCTGGACTGTTTTTCAAAAATACCTGAACAGTCTTGTCCGACATTTTCCAAAAGCAGACATCAAAGGCAGTTATCACACATGGAATATTTTAACTCAAAAACTTAAAAGACCAGCAAAGTTATAAGCAGCTGACTGTCGATTTCAGTCAAAGGCATAAGAAAATCATTAAAATAGGCAATGCAGCCAGCTTACCTGAGTGAAAGCAAACAAAACAGGAGTTTGTGAAACATGAGTTTACAACTCATGGTTTTCCTGTTAGGCAAAGGCATTTTTGGGTCAGTGTGCTGACCCAAGGAACATGCCACAGGGTAGGGATGCTTGCACAGCCCTAATGCTGCTTGCTGGGTAATTCAGCCCACTCTCTTAAGTGCTCCATAACATGGATAGGCCTTGAGCCTTACCTACAGCGGGAATTTGGCCACTGGTATAAAAAGTGTCTGGATGATTTTCCTGGAATGAAGATTTGCCCTTTGATGAAAATTCCCTGCTAAGCAGGCTCTTGATATTGTTGTTCAAAATC
This sequence comes from Sitta carolinensis, assembly GCA_032173965.1. Taxonomy (NCBI): domain Eukaryota; kingdom Metazoa; phylum Chordata; class Aves; order Passeriformes; family Sittidae; genus Sitta; species Sitta carolinensis. The sequence continues at coordinate 10,540,820 of JAVUNC010000006.1, read as the reverse complement.
TCCATGTTAAAACCTGGACGTGCCACTCCTAGACTTAGTTCTTAGTTCAGTCAAAATTAGAAGCCGAAAATTAGGGCCAAACTGAGTTTTTTGTGTAACCTGCAGAGGTATTCTCACAGAAGAGGTTTCTGTGATAAGATGCTAACTGACAGCACTTTCAGTCGAACTTCATTTTGAGGGTTCAGAGAATAGCTATAAAAGTAAGGAAAGATGAAAAATAAGGGGTTTTTTTTAGTAAGAGGTTCCAGATAACACCTTATACTATCTAATAAAGAGAAGATGAAGGAGCTGAGAGTCTCAGACTACCAACACAACAAGGATACAGGGGCTTTTCAAGGTAACGTGTGGCTAGCAATTTGAAGCTAAACAAAAAATCAGTACAGAAATGTAGTGATGTTTCCTAAACAATTAAAGTTATTAGCCTTTGGAATAAAAAAGCTGTCATGGATCCCTTCTCACTGGTACCTGTCAAGCCTAGATAGCTTCCTGAAAGATACTCTGAAATTTAAAATTATTTCAGGGTGGACTAAAGTAGAATCCAAACCCCTCAACTGCCAGGATTTCAGTTGCAACTTCCTATCGTTGCTAACCACAGTTGCTGGTAGAGGTTAAATATGTAGATGTATTTTGTCTCCACAGGTGCTTTAATATTTGTTTTGTTCAACCTTGTGCTGAGCAGGACTATACAAACTAGCTCACTTATCTACTGATACCACATCCATACTGCACCTCTCAAATGGAGCTGGCTGGCATAAATTTGAATCCACAAATTCAAATGTACAAATCTAGGCTTAATATTATTCTTGTGAAGAAAAACACATTTCCTATTTCCTTGCTTAAACATCTTCAATCAGTTGGGAAGTGTGATGGACAGGACCCCTTCTCTGGAGCTAATAGCATTAACCTTCTCCCTGTTCCCAAGGCACATTATGCCCAGTAGTTTCCTGATAGCTTTTACTTTATTTGATTTGATTTTACAGCAGATGGGGATTCTTTATCACTGTGTGACATACTTAATTCTTAAAAGTTAAGAATTACTTATTGCTTAAGCTGACACAAAGAATCAGCTGCCAAATTGGGAACAATGACCAAATATGATGGATTACCATTGCATGCTGCTGGAAGCAGGGCAAGCAACATTTCTGAGTGGGGGAGATATAATCACCATATTACAATGACAATGAGACCTGCAGGCAATGGGCAACTATAGTTCGCCTCTGCAAGTAAAGAGCACACTTCTAATCAGCAGAGTTACTAGAGCTGATGCTGTGCAGGATCAAGCCTATTCAGTTTTGAGAAAGCACGAGGATGATCTGGATAAACCTCTAGATTTGGTCTCTCTGAGTGAGCTCTCTTCCTCAGAGGGATTTGCTGGGGGCCTATTATGAACTTAGAAGGAGTGTGATAAGGTGTTTGATGTGGTAAAGAAACACTCCCAGCCAGAGTTACACATCCATTTAGGAAAACAACACATTTTCAAAACCATTCTCCCCTGACTGAATTAGGTAAGAACTACAAAGATTCCGTCTCTCCTCCATTTCTGAAAGCTGCATTACTAACAGCCTCAATATTTTCATTGGATCACAGTAGATGAAGATCATTTCAGGCCACCAAGGACTGGAAGCACGCATGTCTAAATATTTATAAGAGAGATGCTCCCTTCAGGTTCATTTCCAACAGCCGCTTCCAACACTGGCTCTCCAAGTGGCCAACCCTTCCAGCAGAACTGCTTCCTGCACATCCATCTGCTCAGTTTGTTCAGATAAACACACGTCTCTCCTGCTGGCCGTGTGGTGCTGACTTCCCCCTGCCACGTGCACAGTTAGCGGGAATGCCCTGCAGAAGCTTTACTGTGAGTATGAGTCACAGAAAGAACCCAGCTGGATATCTGGAAACCCATTTGGGTTTATGAATTAGCAGGATGTGGGAAAGTTTTCTTTTCTTTTCAACCAATACGTGAAGCAAGGCCAGTATGGAATTACTGAGTTAATATACATGAATAGACTGCCTGTCATTTTTCACAGAGTCATTTCTGTGACTCTCACTGGAAATACCAAGTAGCAAATGAACAGAGAGACTGAAATCCACCCCCTAGTTGCTCTGAAAGGCAGTTCCACAGAACGTGAAAAGCTGGCTCAGACTGGCAGTGTGCAGAAAGCTACTGCCACTGCTGTACATGCTACTGGTCAGCAGATAAACACGGCAATCTTGTTTCCAGGGCAGTGAAGCCAGCAGTAAATTTACACAGCCATCTTTTCAATAGCTTTAAAAAATAAAGAAAAACAAGGCACAGTCGTTTCAAGCTCCATTAGAAACAGAGTGAGAAAAATCAATGCGAGACAAATAGGAAGGGACAAACTTTGGATAAGGAAATGCCACTAATATTTTAGAAATATATGTGTTTTTAAACTGGCAATCAAATAACAAATAATCAGAATCTTTCAAAATACCTATGCACACAATGGCAGGAGCTGTTAGAATATATTAACATTCCATTATTAAAGCAAACAGGACAAAGCTCTTGTTAGGAATGGCTCTGTCACTTAAACAACGTACCAGCAGTGGAACTAATTCTGAAGTCCTTGTTAAACACGTCTCTAGCATCAGTGCTCCCATGGTAAAAGCCTGTTTTTGATTGTTCCTAGTAAGCTGTTTAAGCTTTGAAGGTGTAGAAAAGTATTCTGTCCACATTAAGTGATCATGGATTTGACTAATATAGGTTGGAAGGAATCTCTGGAGGTCATCTAGCCAGCCTCCTTCTCATGAAGTAAAGTGTGATACAGAAAGGGTTCCAGGACTTACTCTAGGGGTGTGGGAAAAGGGCATGAAGGACTGCATCATAATTTTGACCCAGCACCATATCCTCTCAGCCGCAGCTACCATGCAAGAAATGAAGTCTGGCTGTTCATTGCTGACATCTGACCTGTGATGACTTGGATTTCCAGGAGCACTGAGTCTCCTCCTTGCCAGAGACACACTGAGTAACAACACCTGCCATGGGAAATTTCTCTCCATGCCCTGGCACTTGACACTGCCAGCCTCTGAATTGATCCTTGAAGTGGCATTCCTTCCTTCTTCCCTAAATTGTGTCATTCTCTGAAGTTGCCTTGGATTGCAGCACTAGATGGGCTTGTGTTGCAGCACAACTTTATTTCCCTGGAACTGTTACTGCACCATGTCCTATTTTTGTCAGTGTTCCCCAAGCCATTCCTAATGCTCAGGTCACCTGTATGAAGTTTAGCCCACTGGAGTAAGCTCTACAGAAAGCCATGAGCACAGCACGGCTGTAAAGCATGGCTCAGGGATCTTCCCCTTTCCTCTTTATTTCACTCCTTCTTGTGGGAAACTCAAAACGGGCATTTTCTTCAGCTCCTAGACATTTATGCAACAATTGTCCTTCAGCACAAGAACCCTCAACATGTTTATTTACTGTTTGCCTTTTCCTTTAGGAAGTCGGCAGAACTCATCTCTGTGAGTGAACTTGTGTTGTTGCAGTGCTTAGCAGGAAGCAGGCAGCATAGCACATTCACTCCCTGTACTACAACTTCAGGTGTCTCTGGTTTGCTGACAGCACGTTCCAACAGGACAGAGCCCCTTGTCATTTCCTATAGCAAAACTCTGTACAGGATCTCCTGGATAAAAGGCAATTACATATTATTTTTAAACTTAAGAGCCTTGGGTTAAGCCAAAACCAAAATCTGATCCAATTTATCCCCCTTTTTCCTTGTCGGATAACTGTTAGTCTGCCTTTTTGTACATTTCAGAGCTCCAGCCCTTAGTCTGGAAAATAATTTCACAACAAATGAAGCCAGCCACTGCCACGAGACTGTGTGGCATTCCAGAGCTGTGGAGGGGGGTTCTCCCTCTCTCCCCCAGTGTTTCATGTGCCTATGCGTCTCCCGGGAGTAAACACAATCCCTTTCCTTTGCAATGCCAAAAATAGAAGCATTGGTATTTAAATTGCGAACAATCGGGTTTGGCAAACAATGCCTTTCTGAATCACGGGGCTGAATCATTTCCCTCACCTGATCTGCTCTCTTCTCCCGTGCAGATTGCAAGAGCAGGGGAAATCCAGCACTAATGTTTTCCTGTCTGTCTGTCTATCTGTCTCTCTGCCATCCTCCCCATGCCCTGCAGCCTGCCTGCTCCAGGCCGAGCTGGTGAATTACGAGCGGGTCAAGGAGTACTGCCTCAAAGTCCTGCAGAAGGAAGGCGAGAACTTCAAGGCGCTCTATCGCTCGGGAGTGGCATTTTACCACCTGGGTGACTTCAACAAGGCCCTCTACTACTTGAAAGAGGCAAGATCCCGCCAGCCGACAGGTATGGGGAAGGGAGCAGGGATGTGGCTCTGTACTGAGTGCTATTGTATTTCTTTCCTTGAGACGTCATCTGTCCCTCACTTGATTGTGTTGATTTCCACAGGGATGAGCATGCATGACTCACTGTATGTCCTTACCTGGACTCCCCTTCAAGCACTTGTGGGTAGTGCAGCAAGGTTGCAGTGTCCTAAGATTAACTGCTGCCAAGGCTGCTGCATGACCTGACCTGGAAGATGACAGTATTGCTGGAATGCTGTCGGTGTGGAGGGGATTCTGCCTCTCTTTTCCTCACTAATTTATTTTTGAAGAAGAAAACAGGGTGGGGAAAGAGTGTACACCAACCATTACATTTTCTAACTCTTTGAGAAAAAGCCTTTTCCCCTTAGCAATGCTAGGAGACTATTTGTCATCTTCAGTAGCCTTCTGTCATCTCAGTAAAGGGTTAGTATTCTGCTTTGATCAAGGAGACAGACATTTACCCACAAAGCATTCATCAGGATGCTTCATCTTTTGCCGAGAAATCAGCCAATTCCTTGTTAAGTATCTGTCATCCATCTGTCAAAACCATACAGTTCATTTGGGGACAGCAATGAAATTATATATCCAAACAATTGAGCCTTGCCGGAGCAAGCATTTCCATGCTAGCCTGCCCAGCCTCAGAAGGCAGGTGAAAGGCCAGAGATAAGGGTGAGGCAGAGATGTTGCTTTTCTTTTTCCGAAAAGGGAGATAAAACAACACTGTGGTTTTAAACAGAAAGGAATTTTGTAGAACTCAAAGAATTTCAAGAAAGTAAAATGAAAATCGTGTACAAAGAAAATCCTACAGAGCAGCTCTTAAATGAGTCTGAGAGGAAAGAGTGAGAACTGGGTGTGAAAGAAGGGCAAGCCTGGGTCCTGGTGGAGCATGGCGGAGCTGATATTCACTGAACTAGAGGAGGGAAGGGAGACTGTTGGAGCTGGCTGTGCTTGATGTCCTACAGGCATTGGCCCTGCAGGGCTCCTGTAGTGGCTGTGCCCTGGAGGATCATCGGGGAGGGTGCGCTTGGGAGTGTGTTGGGATTTCCTTCCTATTCCACCTCCCCTAAGGGTGCTTGGTCCCATCTGCTGTGCATGTCCACGGGCTCCGGGCAGTCTGACAGCACAGCTGTGCACCCCACACTCCCAGAGCAAATGTGTTTAAAACCTCAGTTTAGCCTATTTTAGTTTACAGGGTGCCCTTCTGCTTACAGCCCTTGCCAGAACCAGGAAATGGAGAAGCATATGCAAGAGAAAAATAGTCAGTGGAAAATAAGTTATCTTAACCTTGAAGTTTTGACTAGGCTCAGATGTGAAAAAATTCTTTTAGCTGAGCAACTTAGCTTCCATTTTTAAAATATATGTTTCTATGCTCCCTTACCCTCCCCCTCCTTGTGATACTATTTATTTGGTATTCCTCATTGCTTCTTGAAATAAATACTAATTTATTCAACGACAACAACATCAAATACCACTTGCTACAAAAACATACCAGAAAGTGTCCCTAAAGGCCCTTAATGTATACAAAACCCAGTTCTGGCCTTCAGCTCTGCATCAGACTCTTTCCTGTCATTTGTAGACCATTCAAGGCTGTTGTTCCTCTGTTTTATTTATGATTACGGAAAACTTGAAGGGCATTCAGGGGGAAAGAATTGAATATGTACAGTAAGAAAGGATGTGGCTGTTAAAACACAGTAATAGGATTCAGGTAGCACTATCAAGAATTATGATGTGGCCTGAAATAAGTCAGTGTCTCCACTTTAAATGTCTCCATCTGCAAAGTGTGATTGTTTTCCTTTATCAGAGGTTTCACCAGGCTCGTGGTTATTATTGCAGTCATGTTCTGTGTGTTCTTTGTTTGTTTTTTTTCTAATAAGGAATGTTTTTGGCAGAAATCACTGGCAGTTATTCTCTTTGGTAGGAGAGATTTTGAATGGTAAAGAGGAATTAGTTAGCAAAGGGGCTTAGTGTTCTAAAGGACTGTCAGCACAGCAGATCCCTTATGGCTATTCACTATCTGCCCAGAGTGAAGGAAGGTTGGATTTGGCCTGATTTCTTGTGTCACCTCCAAAGAAAAATCACAAAAGCAGATGGAAATAACACGAGATACTTGTATAACCCTCCTACTAAGAGAGAGGCAAGCTGCTGTTAAGTCATGTAAAACATCCATAGACCCTCCACGTGTGTCCAGAAGTTGATACGCCATAGTCAGCCAAACATGCACCTAGCTGCAAGCCTCGTTCAGCCCTCTCCCACTGGGGCTACATTGTCAGGGCAGGGACTGACTGGGATTGAGAGCACACCATCAGCTGGCAATGGACTCGTAATGTCAAGCAGTAGTCCCTGCTGTCCCTGGGCTGGGAGCCCATGTTCAGACATGCCACGGGCTGCCCAGACCACATGGTCTTTGTGCTGTGTGGGGAGGGCTGGCAGCTGCACTCGGGCACTGCCTTCCTGCACCCCTGCGTCTCAGAAGTCCTGGGAATAAAACCTGGGCCATGGTGTCTGCACAGCAGATAAGCAGCTGAGCTCCAAAGCAACAGGGGAAGCAGAAATGACCTTTATAATAGCATTAGGCCACTCTGCAGAGAGACACAGGCACAGTCCTAAGAGCCAGGAAACATTCCCATTGCATCTCTAGCAGTACCTCTTTGCACGGGTCTGACCCTTCATCTGAGTTGTTCTTGCTTGTTATTTCCACATCAGCCAAAGGGGATCACTTTTTCTCCACTGAGAGATAAGAGTCTTCTAATTAACATTTACACGTAACTTTGAAATACTTCTGCAGGCAGAGCTAGTATGGTGCAATACTATTTGGTAGAAAAAAAATTGACAAAGACAGGGCTCCACTGCTGTAAATAGAGTCCTGCTCTCATTCTTTTTCCTTGGTAAAATATTTGCCCTCACAAAGGGAGCAAAACATGCCAAATCCAGCCTAAGAGATCTATAAGTAGCTTGCAATGGGAGCATCTCCCACCCTCTGTCAGGCTACACATTATTTTGCCCATGTCTTCCCAGGCATGTGGAAATCTCCTAGGTGAGTGAAGCTGTGCCATCAGCAGTCACCACCTTACTCAAAAGCCAAAGGAGGCTGGCAGCCTTTCCCAATTATAAGCCCACCTCTGCCCCCTCAGCAAGGTGCTGAGTCCCTACAGGCCCAGGCAGGTGGCATTTCCTGACATGCCCACACATTTATTCCTTCTCACCTGCACCAGGCAGGCATTCCAAGCATGCACCTCAGTGCCAGGGATGTGTACCCAAAGCGCAGCCCATCAGAGCCTAGAAGAGCACAGAGCAGAGGTTACAGTGAGATGCAGGCAGCACGGCAGGACCCTGCTCAGGCTGTGTGCCTTGCCTTTACACTGCTGGGAGTGAATCAGCCACCTGCACCCATTTCATTTTAAGCCTAAAATTCAGGGCTACCCCCTCAACTGTATTTCTTCACTTTAAGAGGCTGCACAACTAAAATAATTCTGTTTTTTTAAAAAGCTGCTTTAAAATTTGCTGGGCTGGTAAGAAATGCTAATGCATAAACAGCCTAAGATGTTGGTGCATCTTGTTTCACAGAAGCAACAGCAGAACTTCATATAAAGCTCATTAAAAATGTCCCAAACAGGTCAAGTAGCTTTGTCATCGAAGCCCACCCTCTGGAGTGCCTAGGATGATGCAGTTGAACCTGCAGAAGACTCAGCAGGGAGACCCACCTCACCAGAGACAACTTGAGAAGTCACAACAGCATGGCCACGGCCCACAGATGCCCTGTGGCATGTTTGTGAATAGCTATGTATGGCAGGAAACTGATCTGTCTGGCACTGATTCAGCACTGGCAGAGGGCACAACAGAGATGTCCTTCTCTTTAAAGGAAGCTTTGCACCTACAGTGCTTTAGGGAATGCACTGCCCATGCTCACTAGAGCTGGACATGTTCCCAGTAATTTGTCCATAACTTTGAAAGCTGAAGCATTTCTTGTTTCCCTAGCTGGTGTGGAACACATTGCAGTTTGGATGAGGAGATGAGATTGCCATCTTATTGGACTTCTGATTAGTGTCTGAGGGTCTAATAACTTCAGTGGACCAAACTGGCCCTGGTTGGCTGTCAGAGCAAGGCTCTGAGCAAAGAACCATTTTTTAATGGTTAACCATTTTCACAAAAGTGAAAGTGGCTGCTTCTGGTTGCTTGATTCTGGTACTACATGGCTTTTGCGACTTTGTGGGTACCACATGTGTGTGAAGTTACCCTCATGATAGAAATCAACCTGATTTAAGAGAGGATTGACCATGACTGCAGAATCATTGACTCTGTCTGGAGACACATACTCATTTAGATCAACCTGTGTTTAAGGGTGAACAGGTTCTCTTAGGGCTGAGGCCAGGAGATAAAGCCAAACTCACATAGTCTGTGTGGTGTGTTGATGCTCTGAAATGCTGGAAGGAAGAAGAAGGCTCAGTTTACCACCTGCACAGTGCTGGGATATCACAGCCTTCTACTAGGATGGCTCAGTGGTTCTGTGCCCCTAGGAACTGCATTAGACAAGACAGACAAGGCAGTATGCAGCATATAGCATATAACAAAATTGCAGAAAAAGTGTCATGGTGGAAGGACATCCAAGCAGAAAATTTAAGGGAAGAAAGGGTACAAAGAGAATATGAAGGATGCTCTTCACAATTCTGTTCATTGTGGGAAAATGTGAAAAGAGTGGAATAGGCTGTAAATAGAGTGGGAGAATGAAAAGGCAGAGCATAATGCTTTTAGTGGCTTGCATGCAGGCACTGCAGAAAGAGAAGCTGGTGGAGATGTCATTCCACAAGTACAGGCAAGAATGACCTGGATAGTTTTAGCTGTGTGAGTTCAACTGTGCTGACCAAGCGTAATTAGAGAGAAAACAGCTGAGGCAAGACTGTGAGCAAGAGGGATGGTGAACACAACTCAGACCATGCTCTCCAAAACCAAAGGTTCTGGTTTTGGTTCAAAGCCCCTTCCAACTGATGCTGTTCCAGCACACAGCGCTGGAGCTGTGCTGCTCCCCTGTGATGTACCAGGGATGAATGTGCATTCTGTGTGTCTGCCACAGGGAGCTGTGTACCCACCATACCTCTGTGTGTGTTCTTTCCCTGCAGATACCAATGTCATACGATACATCCAGCTGACAGAGATGAAGCTCAGCAGATGTTCCCAGAGAGAGAAGGAAACCTTGTGAAAATGAAGCCACTTCAGCTGAAGTGCCCAAAGGGGAACATTTCCTCCCTAGAAGCTCATTTGGTGGATTTTCCCGTTTGCTCTGCCTCTTCCTCATCTCCTCATCCATCCACTCTCCCTTGCTCTTCATTGAATACCAGTTTTGAAACGAAAGAGACTTGGACGCTGGATATGGCTGCTTGCCAACCATGGTAATACCCCTTCCCTGTGGCAAAAGAGCACAACAACTACAGCCAGCCTTGTTCCCAGACAGTGTCACACACCTGGAGTAGGCAATGCTAGGGGACCTGTCTGGTCCTGAACTGACTGCCTATTACCTATTAGGGAAGCAACCCCCAGAACAACGACTTCCTGACCAGGCAAGTTGGAGACAGAGGGTTTCTGCTCTGAGTGATCACTGGAGTTTGGAAGAGCTAAGAAACCAAGAGAGCCACTGGTCATTCCACAGGGGACAGCAAATGCCTTTTTACCATCAGTTCAGTTCCCTCTGCCTGCTTCTCCAGTGTGTGTTATTGGTCTCCAGTGAGAGCTCACATGCTCCCAGTCTAATGTCAGTGAAAACTGTTTCTAAACATCCTCTTGATGAAAGCACAGAGCACCCTATGAACCCCCTGCAGAGCTGTCCCAGTGCTGGAGGAGAAGGCTGTGGGCCACCACAGAGTGCTGAATGGACTGTGAAAGCATGGTGTACAGTGTGAGGGAAAAACTGTGAAATAATTCATTAAAGGCAAATAAAAATTATTCATAGGCAACAAGTCTGGGCATTGCTTTTCAAAGGAGCCTCTTCGGTTCCCCGTGTCCAGACAGACAGCATAATCTAGGGAGGGGGCAGTATGGGTGGGGAACAAGGGACATCTCCATTCTTACCTTGGCTCTACCTATGCCTTGCTGTGTGATCTTGGGCAAGTCACTTTTAGCCTCTTGGTGCCTCAGTTTCCCTATCTGTACACTAGGGATAATAATACTTCCCTACCTCGCAGGGGTGTTGTGAGGATGTATCAATTAATGTTTGTAAGTAACAGTACAGTGATGTACAGTGCTAAGTATTATTAGTACATTGGATTGAGGTCTTGATTCTCCCACCTTGTGTTGGTGCTTCCTGTGTCCTGTTTTTTTTCTTTTGTAGGAGAATATGGTGCTGACAACAGGGCAGGACCAACAGCTTTGGAGCCTATTTTGGCAGCCCAGAGGGCCTGTTTAGACCTTCTCCAGCAGTTTGATCTTCTCTGAGAGCTCTGTCTCCTTGGCTCAAAGGTCCTTTTCTGAAACTGCCCATAATGGGATCAGTAAGTGCCACAAACATATTCTCAGTGTGACTTGCTCCAGTAGTGTCCCACAGAGACATGTTCCCAGTTGCAGGATATACATGAGTGGTTTCATTGATGGTGGTCAGTGTCAAGTGAGTGTAGCCAGAGTTATTTCACTTGGCCCTCAGCTGAAGCACGGAAACTGAAACAGAGCTGAACAAAGCTCGGCCAAGTGCTGTGTGCTTTGGTTCCAGCAGACATGGTATCTGCAGACAGCTGGCTATGGCATCCCACATTCCAGCTGTGGTATATGGACACATTTTTCTCCAGCCAAATATCAAGAGAGTTGTCAGAGAAAAATCAAGAGAAAAGGCGAATTGAATATAAGCCAACAGCGTGCCCTATCAGCTAGGAGGGCCAACTGTGTCCTGGGGGACATTGGGCACAGCATGGCCAGCTGGGGAAGGGAGGGGATTGTCCCACTCTGCTCTGCACTGGGGCCACCTCACCTCGAGTGCTGGGGGCAGTTTTGGGCACCACAATATAAAAAAGATATAAAGCTACTAGAGAGTGTCCAAAGGAGGGCTAGAAAGATGGGCCTTGATGAGAAGCTCTCTAAGGAGTAGTTGAGATCACTTGGTCTGTTCAGCCTGGAGGAGACTGGGGAGGACCTCACTGTTGTCTTTAACATCCTCAAGACAGTAAGCAGAGAGGCAGACACTGATCTCTTTTCTCTGGTGGCCAGTGACAGGACCCAAGGCAACAGCATGAAGCTGTATCAGGAGTGGTTTAAGTTGGATATTAGAAAAAGGTTCTTCCCTCAGAGGTTGTTTGGGTACTGCAACATACTCCCCAGGGAAGTGGTCACAGCACCAAGCCCCAGAGTTTAAGAAGTGTTTGGACAATAGTCCAAACAGTCAGGCACATAGTGTAACTCTTGGAGTTGCCTTGTGTAGGGCCAGGAGTTGGACTTGATGAACTTCGTGGGTGCCTTTCATCTCAGGATGTTTATGATTCTATGATTTCATGAAATCTCAGTCATTGTTTCTGAAAAAACTTCAGTTGTATTCTTTAGTACAGGAACACATCCAACTCACATTGGGGCTGGGGAAGAGACCATCTAAAAGTTGCACATATGTCCCTGAAATAAGACGGACCTACCTCAGTTGTGTAAAACATAAGATCAGCTGGATGGCACCAGAAGTTCATGTTCCTCAGGTGGGCAGTGGAGAGCAGCTGCTTCCCAGAATCGGGAACAGTGTACAGCTATTGTAAAGGAAAGGGCTGCTAGAGGCAGCACAGTCACCTTCTTCAGATGGCCCTTGGTTCACACATCTGGGTCACAAATAGCAAGCACCCCTGCCCGTCACTATAGGTATGTAAGCAATAAATGGAATGGAATAAATGCTAGGAAGATGATTTAAAGACAGGGAAGATAAATGAAGGAAATTCTGTAAGTATTAACCAGACCAGAAGATAACGGTTAGGCAGAGATGTGTTTGGGTGCACATAAGGTGTACCTAGTACTGCATAAAAGACAACATAAGTAAGGTTCAGGTTCTCAGACACATGCAGTCTTCTATATCCTAAATACATCACAGCACACAAAAAATTCAAATAGAGGTGACTCTTCCCTCCTTCATATTGCTGCTGACAGTTCATCCTGCAGCCGCAGGTGTCTCTTCACTAGGAGTGAAAGGAGGATTCATCCCGCAGGCAATGCAGAAGAGGACACCACCTACGCAAACAGTCTCTGCCCCAGGAAAGCTCATGCAAGCAGAGACAGGCTTGTAACTCATGACCTTAATGTAAGAGAAAGGGCATTCTCCAGCCGCTGGAGTTGTAGGGCTATGACTGTTATTTTGTCTGGGAACAATTTTAGCCCTCACAATGGCTTCACTAACATACTGTCACTGCATCAGTACCATGTATATATTAATATAAAAAGGGCACAGCAGGCTCCAGTCTCCTCAGTTTTCAGCATCTTTTCATCCAGGAGCACTGCAAAGGGCGAGAGAAAGAGGGAAGTTTTTGAATATGCATAAGAAAAATATTCAGAGAGCCTTCAGGTGCTACACAACAACCTATTTTCTTCAGAAAACTGTTGTACTTACATATACTGACAGCCAGAGCACCTGTAAACAGTGACATTTGCACCAGGGGCTGGAAGAAGGAAGTCACCCAAGAGAGGACAGCATCAGGGACTGTTTGATGCAGTGACACTGAGTTTGAGAGAATTATGGACACGCCTTTTCCACTGAGTGGTCCTTAACAGTCAGATGTGGAGGTGTGGGCAGAGGCCACCCAATTCCACCCAAGTTACACAAACCTTCTTGTAGGGAGTTGTAGACACCCTGTTGGAGTTGACCATGTCCACTACAAGTTGATGGTATGTGTCTTCGGAGCAGTCAAGTAGCAATGTGAAGATACATATCCTGGAATCCCGAAAAAGTAAACAATGCTTTAGCCCAGCAAAGTGGTGTATCTGTATGTCAACATGCAGTATGCAGGGGAATGAACACAGGCCCCTACCTATACCCAGCAGGGCTAAAATGTCTTCAGTGCAATGAGAAGTGAGCCCATTCATCCATCTCAAGGTAAAACAGCAGGAACAAAATGGCGGGTGCCAGGCAAAGCAGTAGACAGCAAGCAGGAACAAAGGGTGAGAGAGGGATGAGATGATCATGGGATACAAAATATGAGCCAAACCCAGGTTCATTGGTAGAACGATAACTGAACTAGGAAAAAACTGACCAAAGGCTTAGTCAGTTTTTTGCAGTTCACAACAACACCCAATTTTGACAGGATACAAAGCAGGGAAAAAAGACAGCAAGATTAGATGTGATTTTTCCAGTTGGAGGGGGCAAAAGAGGCGGAGGCTTCCTTCCTGCTGCACAATCATTTTTGAAAGTGCAAGGAGAGGACAAACAGATGCCGGGTGTGGAAGTTTTCTAAATATGTCTTAACAGTAGCTGTTGGTAAAAGTGGCTTGAACAGGGTGGAGAAGTCTTTGTTTAAATTAGAGAGAGGGTATGATTTGATAGTTTCTGGAACTGATGGGAAGGCAATGGTCTGGATATTCTTGCTTACTAGTAAAATCCAGGTGTGTCTAAGATGAAAAGGAGGGTCTTGAGTGCAGAGCAACCCTTTAGCTGTGCATCTCAATTTAGCTTCCTCAGAATTCTTCTGCAAGCATCTGTGTAAATGTTCTCCCCAAAATAAAGCCTGCAGGCCCAGGAGTGGCTCTGTTCTCATACTTCACATAATATCTCCAGAGGGTTTATCTGCACTGTTTTCTTTATGCTCAGTTCCTTGATGATACCCTTTTGATTTGCTTTTTTCTTAGGAGCAGGAGAAGGGAAGGGGGAGGGTATGCATTAGGTGAAGGTGAAATCAAACTAAATTCACACAAGTGCTGCGGAATATCCATCTTCTCTGGTTGTTTATTCACCTTTTCTCCTGCACCCTGAAGGACACTGATGTTCTCTCCAAGATCCTATGGTGAAATTTCTTTATCTGCACAGTATTTTAGAGACTTGGGCAGGAGTTAAATAAGGAGGAACAGTGGTTGCCTAATGTGGCCCCCAGGTGGGATGCTTGAAAGGGTGCAGTAAATGATCAGGTTTCTTAATACTATCCATGTATTTGCATAACCAATTACTAAGATCACTGCAGCTGGTAAGAAGTAGAGTCCAGAGATTGTTCTTTAGGAGTTCCTCAGTTACTAAGGTGCTGCAGGCTGCAGCACCACACCCCTCCCCAACAACAGCTTTGATGCTGCCTCAGTGAAGGTGATGAAAAGACAAGGCACTATCCTGGCTCCTCCCACATCTGCAATTGAAGGAAAATAAATTGATGGATACATGATAGGAACATAAGAAGAAACCCGTGGCAGTATGTAACTTTGAGGCTGTTACCAGCTTGTGAGATGGAAGGACGTAAGTGGTTCCAAAGATGTAGGGAGGGGAAAACCTCCCCTCTCCTTTGCTTCCCAGAGACAGGTGCTCCCCCTGTCACAGCACAGGCCAGTCAGGTCAAACTCTGTTCAGCCCAGAGAACTGTGCCTATGGAAACTCTTTCCAGTAGCAGTTGTGGTCTGGAATCAGGAAATAAATAGACTGAGTAGTGCCCAGGAAAGTACCTTCTTACTCTACCTTCATGCTCACCCCTTATCCTTTGGAAGGCACCTGTTGTTACATGACAGACAAGGAGGCACATATTCAGCCATGGCTATGGTGAATGAAGCTGCTCTCCAAGAGAGGCTTCACAGGCCCTACCACGACCTCCTTTTCTCCTTTACTGCCAGCCAAATCTTATACGTGGCAGCAGCTCTCCAAAATCAACTTCCACAGCTCTTCCTTCCAGAGGGCTCCCATTCACCACATTTTGCCTGGAGGGAACA
The DNA here is from genome assembly GCA_032173965.1 of Sitta carolinensis. Classification (NCBI taxonomy): domain Eukaryota; kingdom Metazoa; phylum Chordata; class Aves; order Passeriformes; family Sittidae; genus Sitta; species Sitta carolinensis. The sequence goes on along the minus strand of JAVUNC010000006.1, from coordinate 10,525,641 downwards.
CAAGCCTGTGCCAGCTGGTAGGTACCTCTGGCGGCTCCCCATTGCTGGTTAGGAAATAATTTGTAATGCAGCCAGGTGGAACTGGCAAGGCATCAGGAAATAAGAAGAGGAATTTGGCTGGGGCTTTGGGGCCAACACAGATTCTCATACAAGTAGTGCCACCAGATCTTCAGTGATTGCAGAATGCCCAGGAGCACTGTATATCCACACACAAGGCACTCAGAGAGCTCCCTGTTGTGCTCCAAAGCCTACAGAGGATATGGCAGATGAGCTCAGAGGAAGGGTGAATCACCCGTGTACTCTGTGCATTGTACTATTTTCTCCTCAGAGCTGAGCTAACAGAAGCATATGAGCATATGTTCTCATGTCTATTGTCAGAGCTTCAAATCAAAACTGTGATTAATTTGAAACTGTACATTTTTGGTATTAGACCCCAGCTTACTTCAGTACTGTAAAGATTTGGTGTTAACTCTGTGTAATGTTGACATCTAAAATGCAAAATATGAGCACTGAAGATGACAGAACAGCTTTCTATAAAGAATTCTGCCAAGAAAAAATCACTTCAAAACAAAAGGAAATATACCTTGTTACTAATGACAGAAGTGGTATGTAATATTAAATAATCTCAACCAGTGATTTTTTTTTCAACATTTATAGAGGCACTCTTCAGTCTATGCAAACATGAATGTGCATGTGGGTGGGTGCATGAGGGGGTCATGGGGTTCAGCCCTAGAGAGAGAAATATATAAGATAGAGCTGAGCCTGACCACATCCTGCTGCCCAGTCCATCCCACAGCAGGACCTGCTCCACTTCAACCAGTCCTGACATGTTCTCCCCAACTACTTGACTCTCTTGAAATGAGAGCAGGGCAAATGTATGCTTGCCAATTATTGCTGTTACCACTTACTGTTCTGCAGGCTTTTCTCTGGCCATGCATCTGCTGTGAACATAATGGCTTACACATGCTCCCCATGGACAGAGAAGAAGGAGAAGGTATTCCAAGGGAAGCAAGAGCTTCATTGAATATGAAAGCCAGCCTGAGTGAAAACTCTCATGACAAATCAATAAAAGCACATGCAATTCAGAGTCTGGGATCCTATTTGAGCAAGAAAGCAGAATGAGACTACCTCAAATGATAGGTGGGAAAAGGAACACCGGAGAAAGACATAGATATCCATACCTGGAAGTCTGAAAGACCTGGCCAGAGCTCTGACTCTAGGGCAGAGAAGGGGTTTTTGGAATAGGAGACATGAGGTGTGAAATGCAAGAGGAAAGAGAAAAATAGAATGTGGTAGAAAAATTAAAAGATAGAGCTGATAGCAAGTCTTCCCACCCCAGTAGGACTTGGGCATTTGGGTAAACAGACCCTACCATACCTCTGACTCTGGAGGCAGAGGGAGGAAGAGTGAGGCCAGTATCATCCTGGGGACACGAGGAGGAAACCTCAGGAGTGGTTTTCTGCTGGATCATTAAAAGCTGATCCCTTTCTTTTGCCTTTGATTTGCTTTCAATATCATGAACAAAGAAACAGTCCAAATACCTTATCCTGATGTATTTCTTAACAGATGACAGCAGCATCAGGGCAAGGGAAAAGGGATAACAGGGTCATCATTTTAAGACCTATTTTAGCTGGAAGTGGTAAGCACCTTGATTATGATTTTGGGGATAGAGTTATTCTGAGCCCTGAAACAAAGAAAATTACAACTTTTTTTCCGAGGCTGATATTTTCTTGATAACTTCGAATTTCAGCCCGTATGGTAAAGTTGTCCATAAAAGCAGCCTGCTGTTCCAGTTTGGTAGGGAGGAGCTATTGCTGTCAATGCTCCTGCTTCAGCAGTGGTCAGATATAGTTGCACCTGGCTCCTCCTGCAGCTCATGTTCTAAATGTTGTTCAGCATGTGATACTAAAATTAAAATGTGTTTTAAAGGCCACAAGAAAAAAGTACATATTGAAATTATCCAGGATGAAACAGATGGACTAAGCATTTCTCTGATTTTGCTTAACCAAGACAGCTGGGGAATTTACAGTTGGGAACAAAGGATTTTCACTTAACCAACAATGCATGGTTGGCAGCCTGTCTAGCTGCCAGTGTTATTTTGTGCTGGCAGCCCAAAGAAAGCAACTTAGCATGTCCTGGAACAGCCTCAGGGGAAAGCCATATGCAGGATGGACCGTGTTTGGCTCCCTGAAAAGAGCAGGTGATAGAGCTACAGCCTCTGCAGGCTTCCTCCACTTCACACAGCAGCAGTACTGGGTTGCAGCAGAACTTTTGGCAGCAGATAAAGCTCCAGCTGTTTCATATTACCTCCTACAAACTTCTGGTTAGAGAAATGGCCACATACAAATGGCATATTCCTCACTCAGACGTGGTCTTCTGCATTTTGCTGGGGCTGAATTAGATCCAAACTAACAGCTTGCTGAATTCAGTAGGTTGTCTTTGAGGCTCAGCTGCCTCTTGGCAGGCTCTGAGCATTGACTCAGGGAGAGCATATGAGCCCAAGGACACAAGCCAAGATGCCAGCCCTTTCATGGGGTCCTTTGGATGGCCTCTAGCTGAACGAGATGTGGGGGCTGAGCCCGGGTGCTCACAAAAAGCAAGGTCTTGGCATCAGCTGAGCAGAACAGATGTGTGATCCTTTTGTGGTCCAAAGGCCAGGCCTTCACATCAGCTCCCAAAGCTGCAGGGAGATGTCACAAAGCCAGGGCTGACAGCTGACTGGCACATCCCTACTGCTAACAACCCTCAAAAGTTTTGACTATCCCAGTCCTTGGTGCTGGGCCTGCACTGTCACCCTGAGGTAGAGGTATATCTCTCTTTCTAAAAGCCCTTTAAAATATTAAAGAGTCCAAATATCAGCAAATAAACTCTAAAAATCCATGAGGTTTTTTTGGAGCTCAGAAGGGCTCAGCTTATCACTTCTTAACGTTTGTGGCAGGCAAGCCTGCCTGCTGTTGTGTCACACAGGCCTGGGCTTCGATATAAACACAGAAAAATAGTTACTTTGTCAGGGGCCCAGCAAAATGGACGGGCAGAGAAAGAAAACCTTGCCTTGAGTATCACCAAACCAACATGTCACAGCAACCCAAACTCAAGTTATCACCTCAACCTGGCAAGTTCAAGTTGATGTTCAACAGGTAGTCAGTCTGAGAGATTTGACTGATGTCTGGAAAATTATTCCCATAAGACAGAAGACAAAAAGCTATACACATGAATAGAGTCTGAATCTGCAGTTTACAGGTAACTGCATAACTTGACTTTCAGATCAGTGGTTGAGAACATAATACTCTCAGTCTAGAAAATCCTGTAACTTTCAGCATACACAGTGCGCTGGTTTTGGCTGGGGTAGAGTTCATTTTCTTCGTAGTGGCTGGTATGGGGATGTGTTTTGGATTTGTGCTGAACACAGGGTTGATGATACAGAGATGTTCTTGTCATTGCTGAGCAGGGCTTACACAGAGCCAAGACCTTTTCTTTTTTTGGTACAGCCACACTGGCAAGGACATTGGGGGTGCCATGGGAGGCTGGGAGGTGACACAGCCAGGACAGGTGACCCCAGCTGACCAAAGGGACATTCCAGACCATGTGACATCATGCTCAGCATATAAAGTTGGGGGAAGAAGGAGGAAGAGGGGGACATTTGAAGCGATGGTGTTTGTCTTCCCAAGTCACCATTGCATGTGATGGGGCCCTGCTCTCCTGGACATGGCTGAACACCTGCCTGACCCTGGGAAGCACTGAGTTAGTTCCCTGTTTTGCTCTGCTTGTGTGAACAGCTTCTGCTTTCCCTATTAAACTGCCTTTATCTCAGCCCACGGGTTTTCTACCTTTTACCCTTCCAATACGCCCCCTGATCCAGTGGCAGGGGAGTGAGCGAGCAGCTGCATGGGGCTTGGCTGCTGGCTGGGGTTAAACCACGACACACAGCCAAAATTCAAACCAACAGAAAAATTAAGAGCAGCACAGTATCATCAGTACTGGTTCCCATTATAAAATGAGCTCCATTTTTCTTCTCAAGCAATGAATCTCCTTCTAAGACTTATGCTGTTGTTGAGAGACATCCCTCTTTTTTTCAGTGTTCTGGGACAGCTATGTCCCACTCCACCTGTTATTAGCCTAGAGACTGATATGGAGCTCTAGGGATCCCAGATGTTTACATCTTTGTGATGTCAGATGGACTTGCTTCACTAATGAAAGATGGCTGTCGTCTAATAAAAGATGAGATCTCTCTTTTTCACTCATCAGCAGTATAAACACAAAGTCCCTACAGGAACTGCACAGCTCTGTTCATGATGAGCAAGCCAAATCAAGCCATGCCATCTCTATTATAAATCTGAAGAAGTACCAGCTCTGAAAACAGGACTTGAAAAGATCCTCAAGAGAGCATGTACATCACTCCATTACCTTAAGGCAATTAGGTCAGATCAAGTTAAACTGCTCCTGAGAGATGTTTATCTAACCTGTTCTCGAAAGCCTCCTATGACAGAATATCACTGCCTTCATAGATGAAAAGTTAAGAAACTTCTTACTACAGCTTTAAGTGTCTCCTTTGCAGTGATTTAAACCAATTACTTGTTTCAACTACAATAGATATGATCAAAAGGTTAGTCTCTGGCTTTGCAGTAAGTCATTATGTTGGTGAGAGGCTCTGTTCTAGGACTGATCTTACAGCTTCCATCAAGGTTTCTTCAACTCAGCAAGTTTTCTGGGTCCTTGCTTTTACTACTCATTCACCTCTGGATTTCTTCCAGGTTGTTTACATCTTTATTGGAGTGCAGTGCTGAAGGCAAGACAGTTCTCTAGCTATGGCCTTCCAGCACAAGACACAGCAGAAGCATTATTTCAGAAGTCTGATATATGATAGGCCTTCTTACATATTTGCTGCACTAGCAAGATATTATTGACTCATGTTCAAGTCTCACCCCTGAAGTGACTGCTCTGACTATCTCCAGGTTTTTTCTATGCTGTTGTCATGTCCTTTTGTATTTCTGCAGCCAACATTCCTTCCTGAATTGCATCCCACGTGGCTGAGAAACAGTTGTATTCCACAAAATCAGACATCACAATTCCATAGAAAGAAGAGATCTGCATCTCTGCTTTATAAAGGATTCACATGGTCAAATTTTAAGAAGAAGCAAATGTAAGGCTCAGCATATAGTACCAGTTTTTGGGTGGGGAAGAATCAATATCCACTTTTGTGCCATTGTTAAGTTGTACTGCACAAGCTCAGCAGTGCTTTAGCAGCTATGAAAAACAGTTTGAGCTGAGAGTCACAGGCTGTTGGGATCATCACTCACAGTGTCTTTCATCATGCAAAGAAACTGCTTGCTCCTTTAAATTATGTTACAGAGTCAGGCACATTCAGATATTCCAAAATAAGCAGAATTAATAATGCCTGAGCAAGATTGGAACATGAAAGAACAAACGGCACAAAAATCAAGTGTTGTTCACCACACCTTGCAAACTCTTTCCCCAGCATACCCCAGTCAGGCAGAAGATTCATGTTTCTTTCAAAACCTTCTAAGCAAAGGTCACAGGCAGTGCAGCCCATAGATTTGAATTACTAATCTCCTGTGTGTCTTGGTTTTTAGCAGCTCATGCACCTGAACATGAACAGAAAACCAGGTGATGCTCAGCAGAAATGAAAATTGATGAAAGATGAAGGAAAAAGAAAAGGAAAAAAAAAGAGAAAATGCTAATTGAAGTTTGTACAGATTTCAGTGAAGATTATGGCTTGGTTTCTCTTCACAGATTTTTATTCTGTACTCACAGGTAGTGAGTAGCTCAGTGATATCCAGAAAGACATTCTGCATGTCTGACTTGCTGTTTGCTATTTCCTAGCAAGAGAAAGTGTATGCAGCCGAGGACTTGGCTTCATAGGGCATGGGTTGGAATGCACACAGTCCAGTGTTTCTGTCTTTAATCAACACGTATGAAACAAATATCGGTATCTCCCCAAGGCATTGAAGGAAACAATGCTAATTAGAGTAGCTGAGGATCTGACAGAATGGTACAGTGCTGGAAAGTGGCTCAGTGGGGAAGTTGTGTAGGGCAGTAGAGGCTGGACTTGTCTCCCAGTTCTGTGCTTTCACTTAGCCCATGTCAGAGAGCTGTGTTGAGCCTCATTTCTCACTTCGTTGAATAAGCCCCATCTTCTGTTGCAGAGTATGGAAGAATTCAACAAATAACACTTCCAGCACTCTTTTGAAGGGACCCCATGAGCATGAAGTATTACTGCTGCTGTCGTTAGGATCAAGAACAGAGTCTGCTGCTGAATAATTCATTTGATGTGAAAAACAGCCAGAAAGTTGTTGAACAAAAATGATGTACAATGAGACATAATTACGGAGTGGTTGCAGAGAACAGGATGCACATGGAGCTCTCAGGTTGGCTGCCAGTGACATCAGAGCATGGACAAGCACAGATGCGTGTCGAGTTGCATACTTCATTTTCTGAATTATTATATCACTTTGCCTTTAACTTTTGAGATACTCAAGGACTACCTCATTTGGACCATTTCTGGTGGAGAAAGAGGATTCAGTATCCCAGTTTTTTTAGTACTTACAATTACTGATAAGGCTGTAGAAGTAGTGAGTACTGCAGACTGGGAGGCACTGTCCTGTCATATCAATGCTGGTTTTCCTGACAGGAGGAACGGGTAGAACTGCTAATTCCCCACAGATGTGTCATGTTGTGGACACCAAAACTTTCTGCAGCAGATTTTAAAATTTGGAAGGAGATTCCATGCCTCAGACTGCTGCTTGCAAAAAGATACCCGCATTCACAGAGCCCAGCCTGCAGTGTGGGAGCTTTAGAGCTCTCTGTTCTTCATCAAATCACACAGGAAAAGCTTCCTCTGCCTTGTCTTGGAAAGAAAATGAATTCCTCCCTACTCTGCTTCTTTAGCCCCCAGCTGGAATACTGCATCCAGCTCTGGAGTCCCCAGTATAAGAAGGACATCGATCTGTTGGCGCAGGTCCGGAGGAGGGCCATGAAGATGACCAGAAGGCTGGAGCATCAGCAAAAAACAGGCACTAAATCAAAAACTAAACCAGAAACTAAGACCTACTTCAGCCAATTTGTTATCAGAATTAAACAAACAACCAGAACTTCCAGATACTACTGACGGATTCAAGCCTGAATTGAGAGACTGAAAGACAAAATCCCTCCTGTATCCCGGGTCTCTGACTATTTCTGACCTGTGAGCCAGATTCAGGGGATGGGGAGCTTGGAAGGTATGGATGGCTTGGAGCCAGGAAGAGAAAGTGGAACATGAGAAGAGGCTTTATCATGCATTTCCTTTACAATAGCCAAAATACCCTTCTGTTCTTTCTCGTATATCCTAGAGAGAGCACAACTGAAGTGTGAAGAATTTAATGGATTTAGTAATAGTATTGATCTTCTATCATTTAAAAAGGGACTCAGGGCTTAATCAGATCTGTAGAAGTTCTCATTATTTACTTTGCCAAAGGAAAGGATTAGGTATCAGAGAAAGAAAAGGCTCTGCAGCATGAAAATCCATTCCATTTACTCTTACCTTCATATGTGTTTAAAGAGGAAAGAATCCAAACAACTCTCCATGAGATTCTGCCTGGAGGAATCAGTACAGTAGCAATAAACAGAGGTAGACTTAGCAACACAGCAAATTGACTCTTAGCTTTGCAACACCCTGATTTAGCTCTACTGTCTGGTCCCATAAGCAATGACAGCAGAAATTGTATTGTTGATGACAGAGACAGATTGAACAAGTTTTCACCTTCTGAGGTACCATCCTGCCATCACCTTCTGAGATACAAAGTGAGAAAGAGTAAACCAGAAACCCTCTGATGGCATTTTTATAGTCACCTTTGAGACAACAGAAAATTAGCTTATCACACCATTGCCTGCAATGCCCATGCCTCAAGAAACACTGTGATAGTTTTATTTCCTTGACACTTGACCCCAAGTTAACTTCCCAATCTGTCTTTAAGGGTGGCTGCAGATTAGACAGCCCATTTTGTACCTGTGTTGTGGCCCTACTGAAGCTATGACATGGAGTAGCAGCTGTAGAACTGCCTACTCAGTCCGTGGTGGGTCTGTCAACAGAGTAAAATATTTCAGGTTGAACACAAACATTGACTTTGCAGTGAGATTTCTTTTGCACGGATATTTTTTCATGCTAACATCGCAAATATTATCAGTGTGTTCTGAGATAGGCACACACGCACACACATATATCTACTTGCATGATAACTATGATGAACAATCTGGTTTGATTTGGCTTACAGCAGATACTTAAAACATCTTTTTATTTCAATTCCATGCAAACTCTACACAAGTTTCTACTGCTGAATTCCACAAACAATAGAGAGAATTCAAAAATTTCTGTATTTTCCATCACTGAAAAGATTTTGCATTAGTTCTTTCAGGTGCTTCTTTTTGGAGACTTTTACTTAAAACACCTCACTGTTTAACACAGGCACCTTGCAGGTGGCTTGCTCTCCTGGATCGACATTGATCTGCCTTGCTCAGCATTGTCATTGTACTTATTCGTCCTGATGCCCGCTTGCATTTAGTCATGGATTTGCCATATCCCCGACAGGTTTGTAGGGAAGTTAATGGAACATTTTATGGGACATGAAGGTTTTGGACATCTCTGTGTCCCAGCTACGTGAGGAAAGGAAGATGCACAAAACCAAACGACCAAAAAAGGGTTAATTCTTTCTTTTTTCTAACCATATGAAGCAGGGTTCTTCTTCCAGGGCAGAGATGGGTTAGCAGGTGAGCAGGGGGTCTATCCCCTTGAAGCAGCACAGCAGCAATCCCAGCCATGACCTTCAAAGCTCAGCGACATTGCTCCCTGAATCAGAGGCTTCAGCAGGGCAAGAAGAGCCACTGCCAGATTTTAAGAGAAGCCTGAAAGTGACTGACAAGAGCACAGACTGTGCTGAAATGTCGAGAGCAACAGAGGGTGTGCTGCTCTGCCATGGCAGCTCCAGTGCTGGAGAAAAGTCCCCAGGATGGTGGCTGTTCCCAGGGCAGAGAGCTGGGTGGGCAGTGGCAGCAAGGGAGGCAGAGGGCAAGGAGGAAGGGGTAGTGGGAGTGTACATTGTCACTCCTTGTATAACCAATGGATTTCATCTGGCAGTCACTGATGGACAATAAATTGAGCAAGAAAGGAACACCATTATTTTAGTGTTAAGAAGGTGACAGCATTGGAAAGGTGCTGCTTATTATTTATCTGCACTGCAATACCTTATGTACTTCAGTCTGACATTAGAGTCCAGTATCTCAGAGACACTTTAAGAAACCTCTACCTTTGAAAGTCTGATGTAGATTCAAAAAGCCTGCAGATGCAGGAATAGCCAGCTGCTACAAATACATTTTCTGATTACAGGAGTTCCAAGGCAAGAGTAGCTTTGTCTAAAAAAAGAACTTTCTCTTTATGCTCAACCATCTATTTTGTGCAATAATTGAATGTCTGCTGAAAAACCATCTTGTGATCTGTTGCAATAAAAGGCATATGTTTGATCATAGCTTGGTTATGCTCCCTGAAATGCTGCAGCCCACAGCCTTGAGGGCAGAAAGCCTGACATGTTATTTCTCAGAGCACCCCTCATTCATACAGAAAAGTTTTGGGCCCCTTGCACATTTTGCCTACAGTGCCAGAGCCTTTTCCTTCCTAAAGCAAAAGCCTTTAAGCTCTCCTTCCACTGCTGGAGTATTTCTTACAGAGATGGATACCTTGGGCTTTCTATCAGATTTGTAACCTCTTTCTCAGATTCCCTTCTCTGTATTATATCCACAATTGATCACAAAAATAGATGGCAGTTTTTATTTCCAGAGCTCAGCCTGAACTCCACTGACTTGGCAAGAGCAAGGGAGATGTGGTGAATTCATCTTACCTTGTATCATAGCCTCTCTGCACTGCACCTTTTTAGTTATAGGAGGACCTGCCATCTTATCAAAGAAATCTACTGAAGTATGTTCTAGACAGCAGCTAAATGCTTTGATTCTGTTTTTTCATTTGTCATCACATTTAATCTAAATCAAGTCTTACAGGCTAAACACAAATATTCCTTAGAACTGCTGATAATTCAGGCCAAGTAAAACACCTTTTTTAGAACTATATTCAATAACAAGCAAGTGTTAGTAGGAGTTCTAATATCATTAGGAGTGAGGAGATGTTCTGGTTTTAAATTCCTGATTTCATGATGCTGAGAAGCACACCACAGCTGTTCTTTGTGTTACTCCAGTGGCTGCTGCAATGCCAGCTGTAACACCCTCTTGGAAACTACGAAGAATGGATGTGCTCTTCTGAGCTTGGTTTGGGTGCCTCCCCCAGGTCATATACACTTGGGTGCATGTGTGAGAAAGGACATGAATGCCCAGGCACATACACACTTTAGGGGTATTTTATATTTTCCTCAACCATATCCCATTTGCCAAAGGATATTGTTGAATAATAGCCTCTGAAGCTCAGTGCATAGCTATTCCAGCCTTTTCCTGGATACTTCCTCCCTCACTGAAATTGATTTTAATTCTACATCAGACTTCCCCTCATGCAGATTTAACCTCATCAATTTTTGTTCTGACATAAGTGAACCCATGACACCAATAGTTCCCTAGTCTCTTACATGGCACCTGCTTTCTAGCTCAGAAAATCACATCCCTCCTTGGCTATTCTTCACCAACTCAGCTATTCCTACCCTGCCCTCAGTCTTACCCCAGGCAATATGTGAAAGCTTTTACATTTCGTTGTTCTTTGGTACATAAAGGTTGTTTATCAGAGTGATGCCCAGAATATCATCTGTCTTTGTTTACCACACATAGGTAGGAGAGGGTAGGAACATAAGGAGAAAAGGAATTTAAAGTTGTGTCAAGGTCTTGACTTGCCTCTCTTATCTGTACAAGAGAGTATGTAACTTGTAACACCTACCTTAGGGGAGGTCAGAAATTACTTTCCTTTCCTTGTCTGCCACTGGAGCTAGATCAGCAAAGACTGGGTATGAGAAAGATGTATTCAGCCCGCAATGCCAATCAGAGGGTCATTAAATGAGACTTAGAAATCAGCATCAAGTAGCTGTTAGGAACACCTGGTACTTCACAAAGTGAAATGAGTGGAAGAGCATCAAAGACAAGCTCCCAGGGTAAGGGCAGTTCCAGGATATTCTATGCACAAAAGCAAAAACACCTCTAGTTCCCTGGGCTCCTGTCCCCTCACTCATTTCCCCCTCAGTGGAGGACAATAACATACAATGACAGCTTGGGACTTCAGTCCATGTCTCCTGTGTCATTCACGTCCTTTAGCTGATATGCTGGGTCCTAAGGGGTAGAGAGATCATCAGGACTTTCTTTCCTTTAGTTATGAGGAAAGTTTTGTTCCTTTCTCCACCAAACACTATTTTGCCATTTTTGTTTTTATGTTAGCATTTGATGCTAAACCACAGGCAACTCTATTTCCAGCCTCAGATCCTTTTCTGAGGTTCTGATTCTCAACCAGCATTTCCTTTCTCCTTTTTTTGTCTGTAAAAGCTTATTCCTTTCTTTGAATCAATACAGCTTTATTTAGGATGGAATCTTTCATAGAAACTGTATTCTGAAATAAAGCCTGTGAATAACACCAGATCATGGCCTGTATCTGGGACAAAGTACTGCAACTGGTAAATATCGCACGGAGTCAAAACATTCAAAACTTTGTTTCAACAAATCTCATGTTATCAATTCCTTACCTTTTCTGCATCTCAGAGGTTTCGTATCTGCATATTTTTCCTCACCCCTCAAGTGCTGGTGTTTCTCAGCTTTGTCCTTTATGCAGGTCTGATCACAGCTGCATGAAATCCTCAGGAAGGAAGATGTTCTCAAGGAAAATATGTGCCCAGCCTATATTTGCAATGGGCATTGGAGATGCCCAGCTAGATAGCTCCTTACCTCCCAGGATATCCAATCACATTAGTTCTACCTAAGTTATTAAAAGTATTGCTTATTCAGAAGAGGTTCTGCATTCTGACCCCAGGACATCAGCACAACATGCTACTACTGTAAGAAGTACCCAGCAGTGTACACTGAAGCTTGCACCTGCCCTGAAAAGGACACTTAGGACCAGGCTTGTCCAGATCTCATCAAACAAAAGGCCATTCTGTAGCAGGAAGAAGATTAAAGCATGTAGGTGGCCTCCTGGAGGGCACTAAAAGGGAAAATAACAGTTCTTCCCCAGCAAAGCTTCAGACTTTCTACATTCTCTCCCTATACACCCTAAGGCAACCTCCCAACCCATCTCACTGCCTCCACACCCACTGATACAGGGGTACCAATACTGACTTCTGCAGAGGCATCTCCTGTAAGCTCAGATTGTCCTCCCGAAATGTGGGCAAATAAGGGGCAAAATGGGAGGAAGAGACTCTGGCATTACGACTTGATTGTTTTTATACGACCAGAATGGGAACAGGGATTAAAAAGTATTAGCACATACAGTGGAAACTAGAAGCAGCAAAGACTCCATGTACTCTGATCCCCAAATGATTTGGGTCCCCTCAGGACTCTCTTGTGTTAAGGACTGGTCATTTGTCCTGCCCGCTAGATTGTGTGGCAGGTAACCACTGTCTGCCACTGATTGTCAGCACTTGCCTGCATCCCTGGATCTGGGGGACTCAGGAAGCCTAACATCTCTCTGAAGGGCTGGGAGACGCTGCCATCCCCAACAGGTCAGGAGACAGCAAACACAGCTCAGGGATCATCTCTGGTGGCATGCATGAGGGGACCCATGGCTCAGACTGTGTGGGCTTAGCACTGGTGTTGAGCAACACTTTGTGTAAAATACACCACTGCTGAGGGATGCTGACAAGCACTGTGTGTTTTAAGTTTTGACCAAGAGAAATGCTTTATCATTCTGCACTCACACACCAGGTAACCCTCCTTTATTAGCTGAAGCCTGCAAAACTCATGACAAAACATTTGACCGATCCTTTGGGTAAAATGTAATATATTCTTAGGAAACAATTATCAAAACAAAAAAATAGCCTCAACTTCTGTGTGTAATTTTTCCTCTTAATGGGCCATTAAAAGTTTAATTCTTGTGCTACAGTACTTTGTACCTAGCTATAGCATTTCTCTCTTTCCTCTTAGTGCTGCTCTTATTAGAGCATCTTGTGTTTCCCTGTAGATCTCTAGAGACATCCAGCCATTTTGTTTTAATATTATTATCCTTGCTAATAGCTGAATGCAATTGTCTAAGAGAGAAGCTAATGCACACCTACAGTGAAAAACACTTGTAGAAAATTGAAGAAGAGAGCTGTGGCCAGAGAAGAGAATTAAGAGGCAGGACTCCCAGGATCTACTTCCAGTTCTGCTTAGAGCTTACACATCTGGAAAGATTTTTTTTAACCTCCTTTTACCTCAGTTTCTAAACTGTTGAATGATCCATGAAGACCTGGATTTAAGGTACTAAGTGCACTCACAAAAGAGCTGGTCTACACTTCCTGTGCCTCTTAATCACACCACTTTCAAAACCTATTGGCAATTCTATCCATCTCCTTCTTCCATTCTCCAACCCAGACTCATAAATTTTCCCTCTGTTGGGGGTTAGGATTTCTCCTTTATTTTTTTTTTTATTTTTTGTCCTCCCATTTGTTGCTAAGAGACAATAACTACCGATACTTAAAGATATGAAAGAAATGGCCAAGGTGGGGGAAGGGTGCAGCTGGCTACTCTCTTACCTGGGCGGTTTTCTCTTTGAAGGGCAGAGATACCACGAGGTTTTGGCCGGGGAGGGTGAGGGGCTGGGCTTGGCTCCCTCGCTCTCTTGGCATCGGAGGGGAACAGTGGAGCTGTTGTTGCTTGCTGCGGGGAGATTTCACTGCCAGTGCTGGGGCCCAGTGCTGTGTCGCTTCTTCCCTACTGTGGGTGCGCCTTTGCTCCTAAGAGCAGCCATTGAACTGGGCCCTTATTAGCGCCCTACCTCACTGGAAAGGATCCTCACCATCTGCTCGGGTGCCTCAAGGGAAATCCCTTCCAAGGGAGCATCTCCTGGCTGCCTTGTGGAGCCCGACTGCCGCTGCCTGTCCCCCTCCATTTCTCTGCCGCTGCTTCGGGTTTTTCCACTACACTGTAACCCTGTACCCGCTGCCTGCCAGGCCACCCCACGGCTCCTGCTGCAGCTGTGGAGTTCCTGATACATTTCACTGGCTACACCGGGCTCTGCTGGTCCCTGCCCTTCCAGGCCTTGCTCCGAGGTTCCCACTCCAGCCCGCCCGCCATTGCCGCGTGAGGGAGCCCGCGCCACAGCGCCGCCTGCCGCCGCGGGGAACCCCCGCCCTGCCCGCCGGCAGCCCGCAGCGCCCCTGCCGGCCGTGCCCGGGACTGCACCCAGGGGAAGCACCTGCGGCAGAGAAGCCGCGGTTGGGTTCCGGCTCCGGTCTGCTGTTCATGCCAGAGCTGTTGTTGTTTGCCTTGTTATACATATTAGTAAAGATCTGTTATTCCTTTTTCCCTATTGTTGCCTGAAAGCCCCTTAATTTCAAAGTTATAATAATTTGGAGGGAAGGGGATCATATTTTTTCATTCCAAGGGAGGTTCCCACTTTCCTTGGCAGACACCCCTTTCACACCAAGACACCCTCCTTTCTGGCTGTTATGTTCACTCAGTTAAATTGCAGCCAGAGACATCTGCAGTGGATGTTAGGAAAGCAATTCTAACAGGAAAGATAGTGAGGTGATGATCATTTCCCCCATAATGTAGTTAAAGGAAAGGAAATGAGCATGCCATAAAAATGTCTGGCTCACGATTAATTACTCTGTGTAGCTGCCAAGTGCTGCTGATCCTCAGGCCACATGGACAGAAAAGAGGTCACAGCCATGCACTACTATGGTTTCATGTCCTTACTGCTGCCTCTCAGCTGTCCTGCCTGCAGCACACCAGTTACCTCTTATCCTTCAGTATGTGGTTTTGCTTTGCTTCCACAGTCTCTTGCACCCAAGGCCAGGAGAGAGGACGTGCTGCACGGCCAGAGTCAGAGGCTCTGACCTTGTGCTGATGTGTACTTTCCTTCACTTATCTGTCTCCCTCCTTGAATATAGAGAAAGTAAAAGTTGTTTAGATGTGCTATGGCTCTAACCACCAGAGCCACCACCATATTTTCCAAATGTGGAAAACACAATTCACAGTCCACTGGGGTAATTTAGCCAGTGAACAATTTATAGAAACCAGAAGTGCCAGGAAGACATTTTGGGGAGGTGGAACCACATAATTTGCACTTCAATCATGACATTCACTGCCAGATGAAATCAGCACAAGCCTGAGCCTGTACCTGGGACAAAAATGACAAAAGGTTGATGAGCCTTGATAGACAGAAAATGGAGAAAAAAAATCTGAGAAGCCACTGCAGAATCAAATGCAAGCAGCTGCATGAGCTAAGTCCAGTTCTGTGATGGTCATACCCTCACCTTGGTTATTATTTTGTACCTTGTTACTAATCTGTGACTGGCTCCTATAAATGCAAAAAGTCAGCTCAACTGGAAATAGATGTGCTCTACTCCAATTAGTATCTTGTCCATTTGAAAATACAGAAAAAGGCACAGCTACATAGGCTGCAAAACCGAGTGCTGGCAGATGAGTCTCTGGAAACACATCCAAGAGGGTCAGGTGGGAATTGGGAAACAGAATAGCAGTAGGAGGAAAGGAAGGCTATATGGGGGTCATCACTCCCAGAGTTAGCAACAGGAAGGGTTTCATGGTGCTCAGTCAGCACACTTGGATGTGCAGGCATCCTTATATCTGGCGACTCACTCCTGACTTATGTGTAAGGCTGCTTGGCAAGAAACACCAAAAGCCCAGGGGCTCCCAAGAAAGCCGTCATTTTGCAGCTTTTGAAGGCACTAACAGCATGCTGTCAAGTCCCTGAATGCCTGCTGTAAAATTCATCCCTCGGTGAAATGCGGTTTCTGCACAAGCAGCATGCCAGACGAGGGGAGGGCAGCAAAGTGCAGGAAATAGAACACACCGGCTTCCCACAGACCCACAGCTTCCTACCCAGCCTGCCAGAGCTCAGGAAATCCATCCCACAGATCCTATATGGCATCATCTTTTCTCTGCAGGGCTCTGCTCCAGTGTGGTTCAGCCTGCAGGACCCAGATGGGAGTTCTGGATGTTTTCCTTTCTATCCACAGAAGCCCTTTTATCTTTCAGCTGCCAAAGAGGCCTGTGGATCCTGACAGGAAAACAATCAGCAAGTCTATCAGCTAGAGACAGCAGGGACACAGGCATGTTTGAGCCTCACTCCCATTCTGAGCCATCTGTCCGGATGGAGCTGTGTGACCCTTTGAAGAGCCCAACCTGCTCCCTCACCCTGCACAGTGTCCAGTGTGATGATCATTGCCCTGCCCAGATCCCCTGAGAGCTGCCTCACCTAACACCCTGGGCACAGCCCTGCTTTTTTGCCAGCTATATTGGATGAGTGACAAGGGGTGTTGAATGGAAAGGGAGTTGTGACACCTGTGGGGACCCTTGTGACTTGTCAGTGTGGTTCTTCCCACTTGCCCTTCATCTGCTCTGAACTGGCACCCAGTGTGCCACATCACCACTGCTCCTTGCCTAGTAATCATGCAAGAAACCTGCAATCCATTTTTAAAAAAGGGCTGAGTACTCTTAAAGATGAGGGACTGGGGCAAGGAATATAACTAAACCAATAAAACAGGAAAGAAAGTACACGTGTTCCCAGGTTTTCCAATACGAGCTCCAGAAAGGTTATGTAAGGTGCTGCTCACATCCACATTGTGCTGCTGTTTGGAGTTAATGCACAGTCCTGGAGACAAGAAGCTTTCAGACCTGAAATAGGTGCCCTCAGCCTCTCTGTGCAGTATCCTCCTGTTCTGCCTGGGAGAGAGGCAACTAGCAGCAAAAAGACCATCTAATCAGCTGCAATTGAAACCCACCAGCTCCAATCCAGCTACCAGCAAAGGGAATGGCTTCATATAAAATGTCCTCTACTCCCACAGAGTCTGTCCTCATGTGCCTCCTGGGAGTGGGAGGAGCACTTTGCTCACAAGAAGGAAAACTGAAGTGTGTGTGCTAACCATGGATTGCCAAGCCATTTCATGGCTGGGCTGAGTGCAGGTCTGTGCAATGCCCTGCTTGTAATGCCAGAATTCCTTCAGGCGTACAACAGGTCTTGAGTGCAGTAGTGTCTTCTGTGATGTGACTGATAAGGGGAATGAAAATCTCTACAGCATAGGACTGCGTGGCTGCTGGCCACCACAGGACCTGAAGCAAATGAAATCCAATGACCTCTCTGAGCAAGGTTTCTTTGCCGTATTGTCCAATGCTCATGCAATAAAAGAAACTTTTATTTTCAACCTGTCACAGCACAGCACTGAGATGCTGATGTGGTAAACTGTCTCAGGCATTAAAGGGCTGAAATGAAACAGTCATTGCAGCAAATTTTGTCCTTCAAGTTCTTAAGCAGGACACAGACCATCACATCCTGAGTCATCCAGCCTCACAGCAGCACAAACTTGCTGTCTATACCTTGGGTTGCCTCTTTACAGTAAATCCACCTCCCTACCTGCCTGTCACAGCACAAAGCATTTAGCAATGAATAATATTTCTGCACCAGTAGGAACATCCCCTGCAGTTTGAGAATGCAAACAGTTTCTTCCTGGCAATCCAAACTGCAGCTGCCAAGGGCTACCAATCTGAGCTGGAGCCTTGGTGTTATTTTAAGCACTGTTCCCAGCTGCAGCAGCAGTGTGTTTGCCAAAATCCTTCCTTCTAGAAAGGAAGAAAACTAGCCAGGCCATATGGTGGCTTTCAGAGAGATGAAGTGTTGACTTCTCCCAGCATGTCATGAGGATAAAATTAATCCACACTTTAGCATAGCTGGTGAAGAATCTTGCACACCTTTCATATTCAAACCCATGTGTTTTGTCTGTCCTTTTAACTCTGAGCTTATATATCCCTCAAAATGAATATCTTGTTCATGTCTATCACTGAACAAATATATGGAACATCCACTGAGCTGTATTAAAAGCCAAAGGTAGGGACCCAACTCTAAGTGCTGATCAATAAGGTCCCTGAGGGACAGGAGACTGGTGTCAGACTGACACAGAGGAGAATGCCAAGAATTTGTGCAGTTCTGACTCACCTCTGGCTAGAGAAGGATGATTAAGTTAAGGGCTCTGCTCCAGGGTTACCAAACATTTTTGGACAAGTCCTGCTGCTTTTCTGCTCCCCTGCCAGAATTGAAAAGCTGAGACATGTCCACCAGGTACCTGGCTATAAAGGCAGATGCAGGTAGACACAGAACCTTCCCAACTGCTGGCAGAGAGGTTTCCCTCCCCATATGCACAGTCCCCAGGACACAAACCCAAACAGCTTCTGTTTTAACTACCCATCAAGAGACACACTCAACTATCACCTCGGTCAATTTAGCAAATGTTTGCCTTAGATAAAACAGAACTGAAGAAAGGTGAGAGCCTTGTGTAATCTAAATCACATTTACTCCCACACATAGAGTAAATAAAAAAATCTTTTATATCGTGCACTGCAGCCTATGGAGACATTTGTATATAATAAACATCCCCATTCTAAAAGTAGTTAAAGAAGGGATGTAATAAGCCATATATGAAACACATCGAGAAGATGAATCCTAGTGCTCAGCCTCTAAGACTGAGGAGACTCTAAGGTCTCCTAGCTTCAGTCTGCTTTCCTATGGCAGATCACAGCAGTCAATAACAGCAAACTGAAGCAGACCTATTGGCAAAGAAAATGGCCTTTTGAGTTTACAAGATTAGGCCCCTGGCACTTGAAGTAATGGCTGGCATAGTACTTCAGTCACAAGAGAGAGGCTGATGGGGATATTGCTCAGGGGCAATTCCTCTCACCTGGTGTTATTTAGATTACATAGAGGCAACATCCCAAAGCACACCAAAGCCATTGGAGAAGAGTACATTTACAAAGGGTCTGACACAAGGTTAAGACTGCCTGTCTGAGACGGAGCCCAAGGTCATAAGCACTGCATCAAAATGAGGCAGTCTGCATGTGCCATAGAGCCTGAGGGGAATCTTTCATGGTATGAGACAAAACAGGAGTTGCACAGAGCTGGTCAGGCCCCCAGATTCCCTTAGCCACATGGTTCCAAAGCTCTGTTCTTAGCTTGTGTGCAAGCTTGCTGTTAACCACCCACTGCATGGTTTAGATGAGGAAAGGAAAACAGCTTTCAACACCCTCAGCTGTGGCTTATGCAATACTTCACATTATTGTTGCTCAAAGGCTCTCATGGAAGCTTCTGCTTGGCCCTCCCTAGTCCCAAAAGCCCTGTTGTTTCTGAAATATATTAGGTAGCATTTACATCTTCAAGACTGTGGAGGTTCAAGTCCAGAAAGGACTTGCTTAAAGAGCAGGTTATTGCAGCAAATTCCTACATTCCACCTGACATTTTCAGTTGTGCACTGTCCAACAGCAATTTTTTAAAAATCTGTTCCATCTTTAATTGGATGGGAACGAATTTGCAATTGAGACTTAGACATCTGTTTTTCTGACAGCTGTGTAAGTTGAGGAACCCTAAAGACTAAATGGCTGTGATGCCATTTCAGAATTAAGATCTAATAATATTGATTCCTTACCCATGTCTTTAGGCAGGGGGTCAGTGATGGACATTGCTTGAAATAGTACTGATGAAAGGTATATGTATAATTGGTGAAGAAAAAGTGTCTGTCCTACCATGCATGCAATTTGTAATAACCAATGCATGTGAAGGGAAAAATACTTCGGGCTAACCCTGAAGAGATGACATGTGGATACAAGAAGCGTGGTCTTAATGTCAGAACTGAATGCAGGTGAGAAACCTGTTGGCAAACATGGTTATGACAGATTGTTCCAGAGAAAGCTATATGATTACAGAGAAGGAGATTGAACTATAAAGACAGAAGATGTCATGGAGTAGGAGAAGGCCAGCAAAGACTCTCAGCTGTTTGTACTGAAGATACAAAGCACTGAGGCTGCAGGGGCTGCTTCTTCCACCAGACTCAGCAAAAGCTGAGATTCTGAAACCCCTAGTGGTGGTGAAATCTCCTGGGCCCTCCTCTCATTCTCTAACTACACTTGATTACAATGCTGAACTGCAGATAATAATGAACTTCAATGGATTTTGTCATTGAATAGGTGTCTGCCCCACTGAGTATCCAACAGCCTCTGTAATAAGAGCCCCTTCTACAGTTTGGCTGCTTGCAGATACAGCTGTGTGGCTGTGGCTGGGACAAGAGCTATGAGAAACCTCATCATAGCCTCCTCCCATCACCAAGTAGCCACATTTTCTTGCCCATAATCTTTGTTTCAGCTAGATTCTGGTTATGGCTACACTTGCCCAGTACCTTGCTCACCCAGGCTCATTTCTACATTCCTACCTTGACCTTGGACCTGTCTTATCCCTACAGACTTCCGTGATGATCACTGGACTGTGATTGGTCCCAGTTACAGTCACTTGACCTTCTCTGCTCCCCTTGCTCAGGTACTCAGGGACTGTATCCATGAGGCCATTGCCCTACTGTCACCCTTTGCTCCAGTTCATCTGCACTCCAGCTCCAGTCACAAGTCATTATCAAGATCTCCTTCAGAATGCACCAGCTTAGAAGATTCTCTTACCTCCAACTAAGGCCTGTAAGATCTGGGGATGTGTAGCAAAAGTAAACAGCCAGATGCAATTACAGAAAGATCACAAAAAGCAAAAATGCCAGACTGCTGCAGAAATAATAAACTCTGTACAATGAGAAGTTCTCCAACTACTGTCTCAGGGCCCCACTAGAGAACACGATGGTGTAAGACATTCACATCCATGAGAGCTGGTTCTTTTAATACTGGCTGCAATCTGTGACAGGTAATCTCATTCATGCTTTAAAAAAAAATATTCAAAACCTGTGATTTGTTATAAAGTTAAGATACTGGAGCATGATTTGGGGAGAAAGGAATAAATTTCAGAGCAAATTTTGCAGGCATGAAATGTACAGACTTTGGTTATATTTAGTAAAGCGATTACGGTTCTGTTCTACTTTGTGTTGGGAGTGCTATCAGTTGATCCTGCCCCTTTTCATTCCACTCAGATTTGTTCATTGTTAAATTAATGAGGACTTAATAGCAAGCAAATCACATGCCATTTAATAAGATTTCAGATGAAGTAGCAAAGAGGCACAAAGCACGTTGAAGTCTACTTGAAAACACCGGAATTTCGTTCATCCTTATTTAAAATTATTTCCTTTCCCTGCCAAAGCAAACTGCAGTGTCCATTGTGCCCAAAAATGAAGACAAAGCTTTTTAATCCTTGTTAAGATACTGACATTTGTTATTGTCATGTTCGCTCCAGATTTTTTTTTCAAAACCATAGTCTGTTTGAGCCTGATAGCAATATGCCTACAAACTTTTCATGTTACATTTAATTAAGCTCTTGTTAAGCCTAGCTTTAGTAGGACATCTTCTCCCTGTACTTTCAAGTAAGAAGGACAAAAAATGTCAAAATTTCAACAGAAACAGCAGATTAATTAATCAAATTATATGAGCTGCATGATAGAGGGAGAGAGAAAGCCTGCCCTCTTCTCTCTTATTCTGCATAGCCTTGGAAGGCTACTAGAAGTTTTATCAAGGTATGTATGGACTTTCAGAGCACCACTTGCATTTATTGTTTCAGCATGTGCCATCTGAATATAATGTAATACATGGTGGTTTTCTCACCTGAGCACATTCAGAGCTAAAGGCTCCATATGATTTGCACTGTCACTGTAGGACCTGTACATTGAACTCTTGCCTACAATGAAAAACTACATTTGCTCAGCCTAAAGCATCTACTGGTATGTCTGATTTGCAACCGTGCTGACCCTGCCAGTTTTCACTTAAGATGCTCCTTCTCTGCTAGAAGTCAGATTTCCCTGCTTAGAAAACTGCTGTTTTATTTGCCTCTTCTGCCCCAGTGCTTTGTGCTCCTGCCATGTTCTGCAGGGGTTGCAATTGCTGGCAGAAATTGATCTGCCATGATGCATGTAGATTTCTATTGCTGATGAGGCCAGCTTAAACATTAGGGTAACCTTGTAATTGTGATAGGTGAGTAAACTCAGCTAGAAAATCTAATTCTTTTAGGATATAATGCTACTTTGCAGACCACTACAGGAGGTAGAAATATTTGTTTTAGTTTGAGACAGTCTGGATTTGGGGAAGACCGAAAAAATAAGTTTGTAAAACAAAAAACTGTAAGATACCTTTTGTTAAAACAAGTGAAAAAGCAATTCATCTTGCATGCTATTATTTTTAACAAACTTAACTGACTGGCTGTTCACTCTCCTCTTAGTTTATCACAAAACACAGCACTACAGCACTTTGAATGGAATATATGACTAAAGGAGCCTACCTATGCATTGTTCAGTCTCCATATCTGTTGGAAGGGTGAAGGATTTCTTGCATGTACCTGCATTAGAAAAAAATCTTTTTTCAAAGGAAATTAAGAAATAGAAGTTCTTGCAGTCAATAGTCCTTCATCAATACAGCTACATTTCTTAAAGCAGAAAAATGTGAAATGATGGCTTTGTGGCAGAGAAGAGTGAAAGTATAAGCTGGGATTCAAATACATGACCTAGGAATCAAAACCATGTTGTTCTGGCTTTCACACTGACAGCAGATGAAAACAGCTTGGAAAGATCCTTCTTCATGCAACTGTGTCTCACTGAATGATGTGGCAGGGACAAAGGTACAGCACCACAAGTGAATCTAAACCATCTGTTAAATGTCACCATGCACAAAACATGTTACTGCATAAGCTCCACATCCAGGCATTTAGATTCATAGTCTAGCTGGGATATTAAATAAAGCGTAGAAAAACCTCAAGCTAACAGAACAGAAATATTAGCCTTAATAAAAATGGTATGCAATTAATTCCTTGGTTCAGAGAAAAGCCAGAAGGGGCTTAGCAGACAGGTACTGTGTGCCAAGACCTGCACTAAACTGAGCTTTTGTAAAAACACTTCAAAAGCCCTGTTAAGAACCCAGAGCTGGAATATCTGATCAGGACTGAGGTACCTAGTAAAGAAAAACAAACCTCTTGTTGTATGGGACAAATTCTGAAATCCTCATAGCAAGGTAATGCCACTGTTATTCTAAATATCTGCTTGAAATTATTTGGAGCACAGACCCAAGAACTCAAGGCCTAAAGCAATCCCTTTTATAACAGTTTTATTCAAGTCTTGTGTGCTCTAGTGTTGAGACAAGGCCTAGATCAGCATTACACTGTAATACAATAATTTTAGCCATTGAACCAAGCCTGCTTGGCATCCTTGGTTTACAATTTACAGTACATCCAAAAAAAGAGCAAAGAGAAAAGAAATCCCAAAACGTCAACAACTTCCATTAGCTCTTTGCTTCACTTAAATATTGTTCTATAACATAAAATAATTTAATACAAAAAGAACTGTAATCCAAATACACATAATACATTGACACAGAACAGAGGAAAGATACAGTAGATTATGCACAAGAGTATTCAGTTGATGTGTTACCTACAGTGAAACAAACTGGACATTAAATAATTTTAGCTATTTAAGCCCAAGAGGGTCAGAGGCAACAAGTCCAGGTCACAAATAAAGCTTTTTAAAAAATAATGCAATCTTCTTTTCCTCTAAACTTACTGCTGTACAGAAGTTAAAGGAAGGCTCCAACAAATCACTTAATTTGACAACATTTCATCACACAAACAAGAAAAACTTAGTGGCCTCTGTTACTTTACTCAATTCTGGGGTACACTGCCATTTGGTAATGTAACTGCTTCATTGCAGGTTCTTCAGGCAAAACATACCTTCAGGTGCTACTTCCATAGCAACAGACTTTTGAACACCATAAACGGGAGAGAACACATACAGAGGTCTCCAAAACCAGACTGAAATACTCGAGCTGCAAGATGAATCCCAGTCCTACAGAGTCTGGAGTTCCTTATGAAGTATCCAACACCCTCCACACAGAGATTTCAACACAAGCAGGAACAATCCCATCTCTCAAAGGATCAGACATGAGGGCATGATCTTACATTAAAGAAATCTACTCACCTGGTTATTCAGATTTACAACATTGTACCTAGGAAAGTCAGGTCACCAATTTTTGAATCTGGCTTGAAATAGAAGCAGGAGCAGATCCACAATTAGTAAGGCAAAAAAGAAAGTAGCTTATAAAAAGGAGGAAATACATTCTCTGGCTGAGAAATACTTGGACTTTCAAAGCCACAGAAGAGACATTGTTAAAAGCACAGGTATTTTCCCTGATTTTTCCACCACTGTTGCCTGTTCACTCCATATAAGCCTCTCAAGTCAGGCAAAATTTATCTGATACTTCCAGCTTGTCCTGAATTTATGACAAAGAAATCAAATATAGCAGCACAATGTGCTGTGCTGACAGACCAGAATCCTAGAACTCTAGTAAAAGTGGTGGATGTTGATCATCCTGAACTTGTCAGGTCTGTCCACCAGCCTGGAGGGATGCATTTGTAAAATGAGAAGAAACACTTGAGAACAGGCCTCAGGTTAAACTGCTGTTTGCACACACAGCCTTCAGTCACCACTTACTGCCCCTTTACAGCTAGCAATCTGCTAATGCAGAAATTGTTGTTCTTTCACCCATGTCAGAAAACATTCTCAAAGCTTACCCTGCTTATGGTTAGAAGTAGCAGTCAAGCAGGCATGGCATGTGCAGCCATGGAAAGGCCACAGAGTTAGCAATCAAACCAGCATTTACCCAGGGGCTTGCTGAGGAATTTTTTCCCCAGGTTAATTGACTCCTTATTCTGACAATCAAGGTAAGAGCCTGGTCCTTCACCATCAGTCTCTACATGACAATCCCCCAATTCAGATTAAAAGAGCTTTGCTCTGCTGGGGTCTTGTGCATTTTGACCCACAAATACATTCCACTGACTTCAGTGATGTTTAAGTATGTGATGAAGAGCTTTCTGAATTGAGGCCTCTTCCCTTTTAACTTGAAAGTTAATTACCTTAAATGCAAACTTTTATTACTAGATGCTCTTGGGTTTATGTGGTATCCTCTTACAACAAAATGTGACATTGGTGCCTACAGACATTAGGTGGATCTAGGCAAATTCTGCAGTTCAAACCTAGCTATCCCCAAAGAGGTCTATGTTGCAAAAGAATGGATCCTACTCTCTGCCAAGAGCACTGGCCAAATTCAACCAGTTCAACTGGTAAACACTCCTAAGTATGCTTTCTTTTTTAATTACTTTTTTTTCTTCCTGCGGCTATATGCTTTACAGTCTAGGGTACCTGATACAGTTGTCAAGATAACCTTGAAAATAGAGCAATGGCAGAACTGGTGGAGTAACAACTGCTTGAGATGCAGTGTGAAAAGTCAGCTCAGAGATATTAGCTCTCTGCTCAGATATAAATGCTAACCCTACTGACATTGTAGGAGCTGCTCCCTAAAGCATGCAAGACAGAAGAACAAGTCTAGTATGAGTACGTGGGCAATCAGTTGAGAGTGACAACAGATTTTGGGACATTGACCGGGCCTGGGAGAAAACAAATCACCCAAGCTGAGAAGTGGCCACATTCACAAATTCCAGCAGAACTCAAGGAAGAAGCTCTGTTCACCTCCAGATATAGTGAGACTCAAGAAGCTCAGTGTGCAACGGAGCTGTGCCAAACAGTAATCAGAGGCCAAGTTTGTTCTATAACTTAATTGCTGCAAGTGGCATTCTTATCAATGAAACTTGGAAAAACACCACTTCCTGCACCATAATAACCTGTGCAGCTAAGATCAGATGACATAAAAGATCAGGACATGGCTAGAGCAATGTTTCTTCTCTCTCAGACCTGTATGTCTCTCCAAGACAAGGAGGCCAGCTTTATCTAATCTCAACATCTGTTCTTGAGAAAATGCTGAATCGAAACAATCAAGGTAGAATGAGAGTGTTAATCAGTCTGAAATAGCATATATAAAATGAATTATTCTTGTCTTAATGTTGAGGTTTTGGCCACATTGAACACAATGTATATTCTCACTAGCTACCCTGGCAACTAAAATTTGAGCATGGACAAGATCTTATAGATGTACTTCTGATTAATGAAGGGCCTTCCCCCTGCCTCCTTCCATGATTAGTTTTCGAATTGCTTATTTTAAGCAAATACAACTTTGGCATTGCTCCTACAGATTTGTTCTAAGCCCACCTTTTCTAGCTGTGCATCCATCTGACTCATCAGCTACAGACCTAACAGCAGCCCACTTCAAGCTGGGTTCATAAATCTTCTATACTGCACACTAAAAATCTGTCATAGTTCCTTAATATTAGTTCTATTGGGCTGCCTGCACATTATTAGCATTCAGATACAATAAGGACTGTATTAGGAGCTGATACACTAGGAGAACAATACTGCAAATACAGGAAAACAATCAGGATTGTGAACAGCTCCACTTTAAGAGCACATGAGATTATTTAAAAATACCTGTTTTGAAAAAAGAGACTATCACTTTTAAAAGCAGTAGTGACCAGTATGAAAACTCCATCTTTTTGTCTCTGGACCATCAACTCTTCCACAGGTTAGAAACCATAAGGAAAAATGCCCTGTTTTATCCTTTATTGTTTATTTTGGAGACATAAATATCTAAAGCAAGTATAATCTTAATTTAATAAACTGAATAGCTGGTTTTACTTTTCCATCAGGAATCTGCATGTCAAAGAGCCAAATACAAGTTTGCCTCTGCCTTCCCATCTCATTCCAACCTTAACTGCATACTTAAAGCAATTCTTAGCAAAACAGCCTTTCTGCCTGTTCTATCTTTACAAATGAGGTAGTTCAGGGTAAAACAAAACAAACCAACCAGAAACTGGCTAAGTTGGATGGGACTTGGAGTAACCTGATCTAGACGAAAGTGTCCCTGCCCATAGCAGGAGGACTGGAACTAGATGACCTGTAAGGTCCTTTCCAACCCAGACCATTCTATCAAATTAAGTAACTGTACATTCCTCAAATTCTTCTTTAGGACCCTACCCTACTTACCTATGATGGCAACAGTTTACCAAGTAGCTAGTATCCCTCTGTCCCTTGACTTACATTAAGAGGGGTAATTTCACTGTGTTATTTCCTGCCACCCTCCTCTTCCACTTCACACAGTTCTATCTTATGCTTTTAGCTTGGAAATATTTTAGGTCAAAGCACGCCTGAAATGTGTATGTTTTTCTGCCTTACAGTTGTTACCATGGCAACAAGAATAAATAACCAACAAAGACAGGATGGGGCCAAAACCCTAAAAGAGAAATAGGGAGAGGCAGTGATAACGCAAGGCTCAACACAGGGGTGTAAATGGGAGGACACAAAATGTTTCCTGTGCTGGTATTTGGCCTGCTGTGCAGAGAACAAAGTACTGAAAGCTACAGCTAGGAAAACAAACAACCTCAGGCCCCAGCAAGGAGACATGTGAGATGGAAGGCACCTCAGCATACAGGACACACCTAACACATAAATATATTTGAGAGGCTTAAAAACCAAACCTGAAATAAACAATATCCCCAAACAGAAAACTAACAAACAAAACCACAGAGCTCAAGAAGCCATTCTCAGTAGGAAAATGATGTTCCTGATCAGAAAAAGGAAGATTTTTCATTTATGTACAAAAGAAGCTAAAATGTATTTCTTGTAATTCTTGTATACCAATATTGATGACGTGCTGAAGACTTTCCAGTTGCAAAAAATGGGAGGTTCTTGTTAGAAAGGAACAATAATAATTCCAGTAATCACATCAGACCCACTACCCAGTTACCAGTGGCACATTACTTGTTAATCAAGCACACACCTCTTAGCCTGGGAGTGACTACTTCCAAGGTAAAAAAATAAAGTTGATGTAGGTAACTTCAGAAGTTGTGTTCACCTCTGACCAGTGGCAAAACTGTTTAAAAAGCCAAGCATGGGAAAAACTAAAAGCAAATGTGCATTTCAACTGCAATATGACTTTCTACTCATGCTTTCAATAGAGGGAGCACCAGAATAAGCCACAGATTCATTTCCATAATGCCTCAGAAAACTGTGAAAGTGAGGCTAATTACAGTAAGTTCTTAAGACTATATTGTTTGTTAAACACCAGAAAAAGAGGAAAAAAAATTAAACCAAAAACTGGATTGAAAATAAGAGGGTAAAAAAAAGCAAATTTGATTAAAGATCCTTTCTGTCTGACTAGCATATTAATGGCTGTGCAAACCACTGTATTTTAGTATTAAAACAGTAAACGTAATAAAAACATAAGAATGCATTCTTTCCTAGAAATACCTCAATTATTTCATCAGCCAAAGATTTATGAAGTCCGAAAGTTATGCTCTGTGACAGTGAGAGTACCTTCTGCTTCTTGTATTTGCTGTATTTATTGCTTGTTTGCAAATATGTTTTAACACATGTCTATCCGTTCACTCTTAATTTCCAGTTTCACTCAAATTGTAGTCTTAAATGAGTTCTAAACATGGAAACTAAGAAACTGTTCTTCAGTGACAGGATATAGATCAGAAATATTTCCAAATGTAAATGCCCTTGTTTCATAAAAAAACCAAAAAACAAAAAACGAAACAAAACCAAAACAAACCAAAACAACAAAAAAGAAAGCCAAAAGGAGGACTTAAATCACTCTGCAAGATATAACCCTTCTTACTCACCACAGAGTTGGTAAGAGTTCTTGAGAGTATTTCAAAAATGCATGGAAAAGGTTAGAAAGCAATAAGCATGTTTTCAAAGGAGAAACATATCAAAAAACCAAAAAGAAACAAACCTATTTACATTAGCTTAAAATTACTTGCAAAAATAACAGGCTATCACTGATTTTTGAGACACAGGAATAGGTTTGGTTCCATACATCCAAGGAGACTCCAGGTCTCATATTCATCCCACAGAGATGAATTAGGTTTCAAATAAAAATTAATCTCGAGATAGAAAGGCGACTCAAGGTCTGAGATTTCCTGTCATGTTTTATTTAACAAAACACTCCAAAGGCAAAGACCTTTCTTTACTTGACCATTACTGCCTCACCTTCAAGGGAATGAGAGGTATCCAGTTTTGTGACATATCGAAGTAACACCTCTATGCAGTATTGTCCACAATGTCTTAAGATAACAGCATCCTATGAAGAGGAAGGCAACTACTCCCATTCCTAGAGGTACAGAAAAATATTTCATCATAGAACCATGCCAAACCAGAACAGGTCTTTCCCCATCAGTAACAAAAAAGTCGCTTTAAAAATACTCATTTTGTTAGAAAACTATCACAAAAGAGTATTCTCACCAAGGTTCCCTGCCCCACACTGAATATCAACCCATGGCAATAATAAACTGGAGGGAAAATATGTATAAAAAGTTATATTTGCACCTCTGAAAATGATTGAGAGGAGATTAAAACCTACTTGCTGGTAAAACAGACCACTGTGCTGTCCATAAGAAGCAACAGTATTAGAAAAGAGTCTGTAGCTATTTAATCACCTTAGTTTCCACACAAAATCTTCCTTGTCTCTACTCAATTTCTATGAAACCAGTAAAAATTTACCAAAAAATCTGTCATTTTTTTGCACTGGTTGCTATGTCTGTGCCTTCCCCCTAATATTACAGGAAAACTAAACAGGCTACAAGGATAGCATACTCTGACAAACTTCCTTCTATTTCCTGAATCAGCACATCAATTACATAAATTAGTGATACACACTGCCAGCTGAATAAACAAAAATACAAATATATTTCTAAACCACAAACATTTCTCTCAGCTACAATCTCACTATTACTATCAGTTAAAAAACTGCCACTTCCTCTTTGTAAGGCCTATATTCAAATATATTTTTCTCCATTCTTTTGCCATTCTTTTAGACTGCTCAGTGACTTGCATGCTTTTTCTCGTTTTCTCAGATGAAACAAAAGTGCAACTTATTCAGACATTTAGGAAACAATACATTTATTAGAATTTTTTTTAAGTGAGATTTTTCCCACTCTTCCTCAAGACTACTACTAGAAAGGTAGGTCAGTGACCAATATTATGACATTTTTGTTTCCCTGACAAATGGGAATACTAGGAACCAGTAGGAAAAAAAAGATTTCTGAGCTGAGGGGCTCATACCTTCTCACTATAGTGGACTACTGTTGACCACTCCTTTGAAGATTTGGAGTACCTCAGCTCCCTCAGCTGGGAAGGAAAAACCCCAACAGAAGCCAGGATGGTACAGATGAATATAGAGAGAGGTTTTGACCTAGCTTAAACATGCACACATCTGGGCCTTAGGACACTGGCTGCAAAAGCTTTTGGAGTGCATAAGGTAAAATACCTGACAACTCTTTGTCTTGAGAGCCCCCTCTCTGCCTGCTAGAGAATACCTCACCACCCACTGAAGTCAGAAGCCTTGTTTCCACAACTGACTCCTCTTTCCTGATACCTCAGGTTGTCCACTGGAAGGCAGTTATGGGTAGATGCTGAAAGACTGCCTCAGGTTAATGCACATGCTAGATTCGATGAAGACAGTTGCATTGAAGAAGAGTTAAAACCCAAACAAAAACCACAAAACAAACAAATACAAGCCAATATGCTTCTAACTAGTCTGTCTGGCAGCTTCATAATAACAGTATCCAGCTTGGTAACCCTGACCTGGATCCTTGACTCTTGTCACCTGTCCTACCAAGTTATTTGACGTGGCAATGTCCACTTGGTATTAGGGAAGATACTCTTTGGGGCAAAGTACTTCTCAAAGTTCAGCTACATACCACTTTCACCAAGTCATTATATAAAAGGGGGAGAGAGGCAAGGGGGGAAGGTGTTTAGTTCTTCATCCTCAACTTTCTTAAACAAAAGAGGTGACAGAACAACGTGCCTTTACATTTGTCTTTCCTGGGAACTTGACAGAAACCTTAAAAAGTTCACTTGGTGAAATCAACTGGCCAACTATTACAAAGTTTAGCAGGCTGAATTGTATCAGTTATACAGTGTGACCTAGAAAGCTGGCCTCCCATTTCATGCAAGTAAATGGATTTTAAAGACTTCTGTTCAAATGGAGATATTCCAGGTGATGCCTTTGCAGAACAGATGATATTCCCTATGACATTTATAATGATACCTTTTGGATAGAAAAATTACATTTCAGAACAGCTTATCCAGTTTTGTTCCAGACTTTTTAAAATGATAAGGAAGACTATGGAAAGCAGATTATTTTAATGTCCTTTCAAATCCCTCTGACACAGCCTCTTACTGAGTTTACATTAAGGTTAATTTATAGCACAAACAAAATTAGCAATCTGTTGGATGAATTCTGTCTTTTTGCTAGTGTCTGGGTCACAAACTGAGTTTTCAGAAATGAAAAGCAAAAGGATACTTAAGAAATCAATAATGCTAAAGGCATAAATTTAACAAAAACTTACATTTAAAAAATGTAAGTTTTCTTTAAGTATCTGAATCCCACCTTGCCTTATCACAATACCTTGGCTAAACAGTCTCTCCAGCTTCAACATCTAGTGTAGCACCATTAAAGCTAGTTCTGGAGCATTTAATAGGGAGGGCAGCAGAAAGTAATTCTGCCATTAAGCATTTTTCATGGAATGCGATAAACAAGAAATATGTGACCTTTCAAAACAAGACATACTGTAATTGCTTGGAAAAAAGGTGCACTTGACTAATGGGAACATGCTGGTTTCAGTCCTCACACAGAACTAAAAAGCCTTACATACAGTTCTTCCCCACACATGCTGGTTTTTTAGATCAGGTTACAAACATCTAAACACACAGGTTCACTGTGCTGACAGTGCAGGAAGTATTGGGCTCTAGTGCCTCCACAGCAGGCCTGGACTGCCCCACAGGCTGAGCACTGCCTCGGCAGCACTGTCAAATGACTTATTTGCAACCAAGTATCAGTAGATTAGCAAAACAAGCACAGATCTGTACAAACAGTGAACACACATGCTGTACCCTGCAATAAAGCAGACTACCCTATTACTCATAAAAAGGCCACATCCCTTCTATATAATGCCAAATCTGGGGAAGATTGAAGCTCTCATTACAGCCAGTAAGAATGCCTGCAGTGGCACAGACACACTTGAAGTGTACAGAAAACTCTGAGCATAGGCACACCCTATTTGTGTGACTTCTTCCTTCCAGACAGGGGTCTGTTCTTGCTCCAGATCTAGGAGTGGTTTACATATTTGAACAAGAATAAAGTTCTATATATCTATAGTGCCTTTCACTCAAAGATCTCAAAGGACTTTATATCTATTATATATGTCCCAACCCCTCCCTTGTGAGGTAGGTATTATTCCTATTATTTACAGATGGGGAAATTCAGGCACAGAGGTTACATTATTTGCCCAGGGTCACACAGTGAGTCAGTGACAAAATAAAAGAGAATCCAGTTGTTCTTATTCCTGTTTGCACAATCCAACTACTAACAAGCCTCATTTTTAAAACAGCCTTAAACAAGTACCAGTGTGCATACAAACAGTCTTGGGTTTCATGGGTCACTCCTAAAAGGCATAACAAAGGAGAAAAAGATAGAAAGAAAAAGATTTGGAAACGCATAACTTACTTCTGCAAGCCAACACATCTTTAAAGAAAGTTTCTGCTAACTCCCCTCCTGAAGCAGAGGCAACTTGACTATGAGCCTGAGAAAAAGGGTGGGAAAAAAAGACTGACGGAATGAAACTCTGAAACAAAAAACCAAACTAAACAGCTATACCATAAGACTTCATCTTGAAAGCACAAGGTCGTTAAAAAAAAAATAGGGTTGAGAGGGACCACAAGAGACCACTGAAGTTCATCCAACCTACCCTGAAGCCAGGATCAACTGCATCTACTTGTTTCCAACAGTCTGGTTCACCTGCTCTCAAAGACCTCCACCAGTGGAGATGCCATGCCCTTCCCTGCCATCTGTTCCACCTTACACTATCACATGAGCAAAAGAGGACAAGCAAGTCTTAAGATAGCTACTTCTGCTCTTTCAGTAGGGGTATGATGATTCCCAGGCCTGTCTAATGATCTGAGTGTATTTCAGAGAAGGTAGTCTCCAGATATTTATTTGTTTCTGTTCTGGATTCCTTGGGAAAACATCAAACACTGATGTCTGCTGTAGTATAATATTTGAATATTATTTGAAAATACTGATTAATACCAGGATAGATACCAATATACTTACTGCAAGTGCCAAATCCTACAAGGTCGGTAACAAAAGACTTTGATATGATAATTTTAGCTCATTGCAGATTCAAACTGCAATAAGAGGGCAGGGAAGACAACAGAAAAACCCCACAGCAAAAGTCAGCAGCTCAGAGTTGCCAAGTTTCACCCAAATGCAGACAAAAATCAGGCAGCTGACAACACATCTTCAGCAGAGGCAGCACCATATGATCTCTGTAGCATCCCTCCATCTCATCTGTTTTCAAAGTGCATTCTCAGTGCAAAAAGTAGGATTGAATTTAGAGGGGCTCACTGTCCCCAGTGGTTTCATATTAAGACCAGAATTCTTGCTTGAGTTCATATGCTGCAGCTTTGTGTGTGTTAAGTTCACTTCTGCATAGCGGAATGGTGCTGTCCTGGCTCTGCCCCTCAGCATCTATGTCCAACAGTGTCCGCTCCTCTGCGGGAGGACCCACCTGGAAAGGAAGCAGTGCAGGCAGTCCAGGTCTCTCTTCTACAGTGCTGCTGCTACTAGCAAAACAAGAGTCCAGATTGCTTGGAGTATCAGTACTTGAACTGTTGGCAGAAGATTCACCCTTGGCGTTGCTGGGTGACACAAACCACCAGGGATCAAGCCGCTGCCGACTCGCTGCAGGACGTGGCCGGGGCAGGAACTCCAATGTCTTGGGTCTTTCCAGTGTGGGATCCTGCTGTGCATTCCATCGTCTCGGGGTTGGAGGAAAAACAAGGTTGGGGTCCGGCAGGCGAGGGACCTCACTGGGATCTCTGCTTGGACTAGGTGTTTTTAATACACCTATCCAAAACAGACAATGTAAGAGAAGGAAAAACATGTTAGACGTCACTGCTAAGTGGTTCCTACAGTGTATACACAGTGCAAAAACATGTTCAAAGCAGAAAACATCCATTCAGAATCTACAAACTCTGTATCTTCAAGATTATGGCAATCTGAAGATGCTGGAACCAAAACTATTACTTCATTATTCTGTTAGCTGTTTGTGTAAAGATAGCCTCCACAAGCAATTCTTGTGGGCTGGTCCTCCCAGCGAATGTATAAGCAACAAGTAATTATACTGCGTTGGAGTACAAAATGCAGAGAATATTTCCCTGCATGTTTTCAAAGATCAAAACCCTCTGATAAACACTACTTTTAACCTTCGTCCATGGAAAAAGCTTCCTAGGCTTTGGGATGAAACAGAATTCACAAGAATGTAAACTAGATAGTAGTATATCATGTCATTTTATCACAGGGTGAAAATTTAGATTTTGGGTTTATTAGTATAGTAAGTAAATGGATACAAGATGGAGGATCCTTGTCATTTTTAAGTTTCTTCCTCCTCCTTCACCTGCTCTATTTTCTGCAGGGTTCAAGGTACAGAATGATTGGCTAGAATCTGCCACAGTCTAGAACTACATGAATAGAAGTTTAGTTGATTATTGGTAGCAAAATAGAAATAATGTACGTTCTAAGTGATAATTGGGTGAATTATCTTTAAAAGAGCATTGATTCCTCATGTTTGGCCCTTTTTTGAGCCTCTTCTCTTGCATGCTAAGCTGCTGTTAAGCCTGGTGTGCTGAGACTCCTGGTAAAAAAATAAACACCTGGAGACTGAGAAAAAACATGAGTCTCGTTTGCCTTCCTTCCTAACGAGGACTTTTGCAAAAAGACCTCCCCTATTGGGGAGAAACGTGTGGGAGTGTGAAAACTCCCGCATACTGCTTCTGTCTTTATTCTGAAGAGGAAAAGGAAGATGGCTGAAAACCTACCTGCTCCCAGTGCTCCAGTTAAACAGCTACTGGAAGGGCATCCACTGGTTGGGCACCCATTGACAACCAGTCCACTCCCTTTGATGGCTCCATCAGAAGGTGTGCGCCTGTGTCCGCTTTGCTGGGTGTGGGAAGAGAGCGTCACGTGTGTGGGAGTCAGGGACTGGTTGGGGTCTTGTTTGAACCTCTCGATCTGGACATTGACCAGTGGGTTTGTAATGGCTGGCAAGGGAGCCTTGACTGTCACTGGGCTGACAGGCATCTCGTAAACCACAATCTCATCACTGTCTGAGCGCAGCAGGGACCGGGTGGAATTACATTCGGAAATGGAAGACAGGGAAAGAAGGGTGAGGGATGTGGATGGCTCGCCTAGCAGCAACAGGGGATCGTCCTTCTTGAAGATCTTCCTGGAAGGTGGACTGGTGCTCCTGCGTGGGCGTCCAGCTCGCTGAAAAATGCTGTCACGCTTCTTCTTCTCTTCTTTGGGTACCTCTGCCTCTTCCTCAATCAGCAGCTGACACTTCCCTGCTTCTAACAGATCAAAACCCAGGCCTGCAGCAGCCAGCACTGCTCCACAGCCAAGCAATGCAACCTCACATCGCTTGTGGTGGGAGCTGCTACGTTTGAGGCTGTTGGTGGGTGTCAGCTGTGGGGTACTGGTTGCAGAGTTTACAGGAGTGGACTCCTCATTGGCATCGCTAGAAGGGCCATCCCACTCTTCACTCTTCTGAAATGGGATGCAGAGGTATGACTGATTGTGCACAGGTGAAGGGTGCACTTTGCCCTCTCCATTAAAACATTCGCTGTCCTCATCATCTGGAGAGCAAATGAAAATAGACTTTGTGTCAATGTAACACTTTCACTGGCAGATTTCATTGTCTCACAAATATACTTCAAAACAAGCTTCTCCTAAGAAGGTGCAACTGTTCTCACAAACATGATTCATCAACTCCCAAATACATATTGTTTCCAAGAAAGACAGGCTGAGAGAAGTAACTGAAAACACTATAAAAGTGAAAGAAATTAGTGAAGCATTCATCCACTTGGGATTAACTGCAGAAGAGCATTTCAAAGGCAACCTAAACCTCAGTAACTTCTAGAGTCAATTTATGCGCTTGTGACTGAGGAGCAAAAGGTAGAAAAATTTTAAGGATTGCTCCTTGCAAGTGAAGGTATAAGCATGCTGCACATGTAAATATCATTATTAAGGAAAGGAGCTGAGAGCATGGAGCTAGAGGAGAATTAACAGAAGCTTGTTAGCTTGACAGAGGGAGAAGCACAAGTAATGAGGTGAACAAGAAGAAAATCCAGAAGGAGAAAGTAGACACTTGACAAAGAATAAAAGAAAAATAGATACCAAACAAAATGAAAACATTGCTGTAAGGTACCAGGTTGAAGGCCAGGAAAGAGGTTCATTGAAATGTGAATGGAAGTGAGGATGAGAGTACCAAGTTCAGGGAATTCCTTTACCAATCTCTGCTAAGCTGGTGAATCCTGGAAAAGCAGGTGCAGTTCTCTGGATCTTCCCAAGATTTGGTGCACTGGATGACCACTGCTTGCATCCTTCTACCAGAGCTTTCAGACTGAAAATAGTAGAAGGATGTGAGAAAATGTACCATGCTCACAACCATTTCCCATTTTCCCCTTATATATTCTCTATAGATGTACTTAGGGTACGTATATATCCATCTCAACTACATAGATTTGAAGTCTCCCACAGCAAGAAATTTAGCGACATCTTTACAGCACTTTATAATAAAAAATTTTAAAAAAGTAAAAAGGTCAGCTTTTTGTTTGTTACACTGTGGCAAAAGTGTAACAAGTGGCAAAAGGCCTTGGTTAATAAGTAACAAGCTATGAATGCAGAATAGAAGCCACCACTACAAAAATCTGATGAAACATTTTCTTTTTAAATCAAGATTTAAAAAATCTTCATTTCTTTTTTGCAATCAATCTTACTATTGCAGGTAAAAAATAAATTGCTCAACAATGGAAGGGAAAAAAACCTCCAAAAAATGTTTTCATGTGAAACACAAATGAACAATAAAATTCAAACATCACTCACTAGGACAAATAAAATAATAAGCTAAAGTCACAGTAACAGCAAAGCCATGTCTCTGTATTATAAACCCTAATATTTTTCTTATAAAGAAAACACTGTATTGAAGTATAGTTAAAAGAACAAGTTCTAGATTATGGAAAAAAAGGCAACTAAACTTATAAACCATGTCATTGTTTCTTCTACATACAAACAAAAAAAAAAAAGCCCAAGAGAAGAACCCAAACCCAAATCCCTACTGTGACCTATGTCTAAAGGCATGTTACCAGGCTCCTGAACTTATTAGTAATCTCTGTCCATAGGTTTTCATTATCATCATCCTGCACTAGCTTCATGACATCAGACACGTCAACAACTTTGGTTATCAGCACAACTTCCTGATATATCAATATTCAAAGTTTTATTATTCATTTATCAACATAGTCTGAATTGGAAAATTTCTGGTGCCTTTCTCCACAAATTCCAAATGAAACATCATAGTGTTGGTGGAAAAGGCACACACACTTAGAAGGGCAACAGAGCTGGGGAGGGGTCCAGAAGGTCAATCATATGAAGAGCAGCTCAGAGAGGTGAGGTTGTTTAGCAGGAGAAAGGAAGCTGGGGGAGACCTTATCACTGTCTACAACTTCCTGAAAGGAGGGTCTAGCCAGGGAGAGGTCATCCTCTTCACCCAAGTAACAAATGACAGGATAGGAGAAATAGCCTCAAGTTGCACCAGGAGAAGTTTAGATTAAGTATTAGGAGAAATTTCTTCACTCCAAGGCTGGTCAGGCATTGGAACAGGCTGCCCAGGAAAGTGGTGGAAGCACCATCCCTAGAAACGCTCAAAAGGTATGTGGATGTGGCACTTGGGAAGGTGGTTTACTGGTGAACATGGGAGAGGCTAGGTTAATGGTTTGACTCAACCTTAAACATCTTTCCCAACCTTAAATATTCAATGAAGTTTTATCTCTTTACCCTGTAAAATAAGAATTTAAAAACACTAAAAGATAGCAAGAACTATCTTCTGAGTCACTAATATTTACTGTGACTCTGCTCCCTTTAAAGTCTACAGTCTGGCATGATGTCAGCAAGGAGTGGTTCATTGTATGTTAGCCATGCTGCCCTCTCAGCAACACTCTCATGTTTCAGACACTCTGCAAAATGTGGTATCTGTATCGAGTCTCCTAGGAGAGATTGTGTACTACAGAGCATCTCAGCTGTAGAGAGAACAGGACAGTTTTATGAGCAACCAGTTTGCAAGCAGCTCCATTCCAGCTGTCTGTTCCCAAAAGCAATCAGTGCTTCAGACTGTACAGTAATGAAGAGAAAATGGAAGAGGTCTATTCCCAGACTTTTAAAAACATGATTTCAAGGCAGAAGTTGTTTTTTCCAGCTTCAGTGATCTCCCGCCCTTTCAGAGAATTAATGATTGTAAAGTGACATTTGTTTTAATTCCTTAGAATGCTGCCCTGTCCTTCATTTGTAGAACAGATAAAGCATAGGCAGCACTCAAAGAAGCTTCCTGCTGACACATCTCAGGTGTGTTAGTATCTTATTTTAATAGATGCACACCCTCTTGCTGGGGGCTACAGTACTGATGCACTATGCAAACATCAATTTTTCAGGCATTTCACACCTGAACACACAATAGTAAAGATAAAGACTATAAACAGCTATTTTAATTTCCCTGCTAAAAAAAATGGCAAGAGTCAAACCATCAATTTATGAATTTATCGGGGAAAAACACATGAACTCCACTAAAACTTACCAAGCATTCAAATATTATAGAAGGCCAAAATAGCCTTATGTTTAAAGCAGCATTCCAGCAATTATTAACTGGAGTCCTGGTATAAGTAATTCAAACACACAAAGAAAAAAAAAAAAAAAAAAAAAAAGAAGCCACAGAACAATAATCTATAGAAACAGAGGTACAACCTGTATTTCTGCAAAAATCACTTTCAGGATTGATTCGCTCAAGGTCCATGCCCTTTTCAAAAGACTGAAGAGAAGATATTTGCTTGTCTTTATCAGATACTTCTTATATACTAGCATTTAAGACAAGAAACAGCGTATCTGAGAATTGTGAGAAGCAGTTTCAGATATTATATGAAACTACATAAAGCTGAGCCTTGAAACAGAGAAAACCTACTACAGAGAGGTTTGCACAGCTAAGATGTTTGACAGCTTACAAATACACCTTAACAATGTAATAGCAGAGAGTGAAACATCAGTTGGTAGCAAATGAACTGAATGCAATTTTGTAAACTGTTCTGAATCTGTCTGGTATAGGAAAGAAGTTTGGAAGCAGACAGGTGTTTGCAAGCAGACAGGCAAATCTCCTGTGAGTCAGCTCATGACCAGTTTTAGAACCTGGAAACGAATCTTCCTCCAGGTCTCTCTTACCCCTCTTCTCCTGCACCTAGCTCCTTGTGACAAAGTGAGCTTGGTCCCCAAGTGCGTCCCTTTTTCTTCTGGCCTCTCTTCTCTTCTTCCTCTCCTTCCTCCTTTGGAAGGACTGAGCTTCGTCCCCACGTTTTACTGCTTTCAGCAGGTGTCACTTCACAAGTAGAGAGAACAGTGGAAAATGGGAAGGAAAAACAGACAGACAAATTAAAATAATTGGTCCCACAGCAGCATAAAGAATAAAACATGGGCCAGAACAGGAATAGTAACAAAAGTGATTTTTCCATAATTCTGACCATTTATCAACACAAATCTAGGAACCAAATGCCAAATTAAGCATTCCCTAATCCTTTCAAGTATAAGTAGCCTCTCCAGCTTAATCCCATCACCAGTTTCTCTTTAGAACCACCAGTTTGAAACCAAACACACAACTGCTGTGATACCCAATACAAACACTATACATTAGTTAACACGACTTTCATAATTCTAAGACATCCATGTCTGCCTAATTCTGTGTTATTATGAGAACATTATTTGCATGACAAGTGCTCTTGTTCTTATTTCCTTAAAACAGTAACTTAATACACTACAGCAATGTTTACAGATCTACTCTGCAAATTAGTATTTTTTAAAATTACACACCTAAAGAATATATTTTCTATGAAACAGCAGTATTTCAAGAACTTGGGTAAGCATGATTTTAGCTCCAAAGTAGGTGATACTCCCTCCATCACCAAGACATTCCATTTGTCTCTCTAAATGCACACATGCAAGAGATAAGGCAAACATTTTAGGTACTTTCTTTAACAGTCCGGTCCTAGATATGGAATCTTGGCATCTTACCACGCTGACAGACTGCAAATTTCCCAAATTCAATACTACATTGAGCTCCTTACACTGTATGGCCCTGAGTCTGGGAATAATGGTAGGACTTGCAGGAGGGCTGGAGCAGCTACTGATCAAGCTTTTCCTTTTGTCCATCGTTGGAGAAGCCTGCACAGTGAATTTATGCTGAAAATCTGTTTAGCAAAAGAAAAAAAAATAAAAGCAGAAAGAGTTGAAATTTTCTCTTTTTTTTTAATATAAGAAAAAAAGAAATAATTTATGGTAACTTTCAAAGAGCGCAACTTACGGGATCTATGTAGAAATGAAGTTTTACAGCTAATTGCTATTTGCCCATTCTCACACACTGAGAATTCAGAATGAAGATGTGCACTCACAGCCCTGAAAACATTATCTTCTTAGTGGATGTGTAAAACACAGACACACACAGCCCTTGTGCTGACTGACATGCCAAATTATATCCCTGTATAAATCCTAGCACCTTACCTTCAGTTTCTTAAGCACCACCAAAAACAGGTGTTTGCAGACCTAAAGAAAGGCATAGGTAACACACACTTTTTATCATAATTTCTCTTCTGAACAGTCAATATCTCCCAGAAAACAAAGAATATAGTGTAAGTCATCATCCCTGATGTAATGATGAGTGCTAGGTGATTTAAAAACCCCACACTTTTGGGTTTTTGACCAATTTAAATCTCCATAAAGAAGCTGCAGTAGAAATGCTAAGGATTCAGTATTTCTGAACATCACCATCTTCACTCAAGAGTGACTTTGCCAACACCTTATTAGTATTTAACATTTCTTCCAAGAGTTGCTTCTGTGTTAATAGGAGTTCACATATGAACTAGCAATCAAACATGGATTCCACACAGCTATCAATGCATTTTTGGTAATTTTTACATTCCTACACCAAAAAAACCCAGTAGATTATAGTTTCTCTTGCAACATTAAGTAAAATATTCCAAGCATGAACCTCCATCATTTTCTATGTACATCCTTTAAAAAACTCATTATTTTGAGTACTAACATGTTAAACTGTAACATCACATTTTTACAATAAGCCATTTACAGCCAAAACAAACACATAATATTTCAAATTTACTTCTGGCCTTGATCTTGGAACTTTGGCAATGCTACCCACAAGAGCATTAAATTTAGTTTATTGATCCCAAAGAGGCATGTTTTCCTGAAGTACATAAAATTATTTCTAATGCGTAAGAGTCAGTAGTAAGGAACTATCAAACCTACACAGGTTGCTCCCATTTCACCTGGCACAACCTAATAACACACTACCAACCTGAAGGCAAGC
Source organism: Sitta carolinensis (assembly GCA_032173965.1). Taxonomy (NCBI): domain Eukaryota; kingdom Metazoa; phylum Chordata; class Aves; order Passeriformes; family Sittidae; genus Sitta; species Sitta carolinensis. The sequence goes on along the minus strand of JAVUNC010000006.1, from coordinate 10,484,144 downwards.
TGATATGATTGCCATCCTTTAACTTGAGCCGGCTCCTCTTGAACTTCCCCATGCGTTTCTTGACCCGAGGCTTCTCCTGACACAGCTGGTGGATGATGATGTTGAGCTCCCTTTCCAGGATGTCAATCTCACGTTCTGCCAGTTCCTGTTCCCGCCTTCTTAGCAGCTCCTCATGGTTCTTCTGTTCAACAGCAGCACGACTCAGCTCTTCTTCCCATGTGCGCAGCTCCTGCGGGGAGATAAGAAAATACAAACAAAAGGCTACCTTGTGACCTGTGGGTTAAGACTAACATTACCTGTACTGAAGGCACAGCTTCAATGGCCTGTGCTCACAGAACTGCAAACATCACTGATTAAAGGCTCAGCTGAGAGCCAAAAACAATCCTCCCTTCAATGCTTGCCATTCAAGGCCCCTCGTACTGGTATTAAAACTCAGACATAACCACTTGTGAGGCCACACCTGAAATCCCATGTCAAATTCTAGGTTCTCCAGTACAAGAGAGACATGAACATACTGGAGAGAGTCCAATGAAGGGCCATGAAGGTAATTAAGACACTGAAGTATCTCTCCTATGAGAAAGGGCTGAAAGACTGATCATCCTAACACAGAGAAGGCTTGGGTGAGGTGAAGGGGGATCTTACCAGCATATATAAAAACCTGAGGGATGGGTGGAAAAAAGATAAAGCCAGGCTCTCTTCAGCAGTGCCCAGTAACAGAACAAGAGGCAATGGGCATGCACTGAAACACAGGGGACACTCTCTGAACATGTTTTCACTGCATTACTGAGCACTAGCACAGGTTGCCCAGAGAGGCAACCTCCTTGGGGTTATTCAAAAGCCATCTCTACATGGTCCTGGCAAAGGCACATAAGGCAAACCTTTTGATCTATCCCTTGCTGACAAAACGAATTAACTGAAACTGTCCTTGAAATCCCAAAATCCCACTGCACTCCTCTCCTCTCACCACAAGGACAAAATAATTCAACATTTAGAATAATTCTCTCCAGATGGCCAATTCCACTGCAGAAGGCAAAAACTGAAGAATTCAAGTTAAACATCAGATAGATAATCAGATTTTAGTTTAGATATTTTTCATAATGGCATTATTACCTGGCTCATCAACAGGGAAATTTGATACATTTTACTCAATAAGTGAACAGCATATAAAATTATTTCCCTATTGCTGAAGAGGAATACAGTACTCAGCCTGAGGGCAGTGTAGTTAGTACTGTTCAGCTGTTTGTCTGTTAGGTTTCTGGTTTTCAAAAACTCTCCCAACACAGTTATGCCATGGGACAACAGTAGCAAGGAAATGCCTATCAGCTAATTCATTTTTCCCAGAAGCTACTGACATAGATGAATAGAAATGCTTCCAGTATTCTTGTAGAAGTTGACTTCTTTCCTCTGACCCCAAGTCTTTCCCTTCTCTCTGCCTCCTAAACCCAACCTCAGAGCATAAATCAAGACAGCTGCTTATTATGAGTTTACTTTCAGACACGAGACTCTGAACTTACAAATGTGTAAACTAGTGATTTTGGTTCTACTGCAGTTTTTCTTACCAACAACTAAAAACAGTCTCTGTAAGGACCTTAAATTAGATGCAGCAAGCTGTGCTTTCTGCAAGCACGCTTGAAGAACACTTCAGCTTTTTCATACCTCCTCTTCAAGGCTGATGGTCACCATTCCTGTTATTACTCCTAGATTTTTGTTTCCTGCTATTTGCCCAAATGGACTTCAGTTACAGCAGTTACTGGACCCTTCCCCTGGTAGCACTCATGTTTACTATAGTCTATGCATTTTGGTTGTGCTCAAAACCTTGAAAACACAAACCCAGCAAAACCAAAGCTGCAATGGTAACTAGAGTGTATATACATGCTGAAACTACCCCTCCTACATCTTCTGTTAATAGCTTTTCATTGTGTTTCTCAATTAAGATGCTAATAGTGAAACAGTTATCAAATGCAATAAACAACTCATCACAGCAATCTGCATAAAGTATAATGGAAGCTCACTACAATATTAAAAAGAGTAGCAGCTCAGGAGGCAGATATTTATTTTTCTCATGATTGTACCCTTGTGTGCATCATAACCTGCCATTGATTCAGGGACTTAATGCAAGCTCCAGTAAAGCACAGACAAAATTAGCTCTGGGATGCATGAAACAGCAATCCCTGTTTGAACAATGAAATGGGGAAATTACAGTCCAGAGAGCACAAGCAGGGAGCACTGCTCTCTACTTACTTTTTCTTTGGCTCTGAGCTGATCAAACATCTCTTGGATCTCTTGTTTCCAGTCTTCCTGCAGGGAGTGGAAGGAATCTTTGGGCATTTCAAAAAACCCAGACTCTTCTATGGCAGTAAGATGGTCTAGGATAGTGGCAAAGGAAGGTCGTGAGTGTGGGTCAGGGTTCCAGCAATCTAGAACAGAATAAAGACAAACAACTGTCAAGCACCTCAAAGTAGGGAGGTCTGAGAGGACAGGTAGTACTTTACTGATCCCCAGTGGCTAAGAGTGGCATATACACTACCTGTGCCAGCCCAGCTTTCCCACTGTCCACTTGCACTGACTCGTCAAGTATGGAATTCTACTTTCATGCTTGTACAATATCCAACAGCTCTTCAAATCTTGAACTACCTAACTACCTAGGTCGCCAGGTTCTATTGCAATAACGTATCAAGTAGAATAGAGATTTATTAATTTTACAGAAATTAATAGGTTCTATTGCAACAATATATCAAGTAGAATACAGATTGATTAATTTTACAGACGATTGCACCTTAAAGCATTTTTTTAAGGTAACAAATATTTTCCTTAAATATTTTGCTTTAAGATTCATGTATACGTTCACAGAGTAGAAGTACTATGCAAGGCTCTTGAAAATACTTCTTTTATAATAGTTACACTGCAGAGTTAACAGCCATACTGCAGGATATCTATCAGGGTTTTTACTGATGCCAAACTCTCATACTAAGGTGAGTCATTATGAATCTTTTCTCAGAATGGAAAACCTCTCCTGCAAAGCAAACTGGGCATGACTTGTGTGAAAACAGAGAGATTCAAGTAAATAATGACATCAAACCATGCATTTGGAGTTATCCTATTTTTACAGGTCTTTTTTTATTATTTGAGAGAAAATTAACAGGACATTTTTCTTTTGCTTTTAGGAGAAACCACAGATAAACAAGTTTTCTTCCTTTACAATCTAATATAATTATTCAGCCAATTACAGAGCTCTAAAAATATAGAACTGAAGGTATCCATCTTACCACATCAGGCAACTCAATGAGCAACAGTACAAAAAGGCAATTATGGGAATTGAACAGAGAAAACAGAAATAGAAAATAGTACGAAGTAACCCATCAAGCTACAAACAATCCCCCAAACCATTACCTCAAAACATTTGATTTAACAATGCTTTTGAATAGGAAATCTGCACTCATTCAGTCTTCTCTCTCTTCCCCCTCATTTCTACTCCAGCAGAAAAAAATCACTTTCTCATTCTATGTTGTCCTGTACCAGCACTTACACAGGTTCTTGTTCGGCAAGTATCCTTATTCTGTTTAGTACTGCTAGATGCCTGCATGCCAAAATTCCAGAGCAACCAAACAGAAAAACTTCACATTCACATGTATTTGTAAGGAATACAGCTTTTCTGCATGAATGGAAGTAACTAACACATGGGTATCTCTCATCATACAGTGTTGCTGCACATGGTCACTGGACTTAAGACACACATTACTGCAGCAGAAGACAATTATAAAAATGTTCTTAAAGTTTTCTAGACCTTGAAGTCAAAAATAGTGGAAATTCTTAAAAATACTAGGTGATGTCCTAAAATATATTAATTCATCAGTTTTTCGGACTGAAGTACACCAAGGGGCAGCTGTAATTAAAAATAAAAATCACTTCACAAAACGTGTGCAACAGCCAAGGCTTGGTTCTGCCGTTTTTTTCCTTTGATTTTAGCATTACTGATTTTTTGCACTTGGGAGTTCTGTTTTCAATACTGTGTATATCAACTGGTTCCATGCTGGAACGCATTTGTGCTTATGGCTTTTAATTTGCTTTTTTTATTGAAATAGAGAACTGAGAATGTTAAAGAGTGCTCTGATGATCCCCTGCTGCTGGCCAATTAGTAGCAATGGGTGTTACAGCCGGACTGTCAGTGCCATAATCCCTGTCTCTTCACCTCAGGCTTGAAGCTTGAGAAAGCAAACATGACCCAGAGTAAAACAAAATGCTGCAGCCAGCCAAATGCATGAATGAGTGAACAGGATAACTAGCAGGTGGCCCGTGGCTTTTATTTTCCCAGGCCTAGATCAGCCATTATTTGCACTAATGAGGACAGTTGTAACATGTAACTCTTTTCTGTGAAGAGCAAAAGTTCAGCTTTGTTGTCTCAGTGAAGACCACCATGGCAGTAATTCAGAAGTAAAAGCAGCATTAGAGGAAGAAGAGCTCACCCGAGAAGGGAAACAGCCTGTTTGAAAAACAGCTCTGGTGAAGGGGCAGAAAGTAATTGGGCTTTTTTTGTTCTGGTGTTCACCCTGCACAGGGAGAAGCCAAGCGTTCCAAAGCCACGTGGGCGCTCAGCCCCGTGCTGCTGGGTTCAGGCAGTGGCCATACGCCTCTACCTAACCCTCCCCATAGAGGGCATTATTTTTAAATCCTCACTTACAGTTAAGAAATCCAGGAAAGCATGTCAAAATAAACTACCCGGCACAACACTGAGCTGATAGTTCCATCAACTCTTTTAGATGCAGTTCCTCACCTTACACTGCCTCCAAGCTACTCTACCTACAACTCTACTGTTTACTATCCAGTAGATTATTTCTTTTTTAGCAGAACATACATGAAATTTTTTACTTTAAATTAACTGAAGCCTGTAACCTGAAGAAAAGGCCAGAGAAATGCAGAAGTATGCCAAAAGCAGAAAAAATATCCATCAGGAACATTTTCTTCATGATTCATATTCCTTTCCTGAGGCTAAAAGCACCACCAGAGGCCACAGAGTATCAGTTCTATGTTGAGACTCATTCTTTGCTCACCAAGACCATAATCCAAGTTTGATTTCTCTTTATGTCTGTTTTGCTTTCTGCCAGATAAGTATAAAAATATCCATTACATATAAACACCTAAAAATCCTTGGGAATAGGGACACTGACCAAAATACTGAAGGTAAGGAAGAGAGAAAGGCAGGAGGGAGGGAGGGAAGGAGGAAGAAAGGGAGGAACAACTGAACCTCAGGAAACATGGAAGTAGTTTAAATGTCCGGCAGACTAGGTCACATATGTGCACCCAAAAGCTACCTCCCACAGTCCTTTTTAATAACTACAGCAGTTATTTCTGACGACTAACTCCTGTATTTCTTTCACCTCCCTGTAGCCCACCTTGAGCATGAAGCACCTCCACAGACAAAGCAGAAAATCACATCATTCTGACTAAAAGTATGGGTTGTTTTGGAATGTCAAAGCCACATTTAAACCTGAAATGCCAGAAGGATGAAGTTTCATTTCAAACCACTCTGACACTACTAGCAAGATGTCCGAGCTATGAATTTTAAATGAAGTTAAAGACTTCAAACAAGGCTAAAATATGTGAAGTGTTGGTGAGTCCTCATGACTAGAAAACAAGCTAATCGATACAACAATAGACCCCCCTCCCTTTTCCTATAAAGCAGTTGATAAAAAAATCTCTTCCATTATTCTGGTAGCAGACTGACTGTCACAGCACACCAACAGCCAGGCCTGGCTCATATAATAACCTCAACAACTGAATAAAGCCACTGGGGAAATCTGTGCTCTTAGGTAGTAACAAAACCAACACAAAGAGGCCATGCCCAACAGCACAAACCACACTCTCACCACAGCTGGCTTACCTTCCATGAGTTTGGCAAAAGGCTCAGGACATGTGGAAGGGATTGGAAGGGCAAGCTTATTCATAGCAACACCATATGCTACTGCAAGACCATCAATTCCTCGGAATGGTACTTCTCCTGTTAGCAGCTCCCAAAGCAAAACACCATAACTATCAGGGAGGAAACAAAAAAGAGAATAGGTGTTTGATTTTAACACAGTGTTTGTTAAGCAACAAAGTACCTGAACCTGGGAGTTTGGTATACTAAAGAAATTCAGTTTGCAGGACAAGCTTATCATGAATGCCAAGCTGGTGATCTGCCCTATTTTACCTGCTTTTTTAAATAAATCTGAAATAAGATGACATTCTCACCTTTTAGGCAAAAATAATTTTCTCTCTGAAACTGGGAACAATCTGAAAACCATAAATCTTATCATTTAGTTTCAAACCAGAACCTCTCAAACACCCAAAAAGATTAAGAAGGCTTGTTTGGTGGCTTGTGATTTCTAAAAATAAGTAAAAAGTATTTCTTTAGAATTAAGTTGTCATTGTAACATGTTCTACAAAATACTACCTATGAAGTTATGGAAATAGTTCCAGGACTGTTCTACCCCAAAGTATATAATGAAAAACATAACCTCAGAGTATTTTTTCTGCTTCTAGGAAACCCAGAACAGAAACTGCTTCTTCATACTCGGTGACCTGATGGTTTTTTCTTCTGTTAATGTCTTACTCTCTTCTGAATCCGTTTACCATCCACTATGTTCTGTGGCAGTGAACTCCACAAATTTAATGATGTATTTGCCAAAAAGTACTTCTGTGTATGTGTTTTGAGCTGGTGACTTGGTAATTTCATTGGCTTCCCTGCAGTTCTTTCAATACAAGAAAGAGTAAACATATGTTCCCTATTAGCTCCTGCCATGCTGTCCATGATTTCACAGGCTCCCATACATCCTACCTAAATCATCATCTTCCCAGACCCCCAAATCCTAATCTAGCTAAATCCTAATCTAGTTACTATCCTGAACAGAAGCCATTTCATATCTTACATTGACCTTGACATCTTCTGTTGGAATGAGCAAAATCACAAAGTTTTAAAGATACGGGGAGAGGCACAAATGGTACTGCTTGTTTTCTTTCTTTCCTATTAAATTTTCCTTTGCCATTTGTCTTTCTCACTCTTTACAAAATGAGCTAAATTATCCAAAGTAGCTCCAATGTGTTTTTACTGAATCACAATAGGAAGATTTAGGGCCCATGAACTGTACATATGAAATTCTCCCATGAGTACTACTTTGTATTTATTACCATTACCACCTATTTTATCAATCATTACAATAAAACTTGTCCTCATCTCTCTGCAGTAGATTAATTTCTCTTCTCCTCAATAACTTGGTATCATTAACCACGCTACCTAACCATTTGTTTTTTTTCAAATCACTTACGATTGTCTTGAACACAGAATTCCCCACCAAGAAAACTGATTTACTCCTTTAGAATTAAGAATTGATTAAATAATGGGAAAAAGACTTGCTCTCTTTCCCCACATCAATTTATTTTAAAGCTCATAATGAAGGATTTTGCTAAAAATCTTTATAAATCCAAATATAGTATAAGCAATCTCACCACTTATCCACACATTCAGTATCTCCTTCAAGCATTTTCACTTTTCACAAGGTGTTACATTTTCTTCTACAAAAGCCAACTCTTCCCCAGATATGCTCACATGTCCACCAGCTCCCTGGCTCTTTAGTGCTGTTTCTGCCATTGAGATCATACTTGCTAATCCTCAGGAAGCTCTTCTAAGACCTGCCACCATGTGTGCTGCCTTCCATTTCTCTGGTACTACACCAGCTTTAAGCAACAGATTACACAGCACAGCTGACTCTCATGTTCTTGCAGAATCTTAGGTGTTACTGTAAATCTCAGGAATTTTTACTGCTCATTTTATCAGTCAGTTTTAACACCTCTGTGAATTTTACTTTAGTAAGTTATGTCCTCCAGGCTTGACTCCCTTAAAGAGAAATTTTCAGCTTAAAAATGCCTCTGCTGTATTCTGGCAGACACAAGTCACTGAGTTTTTTTCTGGTATAGCCTTCTCTTCTTTGCACTCCCGTGTTTTGCTCACCTCTGGGCTGTTATGTTCTCCTGAAGGATTCTCACCTGTGCTGCACTTGAAAACAAGGAATTTGGTTTTATGCTTTAAGAAGACTCTCCTCAAAATTCTTTTATCTTCTTTGTTTTATGTTCAACTTGACAGAGCTCAAGTCAATGCATAATTTTCCTCATTTGGATACAGACTGAGCTTTTAAAAAGATGTCTTTCAGTAGTCTTTTCTACACTGTCTTCTTCACTCTTTTATAGGATTTCCCATACATTCACTCAGAGCTTTAACAGTGTCCTTAAAAGATATCCACGTTGTGTGCTCCCCTTTGTTGTTTTTACACAAAATTCCAAATGCTGTCAATAATCTTGAGATTACTCACTCTGTAACACTACTGTAATGGACTAATTTTTCTAAATTGTGATTGCATAGATATAAAATCTAAGAATACATATATTTGGACCAGGTCACACTATACAGCCTTGAAGGCCTCCTAATGAAAAACTGCTTCTCTTCCTACAAGCTCCTTAAATAGCTGTCTTATGAAAGAGTCTGAAGGTAAAATATTAAGCTTTTTTTGTTTCAAAGCAACAGTTTCCCTCTCCACTTGGGAGTAACCTTATCACAAACTGCACTCTTGTGATCTCCCTTCCACCCCATCACACCTTTAACATTCACTATAACTGCTGCTACCTTAGTTGGGCACCCTTAACAGTACTTTTCCTACTCAGATAAAGGATTTTAGTCACTAAAGATCCAACCTTTGCTGTTAACACAGCTGTTTTACTTTATTAAGCAGAATTTAAGATTTTTTTACCTACACAATCTTTTACTTTTTTCTTACGTAATTTATACTCTTGATATTATAATTCTTTATTTCTTACTGTCTCAAGAACATTATTTGAAAAAAATAAACTAGAGTCTAAGGAGTTCCCATTTTCTTTTGGCCTTCTAGGATTTATGAAACACTCAAAGAAAATGAAACTGAACTGACTGTATATTTGGACTGTCTAAATCTGATCATTCAACGATCAATTTTTCAGTATGGATATGACTGTTCACAGTAAAAGGTAGTAAAATCTACCAAAGACTTGCAACACTAGTACTGGATAAAGCACTACTGATGCGCTCAAAGCACTTCTGCAAGGTAATTTGTAAAGGAAAAAGGAATAAATAGATTGGTGTTTCTTCTAATATGACATTAAAAGTGTGCATTGCAGGAAAGGTCACTTTGCTTCTGACAAAACTCAATGCTACTATACTTAGAGTTCATTGCTGAAGATACTGCTTCCAGAGAACTGAGGAATACTGCTTTGTGGCACTTGAACAATAAACCCAAGTGAATAAACACCAAGAAAGGTGATGAACAGAGAGTTTTCCTGTTAACTCTCGAGCAGAAGTTTGGGAAGTACAAATGAAAAAGCCAGATCAGAAGAGTTAGGCAAAAAAAGGCATAGAAAGAAAAAAACAAGGGCCTCTACTCCTTCTCAGTGGGGAGAAAGAAAAAGTGACCAAGCTCATTTATTCTTATAGAACCTAGTAGTAATTTTTGGACTTTAATTACGAAATGAAGCATGTGACAACAACCCAAGCATCCAAGTCAACTGACACTTGTGTGAATAATTAACCATCTTTCAGTGATCCAGTAATCCCTTAAGCCATTTAACATCAGGTTCAATCCTACTTGCTGGATTTTCAGGGCAAGGGAGGCTGGAGGTCTGCAGGATTTCACATGTGATTTTGCCACCTCCCTTGTTAGTCTGTGAACTTTTTAAAAAACACGTAATTTTTTCTCACTGGTACTGTTCCATGGCATTTGTACCATAGGCTTCTCTTATCCATTTCCCCAGGTTCAACACTTTCCATGAGGATGGAATTATCAGTCCAACAAAAAGATACCAGTTCCAACATAAACTAGACCGTGGCTTTCATTAAAAAAAAACAAAACAAAACAAAAAAAACCCCTAAACTTTATTACATTTTGATGGCTGTTAAGAGCTGGCATTTTGCATGTTAATGGACCGATAGTTCCAGAGATGACCTTTCCTACCCATTTCACAACAATCAGTAGCATGTGCTTCTCCCAGGTGAGTTTCTCCTAATATTGCTAGTCAGCATTTTTCTGCCAGGTACTGAAATCCTGCCAGTGCTTCATTACACACAGAAAACTACAGCAGCCTACAAGTGGTCAGTTGTGGATGGAAGTGCTTGACCAACACTTGCTCCGAACAAAATATTGTAATGACTGAAGTTTCTACACTAGAATGCTAGAATTCTAGCACTGAATGCCTGAAACTTTCTGATATGCTAATCTGATTGTTTTTGCTGGAGTTGGTATTCCATTCCTAAATTAAATTCCCAATTATTTCACTGGTCCCAGAGTATGTAAGATGTAGCTTAAAAACATCTGAACTGAGTAACACAGATAACTCAGATAAAGATTATATGGTGCCTTTACATGACTGTCTTTTAAACAGCACAAGTGAAAAACAAAGTGTGCAGCGAACAAGAAATATATTTAAACAGACAAATGACAGGAATACTTCATTTATGTGCCTACTAACCTTAGCATACAGTACTGGATGAGCTGCAATATCCATGCTTCCACTTTACCCCGTAAATCCAAAGCAAATACAAACACATCAACAGATTTAAATACTTATTTAAATACAGGACTTATTTAAATAAAACTGTAGCTTCACTGTCCTCTGTGCAATATAAGCACAAGGCTTCTACTGTGTTTCTATAGAGCTTGCAGGTACAGCACAGCAAAATTCACAGCAACAAGTATTAGCTAGCAAGAATTACTGAGCACTGGTTCTGTGAACAATCTTCACAGTGGCCCAGACCCTGGTGACAGATACCATGTGTGGCCATTCCTCCCTCTTTTTAAGTTCTTTGCCAACCCTAAAGTAAACAAAAGGAGCTTTTTTAAACGGAGTTTGAGACATATTTTGAAAAGTTGAAGCAGCTAGTTATGATAAGACTGACTCAAGACATTTCAGTTCTAGCATGCATCTTCTTCACCTGTTTGTGCAGTGAGAACACAAGCAGAGCAAGATCCTTGTTTAAAGTCTGGGCAACAGTTCAGCCAGCAGTATTATTCTAATAAGCTTTAAAGAAAAGGTGTTGAAATAAAAGGGTTTGTGAACATTAGAGACAATTCTGTTGATGCTGCATAGACTAACTGCAAGGTTGTCAGGCAAAAAACCCCCTATGACTCCAGTGATTAACCAACTGGTTGAACTGGACAAGAGGAGGGGCAACTCTAATAGGATAAAAAAGTTCATCCTGTTAAGAATTTCAGGTTGCATCCTTGGGTGGGGACAGGATTTATTACACAAGTCCATGACTGCTTTTATAAAACCTAGGGCTTACAATCATTGACAGACTAGTAGTGATTGCACTGGCAACCATTTGTCCACTGCATGCATGTTCTTTTCACCTTGTTTAACTATGAATAGAGGTTTTAGCCAACAGAAAGAAAAGGCTTATTTAGAGACAGTATGTAAGTTCTCTTAAAGGTGATGATTCTCTGTTTAAGGGAGAGTATTGTGAGGAACTCAACCTCTTTTCAAGGGAAAACTGGTAACTATAACAAGAGAAAGCGATGAAGGAATCTTAAAGTAGAAATAAGGAAATTATTTCAGTTATTTACAGTCCTTAAGTGATTCACAATCCTTAAATCAATTACCAAACTGGTACTTTTGCACAGGTATAAAGGCACTTGTGTTATCTTCATGAAAATCACCAACCGACTAATTCTTAACTTTTTAAAAATGAATTCATACTGATAGAGAACATCTACTGATCACTTCAGAGTATGGCTGGATTAGTAAAGTTACAATTACAGGAAAACTGTTTCCCCCTTCCCCTTCACGTTACCCTTAAAGGCCCTTCCTGGCGCTGTTTCAGAGAACACCAAATTTAGGTTAGAGGTTGACAAGCTGTGTACAAACCAGTACCATCATCACATGCACAGAAAAGGTGCACTGCCTTAAGATTTTCATTTCTGCCAGACCTCACTCCAAATAAAATCCTGGTTCTTGCTCAATTTGTCTCAGTTTAGCGACAGAGGCTACCACATTTAATTACACAGTCAGAATTTTATCCACACTATTAAGAGTGCAAAATATAACTTCACAGACTTATCACAAGGCAATACATTATTTTTTCGGCAAAACTGGACAAGGAAAATGAAAATCCCCACCCTGACTAGCTGTCATGACAGCCAGACAAGTCTACCAGCTGGGCTATTTCTTTATCCTGACAGGCTTTACAGCATACACTCACTTGTGGAGGAGCATTAGCGGCCAGCGACAGAATCTTACTGCTATGAAGACAAAGAACCTGACACTTCAACACCTTTTTCTCCACAAGACAAAGAAAATTCTCTCTATTTCCTCTGTTTCAGATGTTCAGTACTAATTCTAAGTCATCCAGCATCCAGAAGAGTTGTCCTGAAGCTATTTACTGAATTCTGTATTTACCAATCCACTTAACAGTGGTATTGAAACTCAGTTTCTGGAAGTATACAGGTCAACCTGTACAGGTTCTCTCCACCAAATTAGCTCATTCACAAAAATTCCAGTGCATGAATGAAAAAGACAATATAGACATGCAAGTTACTATTTATGGACTACATACTCAGATGGATCCAGATAAGAGATCTATTATCCCATGTGAAAGACTAGAAGGGTAGAAATAATTAATACAATTATTAATGAAAATTAAATGAAAGCAGAAAACACAGTATTCAGATTGAACCAGCAAAGGGAGTTCAATTAAGTACAGTGTGTTTGTGTACACATACATTAGTGACAGATTACTACCAAAACAAAGTATTTCAAAATTATCTTGTATATAAAACAGTAAAAAAATAAGTACTTCTCAGATTGTATTACGGCCTTTGATTATGTCAGTCAATAGCCAAACAGGCAAAAAAGTTGGTTTAGATACAGCAGAGGGGATTTGGATTATTAATCCAAAAATAATCTGAATGAAAACTTATAGAACAAAAATGTTGTGGCATACAGTAGCTGGTTCACCACTTACTTCCTACAGTAACAGCGAGTCCAAGATAAGCCTGACAGATGGAAAGCTGGTGGATAAAGCTTTCTTAATATTTAAATTTTAATATTTGGTTCACCATGACTCATTCTTCCACATAAAAGAGACTTCCTGGCAGGTCTAGTTACTTAGTATCCAATCACTTAATGCCAAATGAGTACCTCCAGACATCGCTGCCTTTGGAGAACATGGAAGAGCGGATGACCTCAGGAGCCATCCAGGCATATGTCCCAGCTGCGCTCATTTTGGTTGTTTTATGCCATTCCCTGGCCAAGCCGAAATCCGTGATCTTCAACATCTTGTTGCTCAGATCTCCATTCTCCACCTTTTCGAGTATCAGTACTGGAGAAAAGGGGGGAGGGGGGGAATAAAAGGTATGCAGAGTAAAGCTAGTATTTATGAAAAAAAAAAGATTTTCCTGCAGATCCCCAGATTTCAAGATTTTCCCTGGCTTTTTGTTATTCGAACATACCATACCCTATTACAGGTTATTTCAGGCTGATCTCTGCATCAGACAACTGAACAGTTCTCTAGCAAATAACTTTAACCAAAGTACCAAGCCCCAGAAAAAAAATAAGTAATAACATAATTATTTAATATAGTGCCTAGTGTCATTCTGTATAATGCTCTGCTAAGAGGAAGTGAACCACTGTAACTTCTAGAAATCCAGATAAGGGAAGACATTTCCTAATTAATCCTCTCTCAGCAAGCCAGTAATAGCATCTTTTACTTGAACTGCTTAGAGGACTTTTTTTTTTTTAAATCCAGATACACACATAGGCTAGATATATCCTTCATGTAAATGTGTTAGGAGTAGAAGCTCTATGCACAATTTAAGTCACTATTGAAAAAATATATTTTTGATCAGTAATAACATGCCCAATTCCAGAATGCATATAGACTCCCTCACCCATCCTTATTAAACTCCTTTTTTCTGCCCTGTTTCAGTAGCAAAGGAGTCCATACCCAAGAACTTTGAAAACACCTTGAGGGAGAACTCCAGAATGCTGTAATATAAGACATATTCCTCTGTAATGGGAAAGCTGCACTGTTACACCACCGAGTGTAAACCAGACCCCAAAAGTGTCCACTCTGCTTGAGCAGCATCTCATTATCCTGTCTGAGTGCAAAGTGGTCACAAGAGTTGCACCAGCAATGCTACATAAAGCAATGGAATATGAGGGCATTAAACTTCCATAACTAATGGAACCATAAGCCCCTGAAATGATTTTAAGCCACTTTGTAAAGCACCACAAAGAAAAAAAAATATTTGTATTACTATTATTCCAAAGACTTCACATCAAAAATGACCAAGCTAGTTACACACCATCATCATGCAGCTACTCTGTTTTTACTAGCATTACAGACACTACAGACAGAGGTTCTTAGAAAACATGAGGATTTTTTTTCTTTTTCTATGAATGCATCAATTACAAAAAAAACCCTTAACCAAACAAAAAAAACCCCAACCAAACAAAAGAAATCCCATAACCTCCATAATCAAACAACCGTGGATCATAATAAAACGTATAAAAGGCAAATGTGCTGCAAAAATTACAGAAAATCATCTTTAGGACCATTTTCAGCAGTCTATGAGAAGACTCAAGGATCAGCCTCAAGCAAACACAGCTTTCTTTTTTTTAATTTTTTGAGTGGGGAAGTATGATTCCTTCCAATAATTAAAATGGGGGTTCCCACCAATAAAACCCAAAAGTGTTATTTGAACCCTTCTGCATAATAAGTAACACACATTTACAATGTTCAAATACTGCTTTTAGTTCAGTAATAAAGAAATTGTCTATGAAAACTTTATTGTTCTATGAAAACTTTAAAAAATCAGTTACCCTTCTACAAGGCTTCAGAATTCATAAAATACTTCTTCAAAGATTTTTGTTGGACAACTCCAGGTGTGAAGAAATTAGACCTATGGTTAAGCTCCTGGTTCTTGCTTCTTTTGCATAATTTCTAACATGACCAAACACTCCATTTTCCTGATCACAGAGAAAAGAGATTGAAGCCTAGAGTTGCTGTTCTCTTCATTCTGGCAAAAGCATATGCACTTTTAGAGCAATACTTCAGTGCAGAACTGAACCACCACAAGAAACAAAGGTACAGAAGGTGCCTTCCTTTGGGCCTCTTCCTCAAATATGTCTAACTGCTTTAGTTCTTTCTAGCAGATGAAGTGCTAAAAGAAATCGCTAGCAAGTCACTCATTGATTGTAAAGTGAAAAGCTTCCTAGAATGTACATAGTGTTTCTTCTAGCTTGTACCCATTCTGCCTAAAGAACTGGCAGAATAACAAAATGTAATTTTAAATTTAAATGCAGTAATTTAGAGATGTACAGTGATGTTGTAAAGTTAAAGCAAAACTTTGAGACAAGAAAATATGGATTTAGGGGGTTGGGTTTTTTTTTTTGCTTCCCTCCATAATCACAATGAGGAACAAACAAATTTATTGTTTACAGATCATATTCTGTCTAAATGAACTCAATACCAGGACAGAGCACCATATATCACAGTGGATACATACTTTGTACATAGCTTCCTGGTAAGAGGTTATTTTAATCTAATTACCTTGATTTGTATTAAGTTCTAACAAAATAATTAATACTTACATAGATATTTTGTGTCGAGAACCTGTTCTCTTGTCAAATGCAGGGTAGTAAGAAAAATTACCATGACAAAAGACCACAGAGAAGGACAACAAAAGAGATGGATTTATTGCAGGTCTTTGATTCTTTAGTTATATCCTTGGCTCCTTTTCTATTTCTTTGTAATAACTGCTTGGGATAGTAACCTTGCAATCCAAATTTTTAAAAATTAATTTTAAGAATGGTATCTCTTTCCAGCATCTGTTTCAGTTCTTTTTATTGTATTATTCAGTATCAACAGCCTCATTTGTAACTGCCAGGAGTCTCCCTCACCCATCTGTCAGATTTTCAAACCAAAAACCTTGACTCTCCCCTCTTGTTTTTGTCTGAATTTCAATGAAGAACTTGTAAATAGATGAAATATTAATTCGTTCCAGTCTCCTCCTTAATAAAAAATGATTTATGGAGAACACAGGGAAGGTTGCTAGGACACTGCAAATGCATTTTGCTTATGCTAATCAACATGGTCTCATCTGCTTCTGAGTTTTACCTGCAGTTATTACACCTCACTTAACACCCTCAGTGTAAGTCCTCTTCTTCAAGTACTACTTCTGCACTAGTATTAATCCACGACAAAACAAACAAGATACATGAAACACAAACAAGCAACATGTTTTCTATGCTTACAGAGTAAATGTACTTTTCCCTCTTTTAACTGATTTGATCACTCAGGACTGAGGTAACAGTGGTATGATCAACATCTGGCCTAACTGTATTGAGTTTGCATGGCCAGGTTTTGGTAGTGGGACAGGTGGAAGATGCTAGAAGCTTTCCCCATGCTCAGCAGAGCCAATCCCTGGTGGCTCCAAGATGAATGTGCCACTGGCCAAGGGTCAGCCAATTGGAAGTGATGGTTAACACCTTTGTGACAACATATTTCAGAAGAAGAAGAAAAAAATAGCTAATGTGCAGATGTGATTGCATCAAGAGAAAAGTGGAGTGAGAACACGTGAGAGGAACAACTCTGGAGACACCAGTGTCAGTGCAGAAGGAAGGGGAGGAGGTGCTCCAGGCACCGGAGCTGAACCCTCTCTGCAGCCTGTGGAGGACAGCAGGGATGCAGAGATCCTCCTGCACCACATGGAGGAGACCCGTACCAGAGCAGGTGGATGCCTGAGGAGGCTGTGATCCTGTGGGAGGCTCATACTGGAGCAGGCTCCTGGCAGGCACCTGCAGGCCTGTGGAAAGGTTTCCTGGCAAGACTTGTGACTGCATGGGGGACCCATGTTGGAGCAGGCTGTGCCTGAAGGACTGCACCCCGTGAGGGAAGAGTGCAGAAGAGTGACCCATGTGGCAACAGTTTGTGGAGTTGTTGCCTGCTGGAGAAGTCCATGGAGAACTGTCTCCTGTGGGAGGGACCCCACACTGGAGCAGTAGGACTCCTCTCCCTGAGCAGCAGCAGGAACAACATGTGATGAACTGACCATAACTGCCATTGCCTTTCTCCTTGCGCTGGTGGGGAGAGGAAACAGAGTTGGGAAGGAGGTCTTCTTTAAGGTAGTCTTTTACTTCTCATTATCCTACTCTGATGTTTTTACTAATAAATTCAATTGGTATTTCTAATTTGAATCTGTTTTTGCCCATGATGGTATTTGATGAGCTATCTCACCTGGTCCTTATAACAACTCATAAACCCTTTGTTATATTTTCTCTCCCCTGTGCAGGTGCAGAGGGGAGTGACAGAGGGGCTTTGGTGGGTGCCAGGAATCCAGCCAGGGTGAACTTACTACACTACCAAAACAAGTTGAGGCACAGATACAGAGCACTTACACCAAAACACAGCTAATATACCAAAGAAGTAAATCTCAATCTTATATGCTGATTTTAAATATCTGCAAGTGATACAGAGCTTTAAAATAGGTAGGAAATTTAAAAGAAAATCTTTCATGTCCCCAGCCTTCCAAAGAGAGACTGGCAGCAAAGACACTGGACCTAGTCTGCAAGGAACCAGGGAAGAACGAGATCCAAAGCAGCAAAAACATGAAGAATGTGTGTCAGCTTGTTAGGGGCAGAACAGCCTTTCCCTGTTTCAGCAAGGCTCAGCAAAAAAATTCAGCAAGAAATATCTTCCTGTGTGCACACACACAGCCAGCAAAATTGTAGATGAAGGTCTGCTAATGTACTCCTGCTCCTCTTCTTCCTCTGCAGCACAGGCTAAAAGCTGATCTTAAGTAGCATGGTAGGAACTGACTAGCAGTGTGCAAAGATCAAGCAAATCAGGTATTACAACCACATTCAGACAGCTTTCACCACCCAAATGCAGCAGCAAAAATCTTAATACAGGAAACCACCATGTTCTTTGCATACTCCGCAAGTCCAAAGGAAAGCACGGTGGCTTACAGTAACATTAAAATGGTTAGCAACCTTCAGTGAAGTGTACCACCGATGTGTGTCCTTACAGGAGTAATAATCCAGTAGTGCTCACATATGTTTGGAGCTTCACATCTCTGCTAAGTGCTTACTCAAGCCACATAAATCTCTGTGGTCTGGTACAAACAAGCTATTGCAATTACAGAAGTTCCCTTACACACAAGATGTTAGGAGAGACATGTGGTGAAAACCAATTTACTTATCGTTCCAAGATTACCTTAGTGGTCTAAACATCTTTAAAATTAAGTTGTCAGAAATACACTGTTCTATTAGTATGACAACTAATGTAAGCCAAATTGGTACTACTGTAAAATAAGTCTTAAGTAAAACTGTCCCTTTGCCCACAAAGCAAAGCTGAAGGTCATCTCTCATTGCATCTTGCACCATTCACCTTAATAATCATTGAATCAGTTGAAAAGTCAATGGTGAAAATCACTGACAAACACCCAAAGCCTTAATGCAAGTAAGATGTCATTTCCAGATATTATACAACTGTGCTTCCACTACTCATGTATCTATCAGAAAAGACATAAGAGCAGATATACAGATACACCAAAACAAGATAAAGATAGGGGGATAAAGATGTATAACCTTGGAGGGGCATAAAGCTACATATCCTTTGATCTACTTGTACCTATGTTTAAAAAACCCTAAGAGATTGGGTAGACCACACCTAATATGTATCACTTCTACTTAGCCACTAATGGGGAACAGCTAGTAAAGAAAAATAAACACTTTAACATATTCTGATCCAGCTGTTAGCAACATCAAAGAACTGGTAGAAAATGGCTCCTCAACTGTCAACATTAAGTGTCAAGGCAGCAAAATATGGTCATAATTGCCTTTTTCTGGTTTCTGAGCCTAGTGAAAGGATTAGGTTAATCTGCATAGTTTACTGTTGAACAGAATACTCCTTTGCTTTGCTTGTGTCACAAGCTGACTCATCACTTCAGAAGTAGAACATTCAGGAAGAAACTACTATATTGTGAACTTCCACAGCAGAAATATCCCACTTTTATCTATCAAAGCAGAAGAAAGGGGCTGCTGTCTACTGTACAAAATAGTATGAACAGCCAGGCATACCAAAAGCTGGCTTCAGCTTTTCCAACTATTCTGCTGTTGTATTCTCAGTTTACTTGGCACAGCACACCAAGAAAACAAAGAAGTTCCTGACTTAGAAGGCAAAAATTGGTAACAAGAATACCAAAGAAATCAGGACTACCCTGCAATGCCACCACAAGAGTTTATCACCGAACTGCCCATTGCCCCTGTACTTCCTGACAACAACTTCATGCTCCATCTCCCAGTCCAGAGAATATGTGTGTATTAAGAAACACAAAAAGAAATGGCAGAAAAATCTAAGACAGTCTCTTGTATGGTCCATCTCACAGTTTGCACCAAGTCAATTATCTGTGCATGATGTTACTCAGTGAACCTGGCACACAAGAATAGAAAGCTATTAGCTAATGAATGTCAGGCCTGAGGGAAATGGTCACAATAATTAGGTGAAGGAGAAATAGAAAAAGAAATAAGAGCAGTACTGAGTGTAATGAAAACTGAAAGCATACAGAAAGAAATACATAAGGAAGAAGGTTAGAAGACAAGGAAACTTACTGTGGGGGAAAAGAGCTGGATTTGTCATCTGTGGTACACCAGGAGATAATTCTAACTTGATGGATGATTGCTGGCTTCATGTTTAACTTGCATATAACTTCTCCCCAGCCAAGACAACACAGCCAGATTTTAGTGCCAGAGTAACTACTATGCTTTTATTGAAATACAACAGTTCTAGTCAGACCATGAAAAAAATTACTACTTAGTGATAAAGCAATATTAACTCATGTATTTTACTATTTTTAAGCTTTATGAATTTTTCATAGAGACATGTACGATTTAATAGTGTTTCTAGCATGCTAAGGTGGATATTGCTGCTTTCAAACAGGTTGGGAGAACAAAGAATCAGAAGCTCTTTGGCCACAAATGGAAGAAAAGCTGAGTATAAAGGTACTTCAAGCAAGGCTGAACTTAAAGGGAGCTCCTGCACCTGGAGACAAAGCAGGTGGTGGATGTCTCAGGTGAGGCCCTGACTGCCAGCTACCAAACACTCACAGCACCTGGATGATGTAGAGTTGAGGAGGCCTGAAACCCTCAAAGGTGCTGGAAATACCTGAACACCTCTAAGTGTCAGTGCACTT
Organism: Sitta carolinensis; assembly: GCA_032173965.1. Lineage (NCBI taxonomy): Eukaryota > Metazoa > Chordata > Aves > Passeriformes > Sittidae > Sitta > Sitta carolinensis. The sequence goes on along the minus strand of JAVUNC010000006.1, from coordinate 10,463,898 downwards.
GAGTAGTTCTGCTTCAGTCCCACCAACATCAGCACTGCTTTGGGTCAAACACTTTGTCACCCAGCATGCGACAAAATGCAGAAAGCAGTGACATCCAAACAAGAGGAAAACCTCCAGGAAAAGCACTCAGCCTGTAAATGTATCCCACTCACACCCATTCACAGGAGCCACTACCCATTACTTTGTGTAGTGGCTTTGTCTCCTTAGGGCTGCATCAGTTGCTGACATAGGCCAAGAGCTAGATGACAGCAACAGCGATGGGTGGGAGTGACAATAGGAAGGACTATAAATAAGATAAATGTCATTGTTATTTTACTTGCTGTAGAAACATTCAATTCTAATATTTAAATAACTATCTAGCTACATGAACTCGGTGAAGTTTTTTCCCCAGTGTCCCTTTTTATCTGGACTGTAAACAAGGTTTCTGCTTTACTTCCAATGCTTCACCACATCTATTCTCATTTTGTTAAGATGGAAGAGAGGTGAAAAGACCACTAGTTATGACCTCAAAGGATGAAAAATGCCAAGGGAAGTCAAACTCACGTGAAATGACATTATTTTGCCTGACTTTTCTCTCCCAGATTAATACCACACCTTTTTGACACAGTTAGGTCTTTTTGCAGATCACTGCAGAGCAACTGAAGCACCAATGAACACAAGAGCCTAGTACCAGATTTGTTTTCCCACAGGCTTTTGCTCATCTGCTATGGTATAATCACTGCTTTCAACATCACTAAGGCCAACTGGAATCTATAAAGAAGGGAACTAATGTTTACACTGCCATAACTGGAATGTGAAAGACCACTGGCTGGAGTACCATTGTGGGTGGGAATATTGGACACATTTTATTTCTTCCTCCATCCTGAAAACAGAACAGCCTCCTGTGGCTTTACTAACCAAAATGCAAAATACCAAAAGTAGTCAGATGATGAATAAGCATCAGCCATCCACTTCCTCCATTTAGATAATTCAGGTACTGTAAAGCGATAGATCAGATACTGAGTCCACCAAATCCCAGGTACAGGAACTTGAATGAAAGAACAAAGTAAAACCTTCATGAAAACCAACACAGTTTCACTCCAAGATCCCTAAATGCAAAACATGAGCAGGGTTTCAGTTTTAAATAATGCAAGTAATTTCTGTGGTATGATTTATGAGCAATCCAGGCCCATATGGGGAGGTTCTACCAATAAAACCTCTCTGCCACCAATACAGCAGAAGTCTCAAGTGCAAGAGTTGAAAGAAACAGAAAATATTTCCATTTCCAAACAAATCCAAATTCATCCAAAAATTGCTTAACACAAATTTCCCAAGAAACCTAAAGGCTTACTGAAGTCGAAGGTTTGCCAGAGCAGATAAAAGACTGAGTAATACTTCAGGATCCAGACTCTGCCTCCCACCCACGGCAGAATATGTCCAAAACTGAGCCAATCTGTTACAGGAAACTTTGTTTTGAACAAAGAATCTTTTCACTCAACCGTGTATGTTTTCTAAGGGATGTTTTTCAGACCACAGAATACTTATGCAAGTGAGGAGAGCTCTGAAAAAGCTTTATTTTAATTTCCTCTCTGACACACATAGACCCCGGAATTTCACAACTGGACATACAATTTCAGCCTACAGACTATTTTTCACTTATCTCCCCACAATATAGGTATAATTTGTACTTTTTACAAATTTCTTTCACTGTCTTCTAGATCTGTTTCCAGACCAAATACTTTCAACTACTGTAAGGCTTTGAAATTCATGCAAAAGTGGATTAATGCTTTGAAATGAAGACTAATTCAGAAAAATCAGATAAGCCTATTTTGCTTCTTGCATGGGACAATTACTACTTTTTCGATTTGTTTTTATCTGAAAAAAAAGAACTAAAAGTTCCACTGTAATCTGAAGAAATGCAGTGCAGTCTGAAATCTTCAGGGTTTTTATACAGAAGGTACTATAGTAATACAAGTATTAAACATTCTCCTCTAGCTTTTGAACAGTCCTAATTTCAAAGAGACAAGTACTCATAGATGAAACAAAAATATTCTTGCATAGAAGACTGTTTTACTGAATTTACTCTGATGGTTCCAATCCCATTTTCCCCTCCTATAAATAAATAAAATAAATAAAACTTCCCAAGATACATGTCAGCTCAGATGCTGGAGGTGGTAAATACTGGATGTTAGGTAAAAAGATAGCCTTAATATACTGTTTCATGCTGCTGCATTGTCTCAGAGAGACAGAGGATAGCTATCAAGTCTGCAGTTTGCCTAACAAGTAAAAAAAGCAGTGCTATTGCAAAGGGAACAAGGGACTGAGGTTGCCAGGCAATCCTTTTCTTAATTATTAAGTCCTATTGGCAGTACACTGGCATTTTGTCTTGAGGATAGAACGAAGCATTTGGGAAAGGATTTCAAAAATTCGCTCCAAAATGAGACCTCATATTGTAGCAGTCTGCCAAAATCTAATTTGCAATTTTAGCTCTACCTTCCACAATCAGCCAGCACAGCTTTGCTTCACAAGTATCCAGATAACGAGCAATCTGCTCTTGATCCTGCATTCAAAGTACTTAAAGTGATTAACAGATCTGCATATGGAATCAGTCCGGGCTTTCCACATGTAGCCTTGTCCTACCTTCTGCTGGGTACTCTGCCGTTCATTTCAGTAGGACTGCATCTTCGTTCTAGTATCTGTTTGAGGTGCAGAAGGCTAAGTGTTGCATAAGATCCTGGAGAGGACAGAATTTAGGGCCCACTCAAAACTTCACATTCTAGGAGCGAAACTAAAAACCACCAATATTGCTTCTAGTAATAACCAATGATTTTATCTCTTTTATTACTAATCATTCAGCAACAATATGTTTAAAAAATATATAGGTACACCTTGGAAGCAATACCTTCTTAATTACTGGGTACGAGTCAGGGTTCAGCAAATCCATAAAGCTGCACGACTGTCTTCTTCTATCAACCTAGAGGAGGTGATGGATCTGACAGCACAGCAGTTCTTGGATTTTAAGCCATGCAGTACAGTAACTTTAAAGAGCTAATGCTTAATGGGGGAGGGGAGAGGAAAGGCCTCCAAAGCCCTGATATATTTAGAATCGATCCTTTCACCTAGCCAGGCTGTAAAAAGTCTTATCGCTTTAGTGATCTGTACAAAACACCTTGAATGCTCCTGGAGAATGCTCAGGTGAGTTTCTGGGAAAAATGGAGCTGTTCAGCTCTGGTTTCAGACTAAATCTACCATACTGCTGACATTGGAACAACCTCTAGCTCAGGCATGGATTATTGTACTCTTCATAATCAGTTAAATGCTCCGAGGAAAAAATACAATTACATCTGTACCCAACACAGGGCATTGCCAAACCATATCAGTTTAAAAGCCTGCAACAAATCAAGAACTTTATTAGGCAACAACAAAAAAAGGAAAGGGAAGCATAAAATCGCATCAATGACATTCATCATTTGTTACTCAAGAGACTGTCTGAAAAGAGATTTAATAATAATGCTGGTTCGGTGGGAGCTGTTTCCAGGCAAATATAAACATGAAATTCACGATGGGAAAAGGTAGCCCAAACTGTTTTGTTTTGGTTTCAATTAAGACATCTTTATGAAACAGTCAATAACATCAACATCAACTTATTCATGGAATAAGCTGGTACCCCAAAATCTAGAAGGCAAGAAAGACCTAAGAACTTGACAGGCAGCAGCATGATCCACATCACAAGTTGGACCATTTTATAGAATTTTTAAAATCAGATTTAATTTAAAATATTTTTAAAAGGTGGACAGGTGTCTTTCCATTCATCAGAATAAATGTTAAAAGTCTCTTAGATGTACAATGAACAGCAAGCTACATCTGACAACAGTAAAACTCCAGTTTCTGGAATACTGCAGAGTTTGACCTTAAGGTGAGCAGAACAAGTTACCAGCTGCTGAGAAAGAGGACATTCCTGCACTGTTGTACATGAAAGTCCACACAAGATAACTCATTCAATAGAGCTATCAAAAAGCTGTTCACTTTTTGATGTGCTACATTTCTGTTAGGGTTTTTTTTTGACCCAGCTTACTCTGTGATTAAAGACTAACTACACAATAACCTGATGAATTATTAGGAGTACACCCTGGTTACCACATGACCATAATCATATCAAAACCACACATTACGTGACTGATTACATCAAATAAGAAAAAGCTAATCAATAAACCAAGGGCAAAACAGACAACATTTCAACAAGCAGAACTAGGCATATCTAGTTCTATCAATCAAAGTTACGGAATTTTCTTATTCTCAGGATCCTTGAACAATGCAAAGTCAAAAGGAACTAAAGACTATTCTCTAACATCTTTCCATAGGCCCAAATTCATAAAGGAAAAACAACAGGAAATGCAATGCTTTTGTAGCAGGTGGACTACATGGCCTGGTTCACATAGATCCCACCACCCTCAGATGTACCATCCTCACACCAATTATTCATACTAGCATTTCTTGACAGTATACCAGGAACCTCCCAAGAATCCCCAATTTAAGCACAGAAATTGCTGTGATAAACAAAATCTTAGTGGTAAAAGTATTTACCTGTTACTAATAAGTGGAGTGGCTGGCACACTGACTACTATCATTTGCTACACGTCTCAACAATTAGCCCATACTTAGGTAAGGAGGAAGCTATGCTTGCATTTTAGATGTTTCCAGTTGTAATACAAACAGGAGATCTTAATATTTCTTAATGGCCAAAGCAAAATGCAGAAGCCTGTTTCACAACACATCAGAGGTGGATGTACAAAAAACTGGAAGCTTGGCTTGTAGCTGTAAAAATTATCTCAGACATAAGACATAGAGCATTCAAAGCACATACAGAAATTCAGAGACAATTTGGAATCCATATGTGCGCAAGATAATGCTTTCTCTTTTGGGAGGGTATCTTTGCTTCTAATAAAAAATGGTGTTATAATAAATGAGTGAGCAATACAACAATGCCTCTAGAAAGCAAAGTGGAAGGGCTGTGTGTGGCAGTAATACAAACAGTTCACAGGAAGGTTGCATGTCCTCTGGCTACTTCCCTCCCAAGAGGACCCTGAGTGATGCTGCACCACGCTGCCATTACCAACAAAATGACTATTCTACAGACTGGCACACAAAGATTTACTGTTCTGTGGGCAAGTGCTCTTCCTTCTGAACTTAACAAACAGTGATGAAACCAAACAGCGTAATTCTGAATTGTTTGCATTGCAAAATGCATTGGAACAGTTTCTCTTCTCAGTGCATGAGGTTCTGTTGCTATTCCTTTTTCATACCTGCAATAAGCTTGTGTCTGAGGTAGACTTTCCATTAGCTGTCGGACAATTAAAAACCAATTAGCAGACATGCCAGTCAACTTTAGCAACCTTTTGGTAAAGTCACACCAACATAACAAACTATCCCAGAATCAGAAAGCAAACATGTACCAAAAAGCAGCTACTTAAAACCACGTGCTATACCCCAGATTCTTTCAAACAACTTAGGGTTTCCCTTGTCCTGTCATAAGGAAATACACAAAATCTTCAAAATGGGACATTACTTAAAATTAAATAATCATCTTGGGTGATGAATCATCACTTCAAAGAGCAAGACTGCGTTTAATGTCTGATGCTTCAAGAGCGAATTTGTTTCAGATATGCTGAAATTCTGAATGGAACTGTTCGATAAGAAAAGCAGAAGTGAAGCTGCTGACAGAAGTCAGTCAAAATTCAAATTAAGTTTATTGATGTGGAAAAAACACCCCCCACCCAAAAAAAAAAAAAAAAGTGGAGATCAAGGAATTATTCTAGCTTCCCAGAACTATCACAAGGCTCTTCTCATCCTTAACTGGCTCCTTAGAAATTTCAGAACACGGATCTTTCCCAGCTCTGTTGCAGATGGTCAGACGGTGAATTCAGGGGATGCCTACAGACACCTGCTGCATGACAGTGCTTAGGTCTGTTCTGTGCTTCCATATGCACAATTTGAATAAAGTGCTTAACACCACAACTCTTAAGTTATTTTTTCGTAGGAGCAGAGAGAACCCTGCAAAAAATGTACAGAGTGGCTCAGTTACATGAAAAGGATATTAGCTAGGGTTTCAAATGTAATAGATGCAACTTCATTTCTTAAAAACAAGAGGTACTCTTTCCATACTTGTCTATGAAGGTAACAGACTCCATCTGTGAAGTTGCCTTTTTACTACTTAGTGTGGGCAGGAGGACACCAAAGCGCTCTCATGGACATCAAACTCTATGAAATAAGACTTCATTTTTGACTTGTACTTTCTAGTGAAGATAACAAGCCATATTCAACTAAAACAAACCATTTACAGAAGCTGTATTTCCTTTTGGAATTCTCAGAAATCTACTAAGACATGAAAATAAGATTGCAGCGTGAAAGCATCTGTAAAACCTCTGAGAGGAAAATAGCTGCACTAATTCACAAAGGCTACTGAAGAAAAAACCCAACAAAATACCAGAGTACAACAAATAAACTGTCACCCTACTTCTGTGAATTCCTGGTATTTTAACATCTTAAAAATTAGCAATACTTTGAGGCATAATTTACATCTTCTGCCCTAACAATACATTTTTTTTTCATTCTTTTCAATGAAAATATGTAGTATTAATGCCATCAATTTCCTCATCATATCACCACATGCAAAAAATTATGTCTATTTGGAACTGCATAACCTGAAGTCATCTTTCATCAGTCTTAGGAGTATATCCAGGCCCTTTGAAAGCCCTGATTTCTACTGGACACAATTTTTAAACTCAGAGAAAGAAAAAATAGTTTTACTGATTTGTGCTCCCTGAAAACTCATCTCCCAGCTGTTGTCTTTCACACCACCCATTCCCCCAGACAACTTCACCTTTTTACCACTTTCCTCTTACAGGCCAAGAGATTACCCAACAAAGGCCAGATAAATTATTCTCCCAGTGAAAAGCATTCAGATACCACTGAAATAGCTTCACTATATTCTACATGAAGCATTACTCAGTCACTTAATTGCACTGACAAAGGAAACCCATTCTGATAGAAGGTACAACACTGAACAGTTAGTCAGCAAACTACATGGAGTACCAGAAGCAGCAATAATAACTGTGCAGACTTCCACATTGCTCTGCCAACATACATTCAGCAGACCCTGGGAGGGTTCTCCCCTACACCTCTGCTAAACAGAGGAAGAGGTTTACAAATACTTTTCCTCCTCTGAAAAGACCAACAGAAGAGTGACGGCTCTAATTGGATTAAAACAAAAAAAACCCAAGGAATATTTTAAATCCTAGGAACAACTACCCATAGACCATGTGGAAAGTCAGCTCTACTGGCATCTTTACCAACAGATAAAGGCTTAACTACATTAAATAAGCAAAGCTATAGCAGAGCTTGGAATTCTTTTAGAAAGCTAGAGCTTTGAATCTTAGGACACCACAAGCTTACACCGGTGAACCAAAAAGTAGGAGAGGTAAAGACTTCAAATAACTTGAAAGGAAGAACTACTGACTTGGCTGAATCAGAATTGTTGGGGTTTATTTTGACCTCTGTCCTTTCCTCTTTCTTTGACCTTGGTGATGTCACTTTGCTCCTAATCTTCTGTGCCACTTTGCAGAAAACAACCATGTTGATTTTTAAAAAGCACTTTGCTAACTGGCATGAACACCCTCAGCAAAATCTTTCAATGCAGTACAAATAACAAACATGTTTTGCTGAGACAGTAAAAAAAAAATCAAATATGCTTTTGCTAGCTCTCCACGGTATTAGTTAATTGCCTTTATTCCTATAGCAACGCTGGCATATCTAACATTGACAGACAAACAGGACCAACTTTGTTATTTACAATACTTCACTAAAACCAACAAGACTGCCCCTTTTTGATCCTAAGCATTATATGCCAGGCACTTTTCTCTGGCCAGAAATAAGACTTGAATCACATATGAGAGACAAAAAAAGGAATACTCTTAAGAGGTATTCTAAGTGCAGTGATGTTGACTTCAGTGGGCATTTCTAGTTGCTCTTTTTTTTCTATAGCTCAGCATTTAGATTATTGAGGTGCTTTCACACTGGGAAAGGCCCACTACAGATTCTGTAACACATGCTCAATGGCTCACCAACGTGCAACTGAGGAAGGAAATGTTGGAAATACCACCACATGAAGAGAGGCAGCAGCAGCAGCCACTGAGGATTCTGTCAGATTAATAAGACTAATTTTCATATGGAATAACTTGAATCCCTTAAATCAAATGCCCAAAATAAAAAGAGAAATACTTATCTCCTCACACAGTTTCCTAAATTATCTTTTTTCTCTCATGTAGTTATATGACTGACATGAGTTAGTAATGCCACTGGAACACTTGCCTACCAGACTTACTGCCAGCTGAACACAGACTCAATAAAATAATTTCATTGTCTGTAAAACTAAATCACAGGTGTACAATTCATTCTGTAAAGACCCTTCTGTACTCACTTCTGGATTGCATCCCCAGACCAGTAAAAGAGGCCGCCCTCAGAACCCCCCAGATTTACAATAAATCTTCCTCAAACAAGCAAGGTACTAAACGTACAGAGGACTTTTCCTACACTGTCAATGTATTAGCATTAAATGTAGTGTTATGTACACTAAATGTGAAGAAGAAAAACAAATTAAGAAAAACTATAGAACAGAAAAAAATTTCCTTCTTTTAACCAAAAAAGATGGATAACAGACAATTGATTTGGAGTGTTTTTTGATGAGGAATATCTCAAGAAAGAGACACCTCCTGGAATCTTAAAATAAACATCTGAAGTTCAGTTCAGATGAACTAAACTGAAGTTATCTCCCAAAGTAATCAAAACCCTATGTTCTTTATTACACTACCAGAAATGTTGACAACTATTCTGAGCATTGTTTTGGTACATACCTATCTGAGTCCACAAAGCTGCAATATTTTAAATGAAAAACGATTTTTTTTCCAAATCCTTATATAATGGGGTAATTTCTCAGACTTGTATTAGGGTGCCCACTTAGTATGTTCAAAATGTAATGTGTCCTGCTTAAAAGATTCATAATGAAGTTCTGTCCTCATGTATTCTGTGCCTGCCTAAATATAAGCAGACATCTGACAACAAGGCATTCTCTGATTTTCTTCTATTCTATTAGAAAAATTGATTTTAAATAAGGCAACTCTGCTCTTTTCCACTGCCTGATCTTGTTCCCTAACTCCCAAACTAACTCATCCTGCAGCTTCAGATGCAGTGTGCATCCCAGCTGGTGCTTGAAGGCCAGATGAGATGTACAAGAATCACAATCTATTACTCAACCAGGCAGTACCAATCAGTAGATCAATACAGCTGATCTCCCATGACAGCTCTACAGTGCCTGTAGATGTTTAGTACACGTAAGAAATGCGGCTGCAAGAATCCTTTCCAAGTTCTTGCAAGCAGAAGCTCTTCCCTCACCACAGACACATCGCTCACTGCCTGTCACCTGGTGGGTGGTAACTTGTGCAAAGAAAATGCTACAAGCTTGTAATTCTACAGGCACACAGCTAATGGGAAAACCTGCTCTCCATTATCCACAGTCACTGAGAAAATAAAGTTTCATCAGAAAAACAGACAAAATGCAAGCAATATATTCATCAGGATGCAATAATATACTTAGTCCATTAATCTTTATAAAACTAGTAAAAAGCTTTCCACAGGAAACAGAGCAGAGAAATTTCTAAGATGCTTATTATATGTAAGAGAAAAGGGATTTCATCAATGCAGTGACAGAGTAATCAAAAAAGAAATTACTTAGGCAGCTCAAAGTTGTTTATCCTACAATCCCTTATCCCCACAAAAAAGCTCCACCACTGTCATAATTTAATATTTATGATGCTTGCTCTGTAGACACACTCAAAAAAGAACATGTATTTCAAATGTTCAAAATAGCATATATTTTTAAAATTTCTCTTCAACCACACAGCACAGAATAAAGAACTGCATTTGGTTTAATAAACAGCTGTTGCAATATGTCAAGCACATACCCAAGTTTACTAATCTATCTTAATTCAAAACAGAAAAACAAACCAGTAATTTTTCCTTAAAATATCTTAAGTGTTTTTCTCCAGTACCAGCTCCTACTTTTGTTTAGTTTCCCAAATGTAATCCCAGCCTTATCTGGGATAGAAGTTTCCTATACCCATCATTTCTCTACTAGATCTGATGCTGTCTTGGTCATGACCACCATGTATATTCTGTATCTTCACCCTTCAAACACAGAACATCACTGCATACTTTCAGAGGCATTCCCACTCATTCATTCTTCCTCTTTCTTTACTATTGCTTCCTCCCAAATGAGGGGAATTATAGTAATACATGTAGCAACTTCTCACCAACCATTTACAGTGCAGCACAACTACACTCTGCTGATTCACTGTGACAAGAGACATTTACTCTTGCTGCTGACAGTCCACATGTTTTCGAGCATCCCTATCTGTTTGGATGGTAACACTGTGCACTGGGTGTCCCCCTGGTTGGGCTGGTCCTCCTGTTGATGCTTTTCCCTTTTACAACTAGAAGTCTATGGTCTGAATAAAACAGTAAAGTACTAGAAGCTAAAAGGCTTTTATCTTAGAAATAACTTTCATTCTAAACCTCGAAAATGTTCAACTAGCACTTAGCAAGTAAATCTTAATGGCCTGTTAGAAAAATAAGCAAGTAAATATTTTCTTAGGTAAGAAGGAAAGGCACAACACTGAAAGCTAATTATTTCTTATTCACAGATGCAGGCATTCATTAACTAAGCAAATAATTCCTTAATTTTACAGCATTTATCAACATGCCTATATATTTGCCATCTGTAAGGGAAGGATTTAGATATCAGGAAATCTATATCAACATTAAGACTGCCTTACTCTAACAAAACAGTAAATTCCTATTACTATAAGAACAATACTGTAGAAGCTAACTTGAAGGCTCTTAATAGCTCCTATTTGCAAACTCACAAAACCTAATAAGACTTCTTTTACTCTTTCACAACCAACTATGTAAATTCCTGGCCACAACACCTGAGGCAAAGAAAAAAACCATAGGAAGATTCTGCAAGGCCTGGAAATTTACAGCATTGCAATGGTTAATGCTAGTGCTAGTGAATCTATTTAAGATATTAAAATTCCCATCTATTAGACCTCTTTGCTAATGTCCCTGTCCTCAAAGCAAAAGGGAACATATGCCTTCATCCCAGCCATACATTTCATAGAGCTTCTTATTAATTCAAGCCATAAATGACAAAGAGTTCATACTAACACACCAATCTAAACCAGCACAGCCAACATGTAGGTCCATGATTTCTCTTGCCATCTAGACACAGACAAGCAGAGAGAAAGGCTAAACAGCAGCATACAGGCATCAGGAAAAGAGATTATCATCTTTAAACCACTGCAGCACTTTGCTCCCACACTGATAAATAATGTTCTGTGTGTGTTTGACTTGGAGAAGTTAAAGTTTGTGAAAAGAGAACACATTAACAAGAACAACACCCAAGCAACACACAGTAATGCTGTCAGTATTACAGTGTCTTCTGAGTAACTCAGAACTTATTTCTGAGTTAAACAGATGAATGGGGATACAATTCAGCATCAAACCAGGACAGAGCAGCTGAAATCACCGTGATTTCCACAATCCTAACTAACAAAGTTCAGTCCCCCCCTTACTCTGATACCCCTTTCAATGATACTCTGTATCATGTAAAGCACCACAAATACCAGCTGAAGTGCTGGGTGTACAAGGACATTTTATTCACATGACTTAATGTTTCTGTCGACACCAGCTCTGTGATGGATAAAGAGAAGATCCAATGCAGCTGGGATGGGTTAAATCTCCCGTAAGGAAAAGAGGCTTGCAACTCATCTACACAGCAAAATCTAGCAAGTATAATGAAAGCTTAGGAGCATTTACCTTTACAAAGAAGCATTTATTCTTCCAAAAAGTGGAAGAATAATATAAATTTTAATTTCAATAAGGTTTTTTAACATACAGAAGTCTGCTGAAATGCCAATAAAAACCTAGATGCTATACGAACTCCTAGCAAAGAACGCTTCATTCACAGTTGCTTTTGCATCCAATCATTTAAGTTGCTTCTACAGAGTGAAAGCATTTACATGTTTCCTGTGATCTGAAGCACCATACTGTATAAAATCAAACCCTTCTGGGATCCAATTAGAGGATACAGTGGTTCACAAGAAAGGATCACTATATTAACATTACTCCCCTCTTTTCTCTTTATTATTTTTTCCCCAAAACCATATCCCAGCACCCTGACTGTTCACTGTGTAGCACTTACTGTTGCTGGACTTGAGGTCACGGTGAATTATGGGAACAATTGCTTCCTCGTGCAGGTAGTTCATTCCCCTGGCAATCTGCACTGCCCAGTTCACCAGTATGTCAGGAGGTATCCTTTTACCAGACAACACCCTATTGAGCGATCCTCCGCGGGCAAACTCCATGATCAGGCAAAGGTTAGGTTCCTTCAAACAAACGCCCCTGAGGGCAATGATGTTGGGATGCTTTAACATGGCAAAGAGCTTGGCCTCTTGGCGGACATTCTCAATGGTCTGGCTGATGTCCTCATCAGGGTCATAGCGAGCTGCCTTGACAGCAACCTCATCTCCTATCCAAACAGCTCGATACACTTTCCCGAAGCCCCCTATGCCAATGATTTCTTCCAGAACAAGCTCTGAGAAGTCGATCTCTAGGACTAGGGAAAGAGGAAAAAAAAGATATAAGCAGTTAGCAACTATGCAGCCTGTACATCAGCTGAAAGTCCATGCTGGCCAACCTCACCCTTGCCCTTGGAGGAAGGGCCAATTTTCACTCCAAAACCATACAGAGGAAAGCAGTGGGCCTTTCTGACAACCTTTTAGTGCCGAATAGTTAGGTAAAACAGACCTTGCAGTATCATAAAACCAGTATTAACTACTTACTGTAAATGGTAAAACAGTAAAATAGCCTCCTCCTACTACAGTTAAACCCTTAAAATACTGATGCCCCTACCCCCCTCTTAAGGATATGCTCTCAGTCACAGTACAAGATTCCGAAAAACACTCACCAACTAATCTTTGCTGTGTTCACAATACAGTGCTTAATGTAAAATAGCTAAAACTCAACACAAAATGCATCTGCTCCACCATTTGTCCCTTATTTGAAAGTATCTTGTTAAACTGCCACAATAACCTTTTAGTTCTTCCCAAATCACACTTATTCCTCCGCACCTTTCCAGGCTTTGCAGATTTGTTCCCCAAAGAGATCTGTTAACCAGCTCTGACGTTAGCAACAACAGTGCGACAAACAGATGGATCAAACCACACACTGAGTGCACAGAGCAAGCAATAAGAAATATTTCTTGATTAATGCATACTGCATTTTTGTTACAAAAACTTCCTATTCCCATACGCTAACAGCTATACTTTCCAGGCTGACACAGTGACTCGTGGCTAATTGGCATCATAAAAGAAAAAAAAATCTACTGATGCAGCATTCTCAATTCAGCACACAAATTGCACCTGAAGCAAAAGCAATGAGAAAATGCATCCTGTACAACTGTACACTAAACACAATTTATACGGGTGGCCAAAAGAACCCATCCAACACTGGGTAATGCAGAATGAAAATTCCACATACTGACCAATGAAAGCACGTTGACACAGCTTAATTTACATCAGTGGCAGGCCACCACTGATGCTACTCTCTCTGACATTTGCATGGTTACCAACCACAGTCAATGAAATTTTAAAAAGTTTTAAAGGAAGAGTACCATAATGCAAGACTTAAACAAAAAGTAACTGAGTCTTTTAATACTTTGCTGCATTTGAAATGCCCAATCTGACATGGTTTCCCTGCTTTGTCTAGTAGAAAGGAAATTACATTTGTAATAGAGCAGGTTAGATCCCACTTAAATAAACTAGTCTCCTTATTCCAATCAATAATAGGAGGAATAATACTTTCCTATGTATAAACCTATAGTACAAGACTTTGTCACAAAACTGTATGGAGTTAATACAAACCCTTCTGTCCACAGCTGCAGGTTTTTCTTTGTCTGTCTGAGCTCTACCTTTCCTGAACAAGATTTTTAGAAGTTGGCTTACTTTTGTAAGTTAGTCAAACCTACAAAGTTAGTTTAATAAGGATGCCTTTGCTGCTTTTCCTAGTGTTCCATGAACAAAAGATTAACGGGAAACAAGATGGAAAACAAGAAAGTCTGCCAGAAGGAGAAAAGGTCTCTTCCAGTCCAGAACACAAAGATAATTTATTTTTCTGCTACTGTGAACACATATTTTGGGTAACACGCTGAGGATTGAACAACAAGGAAGATTTCAGTCCTACAGTAGCAAGCTTGGTGTTCAAATGCTTGAGACAAAGATTACTAGAAAACATGAAAGGAATAGATTCTGACCAGAAACACTCAAACTTTGGAAAGAGACTGTAATGACAGTAACTCCAGATGTGAGACTACCCTGTCACTGAGAATACACAAAGAGTCACTCTTGTATTTCTCACTAATGAAAGACCTAAAGAAATCAGATGTTGAGTCCCATCTCTTCAGACAATAGAATTTCAGCACTGCTAGAATCATCAATTAATCTGCTCCTAGGGAAAAGGTCAGTTCAAAGCCTGAAAATAAACAAACACGCAGCCCACACCACCAGGGTGACCGCCTGCACTGCCAGCTCCGGACAGCGAGCGTTCAGGTGCTGTTCACAGCGGGTGTTCTGCTCGGGCATTTCGCGGATTAAGGGGACTCGAGCGAGGCGCCGAGCGAGCCGCCCGCCGGCCTGCAGGTGCTGAAGGGACAGCTCCGGCGGCAGCGGACACGGGCCGGGCCAGCCGAGCGCGGAGCGCCGCAGCCTTCGCCCTGCAAGCCCCATCCGCCCCGATGCTGGGAGAAGCGCGACAGGGAGGTGGCAGGCAGCACAACAAGATGGGCAAAGGAAACCGAAGGGCTGGAAAGTAGAACACTTCGTGTGCCACCACTCATTTTCCATCAGAAAAAGCACAACCCTGCTGGAGGCACAAATTAATAAGGGTGGGATGTAAAACTGAGAGACTTCACCTTCAACATGAAATCTAATGTGTGACATTGAATGTTCTTTTAGCTGGAGGTACGACCTTCGTTTAGTTTGAAAATGTGTATTTCTATAAGTCGAACTGACCAGCTCACCCTCGTGGGTAGCTTATTCAGGAAAAAAACCTCATTTAAAAAAATGTTTTGTTTAGGGTTTTTAAAAGGTATTTTCTGCTGAATTAGTTTATTAATTTTCATAGTTCGAGTTACACAGATACATTAGGGCATGAATTACTTAGTTTTCTTCACATTTCTAAACACACTAACTCCAGTGTCATTTGGCAGATGCGCTGCACAGGACTGCACAGAATTCGAGAACTGAAGTGCTCTCCTTTCTTTGTGGGCTGGTAAAGAATTACAGAGCCTACACAACATGAACCAGTGGCCATGTTGACAACTGCAAAGTAGGTGCTGTTTAATCAGCCCTTGTTAGACCAGATGATTAAACCATTTAATTCAGTCTGAAGTGTGTAAGGCCCCACAGCCCAGATGAGAATCCCTCAAGTTGGCCCACTCCTGACAGCCTCTATGAGCTACTTTAATCATTCATGGTATCCTCACTAAGGCAAGATTCAAGCATACTATAAGGATGGCTAAAATTACCAGCTAAACTAGTACAGCTCTCAGTAGAAGCAGGATCTTTAGGACTTAATACTCCCAAATTTTCATTAAATATATAGATAAACATTAAGAAAACAAGTAAAAATAGTTTATATGCCAAGGTGCATGTCCAGAACGACACCTAGCATCACTCCTGCAAAACTGGACTTACTGGACTATGGAGTATTAAACAGTAGATGGTGATTCCTATTCCAAACAGCTATCTAACTAACATCAACAACTCTAAAAGTAGATAGCATTCCTTGTAAAGGATTTTGAATACTCAACTTGAAAATCAAATTCAATGGTAACCAACTTTAACCCCTGTCCAAACTGCACTGTTTCTCTTAAAAAAAACCCCATATTCCTTAAGCATTACACACATCTCTGGATTCTATTTTGTCATGAATATATGGTTGGTGACTTGATAGAAGAGAAGTAGTGTAGCTCTGTTGGAGCACGGGAAGAGTAAAAAGGGGAAAGGTAAAACTCCACAACTGTTTGTGAACTACCAAACCACAGAAGCAGCAGCAAGACAGGAGAATCCACAGTTATAAAGCCTTAACTTGAACACTCAAAACAGGAAGGGAACTGAGGGTTCAAAAGTTCTATAGAAATGGTTCTCTTAAGTATCTCAAAAGCAAAACCTAATAAGCATTCATTCACAGCTTTTTCTCTCTGTGGGGAAAATAATAACTTCCCAATGCTCTTGCAGTCCGAAAAAAGGAACAGCACCTAGTCCTTTCACAAACCCAAGGGCAATGCTACAAATTACTGAGTTTTACCTAAATGCTTTCAAGCATGATACAAACTAAGAAAAAAAGCTATTAGCTGTATTCCTTGGAGATATGCCCTAGATAGGACAAAGCATCTTTTCACTCCTTTACTTTCTAGAAAAGCCTACTAGTCTGAAGATTTTTCTCCACACCTCCAAAAAAATCCCATCCTTGCCTGAACTGTCAATAGTGAGAGATGAACAGGATCTAGAAAGTCATTCCATGCTGTTTCTCTTTCCGCAATTGTACAGTGATTAAAAAAAACATAGAGATGAAACAGCCCTTTTCTCCATCTCCAACAAAGGCTTCAAAACTACACCGAAGTTCAGGGAAACAACCCAATCCCTCAATCCCCCAGTGCCTTCAGCATCACAATATAGTCAAGTGACCCTCAGGCAGGCCCAGATATCCAGACGTGGATGCAACCCGTTGACAGGTATTTTAGGACAGAGGAACCTGGTAACACAAGTCATTTCAGGAATTTTTCAGTCAGAAGTAATAAGGTTTTGGTTAGTAAGCAGGATAATACTGAACAAGCATTAGCAGTGAATCAACACTTCAGAAAACAACTGCTTCCCTCTCAGCAACCTTTCTTTAAAAATATTCTTAAAGGCAGAATGACCAGAGCCCTGGTGACTCCACCACTGCCCAGCCGCCAGGATTCTGTCGCTTGATGAAAATTTATCAGTCTCTGGAAACACACATTTTAACAATGGCAAACTGCTCCCGGCGTCGCTGAAACGCTACCACCACCCTGAGCGCGGCTCTGCCTCCCAGGGAGCGGCGCGGTAGCCTGGAAGAGAGAAGGGCACTGGAGCAGCAGGAATACCTCCGCGGGTGGGAAAGGGAACACGCCGGAGGCCTGGGGCGGCCCCGGGGCTGGGGGGGCTGACAGGCCGTGGCCCCCCGCTCGCCGCCCAAGGCCATGGCAGGGCCCCCCCACCGCCGGCTGGGCCCACGGCCTCCCGCCACCGGGATGGGCCTTCCCTTTCCCCTCAGCAGGGGCACCGGCCTCCAACAGGACCCACGGAAGGGCCGGGCCAGTCGGACCGGGCCAGGCCTCCCCCCGGGGACACTGCGAGGGTCGAGCCTCGGCGCCCCCCACCACCTCGGCAGTTCCGCCGGTCTCGTCCCCCATCCCATATCCATCCCAACGCCACCCCGCGACAGGGGGGCAGGGCCGGGCCTCTCCCCTGCCTCTCTGCCTCCCTCTCGGCGGAAGGGCCGCGCCGAGCCCCCCGCCCCGGGCCCGGGCCCCCTTACGCTGGATGGCGGGGGGCGGCGGGTATCGGGCGCGCAGCTCCGGGCCGCCCCCCTGCACGCCGCTGCTCACGTAGTTGCTGGGGAAGATGCCGACGCGCTGGTCGATCTTGCCCGTCCACCAGCCCTCGTCGCCGGACACGTGCGAGTCCCGGGACAGCACCTGCACCACGTCCCCCGGCCGCAGGCTCAACTCGTCCTCGCCACACGCCTCGTATTCGAAGACAGCGGTCCAGAGCGGCCCGTCGCCCGGCGGCTCCCCGCCGCCCGCGCCCTCCTGGCTGAGCTCGGTGAGGGGCTCCATAGCGAGGCTGCTCCATAGGGGGAGGCGCCCGCGGCAGCCGGGCGCTGCGGGGGGCGGCGGGGCCGGAACCGCCGCCTATTGTTCATGCGGCCCGGCGCCCGCCGACACCAGGTGCCGCCGCCGCTGCCGGGGCTTCCCGGCGCGGGGCCGCCTCAGCCCAGCGCGGGCAGGGGCGAGACCAGGCAGCGTATGCCGTGGAGGAGCCGCCGCATCCCCCCCATCCGCCGCCTCCTCCGCGCCCGCCTCCGCCTCCTGCCGCCGCCGCGCATCCCGGAGCCACCTGACTCTCTCTGGCAGCTTCGGCGGCGCAAGGGGAGGGCAGGGCAGGCCCCGCCCCCGCGCCGCCATTGGCCGCCGCTGCCGCCCGTCAGCGCCGCCCTCACCTGATTGAGGGCCCGCGCCCCCGTGGCCACTCCCCCTGCCCGCCCGGCCCCCGGCCCCGGAGTCGCGCACTCACCGGTGCGCCTCCGATTGGCCCCCACCCGATCTGCTCTGGCTTCCCATTGGGCCGCGCGCTCCGAGCTCCGCCTATCCCGCAGCTTCTCATTGGCTGGGGAAAGGGGCATGACACGGGCCAGGGGGCGGGGCGGGGCGGCCCGAGGGCGGGGCGGGCGGGCGCCGCCTGGTGGCGGGCGTTGGCGGCGCCCCTGGGGGTGGCCCGGGCCGGGCCCCCGCCGCCCTCAGCCGCGGCCTGCAGCGCCCGCCCGCGGCATCGGCAGCGCGCCCTGCCGAGTGCCTTGGGAAAATTAACAGAACTGACTTCTCGCTGCTTGGTCCTGAAAATTTGAGTTCCTTGCCCCTGCTACCAGGCTTTTCATAGCTTGTGGAGACACCAGACCTTGTCAGTTTGCATTTGGTGAGGTTACTGGGAGATTTTCTTTGCATTTCTCTCCATTCTTTTTTATTCTTTTTTTTTTTTTTTAAATCCTCATTTGAATTTCAGTGGTAAAACTGAAAATTCTCTGTTCATGCTTCATCATAACAAAGCCCACTGATGCCAAATGATACGCCCAAGTACCCTGACCACACCTGGTCTTCCCTCTTATACATAAAATGTAGGGCTTAATTATTCTTTCATGTTTAGTAAATGCAATTACACAAATCTTCTCTGCAAGACAGATTTTTTAAAAATTCTGCATCCCTGAGTGAGGCCTTTGGTTTGGTTTATGTACAGAGTAGCTGCTAGTAATTCTTTAATTTTGTGTGTTGGGAGTTTGTCTGTTTATCTATCCTTCATTTGCATTGTGCTGTAGCACCTTTATATGGAGTACCAGGGTTTAGGCTTTTAATAGAACGATGAAGATCTTAAGCATACCACGCTCTGAGTTCATTCAAAATCCTTATCATTGTTTGTAAAATATTTGAATTTACTCTTGGAATACACCTCCATTCAACTGAACCTTAGTAACAAGTATTGCAGAGAATTCTACTGGGAACTACAATTATTCTATATTCTCCCTTTTTCTTCCCAAACTTCAGAGCCTTTATTTCTCACAGAAACCAAACAAACATGGTTTAGAAAGAGCTGGTATATTAGTATCCTTATTTTACAAACAGAGAGCAGAACGCGTCTAGTTGACGTCAGAACTAACATTTCACTGTGACACATACAAGATTTAGGCATGTTCCAGCACCAGCTTTCACTTGAACTTGTCTAAGAACTGAGCTTTAGATTTTCTCCTCACTCTCCATTGCCTCTTGTCAGCAAAGGGAGAACTGAGGATGCATCCTCTCCACTATTCCTTTGTCACTTAAGGGTGTGTTTTTACAATTAGTGTAAGCTTATCCGATACTACTCTGTTGATGAAAGGGACTTTCCTGCCCCTTGTCACATGCTTGACCTGCTTTCCTGATTGCCACAGTAGTGACTGTGTGGCTGTGGAGTCATTTCAGCTCATTTATCTGGCTGAAAGCTAAACCTCTGAGTAAAACCAGCTAGTTTTCAATCTGCTTTTTAGGTTGATCTGACTTGCATTAGGACTGTACACACAGACATTAAAACCAGCACAAGGAAGCAGAAGAGGTGAAAGGGACAGCCACCTGGCTTTTTCAGCAACATCCCATCTTTTGGTTACCTTGTCTTGATCATGAAGACAAGGGGTAAGAAATAGATGTAGTCGCAGTTTTTAGAGTTCAAATAATAGATGACTGAGATGGAATGTGGAGGACTGCTGTTAATGTTCCTAGTTAAAGTAACTGCAGTTGCAGGTAATAATTTTCTGTCTAATTTTATGCAGTAAAAACTCATTTCTTCAGTTCACACTGAGAAATTATTATGCTTTACATGAATATGGTGCTTTAAATGTTGTGATGTAAAAAATGTGAGACATAAGAAAATAGAAGCCTCCTGTCTTTCAACTGTTGGCCACTTATTTTGATGACTGCTAGAGAGCACTGATAGGTTTAAAGTAAAGAGTTATATTACTGATGGTGAAAACTATAATAGGAAAAATATTGCTGTAGTGACCTGCCAAGACAGAACCCTGCCATCTTGTGGAATGCCTTGATATCAAAGTTCACAGCTTTGCTTCTCAAAAGACTAAGTCTTTGGTTTTTTGTTTTGTTTTGGGTTTTTTCCTTGTGTTTTTTTTTCTTTATTTTGTATTTCCTGGAATTACATGTTTGTTTCTACAGAGTGGTGTGACTGTCTCAGGAAGCTGCTTGTGCCTGGAGTTGGATTATCCAGGGAAATACTCTGAAGAGCCATCACAGGATTTTCCCACTCTAATTGACATTTCTTGGCATCTTTTACCATGTCAGACTCTGGTTTCCAAATGAAAAGATCTGGCCAGATTGGGTGGGCTGTTCTTAGCATCGAGGTAAATAGAACTGCCAGTAAATATTAAATTCTTATTCCAGTAACTGGCAAAAGGTAGATGAAAAGAATGTTAAAGACTGTCTGCATGCAGTCTTTGAAAGATGACATTTTAGCATTGGCAAGATACAGAAAGATTGCATGCCTTTCTGTTGAACATATAGCCCAAATGCTACATTGAAAGCTTTTTCTTATGCATTTTCTAATACGACTATATCTGTTCTCATTATTATTCTGCAGATTTGAATAATGGGAATTAGATTCTAGTTATAACATATCCAGTTCTTAAAGGCTGTATTTGAATACACACTCTGTACTTCTTAAATTTTGGACATGGAATTTGTTATAATGTGTTTCAAAAGAAGAGACTAACCTGCAAAATGCAGATGATACTCTGAATTCAGTTCAAGCTTTTTTCACACTGAGAACTTTGAACCAAAGCTTTTAATTCCGTCTCATTTTTGCATCTACATTTTAAAAGTACCAACAAATTATTAGAGGGTAAACAAAAAGGCCAGTCTATTCCCAGTCTTTGTTTTTAGAAGCAATGGAACATATTCTGCTTATGCAGTATCATTATTAATACAAATTTGGAATTACGATCTTAGCTTTTGTCTTCTGTTTTCTAGAGGCTTGTGCAGA
The DNA here is from genome assembly GCA_032173965.1 of Sitta carolinensis. NCBI lineage: Eukaryota > Metazoa > Chordata > Aves > Passeriformes > Sittidae > Sitta > Sitta carolinensis. Next base: position 10,442,431 of record JAVUNC010000006.1, on the reverse strand, counting down.
CTACCACTGGACTTAGCAGCTCTAACTCATTAAAACTTGGCAGTCCATAGTTATAAATCTACACTGGACATCAAAATGTTGGCAGTCTAGGCTCCTAGTACCTGTGTTCTGTAAAAGAAAAAAAAAAAAAATCAGAATGGTATTAAAAAACAAAAGGAAGAGGAATGTCCAGGAAAAGAAAAAAAAAAAAAAAAAAGAAAAAAAAAGAAAGACTGCAGTCACAGTCCAACTACACTGCAGTACTAGAAACATACTGTAATTCCAGCTATAGCTACAATGACAGCTCATCTCTAGCAGCACAGTAAGAAAGTATAAAAGAAGAAGGAGATGCCCCTTGGCATACCTTATTGCAGCTCACTCCTATTTCATCCTCTGGTAATTTGTAGTGCATATTAAATTAACCCAGCACTCTCATTTGGCTTTTATACATTTCAGAGGACATACCACAGATCTGTTCCATGCCCATATCCCCAGATATAGCCATGTATATATACCACTCTGGAAACAAATCTCACTCCAGTAGCCAGATTTGTTTGATCAATTGCTGATAATTTCTACTCAAACAATGGAAGCTTTACTGACAAATTGATTCTTCTATCGTTAACGATTGCCTCTCTATATGGCTGTAAAGCTGGACTGTTTTTTTCCCCCACTTTGGAACAGTAGTGCTTTACCAACATCACTTTAGTGTAGGTTTATTCTTGATGAGGGGGAGAGGGGTAAGCCACTGGCAACAGAAGCTTTATGAACTGTGCTGTGCTAGCTAGGAGGCAGGCTGAAAATCTGGGTCTTTAGCATGTGAGTCAGTAAAGAGAGAGCTCTACTCTGCTTCATAAAATATATATGCTAATTTCCCAGATGGCTATATGTTCTTTCTCCATAAAACAGATGACCTGGAAAAATAAAAGACTAAAAACACTGGAGAGTGGGAATTCTGGGCCAAAATCTGGAAGCTTGCAGTAGATTTTACAGACAGACTTGAATTTTAAATTTAGTTTGGATCTGGTTTCATAACAAACTATAGAAATGGCTATTATTTGAGGTCACAGCATAATTTCACATGCAACATGAATCATTCATACATCTGCATCTCTCTAGGAAAAATATAACAAAGGAGCATTTTCAAGTGGGATTTCTGTCTGCACTAAAAGACATACACCTAACAGAAATAATGGTTAACTTTGTCTTAGTAATGATTAAAATTTGCACACTGTGCATTCCCTCAATCCAAACCACACAAACAGCTCTTGTTTGATTAGTCATAGATTCGAGTTGCTGCTCCTGTAAGGGAAGATCAGAACCATGCTGCCACACTGGCAACATTGTGCCGCAGTTTCGAGAATGTGTGGAACAAATATTGAACTTATTTGCAGAACTGTGATTAGTGCAATGCAAATGCTCTCACCAGAGCTCAGCAAAGACGCTACAGAAAACTTTTAAAGTTTCTGAAATCTTTATAGGTACTGAGAGCCTTGATCTTTGTTTTCATGTTTCATGTGAAAAATGAAGCAGCAACAGACCACCTTGCAGTGTCTCGGCCAGCATATGGTGCCGCACTCACTCAGAGTACTCTGTCCTGCCTCCGGCACCTCGTCTCCCATTCAAGGCCTTCTGCCCATGGAACAACCAAGTGTCTCGTGTTTGTGAGGGCAAATGAGATTTTGTTTGGAAAAAAAAAAAAAAAACAAGAAGGAAAACAAGGTATTTTGTTTAGGTTTTAAGTTTGTCAAACAAAGCCTTTGGGACAGTTTTCAGATCACTAAAGACGCCCTTGAATACCTTCAGAAAGACAACACAAAAAATGAAGAATTCTGCATCTGAGTTCAAACCATACAGATGCAAACTTCATTTCTAAACATACAGAGACTTTGCATTCATATGCAAATCGTAGCTTCATACCCAAATCATCACTCAGCTAAACCTGTCATTATAAAGTTATGGACATAGAGTAGATAACGTTTTCATTTGGAATAGCATAATCCCTTTGTCAATTGAGACTGATGTCTTTTTTCCCCTAATTTGTATTTACTGAGTTAACTTACTATTCAGAAAAACAAACCTCAATCTAAAATAAGACCAACTAGGCCAGTGCAATAGTAATTACCATAGAATTATATAGTGGCTTGGGTTGGAAGAAACTTTAAAGACCCTCTCATTCCAAACCCGTGTCCCAAGGGTAGGGACATCTTTCACAAGACCAGATGACTCAGGGCCCCATCCAACCTGGTACCAAACACTTCCAGGGATGAGGCAGCCACAGCTTCCGTGAGCAACCGCTTCCAGTGTCTTACCACCCTCATCTTCCTAGTAAATTCCTACTAAAGAATTTCTTCCTAATATCTGGACATACCCTTTGTCAGTTTAAAGTCATTACTCCTTGTCCTATCACCACTTGTCCTTGTCAATTGACCCTCCGCAGCTCTCTGGGAGCCCCCTTTAGGTACCAGAAGGCTGCAATAAGGTCCTCCCACAGCCTTCTCTCTCAGTCTTCATTTTAATTGTTTTTTGACACATTTTCTTGAGAGAACAGGCAACGTTTGCCTGCTGTTTTATTCCTTCCTTTTATTTGTAATCCCAGTTTAAATCCTTAATATAGTTAGAGGAGCCTTTTTAAAAAATGGATGACTACTGGAAAATTTTCTGTCTTGATTTCCCCTTACAGTATCTACTCTCCGCCTGGTGACTAAGCTCAGATATGTTACTGTACCCATTCTATATTTCATAAGGCAACTAGAAGGAGATTTCCTCATACTTACATGAAAACAGACCGAAGTCTGTTTTGATCTTTTAGTTAAGTGTGGGCAGAGAGACACATCATGTTTTTATTGTGGTGCTATCTCTGAGTACTGGCAGCACCAGATCCACAGACAGCCAGAAACATGCATTGAGCAGGGATTTCATGCTACAGGGCTGAAGCCATGTCAAGAACGCCACATTTACAATCCAGAATTAATTCGTGTTCTTTTTGCGTTGTTTTCTTTCTCAAATTGGTGGTCTTCATGAGCAGGCTTGGTCCTGCACACCATCAAGCACTGTATGGTTCACTGTACAGCTGAAACTTTTGTAGGATAAGGGAAATGTGATTCATGGAGTGAGCCTAGACAGTTCAGTCCCAGACTGCAGACTGGTCATTGAGTCTAACTGATACCTGAGCAGTTTTCAAAACATAACATTAAACATCATCAACTTACAAAGGATACACGCCTTCTTTTCTCATGGCGTTGCATTTCCCCTCCAAATTATGCTGCTAAAAGAGCCAGTAAGAATAAGATTAGTGCACGAGTGACAGAATTTTTGCACGTATATATTGCTTGTCCATAACTCCTCCTGCTCCACTGCTGGTAGCACCTAAAATTCTGCCGGTGCCGGCGCAGCCGCTGGAGCCCTGCGGGAGGCGCAGGAGCCCGCAGCGCCTCCGGCCGCTCCGCCGAACAACGGAGGGATTCTCGGCCGGGCTATTTTCGGCCCTGCTGGAGCCTTGCGCTGTTTCCTCAGGGCTCAGAGCTCATTGTTTTTGTTCGCTTAGATGAATCAATTGTAGTCTACATAGGACGTATTTGTTTTCCAGTTCCTCAAACCATTATTACCTTTTTCCTGCTCCTCTTGAGAAAACGGAGTTTTGACACCCTGCCAGGCAGCATTAGTGAATTCTCTTGCCTGTTTCAGGGTGAAATCATGATAAAGGCAGGCGCTTTTACTGAAAGGAAAAAAAAAATACATAAAAAAATGTGGGAGAAAGCCTTACTGTGGGAAAAAAGCAAGTTGCGTAATAGTGAAGAAATGGGGTAGTGTGAGTCATTCCACTCATGAGCACTTCATCTGGTGAAGTTAGCACCATCCAGGAGGGAATTTGCCAGGCCCTGCTTACATCCCACAACCAGTAAGCCTAGCCAGAGGTATAGCACTGAAAATAGAACTGTATCAAGTAATCCCCTAGCATATACAAGAAAGCATATCACAGTTGTCTTCAGGAGAAGCACCAACTCTCCTTACCTTCATTTTATTACGAATGACACCACCAGCCTCATCTAGGTTGTAAGGCAGTCCAGAAGACTTAAGTGCACAGGCTCCCCTAAATACTCATTTTGTCCTTGGAAGACCCTGTTTTATGGTCCATGCTTACTGTATTTTCTCCAGCTTCACACTCAAACAAGGTTTTTTATGCTCAGAAACGGAGGTTGATTTCAGTTCTTTCCTGTTCTCCAGTTGACCTGTTTTAACCTTCCGTGGATCTTAGGGCTGCCATTACAAATCCTAAGGGATAAGAGAGAGGAAAGAAAGAAACACATGCATTTTGTATTTAATTTTGTTTCTTTTTCTTAAAAACTCTGCAGAAGGTAAGACAGGTTAACTAACTTTCACTTGAGCTTTGAATAGTCGTAATTCAATTGCAACTGTACATGTACATCTCGGACTTTTGCCTTTTCCCTCAGCTTTGCTACAGATAGATTCAGAGAATGTGACAGGTTTCTACACTCAAAGACTGACTAAGTCAAAGCTCTATCTCAGCTCTCTCTCTTCTATCCATTATATTGTATAGAGGGTTAGAAAGAAAGATGGGTCACAACCACAATGGCCATTGCTATCTCATTGTTGGGGAAAAGATGAGGTGCTACAATAAAGGACAAGATTTCAGTAATGAAATATCTCCTTTTCCTGAAGGCTACACAAGGCCACACATGCAGACTGTGCAGCCGCTTCCTACTGAATTTCTTCAAAGATCACTCTAGCTAATTGAATTTGATGGAATTTCTGGAGATGTTGGTCTCCCTCCTTCTAAACATTTCTAGCCTGGAGCTGATATTCATCCATCACTCCATTAAACTCAGTCCCTCATGATTTATCTGTTGTATTTATGAGCAAATCTGACAATTTAAGCACTTTTCTCAAAGTTTGTGATATGATGAAGTACACAGAATCAGGAGATGAAATTAGCTAGTGAGAATAGCATCTGACAGAAGCTCCTACCAGGCCTGTCAGTCACACAGAAGACTTTTTGAGAAAGTATGTGTTGTTTAGATCAGTTCTAAGAAGTAAGACAGAAGGGAGGCCAGTGAAAAGCTGGATAATTATAAGTTCTGAACTGTTTACTTGTAAAATTCAGATCCTTGATACTTTCTGCATTAAGAGAAGAGCAGAGGTGTACAGTTTTCCTGATATCAGTAGAAGTAATAGTTGTCAAAAAAGATACTTTCCAATCTAGAGCTTTCAAAATTACACCTGAAGCTTTGACTTTCAGAAAAAATCTAAAATGTTTTCTTCTTTTCCATCATTTACAAGATTTACAAGACAGCATTTAGTTGCACTGCTACAAGCTAACTGTGAAAAAACTCAAAAAGAGTCAAATTACTTTAGCTACCTGTACTTAATTCTGTTGTTACCACAGCAAAACTGTTTTTCTTATGATTTATGTAACACTCAATAGCAAATTAAATCTTGGGAATGCTTGTTCTACTGCAAAATATCTTTTTGTGGTTAAAATATTTTTTGCAACAAAACTTCCTCTTTTCATGTCACAGCACATGCTGAAACAATGGCAACAAGATAAATTACTCCAGAACTAATTTTAACTGCTGTAAATGTTGTAACAGGACCCCTATTACATTTAGAACACTGTACATAACAGCTATAGGCATATGGCTTACAGACTTCTGACACAACCTTCACTGCAATTTCTGGGTTCTGTAAGCAGCACAAAACAGAATAAGCCTCTCCAAAAGGGTTGCTTACTCCACCCTTCCTTTGTTTCAAAGTGGTTTCTGATTTTTTTTTTTGCCTTTAGGGTTATTTTTAATGTTAGATCATTTCCATTGTTTGTCTCCAGAAAAGTGTTTCCAGACCATTTTACAGTTACCACTGTTCTGGAAAGGCCTATGAAAAACTGAAGGTTATATGTTTCCTTGGCAGATGTGGTCAGAAATATATAAACTATCATCAGCATCCTACACCTATACCTAATTCCTTTGCCTTCTAATAGTTTTCTTCCTGGTCGTTTTTCATTGCTTAATCCATCAAACACTTCCCAAAGGATTGAATACATCTTGCCATGTTGCAGACCAATAAAGACTGCACCAAGACTAGTGCTATTAATATGGACAGTGTTCTGGAGGGAAGAACACAGCAGCTGCACAAGGCACCCATGCAAGTGGTGTTGGGAATTAAAGGCACCTCTGGATCCCTGAGAATTCCTAAGGATCTGCCATGACAGATTTACAGGCTGTTCCACAATGGGTAAATGCCCTTATTTCTATGCAAAAGGATGAACTCTTCACAGGCTTGCACCTTCTCAGAGAGTATTCTGTGGGTTTTTCCACAGAAGGGATGGACAAATGAGCAATGTTTGTAGAAAACCCTTTAGACTGGCTGAGAGCTGGAGTTCATCCACCTGCAATTCTCTGACCCATGAACTTCACCACTTCTGTGCTGGTTATTAGCTGCTCCTGATATGAGTTAGGGAACACTCTCATGGGATTAAGAGGTATAAGGGAAAGAATAGCCTTAGTTCCATCCCACTGCCTTGTCTCTGAACTAAGAAAAAACTCACTTGTCTACCACTGACTCTACAGAAGCTGTAACAGTTTGTGCAGATGTTATGTTCATGTAAAACCTAACTCTAATGGATCAGGACTAGAGAGACCTATGTGCTGGATTTACCTCTGATTTACATCATGACCCAGAGCAGATTACTCTCTCTGTAACAGTTTTAACATCTGTACAAGGCAATTAAAGATATCTTCTTTGCAGGTTGCTTTCATCCAGATTAAAAAAATATATCCAATATGCATTAGTATCAGTGCCACTTAACAAATAACTTTGAGTTACAAAGAGTTCATCTGTTGCAGTAGATCTCTCAATAGGGGTTGAAACGATCCAAGACACAGACACTTAACAATGTGAAAAGGGTCCTAGTTTATTCTTCCTTATAATTTAGCCATCCTGACTCTGATTACAGCAAGCTCCTATTGGACCCTCTCACTGCTAGTTATCTCCTGCTGTACTGCAGGAAATTTGTCCTAGCTTGCAGACTCTGAACACAGGCTTTGGCCAACTCAACTATGTCTGCAGGCTCCAAATGCATCAGATGCAAGCTAATCTCCCAGCAGATGTTTTTACCAGCAGCAGTTCTCTTCCTCCAGGTTCTCATCGTTAGGGTCCTCTTCATCAAGAGGCTCCTCCGACCAGCTAACCCTTCCCTTTTATCAGACCAATCTTTATTAGTCACAGCTGCAACCCATCAAAAGCAAGGGTGTTCCTCTTCTTTGGTAATTAGTACAACTGTGACTTATCAGGGGCAAGGTTGCCTGTAATCCCTTCTTTCACACCACATTCATCTGTTTCTAAGTCCACTTTTCTTGGCTGCAAATAGTTCTCTAATCAATCTGTTGCTATCGTGACACTGCTCATGATGAGTATCATCAGGCTTTACTCGTGTGACAAAGAATTCTGATGTCAGACGTCATGGACACGAGTATAAATATAAAGTGAAACCCAGTCTGATGTGAGAAGAGGCTGAAGACTATTGGGTCATGTAACTGAAAGAAGATCTGCATGAAAACTTACGCTGTCTCAGAACCTGTGGTGTATCTATCTATCTATCTATACATGTGCATGAACACACAGCGGGTCCATATATAGACATATGTGTGCTCCTTGTTCAAGGGGATTGGCTTAATGGGTTGCAGCAGAGAGCTGGCTGAAGGCAGAGGCTGCAGGGAGAGGCAAGTTGAATGTGTGCAGGTGTTTCTCTATAGTTATGGGTTTCTTTTACACTAAGAGCTTCCTCCCACATCAGTTTAACATGGAAGGCTGTTTTTGGAGATAGGCCAAAACCAGTTGCCCACTGAATGGTGGTAACAAATCTATTCAGCCAGCACAAGGAGAAGACCTTTGTTGCTGCTCTTTCCTTGATGAATACTTGTGCCATCTCCAGCTGGCTGCCAAAGACCCCTTCTTTAGAGGCCATATGTCCTCTCTAAGAAAGCTCTCATCACACCTCCTTCAGGCTTCTATCATTCTGCTGTACTTATGCTCAATTTTCATTTAGTTCATGAAGTGACGCAACCGTAGGATGATGGTTTTCTTCAGCTTGTGCTCAGAGAAAATATGGCCTAGGGAAGAAGAAACAATCGTCTAGGACTGCAAATGTTACTCAGTGGGTAGCTCATATGGGTTTTCTTTCTAAATAGCTTTTTAAAGGGTTGCTGGAACATAAATTATTTTAGATCTGCCATTAAGTGGCAGCGTTTCAGGGCACCCCCCGATTAAAAATTTCCACATTCTGAAATCTGTCAACTATACCTCCAGGAACTGCCAATTCAAGCAAATACAAAAAAGACTATTCACAACACCTCAGGGCATGATTTCATCTGTTCTTCTACACTAAGCGGGTCTGACCTGCTCAGTATTTATCTGGGAGACCTCCAGAGAACAGAAAGAAGAGTACAGGAATGGGCAGATCTTGTGAGGCAGCTGAGATTTCTTGCCAATATAAATCATGCAACATCTCTGGGAATTTAAACCTTGGTTGTTTAAAAAATAGCACTGCTTCTTCTGTGACCGACCTATATTGGCACTGAAGCACTGCATGACTAGAGATGCTACCTTCCAAAAGGGATTTAAAACTGAGATTCTGCAGTTCTTTTCTCAAATTCAGGTTGTTAACTATGGCCACATTCCATCTCAAGGCAATGAATTACGTTCTGTTTCCAATAGTCTTGAATGTCAAAATTACTGTTCACACCTCCTACTAAAGCACACAGTCACTGCCATGTTCCACTTCAGACAAGGCTGTATTCAGTGAGGAGTCTTACATACACAGTTAGCAAAGGAGTCAAAATCAGACAGAAATATGAAGTTACTTTTCTAATTATTCAGAATGAACTTAAAATCCAAGTAAGTTCTAGGGAAGCTGCTAAGACTTGCAGGACCTCTCAACTAATTTTCCCAAGCAAATCCTCGTAAGAAATGCAATTGCATTAAATTGTGAGTTATATTCACTTCAACACTCTCACCTTGCAGTGCCTCTAGTTATTCCACAGATTTCCACAGTTCCCTGTTGATAAGCCAGATGTCTTAACACTATTGTCCAAATTCTGCTCACATTTCCTCGTCAGAGTTCCTAATTTTTGCCTCTTTTCAGTACTCTGAAATTGATAGGCATTTAATATATGTTGTAATTCTGCCTCTGGGAATGTACTTTAAACCAGAACTGTTTCCTAAGCAGGGACTGACCAATTCAAAAGGCTAAACTTTCTTAGAAAAATGGCTAAGAAGAGCTGTAAGAGAGATGAAATCCTTCCTTGGGGGCTCATTATCATACTATGGGAGCTTTGTACTTTGGACAGAGAGTTTAACTGCAAATAAAGATCTGAAATTGCAATTTATCCCAGTGACATCACAAATCATTGTTTGGTAGAAATCTCTTACAGAGAGGCACCACTGTGCTGTGCTTTAAAGAATGTGGAATAAATGCTGCTAAAATACTGTCAGCTGAGCGTTTGGATATTCTAATTTTAGCCTTGTTTATTATGTTTCATCTCCATGGCATTTTTAGGCAATTCATGTACCAGCAATGCTAGGAAATTCCTCTTTTTCAGACTTCATTGTCACTGGGACATTGATGATGCTTCTTCTTGTGATTTCTGTATGGACACATTCACACAATTAGGTGCTTTAATGTAAAAATGCATGATGCCCTTATAATTTTCTTGCAAGACACTAACAGAGCTATTTTTAGTAGGAAAATCCATGTTAAAACTCCACTCTTTCTCCAGCAATGGGACTATTAAGCCATTCTGATTGACTTTTCAACCATGCAGAAGCAGCTGCAAGAAGTTAGGATAGTGAGACTATGGCCTACGTAGCTATTAAAAGCGTACAGCAGAAAGATGCATAAATACAAACTCTAAAATGAAATAAAAGGAATGGAATTGAAGATACTATTGTTCGAGTGGCAACTTACAGAAAGTTGCTATCAACAAGTTGGTAAGAATTTGTTTTTATTAGTTGTCACGAGGCTTCTTTGTCTGTGTGGATCTATTTTCAAGTTTTCCCCTTTCAGCACTCCCTGATAATAGGAAACTTATGTAAGTGCTCTTACTCGGAAAGACTCTCACTTTGGTCTTCTTATTTTGTCTAGAGAAAACCACAGGGCTCAGACAGTGTATGAAAGAGCTTGCATACTCAAAGGGTGCAAGCAGGCAGCTGAGATAAACTGCTAGGGCAGGATTAGTGGGACTGTGAACTCCACAGTTCAGCTGTTTGCAGATGAGTAATTAGCATCCTCCACCCAATGAATTATCTCCTCCTCAGTAGCACTGTGAGGTAATAAGAAGAGCTGCATTACTCACAGTGATAGTTGAAAAAGAAATTTTAAAAACCCCAAACCAAATCTAAACCTTTTTTCCCCTTTCTTCTATTGTAAGGGTAAGAACGATGTTCTCCCACACTGAGAGGGAATAATTTGGCCTTTCCTACAAGGTGCTGGGAAGGGTGTATCCTGAAAGCGCCGGTGGATCTGAGAGTGTGATTGGTGGGGTGGCTCTCTGCGATAAAGGTGGGTGTGGAGAGGAGCCTGCTATATAGCTGGGGCTGCTGGATGTGTTCTTTATAACAAGCCTGCTAGCACAGCATAGAGAGGATGTCTCCTGCTATAGAGTCTTCCTGCTGTTAAATCCCTTCCTGGTCTGTACTAAAACACTAAAGAAGAGGGGTGTTTTTCATCTTGTTTCTAATGACTGTGTTCTAGTGGGGAGTCAGGGTAATGTACAGGGCTGGGTTTCGTGAAGTAGTTTCATAGCAATCCCTTAGTGTGTAAGGCTGAATCTGACATGATTTCTAGAAATGAAGTGGGGTCTGGGAGAGGATTTGATTCGTGCTTAGAAGTTTGTATAAAACCTGTGCAAATAGTAGATTGGCTGCTGATGTTGTTGCAACATATTAAGTAGAGTTCTGTAGTTGCTAAAAACTACTCTGCTGTAGTTAAAAGTTAACCTAAAACAACTTCTTGGCAGGCTTTACAAGAAAATTGGCTATCTTACAGTAAAACTAGGCTAGCAAATATCATTGTAAAATGACCTCCTGCTTTCTCTCACCCTTGAAAATAAGTTTGCTTCTGAATTCTCATATAAGATGAGACTAAAACACATCACTACTCTTTATTATAATGTTTCAAATTCAGGTAAAACATTTTCTATCTTGGTTGCAATTGTAGGGAATAGTAGGGGGAAAAAAAAAGTCAAGACATAAAACTACACGAATGTTTAATTCCTTGGTAGCAAGTTTTCATTTCTTCATCAAAGCAGAAAGTAGGTCTGCTTTTCTCTTAGGTTAATCAGTTGTGTACAAAATTGACTTTTGTCTTTTTCCTGGTGTTTTTTGTTTGGTTTTTTTTTTTTTTTTTTAGTTGGTTGGGTTGTTTTGTTTTGGGGTTTTTTTGAGCCAAAATTATTGCTTTGAATACTGTATGCAATTCACACAGTAGTTTGTGTCACCAGGACGCAAAAATTGGGGTTGAAATGCTGCTGCCTAACTACAGATCCCAAGTCAAGGGATCAATAGGAAGACATATATAAAAATTGATAGTGAGCCACCAAGGCCTAATTTATTGGTCATCACCAGAGAATAAATGCTTTATACAGCACAGAGAGAAGTGCCAGCCCTCATATCAGTAAAGTGAGAAAATTGGTGCTTTTCTTGTTTTCTGCCAACTGTTTTATTAGCTGCTCAGGGTTTTGTATCATACAGTGATGATTTACTGTAACAAAGATTTCCAAGTAGTAATCTTTTTTTTCTGTATGTAAAGATTTTGTCCAATTTAGGCAAAATATTCTTTTTTAACTTTGTTTCACCTATAGTCCTAATTATGAGTTATGATCGAATGAAACTTAGTAATTCTCTTGATAATTATTTTTAAAATGATAATTTTGAATATCCCATGAAAGATGTCTAGAGAGAAAGAGTGGAACCTCACTCCCCTGAGTGAGAAGATGACAGACTAACATACTTCTAATGCTGCAAAGCATGCTGCAATATTATTCTTAGAAATACCAGTATGTTGAAGCATTTTTGTGACGAGTTTCAGTGCTTTATTACTGTTGTGATTAACTTCCTGTTCTTGCAATAGCATGCATTGGTTGGTCTTCAATCACTTGATTTAATTCTCCCTCTCTTAAATATTTTATGCAATAAATTGTCATGCTAGAGGAAACTATTTTTCCTGTACCCATCCTGAAGAAAAATTGTAAGACTAAAAATACAGTGCAGATGATAAGCTCCTTATTTGTTGGCATGTACAGATTGGATCCACTGCTGTTATTTTCTATCTAGGTGTTGGTTGTTTGTTTCCCATGAAAGCTAAGAATTTCTTTTTTCTTGCTTTGTTAATGATGCCTACAACTGGACTCATTATCAATTTTACCTTTGGGCATGAATGGATTAAAAAATATTATTTCTACCTCTTGTGTCCTAATGTTTTCAGTCTTTCTGTATTTAAATAGCTAAACAATGAAATCTTAATTGTCCTCCCAAGCTTGTGTTAATCTCTTCCTTATTTTACTGGATGCAGGCTAGATCCTCCAGGATGATGTGCACTTGAACAGGGCTATCTGTGTGGAACTAGGTTATGCTGTTTTGGATCAGGGTTGAGTCTATAACTTTATTTGTATTTGATGTAAATATATATATATATGTATACACACACATATATTATGTTTTGTTTCTTCTGTGTTTTTTTGTTTTTAAGTTCTATACCCCTGCTCCCACCATGCAATACCCCTCATAACATCATGGCTGGCCCAATGGCCCAACACCTTCTAGGAGTGGGGCTGGGAAAACAGCTAGAAGCTTCCACAGCAGTCAGCCTCTAGCACAGGGGCACTGTTTACTATGAATCATTACTAGGATGCTGAGACTAATCTGTCCAGATTTAATCAAAGGCTCCTAAACAGGAACATAAACGTTTCTAAAGCATTTAGTGTAGCCTTCAGACATGTTATTAATGAATGTCATCCCTTTTGCCTCCCTTCGTGAAGGTGAACAGCTTTTATGTAACATTGATGCAACAGCTGCTGAAAGAACTAACACTTCATAATCCTGATCATCACAGTATCAAAGTATATGTATGAATAACACAATCTAACAAGTTCATCTTTTAACAACTATATTTATAATTTTAATTTTTAATGGTATTTTGGCAAATATTGCAGTTGAACTTTTTTTTTTTTTTTCCTGAGTATACTATAACTGGTGAGGCTCTTTGTGCTTGGCTTTCATGCAAAAGGATAAAGAGAATTCCCCTTCCTCACCCATGATAATCCTCTGTAGTTTTTTACTGTTGGTTTTTTCCCTTCCCCCATCTTATTTCCTTTAATATCTCAATCCTGTTTGACAGAGTGAAAAAATGCTCTTTTGCAAAATACTGCTCCCAGTTTTGTGTTTGAAAATACACTATCTGAAAAAGGTTTATTTTTTTATACTGGGGAGAACACCATTGTGGTTGAGGCTTTGTGTCCATCCTACTTTCTCACTGGGGAAAAAAAAAATAGATGGAATACATTTGCTTTGAGTCAGTAACTTCTGGTTTTCCAAGAATAGCCAAATGCTGCCATTGGCTCACTAACTGTCAGGGAGACAGCGGAGACTGAGGAATTAATGCAGCCTCTTGAAAATACCAGCCCAAATGCATGCTCATCATGAGTCATGGCTGAGTGCTTGGGTTATTTCATTCCTGCAGTTTTTCTGCAGTAGAGTCACAGAATGGGTCAGGTTGAAAGAGATCCCCACAGTGGGTTACTGGGTCCAACCTCCCTGCTCAGTCAGGGCCCTCCTAGAGCACACGGCAGAGGATTGAATCCAGGCATATCCTGAACATTGCCTTTTGCTGTGCATACTCTGCAACCTCTTTGGACTGTGTGCTCCAGTGTGTAGTGACCTACACAGTAAAAACGTTCTTCTTCTTGTTCCACTGGAACTTCTGGTGAATTTCTACCTGTTACCTCTTATGCTATTGCTTGGCACCTCAGAGAAGAGCCCGGCTCCTTTCTTTGACACTCCCCCTTCAGGTCCTTATGGACAATGAGGAAATCTCCTCTCAGTCATCTCTTCCCGAGGCTGAACAGGCCCAGTCCCCTCAGCCTTTCCTGGAGAGATGCTCCAGTCCCCTCATCTTTGGAGCCCATAGTGTTTGTAGGAAAAGGACTTCTCTCATCCCTCCTTTTTGCCTACAACAACTCCTGTGGTGGGGGCAGACATGCCAGGGTTTTGGTAACACTGTGTATTGAGAGTGAATCGGTGTGTGGGGGTCAGGCTCAAAAACTGGTGAGGTTATTATTTTGCTGTGAGTTTGGAGCATTAAAAGTGTATGCTGGCCAAATGTCTTCCTGCCCTGCTTGCAAGGAGAGGATGCAGCACTTTGCTGGGAGTCAGGCCCTGGGAGAGGGAAAGAAAGGAGGACGGAAGGGGAAAGGACCTTAGACCAGGCTCCTTAGAGATGAGCCTGCGTTAGGGGCAGTGTCGCTAGCCCACCTGCGGCGCCAATGCCTGCAGTCGTTATGTTTAGGCTGGGCACCAGGAAGAATTTCTTCAGGGAAAGTGCGATTAAACATTGGAATGGGGTCCCCAGGGCAGCGGTGGATGTGACAGTGCCGTGGTGTGGCGGATACGGTGGCGTTCGGTCACAGCTTGGACTCGATGCTCTCAGAGTGCTTTGTAGCCGAATTGATTCCGTACCCCTTCGACTGCACACCCCCTTTCCGCGGGGCGCGGCTCTGTGTCCCACGGCACCCCGGCAGGCGGCGGGAGCCCCGCGGGCCGGCAGCTACGCTGGGCCGAGCCGGGCCGCCAGGCGGCGCTGCGCCGGGCAGGCGGGGCTGCGGCCAGGCCGCGCGCAGGCGCAGCGCTGCCCCCCGGCGGCGGCGGCGCGCGTCCCCTGCCGCAAGGGCCGCCGGTCCGTCGGCGGCGCGGGGGCGGGCGGGCGGCCCGGGCCCGGACATAAGATGGCGGCGGCGTTGCTGGGGCGGCGGCGGCGGCGGTTGCGGCTGTCGAGGAGCGCGGGCGGTGCGCGGCTCTGCCCGGGCTCGCAGGGCGGATAGAGCGGGGCCGGCGCGGCGGAGCGGGGCCGCCATGGGCTCTCAGGTGCTGCAGATCCTGCGCCAGGGCGTGTGGGCGGCGCTGAGCGGCGGCTGGTACCAGGACCCGCACCAGGGCGCGGGGGTCAACGCGCTGCACCTCTACCTGTGGCTCTTCCTGCTCGGCTTCCCCTTCACCCTGTACATGGTGAGCGCAGCCCCGGGCCGTGCCGGGGGTCGGCCGGGCCTTGCGGGGCCCGCGGTGGGGGGGAGGCCCGGGAGGGGCCGCCGCGCGCGCGCCCCCTGCCCGCGGCGCGGCCCCGGCAGCGGCCCCGGGCCCCTGCGGCCGGGCCCCTGCGCTGGGAGCGGGCCCGGCGCCGCCATCGGGGCCGCGGCGCTCCGGGGCACCGGCCCGCCATTGGCACTCTGCGGGTGGGCGCTATCGGCGATACAGGCGATGCCACTTCGCCTTCGTTTTTCTGTTTACTTTCCTTCAGAAATGGAAGTACCTCTGGCAGCTTCCGCTGCCGATCCGGTGGGTCGGTAAAAAGCAGTTCCTACAGGAGCTGTCAGATTTAGCCAGTGTTTTCGGCTGGCAGCAGTATCAGTTTCTGACTTTTGAGTCTGGTGGAGGGTTGTGGTTCCATAACCTAGAAGTTTTATTTGGATGTAGTGTGGTATGCTGGCTGGCAGTGTGTCTGGATTATGTGTTATTGACAAGAAGTTCGTCTGGCTTTTTTGTTTGTGTCCAGATTTCAGTGTACTTGGTTTGTGAGAATTCCTGTCCGATATAGCTTTGTAAATGACACTTCAATCAAAGCTGTTAAAATACTAACCTTTAAACCTAGAAACTTTCTTGACATTTGGACTTGGGAACACATAGAGGAGAGGTATGATCAGTTACAAGACAAGGGGGCGGTTTCCTGTTGGCCAGTAGTTTTTTTCCTTGTGTAAGCTGTGTTTAACTTATGAAATGCTAATAGTTTACTTTGGGTTTTTCAGTCGAAAAGTGTGATCATAATAGCGTGTTTTGACCAGTTTTGTGCATATGAGGTAGAACATCATTTGCAAGATTGCCAGATGCTGTGACAACCTAAAGTAAAAGCTGACTTGTGAAAATTCAGTTAGTGAATGAAATGTTGGAAGTAAAATCCAAGTATGCAAGTGCAGTTGCAGAAATTGAGAGCTTTGAGGTCAGGCATTTGCTTTGTTTAAAAGCAGTTTGTAAGGTTGCAGTATGAGACACTTCATACTAAGAAATAGCTAATGTGGAAAAGGAGGTTACAACTCTATTATTTTTAATTCATATTACAGTGTCTTGGAAAAGGCAACTCTAATGCTTTTTGTTTGAAAACTTCTGGGCTGCTATCAGGGACGCTAAAGGCTGAAACAAATTGCTTTTGAAACTGAAGTTATGTGAGAACGACTAGATAAAACTTGTAACTAAGTGGATACTTTGTATGAGAACTGTGAATCTGCATCTATTGAATGTTCTGCACAATATGGGAAGAGGAGACACCGTTTGGTTTCAAATATAACTTTACAATTTTTTTAATAAAAGTACTGCTTTTCTGTTTTGCTAGAACAGTCTGTTTAATTAGTACTGTCTTGCTGAGAAAGGTGGCCACACCTGTAGGAGCAGCTGTATCCTGTATGCACAGGAGACTTTTGAAAGGGGACTGATCTGTATTGCACATAGGTCTTTTGACAAATGGTAAATCTGGGCCAGCATTTGAGCCTCCTGCTGCTCTTAAAATAGTAGGTAAGCTTCAGTTATCCATACAATGGGGTAAACTTCAGTGTTGCTTAAACACTTTTTCCTGTGTAAAGGGAAAAGACAGACAGCAGCAAACTGCTTTGGGTTTTGTTGAGGTCAGAGAAATTCTCTTGCTTCATAGCTCTGGACAAGTTAGAGATGCAACAAGTGCCAACTTCCCTGAGAATAAGTGGGGAGATTAGTCACAAGTTAAAGGAGATTGAATCATATTTGGCTGTTTTCCCTCTTTCCACCCTCTACAGTTTAAGTGTTGTCTAGACATAAACTAAACAGGCAGAACTGTGTTGGTCATCTTAGCTCTTTAGCATCTCTTAACCTCTTTTTCAGAATAAAAAGCAATAAGTGTTGCATTGCTGTAGGACATACATAAATAAGAAGAAAATGTCTTAGGTAATTGTAATCTGAATTCTAAGCATGGCTCACTGGTGTGTAGGAGGGAGTTTCTAAGCTAGCTTCAAGTGGCTTGTTGCTGGCAGACAACCCTGTGTGTTTAAAAAATCAAGGTATATAGAAAGACTGCTGACAAGTTTTATATTACTTCTAAAACTTCCCAATGTAAAGAATTACAAGATCATTGCATTGCTTTTATGCATTGGATCAGCAATAACTGTAGTTATTTCTAAGTTGTTTTGTAGCAACAAAGACAGAAGTATCCCCTAAGAGCTTTGCTTGTAGCTGGCTCTGAAGGCTGAATGCATTTAACAGTAGGTTAATCACTTTTTTCCCCTAAATGTTATTTAACCTCCAGCAGGTATAGAACACACTAGAATATGGGAATTTAGGTGGACTTACTGCTTTAAGACTTCATTTAGTGCACCCAACATTGCTACTCTTTTTTTTTTTCTGTGCATTTGCATTTTTGATCTGTTATTTTCAGGATGGAATCCGGTAATGGTTGTGGTCAGCTAGTAATGCCATAAATCTGTGTGTTCCTTTGTATGTGTATGCCTGTGCTGTTAGGGTTGATGTGTGGTACAAACCTACTGAAAAAAATTAGCATTAGAATTCAATAACCAACCTTTCTTCCTTGGCCCCTTGTCTGCCTTCTGAACTTAAGCACGTGCAAGTGAATGTTGTGCCCTGTATGAAGATGATGGATGTATACCTTAATGTACCTATTTTGCCAATCTGGATAGTCTTTCTTGTGTATTTATACACTTAAACTGCACTTACTGGAAGTGTGGCAAAAATAAATGTGTAGATAATGAAGGAACTGGTGTCTAGAGTCAGATGTGCCTGCTTTAGGGAAGCTGCTTGAATCTGTGTTCTTGGATTTGTGGCTTGGCAGTACACGTACAAAACTTCTGCTTTCTAGACTAGTTAAGTCTATTACATTTGCGTATTTGTATTCAGTAACAAGCTCAACAGTGCTTGTTGATGTGCCTTTCTGTTGTAAGAGCTGATCCCTGCTTTTACTGTAATGCAAAATTGAAGTTGGGAGAAGAAAATGTCCTTTCTGTATGGGGAAGCTGTCTAATCACTTTGTAAAATCTAGTGGTAGAGATGAAAAAACTACCCTGAATGCAGAGGCCAATGTTATGCATCAGTGTTGCAGGGGGAGGGGAAGGAGAGGAGGCTGCCAAAGCACTTCCCTAGTCGGAATGCTGTTTCAGCCCCACCACGTGCACATGAGGGGGTGAAGTCTTGGCTCTGGTACTTGTGGAATTTTGCCAGTGACTGAAGAGGAGCCAGGACTGTACCTTGCTTGGGGTGATGGGCTCATATGTACCTACAGAACTTGTCTGTCAAAGTCAAGCTCGTTTAGACAGCAGTTCACTTAATTTCCTGACTTGTGTACATAGTTATAGAAGTAGGTCATATAAATGTAGCTTACCGTGGAATTTTTTTCCACTGAAGTTACTGAAACATGTCCTGTGTCTTAAACTAAGATTTTAAATAATTGAAATTCAATCCGTGATAGCAATCCCGGGTATGCCATATTGTGCTAAGGCGCTTCTAGTTTCTTGGCTATTCAAGTTTCGGTTGTATGCTTTGATGTTTTGGTCAAAAACTAGATAACTTGTAACTGAACTTTGTTCCAGGTGATGGCAGTTCTTAAGGGCTCTGATTGTCCATAAGCAGGAATTAAGGACAAAACTATATCTGTTGCTTCCTGATGTTTCCTCTTTTCCAGTAAAACTGTTTTTATAAAATACCGGGTTCAAACTACTTACACTTTCAAGTCTTTTTACAAGATGACTGACTTCTTAATGTTTAGTTGATAGCACCTTTATGTAGGAATTTGAAATCTGGTTTGATTTTGAAAACTTAGCTGTTTGAAACTGTTGAAAACACTCATAGCAATGCATTTCTTTTTTGAAAATAATCTGGAATTTTCATTACATTTGTGAGTCCTAGCTAAAGCTAAGTAGTTAGGTAATCAGATTAGGTAGGATCCCTATAGTCTTAGTATCTTCATAATGATGTTGTAAAGCCTGTGATCAATGAAATTTCCCCTGGTTCCTGTTACATACGTGCTGAAAACATTCATTTGAGATACAGTGACCTTCTGTAGTTTGAATGGAAATATTTTAGTGCTGTAACTAATGGTGGGAGCTTTCTTTTCTATTTTGACCATTGGAATCTAGGAGTGCTTAAACATTTTTCTACCTGCTCTTTTAGAAAAGGCATGTTGTGATAGAAGTGAGCTAATTTAGTAACCAGGAGGTTTCAGAAGAGATAGTCATCCTTAACTTTGCATTCCTGTATCTTACCTTTGTCCATATGTAAGTCTTGTATTTGATAAGTTGACTTGAAAGATTTAAATTTGGAAAGTAACTTTTTGGAAAGGTGGTAGGAAATCTGTGTCCTTCCCTGTGTCCCCCGTATTTGAGAGTACTACTTAGCTTCCCTTTAAGACTCAGAGAAATAATTTCAGGAAGGAATTTATCTCATAGTTGGGTTTGTTCAGTCATTAGATAACTGAACTTTTCAACAGAACATAATTAAAAGGGCACAATTTTTATAAGGTTCTGTGTAGCTCTTTATGTTGTACTAGAGCTTCAGTTGTGATGAGTGCTATGGAGTATATTTTTTTTTTTTTTTTTTGTGCTAATGCAAGTGAGTGTAAATGTGCAGTAAAAAGGGGTTTTCTCTGAAATGCTGTTACAGCTGTAGCCTTGTGACCAAATGGTGTCTATTAACAAGCTCTAGCCTGAGGGTTATTGTGTGCTGGGCTCAATTAAAATGCTTTAGTATCTAAAATTATTTTGATATTATTAAAATGTAATCTGGTACGAGATTTGTATGAGTTAGATTTGTATTCCAGTCTTGAAGGTGGTATCACATAGGATGCTGGTGAGAAACGTCTCTCCTCAAATGTGGTAAAATGCTAAGCACAGTTGGAAATGGCAATCTCATTTTAACTTGCTTTGTTTTGTGGGGAGAAGACTCCAAATTTATGTTGAGTGCTTCTAAGCTTGGCTAAGAAAAACAGAGAAGTTGCGAGTGGTTTAGCTTAGGCTGCAGTGAGTTTCCTCTTGAGGCTGCACTGCAGTCAAATTGCTGGTACCATGGGTGGCAGTGCTGTACCACAGCATGATATTTGTAAAGTGTGTTCATATGGCAGACTAAACTAGCTAAAATGCCTCTTATTCCCAGAATATAGGGCCTATTCTGAGATGAGCAGCTACTACAAATATGAAGAAGGAAAGGTAGTCAGTTACCTTAGCTTTTTAAAGATTTTCTGCAATCTTGTGAAAACAGGATGTGAGGAAAAGGTTTGAATTCCTTGTTAGGTTTGCTGCAAGTTACATGAGGTGTTTTGCCTTCTTTCTCATGCTTGTTCTTAAGGCTTTCCTTTGAAAAACTGGATGTGTAGATTTTGCAAGATAAACTGGATATACTGTGACCTCACTGCTGACAGAGTAGAGGGGAGAAATTGCTCCACTCTCTAGAAAGAAAAGTATAGGGCATGTCTTTTTTGGAGTAACTAGGTTTTGTTATCTAGTGTTAGTCTGACTCTTCTGGTAATGGCTTCTGAGGTATTCTGGGTATTGTAAAGGAGAGGAAAGTTTAAGCTGTATGTGGTGGGGTAGCAGACTGCCTAGCAGGTACAGGGAGCTTATGCATTTTTTCAAAGATAACAGGCTGGCCCTTGCCTGCAGGGAAGCAATTTGGAAGTTTTTGGAAGTAGAAGCACCTAATTTCTTGAGGAAACCATTCTAGCAGAACTTCAGGGGTCATAGGGATGTCATATCATTGTGGATCCTGTTTGCTTATTGATGCTGGCTTTAAGTAGCTTCATTTCCTATTTCTCTTCCTTATCTGGTGCTTGGTGAGTGAATCCCTGTTCATCATGTTGTTGTCCAACTCAGCATGCAAAGTGGAACTTTTCAAACTTCAGTTTAGTTTGCCTGGCTTACTTCAAAAGTTGTATTCAGTGTTGATTTAACTCGTTTTGGAGGAAAAGGTCGATGTTGATGATGGTTATCAGACTTGACTTATTTTGGAGGAATTCCTTGCTAGGTTAGAGAATCATCATGGCGATCAAAGTTCCAGGGACATCTTGAAGAGTCAGAGGGGGGAAAATGAGTAGAGAAAAAGAAAAGGAGGCCTCTCTAGTCAGCACGTGTGACCAGGTTGAATCCTTTAAAATTGTTCCTCTGACTACTGTGGTTAGGTTATGCTACTTAAAATCCTTCTAAGATTCAGGGGAATAATTTTAGGTAGGAGGTTGTTATATTGCGTAATGTTCTGCTATGTTGTCAGCCAGTCAATTTTAAATGGCTCAAAATGTTTCTATACAGTGGTTAAAGAGGCATTGCTGTCTTCTACTCTGATCAGTGTTTTGACTCTGCAAGATATCCCTGGGGCTTTTTTATCAATGATGACTCTTTTCTTCCTATGATCTCTTGAGGGAGGTATGAAATTGAGCTGGAATTGTCCTTCAGCCATGAGGTCTAAAAAGACAATTCAGTTTTACTACTCATTTACTATGTTAATGTTCAAACTGGATATCAGATGTTTAATTCTGATTGTCATATGTCTGTATATCTCAAACTACACTGTGAGCAGGGTAAAGGATAGTGGTGCAGTGAAATACTTCAGAACCTAAACTTTTGTTGCTTTTGAAAAGGAAATTGTCTATTTTTGGATGAATACTGAGACTTAATATCTCATTTTGTTTAGTCACTGCCTAGGGAAATGGCAAAATTTAAAAACACAAATAAAGCATGTTTTAGAAGGATGAAAGCATTGAAGTGAAATCTGAAGTTTAACCAGTACTTTGAACACTTCTCCTAAATAGCTGTCAGGCTGGACTTCATCAATATCTATTGCTGAAGTGATTGATGTATAAAAGCCTTATTTACCTTTGCAAGAACTGCATGGCAACTTTTCGTTGGAAGCTTTTTTGATTGGAATTTCAAATGTTGAAGTCAGGACTGAAGGGTTTTTTTGTGTGGGTTCTGGCTGCTTTTCATACAGATGAAAAATTTCCTCAGACCATGTGTTGGCTGCCTTTCCATGGGCGTACAGTGATCTAGCACAAATCTTTGCTGCCTATGGTCTTGCAGGTTGTGTTCTGCTGTGCAGTGTGTGAGTCACACATGCAAGCAGCCTCTTTATGTATGCAAGTAGGAAACAGTTTGCCTTTTGTGACTGATCAGTGTCTTCTCATGCAGCAGTAGTTATTGGAAGCTGACAAGCAAAGTCAAAACACCAATGTTTGGTGTCTCTGCATGTTTTCTCCACATCCAGCCATGCTGTCAGACTTGCATCCAGTTTTCTGAAATGGACTTAGTACTGTGTACTAGCCCTGAAATAAATCTCACACCATGCTTGGTTTGTTTTTCATGTGCTTAAAATCTTCCCTTTTTTTTTTTTTGTTGTTTTTTTTTTTTTTTTTTTTTTTTTTTTTTTAACTCATAACAGTTAACCAAAAATATTGGGTGTCACACATACTAGCTCCAAGTTTCCTATTAAAGGTCTTGAATTCCAAAAACATGGAAAAGAATGAGAGTTGAACTTGGTTCTCAAGCTTCAGTCAAACTAGTTTATTTAGCACAATGCTGTGGTGATTTAGTATCTTTAGTAGTCCAACTACTCAAGATACTACTATTTTTTGTGTTGCTAGACTATTAACGTTTTTCACACAAAGACTGGCTGTAGGTGCCATAACTCTCAGGATGATCATATTTGCTCCATGAAACAAACAGTTAAAATCTAGATAGTGTTTTTATGGATATTCTACCTTGTGTTCATTAACTTTTTCTTCCTCTTTTTTTGAAAGGCTCTTCCTTCTTCCATGATGATAGTTGCTGTCTACTGCCCAGTGATAGCAGCTCTCTTTATCGTTTTGAAGATGGTGAATTACCGTTTGCACAGGGCACTGGATGAGGGAGAAATTGTGGAGAGGAATGCCAGTGAGCATATGGACAGAGGTGCAAAAACAGAACAAAGCAATGTTTCAGCCAAGAGGAAAGACAGCAATGGGCCCAGGTAAGTTGTCTGCTGCTGTTTGCATACTGCTTCAAATTACTAACGGTCCTGTCTTCATCAGCTGTGTAACTGGAATGGTGATTGAAATTAAACACTGAGGAATATAGATAAATACCTCTTAGTTCTGAAAGACTGTTTTAAGTCTGGTCTTGAAAAGCAGACTTATTTATGTATTAGGTTTAAAATGATGGATTCACAATAATTTCCTAGTTCCTTCCCCAAAGGAGTTCAAGAACAATATTGAACATGCTGGAAACAATAGCATGGAAAATGTGAGCTGATTATGTCACTAAACACTTAGTGAACATAATTAGAACAAGTAATCTTATTTCAGTAGTAGATGTAGTATTAAAAATCTGTCAAAGACCACAAACTACATGCTAATCCTTTTATCACTAGGAGGAGCGTCTGACTTGGTTTCAATTTTGGTTGCAAAAACAGGAGTCAGATACAATGCTTGACTCCAGTCAGTCTTTTTAAGGGGAGTGCTGTCCTGTGAATTTGGAAATTCTGGAATTGTTCTGCTCAGTATTGAAGATAATAACTCTGAAGTACTGTCAATAGGAGGTGATTCCTTTCCAGAAATCTCCTTTGTAGCCAGCATAAAAAAATGCCAGAGGTTTTCCTCCTCTGACCAGACTATTTGGAGAAAGAAGAGCAAAAGATGACTCATCAGCAAGGCCAGCTTAACCAGTTTGATCAGGCTGTGGATGTGTTATGAACTTTAGTATCAAAACCTCTGCCTGCCTTAGATATTGAGGCCATGTTAAAAGTTAAACTGTATGAAATAAATCAACCTTGAGTTGCTAGCTTTTAGAGATGACCTTTCTCTTGTCTCTGAGTTTCCGGTACTAGGATCCATGAGTAGTTTTCAAAGTGAGGAGAATTCGTATGCTGTCCTGACTCTTAAAAGGTTTTGTGTCTTTCTAAGGAAATGTACTTGAAAGAAGCCTCTTGAGTCTGTTTACTGTGATGCTTTTAAAAAAAAGGAAGTGCTAAACTGCTGCTCTTTAAAATACTAAGCCTAGAAGTAAAAGGACTTTCCAGTGTATATATAGGGTAGCTTCTCGTGGTCCTAGGTTCTTGTGTGTCTTCTCTTAGCTGAGGTATTGCTGGCAAAACGGTGTCTTAGATTCCTCTGAAGCTGATACACAGTAACTTCCTGTATCAATCTTTTATAAACCTGACCCTTTTTCCATGATGTGTTTGGCAACTGAAGCTGCTGATTTTAATTGTGACTCCGTTTAGATGACCTTGTACCTCACTAAAACTGTACTGAGGTATTTTGGCAGATTGCTTCCCTAATTGTATCTTAATGCTTACTCTGCTTAATAAAATTCATGGAAGTAAAGTAGTGGTCTGTTCTTTCTCATGCAACCTTGGTAATGCATGTTTTAGGTGCAACCTTTAGGCATTTTGTCTGAGTGGTTTTTGGTGGGGTTTTTCTTTTTGTTTGGCGTTTTTGCCATGTAGCTTTTGCCTCCAAAGTTGGTAAGGGAATTTCTACTAGTGTTGTGAATTACTTCTGGATGTTTCAGTTCTGTTTTGTCTAGGGAGCAGTTGACATGGGACGAGATACTACATTATAAGCATTGTGAGCTCAGAAGTAGAGGTTAGTTTGATGCTGTGTGTCCTGCTTGCCAACTAAAGTTTCATTAACTTTTATATGATCCTTGTTCCCACTTTCAGGTCTCTTAACTAGAACTGGGAACAAGGTCAATGCAGAAATTACGGAGTTACTTTTTGGTAAGTGGGATGTACAGTATATACTAATCTTTGCCTGAAGCTTACAAGAACTCTGGGGTAGCATCCAAACCAGTAGATGGGAAGTAGAATGAGTGTTTAATGTTGAGTTGTAACCTTCTTAGTAAGTTAAATTGGGACACTAATAAAAACCCAAACCTGTCTGGGAAGAGAATGTGTATAGGGTTTTCTGATTTTTAAACTCTGCTCCCCTAATACAAGGGGGATATAGGGGAGATCTGAGCAGAGATGCCAACTTAAATATTTGCATAATCAGTATTATTGCTTTTTATAGTTTAGGCTACAGCATATGGTACCAAATAAATATGCATATAGTATGGTTTGCAAAGCCATCCTAGAGGTTTTTACCCTGCCACTTATATATTCACGGAGACCATGTGAGATACAAATCTTAGTTTATTTGCAGGATTAAGTAGTGGTTGTGTTCAGGATTCTTTTTAGCTTCTAAAAATTGCTGTTCTTTTTTTCTGAAGATTATCCTCAAAGTGGTGCTTTTGGGTATCTAACAAATTATGTGCTGTCATTTGTAGGCTTGCTCAAACTGCTTAATATCTTCAGTTAACCTTGGTTTGTGGATGGAGGTTTGTTTCCATGAAATTTTGGCATGTTTAAGGAAAGATCAACTTACTCCTTTAGACATGCCTTGTTTATTTTTTCTGCTGTCCTCTTTCTAAAGCTGAAATTCTCTAGTTAATGTTTTTGAAAGAAATTCTTAATGTAGAGAAAGGAATGTGAGTCGCTGTCTTCATACTTCAGGTGTTAGTATAGTAATGTTTATGTGAGGTTTCATAAAAACAAATAGAGAGGGTACAGGCTTCTGGACTCGTAGAAATGTAGAAGAAACAGGGCAAACGTTATCTTTGCTGGGTATCAGTGGACCCACATAACTTAAAAAGTCAATCCTTCTTTTGGCCATATGAGTATGGCTTCTTGAGAGTGGCCGTAATGGTTCACAGTATGATCAAGTGTGACACTGCTGTTCTGATCTCCATCAGCATGGGGGAACTGTAAAAATGAAGCTAGATAAATTTCATGTGGACGTCTAACAATTAGAGCTAGTAGCTGAAGAATGTTGCAGCTATGAAATATTTACTTAAGTGTGAGCAAGAAAAATAAAATTTAAAAAAGACGTTGCTTTGCCTTTGCTGTTTATTCTCCTGGCAGATTTGTGTGGCTGGCAGACCTGTTCATGAGTTTGGAGTTAGTGTTAATTTTTTGACTGTCATTAGTCACTCAAGCTTGGAAGAAAATTCCTCTTAATACTTGAGTCTGTTGTGATCTAGCATTTGCAGTACATGCAGTGGTTCTTACGTATTTTGAGAACAGCCTCCTGTTAGTTACCCTGTTATTTTATTGGACATTAAGTACAGATGATTATTTTAAAAAAAAAACTCTTCCTCTGCTTTTCCCAGAAATCAAACTAACTTATTCCAGATTACCTCTTGAAGTTCTGGTCTGAGTGTCAGATTTCTGTAGTCAATCAGCCTAAGTAATATTTTCAACTTGAATTCATTTACACTTATGGCCTCTTCATGCTTTTGGTTAGTCTCTGACATGCTGATGAGATATACCTGCAGATAGTAGTTTCTAATAATTAGAAATAATAGCTTTAATTTGCATTATGTCATCTTTGAGTGCATTTTTCACAGCAGTTTCCATTGCTGGATGTAATTTTTTTCAATATTCTTGGTTTGTGTAGTAACTCCACTGCAGTTATTTTGTTTGCAAACTGAAAAGTGCAACACTTGCTTTAAGGAATGAAGACAGCAATCTGTAAAATCAGATTGTAGAATTTCATATCGGGAAGGCCTGAGGACAGCTACATCAAGTAGCTCCTAAAGAGCTCTGGCTGTTGCTGAAGTCCAGGTGCTTAGGCATACAGTGGTCAATCCTAGGAATCTCTATTTCCTGCTTCTTGTAGACGTTGATGTTTGTTACTAGCTTTTGTTCATCTGCTGGTTTTTGTGTGCTGTCACAGAATATAGAAGCTGTGAGTAGAGTGGCAGTGATGGATTTTGTTTTTGCTTATGCTGATATTTGATGATTGAGTTTTAGACAAAATTGCTGCCTTCTTTGGCTAACTACCTGGTTCTATGCATGAAAGCTTATTTGCAATTACTTATTTTTCTACTTCATAGGGTGTACTTTAATCACATGCAGTGTTTCTCAATGAATTATTCAAACAGGAAAAGAATTTCATCTTTTTGTAAAAGGCATTCTTCTATATCTTCAGTTGTCGTAATGTATGCTGAACTTAAACATTATGAGGATTTTTCAGTTTAGTCCTCAAATTCATGTAATGTCCTTATGTATTCTTAAAATGCCTACAGAAGGAATACTTTGGCTGAAGCTGGCGCTGTATCTTTTAAAATTAATTTTCCTTACCTGCCTTAGAGTTATTGATAATACCAGGTCAGAGAGGACTCTGTAAATAGCCATCACCAAGAGTATGCCTGTCTCATTGCTGAGCTGTAACAAAATGGTGGCTTCTCACTGTTTTTTTTTTTTTTTTTCTTTTTTTTTTTTTTTTCTGGAATTGGACCATGGTTGTTCTGCTAGCTAATGGCTGGTTGTCTGTTAAGTTAACTTATTTTTACTGAAGAAATACATTCCTAACTTCAAACTGTTCTTTTTTTGGTCACCTCTGATATAGGAAGAATCACATGCTGCTTCTATTATCTAGAGTGATTCCTGAGATTGTGCCTTTTACATCTCTCCTAGATGACAACAGCCTGACATGTCATGCTGCAGGATGAATTGTGTGTGTCAGGTCCTTTAGTGTACAGACAGTTTGTTTACAATATCCTTGATTGATGTCCATATATTTCAAGAATTATTAGAAGCATAGGATATGCTGAGATGGAAGAGGCCCATCAGGATTATTGAATCCAATTCCTGGCCCTATGCAGGCTACCCTATTAAGTGTTGTTCTTATTGCATAGGACTTTCCTATAGACTAGTTTATTAAGTAAGCCCTGCAGTGCTTCTGTCCATTTCTGGTCCTTTCTTCAAAGGGCCTTGGTCTTTAGTGTATTTGCTCTGGCTAAAGGGGTGTTGTGTATGTGTACTTTGTTCAGCAAAATGCTGGAATTTGATTCTTGGGAAGCTGTTGTTTGTATTTGGGAAGAAGCAGAGAGGATCAGTGTCAAATTACTCTTCAGTTACTTCTGTTTAGAAGTCTCCTGGATCAAGGTGCTTGAAGATAACTATAATGAGATAGGAAAAAGAATGCCTCAACTGCTTCCTCTTTGCAATTAACAATCGCTGAATTCTGTTCAATTACAATTTGATGATGTTGCTCTAGGAAATACTCTCAAACCAACTGTTATTAATCCTGAAAGGGTGAAATCACCAGGATGCAATGATATATATATGTTGTACCTCAAAATATTTCTTGGTAGAGACTGTAAAGGATCTGAAGGGAAGTTATTTTTCAGTACAAGGATGTGGTTTGCATCCCTGGGAGAGATACCATGGCCCTGTATGTCTCTGCCTGTTCAAATGCTTTCACATGTGCTTTTCTTCCTTAGCCATCCTTGCTTTTGCTCCCACATTCAGTCTAAGGAAAAGACCAGGAGTCCTTTCCATGCCTGAGTTCTATGTAGTATATTTTTCTATTGGTGAATTTCTGGGTGTTGAACAGCTGATCCAAAAGTTACATGGAGCATTTCATGTCAGTATTTTGGAATGCCTTATCACACCTTAGTCTTCCCAGTTTGTGTTGGCGGGTGACAGCGGCCTTGTGGCCACCGCTTCTATGACCGTGTATAGAGTGCTGTGGCTCAGACTGAGCTCCTGTGTCAAATACCCAGTGTTCAGCCAAGATATTGGCATGGATTTGAGCCCCTGATTTTTGAGAAGAGAAAATTTGTTTTGAATATGCACTCAGCGCAGACAAGGTTCTGTTGAACTGGTGGGATAATGTGTGTTGTTTTGGTTTTTTTTTTTTTTTTTTTTTGTTAATCAGTGACCCTGGTGGAGGGATTGAGATGTCAGAGTTCATACGAGAAGCAACTCCCCCTGTTGGCTGTAGTTCACGCAATTCTTATGCTGGGATAGATCCAAACAACCAGGTAAGAATTAAAGCTACTGCCGTTGTTGCTTTAGTATTGCTAGCTTTGCAGTCTGTGGATAACGTCTTCCTATTATTTTATGGTTTTTTTTGGTAATTTGTCTTATATTTATAACAATTTTTCTTTCCGTACGTAACTGCTTTATTAGGAAGGCATTGCATTCTTCCAGCAGCATAGCTCTCATCCCATCTTGTACTTAAATTAGAAATGGCTGGATTTTAAAAGGAGACCTAGTGTCCTGTCAGAAAGTATTCCCTTTTGCTCAGTTAGCTTTCTTCTGATTTAAGAAATCAAAATGGCTCAGAGTATGGTGAGTTAAGAACTCACTGTGGTGGGATACCCTTTGGGTATCTGTGAGCCATTACATAGCTTAAGCTGTATCTTTATCTGTATCTTCTAACTTTTGTCTTCCTCCCTTGCTTTTGTTCTGTCATTTAAAGCTTAATTGGTAAACTTAAGTGCTGTGTTTGAGGAGGATTCTGTTAAGTTATTTTAGAATGTATTCACTGCTGATTATCTCTTGCAATTGTAAATCGCTTTCTGTAGGTTATTATTCCTGATAGTTCAGATTTTGTGGTCAAACAAGTTAGTTTGCTAAAGTATAAACAAAGATAAACTGCTAGAAATGGGAAGACTAGAACTTATTTTTTGGATGTCCTCTGCAAAATCTTCACTTTCTGGATTCTTCAGCAGGGTTGGGAAGAAAGCAATAAATAGGGACTCCTGTCAGATGGAAGTGCTGAAGAAACATGGCTTTATTACATTTTGTTGTAACTTCATTATGCTCTAGTTGCCTTGAATTTCACTGGGGAAGTTGCTCTGTTTCTCTATTATGTCTACTAGGTTTGTGTTCAAATTCTGTAGTGTTGGATGTGCTGTTCTTTCTGTTCAGCTTATGACATTTAGCTGGTTGTGGCTAGTTTTTATCAATTCTTCATGAGGACAAAGGGGGGAACTGGCCAGGCTCTACATTTATGTTGATAAGGAGCAATGGAGCATCTTGGTAAGGACACAGAACCTGTCTTCAAATGACATGGAGTCCTTGGCATGGTATTACAATACTATGTTCTTCTAATTAGCTCTCTGAGCAAGCAGTAGATAAGGAAGTGCAGTGGTATGCTAATGTTGGTGTTTTATCTGAATCATGCTCAGTTATGCAGCATAGATAATCTTAGGAGATTTTCCTTCCTTTAAGAGAGAAGGTATTTGCTGGTGTTCAAAGGAATAGGAAGCGATGGTCCATGGTAGGAAGACAGAAGCAGGAGGCCCAGACTAGTTCTTTGACATGTCTTTGGAAAAACTATGTTCCAAACATAAGTTATAATATTAAAGCATGTGAAGAAGTTCAAGCTGCTGTGAAAGAAAGTATAGTGTTTAGAATGTATTTGTCCTAATAAAATTAGTATTCACTGGTCTCCTGTGATTGAATGTGCAGCATCAAAAGGGAACATGAACAGTAAGCATCTGAGTTGTGTTCAGTTGTTCTGTGTGAAATAGCTTTCTTGTGATGATGCATTTGTATTCAGTGACAGCATTCAGCAAAGCATATTATTGAATGGAAAAATGTTGAAACCTGACAAAATGAGTAACTAAAAGAGTGTGTGACAATGTTGCAAAGAAAATGTATTATACAAGCTCTTAGCTGCTTTTTCACATTGCTTATAAAGCCATTGCTCGTCCCTGCTATGGCTGAATAGGATTGGCATGCATCTTCAGGTTACCTGAAATTGTTGTGCTTACAGAAGAGAATTAGTAGAATTATGCTCTTTTCCCAGAATGATTTTAACTAGGAATTTTTGGAAAACAGCATCCCAGTAAGTATATATCTATCAGTCAAATTACCATAATTTTTATGTATTATGGGTTTAGGTTTTGCCTTTGAGTTCTCTTCCTCTGTCATATTCCTGAGTGATTTAATTATCTGATGCATGCATGGTTGTATGCTATTTATAGTTCAGAGGTTGTATTGGAAATGTTACTGAAGGAAAGACCAAATTTTGTTTACCATCTCTGTGAAATAGTCTCCACTGGATTAGAGGATATATTTAGAAAGGCAGATTGCAAACATAAATTTTTGGTATGTCTAGGTACCATGCCTGCTTGTTTGCCATTGAATGTGACATTAACTAGGAAAATATGTATCTTTTCACATGGGGGCAGTTTTTGGATTTAGCTTGGTGTTTACTGTGTTGAACAGATAAGTTTTATACTAAGACTGTGCTTTCTTTAGTCATTTTAGACAACCAGGATTGCTGCATTAAATGTTCAGTTTACAACAGCAGTTACTAGTGTAGCACTGCACTTGTACATTCTTACCACATTAAGTAAGGAGGATTCCTAGATGAGAAACTTTATAAAATCAGCACAGTAAAGTCTCCCTGAACACTGGCTTTTGAATGGAATAGTGCTGTGATGTAGTTGGATGCTTAATTTCATGACTTTTCATTGCTTTGCAGTGGAAGCAGTCAAAATTTTACAGCACTGGATGCTTTTGTGCCTTTAAAAACCTCTCCTAGGCATACAGGCAAAATGCATGTGTTGCAGTAATAAGAAACAACAATTTCCTATTTATTTCCTGAAAGTGTACAGCTTTTTTCATAATTCCCTGTTTCTAGGTTGGATCTGGGTTATCTCGTCTGGGAACAGCAGCAACCATCAAAGGTGAGATTTTTAGCTACTTAAATTATTTTGCAGAACCACTTCAGAATTACTATTGTTTACTGTGTTGTTTCCAAATACTGTCTGCCTTAGTCAACTGGATTTTTTTTTTTTCTTTTTTGAGTGAGATATAGCATTTTCTAGTTGGGGGAAATCTTCTTTGGACATGTGAATTATATGACCAAAACATGAGGAGGGAGTATTGTGGGGCCTATATTCTACTTGCCATGTAATGACAGGTTTTCCCTTTGCCTATAAAATGCAGAACCAAAGGGTTGGTTGGGGTAGACTTTATTCTACTATTAAGAGTTCAGTGCAGCAAATTACCCTTTTGGTATTGTATATCAGTGACTTGATTACTTCTCATTGCTTGACATATAGCTAAAGTATTTTCCAGCCCATGTGAACTCCTCTAAGATGAAAAGATAACAATTTTGCATATTATGAATATTTTCTTGTAAATTTATCCAGCCAATAATAAGGAAAAAAAAAATTAAATGTGAATTTGTCACCTTGATTTTTTCTCTCATGGCTTTTCTGACCATTACAAGTATTTTCTTAGTCTACCCCTCTTTTTTTATGGACAACTGTGCAAAAAGAAATACTCCAATAGATACACCTGTAAGGGAAAAAAGAAATCTTTATTGCCATTGAGTTCTGTGGAGATAAAAGAAATAGAGTAGACAGTACTTGTATCTAAAAGAAATCTTGTGTTATTGTAATTATTGTTATTTACTGATAAATGAGGAAGTACAAGCAACAGTCTTTCATGACAAGTGAGAATGTAGATGTATGTGTTTGTACTTTGAGCACTAGTACTCTTTATTTCTTAAAATTTGCAGGTGATACTGACACTGCCAAGACCTCTGATGATATCAGTTTGAGTCTTGGCCAGAGTTCTAGTCTATGTAAAGAAGGGAGTGAAGAACAAGGTAAAATTTCTTCTTCTCCATATTTAAATGTCGTATTTTGTTACCAAAGACTCTGCTTAATGTGCTGAATAAATTCATGCAGTTTGTTGATACCCTTTCTTAGACTCTATCCTGAAGTTCCCTGTTTCCTTTCTTAATTACTCAAGCTTCTGAGAAGTGTAATTTAAATGCTTATAACTTTATTCTTTGACTGTGTTTTCCTTGTTCTGACATCTTGCAGGAGGTAATAAATATTTATTGTCACCTTACTGCTGAAAGATAGCTAACTTACATTTCTTTAGGCAGTATCTCTTGACTTCATTGTAGACTGATTTGCTTTCCTTATGGGTACTGACAAATGTACATGTGGTGGGTTTTTCTATAAAGTAAATAACCCCATACAGAGCTCTATGTTCTTAGAGCTATAGACCACTTCCAAGATGCAAGTTATCAGAGTTTGGTGAATTTTTGATTTATTTTTTTTTCTAGTATGTAAGGAAACTGGTAGCTTTTGTTCTGAAACAGAACAGTACAATTTTTTGTTTGGCTTCATTGCTAGGAAAAGACCTGCTCAGACTAAAACAGAGCATAACATCAAAGGGGAATATTTGTTTGCTGGTTTTCAAGTACCTGGTGATTAGGAGGAAGTTAACTCTGAGAATACCACCTTTCATTTTTGCCAGACTAATCACTAATGGGTGATTAGATCCATTAGATGGATGATGTGTGATTCAGTGCAGAAAGTGTGAAATGGAGCATCACAGGTGGCCATGCTGTAGTATAGGCAGCAGGGTTCTGCTGCTTTCTGGTGAGTAATGTAACTGTGAAATCTCTTAAGTTGCATGTGTTCAAGTCTAGGCTACAGAAATTTCATAGCTGTGGGAACTTAACTTGGCCTCCAGATCTTCTAATTTTGGTGACAGTAGCAAAAGGGAATGTAGCCTGACTTTTAGTACTCCCTGCAGATGGACACTTTCATGGGAGACTGCTTGCAATGGGTAACAGGAATGATTATTTTAACCAAGAGCTAACAGTAAATCCTCATGATTTGCTTTAACAGCAAAAATCACCTAATTTTTTAGAGGTAGTAAAACTCAGTGACTTCATAGGGTGTTTCATGATAGTAAAAAAAGACCTGTGACAGTGACTGCATCTGTGATGACTGTGAACTTACTTGGTATCCGATAGGAAAGGTGATTTTTGTTGGGTTTTTGGAAACTTCAGAGTTAAAGGGGTTTACTGTGTTTTCATTAATAACTTTCAAGTTTGTTTACTGCATTTAGGAACCAAAACAAAAGGCAGGGTGCTCTCTCTCTTTTATAGTTAAGAAACTTCGGGATATGTAAAAATAGTAAGTCTGAGACACATAAGCAATAGAGGAGGTTGGGGACTTGTCAGAATTGCCTTGTCTTATTAGTTGCTGGGGATAAGCTGGTATTGATGGGTTCTTTTTTTATTTTAAAAAAAGCCCGTCAGGTTTTCCCGGATGTTACAAAATATTTTTTAAATGGTAATGTGGTGAATTCATACTCGTAATTGGATTTTTCAATTCATTTACTTTATCTGATATAAACACAGTTTTAAAGCAAGTTGTATAACTTACATGAACATTCTACATGAATATTTTTAAATGTGTACTTAAACAGATTTGGCAACTGATCGGAAGCTTTTTCGTCTGGTGTCGAATGACTCGTTTGTCTCCATCCAACCTTCATTGTCCTCTGGACAGGATTTGCCAAGGGACAACGGTGACAAAGTGTGCCTCTCGAACAACCAGCTTGTGGACCAGTCTAAGAACAGTGCATGTGACACAGAAGTAGCTTCGCTGGTAACTCTGCATTCTCACTCCTATAGGAAGGATCATAGGCCACGAGGTGTACCAAGGACTTCTAGCTCTGCTGTTGCTTTTCCAGATGCTTCACTAAATGACTTTCCCCTCTATCAGCAAAAACGAGGACTAGATCCCGTCAGTGAGTTAGAAGCTTCCAAGCCCCCTTCTGGATCCCGAGAGTCTTTGGGTGAGAACTCCTGCATTTCAGGAGTTTTTCAATTAGATGACATTCTGAAAAGTAGCAGCCCTCAACCATTGACTAAGAGTGGGAAGAGCAAATCCTTGAAAGCAGACAAAAGTATGGACAGTCTGAGAAGCCTGAGTACTAGAAGCAGTGGTTCAACAGAAAGCTACTGCAGTGGGACTGATCGTGACACCAACAGTACCATCAGTAGCTATAAAAGTGAACATACTAGCTCAACACATATAGAAAGTGTATTGTCAGAGCACGAGGAGAGTCTCCTAGAGAAGAAAACAAGGATGGTAAGAAAAAAGACTGTGGTGTCGACTCAGAGGATGATAGTAGCTCTACTACTGACAAAAGGACTAGTAGCGAAAGGACTGCTGTGGCAGTGAGTCCTCTGAGTGGTATTCACGAGGTGAAGGGTTCTAATGCATCTGATGAGATGCACAGCCAGAAAGGTCTTGGTGCCTCTGCTTCAGAAGAGGCCAATAAGAACCCACATGCCAATGAACTGACTACACAAGCTGACAGGCCACATGGGAAGGCTGCTGAACAAAGAGATGAGCAGAGTGAGAAATTAGCTGTGTTAGTAGATTCAAGAGCTTCTAAAGAAACTAGTGGAAAACAAAAAGAAGGAGATGTTCGACCAAAATCTTCTAGTTTAATCCATCGAACAGCCTCTACCCACAAGTCCAGCCGGAGAAGGACAGGAAAAAAGCGGGCTAGTAGTTTTGATTCAAGTCGTCACAGGGAATATGTTTCCTTCCGAGGTGTATCTGGTACTAAACCTCACAGTGCTGTGTTTTGTCACGATGAGGACTCCAGTGATCAAAGTGACTTGAGCAGGACATCAAGCATGCAGTCAGCTCACCAGTTCAGCAGTGATAGCTCTTCCAGCACCACCTCCCATTCATGCCAGTCTCCTGAGGGAAAATACAGTGCTTTAAAGACCAAATACGTTTCTAAAGACCGTGGGGGCACAGACTCTGAAAATGCTCACAAAACCCACGTAAGCTCTGAAGGAATTAGCAAAAAAAGACCTACACGACGGACTTCTAGCACAAACAGTGCCAAGAATCGTGCCAGAGTGTTAAGCCTGGACAGTGGTACTGTAGCTTGTTTAAATGACCCAAATAGTTTAATGGCACCAGGTAACATAAAACAGCTAACCACTTCAAAATCTGATTTGGAAGCCAAAGAAGGAGAGGTGCTAGATGAGCTATCTCTGTTGGGAAGGGCTTCACACTTAGAGTCAGTCACTCGTTCTAGGAATAGCTTACCAAGCCAGGCTACATTTCCTGAAGGGGAAGAGCAAGAATCAGCAAGTGGAGGTAAGTAAATAATCTGCCAGAAGTGCCTTGTCATATTTTGTTAATGAGTATGGTATTTATGACTTAAATTAAAACTGTACCTAAGCATCCTCCCTGTCTCTTGACTCTTGCCCAGTAAAACTGAAAAAACGTTTCCTTCATAATCTTGTGGAAGATCTACTGAAATGGGTGTTGAATCCAAACAGCTTTTACAAAATCTATAGAGGTGTTAGGGGTTTGTTACCAGCAGTCTTTGTTAATTAGAGCTCTCTCTTAAAACTATTATTTGTGATCAAACCTGCTCCATTGTACAGAGTAATACAAACTACTGCAACCTCTCTGGCATGGCTTGAGGTGGTATCAAGGAATAAAACCAATTCCAAACCCTTACTATGCTGCCTTTAATTGTGGATTCTTACAACAGTCTAGTTACTAAATGGAGTTCTCCTAGGGATTTCCTTTTTACTTAGTCTTGCCATTGCTGACTAGACAGTGTTGTTTTACTTGGGGTTTTTGGGGTTTTTTTTGTCTTCATTATGTGGACACAATAACCTTCCAGTGCTGGAGAGGAATGTAGTTTCCTCTGATTTTCCCTAACTATTGTTTTGCTTGGTGTAATATGAACAATAAGCTACCTGGAGTAGCTGTTATTAATACAAATTAGTAGTGGCATTTAAAACAATATTTGGAGCTCTTAATTTATTTTTTTTTTTAATTGCTTGTTATAATGTTTGTTTCTTTCCTTGGTTAACTGTATTGAATGCCTTAACTGGAAGGCTTTTTGTGTCAAGGTAGATAAGTGTCTTTAAAATACAGTTTCATAATGCTATGAGGTTGCTAATTAACTCAGTCTGACTTCTGGAATTTTCAGAGGCACATACCTACCAGATAATCTGGATCTTTACATCTAGGTGGACAAACCCTTGATAAAATTGTATTTTAGTTCAAGACAGGTATTTTTAACAAACTATAGCAAATTTGACTATTCCCATTGTATAGACTGCCTAAACAAATACAGCAATTAATCTTAAAAGGAGGTTTCCAGCCCACAGTGAGATAAGATGTATGACTTAGAAAACCCCAATAATGGAGTTTTCTTTTGGTTTTGTTTGGGGTTTCTTGTGGAGACTTTTTCTTGAGTCGCCCAATATTAACAAAAGAGTTATAAAAATCAGTACAATTAATTTCTGAGGAGGAAAAGAAAATTTGCCACACTGAAGTTCAGCTGTGTATTGATTATTGATCAAATTTGACTGGTTTACAATTAGTTCAGACCTATTTATATGCCTTCACTTTCCTCATGTATGCAGTTTTTTTGTTTTTTTTTTCACTTTCTCTGTTTTTCCTAGTAACAGATTTTTGCAGTAGCTTTAATAAAAGAATCAAGGTTGCTCTTCTAGTACTAACTCTACAAGCTCAACATTTAACAGACATTCTTCCTAAGGCCTTAAGCCAGTTCTTCATGTCTATTGAGAGTAATTTGACTAATAAAAGGTCTCCTCTGTGTATTTACCATTTTGACTCTATGCTTTCCTTAGCACAAAATTTGATTTCTCTTTGTTTTGTGTTGTTACTAAGTAAAGCTCTTAAGCTTCTTCCTTTATGTGCAAAGAAGGATTAACATACCTTACCTTTCAGAACATGTCAGACTTTATATGTGCTTGCTACTTGTCAGTAGGCTGAAAGAATTAATGGAAGACAGATGCTGAATATTCCGTAATATTTTGATTGCTCTTTTGAAAAGGTTTGTTCTCCCCTCCATTTCACTCAAGACGTTTCAAAGCAGTCTTAGAGGTACAGATCTGTAGCAGCTTAAGCAGGAAGGGCTTGCTGTCATTCTTGCTGGCCTGATCCATTTCCAGTTTAAAATTTTACATGATGGTCATTTTGAAGTTGTTAGTATTTTTAATAAGTGCAAGTACCCAAGTAGTACTGCTTTGTGGGATGCAGGCTGTCTCTAAAAAACAATCTGGTATTGAGTTCTCCAGATCTGGTGGCATAATATGGTTAATAACACTAGCTGTATATTGTTTCTTATACCGAGAGAAAAGGAAGTGTTTGCTTTACGATTGTAAGAAATTAATGTCATTCTGCCTTTTTCTTTTTCTTTTTGAAAGCAGAACAAAATTATGACTTACTTTTCTTTAGCACTACTTAAATATTTATTTATTCAGTCTTGACTAGCACCAGGGCAGTAATCACATTGTGTTTATCTGTTCATGCTCAATCTGACTAATTTTTTCATAGTGTCCTTCTTTACTCTTTTTTTTTTTTTTCTTGTGTGGGTTTGTTGGGTTTTTTCCCAAAAAAAATTTATACCTTATATTACACATTTTGTAACATCTGTATCTTTAATTGTGGCTTTCTTCCTTAGGCTTATCCATGACTAATAGTAATGAGAGAAAATAGTTTAACTCTTTAGAATCTAAGTGCTTTATAGCCAGTATTTATTACTACTGCGGTGTCTTCACCTTTTGGGAGGTTTTTTAAAGACATTCATGTGTAATATAATACATGTTATGTGTATATATGTATAGCTGGGTTGGGTTTTTTTTTAGAAAATTAGGAAGTTATTATATTTACTTGTTGCAGGTAAATTACAGAATAAACTTGGATTTTTGTAAGATCAAGAGATATTGGTTGGATGTGATTTTTAGAAGTAGTCTGGTCCAACCTCCTGCTGAAAGGATTATTTTATAATTTTATATAAAATATAAATGTCTTTTATAAATGTCTGTGATTGCTTATGATAACTTTCTGAAACAAATTATTAACAGATGCACGTAGGATAACTAAAAGACTGATATTAATGCCACCTCCTCTTTTCCAGTCTGCAGCTTTCAGGTCATTTTTCCAATATGATTTAAATCAGTAGTTATAATTTCATTTTATCCTTTGGGCTTTAGAGTCTAGAAGTGAATTCTTATTTGTGTAACTGCCAAAATGTGTTTCGTAATGGATAAGCTAATCTTCCACTAACCAGGATGCAGTACAAACTTGTACATATTTTGCTTCTGTAGATACAACTTTGTAGTTTCATTTCTATATTATTACACCAGGAAGTGGTGAATCTCGCTTGCTGCGAGATAGTATGTGCATTTGAATAGAAATTGCAATTCATTAAAATGCAGAGAAACAGCATTTGAAAATTCTGAAATTGAGTGTATGTGGTGGATATATAATAAAAAAATGGAATACATCTTACAGTAGTTATCCATGTTCAACTATTCACACTCCAAAAGTAGCTACTGCATTGATGGGTGACGAGTTAGTTGTTGCTCTGCTGTCTGGTGATGTTCTGGAAATACCCCCTTTGCACTGTCCCGTGCCTGGTTTCTGTCAGATGTGTGCTGTTTCTGGATTGCTGTTTGTAACCATTTAAAGAACCACCATAGTGCTGTATATAACATAGTGGTGTTTTGTAAAACTTGAGCTGGCCTGAAAAGTCAAGTGTTCTCTCCGGTTCTATATTAACTGTAAGATGGGCTCTTTAAGTTGCTGCTCTGTTTTACAGCTTTCTGCAGCTTAAGGTTTATATACTTTAAGTTCTTGAGATAGATACCCTTTTGTAAATAAAACTGCATGCGGTATGATGCATTTTTCCTTCTGTACGTTTCATAGCAATATTGAAGTAACAGCTCATACTGTTTTCTGTGTTTTAAGGTCTGCAGTACATCTCTTCAGGCAGGCAAAATAGGGCTTTGTGAGTTTGAATTAGTTTTGTGTTTCATATGACACATGGAAACCTGTTCACCTCGCCAGTCTGTTTGTATTTGTACATACATGCTTAGCGCGTCTGCCTGCAATTATTACAATTCACTTCTGTGTTACTCAGCCAATGGTCATGGCAGCTGTTAGCAGTATATTTCTTTTTTCCTACTATGCTGATATTGCACATGGTCTGTGTCATGACTTGATCTGCCTCTTTTGCAGAGTTGTTCCATGCTTCTGGTGGCTTTAGTTTTTGCTACATTTTTCTACAGATAGAATGAGTATAATTACAGAAGATGGGGCTTCAGATCTTGTTTTCTGTGCGTCTGCCAGTTCATGCTCATACTACTAAACCAAACAGTTTTGCATGAGAAATTGGAGTTAGAAATGGTAGAAACTGAAAAATATGTTAAGTTCCTGTGATTGGATTGCGTGTATGTTGCCTGTCTCTGTGTATTCAGCAGAACCCTGCTGTCACTGGACTCAGGTAAGCAGAACAGCAGTAGAAAGGTCTCTCTTCTATAAGCATTTTACTGTACTGTCACAGCTTTTGTATGTGAAAGTTGCAATTTAAAGAATTCCCTCTGATGTTGGATATCTCATCTCAGTAGAGGCCAGGTTGCTACCTTTAAACATGTAGGCAGTGTAGGAATGATATTTGAGGCTGCTGTGGAATTTCTGCAGTTTTGGAACTTACCAATGAAATAACACTTGGAATGAGTCTTACATCTATTAATTGTTAACTGCTTCTTAGTTAAAGCAAAATTTTAGTACATTTTGTGGTGACTCAGTCCTGTGTTTTCTCCCCTTTCTGGTATTTATGGATAATACAGAGTGCTTGATTTGGGAAGAATGGTTCCATTTTGTTGGGATGTATTGTTCATGTATTAGCGAAGTATTCATCTCAAACAGGAGTTGAATAGGAATTTTTGGTGTTAGATTAAAATGAAGCTGCATCTTCATGCTGGCTTGTAGATGTACCTGGGTTTATTGGTATGCATATAAACAAGAAAGTTCTAAAAGTTCTCTTAGCTGTGATGGAATTACTCACATGACTGCAAAAGGTAGCTGAGAAAACTCATTCATGTATTGAAGCTGGCCACTAATTAACATTTGGTGTTTTAGTTTTACAAACACGACTTGCTGTGTATACTATGCTAACATAGTACAGCACATATGCTGGAAATGCTGTGTTCTAAAGATTTAACAGCATCTTTTACTTAAGGTGAATAAATCTAAACACAAAGTCAGAACTAATTTTGTTGAAGATTAATGTCAATTATGAACGTTTGTCTGCTACATGAACGTAATACTAGGTATTGATACCTGAACCCCAGGATAAAGGGTCTGTATTGGGCAGGGGATCAGATGGGGTTTAGCTTTAGTTGTTTGACCGAAGTACTTCCTCACTATATTCAAAAAGTCTATGTGAGTAATGTTTTTAATGTAACTAGTGTTTTTTATGTGACTAATGTTTTTAAAAGTGGAATAAATCAAGTAGGAAGTACAATGACATAGAATAACTAAGACTCCTAGTTTTATCTTTGGCCTCAAGGTAAAAATATTACAGTCAAGCTGGTCTGTAAAAAGTTTTGGTTCAGAATTCAAACCACATGGTTTTATTGTTCTGCTTTGTTCCCTCCTTTAGTGTTTTCTTTTCAGGTTGTTGTATTGACTGTTTTGACATAATTGTAAATATTTCTTCAGGCTCGTTTCAGACTTACATTTTTTTTTTCTTTTTTATTAATGCAACCACAACATTGAAGTCTTGAGCTTTACTTTCTTTCCTGAATTGTGTGTTTTCTTCTGCACTATTTTCTAGCAAAAGTTTGTAACTTGAAGGTATCATTCTGTTCTTCATTGTTTCTCCTTTGCTGCCCACATCTCTGTTCTTCAGAAGTAGTCATTAGTGATATTTTTCATTAAATATCCACAGTAAGTTATAATACTCAGAGCCAATATTTTGATTTTTTTTTGTTAGAGAAGTATAAGTAATCCCTGCAACTGTAGGTTTGATTAAGGTGCATGATAATATGGTGATTAACAACTGCATACTGAAGATATGAACTGAACAGACTGCTTCTTTCTACTCGGGTATCTTTCAAGTATGGTTTTTAATATAGTGTGAGGGCATGTGAAAATCAACTATAAATGCCTCAACCGTGAGGAGAAGGGTAGTGCTAACCCCTAAACGCAGGTGAAGTGCACCGCTCGGGTTTCAAACACAAATGACGTATAGTGCTCAGTACAGCAGAACAACATTTCAGCTGTTTGCTTGGGCAAAGTATGTACTGTCTTTAAAGAATTTCGTTGCTTATTTGCGTTTGCAAATTTCAGTGTTTTTGTTAGTGCATGAGCCATAAGCTACTCATTCCAGCCCTTTCTGAGAAGGCATAGGCTTTAGTAATTAGTGCTTGAAAATAGATCATTTTCCCATTTGATAGGGTGAGAAAGGGCATGGCCAAGCATTGCTCGGGTTCCCTTCACACCTTCAGCCATGCTTAACCTGACTAATGTCCAAAAACATCTAGGCTTTAAGTGATGGGGAGAGGGGTGTTGGGTTTTTTGGCTGTGTTTTTTTTTTCCTTTTTTTCTCAGAAGAGTGAGGGAGGCTTTCTGCTATGGTAGGTTTTTTTCTTACTTGCTTTGTAGTTAGACTGATTGCAATTTTTATCCTAAGAACTTGATGGTTTTCCACATGGATGCTTTGCCTTTGTATTGGTTTCATACCGCATCTTTCCAAGGATCTTCTTATGAAGAATTTTTCTGTATTTCAGAATTTATCTAAGGCACTGGGTTTAGCATTTGTTTGTAGCAAAATGAAATGGTCTTGTTGCAATAAAATTTTGGCAGTTCTGCTTTTTCATGTTGTGCTTCTTAAGATTGTAAGTTTTGGTTAAAAGCAGTGTGAAATAGGTGCAGGGAGATGTTGCAAATGTTTTGACTTGTTTTTATATAAATGTTCGTGTTCAAAGGAAAATACTTGTACCTTGTTTCTTAAAGGTAGGTATTTTATATAATGGTTGCATAGTTGTCGTGTAAAACTGAGTCTTCAGTTCTGTTTAAAACTTAGTAAATGAGAGAGGTGAGTGTAAAAAGGTTCAGTGTAAAGTTTCATTCCAAGTGTCTGATGACAAAATGTCCTCATGATGCTTTACGCTTAAAACTACTAATTTGGCTCTTTTCTAATCAGAAGTGTTAAGTTAATTTTAATGCAACTGTGCATGAAAACATAATCATCAATATGAGTGTTTGAACAAGTGTCATTGTTTCTTCTTTGAAAATAGTTGTATTATATTTGGGAATAGGCATCTGAGGGGTTAAGTTTGCTACAAGCTTGTCACTAGGTCTCCACTTCTTATTTTATTGATCTCTGGGGTGTAGGTTTGTATTTGCAGTTTGTGTACCTTGAACTTCAAACATGATTTTTGTCTTCTTGAGAACAGATAATGCTGGGGACTCAAATAAATATGACAACATGCAGAGGAAATGCTGGAATTTCTTGATATTAAGTGTAGTGCTTTAGCATAGAAGTGTAGCATAAAAAAACACAGAGCACAAACATTCTATTAACAAACATTCTGTAAGCTGAAAAGCTTGTCTTTCTCTACTGATTAAACTGAAGTAAGCAGGAACTTTAGAAATATTACCTGTGTTACCTCTTCCTGTTATATCTAGATTTTATGCATGACTGTAGATGTTGGATCTTACCTTTTTGGAGGCTAGGATAAATTGTTCTAAGTAGCACTATTGGAGAAATGTATGTGATTTTGTAAATATCAAAGAAAGTGATATATACTGAAACATGATAAAACTGCTCTTAGATCATCATGGTAGAGGGTAAGTTAGGAACTTTGTCTTGGTTCCTACTGGTGAACTCAAACAGTTGCACTGTTCCTTCTCATTAAAGGCAAGTAGAAACACAGATAATACAAATTAACATAAAGAGCTTTCCATACTGGTATGTATATATTTTAAATTGTATGTCTTCTGTGAAATGATAGTAAAAAGAAAAACTCTCCAAAAAGTCCTTCCCAAGACTGAGCAAACCCAAGGGGCCAATACAATAAACAAAACAAAACCACAACCCTCTAGTTTTCCTTTACAACCAAAAGCA
Source organism: Sitta carolinensis (assembly GCA_032173965.1). NCBI lineage: Eukaryota > Metazoa > Chordata > Aves > Passeriformes > Sittidae > Sitta > Sitta carolinensis. The sequence continues at coordinate 10,398,589 of JAVUNC010000006.1, read as the reverse complement.
AACTTTGCTTAGTTTGGCTTTCCACACTTTATGCTAATCCTCTCTGCTCAGCTAGCTTTTTTTTTTTTTTTAACTTCTTTAGTCATGTTTATGACATGTAGCTTCTTGCAGTATTGTGAATGTTAGCCGACTTGGAGCTTGTTGGTCTGAAAAGCCCTGCAGTCTTTAAAAAAAAAAACTTGTAGACTTGTGTAGTGACCCTCATTGTCACCACCTGCTTTCAGGAAGAGTGTGTGTAAAACGTGCATTGAACAAAAGTTTCAAGATGGTAAATCAAGAATGTAGTGGTAAAACAGGTAGAAAGCTACACCAAAATCTACTTTGATTTTTAAACATGAAAATGAAATACTAAAAGGTTAGAAAATGCCAAAGTTGTTTGCCTGTACGGCTTTGCGTTTAATCCGAAAGTACATAATAGGTTTTTTATTTTCTTTTTTTCTTATCTTCCAGGATGTTTGTACATCTAGTTTCCTCAGAGGACACTGTCTCTGTTAGTTCTTGAGACTTGCTTTAGTGATAAATTTGAGCTATATAGGGAGGACCTATCAAGTTTTCATAGTCTCTGCTTCAGTTATTGCAGACGATGCTTGCTAAAGAAAAACAGATATGTCAGTGTTAAGTATGCTACCTTATAGAATTGCACTTGAATGCTGCTTTTGCTAAGTAGCTGAAAGTGGTAATTAAGATGCAATGCTGGTGTTTACCATCTTAATGGTGATTCAGGTATTACATTTCAGTTAAGACTAGTCACTGTTCCTTAATTCGTGGTGCTTAAATATGGTCTGATTACCGGAATTGCTTTTACATCTGAACTCAGTGAAAGCTGTGCTGTAAATATGAATTTTTATATGCTGATGTGTATCCGAGGAAAAAAAATGAGCTTTAGAAATTGTCATCTGAAATTAATGGGTGGGTTTGACCTCATGTGTCAGGATTCCTCTGTCTTGGTTGGTGTAGTTCACTTGCTTTGTAATTCAAGTATGAGAGCTGCAAAGAAATGCTTAAAGAAATTAAGCAGTGTATTAAAATAAAGCTGTATATTAAACCATAGGAGAAACTTACTGAATTCTTGCTGAAACACCCTGAAAAGGTAGCATAATCTGTTGATGGTTAGAATTGTGGAAATACTTGTGGAGGAATGAAGAGAGAGCAAGCCAACTCCTGGTTTTTCTGAAAGGACTGAATTAGGGTTGCCCTTCTGTAGTTTTGATAATGAAATGCTTGTAGCTTGTATGTTGGTGTTACAGTATATCTCTTTATGGAACTTCTTTAAAGCAAGCTATAAATTGAAACTTCAGATACAGAATTCGTTGGGTGACCTGTGGATTCAGGGTTGAATTAAAGTCTCATTTCAGCCTTTTTTGCTTGAGCTACAGCACTAGTATGCAACAGTAGTAGTTGCTGTAGGTTCCTGTTCCCTGTAGACCAGCGTTAGAGTCTTTGCTGGTAAGTGTTGAAAGCTTAATGGCAGCAGTGCTGTAACTTGAAGTGTGCTGAAGTGCGTATCAGCTGCTGTAACTGGAGCATTCCTGCTGTTGCTCTCTGTGGTTTTTTTTGTGGAGGGGAAGAGGGGGGTGTTTGTTAGTTTGACACAATGCTTGGTTTTCTCACTCTAGTAACAGGCTTCTTGGCCCCCAAGTTTGTGACTTCCCTGTCAAGATTGTGATTCTCCTCTTGCACTGACATCTTGTAAATTTTTTTTTCTCTTCCACTTGCCTGCCAAATGCTATTTTCTCTGTGGCCCATTCATTTGAGCTCTAGTGCTCTGCATTCAAATTGTCTAGGAGCTTCCTTGGCTCAGGAGGAAAACTTCTCAGATTGTAGACACACCATGAAGCGGTCCAAATCTAAAATTGTTCAGATTGTAGAGCTTAAGGAACACAGGTGGATTTTGGGGGATAATGTGTGGATAAATATTTTAATCCCTTGAGCACGTACAAACTGTTTTTTATGATGTTGCTTTATAAATTTGAACGGAACCTTTTGTTTGGGGAGTTGAAATAACAAAACCATTAGTCCTTAAAAAGAAGTTACTCTCTCACTTATTCTCAACCTCCTGCCTCTGTAAATTATATTATAACTAGTCTAGAAGGAGCAAAATGTATCCCTTGATACTTAGGAGGAAAAAGATGCTGCTCTTCTTTTGTCCCCTAAAAGAGTTGTGATGAGGTTAACCTCAACTCTACCTATTTGGCAGAAGTTATAAAATGCAGAAGAGTATGGTGAGAAGTGGTAGACAATTTTGCTAGGTTGTCCTTCAGGCTTCTTAACTATTTGCTTAATGAGATTAAGGGTGAGATCAGATGTCTCTTCCTGACATGTGTAAAAGGAAAAGATTTGGGATATCCAACTTCTTTTGCAGCCTGGCTGTTTGGATTTGGGGGTAAAAAAAAAAAGTAAGCTGTATATTCAAGAACACTCCCCAAACCACCCAGATTTTTGCTAATAACTATGTGTTGTGGTCCTGTCTTGAGGCAGCTTGTTTGAATAGTTAGGGCATAAGCTACTTTTGTTGTTGCGAGTCAAGTTCATTAACTTGGGGAGGGTCAGAGGGAAGAAAGGAGTCTTAAGTTACTGTGTACGTAACTAGGATGGGTTCTTATTTGACCTAAAGTCTGTCTTGCTGCAGCAGCACAAGCCAGCGAGGAGACTGTCACATTTCGCCGTGAACGCAGCACATTTAGGCGTCAGGCAGTACGACGCCGGCACAATGCAGGGAGTAACCCTACCCCTCCTACATTGCTCATCGGATCACCCCTCAGGTAGGGTATCTAAATGTTCCACCGTATTTAGCATGCATGCAGCAGACCACTTCCCCACACCCACCAGTGTTGCCAGAAAAGCACTTTTTACTTCCTTCCCCACCATAACCTCCTTGAGCTGTCACTGCATGTCACTGTGGGCTTGTCGAGTTGTGCATGTATATGTGGCACTATTTTAAAAGTGGTCAGGATAGCCAGTCTCTAACATGTTATAGCTGTTTTCAGATCGATATAAAAATTAACTAATGCTAACAAACTTAGCCTCAGTGGTTTTTATCAAAAAAATTAGGAGCTTTTACTTTCAATTAACAAGAGAAACCCAAGAAAATAGTATCATCACTCCCTATCTTGGTTTCCTTTTCTTGAAGAATGTAAGCATTAGGGACTAGTACTGTGATCACTTTTCACATCTGTAGATTGTGAGAGATAAGCAGAATGACACAGAACATTATAAAGAGCTAAATATGTACAGAGGCTCCAAATCTAAAATACAGGCAAACCTTTATGAAGATCTTGCAGCTTTTTATGGCAAAAGAGAAAAAAATGTAGTGATTAGAATGCCCAGTATTGCTTAGTATTAAATCTAATTGTATGGCACTTTGCATGCCTTGGCAATGTTTAAAATGTAGTGTGTACGTGTATTTCAGGACTCCCCCAACCTTTGCTGGCCCCTTTGTTTATAATGCTGAGCCGAGTGGTTTCTTACATGCAGCGGCTCTGTTTGACCAATCAGCCTGAACAATAGAAACAGCAGCCACAAGAAGTTTTTAGACTTGTGTTTTAAGTCTTCTAATTTCTTGGTTGCTTATGTTATTGGAGAATCTGGTGAGGAGAACATGGCCTGTAGAAGAAGGAACAGTCCCCTATAAGTATCAAAGTAATTCTTCCTTCAGTTACATGAAGGATAAATATGTAGGAGTAATTGCGTATGTTATCTTTATAATCTTCCTTCGTATGCTAAACTCTTTTTGTGTTTTGGGACTATTTATGTAGGAAAAAGCTGTAGAAACGAAACAAATAAAAAGAAAATATCTTACAGTAGAGGATGGCAGAGGAATTGTGCCATCTTTGTCACGCTACTAAAATTTTTGAGGACTATGTTTGCAAATTTCCGCAGGCAGGGGGAGTGCAAGAATGGTACCTAGAAATCTAACAGATGAAGGATTGATTTCTGTCATATCAAGGACTGAAACTAGTTAAGTGTGGTTTTAGTGGTTAGTGCAGTATGAAGTAGTAATCATTTAATTTCATATTTTTCTTTGTTAAGCTTTTGGTCTTGCTGAATTGAATATAGGGTGTTCTGCTTCAAGTTAGTGATTTACTTCATAGCGAAGGATGATGAAACTTTGTCTTCTTTCAGATGACTTTTGCTTTACCTGGTTGCCTTCACATGCCTCTGAGTTTTTGTTTTCCTTCTTTTTTTGTTTTTTTTTTGTTTTTTTTTTTTTTTAGTAGAGGAGGGTAGTGCAGTTTGTATTGCAGCATAAAAGGCTGTGCAGACTAATGAAAACTCCTTAACTGTGTATTAGTTAGAAAACGGTGTTTTCTTTCTTGTAGATGTAAAGTAAGGGAATAAAAGACTCTCTTTTAAACTGTGGTTGACAGCTGCCTTATTTCCACATGCTAGTGCAGTCATTGAGGTTCCCAGGGCTTAAGCTTGACTTCAGTGAGAGACTATGAAGTAACATTGTGAACTTTGTGAATCGTGAATTTCACTTTGTGAAGTGAGAGTAACTCTTTATTCAGACAAGATGTTCAAGGGTAAAAAAGCAGATTAAATATTCTAGCCTTGTATTTCCTCTAAGCATATTTGTTATCTAAATATGTTTGTGTTGTTTTCTAAATTTTAAAAAACCCCACCCAAACCTGCTCACTGTACTTTCTCTAACATAATGACATAAATTATCAAAAGTACTTTATAACATAAACACATTCAGAATTGAGTACTTAGTGAGGTTAATTTACTCAAAGTACTTTTCATAATGCTAAATAACTGTCCCTTGGAGTGGAATTAAATTACCTTAGTCCAACCAAACACCAAAGTACTTTCATATTTGTTTGACACAAATTCCATTTGATCTATCAACTGTGGAATGTATCTGAAAAAAATATGTATTAGTGTTTTAATTTCTAGGTGAACAGTCTAAAAAAACCCTTCCTTTACATGAGTAGCTTAATTTTAGTGTAAGTTCTGTGTTGCTGGAAGAAGGCTACCCTTAAGAAAGATCTAGAAGAAATCATGCCTAAGGAGGAAACGTGAAGAAATAAAAACAGAGACATTTTTAGCCAGTTGCCGCTAAGAAGTTTTCAAAATGTTGCTGCAATTGTACTGATCCCACTCCTGTATGCTGTTGGTGAGCTACCCCAGTCTAGTTTCTGATATTGCTAATATATGACTTCAGATATTAAACTTCTAAGTGTATTAGATTTACTAATCTTTAGTTGCCCTGATGTTATGTGTTTCTTATTCTTGCCAGCAAATCTTTTGTCTTCTAACTCTGTCATAAAATTGGATGTTGAGGAAATGTTCCCTAGGACCTGTTGAGTTTAACCTGATTTCTTTTTTAATTTCCTACCCATGACTGCAATAACTTTTCACTTTGTCTGTGAAATATTTAATAAGAGGCAGTGGCATTTATATATGTGTGTCTTTGGCAATGGTAGACAAGTCAAACCTGCTCTAGTAAATTCTGCTGGTTTGATGGTAATTTAGACACAAGATTATTTTGCCTGTTAACCTAAAAAACCAAACCCAAAATGCACCATGAGACGCCATCCACCCTGCTTTTGTCCTGACTAAATGTCAATAGTGTTTTGAGCACTTGAAAAGTAAGTGTTCATTGGCATCCCATGTAGTCAATGGTGTATGCATGTGTGTAAGTGATTGTGTGAAGCAGAATTTTATTCTTATAATAATCAGGCAGAGAATAAACTTGTTTTTTGCATATCTGTGCAATTGGTTGACACTGATATTTTGGTGGGATTTTTGATTGTGATATATGTGGATAACTATTCAAAGGGCAACTGTGTACCTCTTGAGATGTACCTGCTATTTATGGAAAAGCAGTATTGTTTAGCATCGGTGTGGTGTTCCTTAAGGAAGGCAGTGAAGGTTGGCATATCTGTGAACTTCCCTAGGGCTTTTGTTGCTGCATAGCTCACTGAAAGCCTTTTCTACTGCAGCAAAACACTGAATTTAAATTTTAGATTAAAATGTTAGAACACAATAAATGAAGAGTTGCAGTTCTTTTCCTCCTGAGCTGTGTGCATGTCTGCATTATTTTGCATGAGCTTTTCTTAACACCTATTCTTATATCCATGTTTTGTTTTCCAGTGATGCTCTAACAAAAGAACTGAAAAGTAGATGATGTAGAAAATACTGATAAAAGCAAGTACATCAGATATAACCCTTCAGCTCTTAGTAAGATCTTGTTTTTTTAGTTGCCTCATTTGCCAACTCTAGTGTCATGGTTTTAATAGTGAAGTGTTAAAAGCAACAGGTGATACATATTGTTTTTCAAAAGACTGCTTAAACTATTTTCCAGTCTTTAAAATACAAAATCTTTTATCTAAGGTAATGCCTCAGGTAATGACTGTATAATGTAACTTCTTTAAATCCACAAAATGAAGGAAAATAAAATCACTGCTCTTGCACAGATGATGTGATATCAGCTGTAAGCATCATGTACTCTGACACTTCATCATACCTAATATTAAACAAGGTATTAAAAAAATCTATCTTTGGTAAATAGCTTTATAAAGCAATTTTGCAGTGGAAGTCTGAAGAGGAGAATTAACATTTTCAGACCTTGTCTGCTCATGGCTATAAACATAAATTTTTCTGAAAGCCAGGTTGACTTTTAAAACCTGTGTTTTGGCAAGTAAGAAAGCTTTTGCTGTAACGTGAAAATAACTTCAGAATCAACTTAACTTTTGGCAATTAATAACTTTCTGTAGAGTCTTAATATGTTCAAAATAATCCTGAATCCAAACATATTGCTTCAGTTATCTACAAGGTCTGTGGTATCATATGGCTGTTAACAAAGCTTAAAGACATTTTCTAGTTAGTGTGAATTAATAATAGGAGAGGTGATGTCTGCGTGACTAATAAAAAAGCCCTAAACAGCTGATCAGGTTGTACTTGAATAAATGTTAAGGACCCCAGTTATTGTGAGAAGACTGGAATAGTCAGTAGTAAATCTAGGTGATACCTCAGGTTAGTCTGTAGTTAAACTAACCAGCAGTAATTTGCTTTTGCACCCACAGATTAAGACTCAAAAGAATATACCTGTTGGGTCACTAGGGGAGATCCTAGAAAGCAATACTACTTCTAAGAAGTTGACAGGAACAATATCTCTAGATTACTGATGTAGCTAGGGCCTAAATACTCTGTTTCACATAACTTAGGGGTTACCTTAATCATAATTGTTGGCTGCTTTATGCTACTATACTTTAAAAAAAAAAAAAAAAAAAAAAAAAAAAGCTTTCCTCTTTAAACTGAAAAATCTTGTTTTGCTTCACTTCTGGCTCTTTTTAACTTCTTCCTGGTAATGTGTCCCCAATGCGTGTTTTCTCGTAGCCTTCAAGATGGTCAGCCAGGCCAGCAGTGCTCCTCCCAGGTCAGAGTGCAGTCCCGCCCCCCCTCCCAGGCAGCCGTGCCCGGCGCTAGCGCCTCCTTGCTGGTGAGAAATGGGAGTGTCCACTTAGAAGCATCACATGCCACTGCATCTGCTGTAGGCGGTAGCAGTTTGCACGATGAACTTGGTATGCAGGCCTTATGTAACCTTGGTGACATGGAAGTTTTAATACGGCAGATTTATTGGAAATAATGCAGTGAAAATCAGCTAACCTGAGCTTTGTTTCTGAATCTTGTAGGTGTGTTTCTAGGAAGGCCATGTTGCTCATTGATTCATTGCCTTTGTTAATCATGTTTCCGGGCACTTTCTCAAGCAAATGCATGATGGGAAATAAGGAAGCATAGATACAAGTAATGATGATGTGAGAGGTTTCTTGATTTGAGCAATGTAACACAAGCAGTAAATCTTTCCTGTGGTCCTGCAGGCAGTTGAGCAGAGATGGAGACTTTGGGGATCTTGTGGTTCTTGGAAAAAACCCAACTTTTTATGACTTCTAGGAATTCTTGATCTTAGCTTTTTTAGCTGACTTGTTTAGCTGCTGTTCAAGAAAGAAATACTTATGTAAATGAATGCTTTGCTTTTAATGTACATCTTAATTTAGGAGCTTGGTATTGGAAGTAAATCTGGACTCTTTCGTATAAAACGTGTCATCATTTTATGGAGCTTTATGGTGCCCTGTAGTTCTTCCTGGTCCATTTCATGTGGTATTCTGGATTATTAACTTCTATGCAGCTAATAAAATTGCTAGGAAGAAGTTCAGGTGGTCTTAATAAATGACTGATCTGCCACATAGTGCAAGGGCAGGCTTGGAAAAATTCCTGGCAGGGATCTTTGCAGCTATCTATACGTGGCCTGAATTACTTATGACTCCATCATTAATATGTAACTCTTCCTTGAATTATTAAAGTGGGCATCTTGAGCACTGACTATTAGTGATGGAATTTTGAGCAGCTGTCAGCTGTAATAACCTAAAAGTACAGGTTTGATCAGAACACTGACAAAACATTTGTTTCAGACCTTTCTGTAATCCACTAGTAAAAGATAAGTGAGTTGTCATCTTACCCCACTAGAGGGGAAGATTCCATGACATGCCAGTCTGTGGTAACCCTTTAAATGTGTGTTTAAGTCTTCATTCTTCTGCATCATCCAGCTGCAGTATAAGGAAAAATGGAATATAAGCAAAGCTTAAAGCCGCCTTGACCCACTCTGAGATCTTTTATAAAACTTTGCTACAGATATAATAAATATACATGTTCTAGTTATCTAACAATTTTTGTTGTAGATTCTGTTGCTTTACTATTTTCTAGATAGAAGTGTTGTTTCAATTTCAGTGCTTGTATGTGTCTCCCAGCTATGAAAGCTTGTCACACAAAACCCATTTTCTCTATTTAATTTGGACTCTTATTTCTTATTTGAAAAAAAATATATCTGAAATATAACTGAAATCTTCATAGTGGTTATATCTATGGTCATATCCAAGGTTAATGTTGAGCTATATTCTTGAGGCTGCCATTATTTATTTGATTTTGGTTCATCTTACCCAAAATAATACAGTTGAGTTCTGTAGAATTTGTCATTTAATATGCAGTCTAGGTCTATGTTATTTAAGAGCTTATATTATGTACTGTAGCAGAAATCACAGTAAATCATAGGTAAAATTCAACATGGCATTTAGGCTCTCTAAAAAAGCATATTCTTTGTATTTTTTGTGTGTGTTGGAGTCTTCAGAAATTCATGTCTCAATTCTTCTGAAACTTTACCTGTACTGTGCTTACAATCATATGGGACATCATGTTGTCTTTGGGAGGTACAAAACTTCTGGGATCTGCTAGATAGAAATCTGATGTGTTAAGAGGGATTTGTTTCCTGTTCTGATACTCTGAACATCTAGTTTAGAACCCTTTGATAGAAAGGAGCTCTTATAGGCAGGATCATCTTCCGTTAATTAAAGAAAATCAAATTTTCCAGTTCGTGTAGCAGATTTTGTGGAACAGGTGCTATCTCTTGTTAAGCTGAAATAGTTGGCAAAATGGTTAAAGCTGTCCTGTGTGTGATTCCTTTATCAGGCCTGACAAGAAAGTATCTTTCCTTATAAGTGGTACCTGTTAGTTTGTTTGGGGGGTTTTTGTTGGGTTTTTTAAAAACCCTCAGTCAGGGATGAAGTAACACTATTTTTCTCTTTCCATTGATAAAAAGAAAGGCTCTTGGTTTTGCTATCCCAAGATATCTTACAGTGAAAGATGACCCTGTTACTTTAGATTGTCTGTGATTTGGGTTGGGAGAAGGTGGTAGTTTTTTTCCTTAATCAGCATCATAATAAAAATTACAGCAATGAAGGAGTTATGACCAATTCTTTGTCACTGTGGAAATCATTGTGACTGCCCAGGGGAAAAAAAAATCCTGAAAACAATGATTTGGAAATAGATGGAAACAAAACCTGGTTTGCACCAACTGGAAATATCAGTGACAAACATAGATGGGATGATATATCTCTGTACAGTGCATATAAGAGTCTCTTTTCTTAATTAAAATCCTCTTGGAAAAGCAAGCAGGGCACGTATTCCTTTACTTAAAAAGCCCTCTCATGTAGGGCTCACATTTTCCTTTACCAGTGCACAATCTGCTTCTACATTTTTTTTGTTCCTGTTGATGTCAAGCCGCAGCACTTAACAAGACGCACAACTTTTGTTTTTGTTTGCTTTAAAGTTTGTCTGTTAATTTGACTCCGGTGGCTTATTTTGCCTAGGATGAGCCCCACTGTGTTGTACCTGTCCCACACCTGGTCTGGTGGATGATACAGTTATCTTTAAGTGGGTATTACCCTGGGAGTGAGGCAAGAGATGCTTCGAGGCATTATCTTCAGTCTTCAGGTTTAAAGTAAGAGGATTTTTATCAGTTATACTGTTGGAAGGTTGAGGGGGAAGGAACTTGAAAGGATGGAAAAGGAGCTTGATGTGGAGTAGTAAACATGAAGTAAGCAATAAGGAGTACAGGATGGAAAGGAAAGGTAACATACTAAATGCCATGATCATAGGCAGGATTGATATAATACAAATCTCAAAAGCAGCAAAACATGTGCCGTGGCTTAAGTGAGTGACAGTTTCCAGAGCAGAGTGTGGCAGTACTGATGCTTTTTGTTCTCATTAATATCTGATTCTTTAGACAGGTAGGTGGGACTTTTCAGCCCCTGCAGTGAAGAATGATCAAATTAGCATTTGTCAAGTAGTTAGGAAGCAAAGTACTGAGTTAGTAGAACAGATGCCCAGTATCTGAAACTGGGGTGAAGTAACAGACTCTTGTCCTTGGTTAGAAGATCTTTTAAAAATTGCTTTTATGCTTAAAGAGAACTTCTCACCTAGAGCTTTACAAGACAGTTATGTGCTGTGGTGGTCTTCTGGTTGTATTGTTTATGTAACAAATAATAATCTTTCAGATTTAAGTAATTTAGTTTATGAAGGCAGTTGAATGGTTTTGAATACCAAAGCTTTTATGTAAAGATGAACGTATATACTTATTTGATTAAAACCAATTTAGAAGCAGTTACTCAGTACCTTTAGATAATTAAATAGATGTGATTTATTTGGAATGGATGTGGGAGCATATTCAAAGGTCCATGTAGAAAATAAATATTCACTTCCCATTATTCCTGTGGAAGAAATCCATGTTGTAGTCTGGAATTTAGTATAATAGGCAAGTTACTCTTTTGACCAACTTCACATAGGAACAAAAAATGAACTGCTTTGAAGTGTTCAAACTGAAAGTATGTATGTCTTCATGCTATAGCTAATGGTAAAATTTAGACCTTTGGAGATAAAGCTCCTAACATTCTACCAAGTAGTCAAATTCTGATGACTTTGATTTTGCTAACTAGGATTTAAGAAATACTGACTGAAGCAGTAAACAAATACATCTTGATCTAATGATGGTGTAATTTCAGCATGTCAGTAAGCTTTTGCATGTGAACTAGTCTGAGAGGTTTGGAAAAAAGTATCTATTAGATGTAAAAGTGGGAAGCAAACTGAAGGTAACTTAGCTGAGGAAACCATCGGAGCACCATTTTAGTTAGATCCTGAGCCACTTAAGTCCTCCAGGTTTTTTCTGTGTGAGGTCATCACCTGTTGCTGTTGCCTGTTGATGCCCTTAACTGTGGGAATATGAGTTTGTACACTGTGAACTGTTACATGGTTGTCTCTGGATGTGGTGATCTGATATTTTGGTCTTTTGGAACAAGGAAACTTGCTTCAAAGAATGCACATTTGTCGTCTTCTCTCAGTGTCAGAATGAAGATACATTTTGGATTTGTGTGCTCGAGTATCACAAGTGTCTTGGTTTGTTATTGTAACCTGGTCCAAATAGAATATTTTGGGTGACTTTAATTTGCTAAGAACTTACAGGTCTGCTTGCTTTTTTTTTTTTTTTTTTGTGTCTGTGTGCAGAGATGTTAGACACTTATGTTGGCTGGGCAGACATGCTGTTGATCATATCTCTTGATTTACAACATAATCTTTGGAGTATCCCATTTGTTCACAACTTGATAAAGCTACAGGCTTTAGAGAGAGAAAATCCATTCTTAAGCTTATTAAATATGATGCTGTTCCAAATGTCTCACAGAGAATGCTGTGGGAGACAGGAATGGGAGAGAGTCACTAGAGTAAATAAAAAATACTAAGTATATCCATATGTATTGAATCTTGAGTATTCAAATTCTTTGTTAAGAATTCGTGTATTCTGAGGAAGCTGTTTCCTGTCTCATAGAGTTGAAAAATGATTAAGGATTTTGGAGCTCAGACATGTTTTCTCCAGTCATACTTTGGAGTTTGTCACCAACAGCAATGAACAGTCCTGTCAAGTTTTCTGCTGAGATTAGTCAAGGCTTTTCTGAAAAAATCTTTTTACTTCAACCAACCAACCAAAGAACTACAACAGAACAACAAAACCAAACCAAATAAAAAAACCAGCAAAAGACAAACATAAAAAGGGGCCAAAATAAGATCTTGTTTTAATGAGAAGTTGTGCTTTGCTTTGCAGGGAGCTAACTTTTAATAGGAAGCCTGTTTAAATAGGTGGGTGAATTGCAAGCATGACATATCCTGAGTCCATTTTGTAGTTTGTGTGTGAACAATGGGAATTAAGTCTTCCATTTGTTTGCTACTTCTATTAATCAGGCTTGTTATCTCCCACTGCAGCAGTGCAGTAGTTACAGCAGCAATATGAATGCAGTAAATTGTGATAGATTCAAAGATAAATTGGATGACAGGAAATGTACATATAAGGGAGTGTAATAGTTCAGTAAACTTCCTCTGAAATAAATATCTGATGTGATTTCTTAGCCCAAGGGAGCAGGAAGTTAGATGTCTAAGTAGTATAGTCTAATTTCCGTTACTAGAATTTCAGTAAGTTAAAAATTAAAAAGTTTAATTTCCATGATCTCTATTCAGTAATGCAAAACCATGAAGAATTTAACTCAAACTTCCTCTTTTTTTTTTTTTTTAAGGGCTGGTTGCCGAGGAGATTTTTCCATAACAATTAATGCACGTTTTTGTATGAATAGAACCTGAAGTGTACCTGTATTGTCCAGTATCTCCATGTTTGCTCTTGAAACTTTTTATTGACACAGTTAAAAAATAAATGTTTGTAACCAAGGGTTTTTATTAGTTGTGGCAAGATTCCCCATGTTATCTACTAGCTTAAATTTTAAGCTTCAGTATGAACTGTGTACTACACACTGCAATGAAAATCCAAAAGATCATCAGCTAAAGCACTTCATTAAAATCTTATCCATTGAGGAAAAAGCCTTACAAGTGAGCTTTGTACTTGTGCCTGTGGCAGATGTAATTGAATATCGAGAGAGCTGCTGTGTTACTGAGCTGTGCCGCATGCTGTTCGTGCCTCCTGAGCTGTGCTGGGGACTGTCTTCTCACAGTGGTGGCTCTGAGCACAGCTGTGATATTTGCCTGGTTTGTCTGAAGTGCTCCCTCTGAGGGTAGAAAGCTTTATGAAGATATTTTCAGCATATCAGTATTTTTTCTTCATTTCACTTGTTTTAAGCGTCTAGTTGGAGGGCTTTTAACTTGCTAAGGTTCAAATGCTTCTGGGTCAAACTTAATTGTCTGTGGGTCTGAAGAGAAGCTGGAGCAGGATTATATTGTGTTAAAAAATATCCAAAATCCACAGTATTAGAAGCCGGTTATGTTCTCACAAAAATGGGAAAGATTGTAAGCTCTGATCTTTAGGTATTTCTGTGGGGACTGCTCGTTATTTTGTATCAGCAGAAGGAAAACTGCAAGACATAGAGTTGAGAGGTGTATACAGTTTTTCTTCACATCCTCCAAAGTGGGATTTTTTTCCTTTGTTTATATAAACTGGTCTTGGAATATTGCATGTTTTGCATCAGGACTTGAGAAGGGTTTTAAGCTACAAGAGATGGAGAAGTTGACAGATCATTTCATATGAGATCAGTTTCAAAATCAGGTTCCGAGTTGAAATGTATTGAACCTGGCCTTCAGAGAAAATTACGATGCTTATCTCTCTGATCAGCCAGTGTTGAGAGGAGGGCACTGTAAAAACAGCATATTTGAGTAAGGTAGTTTATCCTTTTAATTATAATCTTCGGCTCCTTTTTAAAATTGTATATTTTGAAATTAAGTCCAAATGGTTTATCTAATAATTTAGTTTGCAGTCCTCATTCTTACACTGAAGCATTTTTTTCTAGCTTGTAGAATAAATCTCTGCCTCACATTCCTTTTTTGACTTTCCTGTGTTAACTTACGAAGCATCTCTGGCTACTTCTTTCAGTCTTTGTGTTTCTTTTCAAATAGACATGGGCTTCTCAAAAGAATCTTATTCAGGATACTTGGGTTATCTCTTGTAGCTAAATATTCTTAAATGCTGATAGTGAATGATTTACTGATGGTTCTGTTGAGGGTGGGGAAGAGCTGAAGAAGCTGGTCACTGCAAATTTTTCATGTGGTTATTCTCTAAGGGGAAAAAGGCTGATATTGTTCTTCTGTTGTGTTAATGGTGGCATCTGTAAACACAAACTCTTTAATTCAGTATTGCAGTTAGAGTAAATATGTTATGTAAAATGGTACAAAAGACAACTGTGTAGCTAATGTCTGCACTGGTGACACATTCATGTGTGATCACATTTTATATTTTGACATTGATGTAAATTCAGATGTCTTAATTGATCTCTGCAGTAAGTTAATGACTAGAAGCTGCTGCCAATGGGATGAAACATGTGGAAATTTTGACCTGGTTTTGACCTTTTCTTTAATAGGTAAGTTCAGTTCTACGCTCTACGAGACAGGGGGCTGCGACATGTCACTTGTGAACTTTGAGCCAGCTGCAAGAAGAGCATCCAACATCTGGTGTGTGTGAAGGCCAGTCAAGAGTGATGATTCTTGTCTTACTGCAACCCAATATTTTATTTGAATTTTAAAAGGTTATTTAGTATGGACTACCAAACAAATCAATGCAATATATTAACTGTATACTTTTACTTTTGTGACTTAAGTGCCTTTTACTAGAAGATGACATTAAGTTAAATATTATCTCAAAATGAGTACTACTATTAGATTAAGCAATGCACTTCCAAACTGAGAACTTGACAAATATGGTTTTTGTTGGCTTGTAGGAGGTCTTTTTGACCTTCTAACCCATTTTTGAGAAAGTAGGTGGCTGTTGACCATAATGGCTATTGAACTTCCAGTTGTGAAGCCATTGTAAACTGATAAATTTATTCCCAAGTTCATAGATGGCATCAAACAGTATATGGAAGTGTTAACATGCCTAAGATTAAAATTTGGCTTGCAGCTGAAGTAGCCAACTGCAACTAGAAAGTTCATCTGCTGTTGGAAAGATGCTCTTTCTTTCTCTGAAGGGATAGGAGGCGCAGAAGAAAGAAAAGCAACCTAAAACCTCCTGTGGCTTCCCACCTGCCCCCAGTCTACTTCACTGTGTAGAATTGCTCTGAAGCTATTGCGCCATGCTGAATGCTATAATTCCTACCATATGTTGGTGGAATAGCTCTTGGAATTATGGAGTAATGAACATAAAACATCCCATCTTCAAATCTTTCTTGTGAGAGTATGCAAGTGCTTTTTGTAGAATTGAGCTTTGACAAAAAGTTCTGCATTCCTTCCACAAAGCTGCCAATCCCTGCCTCTACTGCTTGCATGTTCCTGATGCAATGGCTTTGCTGATGGCTGCTGGTATGAAGTTGTATGTGCTAATGGAAGGAACAAACTGGCCACTTCAGATAATCAGATCTCGGCTGTAGAGAATGCTCGAGTTTCAGTGAAGTAAAATTGATAACAAAGAATGTTTTTATCTTAAGGCAAGGAACTGAAGGAAAGTTGCATAAATTTGATACAAGTCTTACAACCATGTGATTTACATGGAAAACAAACATCCAAAAGCTATCCAAAATTGGGGAATAAAGCAATGGTTGGATATGGACTCTCATACAGTAAGAGAAATTTCTCTTCATCTCTAATGAATGGAAATTGCAAAGTAATTTTGCTCTTCTTACCAGAGGTTTAACTTTAAATGAAGTTTTTCAAAAGCAGTTTAAGTAGCTCATTTTACTTGTGCTAAGTATGTACTATTTCTGGCATTTTCGGGGTCTTGATGAAAACAGTATAGAAGTAAGAGAAACTGCATGTGAACACCTAGTGGCCTCTGCACTTCTTTAGAGATGTGATGTATGTTTACAAATCAGTAGTTAAAGCTTATAAATTACTTCTGTCTTTTCAAGTGGAATAATGACTATCATTGTAGTTCTTTTTAGAGCGTTTAGGAACTGAGTGTTGAGAAAATGTTATGAAGGGTAAGATTCAAGAGTTTCCTGATTTACTATTGCTGTGGAATATACCACAATACAAGACTAAGTGTCTACTTGCATTTATAATAGTGACTGAAGGAAAAACTTAGATATTTAGATAAAATTGACAAGGTATCAAAATTAATTTGGGGCACTAGAAAATTAGAGTGACCTGTTGAAATAAAATTTAGTTTATAATCTGAAGTATTTTCCCTGTTCTTATAGTGACACGGACTCTCACGTATCGAGTTCTACCTCAGTTCGCTTTTATCCACATGATCTAGTAAGTTTTTCTTACTTATTTTTAAAGCATGCAAAGAATCAGAAGACTATCCAACTTCATAGCACTGATTAATCATTCTTTGTGGTAGTACTCTGTTCTTATGAAAGACTTTTGTCTGGATGAATGAAGAGAGAGTATTTAGTATTGTAGTGTCTTCATATAGACATAAAAATTCATCTTTTTGCATAGCACTTTAAAACTTAATTGGTTTCTTCTGATCTAAAACCTAGTGATGCACTCATAGAAATTGGATGTTCTAAGCTACCTTGTAAAAGCTTCCAGATACAATGTGTAGAATTTAGACAGTTTTCCTTGTGTGCATTACTGAGGTTAGCAGGCAGCAGAAAGACTGAATATTGTGTTCTGACGAAACAAAACTTCACTTCAGTAATTTCCCTGAGAGGATTTTAGAAATCTGTCATTGGAGTCTGCTGTCCAAAACTTAAATTTATATGCAAGGAGTGACTGGGAAAACAAGGCAGAAGCTTACATTGTTTCATACTGCAAATAGCTTTATAATGCCTTAGTTTTATGATCTGAAAGCTTTTGTGTTATTGTCAAGTCCAGACATACCTGTACTCTTAATTCTGAAGTAATAAGTTATGAAAACTGCAAATGGTCGTGATTCTCAAGCTGGCAATCCCAAGAAAAATATGTTGAGGTACCTAATGACCTAATCAAAAGGGAAAATGAAATTCAGCTTTAGGATTTGGCAGAGGATCAAGAGACCTCCGTTTGCCAGATCATGCTTTTGATCAAGAATATGCTTTTTAAATGTGGAGTCTCCTAGAGGAACTTGCTTTGCTTTCCAGAGTCTCCCTTGAACACATAGCCTTTAGAAAAGAGGCTGTATTACCTTGTCTGTGCCTTTGGTTTGCTGGTATAATCCCGTTGGAGGGAATGATTCTGTTTGAAGGCAAATTTGTGACTATAAAAGCTCAGCCCACATGCCTAAATGGAAATTTCCATTGAAATTTATTATTAGTGCCATGAATGTTATGCTGATTCTACCTTTTAAGGAACTAAGTTTTTAAAAAAAATGTCTAAAAAGGACCTGTTCTGACAGTATACCTTAAATAGTATGCCTTGTATTTTTGAAATGCCTTTAGAAAGGGAGTGTTCCTGCTTGTTTTTGCATTAGTGTTTTTCTAGGAAGGAAGAGCTGGCTAATTGTAGTGAAGTACACTGATGATTTAGGGAGTGATGAAAAAAAATTTTATAAATCAAGAAATTGAATGTTAAACTTAGATGACTGTAGGAAAAAAGCCCCTCCGAACACTAAACCTGCAGTTTTGACACTTCAAGGTGGCATGAGTATTGAAATTTGCCTTACACATTTGTGAAGATTTTTCATTAAAGGACATTTTAAAAATTATATTGCCTAAGAATAAAGGGCAGTACATTAAGATGCTTCTTGGCCTGTTAATGAAATTTAGAAACTGGATTAGATGATACATATGTACTATAGTATCATATTTGCATTGAGTACTCTCCTTAAGTGTCTTTCATGGTTGTTAGTATTACTATGATTTTAATGGGAACTCTAAAACAAACTGCAAAATAAGTAATAGTCAATCGTAAATAGTACTTGATTGTTCAGGGCAGAGCTTTTTCTTTGGTTCATTTCTGGGTGTATTCTGGATTCAGTGAGTTTCAATTTGACTGCTGGTGCATGAGTATGTTGCTTTGTCATGCAAAGGGAACCATTCAGCATGGGTTTGCATGCATATTATCTGACTATAAGAAATGTGTTGTAATTTATTTAAATTAATGATTGGATTATTCTTGTAGTGTATGTTGTTCATGTATCAGTTTACTTGTCTTCAGATTTGAAGTTTTCAGTGTGTCCTGGTTTAGGGCAGTGTGGATAATGTGCTTGGAAGACGCATTCTTTTGAAATAAGGCATATGCTGAAATGCCAGAGTTGTATTGTATGCAAACTGTTATTGCCACTAGTCTTATTGATGTGCCATGATAAGGACAGAAAAAGTAAGTAGAAGCCTGTGACAGTGCTTAACATGTAATTCCTCAAAAGTGAAACTAGAGTTCTAGCAATTTTCTTCAAAGCAATTTTTGGTGTAATACAGTGATTCAATATAAACGAGCTTTTGTTAATACTAACTTTCTTTTAGCTTTCTCTTCCTCAGATCAGGTTGAACAGGCTGCTAACAATGGATACAGATCTGCTGGAGCAGCAAGATATTGACCTGAGCCCTGACCTTCAGGACCACATGCAACCTCAAGAGGAAGCAGCTCAAAAAGTCAAGCAGTACTATCGCTTTTGGATCCTGCCTAAACTTTGGATTAGCATCAATTTTGATAGATTAACTCTTCTGGCTTTATTTGATAGGTGAGATCCTTGTATGTTACCAGACCTGAGAAGGCAAAGATGAAAACAGTTACTGAACTGTAATATAGATAGAACTATCCTTAGAGAATTGTACTTATTTACTGTACTCTGAAAAATAAGAGTAATACTGAATGTAGTTTCTCTAAAATAATGGAGGCTACTCTCCTTTTTTCGCTAGCAATCAAAAGAGGAAAAAGGAAACCAGCCCTCACTTTGCCTGAGTGAGGCAGTAACATACTTGAATGATCAAATGGAAAGATTTGTTGGCAATGTTTAAAGCTAGAATATAACCTTCTCAAGAAAATTATTGAAAGGGTCTACAACCTGGCATGCACTTAGTGTTTTGGTAAATAGAGAAAGAATTTGCTTGCTGTTTCAGAGCATTTTTTTTTTGAAGTGTCATTTTATACTGTGACTTCTTGTCCATGCTACATTTACCTTGAGCAATAAAATTAAGGTGATCTGCCAGTTACCAGCTTTTGGAATATGTAGAGTATTTATATTTTGCGAATGAATCTCCTTGAAATAAATAAGGTAGTAGTGATTCTCTCCAGGAAGAAATACTCAAAAGTCTGTTCTGAAGCACTAGCAATATCATAGGTAATTATCTGTATTCCACTTGGCATAGTTTGCTCAAGTGAGACTGTTTTTAGTTTCTTCATTAGAAAAATGATGAATGACAGATTATACACACAGGTAAGTTGTCATGCTTGTGTTTTTCATAGGCTTATAATCACCTCTGATGGGCTTTGAATATAGATTTGTTACAGACTCTGCTTCTGGAACATTTGAATTATTTCTAAAATTATCTGCAGAAGTTATCTTCTGCTGTTTAAAGTAAAATTCCCTAAGATACTAACTGCTTTCAGCTGTCATTGAAATCCTGGTAGCTTTGCTGAAGGACAGTGTGGTAGTAGATTATGGAAGTTCAAGTCTGTTCCTAACTGTGTCACTACCAGTAACATAACCCTTGTTAATTTTTGACTATAACTGTTCCTTTGCAGCTTTTTCTAGCTGTAGTTAGCTTTAAATTCTTTTATTTTCTTTTTTTCTCTCCCTTGAAAACAGGAATCGTGAGATCCTTGAAAATGTATTAGCTGTCATCCTAGCAATTCTAGTTGCGTTTCTGGGCTCTGTACTTCTTATAGAGGGCTTTTTCAAGGATATTTGGGTCTTCCAGTTCTGCCTGGTAATAGCCAGTTGCCAGTACTCACTGTTGAAGGTATTTTAATTTCTCCTTACTTTCTACAAACAATAGATATAAATCCAGTTGGGTGTTGCAGGTTGGTTAGAGCTTTAAGGAAAAATGTGCACGCTTATCATTTATAAAGAAATGAGTAAACTTGGCCTCATGGAAAGTTTGATAGATGGTAATGCAAGGTCACTTCACTAGAATGGTTCTGCATATGCTTGTTAAACAATCCTTCATTTATTGCTCTAATGCATTTTTTAGTTTCAAAAAGAGGAGCACATTCTTACTTGTTGTAAACCAACTACAGACTGAACTTGAAGTGTTATTGGTGTGGGTTTTACTTTTTTTTTAGTGTCTACACCTCGGAGCATTCATCTGACAGAATTATATCTAAACATGTTTTTAAAAAGATTATTGGTTTTTGTTAGAGTGTTAATGGTTTATTGTAAACTAAGAATGATTGATCATTTTTTATTTTTTGACTATTAGGATGAAAATTAGATTTAAAATTCAAGTTTCTAATGCTGTTGAAAAACAGTAAAAGTCCTGAAAATAAGAGGGTTGGGGATTTTTTTAGAATTTAGGTTATAGACATACTCTTTAAATAGATTTTATGGTTTACAACATTGTGCTATTTAAAGGCTGTAATGTGGCTTGACAACTGTAATATTAATTGTAGATATTGTAAAAGAACTTGTACCCAGAGGTGTGTGTAGGGAGGTAAACACACTTCTCTGCGGATTGGGCAACTTTCCTCTTTTTATTTTGGTTTCAGAGCGTTCAGCCAGATTCCTCATCCCCTCGACATGTAAGTCATGGGCATGTGCCATTGTACTAACCCTGCAGGTGCAGAACTCACACAGAGAATTGATCTCTTTGGTTTGATTTTTCTGGCATTTCCCTTATGTTCCTTCTTATAAGGCACAAAAGGCTTGTAGTTGTCTTAGTGTTTGAGAAGTGAACTGATACTGTTTCCCCTCTGCTGTACTCTTTGTATTTAGCAAATCATGTCTCTTGTTCGGAGCCTAGTTTTTGCTAGGGGGCCATGTCATGATAAGCTTTTTGATGAATCTTTATTATTCTAGCAATTATACTGAGAGTTATTCTTAATGTTGCCGTTTACTCTGCTGATACAGACTTTGATGTTCTGTTTCAGTCTTGTAGAACATTCAGTTATCCTAGTGTGCACACTGCTTAATTTTTTCTCTCTAATAAGCTGAGTTTGCAATGTTCTGGTGAGCATTAATGTTTGAGCATGGAGATGTTAATGTTCTAGTATTGTGCAATATGTTTATATTCTGTTGTGCATCTACTAGATTGCAAGACAGAATATTACCTTTATGTCCTAGATAAGATCTATAAAAGTATTATTCCTCTGCAGCAAGTCATTAATTTCATGTAAGATGTGTTTTGATAAATACTGATAGAGATTTTGTCCCCCATCCAGTATCTGAATAATAAACTTTAATCCCTTTTTCCTTGAAATTGATTTCTTTTCAATTGTTTACAAAGCCTCGTCAGAACTTCTCTAACATTTAATACTGCAAGCAACAGAGCATAAAATATAGCTGAGACTAAGGTATATGTAGCTTAGTCTAACTTAATCTTTTTGTCTTTGTTATATCAAAGCCACAAAAAGCACATACTGGTATTACTGCAAGGCAATGCATTAAGGTTTTTATGAGGAAAACTTCAGTATATGGTGAGGTGACAGTATATTAGTTGATAACCAGTGAATAATTTTGGTTCTGAAGCTATCTATAGCAGAAGAGTAAAAGTTTATCCACCAATAATGAACAAATGTTGGTGTTGTTGTGGTTTCTTTTTAAACAGGGTCACAATCGTATCATAGCCTATAGTAGGCCTGTGTATTTCTGTTTGTGTTGTGGTCTGATTTGGCTGTTGGATTATGGCAGCAGAAACATATCTACAACAAGATTCAGGTTGTATGGAATGGCTTTCACCAACCCATTGCTGCTGCTGTCAGCCAGGGACTTAGTTATAGGTGAGTGGCTCTTTCATGGATTTCAATTTTTTGCTCTACAACAGTAGAACTTCTTGGGAACATTTTCTCCTTCTGTAGCTTTGCTGTAACAAATGGCAGAGATGTGCTCTACTAAAAGTTTTATTATCCAATAACTTAGCCCTTATCCTTGAAATTTCTTATTTAACTTGGGCCTGCATATGCTACCCTTTGCTTGGACCTAGCTGCTCAGTAGTTAAAAAACCCTTGTGATCTGGACCCTTTCACACTCTCTGGAGGAGCTTGTGGCAAATGAGTAGGAGTTCTCTTAAGTCAGATTATTTGTGTTTAGCAATTTGGCAGAACAGTACAGACACAATTTTAAAAAACACTATACACAGGTTCAATCTTATTTAATGAGCCTGTTCTCAGAACAGGCCTATTAGCAATACAAAATATACATTTTTGAGCTGTACTTCTATTTTGAGGTAATCCCATTGTTTTCTGAGCAGCCCAATGCATTCAGAAAACTAATGACATTTAGCTCTCTTACCCCCCTAAATCTAATAGAAAAAACAAACAATATAAACCCCAAAACAACAACAATCCTTTCCCCTGTTATGAAAATAACAACAGCCCTATAGTCTCAAACAGAGCCCATAGAATGGAGAGAGAGACATAAACATTTCAAGACCATCTTATCATGGGAGCTTTGTGCATTGCTTTAATGGAGCCAAGTTATTTGGGTGATCTTTTGTGGATCGTTGTTTTGGGTGGGGTAGAGAAAATCTGTAAGAATTCGTCTAAACTGAATGCAGTTGCTTTTCAGTAGTGTTAAAATACTTGTGTGTGAAAGACTACAGCAGTTAAATGCCTGTGTGCCCTCAGACCATTTTCTGTCCAAGACAAATAAAAACTTGGTCTCAGTGTGGGTTTTTAAAAAAAATTAATTAATAAGAATTACTGACTCAAGCATTTTGTGTACTAGGTTTTATTACTTGATTTTAGGAACATCCTGTATTTTATGCCTCATACTGCTCCCCCTTCAACTCTCTGCTAATAATTCTGTATCTAAGTTTAAATGCCCAGAGGGAAAATGTATAAGCTGCATATTTATGAACAGAAATTGTCCAGACATTTTCAAAAGTGCTTTTTGAACAAATCTTTGGTTTTCTTCATGTACTGGCATACTTGATTCTGCATCAGTAATAAAAAGAGAAGATAGATGATATTTTTGACTCATTCATGATACAAAACTAGCTTCATTTTTCTTGATAATGCTCTGTCAGTTTTGGAAGTATTTTTTACCTTTTCTACCATACAGAGTGATTGCCATAAGGTATACCCATATTTCCATAAGATAGTACATAAATGTACCAGCAGGTGGTGTGTCCTCCTGTGGGAGTGAGCTACTTTTTAAAAGTACTGAGGAGTGAGTACTTACCGGTTTTAAAAGTTGTGGTGATATTTTCACCAGGCAGGCTGTGTCCATCTTGGGATTAGCTTTTAGAACTACTTGGTTCAAGAGTCCTGAATGGGTTTTGATCCTTATGTTTTACTGTTCTTCTGGGGCATCTTGCAGCAGCATACATGGTTTATATTTTTTAGCAGTTTTTCCAATAAAAAATCAGATTACTGTAACAGTTTACTTCAAAAAAACCCAACCAAAACAATCCCCTCCCCAACAATAAAAAGCCCAAACTGAACCCAAAGCACAACCCCAAACCCCAAAATGATCAAACACAAAACAAAACCAAAAATCCCACCCTCCCCAGCCTGCACTGCACATCTCACCCACCCCCTCATGTGATGCACTTGCCCTTGGAGCAACTCTTACTGTTGCTGAAGCACGCTTTGCAAAAGCTTTGTGTGTACTGCACACCAGGCTGGCTGCTAGCAAACATTCTTTGTTAGGTCAAAATCTCAGCTGCCATTTTTCCTGTTCTCTGGCAGAGGTCCTGCCTGGAAGATCACAAGTGCAGGGCAAGGCAAACTTTGTGTTTAGATAATGTAAATGTTGTCTCCTTGCCAACAGACCAGTGAGAACTAGCATAAATGCTTTATTTTGTGTCTCACCTATTACGCTTGTTCAATTGCTTGGAATCTACTACACATTTATAATAACTATTTTCTCTTTTCACCTAGTTGGCCTGTTAGAAAACAATGAAATATACTGTAAAAGCATTATAAATATTGGCTTTTTTCTGGACTTCTCTTTAAAAATTGTGTATTCCCAGATTTGTGTAGTAATTTTGTTTCCAATGGTCCCAAGACAGTTTGGCTTACAGACTTCTGGGAAACAACTTTTTAACCTGTTAATGACAGAAGACTGTTATTTGCCTTCTATGTTGACTTCCTTGCCTAATGATTTGAAATAGAGGTTTAACTTTTTAATTTTGAAAAAGTATTTTCTTCAGGTATTGATGAGCTGGTCTGTAGTCCTAGATTTCCTAATTAGTGTCAGTAAAAAATACAGAATTCAGAGTTATTCCCAGGCTTGCAGCCTGCATGTTTTTGAATTATATTGTTTCTTAGCATTACTATGAGGTAGGGTAAAAACTCCGGATTCTCATTATCTATCTCACCGTAGATATTTCTAATGTCATGTTCTTCAGTGTCCAACCATTCCGTGCATATAAAATTAGAAAACTAAATTTGAGACTTGTGGTGCTTTACAAGATACTTTCAAGTCTATTTCTTCTTTTGGTCACTGAAGATACAAGTCAATAAGATGATAGAAACTCCCTAAACTGCCAGATTTTGTCTGCTATGGTTATTTTTGTTATTTGATCCTACTATCCTTCAAAACTTAGGACTTGTAATATGCATGTGAATTAGATCTGAACTACTATATCTGGAGTGGGTCAAAGATTATTTCTGCATTTTTTATTCTTTAAGATGGAAAGCAAGTGATATGTACAGGTTGAGACAGACCATTTTCTGTGTTGAAATTAGGTGGCATTCATTGATCTTTGCCTTCTGAAGTCCTGTAATTCGCAGGTGTTCTCATGATTTGTACAGTTGTCTATTCTTTAAAAAAACCAACAAAACTCAAACAGAACACCCAGTCTTTTAGGATTAGAACTTTGAGAAGAGGAGCAGTAAAACGAGTGGAATTGTTGGATGTTATCAGCAGCAGAAAACCTGAGGGTGGAGTGCTTGGCCTCCCTTACGTCAGAGTGGCTGGTGTTAGGTTGCTCCTGGAACTCCAGACAGGCAGTTAGGCTCAGATAAGCCTCACTTAAAATGAGTGAAAACTTGCAAGTCTAATCTGCAAACACCCCTGGCTGATCTTTGCTAAATAAAAATGGAAAGCCTGAACTGGCCTGTGTCCATGTCTACAGCAATTTAAAGGAAAGTACTGTTGATTTGTGCGACCTCTGTGTTCAGTCAGTTCCAAGTCATTGAAGTAGAGCTTCAGATAATGTATATTTACCTTAGGAATTTACAATAGGAATGCTTCAGTGATGTTCAGTTAAAATGGGGTATGGGATACCCTTGAACTTAAACTGAAAAGTATCTTACCATGCTTTTTTTTTCATATTCACCACTTTTTCAACTCTTTTTTTTCCTGTAGTGTTTACACTATGTTTCCCTATAGTATTCTTCATTGGTCTCCTGCCTCAGGTGAATACATTTGTGATGTATCTCTGTGAACAGCTGGACATTCATGTCTTTGGTGGCAATGGTGAGTGTGTTGTTTTTTTCTCAGTGGTAAAAGAATGAGATGTGGAGCAGCCAAGATCAGTATGTTAGTTTAAAAACTTAGTGGTTACGCTGTTTTTATTCCTGCCTTCTAAACATAGAATACTTAATTGTATTTTTAAAAAGCCTTAAAGTCTTCTGATTGATAAGTGAGAAATAGAATTACTGTCCTAGTAAGTCTATCACTTTCTTCCTCAGCTGGTTTCTATTGCAGTTAACTATTCCCATGGTAAAGCTGTTCAAACTAGGGAGATTTAAAAAGCCCCATAAAATGCTCTTGATAAAAATCACTTGTAGGGGAAGATACAAGCAGCTGCTCTGGTTTGAATTGCCTTTTTTCCATCAGAGGAAACTAGGGGACTGGTACTTTAAACAAACTGAAGTATTTTGTATTCTAACATAAGAAGATAACGTTGTTTTTTTTTCTTTTCATTTCTATGTTGTTCAGCTACCACAAGCCTGCTTGCAGCACTTTACAGTTTTATCTGTAGTATTGTGGCAGTAGCATTGTTGTATGGACTGTGCTATGGTGCCCTGAAGGTGAGAAAAATTTTATATACAGTAAACATTAATGTTTTTGGGGTTTGTTCTCCATTTCCTTTTAGATTAAGTAACTAAAGTATGCAACTGCTGAATTAGCAATATTAGTTTCATTTACTAGGTATTCATACTTGCTCAGCTGTGATGTCAATAGAGGAGATGCAATGCAGGAACAAAGCAGAATTTTTTGCTTTAAAAAAGTGTGTGATTTCTGCCTGCTCTTACAGGCTCTTTTTTTTTTTTTTTTGTTGACAACACATGACATATACCATCCATTCTGCATTACTTCTTGAAAATATCATGCAGGTTACTTGTTTCTAGCAGATTCTGCATGTACTTGTATGTTAACCTCTCAGAATGGCTCATGTAAGTATTTTTTTCTGGTGCTGCAAAAGTGAAATTGTATTTTCTAGTTAATATTTACTTGAGAAGAAACTAAGAAATAGTTTGTAGTGTCAAAGTAAAGGTGTGTGCCTATCTGAAGGGGAGAGTTAGTTAATGACAAAGGGACACTCATACACACCTCACACACAGCCTGTTTTCCTTGCTTGAAATGTTGTTTGCAAACAGTATGGAGTGTGATGCTGGTTCTGTTTATTCATTTCAGGTGTGTGTCAATAATCAGACATGCTCAGTTTACAATGAATTGTAGCATTTGTCCAACTCAGAGTTGACTGGCTTTTCCACTTCATCACAGAGAGTAGGAAGTTCCTAGAGGAGCTACTCCCATGATGCCATCACCTGTAGGACATCATTAGCTTTCTCTGAACTTGTACACTTGTCTCATTAGCCTTGTAAACACATTCATTTAAGACAAACAAGCTTTAGCAAAGAATAACTGTTCCATCTTTGCAGATCCAGTACAGATCAGGAAAACACAAATAAAGCCACTGTTTAATCTGCATTCAGCACATTAGAGAAAATAAATCTTGAGTCAAAATACACATAGCCTTCAAAATTAAGAAGTGACTAAATGCAGCTCTTAAGAGCCTGTGGTCTCAAGGAATGCAGGAAATGCTTCATAAGGTTATGAGAAATGATGACTGTTTAATGATTAAGATGGTGTAGACTTGAGGGATGTGCACTGCTTTAGAGTTTCTGGTCTGTAGTTAGATGTAGATGGAACAATATTTTTGTACAAAAAGCCCTGGCTTAATTTTGTGGAATTGTAGTTAATTTCTCTGTTCTGTGATATACATAATTCTTGTATGGCAGATAAGTGGTGTGTACTTTGTTTCCTTTTTATTAATAATTTGTTTCTGTCTCCAGGATTCCTGGGATGGGCAGCATATTCCAGTTCTCTTCTCCATATTTTGTGGTTTGTTAGTGGCAATATCGTATCATCTCAGCAGACAAAGCAGTGACCCTTCTGTTCTTTTGTAAGTGACTCAGTTTGTATCTCTTCCCCAATGAAAAACAAATTGCAAGGAAAAACGATGAATAAAGTTACTCTTAGTACTGTTTGAACTCGTACTCACCAGCATAAATCAAAAATAGTGTATTTTTGGTTCAGTAGTTAGAAATTGTCACATTTTGCATCTAGTTCCTTCTCTAATGATGACTTTTTTTGTGGCTTCTGGTAAATCACTTACATGCCAAAATCTGATTCAACTGTCTGCTGATATTCTCAAAAATATTAGTCAGGTTCAGTCTTCCTGCTGATGGGTTTGTTGGGAATAACATGTACTCTTTCTGTGTTTAAAGAGGTGCTCAAGGCCCTGCTTTAAGCTGAAGTCCACAGGCGAACTTCTTGAACAGTTTCACTTAATTTGTTGATGTATTCTTATATGGAATGTGTGCTCCAAGCACTTGTTCACATGATTATGCTAAATTGCAAGGATCTGTTTTGGTGATGAGTATTCCATCTAGCATGGGGAAACAGATATTCCTGTTGTTCTGAGCTGGAGTAGAGATCTGATGCTGAGGATGTTTGATTCAGTTAATAATGAAACATGTAAAACAAAGTAGTTCCAGTAGGAGTAACGCCTTCCCCTGGATAGCCAATAAAAGCTCAGCCATATATCTAGGTTAGGCAGAGCTTGAACTTGGATTTAAATGTAGCCATAATGATGAACTAATTTGATAAATAGTGGCCTAGATATCTAGTGGGATAGATAGTGAAGGACCTCTGTGAACAACAAAATAAATGATTCGAGTGCTTACACCAGAGGAAATTTCTTATCTTTGGATTGACCACTAAGCCTTGTCTGATTACTTAGTTCAGTTGATATGAAGTTCTTTTCCCTAGTTACTTGTTCTTTTGTTCTTTCCAAAAAACTAAAGCCTGAATGTTCATGTTTGACCTGCACTTTCACCTATTTAGCCAGATGTGGCACAGTAAAGCATTGTAATACATTGCAATATGTAATTTCCTTTGATCTAGGGCTTGTCTGTAGTGATCTTCCTGTCCATAAAATGAAAAAATCTTTCTGCACTATGTAGGGTGTTGTAAGAAAAATCACACTGAGAGGTTGCAAGACAACTGGTTACAGCTAGTAACATTGCACATGGGCTTCTAAAACCTCAAGTGTAAGATTTTGGGGCTTCAGTATCAGAAAGGCCTGCTAAGCATTTTTAAGTTTGGTCAGCATGGCTAATTCATTGGTTAATCAAGCTAATTAAACCAAAGAATTTGTGGGTTTTTAAATGGCATTGACAAATAGATCACTTCTAAATTTTGCATATTTCTGTTCAGTTATTTATGATTTCAAGTTTTGTTTCATGATTGCTAAATTTTGCTTAAAATTCAGTTTTTGTTGAAGTGTTCCTGTGTTGCTACTAGAGAAACTGCAGTTTGAACATCTGGCTGCTGTTCTTTAATAGTCATTATTATTACTATTATTATTATTACTACAACAGAGAACTAATTCTTTTATAAAGTTGAGATCTTTGTAAATCTGCTCAGCTATGTGAAAGCACTGATGTGCCAAAATTAATTTTTCATGATCAATATGTAGTAGAACTTCTGACTTTGTTACTATAAAACCACAGAACAATACATGCTTTTCAGTGGGATTTTTTGTCTTTCTTTTAAGCTCTTTAGTGCAATCAAAATTTTTTCCTAATTCTGAAGACAAAAACCCTGAGGATCCTCTGTCTGAAGTAAAAGACCCTTTACCTGAGAAGCTTAGAAATTCTGTGGTAAGTAGGTTTTTTAATTATTATAATTTTTTTTAAGTCCATTTAAGCATTTGCTATCTGCTGGTTTATATAGCATCCATCTGGATCTTGCTTAGCTCACACTTGTCAGTTAGCATGATTCTAGTTAGAGTGGATATCACAGCATTTCATTTCAAGCTGCAGCTGAACTCATGTACTATACCTAGGAGTATAATGCTGATACTGCAATTTTAACTTAGTTAAAAGCAGAGAGTTGGAATCCCCTAGTGTGGATTCAGTGAAGTATCACTGAGGATCTTTTTAGCTCATGGGTAATAATAGATGATGCTTGCTTTTGTGCAGAATTTAATGGGAAAGAGTTAATGGTAGCAAAACTGTATTAACTCAGTATTTCTAATAAGTGTGAGGATGAGCCTGGTGCTTGCTGTTCCAGAAGCGGAAAATAAAAACGATGGAAATTGTTTTGGGGCTTTCGTGGTTTGCCTGGGTGGTCTGAGTTATTTTGTTGTTTGCTTTCTTTGAAAACAGATGTAACCTGTTCCATTTACTTAAACACTGTGAGTTTTTAGTACAAATTCACTCTAAATATTTATGGAAGTATTTAAACATTATTCTTTTTCACACAATGTAGAAATAAGTAAGAGACTTAAGAAGCTTAGTATGTTTAACTTGTACAAAAGGTTGAATATGCATTTAGCTTTGTGTAGGGCTCAGCTGTAGGCTGAGTTGTGTGAAAACTGCAAATCAATATTTAAAGCAGAGAAACTGCAATTCTTTTTTTAACATTTAGCAGGAGAGAGTGACCATAGGAGCTGCAAGCTCCTCTTCAGCTCTCAAACTGTGGCTTTAGTCTTCAAGGGGGCAGAGGAGCTGAGGATTTTGTTAGTCTTGCCTACACTTTTGAAAATCAGGACAACTGATTTAAAAAAAAAAAACAACTAAGCTATAGCCCAAGAAGTTAAGGCTTTTCAGCAGTAATTTCTGTATGTAATTATGTGGCCAGTTTTGGAGTAGATAATCCGTTAATGATTTTCTGGGCTGTGAATATTGATGCTGTTGTTGCAGAGCGGGAACGAGTCTAAACTTGAGGCTTCGAGTTGCAGCAGCCCTAAGTACGCACTGCCCCCTTGTGGCTGAACCTGGCATTGCTGTTTGTTGGGGGTGGTGTCTGTTACCAACAGCTTGTTTTCACTTTTTAGGAGTAATGGAAAATTCAGACTCCTTCCTAGGAGTCATTCCAAAGCTGTCTTTTACCTTTCTGCAAAGAAGACAGAAAAGGGTTAAAGAGCCTGGTTGTTTCAACTGATTGATAGCTCCTCCTAGTCATCATTCTTCCAGAGCTCTTAATTGTCCTGTAGTTTAAACAATTCTTAGACGATAAAGGGCAAGTTTGATTGTCCCTTCCAGTGCTTTCATCAGTGCTTTAAGGGGATCCTTACACTGTCTCACAGTCCAGGATTAGAGAATATATTTGTTATATTGATTTGTCCTGTCCCACTATAAGTATGTGTCTTTCCCTTTCACTTAGTTGAACTGATGCTCTTAGATGTAAGATTTGTCTTGTGAAATTTCTAATAACTTCAGTGCAAGTAGTTAACACTGGCATAATTAAAAAAATCTTTAATCAGTTTCAGTGTTACTGCATTTGTGTATTAAGGAGGCATTGAAAGGTTGGATTCTACCTTGGGATATTTTTCAACTTATTCTAAGAGATCAACCAAAACTGGTATTTTCTTAGATTTTTTTTTTTTTACTCTGCAGAGTGAGCGATTGCAGTCTGACCTGATTGTGTGTATAGTCATTGGTGTCCTCTACTTTGCAATTCATGTCAGTACAGTATTTACAGTTTTACAGGTAAGATGTTACTTCATGTCTTCAATTTGCCTTCTGTATGCAAATACTCTGGTGTGATAAAAAGTGTATTCTGATAGCTCACTGAATCTTCTGGCTAATTTTAGATGGTCTTTAAACATGCAGCGTGATGAGTACATGACTGCATGTCTTCACTTTTATGTGCTCAAAAGATCATCTTCCCCAGCACTTTCCTAGTTTGTTCTTAAATGCTACACTTTTATTTAGTCTCTGACACAAAACACCCTTCTTGGAGTCATCTCTCTCAGTTAAATAGTGTCAGGATTATTTTGAAATAAGGAAAAATGAAAATTTAAAAAAAATGTTTAATATGTTTAGTGCTTAAAGTTTGAGGGGCTGAACCTTGACACAGCAGTTCCATGCTGCCATGGCTCTTTGCAGACTACAGTATAGGGCAGTACCCCTTTACTGGAATGATTTACAGGATGTCAGAGAACATTTGGGTTTCAAGTTTTTGTCTTGTCAGTCTAGCTTGTGTTACTGCTTTGGACACTTGTAATGTCTGTATGTGACTCTTGAGAATGGCATGGGACTAGATCCTGTGCTTGAATTTAAGTAAAGCATTTCCCTCGAGAGCTGCAGTTACTGAGTTTCTTATTTTGGTATTCCTGTTATGGAACTATTGACTAGTTCATGAATAGCCTTATGTAAGGCAAATGAAAAATTTCTGGTGTGTGTTTTAGAAGGATTTTAGCTTCCTGCTGCTGCCTAAAGTTAAAGTAAGAAACTAATTTTAAAAAGCATATGCTTTTGGGAAACTTCATGTCTTTGGATAAAGTGCATTACTTAAGCACATTCACTTGTGTTTTCCTTCTATTATTGTATGGCTGGATTTCAGCACTCCACCTGAATGTTGCTTTCCCCCACGTTTGAGAGACTTGTCTGTATGTTCTTCACCAGTTGTATATTTCAATGGGCTTGGGCTTCACAGAAGTCACAAAGAGCTTATGACATGATAGTGCAATTCCAGTTTTGCAATTATCTAGACTTATATAGAAATTTAAAGAAAATTTTCATGTGTAGAAAGCATTATTGTGAAGTCCAACCACCATCCCATGTTCATTTTGTGATTTCTGTGGAAAGGATGGGTCCAGAGGGAGACTTCTTACCTCCTCAAGTGAATTTGAAATTAATTGTTTTTGCTTATGCTTATACCTCCTTTTATCCAGCAGATGAAAATGTAAATTGGGTTCAGCCTTTAGAGAATAATACCTTTATAAAATGACATGCATATGGGTCAGAAGCAATGGACTGTGAAAGAAGATTGGTGTACTATTTTTACATGAAAGTACATTTCAACTTAGTGAAAATTTGTTGGATACAAAGGGTTTTTTTTCCTCACAGGGTTTCTTGTTTTATTTTAAAATTGGTAGTCCAGTTTCTCATGAAGAAATACATTAATACTGCAGGAGCGCCTGCCTCATATGCTGGAAAATACACTAGCAAAGTAATATTTTATTTAGTTTATAAAACACAGTTCCTAATTTCTTCACTTGTTCTTTTTAGCCTATTTTAAGTTACGTTCTCTATGCATTGGTGGGTACGGTAGGCTTTGTGACCCATTACGTTCTGCCTCAACTCCGCAAGCAGCTCCCTTGGCATTGCTTTTCTCACCCGCTGCTGAAAACCAAGGAGTACCATCAGTTTGAAGTCCGGAGTAAGTACTGTTTGTAACGCTTGGTTGGACTTGCTGTAGTTACTGACCAACTTGAGTTACCTGTTGCTATACTTAATCTCTTTGCTGTTCTCACCACTGGAGAATTTCATTATATATGCTCTATAAATGTATTAGTTTCTCAGTTCTTCATGCTTTGGTTCCATGACGTTTTCTGTTTCTCTGAACTGATGATGATAATACAAGTGTTAACAATATCTCAGAGCAGTTCCATTAAAACGTAGTCTTCAAAATCTTAAGTGGCCAAGTTTGTGCTTATGATTGCCTCAAGAGTTTTTTATAAAGGTTGAGTGTGTTTCACTATGTATTTCTTCAACACAGCAAGTCTTTAGGTGTTTTAAAGGATTAGGACTGGTGAATGCTGGTGGAGACTTCCTCATGGCACTGATTTAGTTTTTAATGGTATTGTTGACATGTTTAACAGAAAATAGTGCAAGTGGTCAACTGATGGATAAGGACACCAAGGGACCAGTCTTACAGCTAGATCTGCATAGATATGTGTCTGCAGCTTGTGGTAAAGCCTATGTTTTCATGGAATCTTTCCCCAGAGATTCAGAGAAGATTAAGTTATACTGCTTATCAGTTTTCCAGAATGGATAAATGTTGTGGTAGATTGTGGGGACTTCACTTTCTGTTCTTAACAGCAGCAATTCTTGTCTAAACTGCCTTGGAAACAACTGAAATTATTTTGGTTTTTCTTTTCAAATAGTTGTCAAAACAAAGCATTTGGCTGCTTTCAGGGGCAGAGAACTATCAGAATTGATGAGCAAACTTTCTACCTTTATAGCAGCCATTCAATGTGGTCTTTTCACTGATGGCTAACTTGTGGAATTTTTTTCCAGGTGATTGTATGTAAAGATGGATAAATATGAATAGCAATTGTAGTATGATGTCAGACTATCTGAAAGAAAAGTGCAGCTGTATCCGAAGTCTTAAATCTTTAAAACTAGAACAGCTACAGTTGGTGCCCTTTATGTATGCATCAATATTTACCATAACTTTTGGTGTTAAATATTCTAGCCTATTTTGTAGAATAATTTTTATCTTTTATCTTTTTATATTAGTTTTGATTTGCATTAATTTGAAACATACCTTACAATTCTTGAGGAAGTTTAAAAAAAGTTGCTTAAGTGACAGTGTTGGCAGGTTACATAGGCTCTCCTGTATTCTAGAGTTGTAAACTAGGAGTCCTTCAGATTGAATAGGGTTGAAAAATACTCTTCTGTGTGAGATAAAATGCATCATTTCAAACAGCTTCATCAATAGCAGTGTTGAAATTGTTGAAGAGGTGGAACCCAGTTTTTTCCCTGCTGCATACAGTAAGCAAGTAGCTTGCAAACTGTTCTGTTGTGTGAACAGTGGAAAAACTCTACTGGGGTTACTGACAGGAGCTTCCCTTTATTTTGGTTAAATAAAACTACAAAACTCCATTGTGAGAAAATGGTTAATCCGACTGAATTGGATGAAAAATCTTTTATTTTGTTACCAGAGATTTTTGATTTGACAGTGCCATCTGATTTCTTCTTTTTAACGTATCTTGACAGATGCGGCGCACGTTATGTGGTTTGAGAAACTTCACATTTGGCTCCTTTTTGTAGAGAAGAATGTTATCTATCCACTGATAGTCCTCAATGAGCTTAGTAGCAGCGCTAAGAATATTGCTAGTCCAAAGAAACTGGATACTGAGTAAGTATAAAAGGCTATTAAGTAATCTTGAGTGTCTGCTGTGGTAGAAAATTAAGTAGTGACTTCTATGGGAATGCAGAGCACTTTAATGGTACTGTCTTAAGAGTAAGGCAAGGAATAAACAAAGCTTTTCTTTATTTGAAAGCCTGTATAAAGCTGACTTAAAGTGATTGGGGTACTACACTGTTAAACTAGACACTCCTGCAAAGATAAATTATACAACTCCCAGCATATACTGTGAAGATGGCATGTTGTGGAATTACCTAGTAGTGTGATAAGTTTGGTTGTTGAGCTTCGGAGTCTATAATATGGTTATCCCGATGGCAAGTTCATATAGTGTTGGTATGTTTTGGTATTTTGTCAGGTGTAAGTTTCAGATTTGTTCACTGAGTTGGTATGCCAGCATGCTGCCCCTCTGTAGCTTTCCCCTCTCGTCAAGGAATTTCCCAGGTTTCCTAGCCTCTAAGTATAATCCATATGCAGATGGAATTGCACACTGCTTCTTAAATTGAGTCTTTATTATAATCCCTTGAGCAGTGTATCTGACTGTCTCAGCAAATGGTAGCTCAATAATAGGCCCTGCATTTTTTGCCTCTAAGAAACAGTAACCAGGTGTCTTTTTTGGATTTCAAGTTCTGTTCATTTAGAACAGAAGAATATAAATATTAAAATGAAATAAAATATTTTGGGGGGCAGGTTGTTAGATTAATTTTGTAGGGTGTTGTGTGACTTTTTTGGCTTTCTTAATTTTAATCCTTACATCTTGCTTTGGATTCATTATCAGAGTCACTATGAGACCTTTGGGAAGAATATTGCCATTATGTTACTTTAACTTCTTTTTTTAATAACCCTTTGATAGGTCAGTTGCTATGTCTGAAAAAAATTGCAGTTCCCTCAGTAGGAATTAGAGCAGTGTAGTCATGCAGGAAATGATAATCCAGTGTTCATTAATAACCTCTTGATGATTAATCTAGCATTTTTGCATTTTAGTATTCATAACCTAAATTAAAGACCAGGTTTCTCTTCAGACTACAAAGATATTTCATCTAATTTTCTTTATTTGTTTTTTAGTGGTACACTTAGAAATAATGCTAATTCTTGAACATTAAGTGTCTTGAGAGTACTGATGAAAAGATTTAGACAGTAACCTTTTTTTTTTAAAAAAATACAAAGTTGTCTTTGAAAAAAGAACAAATCATTAACATCACTCACCTACCTCCCCCCCCCAACCAGACTCCAAAAGCATACCCAAATTAAAGTGTGGAGAGATTGTGCTGTCATGCAATACCAACTGAAGTGGTCTTTAAACCCCTTTCAGCCAACAGGTAATAACTGTTTTGTGTGACTTCCTTACACAGGTTGGGTGCTTTAATGATCACAATAGCTGGCTTGAAGTTACTGCGTTCATCATTCAGTAGCCCAACGTGCC
The DNA here is from genome assembly GCA_032173965.1 of Sitta carolinensis. Classification (NCBI taxonomy): domain Eukaryota; kingdom Metazoa; phylum Chordata; class Aves; order Passeriformes; family Sittidae; genus Sitta; species Sitta carolinensis. The sequence continues at coordinate 10,362,551 of JAVUNC010000006.1, read as the reverse complement.
AGTATGTCACTGTTATTTTCACAGTGCTCTTCTTTACTTTTGATTACAAAAGTTTTACTGAGACCATGCTGCTAGATCTCTTCTTCATGTCCATACTCTTCAGCAAGGTAACTTTTAACTCTATTTTTAGGTGTTTCAGTTCATCCAAAGGGGAAAACAGATGGATAGTCCTATCTGATAGGTAATCTTGCAGATTCTCAGTCTTTTGTACTGTAATAGATATGCAGTAAGGCAACTAAGACTTCTCCTTCCCAAAGCATTTATGTTGGCTTGAGAAACCATATGTAACTTTCTAAGCATCTCCTGAGTTTGTACATAGAACAATGGAGTGCATCTTATGTTACTTGCTTTTATAATTACATCCTTCTTCTAAGTCTCAAAGCTTCTGGTAGATCAGTAAGAACTCTAAGATGACCAGTTAATTCCTCAGGATGCAAAACATGTTGATTGTTAGCCAAAATACTGAATTATTTTTTTTTTTTTCCCTGTAGCTTTGGGAACTCTTTTATAAATTGAGATTTGTATATACCTACATTGCTCCCTGGCAGATCACTTGGGGGTCTGCCTTCCATGCTTTTGCCCAGCCCTTTGCCGTGCCACGTATCCTTTGAAAATGCAAACTTTCTCCTGAAGTCGTGTTTTATAACTTCTGAGTACTGCATTATAATGGATTCTGTGTTATGGGGTAAATCTGCTGAAGGAACAGGTTTGTCTAGTGAGTATTTACACAGAAGCTCTGCACCTTTTCTGCCTTGTTACCATGCTGTGAATTATACGGTAATGGTAGGAATAGCATCCTGACATGAAAGAAATGTGGACCAGAAGTAATTCTGAAAATCACACAGCTTTTCTTTTGGTAGTCATTCCCTTTTACAGGAGTCACTAAGTATGGTTTTTAGTCATTGAATTTTGCATTTTAAACTTCTGTAGGCTTGTTTGAATGGAGTGTTGAGTTACTATTTTCAACAGAATTTTTGGGAATGACTGTCATGTCTAGTGCCAGATTTCCATATATTTCTGTTTTTAAAAACAAAAAGAATCCCCTAGTTGCTGGAAATACTATAAACATCTTTGCTGCATAGAAATTCATAGAGATCTTATTTTGCTCTTCGTTGGGGTTGCTGTCTGTGTTGAACTCTATCACAGAAGTTTAAAAAAGAGTAGCTGCTTTGTTTTCCTTAATTCTCTTATCCCACAGATTCTGCCATGTTGTTTGTCCAAGCAGTTGTGTCAGCTTTCTTCTCTACTCCACTGAATCCTTTTCTGGGAAGTGCAATATTCATCACTTCATATGCCAGGCCTGTCAAGTTCTGGGAAAGAGACTACAAGTAGGTGAAATAACAAAGTTTAAAAAAAATTTGTTTTAATAGGGATGTCTGAAGGGTTAGTTTGGGGGTTTTGTTTGGTTTGGTGTGTTTAACTTGCAGATTTCTGCTGTTTCTCCCTCTCAGAGAAAACTAGTATAAAGCACTGGAAGTTTTCACTGAGCTTTCTGAAATGCTGTAGCAGCTGTTTTGTACACTAGGATCGTTTGCTTCAGCTGCTTAAGTAATTTCCACTTGGAGTTATGCCATCCTGGTGTTTTTCAACATGGTATTTATGGTATTGTGAAGTGCAGTTTTAATCAAAAAGTGAGTTTATGTATAAAAAGTTTTGGGGAACAGTTCATAGGTGTGTTTTACCTCTGTTCATTATTGTTCTGCTCACAGCAAAAATGGCTAAACTTAATACAAAAACCTTTAAAAGTAAGTATTTTTTTGTTCAAGGTGGGATCAGTAGTAAAATAATCTTCATGTCAGATTGTTTCTTTTTGTTTTATTTCTTTTAAGCTCCCTATTGCTGATAGTGTATCAAACCAATAAAATATTGTATAAAGAGCGTAGGGCAAGCTGAATGGCTATTTCTGGTATTTCTTATTTCTCTTCTAACATCAGAACAGTTTAATGTTCCAAATCTTAGATTAAAGCATTATGGTTGTAATTTCTGACGATGAAAGATCTGTCTAAAAATTTATCTTTCACTAAAGTCTACTGAAATGTTAGCTGTGCTAATTTAATTGGTCTTAATTCTTTCTCACATCTAAACCTTTATGATACCTAAGAAAATATATGCCCTTTTGCCTAAAGTGAAGGATTATTCTGTGGCTATTTACTGTGGACAAACTTTATTAGGCATTATAATGCTATCATACACAAAAAATACTTCTACAAATGAGAAGAGCAGCAAATACGCATCTAAAATTATTTTTAAATTATTTAAAAATAACTTGTAAAAACTTTCATTGGGAGTATTTAACACCACAGTAGTAGTTTTCTCCTTAGATATTCTTACAGTTATAGCTTTTGTATTAAGTGTGCTTTATTTTATTATTTTCAGCACAAAACGTGTGGATCATTCAAATACTAGACTGGCTTCGCAGCTAGATCGGAATCCAGGTAGCTCTCCTAGCTGGATTTTGGTGGTTGCTTTGGAGTTTTTTTGGGGTTGGTTTTTTTGAGGCAGAGGGGGTTGTTTGGGAAGTGGGTTGGTGGGTTTGTTTGTGGTTTTTTTGAGGGGTGAATTTTCTTTTAGTGGCTTTTCTTTCAAATGTAAATGGCTTTTATTGGGTTTTTATAGGATTCATGATCAGTTTGCCCTCTCATCTTGTCCTACCATGCTCAACATCTGTCACTCTGTCTGTTGTTAGTTTTTCTTCCATTATCTCTCTTGTTTTATTCTTTAGGCTCTCCCATAAGTTTTTTGATTTCACTCTTAGGTTTGTGTCCCTGCTTTACCTTTTTATTTATAATTGTAGCAGGCATTAAACTGTTTTGCTTTTTATTCTTGAGTAATTTAAAAAGTGCCAAGTATTATTTGAGGGTGTCTCAATGTCATGGTAATGAGACCAGTACAACAGACATCACTGAGATATGTCTCTGCTCATTTGCTTTTGCACTTTATTATCTTGAATAGGTTCATGTGAGATGCATGAGTGGAACTGAAGGAATAATTTGAAAAATGGAGGAGGGACTAAGAAAAAATTTAGTTCAAAATACAGGTGTCACTTGGCATTCATTTGGAGTAGTTGTCTCATAAAAAAGGACAAGTGGGGGGAGGAGTATGACCTTGAGCAGAGTTGTGGTTAAGAAAAAGATAGGATTCAGTAATAATTGACATTCAAGTTCGATGTTTTTCTGCAGTTTCAGATAAGCTAAATCTAATCTTTTTGCAGGTTCAGATGATAACAACCTGAATTCTATCTTCTATGAGCATTTAACCCGTTCCCTTCAGCACAGCTTATGTGGAGACTTGTTGTTGGGTCGCTGGGGAAACTACAGTACTGGGGACTGCTTCATCCTAGCCTCTGACTACCTCAATGCACTAGTACACCTTATAGAGATAGGAAACGGCTTGGTCACCTTCCAGCTGAGGGGGCTGGAATTCAGAGGTGAGTGTCTTGCATGTCCTTAGTTGTCTGCACTAAAAAGTAGGCTTCTGCTTTGGAAACTGAAGTTATTTTCAGTTCTATCCTGTTAATAGAGTGCTTTGAAAATGGACTGCAGGGTCTCTTGATGCTCCTGTCGCTTGATGCTAAGCCCCTATTTCCTTTTTAGTGCAACATGGCTACTTGTTAGAGAAGCCTGACTAAAATGGGATCCTGGAGTGATAAATTAAGCTATCTAAATATTTCGTGTTTGTTGGTAGACAGGTCACTTAGAGTTAAAAGACTTTAATTGGAAATAGGTTGAATTTTAAGTCTTGTAAACACAAGTTCACATTAAAGCAGTCGTATAAAGCATTCAACTCTTTCTTCTTTCCTCTATTTTTTCCTAAGGCACTTACTGTCAGCAACGCGAAGTAGAAGCCATCACTGAAGGTGTAGAGGAAGATGAAGGTTTTTGTTGCTGTGAACCAGGCCACCTTCCCCATATGCTTTCCTTTAATGCTGCCTTTGGGCAGCGTTGGCTGGCTTGGGAAGTGCTTGTAACCAAGTATGTTCTAGAGGGTTACAGCATCACGGACAACAGCGCAGCTTCCATGCTTCAAGTCTTTGATCTCCGGAAAATTCTCACCACTTACTATGTGAAGGTGTGGTTCTGCTCAGTGCAGCCTGTGGGGGAGGCCAGCTGGGCAGCATCTGGGAACTGCTCTATGTCTTGAACTCATGATGTCCGTCACATGAGAATCGTAGGGTGAAGTGATAATTACAGATGTATGCACGCCTTCTGCAACGGAGGGCAGAGTTTGTTGTACTGATGGTGACTCTACTCTGGTGCATGAGCAGTACAAAGACCCTGTACTCCAGATCAGAGAGAGGACATCTCCAGCTGAAGCTGGAATAGAAACTTTAAAACTGCTACTCAAATACAATAGTTCTGCTGTAAATGAAAACTTGGTTAGTTTGTTTCGTTAGAGAACGCCGAGCTGTTTTGGTCTTCCTAAGCTGTCCAAACCCATCTTTGGTTCTTAAAAAAGAAACAAGCCCTCTCATCCAGTTTTAAGATGACAGTAGACCTCAGATCTTTTCAGATAATCAGTATATTAATTGAGATCTTTCATAAGCTACTCTCTTTCTGAGAGCTGAGAATTTTCAGGTTAAAATATTACCAAGACACTTATTGACATATTGACAAGTTGTGTTCCCTAGCACAAGGGTCTTAAACTATGTTGTGTTTTAGCTTTTTTTTTATTTAGTATTCTTTAGAAATTCAGTATCTAAGTCTCCATGTTAACTAAATAAAAGTTTCTATGTAATTGTTTTCTGCAAAAATTATAGACCCTGTCCCATCCTTTTTTTTCCTTTCCTTATTCCTCCAATGTAGGAAAAAGAAATCCTGACAGTCTGAAAAAATACTCATATACATCACCTGTATAGGAAAAAATATATATATATTCTGTGCAAATCTATTGTACCTGTGATCTATACAAATGCTACTATGTATCAGTGTTGTTCATTTTGTTCATTTTCACAAAAATAGTGCAAATAAGTTGAAAAAACTGAGATTGCTGACTGGGGTTTTTTGATTGCAATGTTGACTTCTATTTTTAACTGCTACTGTTTCAGGGAATCATTTATTATGTCACAACATCCCCCAAGCTAGAGGAATGGTTAGCTAACGAGACCATGCAGGAAGGACTGCGGCTGTGCACAGACCGCAATTATGTGGATGTAGACCCAACGTTTAACCCCAACATTGATGAGGATTATGATCACCGTCTGGCAGGCATCTCACGAGAGAGCTTCTGTATGATATATTTGAACTGGATAGAGTATTGCTGCTCTCGAAGAGAAAAGGTAAGTGTGTCAGCAAAGCCATTCACTCTTCTAGGATGGTGTCACTTCTTTACTGTTAGTTTGACCTACAGATGGGTTTAATGCTGATTTTTAAAATGTGTATAATTGAAGTATTTTGCTTGAAATGGTTTTGGCCTTCCAGTTTTGAGATGTGGATTTAATAGATTCTGTAAGTAGAGTATGGTTTAACCAGTTCATTAAGGCATTTTATTTGCCAGCTCTAATCAACCAGTTGAATCTTAGACGTTTATCTACATGCAGAAGGGTATGTCTGCAGAATTGAAGTTTTATACTTGGATATCAGTGTTCGCTAATCAATCCTAACTTAAATAGAAAAACCACACACAAAAAAAAAAAAAATCCCTAAAACCCAAGATACCTGTTTCTAGCTTAGACTCACTTCTCTTTCCTCAGTGATCACATTATACTATTTATTTGGACCACTGGAATTGTTGGCTTGTGAAAGCAATCATTCTACGTTCAACCTTTTGTTCTTTCTACAATCCTTCCACCTTTTAAATAGGAGTGTTAGTATGTTTATAGAGGAATGCCCTGACTTTTTACTGTTTACAAAATAACTGTGTCAAATTAGTGTCATCTTTGAGAACAACCAGAAATTGATTGAGATTAAAGGGACGGGAATATAATTGGAATTTACGTATTTAATGAGGGATCCAAGACTTAAGGGTTCAGTTTTGCTTTGGAGGTAAAAGATCAGTTAAAGCCTGTTTTAACATGGGTAAGACGTAGTGTCCTGTGGTCAAAGGACAAACAACAGCCAAAGAAAATTATTTCCCTCCAAGAAATAAATGTGAAATATTTTGTATATGTATTGAAATTCAGATTTAATCGCTTGATTAAATGATGTCATTTGCTAGGGCATTATATACCCTGGCTATACTACTGGCTTTGAATAGAGGGCAAGTGTCCCCTAACTAACCCCTTGACTAAGGCTGTAGTCCAGGGAAGTTGTCAGATAAATCAGGCTTAAATACTCCCAACCAGTGATAATCCACTGTATTCTCTGAAACTATTTTTGTCTAAACCCCATAATTTAGTTAATCAGCAGTTTTCCTCCAAGATACACACCATGGGGAATGTATCATGCATCTGTTTAGCTTACAATTTGTGTTATTTCAAATAATAATGTATGTGTGTTTACCTTTACAAGTATTCTTAGGTACTTGTAAAACTCTTGCTCAGACTGTGAATCAGAAGTGGTTTTTTAAGAGTGACTGCTGTGGTAGGTACATACACACGCTTGAGAACTGCTATGTTTGGGTCTTTTTACTCTTTCTGGCAGAATCTTCTTTTTCAGTGGCCATTTCTTTATTCCATTCACCTAACTTATTATTTTTTCTTTTGTTACTACAAGCCACTGGATTCAAGTAAAGACTCACCCCTAGTGACATTGTGTTATGGACTGTGTGTTCTGGGGCGGAGAGCATTGGGAACAGCTTCACATCATATGTCTAGGTAATAAAACGCTGCTGTAAGCTTCCTATCCTCAAAATCCCTCTGAGTTCTTAGGTTAGGTTTTAGATTAGTTTCTTTTCAGAGAAGAAATAGATAATTAATGTCATCTTTCCTTAAACTGGGCAGATTCGCTATGTAACTTGTCTTCATAACAGCAGCCAGTGAAATGTAACTAAAGAAAAGCAAATGAGGGAGAACTTGCAGCTAAGCATATTGTTTTATTGAACTAATTCAAGATGGAAGTTCTGGTATGGGTAAGGACTGGTTATAACCAGTTTAGAATTGACTGAGTTCTAAAAGTAAGCTCCATTTCCTGCACCAATTAGATGTCCTATATGGAAGTAAAGGGAAAAAAGAGGAGTTTCTTAAAACGAATAACAGGTATATCTTGGTGGACATTAGATGAGACTGTTGTGGTAAGTTTCACAGTTCTTCTGGCTCTGTGGCAAGTAGTTGTGTTTTGTACAAATCTTCAGCTCAATTCTCTTGTCATATGGCAACTTCTGCAGACCGACAGCCGCAATTTTAGGAAGCAAATGTAAAATACAGTTACAAGGTTCAGGAAATCACAAGGTGATGGCTTAAAAAGAGGCATAATTGGATGTGGAAGCTTTTGGTCAACTGGATGCTGACTATAAAACCTGTTCTACTTCAATTTCAGGGCGACTTTGATTAGTTCTTCTAAGTACCAACCAATTGCCTCTTGAAAGTTGTGTATATAGAGAGTTGCAAGATTCATCAGAGCATATTTGATTTTTCACTCTTAAGTTAGCTTAGTAATTGGAAACAGTGCCTTTTAAACACAGATGGGGTTTTTTTGTAGAAAAGCCTGGACAACTGAAGTTGCATACTCTCTAACTGGTCAGTTGAGTTACCCTGAAAAGTTTTGCCTTTAAAAATCTTCAGAATGAAATCAGGCACTCTTCATGATACTTGTTTGCTTTACCATGTAAATAGTCTGTTGCATATGTAGTTTGTTCATTACCTGTTCAGTGCAGGTAGACATCTGATGTACCAAATTTTTTTTACACACACGTCTTTTCCCTGTCTTATCCTGTAGCTTACCTTGGTAGAGAAGAATGTGTGCCTTTCTTTGCAGCTCAGTAGTTTCTTTTCAGTGATGATAACTATGGGTATGTTTGTACTTCTGTTAATATTTGGGTTGTTTTCATTTTTTCCCCCTCAACAGTAACCTGGAATCCTTCTTGTATGGCCTGCATGCCCTATTTAAGGGTGACTTCCGTATCTCTTCAATTAGAGATGAATGGATCTTTGCTGACATGGAATTACTGAGGAAAGTAGTGGTTCCTGGAATACGGATGTCACTGAAACTACATCAAGTGAGACATTACACAGAAAGATATCTAGTCTTTCATTTCTGTGCATTTGTTCTTTTAAAAATTAGTGGAGAAATGAAAAAGAGGATGAGAATAAAAGGACTGTGATGGAAATTGACAACTGAAAACAAGGGAGTATCATGTCTTGTCCTTTGATTTATTACAGCTTTTGTGGAAGGTGATACAGAGGAAAAGGGGAATGCTGTTTATGCTCAGAGCTTGAAAATTACATTAACTGTAGATCAGAGAACATGTCAAGCCCTCTTCCATACCTATCTAGAGATTTCCCTTATTAACTGCTTCTCTGATATTTTCCCTCTCTCTTCCCTCCCTACACATACGTAGTTGGTTTGAAAGGCTATGCATTCAAAGCTGCATAGTCTTCTCCAACAGTGGGAGTTTCTTTTCTTGTTCTTATTACTTTGAAGTGTTGTAATCACAGGTTTCAGGTGAGAATGAGAAGGTCACTTTTCCATAAGCTGGAATTTGAGTTTGTCTTTGTAGTGAAATGCTGGTGGAGATGAATGATCTCAAATTCTGTCCAGCGCATATATTAACTCAGCAAGTACAAGAAAACATGTACTTTATGATAAGCAGTCTGTAAGGGGGGAGGAGTGTTGATACTCAGGAAAAATAGATTGCTTGAAAATCATAATAAGTAAACAAATCTTAATTGCAGTTTAAAAATTATTATTCAAGTTTCTTTTTTTGCCTTCATTGCAGTCTGGAGTCTCCTAAAACTAGCAGTGATTGAATTAACTCCTTCATGTAACACAAACTCTCTGAATTTAGGAGAATGTGTGTGTTAGGAGTACATATAGCAAAGCAGAACAATTACCAAATCATTGTTAAAATGTGTAGAAGTACCACTTCAATAATTCTCGAAGTGTTCTCAGAGGGTTACTGTTCAGAATGGGTTTGATTGAAGTCAGAGAGTGAGAAATGAGAAAAAACCACATCACACTAACAGCAAATAAATAAAAGTTCTGAACATTTTTCTGTTAATCTATGAAAGATAATTTTATTAACTTGCAGCACATAATCATGCCCAGGCTTCAGTCAATGTGGAAATTTACTTATTAACCACAATCCTTTTTTAACCAGAAAGCAATGTTACCCAATACTGAATTGAACTTGCAGGTTTTGTGTTTTTATTTGACTGGCAGTAATGTAAGTTGTCTTGATAGTACCTGATGCTAAAAAAGTTTGTCATCAAGTATTAATGTGAACTTTTTAATAGTAAATATAATTTTTATTTTTATTGCTATTTTCATACAGTACAATCTCAGTGAATAGTCAGTGCTTTACTTAAGTGTGTTTTGCATTTGGTGGCTTATGAATAAGAAGAGAAGCTAAAACTAAAAAGCTTCTGCCAAGAGTATAGAATATAATCTAATGTAAAACTTGCTGGGAAATTTATTTGAATCAGTGATAGGCAGGTCCTTCCAATCATTTTGGCTTTAAGTTAAAAAGAAGTAATCACAAGCAAACAGAACCAATCTGTTGTAAAAGAAGTAATCTTTAACAGTGTTTTAAAGTAGGTATTTGGTACTTTTGATGGCTTTGTATAGTGCACTGATCATTTCAAAAGTTTGAGGTGTGGAATGTTCTATTTTTCTATGTAGTTACAGCTGAAATGTTAATCATACCTTATTGAACATGTATTATTGGAAACAGGATCACTTCACTTCTCCAGATGAATATGATGATCCTTCTGTCCTTTATGAAGCTATAACAACTCATGAAGAAAATCTGGTTATAGCACATGAAGGGGACCCTGCGTGGCGGAGTGCGGTTCTTTCCAATTCTCCGTCCCTTCTTGCTCTGCGCCACGTGATGGATGATGGCACCAATGAATATAAAATCATTATGCTTAATAAGCGCTATCTCAGTTTCAGGGTCATTAAGGTAAGCTTTATGTACACTTCACAGTGTGACAGCAACTTTGGGTGTATTTTTATAACTATACCAAACTGCTGTCTCAACTGAAGTCTTGATTGGTTTTTTTTTAATAGGGCTGGGTCTTCCCATACAGTGAAAGTATTGTACCAGAAAATCAGTTCCTTCTCACTTTAAACGTTGTTTCTCATTCCATTCTTACGGGGTTTTTATCCTCACTGTTGCAACCTCTGTCTCTAAGTTCAGCCTGTAAAAGAACTGCGTATGGATGCTGGCAGTTCTGCAGTGCAATGCTGCATTTGCTCACAAAGGCTTTGGTATAATACAGCAGTCCCCATATCCTCTCACTGCTTCACTTTCTGACACAGCCTCTCTTCTTGGCTTTTGCAGGTTAATAAGGAGTGTGTACGTGGCCTGTGGGCAGGACAGCAGCAGGAGCTTGTCTTCCTGCGTAATCGTAATCCGGAAAGAGGAAGTATCCAAAACGCTAAACAAGCTCTGAGGAACATGATCAACTCCTCTTGTGACCAGCCAATTGGATACCCAATCTATGTCTCACCTTTGACTACTTCCTATTCAGATAGTCATGAACAGCTAAAGGACATTCTTGGAGGAGCCATCAGCTTAGGAAACATCAGAAACTTCATAGTGTCTACATGGCACAGGTGAGCTGAGGAAAGGGGTTCTCATTACTATGTGTTCATGCTCTCATATTCTGTTAACTAGTCTTGCACAGGCCCCACACAACATAATTTATCATACTCAGTCACATTAAAATAAATAAACCTGGACTTTTATTTTAGGCACATCAGTAACATATGGCAACTGCTTTGGTACAGGATTAATCTCATAGGCTGCATATTACACCACAAACTATGTAAATGAGAGCTCAGAGGAAAGAGTGTGTAAGTGCAGGAACTGTGCAACTTCAGATCTAACATTAGGTCTGATAATGGGAGACAATGCAACTTCTGTGCTGTGTTTTTCAGTATGATGGCTTTTGCAGTGTATAATACCATCTTTACAGAATCAGGACTGTTTGGTAGGGTTCCTGTCTGGCAGATATTTAGCATGAAAGTACCTTTATTAATGTTTTAGAGCATGCTCATGCATAGTTATGCAAGCTTAGCTGTTGTTCAGAATCTCACAAAAGCTTATACGTTATATACTATGTTAGCACCAGAACAAGTAACTGGAATGACATAATTATTTATCCATGTGACCCCTGGGTAATGGGGTCTCTTGGTCTGCTGTGTTTTATAGGCCATGAGAACTCTTACTGCACTTCTGGCCCTCTATGACTGTGGCTCCGAAAGCAACAGTGGCAGCTGTGTGGCATTCAGAAACATGCATCCTAGCTCTTAGTAGTTCCAGGAGCTGGTGGCGTAGTCTGAACAGTCCTGTAGCTGTTCTGTTGGTTGTATTTGTCTTAGTCATCCATAGCATATCAGAACAGAACATGCTGCTTCACTCAGAGTGCCAAAAATGCCACTTCTACTGTGGCAGTCTGTGGTGCTTGTCTCCTATTGCCATCACCTTGTCCACCTTGATAGAAAAACAGGTGAAAGCATGACACACCACAGTAGGTCCTAGGTGTTTATGCTCCAGGATTCTGTGACCTAGGACAGAAAAAATTGGAAAGGAATGCTCAGTTTAATAGGGTGTGACAGAAAAGAAAAATAAAAAGTAGAAATTGAAGGGAGGAGGAAATGTGTTGTGTTTTTTGTGTCCATTTGAAGTTTATTAGTGTAAACAATGTTATGAAAAAACTGTGTGGTTATGTCTACTGAAAAATGGTGGCTGACTGACTGTCTGAATGTTCATTATTTGTGTCAAACAATTGGGAATGCATCACTGAAGAAAACAGAAACCAAATAAATGAAAAATCCAGAAAACATTCTTTCCTTGCTAGTCTGTGTAGACAAAGATTTTGTAGTGTAACAGTTATGCTACTTAACACACTAGTCATGTATAAGTTTTACTAAACTGTTCCTAAATATCTAGGATGTTCTATGAGCATGTGAGTTGGAATTTTATCCGTTTATTGTACTTCAGAGGTGACATAATTTTTAAAAAGATAATTTATATGAGCATTTGACTTGTCATAAATAACTGTTCTTGCATAGTTGTCATGAAGAAAATTGCAATCTCTTAGAATGCCATGTTTATATTTGAAAGCATATTCTGAGAAAATCAAGTCAAGTTTTACTGGATTTTAGGAAGTGCTGTGGATTGTGCTGAGCCTTTGCTTGTCGTGAAACATTTCTTAGAATCCTAATGATTAGGAGGTGTGCCTTAATGTATCACTTGCATTGTGTTTCCAGACTAAGGAAAGGCTGTGGAGCTGGCTGCAATAGTGGTGGGAATATTGAAGATTCAGATGCTGGAGGAGGAGCTTCTTGCACAAGTAACAATGCAACTATCAATGAGTCACAGAGCAGCATGTCACAAGGAGGAGGGAATGCAACTACAGGGCAGGGACCTGGAGCAGTACAGCACCCTCCTGTTGCAGCTCATCCACAACTTTTCCTGCAGCTCATCCACCAACTCATCCCTCCACTCTGGGTAAAGTTGAAACAAAGAAACAACTTCATACAAGTTCAGTCCTATAGCCGGAACAGGCATTTCAGTTCTTTGATTGTTAAAAAAGTTAAAAGTTAAAGCAAACAAAGGTGTTGTGTTTTTATGTTGTGTTAAGAGCTGCTGGATTCATCTCAAACTACAGTACTGTTTTATGCAATACAAGGTTCCCAAACAGATCTGATAAATAAGGGGTATAGTTGTGCTGACAAAATAGATTAGGTAACTTTTTATAACAGGTTTCTTCAGACTGGGTCTTTTTACTTCTGTTGTTTGCAAATGCTGAACTCATCTTTTTTTGGGACTGTTTTATTTATACAGTGAAACAAGTTCTCTTATTTGCACAGTATTCTAGCTCAATCTATCCAAGCATCCATAGTGATCTGTAGTTGAGGCGACAAACACTAAAGCTGAGAAAAAGTCTTTCAAACATTGCCTTTACTCACAAAGAAAATATTAGATATATGTAGATAAATGATAATTAGATTTATCAGCTAAGGAGAGGTATCTGCAAATATTTAGTATAGGAAAAGCAATTACGCCAATGCTCATGAAGTACAATTTCTGTTATAACTTTAAGTGTATTAAATTTGAACTTGTTTTAAAATAGCTTTTGTTCTAACAAATTTTCTGACCCAAACTTTGAATGTGTAATCAAGCATATTAAGAAAGAGCAGTCAGTATTTTAAAACACGAGCATCTATACCTCTCTTATTGCCTTAAGTATGGTAAACTGAAGTGCTTATATTAAGTAAGAAATTGTTAATGCAGAAAGTGCAAGACTGAAGCATTTTTGAAGGTACTTGTTCTGATAGAGATTGTGAATTGAACAGATTATGAAATTCTGAGATACGATGAATGGAATGTATTGAAATGTTCTGCTATGTGAGCTGCAGCAGAGATCTTCTGCGCTACATCTGTTTCAGATGATGTTGGTTAGGCCAATCAGCTTTCTATATCTGTGCACTAAAACGTTTGTGTGTTGGCAATCTATTGCGTGTGGGAGGCTTTATCAAACTTTCCTGATTGTGTATCTTTTACTTTTAGGCACCAGTCACAGCTCTCACTCTGTGCAGTCCAGCCTTGTCAGACATTCCCTGCCCGTGCCTCAGTAGCTAGCCATTCATCCTACTGCTACGGCAGCCGTCATTCATCTCTCCGCACATCCACAACGGGCTTTGTGCCTTGCCGCCGCTCCTCCACCAGTCAGATATCCCTTCGTAACCTCCCATCCTCCATCCAGTCCCGCCTGTCTATGGTGAACCAAATGGAACCTACTGGCCAGACTGGGGTCAGCGTGCAGCATGGACTGCCCTCTTCTAGCAGCTCCAGCCAAAGCATCCCAGCCTGTAAACAGCATGCCCTTGTGGGCTTTCTAGGGACAGAAGGAGGGAGTAATGCAGCTGAAACTCAGTCAGGTGGCAGTGCAAGCCCTGCAAATCAAATGCAAGCCAAAAAGGATGACGTTATTTACAGAATCCAGGTGAATAGTCTAGAAGAACAAGTTAACTTATGTTTCCACATGCTTTTATTAGTTGTTCCTTTGTATGTTGTTGAAATCACTGCTTTCAGATGCACATTCTGGAATATCTAGTATACAGTTTCTGTGCTTTTATGTTTGGAGAATTAATGTAAAGGAAAGGTTTTCTGGACAAGCAGCCTTACTGCATGTTCCTTGTTTACATTATTTTTGTTTTCCTGTAGTGCGGCTCTGAGAATGTCATTGAAACTCAGTTCCACTTCATATTTAGTTTACCTTTTATACACTTCAGCAGGTAAAAGTAAACAGCCTCATATGCAGGTTAGAAAGCTTTTTCTTTGAAGCCAAGTAGATTTTCCACAAGAGTAAAAATACTTGCTTTCACTTTCATATGTATTTATTCTTTAGTTTTATCCACTTCAGGGTTTACTGAGCAGTAGACATTTCACCATTGACTGAGTTAATCATGGCAGCCTTACTTGTTTTGTGAAAATTCAGGAATGTGTGTTCTTGCTTTCTTAGCTTTTATTAGCCCCACATACATGTCTTTGGCATTCTACTTCTGGGAAACCTCAAGAAGTGTATTTAAGAGGTTAGATCATAATAAACACGATTTCATTGCTGATACCACCTCAGTTTAGAGTAATCCTTAGTAAATTGCATCATACTGGGCAAAGTTAAATTGATTTTTCAGATCTGTGCTTAGTAGCTTTTGTTTGCAGGCAAGGGCCCTTTTATGAAGCTGCTTACTAATCCTCTGTGTGAGGAGGATAAAGTGGATCCCCTTGGATAGTGGACATTATGGAATTCTCTCTGTCCTTAAATAGGAAGAATTTTTCAGGGGTTTTCTCCTGCTTGCCCTATGGAAATGCCAGTTTACTTCAAAACATAGGGTGGGTCTCAACTAACCATGCTAGTAGATAAATACTTCTGCCTAACAATGAGTTCCCCAAGTTTCTTAAGCTATTCTGTAAGAAATAATGAGCTGATTTTAACAGCACATCATCACTTACCTTTTCCCTGCTACTAGACTGTGTGCTGCCAATTCTTTTGTTGTGCCAGCTTCCCAAGCTGCCATGAGCTAGTGTAACTGAAAGAAGTGGGGAAGGGAACCAGAGCTGTTGCTTCAGTGAACTTGACATATTGTCAGCTGTGTCTGAAACCACAGCATCATCTCCAAATTCAGTGCTGTTCGGGCTTGGAGAGCCTGGAGCTCAAGTTTCCAACCTTAAAACTGGTCAGAAATCCGTTTCAGCGGATTAAAGTCAGTTATCTGGAATTATGAAAAAAGTTACAGTTTATCTGTTTCTTTTAAATTTTGGCTGAACTAACAGTCAAAACTCAATTCCTGCTTATAGTTAATGGATCCCAGTCAAGTACTGGAAGGGATCAACGTGTCAAAAAGGAAAGAGCTGCAGTGGCCAGATGAGGTGATACGGCTAAAAGCTGGAAGAAACAGCTGGAAAGACTGGAGTCCTCAGGAAGGCATGGAAGGCCATGTAAGTTTTGCTTGGAAGTTGACAAGCTAACCTTAAAAAAGGCAGTGTCTCGAGTCTGGCAGTCTGCCTATATGTCAATGTAAAGATCGATGTAGTAGGTAAGTTACATCAGCAGCTATCCTCAAAGTTAGTGCTGCTGGAAGAGCAGGTCTAGAATCCTAATTTGAGGCAGAGAGCTATTTCTGCAACTCTGTGGAAAAGATGCAGGATGATGTTTCAAATGTGGTCAGCCACCACTCCTTCCTTGCTTTCTTTCAGCTCGTCATGATCTCTCAAGCATTGCTCCCATTCATCCAACATGCATTTTCCTTTCTTTAAACTGTCAATCCCTGAACAAGTAAAGATCAATTTACTAATAAGTCCTTAATTGAAAGATTAACAATATTTGGTTTTAAATTATTCTGATCGAAATTGACCCTTTGTCTTTAGATTAAATTTCAATTTAAATTGTCTTTAGTTGTCTCTTTATTATATAAGAGATACATGATAGGTGTTTACTTCCTTTAAGAAGAAAATCTGCTCTAACTAAAACTTGTCAAAGCCCATGACTTGAAATCTTTTCCCTATGGATGTTACATCTGCAGTTTACAAAAATTCACTGCATTGGCTAGAAAACTTAACTCCCAACCTAGGTTCCTTTTATGAGCAAACCCAGTGTGGTCTTTGAAGCTTTTTGATTTTTACTGATACGTAATTTTTTTTTTTAAGATCTCAATGTCTGTAAAGATGCTCCAGTGTTCTTTCAGTGATAGAGGAAAGAGTCAGACATTGTCTGCGTTTGTTCATCAATACAACTGCATTTTCATTTGGAATAGATAGGTTTTGAAGACATTTCTTTGACTGCTTACCTCAGTTGGAGGCACTATGTATAAATTGCTTTTTGCGTTCAATTTTACCATTTGAAAGTCCACATCACTGTGGATGTATGTGCAAACTTCAGGTAAGAAATGGAGATATGCCAGTAATACAGTGTACACTGTACCTGCCTTGCTGTTGCATCTACATGAAGAAAAGGCCCTGGAAACACAATTATTCATGGAAGGAATCTACCAGAGTTGACAGTCCCCTCTTAGGACAGTTGTAGGTAACACATGGGAGTAGAATGCTGTTGTAAACGTTCTCAGTTGTGTTGGGTTTAGACATACTGTTGCAGATCAAGAATGTTGTAAAGATGGTGAATGTAAAAGGTTATATTGAAAAATGTCCTCTTGCCTGGTGTCACTGGACAATTTTTTTCAGGAGTTTGTTAGTGTGTTTTGTGAATTGCGGCACGCTGACATATGTACAGTGATTGATGCTATAGAAAGATTAAAACAAGAGGATTTAAAGGTCAGAGTAAGCTGTTCTGAATGCTTCTCATCTATTTTTGGTACAGCATATAGGCAGGGTTTTCTAGAAGAGCATCTTTTAACCTAACAAGAAAGGGGGAAAGCACCAGATTATCCTGTGTGTGATTAGGAGGAAAGGATTTGACTTGATGACACAGTTTCCACTGCCTGCTTCAGCTGTCTGTGGTTAAACTTACTAGTATCAGTCAAGCTCTTAGGACAGTCTTCCCTTTCTGATCTTTTGGCTGTGGTCCCTTCTGCAAATAGGCAGAAATTATTATTATCTGCTGAGTTGCTGCTCATTAAGCAGTTTACCTTATGTCTGCTCTCAGTATGAGGCATTCAGTAGTTTAAACTGCTGCTACATAGAAAAAGGCATTTTTCCTAACTTAGCTCTTTATCTTGCTAAGTATGCTGTACAATGTGTATATAAGACAGAAAGACATGATAAGGTGTCTTTGAGGAAATTCCATTTAGCAGTCCTCTTTGGAATGTAACTACTTCTTCCAGGTTTTTAGAGGGTATGCCCAGCATTATCTTTCTATGATACATGATACTGGGGTATAGAAGAACCCTTTTCCTCCAAGACATTCTTACCACCTCTCGACTACCTAGTGACAACATTTTGCATGTACCAAATAAATGCCAGTCATGACAGAAAAGATGGTAAAACTGAGTATGGCAATATGGCAGTGATGAATTTTAATCTGTGTACAACTTTTTGCAAATACACAGTTTTTAAGGAGCCATGATATTGATGCCTGTAGCTGCCTCAAAGGCACCAGTGTTAAATTAGACAACAATGATGTAGTATTTGGTACTTCTCTGGAAAACTTTTTATTGTGTCTGGGGACAGGATATTCCTGGTCTCATTCCATACAGCAGCATAAAAATGATATGGACACACTTTGAAGTCAGACTTGAACAGACACTTAGATATCAATATCACACTGTTGCATCAAAGAAGAACTAAAGGTGCTGTGCTTTCCTGGCTGAAATGCTCTCCCTGTATCTGCAGCACAGATATTATGCAATGGACAAAACTAAATGTCCTTTTCCCAGTGTTAAGAGAAATTGTCATCTGTGTATAATGAAGATTAAGTGAGTCTCTTGGATTTGATCTTGGAAGATTGTAATTTTCTGTAATTTTTTTCCCTTTATATCTTTGACTCTTGGAAGCTTTTCTGCTGTGGAACTTGTAAAAATTAATTTTACTTGCTTTTTTGACTTACTTTGCCTTGAATTAATGATTCTTTTTTCACAATTGGAAAATCTGAGATAATTCTATTTCTATGAAGCTGATGATACTTGTACCCATGTTAGTGGAGCATCTTTATGGTTCCTTTGGGGCACCCTGAAGTTAAGGGTGTGTTTTGGAGGAGGCAGATGAACAGAGATGTACTAGGTATGAAAAAGGGGATTTCTGGCAGTCAATATCAGGCAGGATCCTTGGAAGTAGCAGCTCAAAGTACTTGAATTGGGAAGAAACCAAGAGAGTATGGTACAATAATTTGTAGCACTCTTTCTGAACTCTTCTTCTTTTGTAATATTTTTTATTTAAAATTGTCTTCTAATAACTTGATTTAGAAGATCAACCTTGAATTCACAGTGCATAGGTAACAAAATCAGGGCAAGAGCTTTAACTTGCAAGAGACAGTAGTTTACACCTGACTCGTGGTAAACTGCTGTGCTGCACAACATGGAGGTACTTTAAGATTATTACAAATTAAAATATCCCAAATCTCCATATGCTCACTTTTTTTCAGTTGCTACTCACTTTAGATGAACTGTTTGGTTCTGATTTAGATCAAGCTGTCCCTACTCAAAGCTAACTCAGACCGACTGCTCTCATGGTTGTAAAAAGCCCAAGTGTGATTTTAGGCTGCAGATCTTCAGCAAGACTTCAACATGCAGCTTATCTGTGGGGATGCAGTCATTGAAAAATGAGCAACTAAGTCAGTATAGCACCTGTATTTTTGCTCCTAAAGGTCTTGAGTTATCAGCTGCAACTTTGATATCACAGCTCTCCCTGTGGAGCTTACATTTTATTATACTTTGTTTCTTTCCCCCCCAGGTGATTCACCGCTGGGTGCCTTGCAGCAGAGATCCAAGTAGTCGGTCACATATAGATAAAACCATCCTGCTGGTTCAAATTGAAGATAAATATGTTGCTGTTGTTGAAACTGGAGTCCTTGAACTTGGGGCTGAAGTGTAAATCTCTTTGAGACTGAAACTTCCCCTTCTCCAGTGGTTCAGAAGAGAGAAGGGTCCAGAAGAAGCAGCTCCCAGGACACGAAACTTTGGTCCGGTTGTAGGAAAGGACTTGAAACACAGATTTGTCTAAGTCCCTTTCCCCAAATAAACAAGTGTAAGAAATTTTTTTTAAGTTGTTAGCTGCTGAAGAAACACTTGCATGAAGGATAGATTTGTTGAGACATATCTTTTGTTTATAAATTTTGTTATGCATTGCGTAATGCTTTAAATCAACAAACTTTCAGTTCTAAGATCAGAGCACCTCATATTTTTCTAATTGTTTTGCCAAAAATTGCCATGTCTTGTCACAGAGTGTGTGGAATTCATCCACCTTATTTTAATGAAATTGACTACAAACCTTCAGTTTGGTGAAACAGTGTAAGGGTTTCAGGTGTGGCAAGAAGAGACTGAACAGATGTATAGATTCTTATTCCTTATGAGCTAAACATTAATGAGAACTGCACTAATTTTTTTACAGCAATGCACTAAAAACAACCCTGAGATTGCTGAGAACATTTATTTATATATATAAATATAAGTATATAAAATACCATTATTTAAATTGCCTTTGGGATTAATCCCCTCCCTCTCCATATACATGTTGATGGTAAGGGCTGTGCCATGGGTTTGGTTCTATGTTCTGTATTCCGTACAAGTGCATTTGCTGCATCCTCTTCACAATAAATGGTAAAATAACAAATGTGTAGAAAAGCACCTGAGTATCCCTGTACTACATCAGACTTCATTGTGGTGGCAGTGGTACCTCAAGCCTGTACAACACATCTAGCTTTAAAGTGGGCCCCAATATGACTTTACATCTGTCTTCCCTTCACTAGCCATAGCTACTTTGCTTCTTTACACCCAGAGCTGGCTGTGTTGTTTCATTGGCTCTTCTCTGGCCAACATGATGGTTTTAGTTTTGTATGGGAGGTGCAGGTCCATGATTACTTCACGGATGCTTGAAGGTTTTTCTATTCTATCCAATTTAAAAAGAAAAAACAGCAACTACTCCCCAAACAAAACAAAAAAGAACCCAACAAAACTTGACTTCTGCTTTTAATGATCCTTTATAGAAGGCACAGCCCTGAACTTGTATCACTTTTACCACCTTGCCTTTTCTTTCCCTTTAGTCTTTATTCTTTTCTATGACTTGAATTTTATTTTCTGTGATTATATATTCTATGTAAGTGTAATTTGAGTATTTATAACTGTGAAGTTGAATTATTCATGTGTTACATATCCTAGGTTTTACTGTATTTTTTTAAAAGTGTGTATTCAGGGAAACAAGTAACTCAGAACTATCATGGGAGTGTGAGAGGGAAACTGGTTTGTTCTTGACTTGCAGTTCCTATGACTCACTTTTCTTAATCCGTAAGAAAGAAATGTACCTGTCGTGATTGTTTCCTCTTTCTGATCTGTAATTATATAGGACTCTGTGGGGAATTTGCATACAGTTCTAGCTTTTGGGAGCAGCCATCTTCTTCCCAGTCACCTCCACTTCTTTATATGTGTTGTAACTAGAAGAGACTTCTGATATACCACAGAGGTTATTATAATTAATTCTCTGACATCAGAGAAACATTGTCCATTATGTACCTAATGTAAGAGTGAAATTACACGGGAAAAGAAAAAAGGAAGAAACAGCTGCCTAAGAAACGCTAGTATTCCAGCTCATGTCACTCTATGCCATCTAGCCATGAAAGGGTAAGTCTGTGTGCCTGGTAGCTACTCAATTCCAATTACTGTTCCCAGTGAATGATACTGGGACCTTACTTGCATCATAGACTATGCAAACTCATCCTTGAAATGCTGTGCATCTTAAAGTTGCATATTACTATTCACTTTATTCGTACACTGTCCCATTTAATCTTGGTATAAATACACAGATCTGTCACCCTTGAAATTATGTGGAAGAACAAAATTATTTATTATATGTATCACATATAGAGTAGTTGAATTAAAACTCCTGCATATGTGAAAATGTAGTACAGTAGATGAAACTTCTGTAGCAGTCTGGTAACGCTGCTATCAGGAATGAAGAAAATGTGTCAGTTTTGAATTGAAGTCCTTTTAGTGAAGGTTTTATTCTATGTCCTTCCCTTCAGGTAAATACTTTTCATTAATTAATACCTTTAATTAATTAACCTTCCAGGTTTTCTGTATCACTAGGAACATTGCTTCATGGAAAAGGGAGACATTTGTTTGAAAATAAGCCCTGATTTGACATTAGTTGCACAGGGTTGGATTTTTTTTTTCCCCTTAGACTGAAGCCTCAAGGTAAACAAATGACTGAAAACCAAAATATGTGTTAGGGTTTTTTGCTTTTTTTTTTGTTTTGGTTTGGTTTTTTGTTTGTTTGTTTTGTTGTTTTTTTTTTTTTGGGGGGGGGGGGTTGAGTTTTTGGGGTTTTTTTGAAGCTGACTGAAACAACTTTCAGTATGTTAAGCCCGACTGAACAATCTCTCACTCTCTGGGAAAGGTAAGGACAGTGTCCATTGCTGGTAAAAGACGTGATAGGAATTAATGGCTTGTTAATGTGGAAATTCTAGCACATACATGTATCTGCCTGGAATTAGATTGGCTAACAGCAGATAGGGAAAGAGAGAGAGACTTTCTCGAGGACAAAGAGAATTCATAAGTATTTCTATTTTTTCTAAAACATGAGGGTTTTGGTGTGCTGCCTTCAGAAGATGGTTTTTCATGTGGACAGCTAACAGGTTAACACTTCCTTTCAGGTACTTGGCTGATAGCTGTTGTGAAGCTGTTCACATAGTGCTCATACCTCTTCCGGATCTGCTCAACAGAAGCCACCTAGTTGAAATTTCACTCTTCCGTAAGGCTTTGGAAAATTAACTCTGTAAAGCTTTTCCTGAACTCGTTAAGATTCATATAATTGTATGTTGGTTTGTACAGTTTGTCTTTGGTTTCCAGTGTGCAAGTGACAAAAATGTTTGTTTTCTTCTAACTCAAAATCACACAGAATTAACTAGGTTGAAAAAGACCTTGGAGATCATAGAGTCTGTTCAGTCTATGACTGAACATGACCTTGTCAACTACTAGACCATGGTACGAAGTGCCACATCCACTCTTTTCTTAAATGCCTCCAGGGATAGTGACTCCACCGCCTCCCTGGGCAGCCCATTCCAATGCCCAGTCACCCTTTATGTGAAGAATTTCTTCCTAATTCCTAGCCTAAACTTCCCCTGGCACAGCTCAAGAATGGGTCCTCTTGTCCTGGCACTGGTTACCTGGGAGCAGAGACCAATCCCCACCCAGCCACACCCTCCTTTCAGGGAGTTTTGGAGAGTGGTAAGGTTTCCCCTGAACCTCCTCTTTTCCAGGCTGAACAACCCCAGCTCCCTCAGCCTCCTCATAGGATTTGTGCTCCAGACCCTTCACCAGCCTTGTTGCCCTTGTCTGGATGCATTTGGCCATCCTGGTGTCCTTCCTAAATTGGGGGTTCCAAAACAGGACACAGCACACAAGGTGGGGCCTCACCAGTGCCAAATGCAGGGGGGCAATCACTGCCCTGGTCCTGCTGGCACACTGCTCCTGATACAGGCCAGGATGCCACTGGCCTTCTTGGCCATGTGGGCACACCTTCCCACAGAATAGACCTGTCTGTGGAAAACTCTGTTCTAGATGGAAATGATTTCATCTTTTGTTTTATTTTCTTGGCCTTTGTCTTGAGGTGTAATGTTTTTCTACTGTTGTAAGGATGGAAAAGATGGATATTTTCAAATTAGTCCTGTCTTTCTAAATTGAACCTCACCATAGAGCAGAATTCTTTAGTTCTTTCTAGACTTTCATTAAAAACCCTTACATGTGTTTGCTTTTACTCTGTCCCCTTGCATTGTGATATTCTCTTACCATAAGAAAATTCCAGTTAAGTCCTACTGTTCTGGCTTCCAGGTAGATCCCAATCAATTTTCTTTCTCTCAGATTTCTTTGGAGGTGGTATCTATGTGTACACATGTAAGGACTTCTCCCTAAAAGACTCAGTTGCAGAAAAGGGCATGAAAACCCCATTAATCAGATAATGTTCATTAGTAAAAATGACTACTACATGATGTTTTAAAATCTTCCCATTTCACTTCTCTATGAAATATTTTAAAATTTTCTGATTAAAAAACTAAAAGCCTAGTACCCTGTATGTGACACCACTGATGACGCCTAGACTTTTGTGCTACTTGCAGTGGATGATACTAGTGCTGGATTCTGGGGATCTCTCTCATGGTCCAGCATGTGTGAAATCATTACAGTTTGGGGAGGATGATGATTATTTCTTGAGAGGTAATTCCATGTAGGCTGAATGGTCCTACAGCCACTTTGCCTGGGACATCTGGCATGTTTCTGAGTGGTGATGTCACGTTTTCTGGTTAAGAGTGCTGTTGTCACCAGTCATCCCTCATCCCATGCTCACAATGCCTTTGGGAACTGAACAACTCTTTGAGAAGCATGGATGACTGGTGAGATGACAGATGAAGACTTGTGACACAGGTCAATGCCTTTGGCCCTTTGGCAAGAGTCTGTAAAGCTTTGTCTGGATTTGGGCAAGGGGGGAAGAGATGCCTTATGATAGATTCAGCTTTCTCTGATAATGCACACACCACCATGCAACCTAGGAGTGTGGATAACAAAGACACTGCTTTGAAGATCTTTCTCAATTACAGAACTCTCCATTCACAAAATGGAGCTGGATAAATTGCATTTCTTACCATTAACAATATTATACAACTTATATTGGATTTGGGGTTGTACCACCACAGGTTTTATGTACTTAATTTTATTAAGGAGTTTTATACCTATTATATAGGCATCTATTCTTTTCTTGTCTGGCTTGCTATTTGATATTCTAATGCAGTGAATGCAGTGGCACTGGTCTCTTTCAGAAATTATACTGGTAATTCCTGGTGCCTTAGTAAAAAAGTGGGTACATAACACCTTTGTGGAAGGTAAAGCATGTGACTTGTTTCACCCCAGCATGATATGCATATTTCTTAAAAGGTGATTAAGATGGCTGCCCCAAAAGACTTTGGGAGTATACCTACATTACTTGGTCATGAACATTTGAATATGAGCAATTTTTATGACTTCTTGTATGTACAGTTTGAATAGATAAGACCAGTACATTTTGGCCACAATTTTGAAAGATAGCAATCAAATAGCTGGATATGTAACTTCTTACACAGATGCCCCTGAAAGCTTGACAATAGCTGCTGGTTAGGAAATGGAGAGGGGAGTAGAGCATAAATGAGAGGATGGCTTCTCTTTTAAATGGACAATGAAAATATATATTGCCTCTACCAGCAAATGGTTACCTTGCCAGGGATAGGGATATATGTACCTGCGTGTCTGTGAGTGTGTATGTGTCTGCGTGTGTTATTGGAAACAGCCTGTAAATATTGTAGCTGTTTAAAATGGAAAAGGCAGAGAGTTTTTTTGCAACATGTTGCAGCAAAAGGACAGTATTGACAGTGGAGAAACACTGAGAAATAAAAAAAAACTTTTTTCACTTGTTGTCATTTATTGCACCATTACATTCTCTTAAGATGTCATTCTCACAGATTACCTACAAGGCCTGTTTTAAGTTTACTCAAATCATCCTTTAATGAAGGATTTTCTTGTTTAAAAATTGTTTTTTGTAGTTTTGCAAATAATTACCTTAGCTGTTCTTATTTTACTGCCATCATCCCTGTTTTCATTCTTTTACATAAATAAGTGCCACATGCTCTCTTCTGCAGTTAAAATGTTTTGTCTTTGTTTGAAGCATGTTCTCTCAGTGATTTCCCTTCTCTTGAATGCTTTTCAAAGCCCAGAACACTCTTGTACTTACTTTGTGCTCAGTAATTTTTCATTCATCATACTTTGCTGGGTAATACCTTACCTAACGTGGTTTAATCAGTCATTTCTAATTTTCTGCCATCCTTGATCTGATGGCCAAGTGCAGCATTGGGTGGAGTCCTCTTGACAACTGTGCTTACATGAAACACTTTGATAGTGATACTAGTTTAAAAATACTTAGCTGCTGTCTATCCATTCTCTCAAATATCAGCATTATCTTGCTCCTTAGAGTTTGAAAAAAATAACTTGTAACATAAACAAAGGTGATTGGACAGCTCTGTGTCTTAAAAGATTGGATGTCTCCGTCATATAAGACCTAAACAAAGCATCTGCAACATTTCTTCTGCTTGCCTGTGACACTTGACCCATAGCTGCTTCAGGCCTCAGAGAGAACACAATTGGAGCAAGTGTTCCTAAGGAAAAACAACTCCTTTTATTTTTTTATGTGAGCAAGTGAATCTCAGTGAAAAGACTAAAAGTTCTGTAACTGTTGTGTTTATAAGAAGCAGCTGAGCTATCAGTTGACAGTATCCAAGAAGGAGGAGCAGCACTTCCAGGCTGGTTTAGGGGTGGCAAAGGGTAAGATTGTTGCTGTAGTCCACTGTTTCTTGCTGTTGGTGTCAGCCAAAGGCCTGCAACTTGTAAAAATTGGAGAGCCGGAGCCCTGGTTAGTGGTTGGAGGGTATTTCCTAGGGTAGTTTGTCCCGAGAGAAATCGGGTTCACTTACTCCAAGACAGTATATCCCTGTGCGCCTGCCTAGGACCTGGGAGCAGTGTCTTTGCTTCTACAGCGCACACCTGGTCTGCGTGAGTGGAATGCCTATTGCATGGTTTTCTTGTATTGCCAGAGATGGTCCTCTATCCTGTTTTTAACCGGACTTCCTCTGCCCCAGCTGCTCGTTGCATACCGGCACGGTTTCGATCTCCTCGGTCGATTCTGTGCGGGTTTTCCTCCGTTCCTGAGCCAGGCCTTTGGGTTTCTCCGCGCTCCCGCGGTGCTGCAGCGGGGCGCGGCCGGCAGGGGGCGCCGGCGGGCGCGCCGTGAGGGAGCGGGGCCGGGGGCGCGGGGCCCGGGCGGGCGGCGAGCGCCGCGGCGCCCGCGGGCCCCTGTGCCGGCCCTGCGCTCCCTGCCGTCCTGAGCGCTGCAACACCCACCGTGCCCGCAGCCTCCAGCTGCTCCCAACAAACCCCGCCGTGAGTCCGTGCCGCTGGGCCGCCCCGCGAACCTGCGCGGCCTCTGCGCAGGAGGCAGCGATGGACGAAGGAATTTGTCTGATTTTTTCTCCCCTCCGCTATTTCATTATGTCTGTTAAGATATCACAAAAAAAGAAGGACACCCACCCAGCTAATTGTTTTCTTTCACATGGCCAGGGGAGTAAGAAGAAGAGGGGAGCAAATAGCAAGAAAAAGAAAAGCAAAGATATTGGGGAAAAGGTATGTGAGTAAAGAGACCGCTTCTGTCTTTCCAGAAGCTGAAGGACATGGAGTAGGCAGCCCCAATATAATTTTTCAGCCTCTTTTAGTAATCCCCCTATGTCAAAGTGAACCAGAGGTGCATTCCTCAAAGGTGGAATTAATTTTGAATGTAATTCTGATTTAGCTGACATCAGTCTTATAATCTACTAAAAAAGTCATAATGGGCACCTTTCTTTTGCTCAGTATATTGTATCTATTATGGTGCATTGTCAGAGTCAGGTAAAATTGCAAATTAAACCTCGGTTAAAGGGCACAGTGTTATTACCCCTTTGTGATGCTGGGAATGAAGTTTCCACATGTCTTAGGAATGCATGTCTAACTGCTGCAGCCCAAGTAAGTGTGCATACTGCAACTGCAGTACAAGTGTCAGCTGATGAGGATCTGAGTAGCCTCTCCTGCTTGTTTGGACCCCACATCTGTTCTGCTGTGGCAGGCATTACAAGATGGCATAGAGCAGTGTACTGTGACCTTGTACAGAATTCAGTATCTCTTCTTTACTTCAGCTGTGGAAGGAAATGCTTGGGACCTGGGTGCTTGTGACCCTCTCATGTGAGCCTACCTGCAACATCTGATGCAGGTGCCAGAAAAGGCAGGCAGGAGATTGTTGGCAGGAAGTCAACACTGCCTTTGTAGAAAACAATTTTTACTTTGCTAGTGGAGCACATTTTACATGTTCCAGCAGTGGCTGACAGGAACGGAGAGACCTTAGCGATATTCTCAACAACAGGAACTGTTCCAGCCCTCCTTCTCTTTTCAGGTTTGGAACAGACCAGCTCCCCCTCCCCTGCCACTGTTATTTCTGTGGTACATTAACTTTTTCTCTCTTGTACCGTTTGGGTTTACCAGCACCCAGAGCAATCTGCTCCATGACTTCCTCTGAGGGAGAAAGCCAGTGCCCTTTGCATCATCTGTCCTTGCTGGCACATTTGCAAGTTCTGCCCCTCACTCAGAGGTGCAGAAAGCAAAACCAGTAGCAGCTAGTTCATCTGCAGGCAACAAGACAGCAGCTGTCTTTGGAAGAAGCAGTGCCCAGATATATTCAGGGCAATTATATACCACAGCTTCACGCTTCTTGTCATTCTTGTTGTTTGCTACTAATGGAGAGTTTTGGCCACACAGTGTTGTGTACATCTACAGCAAGACTGGGCTTGTTTCCTCCCCTAGAGCTGCAAAGGCCTCTCTCCCAAGGCTCTCTCACAGCCGTGGTAGAGCCCAGAGCTTCTATTTCTTACCTTCTCAGGATCTTTCCTATGAATAACAAGATAACCTCCTTGCTGCATCCTGATTTTAGTGCTCTTCACTTACCTTTGCCTAAGGCTTGTAAACCCCTGTGTGGTAGCTTCCTGCAGCACTCTGTCTTTTCACTCTTGTCACTGAATCTATGAAAATGAGCCCTGAAAATGATTCTTGACTGTAGCCTGGATGATCTGTTTTTCTGGTAGCTTACATGAGTTAAAAAAGAAATTTAAAAAAAGGTGTATTTGGAAAATGCCTCGTACTTCAAGGTAGGTTAGTTGCTGTCAGGGAAGTACCTGGGTAAGTTACAGGTCACTGCCATCCAGGGAGCCTGCTGCTATCCCACCCCATGGCTGTACATGCTGTGTCCACCTCCCCCTAGACCCCTCTGCTTGTGCTGCCCACCAGCACACCTGACCATAGTGCCTGCCAGCCCATTTGCCTGCTGCCAGCTCACAGGGAGCCATGTCTGATGTCTGAGACATCCTTTTTTTTTTCAGTTTGGCGTGATGCAGAGTGCTTTAGGACCAAGGAAGCCAGCACCTATGAGAAGAGACAGCCCTAACATCATGTGAAAGAGCTTCTACTGGTGATATTTGAGTCAAATGGGCACCCTGTGCATGGGCAGGTCTTCCATCTGTTGTGTGGACCCTCCAGCCCAGGTAAAGGTTAGATGCTCCCTGAGAGTTTACACCTGGATAACTTGTACTGGTTAAGTACCTGCGTGGGAAAACATCATAGGATGGCTTGGGTTGGAAAGGACCTTCAAAGATTATCTAATCCTACACCCCTTCCACAAGACCAGGTTGCTCAGAGTTCCCTCCAGCCTGGCACTTAACAGTGCCAGGGATGGGTCATCTGCAATTTTTCTGGGCAACCTGTTACAGTGCCTCACCACCCTCATAGTAAAGAATTTCTTCCTAATATCTAATCTAAACCTATTGTCCCTTAGCTTAAAATTGCTGCTTTTCCTCCTTTCACTAGGGGCCTTGGTAAAATGTCTTTGTCTTTCTCATAAGTCCCCTTAATACAATGAAAGATGAGGTACCTGCTGGGTGTGAGAATTCAGGGGCTCTAGACATCAGGAACAGTAAAGCTGATCATCAGCCAAGACTGATTTCAAACAACCAAGCAGGACCTGCCTGAGGGGTGATTTGGTGAAAGCCCTGTACATCTCTGCCCGAGCCTTGCCTCCGTTCAGCGCTGCTGTTGTAGCCCCTTGGAGCCCTCAGCGTGTGCCGGGCGCTCCCTGAGCCGCTCCACAGCCTCCGTGGCGCTGTGCAGCCGCTCGTGTGCAATGAGAGCCGCGAGTGACCCGTGTAATGGGTGACTGGCTCGGAGCGCGGCGCTGGCCGCGATTGCGAGTTCATCTGTACGGGATGTTACACTGCACAGCTCCCGAACTATTTTCAACACAATTGATTTCCATTATGGAAAATGCATTCCCCGAAGGAGATGGCAGCGGTGATGTGTGGTGGCATAGCAGAGCGGGGATTCATCTTGGGCACGAAACACACCATGTAAATACATATCAGTGTCAAGTCTGGGGGAAGTGGTGCGTTTTCTACTGCTGTTCCAAGCCCAAAAACCTATGCTCACCCTTCTCTGTGGCCAAGGAACTGTCAGCACCAGGGGAAAAAGGAGGGAGGGGAACTGTCCCTTGCTTCTCTCATCCCTGGTTACTACAGCTCCTCAGGGGTGAGAGCAGATTGGCCCCCCTGAGCTCATTGTCACCCTCTTCCATGCCTGGTACCCCCACTGCAGGAATGGGGGTAGATGCTCTGGTGCTGCCCCTGTGAGCCTTTGGCATGGTCATGTCTGGAAAACTGTATGGGGATCATTCTCCAGCTGCCAGCTCAGGTTTTGGAGGCACACCATGACTTACTGCTAAGGTATTCTCTTTTTTATTAAGTATTTACCAGTGGCTGTTCTAGAGATTAATGGAGAATGACAGGGAAAGAAAACCCAAACCTCACAGATGACTTTTACAGTCAGGTTTGGTGTACCAGTACTCCTACGCCTGTGTTTCTCTCCCAACAGGAGCCAAATTGCACAGCCTTATGTAACTAGCTATATAAAGAGTGCCTTGGAGGAAGCCAAAAATGCTGCCTAGCCCCCACTCCTGGCACCCTCACCCCCAGCACCTCCTGCCCTCCTCCAGGTGTGTGGGCTGCCCATGGCCCAGCTATCCCCCCAGAGGGGCCTGCAGCCTGAGTGCTGGTGCTTAAAGATGCCCAAGTTCCATCTCTATGTGTGACGTGCCCAAGGTGCATCTCTCCCTGTCTGTGCCTCGGGAAACTGCCTCTAGCTCTAGTGTGTCACTGACTGAGGTGTTTCCATGGTTAGGGGTGGGGGATGGAGGACAAGGAGAGGGAGTTTATACATCACCATGCAAAGCAGAAACTGGGCTGAGAGTGTTCAAGCTGAGAGCCTTTGCTTGCCCAGCTGCAGAAGGCATTTGGGGCAGGGTGAGCAATCATTCAGCCTTGTCGTTTGTCTCTAGGACTTTTCAGAGTAGTGCAGGGGCAGTCCCAGGTTTGCTAAAACGTTTCCAGGACCTACTATTCTGCGTAAGTGTGTGCATATTTATACGGACACTCCTGAAATGAAGGCTGCCTTACAGAGCTGTGACATGGAATGTCTGCAGCAAACCAGGCATCACACAGAGATTTAGGCACAAAGCATGTGGGTTGCATGAGCAGGAAGCTGGAAGAAAATTGTAGCTGTAACTCAGTGTTCCCACCTGATCCCAGCTTGAGGATTTGCTACAGGGCGCTCACACCTGCGCTGCAACTGCCTTTTCATTTTCATCCTGAAAATGTTTTGCAAACAATGCCTGGGGACAAGCATGGCTTTACAGGCTCTCTCTCTCTTTCATAAACATGCAGATGGCTCACCTTTCCTAAACTGTTCTTTAAATGTTTTCCTCAAAGCTCTAAATAACACTTGGGAGGATGTGAAAGGCAGCAGTGAAGGGAGCTGTGCCTTCGTTGTGCAGATAATTCCAAAACAGTTAAGTAAAACACATAATTGCCTGAGCAAGAACTGCTTAAAATATGAATTCTAACTCAGCTGGCAGTTGCTGTAGCAGGGGCCAAGGATGCTCTGGGAGAAGGTGTCTGTGCAGAGGTTGAGGCTGAGCAGCAAGGCACTGGGTGCAGGATTGCTGTCAAAACTCTGCTGCTATGGTGACTTTTGGTTAATTTTAATTGTTTCCACCTCCCTTTTCATGCTTTTTCATAGATGAAAACAGTCTTATCCACCTCATGAGAGAAAAGTCTCGTAGGAGGCAATTCATATATATATATATATATATATATAATATGTCGTGCTATACGATTTTTCTAATATTGATGTATATGGAGGCTTCAGATTTTTCTCATTTTTGGGGGGAGGCAGGATTTGTGAATTAACTCAGTCAACACTGAGCTAGAAGCCAGCCAGGAAAACAGCCCAGCTCCATGAACTCTGCCATGCCCAAGGAAAATCCAAACTGCAGTTGTAGCACCTTTCCCTACAGTAGCAGAGCCACAGCTCTGAGGTGGAAGGGTCTTTGCAGCCCATGCACTTCACAGGGGTCAGGAGAAAAGCCTTTGGCTTGATATAATCATCCATGTGCCAACATAAGTCAGATTGCCCGTAATAGGGCTAGAGACAGGAAAAGTATTTTCTGTGAGACTACCTGCCCAGGGGAAGGGGAGATGCTTAGGCTGTTTCACCACGGGAGCATTGGCTCATGAACTCTTTGCTCTGGAACCTCCTTCCCTGTATCAGTGCTTCTCATGTTTTTCCTTCACCTCCCTTATACTTTGCCATAGGCTACATTCAGCACACAAATCTGGTTTTTTATGTTTGTACAGCTCCTTAGACAATATGGTCTTTGAACACTTATGGTAGCATGTTTATTTTAGGGCATTGACAGCTGCTCAGATTTCCTTTATAGTATTGTTTAGATCCTTTTTCTTCAAATGTGAAAGTATTGCTAATGCAGCCTGTGCTGGTAATGCATTTATTTCAATATGTATGAGATTTCTTCCTATGCAATACAGGAACCTTCCTGAAGTAGAAATGAGTCACTACTCCCTCATAAACCCACTGCAGACAGTCCCCCCCGCTGGCAGCAGCTCAGAGCCATCTCCCTGTTATGCCACTTGCAAAGAAATGGCTCTGTGTGTGCGTCTCTCTGTTTTTCTTCCTCTCCCCCCTCTGCCCCTGGCTTTCCCCAGTAATTGCCATTCTCCATTCCCACAAGTACAGGGAGAGCTACAGGAAATTATATTGCTAATTAAGCTATGGAGGAGAATACAAAAGGCCTAAACTATAAATACTCCATCTGTGTTAAAAACGAGTGACGTGTATTGTCCTTGCTGGTTGGAAGCCAATGCAGCCAAGGAGCTAGGCAGAGACTTTGGGAGCAGACAGTGCAGGCAGCACGCTCTCAGAGAGCCTCTGACTGCTGCCCCCAGACTCAAGTCACAGCATCGCTGAAGCAAGAAATCAGGATCACACGCAAAGCCACGATTCCATGTTATCCAGCTTTTCTAAAGACGAGCTGCACCAAAGTACAGGTGATGCCTGTCAGGATTTTTATAGAGCGTCAGGCATAAAGCAGCAGCTTTCTAGTAGCAGCGTAGTCCATGGTGGTGGGATGAAGCTGGAAGGCCACTCACAGCCTCTGCAGCAGGTTCCCCTGCACATCTGGACCTGCTGCATCTGCCTGGAGCATCGCCCAGGGCACAGACTGCTGGCGCCTGTAGCGGCTGTCTGGTGCCCGGCTCATCCACACCCAGTGCCTGCAGGTCCTGCCTGGCTGGTGGGGCTGTGGGGCCTTCCAGAAGGACAATTCCTCAAGGCAAAGGTGTGGGACAGGTGCCTTGCTGGGTGCCATTCATTGCCTCTGAACACCCACTTTCAGCCTGGCACTGTCATGCCATGGTGTGCCTGCACAAATCTGTACTTCCTGTCATCGGCCGAGTTCCTGCCTCGAAATCCTGGATTTGTGCAGAGGTGTTAAAACCACTTTGTCTTATTTGGTACTGAGGCAAGTGGCTGAAGAGGGAGAGCAGGCATTGGGAACGGTGCCTTCTGCTACTGCACCCACAGGCTGCACCCGGCTGTGAGATTTTCTTTACAACCAAACCAAGATAGGTTTGGAATAATCCACACTTTTGGTTTTGATGGAATTTAAGATGTTTCCATTCTTCACAGGCAAGAGATTTAAGAAAATTACCAAATATTCAGAAAAAAAATGTGAACCTTGATACTCAGTGATGCTGTGTGTGCACAAAACTCATGTTTTCTAGGTCATAGAAATAGGAACAGGAGTATAATCTGATCCACAAAAGTACTTACGTGATAGTACTGGTCACTACAAGTGTTTCAGTTCAAAGTCTCAGGCCTCAAGACCTGTGCCAATATGATGAGTTGGCACATATGAAGAAGTTCATACCCATTAACCAGAGCTACAGGAGGTGCTGGCAGCACTCCTTGGCCCTAAAGTGGTGCACGCAGCACAGGATCAATTAGCTAAAACACCTGACTGTTTATCAGACAGAGGGGGTCACGGCGATGCACTATCATATAAACTTGTGCACAACTGGGCATTGGTTTGGTTTGGTAAATCATTCTGTTTGAGGCAGTTTCTCACAGTAAAACCTAAATTACACTAAGACCTCCATGCGAAAGGATATATTTCCTAGTGGAAGTGCTCTGAATTCAAGCACTTACAGAATTAAAATTTTGTTGTGTTTTCCTCCTTAACTTGGACAGTCACTGCCTATTTGTTACAGTTGTGGTTCATTACTTAATTATATGGCTCTTTGGCCCATGTTTCTTCCCTAACATGCTTCATGCTGTGCAGTGAATGAAACAGAGTTCTGGACATCCCATTCTGCCTGGAGAATGAGGCAGGTGTCCTGCAGGACAATAATACCATAAACAGCTTTATTGTTATTAGTGTATGCCTAGAAGCCAAATCAGTGTTTCAAGCAGGTTTCATCTCACCTCTGTTTAGCACCAAAAGGAAATTTGCACCTTGGAACCAATGTGATCCAACAGCTCTTTGTTCCCTTCCCACTGCCCTGGCTCACAGTCAAAGGGATCCTCTTACTCCCAGTTTCTGCTCCCCTGGGATTTAAGGAGGTTGCCTCTGCCAGCTCAGGGAGCAGAGCCAGCTCAGAGGGCTGCCAGGGCTAGTGTCAATGCAGGGAGGGAAAAGTAGGACTTCTCTCCTTGGCAGCAAGTTGTTAGATCAATGCAAGCCATAAATAATATCAACCACCCTTTCTAAGGAACAAGCACATTGCCCCAGGAAAAGTGCTCTCAGTTCTTAATTAACTGCCCAAGCTACAACACACAAACTCTTTTCTGCACAAAATGAAGTGCCTGTAGAATGAACTGCTCTGCTTACCGTGGCCTCGTCTGGGTGATAGAACTATTTGCCCACAGTGTTTCTGTGTGCAGTTCTGGTGCAGCAGGATAGACACTTGCCAGGCACTGATGAAGAGCAGGCTCACCAGGAGGTTGTTTCTCCCTGAATGCCCCCTCTCTCCCCACGTAAGGGACAGCTACAGAAGGCTTTCAAAACCCAAACCTTCTGGAGAAAATCCTGTGACTGCATTGAATAGTGACATTAGAGGGACTCATCTTCCCCTCCACACCACAGGCACCAACATGTTTCTTCTGGATAGCAGTAGCTGGTTATCTGGTTACCCAGTGTAAAGGCTCAGCATGAGCCACTAGTTTGCTGCAGTGAGCAGTGATCTGTAGTTCTCTAGGGTTCCTCTGCAGTCAGTGGTGGGAGACAAACAGAGCAGTCATAGAATCACAGAATAGTTTGGGTTAGAAGAGACCTTTAAAGATCATCTAGTCCAGCCCCCCTGTAATAAGCAGGAACATCAACTAGATCAGATTGCTCAGAGACCTGTCCAACCTGACCGAATGTTTCCAGGGATAGGACATCTACCATGTTTCTGGGCAACCTCTTCCAGTGTCTTACAAACCTCATTGTAAAAAAACTTCTTTGTTGAATCTAGCCTAAATCTACCCTCCTTTGGTTTAAAATCATTAGTCCTTCCTGTTAGTACAGGCTTTAGTATAAAGTGTGTTCCCATCTTTTTCATAAGCCATATTCAAGCACTTAAAGGCCACAATGAGGTCTCTCTACAGACTGTCTTCTCCAGGCTTTCCTCACAGGAGAAGTGCTCCACCCCTTTGATTATTTTTGTGGCCCTCTTCTGAAACTATTCCAACAGGTCTGTGTCCTTCCTGTGCTAGGATCCCCAGAGCTGCATGCAGCACCACAGGTGAGGTCTTCACCACACTGCAGCTCCTCAATGTTTTTCTTGTCAGGAGGGGCCCAGAACTGAACACAGGATTTGAGATGCAGCCTCACCAGTGCTGAGTACAGGTGGATGATCACTGCCCTGGTCCTACTGGATGCACTATTGTCCATTATGTCCAGCCATTCTTCCACTAGCACCCTGAAGTCCTCCTCCACAGGGCAGCTCTCAAACACTTCACCCCAGCCTGTATGGGTTGCCCCAGTCCAAGTGCAGGACTTTGCACTTAACCTTATTATTCAGCCTCATTGAACCTCATGAGGTTGATGTGAGCCCACCTTGAGCTTATCCAGGTCCCTCTGGATGGTATCCTGCCCCTCAGGCATCATCCTCTTTACCTTCCCACAGATGCAACTTAGTTGAATATGTGTTTGCTGAGCCCTGTGTACTTTGCTGCCATGACCCTTTAGCACTTTTGGAATATAACCAATATTTCCTTAGTGTAGTGCTGTAACATACATTCCCTTTTTTATTTGATGGCTTGTAAATGAGTTTTAACTAAGCTGAATAGAAAGATGGGTGTTCAGTCTCATGGCAACCTCCATGCTCAGGGTGCCTTCACTTTCAGTACAAACCATTCTTGTAATTTCTCTCTTTGAGAAGCTCCCATCTGTGCTGTGGAAGTATGAACAAGCCCTCACCTGCCCCATGCAATATTCTACTTTGGTAGACCAAGCTTTTTAATTACTTCCCTGCTTCTCTTTGCATATCTTAGAAAGATTATGGTCTCCTGCAAAACCAAATGTGCTTTCTGAGGGTAGGAAAACATCCTCTCTAAAGCAAATGCTGAATGTGCTGGAGGGAAAACTAGGTGCTTCCCAGTGCAATTGTTAAAGCTTTCTCCTCTCTCTGGAGCAGCAGAGCACCAGTAGCTCAAACCTCAACCCACCACGAGCTCAATGCTGAACAGAAAGCATGCCAACATGAGCAACTTTATCAGCCAGAGCCTTTCCCAGCCCTTCTCTGCAATCCAGTGTGAGGCACTCACCCACATCCTGACAGCCATTGGCAACAGGGAGATGAGAATGGTTCCCATGACCATCTTCAAACTCTCGTTCTCTTAGAGAGGGGGCTTTTGGCTGCAGGATAACACAGCTGGTCTTGCAAGGCACGTGGTGTTAGTCCAGGCCGGATAGCTGTCAGGACTGGATTCTATGTGTTGTCTGTGCACCAAAACGTCACATTTTTAATGATACAGTTAGAGATGTTTTGGGGTTTTTTTTCCCCATTAGATCTTTCTTCATTATGAGTCCCACAAGATACACACCAGGAGAAAGAACTGTGGCACCACAGAAAGCTGTCAGTTCGTTCCTGTACAATTTTCAGATGTATGCACCTCTGTTAACTAACCTGTGTCAGCAATGCTGCACCTGCACATATATCTGCATACATACCTGTATGTGCATACATTTTACATAAAGTGCGTATATCACAAGGCAAAGTTTGGAAAAAATGTGCTTCTTGTACATGAGGGTGCTTATACTATTCCACTAATGGAGAAAGATTTGCACAAGCTTGGACATGTAGTTGTATCAGGATTTGTAAATCATTTATATGCATTTTGTCAATTTAAACTAAATACTGTATTTAATACCTTATAGGTGAAGTCATTAGGCTTCATAAGGCTTACTCAAACATGATGTAAGCATAATGCAAACTGTTCATCAAAAGAACAAGGACTCTGTTCCCTCAGACTGGGCTGTAAATGCGACTTATGCAAGCATGCATTTGTTTCATTTGATGGGAAGATTTAAACCTATTCGCATGTCCAGGGTCTTTTAAATGGTCTTTTATCCTTGTTGTCATGTTTTGTATTAAAACAAAATTCCAAGGAGTAAGGAAAACAGAGGCCGTGTGGACATGTCAGGTATGAACACCTCCAATGAGTAAGTCTGTATGTCTGTCAGTCTGGGTGTGAGAGGTTTTTCTTTCCCTTGCTCCAAGGTGACAGCTTATTTGGAAAGTTGTGCTAATGTCTTCCATGTGGATAAATGCTGAAGGTGTCATTTCACATTTGTGCTCTCCTGAGAGCTGAGGTTGGAAAGGGATGATTTATTTCCACCTGTAAAATTCCTGAGTTTGCTAACTGAGATTGTGCCTCTTCTCACTGGTGACTGAAAT
The DNA here is from genome assembly GCA_032173965.1 of Sitta carolinensis. Lineage (NCBI taxonomy): Eukaryota > Metazoa > Chordata > Aves > Passeriformes > Sittidae > Sitta > Sitta carolinensis. Next base: position 10,325,407 of record JAVUNC010000006.1, on the reverse strand, counting down.
ACTTATGCCACTTGTGGGTGACATAATGATATAACCACACATACCTGTATGATTCATACCTCAAATCATATAAAACCCCTTTCAAATACCCCGAAGAGTAACTTGTTTGGATGATACTCAATGCAGGTCTCTTAGAGACAGTGCTGCCAAGGGCTGGATCAAATGCTGGTGACAGTTCCTGATAAATTGATGTTTACAGCATGTTAATACCAAAAAAAAAAAAAAAAAAAAAAGGAAAACATTTGGCAATAAATCTTTTGGGAAAGGATGTGGCACAACTAGATAGGAAGGGGTGGTATCATGCTGCCATAATTTATGCCACGAGGTGCAGTGAGAAGTGTGAGACTGGAGCCCATATATTCATTACTCCACACAGACAACTGCAGAGGTGAGCTGGAGCTGCACTGGTACAGCCCAGGATGAGGCAACCCCAGGGCTGAGGGGCAGCATGTGAAAGCAGCAGGGCAGGGTTACTGTGCTGCAGGGCCAGCTTCACCCCATGCATTCTTTTGTGTAGGAATAGCAGGAAATGTTCTGCTCTCCTTGCAAAGAGCAATGAAGATTGTGTCTAGTGAGTTTTCATCATAAGCTTATCATCGAGCCACTCACACAATTTAAGGTTCTCCCTCAAAATGACAATTTTGTGAATGGATGGGAATCCTACCCCCAGATTTTACAAAGCAATTACTGAAATTTGGAAACTGCTCTCTGGATGACATTGTCATGAAGGTCAGTGCATTTTAATAATCTTGCTGAACTAAAATGGGCAGGAAGCAGGCAGAAGTGCAACATTCCAGTTTTGCTGGCTAGTTTTTCTGTCACTTCCTTTATTGCTCTAAAGTGGTGCAAGGAAATAGATGGGGTTTTTTAACTGCTTTAGATATTCATCCATCACCTGAATTTTTCTTGATGTCATTGCACTGCTCTGGGGGGCATCTGGCATCTGCTTATTTGTGTGCTGAGAGCTTGCTTCAGTAAACTGCTGATGAAAGAATTCAGCATTTCTCTGCTCATCAGAGCTGGTTAATTTGTTTAATCAGCAACTCTGTGCTCTTGGTTGTCTGTACCCTTTGAAGCTGGATCTGTGCTTCCACATCAGTATTAGAGAAGGATTACATTGCAATTCAGCTTGATCTTTCCATTCAACATGCAGCTATGCTTACTTTTTCATTTGTGTTAGGCCAGACCAACACATTGCAACAGAGCTACATCAGTTTATGGTGGGGGAGGGGCCCTGCAAATGCTGTATGCTTCAAAGTGCTGCCAAAATAAGCCCCTGATAGATTAGTTGCTCCCACCTCTCAATGATCAGTGCAATCACTCTCTGAAGAGAAAGAAGGGGAAGCCATCCTGACCACAGCATTGCTTGAAGGAATAACTTCTTCCTTTTGCCTTGTTGCCCTTTTTGGGGTAAGCACTCATCCCTTGCTTTTGTAATGGCAGAAAATTGGCTAGGGAGTGTAAAAAGATTTACTGCCTACTCTGCATTGCTTACTTGCTGTATTTTTCAAAAGTCATAGAAGGAGGTGTTAAGACAGGATGAAGAAAGAGTTCTGTTACTACCAGTGAGGGTACATATTTAATGGATCTTGTAGCAGGCATATTAAAATAGATACATTGATAAAAAGGCAGTACCTGCTCTTTTGTCATTGTTGGAGGAACAGGAAGAAAATTACCTTCAAGAAGTAGTTGAATGCAGAATTTTTAAAGGTCCAGAGAGGTTATGTCAGACAGGACTGGTAATGGCATGCAACCATAATGGATGCACCCTTCTAGATGAAAATAAATAGGTCAGGCCACTTGGAGTGAATATAGAAAGGCTGGCAGAATAAGCAGAAACAAGACAAAGAAGGATGAAGTCCATCTGGAATAAATTGTGGCTGTGGATGTCAAGAACAACAGGAAAGATACATGAATAACAAAAGGAAAATTAAGGATAACATGAGCCTATTAGCAAATGAAGGGTGGGCCCTGATAACAGAGTTACTTTGTATTGGTCTTCACTGACAAGACCAGCCATCAGGAAACCCTGACCTGGGAGCCCAGGGTAAAGCAATGTTGGAAAACTTTCCCTTGGCTGAAGAGGTTTGGGCTAGAGGACATCCACCAGTCTGTGGACCCAGACAGGATGCATCCATGAGTGCTGAGAGAGCTGGCAGATACCATGCTGGGCCACTCACCATCATCTTTGTGGCAATCAGAAGAGGTGCCTGAAGGACTGGAAGAAAGTGAATGTCACCTCAGCCTTCAAAAATGGCAAGGAGAACCCAAGGAACTACTGTCCATTTGGCCTCACCTTAGTCTCTGGAAAGGGAAAGAGTACCTCATTCTGGAGGCCTGCTGGAAAGCAGCTCTGTAGAGAAGGACCTGGGAGCCCTGGTGGACAACAAGGTGTCCCTGAGCCAGCAGTGCCCTTGTGGCCTAGAAGGACAATGGGATCCTGGGGTGCCTTCAATGGAAGAGCATTGGCAGCAGGTCCAGGGAGGTGACCCTGCCCCTCTGCTCAGCCCTGGTGAGGGCACATCTGGAGTGCTGTGTCCAGCTCTGGGCTACTCAGTGCAAGACGGACATGTTGCTCCTGGAGTGGGTCCAACAAAGGGCTATGAAGATGAAGAGGAGATTGAAACATCTCTCTTGCGAGGAAAGACTGAGAGATTTGAGGCTGTTCAGCCTCAAGAAGAGACAACTGAGAGGGGACATCATCAATGTATTTCAGTATCTGAAGGGAGGGTACCGAGAGGATGGAGCCAGGCTCTTCTCTGGGGTGCCAAAGCAGTAGGACAAGAGGCAATGGGCAGAAACTGAGGCACAGCAAGTTCCAGCAGAACAAAAGGAAAAAACTTCTTTACTCTGTGGGTGAGTGTGCACTGTACCAGTTGTCAGAGAGGTTGTGGAATCTCCCTCACTGGAGATATTTAAGAACCACCTGGATGCAATCCTATGCCTGTGCTCTAGGATGACCCTGCTTGAGCATTAAGGTTGGACCAAATGATCCACTGTGGTCCCTTGCAATCTGACTCATTCTGTGACTCTGAAATTATTTGTGCACCCTTAATAATTCTCACATAGATATTTGACATCTGCTCGTTTTACTGTCCAGTGTTTTGCTGATTCGTTTTGTTCCTAATTGAGGCTTTCTCTTGTCCTAGAGGAAGGCTAGGGGACATGGCATAAGTAACAGACTGATCCACTGGGTTTTCTGTATTCATGAGCCTCCACTTCCATGGAGAGGAACTGGGAATCCTTTTCACCAGGGGTTAATGCACGAGGCTCAGAGTGGATGAAGTTTGTGTGCTCTTTTTAATAAGCGCTGCTTTTCTTTGCATAGACACTCAAACTGCCTGAATTAGAGTGCTGCCTGGAGGGACAGGTATTATGAAAAGAGCTGCCAAAGCCTCTGTGTGTCAGTGGGGAGCCCCTGATTATCACAAGAGGATCTAAATGGAAAGGTGACATTCAAAAGACCATTAAGATAAAAGCCAGGATAGATTTCCTTCCAACCTCACTTAATATAAACTTTAGTTTAAAATCCCCTTTCCTGAGAGAATGTGTGATTTCATATACACAGCTCATTCCTTAATTGGGTACAGTCAGCTGCTTCAGAAAGCAATTGCCTAGCCAGGAGAGGTAGTGAGATTAATTGCAGAGGTAATAAGAATGCCAATATATATGACAAATATGTATTTCTAATCTTTCAGCCATGAAAGCCAAGTGGAAAACACAGTACCAGCTACTTCCAGATGGTTTTCCACGAGAGCAAACACATATATGGTGTGGACAAAATTGCCCCTACTGCATACACCAGGTTTCCTCATGCATGGTTTTGTGGAACTTCGGGAAATTGAAATGAAGTATGTATAGGGTGAATTTTTGTTGTTCTATTTGCTTGTCCTCTGAACTCCCTTCAAGACTGTTGCCTACAGTGTACTCTCCAAGGCTCTACATAACCTAGTTTTGAATGAAGCATGAAACTGGGATCTGTCCTTTCTCCCTGAAAACTGTCCCATAATTTCACAGTTCTCCCTGCTTGGCCAGGGCTTGTAGCTGAGAAATGTTTCAGTCTGTCCCATTTTTTCTGTTACAACTGTGTGACTTTCCCCAGAAAAATACATAGGAGTGTGTGTGTGTGTGACTGGTTCTTCCTTCTGAGCATTAACCAGATTGCAATGTGAGCCTGAGACTTGGAAGTGTGGATTGAGGAAAAAGTGATGACAATCACTGTTAGTAGTTACCATTTGTCAAGCATAAAACATACTTCCATTTTGCCAGTCTTTTCCCTGTAAAGCCAATGATGCTGTCAGCCTGGTTGGTCCCTGAGAGTTGCTGCTGATCAAAGTTATCCTGCAGCTTTGGGATGACTCTGACCAAGATCTCAAGACTCAGACTATCTAAACAATGCTCCTCCTGTGATAACAGTCATTAACAGCAGCACAAATCCAACTTGCCATGTCTTTTTCCTCTCATCAAGTATTACCCATGTGCAAGTCCCATTATTAGCAGAAATAGGCAGTAAATGGATTGCCTAATTTGCTGAAGTTAGATCTCTAAGAATCACTTGGCTGTATGATGGTGTGCTGGTGCTGCACAGCTGGGCCTTGAAAAGTTCTCAGCTATTGTTGAAGGAAATGCATGAAATAAGTAGGTCACTTGTTATGTGCCAGTTCAAAGCTGCCTGCTGTCTTCAGGAGTTATGGCAGGCTTTTTCAACAATTTCCTTTTTTCCTCAGGGTTGTCTCTGTCTTGCAATGCAGGATCAGGGATTCACCAAACCTGAAATAGGTACAGAGCCAGACCCATAGTGTATCACATCATTTCTTCAATTGGATCCTGCTGTGAGCTGTTGCAGCGAGCTGCCCTCCACCCTGCTTCCCACCCAACTTCTTGGCTCACCACCATGTTAAGGCTGCCTAAAACTCAGCACCCAGCTGAGAAGCTTTGCAAAGAAGCTGTTTTAGCCTTCGGGAGTTTAAATACTTACATTAAATTCTCACTATAGAAGGCTTTGATTTTGCTGACCACACTTCAGCAAAGGCCCTGTTTCTGTGCATGACTAATATTTAGCCCAGATGGGAGAGGTTTGTCTTCAAAGGACCATAAGATGAAGCAAACTTGGCAAACAGTCCCATCCACTGTCATGTTATTAGGGTTGCACTGGGGAAGGTAGAAGAGGTGACTTTGGGTTTTGCAGGAAATCAGTGATAGAACCCATCACAGCCCAACCCTGACTCTTCCATTGCCACAAGAGTGCAACTTTTTTTCATCATCTTCTGTAATAAATTCCCTTATTTAGTCTGGCTCCAGAAAATATTGATGACACATCTCTTTTACAAGGCAAAGTAAAAAAGTACTTTTAAATTTCTCTCTCACACACTTTTTATTTCAGAATTTTGTTTTGTGTTTGATATTTCTGGATTTAGCATAGAGTTCAAAAGCAGTCTCAGTCCTCATGTTTTTTCCTGTTCTGCATAGATCCGTCTGGCAAACTGTCCTAAAATATGCCTGAGACAGGCATAGCTCTCTGCTACCTTCTATTCTGTGAAGACTTTTAGTTTCCTGCTTGGAAACAATCATGCTAGCAGCCAGCTCTAAGGAGTTGAGGATGGAAATAGCCTGGGTCTGCCTTCCTGCTGGACCAGAAGTTGTCTCTCATTCACTCACTATTGTTTTGTCCAACTCAGTTTTGAATGTACCAAGCAGTAGAGCTTCTGTCATGTTACTTTTGGGAGATAATTTTGTATACCTTACCACCAAGAACTCCTTCCTCAAACTCCACATTTTCCCTTCCTATCTTTACCCTTGAATGCTAATTCTATCCTGGTGTATTTTACTAATTGTGCCCTTTCTCTTTGTAATATATAAACCCTCTCAGGTCTTTCCTGTCATCACTTGACTGTGCTACAAGCATTAACCCCTTGAGCTTTAGTCTTCTGTTTGTCAGCGATTCAAGTTTTGCCAACAGCTTAGGAGACAACACCACAAATCTTCAAACTTGCCTCATTGGCAGAGTGGTAGAAATTATTCTTTGAACCACCCCAATAAAAAAAAAAAGGAGAAAAACGTCAGCACAGACAGAGAAATTTGCTTCTGTTGGAGAAATAACATAGGTAATCTGTAATTAATGTTAGTTTTGATGAGAAATTGCAAAATAAAGCTGCTCTGTTTTCAGCAGTTCACCTCGACCTTTTTTGCAGTCATTCATTACATTCTGTTTAGTTTGTTCATCTACCTCCACTAACTTCCAGCTACATTAGTTAATGAAAAGTTGCTTAGCTAGGCAGATCTTTAAAAGCTTGCAGCATCCAAAAGTAAGAAGTTTAATAGTCCTAATGCTTTAGTATTTGAAGATGCTTACAGCATGAAAGCTTTCTTTTGCATTTTTATTGCTTTAGAAGCCATAGTAGATGACTGTAAATACTTTGAGGACACGCTTTTGGCATGTGTTGAAAGACACATCCCTGCAGTGGTGCATATGCTGTGCTCCTGGGGACAGGGGTGAAGGGCACCAGGGGTCTCAGGATCCACAAGTTCCTGTTAAACACTTACTGCAGTAGCTGTTTGAGAGAGAGTTCATCTTTGCCTACGAAACTGCTTATTCAAACAGAATCCTCTGAATTGCTATAGGGAAAGAACAGAGGACTCGGTGGTATTTAAAAGGTCATCCTCCATCACTGACTGTAGTACATGACCAGTCACTGTCTGCATGGAGACAGATTCCTTTTGTCACTGATTGTTCACCCTTACCATATTCTGAATCTGAGTATTTTGTGATCTGCCCTTCTGTATCAATAAAACACTTCCCTTCTGCAACCCTCTCATATTGCTTCGCAGTAGGATATCCATATTCTTAACAAACCCTGACCTTGCATGGTACAGAGATACCTGCTTCAGGAAAATCTGCAAATGTGGATACTGGCACACGGAATAGATTACAAAGGTCAGGGATCAAACAGAATTGTGTTGATCAGGAATCTGAAAAGTAAGGGAAGCACAAGGCAAGCAAATACCTCTTACCTTGTGGGGTGTGCAGCTGCCACTTCAACATGCATGTACTCATTGCCAGCCACCCCTGGGCTAGGCCCTAGCATGTGTTTTGATAATGCACTTTTTATACAGCCTAAGTAATCCATTTTTCCTGTCTGTTCTGGTATTTCTTTGCATCTTGAGAGATTTTTGAATTGGGTTACACCCTGAATAAGAGATTAAAAAAAAACCCAAACAAAATCACCAAAATCTTCAGCAAGGCTGAATAATTAATATTTTGCACATATTTACCAACAGTCCAAAGCCTTTTCCTCATACCTCAATTCTTAAAGAAAACAATGCATGACTACTTTGGCATCAGATGATTATGCTAGAAAAACATCCATGTAAATCTGTAGCCTAGTCTCTATCCCACAAGGCAGACCCTCTGGGTGCTGCCCTCTGCCTGAATTGAGCTCCACAATAGTTGCCAGGGCTGGGTAGAAATCAGATATTCCTGCAAGACTCTGTCAAGAGGAGTACTGGGGCTGGGAGCTTGCAATCACAATTGGCTAATCACAGAAGAGGAGCAGAAGACAAGAATGTCTAACGTGCCTGTGACCCATCAGAGGGCAGCATGAAGTTGGAGATTGAGATGAAATCGCTTCTAATGAGTGAACCACTGCAGGGGCTGGGTGTGAACTAAACCCTTTTGAACTTTGGTCTTCAGACTTCCCAGCAGCAGAAGTTTGCCTAAAAGGCAGTTTCCTCAGAATATAGGATAAGCTGTCTAGCAAATGTACATATGCTTCAGCAAAATGAATTTTAAATGAATCTACTGTGTAGAATTGCAGGCTTAGTAGATTCAAGGAGCATGTGATAAGGTGGAATATATTTGGGTCTCAGTAAAGCATTTAAAAAGAGTTCATCAAAGATGATTCAAATTGCCTAGGTTTGGGCATAGACATAGCCATTTTTAAAACTGCCCAAGGTTTTGCTACTATTGGATAGCTGGCAGCTGGGTATCAGTGAAGAGCACAAGGGAACCAGGGAGCAATGATGAGATATGCAATGTTAAGTAGTCTGCAATCTGTATTCAGAAAAATCCCCGTGCAGGAACCAAATGAGGGAATAGGCATTACCTGGAAGCTGCTCCTGGGGAGTACTGGACAGCAAGGAGCTGAAGGCTTAGGGAAAAAGAAGGATGGTTAGGAACAACATGACAGTGAAATCTGTGGAACATACAAAATGATCCCAAACTTACTGGGGCAAGCCTGGGGGAAAAGACTCCAAAAGTGTTTTAATCTTCCCAGCAGTAAATTATACATAAAATTGTTCTGCAGCAGGCTCACGATTATATTATTCTTTACTAATTTCCATGGTATCTGAGCACTGCAGAGATTATCTAAATAGACATTTTCTGAAGAAACTCTTCTCCCTACTAGGATACATTAGGAGTTATATTTACCAGCTTTTGTATTTTGCAGTGGTGGGATGGGGTATACTGAGAAGAGGGGCTTGAATTCAGGCTTGGTTACAGCAAGATCATCCCATTCCTGTGAGAGAAAAAAGAAGCTGTACTTGTAATATTACTGGTGACACTCCTCTGTCCTGACCTCCTGCAGGGTTTGCCCTGATGCAGAAAGGACCACTACCCCTGATAAATGTTGCTGGTGTGAGTGCCTGTCTCTGCAGCACACTTATGCTCAGGAGTTGGAGCTTGAATCTAATCTGCTCCCAAAGGAACAGCCCAAGGACTGCCCAAAGCACTGGTATGGTACCTTCGTAGCAGTGTGTGTGGGAGAACATGTGGGCTGCTGAATCTTCAGGCAGATGACATGATATTTTATTTCACTCTATTTCTAGAAACCCCAAACCTTCGTTCCTAAGTGGTGTATTGTGCATTAGTGATGGTGGGAGGTGGCAAATGCATGATTCAGCGGTGCCTGGGTCTCTATCCTTCAGTACAGGCCCCTCATAAACAGTGGGAAGAGCTTCTAGCTGAGGGCTGGAATAGGCTATTTGGCTGTGAGGTTGCTCCTGAAGGATGCCCCTGGGAGAGGGACAGAGCTGCTGCACATGCTCTGTCTCCGTCTTGTAAAACTGCCTTGCTTCCTAACACATAACACTCCACCTAATTTTAGGTATGTTTTAGACCTGTTTCTTATGGAACTTCTATGGGATCTTGTGGACTACCCTCTTTGTCACCCCTATGATTAAACTTGCTAGCCAGTTTCAGCCAGAAAGAGGCTTCAAAAATAGTGCTGGTCCTGTAAGTTTCACCAAAAAAAACCTGCATGCAGGAGAGAAGAGAAATCGTTCCCAGGATTTCATGTGAGAGTCACCAGTGCTGCAGCACATGCCAGCTTGCATGTTGTCACTGAAGTATGCTTCTGGGGAGAGCTGTAAGGCAGAAAAAGCTGAAGGTTTACGAGGGAAGAGAGAAATGGACTGTGATTCACTTAGAAAGCCCGTTAACCCCAGGGCACAAACCCAGAGAGAGCATGGCTAGTCACTTCTGTTATTCACTGGCTGCTCCATCCTTGCTCTGGACTTGGCCCAGCCCCAGGCAGCTGGACAGTGCTGGCCATGCAGGGTCAGGGGCTGAGGTTAGGGACAGCTGAACAAACCCCATGTTTCTGCACAAAGAGATCTTAATGCAAGGAGGAGAAGGCATCAGCCGTGTCCAGGATGTCCCCAGACAGTACACTAATGTCCATGAATCGTAAGTTGCTCTGCAATTACAAGGCTGAGTCCTGTCCCTTACTCCCAGTATAATCTTATTAAAGATCACAAGGTTACAGCTCATCGTGCAAAAAGAATTTGACCTGTGCTTCCCCCCAAGCTGCCAATGAGGGCTAGTCCATGGTGGGGGTCGTTGCTATGCTGAGGGGAAGGAAAATGAGGCAGGTGTTTGGGCAAGACATTGTGTTTTTTTAGTTTTTAACTGCTAATAAGCCAGCAGAGGAGAACAGCACATTGATTGATTCAGTGTGTCTTGGGACTGGAAACACCCTCATTTGCAGCTGCAGGAGCTGCTCAGCTCTGTTAGCTGGGAAAAAAAACAGGACATCATCTGGAGAAATGCAGCTTCTGCATGTTTCCTTTCACATAAAATTACAGAGGTGGGCTTACTCCGTGCTCCCTTAGTCTAGCTACAGCTTAAATGCCTTAGACCTCCACCCTGGAAGAGGTTGAACTGGAGCTGAAACACAAACATTTAGTGGCACAGCAATAAAATGACACTCTAAGGTCTGACGGCCCTTCACAGGCACAGGGTCCTCTCAGAAGCAGCACAGACTGCAAGCAGAGATCCCAGCAGAGGGAGATTTTGTCAGAGAGAACTGTGCAAATTATAGCACATCAATCCAGGAACATTAGAGGTCAGATAATACTGAGGGGTATTTTACCCTCAAAGGTCCTCAAGCTTCCAGCCTTACAGTCAGATGCCTGCAAGGGTGTCATGCTTCATGGACACTGCCATCTGTGGAGCAGGAAAAAAGAGAGAAATCTGCCAAATTATTTGCAACCACAATAATCTAGAGATGGTAAATAATGAGCAACAACAGTGTCATCACCTCTATCCAAACCAAGCATTAACTGTTCCTGCAAGTCCAATAAGGAAAAAATATAATATTTTATACTGCCCAGGAACATTCTTCTTGCTCTTGATAAACATTGAATTTCAGCTGACTTCCCTGTGTGAGGCAGCTTGTGCTATTGCTAATTCACTGTCTGAGAGCCTGGCAGGCAATGTCATAGTGCTTTGGCTTGGGTTGTGCAACAAGCCTCCCAAAGGAGGGTCTTCTGAACAGGGGCTGTGCCCTGGCCCTGTAGCAGCCATAGGTCCCATCCCGGATACTTGGGAAAGCCACCAGTTCATGGCATTCTCAGGAGATTTTGAACCAGTATGAAGCCCTTTAAAGCACACCTCAACCTCTTAGAGCAGCACAACTCATGGCCACTGGGAAAACAATGCTGTGCTCATAGAAAGATGTAGCCGAGTTAGTCCTAGTACATTTATCTTAGGTGCATTAAAAAGTCATTAAAATATTTTGCTTTTACCCCTTTCTGTATAGCTCCCACCCCTCTGGAGAAGTGCTAGTGATTTAGCTGGATTGAGAAGATCTCCCTTCAGCCTGGCTAGGCAGGCAGCATAATGCATGGCAGGGAACATATATGTACATGTGTAAAGGGCTTCTCGAAACTTGGGGATTACTGTTTGTATTAAGCCCTTGGTTTGGGGTTTTTTCCAATGCATAAATGAAGATACTCTTTCCAGAATTCCCCTGGAACCAGAAATAACCAGAAACACGATGGCAGACATAGCTACTTTTTTCATTCCCTTTGGTGAGACCAGTCGTAGACCTGGGGTAGCTGCTGCTTTGAAGTGGTGGTATCTCTGCTGTTAGAGAGGTCTGAGTGCACATATTCCGCTGCAGAGAGTGGTAGAGATGACAAGGACCATGCCAGTTTTAGTCAGCAGTTGTCAAGGGCTTCCTGAGTCCATATCTCCCAGGAAACACTTTATCAGGGAGTGTAAAAGCCCTGCATTCCCAGCTATCACATCTCTTTCAGTGAAGGGCTGGGGAAGTGTGGCAAATTCTGGTGGGCTCCTGAGGAGTCAGGAAACTTGTGGGAAGAATCCATGTGTGGTACTGGTGCAATGCTGCTTGCCAAGCACCTTTGGAAATCTTTCTTCGTGTTTGAAATTCCATGAAAAATAAGGTTTGAGAGTTATTAGCAACTTAGTATTTTTCCACTGGAAAATATTTTCTTGCAAAATTTACTGCTGTTTCCCCTTATGTCTGTAGGGCTTTTATTTGGTGGAAAATGTGTCTTGCTCAGCATTATTTTCAAGTGGAGACAAACAGCACATAGGTATCTTCTTAACATGACCTGAAATTGGAACCCTAGGTCACTAGGGTGCAGAGAATTCCTGTTTAGGACAGATACTTGCACACGGCAGCATTTGCAGACAAAGCAATTGGAGGCTTTCAAACCAGTCACCAGCACAGAGGTGAGAGCTGTCCTTCTGCTTTTGTACTCAACTTGCTGTCTTACTGAATAACTTGGCTGCAGCTAAACTTGGCTCTGTTATCCAGACTTCTTTTAATAAACTTAAGTCTGTCAGAGTGCTCAGGAAAGTTTGATACGACATCACTGCTGAATCAACAGAAACCACTGTTGAGTGGATTTGCTTGCAAATGCATTCAAGACCTCAGCTATAATGCCAAAGTTTGGCATCATTCAAAACACCATAGATCCCTTGTGATTTATAACCATCTAATTAGTGCTTTAAAGCAGTTATGGGCAGAGAAAGCAAGGGTGACATCCCACAAGTATTACTTGCTCATGAAAGTAGAAAGAAACTAGAATGAATCACACCAATTCTGGAAGCAATTTAAAACCCTGATGTGCCTCTAGGTGCCATTCTGAAAAGAGATGCCCCATAGCCCCAGACTTATGGGAATATTTGTATTCATTTTGGTGGAACAGGCTTCAAAGCAAACACTCTCCTGTATAGCCCTTCCTGCAGCCCTAAGCCTTGGTCAGAACCAAGACAAGTAATTTGCAATTAACTGTATGACTCTTTCTCCCCTTCACTGCCAACTCTGTGCCAGCCTTTACTCCTCCTCCAGCTCCAGATGATGTGGGCAACACAAGGCCAGTTGTTGTTTAAATGTTTCTAGGCTGTCCACAGGGGGAAAAGTTAATCCTCATCTGAACCAGGAAGCTGTATTTTGTGGTTGAAATAGTATTTCCCAACATTATGGTTACCAGAGTAGTCCCAGAGGGCCTACAGACCAGAGGAAAAGTGCATGGCAAGTGCAAATGGGTAGAGAAAGCTGTGTCTGATGAATATATGCTTCTGCTGTTTGGATGATAAGAGGATCTTTCTTCTTTCTCTGCTTCTAACACATGTAGATACAGGGTTATCACAGCAGGCTCCTGCCAAGCAGCTTCCTAGGACAGCACCGTAGGTGACTGCCTTCCAAGCTGCCTTCAGATGGGGAGTGTAGGAGAAGATACCCCTGGAGGAAATAACAGCAATGGGGGAAGAAAAAGGAACAATCTGGGGTGGGTAGGACCAAAAAATAGAGGAAAAAATGCTGAAAGGTAAAAGAAAATAGAGGGGAGGTTAATGGAAACTGAACAGCTGAGAAAGGAGATGCCAATGAACACAAGTCATAGGCCAAGAAGCCAGTGATGAGGTGCTCAGCAGAGAGTAAAAATGGAATGGCACAACAGGACTGAGGTGGATGCCTGGGAGGTGTTCCCAGCTTACATTTGGTCTCAAGGGTCAGGGTGTGCTGGAGCAGTACACAGAGAGGCGCTCTAACATGATCAGCATCACCTAGCCATATGGTCACTGTCTGAGAAGCTCCCCAAGCAAGCTGTAAAAGCAGCAGAGTCATGTCAGCAGCTGGATGTCCAGTCCTGCTGTGTCCTGCACTGACACAGCTGCCACATGTGCCAGGTCTGCTGGCAGCTCTGGGAACAGCTGGGATCTTCTTTAGCTCAGGGTCTGACCAGGTGACCTGGTCATGTCACCTCTCCCAGCACCCGTAACTGGCTCCAGCACCAGAGCACCTGAACACTGCACGACTTCTTGCTCCAGTGAAGCAGAAAAGAGTTAACTCTCCCTCAGTTCTCATCCAGAAGAGAGAAGATGGAAATGTTTCATACTGTGCTATTTTTAAATCGTTCAAGAAACATATTACTAACAGAAGAACAGCATTACTGACATTTCCCAGAATCAGCTGATGAAAGTGCACAACACAGCTCCTCTTGGGCAGTCCAGGGAAGGTAGAACAACTTAAAATAGCTTCCAAATAGAAGAAAAATGCAGGAAACCATTACAGAGCTCTAAAGGCAACACCCTGAAGTCCACTTTAGCTATTAGCCATTGTACTTAAGGCAATAGAGAGAAATTAAGCAATGAGACCACTGGAAGGTTTGTTTCCCCATTGAATCCTAAAATAGCTTCAACTGATTGCTAGTGAAAGGCATCTCAGTGACAGGGCCAAAGACCAGAGGCATCTACCCAGATGTTATATAAACCTCTGTAACAAGGATCTTGTTTAAAGGAGGGGTCCCCAGCCCTTTAGACTGTGGGATGAACACTTGGGAGCAACCTGTGACACTGACATCTCTCCACTATGGCCTGATTTGGGACCCACAACTGGCTTCAGATGATTTGCCAAATGAGTCACATTTTCCTTATGGAAGCTCACTGAGAAACAGGGACAGGTAGAACAACCCATATAGCTGTAGTAACAGCTACATATACAAGGACCTGAAATGTCCCATGTGATCAAATAATTACTGCTACATTGAAACAGCAGAACAGTGCCTTTCTGAAGGCTTTTTATTTCTGAGGGCAGTTTTAAAGATAAAGTTTTCAGTGGTTCATCCAGACTAATTTTCATATATAATAATAAATTCAGATATGAAAGAAGTCGAGCTCTTGTGTGGTCTGCAGGAGGCAGGAGGTCAGGCAAAGAGATTACTCTGGCCTCTTCTTAGTTTATAGTGTCAGAAGGACCACAGTTCCTTGTCAAAACACACCAGTAAGCAATAGTGGCAGCACTGCTGGGAGGTGTGCTGCAGTGTAAAGCAGGTGTCCTAAAGTGCCTGTGAGTAAATGCTCTTCCTGTTGGAGTGGATAGTAAAATGTTGACCCAGGTAATATATGTGGCTTCCCCACTTCCTCTTTGTTTTCATTATAGGTCACCAAAAACCCCAAGCCTTTCTTCTTTTGTTTTAAGGAAGCAAAAATGAAATGCAGATTTTGTGCTGCAGCTGACTGTGCTCTCATTCTGAGGAGTGAACAGACCCTAAGGTGAACATCTCCTTCGAGCTGAGGAACACAATCCTTTGACAGTGCAGGATGCCCCAAAATACTTTTGGTGCTGCCTTCAAACCTGGAATGTGCAGCAGCCTGCAGAGCAGTGCTTGTAATGTCCCGAGCCCAAGTGGGTCTTACATCATCTCTGTGCTGTGCTGCTGCTATGGTGGGTGCTGGAGACTGCATCTCCCAGCCTTTGAAGAATTTGCAGAGGAGAGCAAGCTAACAAGCCTGGGAGCAGTACAAGCATATCTAATGTGTGACTAGCTGTGCCTTCCTCACTTACAAGCCATCATTTGTAAATATTTGTGAAGGTACCTATCAGGAGGCAGGCAAAATGCAGAGAGATAGGGAGTTTTTTTCTGGCATAAAGGAGATACGTTAGCAGCTACCAGTGGCAGCATAGACATGCCCCTAGACAAAATACAGGCACTAGGAACTGCCTGAGGACCTGGTACGAGTTATTCTCTGAACAGCTACTGTGCACAAAGTCACAGTTATATTTTGATTCAATCTTTTCACTGCAGGGCACCTTTTAGATACAAGGAACTTATCTTACTACAGAGCGAGCACTGCAAGTTAGCTAGGGACAGTTGTTAAAAGATCTCTAACATGCTTTGCTCTCCAGTAGAAAGCTTGCATTCATCTCATGAAAGAGACCCATGCCCAGTGGTGACATTTTCAGTCTGGCTGTGGTGGTATTGCATGTGGAGAAAAAAAGTACTCCTGCAAGAGGGTTTAAGATTTGATGCTCTCCTTTCAGGAGGCTTCTCTGTGCAAACCCCAAGCTTTTTTTTTTCATGGTGAAATTCTCTAAACTGTCAGGCAGATTTGTACAAAAGCACTGGGTATGTTTTCCTGTGGTCTCCTGTCTTTCTACATGGACTCTGCCAATGCAGGCCACCCTGGTATAGTCCTACACCTTTGATCAGGTGCTGGAGTAATGCTGCTTGCAGTTCCCCAGGTGTTTCAGAGCTGTCCTATCCAAGGGAACAGACTGGGAGGGCTCTGGTCTCAACTCTTAGTCCTTTTCTATCCAACATCTCCTACTAAAGGAGGCTTAAACTGCTCTGTGAACACTTAACCAGTGAGGAGTGATGAGGTGGAAGGACATTGCTTGTTTCCTGGCCATATAGATGCAGAAGCTGTCTCAAAGAGGGGTTAAATTATTTATCTGGGGCTGCAAAACAAGTAGGCAGTAGAACTAGGAGCTGACTCGAACTTCTCTGACCCAGTCACTGGAGTAATCTTCCTTCCTGGTGGAAAACCTCTAGGAAGGACAGCTCAGAAGGAGTGAAGGAGGGAGGGAGGGAAGGCAGGGTAAAAATTAGCATATCCATTGTTATTCTATGTTTTGTGTGTGCAAAGGGGGAAGAGGTGGTGCAATTTGCCTAGAGGGTTGTCTCCACACCTGGAAATGTTTAATTAAGTGAATTACTTTCCTAGTAGTACTTTAAAAGGCATTAGACCTAGCCTGAGCCCCATTTTTATATGCTCAGTGGACTGTGAGGAATTCACTGTCAGATTAAGAGAGACAAAAAAGGTAGAAGTCAAATTGGTGGCAAAATGCAGTTTCTGGCTCCTTGTCAAAGCACCCACATGCCTCATTACCTTGGTTTAAAGCCAACAGACTAGCTTAACAGGGCTGTTTATTACTCCCTCCCCTTCTATCTATACCAAAAATGAGGTTTCCGCTACAAATCCTCCCTTTGCTAAGTTGCACTTTGCTTTTATTTTTCTGGAAATATACCCTTTCTTAGAGCTCCTCACGGAAGCACGGCGTTTGCATACAGCTGATAAATGCCACCTGCTGAGGACGCCTCTTGGGCCATTTCAAACAATATCCCATCTCCATACCAGCTGTTTCTGCTGGGAACATTACTGTACCCTGCTGCCAGTCTTGGAGCCAAATGATCCTGGGAAGGAGGGGAGAGAGTGTTAATGAGATAATGAAAGTATGCACTCACTATTTTCTACTGCGGCGTCAATGTGGCTTTTTCTTGACTTTAAAGCCTGTTTAGCCATTGGAATGTGGCTCTGTCAAAAAGAAATGTTGATTCCTCTTTTTATTGCAGCCCTCACAGCACCGCACCACATGAATTGTCAGCCTTTTCTTTCCCTTTTCACCAGAAAGCATCTGTCCTGTTTTCCTTCATGTCCCATGTAGCACATGCACCCAAGTGTGGTGCTCAATTCCATTGTACCCACCAGCCTGCCATAAAGACACCCCCAGGAGATGGATATAAATGAGGGACATAAATGCCTCTGTTACAGCAGTGTCCCTTATTGCTGAGGGGATGGGGCCAGATGAGAGTCTCCACAGAAAAACACAGCTTCAGGAAGGGAATTAGCTGTAACCTGTCCTAAAATTCTCTATCCATATTAGGTACAGTAAATGTTCAACAGGGAAAACAAAATCCCAAAGCACAAGTGCCACAGCTGGTGCTGGAGCTGCTCAACCACAGCCCCACTCCCATCCCTTTCTACACTGCAAGAGCAGTTCCACACACGGGAAGGGGTCAGAAAATGGGTACAGACACACAAATGGCCTTTTTTTACCTGCTCATCACTCACTGACTGAGAGCTGAACTTAGACCCTCCCAAATGCCCACAGAGCCATTAGCCCTTGACCTCTGGATTTATATCCAGCTAAGTGGTTTCTCCTATAAGGTTGTGCCCGGTCCCCATGGTCAAAGCTTCTCCCTTCTCTTTCTGCAGGCTCTGCTGAGGTACATGTTACTTAGCCTGTATCTACACCATAATACACAGTGTTTCACAGCCATACAGCTCCTGGTGTACTGAGACCACTGCCTGCTGTACAGACAGTACAGTCTCAGCAGTTTGTTGCAGCCTCATTCATACCTGTATCTTTCTCTTCTTCCTATCTTATCCCCAGTGCATCAGCTGTTTGCAGCAGGAACCTTCCATGCAGGTGTCAGCCACCTCCATCATCAATGGCTCCTTAATAAAAAAATACTAGAAGTTAGCAATAACAGGGATAGTCACCTTAGGGCAGCAGTGTTTTAAAAGTCGGGGGGGGGAATAAGCACATGGTTTTGTATTCAGTTATCCTAAATTTTAACAAAGCTTTAGTCTGACCAGTCATGCTGTTTCTACAGTCTTTCCTATCCTGAATGATAATCCTTCATACAAATGCAAGCAGAGCTCCCAGAGAACCAGCCTGTGAACTTAGCTAATTAGTCTGCTTGCTTGGGGGAACACAGATTTACACCTGGCTTCACCTCTGCAGACGTGCTGTCTTCAAAAACCTGTTTAGGAGGCAGGGAAGCCCTTCAGCAGAAATGAGGTTTTAATAAGGTCTCTGCATGCTTACCCAGAGCAGAGAGGTGAGGATTTTGTTCAGCACCTGTACCGCCAACAACGTTGGAGCAGGGATGTGCAGCGTGGGATGGGGTGATGGGTTCAGCATCCTGGTCCATCGTTGCCTGGCAGAGCAAGCAACACACAGAGGTTGCTTTTCCATCCTCACCTACTTCCCTTTGGTTTTAATAGGGATTTGTTGCAGCTGTAAGCACTACTCCAGTTCTTCTGAAGCATTGTGAAAGAATGTGATGATGTAGCTTTATTATTTTTAGCTTATGTTCCAAAGTGAATTATGCTTACACGACTACGTCTCTGCAGCCCTACCCTCCCTGCCCCTCACACGCGAGCACTCGTAGTTTTTACATTCATATGCTAATTTTAAACAAATTTGAGAGGGAACAGAGGTCTCAGAGCTGCGAAGGATAACTCCCAGCGCTGGCATGTGGGCAGGAGAGAGGCACACACAGACACACAGGGCTCACGAGTTTGCTGCCGGCAGGTAGGCTGGAATAGCTTGGCCCCGGACTGTCACAGGTGGCTCTCAGCCAGCCTGACCGCACAGGCGGTAAGGGGAGGGGGTGGAAAAGACCGGGAGGGTCAGGCACAGGGCACAGGGGAAATTGCGGGGAAGGCTAAAGGATATAGGATGTAAATCTGTGGCAGATCGGACCTCAGCAGTGCTGGCACTGAGGAGCACCCTGATTTTTCCGAGAGCGATTGGTGCCCTCGACACAGGTCTAAAGAAGTTTGTCTATCGTATTCCTCAGTAGGGCTAAACTCTGCTTGAACGGATTAAGGAAACGGTGGTAGAACCTGCCTCGACATGTTTGCTGATTTTGGTTCTAGCTTAGAACAAAAAACAACCTGAGATGAAGGGGAAATGACTGGGGGGTGGGAGTGTGTCTCGTTCACTCTTTCTATGAAGAGTAACCTGAAAATGTAAAAGGAAATCTAAAATTTAGAGTCCCATGCTTTATCCTTACAGGTGAAGCTCATTCTCCCTAAATGTGCAAGGGCTTCCAAAGCTCTGAGATGTTTGTTAGAACCTATACAAAGCCCCATCCAGATGAGAAATAATTTGCACAGTAGTTGTAAAAAGGGTTGAGTGTGTGTAGGAGCTGCTGCCCTGCTGGGTAGGGACTCCTAAGCCCGCCAGGATACTATGCCAGCCTGGCAAAGCTGAGATGCTGCTGTATGTGGAGTACCTTCCAAGGATGTCACCAGTCTCTGGTTTCTGAGGCTTCACAAGCTGGGGTGAATTGGTGACAGGGCTTTCTGGGTAGGAATGCAGGGTTTGTGGGTGCCTGCATCACCATTCAACACATCCTAGGCATTCGATACTCAACATCCACCTGAAAAGTGACAGTCATTAGACATAAGATTTATTGCATACAAAGGATGAGGAGATAACTAAATTCAAAGGGCTTATGATGAGTACACGAGACAGTTTGGCCTTCTATTTCTATCCAAGCATTGTTATCCAACATGTCCCCAGCAGAGCAGTCCTGCTGGAGAACTGGGCTCTCTCAAAGGGGTATTTCTTTGATGGTACTGGGTACAAGCTGATATTTAAAGGCAGAGCCACAGCTAACACTGTCTGTTTGGTGGCACTAAAGTCAGCCTGAGTATAAACTTATTTTTTCTATTTTAAAATTCAGACTCTTTAATTTTGTTATAGTTACTTTGTCCAGCAGCCAATCTTTCAACAATTAGGACATTCTTTCACTCTATCAAGCATAAAGCTTAGAGGAATCTCAATTCCATTTGAAGTACCATAGTGTAAGAGAAAGAATCTCTTACCTTGAAACTCAAATGCTGCTGACTGTCAGAAGACCTGAGCTGCCTGTGGGGTCAACCTGCCTGTGCCCTGGAGAAAAGTACTGGAATCAAGCTCTTTTCTGAGTAACATTTCATTTTGAAAGTAATTTTTTGCATGCCTCTCCCGAAGACTCTGATTTCTGTTGTAGAGTTTGCTGACAGTTTTCAGCTTTCATTATTCGTGGTTTCTTCCAGAAATAGAGCATGTGTATAATCCTTTTAGTTTTTAAAATTTTATTTCTTTAGAATTTTTGGCTATGCCAGCTTTGTATAATTATGCTCCCATGACTATATTCCCATTGACCTTTATAATCACAAGAAGCTTGTAATCAAAGAGAAATGTAAAATTACTAAAATATCAGCTTAGCTCTTATTTTTAAACTAAGGTAAGCACTTAAATGAGACACGTACTTGAAAACAGTCAGCTTACTCTGACATCGTGATTTCACAGTAGGTCAAATCCAAACCTTATTACAAATCTATAGAAGACGATGCCTTGGCCACATAAATCAGAAGTGCCATTTCACAGGAGCTAAGTGGAGTTCAAAGGAAGCCCTTTCTGTATTTGAAATGCCAAAATCTGATACGATAATATTTAGACCAATCATCAAAATAAAACAAATCCGCTTTCTCCACTATGACTGCGAGATACAACAACTCTTTTATATTTAGCCCATTTAGATGGCAAACTGCCTACCACTGGGCAATGCCATTCCAAGGAAGACAAAATAAAAGCTACTAAAATCAAACCAGTCAGGTTATCAATGACTCAGGCAGCTAAAGTCAAGGAATTAACTGGCAGCACGATAGCTTTTAAAGCCATAAACCACTACAAGGATCAGTTTCTACCTGTTGTAGAGTATGGTAAAGGTCAATAGTACCTTCTGCTGTCATTCCTTTGCAAAAGGGGCATTCACAATGCAGCCCAGGGAAGGTTAACCCAGCTAAGTGGGACATTCAGAGGTCTCTTCAGGTAGTAAGGGGAACAGTGAAAGGTGAGGGGAGCTGCAGAGGAGGAGATGCTTGGCCAAAGCTTGATCCTGCTGTACCCTGTCCATTGTGGTTGGGCCCTAAGAAGCCGGCTGTGCCAGCGGAGCAGTTTCCAGGCATGAAGAAAAGGCAAGCTATTACTGCTGGAGTTGGAGCATTTCTGAGCTCTGTATGTGAAATTTTGCCTTTTAATGTGCAGGGAAAAACATAATAGAAAAAGTGTGTTCCTCTTGCCCTGATCAGTCCACTTGTTCCCATCCTTTGTTGAGGCTGCATGGCCAGACCCAAAGACACCACTTCATGTCAATGAAACATCACTTCGGATAGTCCCTGTGGCAAGTCCTTTGAACCAGAGTTTAGCTTCCCCGTGGTGAGGAAAAGGGACATATTTCTTACTAATGGGGATAACTTCACTGGAATTGCATGTACTCTTACTGTGTTTGAATGAAAAATCAGAAAACTGCCCTATGGACCTTTCCCTCTGCAACCCATATAACAAGTTTGTTTCACTGTCCCCTTGCAATTATAATCCACCAGTAAAGGAGCTCTAGGCTCATTACCTAGCTGCATAATGAAGCACATTAGCAGGACAGATGGATAGTTGGCAGTAGAGGCTGAAACAGGCTAAAATCCAAAGTACTCTGAAATATGCCCTTGGGCTTTCTCTGAAGCCTATTTGCTTTTATAAGAGGATTTAACATTCAGGACTTCATAAGAAGCTTGCTTGCTTGCTTCCAGAAGTCATCATTGTCCATGGCTTAGAAGCCCCAAATGGTGCTCTTTGTCAGCCAACACTGGTAGCTGTTACGCTGTCCTTAAGATTTTAAAGTTGAGTCACTCAGGGAGCAGCACCGCTAGTGCCATGGGTTGTGCCCTCTCTGCCAGGGGTGATCCTGGGGAAATCCATCACAGAAACCACACAGAAACCAACAACCCTTTGGACACAATCTTCTGAAAACTGTCCTGTGGTCCTCAGACCTCAAAGTAGTACTTTAAAAAAAAAATCTCTTTTCCCACAACTGTTTTGGTAGCCATACCTGTTTCTTTGTCAGGAGGAGAGGAATATCTGCACTGACATTCCTGTCAAATACTGAGATATGCTGATAGGCAGCACGGGGCTATGTACTGACTAGCCAGGGGAACTGAATCTTATCCTACACATCCAAGACCCTCTTTGTTTTATATGTTCCTATAGCATATGCTGATATCCTTGTATATTTTTAAGGCACAGAAATTGTCCTTAGCAATTTTTCTGCTTGCTATATAGTAATATTTCATGTCACTGGCAAAAAAACACACTGGTGTTGGACTCCACATCAAGTGCCTTGTTTGGAGATATTTGAGGCATCCTTCCACTGCCCACAGAGGCACAATGTGCTCCCTTGGCAGAGCCAGCTTTCTGCACTGTGCATGACAAGTGCCTTTTGCCAGGAAGGGATCTGACTTGCTGCACCAGTGACCATTTCTAGTGTGTGTTAACTGCTCTGCTGAATCACTTGAAGCTTCTGAGGCTACAGTTCAGCTCCCCATGAAGTGGTTACAATCATGAAAATAAAAGGGCAAGTAGCAAAGCCAAGCTGATAGCAAAAGAAGTCTTACACAAGTGCATAAGAGAGGAAGGTAGGGATAAGGACTACCTCAGCCCCTGAGGTTGCCTGTAAAACCAGTAAAGACCTCAGCTTCTCCTTCAGATCTCATGTGCTATTAGAAGAGTGGTTTCCTTGCATGTGGTTCCATCATTCAGATTCTTGCTGGTTAGGCTATCAACTCCATGGTTCTGCCGGTGTAAGGGACCAGAGGGAAAGGATTGCCCAATTTCCCATTTTGGAGCCTACCTGCCATGCTCAGTTGAGTGGCATAGGAAGAGGGTTTGTGCTAGAGGTGAAGCCAGCATCCTGTACTGATGAAGTGGAACTGACATTTGTCATTGAAGAGAAAGCACCATCAGTTGAGGCTATCCATGCATATGATCTGGCAATATTGAGGAAACAAATGTTACATGTGTCAGAGTGCACCTGCCACTCAAAAGTTTCAAAAAGATTTATAAATCCTGCACTGCTGTATTAACCTTCCCTAATTACTTTGCAAGACAAGCAAACATGACAGCACCATTCTGCAGAGCACTAAAGTAAGTCACATGGATGCTCTCCTGGAACTCACCAAGTCACGTCCCACTTGGGGCTGATGATGGATAATCCAAATGCTACTACCCTGTTCCTTTGTCATCATTTGACCATTTGTCTTCTCAAGCTTCCTTTATCTATTTCTTCAAAAGTGTTTCTCTTTGCAATGTTAACTTGAGGCAGAGCACAGGTGTTGCCCTACTTTAGCTGCCATCTGTACACAAAACCCTGCTGTAGCTTGGATCTGCTGGCTGAGACGGTCAAGTGGACATCCAACATACACTCCTTCTAGCTGCAGGCTAATGCCTTAGACCACCTGTGGTCCTCCACAGCTTTCCCAGAATTCTCTGCCAAGCATCCAGAAAGGATAAGCATGTTCTCCCACAGTACTATCAAAAGCTTACTACACATCTGTGATTCATACTAGACCTTGTGTTGCACAGAAATGAGCTCAGGGCAGGTGTGGGTCACACAGTATTTCTGCTGTCATGGGTGCCAGGCTCACTCAAGGTCAGCAATGTGACCATAAAGAACTCAAACTGCAGCCACTGGGAGGGTATTGCAAAAATGCAGAAGGCAAGAACAGAAATATCTTGATGAAAGGTTTGTGTTATGTAACTTGCTTGACAAAACAAAAAAAGGAGGAAATTAAGCAAAATCGTTAAAAACAAAACCATAGAGTGAATTCCTTGAAACCATAGGTCTGTAGAGTACTGTATTTGTTTAACCCAAGCCTACAAAATACTAAATTAACTGAAGAGCTTGGTCTCGAGGTTTTAAGCATTTGTCTCTCTGCCAAGGACTGGGTGAAATACTGAAAAAACATATCCAGAAAAAAACGGGAAACTGTGTTTTACTTAAGGAGGAGGAGAGTCAGAGCAATTAATCTGCCAGAGGCCATCCTCTTACTTACAATGAGTAAGTGTTTACTGCTCCTGAGTGGGGTACAGGTGACGTGTACTTTACAGCAGACAAAGATGAATTATCAGGAATAGACAGCAGACATCTGAGCTTATGAAGGAGGTTAGCAGTCTATTCATTTTTTCTGCAACAGATTCTCTGCTGGGCGGGGAATACACTGGCCAGCAATTCAATATCACGCTACCTAATGCAAAGACAGATCAACAACTTTGAGCCCTTATTAAGGCAGTAGTGTGTAACATTGGATTCGATGCTGCCAGGAAGGCCAGGGTATGCATGACTTATGGTTTGGGTTTCCCACCACCCGCCCCCTTCCCTGCTTTCTTTGTTTTGACTTTTTTTCTGAAGGAGGTGGCCATGTTTTAATCTCCTTGTAACAAACATGAGGATAACAAGCTAAAAATAGTTTTAGGGAGTATTTTGCAGTCTCTATAACAACAAAACATATAGATATGTCACAGTAAAACTTTACTAAACATGCAGTTGTTTATGGTCTAGGAAGAGACAAGGTAGCAATGAAGAACTGAATGCAGTCCATATTTCTGAAGCAATGAGCCTTTGTAAGACAGAGGATGTACTGATTGATCTTTTTTTCTGATTTGTATCCAAAAGTTTACATTTCTCTCTGTTTCCATTAAACCTCCCACAGAATATGACTTGGAAACAATGCATTTAATGTCTGGCCCTTTTTTTTTTCCTTTGCTCGTTTTTGCTTGTTTCCAAGTTTGAACTTGGACATGAGTGAAGGCAAAACACAATGCCTCAGACAGCAAAGAACATTGTGCATCTTGTCCTAAGACTGCTAATTAAGCCATTAAAGATTGCTGGGGTTGGCAATACCACGTCTACTGGGAGCTAATTACTTGTGCAACTGGTAAAATACCATGACAACAACAAAGAATGATATTTTGTAGACAAGTAACAATGACAAGCTCCTGCCCTGCAGCATGAAGTTGGTAAGGTCAGCTTGTACCCTCTCAAGCCAGAGGGGTGTCTCAAGTGAATAAGAGCAACTTAGAACCCAGATTTTTGCTGAGAATGTGATTAGAAAGAGTGCAGTAAACTCTAACAAATATACAGACTAGAGATGTGTCAATCAGTGCAGATACACTGCAGCTATAGAGTGCATATAGTCAGGTACTGCTTTAGCAGTAGAGTGTGCTGGGCCCAGGGACCTGCTGATTCACTTTTTCCTGGTTTTCATTTTACACCTTCATAGGGATCGTGGGTTTGGTTTAAGAATCAAGGGCATCTGCTTTGGTGTTCCTTTTTTATCTTTTCTCAGCAATACCCCCAAAGGAGTTACACTTATTTCCCTTTCTGTGCAGCACCAGCAGCACAGGGGCTCTAATTTGTTTGCTGGAAGCATGTTTTTGTGTTAAGAATTGTGTGTGTTCCTCTGAGACCTTTCAAAAGAGCCTACCTTGTGTAATTGCAGGATTTCAGCTGCCATCTGACTGTTGAAGGATCTCTTTTTACTCAGTAACATATATCACTTCTTTCCCTGACTAAAGGACCCTAAATTTTAATTAATTTAATATTCATTAAGAACAGAGACTAGCTGAGGCATCTGCTAAAATCTATTCTTGTAGGTTTTAATGGAAAAGAATTCAAAGCAAATTTTTATGATGTGGAAACTTAAAAGCCTTAAGGATACTTGGATTAAAATGTGGACAAAAACAGACTGGGAAGAAAATGTATTGAGAGCAGCCCTAAGGAGAAGGATTTGAGGATGCTGGTTAACAAGAAGCTCAACATGAGCTGATAATGTGCCAGCCAAATTGAAGACAACCATATTCTGGGCTGTGTCAAAAGTGTTAGCAGGTCAAGGGAGGTGATTCTCCCCATCTACTTTACCCTCGTGATACCCCACTTGGAGTAATTGACCCACCTCTGGGGCCCACAACATGAGAAGGACTTGGACCTGGTGGAGGAGATCCAGAGGAGGGCCATGAAGCTGGAGGATATCTGTGAAGACAGGCTGAGAGCTGGGGTTGTTCATCCTGGAGAAGGCTCTGGGAAGACCTTATAGCACCTCCCAGTACCTAAATTGGGCTACAAGAGACTTGGAGATGGACTTGTTACAAGGGCCTGCTATAGGACCAGGGGAAGTGGCTTTAAACTGAGAGAGTGTAGATTTAGATTAGATATTAGGAAGAAATTCTTTACTGTAAGGGTGATGAGACACTGGAACAGGTCACTAAGAGAAACTATCTACACAGTTTTATAGGCCTTGATCCCATTCAACCTTGGTTTTCTCTCCTAAGAGGAACACAAGCCTTTTTAGTGTCTTTAAGTCAGCTTCTCTATCCTCTTAGCTGTTCTGGTTGCCCCTCTCTAACTCTGCTACATCCTTCCTGAGATGTGAACACCTAAGTTGCACTCAGCTGCTGTGGATGCATCAGGACACTATATTGCAGCAAAATGGTACCTTTTGGTCTTGATCTCAGTCCTCTTTGTGATGAGACGAAGTATTTCATGGTACATGGTGGGTGTCTGTATTGCTATGTATATATATATGTCAGGACTAATAGTACAAAACTGCAGCTATTTGCCTATCCAAACTGAACAAAATTCACTGAAAAATCCATCAGGGGATATATGGATATTTCTAAAGACTGAATTAGCCATTAATTCAGGTGACTGCTGTTTTTCGAATGAGGGAAAGGGAAAAACATATCCCACAAAATTGAAAATCTGCCTGACACTTCTGGGTAGCCACCCATTGTTTTCAGCATTGTGGAAAAATAACACTCAACAGGAAGGGTTTAAACACTGAATTGATGCAAAATTGCTAGGCATAATGTGAAATGAGAAATTTGTAAGTCTCAGAGACCTAGACTTCAGCCACATTCCTGCAGCTCTCCTTCCTTTTCCTACCCCAACTGGGCAGGATAAGGTATCCAGTGAAAGAAAGCTGTGGTAGCTGGGGACCTAACTATAGGCTCCTGTTTGTGGACAGCAGCTGGGAATCTGCTTCAAATTAATACCACCTTATTTTTCCCTCCTAAAATGATTCTCAAAAAAGGCACTGGCCAGAAGCAGAGCTTGTGGCAATCCCACTCCACTGAAAAGCTGGCTTGTGCGCCTCAGAAGAGAGGGAGAATAGTTCAAAATTGTGAGACAGAAAGCTATTGCAGAAACCACACAGTTTTCTTGGCCTTTTTCAATGGATTTTTCCACCAAAGATAAAAAAACCCGATTTGGCCTAGTAGTGGTAACCTGAGGTTCAGTATGCCCAGCAAAGAGTTTTCCACACCCAGCTTCCTGTGAAACGCCCAGGAGAAGCTGATCTGTTCCACACAGGCACACGGAGGGAAGACGCTGGATTGCAGGAAGCTGGGACAGCAACACAGTGAGCTGCTACAAGAAGCACCCAGGTGGGGGTGCTCACAGTGCCAATTCAGCATTGAATTTCAGCCACATCGCTTGCTAAACTTCCTGTACCTTCAGCATGAGATGCTGTTGGTGCTGTGAGGTCACGTGGAGGAGGATGTTTGGCTGCGAGGGTGCTGTGGTTTCCCTGCTCGCCTGTCTCTCTCAGTGGTGGTCAGCAGGGCTGGCTCAAGGTGAAAGAATGTTCCTCACTCCTCCACATGATTTATGAAGCCTTGCTATGGAGCTAATCTCAGCACTCCTCACTTTGCAACCTCCTTCGATGATTAGCTACTTTTGGCTGGGGTAGAGTTAATTTTCTTCACAGTATCTAGTATGGGTCCATGTTTTGGATTTGTCCTGGAAACGGTGCTGGTAATACAGGGATGTTTTGGTCACTGCTGAGCAGTGCTCACACAAAGCCAAGGCCTTTTTTGCCTCTTGTACCGCCCTGCCAGCCAGTGGCTTCAGAAACACAAGAAGTTGGGAGGGCACACAGCTGAGACAGCTGACCCCAGCTGACCACGGCCATATCCCACAGGATATGGCACCACAGCATGTAAAGCTGTAGGAAGAAAGAGGCAGGGGGTACGTTTGAAGGGAAGCATTTGTCTTCCCAAGGAACCAATTACAAGTTACACAGTCAGGAGCCCTGCTGTCCTGGGGATGGCTGAGCACCTGCC
Organism: Sitta carolinensis; assembly: GCA_032173965.1. NCBI lineage: Eukaryota > Metazoa > Chordata > Aves > Passeriformes > Sittidae > Sitta > Sitta carolinensis. The sequence continues at coordinate 10,297,361 of JAVUNC010000006.1, read as the reverse complement.
TGCCCATGGGAAGTGGTGAAACAATTCCTTCTTTTGCTTTGCTTACACCAGCAGCTTTTGTACTCCCTATTAAACTGCCTTTATTTCAACCCATTCGTTTTCTCATTTTCACCCTTCTGACTCTCTCCCCCATCCCATCAGGGGGGAGTGATCAGTTGGCTGTGTGTGGTTTAGTCACCACCTGGGGTGAAGCAACACATACATGGACAGGCCAGGCTCTGCATTCCTGTGTAAGGTGTGTATAGTGCATGTCTTGCTACTGCAGGTATGGAATTTACAAGATTTCAAATGGTCTTTCACTGCACAAAGAATGGGTGGGTGGATGGATGGGTGGATGGATGGATGGATGGATGGATGGATGGATGGATGGATGGATGGATGGATGGATAGATGAGTGGGTGGAGCAAGTTTCTACTGGATTTGGCTCTGCATGGCAATCTGCTGGAGACTGGTGGACATGATATTGCACACATTCGTCATTTACAGTGAGAATGTGCAGTAACATCATGAAACCTCTCTGAAGGTGACTTTCATGCTATGCAAGGGAAATGGGGCAGGGAGGGGTGTTTGTTGTTTTAATTCTGCAGTTACATGTGTCTCAAAGCTTCTCCTAGTTCCCTTTCCTGATAGATCCCTGTGTCTAATAAAAGAATGGATACAGCTGCTAGAGCAAAGATTTTTATTTTTTTGTTGAGCTCTTTGTTTTTCTATTGGTCAGGAAGGATCAGCACTGTCTGTTTAACCTTTGTGCCCAAAGACTATACTGTGTTTCCATACACAGAGCTGTCAGTTGGTGCTTTTCTGCCCCTTGATGGTTGGCTGGTCAAAAGGATTTCCTTAGACATTTATAAACATGTGTAAATACACTTTAGACCTATCTGGTCCATCTCATCCTGTCCTCTTTCTATAACTGTCCCCACTGAATGCTGCAAGCTCCCAGTATCACTTTATGAGTTTATGGATATGACCCTGCACTGTGCATGGGGATGGGAGAACCAGGTTCAGCAGCTTTGCAGCTTTCAGCCATATGAAAAAGAAATCATATGAAAGAGCATATAATGCAAGAAAAAGCAACCAGTAATGTTGGAGCTAAAGACTGGAAATAAGCTTTCCAGAAAAAACAATGAGGAGAATCAAACAGAAATTGAACTCAAATCTCAGTTTTCATGTGGAAAAACACTTTTTCATTAGTTCCAAGGTCCTAGCACGTATCAAATGAAGAACCTTTTTGCATCCTCTCTTTTACTAGTGAAGTTGAATACTGCATCCTGACCACAAACTACTAGTGTCACAGTGATTTATTTACTTTTCTGCTAGTAGTTATGGCGTTTGCATCCATTTCCAGCTTACTAGGTGGACAGTTTAGCCTTCTGACGTTTAGGGGAATAGGCCAGTGAACATAAGTTCCAGCAGAGGCAAATACAAACATTAAAAAAAAAAAAAAAAAAAAAAAAAAAGAAAAAAGGAAAGAGAGACTTTTAAAAGGGAGAGAAATCATCTGCATTTAATTTCTGAGTATGAGTTTTCTGAATTCACATTATATAGTCTGTCCTCATGATTCTGAGGGCAAAGAATGCAATTTTAAGTTCAATCCAACTAAACTCACATGATTTCAAAACACACCTTAAAATGACAGTGCAAACACCACTCGTTGCTCCCCACCTTCATTTTCAAAGTCTGTAATAGCATTAGTGGTTATTTGTAGATGCCCAAAACTGTTTCGTCACTTAAGTAACTACAAAGAGCAGAGCATAGTGTCTCCTGGGAGCACTAGTGAGGCACTGCAAACAGCACATAATCCTGCTTTTTTGTGACAACCTCTAGCACTGAAGTCCTGAGAAGAGATGAGCAATTGGTGAGTAACATTCCCACAGCTAGCAATTGTGATGAGAAAGTGGTCCAGGCATCTTAATGCCTGATTTTTCAGGGGACTGAGAAAACAGGAGAAGCTAAGTCCTTCCCAAAGGCCCTGAATGGTTGGAGATTTGGGAGAGATGCTGCCCCAGCTGCTTGCTGCCAGCTCCCTGTAGTGAGGACAGTGGTAACAGCTGTGGCTGAGGCTGGGAGCTGGGATCAGCTCACCCAGGAGCCCCTGGGAGCCTGGGTTGCACAGGCACGCAGCTGGTTGGCCCTGGGGTCAACAAAGCTGTGAAAATGTTGGACATTGGAGCCTGTCCTTAGGGAGCAAGCATATCGACTGCTGGAGCATGTGAATGTGTAATTGCACTCTAGTGGCCTGTGGACAGTGATAGAGCCAGGACTGTGCAGATGTGGTTACAAATATTGTCTGTCTACATGGGCACTTGCATTTACTCACAAACTCTACCACGCTTTTATATTGAATCCCTATTTTAAGGTCACGAGAGCATGTTAAACTTGAGCTCTGTCCTGCTGGAGCATGGGGGCAGTGCTCTGGCATCGTCCTGCTCTTTGTGGATCCTGTGTGCCATAAGGACAGAAAAACAAAGCCAAGTACTGAGCTGGTATTCCTATTAATTCAGTATTCCTATTATTGTTGATACAAGAATTATAAAACCCCCAATCTATTCTAATGTTCTTTTGCTCAGTCTAATAAATGATCAGAAACTCCTAGTTTGCTTCCAGAGGCTTTTCAGAGCTCTGTTGGACTTTTCTCTGGCTTTTTATTTTTCATTACAGCCTTGTTTTATCCATCCCTGGCTTTACTTTTGTCATCAAGTGTGTTTATGTACATTTTGAATAAGTGAATCTTACCTACTTCCAAAATCTTCACATGATAATCAAAAAGAAGCCTCTTACTCATAGTCATGAAAAGCCACAGAGGGGATTAAGTAAATCAGGGAGTTTGCTTGCTCAGAGTGTTGTGTGCCACAGAATTTGTGCCCTGGCAATGATTTAGAAAGATGAAATATATACAATAAGCAAAGAATAAGCAATAGAAAGAAATGATGCTGTTTTTATAGACATAGTCAGAAATAGTCTGCAGAATTAATTACTTTAAATGGTTAGGCAAGCTGAAACAATTTAACATCTGTGGATTTTTTTTTTCCCTGCGTCTTAGGAGAGATAGCAGTGATTGGACAGGCATAGCACGGCCATGTGCATGTCAACTAAATGCAGAACAGTTGTTAGCTCCAGATATTTGCTGAGGATAGACTTTCTGAGCCATAGAAAATGATGCTGACACAAATGTAGTATGCATGAGAGAGAGATGTGCGTTCAAGGGATAGGACATCATGCCCACATGGGACTTGCCACAGACTTTTTTTTTAACTTGGTGACTTGGGGCACTGGTCTTTGTTCCTTTTGGTAAAGAGCTTTGGGATCTCTGCTATCTACCCATGCAGTGTATTATTACGAAAGAGTTCCCTTGATTGCCCTTTCCAAAGGCAGACTTTGGCCTTTTTCCAAAGGCATATTGTATTTGCATTGATCACACTGCTGACTATATGACCTTGTCATTAGGAAAGCATGAAACATAAAATATGTGTTACTTGGACTCCTTCTTCTAGTATTATTCATTATTTTAATTTTTGATCTCTGAAAGAGATTGCAGAGCCAGCAGGAGGTCTGTTTGAGACCCGCTGACACTATGGAATTTGTGGTACTTTAATTACCCAAATGATCTAAACAAAAGAAGTTAAACACTGGGTAGTGTATGACGGATTGTTAGCTGTAAACTGCAAAAATTAATTTGGCAGCTGGAATGGTTACATGAAACTCTGGAGGCTGCTCCTCTAACACCCCGACTAGGGCATCAGATTAAATGTGCTGGATGAAAATAAAGCTGGAAGCATTCACAGGAACTTGTTTCTATACTCAAAAGCACTCTTCTTTCTCTTGTATATTTCTGTAATGAACTACTCAGTCATTTTGGTGGGCATTCTCATTGTTCTTCAGGTCAGTTTACAGTCCTCTTCCTCTTATGTTCTTGAGCATTTACAGTTTTGTACTCATTTAAAATGCATATGGATGCATCAAGCTGAACAAGTCCACATGTTCAAAAAGTACAGAGAGCAGTGCTTTCTACCATAACACATTAGTCTGTGGCTGTGAGTTCTGTATGTCCTGGATGCTAAAAAAAGTCCAGATTAAAAAAAGAAAGGTAATAGATGAAAAAAAAAAAAAAAAAAAAAAAAAAAAAAAAAAAAAAAAAAAAAAAAAAAACGAATCAAACCCAAATTTCTTGGCTATATTTGTGGAAGAAAGGTCTGTTAAGGATGGTTTAGTGATGTGAGTACAGCAAAGTTGAAGGAGTCCTTAAGCTGCAGCTTGCTAGAGAGTATTCTGGGAAGAATCACCCTGTGCTTGCCCTTTGCTAAGCATCTCTTACTGGCAGTAAGACAGTGGCCTTTTCTGGCACCCTCACCTTCTTATGGTTTTGTCCTCAAGGTGGAAGGAAGGATTGGGTCACAAGTACCCTTTCCCCTTTTCACATCACTGCCAGCCTGCTCTTAGGAGACAAGTCAGGGAGTGTTAGGAAACACCATAAACCCAAATGTAGCAATGCAATTCGCAGTTTCTAGTGAAGTGTTCTTCTATTTTTCCTTGAAACTGTCTTAAAGAAAAGCCATGTAGAGCTAATTACCTGAGTGCCTGAAGCAATTTTCATCACACTTAGAACATGCAAAGCATCTTTCAAAAAAATCACAGAAAACTGCCATAATGGAGCACTTACAACAATACTCTGTAACAGGAGTTGATCTCAATATTTATTTGTGTATTTTAGCATGTAAAAATATGTTTGTCAAAGTCTGCAGTGCTACCACTACCTGTGGCTTTTAATTCAGCTCACAGTACCAAGTATTTTTGTTAGCCAGGATTGCTACAATTGACTTCTTAGGAGAATCTTCATCTTCTGAAAATAGAAACAAATGGGTGGTCATGAAAACTGAATCAGAGGAGATGGGGAAGAGGAGTCTGAAGCTGACTTGGCAAAGAGTAAGTATTAGGAGCTGGGAAGAATAAGCTTAGGAGAAGTCAAGAGGCAGTGTTCCCATGGCTTAGGAGAGGCAACTAAGAAACTGGCTGGGATGACTAAAAAAATTGTACAAGCTTCCCTAGATGGGAAACTGGGCATTAGCCAAAACATGGGTGAAGCTGACAACAGGAGCACACTTAAATTTGGAGAGAAATTTGGGCAAGGAGAGGGAGAGGAGGAAGTGTACAGACAGTTTGGAAAGCAGTGACAGAGGGGAAAAATGGGAAGATAATCTCTTTCTGTAAGCACCTTCCCATTGTTCCACATCACAAGGGTGAGGGATTACCATCACAGTCAGTTATCTCCTTGGTCTAAGTTACAGAGGTCTGTGTAGGGAGACCTAAGTGTCACAGATGATGTGTAACAGTCTGATGCTACAACAGGGAATTTCTACTTTTATAATCTGAATAACTATGCAGTGCACTCTCTCTGGCCTCACCAGCAAGATTTCAAAGTCAGGCCTTCAATGGTTGGAAATAGGGCTAAGAATGCCTGTGTGTATGTTAAAGGGCCACTGTTAATTCTATGGTCACACAGGACTCCACGGGGCCTTGCTGCACCCAGTGCACAAGATGGATGATGCTCATTTAAGGAGCAGCTGCTCAGCATTTTTTTCCTTCATTGTTCAGTGTGTCTCCATGCTTTCTGTCTGCATACTATCTGCATGGAAGGCAATTACTTTCCTCATGAGTTTTTCTGTGCTGCTTATTGCTATAGTAACTGTGTGCCTTACAAATACTAACTCATCTGTTTTCTTTCTTCCCCTTGGAGATGGCAGGACACTACCTGTGTCTCATGTATGCAGAGCTGAAGAATGGAGAGCAGATGCTGAAGGCACTCAAGTGTCCAGCATTAGAGTGGAACTGCATATTCCACAGCACACAGTGACACACAGCACTTTGCATGATGTAGCTCCAGCTTGCTTTGCCTTTAGTTCTTCAGTACCTACTGTAATCTCAAAGCCTCAATTCAGGCACCTGGAAAATAATGAACTATTGACCATCTCTGAAAGGTCTGAGTGACTCAAGCTAATGTCACATACGGAATCTGTGTCTCAGACTGGAACAATATCTATTTGTGCAGCTTGATGGTCATCCACCTGTAACCATGATGCCAGTCTCTCATCTCACTCATTATGTACCTTATGTTTTAGGTACATTGCCATGGATTACAGAGGCAAGGGAAGCATCAGCTAATAAAGTAGTACACTGAACTGAAAAAAAGTATTGCTAAATAAATGTTGCAAGCATGACAGAACAAGCAGTAAGTTATGCATTAGTAGTATGATTGCTCTGTGTATTTGTATATTGTTCTTTTTCTCTTTGTTATGTGTTTTAATTCTTTCTATATTACACTCCCCAGGGTTGAGACTGTCATTTTCTGTATTTGCAAAGAACCCTGCATGCACTCAAAATTATTTGAACAGCCTGAGGTAGGTAAATACCACCAGTTTAGATAGGAAAAACCTAAAGTAAGAGGCCTAAAGTAAAAGAAAAAAAAGAAACGTTATAATGATTGCATATTTGTATTTGTACAAGAAGCCATTTATGAGCTCACAACCCAATCCTGTGGTAGCTTGAACAAACAGATGAACACAAGAATGAGGTTTTTAGGCAGTGAAGTGCAGAAGGTGTAAATAATTTAGTGAGTACCTATTTAGGAGTACATAGATATAAGTGAGTTACTCAAAGTAACATAGGAAGTCAATCAATCTTGTCATCTAATCAGTGTAACAAAGGAAAAATATGATTTCCTAAAATAGCAAGCAAAAAAAGTCATGTGAAAGATAATACTTCCAATTTTGCTGAGGGTCTGTAAGTTCCAACAAGCACCAATCTTTCTCACTTAATTACCTTCCTTGGGGAGCTGCATCGCAGGTGTTTTTCATTGTTTTCAGAAGAAGTTTAGCAATTTCTCTTCACTTCGTCTTTTCTCAGGACTAACCTTTGCTTTCCAGCTGGGGATAGATTTGTTTCTAAATTGTTTCTCTATTCCTCACACACCATTGGAGAGAAAAGCACTTTCTCCTCCCTGATCATCCTCATGTACTTTCCTGAAGAAGAAGCAGCAAATGTAGGCTGGGGAAACAGTGCTGCTGACTGAAATCTCATCCGTTTGGATGCTAAGCACAAGTATAAATCAATAAAGGAAGAGGATCCTTCTTTCATTATTAGTAATAGCACACTCCTAACCAGACACAAGGGAAAATAAGAGTTTCTCATTAGAAGGCTTGACCAACCCCCTGCAAGATTATATTAAGCAGTTTTCAAGGACTTTGTCTTATTTTTGCAAGTCACACACTCATATGCCCAGCTGCCCCCCACTCACACAGCTCTGCGTTGTTCCATTTACTTCACATGCCAAAATGGGAGTGACCTCTTGGCTACAGAAAACCCTTGGAAATGTAGTTATGTGGAACAGACAGTCACAGGCTTTCTGTGGGGTGGTTCTTCAGTTCGGGGAGCATTCAAGCTCCAAGGCTGGCTCTGGTTTTTGTGATTACGTCCTCGAGGGTGATTACGTGGCCTTGAGGGTGGATCTCAAACCTATGCTGTGTGCATTCGTTCCTTTCCTCTCAGAACGCTGGGAGTCGAAAACTTACAGCACCGTTTGCTGTAAGAAAGAGCTGAAGAAAGTAATGCTTTCCATTGACATAGGCTGGAAATTGGGTGCCTCTGAAATGCTACTCTATGCCCTGTGTTTCTAAGCATGCTGAATAAGTAACTTCTAGACACTATGGGACTTGAAACTACAAAAAATGGTAAATTTGAGATACATAATCCCAGCTCTATATTCTGAGATCTTTTGCAAGGCAAGTGAATCTTTAAGGGGGGCATGAAAGACTATGAAGGTGGGTGAGTGTGAAACAAAAAATATAACTGTAGTCTTACAGTTAACATATAATTTTCCTTTCTGGCAAGGACAGTGGCAGAAGGTCTGTTCAGTGAACTCCCCCGTGATCTGTAGCAAGGGGTAGCTTGGAGTGGAGTTTAGCAGCTCTATCTGCAAGCATTTTAACCCACTGACACTCTGTAAGGGGAGATTTGTTATATTACCAGATACATAACTCAGGCCTCGGAGCAGAGCTTTGCATTTACAGTCCTTCCCTCGCGGGAAAACTCTACACCCTGTTGACTAATTAGGTTATTTTAATTTACAGAAATACTAAGCCCTGATTTTAAAATCTGCTATTGAAATGCTGCCACTGAAACATCCTTGCCTCCACCTCCAAGTTTGCTTCTGCCAGCGTTAGGCGTGACATAAATCAGTGCATCTCTGACTAGCTGTCTCTTAGCAGTTGCTTTAGGATCTGCGTGCAGTTTGGCGTGTGGGAGCACGCAGGAGAAGACTTGTGCCGGGGCTGTGAGCAGGAATCTGCCGTGCCCCGCTGCGTTCGCTCCCCGAGCGGGCAGGCGCGCCGCTCGCTCCTCTGGCTGCCGCTGGCTCCCGCTGCCCGGCACAGCCAAGGGGGCTGGCGGAGCCCCAGCCCAGCAAGGCCGCGTGGGCAGGTCCTGCCGCCAGCATCGGGTGTCTCCAGGGCACTCCAGGTCTGGGAATCAGGATGGAGCCCCGCTGAGCGAGCCTGTGAAAGAGCCTCCTTGCTTACCGCGTACAGCTCTCATGTGGTGCTGTGCTGCTTGAGAGCTGTCGAGGCCAGAAGGAAACATTGCAAATTGATCACATCCACTCTTTTGAAATGGTGACAGCTTTGCTATCATAATGGGAAGAAATGGTGACTAGAGCTTATTATGTATCCTTCTTTGTCTGTCCATGGAGACACTTTGCAGCCTCTACCGTAAAGGTAAAGATACACCCCTGCCCTAAGGAGAAAGATGCACATATAAAAGTACAAATTCAGCCCATTAGTACTTGATAACTACCTTGTAGGATGGTGCCCAAGCACCGTGCAGACGTAAGGAAGTGGAAATGCCCTGAGGAGTGGCATGAGCTTTTCGTTTGGTACAGCAATTCACAGGAGCTCATCTCAGCTGTGACCTAATCAAACAGTCTCTCCTCTCTTGCTTGAAAAGTCAGAGAATCTCTGATGAGATTGGAATAAAACTCTAATCTTAATTCCTTAGCATTTCTGGTCTTAGTCTGAGCCTTAGTTTTGTCACTTATATTTTTGTTCAGACCATTACAATACATCTGACACGAAAACCCCCTCTGGATATAACAACACTCTTAAAAAACAGGTAGGAAATGTTTAGAAAATTTCTGTATGGTATTTTCTAGGTCATTTTATGGAGTTGGTAAATACTGTGGGGAAATGAACACTGGATCTGTCTTTGGCACTGTTCGTTTTACAAGTAATTCAAAGAATGTTTATAATACAGGGAGCATATGTATGTTCACATGTGTATAAATTAAGACATACACATGTTAAATATTAAGTTAATTAGTAATGAAGCAGCAACCTCTACTTCATTTTCAAGATCTGTTTTATGGAATTTATTTAGGACTGCAGCAGCAGCCAGTCTACAGCAGTTAGCTTCCAGTCATTTCCAAATGAGTCATTTCCACCTACACTAACACATGTCAAAATGGTTCCTACTGTGTGTCTACCTACTGGAAATAAACAGAAAATAACTATGTTAGTCTGAACTTCTACAGCTTCTTTTACCTTAGGGTCTTAAAAAGGTGTAGAAATAGAGACCTCCCAGGCCTGCTATTGTGTTAAGGTGTTACTATTATGCAGATTGTGGCATTTTTTAAATGGGGAAACTGAGGAAAAAATAGTTAGTTTGGCTAATGTCACTTAGCAACTCAGCAAATAGAGTAAAGCCAGACACAGTCTGCTCCCATAGCTTTGCTGCCTACCCACTGGATGGTACTGTGATTAAATCCCAGAATTTTTATTTTTTTTTTTTCACTTTATTTCCAGCTGGAAGTGATGAAGGTTTTTTCCTTCTGTTGCTTAGCTACCCCCTGACCTTTGGATAGTCTTTCTCATTGGCTGGGTGAATGCATTTCCCTCCAGTGGCTTGGACACGCAGACCTCCCCCTCCAGCAGGAGTTCATCAGCTGCCCTGTCTTCACCATGTGTTTCTTTTCCCATGTTGCTGAAAGAAATTTTGTTATTTTGCCTCTAGCACTTATCAAATGGTGCTATAAAGAATGCAGAGACAACCTTTGTGACTGATGTCTATTTGATGGATTCATTGTATTGCTTAACAACATACTGTTAATTAATGCTACCCCACTAAATTCTGTGATTCTGCTTCTCTGGACTTTTCCACGTCCTGCAGACCCGTGGGTGCAGTGGGTTGACCCTTGCTGGACACCAGGTGTCGACCAAAGATGCTTGATCATTCTTCCTCCTTAGCTGGACAGAGGAGAGAGAATATAATGAAAGGCTTGTGAGTTGAGATTAGGACAGGGAGAGATCACTCATCAGTTACTGTCCCGGGCAAAACAGACTTGACTTGGGGAAATTAATGAAAAGTATTACCAATCAAACCAGAGTAGGATAATGAGAAATAAACCCAAACACTTAAAACACTTTCCACCCAACTATCCCTTCTTCCTGGGCTTACTGTTTCTCCCAAATTCCCTCCCTCCTTCCCTCAGCCACACAGGGGATGGGGAATGGGCTGCAGCTAGTCCATCACATGTTGTCTCTGCTACTCCATGCTCCTCAGGGTGAAGATGCTTTACACCCTTCCCTTCCTCCAATGTGGGTCCCTTCTCAGCAGACAATCCTCCATGAACTTCTCCAACAGGAGTCCTTCCCACAGGCTGCAGTTCTTCACAAATTGCTCCAGTGTGAGTCCTTTCTACAGGCTGAAGTCCTTCAGAAACAGACTGTTCCAGCATGGGTTCCCTCTGGGGTCACAAATTCTGCTAGCAAACTTGCTCAAATATGGGCTGTTCTTCCAGAGCACTTACTACTGGGTGTTTGGTCAGCACAGGCTTCCCATGGGGTCACAACCTCCTGCAGCATCCACCTGCTCCAGCATGAGCCCCCATCCTCCAGGGGCTGCAGGTGGATATCTGCTCCACTGTGGATGTCCATGGGCTGCAGGGGGACATTCTGCTTCGCCATGGTCTACAGCACAGGCCGTGGAGAATTTGCTTCTCTGGCACCTAGAACAACTGCTCCCCCTCCTTCTTCACCTAGAATTTGGTGACTACAGAGTTATTTCTGTCTCATATTCTCACTCCTCTCTTACCTGTCCACAATTGCTCTTGGGCAGTAACTCTTCCCCATCCTTAACTGTGTTATGCCAGAGGTGCTACCACCCTCATTGATGGGCCTGGTATTATGCTTACCCAGTGGTCAGTCCTCCTTGGGGCCAGCCAGCACTGGCTCTGTCAGCCATGGAGGAAGCTTCTAGCAGCTCCTCACAGTAGCCACTCCTGTGGCTTTCCCCCCACCCCAACCTTGCCACTCAAACCCAATGCAGTGGGATTACCCGTTCAAAACAGCTGGAACTGCAGCAGTGGAAAACCACTGAACAAACAGGGATCTGAACTTGAAGACTTGAACATGCATCCACTTGACACATGACTTCACTGATACTAAAAACATCTCACTAACAAAAACTTTTATGAGAGGTCTACTTGATATGGGGTGGGGTGTGTGTTTAAATCTTTAAATAAGACATTTGGGAGCGAAACTTTCATTCTAATGGTATTAGCGGTGTTTCATACTACTTCTAGGATTAGAGCTCTAAACCTATTCTCAATTTTGGCTCCAGAAACAAAGGCAGATAGAATAACCAAAGATAGGTTATTTTTAATTATTTATTTACTTTTAACCTAACAGTTTATGTACACTCTTATCTGGAAATATTTTGCCAATTATCACATTTGCTGGAAGTGGAGAAGCAGTGGTTGGAACAGAAGGCACAAAAGAAAGAGAAGAAACATGCCAGGCCATTCTGTAACTTTTCTTGAATGATTTAATCATGAAGGATGACATCAAATGGACTGCGTAAAATGTAGCACTCTATGTTAGGTATGAGCATCCTACACACAGCACAAAGGCAGAATTAAATTTTCTTTCTAACGTGACTTGGACAAATCATAGGATGGAGCTTCCTATGTTCAGCCTTTGATGAACCAGCCAAGACCCAGCCGGGAAATGCTGATGATACATAAGCCTTAAATCCACTTCCTTGGAAGTCTTCCAGGAGACACATTCATCAGTTTGGGATCCATTATGTAAGGCTTTCCCTTTAAGAGTTGAGAGGTGTCACCCTTTTCTTTTCCAAACTGCCAGAAGGCGAGTTGGGAGCTGGTGCTGCTGCAGAGCCAAACTTCGAAAAGCACTGGGCTCTTGGGGTCAGATTTCACCCCAATCAAATGCTCAAAACTGTCTGTGACCTCTTGGGAACCTGTCCTTGCTACCAGGGTTCTTTGTATTTATCAGAAATAGCTCACATGTGAGAGACTGAGCTTAATTCACAGGAATCTGTACAAACAAGTGAGATCTTCAAATGAAGGCACGGCAGATCTGCGAATGTATTTTATCATAGAGCTCTCGAGACCCAGCCCTTTGGAGCCTGGAGGCTTTCATTAGCGACATCGTCATGTAATGCCAAGCTCTTAGTTGAACATAATGAAGATATCCTCAGGATGAGGGGAGAAAAGGAGCACCGAATTCCCTCCCATGGGAGGGAGCATAAGAAGTAGATATGCAATCCTAACAGATATGTTCCTTCAGGAGAGATGGATTTGTATATTTCTTCCAGCACCAAAATGAATTTACCAGAAATTATAAGGCAACCTTGTCCCCGCTGCTGATTACACTCTCAGGTTGTTTTCCTCTTTGTAGGAAAGTGCATCCTTGTCTCCCTAATAGACTATGCCAAAATTCCATCTGCAAGCATCCCTAAACACCAGGAAAGTTTCAGTCAGATTTAAATTAAGCTCCCATGCTAACATCCATTCTGTGGAGAGAATGTGATGCTGTAAGGCTTTCTTCATGAAGATCTGCTTCTCAGTTTTGAACTGGGCTCCTCTCTGACCCTACATGCTTGCAAATGTCTTGTGACCAAAATGGGCTTGTTACTACACCAGAATCTGAGATCAGTGGGATCAGTGGTGCACCAGGGGGTGATGAAGGAAACCACAGGCACTGTTTGTGCTCTAACCTACTCAGGACAGAAGCCAAGCAGATGGCCAGAGAGCTGGAAGCAATCAGCAGTGCAGAAGAGAGAACTATTCTCACTTTTTTGTGAGTACAATCGAAAAATGTGGATTTAAAGCCACTTTGCTGCAAAGTGAGTAAAGGAAGGGTCTATACCTAGAGTGCCATTAGAAGTGCAGGCACAGCACCAGCAGACACAGCAAGAGCTGGTAGCAGAGCAGCTGTAACACCATGGCCTTCATTCCGCTGACATAAACCTGCAAATTTTTCTTTCTCCATGATATTTGTCACCCATCCATTCATCCAAACAAAGGAAAAAGGCTGGGAAAATTGTCAATTGCAGCATATTTGCAAATTCTTCTCTTATCGACCAACTTTACTTCTGTAAACAATTTCTGTGCATTGCCAACTTTTAAAATACTGTACATATGAAAAAATCATACCTAAAATGCACTAGTTGGGGAACTGGTTCCAAGGACACATAAATATCAATAACTCCTTTGAAGTTCAGCCGGATAAAAAAATATTGGAGTGGCTATGAGCTTTCTCCTGGAAAGAAATCAGCTAGCAGTAGGATGAGGGAGGCTTTGGGAAATTTTTGACCTTGTAGGGGTTCTGGAAAGCAATGTATTTACTTAGGATTATTTGAGGGGCTTGGCAAATTGAACAGTTAGGGTCTTAGTCATCTTTGTGTGGGAATAGTGTATGCTCTCTGTGTAGCAGCCTTGAAATGAAAAGCCTGACTGCCTGTCTGCCAAGCAATGGGGCTGTGAGCTGATTCAAGATAGAGGCATTGTTTATTCTGGGTCCAGATTTGTATTTTACTTCTTTCTTCATTCTTTCATTTTTTGTTAATCTACAATAAATCATCCATTCTGGAAGCACATATTTTTCTCTTTACATTTGGAAACTATTACTCTAGAGCCCTCTACTTTCAGCACTGAGCTCCATAAACTGATGTGTGTGTGTCACAGATTATTAAAAGTTCAGGGGATTATTATAGGGTTTGGGAATACCTGTAGGCATGTGGTCTAAAAAGATAAGTGAAGTGTCAGAATTTTTACTTGAACTTACTAGGTGGAGACTTAATGAGCTGAGTGATGGCTGGCACCCCTGGGCCAGTAGGCAGCCTGCTGGTGGCAGGTCTGTCAGCCCTCCATACCCTGCTCTCCACAGTTCTTCCTCCACTGCAGTGCTTCTGACACCCTGCTTTAAATCTCAGGGAATATTGGTTTGCCACCTTTGGAAGAAATATTTCCATGGTATTACAGTGCACATGCAACTGTATGTCCAACTTAAACTAACTTGCCTGGCATTTTCTTTCATACCTCTCTGCAAGTTGTTTTCTCTCTGATTTAACAACACAAAAGTCATCTCTTTATTATTTTGCATTCCTTAAATTGGAATTTGTTGGCTGTATAATTAATAATACAGACAGGGCATGAGTATACTAACCTGATACATCTTGCTTTATATACCCTGGCACCTGCTGGAATAAACCTTCCTAGAATGCCAAGAAGAAAATGTGTCTATGACTCTTCTGTGCCTCTCTTCACTGGCTATTTTTCCTTTTTACATTTTTTTTTTATTACGTGGTAAAAGTAAAGTAATTATTCCTGTGATGCCTCTGAGATGGGATGATGTATCAGCGTTGTGTAAGGATTAGCTGAATGGGTGGGTTTGGGTGTTAAAAATGGGATGTGAAAGTCTGCATTCCCGGCAGTAAGCTTGGCAGGGTTAAACCGCTTGGCCCTTTGTTCTTGTTAGACAAATAAAATGAGTTTCCTCTGAGTGGGTGGTAGAAGGGTGTATTTTGGATGAAATCTCAAACATGATGTTCCAGTGTGGATGTTTAAATACTCTCTGGCATGTTGTGTGAGAGGAGGGATGGGCTAGAGGAGGAGCAGAGCTCTGTGGCTGCAGGAAGCAGTCTAGCCCAGCTGCTGGAAGCAGCTTTGGAGGCACCCCACCAGGCAAATATTTGTGTGCTGAGAAACTCAGGCCAGTGTTATGTCCTTGCACAGTGAAAACAGTGTTTGGTCCTTCTGTAGGCTCCATCCTGCCTTTCTTTATGTGAGCAGGGAGGTCAGGAAGAAGATGCCTGAAATTTTCCGCTCTACATCCCACTGACAGCAAAGGCCAACAGGGCTGTGACTGAACAGCCTGTTGTCGGAGAGGTGGTACCTGAGCCATTTCCCTGGCTCTGGAGGGGTTATTCAGCTTCCTGTTCATCATGCTTTCCTCTTGGCATGCAGCAGCAAGGACTGGGGATCCTGCTCCTTCCTGGACTAGACCCAAGGAAGGCGGCTGCATGTGTTGCCCTCAGGGCCTCTAAACCACTCTGTGCAGCTGAGAGACTAAGACAGTCACTAGGAACCTCTGCTTCACCACCACAGCTCTACCCTCCTCATTGCTCTAGGTGATGGGAATGGAATTAGTGTAACTGGACCAATGGTCTGGGAACAAGGACTGGAGCTCTTAAGAGAGTTTTTGCATGGCAAAAATTATTTTTAAAATGCGATCAAGGAGAAATGTGATAAAAATAATATTAACAATGTACAAATCTTCCTGCAGTGTAAGAAGAAAGGGAGGGGGAAGGGAAACACACCCACAGAAGGAAGAAAATATTACTCGGAGGACTGAAGAGGATGGACTGTAAAAGCAATGCCATCAATAGCTAATAGTCAAGATCAAAGAGAAACAGAGTAATGATTAACTTATTTGCAGCATGTAATTGAAGCCTAATCCTTCAAGTGAAAGGAAGACTGAGCAGAGCTCAACTTCCTAACCTTCATGTATGGTAACTGGAGCCAGAGGTAAATCAATTTCTGATTTTATTTCCTAAGGGTTCACAGATTTAAAAAAAACCCCAAACCCTCTGAAATCTTCTTAAATTTTTCATAAATGCTGTGAGGCTCTTAGAGCCATTGTAAAGCTTTCTCTTGCTTTAGTTCCCAGGTGGTGCTATATTTAAAGGAACGAACAACCTCTGAAATCCTGCCAATCAAATGCAAACCTCCACTCCCTGCTCATGATGAGCTGTACAGAAGAGGAATCATGGCAGGGCTTAGGCAGTTTCTGTGCACTCAGAGGATACTGGTTTTGTTTCAGGCTCTCTCCTCTGACGAGAGGGGCTCAAGCCCACTTGTCTTACTCAGAGTTGGTGCTTGAGTCAAACTCAACAGTATGATTTGTGTGAATCACTGCATCACCAAGTGAGTTACAGTTGCAAATGGTTTATCCCAATTACAAATCAAAGCATTTGCTTCCAAATCAAATTGCTTCCATTGCTCTTCATTCTTAACAGCCTGCTACACTTTATTGCTGAGCATGTATGGGAAGAAAAGATGCACAAAAAAGCAGCTTAATGATTACAGCAACTAAAGGAGGGTCAGACCCTCCAAACCTGTTATCAGATGCAATGCTTCTCCTCTTTGTACTGTTGAGGCTTCCTCCTGCAATGGCAACAAGCACCTGAAGAGTCAGGCATTTCCTATGGCACCTCTAAAAAGTGTATCTACTGAATCTTTGGAGTGTTAAAAAAATTGATGCTAAGCCAACTGCCACACACTTTCCCAGCCAACATCACATTAAAGGAAGGCATGCTGCCATAATTTCCCATGTCTGTTTTAATCTGTTACAAAAAGAAAGCCCACTCATTATTCATAACCAACCAAATTATAAAATATTTGAATCTCTCACACAGTTTTTAATATGTAGATTACCTCTTTAAAGCAAGGCTGTAGTGTACGATGAATGATGATCACTTCTTCTATACTCGGAGTTACTTCACCAGTTCCTCTCCAAATGTGTAATATACTAATATTTGAAATCCATAATCAACAGCAAGGTAAACTGAATGCTGCAAGGGAAGTAATTACTTTTGAATCTAATTCTTCAGACATAATGAAATCTCTTTTACATGAATTTAGGAATGTTATCAGAGCTCATGTAAGCATGTCTGTTATCAGCTTTGTCTAACTGCATGCAAACTGTGTAGTGATACTGCTTATACCAACAAATATTTAAAATATATGCAATTTTACAAGAAAAGTTTGGTTTTGAAGAAGTATCAGCACAGTAATAAACTTTTTCAGTAAAAGGAAAACTTTAAACTACCTATTTTTTTTATTGTGCCAGTAATTATTGCTCTGTGTGGAAGACAGAAGAATAAAGGCAGTCATGACTAAATAGAAAATGTCTGGCTAGAAAAGACATATTTATAATTCTCTTGACTGGGAATCTAATTTTAATAAGGGACTTGGGTTTGGCTAGATTTCTTAGGAAAGATGGTATTCTAAGTTAATTTTTTTCTCCAAAATTAAAAACAAACTGAGAGACTGTTGGCCTTTGGAAACAAAAGCTATCTTACACAAGAAAGTCATGGAAATATGTAGTAAGTTAAGGTAAGCAAACTTTTCATAGAATCGTTAAACTTGCTGGGTTGGAAGAGAGCCCCAAGAATCATCGAGTCCAGCTCCTGGCCCTGCACAGGACACCCCAAGAGTCACCCCCTGTACCTGAGAGCATTGACCAAACACTGCTTGTGCTCTGTCAGATTTAGTGCTGTGACCACTGACTGCCCTGGGGAGCCTGTTCAGTGCCCAGCCGCCCTCTGGGTGAAGAACCTTTTCCTCATATCCAACCTAAACCTCCCCCAACTCAGCTTCATGGTACAGTTAATCACAGCCATATAAAAATGCTGGTGTCTACAGGCCCATTGTTATCCTACAGAAATAATGAAAAATATTTGGTAATAACAATGATAATTTCATCCCTAGAACAGTGGGTTGTCATCACCCAAGCTTTAATAAACTGGGTAGGCTCTGGCACAGTGAACCCTCTGCCTAAGAAAGATTCTTTGAAGAGTACAAATGAGTTGCTCAGGTGAGGCTCTGAGGGAGCTCCAGGATGAGCAATGGGTGAAACCACTTCTCAGCTGATTACTCCAGAAGAGGATTAAATAGTGAGGTGTCTGTGAAACCTGTGTGTTGGGTTCTTCAAATAGCCCCTTTCATCCTGATATTCCTGGTTCACTTTTTCCCTGCACTGCCCTGATTAACAAGGAAGGAGTTTTGTGGGGAGTCTGTCCTTCTTTTGTTTTTATGAATAAAGGAGGCAGTTTTCATTCTCCTGAACACGTCTGTCTGGATCTCCTGAGAGCAAATTATGATGCATGTTGGTGGAGGAGGCTGCAAACCAAAGGAGAGGTTGCAACTGGTAAGCTCTTCCTATGCTTATCTGCAAAGATAAGTATTTATTGCAACTAATAGCTGCAGCACTTTGACCAAAACTGTGGCAACTTGTGCTTTTATTTCTGGAGTCGTGTAGATCAGCTGATCTCTATGTTGGCCAAATGTCCTTATGCATCTGCATTGTTTTATAAGAGAGCAAAACAGGACTGCCCTGTAAAGGTGTTACCTGAGCACTCTAGATTTCTGCCAAGACATATTTGCAGCATTAAATTTTGTGTTAGATTTTTTGGTAACTAATTTGCACTTGCTGTGTTTCCTCTGTGCAAACAAAATGTATTGAAAATAATGGAACTGTATTTTCTGAGGCTGCAGATAATGCCCCATTCTTAGGGGCACGATTTTTTAAAGAAACATAGTAAAAGAGAAATCTTCAGCCAAACAACTTCTTAGGTGATAGCTTTTTGTGCTGAAGTCCAAAAGACTTGAACTCGGACTTCATGAGTCATCTATAATTTGTTGTATGTTGAGGTATATCTTGCTTTTGGGCTTTGGGCTGAAATGTGAGCTTTCTAGTATAAATAATCATGCAGGGATTTGCTTTATAACTCACAGGTCTTAGACTGTCACTGGCTTTGGATTATGTCCAAGTGTGACATAGTGTCGGGAGCTGAATGCTTTTGATAGTTGATGTGTATAGCAGCACTGCAATACTAACAGGCTTCTAAATGCTCACAGTAGTAAATTTTAACCAAAACTAAGTGGATATTCTGTCAAAATGTCTGTAGCAACTGCCTTAGCTCCTCACTGCTTGGCTCCCTTCTGCTCTTGCTTTTACTCCACTTCCTCTATCCATTCTGCCTGTAGAGCACTGGTGTGCTGGCACATCCATAATGTCCTCCTCCAGCAAGAGAGAGAGAAGCTGACAGACCAAGCTCCTGCATGTAGCAGGTCACCAAGGGACTGTAGGCCCTTGAGGAGAGCTGTGCTGGGGAGGTAGATCCCATAAGGTGGGATACTCTAGGAGGAGAGACACCTCCTAGAATTCTCCAAGGAATTACATTCTCCTAAGCTTCAGATCAGCTGGAAAGTTACCATTAGGGAGAGGAAAGGGAAACATTCTATGCCCATATGGTCCACCTGTGAAAAGTTCCCTTACTCCATCTGAAAGAGTTAATAGCATTGAGACAGCAAGTGGTCTTGTGATACTGTGTTTTGTGAATTGTTGCTGGGAAAGATGTTACTGCCTGTCATTACTTCTTGGTCCCTGGCAGGCAACACTCAGCACATGACAGGAAAAAGACCAGTGATTCCAGCATGGAAACTCTCCAGGACCAATTTTTCCCATACAAGAAATAGAAATCCTAGTTTGAATGCCTTAGATTACAGCTTCAGACAAATATCTCTAGACATTACAAAAGTCAAGAGACTGACAGAAAACATTCTTCTGTGTGAGACATTCTATTTTCCATGTGGTGATGAACAGCATCTTTTTCCTCATCAAACACCAGGACATTTTGAGACATACCCATTGATGCTGTTCATGGCAAATAAAGTGATGCTAAAGCAACAGACTTGTGCATACATTCAGCACTGGGAATTTTTTGGGCTCTCGCAGCTGCTATGGTTACCAGTCACGCAGTTGGCCACCTTCTGTAGTGGAAGTACAGAGTGATTATACTGTACATTGTGTGAAGAGACGTTGGATAGACCTTGGGGGTGTGAGGTGGGTGTTAGTTTCCTACCCACTGCAGAAGGATCTGGAATCAAAGTTCTCTGAAAGAAATACATTTCAATGCTAATACTGCCTAAGTGTTTATAAAGCAACTGTCTTTGACTTTTATATTATTTGTAAGGGAAAGAAAATCAACTGCAGATTGGTCTTCAGGAAGGAGAAAAGCCCTTTTTGCTCAGACATCATACTTTAAATCACCATGCTAATGAAGCTGTTGATTTGGCCTATCCAGGGGTATCCTTCCTTTAAGCTGGCAGCATGCCACAGCTGACAGAAACTTGAATTTCTTCTTGGTGACATTGCAGCTGTTTACAAAATAGGCTATTTCCACATAGTTCAACATCCTGCCTTTTGTTGCCATGAACAAATGGCGCTGACACTTGTGCAGCTTTGATCGAGTTTTCACAAAAGCTGTCACTGTGGATGAGACCACCTTTGACTTTTTCTTTGTTTGTCAGTGATGTCTGCTTGTGGTTTTGTCTCCATCTTATAGTATTTCTTTGGGCTTCAGTGGCCTCCACCCAAGATTTACACCTGCCATGACCTAGGTTCGGCTGCTGGTGCTGGTTCCTGAGAGCTCATTGCTGACAGCAAAGCCCCCAAGCCCTCTCACGTTCTTTCCAATTCACTCTTCCATTTCCCGCTCCATTATTGGTATGTTAATTCGGCTGAAATGGTCATATTTATTAGAATGTGTTGCACATAAGATGGGTAGCAGCAATGGCCTGAAATCTTAATTTTTCCTGCTTTATTACCCTATACAGAATTCTCTCCATGCATTCACACCCACATGGGCATGATTTCACTTGCACTTCTATCGCTGCCTGATACTCAAATCAGTCCATGGAAACTTAAGGTGTCCTTCTTGCTAGTATGTTAAAGAGCAATAGGGGTCCTATATATAGAAGTCCTGTATATCCCTAAAGGGCATAAAGGAAAAAAGTAGAGTTATGTCAATAACAAATTCCTGGGTAATGAAATAGCATAGAAAGTGTTGAGAGAGAAATGCTAATAAATCCAGTAGTTTTTGGTGGTTTTTTTCATTTATGAAATGTTCTCCAGCATTTATTTTGTCAGTTTTCCATTCTCTGTGACAGTAAGAAAAATCTTTCTTTTAAAAAATTTTATTCTGCAAGTGTATTGTCAAAAAGGCTACTGGCAGGTTGTCACAGACAGGGAAGATTATGATTAACTGAAATGTCATCAGCCTGTTATTCTCCACAGAAGCCATACGAATGAGTATTAAGTAACAAAGTTCTGCAAAGGGATGATAGAGAAGCAGAGGTAACAGTCTGATTTCTCAGCTAATGCAGGGCTTTGCTAAATGAACGGAAACAGTGAGATTTTCCTTTTAACTTCTTACACCTCATCAACTCCTATTATCCAAAGAAGAAAAAATTCTCATCAAAAAGAAATCTCCAAGATCATACAGAAAGGAAAAATTAAATTCCTCTTTATTTAACCAAAAGTCTTGTATTTCTAAGCCTTAGGTTTCTTATTAATATTACTGTGGCATATATATTTTTTCCAATGTTGCAAGATTAAATCATTGCAATGGTAACTGATGCATTTTCCTTCACAGTGCTAGCAGAATGCTGATGATTTTATCTCATGGAAGCTCATGCCTGATTCAATCAGGCATTCTTTAACCTCTTTTTAATTGTTTTATCAAAGGAAAGACAGAGCAGTACATGTTAGTCTATTAAGTAATACATCATGATTTAGGATGATTTCAAGCCAAAGAATCTGGATATGAATTTCAAGTGCATCTAAAAAGTCCATGCCACTGTGAAGATATGCATGTATGGCTGGTGTTTGAAGTGCCCAGGGTTTAGAGGCGAAGTCTCCAGAACAGTCTGCCCTTCTTTATTGGACAATATACCAAACTTAGCCAATTCAGCCACAGAGGCAGTAATCCAGCCATGTAACATGCAATGGGGGAAAGTCTCCTGACAAATGGCAATAAAATTGCCTTCTATCCAGAGGTTAACATATCTCTGCAAGTCCTTGTTGACAAGTCAGTTCCTCTGTATGTTAGGGAGCAAGCTGTGCTTTAACACCTTTTGGAATCTGTCCTGCCATGAGCTCTTCATTGTGTGACAGTGGCAGGCCAGGCTCCCAACAGCCATCTGTTGGGCACAGAAACCTGGCTGCACTGAAGGAGCCTTTAAACTGACCATGAGTTATGGTTGAAAACCACTTCAATGTGGAAATGAAGTGCTGGGCTGCAGAGAAAAGCTGCAAGGTCACAGGTCAGACTCCTCCTCCCATTCCCATCCTTTAGGGACACAAGTGGGAGAAACCATCTGCAGGACCACTGATAGTATTCCCAGAATGTAGTGGAGAACTCATCAGCTGATTCTTGTCACTGTCCCCATTTTCCTGCCCCTCCCAGCATGTGCTGAAGAAGTAGACTGCCAGCCACACAGAGTCAGGTCTACAGTTGGGAATCAGCTTCTCTTTGCCTAGAGATATTTAAAAGACATATAGACATGACATTTCGGGTCATAGTTTAGTGGTGACTTGACAGTGTTAAGTTAATGGTTGGGCTTCATAACCTGCAATTGTCTTTTCAAATCTAAATGACTCCAGTATTCCTTTGCTCTTTTTCTTGGTTGTTCTGTGGGAAGAGCATTTGCCCTGCTGTTAGCCTAATCAGTTGGGTTTCAGTGATGCTTTTTGTAAGAACTCCTTCCATCATATGGGAAGCAACCAGCTGAGTGATCCATCATCATACAGAAGTCATACAGAGTGATCCCTAACATACAGAAGCCATTTCCACTTCCCTGAGACACACAGCACACAGAGGCACAGGAACCAGCTACAGCACAGAACAGGCAGCCCCAGCCTGCAGCATTGCTGGGTTACCTCCAAACTGCTCCACACAGGCAGTGGTAGAATTTTGTGAGGGGTCCCACATCTCCAGCATGTGGAGGAAGTGACGAGATTAGTTGAAACATGCATTTTGAAACCTTCAGCACAAAGTCCAAGGACATGTTGCCATCTTGTAATAATAATGTAATATTTCTTCTCTTCAATTGGAAACACACAATTTTCCAAGATCTGACGCCACAGGTCAGAGGTGGTGACATCCATTGACACAGTTAAGGGAACTTTGTTCTAATTATTTAATATAAAACACTAATAATATTATTTTATGTGATAAACTCTTAAAATAACACTCTCAAACCTTACTGGATTTAAGTGCCAATATTCTCTAAAAGGTCACTTTTTCTCTGTCAATTGCTTTCTTTTTTTCTAAGCTGCAGTAATTAGGATCTAAAGAAACTCTAAGCTGAATAGGGGAATTGAAATCTTGCAATTTCTCACAATCACATATCTTAGTGCTTTGAATAAGGCAAATCAATTTTTGACAATGTTTTCTTTGTGATCTCTCCAAAATGCCTTCCCCCAACCCTAGTGTAACTCTCTTCAAATATTTGCCATTTTTTCTTTCCGATAAGTAATTTTACATTCACTGGCATTGCTTGCTTGTAATCAGAGAACCATTCCAGCAGCCAGCAGATGTTTAAAGACAGCATCTGCTGTTTTTATTTAAACTGGGGAGGATTTGATCCCAGGAGATGTCCTACCAAAATCAATGGGGCTGCCTGTCTGCTGTAAAAGAAATACTCGATGTCAAGATGGGTAGAACTGAGCTGCAGAGCTTTCAAGGGAATCGAGCAGGTATTCAGAAAGAATTGGTGGAAGCTTATTTTGCAATAGTAATTCCCTTGATAGTAGTGATGCAGGAGTGCATTTCAGATGGGTTGTGGAATAAACTGAACAACGGGCAATAGTCATTGCTGCTCCCTTCTTGTGTGCTGCAATGAGACCAAGACTGGTTTTGGACAAGAACCTCCAGTTTCCTATTTTTACTGTGGTTCTTGTAACGTGCTGAAATAGAGTACACTGTAAAGTAGCCTACAGCAAGACCAGGTGTGGAGATGGTGGAAAACAGAGGTAAGCAGATCTTTGTAGAGGAACGTGGAGCTCTAATGCTACTTTTTTACCTTCATGTGATGGTGGGCTCTCAGCTAGCTGACAGCTGCATCACTTCATACTTGTGACTGAAGTTTGTAATACATAGCACATTGCAAAGTGATATTTATGTATTTTATTTGTTGGTGAAATACACAACACAGCAGAAAATTTTAAAGATGTCCCACATAAATATCTAATGAGGGATTTTCAGTTGCAGTAGTTGTGACAACTAAACAGCAGAGGGAATGAAATGCTATCTCCTCTAGAGAACCTGCTGTGATATATTTAAAACCTTTGCTAATACATTACACAGGGGCCTGTTCCAGTAGTTTATAACAATCCCCTGTGGCCTATAGCACCACCCTTCACCATTGTGATGCCCACAAGAGGCTTTCTTTAGGATGAACAGGATTTCTCTTAATCCAACTTGATGTCACAAAAATATCTTTTTCTTGTGGCGTAGTAGATGACAAAGATGCCAAATGAATAATGACTGAGTAAATTTTACTATCACTAGGTTGTAATATACAGTTTCAATTCCTGGTTTATTCATGTTTACTACTTTGATATTCACTCGTTGACACCTTTTATTGTGATAACCAATCACCAGCTAGTCTTGCTCTTCCTTCAAAGGTGTTTTATGTCCTATTAGGTCTTAATTTTCAAACCTCACTGCTTCCTTTCCTGCTTTCCCATATTGATTTAAGCCATGATATCAGCAGCACATTATTCACATGACTCCTTGTAAACACTGAACTGCCCCTTTCATGGCACTCTCAGTCACTTATTCCCAGTTTTCAGGCCATCAGAGACAGAAAGGCATTTCCCATCTTGGCTATAGCTGTGTTTTTTAGGAGTATAATAACAGAAATAACATTCAACAAAATGAGCAAATACTGGCTCATCTGGTGACACACCAGCAATACTTTGGGTTGCCATGCAAAAAAAAAAAAAAAAAAAAAAAAAAAAAAAAGGCAGGATGTTGGGGAGACAGTTTCAGAGTGGTGGGAAGCCAGGCTCATCAGGGAAGACAAGTGATATTACATGGCCCTTCAGAGTAAGTGCCTGCAGTTAGCTGATTGCAAAAGCAGCATTGAGAGGATCTGTAGAGGAGATTAAACAATCAACCAGGCCAGCTAGCAAAAAAGATGCTGTGGTGGCAATAGTTGCAGCAGTTTCCATTGGAAAGGTGCTTGATTCTTAACAGTAGTGCTCTTAGACCTCTGAAGATCACTTAGAGTAAACATTGCTTGGTTTAGTATGCATTTCTCAGTTTACCTTGTTTGTAAGCTTTTTTAGCTTGCTTTCAGTTTGTCTGCCCTTAGAGGATTATATGAATTTTTGCTCCTTCACTTGACTCTATCAGCAACCCTTAAGCCTTTCCATTTCAGGTCCACACGGTGATTTGAACCCTAAGGATGTGAATCATAGGGCAAATACTAAATGTCGTAGGGCCACTCTTGAGTGAAGTTAATCCTGTGTCTGTTCTCTGGGGAAAGAGATGGGAAGGGATGAGATGTCAGGAGAACCCATATTTGGTCAGCCAACAGAGACAGCTACAGACTAGTTGCTCTTCTGGTAGCATTCCTAAAATCAAATAACCAAAACTGAATTTTGAGGTAGCTGTGCAGAATGCTTTCTGCAGACCACAAGGCAAATCCATAAAAGTGTAGTTAATGACAATATATGATTTAAAAAAAAAAATAAATTTCAAACCACCAGCCATAAAAATAATGATAGTCATAAAGAATAGCAGATGGAGAGTGTTTTGTTCTCACCTGGTCCCAGACTGGTTTTGGAGTGACTGGCAAAAGCTAAACCATGAAGGGTTGCATGCAGCTTACATGAAATACTTTGAAGGTGTCAAGATTGATTTCTGGGTAGGTTCATCAGCAAGGTTACTTGTGTCATACAGCTTTACCATGTCACCTAGAAATCCTTGTACTGCCAATAAGGAATTACTCTATAAATAGTAAAGGTGTGCCAAAACCCATAAAGCACTGTGCAAACCTGATGCTGTTCCTGCCAGGGCTCAGATGAGAAGTGACTCTCTCTGATCTGAGCTGTGATGTGCATTAAGCTGTGACAGTATGTGCATATTGGCACAAAAAGGGCCTGGATCAATATAGCCACTTGCAAATGAAGGGGATACATCGATATGGAACTAATATTAGGCAACATGAGAGAGGAAATTTGAGCCAGAAACATTAGTGAAAATACTGAAGACAGTCAGAAGTGTTATGGGAAGTTTAATATCCACACACAGCACAGCTGTACAGGGCTTAAGCTCTCATCTGGAAGATAACATCAGGAATATTTTACTCTATGTGCTTGCATTAATTGTATGTTTACAGTTTTAGAAGGGCATCAGGGACCTATTGAAAAGCAGACAGAAAAGAATTTTCCGTCATATCTTACTTCTAACCAAATGTGTTTCTCTGATGTTAGAGCAGGAATCTGATTTCTATTAAACCAGCATAAATCTCAAAACCCCCTATCACTCTAATTTTATGTTGATGATGGATTTAACTGAACAGCTTTTGTCTCCCCATTTCTTAGAAGCAATAAAGACAACAACAAAAAAAATGATGAAGGATTTACAGCAGGAAAAACCTGCAAAATTATTGCCTGTATATTTTCAGTTATAATGATCCTGTACAGTCATGAACTATTTGATTGCTTGCAATAATGTGTAGTGTTATTTGTTCCTCACGTTGTACTTGTTCCATCAAGGCTTAAAATTGCTAGTATAAGCACGTTTTCAAGCAGTGACATAGTAGAAAAATAATGAAATCTTATGCTATTTGTCAATAAATTATAATTAAGAAGTCATATAGACATGAAATAAAGAGTGGAAAACAAATTACAAAAAGCGACAAAATGTATTTGTACACAAAACTCATCTCTTTTAATTCTGAAAGTCCAATCTCAGTAAAGGCCATTTAAGTATTTAGGCAAGAAATACCAGCTAGGAAAAATGCACTGCTGCATTTACACCTATTTCCTTCAATTTGGAGAATATTGCCAACAACACCACTTACAAGGAACCTGAGTCTGCTTGGATATAGATTTTCTAATGACTACCCCAGGGCAACTACCAGAAAGGATGGCCACATCTAGGATGTCTAGACAACTAATGCTTGCCTATTTTTACAGTACACTTATATTTCTATTGAGCCTAGAGATCACAGGAGGGCAGAAACATAAAAGTTACTAATCCATTAATGTTCCCCATTTGTTTCGTGAGAGGGTTATGAATTGTTTCAGTGTTGAAATAGAGTGACTTCAGGGGTTATCAACAGATGTCTCAGATTAATGAGTCATAGTTACTGTAATTCAACTAGGTTGAGTTTTGGGGGTTTTTCCAGAGAAAAGAAATTGACTCCACCAGACAATATCATAGAAAACAATCACTGCAAATTTAACAGCAGTATCTGCCTAGCAGGGCAAGAATGGAAGCTCTGTGTGTATTCTTAGTACGCAAATAAAACACACAAAACTGAAATTATGGGGAGGAAAAAGGCAGAAATCATAAAACTTGCAAAGACTCTGTCAAGACAGGAAGTCCTGCAATCCATGTGCCTCATAAATAGATCAGCAGACCCATCTGTGTCATTAGGTGACTTAGGGGACACTGAACTGAAAGAACATATATTATTCTGCTAAATGACATGTGAACTCCTAGGGGTTTTTTTAATGCAAGAGCTGGAAATTTGTAAAAGAAAGAATTTGCTGAAACTCAAGATACCTTTCAGTTCTGAAAATATTAGGTTTTCAGGCCATCCAAAGTGAGGAGAAATGTAAAGTAAGTCTGGAGACTCTGTCTGTGTGTGTGTGTGTGTGTGTGTGTGTGTGTGCAATGATGTCACTAGGATGCCTCATTAAGACAGACAGACTGACTTAGATTTTAATCTCAGGAAGGCTTGTAGAAAACTGAAAAAGAAACATAAGGATTTATTCACCAGAAAGTGGGACAAGGAATTCTACAGTTATGACAACAATCTGAAGTACAAGCATATCAGCTGCTCTAGATCAGAACTTGAAAAAGAATGTCTTGGACTCTTCTTCCAAGATTTAAATGAGGGAAACATAGACATACATTTGAAATAGTCCCAATCATTTCTGAATAGATTTCGCACAATATTATGTAGGGCTTTTATCTTTTCTTGAATGAAAATTGAAGATAACCTTTTATTCAGTTTAAAAAACTTTAGACTCATAAAATCCATTGTTTTGCAGTTTTGATAATGGACAAGACTGATATACATTTCTTCCCTGCTTTCACCAGAATGAAATGCACATTTTGGCTTTGGCTGGCATTCTGAGACATAGTTCATTAGTCCCTTGGAAAATGCAGAAGATTTTTTTCTTAAAACAGGGTCTCCAGGTCACTTCTTTTTCTTAGCTCCCTCCCCTGAATAATTGCCCAGGGTCCCATTTTACAAGCTCCTGTGTATTTTCTTTCTGGTGATTCTAATACCACTGGGATTTGATAGTCTTAAAACATTGACCTCAGGCTCTCAAAACTCCAGCCTGGCATTCATGCTCAACAATGTCTGTAGCCACATCTATCTAAAGTTTATACAAATACACTTGGGCTTGTTCCTGTAAATAATTTTTGTGTGATTATAAAAGCTAATTTAAAAGCCATTAAGTACTGAATGAACATTTGTATCAACAAAACAGATTTCTGTGCTCTGAAACCACAATTTACAATAAAAAAGTTATCTTATTGATTCTGCTTATGAAACTGCTGTGAAACTTGATAAAGGATGTATATGGAAGACTGCATATTTGACCCTTGAGAAGAAAATATTTATCAAGTAGCAAGAGAATCTTCCCACAGAATATTGTTTTCAGGGCACAGGATACATTCAAAGCTTTCATGATTTAGCAGATTAACTCTGGGCTAGGTCAGGCCCTTCTGTTTTCTACCTTAGCAGCAAAAATAAGTCTATATTGGTGCACCCATATTATTGAAAAGTAATGTATCATACTCACATCCTCATTGATTTACTTTAAATACTTCCTTAGATTCTGCAATTATACTGGCTATAGGTATAGGTGGATGTAGGTACTATTACAACATAACTAGTTAATAAAAAGCTTGCAACATGTATTTGTAACTTTTAGGACATGTCGAAGAGTCATGGTAAAGAAATTCTGTGGCACAAGACAAGACTGCAATTCTCCCTCTTTCATGTATTTAATGTGAAATACAAGCTGCAAAAATAAAAGGAAAAAATTAACTGTGTATATACCTGGCACTTTTCCTTAACAGATCCCTGCAATCACCCTCAACAAAGACCACTTCAGTTTCCTACTTGTTCTTAAGCTGAATTCCAGTTGCAGTTGTAAGTTGAATGGCAGTTGCAGTTCTAACATACTCCTGTTTCAGTGCTGGCTTCTTTGGCAAAATATCTGGAAGATGACTTCAAAGCAGCTGAAACCTGATGTACCACAGCAACAAAAGAGGAAGGTGAACACTGAGGTTTGGATAGCACAAACTGGTCTTAGAAGATCTTATCAGTCACTTCTAAGTAGCCTTCTAAATCCCACATCAAGGTTTTCAGACCCCGTGGAAGCAGAAAGACCAATCAGAACATACACATAAAAGAGTGCTAGCTGGAGGAATCCCACTCTCCATGGAAACCCTATGGAATGGATACCAGAGGAGAGGAAATTCTGATTTCCACTCCTCTCCCTCACACCTAAATCTTTCTTTTGAACAGAGTGAACACAAGATGAGAAGGACCATTCCCAGCAGAAATGGTAGAAATCAAGCCTGAGACCTACAAAAAAATCTGTTGACCCATATAGATCTAGGACGAGCCAACCAAAACAGAAGTTTAATGAAAAAATAATCAAAACAGAAGTACAGCTACTCAGCATAACTTGCTTCATGGAATTAATCTACTCTGTGAGTATAAATATACTTTTATAGTAGGTATAGTAACTATAGGTGGCTCATCTCTTTCAAAATAGCATGGAAATAATTTTGTGGTTTAACCATACTCTAGGATCTTTTTGTCAGGTTTTGGACTTCAAAAATCACAGTGTTTTTTCCCCTCTTCTTCCTGCTATATGAAATCCTCAGGCAAACAGAGTGACTAACACCCTTTGCTATGGAAAGAATGAAACTGAGTATTTAGAGAGTTGCCAGATGCAGAATAAACAAACTGATACAACAATTTCCCCTCTCTATCTAATATGGTGATCTCAGTTTGAGTTTCAACATCAGTACTGAAATATTCAGACAGAACAGTCTTCCAAACAAATAATATCTCATTGAATGTCATATTAGAAGAAGCAACTTTGCTGAAAAGTGGAAGGTGGTGCTACCACAACATTATCTTCTTGTGGTAACAGTATCATCTCTTTTCCTGCAATGTAACTTTTTCTTCCATAATAATTTAAGCCATAGAACCCTGTGACTGCAATCTGTGATTCTAAGAGAGTTCTCGGAATATATCCCAGCACTCTCAGTGATTGGCAGCTCTGTAAAAAGAGATAGCTAGCCCAACTATCCATCAAACAAATGAGTGGTAAGTCATTTGGAATTTCTCCCAATGCTATTCAGTTTTCTGTAGAATTTAATTCTGTTGTGTGTAGGAGAGGTTTCCCAAAGGTTAATAACTGTGTCATTCTATGTTTTGCTCAGAAAACTGAGAGCTAGAAAACCATATTTCAGACTAATTGTGTATAAAATACTTTAAAAAATAGTCACCTTGAATTACGGAAACACGAAATGTATCTGAGGGCTTTTTATTTTATATTTTCTTCAGAATGAATCACTCAAGTTTGTTTAAGAATGCTGCTCAAACTTTCTAGAAATTTCTAAGGATACTGGCTTTTGTTTTCTTCTCCTTTTAAATGAATCTACTGCTAACATCCAAGATAATACCAGGAGATGCCTCCATTCCTTAGCACAAACAGCCCAGAACCCTTTGCTGGAGAGAAATGCTTGTTACAAGCAGAAATGAGAGGGCACTCTTTCGTTTTGAGATGTTGCCAACAGAAGGGGTGCTGCTCTTTTGTGCCTGGACTAAACTTTCCTTGAATACAGAGCACTTGGGCTATGTTTCTCTCTGGTCTCTATCAATCTCCAACTACATGTTCCACTTCCTAGGCACATTCTTTAAGCATACTACCGTGAGTTGTTCTTGGTGGGAATGTTCTCCATGGCTACTGCTGAAATGTTGCCATTTCCCAGAAAGGAAAGGAAGGATTTCTGGTGACAGAGCATAAAAGTCAGTACTGAGACACTTTGGACTTTACATGAATATGATCCAGAATGTATTCTTCAAAAAACATAGAAACAAGCCCTGGGGCAAGAATCAAAACATGTTTCTTCCGTCCAGATCACTTGTCTTAAATATTACACTCATTTGCAGAATAAAATGGACCTCTTCTCTACAAAGTGCTCAGAAAAGCTATGAAGAGTTGCCAATTTAAATATTCCGTTTGAACTCAGTGTGCGAGCCCCATCAGTGAAAAGCAGCCCCACAGTCCCACAGAGGAGAAACACTCAAGGGAAACAGGCAGTCATAAAAGAAAAAGACCAGTAGTCTCAAGGTAAAAGGGCAGCTGAACTGAAATTGTGTCTTTTCCACTGCTACCACACTCTCTTGCAGTCATGTCTTTTCCTTTCAAGTCTAGTCCTTGAACAAAACAGATTTGTTTGTGCCTCTAATTCTGAGGTTCAACAAACGCTTCTGTCCAGAGCAAGCTGACACTGCCAGGAGTGAGGGAATCCTACCTACCTGCCCTCTCGGCTGTTTGTTTCTGTTCCTACATTTTGTCCTATTTTGTATCAAACATTTATGAGGCCACAGTCTGCACTGGATGAGGAAATGGACCGGTCTGAATGCTAGTGGTTATTTTCCTGCTGGGTTAGTTTCTAGCTGGAGCAGGTCTCTGTGTTAGTTGGCTGTAGAGTCACATGAACATCTGTGCAGCACAAAGGTTGAGGCAGCACAGGGGCAGCACAGGGGCAGCAACAGGCAACCAGGAGGAAGAAAGAGAAAGAGTGTGGAGTAAACAGATCTACTTCTTCCATTAGCAATGCTTGTGTATGCCAACTTGTGTTGCTTAAGCTTTTTTCCAGGGAGCCTGGGGCTTGATTTGCAGAAGTATTCACAATTACAAGAGAATTCCTGGGGAGATGTGCTTCTGGAAAAGAAGAGCTATCCCTTCCTAACCACATTGGAAAGCCAGGTGCTAGCTATTTGATCTATAAAATGGGGATAACAATATCACCTTCCAGGAAAGGGGTAAAAATGCATTTTTTTTTCTGTTTGTGAAGCATTCTGTTCTGATGAACACTCCAGACCAACCATTTGGCAACACATCCACCTGTCTTCAGTGCTAGAGGACAACAGTTTGCAGAAAGGAAGGTGTGGAGCTGTGCTCTGATTTTCCAGGCTTCAGAGAAACTGTGGAGAAAGTTATACAATCATGCAGTTGTAATTCATATTATAGAGTGTCTATGCCCAAGAAATTTGAAATAGAGGTATAAGCAGATGGTATTTGGGATTTATTACTTTTGACTATTTGAATTTTTATCCCTAATCTTTTAATGCACAGGAAGAGAGTTTTTTATTAAATAAAGCAGTGAAATTCTGCTTCTGCTGTTTTAAAATACTTGAATGGTATGATTTAATGGCTGACATTGTATCACATCACTTGCAAATTTGAAACAAAGAACCCTCTCTCCAGAAATGTCCTTTTTGCTTTACCTTCTTGTCAGGCAAGGAAAATTTCTAGTTTTCCTTCTCTTTTCTTGCATTTTCTCCTAAGCCTGTAGTACTATGACTACTTGACAAATTATGCTGAATTACTGTACATTGGTACATTGGTCTAACCAGCCACGTTCTTGCTCCAGGTACTAAATTAAAACTAAAAGGTAACATGAAAATAATATTTTTAAGTATTTTGATGTACATCCAAATAAAATGCAGGAGTTTTCTACAAAAAACCTTTCAGCCAAGGTTATTAATTGTGCCTTTGTTATTGAAAAGCCTCCTTAATTCATAAAGTTAATGGCTAAGTACATGCCTCTGTAAATGCAGACTTGAGACATGTTCTGAATGTGTGTTTAGCAATTCTTTTCTGAGGAATCTGTAGCTGTGTAGGTCCTAAGTGGCTCCCATTAGTACAGTTTCTGGGCTTTTTTCTCTATTCCAGTCGTTTGGCAGACCAAGTGCATAAGAATAACGCAGATCCTTGCAAATTGTGAGAAAGAGGCTCCTGACTGCAAAGCAGGACAGACAGGCTTGGCAGGAGGAAGCTGCAATGTGGTTGGGTGTCTCTGTGAGCCCACAGCTGAGAGGTCACAGTTCTGGCCTGTCAGACTTGACACTGATCATTTCATTTTGTACTTCCTACTTGACAATCCCTTTGCACCAGCCTTCAGGCTCACCTGGACACTGCTCCGTGTGCTGCTTTGTTGCAAATGCTCCTGCATGCTTTCTTTTCAAATCCTTTTTGAGAGAAATCCTTCAATATTTCTACTATGTTAAATATACCAATGTCTGAAACATTTCCTTGCATTTATTAAAAAAAATACATTTTTCTCACTTCTAGCTAATGTATATTTCTCACATTGAGTTTTAATGACTTCAAATACTTTTATGCCCTATTAGTAATTACCCATGCCAATTAAATGGAACAGATTTACTTCAGGATGAATTCTTATAAGCTGCAGAGAACATTGCTTTAAAATGCCTCTGAAGTCCCTTAGAGAGTTCAAATGACTGTATGAATTGCCTAGAATTATAACTGGTGAAGTCAGAGAGTGTTTGTATCTACTTGATGTCAGAAAAGGCCTGCTGGTGAGTGAAAAAAAGAGAAAAGAACACAGAAGGTTTAATTCACAACATGCTGCCTTTCCTGCCAATGCTGGCTAAAGAAGTTGCCTCTTGTCTCTGCCCCCAGTGCCCCAAAGCAAAACTTGCCTTTCTTTATGGCAGCATAATTGTTTAAGTGCTATAAACTGAATCACCAAAAGATGAAAGATGGTCCTCTAATTCCCAGGGCAATAATGCTAGAAAACACTCCAAGAACCTAAAGCCTTCCCCACATATAGAGTCTTCTTGAGAACATGAATATCCTGGAATGCACTGACCTTGGGCTCTATCAAATCATCGCTATGTGAATTGCTCTATCTATTTTCCTGGGGAGTTGTATATCCAAATTGTAATGCTTCTTGGAAAGGTGTGTTGCTGTGACGTAGATAGAAACACACAGCAGCACACACAACAGGTGTTCAGGCAGAGAAGAAGAAAGGAAGTCTCTAGTTTACTGTTGACCTCGTATATATAAGTTTCTGGACAGTGATCAGAGATTGGACAGAGAAGTTCCCACCTCTCCATCTTCACTGGTCACTTGAGAAGTCCATCAGGTGATATCTTTTACAAAGGAATGCAAACATGATCCTGTTTATCTTATAATTCATGAGAACTGACTCCATTATACTAAAACAAATCAGAAGGTTTATTTTCAGGGACAACAAGGGTGCGCTGGATACAAACTTTCACATGTTCATTGTTCATCAATGAATAAATTATGCACTCAGTTTCAGGGTGGTTCAGGTTCTTAGTCAGATTTTCCCTGTGTTTCCAATAGCTCCAGCCAGCTCTGCTCGGAAACAGTCCTACTATTTACCCTTTCATAGAGCCAAATCTTCAGAGAGCCACATAAATACTAATTAATTTACATTCACCTTGCTCTTCTGAGGTAAATAACTGTATCATTTCCCCTTTTTGTTTAAAGGACAATACTAAAACTGAAATTAAGTGACTTGCCTATGGTAACACAGCAAGTTAGTGGCAGAAGAAGGGTTGGCATTCAAAAATCATTGGAGTGTTTGAGGTTTGTCTCTACACAGGGAAACCAGCTGTACATCCTTCATTCTGTAACAGCTAGTCAACTAGAGCCTGGTGTGTGAGTGCTCTATAAAAGAGAAGAGAGTCCTTTTGTTCTGGAATTAGGTGTGCATTATTG
The DNA here is from genome assembly GCA_032173965.1 of Sitta carolinensis. Taxonomy (NCBI): domain Eukaryota; kingdom Metazoa; phylum Chordata; class Aves; order Passeriformes; family Sittidae; genus Sitta; species Sitta carolinensis. Next base: position 10,262,391 of record JAVUNC010000006.1, on the reverse strand, counting down.
AGGCAAGATAATTATTTTGGAGTAAACCCCCTGTTATCCCTCTTATTTTAGATCAGCTCTTTTGATAGGCTGGGGGTAAACTCTAAATTCTCCTTCTCTCCCTGCCTCAAGCCTAATTAATATCTGCTTATTATAAAGACACGAAAAAGTTCGTACTTCCACAAAAAGAAAATAAATGAGTTCTGGATATCCTGACACCTATGAGAACACATATTGGTCTTGAGTACTGCTGCCTCTCTAGTCACAGCTCTAGACAGGGAGAATAGCGCAACAGGGAGATTGTGGTGAGAACAGCATGTCACACCAGCAGCCCTCACACAGGACCCCTGCAGAACCAGATGTCAGCCTCTCAGGCCTGGGATTCAGGGAGAAACTGCAGGGGCCCAGGAGCAGGAGGCAGCTCCTGGCTGGCCTGCAGGCAGGGGTGTGTGCAGAGAGCACCCAGGCTGGGCTGGGGCTTGGTGTCAGAGCCTCTCCCTCCCTGTGCGCCCCTTCTGAATGTCTTCCTCATCTGAAGATCTGACACAGCATGTGTGAAGGAAGATCATACAAACCATTTGAGAATGTGCTAGCCTCATTAACCTCATTAGAGAACTTGCAAGCCAGGGCCTCACTATCTAAATTCCTCTGATGAAGGCGAATTCAGTAATTGCAGACCACAGTTCCTAATGCTGCAGTCACATCCAGTGCTGTTGTGTGTACCAAGCTGAGGTTCGTTAGCCTCTTTGGACTTCCCTTTATAGGACTGGGGCTCCAGCTGCCAGTAAAAAAGTTTTCATCTAAGTGAAAACTAAAAAAACACTTTTTAAAAGTAAAAGTCCCTTCGGGTGGGTGATATGAGATAAACATATTTAAATACTGAAAATGTTCCTGCTTTTTTTTTTCTAGCTTGTCAAATTCTACTTTTTGTTCCATGCCAGAGCAGCACTGGGATCAGTTCTTCGTCCAGCTATAAAGTTTCTTCTTCTTCTTCTCAGGAAAATGAGATCAGAGTTGTTTTTCCTGACTCCGTAACACCTGCAGGAGCCACGACTTCCAGTTGGGAACCTGTGAAAGAGTGATTGCTCTCTGGAAATCCCTATATTTTTACAGTACCAAACACCGCGATATTTAAACATCAGTACTGAAGATCCATTAGGAACATCTTCAGAAGGTATCAAGCCTCAGGGATCTGTATGTAAGTTTTGTTGGTCTTTGTTTTCCGGACATTCCTGGGAAGTGAATGGGGTGTGAAGCGAGCATCTCTGCGGCAGAGCAGCTGCTCCCCACAGCTCGGCTGCTCTAGCTATCACCATGCTGCACACTGCTGGAACGCTGCCAGTCCAAATCACTGTGTCCTAATTTCAGGGAAAGCTTCACTTAAAGTGGTTTAACTGAGATTGTTAATGTTCTGCCAGGCCAAGGACGGTAACAACCACTAGCACAGCGTCCAGAATGTGTTACCAACAGCTTGCTTACAAAATTCTGACCATTTGAAAACACAGCAGAGTTCCTACAGAACAAGGTGTGATGTTGACGTATGCTATTTTTTTTTTTAGATGTGCCTTCCCACATCTTTAATTCGTTATCTGTTATGGATATCTAAGGGAGAATCCATTTTAATTTGACTGGCAGCAAAAGAGCTCGGGACATACTATTCGTATGCTACCGGTGCGTTTTGACTTTGCGTTAGCAACTACAGCGACCTTCTCCCTAGAGGTCTCCCTGGGGCTGGAGCGCGCTGTAAATAGCAGGATGGTGAGGAGCCGAGGGGAAGGCAGGCAGCTCGGCGCGGGCCGCAGCCGCCCGCCGGGCCCGGCGCTTGGCTGTTGCCATGGGAACGCCGCCGGGGCGCGGGCGGGCTGCGGGCGGCCCCTCTCGCGAGAGCGGCGGCGGGCGGAGCGCGGCGGGGCGGGCGCGGGGTGAGCTCATCCCGGGCTGCGCGGGCGGGGAGCGCCGCGCTCAGCCCAGCCCAGCCCAGCCCAGCCCAGCGAGCGGAGCCGAGCCGCCGGCAGCCGCCGCAGCAACTTTGTTGGGTGAGTTGCGAGCGGGAGCGTCGAGCCGGCGCGGGCTGCGCGTCGCGCCCCCTCCTTCCTGCCGCGGAGCCTGTGGTGGGGAGCCGTCGTGCCTCTCGCCGAAGGGGCGTGCGGGTGGGTGTGCGTGCGGGGGAAGCGTAGCGGCCCCCGGCCCCGGGGCTGCGCGGCCCCAGCCCGACAGGGGTTAGCGGGGGCGGGGGCGGCGAGGTCCGGGTGCAAGTGGCCTTCTGAGCTGCCTCCCGCCGCAGCGGCCGGAGCCGGGCGGGGGGCGCCCGCCCTGAGCGCCCCCGGGGCGGTGGGAGCCCGCCGTGCAGGCAGCCCCGGGGCGGGTCGGGCGCGGGTCCCCCTGCAGCGAGCCCGTGCCGGGTACTAGGTTCCGGGTTTGTGTCTTCTTTCTCCGCAGGAAAGGCAGCCCCGAGCGGGAGCAGCGCGGCCGGAGGCGGCGGTGAGCGGCGGCGGCCCGGCCCGCTGCGCTCCGCGGCGGCGGCTCCCGCGCTGCCCGTCCGTGCGGAGGCGGCCGCGCCGAGGGCGCCCTGCGGCGGGGGACGCGCTGCCCCGCGGCCCGGAGCGGCACACGCCGCTCGCCTCCGCCGCTCGCTAGATAACTTGTCTCTTGTTCACCGCTGTAAGTTGCTCTTAAGCCTTTTTTTTTTTTTTTTTTTTTTTTTTTTCCCCCTTCTTTACTTTTTATAGCCAGCGAGGGTGTAGTGAGACTGGTTTTGTTCCGAGCCGGTGCTGAGATCCAGTAATGATAACAATTAGGTGATCTGGGGGCAGTGCCGGTGGGGATGTTCTGAATGCTCTGCTCACGAGGAGGCGGGGTGGAGGAACAAAATGTTTGCGGATGGTTGATTTCTTCGCTGGGAGCCTGGAAAAGTGAGAAAGCAGCGAATGCCTTAAAGTGAATCTGAAGGAGAAGAAGCAAGGAAAGGTAGAAGAGAAGGCGTTTCCCTTCCTAAGCCGGGTTTGTGTGCTCCGTCTCCTGTGTTATATTGCATGAAGTCCTGATGTTAACGTTCTCATGCTGTATTTAAAAATAACTGTATTATTTGTACTGGATAGCTGTGATGCAGCTTCAGTTCATGTAATGAGGAATGCACTCATTCATGTCTGGTAAAGCAGCGACACAAAATGGGAATTGCTCAACTTAATGAAGATCTCCTTGTATAACCTTGGCCACAACATCTGTATGTTTTAGATTATGGAGGCACGTTTTAAGCCGTAGAATAATACAGAGGCATTTTTCTGGATAATACTGCTTACCAAATCGTGTTTAATAATTTTGCTTGCAAAATTGCATTAAAAAATTTGAGTGATGCCGTTTAAATGAACGCGTTACTGACTGCATGCTGAATGAAGTGCATCTGTGAGCACGGAGCCCTAGTTGATAATACAATGCAAATTTGTCTTCAGAGTAAGGGTGTCAGATTTCATTAGGTTCCAGATCTCTATGGATGAACCAAGATTGGTGTTTTCTTTAGAAAGCAGCCCTTTCATGATGGGATTTTGATTGATCGTTTTTATTTCTTTTTCTAACTATGGGAGTTAAGCACTTGTTTCCTTTAAATTAAGGCATAAACCAGTTTTGTAGAAGGGAGAAGAGATTTTGCTGCAAGTACTAACTGGGTAGCTAGTATCTGTTCTCTCTGGTGGAGAGTTTGTTTGGTATTTATTTGGAATGTCTTGCTGGGCTAGACTCCATTCTTCTTCAGCTGAAGTGGTGGGAGAGATGTGAAAGTATTAAGGTGGAAGTTTGTGGCAATCGTAATTGTAAAGATCTCTAAGTTATGTTTCAATGTCAAGGCTTTTGTGCCCTAGGCCATCAGATGCCATACCAGTTATTAACACAGAAACAGTGTGGGAACTTGACAGTAATTTTTTCTGGGTTTCATGAAAAACAACCCCACAGGTTCTATTTAGATAAAGCTAAAAAGAGAATTTTCGTCATCGAATGTTTTGTGTGTATGCTATGTCTCATTTTGGTGATAGGAAGCTAGGGACAGAAGATTTTTTTCACCATTTTGAGTGTTTATTTATGGCCAGTTGATTAAAGGATGTGTACTTCATTGCTCAACATTGCATTAAGAAGGTATTACTGATGCTAATAAAATGCTTAGTTTCATCATTGCCGTTTGGGATAGGCATACTTAGCTCTCAGTTGTGGTTCATAAAACCTCTTAGATCATGAAGTCAGAAGCAAAATGGGATGTCAGCTCTGACTATTGTAGGGCTGCAAAAATTTGCTTGATGAAAAAGGCTAGCAGGTGTAGTGGCAGGCACTGACGCAGACCTGTGAAAGGGTGGAGCTACAGCCAGGAGTGAGGACTTAATGTGGGGACATGCAATTCATGGTCTGTTTTTTATATAATTAAAGGTATTATTGTAATTTGAGTCGTGCATCTTCGGTTCTAGGCTTGAAGAGCTTTTTTCCCCTTCTTGTGTTTATCTGAAATGTTATTTTAAGGTTTGGGATTAACTTTTGGATAGCTGTTGTTTTAAAAACTATGTCCAAATGTGACCTCTTCCCCCTTTTGCAGCTTTTCAAGTTCTTCTGGGGCTTTGGGAGCACTTTGTTCTTGTGTAGCTCTTATTGTCTTCTCAGTTTTGTAAATCTGTCTCAAATATATCCTTTAAAATGTCTATTTCAGAAGTATTAGTTTTGCTACTGTGGAGGCATTTTTTATTTCTGAGGCAGGAGAACAAAATGTAAGAACATAGAATATTCCAACAGGTTATTTTGAACTTCAGTAAGGTCATGAGGATAATTTTAGAAATACACTGGGAAAATGAGAGGTAGACTAGTAAGAGAATGTGTTGAGGCCCAGTTGAATTTCTTTTCTATTCCTCTGTTTTGTCCTGTAGCATTCTATTGTAGAGAAGAAAAAGGAACAGTTTTCTCCATATCAGTAATTTAATCCCTTCAGCAAGGGGGTTGCTGCAAGCTATTGAGTTCTTACTGCTACTGGTTAGAAATCCTGGATGCCCTACTGGGGTAAAGAAGCCGAGTTCCTGCCTTCATCAAAATTTCAGTCACACTAGTTGGTTTCCCTAATGCTGACGTTTTCAGAGGTTGAAATTTATTCTCATTGACCCTAAGTGTTGGCTGTTTGGCAAGCAGTTTTGATCTGTTGTTTCCTTGGCTTTCTTGGCTTCAGGCAGATTCCTTTTATTTCTCCCAGCTCATTAATTTAAATATTAAAAAGTCAATAAGACATGATTGAATTATCCAAATTTTTTTTATATCTTTGGATCTGTTTACTTCTTTATCTTTATTTTAAGTTTTTATTTTATTCATTTATTCTGAAAGCCATTTGTTTAACTTGTTAATAAGTTATGACAGGAATACAGCAATACTAAGTGCAATTATTTCTTTTATCGGTGTAAATACATAATTTTAAGAACTGCTAGGTGAGGGTTTTGTTGATCTGGCATGTAAAATTAATCATATGGTTAGTATCTTTCTTTGAGTGAATAAAGTTGCATTGTTCTGTATTTATGTTTCCAGGGAAATTTGCCTTCGGTTTGATTTCAAGTATCTTTCTAAGTTGCAGCTTTTAAATAGTCTTAAGCTTTATATTTCACAGGAGTTCAGTGTAATATTTGAATGACGATTCTCAAGCTGGAGGTTTACAAAGTGGGATTTGATGGCTCTATGAGACTTGAGATATTTTCTATTGAAAGGCAATCAATGTTTTTTGGGGGTGCAGCCTTACCAGCAATGATGAACCTAAGGCTCGATTGTAAACCTACAGATTATGGTCATTGGTGAGGCTGAATGACAATAATTTTTGACTTTTAATAGTTATGCAGCTGGCAGCACAGGACTAACAGTCTGTAGCAGTTTTGGTGCTAGCTTTGGGAGTAGTTTTGCGCTTGAACTTTGGGAAACCCGTTAGGGGTTGCAGAGACTAGAACTGTTTGGGTTTTTTAACCGTTTTTGAATATGAATCAGCAGATAAAATGCTTTTAGATGTCTTTTCTTTTGCATATGTAAAGCTAAATTATGTCATTGTCTTAGTGTCTTTAATCCTGAATTTTGTGGCACAGTTACTGTGTGAGTTATTTGATTTAGAGCCTGCCACATGTCTTTTATGTTAAGTGAGGCAGAGCATTTACATGCCTTTGTTTTCTTTATGGAAGCATGTTTTAAAGAGCACTTCTTTCGAATGCAGAGACAGAACACTTTTCATAGTCTTGATAGCTGTTGAATCGTATGATTGCTAACGAAGTATTCGTCATGGTTCTTTCAAGGGTCTGAGTGTGTCAGTGGGGTGGAGTCCTGCCCAGCCGGGACTTCTAACTGGACGCTGCAGTGCAGCAGTCAGAGCTCTTGTTCCCTGCACAGTGCATGCATGACTCTTCTCAGGAGAAATCCAGTGCCTGAGAAATGCATGGCTGTGCAGAACAACTTTTCTGAGAGTGTAGGTTCATGCCTAGGCCTGAGAGGCACTTTGAATTTTTTGTTGATGTTTTAATACTCTTTTACGTTTGGTCTTAGGCTCTGTAGAATGGGAAGAATGCATTCTTCAGGTGGATTGTAGAGATTAGTGGAATGGGTTTTGAGGACCGAGTTTTATTTTATAATGTTTTAGGACTTCAAGAGGCTATTGGCATGTTTCATATAGTAGGTTTAAAGTTGGATTGTTCTTCATTAATCCACACGGTTTACCTTTAGTGCTCGAATAGCTTTTGGAGGTTTAAATTTTGTGTTGTTTATATACCTTTTGAGGTAACAGGATGTGTACCTCAAAATGCTTGCATAAACCTCAGAGAGACTGGTTGTTACTTTATTACTGCAGCTGTGAGATGTGTTGACTTTGAATGTGTGCTTTAACATGGACTTCTAATTTAGTGAAAGCTTCTTCAGTTAACCCTAAAATATATCCTGTTTTTCCTAACTGGTGATGTTATAGTGCATTAAAAAACCTCAACCAGCCAAAGTCATCAGGAAACTAGTTCTTCTTCCAGGCTGCTAGGAGGTATGGGTCAGAAGTTGAGCATAACTTGGAGAAAAGTTGCCTCTTGGGCCTCCTGTGAGACTTAGTTATGTTTAATGTACTTGGCTGGATTATTTTATGGATTTTAACGTTTATTTTTCTGGGTGGGGGAAATTGCCAAGCATCTTCCTGTACTCTCTGGCCTGCCTTGCTGCCTTCTCTGTGCAGTGCATGGTGGGGTTCCAGGAGGTGCCAAGGGCTGCTTTTGTAGCATGGCTCTGTTCTCTGAGTTTCTCGAGTCATGATGTGTTTTACAGCACCATCAGCTAAATCAATTGTCTTTTGACTTTTGAATAAATAATGACAGGCTTATTGTATGCTGATGTGATGTGAAATAGGATTAATACAGAACTTTTTTTTGAGAGTGGCAGATAATATCTGTAAAAGTATTGCTGTGGTGGCAGAACTTTCTCTTTGCCAGTTGCTCACATCAGCAGCTTTGATACATATCTTGGGTTTTCTTCTGGGCGGTGGTACAGACAGCTCCCTCTGAAGACTTACAGACACTTTTAATAAATGCATTTGTATATTTGACCAAAGGTTGCTGTTGTGGTTTAACCCCAGCCAGCAACTAAGCACCGCAGCTTAGCCCCAAGAACGCTTTTACGTTGTTCTTGGAACTTTTTCAGGTGATTGCAATTTTTTGCTTTGTTTTTATTATAAGATACTGGTCTTACTTGTTCACTCAAAATTAATTCACACTGTCATTGTAAGTATTTGATGCAGATCTATGATGATTGGAGTTTATGGGAGAGGGTATTTGCTGGGTTTTAACTTTTTTGTTTCTTTTTGTTTTAGAGAGTACTTTCATTTGATTTCAAAATTGATGTTATTATGCATGGTTTTGTCACTCGGTCTTACTTTAGCAAATAATTTGGCAGAGTAGACATGGGTCACTGGCTGAAGGTGGGGGCATCAAGTCTCCCAGATCAAAACTTTTTGCAATTGAGTAATTTTACTTCAGACAAAATTTAGCCTGAAGTAAATCAGACTAAATCAATATCATCCTGAATTGGATATTGCCAACACAGGTGTGGTTTGTTGCCTTGAATCTCTGTGACCTTTAAGGGTTGGGTCACATTTGGTGAACTTCTGGGCAGGGATTTTTAGCTTAGCTTCCTCTGGAAGAATTCTGGTTTATGCATACCAGAAAACGTATAGAAATTTAAATAAATCATTCTGAGGGTGACAAAGCATTTAACGGCCCACCCAGAGTGACTGGTGAATGTCCCTCACTGGGGACTTCTAAAGTTTGACAGGACACAGCCGAGAGCCGCTGGCACAGTGTGCTAGCCAGTGCTGCTCCAGCGGCATTGGGCTCCCGGGTTCTGCCCTCCCTGGGCTCTGCTGGCTGCTGGGAGCTGGAGGGCACTGCTGTTGTAGGTACAGCTTAAACAACTTCAGAAAAGGAAAACCATCCTCTTTGCAAGCTGGTTTTTATGTGAGACTCTGGTGTCAGCCCGTTTTGCCCCTGGCAGGGGTGGCAGCACCGCCGCCGGTGGCTCTCGGGCTGCGGAGCTGCGGCAGGAAAGGCCCTTCCCCTTCCCCTTCCCCTTCCCCTTCCCCTTCCCCTTCTCCCTTCCCCTTCCCCTTCCCCTTCCCCTTCCCCTTCCCCTTCCCCTTCCCCTTCCCCTTCCCCTTCCCCTTCCCCTTCCCCTTCCCCTTCCCCTTCCCCTTCCCCTTCCCCTTCCCCTTCCCCTTCCCCTTCCCCTTCCCCTTCCCCTTCCCCTTCCCCTTCCCCTTCCCCTTCCCTCCCTTCCCCTTCCTTCCGCACTCGGGCACAGTGTGCCCTGCGTGTACTTATTTTTCCTCATGACACTCATGTAAGCATACACATCTTGAACATTTGCCTTTTGGCAGGGCCACAGCGCACATTTGCTCTTCCTGAAGAAACTGTGGCAAAGATCAGCCTTTATTATTTTTCTTTTTTGCATTTTTGAGATGTATCATAACTTCGTCTGCATGTTTAAAAATTAAGGAAGACAATGAGTGATGAAACTCGGACTGCAGGCTTAAATGTGTTAGTGCTATATAAAAGTCATTACAGTTCTTATCTCTGAACTGTTTAAAGATATCTTTTTGTTTTTGTGGACAAGGCTTCTCTCCTCACTTCTGAATAATGTATTTTAAAAAAAATTTAAAAGTTAAAATGTGTGATACTGGTTTTGGAATATTTTTGCATGTGTCAAATAGAAGACAATACTAGACCTCCAGAAATTAATCCTAGAGGGCTTTCCCTCCTGCTGGATGCAGATGAGATTTCTAGGAGTACTTTTCTTTTCAAATTATAAGGGCTGAAATATGATTTTATGCTTTCAGTCCATGCTGAACAACTCCATAATTGTGCAGAAGAAGGTTATGGTTTAGCATTTTCATGCCTTGAAAATAAATATATCTTCATGAATGACGTGATACTGGCACTGATTATCTACTTTCAAAATGTATTTAACAGCTTGTTGTGTGAATCAGAATAAAATAGTTCAATAGACTGCACTGTATTGATCATGCAGCAGCTGGAAGAATGCGAAACACGATTCTTTCCCAGAGCTTTTGCTGAAGAAAACATTTACACGTGAGGAGAAAAGGAGATACTTCTGTAAAAGCTGTTAACATAGTTTATCCTTTCCTTGGATGTTTTTTTTTTCCTTGACTTTCCCTTCTTTTGCAGTCTTTGAAGAGGGAAGTATTGACAGAAAGTCAGTTCTAGTTTTATTTAACCTCCCTCCCCTCCCTGACTTCTGCATTGTCTAGCAGGGTAGTCATTGACTCGTACTTGACATAGCTCTGGGAATTCCCAAATCTTGTACTGTTTATTGCATTGCTATACAGAGGTGCTTGAAGAATCTTTGCTAGGATGCCTCTGTTAATATAAACAAAAGGAAAATGCTAATATAATGTTAAAACATGCCATCTGTTTCCAATTGAAAAGGCTTTTTAAAAAATTAAGATCTGTGGGGTTTTAGCGCTTTCCTGTACAGTGACAGGAGTGTTTGTGGTAGTCTGGAGAACTGCCCCAGACACTTCCACTCCATTTCAGCTGTGGGATATGTGCTGTGGAATCATTTGAGAGCCTTAAATTAATTCTTGCTTTATTATACAACTGCCTCCCTATTTAGGTAAAACCAGAAGATCTGCAGAACTTCACAGGGTGTTTTATCATCTGCTAAAATCATCAGGAGTCTTTTTTAATCCTGTACTATTGTACTTCAATTTTCAGGTGGATTTTTAAGGTTAATTAATATGCTAGATAACATTTGAGAACAGGGATAGATTATTCTGTCTCCAAACAACAGTTTTGGGATTGGGTGTGAACATGTAATAATGTACTGTGTGTTCTAGATTTAATCACTTGTATATGTAGTGTTGATGCAGTAAAGACTTTCAAATTTGTTGGTAATTTAAAACACATCTCCTGTAGAACAGAGGTGTGATAATAAGCAGTAATGGTGTAAAGGGTGCTCATCATTGTTTTTTAACAGAAGTTAGTCATTGTCTACTGATTGTTGACATCATTAAATATATTTTTTTTAGTATATAAGTTGGTACTTTACATACATCAGCAACTGAATTGAGGTTTTCCATTCTTGCATTGTTGAAATATCTTTTTGTTTGTGCATGTTAATTGTAATGACTTGCCTCAAACTGCCAACAACTTTGCCAAGGGCAAGAGAGCAATGTGCTTTTTAACCAAGACATAGAATGCATCGGTTATGAAAATAGGGGCAGGGGGAAGCAGTCATTTTAATTCATTTAATTGCAGTTGTGTGGAGCTGGCTACATGAAAAATAATTATAGGCAAGGTAACAATTGCCTCTTGTAGAAGCACATAGTGCCCAGAGATAAAAAATGTCTGAAGTGCTGGGTAAGGGAAGAGAGCTTAACTGTTCCTTATTTTGTGTAAACCTGCATTTTGCGTACAAAAACACAAAGCAATTGATAGTAGTCATCAAATATTCCCAAGTGTGATGCAGTCTGACTTTGGGTGACAGGTGTCTTTATATTCTGAAGCAGGGCCTTAAGTGACTTATGGCTAAATAGACAGGCCTCACAAACTGATACAAGTACTAAAATTAAGGAGCAGTTGAAGGAATTCTTAGATAAAATCCTCATTTAATCTTTCAGTTATGAGTAATAGGAAGAAGTAATTAGAATTAACAAGGGTCAAACTTGAAATAATTGGTAAAACGTAGAGCCAGTGGACAGATTTAAAATCAAGTAATGCTTTGATCACTTACTTGTTTGGATCGTATTGGAAGGTAGTGTTGTGAACATCAGGGATGCTGGAGAGGATAAAAGCAATCCAGAAACATCCAGAGTTAGCATGGCTAATGCTTTTTGGTAGTGAACAGTACTGATGAAAGCAATTTTTTGACTTGTGTTCAAATATTGTAGCTTAAACTATATGAACAAGTGAATCATATAATCTGTTTTGGCATCTCCCTTCTTCTCTCCCTCTTTCCTAAGTGTTACAGTTTATAAAAGAAAGGTCCAGAGATTTCTCATTTCCTAGCTTTTAAAGTGAGAGAAGAGTTAAAGATCTGTTTGAAAGGAGGTGGGAGCAGATTTAGCACAACTCGATAAAAACAAAGCTTAATGCTTAAAATTCAGATTAGTTTCTTAAGTTTGGATCCTGCCTTCCTCCAGAATGCTTAGCTTTTTTTTTTCCAGGTGTTGTCAGAAAACAGAACTAAATTAATGTTTTTTTGAAACTTAGCTACAAATTAGAAATTTATTCCTTGTAACAGAGAAGTTACACGAGGATTGTATAAGCATTGTACCTGCTTGTGTGGTTTTTCATGTTCGCATTTTCACATGGGGAAAGGAGAACTTGTGAAACAGTGCTGTCTTTTTCAGTGGCATTTTATAGGTTGCAATAAAAACTCTGCTCTGCAGCAGTATGTGGGTGTTATGTGCTTGCAAGTAAAGTAATTTATTGTTAGTGTTTAATAGTACTTTTGAAAATGAAGTAATGATATATGTAGTATAATGAAAATACCCCTAAATAGTGGTTGGTTTCTGCATTACAGTATTTTCCTGTTGCCGATGAAGGAGGTACAAAAACCTCTTTGTGTCAGATGTTCAAAGCTGTTTTGTCAGGTAGAAAAATTCTTTCTGAAAGTGGTGGTGTTTTTTGTTTTGAATCTAATATTAGTACTGAGTGACTGTTCTGTTGGTTTAAGAATGTTAATAGCAGTAGCTATCTTGTTTGCTGTAACCCCTCTTTGTTATCACCTTGATACTTAGCTGAGATGCCAAAAGCTCTTGAAATACATTGCAGCTTCGAGCAGGTTAGGTGCTTGAATATTGGCACCCTGGGTTGCAAGACAGTGTGTTTTATTATCCCTGTGCTCCAAATTTTGAACCAAAGACTTAGGGTACTATTGAAGTGCCACTGCTGTTCAGTTGATAATGATGTTAATTAGTGCTGAATGTCATTAAGATGAACATACGCGGTGTTAATGAAACTACTTCTGAAATTGAGCTATTGTCATTATCTCACTGAATGGTTGCGCTGAAAAGTTGCTTGACTGCCCCACGAGAAAGATAATTGAGAAGGGCTTACAGCGTGTAACTGTCCCTTGGGAATGGATCATGTGGTTTCAGTCACCTCTTCTGAGACACTGGGCAGTCAGAGGCTTGTCTCTGAGGGGAAGGACTGGTTTAATAGCAATATACAGCTTTGAGCATACTTCTCTTCCTAGGGCCTTTGCTTGTCCTGTGGACACAAATGACTTGTCCAGTCTCGTGATTACATGTGAAGGACAAGTTGTTGCTTCTGGTAAAGTTAATATCATCTGATCTGCTCCTTTTTTGCGTCTAGGAAAGAAGGGATTTTTGTGGGGGAGGTTTTGTAAATGGTTTCTACTAGTGGCAGAAGCAATTACTTTTGGAATGAAGTTTGATTTTCTTATATCTAACTCCTCCTCACTTAGTTTTGGACTGTTCTATTTATTTTGATTTAAGATAAAAGGGAAATGAATCAAGCAGGATAATTACAATATTGACAATAGGTGAGTATTTTGTACTTGTTTGTGGAAAGGGCCAAAGCTCTAATTTGGCATCTCAGGCAAATTACAGAATCATCTAGATAACTGATGTGGTGCAGTATAGTTGGATGATAGTGGTGCTGCTCTGCATTGCATGCACTCTATTTATTTATGGATACTAATGAGATTGTATTTTGATGTGACATTACTGTAATGTCAGTGCCTTGTATTCATTCATTAGTTTGCTTCATTGACTTTGTGAAGTAAGGAAATGCAGGTGCCCTTGAACAAAGTGTCTTAACACACACCTGAGAAATCTCTAGTAGCGTTCAGACCTGGAGTTGCCTTGGGCTTTAGATTTCATCCTACTATGGACAAATGCATTTATAACTATCTCTAAAGCTGTGCTGGAGACTCTTGAGCCAGCTCAGAGGAAGGCAGGGATTACATCTGCACTAGTCTGCAGCCTGCTTTTTGCTCCCAAGAGTGGCTCTGCTCAGCTCACACTCTTGCTGTTTGCTGGGAACAGTCCCTGGCCTCATGGCATCTCATGTACAGCCGTAGCCCTTTAGTAAGCTTGAATAAAACCATGGCAGTTAAGGATTAATGCTCAGACCTGTGCCCTGGACTTACTTTATTTATTATTATAGCTTTAGCTCTCAGTGCCTGCATGGCAGAATGTAATGCTCTGCTGAGTTTGTAGTTGCAGGTGGATAGCATTTAATAGCAGCAGCGTAGCGTTGCACATGAGCTAACAGCCTTCCTCTTCAAGCCTAGAGCCACTGTTGGGCTAATGTGGCTGTTGCCTTTCTGGTTCTGGCATTAGTCCAGCAGCTCAAAGGTCAGAAGATCAATGGTACCAGCATAATACCTGGCATGCTGCAAAGTAGAGTAGTACTGGAATAGGTTGCCTTGAATTTTAATTGCCTGCTAGATATCCCTGTTTTAGTGATATCTTGTGCATCTTGACCTGTAGCAATAGAAGACAAAAAAGTCTATAAAACTGCAAAAGGCATCAAACCGAATGCATGCAAAAGCATGGAAATTGTCAAATCTAAGGCCATTAAAGTTTATTTTAAAGTCTTCCTTTAAATCTGGATTAATATCTGGTGTAGGTGTCTTCATAAAGAATGGTGTTCAAAAGTTAGGAGTGAAGTACTGCCTGGCTGTACTTCAGAGTGTCTTTGCTGACACTGCATCCTGTGAGAGTCAGCCAACTTGCCTCACATTGTCACTTGCAGTGTTTCCATTTTATTTTTTGTCTAGTTTTAGCAGATGCATGGTTAGTGTTCTTCAGCTCAGCACTAGTTTGGGTGTCTGTGCTGCATGGCAGTCATTGCTGAGATTGCAGTTGCCGTGTTCTGCATTTCCCATAACACCTTCGAGGCAAAGTTGCCCACAAAGTTTTTGGTTTACTGTGGAAACCAGCTGGGGTGGTTATGCTCCCTGAGTTCCTTCCAGTTTGCTTTTTTCCTTAATGCTTCTTTCTTCTCCCCTGCTTCCTAAATATTTTGAATTTGCTGGGTTTTGGTTTAGTCCCTTCTGTGTCTAAAAGTGTCCAACAGGTCTTGCAAAAGCAAACTAATGAGTGAGTGAGATTGAGTCCCAGCAGTGGCGAGAGCTGTAGTACACACAAGGATGTTTTAAGCTGCCAGAGAAGCTGTGTGATGAATGGAATTTCATGGGAGGAACTTTAGCTGGAGTGTATGTGTTTTTATATATTAAATCTGAGAGAGATTTGAAGGTACTAAGACCTTGTTAGTTCATGTAATTACTTGTTCTGTATAGATTTCTGTCACGTCTTCCTTCCGGAAAACATGCACAAGATAAAATGTAGTGGGAGCCTGTAGTGGTATCTGTGTTTAGGTTGCTCAATAGTTTCTCTAGCTCAGTGTCTTAAAAGATGTCTTTCTTTCTTTCCCTCCAGTATGGTTAGCACTACTGCTGTGTGAGCAGCTTTTGTGGGTTTTTTGGTAGAGGAAATCACTTTGTATCAGCCTTTTTCCCCTGAAGTATTTTGAAATACTCTCCCCACACCCCCACCCTCAGTGTTACTGTTGAAAATTGAAGTAGTGGTTGCCAAAAGCTTTTCCATAGTACCTTTCCTAAAGAAGAATCTTTTCATTATGCTACATAGATGTATGAGTGTTTTAAGGCTCATCCTGCAAAATTCTGTGAACGTCAGAGGACGGCAAACACAAATGGGATCCTGCCTTTCCACTGTCCTCCCAATTCACTCTTACCAGACTCTTTTGACTTCCTTCTGACTCCCTGTGCTTACTGGCAAGTGCCTTGTAAGGCTTAGTTGAAAAGAGGTGTGCAACAAGTATGAAGGATGATTTTATCTTGCTTTTGCTTTTCTGACCAAAGTGTAAGCATTTTTTTTCCTTCAATTTTTTTCTGTTCTGAAGTTAATCTGAAGTTAAGCAGATTTATTTTGCACCTAAGCAGGGGATGCAGAGCCTCATGGTTTTAGGCCTCACTGAGCAAGTGGTATGAGACATGATCCAAAAAGGACATCCTGACTTACAAAGATTGAATCTTATGAATCATAATTGATTGTCAGGCAGTAAGGCTGCAGGTAAAGCAGAATTTGTAGTGACTTTTTTCAACTACAGATTGACTATAGAAGATAGGTTGCAATGTGAGATTTCTTCTGTTGTAGAGATGCAAAACTGAGTGTTTATGTCCATCCCAGAAGGGGAGACCTCTGAATAAGCTGCATATTGACTTTGGTTTTCTGGGACAGTGGCACTGTGGGGAGCAGTAGCGGGGCCAGACTCCTCTTTCTGCCTCTCGTATCTCAGCAGCTGCTGTGTGATGTGCAGTCTGGGCTCAGTGGGCTCCTGCTTCCATTCCATTGCTCCTGAGATTAGAGATCTTGATCTCTCTTCTTCAAGAGATTAGGAGAATACTTGTTTCTTCCCCTGCACTGACTATTTGCATGGCCTAATACTAGATGATAGTGATTCACAGATCTTCTAGGATAGCTTTTTTGGGGAGTGCCGTAATGGTTTTGCAGTTTAGGTGACAGTATCTGTCAGCCTGACACTTTTTCAGACACTCAGCATCAATCAACACTGGCTTGAAGAAGTGCTGCAGCACAAAATGCATTTAAGTTCCTTTTAGTAAAAGGAGGAAAGAGCAATAGCACACAAAACCAGGTAAGTTGGTGGGAAGAGTATATAATAATATATATCCCAGCTTAATGTTATGAAGTTAGAACACTGGTTCAGTGATGCCACAAGAAGGACTTTAGGACTCCCAGTATTGGGTCCAAAGTACAGTGGTCATTTGTACAGTATCAACCTCTTAAATTATTCCGTTTGCTTTAATAAAATCAAAATACTTACCAGGTAGCAGCATGACTTACTTGTGTTACACATTCATTATTTAGACCACTATGGTTTTATACTGAATTAGATCTAATGCACTTCCCTACAACTGATACCAGTTTGGTATCATGTTCTGTCACACTTGATAAAATTTGAGCATGTGCCTGAATCTCCTTTGGATCAAATTTATCATGTTGGGTGATGTGATAGTGCAGAGATTTGCTGTAAATGCTTGTGAAACCAGTATTTCATCTCCTGTAACTTCCTGACAACTTTATCTCTACAAATATTTGAGAAAGTGTACTTTTCAACTTTTTTTTTGTACCTAACTGGTTTTATTCAGTGTTTGAATGGTTATAGAAGGGTTGGTCTTTGCAGGCATTGTACAACTGCTGTTGTCTGAAGTTATGAATGGATGCTTTTAGACATGGTAAACTGATCTTCCTTGTATTAATCTTTTTGTTCATCATCCATTCTTAGTGTTACGCCAAACTCAAGGCCTATTTCTAATTTTGTAAATGATAAAAAACAATTTAGTCTTAGTGAAGCAGATTTCTTTCTTGAATTCTCTTTAATCTTTTTGATAGATATGAAACCACAAATCTTGTTATCTGGAGAATGCTAAAGAAAAGAAGGGACCATTAGAGGGAAAGATTTTAATGGGATCATAGATGTTCTGTTTGAATCTCTTATTAGACATTGCTTGGAAATTGAATCTCCTTCTGAAGACATTTACATATTCCAAGTTCTTGGTATTTGACCTGATTCTATTATGAGCTGCTATTTATGTTTCAAGACATGAATTGAGCTCCTTTAAAGTCTTTTGACCTTTCTTTTGCATAAAGGGAAAACATACTCTTCTAGTCTTGTGGCTAAGTGTAATTTTTTAAAAACTAAAAAAAAAAAAAAAAAAAAAAAATTCACATAGCATCTGGGGTCAAATTTCTATGGAGTAGGAGGTGCTGAGGTTCATAAGTAGTGTCTTGGGTGCTACAGAATTTGTTGGAATCTATGGTGTCCAGAACTGCAGGGTGAAGAGATTCAACTGTAATAATGTTGGGAGGTTTTTGCCAAAATATTTAAGGGCATGGCTTAAGCTGATCTATTTTTATCTTTGAACTATGGCAGGTTTTAAAATTTTGTTACTATTTTAATATAAGTTCCATTTAAATGTTCCCCGCCCCCCATTATGGCATTTATCAACAAAGTTTAGAAAGAGGAAGGGATGTTTCTATTTCTTTTAGTGTTTCATGTGCCACACAAGTGTAGTTTTATGCCTTCTGCTATGGAGGAGCCTTTCCTTGCCCTGAGTATTGAATTTCAGTAACTTGCAGTGATAGTGACTTTAGCTTAGTCTTTGCTCTTGTCCCTTTTGAAGGTGCAGAAGGCAAGATGAGCCCCCAGGTCTTCTCCAGAGTAACAAGTGCAGGTATCTCAGCCTGTCCTTGTGTACTTCAGCCCCCAAATGGTTTGGTAGTCTCTGCTGAACTTGCTTTAGTCCTCCTTTGTTACACTGGGCAGGCTAAAGCTAGGAATGCTCAATTAGCTGGGATCTCACTAGTGCTGAGTAAAAGTCACTGTCACTTCCAGGTTTAGACAGGGCACCATCAAGCACTTCAAGGCAGATATTTTTAACTTGCTCTTACCTAGAGTTTGAGATTGTACTTTTCCAGAAATGTCTATTTTTATTCCTAGGTGCATGAGGAGACTTAGACTGAATAATGTGTACTATATTACTGTTTCTCAGAAAGGGTTTTGTACATTGTTTAGATTGCAGTAGATTTTCTAATTCATAGCCAGCTTGTTTCATGCAGCTTCCGTTTTAATCAACATATTTCTCTGCTCTTTTAAGCTTTTTTTCTATCTAAATTGAACTGGTAGTAGTTGCACATCATTTTAGTTATCCTAATGATGCATTTTTGCCTTGTGTGGCATGTTATATTGCAAACTGTGGTGGTTGTCTGACCTTGAGTGAAAAAGTAGTTTTCTGCCTTCTTTATTTTTGGTGTCAGCTTCCACTTTATAAATTACTGTTTGTTTGGTCTGCATGCAGGGATGCACTTTGCATCATATTTTAATGTGTCTGAGTCAGTAAAAGTCATGTCAGAATAAATGCTCATGGGAGAAATATGAAAGTGGGCATTCTCAGTAACAGTGAGTAGGGAAATGAAGTAGTGGCAGGGAACAGAGAAAAGACAGTAAAGATATTTTTGTCCAGTGAAAATCAGTCTTTCATATGGACCAGTGAAAAAAGATGCTTTACCCTTGCTGCTTGTATCTTTTATCACATTGCTTGTGATATCTGACAGGCTGCATGAGGATGCCAGAGCAGAAGCAAGCTGCCATAAAACTCTCTTGGTGCAGAATCCAGGTCATCCAGAAACTGAATTCTTGGTTTAGGTTCAGACCTCTCCTTTGGTAATATTTTTAGTCATATAAATTGGATTTTTGCTGAAGACTATCTAAAACTTGCTGGGACCTGCACAACATTATTTTCTGGCAACTGCATCTCTTGTGTCATGGGCTCTCAGCAGGTTGGATCACTTGCTTCATTTATAGGATAGCACATAATGTTTCAAGACATAAGGACAAATCAGTTTGCAGCCTGTGCTTGTCACAGCTGTCTTGCCCTACACCTCATGGGAAAAGATTTATCAGACATAATTATATCTAATTGAGACACTCTTGTTATCTTGCCCGTGTTACTTTTTTCTGTTAATGTGATCAGTGGACACAGATGAGATAAAAATGTAAACAGTGCCTTTTTTGAATGGCTTTGTGCTTCTTGGATTATTTAAATGATTCATTTAATATACCATGAAATTATGTGGATCATCACATGGAGTTTCAACTGACTTGAGTTTTCCACCTCTAAGAGATTTGTTTCCGTGAGGAAGGTTTAAAATTTTTAATCACTTGTGCAGGATGAACTTATTTCATAATGCACCTGCAGCTTGCTTTCTGTATTCACAGGTGTGGACTTTTTAAACTGCAGCTGCTTCTTTGTAGAACAACTTCTAAAAAAATCCACAGTGTTTGTGGTTATCAAGTTCTTCAGCTTTATTGTTGAAATATTATGTGTTGTAGATGTAGGTCAGCTAAACCTTATTAGACTTGTAGGAGCTTACCTTTTGGTGTATGTGTGTAATTAATGAACACTTGAGGAGAAAGCAAGGCTGTGTTACAGGGTGGGGAGTCTCTGCCTTGAGTGACATAGAGGTGGCTTGTAGGGGGCTTGTTGTAGGGAAGCTATAGAGATGTTAATTGTTTCTGGGTGAAAGTCTGTCTGGTGTCCTGGAAATACTCGGAGTAGAAACGCTGAGGAATTGGGAAAGAAAATAAGGGGAAGGGAAATAAAATTATTGTGTCTTCAGACTTGAGTTGCCTTTATGTGTGAACTGTTCTCTATGTGGAATTACTTGTAGGATGGTTAAGCTGAAGAAAATTGAGGTATAGTAAACTTGAATTAATTTTTCTTTCTTTCCCATAAAGTGCATTATTAAGCTTTTTTTCCTCCATTAAAAAGTATTTTTTAATGGAGGAAATCCATTAAAAATGTATTTTTTCAGTGGCAGAAATATGGCTGGAAATTTTGATTTGTAGCCTAAGGCAGTCTTTAGTTGGAGAGGGAGGTTTGCCTGTGTGTGGGAATTATTCTAAAACTGCTTTCTGTCATAGTTTTCTTCTAAGACAGTGATCTACACCAGATAAACATTTAGAATATGTCTTGACTGGAATATGAGAGTTAATGGCTCATTCTTGCTTTTGCTAAGAAGGTTGACTCTGAAGACCTTGCTGGTTTTACTTGGCTTTAAATATATACCAAATGTGAGTTTAATTATGGAAGGTGAACCTGCTTTAAAGCAGCTGTGGCCAAGGTGAATGCAGTCAGGGTTTTTTAATTAGTCCTGTCTTACCAGCTGGTGAAATCAAAGAAATAACCTAGTGCATATAAATATGTTGTAGTTTTTTATTTCCATGCCTTTAAAAAAAACCCTCATAAAACACCACTCTTTCGCAAAAAGCTGAAAAAAAAAAAAAAAAAAAGAGAAATGCCTGGTAGAAGACCTTTTCACCTTTTCTGTCTTAGCAATCATACAGGGTGGTGGTGCTGCTCTTCCCAAGCCAGTGTGTTTGTGGAAGATGCAGTTGGTCGTGCTGTGCCATGATGTGTTGTCAGGGAGTGGCAGGAGAAGAGGGGCTCCCACGTGGTGATGGCCTTCACAAGAACTACTGCACTGGCTTGGGGTTTACTGAATGCCTTCCCTCTAAATCGTTCATGAAGCTGGAAGGGATGCCTGTGTTTCAGCTTTTCTGCACTTATTCGTAAATTTGGATTTGTGGTTGCTTGTGACTTCGTCAGACTGATCTAAATTTACTTGAGCAAATAGAAGAATTTCTGTAGCTTTGAGGGATAGGAGGCACTGGTGGGGCATTAATGCTTTTCTGCAAAGGCAAATGAGTGCTCAGTGGGCAGGTGGTCAGCATTGCTGATTTTTAAATTTTTATTTGTTTTTATTTATTCATTTTTCCTGATGTTTTTGCAAAATTGTATAAGAATTTCTTCAATTAATGAGCTTCATCTTTTTGAGAAGCCTTTCCTTTTCACTGGTGGGAGAATAATGATCGAGTACTTGCTTGATTAGTCTTTGTTTTCATGTGTTTTAGTAGATAAAATGGAGACTGTTCTTAAAAGCTAAATTCCACTTTGCATAATTGCAGCAACACGAAGTAGTAGATCAAACAGTAATTAGCTGAACAACTGTCTAATGACCACTGGAAGAGGAGAGAAAATGGGCAGGAGAGGTGTACTGCTGTTGGAGCTCTACCAGGTTATATTCTGGTTGAGAATTGCTTTATGAGGAAAGATGGTGCTGGCTTGGCATACAGGGCTTTTTTTAGTGTGATTCTAGTGATCTCCACGTCTCCTGTAAGAAACCCCTTAACTCTAGCCTACAAAAAGAAGTAAAAACTGGTTCTGGAATATGTGTTCAAGGTATAATCAGATTTCTGTATTTTTATATTGAGGCTAATAATGAATGTTATTAATGTTTTCTTTTTTTTTTTTTTTTTTACCTTATTGTGATAATAGTTTTCAGTGAAGGTGTATGTAAGAATCTTCTTGATGTATACATTTACTGGGACATAAATATTTCATTTTTACAATTTATTGGTTTGCAGCTCTGTCTGTGTGTAAAGTACACAGACAAATTGAGAACTGAGTTACAAGACTTGGAAGTAGCTCTGCACATCCAGGCCTACTGCTATACCCTGCTGAGAGACCTTGGTTAAAGGTCACCTTAAGTATCAGAGGAAGGTTAATGAGGAAAAATAAAAATCGCCACCAAACAAAACCCAAACCCACTGGTTATTTCTTCTAATAAACATCCAGACCTGGCCAATTGCTTTACCATCTTCATGGACCTGTTCCTGTAGCAGAGCCATGTAACTCTGTGCTTGTCTAAGGTGCTGCTGCTCCTGTGTGGAGGGAATGAGTGATGCTCGCAGTGAGCGTTCAGACTGTTGGTTCAGCTGAAGGGTGATCTTGCCAAAAGGGCTTTTTGTGTTTTGAACAAATTGCACAAATTGATTCTTTTGTGTACCTAAAGGATGATGGAGGCATATGGTGCATCCATAATTGAACTTGCTATGTAGTCTTACTCAGTTTGTCAGTTTGCTCTGTGAATTGCTTATATGGCTGCAACTGTAACTAAAATTCTGCTTGGTAAGGTTTTTACGAAAGAAGAGCAATAGTTTAGAATTCTCATCTTGGGGGAAAAAGGGATTTTTTGGTGTGTGTATCTGTCATGATGCTGTTGCCATTAAATCAGATCTTCTACTTTCAATGTATTTTAGATGAAAACAGTTCTTTGGACTTGAACAGATGTTGATTCTGACAGGAATAAAAATATGAAGATTTTTGTGAACCCTGTGTTTTAGAAGAGCTATCTAAAGGAATTAATGAGCAGGGTAAAAATTCCCTTATCTTGCATAAAACTCCTGTGGGTAGCTGGCTGCTGTAGTGCAGAACATGCCACTTCTTACTACATAAGTGGAAAAAACAGAGGAAGTTATGAAGGCTAAAGACAGCAGTCAAATTCAGTCTGTCTCTGTTTTATTATAAGGCAAAATATCATCATTTGGAGTAGTTAAACCTGGAAAATGGCATACGTGCAGTTCTTTGCACAATACTGATACATGGTGGCAGAACACTTGAGGGAGAGGAGGTGAAGTTTTGGCGCCTGTTTATTTTAAAGTGTACCAAAAGAACCGAAGTGCCATGTTGATAGTGGAGCTTGGAGGAAGCAGTTTTTAAATGAGGTTTAATGTATTGAGGTCAGGACTATTACTCAGGAATAACTTCAGGGAGTTCCTTAAGGTTTGAAATATTCTAAAATATATTTAATTTGAAGTTAAAGAACTTTTTTTCTTGTCAGATACTCAAGTTTTGCCTGATCATTTTTTGGCATGCAGTAGAAAGCTCACATTGTGAAGTAGATGGAACAGAAGTGGGCTGAGAAAGAAACACTGTTTCTTTTGAAGGTCTGTTTCACAGTGTGTAGTTACATTATATCTGGATTTTTCTGGGTTAATTTCTCTTAGCTTTTCAGCTGCGTACCTATAGACTATTCATTATAACAGTTTCTGACCTTTTGTTCTAATTGTTAATGAAAAGAATGACTTTTTAAAAAACATCGTGGGAATTTGGATTTTGATGGACAGAATCATTCTGTGGCAAAACTGACTTGGTACAGTGGCTTTATACTTTGAATCTCTTATATTTCTACCAAAGAAAAGGTAATTTCTGCATGCAATGCTAACATGGATTTGGCCCAATTTTTCTTTTTAAATGTGAAGTGTGTCTGCTTGAGATGAGTGGAATAAAGGGAGTTCACCTGTGTGCAGGTAGATTTTTTTTTTTTCCATATTTCTTAAAGGCAGCTGAGGAAAGAGCAAAGGTAAACATACTTACAGATAAGCTAACAATAGTTGAGGTCCTGTTTGTTCCTTGCAGGTTAGAAAATTATTGAAGATGTTAACTTTTTTTTTTATTAGTGTGATCTTTGGAGGAGTACTTGGGAAGGCTCTGCAGTGTAAGGAGTTCAGTTATTTTTTCCCAAGAATGGTTTAGACTTTGTCTTTAACTGACTGTTTGTGATATAAAGGTATTTTGTGATTTTTTGACATTTCTTACACAATTGCTGCCTAAGCTAAATTACACATAGGCAGCACTTGTTAACCTATAGTGTGCCAAGTGGCCCTCTTTTCCGAGTGGTAGTGAGCCATTCTTACATGCTCACAGGAGACCTGTGTGCTTAAGACAGATGGAGCTTTGCTTTCCCTGGCTTTGGTGTTTTTTAATTTTTATTTTGAAAGCTCTAAGCTTATAAAAGCACAGAAAACTGAAATGTGCTTAATTGCAGGGTTTTTTTGTTGTTGTTTCTTTTTTTTTTTTTGTGTTTTGTTTTGGTTTTTTGGGGGGGAGGGGTGGGAACCACAGGATTTCCTTCACTCTCCTTTGAAGTTATGATATTGAAAGATGTCTCTAAAGATTTTGTTTGATGGTCTAGGAAAGGGACTTGCACTATAACCTAATATACTTAATGATGGACTAGGGTGCCCTGTGTGTCAGACTTACACCTGGAGTGGCATTATGACTGACCTCTCTTACTGCTAGATTTTGCTTCTGGGCCCCCCTCCCATGTAATGTCACTTATGAACAGGTCATTGGGTCATGTTGCTGTCTCAGTCCTCCTCCACCTCATACCTAAAATTGAGAAGACATGAGAGGGGGAATTAGCTGTACCAAAAATTTGCTCATGAAATCACATTCTAAAAGTAGTGTTATAACTTCAGGTGTTTCTGGGTGCTTATAT
This sequence comes from Sitta carolinensis, assembly GCA_032173965.1. Taxonomy (NCBI): domain Eukaryota; kingdom Metazoa; phylum Chordata; class Aves; order Passeriformes; family Sittidae; genus Sitta; species Sitta carolinensis. Next base: position 10,238,180 of record JAVUNC010000006.1, on the reverse strand, counting down.
ATTGCCTTCTCTGAAGGCCAGTAAAGCTAGGAAATGCATTTCTAAAGAGCTGGTAAAACTTTTATCTGTAAACCAAAAACACAGGTTGTAACAAATGCAACTTTGTGAGTATAGTGCAGCTGCTGTGTCATTCTATGAGAATTCACAGCCACAACAATTCTTCTGTGTTGCTTTTGATTTTATATCCTTCTGCAGTGAGGATGTTAATTGAGACTGTTGTGGGTTGTTTTGGTCACTAGAAACTGGGATGAGACAAAGTCTCTTTCACAACACAATACACAGCTGTTGGATGAGAATAACGTAGTTATGTTTGAAATGGTACTTGAAATCTATAGGTGACAGACCCCTTGTTTTCCTTTTTTCTTTTTTTTCCCTCCTGTTGGGAATGGGTCACTCGTTCCTCAGTGCAGTTCCCTCAGTGGTCTGAGGTATTTATGAATTTTCTGTATGTTCCTGTTATGAAACATACATTTTGTAAACTGTTTTTTTCCCCCATCTCCTTATTCAGATCTAGATTACTGGGTGTCACTGGCAGCTCTCTGCGTGGCAGATTGCTTCTGTGAATGTATTCCAACAGGTGTGTTATTTTTGTTTTCCTGGAATTTGTTTTGCAATTTAGTATGAACATACTTTACATCCATATTTCAGTCTGGTTCAAACAAGTTTAGCTCAAGTAGTGGTTGAGCTGTGGTTTTGATGGAATGACTGTTTGGCAAGCATTGCCTGTAAATGCTTTGGTGTTCTCAGCACATAATATTTTGGGACTGCCATAATGCAATTGCATAATCTCATATTATGTGCTTACAAATAAGAGATGTTTTCAAAGATTGAATGGGAGCTTTGAAGTGCATGAAAAAAAGTCCTAACTTTTTGTTATCATAGGCTTTATTTTAGAAACTTTTTTTCCATTATGTGCATATTTCCATCTAATATAAATCTTCTGATGATGCAGGAGTGTGTGGGATTTATATCAGGTTTTTTAGGGGCTCCTTAACAAAGCAGTTTGTTCAGCTTTGTTAGTCTGTAGTTTCAAATGACTCATTTGTGACCCTTGTGACATTCTCCCTCCTCTGTTCCAAATGGTGTTTAGAAAACTTGGGGTTCATACAACATGAAGGAAATGTTACCTTTTCCTACTAAAAAATGAGAGAACAACAACTCTTTGCATCTTTTGAGAGTGACTTAGATGCGTATTAATCAATATTGTTTTACCTGTATCAGTTTGGAGGACTTAAATCTAAGCCTTATACACTGCAGGGTGTATGTAACACCCCCCACACACACCCCCCAATTTTTTCAAATAATATAAGAGGAAAATTGTAAGAGGTTATTACAAGCCATATATAAGATGCTACTAGCTTAAGGCCTGCTAGCATTGGAGGTGACAGATTTAGGGTGTTATGTTAAAAAGTGCCTGATCTTCTGTTGAGTCACTTCTTGAATCAAACTATAATTCTGATTTTTATGTTGTTCTGTGGTAACAATTATATATTGTAGGGAAGAAAATTGCTCTTAAATTCCTGAAGTCTTACTGAGATCAGTCCTTGTATAAAATTCTTGTTTAATCCTCATATACAACTATTTCTTGCTTATCTTGCTGATTTTAGCTCTTTTTAATGCCTCCAAGGCCATGATTAACCATAATTTTTGTATGGAAGACATGCTGTCTGTGTCACTTTTTCTCTGGTCCCTCTGTCTGTTTGAACAATGTGAGTGACAAACAGTAGTTGAAAAAAGAACTGTGATAGGTTGTATGAGGCAATGATTTCTGGTTTATTTGCCTTTCTAGACTGTCTCAGTTTTTACCATGTGAGGTTATTTTACCACTGTATTGCATTTATGGGCAATGTATTTAATCTAACATTTTACTTTATAATCAGCCAGTTTCTGTCCAGACCTTTTGTGGCTATCCACAGTGGCTTTCAGACAAGATTGTTCTGACTGGATATCAAACTTTTTAGTTTTACAAAATTTATGAAAGTTTCTATAGCTGTCAGTTTAATCCATATATATAAGTATGGGTAAAAGTGTATATCCTTGTGGAAGGTTATCAGTGCATCCTCCTCTTCCCTTCTTTTCTAATTACTGGGTCACCATTTAAAAAAGCTTACTGCTTCTGCCTTTCTCCCACTTCCTATTTTTTGATCAGTTGTAATTTGTTGCTCTCATCCCATGAGGGTTTGGTTTCTTTAAGACACTTCAGTGAGAGATCTTGATGTTCTCCTAAAACTCCCTGTATGTTGCTGAACTTTCCAAACATATTCCATCAAATAGTTTTGTGTGCTTATTGTCTCTTTAGCAAATCCTAAATGCTCAGACTTCTCTTTGCAGAAGTCCAAGTTCTTTACTACATTGTACTATTGTAAAGAAATGATGGATGCTTTTCCTTGAACAGGCCAGCAAAGTGGGGTGAGTAGTAAAGAAGAAGCCAAAAGGCACACCTTGCAGTTGTGGTAATGGCATGAGATAACTCTGAATGCGTTTTAACCTGTTGCTTTATGCTGCCTTAAACCCAAGCTGCTGCACGGTAGAACTGGAAATATTTGACAGACACATGTTCCCTGCCAGTTTCGAGGCAACCACACCCTGACTTGTTTGCTGTGCTTACAAAGGTACATTTTTGATTTGTAAACAGTTCCTTATTGTTGCTGTGTAATAAGAAGCTGTTTAATGATGTTTTTGAAAGGAACAAGAACTGTAAATCTCAGTTTTTCTTCACAGGTTCTTTTGTTTGAACACTGTAAACTGATGAATAAGAAGTGTGACTTCAGTTGAATTTTACTATGTACTGCGATAGAGCTGGGGCAGCTCTTTGGGCCTGTTCCCTGCACTCAGGTGGTGGGGAAGTCTCCCAGGGTGCTGCCTTCCCTGAACTTTCTTCCTTGCCCCCTTGCTGGCTGGGTAAATTGGTATGCTGCAGATACACAAGTGTATTTTAGACCTGTCACTATTCCAGAGGCTGTCTAACAGTCAGAGATGTACTCTGGGAGAAGTGTCGAGCAGGCAGGATTTGAGAGCCAGTGTAGTAATGTGAAATAATCATTTGCACTAGATTTTGAGGTTATTTGAGAGGTCTCATATTATGTTTCAGATAGTAAGGGAAGATGCTCAGAATATTCCTAGTCTGTTTGCCTTTAGAATTATTTCTCTGAAACTTCTAGATAATATGTAAAAGTAAATTTCTGTCTGGGCACTGGTGTTGCAAAATGCCAAACACAAAACTTGTGAAGTGTTACATGAACTAAAATGTGTTCTGTTCCTGTTGCCTTCTGTGAAAAAATGGCTTTTTACTACTTCTTAAAAAAAAGATAGCCCATAACCATAAAGATGGCCTCAAAGTTTTATGCTCTTTTAAGTCTTCTTGATGTCACAGAATATTTGCATGCAAATATTGTATGGAAGTACAGATATTTATACAAGAAAATTCTACTTTATAAGAGTTCTGCATGGATAATGAGCAGAAGGATGGTTTTATGTGTAATAGAATTGTAGTGACCATATACTTTGAGGTTTTATTTATTGCTCTAGTTTATAACCCTGCCTTCTCTTTGTGGGAGCACAGGCCTGTGTTGTGCATGGTAGTTTTTTTTACTTTGTAGGATAGGGCAGGGATAAAACATCTTTTGGAGCCAAATAGTTTGATCTTGATTTGGTCGACTTACAAGTGCATAAAAATCTGGTATAAATTTAAAACATCAGAGTTCATTTAACAAAGAGAATTTCCTTTTTTGTTTTTTTTTTTTTTCCTTTTTTTTTCTCCTTTTTTTTTTCCTTTTCTTTTTCCTTTTTTTTTTCCCTTTTTTTTCCCCTTTTTTTTTTTCCCCCTTTTTTTTCCCTTTAAATGATATGAACAAAGAGTAATACCAAGTGACATTAGAAGTTGGTTCATGTGTTAAACATGATTCCACTAAGAACAGCTTCTATATTAGGTGTCTAAGTGTACATAAGCATGTGTTTGATAGATGTGTGTATGCATATTTCAGGGTGCTTGTGGTCCTCGTAGTGCAGAGGAGTTGCTGCATGCAGTTCCTGTCAAGGCTGCTCACTCACTGCTGGTTAATGAATCTGTTTGATCGAACAAGTCCATTAGTTCCTGAAAATATCTGCCCATAGAAATCTGAGCAGCAAAATCCATCTAATAGCTCGAGCTATGAGTTAAGCTTGCAGCTGTGTCAAAGTACTGGATTTCAGGGAATCAGCTTTTGAGGAATTGGAAGACAGAGGACGGTGCATCTCTTACTGTGTTTCGTTTAATGTTTCCATACCCTGCTACTGAGTGTTACTCTGCAGAAGATGAGCTGAGCTGAAAAACTTCCATTGCTTACTATGCATTTATAAGTGAAAACAATTAATGTAAAGACCTTCAGTGCTGTTCTTTTTATCCTTCATATGAACTAATTTTTCTGCTTGAGACACAATTCCTCGTCTGTTTCCAATGTCAAAGGACAGAAAGAGCTTAGAAAGCAGTAATTACTTAAAGGCATGTGAGAGTAGTATCTTGCATTGCAGTCTTTAGATTAGCTTTGCTTGTGCTCTCTCATGTGTGCTTTTATATTTCCTCTACTATTTAGTGGTTTTTTCCAGTTTAAAATGAAATGCAGAGACAAACCTCTATACTTTATTTGTTTCTTTTTAGCTATAAGGCCTTTAAAGACTTTGTTACTCATCAAGTGAAATGAATTTTCGGAGTATGGATGCTGATGCTTGCATATATTTTATGTAATAGACTTCAGTTTGGGCTAATACTTTACTGGCATCAGCCTCTATACAGCACAGAGCTGCTCTGTGAGAAGCACTGACTTCTCTGTAGCCTGCCAAAAGCTGTATGTGTGTTGGCAGCATGAATGCCATCCTTTGGATGAGTTTTTTGATGCCAGGATTAAGCTGCAGAAAGTAGAAGGAAGAAACAATATTGAGTCTGTTATGAAAAAAAAATAAAATTAGCCTTTCAGTATAGAAATGGTGCAAAATCAACAGTTGTGTGATGTTTCTTCACATTTGGACACTTAATACCTTTTCCAGAATGCTTTAAAATTTGTGGGCAATTTCTTTCTAAAAGAGAACAAGATTAACCATTTTGGTAGTGTTCTGAGTAAGCAGGACATTTGGGAAGATTTGGCAACTTCTTAAGAGGAATTTTAGAGGGAGTAGAGGCTTTGCAATTCAGTTTGACTTGCTGTCTCAAGAGGGAATAGTATTAAAGTCACTGGCTTCTTAGTCCTGAAGTTTTGTCATAATTATATAAGGTAGTTACATTTTGTGAGCAGAAAAGACAGAGTGAAGGGCAAATAATTTTCTTTCATGAATGCAGTGGGATTTGAGATGTCTGAGAATATGACGTTTTCAGTAAATGTCCTGTTTTCTTATTACACAGTTGTCTAATACAGATTCCCTTTGTGAGGGGGAGAGGAGGGGCAGACACTGATCTCTTCTCTGTGGTGACCATCAGTGACAGGACCTGAAGGAAGGGCCTGAGCCTGTGTCAGGGAAAGTTTAGGATGGAAATGAGGAAAAGGTTCTTCACCCAGAGGGCGGCTGGGCACTGAACAGGCTCCCCAGGGCAGTGGTCACAGCAGTAAATCTGACAGAGCACAAGCAGTGTTTGGTCAATGCTCTCAGGTACAGGGGGTGACTCTTGGGGTGTCCTGTGCAGGGCCAGGAGCTGGACTCGATGATCCTTGGGGCTCTCTTCCAACTCAGCATGTTCAATGATTTCCCACATGGAAATGCATTTCTCTGGAACCATGAGCAAAAAAGCAATTCAGCTAAAATTTGGTGAAGAGTCCTAAAATTGAGTTTCCTGGATTGAAATTGAGAAGTAATCTTTGTGCTAAGTTACAGAATTGGCTGATTCCAGATGATCTTTAAAGGTGCATTTTGCTCAGAACTCAAATCCCTTAGTCCCTGTAGTTGGGAAATGTCCTTTGTAGCTTTGATTTCAGCCAAAGGAAAACCAGGGCTAAAATTGCATTTCTGCTATGTAATTTTTTTCTGCTGAAGCATTCTACTTACCTTTCTTGCAGTAGTACTAAAAGATGGGCATAGACAGTGAATCATAGAAGCTCATGGATCTGCACAGATTTTTTTCTTCTTGACTTTTTGAATTATTTTTGCTTCTTAGCCAGAGCAGTAAAGTTATTCAACTTAGTGTGGACACAAGGGAGGATTGAGGTTGTGTGGCTGAGACACTGCATCTTCTGTTAGTCAGTGCAGTGTTGCATGGCTCCAACAGAGTAGTGAAATTTTAGTATTTCAGTATTTCATTGTTAATGGTGTTGAAACTTGCTTTTGCATATCATCTTAATATAATAAAGTAATCTAGATATATAAAAATTAAACCTAATTAGTTTCTGTGTTATGAAATCTTTTTAGAAAAGCTTCCTGATTCTCTTTGCCTGCCTGCCTTACTTTTTCTCCTTTATAAAAATAATCTGAACAATTTTTTGCAGTTTTTTTTGTATCAACTTCTTTTCTGTATCTTGTGATGATTTCCAGAAAGCAGAGAAGTTGGATAAATTGGCATATTTTTTTGATGCAGAAAATTTTGGAAGACGGTGCTCTATTGGCTGACAAAGCCTATGAAATTAAAGTTTAAAAGTTTTTAATTTAAAAATAGTGATAGACACAATATATCTGCATGAAAGCTCTCCTATTTTATGCTGATTACAGTGTATTTTTGAGGGATGTATTCAAGTAAATGTAATGTAAAAAGACAGTATCAAAATTTTAATTACTTTCAAAACAACATTTTCTGCGTCTTGAATTAATTTTCTTTATATTCCTGTTTGTTATTTTGTTTTGCTTCCTATATTCCACGAAGGGCTTACTGTATTGTGACTTCTCTAAATGTTGTTTTCTGTAAAATGTGTTGTGTAACTTGTTTGTGTTTTGGCTTCCTTATGGAAAGGATGTCCTGTGGTTGTTTACATTTGTGAATTGCCATCCTTTCTTGTCAATTTTGTGGATGGTGTTGCATTTAATATTCTCATGCTTTATCTTATGATGAAGAGATTTGATGATAGTGAATTATTGGGCTGTTCCTTATTACAAATGGTTTTAAATGAGAGCTACACTGAAACTGGAATTAGGTGCAGTTAGCAATATTTCTGAAATGCATGTGGGAGGGTTGTTCAGAGGGGGCCTGCATCAGCTGTGGGGGAAGTAAGGTGTAATGAGGATAAACAGCTTATATGTATTCCTGAGGGAAGGAGTCCTTTTGTAGGGGTCCTGTGTCACTGGGACTAGGAGGTGTGACAGTGTTGTGGTATAACACTGAATGCATATCTTCCTCCTTTCCTGTTTGTGCTTAAAAAAAAAAGTTATTTGCCTATTGAGTAGAGCTGTTTTAGGAACTAAGTATGCTCATTTGGAAAGTAAGAACAGCAGAATGTCTCTGAGCTTGTGTTGGTTTCTCTATCCCTTCATCCCAAGTGGGTGGTTATCAGGAAATCTTTCCGCCCTGTGTCTGGTAGAGATAAGACTAAAAAGCACGAGTGCTGGGAAACAGTTTAAGTCACTTATGTGAAATTTAGCTTCAGATTCTCCTTTAGAAAAAATGGCCATATGCTGAAAAATGTCAACACATGTTCATAGAAATGAGTAATTATGAAGTGGAACTTGACTTAGTCTCCCTTAGTATTCATATTCATTTAAAAACATAAAATTACTTTTTCTAAAGTAAATTGCTAAAGTTTGTTTGTCCAGCTCCTTAGATAATCAAGTCTTGTGGTTGATACTGAATAATGAAATAGAAATAGTGTGATTTCTAAATGAATATCTTAAAAAAACCCCAACAATTTTCCAGAGTATGGACATGAGTGTTACAGTGGAGATGGTGCAGGTGTTCAGACCTGGATTGTCAAATATGATGTATTCTTCTCTGGTTTTAAAAAAATGGCTATGAAATATGCTCAGTCATTGATGTTGAATGCACAGTTGCATTAGGAATTCAGTTTTGTCTCTCAGTTTAGGAGGATCCAGGGTTTTCTTTTGTCATGAGGCTAAAGAGACTAAAGTGACTTTTGGATGGTGTGGGACAGAGGAGCTATATCCAGAGTTATCTGGCTTCTGTGTTGGGATGGAAGGATGCCAGTAGCTTCTTCCTCCCCAGATTATTCATAACCAACAGCTTGCTCTCGAGGCTGCTGCCTGTTCTGGAACCTGAGGCAGGAGGTTTGCCTGTGAGTAGCACCCAACTCAGAACTGAGTGTTTGCATTGTGTGCAGGTGCTGTGGGACTCTGCCATGAAGAGATAAGGAGCAGGGAGGAGTGACCTAAGGATTGGATTCTTAAGCTTGCTCTGAGATGTCCATGTTTGTAAATATTTCCCATTTACTTAGGTTTCTTATGGCTTCTGTTTTAACTGCATTTTGATTCATTATAGAAGGTATTCCTTGGGTCTTCAGCTGCTATTTAGTAATAGCTTGAAATACAGTGTAAGGAACGTTGTAAATTTTATTATGTGTTTTTTTAAGTTTTATTTGTTTGTTCACCTTCTTTGTCAGGTCAGCATAAAGAAAAAGGCGTTGCCTTTTAATTTTAGGTTTAATGTCTGGTAAATTACGTTTGGGCTTGTGGATTTTTTTAAATTATAAAACATGATAGAACAGTGAAAAGGGGAGTTTATTTATAAAAAGCCTTATTAGACACTACTTTCTGCCTGTCTTCAGGAAGCTTTATGAAGGTGGAAGGATGATAAGTGGTTCAAAGTGTTGGTTGGATACTTTCATTAGCATTACCCTACAATTCTTCATTTTATACCTTTGTGCAGGTGAGAGAGATGTCTACACCTGTCTGTTCATTCCAGGGCACTGTGACTTCTCAAATTCTCATGAAAACATCATATTGACAGAGACCAAAGGCATGTTTGGAAAAGGGCCTGTGCTTACCCCACTTCCCAACAGCTCCCCCTCATCTTCCCCATTTCAGCTGCAGGGATTGTGTGAGTGCTGTCTGAGGCTGCCTTGGCTCTTGTCCCAGCCTGCCCTTAGAAGGGAGACTGAGCTTACGAAGGGCAAATCCTTGCCTGAAAGCAAGTGGTTTGGGATATTAATATCTCCAGCTACACTGACAGGGTACAAAGAAGTTTGTCTGGGACTTGGATTTGCACAGTGAGGTTTGGTTAGTTTTTTCCCTTCTGCTTTTCAGCCCTAAGTAGATTCTTTTTCAGATGCCTGCTCTTTTAGCACCCAGCGTGGCAGCCAAGGTCAGTTTGTTATATGCAGATCTGACGATTGCGTGTTTAAGGAGGAAAGCAAAGTGCCTTGTTTTCAAAATACATCCTTTGCCTCCTACTGTTTTCCCATGCCAGGAGATGGATTTGATATTCCTAGTTACTAATTCTATGTAGTGCTAATTGATTAGAATGGTTAATATAATGGTCAGAAGTGACATTTAAAGGTCTTAAATATTAGTCAGAATATTGCTGAAATGGAGCTCGGGTTTATATTTGTTGTACAGGTAAATTTTCATTGTGTGTGTGCTTTTAAGGAAAGGAAGGAGCTGAAATCTTAATTTTCTCTTCAAGTGAAACTCCTGTGCTTTGTGGCATGTTCAGTTTTTGCATAGCTTAATGTATATTTAGGGTGAAGAGCTTACAGCAACAGCAACTCTGTTGTTAGATGTAATTAGAATGCTTTGTGCAATATGCTTTGGTCCTAATACAAAGGAAACCCTCCAGCTCATTTGAACAACAGTTTTTCTGCAGTTAGATTGTTCTGGTAAATAGTTTTAAATTGTGTATTTAAGTGTATATAGTAAATGTTTTGAGAGCTCTCAGAGGGAGACCCAAAAGGCCACCCAGGTGGGTGCTGGGCAGGACAGCAGTGACGACAGTGTAGGTGCACAGGTTCTGGTTGAGACATAGCATGGTCTTGGATCAGGTCCCTGTCTGTAAGTCTTGTTTGGAAAGGTGGAAATTGCTATTTCTTTTGTAAGGCCTAACTAGATGTTTGTGAAAAGCTTTGAGAAGCTTTTGATTAATGACTGTATGTAACATGATTATATCACACAGAATAATAGAGGGTAGGAAGAGAAAGAACAAAGTCTTAAGTTTTTACAATGCTTCAAGAACTACATTGCCAACCTTTTTCATATGCTGTCTTCACATTTAAATATAATTTCTTCTACTGTTTTCCCCTTAGTCTTTACCTCTTCCAGATCAATAACAAAGCATGAGAGAAACAGGTCTCTTTTTCAAACAGGAGGAAGAAAAAGTCTAAGGTAGGTAGTTTGGGATAGTTATCTTTGCTTAAAAAAATATATAATTGTTTTTTCTATACTTTGTTTTTACCTAACTTGCAGCTGGTGTCTGTTATCTCAAGCCATGAAAAATTACTGCTTTTTTACTCTGCCTCCCCGCTTCTTTATTTTAAAGACACCAGTAAGTGGTGACATCGTTTGCAGGCTTTTCAGTTTTAGTTGCTTAACTTCATAACGCTGTAGAGCAATACTCTGCCTTTCTAAGTCTTAAACTGAGGGGGTTTTAACCTTAGACACCTGTATATCCTCCTTTCCCCCATTTATTTCTGACCTTCATGTCACTCCAGTAACCTCTTGGCTGCAGGTTCTTTTGGTTGCTTTTGCATTTAACGTGCACCCAGCTGTTTTGGCAACAGAGAAGTAATTTTTGAGTGGTTAATCTGAGGTGGTGTTCCTGGCAGCTGTGGATGACAGATTTGGAATTTGGTTGGCATCTTGTTGGAGTGTGGTAGAAAGACTTGCTTAGGATGACCAAGGACACTGTGCTCCAGAAGCTGGCCAGAGAAAAGCAGCAGACCTGGAAATGGCTGCTCTGCCATCCATTGAATCCTGCAGGCTAGTGCAGTTGATTTAAATGGGCCAGCCCAAATAAGAGCAGTAGGTGAAATTCTTTCAGAACTCTGGTTTCTAATTTTTTGTATTAAAAAAAAATAAAATATCGGGGAGTCCAGTAAGTACAGATAACATGCTGGAGGCATAAGCCAGTGAGGGATGTTAGAAACTTCTCTACCAAGGTTCTGACCATGGAGTCCTTATCTTGGCAAGAGTTGTCAGAGCAACATGTAGTTTGTCAGCTGAATGTAGGTGACTAGGAAACATTTAGTCTGATGCTAGCAGTTTTTGTCAATAGTAATGCTGGAATATAATGAAAAATAGTAATGATGGAGAACCATCGCTTTTATGGGAACACAGTTGTGTTGGAAACTTGTGAGAAGAACAAGACTTTGATCTTCAGAGGTGTTATTAGCATATACTAATATATACTGAAGAAACAAAGCACCAAGTATATGAATCTCTTGGGAAAAAAAGAACCCCCCCAAACCAAACCCTTCATCTTCTTTCTTAGCACATTGGAATTGTCTGAGTGAAATGCATTTTGGTTTGGTTGTAAAATGTTCAGCTCCATTACAGTGGCACAGGTTCATAGACTTTGTCAAAGGGTGTTTGGGTAAAGGTTGAAATCCTGTAATCTAAGCATGAACTGCAGGTGAGGTAGAGGCCAATAAGCAGTTATATATTGTATTTCAGTGATGTGATTTAGTTAAGAAAAATCTAAATTACAGGGTTAGACGTCTTTGAAAATGTTTCACTGGCATTTTTTTTCTGTACTTTTTCTTCATAGCACTTAAATTGTTAGAGAAATAATTTAGAATGAGAGACACCATTTAGCTGCAAGCGATACCATTGTTTTTTTTCCCCAAAGAGTCAATATTTTATGTATATGGAAATATTTTTGCAGGCCTTTATCATATGACAGACACCTTTCTGCTTGTTTGGAATATATAAGGTACAATACATAGAATGTGCAATGAACATTTCTCTTACCAAGGGAAAAAAAAATGGTGAAACAAGAATTTTCAAGTAACTGCAAAAAATTAAATGAAAATTGCAACAAAGAGGAGAGTATGAGGAAAGCAGAGGTAAATGAGACTGTAAAGGTATGGCTTGGACTGTTGTAAAGCAAGCTTTGTTTGGAATGTCTGTCTTTCAGGTTGTGACAAAAGGGCAACAGCAACAACGGGGTTATTTTTCCCTTTAATGAACTTCAACCCTTCCTTAAAATCTCTCCGTTATATTAATAATGGAGTGCCAAGGCCTGCTTTTACTTCTGCGTTATTTCCTGCTTGGTTAAAGGGTGAAGAGGGTGTATTTCTTTCAGTTGGAGGTGAAATTCAAGGGTAGATTGACATTTTGATTCATTTAAAATTTATTCTGTGCTGCAGTAGGACATAGGACTAGTTTTTCTGGAAATGATCAGTGCATTTGTCTGTGATGGACAGAGTCTATTCCTGCTGGAATTGAAAAGCAGAGATTGCTTCACTGTGAAAATATTCAGGCCTGCTAGAGAAGAAAGTCTTTAGTGTCAGGACAATATGTACAATAATTACAGAAAACAAAAGGGGTATTAATTCTTGATGAAAGAGCTGGCTGATTATGTTGGAATTATTTAATACAGAGTCCAACAGCAATTATCTACCTGTATTTCCAGTCACTGTACAGTTGTTAGTGCCAAAGTTCAGAGACTGGTGGCCAAGAGACAATCAAAATTTTGTCACTTAATTTCATTGGATCAGCTTTTTGCCTTGTTCCTGACTCTTGCTAGTTTTTAAACTATATCAGGAATAAATTATGTGAAATTAAAATATTACAGTAGCCTGTTCATTTACATTGTAGTGCTTGGCTTTCTTGCTCCATGTTTTTTCATTTTCTGGGAAACAAAGGAAAAATTGGTTTTAAGCTATAAGCTTGGTTTAGTTAGCCAACAGGGATACAGTGCTGTAATTTCGATGTTGAGTTTTGTCCACTACTATATTCAAGATTGCTTAAGTCTAACTGATGTTCACATACCAAAGGGATTGTGTATCACACTGGAAACAAATGAATTGCAGTTATTTTTGGATGGGCAAGTCCAGGTTAGACAGAAGTAAGACAAAGGTTGGAAAATACAGTATCATATTTTCATATTTCATATTATTCACAGTCTTAGCAACTTGACAGTAAAATCTCTTTTGGAGTATTTGCACTTTTTCCCTTCCGTGAAGTTCAACATTACCAACCTATTTGATAAAACGGTAGCAGAGAAGAACTCTGTGTTTTAGCTGCTTGATAAAAGACCATAAACTTCAGTTTGGGCACTCGTGGTCAGTGCTATATGGCCAGGGAACAAAAGCAATAGATGCAACAGATGGTTTAACACTTGTTGTGTAATGATGAGAAGGCATCAGATTTTAAATGGAATTGTTTATACTGAGAGATGTGCTTCCTTGTAGACTTTGAGTTGTTTCCTAGGCCAAAATTCATGTCTACCAAAATCTGCCAGATGGGCTTTTAAAAAAAAATGAAATATTTGTTACATGTTAACAGGGAAAGATTAGATCATCATCATGAGCAACATGGTTAGTATTGATATCATTTTAATGTCAGTTTTCCTCTTCAATGTTAAAAAACTTTCTTGGGGCCCATTTGGAAAATCTGTCACATCTTTTTATTTGGTCTAGTAGTCTTTTGCCATGTTTTGAAATTAAAAGCTTTTATTAATTTTATCATCTTTAAAATGCATGTCTCTTTTTATTAAACTCTAAGCTAGTCACCTGAAGCTCTTATCAGAACAAAAGCCTGAGACTCAGAGTGCAGAAAACATTGCGTTTGTGACTCCTGAAACTTTCTCTTTTTAAAGATGACTTTAAAAAACCCCAAATCTGAAAGTTGGGCTTGTACAGTTTTACTTTTCTGCTGTGCAGGCCATTACTGCATGCTTGTTGGTAAATTTTTTTGAGCCCTGCATGTGTAAGCATTGTATGTTGGTTCCCTTTTCCTTTATGTGTTATGTGCTTTTTGGAGTCTGTCACGTTTACTGGATGGGTGATATCTGAGAAGCCAGTATTAATCTATTTCCAATCAAACTCCATGATGAGGGAATTAGAAAGCCCTGCCATGACTCCTGTATCTCACCTTTCTCACGATGTTTGTGTCTGACTTTGCGCAGGTCAGCTGGGGCTGGTACAAAGACAACCCAAAAGGATGGGGTGGAGAAGAAATAAGTTGTCTGTCAGGTTATGGCTTGTGATGGTAGCAAACTGTTGGGCAATGTGGCTGTGATTCATCTGACTTCATCTGTTTGGGGGACAGGTGTGTATTTAACTGATGATATTGCAGCTTACTTTTTAAAATGTCTTCTCCAAGAAAGGGTGGTGGAAAGGAGTGCTGAAGCACTGAGAGGAGGGAATTGCAGCTCTGTCACAGCAGGGGCAGAAAACTCAGGGATCTGGTGTTAGCTTTATTTTTTTCTACTTGTTATGGTTAACAGTTGTCTAAATATTCCTAGATCTTGCTGGTATATATAAATAAATATATCTAAAAATTATACAGTAACCTTAAGGACATGCCACCTACCTTCATGGCACGGGGGCCAGCGGAGTATTTTGCTTAATTGAGGTGCAGCAGTACAACCATTAAACTCTTGGACCAGGATCTTCAGTGCTTACCACTCAGCAAAATCACTGCCAGCTGGGTGTGATTTTTGTATGTATTGTTTGCAGCCAGCAGTGCCTCAGAGAGGGACCTGTGTGTGAGATTGCAGCAGGTAGGGGAAAGATGAAATATAAATACTTGAAAGTTTAAAGGATGACTTTTAAAAAGTGTATGCTAATCTGTTATTCTCCCAAACTGTAACCTCTCTTTCTCTAGTTAAATGTAATTAGCCATCACTGTTTATGAGGATAAGCTCAAGACATGAAAGTTTTAGTTATTTTTAAGTGTTATTTTCTGATGCTTATATGAAACCGTTAAAATATATAGTCTTTCCAGTTTTTTTATCTATTTTAAGTCTCTTAAAAATGAATTCTCCCATTCTGTCAGAGTTTGTGTGTAAACAGCCCCTGTGTGTAGTAAAAAGCCTGAAAGATAAATAGGACAGCTGCTACTTAGAGTAGAAAGAAGAAAACGTGCTTTATAACTCTTGCATACATATAAAAATTACTTCACTGGGATTTTTCACTAATTAATCTTGTAAAATAATTTGGCACTTGGGATAATTTTAGGAGGTTGTAAATACTCAGAGTATTGGAATTTGAAAAGAGCATATTTCTTGTGTTTGCAGAACTAATTCATTAAATGTTGTTCTGACAGCTATTTACGATTTTCACGTCGTAAATGGTGGTCATAATCAATATTTTGCCTTTCACAGGTACTCTGCTGGACCCTTTATGGGGAAATTCCACCACACCTCAGTTGGAATAATAGAGTTGAGAGTTTTGCGGAGAAATTGCATGCCAGTTGTTGGGAAGGAAATTAATTTTTTTCTTTTTTTGTCTTTCTAAGAAAAAAAAACAGCTCTGTTAATTGGCTGGATGATGAAAGAATCTCTCTTGTTTCTTGGAAAGAAAAAACACACCTCAGTTTTTGAGTATTAGGACAGAGTTTGATTAGAAGATGTGTTGTAACTGATTAAAGGTGAGATATTTGCATATTAAAAAAAACCCTAAGAGCATCTGTTTTGCTAGGGAGTTTGTTTACGAGGAGCCTGTGCCACTCCAGTGCGAGGCTTCCCAACAACAAAGCAGAAATCATCTGAATTTTTTCTGTATTTCTTTTCTGTTCTTTTTCAAACTTTCTATCTAGAAGTAGGCGCTGTCACTTCCGAGGGCTGTTGGAGGAGTTGAATGTTGCGGTCCTGATGTCTTTCCTGGGGAGGCATTAGCTTTGAAGGAATTCATCCTCAGGTAGCACAATGAGTTGCAAGGCATTTGATCTCATGGTGTCCCTAGGCTGAGCTGCCTGTCTCCCTCCCTGTTCTCAGTTCATGTTAGATGAAGTCTGGAGACATCAAGGACTCAGCGTTCTCTCGGAATGTTAGCAGCAGTATTTATTGGCGTTTATCCAGGAGTCCTCCTCAAATGGGAAGTGAGGTAAAGGACTGCTAATGGTATGGAAGTGGGGCTGTGAGTTGGAGCTGCAATGATGCCTAACAGCCAGGGCAGAGGATGGCACTGTCCTGCAGCATGGTCCAGTTTGGGCAGTGCTGCTTGAGGAGCGCCAGGAGCGGAGGAAGCTCTCAGGGGTACCTGAGTTAGCTCTGGGTAACGTCCTTGCTAACACCTCTCCTGGTGTCTTTACAGAGCTGGTTTAGTCTGGGTTTTACCACTGCCAGGCAAGGATGCCTGCAGTCTTTGGCTTAAGACTGGTAAAAAGCATTTCTGAACATGCTTGGATTGGTGCAGGCTTAAAAGCCTGAGGCTGTGAGTTTAGTCATTTTGGAGTAGATTTCCTCTGCTAGTAGGTGAGGTATTTTTAAAGTTGCTTCCAGAAATTGCTTTTGCTTGCCTGTGTTGCTGTGCCTGAGTCTTTTCTGGATCAGGTGTGTGTTACTAGGGAGACAATGAATTCCTGGGTTCTGACTGCAAGATACAAAACCAACTGAAACATGGAGATTTGCGTACTGCATAATTAAATAACTTTATAGAATTCGTGCAGATCAGATAGAAACAAGCAATCCAAACAGGGGTTGCACAATAGAGGATGAACTTGTACATCCTTAACTATATGGCATCTTTCCCTCTGGCAGAGACAGCACAGTTTCAATATTAATTGCCTAATGCTTGCACTATGACAAGTAGTTTAGGCAATTATCTCAGGAACTGACTTTGTTTTTGCTGCACCTAGTACAAAGTAGGTTCTATTTTTATTTAATTTGCTATGCACTGTGGTAATGGGAGTATTTAACAGTGTTTAATTCTTACTGTGTGTGCTTTAAAATAACAATCATTGGGAATTTTCATGTCCTTTGAGGAATATTTTGATACTCTTATTCTGGAAGTCTAAATACTATGTTTCACATAAAAAACCCTGAATACTTTTATTCTGTATTTCACGTAGCTATTGTTCCTGAGCATGATGTACACATTACTTAATTGCTCTGTGATGCTTCAGACATAACCCTTGTAACGCCTTGAGGAAATCTGTATGGTGTGGGGTGTCAGAGCATTAATTTACCACCTGACTGGCTGAAGACAGGCTGCATTTTGACAGTCAGGCGGCATAACTTGTTACATGAGAATTTGTAGCTCACCAGAAGAGAGAATCATGATGTGCTGCATTTATTCATACACACATCCTTCTCCTGGTGTTTGCCGGTGTGACTGCATAGTGCTTTTCTTGTATTTCATTGGCACATTAAGGGGTAGCTGGGCACGTCATTGCTGATGGATGGATTTGAGTAATAATAGCCAAGCCTCTCTTGGGGCTGGACCTGCAAGCTAAGCTGTGCAAAGCTGAAAGCAAATCTTGCCCCTCATTTCAGCTGACACCTGAAAGAAATAATATTAACTGGCTCTTCAGCTGCCTTTTGTGGAGTTTTAGAAATAGAATGCATGCAGGAAATCCTTCATTGAACCAAAAGCCTCATAAAAAGATTCTTCTCAAGTAACATGTCATTCTTGCTCTTTCTATTCTGTGCTTTAATGGTCAATGTGAAGGTAGAAATGCCAAGTGGAATGGCCATTTAATATATTCTGCTCTTAATACCCGTGGCAGCAAGGGTTTATATAGTAAAATTAACTTTGTCAAATAAGAGAGCCTTTGGTTTTACTAATTCATTTGGGATTTGAAAATAAAGGTATATATTTTTGAAAGGTGAACCAGTGGTGTTAATTTGGTGTTCCAAGAAGTGATTTGAAACTTTAAGTCATAATGGCTTAAAACATAATATAAAACATTTTTCTCATGAGCCTTCAGCACAAGAGCCTTTTAAATACAAACATCCCTGTGTTCAGGTCATAAATGGCTATGCCATGGAAAGGGAGAGAGGTAATAATTGATGCATGAAATAGAAGGGGAAATTCTTTGCTGCTTTAGATGGCTAAAAGCAGTAGTTTGCTATGAGTTCTGTTTAGGATGGCTGTACCATTCTCTGGATATATAGGAGGACCCTTAGTAGAGCATTTCTTATTTGTAGTGTCTCTTCACAAGAGGTAGCCTTATAAAGGTAAGCTAAATGTGCTGGGAATCACAGATAGGGGAATGCTTCCTTTTCAGACTGTTTTCAAAATCTCCTATGTACCTTTCCATTTCTGAGATGGTAATTATTTCTACATCTTTGATGTCTGTCCTATCTTCTGGTCTTCTATTCCAGCGTGGAGAAGGAGCACCACAGTTGTGCTCTTAGGATCCTCAGAATGGATATTCTTCAAAATCTTACATGGCTTTGTTTTGTGTTGTTTTCTTTTTAGAAGGCAAAATGCTTCTGCCTAGTGGCACAGCCCTCTCTGGCTGTTTCCTGTTCTGATGAGTAAAGCTTTGATTCTGAGGAGGGAAGGAGATTTAGTTTTTTCTTTATTCTGGGATATATATATATATATATATATATATATATATATATATATATATATATGCACACATGCACATGTATATCTGTATCTATCTCAGAAGTAAAAGAAAAAGCAACATAAATTAGATATCTTTCCACAAAGTACACTTTTGCCTACCTGGAGGTGAGTTATGCTAGTACAGGTTTTATTAATGCAGTGATGATTTAAAAGGCTAAGTCTTTCTTGGTTTATAAACAGAATCATAGAAAGGTTTGAGTTGCACAGGACCTTAAAGATCATTAAGGTCAACCCCCCTGTACTTTTTTGTGAGTGCAAAATGCAGTATAATGATACAGTCTTTGTGTAGCAGTGCATGGTCCTTAGTAGTACTAAAGTTTTACTGAGATTTTAATTGTTTGGAGGAGACTTAGACAAGCTGGAATAGACACTTTTTTCCTGGTACTAGGAGTAGGGGGAAAAAACTGGTCAGTCTTACACTCAGCTGCAAGATTTATTTCAGGTTTGAGAGCAACCACATTGATCTGATCTAAGAGGAAGTGCAAACACTGTCAAAACTTTTTACCTTCTGGCATGGGCTGTTCCTATGAATTTGCAGTTCGAATGCAATTTTGTATGGCTAAGAGCTGAAGTATATGGTCATAGTAAATGTGACCCATCAATACAAAGAGTTTTATTCATAGTTGCATCCTGTAATAATACTGTGATTTGGCACTGGAGTAAGGTACCTATTTGACATAAAGCTTTACTGCAGAAGTCATCTTCCCAGAATTGTTTTGGTCTTTTTCTGTTTTGCATGTTACAGAATGTATGCTTCATTGGTAATGAATAATTATATTACAGTAAATGTGGAGAAAATTAATTAGGAATGGTTGCTTTCCTAATTAGTTATGATAGAAATCAGATGACTTGAGCCTGAAAGTAAGAAGTTTAGATTTTTTTTGTCTGTTCATATCTTCATCAACACTTTATATTAATTAAATCGTATCTAATGTTGGTCTTGCTTTTTGGACGTATACTGGTGTTGTCTAAGGAAGAAAGTATCAGTTAGTAAATGCAGTAACTTTAAACTAGGAAAAAGCATTGATGCAGTACAACTTAGAACTAATGATTTTAGCAATAAACCTCAGACAGTTTTTGATCTAATTTGTCTTTTTCCAAGTGTTGATAGAAGAAAATCAAATGGGTTATTAAGTGTAATTACTCATGTGTTTACTCATAGTCTGGCTAGTATAAAGAAAGATTTGGCTTGTTGAAAATAAATTTTTATCATGTGGACATTAGAAATTGAATTATGTTTAAGGTGTTAAAAGGATAATGGTTTGAAAGGGCCAGTAATAGTCATGCAGTCCATTGCTATGATGAAGTTAATCTGGGTTGCTCAGGATTTTTTTTAAGTACGTATTGACTGGGAAGGTGCAGTTTCTATGGACTCTCTAGGCAGCTTGTAGCTGTGTGTTCTGTGTTGGTGTCCAGTCCAGGAAACAAGTTGTGTTCTGTATTAATTTTTGTTCTCTATGACTAATGGAAACTACTGGATTCTTGGGGTCTAAGAGAACTGAATAGCTCTGGACCTTTTCTGGTATTGCTTGTTGGGATTCAAATTTGGAAGACCTTTTGGATCTGTTGGAGTTGTGGAGAAGGTGGCTGGGACCGAACTTCCAAGTTGATTGGTTTGCACAGTGCTGGGAATGAAAGTCACACCAGATCCTTTTATGTACAAAACAGTGCACAACTGGAAAGACAGAGTAGAGACCTAAGTAACTGACTCTGGACTCCCTGAGGAATAACTTGTCAAGGTTAAGGATTCCTTGTGCTCCAGCACTCTTCCCACTTCACCTGAAACATTCATTTTATTCTTTATGACCTGATATTCTCCTTACTTTTGATAAGTGTTTATCATTTATGTGTTATTTATTATGAAAATCTGTATAACTTATGGTATATGAAAATGCAGTCTGTATGTTGCATTTTATTCACAGTTGCCCAATTTACTAGTCCTCTTTCCTCTTTTACTTTGATACTTAACATCTGACAATGTCTAGAAACTTTCCTGGATGCTTGTCTCTCTTCTAATAAACAGAGATGGAGCAGCCAAAGTAAGACTGCTTATGTAAAAAAGCATATGCCTAATTATTCATTTATTGTTTCCTCAACTTTGATCTAAGCATACTTTTCTGGAAAGAGTTACTGCCCTAGTACAGTGTTACTCCTTGGATGATTGCTTCCAGTTTTAATTTAGTAGTTGCAGGAAGGCAGGAATACCTACTATTTAAAGAAGTGGGGAAAAAAAATCTATTTGTCTTGATTTAGTAGTAGTATGCTTCTCTTTACAAAACAAAAGGGGCCCTTGAGCAATATTAAGTTGCTAAGTTTGTGTTCTGGGTTGGTGGTCAGAGCATATTGAACACTGCTGGAGACTATGAATGTGGAAAACCACATTCAGCATTCCAGCTGTGAGCCCCCAGTAATTGGCCTCCTTCTTGTGTCCCAGCAAAGTGCTCTGTTGAGATCAATTTTAGTAGGTCATGCTTCTTTCTTTGGCTTGTACTTTGCTGAGGAATGACTAGGCTGGTGGATGTTCCCACCCAGCAGGGGTTGTCTGTTGGTTAGAAGAAAAGGACTCTCAGTAAATCATAGAACCATTCTGCTGATTGACATGCATCCAGTTCTTTGATTTTTATAATTCTCGGGTTGAGGATTGCCCCAATGCAATGCCATTCTGATCCTCAGCCTAATGCTGAAAGTCACGTCTGATTCTTCTTGTTTGGTGCTATTGTGTGTAAACTGGGCTCTTGCAGCAGAGGAGACTAGTAAAGATTTTGTATCCTTTTCAACAGAGAATAATAAAGCCTGTCTAGGTTGCAGAGCTGGGTGTGACTGTGTCAATGGTTACAGCCAAGAGATAATCCAAGAGAAAGGAAGTTGTTGAGCTGAGGAAAACAGTATTTGTGGGGGAAAATTGTAGTCCAGGAAACATGTGGAGCTCTAAAACTTTGAAACTGAAGTAATGAGAGAGAGCAGATCTCCTGTGTGACCAGATCTGGTGTCTAAGTCTGGATTCAGGTCTTGATTACAAGGTGAAAGAACCTGACTGTCTATAACCAGGAATCTTTAATCATATCTTTACCTTATTTCTAGAGCTTATCTTTTACAAGTGTGGCCAAGCTCTTTAATTCGGTATTGCAAAAGTTTTTATAGTCCACGTTCTATAGATTTGTTAAGCTTGAATACTGGATACTGCATTCCCATCAATTTCTGTGTTTTTGGAAGCCAGAGATGTAGACAGTAAATTTAAAGAAATTTTCTTAGTAATTAAATCTTTAACTGTTAAATGATCATATAGTAAGTAAAACTATCTGTTTGCTACTATTTATTTTTTTTTATAAAAACAGGATGATTGAAATTTAAAATAGTCCTCAGTGTGATTTTTATCCCCATGTCCCCCCTTGTAAGAGAGGTTTTGTCCTTTTCCATATGTGGCAGTTCTCAAAACTGTAATTTTTTCCCTCTTTTCAATGAGTTTCTTACTATGAAGGCTTCTTGAAGTCCTTTGTGTTGGTGTTGGATACACCATGGAAAAAGAAACATTCCAGTTTAGTTTTGTTTCTTCTTAAGAAAATGTGTGTTAGTTCTAGAGGGTTCTAGTCAGTTTTTCAGTTAAGATGGGCCTTAAAAGAAAGGTGTTGTGTTGGATTTCCTATTTTGGCAAAATTTCTTTCTAGGACATATTCAGAAGTCTTGTTCTGAAGTGCAGATAGATGCAATTGCATCTCAAAATGTTAGGTCTCTTGTGAAGAGCTGCCCTGTAGTACCCTTGTTACAGCATTCCCATCTCGTGGAAACTTACCTTCATACACTTCTATTTCAAAATCTTTGGCTAGTTTTTGTTATTGATGGGGCTGTATGCTTTGTCTACAAACTAATTATTTGTGGGCTAAATGCTCAAACATTTATATCTATGCCTGGGTTGGGGACTAGACTGACCTGGTGTCAGTTTTGGTAAATATCCAGTTCAAACAACTAATGCTGTGTTGGTGTTAAGGTCTTCTTCTTCCAAGACCAAACCACAGAAGCTTCATCTCTTTTCTTTAGTATCTCCAAACCCAGCTTGTCTTTATACCTTAGGGTAGCTGATTGTGGATATTTTTCTAAAAGAGTTCTGTAATTTCTAAGCATTTTGTCATTCTTTTCAGTGAATGCTGTCATTGTTTCCTCTGCAGCCTGTGTGTGCATTTTTTTCTCCAGGTGTGTTCTCTCTTACTAATTGCTACAAGGGATAAAACAATGGAGTAAGTTTACATAATGCCCTGTAAGGCCTCTTCTGAGGGATGCAGAAATGCCCACAGAAGAAAGAAATCTACAATAGTGCAGCAGAATAGTCATAGGATTGTGACTGTGAGCAAAATAAGGTCACACATAGGTTACTTCTAAGTGAAGAAAAGCATTATTTCTGAGAATTGGGGCAAAAAACATGCTTGATATGGGAGCTAAAATCATCCATAGTATGATAGCATGAAAGAATATAAGGTTGAATGCTTCAGACTATTTAGCATTAACTTGTCTGCTTTTTGGGTTATCACAATTCAAATCTATTGCCTTATTTCCATTACCTGTGTTTTTGCAGTGTGATCACTAGAATCCTCATATACACATAGTGATTTAAGTATTTTCATATAAAGGATGTTAGAAGGACCACAGCAGTTATCTTTAAATATGTCTTTAAATCTCTGTTTTAAGAGAGATCCTTTTTAAAAGGAGAGTGAAATACAGGCACTTAATTTTTAGGCCTGGGTTTATTTTTGGTCCAGGTTATATTTATTCATCTCTTTGACTTGTTTGCTTTTTTCTCACGGACAGGAAGGGAGTTTGGAATGTACAGTATCTCCAGGAATGTGATTATTTCAGTGACTCAACTGTTTACTCTAAAACAACACACTAAATAGGTTCCATGCGGAGTGGATGTGGTATGAATTCATTGAAACTCTGGTTATTTGAAAACCAGGGTCTGAAAATAAAAAAACATTAGATCAGTGTCTTGCATTTTTCACTTCAGGAGTTTACTGGAAGGGATTTCTTCTGGTGCAGTTATTAGGAGCACTCACACACCATACCCTACACCTCTGTCTTGCTACAAAATCTTCTAAGGATCATGTGAGAAAAATGAATATTGCAGTCTCTATTTCTTCATTTCTGTCCAACCGCAGCAGTTTTGCTCATGAATTTGAACTGCAACCATAGGGAGTGCCAGGTCTGATTGATGTGATGGACACACCCAGGGTGTATGCTGAGGGAGTATCTGGGGTTTATAACTCCTACTCATGATGT
Organism: Sitta carolinensis; assembly: GCA_032173965.1. Lineage (NCBI taxonomy): Eukaryota > Metazoa > Chordata > Aves > Passeriformes > Sittidae > Sitta > Sitta carolinensis. Next base: position 10,214,550 of record JAVUNC010000006.1, on the reverse strand, counting down.
TTCATTAGTTTATCTTAGAATAGAAGAATTATCTCCCAGCTCATCTGTTTGTACTCTTAGCTGCCTTGATCACAGGACTGAAATGGAAACTGTAGTTATCTTCTACAAATGGAAAGTCTGGAATCAATTACCAGGATAAAATAGCCCAAAACAAAAAAGCAAGCCCAAACTTCAGAATATTAACTACGGTGACATTTAGCTGAATCTTGTTTGTGCAGGGCTGGGTGTAGCTGCCAGCTCGGAGGGAAGAGGGAGAGGTGCAGCTGTGCACACGTGAGCCAGAGCCAGTCGGTGCCCTGGTGATCCCGGGGAGGCTGGGTTAGCCACCCTGCTTGTCCCTGAGCATTCACCTGGCGTCAGTCAGCAGCAGCTTGGCAGCACTGAAAATGGGCTCTTCAGTGAGCAGCTTCATCTTATTGGAGAAACATGCAGAAGTTGTTTTCACCCAAAAAAGTGCTCATTTGGACTGGTTTAACTAGTGGATTTCTAAGGTCAGCCAGGAGAGGTTTGGATGGCGAAGGGATGTTCCTTTTTTTGTTGGTTAACGTTATAAAAGAGCTCGATTTTATTGGCAAAACAAGTTAGAAGGTTTTAGCCTCTCATGAAAAACCCGCCATAAGCTGTTTTTTAGACACGGTGAGGTGATATTTTCCAGTGTTTTACAGTGCTGAGCTGCACTGTAACATTTTTATTTCCAATTTGTTTCGTTACTAGTATTTTTTTCCTAAAACCTCATGTTTATAAGGGGAAAACAAAACAATATGCCTGTGACGTGGGGTTTTGAAACTAGGATTGGGACAGGGTTTTCCACTGATGTTTTAAATGAAGTAGGTGAAATCAGTGCTGCATTTCTTATTTGAAAAAATTGAAAGCAGATTATATTGAAAATTATATTGAAAATACACCTTCAGGTCAAAAGAGACTTTGTGTTCTTGCTCTTGGTTTAACAAAACAGCATAAAAATTTGAAAAGGTAGGTTTTCTGCTCAAAGAGTCTTCCTACAGATAATGTTTTCCAGTAGAGCCACAGTTTTTAATCGTACTACAGAACATAGATTTCTATAGACAACTTGTGCAATCTCTGCCTGCTTACAGAATTGGGACATCCTGGGAATATTTTTTCTGTATTATACAGAGCTCATTAGTACTGAGGGATTAGGTCACTATCTATTCCATCATGTTGGTAATGCAGAAAACACTTCGCAGTGCAGTTGCAGATAAAAGCCTTTCTTTTATTCCTTGCACACCTGTTGATGCATCACCGTTTACCTGAATTACTTATTTGTGAATGGGACTTTCTTTGTCTTGCAAACATGCTTTTGGCCTCTGAAACCACTTCTCATTTTGTGTGACTAAATACCATTGTGTTAGTACAATGTAAGTAAAGGTGGAGAAAAGAGGAAGAACTCATGTAGCTAAATTATTTGATTAATGTCTAGCTGTAAAATGGTGGCCTTTTTCCTCAGGTAATATTTCTTTCCCCAGTAGAGTATCTGAAAGTCATTCTAAATTTCTAATATTTGATAATATTTTAATTATTTAGGCTGACCAAAAGCGAAGATGCTTTCATTTGGCCAAACAGGAAAAAGAAGTAATGTTTTAAAAATATGTTCCAATTTGTAGTTTAGCAGAAATTTAAATTTTGCCTTAAGAGTCAGCAGCAAAGCTTAGCTAGAATTGCAAGCCAGGAATAACTAGTACAGTGTATTAGGAATGAGTGAATGTGTTAGTGGTGTGCTCCAGACAACATCTGTGATTAGGTTTGCAAAATGAGACGTGATGAGGGTCTTTTCAAGTTGGATAGATATATATTTGCCTGTTGTCTATTGATTTGCAGGTATTTTGGTGAGTGGGTTGGGATGTGTTTTACACGGTACATACTTACATGTCCAATCTCCAGTATGATAATTTTGTGTTTGTCTTTTAAAATTTGCTAATAATGAATGAGCTAACTTGTGGAAGACTAATGGATGAGCAGATGGGATATTGCAAGGATGTGTTCCATTTTGGATATTTTTTTTCTTTCTTCCCACCTGACTTTTTTTAAGACTATGAAGAAGTTACTGAAAGTACTTTTTGCCCCTAAAAGTTACCTGCTGTGAGGATAGAGTTAGCTCCCAGGTGTAGCAGCATGAGGACGCTTAATCTGTGAGCAGCCCAGTTAACTTCAGCATAAGTATTTCTGTAAGATTACTCAAGCATTTGAGGGGACTGCTCTTCTTAAAACCTTTCATTGTATTATGTTTTAAAGTAGTAGTAGCATTGTTACCCAAAGTTTCAGCAATGAACAATTACCCGAATGTGTTCTGTTCGAGGAAGCCAGCTTGAGAACTCTTAGCAGCTTGTTCCACTCAGCTTTCGAGACATTACTGAGACTGTGAAGAACAATGGCAAGCCTCTTGTGGCACTGGATTGTTGCAAAGCAGGGAGGTTATGAGGTTATCTCTACCTGTGACTCCTATTTCACTTTAATCTTGCATAAGCTGAGTGACCAGTTCTTCCAGCCACAAAAGCCAAAACCCTACAAGAACCTTTAATTTATGTTCAAATGTGAATGCTGTGCAACTCCTGTTGTTGTTTTGCCTCTATCAGAGGTTTAGTACAAAGCTTCTTGTAGTGCAGATCCTTTTCTCACAAGACATGGAAACATTATCTTTTATAGAGGTCTTTATAAAGTAGCTTTTGTTTCTTGGGGTGTGCCTTTTATGAGCACTTCCTTAAAAGCAGGAGAATTTACCTATGATGTTGTTGCCTTTAGTGTTACATAGCAAGTAGTTGTCTCTGTGTACCGTTTCTCAGTTTGCTCCAGCTGAACCTGCTTTTTCCAGACTTGTCCTCTTTTCTTTGAGCTCAGAGTACCTCTTAAGGTGACAGCATGTATCAGGTTATGAGTTGGAGGCAAAGAAAGGTCAGACAATTGTTTCCAAGAGAGGTGTTTATGGAAACATTCCGATGTACCAAAATAAGTCATCTTTAAACTCCAGCTGCCCTCTTGAGACTGGATGAGATTTTCTTCCTTGAGCTTGCTTTGCTGAATTGTTTCTTTGCCCTTCTTGTCTCTTTCTTACGTTAAGTTTAAGATACTCCTGCTTGGCTGACATTGCAATGTTCCCTTCAGTGGCTTGGTGGATAGTGGCAAGATCAGCATGGTAGGTGGAAAGCTCCAGAGGCGTGGCTATCAGTCTTACACAACTGGAAGTAATTTTGGTAAATGCACCCCTTTCCTTCCTGCAGATGGCTAAAACCAGGGAGGGTGACATGCCTAGTTTACTTGTGCTGATCAACGTAACTAGAATTCCATGTTAAGTTGGTTGTAAGTTTACTTCTTAACTACAGCTGTTCACCAGAGTCCCCAATTATCTCTGCTTAATTAGAAATAATAATTTGGTTTCTTTCTTTACTCAACTCCTGTGGACATTAATATATTTGTATGTTTTATGTTCCTTTCCTGTAGGCTCTCAGAATCAGACATCAAGCTATGGGTACTTGCAAAGTCCACTAAATCCAGTGTTTACTGTTATGATTTAGCATTTTGTTGTAGTTTTAGAATTTTTCTGCTTAGCTTGTGGGAGGAAACACCAAGATCACCAACTCCTCTAATGCCTTTTTGTTTGGAGTTCAGGGTTAGAAATAATATTGGTTTTATCTGCATAGCAGAAGGATGCATTTTGAATTAATATGATTTCTGCATTTCTGATTAAAGATGAAAATGACTCAATCAGCCTGATAACAAAATAATTTTGTGTGACTTAGGCTAAATAATAGCAAAAAGTTTTCTCCCTGCTTTGGCAGTATTGCCTGTATTAATGCACATATTTGAGTCAAACTGATTGGATTGCATGATAATTCAAATAATTATTTTCCTTCTTTCACCTTCCCAAAAGAAAACTATAAATGAGCTGAAGCAGTGTCTTACAACTCCCTTCAGAAATCAGTCACTTTTTGAATGTTTCTATTTTATTCTGTATGTAAAAAGGAAGGTGCATTGTGTGTTCTATTTACATGAGGAAATCTGATAAAACTAGATGTAAGCATAGATTAAGTCAATGTAATGAAAATTTGGTTATATGAAAAAAAAGACAAGGGGAGGAGGATTGGAGAAAAGCTCTTTTATTTATAACTAGTTTCTTTGCATCTGAGAAATAAAAAAAATTAGGAAAAAACCTGGCTTTTTCAGTGGTGAACAGATAAGTTGACCAGCCTGTACTTTGAAAGGTGGTGAGAATAGCTTGGTTGGTGTAAATGGGTTTGTGCAGCAATGGCCACGTGGAATGGCCGTGGGCACAAGTGAGAGCTGTGAATGAAATGTCTACAGAATCTGAACTGGAAATAATCCACTCTTTCTGGGCTGACTTGTCACCATCTTGTGTATAAATATTGTTATATGTGGGTTTACAAATGTAAACAAACGGTATCTGAATGGAACATCTTTGTTCCAGAGCAGTGAAGTTAGATCATGTTCTTCCTGCAAGTTGTCTTGAGCACTTCACGTCCTGCAGGAGCCGAGACGGCAGCTGAGCTGCAGCCTGTGGCTTGGCATGAAGGGCGAGCATTCTTCTGGCCAGCAGCAACCAGATCAGCATACATGGCTCTCCTTGGCAGTGCTTATATTTGAGTTTACAGAGCTCCTCTGGTATCTTCTTGTGCTTGACAGAGGCCCTTGACACTAATTTCCTGCATTTCTTGCCCTGAGATCAGAATAAAGCAAATCTGTTTTATCAGCAAGCACTGGAAATAAAACATTTGGGAAAAGGTTAGAAGCATAAGGAATGAAATAGGAAAACCCGCAAAAATTTGGTCATCAGTTTTTGTATGTGCTATGGCCTTTGCACCTAAAAGAAACCTATTTTTTTCTCTTGATTACTCTGGATTTGTAACTTCTATCCCCGTGGTGACATTCTGTACATCTTTTCATGTCCTGTTTCTTAGATGACTTCTTTAAAGTAGTTCTCGTGTTAGCATGCCCCAGAGTGTCCCTTCTGTTTGAATGATGTACAATCCCTGCCTGTTCCCTGGAATCCAGTCCTCTGTCCTGGCCAGCTGTGCTGGACTAAGATGCCATTAACACCTAACATTGGAGTAACATAATGCAGGAGTATGTATTTTGATCCATGGAACGTATTTCAGATTTCTCTATCTCTGATGTAGTTGGTCTGCTGCCAAGGTGGCCTCCTGTATCTGTATTGCTGTCGTAGCTGTGCTCTCAATTCTTTATTTCACAAGGATTGGAATGTACAGGTATTTGGTTCCCTTTGTGAAACCAAATCACTCTTTAAAAGATGTAATGTGCTGTCACTAACTTCAGAACTAATGTTGTCTTCTACATACTAGGGGATTGACATGATGTGACTTCCATGGAAACATTCTTTTAAGATTTGTGTGTCTTCCTGGGGGAGCCTGCAAGTCCTTTGCCTGTTTCACCTGTCCTTTGCTGGTGAAACTGGGGATAGCATGCTGTTCAGGAGCGAGTTGCAATTCATTGATATAAAATGTATTCTTTTTCCACCTTCCTTCTCTCCTTATACAGTATCAAGTCACTGCATACCATTACTGATTTATGACCTCTTCAGGGCATAGTAGTCATTTGATAAGATCTGCTTTGGTCTACAGGGAAATTACTGGTATTTCAATCAGTAAGAATGATACCCAGTGAGCAGTATACTACTAGTTATCTTGTCTAGGTCACAGACAATTAAAAATCCTTAATAAGCTTTTGATTTCCCATGTTTTAAAAACATTAATTTGTTCCCTAGAGCAAAATGTGTTAGGTATTTGCAATTAGTATGCTGTATATGTGTAACAACTATACTTAGAGTCCAAATTGAAAGTTGCTAGTCACCTGTATCATAGCTTTCTACAGATGTTATTTTTATTTTAGAAGTAACATTAAGCTTAGAAGTTCTTAAGAAGTCTCCTTTTAGATATACATTAATGTAGTTATTACAAAAAGGTACAAAAAAATTATTAGTTTTAGGAGCCAAAATGCAGTTTAATGTCTTTTAAAAGCAAAAATCTTCATTAGACAGTTTACAGTTTTGTGAGCAGTCATTTTGCAAATGGTTGGGTCTGTGCACACTAAGTCTTCATTCACGTTTTGCAGTTCCTGGATCTGCTGATTAAAAGAAAAGGAACGGGTGTGGAGGGAATCAAATTTCATTGTCTCAAATATGAGAAATGCTTATTTACCCTTTATAACCATTATTACCACCCCCTTCCTGAATTCTGAACTAGCAGTGTCTGTATTGACTGATAATGTGGATCACTGTCCTCTTGTTCTGTGTGAGGTGCATTTCTCTGATTAATGCTTGGATGTGCTCCATTAGCCCTGGTGGTGTGATGGAAGAGGATCTTGGTGGTTTGAAAACCAGATTGACTTTGGTGGTTTAGGCAGCAGTGGACAAAAGACAGTAAAGATGTTCAAGAAGAAGAGAAGCTTTGGAAAAAGACATACACAAATGTAGGTACTTAATATTGTAGCTCCCTGGTCGATTTTGATCCAGCCTGAATTTACTCAGAAAACTGAGGTCTTGTAATCCTCTGCAGTTTCCCATGTTAGTCTGGGAATTCTTAGAGGCATTCACAGGCTTGAGTGGAAATTGCTTTTCGTGTCAGAGCTAGCCTGCTAGAGAAGATGTGTCGGGTTCCAGTCGAGCTGGCTCTCGTCATCTGGTTCACCAGGTCATCAGCTGGCAGTTGATGACAGACATGAAAGGGCTGAGAGAGTGGAAAAAGCGAAGGCTCCTGCCCTCTGCAGTTCCTGCTGCTTCCAGGAGGAGCGTGGTACTGGGCTGTGGGTTGGCTGCCTTCGGGAGGCCCTGGAGGCACCACAGATGCCCAGTGAGTGCCTCTCAACTTCAGTTTGCCTGCCTCATTTATGTCTCTGAAGCGCTGTCATTTTTGTTTCACAGAAGGGTGATAAGGAGGAATGTTTGAAGACTCCAGTAAGGACATTATGCATTGAGTATGGATTAGTCCTGGCATGTAAGGTTGAACAATGTCTTCTGTAATCCATGCAAATCCAGTATGCTAACATATCTTTTGTGTTTCTGTGGTAAGCTGGGTAAATTTTATGCAGGTCTCACTTGTGACTTGGTTAATAAGTTAAAGACACAATGAAAGTCTGGTAAAAAGAAGAGGATGTTTAATCAAAATTGTAGTCTGAGGACAACCAGGAATTCTTAAGTGCTTCATTCTCAAACCTGTGAGTTGCTGGAAACTGTTTGCTCCATAAGCGTTGTTGGAACTTGCTGTGAATTAAAGGAATGTTTAAATATGACAGAGATTGAAAGAAAGTTGTATTTTGGGGATTTAGACCCACAGAGATATGGTATAAAAATGCAGCTTTGTACATGTGAATTGAGGATCAGTATTTCCAAAGTATTTTAAAAATAGAATTATTTGAATGCATTTGATTTTTGAGTACTTTGGTTGCTAAAAGGCATTGTCAAATGTTTTTATTAAGGCACCAGCTTCTCTAACCTATGAAAGTTGGTTGATAAACATCCTCCATTACTATAAACATCCTCTTGACCATCTGCCAATTAAGGCCTGAAAGGAAAGAGCAGGAAGGTAAAACCTTTTACTTGAGCTTGTTTAAGGGCAGATATTCCTTTATGTATGCGTTTTACTGAGAAACAAATGGTTTGTGAAATAAGCCTAACAAAAATACAGCTGCAAAAAAATATCCCTTTCTGAGTCTTGCAGTGTGGTATTTCTGCTTGGAATATAAGTATGCTTAACAAAATATTAACAACTGTAGTTAAAGGTAAATTGTTGGAAATCCTCAGGCTTTATTTCTAAGATATAAGGATGTATTTATAAACTTCTTTAAGTGCACAGAAATTCTGTAAAAAAGTGAGTAGGCTTTAGCCAGTAATTTCATTAAGTAATGGGTCTGGCATCTTGCTGTTCTCTCATTTTCCCCCATTTTCTTCCAGACCTATGCACAATTTTTGGCAAATTAGTGAATACGAACCAGAATTTGGCTTGATGGAAAATTAGGTGTAAACACAGCACTCACACATGCTGGTAGACAATTCTAAGATGAGAGTTCCTATAATATTTTCTCAATAACCAGAGTTATTTTGTGTTAATTACCATACAGTCAAATTCTTCCATTACACCATGTTTTTTTCTTGGTGTGAACTGACTTGGAATAGTTTGCCTTGGTTTTGCTTAGAGGGTAGGGTCTTCCCAAGGCCCTCACAGTTGTCTCTGGGGTTTTTCTCCCTCCTGCTACCTGGAGGAAGCATTTCAGGACTTGTGTCAAGTGGAGAAATCATGAATGTGAAGGGGTTTTTTGTTGTTGCAGGCTACCTTTATTTTCAAGGGCTATTTTCTTTTAGTCACATTGATGTTATTTACATCTGATGTTCATAGATTATAGCTTTATTCCCCCCAAAATGATCCTTTTATATGTGCTCTAATAGTTTTCCTTTTTTAATGCACAGTTAAGATTTGACTTGCAACATATAGGGATCTATTTTTGCAACTTGTTTAATGTAAAATGTAATGTGCTTGAGTGAGAAGAGTGGGTCTGTGAGCATTTGCTATCATGGTGGCACACTGTGGTGAAGGTACTTTTCCTTTGGAGCCTTGTACAGTGTTGATATTCCTGTCCTGTCTGCAGGCTGCTGCCTGGTGCAGGGATTACAAAGAGCATTCTTTTGGCTAAAAGCAAGCCCTCCAGATAGGTGGGTTTTGTTTTGAGGTTGGTGATAGGAGAGTCTTTCATGTGTTGACTCTACTTATGAGGAAAAGCCCTTACTTGGGCTTTGTGAAAACCCAAATATTTCAAAAAGCCAGGGAAGCATGAGGAGTACTTATGATCAAGGTATGTTAGTGTTGAAAGCAACCTAAGACTGTAAATTGAGACTCTGTTGCACTGTAAGGAAAGAAGTGAGTGAGCAGCATGATACGAGTCCCTTCTTCTCTAGAGTAAGCTTTGTGTTATTACTGACAGCTGTTCTCGGGTATCTTACTAACTATTTTGAGTGTTCAATGTGCAACCAATCTGTCTGCAGAGAGGGTTTGTAAAATTCTTCAAAATGTGTTAAAAATGTATTCATCTTCAAGTACTGTATGAACAGGGTGATTCCAATCCTGTGCTGCCTATGGGGTTGGTGTATGATGTCCCCTTGTGTTGTGGTTCCTTGGCACTTTGGCTTTACGTGGCTCTGGTGCTTGGGACCCTGGTGATGGTGGAGTCCTTTTAGGCCATCATCTTAGCACAGTATGTAGTGCCCGCTGAAACAGCATAAAACTACATCTTTAGTTTTGCAAACATTTCCTTCTCAAGTATAACCTTTCTGTTTACTAAGTCCAGACTGGAACTGCTAATTAATCTGACACTAACCAAACACTGAAGTGAGATATGGGATGGTGGATCTCATTATTTTGGAGCCCAGATATCTTTTGGTTTAACATGTGAGTAAATGCTGTGTTCTCCAGGTATTTGAAACTGACCTGGAAATTGTTCTTCTGTGTAATTGCTAGATTATAATTTCTGATCTTTCTTAAAAATTAGTTCTGTTTTTTTAATGTTGAAAATCAAGCAGACAATGAAGAAGGCTGTCTCAGCTGAGTGGGGATCTTCTGTTAGGGCTCAGGTGAAAAAAGAAAGTGTATGTCTAGTGGAAGCAGAGTCTGCTGTCACGGGAGGAATACAGAGGGGCTGCTTGCCACTTTGGGGAGAAAATTCATGTGGCCAAAGCTCAGCTGGAGTCGAAGCTGGCCCATTTTGTGTATGTCTGTAAGAAGAGAACTGTAAGGGAATGCCCAAAGGAGAGCTGCAGCAGCATTGAGACCTAACTCTCCTGTTTCTGTAGCTCATTGAGTTGTGTGACTTTTTGGTTGTTGGATATGAATGGATATATACTTGTATGAAGAACTAAAATAAAAGGTTAATTTTTTTCCCCCCAAGATTTATAGCCACTATTTATTTTCACATTCAATGGAATATAAGCCTTTGCTGGCATGCTTGTTTGGATGAACCACTCAGGCTCTTCTCAAAGCCTTTATTTAGCAGTGTTTGTTCTGCACAAAAGGATATAGGGAGGCAGATGAAGAATCGATGTGTTCCCATGGATTCTTGACTGTGGTGGATTATGACTCAAAGGGACTAAAGCAGAAGATTATATTTGGATTGTGAAAGTACTGAAAAAGAAATGTTCATTTGTGGTATATATATGAGTTTTACACTTCTCTTACTAATTCTCCTCTTACATTTGAAATTTTTAGCCTGGCATAAGATTAGACTTTTTAATAGAAATTTCTGACACACAGAGTGTATTGGATAAAGAACTGGATGTGGATAGTGGGTGCTCCTAGCTGTGTGAGTCGGGTTCTTCTGTGGCTGAGCTGCTGAAAACACGACTGTCTTCTGGAGGAGTGCAGCCTTGTGAAGGTTTTTGCACCTCCTCCTCAGTGGTTCTGTGGCTTGGAAAAAAAACACAGACTCCCAATTTATTGCCAGTGTCATGTTCTCCACACAACCTTTTTAGTTTTAGGTTAACATCTAACAGTAGCTTCTGCAATTTCTGTAATTTTTTGGTCAATTACACTGGCCTGGTGCTGGAAGTCTGCAGTTTATAACACTGGAGAACCTTTCCTTAAAGAGTATATTTCTGTAAAGTAAAAATAAACCCTTTTTTTTCTGCATCTAAATAAAAAGACCCTTATATTGTCATTTTATTTAGCCAAATGTATGTTGTCATTATATTAAGTCACTCTTCTGCTCTTGTGCTTCTAGGTTATGTTTTCCTGAGCATGAATGAACAATTCTGAAGTGTAGAATCTCAGGTTGGGGTCATGTGGAAGTGTTTCATGTACTTCATTAAGAATGTATAAGCTTACTGTTCTGTTTCTTCATAATCTAATTTCGCATAAAAAAAGTTTTCATACTTTGTTTTCTGGAATTGCAGTTTCATTAGTAATGAGGGTGTCTAGTATTCCTCTTATGATAAAATCATGGATTGTTCAGCAGAGTATTTTTCTCTCCTAGGGTTATAGTTACAAAGTGTTTTGACCGCAGCATTTGTAGCACAAACGTGCTATTTTAGTCCCCTTCTAGTCAAAAATATAGCAGAAGACCCCTGACATCCTTGTATCTCCATCCCCTAACTTGGGTTCAGTATTGCAGCTTGTAATTATTCATTTGGCTTTGGACCATGGTGCTTTTAAAGGTTAAGGATCTGGTGTCAGGATCAATGTCAGTGTAGTCCACTGACACCAACTGGGTAATTTTTCTGGCCTTGACTGGAACATTTGAAGGTGGGAATGAACTTTCATGGATCCATAATAGCTAGCTGTAATAAGAGTCTCTGGATTCACAAGGTATTTCTTATATTTCTCTTTTGTTTTGGGTTTATTAAAAGTATTATGTTCTGAGTGTTCTGCAGTTCTCTTTCTTCCCATGGATAAATGAGCACTGAGTTCTCAGAATGTAACATCTCCTTTTATTAACGAAATGGCAGCAACTTTGAAGTGGACAAGAATCAAGGCAGATTCCACAACTTGTCTGTTCAGATAAAAATCTGGCATTGAAGAGGCTGCTGCTGTTCATGGCTGGGCATGTAGTTCGAGAAAAAATATATTAGCACCAATGTTTTATTATGTGCAATTTTACTAATATTCTGTAGCTGGTTCTGCTGCAATTCAAATATTTTCTCATTTGAAACTGAGTATAAAATCTAATTTGTTTTTCCTTTATCCTTTCTCCTTGGAGATCTATCAAATTATCCTCTGCTTTAGATTCAAGCTCTTCATGGAAATTAATTGTTCTGACCCCCCCTGTGAGGTAAATATTATTTTCATTAATAGGAAAATTGCAAAGCAGACAAGTAAAATTGCTTGTTTGAATTATGCAGAGCTCTAGACATGTGGTCAAATTGCTAGACTGCCTGTTTTCAATAAATTCTTTACAAAACTTTTTTTTAATGTAAGTTGTAATAATATTGATACTGTCTAAGCAGACAGAACAATACTTTTTCTTGTTTCCTGAAGTGTTGTGTGACCAAAAGGACAACTATGAAATATTTTATATCTTGAAATGTGGCTAAATGAGCCGTGTACTGAGAAGAGTACAAAAGTTTGCAATTTTCCAGGGGAAACAAAGAATCCTTAAAAATTTTATCTTAAACTGGTAAAAAGTGTGAAGGTCCTTGAATGGGCAGAGAAACCTTTACTGTAATGGAAATGACCAAGTCTGCCAAGTGAATCAAATGGGAATGGAGATGTAAGGTGCTTGTGTCTTATAAAGTAACAGATTATCAGTTTCTGTGAAATGCAGGAGAGAATATCTTGAATATCTTTTTTGCTTTTTCTGTAGGATGGAAATAATGAGTTCTGCTTTATCTCAAAAGCCCTGTAGATGAATTTTTTTCCCCCTTGAATGGAGGCTTGTAAGATAGCAGAACAGAAGTTTGGTTACATATGCAGAAAGCTTTCTAGCTAAAGAATTGTCTTGTTATTATAGTTGAATTTTCAGTTAGGGATAGAAGATATGATTTATGGAGTGTGAAACTTAGATTACTAGGATTTTCAGTTTGACACTGTTTCAAAGCTTTTAAAGACAATAAATTCTCCTTAACAGTGGAATTTTTCATATTATCTTGAATATTTTGAAACTATAGTATGTAGTTAGTACCTCTTTTAGTGAATTTTACAGGCAGTAAGCAATTATACAACTTTTTACTGGGAAGCTTCTTTCTGTAGTAGGTGAATGTTTCTGGAGTGCTGTGAAGGGGACTGGAGGCTTTATAGAAGTGATGCTCACAGCACAAATGCACTCAACCAGAATCAGTGTTTGGATATTCCTTGCTTAAACGCCTTTTCTGCTAAAGGGTCAAGCAGTGGAGCTTCTGCAATATTCCAGTATGTTGTGAAAGATGGGGCAAATGTGATTTCACATTTGTTGTTTGGTAACACACCTTTACCTACGTGAACTTCACCTACGTGGTTCACTGTTAGGCAGTTCTTTGCCTTCTTGTTTTGGACACCTAATTTCTGTAGCTAATGTTTTTGCTTAAATTTTGTGTATGACAAGTTTATCAAAGTGTTGCTGAAAAACCTTCATATAAAGAGAGGTCATTATTGGCCCTTGCCATGGGTGCTAGAAGTTGGAAGACTAATATTTTTCATGAACACTTGGCTGCTGGATGACCCTGGCAAGTCATTGTCCTTCTCTTGCCTTGATTTCCCCTTCTTTACATTTTATTTAATGCTTTGTACCTTCTCTGCTAGGCACTTTGAATACTTACCAGCTTGTGAAAGCATCCTAACAGCAGCGTATTCTCCATGGTGCTTCCTCTGTTTTTATTGACAAATAGCTTTAAAATTCCCAAGTCTGTTGAGACACCAGCTCAGTCTTTCTTTTAACTGCAGACAGATGGATTGTAATTACATGGGGGAAGGGATGGGAAAGCAGAATGGAAAAGCAGTGAGTTTTCAAATTGCGAATGTCCAAATCCTGTGCTGAATTTGCCCTTTCTAAGTGTTTCCTCTGGTGTTTTGTGCCATAGACAGATTATTAGTTCTTTCTTTGGCAGCAGTAACCCATTCTATAATGTAAAATTCTGTCCTCCTTTTGTAGCTTAGCTGTGACAGTTAGACTAGAAAGTAATAGAATGACTTCTATGAAGAGCAAACCTAACTTTTAAAGAGGTAATATATTAGTATGAAGGATGGGCCATTACCTAAGGTAAGGGGGGGGGGGGGGAAGTGGACTCTGTGTATTTGTTGGCGGTTTTCTTCATTAAAAGCTGCAGTATTTGCATTCCTTGCATTAAAGTGCTTGCTGTTATCAGGAATTACTCCAAAGTTCACATTTTCATGGTTGTGCTCTGTAAACTTGATGTTTCACTTCAGTTAGTCCAAGTCTGAAGGAAAGCATTAGTTCATAGGCAAGGAGCTCTTTAAATTTGGCAGCATCCTCTTTGGGTAGGTATTTTACTTGTAGAATATGCAGTTAGTAAAGGTAAACATTAAACCATTTGTATGCTATTACAGTCACACTATAGAAAAACTAGAGGCTAGAAAAACTGGCCTCAGCACGGCAGTCTCTGAACCGTGGTGGTTTTGAATAATCAGGAGAAGTTAGGACTTAATTCAGGAGAATGATGTTGTGAGCATCAGAAGCAGCCTTTCCCCATTAAATTAATTTAAATGAAATTTTGTTTCACTATCACTTTTGAAAGAAACGTTAAGAATTCCAGTAATTGACTCCTGTCGACATGGCAGCAGAGTAGTTAATGAATTAAATGCCGTGGTACTAATTTTGATTGAGACTGTGTAATTATGATGTCAAAGGTATTTATCTTTGTATCAGGATGTAAATCTGCATCTGATTTCTAGTCTACCCTTAGGGAAAAAAACCCCAAAACATAAAATAGGAGAACCCAGATATTCCCCCAACCTGAGTTATTTTGCAAAAGTGAGAAAGTTTAAAGGTTTCACTAGTTCTTCCTACTTCCTTGTCAGTAGCATATCTCTGAGAAACTCCTGAACATCTTAGTGTCTGAAAAGCAAAAAAGGAAATGTTCTCTCTGAATTTTTATGTCAGCAGCAGCAGAGTATCCTCTGACAGCCCTCTGTGCTCTTCTAGATTTTTATCTTTCCTAATAGCTTTAGTCTGACTGGAGGTCTGAAAGCCTGAAGGCAAAAGACAGCCTTTCAAACTACCCTGAGCTGCTCTGTTTTCACTAAGAAGAAATAAAACTTCATTTTTTACCTAAAAGCGAAATTTATGGAGAAGACAAGAGGTCCGATTATCGTGGCCATGACTCTTGAAGCAAATGTTCTTTAGCTTGACAAGCCAAGCGTTAAGGGATACACTTTCTTGGGATGTAAGTTCTGTGTGTGATTCATTTTTGTGTGATATTTTAACAGTTTTTTGCTTTATTGGAATTACATGTTGATTAGTATTGAGAGGGGTTTTATTGCTGTCAGATAGAGTTCACTGTTCACCAAGGTGAATGTCAAGATGGCTATGATTTCAAAGGTTACTAGTAATCTATACACCTTATTTTATGAACAACTTCACTTTTTCTAGAATAAGCGATTTCAATTCTAAGTACTTTTTATAGACCATTATTTTTTTGCACTTGTTTCTACATCATCCTATTGTCCTTCTTGGTTTTATGTTTTTTATCATTTCATATTCATTGTTTCAGATCCTCCTTTTTCAGAAGGCTCTCCTGGGAGTTTTGTAGCTCCCATTGATACTTCATCCATATTTTTCTGACCCAAAAGAATTGTGCTTCAGTGAGCCTCAGGAGCATTTTATAAGCAATTTTAAGAACTTACTTGTGACTCTGCTGAGTGTGTTGCTTTTGCTTTCTATGTAGTTTAGGGCAGGTCAGGCTTGGTGCTTTTCAGAATCCTGTGTTGCCTGTATTTTGGATGTGTGTGAGTAATAGACATTATTCCTTAACAATCATGTAGTTGAAAAGTCGAAGAGTTGAGTTTACATTGTAGTAATGTTACTTGTCAGTTTCTGTCATTCAGCATCTTCAGTGACAGCATGTTTGGTTGGAGATGAAACTTCGTCCCCTGTGAACGCTTTGGTTGCAGATGGTTTCTCAGGAATACTGCTCCGTGGGCTGTCCTCTGCTGTGGCAGTGTTCTGTGGGTGCAGGAATTCAGTCATCTGCTAGGCACAGGGCTTTGAAGTTAGCAGCCCAAACACTCAGGGGAATTAGGTGCTGAAGCCCTGTCTCCTTGTGACTGGTTGCAAAATAGGTTGTAGGCTGGTGTCCAATGCCATGGGAGAAGCAGCATCTTCTCCCTGCAGTGAATCATCTCGTGTTTATTGAAGTTCACTGGTGAAACTTGTCCTGGCTGTTTTCATTCCCCTGGTAGTAATTGTGGTAATAATCAGCCGAAGCACCTATGTCAAAAGCCTTTTGTTTTTATTCTGAAGGGAAAGACAGAGCTATTAAAAATATTTTCATAGGTTTATGATGGCATGAGAACACTTCATAAAGGCTTCTTTATTTAGGAATTATAATGCTCATAGGTGATGCTTTCCTAAGGTAAACCGAGAAGGATATTTTCCACTGCTGCTTGTTCCTTCTTTCTTTTGAAGATCTGGGTTCATTAATAGGATATCCTGAAAGGCCTGCTTACTTCTCTTAGGAGATGAAGGGACCTAAGGTTGTGTAGGGTAGGGAGGAAAATATTTTTTTTTAAGTCTCTGAGGAAGAGATGTCTGAACTTCTTGTGGTTGTTTTTTCAGCAGTTTCAAATACTGTTAGATTCTGTTGAGATTAAATGCTAGTTATCCTTAGTGTTTTCAGACCGCATTCACTCTCATGTTTTTGAACAAGCTTTGTCTACAATTTCAATGCTTCTAATGTTATTAATTATGTAAGACTTTTAAAGCTTTGAACTGTTGTTCTGCAGGTGACTTGCAGTTTTGTGAAAACAGCTTTTGCAGGTTGTGGCAGAGAAGTGGGGGAAGTGAAGCGTTCTTTGGGTAGGTGGCATTCTGAGATCAGAGGGATGAATCTGCAAGAATTCCTCCTCTTGCTTGTAGTACTGCATATTGATAGCTGGAACATAGGAATCAACCCTTGGAATTGTCTTCAGTTAACACGTTTTGTTTGTACAAGGGTGATGTCAGAAAATAGCCTTTTTCAGTAGAACCAAGTTCTTTCTTCCCTCCCTCCTTACATACGCCTACACTGATGTTTTTTCAGCTCTACAAGTGTGTGTTTTCTCACTCTCTGCTGTGTAGGCAGCCTTCCCAATCACAATTGAGCTTCACAGGCAATCTTTTTTAAAAAAAATCATCTTTACACAGCAGGTCTATAATTTAACAGCAAAGGAAATGGAGAGTTCTGGGTCAGGATTGTGCTGTGTCTTAGTAATGCTTGAATTGGCAAAGAATTTCACCCTAAAAAAACCCTGAAATAGTTTACTTGACCAGAAGGACACTCACTACCTGTGGAAATTATTTTTTACCTTCTGCCTGCATGATTTGCCAAAATGTCAGTTGCAATAACGAACAAAAAGGCTTTAAATCTTATACTTGCTTTGTTGGGCTAAGTTATAATTGAGCTTTTCTATTCTAGAATTAGAATTCAATTCTAATGAAAAAGACAAACTCAATTTGTTGACTAATAAATATTAAAGTTAAAATGCACTTCTTCTGGGAGTGTTTCCTTATTTTAAACATAATCTTAGTTCTCTCTGCCTTTTAGAAACTGCTTTTGCTGCACTGCATTATTTTTTTTTGTAATGCAGCTCTTTTGCTGATGCTTCTCATTTCTCCAAGCTCTTAATTTCACACAATATTTTGTAAATAAGCCTAAACTTAACTTGTGATTAAAAAAACCCCCTCAGCTGTGTTTTTAATTACACAAGATAGCAATAATTATTTTCTTGAGTTGTTGATAATGCTATTTGGCATTTCTTAAAGAATTTTTGTTCCTGTTAGTGTTCTTGCTACTAGGTAAGTATTCCAAGTTTATTCAACTCTTTAAACAAATACTTCTGGGAGAGTAGCAGTGGGTGACTTAAAATTTGCTTATCAGCCTATCAGAGTTCAGAAACAATTATTACACGTAGCCCTTGTACCATGGTTCTATGTGCAGTTCGTGCTTCCATTGCAGCTGAAAGGAACCATCCTTCTCTGCTTATCCTGTCTGGTGCCTTTTCTGCTTCATGTCAGCACAGGTGCTCCTGTAGCTGTGCAGTCAACTGGACTGGGGAAAACCAAGCTGGAGAATAATCTAAGTCTTCTTTAGAGTCCTTACTCAGAGCTGGATTTTAATCTCTCTTTGATATGATTCACTGTATATCTCCTCTAACACGTGAGCTTGGGTGGGAGTAGAGTAGGACAAAAATTCATTGGCAGTATGTGCTCAGCCTCCAGCTTGTGCCTCTGCGGAGTTCTCGGGACTGCAGCATAAATCTCCATGGTTACATCTGTTTGCCCGGTCTAATTTTAGAGTACTCCTGTCATCTAGAGATGCAAGCCTTTTGTAGCAATAGACAGAGGTCAGATGTTAAGAGTAATTTTGAAACAATATAGGTTATAACACAGGACCTGGTAAATAGGAAGGACCAGCTTTGAAACCTTAAATTTCCTTCTAGTCTTGGAGACTTCTTAGGGTATTGCAGCTAGTGACTTAGATAAAAACTCCTGCTCTCCCTTGTGTTTGACATGTGTTACAGACTTTATGTTGAACAGTGAGGGGAAAAAAAGTGGGCCACAGCACTGCTAAATGTCCCCTTTCTTTCAGCTGTTGCCAAATGTGTGTTTAATCTCTAAATGCTTGGCAGAATGTGTTCTGGAAGAAAATAACGATTCAGAGAAGGGGTGATAAAAGAAGGGTTGGGGTTGTTGTAGTGAGAAAATTATCATACAGGCTTTCTCAGATGTGTAAGTTATGTGCAAAAAATCAATAGATTCACAGTTCTATAAGCATTCATTGTTGCTTCTGGCTTCTTACATGCACAATTTTCAGAATACCCTTTACCTTTTGAAAAATATTTCATTCAATTGCTTCCCATTCAAATTTTGCTCATGCCCATGATCTTTTTGCTTCTAGGTTTCACTGTGGTATGATTCATGAGAAGTAGATTGTGGCATCCCCTGGGAGTTGTTGCTGAAGCTGCACGTGTCTGCTTTCTCAGGAATTTGGATAGGTAAGAGTGCATGTTCTGCTTTCTGTACCTTCTGACCTTTCGGAGTTCTGCTACTGGGTCCTGAGCGTTGTGTTTGCCTGTGATAGTGTGGAATGTTTCATGCAAGGTTTAAGGGTGGTCTCCAGCAGGATGGTTTATCCTGGTAGGCTGGCTGCCACAGAGTGCCAGACTGTATCCCAGGCTATTGCTGAATGCTTCCTCTATCCATCAGTGTTTTTCCAGGAGGGACATGCAAGGGAACTAGATGGCTATTCCCTCCCCCTCTTTCTACGAGGTATGTGTAGAAAAAAAGTATGTGTAGTTTGCAGAAGCAGGTTGGACTCTGTTCAGGCTGTGACAGAGTGCTTGCTTTTGTCACATTTTCTGAAACACAGCAGTGTAGGTGGTTTCTTTTAACCCATTAGTGAAAACTAAACTCATGTTGTAAGGAAAAATGGGATGATTCTTCTGGCCGTGCCTGACCCTTGAAAAAGACTGGCTTTTAGTACTTGTTCTATCCTTTCACAGGGTGGTGTAATATATTAAAAGGTAGAATGTGTGCAACAAGTGTGAGATGCTGCAGTTTTGCCCATGCAGCTTTGCCCTCTCTCTGCCTTGTACCAGATTCAAGTCCTTGACATGTGTGTAATGATCTGGTTCAACATGGTATATGAAGAAGGTGGGAAAGCTGCAGTGTGTGGGTTTGGGGTGTGGAAGGAGGAGAGGTGGGGAGCAGTGGTGTTGGTTTTGTAAAGATGGGCAGGGTTTGATTTGTTTTCGGATGGAATGGCTTCCTGAATTAACAGGTTGTGCAAGACCAGAGTATCCTATGGGACTGCAGGGAGAAAAAAAAATTGGAGATCTCCATTAAGATCAATTGAAGCAGATTTGCAACCAGGCAGTAAAAACATAACCTTTTCCACTGAACACATTTTAATCATGTGTTTATTAACACATATTGAAACCTATTCGTATAGGATATTCAAAGGAAATCCAGTCTGGAAGTAACAGTGTAAAAAACATTGCTGCCAAAGGAAAAACCCTCCCTTGTGACTTTGGTTCATCAGTCTGTTGGATGTCAAGACAAACAAATTGATTGCTTATGTGAGAGAATCTGCCCTGTGGTTGTTGCAGTTGCCTTGAAGGTTGTTGTTGTATCAGAAGTCAGTTTAAAACTCTTCTTCTGAAACACTGTCAGCAAAGCTGCATTGTGTTGGCAGAGATTTAGCTTGTGAGGTGTGACTTATGGCAGTGACAAAACCTTTCCTTCAGAGGATGTATACACTGTGAATAAATATATTTGTTCACAGATTTAGTGGAACCCTTGGAAAAGGCTATTTTAATTATTTTGTCTTTTCCCTTGAGTCATTTTACCTTTTCATTTGGCCTTCTCTTTAGTGTTGATTTTTACACACTATTATTGGGGTTTTCTTTGATATATAGCTCTCAAAGTTACCACAGAGAAGAAAATAGTGTCAATGTCTTTCACACCATACAAATGTTTGTTGTTTTGGGTTATTTTATAAAATTTGTGGTCCTAAGAGGCTATTTAGAATCATGATATTAGTAAACACTAGTGGGGCCTGGACAGTGAAAAAGGGCTGTCTTGAGTGATGAAGTAACAGCAGTCTTAGTTATTAGTTTAACTTACTGGTGGAGTAGTTTTTCCCCCTACTATGTTTGGATTCCACAGTCTAGGGTTTTTGTCATATACTTTCCATAAAGAATGATAAGGTAATTAAACGTCATTTTGCCAGTGGTGTTACCATGTTACACCACTGAAACACCGAAGGTGACAAATTCCTTTTTATTATACACATGTAAATTTTCTTTGAAGTGGAAATTTTTCTCAGTGCAATTTAAAAAAATTTTAAATTCCAGCCTATACCAAATGTAGTAATACCAAGTTATATTTCAACCCTAACTAATTTCATCAGTAACAGTTATGGTTGTTTATGTGTAGGCTCATGGACCTATAGACCCAGTCTTGTTTACTGAAATTCTTGAGCAGGTTTTATGGTTGCGAGTTGAACATAACCGTATTAACAAGCAGCTTTTTTTTAGGAATAATATCGTACTCCAATAAGGCTGATATTTGTTTCAAATACAGAATCTTAATTTGATTTATAAGGATATTTAGGTGCAAAACATTCAGCAGCATAAACTTAGTTTTCTTAATTCCTCCCATTCTTCTGTAGATACCGGCAGAATACAAATGGTAAAATTTTGTATCAAACTTAAGTTCTGACTGCTTATTTGGCCTGAACTTAAAATGAAGAAATGACTGTGGGGAGGAAGAGATGCCCACTGTGTGCAAGTGGCTGATGTTGACCTTAAGTTATATATTGTTGGTTTTGTCTGTACTATTCTTTTCCTGTTGACAGGTTGAAGTCCTGTGGCTTCATTTGTTCACTAGTAATAAAGCCTTGTTGGGTGGGGGTGGGGTTGAGGTGGAAAAGGTTTTGCCTCAGTGGTTCTTGCTTTTTCACAGGGATGTGTTTAAGAGTACATAGCGCTGTGTTCCCTGCAGAGGAAGGCAGGAGCTATTTGGGTACTTTTTCCAAATAGCCAGGAACAGAGTTGTACAGACTTATGTTCCTTCCTTACATGTTGCAGGTTTTAATTTTTTTCCCAGAGATTTCCCCAAGGTTTAGTTGGTGATTATACAAAGGATTTCTGTTATTAGGACTGTGTAGGTTTTTAGTTCAAGTTGCTTCCCTGAGGAGTCTGAAGCAAGTTAGGAAGAGCCCATTAAATTAATGCTTACAGTCTTGACCTCTTTATAAAGAAAGGGAGGTGTTCCTTGAAGAGGGCACGTATATATTTTGAAAGCATGTACCTGTGCGCTCATGCACCTGTGAGTCAAAGGAGATGGCTGTGTTGGATGCATGTATGTTCCCAAGTTAGTGATCTGTGTAGTGTTTTTGTACTGTGGTATTGCAGCAATAACTGCAGTAATTATCTCTAAATGGAAAAGAAGTAAAAAGTATTTAGTCTATTTTCATGGTCTTTTATGTTCAAAAACAGTGTGGTGAATTAGTAGAAGTTGGTATGTGACAATTGACAGACTAGTTAATGTATTTGAGAGCTGGAGAGTCACAATAATATACTTCAACTAAACTGATAATATTCTTAATAGGGAAATATGTCCATTATAATAGTGAATGAATGTTCATAATAAAAGTCTCACTTCCATTTCATTGTCTCTGAGGCTGAAAGAATTGGATATTCAGAAGGTAAATGTATATGAGTGAATGAAGAGAGGAAAGCCTCGATGCCATTAATTTTTGGCTATCTCTAAGTTGATGAGGGTTTTGTGCTTTGACACCTTTTTCTTAGTCCAAAATAATTATTTAATAGTATGGGTTGTAATGAACCACACTTTTCAGTTACTGGCATCTGTTGAATAGGCAGGCCAAGAATGAGGCATGCTATGTCTGTAAACTTCCTGGTTTCAGAATGGTTAGGCACACCCAAGTTAGCATTAATCTACCTAGCCTGGATTAAAAATGATTGCAAGGATTTAACAGCATGGATTTTAGTATAGCCTGTTTGAGGCTGACTGGAAGTCTGTGTGCTTAATCACTGCAATCCTGTGGCCTGGAAATTGAGGGTTTTGTAAAACTGAGTTCTGTAGCTTGTGTAAATGTGGAAAGCTGTTGGTAGATTAAATACATACATTATTCTGTAAATTTTTCCTAGCTCTCCCCTTAAGGTGGTAGTAGTGTAACTTAGTAAGTATGTTCTTAGTACTTGGTATGATTACAAATGTATACTAATTATTAAACAAGCTTTTCTGTTTATTAAACAGAGAAGCAGCTGATTCTGCTGTATTGGCAGTTGATTTTGCTGTATTAATATTTTATTGGACTGGGTGGTAAGGAATGAGCAATTGTTGTGTTTTGCTTTTTATGCATTGTTTAAGCTTGCACATTGCTAAAGTACATTGTCCTGTGCTTCTTAAACTTGAATGGCAATACCGTTTTGCGGTTCACTATTTTCATAGCTTCAGGTGAATAATAAGAATCAGCAATTAAATAAACCTGAGACAAAGAACAAAAGTGGAATCTGTGAAGTGTAAGATACACCCCAGTAAGTTCATGTACTGAATAAAACACGAAAACTCAACAACAAAAAGCCAAACTAAAACAAACCAACAAAAATAAACAGTCTCTCCCCCCATGCCCCAAAAAACCCACAACCAAAGAAGCAACAAACAAAAACCAGCAAGTCTCTGACAGAAGAGACAATAGAGTAGCAAAATTTGGACTACTAGTGTTATTTCCTTGCTTTTTTACCTGTAGAGAGGGAAATACTTTATTCCTTTTTAAAATGTTTTGAGAACACATGGAACTGCTACTACTACAACTGCACTGACTGTGAGATTTCCTAAATTCATGCTTCAGAACAGATGCATCAGCTTGAAATACTGTATTTCTGTAAAAAGCTTCAAAAACAACGTTTCTGGGAATTCAGAAATGAACAATTCTTAAATTATTCCATCTACCTAAAAGCAAAAGGTGTCCATTCACTGGTAGTCTTTTATAACTCTCCTTGACCAAATTCTTTCCTTACATTGTCTCTCCCTTCTTATATGCATTTTAATTTTTTTCTTCCAGTTTTTCAGTATCCTTCTTGAGCTGCAATCCCAAGTTTCTTTGTGCCAGACAAAGTAAAATAACTGCTTTGCTCTCTTGATTGGTGTTCTCGCTTGTTTAAATATTAGTGGATTAAGAATAGCCACAGCTACGTGTTTCAAGTTTTCTATTGTGTACACAGATTCAAGGAAGCTGACTAGGAAATTGGAGTGATGCTCAGAGCTGTCACCTGTGAAGATCAGAATTCACACTTTCCACTTGAGATCAGAGGGGATCGGCTTGCTTTTCAGCCTAATTGTATTCACTACTTATGCATAATGCAAACCCTCAACTCTGCTCCATTTGATGAAAGATAAAGATCAGTGCCTACTAGACAGTGTGATGCTAGCTTTACAGATCCCATCAACATCAGGCATTAGTCGTGTTTTTTTTATGTATAAAACATAGCATGCATGTCTGTACACATCATAATGGGAATGTATAGTTTTAGCATAGAATGCCAGGTTGGAAGGGAACTCGAGGATTATCTGGGCCAATCTTGCTTGGCAAAAGCACAATTCTGTAGATCTGAAGACCTAGCAGTCTGTCCTTCCAAATCTTACAAGTGTCTAATGCTGGGAAATCCACTACTTCTCTAGGGAGATTATTCCAATGGCTTATGGTTCTCAGTGTGAAAGATTTCCCTCATGTCCAATTGGAATCTCCCCAGGAGCAACTTGTGCCCATTACCCTTTGTCTTTCCCACATGACTCCTTGGAAGAAGAGTCTCAGTTGTCTTTATATCAGTAATAGTAATGCAATTAATGAATAGTGCTTCCTAATCATCTTACTGTGTGTAAATTTTATAGCATGTTGATCTCTTTAGTCTTATGCCTTGTATATGTAGATGAATTTGTCATCAGTCACTAGTTCATTCCATCAATTCCTTATGTAAAGACTTGGTACTAATATACAGCTCTTCAGTACCTCAAAGCTATGCTATTTATTACATTGACCTTTAATACATCATTTCACTGAGTCTTTTACAGCTTATAGTTTTGGGGTTTTTTAAACAAAGGAAGCTTTCAATTTTCTAATTCATCAGAGTAGTTGAAAAATCAGCTTTGGCTTTTTGCATAGCATATTTACAGAAGCTTTATGTGTTTGAGCTGCAGTCTCTGATGCCTGCTCATCTCCAATAGAAAATGAAAGGAGAAGAAGCAAGGGTTGTCATTAAATCTCATCAAGTTGCATTTTTGCATGTTTATATGTATATTAGAAAACATTCAAAAGAAGAATTTTCTCTAAACTGGCAAGTCTGGGGGGGGGCAAAGCCTTTTAAAGTTGAGGAATTGCTTGGATAGAATTAAATTGGGATGTTGCATGGTGGATTTTTTGGGTTTCTTGCTGTTGGCATCTCAAACCTCCCGAGATTGTGTGGGAGTGGTCCTCTCCTTTTGCCACATCATGGCCCATGGTTTGTGAGGCTCAGTGCTGGGATGTGTTGGGTGGTTAAGGCTGCACCTGGAGCATGCTGGCCTGGCCAGCCTTGAGTTCCTTTATTCCATCTGCACAGAAAAGAAAGGCAGGAAAGCTGCTTCTTATCTGGTTGTTGGACCAAGCTGTTTACTTTGTCTTGCACACTTGCAAGTGTTTGGATGCTTCTGGTTGCGTAGCTGTGACACAAGAAATGCTGGCGAAGACACCTTTTTTTTTTCTTTTTTCTTTTTTTTTCCTTTTCTCCCTTGTTTTGCTATTTTTTTTAAACTAGCCTTGTCGTTGTTGGTGTAGCATTGCTCTTAAAGATCTTGATTTCTTTGTGTCATAGCGATACCTTAAGGAAGAAGCCACAGTTGTTCTTGCTTTCTCTTGTTGCTGTGTTCTTGGTAATGTGTTTATAGAGCCTGTAGAGCAGAGGTGCAGTTAGCATGTATGTATGTGTGTGTGGTAGTATAGGTATAATTTTTCAGATTATGACGAAGCAGTGAACAGTCATTGTTTAATATTATCTTTTTCTTTGTGCTGTTTCTTGTTCTGTTTTCTTACTCTGCTCGTTTTTCCTTTATTTTCTCTACTACTTTTCAGTATTTATTTTCTTCAGCATCTTTCTCTTTTTATTCCTCTTTTTCTCCCTTCTGATACTTAGGTTAGAGCTCTTGGCAGAAGTTTGCTGAGGAGAAAGGTTGAAGTTGAGAACCAGAACACTGTTCCTCCCTCTGAGAAGGGAGAACTGCTTTAGCCTCTCAGAGGGAGAACTGCTTTAGCCTCTCTTCTCTGAAATAAGTAGCTCTTTGGGAGGAGGTTGTGTTGGCAGAAAGATAAACTGCAAAATTCAGTTGCTAAAGCCTGAGGACTTTGCTGTCTGGGATTGATTTAGAAGCTTATAGCATTTTTAAAAACATTTACATGCTTAGCTGTGAGGGTATATAAGGGGACAGACGTGTGTACCTTGGACATCTTTGCTCCTTGTATCTGTTCTTGACTATAAAAGGGAAACAGAGCTACATTTGGTTAGACTGAAAACTTGGGAGAGAGAAGAGCAGGTAAATGCAGTGGCTATTTAATCTTTTTGCTGTGGAATTAAGTTGGGAGACAAGTCCTATTTCTTGGATTATTCTGCAAAACAGTTGTCATTTTTTCATTAGTAAAGGTTAATCTGGGGTTTTTAGCTTTGCTTTTACTAAAATGGTTTGGATATAGAAGGTAATGCTCCCGACCATCTTCAGAGACACTACAAATGTATTTGTTAAAGGTTTGATGTTGGCACAAGGCCAGTGCCCCTATGACGATATACTGTTCTTGGTATCTGCTGTGAGATGTGACCAAAAACAGAGCAAAACAGTTTCTAATTTAGAAAGTAAAAGAAAAAAACTTTATTACTTATAATAGGCAAAGAAGACACATACAGAAGAACATGGAAACTTTAAAAAAAACACTCTTCCTCCTCCCCCCACCAGTTCTCAACCTAACAAAACAAACTGAAAATTCCCCATCACGTTACCACCTTTTAGATAATTAATCTTTAGTCTATTACCACTTTTCCGATAATCAGTACTCAGTTTGTTGAGGAGAGATAGGAGTCCTTCTTGTACTACATCGTGGCCTCTTCCTCCATGTCCAGTGCTCTCACCACTGTGCATGGACCAGAGCTGCTTCTAGGGTTTCTCTTTTTAAAGATGCTTTGGTTAGTTCCAAGAAACGACAGCTTCTCAAATTTTGGGACACCAGTCCCCCCCAATATTACCCCCTGGGGCCGAGGGGCCTTGAGAACAGAGCTCTTCCTCTCATCTCTGTTCACACTACTGTCTACTCTTGGCTCCAAGCCAATGCCTCTCCCCAGATACAGCTTCTATGTTACAGGAAAAAAAAATTAGTCTGTCTATGGCTATACAAAAGAGTCTAGTCAAAGCCACTCCATCATCTCCTCCCACCTAGGATTCTTTTCAGCATTCCCACTCCATCATCTTTGCTTAATTCTTTCTATCTTTCTTCTTCAAATTCAGGAGGATTAGCATTTATAAAGTTTCTATCATTTACGAAAAGGGTTAAAATCTTGGGCTTTGTTTCCCCAGAACTCTCACGGTATCTTTGCTGCTGGGCACTCTTCTCACGCCACCCCCCCCATACTCCTTCGGCCGTGCTGTCTAGTTGTTGATATCAAATTTCAAGGTGACGGAGATCACAGACACGGTTTTCTCAGTCTCTCTCTCCGGGGGGAGGGGGGGGGGAAGGGAAAAAGAAGGCTGTCTGATGCCTCTCAAGGTTCTTGTACTCTCTCCACCCTTCCATCCTGCAGGATTTTTCCTCTCCCCCTCTGTGCCCGAGGTTCCAGGCCTACCTCACCCAGGCCGCATGGCTTCCCCTCCCCGCCCAGCCAGCCGCTGGGCAGGGGAGATCCCTCCATCCTCAGGGACCGGAACCAAGAGAGAGCTTTCCGGGGAGCCCTCTGCTTTTAACCCCTTGTGTTCTCAGAGGCGGATCCTTGTCCTCAGTGGCCACACCAGGTGCCAGTCTTTAAACCTGAGCACTCATTGGTTTGACCACTGAAGTTCAAAAAAACTCATTTTTTTTCCAAACTACAACAGTATTCCAAAGAGCTGGTTATATATTTGGACAAGTTGGACACGTTTTCTCATGCATTGAAATTTAACTATTGTCCTCCTTCCAGAAGTCCAGTGTTACAGTTAGCTTACTGTGTTGGGTCAAATCCCAATTCCCTCTCCGCAGGTGTATTGCATCTGGCAGTGCAATGCAGCAGATGTAGAAGACAGCATGGATTTATAGCTGTAGACTTCATGTCTTGTATTTCAGGACTTTGTGAATCAGGAAATCTAGTACCTTTTGTTCTTTGTTGCCTTTCTCTTACACTTCCTAATTCTGCAAGTGCTTTTTTTAATTGCAAAGAGCAGAACTGTATGTGGTACTCATGGCAGAAATCTTACATGGTGATATGATAGAGAACCAGTGTTCTTTTCAGAATAATCCCTAATCCTGTCAATACATGGGTGTTGGGGTTTCTTTCGAGTGTTGGAGTATTATTTGATGGATACAAATAGATTCATAGTTTTCAATATAAAGAATTCTACAAGAAATTGAGAAATGTCAAGTAGTATTTTAATGTGTTTGCTTTTCACATTCCATCATCTGTTTGGTACAGTCACCTAACAGTGGGTGCTTCAGAGCTATAAGGCATTGCAGCCTGTAAAATACTCTGGAGTTTGGGCTCCTGTTTTCATGGTTAGGGCTTAAACTTTCCTGATTTTGCTCCAGATCAGTAATACCTCTGCTGACATATCCAGAGGCATGCCTACTGCATTTCTGTTACCTATTTCAACTCTTACTCCTTGTTCACTAACTAATATGGCTCTTCATTTTTTCTAGGGTAGTATGTGCAGTTACATACCTTGAGTCCAGAGGGACCCCCAGAGAATAAACTAAATGGTCTTGGTGCTCTGAGGACACTTCTGGAATTGTTCATTTAGAGAGCAAAGAGGATTGTGGCTGACCTTCTAATGTTTTTATATAATCAGGATTTAAGCTGGTTTCTAATTTTGCCTATTAAATGAAAGCAGAGATTTAGCCTTTCCCTTGAATGAGTAGATTCTGAAGCAAATCAGTGTAGAAAACCTTTAGAGACCCTTTAGAGAGCTTTACTGCACTTGGGGGGAAGTGCAAGAGTGTATTAATACATACTTGGAAATTTTGGTATGGAAAGAGTCAACAAACATGACCATTAGACAAAATCTGAGGGAACTTGCTCTTTTTTGACCAGAGGACTACCATTACTGCTTTTGGTTTTTCCTGGCAGATTTTTTTTTCTTTTTTTCTGTCCAGATTTCCATTATGGCAGAAATAGAAGTTTTCTTGTCCTTTGGTAAACTTCAAGAGCTGACATTTTTCTCTTCCCTTTTTTAAATAAAATCAATCCTTGAGGCTGAGGTTTGGGTTCAGTACTCCAGCTGTGAGCCTTATAGAGATTTCTGTATGTTCTGGTGTCTCAAGTGAAAATACAGTTTACCTATGAAACAATTTTATTCTGTTAATGCCTGTGCAGGTGTTATGCTTCTGTTCTAAATTGACTGGTGAGATGCTGAAACAGTACCTCTTGCTTGGCATTTGGATTGTTGGTGCAGCTCAGGATCATCCTGATCATGGCTGATATGAATTCAGAAATATCCTTCTTTAATGCTTTTGTGACTAGACAAATCAGCTGAAATAAAAACAACTTCCATATTTTTCTTATTCTGTATTTGATTGCTTTTTTACAGTTTACTTTGTGGCTTACAGTACCAGTTTAGTGTAGCACAAATGCACCTGGCCTGCCATTTTCATTTACTGTTTGAAAAATAGTGTTTGTACAGTAACTGCTTCTGACAAGGAATTATGGAATTATATTGAAATGCTTTAAGTAGTAAGTAGTATAAAAAAATCAGAAACAGCTATGTCAAAATGTGTTTGTACTTTGTGGTAGAGGAGCATACATGAGTGCATAGGGTTTCTTTTGAGTTTAGTAGGACCAAAATTTAAAATGTATTAAAGCATAGGGGGCACAGAGACATTACTTTTTCTCTTGCATGAAATTCTTTATTTCATTTTATACTGGGCATGTCATGAGGAAAAATCTTTTGCCTGGTTTGAGCTGCTGCAAAGCTCCTTTATGTCTTTAATGTCTAATGTATTTTTTAATCATCAACTGGATTTAATAATTATTTTCTTAAGTCTCTTTTATTAGTCTGAGGGGTTTGGCAGTGTGTGTCCTAATGCATGGCTTATATTGATATGAGTATACAGAGTAAGTGATGATAGATCTGGTGAGATCAGGCAAGAACAGGAGTAACCTCAGAATCAATTGCCTTTAGTGTAACTGCACAACCAATATAAAATATAACACAGAGCAATATTTTGTGCTTTTCATATAGACCAGATGGAACCCTGTATTTGGAAGGTACACACTTATAGATCCAGTAACAAACTAACGTTTTTTGCCATAAATGGTCTGATGTAAAATTATCTTTACTCAAACAAAATACTTTCAAAAAGAAGCTTGACTGTCCCCTACTCCCATCCCCAAAATAAAAAGCAAACCTAAGTTCTAGGGAGTTTTATTTGTGGCAATCTGAGGCCACTGGGTAATGTTTTCAAGACTGAAAACCCTCACAATAATGTAGGATTTATTTTCTTAACTTCAGTAAATGTTTGGACTTCTGTTTGTTCTCTAATACAATGTTTTTCTGTTTTCTGTGTATTTTGTGGTTGAGAGAGGATTCTTAAAGATATACTGAAATAGAAAACCTGTCATCTGAAAATGGAAGTTAGACTAAGAGCTATAAGCTTTAAATTTGCTGATTTGACACAGATTAATAATACTCCTGTCTTTTAATCACTGGGCTGTTTGTATAAAGTACTTCTTTGCCTTTTGGAGGCATAGGACTTCACAAATTTCTTTATTTACCTGGCAGTTGGTGGTTGTGAAGACCTGTTGGGCTGCAAGATCAGCATTTTTGTAATTAAGAGCTCACTACTGTGTGTTCTGTCTCACAAGTTCCCAAACAATAACAAAACGTAGCACACAAATTGTTTCCTGATGGAAAACACAATGTTAGGAGAGAGGTCAGCCTTCTGTAAGGCAGTGGTGAAATCATTGCTATTCCCTATTTTCTATAGCATTTATCTCCCTTTTGTTGCAATGGTGCTGCCCTGTTCAGGTGGATATGATAATCTGTGGGGCTACCTTGATTTGCTTTTATTGTGTTACATTTTTCTCCAATTTGTTTGCCAGATTCTTTGTTTTTACCCTCTAAACGCAAATGTAAGGTTTGCTTTTAAAGCTTTGTAAAATCTGCTGTACAGCTAGATAGGTAATTGGAATGCTTTGCACTCTTTCTGAAAATGGGAGCAGATGCCTCTGCTAACACTGCATTCTGCCCATAGTAGCAGAGAAATAGCACTGGTTTTTGTACATAGGCCAGTGGTTACCTTCTATGCTCTTGCACTACTGCAGATATTCTTTCTGTAAATGGAGGAGTTCTGCATTCCTTATCATGTGTGACTGTTGGACTCAGGCCTCACAGTCTGGTTTCACAGATGATTTGGAATAGCCCAGGAGATGTAATCTAAGTCTTGTTCTGTCCTTCAGCAAATATTTTCATGTGATATGTAAGGAGTCTTGGGTTTTCAGACAGCTTTTTTTATGTTATTCTGGCTTTTAGATCTCTGAACAAGTAAATATGCATACATATTTTTAAAGGAAAAGGGAATGCTGCCTGTTTGTGGCTTTCTGGCTGCTGTGTGTGTGTGTTTCAATACATGGATTCATAGAAACTAATGTGTATATGTGAATAATGTTCTATTCTTAAATTTCTGGCAGAAAAGAATGTTACTGAAGGCATTGGCATGGTGGTCGTCTAAAGTCTAAACAAGACTTTCTGAAAATCTGAATTTTTGAAAAGGTTGAAAGATGGTGTCATATTTTGGTATGTGCTGTTGACACTCCAGCTCTAATAATTGCTCAGAGTCTGTCTGATAGAAATATATACTGGATTTTGGTCAAGTATGAGTTAGAATTTTACTGCTGTTTCACAGGACAGCTGGAAAATAAAATCAAAGCTAAAATACACGTGACAGAGCCAAAATAAGTGTGTGCATACACAACTGTTGGTAAAGTCTAAATTGTTTTACATTAATGGTGTAAACACAGTGTATGATACCAGCTGGAGTTAGAATGCAACTGTTGTCTAGAAGGAAAAAATCCTCACATTGAATCTTGTTTTAAAATTTTAACTGCATTAAAAATGAATTGCGAAGTGTGAATTGCCAAGTAGAATTAGTACAAATATCAGTAGTACTGTTGAGTATGAAATTAATTCTATTTTTAAAATTCCATGTTAATTTTACAAGAAGACCAAGAAAAGAGTAAAGTGAAATTGGAAGGGATTTTACTATTTGTGGAGGGATGGTGAAGGGGAGGAGAAATATTTTCATGAGAACTGTCACCTAAAATAAGTCATAAAAATAAGTTCATACATAAAGACTGTTGTTTTTTGTTTTTTTTTTTTCCCCATTTACTGTTGATAAGACACCCCTTGGAAAGTCAGATAACTGTATTAAGAAGATGAAGGATTTTTTCTTCCAGGTGCTACCAATCTCTTTTTAGTAATCTTAGAACTAGATTTTTAGGATTTGTTTCTTAGAATACCCAAGAATGATGTATGTGGTACTTCAATAGGACAGTGGTGTTGACTGGACTTGAAACAGTTTAACCTCATGTCCTCAGTAGTCTTATCACCTTCTCAAATTCTATTTGGCTTTCAAGATGAATATCAGGTTTGTGACTCTTTAGTCTGTGATCCTGTACAACTTATCTTTTCTGCTTTATAACTCTTAATATGGCTGCTTCTGCATTTGTGTAGGTTTTTAATTTAATGATCTTTTTCAGAGTTATGTATTTTGTATTGCTCTCACTTGTAAGGATGTTATCAAATGTGTTTTAGAATCCCTAATTTCTTAACCTCACTTGGAATCAGGATCATCTCCTTCATATTCCTTGCAACTTCTGCCCCCTTTCCACCTTTTCCTCTCCACCACTGCCCTAGTTTGGTGTCTTTTGCAGATTCTTCAAGGGGGCTTGCATTTGGTCACCAAAATTAATAAACTGAACAAAATCTGCTGCAGGCCATGTTCTAGCTGGACCAACCCAAAATCCTTTCTCTTTTGGTTTATTTTTTTATACTGAGCCATCGGTTTTATGACAGTGAATTTTCCAGTAGTTACCCTTATCTACACTCATTATTTTGTATTTATAGCCTCCAGTTTATGGTGAACAGTAGTTGAATTTACATAATCTGCACCTGCTGCTTCAATAAGACACTTACCTAAGAGAGAACATTATGTTCTTTTTGAGGCTTCTTGACCATCAGTTGTCTTTCTCCCCTAACTTAAATCCCTTCTCTTTTCCCCCAGCAATATATCTGAATCCTTCGAAGCATCAGAATTACATTGTCTTGCTAATTAAGTAATTTCCCACTTCCCTACTATTGTTATGATACATATACCCTGTTTCATATTGCTCTATGATCCCTGTCTTTTACTGGTCCTCAAAGCAAATCAGTAGTACCTTAGAAATCATTTATACTAGTTCTTTTATGTATCCTGGTGTACATTATTGTAAGTAGCTGGCTTGAATGATGCATTAATTGTTCTAATTCAAGCATCAGTTTGGATTTTTTTAAGGAGAATTTGAGTGTTACTTTGCTAACTTTCTGGCCTCTTCCTCATGGAGCCCCTAGAGTATTGGGGTCCCTTATTTTCAAAACCAGATTCTAAAATTGGCTGGCAATGGTACGTGCCACCACAATTTTAGTCATCTCTGCAGGCTTTGACAGTCTGGGCAAGATCCAGAATCAATGTGTGGGCTGTCCAAGCCAGCATGTTATTGAAAAGCTGCCATTAAGTAACTCATTCTTAATGAACTGCTGAGCAACGTTGGTATTTCTCAGAATTAAAGAGATAATTCTTGTCCTTTGTTGTATTGTCAGTGTGATTTGTAGCCCACCACCCCCAGGGACACTGCAGAGCTCTTCTGGACTGGTATTTCACTCAGGAAGACTTGGAGGGGATAGCTAATTCTCTGTTGGTATTGCTAACCACCTACTTGTGTGTATGGTGTTTTTCTGCAGTTCCTATCTGGGCAAGACTAGGACTCACTTAAAGGTCTTCTTGCCTTAGTCAGAACAGTGTAAAAGAGCACAGAGGAGGTTCTTGGCTTGCAAAGATATAAAGCGCTGTACAAACAAATGGCTTTTATGACTATTTTTGTTGTACTATATCTGTCATTTGAGCAGACTTGCTGTAGCTTTAGGAACAAAGAGTGTTGCTAGGTATCTTGGAAATGTACCCTGTAACACAGACCTTGGGACTGCCTTGCTGTGATAGGTCTGTCCCTGTTCCTGGAAGCGCTTAGTGAAGGACCATGCTTGCAAATGTCTGTTCACATAAACATAGCGCAGCTACATGGGCTGAGAGCTGAAGCTGTGGAGACCACAGGTGATACAGAAATCTCTAATTAGACTCTTTTTCTAAATGGTTGCTGTTTGACAAATTTCTTAGTGAATTACTGAACCAGCACTGAACATCCTTTGCTGGTGCTGCCAATTACACAGCTCTAACAGAACACTCAAAACCCCAGCTCCAAAGTACGGTACTGTATCTCTTACTTTATTTAGTTCTATGAGATAGACTATACTGGTAAATTCAAGACATTAAAGAGGATTGGAAGACAAACAGATGCAAATTCAATCTGGTTTAGTGGTGTGTTTTTTTTTTTTTAATGTAGGTTTTGTGATAACTTCTGCTTGACATAGGCTTCTGTTTAATCTATCGTGTCTGGGAAGGCATTTTGAGTGCAAAACAAGTAGAAAATCATTCTAAATGGCTGGAATGACAATCTAGTTCTGCATCAGAGTTTTACATTAGTGTGCCTGTTTTAATTGGAAAGGAAGTTTAAGGACAATTGCTAAAAATAGTAATTGCCAGACCTAAATCAATAGAATTCTGTTTCTGATCATAGGCAAAAGTTGAACTTTTCAGTGAAGGCTGGTTTTTCTTTTCTATTTGTTTTTCCCCCCATTGTTAATTGAATTAATCTTACTTACAAACATCTGTTGAAATAATCAAGTGTGTTACTGAAATGTAGTTTTAGTTGTTCTGTTTCCTTGAAAGTCCCAAGCAGATTTTAAATTAAAAACCAAAACTGAAAGCCATTGGAGGATAAAGTAGGCAGTTTACACAATAGAAGTTGCAAATGAGGAAAAAAAATCTTGAACTTGGCCTAGATGTTAATTCACTAAATTCTTTTAAACTGATGTCCTTTTTGGAAAGGGGTGTCCAGGCTTTCCCCATCTGCTGGTTGTTTCAGGGTCTTTAGACAGGGAGTAGTGGGAGAGGATGGGTGCATGAAGTGTGAACTGCAGTGCACAGCATATGCACTTGTATGGCCTTGTTCAAGACAGAAGGCATCTCTTAGATGTTTTTCTTAGTTCACATCATCAAATATTTCATGGTGGCTTGTGTTGCAGTACAGGTTCTGATGCATAGGAGAAACTGTCCTACATTTAACTTTTGAAGATGTTGTGTTGGGATTTGGTTGAGATCTTTTACTACCTAAAATTTATCCTTTTTTATGTGACACTGCCTCATGAATGGAAGTGTCATCTTTCGCATTGGTTGGCTACAGCCCCGTTCCCTGAGCCAAAGGCAGAGGTGCTTATCAGTCAGTCATTAATTTTCATGGGTTTGTAGCTTAGTGTTGGAAGTCAAGTCTGCACAGGCTGATGGTTTGTATTAACTGCCATTCTGGAAATGTCAGTCTCAGTATCTTGACGCATCAGCCAGCTTTGGGATTTGCAGTGCAGGAAAAATACCGAGTATTTTATTTAGCTTACTCTGCAGTTTAGAGGAATCGCTCTAGCCATCCCATCACCTGGAAGTTAAGAGAAGGGCTGTTGTACTGGGAAGGAGCCACCCCAATTCAAGCTTCTGTCGCCAGAGATTTTTAGCTTGGACAGATTTTACACACTCATTTTAGCTTTCCTGTTCTGGTAGCTAAGTTTGGTGAAGGACCTCTGGTTTGCCTCCGTGCCAGCTGATAAGACTGGCGAGCCTTGGCAGGGTGCGATGAGGCCGCGGAGCCTTCCCCGAGGCGAGCGCGGGCTCCCGCGGCGGCGGGGCCCGGGGGGGCAGCGGCGGCGGGGCCCGGGGGGGCAGCGGCGGCGGGGCCCGGGGGGGCAGCGGCGGCGGGGCCCGGGGGGGCAGCGGCGGCGGGGCCCGGGGGGGCAGCGGCGGCGGGGCCCGGGGGGACAGCGGGCCGGGGCAGCGGCGGCGGGGCCCGGGGGGCAGCGGCCCGGGGCAGCGGCGGCGGAGCCCGGGGGGGCAGCGGCGGCGGGGCCGGGGCAGCTGGGATTCGGACAGCACCGGCCCGAAGAACGGGCAGGAGGGAGAGGCTGCTAGGCCGGGATACAGAGGGCGAGCTCTCACAGGAGAGAAACAGACTGTGAAAGCCAGAGACCGCCCAAGAGAAAAAGGGGAGCAGCACAAGGAGAGGTGAGTTGATGTATAAGTAGCAATAAGTAACAAAAAGAGGTTCTGAGGATAGGGAAAAAGCAAATAATGACTTGTTTGGGTTAAAAAAATTCTGGATGGCCGAGGCCATTCTTCTAGAAAGTACTGCAGTTTGATACTGCTGAAATTTTATGGCAGGTGCTCTCAATGGAAGGTTCTTTTTTCAATACTGTCATTCTCCAACTAATTGTCTATTTAGGTCTTGAATTAGTTAACTCTGAACAAGAGTGTTTTATCTGTATATTTGAAATCTGTTTCTGTTTTACTAGCTGCTGCTTCTTTGAAGAGGGATTACCTGTGTCCTCCTTCAAATGCCTGTGGTGTTTTCAAGAGGAACGATTTTTCTGTAAGTGGAGGTATTTTCTATGCATATAAAATTCAAAACATGAATTAGTGGAATGCATTAATAAGAATGTGGGTATGAAGAGAAGTCTGAAATGTTTAAAAACTGGATGCTTTTTGTACATAGTATGGTTTTCATGATTCATAATTGAGAATAATGATCGATGCTCAGGGGATGCGACTTTTTTTTGCTTTGGTCATTTGAAATGAATAGTATACTTCTATTATAAACTTAGACAGTGATGATAAAAGCAGTACTTGTCTCTGTCAACATTTGTGAAAAAACAAGTCTCTGGAGATTTCTGAATGTTTTATTTAATGATGAGAATAGTAAATCTGTCCTGTGTAGTGTCTGGATGAGCTGTCTTGTATCAAAACATTATTAATTGATTTTTATACTTTACAGCTGTGTTTTGGGAATAAGTACTGGAATGAAAGCCAAAAGCTCCACTCTGGATTTTAAGAACCATGCTGGAAAATAGTTAAGGGATTGATTTAGTTTTCTGATTTAGAAATTTTGAGGAGGAGGAAAAAGGAGGGACTTCAGCTGCCTATTAACTTTGTTTGCCAGCAGTCTTAAACTAATTACATCATCACAGGGGTATAGTTATCCATTTCTCTGCAAATATCTTGATTTATGAAAATAGGCATCCAGTGAGGCCTTTTATTTTCACTTAAATCCATTATTAACATAAAATTGTGAAAGTAGGGATTTACTGGGATTTCTGAACTGTAGATTTGTTTCTTCAGATGTGAATACTGTGAAGGCTAGTTGTCAGCTTTTCTAGAAATAGGGAGTTTTTTACATTCTGGACACATTCTATACATTAACCAATTCCTTAAACATTGTGTTTTGTCTTTATTCTGAAACTCATGGTGTAATGTCAGGTGGTACAGTATGGATAAAGGACTAGGTATGTTTGTAACAAGGCTTGCTTCAGCTTGAGTAAGATATTGTGAGTGTTTTCTCCCCAGTTTAGAAACACATTTTCAGGGAAATAAACAGCTTCACAAATAGCTATGCAACAGGAATTTGTGGGCTAAGTTGACCCTTTTATTTATTTTGCCCTCACAAGGGGATATTCCTTTGAAGGTTCTAAAGCAGGTTCATTTCAGTTCAATTGAGCCCTGAGTTTTCTATGTGCTTGTGTTATATTTGCTTTTTTTCCTCCTACTTGGAAGGCAAACATGCATTCTTAAAATCTTTAGGATATAGTAAAATTTATTCTACTGGTTTGGAAGCTGAGAGTGCCTGTAATGTGAGGAGATGACTGTAGGCCAGAAATAGAGAAGATGGCAATGGAGATGGGAGGGTTGCAGTCTCCCTGTTCCTGGCAGTGGCCAGCTGCCAACTGGGCTGAAGCTGCAATGTTCAACTGCAGCGCTGGGCTCAGAGTGGGCCCCCAGCACGAGTTCTGTGGTCTCAGGTGTTGGTGTCTGTTCTGTCCCTCACCCAGATTGGATGGATCAATGGGGAGGCCTGTAGATGGCTTGAGGGGCAGACAAATACTCGATGCTGTTCTGCAGTGCAGAAACATACACAAGTCTAGGAGAAGTCAGCTGTTTATTCTGCTGTAAAATAATGCTCAGAAATCCTGTGGTGCAGCACATTTTAGGGAACTACTCGGATGAAGTATTGAGTTCCCTGGACTTGAGGCTATTAAAAGTGAGAGCTGTGTCTGGTACCATAATTATTTCATTTTGTATGCATGTGTTGTGATGTATGCACCTCCTGTTTCCCCAGTTGCTAAATGCTCAGAAGAGTCTTCCTGCTAGGACCCCTCTGTGGTCTCTTGAAAATTACAGCACTTACCTGAAAAAGCAGCAGTTCCTTTGTGAGGGGATGGGCCTGCTGAGAACATAGAGCATGCATTGGAGAAGGGTTTTCCCCTTTTCACCTTTTCAGGTTATAGCTTTCTTCTTTCTGAAAGCCAAAAAAAGCCATGCTGTGGGGAATGGGAGACAAGAAAGGCCAACACAAGCAGGGCTGCTTCAGCTGGCATTACAGTGATTGGGGTGGGGGAGAAAAGTGGGGTGCAAAAGGCTGTTTGCAGGAACCCAGGACATCCCTCTGAGTGTCCTGGAAAATCTATAAGTTGCAAGAATTTAAGTAGAGTGATAGTTCACTTGTCACAGGGTGAAAATGTAGAATTTTGGGGTTTTAAAATGTGAGTTCAAGGGACAAAGATGGAGCAATCGGGGCATGTCCCTGCCCTTCTTCTTTGTCTTTTGCCCTCCATCTTCTGCTGTGATGGTGGCACTTTTTAATTGGTTTAGAGTAGAGATACTCTGTTCAACATAGCTGATAGGTATTGGAGAATTATTGTAAATCAAGTATACGTAGTTTCTGGTATAAAAGATAACACCGTCCAAAGGCTGGTCAGTTTGCCTGATCCTGACCTGCAAGAAAGACCTCAGCAGGCCAGAGCACAAATGTACAAGATAACAGAAAATCCACAACCTTGATAACGAGGACAGAGAGATCTTGGACTGTTCTTCTGACTGTGGGCTGCGGAAACAAGAGAATTTTGACAATTCTCGGGTCACAACAGCAAAACAAAAACCTGTCAGCTGTGGGCCTGTTCAGTTGGGGGGGATTGTGGGGCTGGGGGTCACAAGTCAGTAACAGCCCTGCATGCACTGTGCTGGGACAGGGAAGGCAGCTCTGAATGTGGAGATGTTGGGAACTGCAGTGCCAACGGGTTGATTCTGGCTTGGATTGAAAGATCTGTGGTTGTGCACTGTTTTTGTTCTTTTCCTTTTCAGTAATGACTTCTACCCAGTTGTGTTCTGGTCCATGTGCTAATCTTTGGAAAGAATTGTGTGAATGAGTTTTTCTTTTAATGAATAGTGAATGTTCTTTCTACTAAGTTTCGTATAGAGAAAAGTGAAGAAATGTTTGTCTTGTACTATAAACAGGGCCTAGTCTGCTAATAGAAAGAATTTCCATCTACTATAATGTAACTACATAAAAAAAGAAACCGAAGAATTGTGGAGCACCTCTAGTTAAAAACTGCATCTAGGTGGCCCCTCTAAAAACCACAATCATTTGCAGGCTACTTGAAACACGAGAAGAATAGATCATCTGTACTAACAATCCTTTCAGAGTCAATTGTCCTGTGGTTATGAAAGCAGGTCTAAGAAATTTGTACTCATATCTGTGGTATCGTAAAAAGGCCAGTTCTAACCTTTATTACCTTCTATATAATTCAAATTTTAAAATTCTCATCAGGCTTTTATTGGAATATAGAATCAATGACAAATACAGATTGCATAAACCTTCAGTGGTGAAACCTACGAAAAATGGAAGTGCCCAGATCAGAAATCCTTTGACTTATTGTCCCATCTGAAGAAAAACAATGCACCCATGCCACGAGGGACAAAAAGTTGAAGCCTTAATTATTTGCTTAATTGCTCATGTTTTTATAAAGAGACTTCACAGTGTTTCGGGTGATCTGGTTTTCAGATGTACAGCTACAGGGAATAATTTATGTGAAGGATTTTGAACTAGGAGACAGTGTTACAAAAGATTTTTTTAAAGTTCATTCAACAAAAACTGAGACTGGGAGTTTCTTTTTCTTCCACCTCCTTTATGTAAACATCTGTACTTACTTGTACCAAAGCTACTTTGTTTTCCCAACTGTAGTTCTTACCATCAGTTTCATCTAATCATCCAGTCACAGCTGGTTTAAGAAAAAATAAAGGTAGGAATTTGAAGGTATTTTTGTACAAATAATATATAAATATTAATCTGAAACAACAGCCAATATAGTGCTACTATAAGGTTTATTTTTATAAGATTTCTTTTCTCAATCAGCCTCCTATAAAGTTTTGAAACTGTGACGTTTTGGAGTGAATCTGCTTTGCCTGTCATTAAACTTTAAGTACTTACAGCTATGTTTAGCATTGCAGAGGTTGAATATGGTGGCTTTATATCAAACACTCAAAGCAGGGGTCAGTAAGAGCATTTGCACCTCATGTGCCTCCTTGAGGCTTAGCAGCAGCCTTTCAGAATATTACAGAAGATGAAAGTACTTCATCATCATTGTATCATGACAGTCAGGTTTGCAGTGATTCTAAGTAAGTATAAGCAAATATTCCTGTTCTATGGATATTTCCATATATTATCACTGTGAAATAATTTTTTTCTTATTTATGAAGGACTTCTGGCTGTCAGTGTCTTTCAGGTGCCTGTCAGCATATCACCATAGCTCTTTTCATGTGTACACATTAAAAATTACCATACCCATAAGGAAAATATTTTAATTGGAGAACTTCTTTTAAATTTTTTATGACTGAAAACGTAGCCATAAAAGGCTTCATCCTTTAAATTTGCATATGCAATGCAATGTAGGCTAAATCAGAGATGTGGACTTAATTCACCTGAGCAATATTTATATTTGACTGTGATAAAAAACATATGTAAAATTTGCCCTTTGACCCTAGTGCAAATTTGAGACACAATAAGAATTTTCAAAAGCAAGTGGACACAACTCGTGTCAGCATAACAGTGTGTTTAGAATGCATTTGGTCTGTGAAAGAGGAGAGCCCCTGAAAGCTTTAAAAAAACAGCAGAAGGGACAGGACACAATCAAATTAAAATACTGTGATCTGTATACTAAATGGAAGATTTCTAAATGAGGATGATGTGGCTTTTTATTAGTTTGTTGTTGCCGTACGGATTTTTGTTTTAATTTATCTTAAGGATTGCCTGAAAGAACATGCTGTGTACTTTTTGTTTTTCTCCCTTTTGCAGATGTTTATTTTCCTTGATTGCATCTAGAGAGCTTCCTTGTGTCCTAGGTAACTTAAGAACTGTGGTAGACTGAAACCTTTTTATGGGGGGTGAATGTAGTCTGCTTTCAGAAAGGTGCTTGGGTTAAAAGGGGAGTCTGTGATGGCTGCAGGGCTTTTTATTTTCTTATAACTGCACTGAACTCTTGAAATATACAATCACAGCTTTTACTTTTTCACAATAGTTTCCTTTTTGTGAATTTCACTAAAATTTTCTGGTTTGGATGCATTGTTTGTTTATTTTGTTTTAAATTAGAATTCTTATATAATTCTTGTTCTTACTGGAATTCTTATAGTAATTTCAGAAATGTGGCATTATTAGGCCCATTTTTCTAATATTATCCAGTAATACAATACTTTAATGCAGGTATATTTAGATTAAGCCATAAATCTGTAGGCAGCTGGTTGGTTTGAAATAAGTATTTTCTTTGGCTTGCATAGGTGCAGAGCTGTGATTCCATGCTGTGAAATGTCAAATGATAAATCCACTGTAGAAAATACTTTAGAATGTCTAGTGTCTTTTTCCCTACAGTTTAGAAAATGAGACCAGTCCTGAAGTAAAAATATTCCTGGTAAATAACAAGATAAATTGAAAAGTGTCTTAACCTTACGTAACAGGGATGACAGTGGCTTAACGAAGTCAGTACAGTGTGATTTCATATATTCAGTTGTGGTCATTTGTGTGTATTGAACTCACTTTCCCCAAAGGTACTTGGAGTTAATATTTCGATTTGGTTTTTTTCTGCATCAATATTTCCATGTTTAAGAGTATCTTTGAATATTTTTCAATTAATGCAATTATTTAATGGATTCAAGCCAAATGTTAATCTTTGTGCTGTTCCTCCCCTGGCATGTGCACCCCATTACACGTGCACAAAAGAATTGCTTAGCTTCCAACAGTGGAATGGATTTTTGTTAAGAGTTGGGGTGTTTTAACTTGAACTTGGTCTTCAGTGATAAATGGTTCTGTGATTCTGTGAATGGTGCTTTTTAAGTGGCACCCTGAAGAGTTACCATGCTGAACCCAGAATCTGTAGCTCTCCTAAGTGTGTCAGGTAACCAGATGATGGGGAAGCTGACTTAAATCAGTCACATCTAGTTTTTCCTGAGTTGAGAGTGACAGTCATACAAAAGTTAAGCATTTCACAGCTTACCAGTTGTGTTTGAAGTAGGTTTTAAAATATTAGGAAAATAATGGTTGACAGAGGAAAGGACTTATATTGAACTGAAAAGGAAAATGGCAGTGGGAGAGGAAATTAGTTTCCAGTGTTGTATTTTCAGGTTCTATTAATGTACAGTCTAAAAACCATAGATCTATAATTATTTCCAAGATTGTGGTGAAAATTACTTTAAAAAAAAAAAAAAAAGCAGATAAATGGGATTAAACACTACGAATGGCTTGAACCCACCTTCCCCTCTGAAGCAGAGAAACTTTTATGAACTAACAAGTACAAAAAAGTTGTGATCAGTTTTTTGTGATGCAGGTTAACGACATTCATGTTTCCAAAGGGAAGAGGTGATGGGCATGAGAGGAGCCTTCCTTCATCTTGGAAATCTGCAACATAAGAATATATTTGAGACTTAAGATTTCCTTTTTTGGAATTTTCTGGAGTTTTTTTCATTAAATTCTCCACATACCAGCAATCAGCACCTCTGTCTTGTTAGTTTAGAAAAAGTTAAGATTTGTGTAAAATGCTCCAAGTACTGGATTTGCTGTCGAGGAGGTGCTTTGCTGGCATGGACTGGGGGAGGCCTCTCACTTTGACTAGTTGCTGTTACCAGATAAATCCTGCTTTAAAGTTAGGTTGAGCAACATCCTTCGTGTCTTCACAGAGAATTCCCCAGTAACCAGCTTCCTCGTTCCTTTGGTCTCCAACAGGTGACTCAATTTAAGAATGCGTATTAGCTCGTTCCCTGTCACGGTTTCTATGTGGAAAGGGAAATTTTCATTTATATTGGTTCAAGAATAGTATTTCCTGGCAACGTAATGAGCTTGATCATGCAGATTTTCAGAATGTAGGCTCATCAGAAGTTCCCGTGACTCATGAACATAGAACTTTTCATCCAGTTAAATTTTTTTCCAACAGAGTATTAATAAAAAAATACCCATACAGGCATATACTACTGGAAGTTCCCTGTTTTACCACTTAAGCTTGAAAGATTTCTGTAGAAGGAGGGACATTACTCACATAAGGAAGTGTGCTTTCTTTCATGTGTTACTCCTGCCTTATTGGTCAGTGTCAGTCTCACTCACATCCTCTTCTTGTGCAGATTAATTATTTCAAGCTGTCTTCTCCATCTGTTACCAGATTTGGAAATGCAGCTTTCCACAGTTCACCTGTGTGTTTTTAACCCACACTTATAATATATAGGCAAAAAAATAGAGGCAAACCCCTCCTCCAACTCTAACCCTTTTAAGGCTTTTGATTTCCTTTGTCTATGTTGGGGATTTTTTTGCTTTTTTACTGGTGTGTGCAATGATCTTATCAGAAAGTTATACTGAAAATGGACTAACTTTTATGTGAACATGCTGACTTCTTTCACTTCCACGAATTTCACCGTACAGCTGGAATAGCTGTGCTTCACTAGTTTAACATGAAAAAGGACTCATTTATTATCTCCATCATCTCTGTGTTTCTGGAGTTAGGTCATATTTGCATCTGGTAGAGTTTGTCGAAGCCAGTTTTCTCAGTACAGAGACCATGGAAAATGCATTATATGAAATCTTCAGGAATATTTTTTTCAGTAAGTGTCATATACCAGATGGCTTTGAGACCTATTTAGCTATCTGTTTTTGTTAATCTTGCTTTGCTGCTTCAGACCTCAAAACTTAATTTCCCCACCTGCTGATAAATATAGGGTCATAGGAATTGCTGTATTGGGTCACACCATCTGTT
This sequence comes from Sitta carolinensis, assembly GCA_032173965.1. Lineage (NCBI taxonomy): Eukaryota > Metazoa > Chordata > Aves > Passeriformes > Sittidae > Sitta > Sitta carolinensis. The sequence continues at coordinate 10,170,696 of JAVUNC010000006.1, read as the reverse complement.
CTTTAATTAGGAATAGTAACAGATGCTTGGGATGATGATGCAAAAAAAAAAAATCTACGATAGTCAGTTATGACAGAAATATACTCTGGGGTGTATCTCTGCAATCCTGTTAGTTTGACTGGTGTCAAAAGACTCAAAGACCTTGGTATCTATTCTAACTCTTTGTTATTCAAATATTTTTTGTTACGATGTAATTTTATCTTCTGTTCTTCCCTTTAATGCTGCTAAACTTTTGGCTTGCAGTCCCATATCCCTTAGCAGTGTGTTCCCTAGGTAGAGGTATGAAGAGGCAGCCCTTTTTGTTGATGGTAAACTTGTCAGCTTTCATTTGGCTGAACATAATCTCTTTTTCATATGGTATTCTGGGGAGGAAATTTTTCTCTGCCTTTTGTGTGTCGTTTTCTATCTTGGCAGGGCAGGGGAAATCTTAGTGTTCTTGACTTTCCCCTTTATATTGACATTTCCATGCTGCTTGTTATTCTTGGGATGTCTCTCTGTAAGGCTTTTAACTAAATGGCAGTAACTGGATGATTCCAATTTCTCACCATGTTTCAACTGAGAAATCAGTTCCTGGGAGACAGGACTTTTATGGCTTGGAAAATGTATAATTCTTAGGAAATACCTTCAGAATTTTAGCTTTAAATTTAGTTGTAATGGTGAAGATGGCTTTGCAACGGAACTGTTGGTTTAACTTGAAACATTACCGGAGGCAATTATGTGGCTGCGGGGCTCAGAGGATGTCTGTGCTTCCCTGGGTAGTCCTACATCCAAAATGAGAAGCAGCACTTTCCTCTTTTCTTAAAGCAACTGGAGTAGTACCTAAAAGATTCTCAAACTGGGGTGGTCAAATGTTGGGTTTTGGTAGTAGCAGGAGCTGTGTTATCTAAATAGCAAATCCCACGCCAGGGGTTGTGGCAGCTGCAGCTGGGCATGAAACACAATAGAAACCTGTTGGGGTTTTTTGATATCTTGTGCTGATCAAGACTACTTGGTATAGAAACCAGCTGATGTAGATAAAGATTAAAAATACCTCTGCAAAAGGGGCTTTAATTCACTTCATTCTTACCAGTTTTACAGGGGGAGGATTACTTCTTAGAGTATTGCTTGGGTATTGCCAGCCTCCTCCTTAAATTGCTTACAATATAGCAATTTAAGATAGATGCTTAGAAAACTCATGAAACATCCAAGGTGAGTGCAAGTTAGTAGTGAAGAAGAGGATAGGATTTGGGTGAGTGGCTGAGAAGACAAGTAGGAAATTTCATGGTGGGGAGAGATGGCTTCTTGTGAGATACTTTAGTGAGGAGAAATGGAGTGTTGAAGCCTATCCTAACTAGGAAGGGAATGCAGTTGTTTTTCTAACCTGCTTCTGAGCACTAGAGCCAGCCGTCTTTGTTGTGCTGTGTTCAGGTTTCCAAGGAGATGTGAGATATTTTTATGAGAAATTGAGAAATCATGGGAAGAGGAATTTGAAATGCATGTCAAACCTGAAAATACAGTGGCTGGAAGAACATGTGTGATGTGCAGTATTGTAAAGATAAAATTGAAATGTCATATGGCTGAAATTGTCTTTCACCAATGGTGATGACTTTAGTGTTTAACCGAGAGCTATTTTAGGAGGATAAACAACATTCCTTTCATTTTTAACTGCTTGGAGGGGAGATCAAGTGCCTTGGGATAGATGCTGTTTATTCCAAAGTCTGCAAGAATTCTTTACTCAGGATCAGAAATCCTGAAATGTTACTGAGAATTTGTTTGTTTAAATAATCTGAATATCTAATTCTTGAGCTAGCTACTTGGGTTGAGAGTTCAATTAATAGATTTTGCATGTTGAGCAGCTTGGGAATGTTCTGTGCTTAGAATGCTGAGAGTGATATAAGAGTGTATGAAATGCTTAAGTTAAGTTGACTTTGTGAGGAAATTAGGGATCTTCAGCTGATCTTGACAACAGCATGTGTGTTGTATATGATTGTTTTGCCTGTAATAGATACTCAGATTGAGACAGGTTTAGGAGTTCTTGGTAGTTGCAGGGAGTCCCTTGAAGCTGCCAGATGAGTGGGCTAATTTTGAAAATTGTGACGACATGCCTGTGTTTTCTGAAAGACCTTATGATTTAGTAATCAAGAGATGGACTTCTGTATTGGTGGTGGCATCACAGTGCTTGTTACAGGATGTTTTAGTGCATTGCTTGAAATTAGATCAATGGGATTGCAGCAGACTTACCAACCAAAGGATGATCAGTTGTGCTTATTGCAAGTTACCTACTTGCACCTGTATGTCCTTTTGGAACTTAAGATTCATTCCAGTCATACACTGCTGTAGATTTGTTGTGGTTCTGGCTGATTTTCTGTTTCTTCTGTTTATTTTAACCCCCTTGTGATTTCACTTTTATGCCCATGCTGTCGCTAAATGTGCTGATCTCTGTTGTGGTTACAGTACTATTTGAGCACCTTTGGTTTGGCTGTCAGGTTAAATGGGGCAGGTAGGGCATGTAACGGGAATTCATGGGGAATTTCACTATGAATCTCTGAAAATTCAGGATAAGGATAAGCAGAAACTAAAAATACTACCATGTGGATGAGAAGGTGGAAATCTTGCGGGGGACACTGTTGTTCAGACTAGGTAGTGTTGGGGGAGGAACAGATACAATGAACATAGGGGAAAAAAACATTGACTTCAACTTCAGGATAACTAATGTTGAAATCAGGCAACAATGAACTAGATGTCTATTGGAAATCAGTCTTCCTCAGAACTCCTCGTTTAGGGAAGCCAGCAACCCATAGCATTGCTGGATCCCTGGCTGTGACAGTTCTCACTGTTTTTTCTGTAGGTCATTGAGGATTTTTTTTAGAAGCAGGCAATAAGGGAACTTTTAAAGATATATGGAACACCTGATTTAGGTAAAAAAAAAACTCAGCAAAGTATGAATTTCTTAGAATTCCACTACAAAGAACAAACAAAAAAACCCCCAAAATGCAAAGCACTATCTTGAACTTTTTGGTACAAGAGTCTTTCCTTTTTTTTAGGTTTAAAATATCTTTTCTAAAATGCTCTTAGTTGTCATATCTGTTTATGATGCTTTCCTGCTTATTTTTACATTTAAGACACTAGATTTTGCTTTACTGAATAGTCTAGGAAGGAGTCACCTACATTTACTTAATAACATGTCAAACCTTAATTTCATCCTGTCACCAATCAAGCTATTTCAACATTGATGTAAACAAGCAAGTGAGCTGAAAACTTTGTGTTAATGAAAAATATTTGTAATAAATCTGAAAATAATGTTGTTATTGAGAAATCACAGAACACAATGAATTGCAGAAGTTTTGAAGAGTACAAAACTGTTAAGAGAGTTTATTGATGCAGAAAGCCAGATGTCTTTACAAGCTATCACAAGTTGTGGTTTTCAATTAAACATGCTGATTTCTTAAAGCAGCAGGCCTCTGAATTGCTCTGGTGATTTGAATTCTTATTTGCTAAAATAATATATTCTTAAGATCAAGATAATAGAAAGAAGTTTGAGTAACTTCAAAAAGGGACTGAAAAGGCAAAAGCTTTGGGTCATAGTAACAAACATTGCTGAAGGTTACATTACCTGGTGTATAGGAGCAATTAAGTTGTTTCTCCTGAATGTAATGGCTTCAGACACAGAGACTGGGTTTAGCTGATTTATTAGGAGGAGATTGTGTCCTGGGAGGAACTGGACAGGTTGCCCAGAGACGTTGTGGGTGTTCGATTCTGCCAAGTGTTCAAGGGCAGGTTGGATGGGGCTTGGAGCAAACTCTCCTGTGGAAGGTGTCTCTCCCTGTGACAGTGGTGTTGGACTAGGCTGTCTTGAAGGTCCCTTCCAACCCAGACCATTCAATGACTTTGGCTTTATGTGTGTGGAAAATGTGAAAGTGTGAGGGGTAAATTAAATGAGGGTCAGCTAATGAGAAGAATATAGGGTTTTTCTGTTGGCATCTGAGTGCAGACAAACCTTCAATGAGCACTTCAAGTTATGGAGACATACCTCCACAACTTTACTGTAGATCAAAGTGAAGGGTTTTTTGGTTTTGTTTGTTTGTGTTTTTTTTTTTTATTTGCAGTGAAACCTCAAAGCTAAAGAGGAGTTTCAAAATGAAAATAAAATTATCATCTGTCAGGGGAGATTCATTAGCTGCTATTGAGTACTGAAAACTGAGCAAAATGCTTGTGGCTAGCTAAATCAATATGAATGTGTTAGATTTTTATATTTTTTTTTCCTTTGCATGAGTAACAAAACATGTCAAAATTTTGATTTAGGCATGATTGCAGTTGGTTAATGTCCACTTGTATTTTAAACTTTTCTGAAGGAAAATTATACTTTTCTGAGAATCAGTTTTATTTTAAGGAATAAGAAACACAGTTTTTACATAGATGAGGTGCATTCTGTCTTTTCAGTTCTCTTACACAAAACTGACACCAAGTTTCATTAAAGGCACGGTTTGCTGCTGTGAACATTTTACTTTTTAAACCTTGTGCAGACAGCTCTTCCTACATGTATTTCTTCAATAATTTTATCCTTGAGGATGCTGCATAGGGTATCTAAAATCGCACACGTCTTGCCTAAAGGAAGATCTTAATTGTGGTGTGTATTTTGTTGTAAAGTCAGAAGAATTAGTGTCTATGGTAGGTTTACTAATCAGAATTGTAGAGGTCTGGCTACAGCAAAATGCTGCAGTCTCCAGGGTGTGTGTCAAGAGAACCTTCTGACTTTTTTTCTCTGATGTGAGATTTCTGCTCTTGCCTGCATGTAAGTGTCATAAGGCTGAATGAAATTTGGTACTCGGAATCATCATTGCTACTTGTGTAGTAACAGCAGCAGCCTCAAAATGGGCCTGTACCTTCTGAGTTGCTTTCTCCTGTCTGTGTGTTGGTGGGCACAGGCTCACCTGCCTCTGGTGTCAGAGCTGCAAGCAGGGAATGCAGTAGCATTCCCAAGTGTTTAATCTCTCAGGTTAGGAAGGTGGTTTTGCACTTCCCCACAGAACAGGGTAGAAAGGAGGTGTCTCTCTAAGTGGTATGTTTACATGCACAGTAGCTGCCCAGTGCTTTTCCTTCCTTTCTTTTGTAAAAAACTGTGTACCTTTGCACAAGCTTTCATCTTCTGTTTTCACCTGAGAGAAGAGGGAAGGCAGCATGCTTTCTACTTAATTACATTTTATACTTGACATGGGGACTTTTGTTTCACATCCTGGAGCATTTCAGAGCCATGCTGTAGCTGATGTACTTCTCACCTCCAGCACTGTCATCTTTGAAATGCTGCTTGTGGATCAAGATTGACACAACTGTTTGTCAGAAAAGACTAAGTTAGTTGGGTCCAACTCTTAACCTAATACTGCCAAGTTTGCCAAATGCCCCAATGCCTCATCTACACATCTTTTAAGTCCCTCCGTGGATGGTGACTCCCCCACTTCCCTGGGCAGCCTGTTCCAATGCTTGCCAATCCTTTTGGGGACAATGTTTTTCCTAATATCCAGTCTAAACAACTGGTACAACTTGAAGCCACTTCTTGTCGTGTTACTTTTTACTGTGGAAAAGAGACCAGCCCCTCCCCTTTGCTACAACCTCCTTTGAGGTAGTTCTAGGTATTCAAGGAAATGCAGTGGTGTGAGTCAGTGCTATTAAAAACGCTGATGCAGTGACACTGTTAGTAATAGGACACAGTCTCCTCATGGTCTTCAATTTGGTCCTGACTGTGGGGACATCTACATCTACTGTTGTCCTTGAGACTTTCTATTACTGTGCAATGAAGAAACCACCTTTATGGCATTCCATGTATAAGGTTACCTGTGCTGTTTACATTATTCAGTTTGTAAAATGAGTGGATGTCTTTGGTGCTAATTAAACATCATCCTCCCAGGAACCAATTATCTGTAAGTAGAAGCAGCAGAAGCATGATATGGTGTTGCATCCCAGGGAGGATGAAACATTTCCCTATCCAATGCTTCTTCCTTAGCTAACAAGCCATACTCATTTTATCAGTTGCATTTACATGTGAGAGCTCTAAGCAGAAACCTCAGGGCATTGTAGTGCTTAATGTATAATAAATACTATTTGCCTTTTTAAATGGCTAAATGAAAATGCATTTTAAGCTTTTATCAAGAATCTTTGTAAACATTTTATGAAACTTTAAAACTAATCTTTAATGTGTTTTTAAGAGGTCTGGCAAAGAAAATTTTCTTAGTAATGTTGTCACTCATCTAAAGGAGGAAAAATGGCTGCAGCTGAAAGCTGTTTACCAATTTCTTAATGGAATGGTTCTAAGAAGGAAACAAGAGTATTGTAGTAGTGCAAACCCTTGACAGTTTGGGGAATTAAATTAATGATGCAAAATCCAGAAGGTGACAATATGCATGTCAAGACTGAGGCACATTGATGGGTTTCAAAACCTCGTAGTATTTGTGCACTGATTCCAGGAATCTGTTTCCCATTAAGTTAATCAGATGCTTACCACTTTTAACAGCTGTTTAACCTGCAAAGACCTATTTTAACTGCACTGTGATATTCAAGGGACATGGTTGCATGTTGCTCTCATTAGTTCTTATCTTTACAAGCAAATTAGGGAACTATTTGTTTCTTCCTTAAATTTTCAAAATAAATGTCAATATAATGTTGAATAAAAAGCCCTAAAAGCTATCCCTTGGCTATTTAGCATTTACCAATCTAATTTTTGCCATCAGGCCTTCGTTTGATGTGGTGTCTCTCATATGAATAGACAGTGGAGAAAACCTGCATCTATTCCTTTTTTTACCTGTAGAGAAGTGTTAAGATCTGTCTGTGTTTGATGAAATTTTTTTTAAAAATGAATGAGACAGTTGTTTCTCTGTGGGGAAATGGCATTCTCATTTTGTGCTTTTAGCTTGAGAGTATGCTGCTATTATGATTACTTACTGTTAGCCCTGCAGGTTGCACTGGTGAAAGTGTGTTTGCTGAACTTTTTAGTGCAGCTTAAAGAAGCTGCTGGAGAACATGGTTCATGTTCAGGGTGTTTGAGTTCCCTCTGCTGAAGATAGCACATACCTCAGGAGCGAGCGTTTCCAGCATTTGAAACAGTAGATTCTAGCAAACAAATTGCATTACTTCTGTAAAGTGAATAATGTGTCTAATGGATGGCACGTGTTATGTCACAGTGCTAAGGAAATCAATTCCAGCAGATGTGCAGCTGTCTCCCAGCCTCCAGCTGCTGCCTCCCTCATGCTTCACGCCCAAATGGCTTGGAAAGTATTTTTGGTAACAGGGAAGGTGGATTTTAATGTATTTTAGGCATCTTGGACTAAAAAAAGCATTTGATGTTTTGTGGATTGTGTTGCTTTAGAAATTGTTTAGTCTGAGTCCATTGCTAAATTGGACAGTAACATTAAACTCCAACCAGTAGTAACAATCAAAAAGATAATTTTAAAAGTTCTTATAATGCTTTTTCTGACACATAGGATAATCCTTTTATTTTATATGGTTCCTCTGTATTCAGTAAAAACTCTACAAAATTTGGCATTGTTTTCAGAATTGTGTATGCAGTTTCCCTGTGCATCTTAGAGCATTCAAAATAGTTTTCTGCAAAATAAAATTACTTTTGCTTTCATTTGAAACAATTAACTTATTGGCATTGAACTTCTCTTGTGAAATAACATTTGACTTCTTTAATATCTAATGAGCTCTTAGTTTAATACAGAGATGGCTTTAAAAAGGAATGGTGTCCTGATTTTCTGTTCCTGTCATTCTCATTGGTGGATTTGAGGAGCAGTGCAGTAAATACTTTAATTCCTGAAGACATGTGCCTTAGTAATAAATTAAATGTTGTCTTTAATGATGATACTGCATAGGCAATTCTTTTGCAAGGAAATTCAGTACTACGTGGCAGTAGTGCTGGTGTTAGAACTTGGTCTTTTCATGCAGTTATTATGCACAGTACAATTCACCGCACGGTGGAAGAATGAAAAGTGACAGTTGCTTGTTACAATTTAAATGGCGTAATAAAAGTTACGATCCATGCAGGAACTTTTAATTGATCTTTTATGCCCAAGTGTAATCCTGACATACTGCCAAAATGAAGGTGCACATGAATGAAATTACTAAGTTTTCTAGTTAATTGTATGGATTTATTTCTCAGACTCTTCTCCTTGAAACAACACTTCTGTAGAAGGCTGAATTTTAACGATGCTTACCAGAGTTGGGGGATTATCTTTTGGCTTAAATGCTTACAATAAGTTTACAGTACTTCTGTATATGTATTTATTAGAGAGGTTCTTAAATCAGCTTTGTGCAGTAGATATATATGGTGGAATCTGACACCTTTTTTGTAGTGTGTTACTCATTGCTTTCTTTGAAGGCTTTGCAAATACTGTACTGTACTGAAATTGTTGTATAGTGGTTGGTATATGGTGAGGTTCAAGTCCTTCCTCCTGGTGGAAATGTTCTTTTAGTTGTCCAGTGAGTTATGCAGGATACTTTCCTGTATGTAGATAATTGATCTAACACCTACAAGAATGAATCTACATAGATATATCTGTGCAGAAATATAATTGTAGATATTCTGTCTCTGATAGTTATAACATAAATAGATTTCTGAAGGTTCTCAAATTGACATGTTCAATTATTAGATTTGTCATGTGCCTAGTCTTTTCCCAGGAGTTGCAATAAGTGTCAATATCTGGGGTGACAAGAATAATGTATAGAGAGTAATTTTTTAACTGCTATTATTGCGACATGTTCCTTTAATGAATGAGAATTTATAAGCATTCTCCCAAGAATTTCGCTCATCTCTTGGATATGCTCAGACTGGAAGTTATAGTCAGCTGAAATGAGGTTCTGTAGGAGAAATTTCTGATGGTCTTGATGATAGATGGTGTTGCTATCCCAGCTTTTAATGCTGATGACGAATTCTGCAGAAGACCCTTCATGATGAGCTCTCCATAAACTGGCAGTTCGCATAGCTAGATGGGCATGCTGTCATTTCTCACCTTGGGCTTTCAATTGGAGGAATCTTAGTTTTAAACAGAAGAGTGTATTTGAAGTTTTGGTTAGTTCACAGTTAACTCTATTTTATGGTTTTGAGATACAGATGCTGAAAATAACTGTAAGGTATTTGCCTCTGTTTCTCTTCTGCTGTACTAGTCACTTGTGGAACTTTACAGTTACCCTGAATGTGTCTCAGTTTCCTATGGCCACTCTTTTTCTGATGCATATGGATTGTTTAAGTGTAGCTTATGTTGCATGGAAAAGTCGTGGAAGGCAGCTACAGCCAGGGTGCAGTATGTCACATTGGCACGGAAGTAATGCTGTATCTGCTAAACAAATAGCCACCCAGCTCATTTATCATTTTCTGCTGGGTGATAGCTACATCAGTTTAGAACAGAGGAAGCATCCCTGGTTAAGTGAGCTGCTTTGGATACACTTCTGTCCTGTTCTCTGTGTGTTATGGTGTCAGTCCTAGGTGCCCTTTACCATGGCTTTCTGCATTTCTCTTTGAAACACTCTGCTTGTTTCTCTGTTTTTTGTGCTTTATTTCCTGCTGCTGCTGCTCAGGACTTTTGCACGGTGGCATGGTGTACAGTTACGTACCCTGAGATATTTGCTCACTGTCTGAATCGATTCAGCTGCCCACTTGGAACATCAGCTGTGTGAGCTGATCTGTGATGACTTTTCTTAAAAGCATTGTGTTGTGCTATTCTTGTGTCTATGCATGTTTTGTAAAATCAGTAAACTAGTGTATGGTATGCTGTGTTATATTTCAAGTGTTAATCATATAATTTTTGTTTCATGTTCAGAGTATTTTATAGTAATTCTTGATGTAAACTGTTGGTAATTTGGCATCAGTTAAAACAAACATTTGTGCTGATGGATTTAAACACAGTTTCTATTCCTGCCTTCTTGTGCTAAAGGTCGTTGTTGTTCTGAAAATATGGATTGTCTTTTTTTTTTTTTTTCTTTAAATTAACAATACTGTAGAATTGTCTGTGTAACTGCTTATTGATAGAGAGGATGTTAGTTTCAGAATGCTTGTATTGTGTCAGATGAAAATGTTCACAAAATCTTCCAATGTGATGCAGGAATTCAGTGTGGTCTGGGTTGACAGATCTTTGCAATGAGCAAAAGAGTGTAGAGCAAAGTCACAACCTCAGTTTTCTGAATTTATTACTACTCTTGATGTCTTAGGAAGACACCAGTTATGAGTATATATTTTTATATGCCTCAAATCTGCCTTTTTTTGTCCCTCATATATACTTCAGTGTCCTTTGAGTAGGTGGTTGGTTGAAGTTTCTGATTTTGATCTGATATTCCAGTACATAAGTCTCAAAAATTTCATGGGAACCCCTGCAGCTCCAGTCTCCCTCCAAGCTGATGGGAGGTGTTTGCCCTGTCACCTCCTCTCCTCAGGACATCATTTTTGTATAGGAGGAGCTGTCAACTTCTGTGATAGCTCACAGGATCACAGTGTCATTGCACAGTGCCAGCTGAAACATCCAGCTAGCTCTGTTTCCTTTCGAGTCAATTTGAAGGTCTTACATTAGAACTTCTGGATTTATAAATTCATTAATTTTGGTTTTAATTCAGAAGGAATTTGAGTTTATGGGGGCTCATTGATTCTTCTTTTATGGTTTGAATGAATGTCCTTAGCTTCAAATGAATCACAGGAATTTTCCTGCTTTCCTTCTCCCAAGAATTTCTCTCATCTCTTTGATAAGCTCTAAGCACACTTGAATTCTGCATTTCTGCCCTGGTATAGACAAGCCGGTTATGCAACTATTGCTTTATTAATACAGCTTTAGAAAAATCTATTGTTTAATCTCCTTAAAGCTTGAGAGACATTAAGGTTCTTGGAAGCATATCTTTCTATGATCATCATAGGTAATAGCCTTCCAGTATTTCATGAATAGAAATTAAATGACATGCCTAAATAAGATGCATCTGCCCAGGAAATCTGTTTTGTCATTTAGCAGACACTTCAGTCTCCATTTCAAAGATTTGGCTTGTCTTAGAGGAGACCCTCCTTATCTATTCTGCCAGCAAAGTAAATCAGCCAGGCTGTTTAATACATGAGAATTAAAATAACATACTGAGTTTTTTTCTGAACACTAGGGAAACTTCTGGAGTCAATAAAAATTGATATGTTGTTGTATATTTTGCATTTTTAACAGTAGAACAAAACAATTTTTAGTAATTTTTATTCAGCAAATGTAATGACTATTTGACTAGCAAGAGTGGCTGAACTGAATGACTTTTCCCAGCTTCTGCTGCATTAGGCTATGGACAGTTCTCTTCATATTTATATGAAGATATTCTAGCAAATTAGAAAAATTCAAGGGTCACCTGGGAATGGTTGCTGAAATGTCTCTCTTAATCTGATAGAGGAATCCTTAGAACCTCTACTAAAAAGCATTTTTCCTTGACAAAAATCTATTTATACCTTTGAGTGGTATATTCTGTTAATCATTTAATGATCTTTCAGAGTTGTCTTGGTTTCATGATCACTTTATAGGATAAAGTAAGATTCAGTGAGGATAGGAGAGCACTGGAGTTGGATTATCCACCTCCAGTGGTTTTGGAGAAGCTGTTTGGGCCAGTTCAGCGTTTAAATGGCTTAACCTTTTTTTGCCAATGGTTTTTTGTACTAAGAAGTAGGTGAATAATGATGGACCTGTTCCATCACTTCTGGTGTTTACTGTAAATATTTCCCTAAAGAAAAAAACAGTTCAATGGTCAGAGTAAAGAGCTCATGTTTGAAATGCGACTAAAGGAAAAATTCCATCTCTTTCCACGTGATAGTGGAGATAACAAGATATTTGTGTGTAATCTGGAACATATTGTCTGTAAGTGGGCAGACAGGATGGTAACTTCCAGGATCCAGTGATGAACAGTAAGCATTTTGTTGCTTGGCATCATTTCTTGGAACACTGATTTCTGAGAGCTTTGAGAACCGCCTTAGTTCTTTGAAAGTAACTGCTTTGTAAGGTTATGGCTTTGGGGATATTGGGTCATTAGTAGTAATTGGAAAGAATGTTCAAGTTATCAAGTAGCAGTTTAATAGAATGAGTGACATCCTTAATAATTCCTGGGCTTTGCTTAGTTTGCCTTATGTAGATTCATGTGTGTATAATTGCCTGGACCACCAAACTGGTATCAAGCAGTAGCTTCCCCCCATCCTTTGCTTATTTGTAAGCTAGCTGTGCTACCAATAAAACCTCAAAATGTTAGTTTTTAAAAAGTGGAGAAGATACTATCTGGCAAATCTAGAAGGGTATCCAGAACTCTGCCTGATTAATAGTTTTTTAAAAAATGTGAGATAAATATTATAAATTGGTATATGTTGATGGTTAAAGATTGTCTGGCTTAACAGCTGAGCACTGTTTGTAATCTTGTAAGCCCCAGAGGTGGAGAATGTCTGATGCTGTCTATTCTTCAGTTCTGGGTCCACTAACACAACATCTTGGCCAAAAGATTGAAAACCAGAAAAATATTTAGAAATGTATTAGTAAACCTTGCTCTCAGCACCTCTGCTCTTGAAAGATAATTGGCATTGTATGTAGTGAATGTAAATTGTGAGCGCATTTTTGTGATCTCAGAGTTTTGCCAAATGGCTCCCAGAATTTGTGCATTTTGCTTAGTATTAGGGTTGAGTGTTGTTTTGCCACAATATGACTGGGTTTGTTTTTATTGTGGTCTCCAAGAAGACAGGAAGAGAAGGAAAACTGCTATACTGGTTTCTTCAGGAGCAGGAGCAAATTCTCTTTGGTTGTGTCACATTGTCATTAAGTGCTGCTTTCAAAGGCCTGAGGAATAAACTCTTCTAGAGACAAAACACTTTTAAAATTCTGAGAATTTTTCATGCTTATTGTCAGCTGAGATGGAGCTCTCAAGTAGATTGTTGATGTTAGTGAACTTTGATTTTTACTGCAATTTTCTGTATTATGTAAAACAAGACTGTAGATGAGCCTTCTATTAATAGTCATCTCTTACTGTCATGTTTCAAGGTTGTATTTGTTACTAGCATTTTTCTCTCTGAGCTACACCTGCTAAAGTATCTTTAAAGGTCACAATTATGAATGCTGTCTTGCCTTTTTCATTATTTAAATATGTTGTACTTTATCTGCAGTGTGCAACATTGTGCTAATGTGTTCTGGAAGAAGGTGGCTGAAGCTGTACCTCAAGTGATGGGGCAGTGTGAATTGCCTAAGCTGCAGATACGCTGTAACCTTTATAAAATCTTGGATGGGTTTGAAGTAGGTACATGCTGGAAATGCTTTTTCTTCCCTCTTACTGATGACTTACATTACAAGTTTGTAAAGCAGTTAAAACTTATACAGCACAAGTGATTTTCTAATCAAATATTTCCTGTTTCATTGTGTAAATTAAAAAAAAAAAAAAGTATGTGCTGTTCTTTGAACCTAGACTGTAAGTGCTTAAATCCTCACGTAGGAATTTATCATTTGGAAGATGCTGTTAGGGATGGGACCTTTTTTCACTTGGACAGGTCTTTTTTTTTTTTTTTTTTTAAAAAAAAAAAAAAAAGCAGCTTAGTAAGCCTCAAAAAACAGTTTGCATTTACACAAAATGTATCTGCTGATATGCTTTTCAACTTTTGAGACACCATCTCTATATTTTCTGTTCCTGCTATTATTCATACTATTAACCTGATTTCTCTTATGCAGGAAAATCGAGCAACTTTCTTCATATAGTTGTGCTTTACTAATAATTCTCTTGTGAAAATTTCTCTGATACATGCTTTAGAGATACTGAAAGTGAACAGAAGAAAATGACTTCCACAGAAGGTCCCACCACATCCTTTTGACAAATATTATTTATTGGCTTAAAGTCTATGGTTGTCACTTGAAACCATAAATTCTTGGCCCCATTGTTAATTAATAAATTAATTAATTAATAAATACAGACATAGTCAAATCTCTTTATCTCTTTGACTTGATTTCAAATTTTGCGAAACAGATTCTTGATTTGTGTTTTGTTAATTAGTTTTTTTGTTTTCATGGATATCAGTTAAATTGGGGTTTATTTACCAAAACTTTTGAGAGCAGGGTCACAGAAGGTAGAAAGAGAGGACTTGGCCTTGTCCATCTTTCTCTTCCTGTAGAATTCTTCAAGAGAATAGTTTTGTCCTCTTTTAGCTATTCTGGGGTTTTGATACTTTTCCAGCTGTGGATTCCCAAGGAGCTGTATGAGGAGATTGCTTGGGACAGCAAGCAAATCTGTTCACTTTAAAGACAGATTTGTGAATTGAATGGTGTAATGGAACAGTTGATTTGGGCAATCATCCTCCTTATAGAAAAATCCCATTTTCCTTCAGCTTCCTGCTTCGATATCTCCAATACCATTTTAAGATGTTTACCAGTGTTTTGGGGGGAGGGAGTGGTAAGGGTAGAGAGGGATGTGATGCTTGGAGCATCACATTCATTTGAATCTGCGATGGAGGTAAAAAAAAGTATTTACGGAATATACAGGAGGATTTGCAGTGGGATCCCCCCCTTTGTTCTTGCTTCTTCATAGATATTTAGTTTCCATAACAACACAAGGTAATTGTTAAATGCATGCAGGAGGCTGGGTTTATTTTTGATTTTTTTTCTTTTTCTTTTCCTTCGTATGTTTGAAAGTGTATTACATTTAGAGTAAAACCTCAGGAGCAATATGGTAATACTGTTAATGACTTTTGTTCTGAAACTAAAATATTAAACTGATAAACATGGTGTAATATTTGGGAATGGCATCTTGGTTTTATTACTTGAAAGCTAACTTGTGATGTAGTGTTTGTTAATGTGCAAATCTGGATTGAGGCTAAAGGAGGGCATACAAAATATCAAGTCTATTGTCAGTCTTTTAAAAAAGTCAAGTCTTAAATCATTCAAGATATTACTAGGGCTTACACAGGTATAGCATTGTGATAAACTGCAGCTTGAATACTTAGCTCAATTGCAACTTGAACGCTTACCTGACTGCCTTCCAGCCATTACTGAAAATTGCAGGTCTGAAATACCTACCCAAGGACCATGGTGAAACGGACTCTCAGTGATTCTGCTTTCTGGTGCATACTGTCTGCTTTATTTTTAGTGTGTTAGGGTAGAAACTGCAAGTAATTGCTTTTGAGGACAGTGAGCATATTGTTGCTGATGAGAAGCACTGGTGTTAATTCACGTGCTGCACTCTTGTGAAGGTGAGGGGAGCACAACTGGTTGGAGCTGAGCGGCGCTCAGTGTGGGGCGGTTCATCTGTTCCGTCCTGCGACTTTCTGGGGGGCTGTGGTGCCTTGGCTTTACTTCAAACTTGCAGAAAGGACAGAGCCATTGAGAATCCAAGCCAAAAAGCTAAGTTATAAAAGAAAGCAAACGCTGTGCTTCAATTTCTGCTGTGTGCTGAAGCTGAGGAGCTGACATTTCAGCAGCAGAACGATGTCTTCATAGAGATGATGAGTACAGGCTGAGTCATGTAATTTTCAGCTTCAAATATTAAAATTAATCTGCTGTACATAAAGTTTTTCATTGCTGCCAGCTCACTCTGAAAACTTAGTTATGCCATATTTGCCAGTATAATTGCAACCATTTTGTCTGTCTTTTCTGGTTTTGTTTGGTTTTGTTTTTTTTTTTTTTTTTTTCCAAAGAGAAATGTATGTAGGTTTTCCAGCAACTTCCCAACAGTTTGCATCTAAACAGCCACAATGTCACCTTCTCTCTGCATTACTGTGCTGGTCTTGTATGAACTCGAGGCTTTTCCTCATAGCAACTTTGATTGTCTAAGTCCAAATGTAGGTTTTGTCTTAGTAGGTCAGTTACAGTCACTTAGATGTTAAACAGCAGTGTGGTTTTGGGTTTTGTTTTTCAGTCTTGGATTTTAATTTTTAATAATCTAAGCAAATGGACAGTTATATGAAGTGAAGTTTTAGGATATTTGATCTTTGTGCGAAATAAGGTATACTCAGGTTCTTTAATAACTGGATAATCACTTTGGGAAGGGAGAAACATTCCTTTGAGCTGTATTCCATGAGGTGTAATACCTGTTGATCTGCTGTTTTTGAAATGGATTTTGTGGTGTCTTTGTATCATCAGGGTCTGTTAGAGTTAGGGCACGATGTGGATCTGTGGGAAATACCCTGGAAATCTGGGTGGTAGAGGGAAATAAGAGAAGTTAATTCAATGGTTTGAGATTCATGATCTCCAGTGTAGGAATTTGTTTGTTTTGTTTCATGATAGTTTTTATGAACAAAAGAAATTATGGAAAAAAACCTGGAGGACTTTCTAGCAATAAGGATCAGTAATATGCAAGGTTGCTCTTAAATTCTTTTGGATCTGTCACATTTTGGTTTATTTTTTATTACACTTACTAAAGTGTTTTTTTTTTTTCCATCTCAAGTTATTTATTTTTATGTCTTAAATTACTGATGGTTACACACAGTTGGTGGTATATGAATTTCTTGATATTTCCTTTGTGCCTAGATAATGATTCCAAATTCTTCCTTGTATCTGTCTGCTTCTGCCCCCTGTATAGAGTTTTATTTTGCCCTGGACTCAATTAAGACTTTACTATTTAACCAAAGGTGTCTCTGATTCCCACAGCACCTTTTCCAAAGTCCAGGTTTGTATGCTGTACTACTCCTGTTTGTCTTTTCCCTCAGGTTCTTAACCACCTCTCTTTCTCAAGTCACTGTAGCCAAGGCTGTCATGGCCATCCTGGTGTGTGAAGAGCAGACCCAGCTGTGCCTCAGCCTTGATTTGCCCTTGCAGTACCTGTGTCAAAAGCTTCTCTGTGTCACTTTGCATTATTGCAATCAAATTTGAAATAAAAACGTCTTCCCGTGTGTTAAATACTAAAATTAGTCCCAGTTGATTAAAAGAAAATGTGATACTCTGTACAAAATTGTCTATAAACTGGTATATTCAGTAGCCATTTGCTTTTCTGTGTAAAACAGAAATTTGGAACACTCTTTAGAGATATTAAAATACAACAAAGATAATTTCCTTGCACATATAATCAGTAATTTATGAGACAAAGGCAGATTATCAATACAAGCTTTAGAATCAACAAATGATTTTCACATGTGCTCCATAATCATGTGGGAGGCCTTCATTATGAACAAGCTGATGATATTTTTCTTCACACAAGTCTGAAAAGAGGTATCTGTGGTAACAGTGACATTTGCCAATTTGGTCTTATTTCTTTCTCTCTGGTAAATTGTAATTTGCCCTAATAGGAATTATTGTGTATAGGTTCTTTTTATAGAGAGATGCATGTTAACCTTGAAGATCATTTAACTTAGAGTTTTCTGATGCTCTGATGGTTTCTTTATTTTTATCTCTTTCTTTTCAGTGGAATGTATTTCAAGAGGAAAATCAAGAAACGTAAAAGCTAGCCTTAAAACTTAGTTATTTTACTGCTTCAGTTTATTGCCTGATTTACACAAGAATTGTGTGTAATTTGTGCTTTACAGTTTCAACTGCAGCTTCTTCTGTGGTGTCTTAATGGAGGCTGAAGAGATCAATGAAAGTTTCACTGCCAAGAAACATTAGGATCCTACTTCTGCAGTTTATTTGGTGGGTCTTGCCTAAGTGTAAATGCTGACACATAAACAAATAACCCACTAGTTTCGGTGGGATTGAAACTTTTACATCCTTATTTGAAGACTTGACATCCGTATCATCTAATACCTTCATCTTTCAACTGAAGCACACAATGAAAGATCCCCTCTTAATATGCATTAATGTTAAATTGTAATTATTGTGCTTCTGGTGCTTTTTGAACTGTCTTCTCTGTAATAAATATTTATATTGGACATAGTTAAAATATTTGGTAGCTATGAAACCAAATAAAAGGCAGTAGAAAAAATGTGACTTGAAAGTGATGGATATTGTTCCTAAGTAATTGTAAAATCAAGATGTTGGTCATTGCTTCTCAATGCTGAAGGGAAGGAACTTCTGGGCTGCAGTTCTCTTGCCTCTTAGCCACAAACCTTTCTCTTCTTATAGAGTTGCCTGTATATTCTCCAGGTGTTCTGTCCGATCTCACTTTCTGAGACTGGCTCCTGCCATCTGATGGTATCCTTCTTGTACAGGAAGACATTCTTGTTGATCTGTGATGTCTCCTTATCTTTCTAAAATGCAGGATTTTCACACCACTGAAAAAAACAGAGTTTTGGCTGTTCTTGTCCTCCTAGGCAGACAGAAATTTTATTGTTATTTCTAAGGGGGAAATCCAGACCTGTAGTTCTTGATGTCTTTTCTTAATCTAACCCATTTGACCAGGTAAGACAGTAATCATTTCATATGACAGCTGCTTTCTTTTGAGAGCAACTATAATTAATGTAAAGTGCTTCTTCTGTGTGACACCAGTGTCTTCTAGATTTGAAGGATGGAATTAATTTGGCTTGCTTCCATAAAACAAGGTCAGGGTTGTTTGTGAGGCTTTTTTTTTTTTTTTTTTGTACACAGTATCTTATTCATCACATAGAGTCCTTTTTTTTTCCTTCTGTGTTTGACAAAAGATTAAAATTTTCCCACTATAATTATAGATTGTTTTCTTATTATTTAACAGAAGGCAACATTTAATCTGTATGATTATTTTTGTCGTGGAGTCAGACATTTTCTTACAGAACTAAATACGTGTGGTTTTAAAAATGCCTGCTTTTTTATATTGGCTGCTTTTGTAGTCTGATACTTTCTGTATTTTAAAACCGATAAGAGCAATTATTTTGGAAGACCGATATGGTCTTTGTTACTCACATCCTACATACAAGTTGTTGATTGATGGTTTTGACCACCATATTAGTTTCAGAAAAATTTTAAAAGATATTTTCTGCTCTTTTTCCCATCCCTCCCTGCCATTGTGACTTGGTAAATCTTGGTCTGCTTGCTAAAGGTTCACATACTAGTGAAAATGTCACTAATTGCTGGTACAGCTTGGGGGTGGTGGTTGTGTTTTGCTTTGTCATCTTAGGTTTCTTGGCAACTTCAGCTTTTAGCAGCTGCTGTACACAAATTGAGGTGGGTACTGATTATTCCCCACTGCATACATATGAACATTATTACCGTGTGCTAAGACGCAAGCTCTAGAAAAGAATAAAATGAACAAAAAGTAATGCATACTCCCATTTTAGCCAGGCACCCAAATCTCTGGATGCAGGATGAAATCCTTTGAAGTCTGGACATCAGCTCACCCAAGGCTGTTGAGTATCCCTTCTGTCAAATAGCGGCTATCTCGCTGGAGCCGCTAATCTGTTTTATTTTTAGCAAACCATTAGTCTCTCACTGGGGAGCGTGGGAGTAATTGTCAAAGCTACTGAAGGACTGCTATTAAACCGAATTGCTGTAGCAGGTGTTGGGTGGGATCTCCTCCGTTCTTACCAATTAGCAGCTCCTGGCTTCACGTTTAAAGACATGTGAAAAGCAGCGCTGTCACGGGAAGATTGCCTGGCCTACCTTGTGCGCTGTTAGATTGGGTCTTTTGACAAGTACTCCTTTTGAAGTTGCTGTTCTCTGTCAACATACAAGTTTTCACTGTGTTGATCCTTTGCCTAGTCTGTTGGTTTATTTTTGAAGGGGATCTCTTGTAGGGGTACTGCATTTAGTCTGTTAGCCAAGCAATTGAGACTTTTGTGACTAGATTTTGCCTATCCATCAATTTCTTTTTTTTAACTCCTCTCCCTCACTCCAAAAGGGAAAAAAACCCAAAACATCCACCAACGTTTTTGATATTAACTGGCTGCTGATTTCCATTGGTGAGAGGTGTAAAGTTCTTGGTATGGAGTAAATTGTGGAATTGATGCTTTAGTGAGGAGTAGTCTAGACATTCACTGAGAAACAGCTGGGTCAAACGTAGACCTCAGCAATCTCCCCGTGTGGCTGCCGCTTGCTTGGCCAGGCAGTGTCTATCTGCAGGCTCGGTAACAGCTCTAGGCTTTCATGTACAGGAGGGATATACAGATACATGTACTGGGGAGAGGAGAGCGCCAGGACTCTACTAATAAATGGGGCCCGTTGGTCTCAGCAGCCATTGGTAATGTGAGTCAGGGCTGCAGGGTGGGCGTGATGGTTTCGCTTAAGTAATTTAATACCTTGCTGTTGCACATCATCTGTGGAACAGCCTGGTGTACTGCTTGGTTTGGTTGTGTACAAAGTGGTTATTCCAAGTAATTATTTGACTTAAAAGTCATCTTTGTTACATTAGCCAAAAAATGTTATAAGTTTATCAAGAGGATTGATTCTATTAATTTGTTCTACTGATAAGCGTTTTTTATTCAGAATAGTAGAGTGAGTACTGGTTGAAAATGAATAATTTTTTTTTAAGCCAGGTGCTTATGAGCCTAAAGTTTTATTTGGAATTCTTAACCTCTTAGTTCTTAGATACTTGACATGATGATCTGCTCTCAAAAGAAGATGTTGAGTTGTTGGCAGTGTGTGAAAAACGAGTTTGATTAAAAGGATCACTAAGTCATAATTAAGGTCTGAGTATACCCAGAAGGAACAAAGAGTCTTTGTGTTTTTCTTTTCTTACCCAAATCAAGTCTTTTAAAGCCACTTGTAGGTACTCTGCATTCTTGTTGAGTCCCTCAGCTTGGCAGTTATAAAACTTTTATCTGACAGCATGGAAGTGTTTGAAAAAGACTTAAAAATTTTCTCAAAGCATCTAAGAACACAGGAGAGTAATTTTTAAGTATTTACTGTATGTGAAATGACTTTAACTGCAAAATATAGTAGTGTAGTATTACTATTACTTAATGTTCTGCTTTGAATAGTGATTTGGATAATAAATTACTTACGATTCCAGTTCATGCAAAAAGGTGCTGTTTCTTAGTAAAGGGTTGTTGTCTTCCCATCACTAACGTGTTTAATTTTGCACAAGTGTTTCAAGGTATCTGATCATCCTCTGTATGTACCAATGGCTTCTCTCTGCTCATTTTCTCCTCTGCTGATTAACTATTGATCATTAACCACAGGAATTATGTGCTAATACGGCCTCTCTGCTGGCAGTTAGGTTGTTGATTTAAAGCCATATTTGTAAGCATCAATACCCTAGAAACACAGCACTTTTCTGCTGACTTTTCTGCTGCCACTTGTTCTCATTATCAGTCCGCATCTGTTCACACTGCCCACCAGATTGTCACAGCAATACATATTACCAGCAAGTCAAAAACAGTACAGTAATTTGTTACCTGCTGAGTTATTTCCCAGAAATGAAGGTCTAATTTTTCTGGCCTATCTCTATAGAAATTCCTGTATTATCAGTAGTGATAAAGGTGTGTTTTTACAGTATTTTAAGTACATATAGTAGCTGCTGTGCTGATACGTAAGTCAGTTAAGAAATAGTTTTCTTAGTAGTGTTTTAGGTAGTTTTCTACTTATGAACTTTTTGTTGTAGTTTTTAAAACTGGAAGCTAATCTTTCTGGGTATACTTCCACTACCTTCACAAGTAGTTCTCATTATTTCTGCTTCTCCAACGTTTATGTGATCTCTGCACTGAGCTTTGCCTTCTGTCTTGATGAAATTCAATTTTAGGTCTGTGTTCTCGATGCTTTTGTTTTCTTCTGTGGACACACGTAAAGGGAACTTTGACCTCTTGTTCGAGATGTGAGGAAGGAAGGCATGTGTTACTCTGAATGTGAGTTGGGTTCTGCTGGTATATCACTAGGGGTGTGGGTTAATGTACTGCAGCAGAAAGTGTATCAAAATAAAAACAGTGTTCATACAATGGAAATAAATGAAACATTTGAATTACTGTCGTGGTTTAACCCCAGCCAGCAGCCAAGCCCCATGCAGCTGCTCGCTCACTCCCCTGCCACTGGATCAGGGGGCGTATTGGAAGGGTAAAAGGTAGAAAACCCGTGGGCTGAGATAAAGGCAGTTTAATAGGGAAAGCAGAAGCTGTTCACACAAGCAGAGCAAAACAGGGAACTAACTCAGTGCTTCCCAGGGTCAGGCAGGTGTTCAGCCATGTCCAGGAGAGCAGGGCCCCATCACATGCAATGGTGACTTGGGAAGACAAACACCATCGCTTCAAATGTCCCCCTCTTCCTTCTTCTTCCCCCAACTTTATATGCTGAGCATGATGTCACATGGTCTGGAATGTCCCTTTGGTCAGCTGGGGTCACCTGTCCTGGCTGTGTCACCTCCCAGCCTCCCATGGCACCCCCAATGTCCTTGCCAGTGTGGCTGTACCAAAAAAAGAAAAGGTCTTGGCTCTGTGTAAGCCCTGCTCAGCAATGACAAGAACATCTCTGTATCATCAACCCTGTGTTCAGCACAAATCCAAAACACATCCCCATACCAGCCACTATGAATGAAGAAAATTAACACAGCAAAACCAGGATACCACTGTACTTTAAAATAAACATTCTTTTTATAATTTACTCCTTTTTTCAAATGCTGTAGTAATGTAGTACTGCATTACTTTATTTTGGGCATGTAATTTAGATGAAAACAGTGCTAAGTAAGAACTGAAGAATTAAAATTCTCTTCTGTTCATCAAAAATTTTTTTTCTAAATCTGTACTGGAAGGTGAATAGTTTTCACAAAGATTTCAGATGTAACCAGAATTGCTAGAACTTTATTCTTACAGCAGCAATAACCATCATATTCAGTTCATGAAGTGTACTGAACTTGAGAATTCAAGCATCATGTAACGAAGATTATTACACGTATTCAAAGGGATATTATTCCATGATTCCCAGCTGCTTTAATCTCTTAAATGATGAATTGCAGGAGCAGTGGAAGGATATCCATTGATTTAATTTTCATATGTATTAGCATTAATGCTGCATCATCCCAGTTTCTTTGCATGTGATTTTCAAGCAGCTGTACATTTTTTTTTTTCTCTCTCTCTGCACTTTCCTGTTTTGCTCTCATTCCACATGTACTCCCAACTAAAATATTTTCTCTTGGCATACTTTGAACTGATGACTTTTCTTCTTGAAGTAAAGTAAGATAGAGGTAGTGGGAGTTGATGCAATGACTTTGTATGAGTGGGAAGTTATAATACTGATTCTCAAACAACATGGTTTGAAAAATGGCGATACTGGTCTGTTCCCGGTGCCCTCTTTGCACAGTTAATTTAATTTAGAATATGTCAGAATCACAAGCTTTTTTTTTTTTTTTTTTTTCTTTTTCCCCTCCTTTTAATTATCAGTTATACAGTACTGTTGCCTAGTAGCAGTGCACAGCTCTGTAACATCTCCCAGTGTATGCACATCTTTCAGTTTAAGGTAGGTACTGTTGATGGTATATAATGTACTTTTCACCTTGAAATCAAAGCTTTCTCTTCTGTTCTGGAATGAAGGCTTTGTAGTAGTTTTATTATTGGCTGTGATAAATGAATGGATAAATAACATTAAAGAAAAGAAGGTATTAGGTTTCTTGTCTTTCTGGGCACATCCTTTTCCTTCACTGTTTATTTTCTTATTATTCAGATCCTCTGACTTCTTAAATAATTTTGTCCTTTTACACTCTTCTGTTTTTTATTTACATCATCCTTTTATCTCCTATGGCTTTGTCAAAAGGTTTTCTGTCTGTAAGCTGTGGGTGGAGAGTGCCACTCTAGCTAATTAATACTAGTTTAGAGAGTGTGGTTTTGTAGACTTGATCTGTAATCAGTATGGGCAGACCCAAAGTCTCCTTTACGGGACAATTCAGAGAAGACTTGACTTAAGTGCTCGTATTTTAGGTACAATAAAGGCAGGGCTTTCAAGGAAAGGGTTTTTGTTGGAGCAATTGCTGTGATAGAAGTGCTCAAGCTAGCTTTTAAAATAACCTGTTAGATGGTAGTCCTCATGCTCTGATTGCATGTACTTGCAAATTGCCAAAACATGAAAATACTTATTTTTTTGTAGTTTGACAGACAGCCTTGTGAATAACTGATGTCTGAGCCATAGGTCTTAAATGAGTATTTTGAAGTCAACCTACTTTTGAAAGTAATTTAGTTTCCAGAAGCTGCACTAGGCTATAATAACGCTCCCCAAACATTTTCTCTTACGTCCCCGGCCTGTTTCTTTGTTTTAGTTTATGGGCTGTTCTCACCTATGATCCTTTTTAAAAGCCATTGCAGTAAAATAGCATGTGGGTTTTGGGAGACAGATTTGCAATACAGAACTAATAGCCAAGTTTTAAACTGAAACTTTGGACCAGTGCAAGTTTCAAGTCTTCAAGGCTTTGCTCCTGCTTTTCATTTGAGATGGCAATACAAAAACGTCTATTCCCTTAAGCTCATTTCTCTTCTACTAAAATTTGGTGATTTCATTATATCACAGATGAGAACACAGCCAAGAGCAGTTCTGAATGAGGCAAGTGCTGTATTTCTTTGTATGGAAGGGAAAGGTAGGAGAAAACAAATAGTTGCATATCTTATGCTATGTTTTCCGTCTCTAGAAGTCTGTCTGCGGAACTTCCTCAACTTAATGTTGAACTATTTGCACTTGAAAACCTTGATAGCATTTTTTGTGTATGAACTTACCTGACCACTTTTTTAGCTAAATTTTGGCATCCATAAGTCCTAGTTATGATTTGTAACTAATTATGTATTTTCGCTGGTTGGTTAATAGAAATTTTCTGTTTCTACAGTAAGAGAACTGCTTGTAGTATTTTAGTGGACATGCCATTACTTTCTAACACACAATTTCCCCCCCATCTCTTTCAGAACTTCAAAAACAGACCAAAGACTTTAAAATCTGTTTTATTTCACTGTAAAATAGCTTCCAGTACTTGTAATTTTTTTCCTAATAAGAAATAAAATATTCACCAAAAATTTGCTCGCTCTTCTGAAGTGAACCACTCAAGACTATCAGGAATTTTGTGTTTCATTTCAGAGATTTTTGACTAGAAAGAGTGCTTATCCTCAGTGGAAATTCTGGCAAGTCTGTATTAATGTACAGGGGAGCAGAAACTGATTTAAGTACTAGGAAGGAAACCAAATATTTTCATTATAAAAGTTAGTGTTTTGAAGCACCTCTGTGATCTTCAGAATCCATGCTCATCAGTGGTTTTAAAACTGATCTTACTTTGGGCCATGTCTCACTATTTCAAAAACTGACTTACTGAATTTGTTAAAGGATGACTGTACGGTTGGTGTGAAGCACAAAATAGTGAAAAAAAGCAATATCTGTAGATTTTTTTTGTGTGTGCAACCAGCTCCAAATAGATTTCTCTGCTCTAATCTCATGGCTGTGCTCAGGGTAGGCTTGAAGAATAGAATTGATTTCCTGAGGGTTACAATGCAAATTGAGCTGATTGGGTCATCTTTTAAATTTTTTTTTCCTTTCCCTACAACCCTCCTCCAAACACAATACGTGCACATAAACCAGCTTTATTATTTTGGCATCTTTCTGTAAAATCCTAGAGACTTAAACTTGAATAATTACTGAAGAGGATTTCTTTCGTGGGATGATAAAGTTTTGCATTTTGATGAAAACTGAGTGGAGCTAGCATCAGACTGTTCAGTGAATCAGCTACTGAAATTATCATAATAACAATCATTTTTCTGAAAGCTTTTCTCTAGAAAAAGACTCCATGTTGCAGTATAAAAAGGTGAGTTGCTTTTTACAGTGATGGTATCACTGAGCAAAGTTTCTCAATGGAAATAGGTACAAAATCATCTAGTCTTTACAGGGTGAAATCAAGACCAAATTTATCTTGAAATTTAACAAGCAGCTTGTGGAGCACAGCTATGATCTATTTCTGGTCAGAAATCCTACTGAGAAATTATGAGCTATGCGTCACAATTGCTGATATTTTCAAGTAATGTTCAGGTATTGATCTGGCTAACAGAAAATATATTGATAAAATCCCCATTACCGAGTAATAGAAGAGTAGACACAAAACCAAAGAACAAACTGCTTATGCTTAAGAGAATTCAGCCCTGTGAATCAAAAAAGGCACTTCTGGCTTCAAAGTAGTTTGTATTCCTAACTGCTCCTCAGAACTCTGAGCAGGGCCTTCGGCTTGTGAGCAGGAGGCATGTGGCTCCAGCTGATGCAATTGGAATAATTTTGATTTCACATGAGCGGGGAGGTGCATTAGCCTTCCAAGTGTGCTTTTTGGGGAGCTTCTACAAGGACCTGGGGGTTGCAGGGGCAGATGGAGCTGCGGAGTCGTCCTCAGGAGTGACCGTGCTGCGCACAGGGAGGAGGAGCCGCAGCCTTTTTCCTGCTGGGAGAGTTCAAGGAGATTCCTGTGGTTTACAGTTGTCTCTCATGGCTTCCACAAAGTCAGGGGTGGCCAGAGAAGGTCACCCCCCACTCTAACAGCAAGGGTGAAAACTGGTGCAAGAATGATACTTCCTTTTTTCAGAAAGGGTTAAGGAACGTTCTTGCTGAACTGTTATCAACGTGATTTTATATAATGAACCATAATCAGAAATAGTATGCAAGCCTGATTAAGGCTGTTGATGCAGTGAAATAGGAATACACCCACACATGTACTTTCTGTAGGTAATTTACTTTTGAAGGTTTAGTATTGGAATTTAAATGATTTCAAATCTGTTTTCATTTTATAAAATGTTTTTCATACATGTGAACCAGGAACAGATGTAGATATTTCCTCTTACTGACCGTGACTGGAGAAAAAAAATCGCATAAGGCAAAGAGATTTTTCCATCCTACTTCCTTAGATGATAATGAAAAAACCTCAAACGGACATGCTGGACTATGTATGGGATGTTTGGCTGGAGGCTTATTTTTGTGGTATCTTTGGGTTGTTGTAGCCCATCTTAGAGAAAAATGAATAAATCTTGTAAGGAGTAATGTGGGACTTGGGCTGGAACGGCAGTTGATAAATGGCTTGCATTGGTAGGTGGGGCAGGTCAAACACACAGGTTTACTTATGCTTTGAGACAACTGGTAGTATCCAAGCAGCCACCTAAATTTTCTTCTTAGGTTTAAAGATACATGGATGAAGTGCCAGTACTGTTGGCATATGTGTGCTTGTAATAGACTGATTCTTATTTAAATTGCAAAGTGTGTTTTTAGATGTCACTGCCACCTTGCTTGCTCTTCTCAGTTTGTATCCCGATTTGCCAACTTGACTGTCTGGATTCATGACTTGAATTGCTTATTTGCTTCTCCCTGGTGCTGCAGTTTGGTGTAGGTCGCTTCACACAGTGAGTTGTGCACACTTTCACAGTCACTCCTGAAGAGCTGATGTAGGTGGCCAGAGGTAGGTATTATTTTCCTGTTGTAGTTGCTGGAGGTAACTCTCTGCTCTCAGCGAGTGACTGGTTAGGACTGTAGAACATAATGTACCTACATCATCAAACCTAAGGGTCTCATCTACTTGTTGGTCAGTGCTGAAAGAATTTCTAAGTAACCTTTCTTGGATTTCTGCATATGAAGAGTTGTTCTTCAGACATCCTTTGCAGTTTTTGAGGTGATATTGGTAATGGATGTAATGCACTTATATTTGTCACCTGGTGATAGAAAACCTAGTGCTCTTAATTCCTGTCAGTTGTATGGTCCCGTCCATATTTTTCTGATGTGTTTTCATACCCCCAAAACTGGTGAAGTCTTACTTAAAACTGTGTTTCTTTTAGTCTTAATTTTAAATCACATTTTAAAGGAAAATTAACAAAAAAAGCTACACAATCCTATGTGGAGGTTGAACTCTTTATTCCTTTATATTCATGAATATGCTATTTTAGAAAATACATGTGAAAGGCATATATTTGGACAAAAAGCTTATTATATATGTTTTTTTCAAAAACAGGAAAGTGAATTATCCCCAGGCATCTCTGATGTCATGCCTGCTTTTGTTGTATAAGACTTAGAGAAGCCTGAAAGCTTTTTTTTTGTTCCTTTTTTTTTTTTTTTTTTTCTGGTGGATTTAAGGTTTCTCATAAGGTTAGATTTACACAGCATGCATGTCAAATGGTAATTTAAGATGATTTTCCTTTTTGGTCTGTGGGATGACCCCATGTTAACTTTGAATGAAACCAAACTAGTAAATAAATGTCTTCCTTGGACAAAGACCACAACCTTTTTAGTTTGGGAGGATCTGTTGCATTGGAGCCCTGGGAGGGTTTGCAATAAACGCTGCTCTAAAAATATGTGGCTTACTGAATCTGTTGCCATGACTTCTGTGTGAACAGTTTAATTGTAAAAGCAAAATGTTATTTCATCTGGTTGTCATTTTTGCTTGTTCCTATGGATAAAGTAGGCTTCAGAAAACACAAAATGTGGTTCCAAAAAGAAGATTGCACCCAGTATTCAGTTCCCCACTTGGGAGTGCAGTATATGGGAGAAATGGAGCTTGCAGTAATCTACATCACTATCACTCTCACAGTGGTCTAGGTGGTTGCTGTGGCAGTCATTTTAGAATTGTTTGCAAATTAAAACATAACTGATTTTGAAGCCCATTTTAGTGTTCCACAGAAATGACATCAGAGTTTGGCTTGTGAATGGGATTGCATGTTTGTGAGTTAAATGAGTGCAGGCAAAGTAGGAAGCTGATGGTCCAAGAGAAAAAGGAAAAGAATGGAAAACATACAAAAGTGATGAGTTGCTGAAAATTATTCTTGCTTTCTTATGAAATCTGTTGCTTACTATTCTTGTTTTGTCTTCTAAGATCAGTATCTAAACAGTTAACTTTTCTCTTTAAACCCTTTGTTTTAACCTACTTTTATTAATGTGAGTTTATTTTTACTTTTTGGTTATCTGTACTTTTAGATCAAGTTCTTTACACTGATATACCAGTAAGCTTTCAAGAGTTTAGCAGTATAGTAATACAAAACTTGCCATTTAAAAAAGATAAATTGGCATATTGAGGAAAAGAATATTACTGAGTTTTTAAGGTTTTGTCCCAAAAGGATTTTTCATGGAAGGCTGTGGAAGGTTCAGCCAAGTGCATTTCAATGTGAATGTTGCAGTTGTTCATAATCATAGGATTTAAAAAAAGAAAATTGTCCAAGTTTTTGCTACAAATTACTGTCTTCCTCTAAGGTTTTTAATTGACTTCCTTTCTTGGTGTTGCACACTTGACTGCATGTGGCAGTCACTTAAAACGGGAATGCTGTTCTTCTTGCAAGGATTGTTTGAGCATTACGTGTTTTCTTACCTGTTCAATCGTGAACTGTTAAGAGTGTCCTTGTTGCTCTCAGTAGCCCTTGTATGACTTTATAGTCTGGGCTGTAATTTTCAATGTAATTATTCTGTGCTGTCTTTACTTGGCTAAAGTTTGAATAATCTGAATACCTAAAATATTCATGCTGGAGGGCGTATTCCGGGTTATTGGAGTCAAAATTTCCTGTGGAAATGTGCAATGAACGTTTGATAGGTTTAGCTTTAATTTCTTTTTCTTCATACAGCAATAGCGAATGCAGTTCATTAAGCACATTTACTAGTGTAAAACACTAGTAATTGTGAGAAGTCTTTAAATGGCATGAGGGTTAATTACTGTGTTTGCTTGTGATATATTTATGAGTACTTATGTCTAGAAAAGCTTTGGAAAGATAACATAAACATCTTGTGTGTAAAAAATATGTAGATGCATGTATACAAAACCATATATGGTATATACACATAAAAGCAAAACATGTATTTTAGGGGGAAATATTGTAACTTGGTGTTAAAGTCTTTGTCATAAAAGGATGCCATTTAGGTAGTTCAATTGACATTTTTAATCAGTTATTTGGGGGCAGGTAAACCCTTTCTTGGGTGTACTTTTAAATGTTGTATTTCAGTAGTAGCTTAAACTTGTTTTTCACTTTGCAAACATAGTGTTTAACTTTCTGTGGAACTTCCAGTTGCCTTTTTTTAATTTTTTTTAATATACAGAAAATGTAACAGATTCAAGTAATGATCTACTTGGTATTTTCACATTAGCTGATAAGGAAGCAAATTCATTGAACACCTATTAGTTATTTGTAATCTTGAAAAAATTATATGTAGTTATAAAAGTTATATATATATAACAAAATTTTGTTAGATGAGATACTCAGCTGTCTTTTGAATGTCTTTTATTGAGGGAGCAAATTGAGGTCTGAAATTCCAAACTGATGGAGTTTGTTCTATCCCCTTGGGAGCCTGGGCCAAAAAGGCTGCATGGCCGAGGGTCCCAGGGTTGAGAAGGAAGGATTGTGCAGGGTGGTGGCTGACAGTGACAGGAGACTCTGTGTGCCTGGCTGCTGGAGGGGCCTGGGGTGGAGGCAAAGGGAGTGGTGGTGAGGCAGGAATGGATGAACACCTCTGGTGTGGATGGCTGCTTATATTCCCTCTGCTCACATTGCTCCAGTCTCCAGCAGTGCAGCAGTACCTTTAAAGCAGGAGCCGTAGTTGCAAGAGCATCTTCAGGAATATGTGTGAATGTGAAAGACTCTCTAGATGATTAATGTCAGGGTTGTGGAAAAAAAGCCTTAGTTTTAGGTCAATCTTAACTTTTGCTTCTGAAAAGCTGCTTTTGTGTCTCACTTAAACACAACCTAATGATCAGCCAACCTATGGAGAAGAGTGCTCTATGGAGGTTTGACAGCTAGATGACTTTCATGAAGGCACCACAACAGCTCCTTGCAATTTTTATGCCAGATTATTCATTTAGGGAGAAGCAACTGCAGTGATGAAGGAATATTAATGGTGTTGAGAAAAAGATCTCAAATGCTAGCAAAACTAAGGGCTTTTATTTTTTTTAATACACAGTCCAATACCTGTTACAAGAAAAATTAACTTAGTTTTGAGTTGCACTCCTGACTACTTAGAAGCAACTGGAAATTTAGAGATAGTAGGTTAAATATCCTCTTTTCCCCTCTTCCAAACTGAGGTCTCACTCAACTCTGATGTTTGTGGCACATCATGAGGGATGGTGAGGACCGTACTGGTTTGTGCGGCCAGCAGGAACGGAGCCAGAGGAAGCAGCTCTGAGACCCCAGGCTAAGTTCTATCTCTGTATTGCTACCTGAGATATGCTGGAAACGACTCATCACCATACTGGAGGAGGGGCTTGTATGGGCCTTTGTGCTGTTCAAGTATGAGCAAGGATGCAAAGATCAGGAAAGGGCATCCTTGGCACTTACTGGAATTTGTAGCTCTTGCAAACTGACCTGTCCCTAGGCCAGGAAGTATCAGCCTGTTTTGGAGGAGGTTGTTTCTTGGTCTGGTTTTTTGGGAGTATTTTTGCTTTTGTTTTTTTTTGTGGTTTTTTTTCCTTATTTTTTTTTCTTGGTTGTTTGGGGTTTTTTTTTTGTTTGTTTCTATTTGTTTGTTAGTTTTATTTTGTTTTTGTTTTGTGACTCTTTGTAGGTCAGACTGTCACAGTATCTGATATGAGTCATCGATTAACTTGGATACTTGTCAGTAAAGCAACTTTTTATAAGAAGAAGAGTGGCCTGTTTCTGGAGCAGGGATGCAATATAACAACAGCTACAAACTGAGAAATAAACAGAGAAGAAATCTCGTTAAAATAAGAAAAGGGAGGGGTACAAATCAAACTGTCTTGTAGTTGGTAAAAATTTACTTTCTCGAGAGATGGTGTCTATGAGCTGGAATAATTTGCTCTTGTGTTGCCACTGATGTGGCAGACTCGTTTCCTAGAGAGCAAGCACTCCTTTCAAAAGAAAATTGTTATTATCAATTTTGTTCCAGGAATAGAACACAGTATAGCATACAATAAGGCTTGTCATCATCCCGCTTTTAGAACCTGTGAATTAGCTACCAGCAAAGGGATTCTACACTTAATTAACTAGATGAGTGACATTAGTACCAAAAGGAACATGAGTGTTGAAGTAGGAGTGACCACGTGCAGTTCTTTTCTCACTCTCCTTTCTGTCTCACTTTAAAGGAGTTTTAAAGTATTAGTTTCAGCAACAGTTACTTGTACACTTGAGAATTGTGATATCCATGTCTTGATTAATGCATATGAAATGGATGTGAAAACAGAGGATGAAGTTCTGTCTATAAGATATTGTTGTGTTTGCTTGGTGAATAATGAGTAGGAAATCATAATGAGCAAAATGTGCTGAAATGCACAGGTGGGAGATTACTGTCCCCTGTGTTGCTATCTCTCTCTCAGTTTGATAGCTTTTATTATGCTTCATTTACCATCCTGTTATGTCACAAGCCTTTACCAGTGACTGCAGGAGATTATGATTATTGAGTGTGACTTCATGGTCTTCTGCACAGGGAGGCCAGCTGGTTCACTGTGCTCTGAGCCAGCTGATGGTTTACAGCCATGGTTACCAGGGCTGGAAACCTGGGGGAGCAAGTCCTGCTGAGTGCCACAGTGGATGTGCTCAGCTCAGCACCCTTTCCTAGTGACTGCACATTCTGTGGCTGTTCTGCCGCGGAAGCAGAGCAAGCTTGGCTTTGTCTGTAGAGAGGCATACTGCAAGAGTGCAGGAGCTGGTGGCAGTGACTCACAGGAATTACTGTTACACCCTAAAATCAATGTACCCTTGCCTAGGTTCAGGTGTATTTGCATCAGCTACTTCAGCAGAGAATGAAGCCAAGAATAAAGCAGTGCTAAATCCTAGCAGATCAGTGCAGGTGATCATTGTGTGTATGGCAAGAGATGGCATGCGGCGTCCTCAGAGCAGAGGTTTTTTCTCTGGTGATTAGGGTGCAAGGAAACATTGAGAGAAAAAGGCAGAAACACAGACTGCTGACGTGAATCAGTGACAAATTTTGTAGACACATAAGTTGAAGTGAGGGAAAAGAAAGGGAGGTCAAGAGAATCTGTGCATAGCTGACAGTTACCACAAACCTAGGTAACACAAAGCCACCAATTCTGCTAAGTTAATAAAATACCAAACACTATTCTACAGATAGATTTTCAGTTGACAAAAACTTCTTCAGAAAGATGAACCTTTTAACTTTCCTGCAATTAAAGTGATGAAAGTAATCCTGGGAAGAAAAGGATAAAGTTAATAATAGGTAACCAGAGAAAGTATTTCAAAAGGCTAAATTGAATTTTTCTCCTCTGAGGAATTAATTTTATGCAATTAGACATTATTTTGTACATATAATAACTTAATTGGCTGATAAATTAATATTCCCTCCTGGGGTTTGATCTGTTATAATTCAGGTAAGAATTTGTGACACAAATAGATAAGTTTTCATATATAAAATATTTTTCCTTCTTCTCTTTTATTTTTTCTAGTTTTAGAGGAGCTTCTAGTTTCTGGGGGCTTATGCTGATGCCATTTCTTTTCCCAGTAAAAGTTAGCAAGGGTTGTTGCCAGTAATGTGTGTGTTGTTGCACTGCATTTCCTAAATTGACTGTATTTTAGTAAACCCTGTGTGGATCAGAGAAGATCTCAGTTAAGTTTCTAACAACTGCTAGCTATAAAATATTATTCTGATCTCCTTATCCTACAGTTTTGGTGATTTTTCAAGTATCCCTGCCAATATGTTGCATTTACCAGCCTCTATTCTGTTTTACTGTTTGGAGTAAAGCAGGTGTATGGTATGGTATGGAGGCTTGGCAGAAGTGAGACTCTCCTAAAAATTGAAACTGATTCACTCGTTTCCAAATTTTTAATTTTAAAATGCCACTTTTTAATGAGGGCTGATGGTGATGTATGAAGTCTTTCCTCTGCGACTTTGTTATGAATCATGAATAATTTGGTGCCCCCAAATCTATCTCTGTCTACATCAGACTGCTAAGCTCATGAGCACCCATGGTTCCAGAATCTGGAGTCTCATCGTGTTCTCAGCAGATAGAGTGATTGCTGAATGTTGTCATGCAAGACTCTGTTGTGGGTAAAGTCACTACTTGGCAAGGAAAAAGAGCATGATTCCACACAAACTAAAGCTAGGAGAAACTGCAATAGGAGGTCCCTAAGTTGATGTCTCGGGCATGAGCTCCCTTTCTCTGTTCACCTTAACAAGTAGTTGTTGAATTACCTTCTTTGTCTAACTGGATCCAAGACAGAAATTGATTACTGTGTAGTAGTTGAGGTTGCTTTACTATCCTGAACTGATTTGAACGAGATACTTCTTCTCGATCAACTACTTGTATTTGCTGATTTGTATTCCAGAGGTCTCTAGATGAAATCTTGACTGGTAGGTCTTCATTTTTCTGGATGTCTGACTTCAGGCATGACAGATAAGAAATCAAGATCTTTGACTTCCCTGCCTTTTAAGAATGATGGAGTCTGCAAAACCATCTTGCAGTTCACCTACAAAGTCCTTTTCAGCTTTATAAGAGTGTTTTTTTGTCCTACACCTAAAATTTTGGCTTTGGAGGAGACAGCAAAGTGATTTAAAAATGTATAAATAGAAAGCAAGAGAATGAAGATGGGTGTTTGCTCATTTTGAGTTGAGATTAGATACTTAGTCATCTGATACTGGTAAAAACCTAAGAACAAAATTTGTTCTAAGGATCTGAGACCCATTTTGAACTGATACTTGGACTGCTTTACTATGTATTGTATGTAATCTGATAAGCAGATAATTGGTTTTCTGATTATTCTCTTAACTCTCTATTCAGGTTTTTAATTGATACAATCAGTACTAAATTTTCATGTACCCTTTCAGTAGTTTTTGCATGTGGTTTTCATTTACAGCTTTTTATACGTAGCTGTTCATGTGATTATTTTGTTGGCCTCCTCAGGAAGTTGAGATGAATTGGGAAAGGGTACATTTATTTCCATGGTTGTCTGAGTTTGTCCTCACCATATTCTGTTTGTGTAGATATTCATAGCTCTACCCTAAGTTGTATTTTTGTCTATATTGAAATAGTAACAAAAAGAGTAGGAATTGTTACTTTTCACAAATGCTGCTCTTGGCTTTAGAAGTAGGTACCATACTGCCTATCTTGTAATTGTAATTAATTTCAATAGATTTCATATTCTGCATTAGCAATTTTGCTGCTTAATATTTAAGTTCTGGCAGGTTTTTCAGTTCAAAATAACACCTGTTACTGGTGACTGATGGTCATTTAAATCAAGTGGGATTTGCTCTGTCTCTGATGCTGTCATGTTTTGCAAATAATGAATACGAGAAAAGGTCTAAGTACAGATTGTACTTATTGTTTACTTTCATTAAAGTTGATAATCACTGTATCCAGGACCTGTGCTTTAGGAAGTTTTTAATGTTATCAAATGTAATGTCTTCACTTTATTTTGAGTGGAGCGAATCAAACCTTTTACACCAGACTGTTGGTGTAAAAAACAGGTCTCAAATTGGACACTAGGCTGGGAAGGTCTAGAGAAATAAACACGGACAGGTGGTTGCAGTCTCCAAAAAATTGACTTTATTAGTGATTTAATTCATATAGACACAGTCAAGGCTAGAGTTCCTTTCTTCAAAGTATGATATTATCTATTACCATAATAATTTATGGCCTGTATTCCAGCTGCTACAGCAGATGAAGGAGGACAGCTGCAAAAACCTGCAGAACATGAAACAGCTGGTCCCTGGAATGAGACATCTGTAAAGCTGAGTCAGCAACAGAGGATTTCCTTTGGAAAATAAGTTGTGGTCATATAACTAATGATAAAACCACGTATGCAACAGGTCAAGAATAAGTCACCTAGACCACTTAGTTCTATTTTTTCATATAATTATAGATATGTTTGTGTATCTATATTCTTACTTAGGATTGTTGTCCTGAAAATTTTTAAAGGAAAAAAAAATAATTTGGGGAGGTAGGGAGAATTGGTGGTGTTTGGATGCTTATATGGTCAGCACTAAGCCTGGAAATATTTAGATTTGCTGTGTGAACTTATGCCCTAAAGTTAATGAGAAACCTGTGCTTCTAGGTTATCTTGTTTTGGTAGAACAGTATTTTGGGGGGGGAGGAGGTGCATACTTTGCTTTCAGAGATAGTGGTGGTGGAAGGGGAACAGAGAGGGACAAATCTTGGCCTTGACTGCAGACTGTGAGCTTGTGGTAGTGGATGCTTGTACTTCTGCATGTTTTATGTTCAACTCTCAGCTTGACTTGGCCTTTATGATCCCTTTTAGCATGTCGTTCTCCTTCCCTAAATCCTTATCAGTTTTCATTCTATTTTCCTTCTGTCCTGCCTATGAAAGCAACCCTGTATAGATCTTCAGGAAGTGCTTTGAAGTGCTGCCATTTCATAGAGGTTAATAGTGCTTAAAAACTCTTTGATAGATGCTGTTGAAAAGTATGGGTAGAAGATTAGGTTATATCATGGTGCAAAGTTGTTTGCATTTTCCCTTCCTTGATCTGATGGTGCGCAAAATTGTTTCACCAGCCTGATTAGTTCTTAGGCTGGAGAATGTTTATGAATTGTGAAAAGTTATAGCTGAATATTCAGAAGTTTTGCAACAGCAGCATGGGTAGACTGCCTTTCTAAAGTTATTCTAATTATTTAACAAGAAAAACACTGTTATTTCAGCAGTATTATTGACAGCACAAAGCTGCATGCTGTAGCTGACAGACCAAAAGCAAGGGAAGCCATCTAGGAGGACATGGATAAGCTGAAAGAGCAGGTCTGTGAGAACCTGATGAGGTTCAACAGGTCCAAGTGCAAGGTGCTGCACCTGGGTCAGGGCAGTCCTAGGCCTCAGTACAGACTGGGAGATGAACTTTTTGAGAGCAGCCCTGTGAAGAAGGACTTGGAGTGGTGGTGGACAAAAAACTGTACATACAGAAGTCAACAATGCTGCAAGTGCAGCCCAGAAATCCAGCCGTATCCTGGGCTGCATCAAACAGCAGGGCCAGGGATGTTGGTCTCCCCTGTAGTCTGTCCTTATTAGACCCCACCTGGAGCAGTGCATCTGCATCTGGATTCTTCAGGACAAGAAACGTGTGGAACTGTTAGAGCAGGTCCAGAGAAAGGCCATGAAGATAAGAGGGCTTGAGCACCTCTTCTAAGAAGACAGATTGAGGGTGCTGGGATTGTTCAGCCTGGAGAAGAGAAGGCTATGAGGAGACCTTATTGCAGCCCTCCAGTACTTAAAGAGGGCTTTGAAAAAGATGGAAACTTTTTGCCTGAGCAAATAGTGACAGCACAAGGGTGAACAGTTTTAAACTACAAAAATTAAAGATTTAGATTAAATGGTAAAAAGTTTTTTCCTGTGAGGGTGGTGAGGCACTGGAACAGGCTGCCCAGGGAAGTTGTGGCTGGCCCATCCCTGGAGGTGTTCAAGACCTGTTCTAGTGGGTGGCATCCCTGCCTGTGTCAGGGGTGTTGGAACTAGATAATCTCCAAGGTCCCTTCTAACTCAAACCATTCCACAATTCTAAGATTGTAGCAGCATTACAAGGAGAAGAGCTGCATTTATGTAAATGGCTATGAAAATACAGTAGTACCCGGGTGACTCGCACTGTTCATGTTATGTGTGATGCAGCCAGATTGCATTTTAAATATAACTTACGTGTTGAGCTTTATATTAAGAGCAACTATTTTCAAGAGGTGCTTTTTATGGCAAGTGAAATTTAAACATGCTGCCTTTGGAGGCAGAAAGTGCCCTGGCTTGGTATTTAATTAGTGTGATGCAGAGTACTGTAGTTCTGAGACTGCAGAAAGTGCTGGTTTCCCTGGAAGCATTATAAAGCCTTGATTTTAGACAATACTGTATTGTCAATGCAGTGCTGGTTCAGCAGCATCTCTCCACACATTAGGCAAATATTTAAAGGACGCATTTTGTGTGATTGGTTCAGCCTTTGAAAATTATTAACTTCTTTGTGTTAAAAGATGTACACAGCAATGAAAGATTTTATCTTGACAATCCCACGCTTTTGTCTTCTACCAGCAAGGATGTATTTGTGGATTATGTTTTTTTTAGCTCCTCAAAGGGCAGTGTACTAAAGGCTTTGTAATCACTTCTGTACTGATGAGGTACGGGAAAGCATTTAATTTCTGTGACTTTGTGAAGCTGGAATAATACAAGAGCTGTGGTAGACAAAATTTTATTAGCCAGGGAAATAAATGAAACTTTTCATATCAAGTTACTTAAAAGTATGTGTTTCAATTTAGCTTTAACCTTTTTATACGTTGTAAACTCTGGTCAGAGGTGTAATACATGCTTTCTGCAAATTATGCAAATAATCTGCAAATAAGGCTGTGCAAAGCACAATATAAATGTTCTTGACAGCCTTTCTTACAATTCTGTACGCTTTTTGCTAATTAGCTTCCCTTTTTTATTTTAGTTAACTTATCAGATATTTACATTAATGGGAAAGTTGAGTAGGTAGCAACCAAGTAATAGCAACCAAGGATGTATGACTTCTAAATGGTAAATTATTTAAAGTGGTTATAAAATTGGAGTCCTGATCTGGCTCTCATAAGGTTTCTTTGGGAAATGTATGCTGTATGTGTCCTTGGCTGAGAAGCTCCTTACTTGTGCTTTTTAACACTGTTCACTAACCCAACTAAAGAGTCCCACTAATCAGTTCAGAAGGAAAAATTTGTATTTGTTGGAATCGGAACCCAGAATTATTTATTCAGAAGGCAAATCAACAATATCTAGAAAACTCTTCACTGCCATGTAACACAGCACTGCATTTTTGAGATGATGATCAATGTGATTTAAAAGCATGTTTGTTAAAAATATTAATTATGTGTAATAATTACTTTGATAGTGTCAGTTACCAAGAGAGTTCTGTATTAGAGAAGTAATGATTTTCTCTCTTTTTTTCTGTTCTAGGTTTAAAAGAAGCATAAGCCATTCAATTACAACTCTGACATTTTGGAGCACAAGTGATGTTAAAACTATTTGAATGTATTGGAGCATGGCTACTTCTTAAAATGCAGAAGCTAAAGGAAATTATTGTTTATCAAAACCTACTGAATATCTGAATTTTCTAGACGTCCTGCATTTAACTGTGTCCTTAAATGTCCATGATTAAGATCTCATGCAACCATTGTATATTTTGGAGACTATTCTCCAGAAGAGAACTGTGCATTTAAAAAGCAGAAATGACTGTGTCTTTTCTTGGAACTTACTAAGGTTGAGCATACTGAAAGACCATGACCAGCTTGAAGCGGTCCCAGACCGAAAGGGCCGTTGCCACTGGAGTATCAGTGGGAACAGATGGCACCTCCAAAGTCCACTCGGATGACTTCTACATGAGGCGCTTCAGGTCGCAGAATGGCAGCTTAGGATCGGCAGTCATGGCGCCCGTCGGACCGCCTCGCAACGAGAGTTCCCATCACGTTACCTCTACCCCTGGAGTCCCTAAAATGGGGGTCAGGGCAAGGATTGCTGATTGGCCCCCAAGGAAGGAGAACATCAAGGAGACAAGCAGATCTA
This sequence comes from Sitta carolinensis, assembly GCA_032173965.1. Taxonomy (NCBI): domain Eukaryota; kingdom Metazoa; phylum Chordata; class Aves; order Passeriformes; family Sittidae; genus Sitta; species Sitta carolinensis. The sequence goes on along the minus strand of JAVUNC010000006.1, from coordinate 10,131,554 downwards.
GTCAAGATATTGAGACATCAAGTTGCCTTGACAGCATGTCTTCTAAAAGCAGTCCTGGGAGTCAGGGAAGCTCTGTTAACCTCAATGCTAGTGATTCTGTCATGTTAAAGAGCATCCAGAGCACACTTAAAAACAAGACCAGACAATCTGAGAATCTAGACTCCAGGTTTCTTACACCCGATGGCTATCCCAGTTCCCCAAGGAAAGCTCTCCGCAGAATACGACAGCGCAGCAACAGTGACATCACCATAAGTGAGCTTGATGTGGATAGTTTTGATGAATGTATTTCACCCACGTTTAAATCTGGACCATCTCTGCACAGAGAGTATGGCAGCACATCTTCCATAGATAAGCAGGGAACTTCAGGGGAAAGTTTTTTTGACTTATTGAAGGGCTATAAAGATGAAAAGTCTGATCAGAGAAGCCCAGGCTCAACTAAACTCGGTGAGCTTCTGATTGCCAGTGGAAGCAAGGGTTCAGGATTCTCTCTAGATGTGATAGATGGACCTATTACTCAAAGGGAAAACCTGAGACTCTTTAAGGAAAGGGAGAAGCCACTCAAGAGACGCTCAAAATCAGAGACGGGAGATTCATCTATTTTTCGTAAGCTGCGCAATGCCAAAGGTGAAGGGGAACTTGGGAAGTCTTCAGATCTTGAAGATAACAGGTCTGAAGATAGCATTAAGCCTTGGACTTGTCCGAAGTGTTTTGCTCATTATGATGTACAGAGTATTTTATTTGATTTAAATGAAGCAGCAATTAACAGGCATAATGTTATTAAAAGAAGGAATACAACAACAGGTGCATCTGCTGCCGCCGTAGCTTCACTTGTCTCTGGACCCTTGTCCCATTCTGCAAGTTTCAATTCTCCAATGGGCAGCACTGAAGACCTGAATTCAAAAGGAAGTCTGAATATGGACCAGGGGGACGATAAAAGCAATGAACTAGTGATGAGTTGTCCTTATTTTCGTAATGAGATTGGTGGGGAAGGGGAAAGGAAAATCAGCCTTTCCAAATCTAATTCAGGTTCCTTCAGTGGGTGTGAAAGTGCCTCATTTGAGTCGACTCTGAGTTCTCATTGCACAAATGCTGGAGTTGCAGTTCTTGAAGTTCCCAAGGAGAATCTGATTTTGCATCTAGACAGAGTGAAAAGATACATTGTTGAGCATGTAGACCTTGGTGCATATTATTATCGAAAATTCTTCTACCAGAAAGGTAGGTAAATTTTATTTTTCCTTGAGTTTTAAGAATGATTTTTTTGTTTTCCAAACATGCAAAATTCAGTTGGTAGTTACTAGTATTTGCAAGCATTAGGAATTTCTTTAATGGTGTCTTTTACTGATGGTATGTGCTATATATAATAGTCTTTCAGAGTGTCAGAGTATAAGAGTGTTGAGGATTTTATTGCTGATTGACGTGGTAGCAATGGCTACAAAATCTGAATGTGTTGAAATGCAGCTTTGGGTATACATAGGAGTGGGCAGGGGTTGACACTTTGAAAGGCTGAAACAAGAAAAATCCTAAAATAGAAGAACTTTATTTCCACTCTGCCAGGAATTGAGGTACTGAGGATTTAATGGAATGTGCATCTTGGACAGTTAGCATTTACAATAATCTTTGAACATAGTAATTAACTTAATAATCCATTTCAATATTTTTCAAAGTAAATAATACAGAAAAGAAGATATGTATAGACACAACTTTATATATGCACACAAATACCTGTGTTTCGGTGGCAGCAGTGGCAGAGTGCAGTTCTCTTGGCATATGATTCTGCCCTGAAACCAAGGATTATAATTTCCATTGGATGTATATGGGAGGGAGAAAAAAGCCCAGAGCAACAGATCAAAGCCTTTTGACCTGTAGAAAAGAGCAAACCCCAAATACTACCCAGATACACCCTTTCTCTGACCCCCCTGTCAAAATGATACTGGCACCAGGAGATGCAGATCTCCCTCTCTTCTTCATGATTCTGAAAGTGATCAAAAAGGATTGCAGACCAAAGTCCTTTAAAAGTGTTCTGTCTGCAGGATTATGTTGTATTTTCCAATGGATAGAGCTCGTTTGATGACTGACCTGGAGAGTGCTTGTTCCTTATCTTCCAATGATCACACTGGGTTTCTTCTCTTCAGTGAATGCAGGTCAAAAGAGTTTGTTTCTCACACAAAACAGCAACAGGGATGCCTGGTTAGATTTAAATTGGTGGTCTTAAAACTTAAGCTTCTCAACTGCATGTTATTGCTAATAATCTCATTTCCCATTTTTCTCTTGCCTTCAAAATATGTCCATCTCTCGCCTCGTCCTCTCTGCATTGTCCATTGTTCAGGTGGCTCTCGTTACTCTTTCCATAGTCTCCTCTTTCTGCATTCTTTCTAGGGCTGAGATGTAGCCTTTGCTCTGTGTTTTTTGAAGGTGCTGATCCATATCCTTTGGAGACATAGGAGTTACGGAAAATAATGGTTTTCTGGGAAAAGTAAGCTAGATGGGTGATATAGGATAAGGTATGTTTGGAGGGAGAGACTGAGGTTTGTGACCTTTATCTGCAATTATCTTCCTCTCTGTCTCCCTCTGAACCATTTGATTCCTTATCAGTCTAGTGAGTTCTGCAATCAGCAACTAAAGTTTCATGTTACAGCTGACCTGATTTACAACATTTCAGCAATAAGAGGGGAAGATGTGATTCCTCCCTCTTCCCTTTACCAGTTCTCATGTTTTCGGAGAACTTGATAAGCCAGTTGAGTTTACTGAACAAGCAAGCAGAATCCTTGCCATCACAATAAATTTGAGGTTTCCTGCTTGCTTGTTTCTCTCCAGTTCTGGTGAGGGGTATTATCTTTCCTTGGAGTCAGAGAGATGCCCAAGGTATAGGACCAGGTAAGGGATACAAGTGAACAGCAGAAGAGGAAGGAGGTATGAGAGAAATTTCAGCCCTTAGGCACAAACAATTTATTGGTTTGCCTTCTCCTTAAGGGAAACCACACCCTCATGCTACTGCAGTTCCAGTCACCATTACATTTCCATTTTTTGCACATGTAATTAAGAAGAACTGATACAAGTGACATGATATAGTCATAAGGGTACTGGTGAGGGACATCCAGATATAAAAATGTGTGTTGTGGAGTGGGATCGGATGGGGAGAAGCAGTGATTATTTTTTTTCTTAAGCAGTAAAACTGGGTTTTAAATTTGCTTTTCTTGTGTTCAGTCCAGCAGAGTCCAAACCAGGGGTGTTGTTTCTACCAGAGGTTTTTATCTGAAAAGCTGTATTTCAGAAGCCTCATTAGATATCCCAAACCCCAGTTTTCTACAAGTACAAAACACATTTTATTGACATTGTTCAGTAAAAGTATCATTGTTCCCTGAGCAATCTTTAGTCTAAGCTGATGAGTTGCATGGTGGTAAGACTTGAAGCAGCATAATGAGGGGAAAAAAATCTTGGAAGTCAGTTGTAACTGAATTTTTTTATGTAACATGAAGCAAGTAATGATGCAGAAATTTTTTTTGCTGGAAGAGGAGGTTGGATTTTTATGATGTTACAAATAGAACAGACAGTGCCAAAAGACAGTTTCACTAAGGGGTCAGCTCATGAAGTCAGTAGGCTTTGGATACTTTTATAGTCTTAGAAGTATCCTTAGATGAATTCTGATTTGACAACAATAGCTTTTAAAGATCTCAAACCAGGAAAATTTCACGGACCTGGAGAACACCTTGTAATCCTAGTGCTTGCAAAGAATAAAAAGCAGTGTTCCAGAGAATTGTAAGCCTGAGTTGGTTTTCATTCCAGCTGGAAATAACAAAGAAGGTAATCTGGGACTATATCTATAAAGAACTGCTAGTTAGAAATCATCATTGATTCCAGTCAGCATGATTTGATGAGAAATAGGTTCTGTCACATAAAAGAAAAAGACATAGTTAATTTTGTGTCTTAAAAAAAGGGAATGAAAGCCATTGAATTCATATAGGCCCTTTTAATTTCTTCAAGCTGATTTGGTGAAATGCTGATGGCAACTTGTCTGAAGTCTTCAATTAATCAATAGCTGATTTTTTACAGGTACTGTTACTTAGGTGATAGATCCATCTCAAGTTTTAGCAGTGTATAGAGGAAGGATAATGAGCATCCAGTATTACTGACATGGTCCAAATTAATTCAAATATTTTAATCTAGTTAGTGTAAAATATTTGCATGTGACATTTATAGATGAGTCTTGTAAAAGTCTGATGAATGCAAAAGGATGACTTTTTGTATGTAAAGGAAATAGGTCCCTCTACAGAGTAGTGAAATTGATAAATAGTATCCTGGCCTGGTGTCCAGACTTCTAAATGTGGAAATACTGGTGAAGACAGTTTAGTGGAGGTAAGAAAAATGATACTTAGAAAAAGATTTTGGGAAGAGAACATTATCATGGTACTTCCTGAAGCTGAATTCAGTTTTTCCACTTTATATCTGAACTAATTGTGCAGACTCCCTTTGTATTCAGTGAAGAGAAATGAACCTTGCAGGATCATATGAATGGCAGTCTCTTCCCTCCATTCACTAACAGATGCTCATGCACAACTACCTTACTTGGAAACATTTATTTTTATAGGAAATGAGTCCTACTCTTACGATGCACAAGATGTATTTACAAGGTGATTTAATAATGGTATGTTTTAAAAGGTGTATTTGATAGAAGGGCTTAACTAAAAGTTTGAAGTCTAGACATTTATAAGTCAAGCTTGTGCATAAAAAAACGGAGAGAGGATGAAGTCAGGGCAAGAAGCAGTTTGTAAAAGTTGCAGATATGCTTATTAAGGACTAATTTATAATCAATATTAAGATCACAGAGAGGGAAAAAATTGTTTCAATCAGCTTGCCTGAGTCCAGTTCTGAAAAGAGAACATAATCACTCCAGAGGAGCAGTCTGTTTTCTGTGCCCATAATTACATCTGGGAATTACAGTTCTCATGGAAAGAACTAAGAGCATCTGTTTTGCTTCCATCCTCCTTAGGCAGTAGTCACTAATGTTGCCGTTAAGGACAAATTTTAGTTACTGGCCTAGAGTGAAAGACTCGACTGAGAATTAAATAGTTTCCTGAACTGGTTTTATAACAAATGAGCTGTTGGTCAGCTTTCCTTTAACTGTTGGCAGCCAGTAAAAATACCCATTGCCCTAATGCTTTAAATTGCTGCATATTCTATCCAAGAGTTGGTGCCTTTCAAGTATGTGGCCAGACTTGCAGAGCTCCCAAAATGCTGCCTGCCCTTTTGTCTCCAGGGAACTACTGGGCAGGGCTTTCCAGTACTGTAAATGTTGAGTTAGGATTAGAGGAAAATGGTTGATGTGACTTCCGTTCAGGAGAGAAATGTTTGGGGTTTTTATTTCTAGTCTGATTACACAGAATTTCAGTTGGACATGATATCTAAAGAGAAATATGATGAAAGCACAAAAGAACTTTTTCAGTTAGAATCAAGTGCATTTACGTGGATTTCCCTTACAGAGGAAACTCATAAATATCTGCCAGGAAAATAAGTATTTTAGCTTTGATTCTTCCACAGGAATTATCTTTTGAGTTATATGATAAATATTTAACTATTTTTAAATGTATGTATAGTTAATTTGTAGCTGGTCATTAAAAGAAAGTAATTTTTTGTATAGATTTATAAATTAATTTATGGCTGCTGCTAACTGTCCTGATTGTCTGTTAATTAAATGATTTTTCAACAGCTGTTTAAATTAAATGTCAGGCTTGAGAAATGTTTCTGATTAGCTTCTGTTTGGTGTGGAGAAGTAAGCTGTCTTCAATGGCATTCATGTTTGACATCAAGTTTTTTGAATTATAATTGTGACATAGCTCTTGTTTTCCCAATAAAACAACTAATTAGCTCCCTTTACATTGATTATTAAGCTTTTTGCACTTTAATCCTTCTACTTCTTTTCCTGCACTGAAAAGAGAAAATTGTTGGATGTAAGGAGATTGAGAATTTAAGGGAAAATCTTGTACCTTGTGGAGGTACAAGAAAGTGTACCAAAAGGAAGAGTAGTCAGGTACAGGGATGTGTATATATATATATATATATATACTGCAGCTTGCAGAATGAATCCAGAGATGGGGTTTATGGAAGAGAGAGAATGAAGATGACAGTAAAAAATGAGCAGCCCAGTAGGAAATGTGTGCAGAGGAGAGGGTGAAGGATGTGCAAAGGAGAGCAAGAAAGACCCTGCCTAGTGCAGACTGAAGGAAAAGAGAATTAAGGACCTTTCCTCTTAGCAGAGAAGTGTCAAGTTCCACACTACTTCATGCATTTTTCCAAAGCAATAGCAGCTAATTAAAAAGCTTAATCAGATTATACAGAATTGTATATATTTTGTATTTTGTGTATGTGTATGCAGTTTCAAGTGTTCCTCTTGCCACCCTTAATGTGTTTTCAAGACGTAGAATAATTTCTCCTGAGAAAATTCTCCATCTGAATTGCAGGCTAGAGTGATTGCAGGGTACACAAGTTTTACACTGTAAAATGGCTGTCAATACAAAAAACAAATCAATTGTTTGGACCCTTCTAGTATACGTGACCCCCGTGTTTCTTTAAGGTTTTTTATTCTAAAAGCAAAGCCACATCACTGTTTTTAAGTCACTTAAGCAGCTTAGTGGGGAGATGGCCAAGTTATCTCAGGTTTTGGAATCTGCATATTAGGCTGATTCAAAAATTAATCTAACTTTTTCCAAGATTCTGCTGCTTCTTGTGTTGACCTTGTCTGCCATAAACTGGTAGGGTATAAATATCCTGTGAAAACCCCAAGCTATTAAATGCAGGAGGAAGCAAGGCTAGGGTGCTAGTAAGCTAGTTTGAAATTTTGAACAATGGAATATCTCTGGCATTAACAGCATTCATATCTGTGGACTAGTATGAAATATAATTAGGGTTATATAGACAATCTAATTTATTAGCAATTTCCCCACTCACAGTTCAGTCACCCAGAGATTAACAACAATATTTACAGAATATACTGCAAGATATTAGAAGAATTTTGAATTTTAGTCACCTTTGTTTAGCATATTGGCTTTTCATGACTTGTGGATAAATTTGATAGAAAGCAAATCTTCTGTTGCTGCAAGCATGTTTCTTTTATGTTTCACATGCTCTGAAATCTTAAACAGAAAACACTGAGTGATGGACAGTAAAATACCAAACACTGGAGACTTGAGTAGAGCCCCCAGGGGCTTAAAGTGCTGGACAGCTGTGTGAAAGCACTTAGTATGTTGGAGGGAGATTTTGTAAGAACCAGCAAGTATAAGTTTTAAAAGAATTATGATAAAAAAAAATGAGGGTCCCAAATTTTTAACAATATCATTAATGGAAAATGATTGCCGTTCACTTCAGATGGAGTGTATTTCAATCTCTAGTTTTATTATTTTTAGAGATGCAGTTCTTGATGATCATGTTAAAATACTTTGTTTTATCTCTATAGTAGAATAACTCATATTAGACTGCTCCTAAAGTTCTTATTTAAAATTACGGTTGTTTTAAGAATAACAAATAATCTATATGTAATAAAGGCAATATGGTTATATTTACTGTCAGGGCAGTTATGTCTCTTTTTTATCCTACTGAATTTCACATTTCTTTGAATTGCTGCATTTTTCAGGTGGTTCTCACTTTCTATTTTTGTGCATGTATAAATTCATTCATCTCTGCAGCTTATGGAAAATTATGAAATGGGCTTATTTTTCTTGTACAGTGCTTGACTCCTATTTTTTGACTTTTCTCTTAAACCTTCTTTAGGGAATGTGTGTTTAAATTCAGCAGTCACTTTAGATACGTGCACTTTTGTTTATATGTTGCTGCATTAATGGTGATGTACCTCTGTCATCAGTCAAGATAGTTTGTAATGCTCAAAAAAGCACAGAAGAGCATTCAGCACCAGTCTCTAAAATTGTTGAGCTTTGATTTTTGTAAATGTGCTTTTCTGACTGTTTTTTCCTTTAAAGCTTGGCTTTACATGTCTATAGTTAGACGAATATAAAAATGTGTTTCAAAGAATTTGCTGTTCAGCTAGTGAGTGATTTCTCCAACCTTGTATTCTCCTCTCTTCTGCCTTTCCCAATAGACTGGTTTTCAGCTGAACTCTTAGCACTTTTAAGGGTTGTTGAACACTTCAGTATTTATGCTAGTCATTTTATTCTTGTCCTTTATTTTTCTCTGGTACTATGATTTGATATTTTTACTGTGAACAAGCCTTTAACTTCTTTTTCAGCTTCATCAGTTTTTCCCATTTTAGAACTGAGTAACGTGTATGGAAAAAGCAAAAAACAGTCAAACAAAAATAAATAATTTACATCCTTTGCAAAGTACAGTTGTTTGACATTTCTATTTTAACACAGGTTGTTGAGTTTCCCACTTTGGTGCATTTGGCTTCCTTCTTTTTATTTTTAAGGGGGGAAATGGGTTGTACTTATTTAGTTCAATGCGAATGAAGCAGATGGCAATATAAAAGCTGATGTAAGAGGTGTATCCTGTTCTGGGGCCTATTTAAGCAGAGTTGAATTTCAGCCTTTTTGTATAAATGGTGCTCACAAGAAAAGTGAAGCACAAGAATGGCATCCTGGTACTACTTGAAGGCATGCTCTTTTGCACTCCATGGAGCTGGCAGTTAATTTCCAGTGTAGCAATCAAGCATGCAAATATACAATATAGTTGAAGTGTAAGAGGTAAGACAGACTTTTTTTTTTTTTCTTTTTTTTTTTTTTTTTTTTTTTTTTTCCCCTCTCATATACAAGAACACTGGAACTATTTTGGGGCAGATGAGAACCTGGGTCCAGTGGCTGTGAGTATAAGAAGAGAGAAGCCAGAGGAAATCAAAGAAAATGGACCTCAATACAACTACCGGATCATATTCAGAACCAGCGAGGTAAGGAGTCTGGGGGGAAACTAGAAGTGAGCAGTTAAAATCAGGTGAAATGTGTGGGGTTTATATACTTTTCAGCGTTGATAATACATTTCTGTGTAATCCAGGAACCTCCTGACAGAATTATTCTACGTGTTTATCTGGCACAGATTATCTGAGTTATTCCGTAACATCCAATACAGAGGAAATGCTGAAGGTTGTTTTGGTTAAATCTTGAGAAACTTACAGGAGCTATATTAGCTAGAAGCAAGCAAAGAGCAGGGAAATTGCTTTCTTCACTTTCATATGTGGCAGTGGGTAGACCTGAGAAATGTACTTTTTACTTTTAAATGCTCTATAGTGTGGAAATACCATAGTAATAGTCATTTTTCCAGGTAGTAGTTTCCTGTAAAACTTGAATCCGATGAATCGTTTGAAATTGTTATCAATGAGTGACATTTTGTGTATCAGTGTTGGTCTCATGCTTACAGAAATTCCTTAATGTCCTTGATTTGTACTGAGAATTGGAAAAATAGTATGTTTAGTTCCACTGCTGTTGCTAGTAAATCTCAGTGCATAGTTCAATCTATGAGCTGTTTTTCTTTTGTATGCATAGCTCATGACATTAAGAGGCTCCGTGCTGGAAGATGCTATCCCTTCTACTGCAAAGCATTGCACAGCCAGAGGACTTCCCCTAAAAGAAGTGCTGGAGTATGTGGTTCCAGAGCTGAATATCCATTGCCTAAGGCTGGCCTTCAACACTCCAAAAGTCACAGAACAGCTTATGAAGCTTGATGAGCAAGGGGTAAGTACAGAGTTACAGAATTACACAAATGATATTAATCTGTCAGATTATTGCCACGAGTTGCAAAATGATCTTTTAGCTGTATATGATTAGAGTCAGTCTGTTGAAATACCTCATTTAAACCAAAGCTTGACATCTGTAGGAGGAGTTGTGTTGCATTTATTTCCCCCAACTTTTGCAGAATATTTAGGAAGCATGAAATCAAGTTCATTTTTCTAGGTAGCCTAAACTTTTAGATTAATGTTATGGCAGTTGTTCATTTAAATTTCCTTTAAAAGAGACTACATTATTGTTTTTCAAAGACTTTGGGAAGGAGTGAGTTCTGTTTTTCTTCTTGCTATTATACTAAGAAGAGAAATCTCCCATGGTGCTAAATGTTTCACTGTGATAATGCATTGGCTAAACCATGACCAGGGTGCTGCCTGTCTTTTTCTGTTTTGTTGGTGTTCTTATTCTCTTTCCCTTGGAACAAACTACGTTGCAAAATATTCTAAGGCTTTCTTCATATGACTAATTTTCAATGAGGTGATAGTTTCCTGGTCTTTTAAAGATGGAACCAAGGCTCATCAGCTTACAGACTACAGCTTAGACTTAGCAAAATGGAAAAAATCACTTCATGACTGAAGTGGATTTTATGATTATGAAGTTCAGTTATATTTTATAGTGGTGTGCATGCTTTAGTCCTCACTGGCAACCTCTCTTTGTATGCCTCTTGAGTGGATGGACCCAGGATGGGGACTGGGTCCCTCCCACTGCAAGAGAGGATCGTGTTCATGACCACCTGCTGAACCTGCTGCTGGTGTACCCCAGTCTGTGGGACACAATGAGATGCACCCCAGAGGGAATTGGCTGATGTAGCTGCCAAGCCACTCTCCATGGGTTTGAAAAGGGATGGCAGTGAGAGGAAATCCCAGGAGACTGGAGGAGGGGAAACATTGTACCCGTGTTTAAAAAGGGTAGAAAGGAAGATTCTCTGTGAACGACCACCTTGTCAGCCTCCTCTCTGTGCCTGGGAAAGTCATGGAACAGAAGCTGTGCTAAGGCACATCGAGGGACAGGGAGGTGGATTTGAGACAGACAGCACAGCATTAGCAAGGGCAAATCCTGCCTAACCAACCCAGTGGCCTTTTATGGTGGAGTAACTATGTCAGTGGACAAGACAGGGGTTATGGATATTGTTTTTCTGGACTTCTGTAAAGCCTTGGGCATGTTGGGTCCCCCACAACATCCTTCTCTGAATTGGAGAGAGATGGATTTGATGAGTGGACTGTTAGGCATATTAACATATGACATAGATGAAGGGATTGAGAGCAGCATCAGCAAATTAGAAAAGCTGAGTGGTGCAGTTGCTATGCCTGAATGATGGCATGCCATCCAGAGGGACGTGGACAAGCTCAAGAAATGGCCCCAAGGGAATCTCTTGAAGTTTAAGATGACCAAAGGCCAAGTCGTGCCACCAGGGTGCTGCACCTCTGGTATTCACAGGCTAGGGACTGATCAGATTGAGAGCAGCCCTGCTGATAAGGACTTGGAGGTGCTGGTGGTCATGCCCCAGTCGTGGCACCGCCAGCCCAGAGAGCCAAGTGTGCCCTGGGCTGCACCCACAGCAGCATGGGCAGCAGGGCAGGGAGGGGATTGTGCCCCTCTGCTCTGCTCTGCTCTGCTGAGACCCCACCTGCAGGGCTGCACCAGCTCTGGGTGCCCAGCACAGGAAGGACCTGCTGGAGTGAGTCCAGAGGAGGGCACTGAGGTGATTAGAGGGACAGACTATCTCTGCTGTGAGGAAAGGCTGAGAGAACTGGGATTGTTCATCCTGGAAAAGAGAAGGCTTTGGGGTGACCTAATGGTGGCCTTCCAGTACCTGAAGGGAGCCTATAAGAAAGAGGGGGAGGGACATTTTACAAGAGCACAGAGTGACAGGACAAGGGGGAGTAACTTCAAACAGAAAGAGAGTAGGTTTGGAGTAGATGTTGGGAGGAAGTTCTTTGCTGTGAGGATGGTGAGGCACTGGAACAGGTTGCCCAGAGGAGCTGTAGATGCCCCATCCCTGGAGGTGTTCAAGGCCAGGGTGAGTGGTGCTCTGACTAGCTGGGTCTAGTGAGAGGTGTCCCTGCCGGTGGCAGGAGGATTGAACCTGGATGATCTTTAAGGTCCCCTTCCATCCCAAACCACTCTAAGATTCTATGACATCTAACAAAAGTGTGAGGTTAAATTATCCTGAGTTCATATCCTATATGTTATTAAGCTTCCATAGTATGGCTTTCTAATACTTTAACTTTTGAAAATCATTAAGGGTGAGTGATATTTAAATTTTTTTTATTATCTGCATCGAAGTATTTTCTGTTTTCGTGGTAATGAAACAGTTTGACACTTCTAGCCAAAAAAGATAAGTACACTCTGTACTAATTAGAAGCTGCATTTTTTCAATTCTAAGCTAACAAAAATTGGGTAGCAGCTGCTGTACTAATTAAGCACACAGAATGTTGATCACTTCTTCTTGCTGAGTGTCATACTGTTTCATTAAAGCATGAACAGGTGCCTGTTTGATATAGCAGATAAAATGTTTTGTAAATTTAAGAGTTAAGATTATGAAGTCCCCTTAGCTTGACATAGCCATTAAATTTCACCCTGGAATCCCTTCACTGAGCCAAATTTGTATGCACAGGTTTTCATTAGAATCAGATGTCTTTTTTATGTTTGAATGAGGTCTTAAAGCAGTTGCTTATTTTCATATTTAAGAATTTACACTTCTTTATTCAAATTTATCTGCCTTCAGCTTTAAGACTTCTGTTATTTTTCTGTGCTACATCTTAAAAGTCACTTTGGTGTGAGATTTTTTTTCAAGCAAAGGTTTTTGTATGCAGTGATTATATCATCTGATGGTCTTGTTTATGATAAACTAAACAGATTGCACTTTTCAAGTCTTTCACTGCAACATATTTTCTCTGCATTTCATATCAGTCTTATGGCTGAGCTCTATCTCTTCCACTCTTTCAATATGTCATTCAGTGTTAGAATGGAAGAGAATGGGAATATTTTTCTTGCCCTAGTTTTGTACTGGCAGTGTATGTGAAAGTTGTTCATTCCTTACTTCCCCTTAGATTGCTAGAGTGCTAACATCTGCTGTTCATACATATGGTCCACAATGCTTGTCACCTAGCTGTCCTTCTATTGGATTTATTAAAATGCATTCATTTGAATGGTTCTGTGTTAAACAGCAATCCAATCATTTCCTAGGGCTGCATTAGCTTCTTTGCTAATCACCATCTACTAATCTTTGTCTTGAATGCAGAGCTCATGGTAGGTTGCTGTAAGTTTGCTTCCAAATGTGATTTAAAAATTTGAATATTAGGGCAATTACTGATTTATTTCAGTTGAAGCTAATCTTTATGGCAATTCCTCATTCACAGAAATACTGAGAAATGTCACTTGGTTCTTAATATAATTCCTGGTTCATAATAGAAACTTGCTGACTGGTTAAATCCAAGATATAGTTTCTGCTGTCTTGACTGGGTGCTAGATAAATACTTAAAGTGCACTTTTCCCACCAATATGAATATGTAAATACTTTCATATTATTAAAATGATGATGCTACTGTAGTAGTTTTCCAACAGAATTTGTGCTTCAACTTCTTTTTTAGCTTTTTCTTGAAGCTAATTCCCTTCTAAAGGCTGTGGGTTTATCTGAAAGAGGTCTAATAATGGTGTCTGCATGCCTTTCTCCAGATTTGCTCTTTTTGATTCAGAAACGCCAACTGGTGTTGTCCTTAAGGAAACTTTGTTTTTTTCAAAAATTAACAAATCTAAGAGCACAGCTAGAGGGCATATCCTGCTCTTTGCATAGTCCTTGTTTAGTTTCTTAGGCTGACATTTTCAAAGCAATAAAGCACGGTTATTTGCTTGCTCATTGGTGCTGCACATCCTGTTTATGCCCTTGAAAATACATCCTTCACCTAAAGCTGAAGCTTAAATAGTGCAAGTGTGCTTCATGAGAATAATTATCTTTGTCCCAACTTCTTTAAGTGAAATTACTAGAAGTTATTGTAGTTAGCAGTACAGCTAAGGTGTTGTGGTTCCATGAAGCACTTGCATCCATCCCGTTTCTGTGGGACTGGAGAGGGCACATCTGAGCAGCAGATGCCTGAATGGTTCAAGACAGGATTTGCTACTGATGGTATGGAAATTGATGGCAGTTGTTCCAGCAAGAACAGCAGCAGTGCCACCTCTCATCACCCTTCCTTGCTCTCCTCCTCTCTCCTCCCACACCTCATGTCAGCAGGGGAAGCACTGGAACAGGTTGCCAGGCTGGGAATGTCCCATCCCTGAAAGTGTTAAAAGTCAGGTTGGATGTGGATTTGAGTAACCTGGTCTAATAGAAAGTGTCCCTGCTGCCCATGTCAGGACTTTAGGGCCTAGGTGATCTTTAAGGTCCCTTCCAACCCAAACCATTCCATGACTTCGTGCTGTACTTGAGTTTTGTCATAAGAAATTTGGACATGTTTAGAAGATGCAAGTCAGTGTTAAATGATAAAATAAGGGATATTCTGTAGTGGGGGAAAAAGAAGCAGCCTAGAACTGTGACTTAATATCTGTATATAATGACTTCTTTAGCAGGCGTAAACAAGCCAGGTTATCTTCACTCTTCGTTTTCCCTCCTTGTTTTCCTGCTGCTAATACTTGATCCCCATCATCATTCATCCTTGGTAGTAAAGGAAGAACACAGTAAAGTAGCAATTTCCAGAGTTTTTAAATTTTAAAATTTACTTTCTTTAGAGACAGAGTAGGACCACTTCTGAGGGTGGTCTTCACTTTAAATTATCCCACCATAAATATCATAGGTTAAAATTAGTGAATTTCAGTTTCCTTATGTGTCCACATTGTCCTAGCAAGTTCAAAATCCTTTGCCTCGTGACTTGGGGTAGAATCTTGTGAGAGGAAACTACAGTTCATTCAGATAACTTTGCTTCCAGTGCCCTTGCTAATAACTGTTTTCACTTCCCACTAACCTGTAGCCCAAACTTGTAAATCTCATGCCAGTTGTGATGGATTTTCATAGGATTTCATTCTGGCATATGTAGTTGGTGTTTATTTGAAATAGAGCCTCTGCAAAAATTCATGTGTGTGAGGAAAGGTTATTTACTGGGCAATAAGGGTACATTTCTACTGGATGAATTACATGCATAAACTCCAAGGCTTTCCCTTGTGCTCCTTCAATCAGAGTTCCTGCCTGTGAAATTGGTTTTGGAGACAGCAGTAAATGGCTGTGGATGCTACTTTCTTCTCTTCTGTAACTTGTCTGTCTGTAGTCCAGATGTAAATGATGCCAGTGTACTCCTTTTTTTTTTTGTGTGTGTGTATCAGTTTGGAATTGGTACAAACAGTTTGCTTTGAAGAATCACAATTATGGTTGGGTAAAAAATTACTTACATCTTCAACTTCTGCTGTTTTAGGAACATCCACTACCAAATTAGGGGGAAAATGGAAATAAAAAGCACAAGTGTATTTGAAGATCTATGCTAGTAAATAGTACTTTCAGGGTATGACTAGCATTTTTCAATTTAGCTGGGTTTTTTGGTACAATCATCATATTTAAGTCAGGGAGGACCAACTGAATGTCATGGAGTCTTTCATCATTGCTAACAGATGAATAATTTCTGTCTTCTCTTTGGAATGAGGGAGAGTTCATTTTGTCACTTGTTTAGGAAACAAGCACATGATGTGCCCTACCCTTCTGTGTGGAAGGCTTAGCATAGGCTGGCAGCCATGGTACCAGCCTGAGAGAGAGTCAAGTTCCTGGCATTACTCAGCCAGCACTTCCCCTGTGGGTCAGTGTTAGACATTCACTTGCAAGTGGTGTTGTCCTCCTGGAAATAAGCAAAGTTCATGTTTGTTTCGCTTCAGAAAGCATTTTGACATCTTCAGATTAGATCTGCTATCATCGAGGCAGTTACAATAGAAAACAATGAGAGTATTTGGAACTAGACTAACTTTTGAAATTAGCCTGAATATTGTGTGTTTTTTCGTTCATGTATTCTGGGTTTATGAAAACGTGGGAAGTGAATTCAGTGCATACCTTGCTTCATCACTTGGTATACACGTAAAATTTTCATCTTTTTCCTTTTGCAGTTAAGTTACCAACTTAAAGTGGGTATCATGTACTGCAAAGCTGGGCAAAGCACAGAAGAGGAAATGTACAATAATGAATCAGCAGGTCCAGCCTTTGAGGAGTTTCTTCAGCTCTTGGGAGAGCGCGTTCGACTCAAGGGATTTGACAAGTACCGTGCTCAGCTGGATACAAAAAGTAAGGCTTTTTCCTTCTTTTTTTCCCTCTTGAGTGAACAAAATGCTTGATAGGTTGCTAACTCCCTTTTTGAAGAGAATTCTTAGAAATAGCGTCTTTGCTGTAGGAAGGCAGTTGCTTAATGTAAGTGAAAGCAGAGCACGTGTGTAATTTAACTGTACTTTTACGGTCTCAGCTATGATAATAATTGGATTTTTTTTACTGATTTGGTATGAAATTACCAGTAAAGCTGCAATAAGAAACCAGGAATTATGGAACAATTATTGGTATTGCAAATCTGTCATCAGTGTGTTGTCTTAAAGCTAATCAGTACAGCTGGTATGTAATTTTTTTTAATTATGCACTTATTGACTGTCTCCAGAATGTTTTGTGAACCCATCTATGTCACTCCACCTTGAAAAGTTGATATACTGCTTTTCTGATGTCTGTTGCATGCAGTTCTTCTACTAGGCAGTTTTGTCTTAGTCATCCTGTCAAATGTATTCCTCCCTCTGTGCTTTTTCTTTTCTGAGTTATGGAAATTAAACTGGATTTGGCAGCTATGTTATCAGCTCTAACTGTAAAACATATTGCAACAAAATGCAGTGGTAAGATGATCTTGGGTGACCTTAACTATAAAAGAAACTTCCTGCATTTGGAATCAGTCATGAAGTACCTGTTTATCAGTTAGCACATGCTGCATTGAGTTTGTAGAGCTGTTTCAATTACTTGGGGAAATTTTGTCTTGTATTCCTTTTCTTTGAGTACTGGAACTGACCAGTTCCTATGGAGATCTTTTACTGTTTTGCTCACTTGTAGGAAAGGAAATGAAATAAGGAGTTTGATTTATGAAAGCTGAAAAACATTCATCAGCTTTAGTGCAGCAGAAGCTGTGGTCTTTGCATGTCTCCTGGCACAAATAGAGTATTTTGCTGTGCTTTAATGCTCCATTTTCTATATTCTGTCCCTAATTCCTACAAGCAATTACATTGCCATCTCCTCAGGCTGTATTTGACCAGTCTGATCATCAATCTTCAGAGGGTTCTAAAGCCTCCTTTGGTTTTAAGTCTAAATTAATACCTCTTTTGCACATATTTAACATAGAGCCTGCTCTTTTAAAAATTTGCAGTACCTATATTCCCTCTGTTGTAGTTCCTCCCTTGAGAGCATTTCATAGACACATAGAATGGTTTGGGTTGGAAGGGACCTGAAAGCTCCTCTCATTTAACCGCTCTGCCAAGAGCAGGGACACCTTCCACTAGAGCAGGCTGCTGAAAGATCCATCTGACCTGGCCTTGAACACTCCCAGGGATGGGGCATCCACAGCTTCTCTGGGCAACCTGTTTCTGTTCCAGTGCCTCACCACACTCACTGTAAAGAATTCCTTCCCAAAATCTTATATAAACCTGCCCTTCTTCAGTTTAAAATCATTCCCCCCTGTATCACTACATGTCCTTGGGAAAAGTCCCTCACCAGCTCTCTTGTAGGAAATACATATAATTCTCAAGGTGAGTTTTCCTTTTGCACAGCTCTGAACTGTCATTTTATTGGTTATAAAGATAAGCTAGGTCAAAAATCAAATAGGTATGGAAAGAAGAGAAAACATTTATTTAGCTTCTGGTTTTATGTTGTGACTTTGTTACTTTCAGTTGTTAAAGCAAGATCTTCTCTTCCCTTTCTTCTGGGTTAGTTTAGATGTGAAAAAAAGGAAAATAACCCACATTTTGGTGTCAGTCCACACACACTGGTTTCCAGTATATATATAAATACTGTGTGATTGAGTTGATTCATCTGCTCAAATATACCCAAGAAGCTGTAAATGTCTTCTAAGTACTTGTTTTGCATTTCCTTCTAAAGACCAGCATTTTCCAGAGATGTTTTGAATTTCTTGTTGCTTCTGACTCGAGCAAAGAGTTTTGTCAGGCTTTGAGTTTATGTACTACAGTCTAGCACCTGTTGAACAGAATCTTTAAGTTGACTGAATCTCTCCTGGTTTTGAGAGTCATCTTGTAATGAAGGTTTCTCCTCCATGTTGAGAGCTGTCACGTATTTTTTGCATTGACCAGCAGACTCTCTCAGCTCCATTCTGCATCTGAAAATGCAAGAAGTCTTTATGTGAACACTTTAGTATGATCATAAGAACAGGAAATCCTCTAAGTGGAAACTGCTGCTTTCATGAAGGATTTCCTACATTTTCTTTCAGTCAAGGTTTACAGCTTCACGTATGTGAAACCTCATCAGCCAGAACTGCTTAGGAACTCTTTAAGTTGTCAGAAATCTTTCAGGTTAGATTGCCTGCAGGATTATTGAGAAAACACGTGACTATGTGTGAGCATGCATGAGTTTCTTGATGAGTAGGTTTAGACAGCAGCAAATGTGAACAACGACAGCAAACATTTCTAATTTACCCTGATGGTGGTATGTTCTCCTTTCTGCCAGTGTGCAAAGTGCAGATGGAAATGCTGATTGAGAGGGTGCTTTGGGGGCACAACACCCAGCTCTTTGGATAGCTGCATTTAAAAACACTTCAAGCATATTCTACACAGGAAATGGGGAGAAGAGCCACTTTGTGGTAGGGGAAATGCTAAGGACCAGAGATGGTCATCTCAGGTGTGGGGAATATGTGAAGAGCAGAATACAGCCAGGCAATACATTTTCAATAGCTACCCCAAGCAATCAGTTGGTCCTTTTGCCTTAACCTTAGCACAGAAACGTGCAAAGGAGGGGGTTGTGGTTTTTTGCTGTGACTGAGGTTTATAGGTTTTGTTGAAGCAGCTAGGGCTACAGCTAGGAAGTGAGCTTCTCCATCTTCCGGCTCTGTGCTCTTCTGTTGCTAGAGAGCCCTGTCTTGAAATAGTTCTTGCAGTCTCACTACTCAGGAAATTTTCCTGCACAAGAATTCTTTCTGTTCAGTGGCAGCACAGTTGATTGCAAAGATGTGCCTAAAAACAAATGTCTGTTAATTGACTTGACAGAAAGGTCAGATCTGTGTAGACTACTTTGCTGGTTTCTGTACCTTTGACAATACATTGCAAGCTGTGGAAAGCAGTTGCATGGTGTAAGGCATGGAAAGATTTTTCTCTGCTTGGAGATGAGCTGACTTGTATATGTACTCTGGAAATATTCACAGTATTTTTAATTTATGCAAATTTAGAAAAGTAAAGTTGCTCTAGCAAAAGGCAGTTTCAGAAGAGTTACTCTTAGAAATTTTTAGAATTGGGGTTCAAATTAGTAAATGTCCATAACAGAGCCAATTCCTTAAAAGGAGGAATCTCATGCATACTATTAACTGAAAGCCTCTTTAAGTGTATTGGATCCTTCAAGGGCTTTAGTTTTGGATCTCTGCCAGTACCACTGTGAAAAAGAGATGCTACTTTTTAAGTTTTGTTGGTTTATTTCTAGAATTACCAGAGGGGAAACAGTCTATCTTCTGGCAGCCTGTAGACTTTGGATAGGAAACAGAGCTTGAAAATGTCACCTATCCCACAGTGACTAGGAAGCTTATGGGTGTCACTTTAAAGTAATAAACATCACAGTGATCTTTCAAATTATAACTTCAGTCGTTTTGCTTTATTTTCTAGTTGTAATGCATGCTTTATTTCCCTCCCCCTCACTTAGTCTTGCTTCTCAGTATTTTAATATCTTAAATTAGTAAGTGGGATCAGCTTGATAATGCCTGGTAATAAGGATTGTGTGTCCAACAGAGCAGTAGTGTGGTTGAAGCCAGAAATAAGGGGAGTTGATTAATGTGAGTTGGGAATTTTATGATTTATCAGTTTGGTAAGATTATAAACTAAGTTAATAATAGTAGGTTTCTGTACTAGATGTTTATATACTGCATGATTTTCTGATTAAGACATAGTAATATAGAACCATAAGCGATTAAGTAGATAATAAAATTTAGGGAATGAATGGGCTTGGAATTGACATTTCATTTAGCGGCTGTCAAGAAATCCCAACGTTTGTAATTAAATAATACAGATAGATTACCTTCTTAACTTGCACAATATAACTTCTTTCCAACCTTGTGGAAATAATGATAGACTTACTCTTGGGTCTGAGACACATCTTGGGAGACCAACAACTCTTAAGATGTTAAGTTGCTTAAGAAGCAGAAATAGGGATGGATGGAAGTTGACCTGTATTTCTCTGCATTTGTCTTACACATCTACTTTTGTATGGTAGAAAGCAAAAGATGCTCTCCTCATTTCTGTCTGAAAACAACTTGGGTGTTACAGAAGTTGATCATGAGTGCTTGGTGTAATCCTTGTGTATGACTGAAGAGCAGTGTTGGCAGCTGCCTGCAAAGCAAAGGTAGAGGGGAGCAACATTAAGCTCTGGCAATATTTGTACTTACGCCTTTTATTGTGAGCCCTGCTGCAGTTTGTAGTAATGGTTGTCCTGCCTTATCCATTTAACTTCCTTCTCGTTCCTCTACAATTCCTTGGGATGTTTTTCTTTGAAAAAGGGAGTCAGATTTTCTACTCATAATGGTTTTTATTGATGTTTTTCAAGCACCGAGGTTAAACTGCTGTAGAAGCAGGCTGACAAAGGCCTGTGGATTCAGTCAGCAGTATGCTGGTCGTGTCAGCCACAGTTTTGAGCACTATTGATGTTTGAAATAAAACACTTCAAATGTGAGTCTGTTAATCCTTGTGAATATAGCTGAGAATCATTGGAAGGACATAAGACTAAGGTGGATTTTGAGAGATGGAAGGAAAAAAGAATCAGCTACTCAGCTAAGTAGCCGGATCCAGTAATGGGACAAGGCAGGGAAAGCATCATGAATATCTATGCCATAAACTGATGGCCAGAGGGGATGTCTTCAGTGTAAAAAGGTGCTAATGAATTTGAAGATCCCTCAGGCCTCTGTTAAATAGAAGGAAATTGAAGTAGATTGCAGTGCTGGCTTGCAGTTTTGACCTTGAAATGATGGATGTTATTCCAGTGCACAGTCTTGGATTTTATTGCAATAGCTGTGATTTGATTTAAAGCGAACACCTGTAATTATGGTGCTGTACTTCAGGAGAAGTATTATGAAAGAAAAGATGAATGGTGAGAGAGATGCACAGTCTGTAGTGTACATGGACTTCTCTTGGTAGTTGGATGTGAATAGGAGAGATTTAAACAGTAAAGTGCTTGGAAATAATTGGAATTACTAAATGTGTCTTTTGGATTGTAGCCTGATTATTTAGTTTGCAGAAGCAGTGCTGTTCTCAGAAAACATTTTTCTACCTAAAATTAAATCCTGCCAAGAAAGTTGGAAGTTTGGCTTAAATATGTAGGTGTTCTAGAATATTTTTTGGTCAGAATCGCTGTATTCTATTGCCCCAATACCTTTTGAGCCCCTTCCCCTCTTTTGGGGCCTGCCTTCCCCTGTCTCACTTCCCTATCTTTTTGCACCTGCTCCTCTCCCTTTCAATTATTTGTAACATTTTTGTATGCTGTGGTTCTAAAGATGATGTACAAATCAGTGTGTTTACAGTTCAACAGATAAAGCTGTTATTGATGTTTAGGTGACTTTTGGTGTGTCTCCTTCCTTGGGTGTGCACTGCAGTGATCAGGTGGAGGACAGAGATTGCTGCCAGCAAAGTGCAAGATGAAATGATCCCCCTTCAGCTGTCCTGCTGTTCTAATTAGCATTTTAAAATAATTAGCATATCTAATATTAGTATTATTAATATTTCGATTGTAGCAATCTTTTCTTTCCAATTCCCTTTTTATTATAGGTAGTTGATTCGGAAGCACAGAATCTCTGTGTGGCTAAAATATAGGAAACTTTCCATTTTGTTTTACAGATCAGTTTGTCTTTCATTTACAGTAAAGCTACTACCTCTATTTTATTATTCTGAATCTGACAGAGAACAAACTTCTCAAAGTTTATACTCAAATCTGGGTAAATAAACTGTATATTTATGTTACTGTAAGTGTATCACAAATCTCAAATCTGTTACCTTCTCAGTACCATGATTTCTCTGCTAATGAAAATGCCAATATGTAGTTTTTTAACAGCTTTTTAAAATACATTGTTATAAATAGCTGGGATTATATAATTTAGTAGCATGTTTATATAACTTCAAATAGCCAGAATGCTTTTTTCCATATTTATATATGCAAGTTGTTTTTCAAATTGTGTTTGAAAGTAGGCTTTTTGCACTCTGGACATAAGTTGTATTTAATATTATATACTCACTATTTTATCTTTAAATGTGTTACTGCTTAAATTAATGGCATATTTTTCAAGGTCACTTTTTAGCGTGAAAGAAAGTGAAAACAATTTCACAATTTGTCTGTAATCAAGTGTTGTTTTCAACCAGCACTTTGTAAACTGAGTAATATCCCCCTCTTCTTTTTTCTGTCTAAACTTCATAATCCTAGTTTTTATCATTTTCTCTCCACATGGAAGTCTCTCCATCTACATTTAATTATTTCTGTGGCCTGTTTCTGGATCCCTACTCTTTCTTCTGTTAATTTTAAAATAGAGTGGACAGAACTCAAAACAGCTGAGATTACCTTAGATTAATATACTGGCATCATAATGTCATTTTTATGGGCTTTTTCCATCATCACTTAGAAGCATGCTGGCATCCTGTTTGGGGTTTTGACTGTTCCTGTCCATAAAGCAGCTGCTCTAGTGAAGGTGCTGCCTGATTTCATTACAGTTCATTTCAAGTCCTGATGGTTTTGTGTAAGAGAATTCATCCTGTTCTTATTGTGGGTTATAGGTCCTTTGCTGTTTAATTATGCAGGAGATCATGCTATTCATTTTCAGTACCTGTCTGCCTTCCTTTCTGAAGTCTTCTTCACTTTCCTTACTGCTCAGTTTCGTTCTGAGATATTGCCTGAAAATTATGTCAGACTTTGTTGTCACTTTTCATGTTTACGCAGGCTTTCTTCAGGGTCTTGTGGTATAAATTCCTTGTTCCTAACATGTTTTTGTCTGGGAAAAGTATGCAAAAGTACACAGGCTGTCTTTATGTGACACTTGCTTTGGCAGATGAATAAACTGAGTAAGTTCTTACTTGCTGATATTTCATCTAGGATTGAGGATGAAAAAAATTCTTCTCTTGGCTGATTTTTTTTTTTTTTAATAATAATGAAACTTTTTTTTTAATAATACTTTTCTTTTTGTCTTCTTTAACTGCAGCTGATTCTACAGGTACTCACTCTCTGTACACAACATACAAGGACTATGAAATCATGTTCCATGTTTCTACTATGTTGCCATATACTCCAAACAACAAGCAACAGGTAAAATGGGCTCAGAATCAGACGAACTATTGAGTATTTATGACAATTTTTATTTGTTACTAGCAAAAAAACCACTTAAGGAATCAAAAGTAAAGGTGGCCATCTCTGTGTCAGGGAGATGAACAAAGCAGATGATTGTAGGTACATCATAGATTTTTCTCCATTGGACTGTATTCTATTTAATTGTGCATTACTTTGATGTAAATAGTATGCAATGATGTCAGTAGCACATGTCAGAAGGACCACAGTGTACCTGATGATTTTAAATAATTTTAAACCTTCTACTTCTAAGTCAGTTGCCATTTAAGGTTTGCATTCAGCAAACTGTAATATGCACAGAGATGGTCCAATACACTTCACAAGAGTACAGGAGTCAAAATTCTTTTGTCAAGATCCTTTATTTTCTCTCTTTTTTTTTTAAACTGTATTATACCATTTAGGCCAAACTGCTTTGTTACATTGAAGTACCTGGGCTTGTTAAATACTAAGCCATATTGTTTTGTATGATGTATGTTCATTTTATTTTAGAAATGGTGCTTTTTATTTCTGCAAATAAAATAGGGATTTCTGTTTTACAGTAAGAGATAACATAGAATTCTTTTTAGTTTGCTTTTGTACACTAAATATTCTACTACTTTGTAGCTCACCTTCTCCTGTTCTGTAGTCTTGTATTTACTGGAAGAAGCCTAACAGGAAATTATTTATAACCTGTCTTAAGGACAATAACTTATTTTCAACTTTAAATAGAACCTACCACTGGCTTGTAAAAATGTGTGAAATGGGAGAGCTTTTCCTGCTTTCATATATCACTGATTACTCCTGATACTCACAGAATTTGTCGGTTTTTTCCCTTTTGTTTAGTCCCTTGTAAGTTCACCCCCTATGCTACATAAAGAAATGAAATTGTTATGAAAACGACCATGCCTGCAATTTATTAGGTGAACAACTAATTTTGGTACTTGTTATATAACCCTCAATTGTCTCAGTTTTCAGCTTGAAGTATCACTTGGGGAAAGAAAATGAGCAATACTAATTTATAATAATGAGAAATAAATAATCGGAAATCTGCGAAAAGTCTGTTTCAACTTTTTTTTTTTTCTCTCCCCCCCTCATTAAAGCTTCTGAGAAAACGACATATTGGAAATGATATTGTGACAATAGTTTTCCAGGAGCCTGGAGCACAACCATTCAGCCCAAAGAACATTCGATCCCACTTCCAGCACGTCTTCGTCATCGTGAGAGTGCACGGTCCCTGCACCGACAGCGTTTGTTACAGGTACCTCCTGCTGCATTCCCTGGAAACAGGGAATTGAGGGCAAAGGCAGCTGTCATCCTGCTCCTAAATTCTCAGTAGGGAACTGTTAGGAGAGATGAGAGTAAAGGAGGTTTTGAGTCATGTGAATTTGGAACTCTTTTGAAGAGTAACGAGCCACACAAATATGTAGATGAAACAGGCACAGCGAGGAAACTGCTGCTGTCAGGTGTGAGTACACACACACACATATCAAGCATTTGGAAATTATTTTAGAATTGCCTTCTCATTGCCTTTTTTTTCTCCTCACTAAGAGTATGCTAGAAGAATACTTCCACATTGAAAGAAATAGAACTAAGAAAAGAAAACACTTCTACTTTTTGCTTAGATAATTTGGTCATCTGAGCTGCTCCATTTTTGAAATTAAGACAGTTAAAAAGTGTGACTTAGCCTTTCAGGAAGAGGCTAAACTCTCTGAAATACCTTCATTACTTATCTCATTTCAGTCCAACAAAGAAATAGCAGAGAATTATACAGGAAAAGATAAAGTCTTAATGTGACCTTAAAGTCAATATGATTAAGATAGAAAATGGTAATTGATAGTGACATGTAATAAAGAATTGCAAGATGATATTCCTATTAGTATAATTTTTAACTAAATTGCAAGCATATAGAAATAATGTTTTTGAGTTACACTTCCTTTTACTATCAATGAAAGTTCTCACTTTTGTTATATACTGAACTCTTAAAGTTTTTTTTCATTTTTAAATGTTGACTGATCTCAGAAAACTTCTATAAAGCATTTTCATTTGAAGTATGAAATGTCAGAGCAGTGGATTTAGAGCATGTATCTAAAAATGAGGTAGCCTTAAAATTAACTTAGTTTTTGTCAAATTACAAATATTCACTTAAGTATTTTATTAAGGCAAGTGCTTATTTAGAGGAAAATCTAAGTACTGTCTATGAGTTGGTATTATTCGTTATTGTTTTAGTACATATAGATGGGTTAAAGGCTTTTCTCTCCTCAGAAGTTTTTGGTAAAATTCACAGAATACTTCTGAAATTGATGCTGAACTTAGTATGTGCATTAACTCTCCTGGACTAAGAATATTCATGTTGATACTCTTTTTCAGGCAGCTTATTGAAAAATTCAACTGTTGAATAATTTATGTGGACACAGCTTGTTCTTAAACTCTTAGACATATGTTTCAGCTCTTATCCTGTACAGAAAATAATTTTGAAGAAAAGGGAACATAGGAAATGCATCCACAAGGGCAGCAGATGCATCTTCCACTTGAATTGCATATTACAACATAGATCTGCTTTTGTCTGTTACTTTAAGTGATATGACTTCATATATTTTCTTTCTTTTAAAAGGCATGGGAAAGATTGATATTTGCTAAACTGTAATAAATTCAAGTATCTGAGGGTTTTGTTTTTGACCTGAATCACCTCATTTTTCAAGTGTTTACAGTTACAAGGGCGGGAACCTCACTGGTTGCTTAATAGTAATTTTGGCTTTAGCAGTGGTACAGGCTTAAATTTTAAGGAGAGGGGAAACAGGTATGAAAAATAGTTGGGGGAATGTCAGTGTTCATTTTGATACGCAAGACCACCAGAACTTTTTATGTTCTCTGTACTGTCTTTAAGATTGAGATACCTTTTTCCTGTCTTCTCAGTGCAAACACTTGATTTAAATTTGTAGAATTCTATTATGAAAAGTTTTTCTAGGAAACTTTTCAAAGTAAGTTTGACCACTTTTTCACTGAATTATTTGGAACAGTTTCATGGATTCATAATTCTAGACAAAACAGGAAACCATATAGCATAAAAATGTACTGGAATTTATATTTAAAAACTACATAAAAGGAATAAAATCAAGCACTGTCTTGGCCAGGGATTCTCCCTCCCAACTCAGATAAACAATATTTCAAAAATCTGGCATCTCTGAGCATTGCTCACTTTTTAAAACTTCTCTAGCATGTGTTAAAGATTGAATTCTTATCCCTGTGATACATTACACTGAAAACAGAACCCAATAAAATCTTACTGGTAGTTTCTGGTAGGTTTTCATTGCATCCAATAATTGTGTTTAACGCTTAGGCTTCCATTTCTTAATAACAGACCCTTCAGAACCACTAAAGATGAGTCAGATAGTTGCTTCATGAGCACCCCCTGTTGCATACTTTGAGATATACTGGCATACATTTGGAGGAAATATGACAGTAATGACATCTTTCAATATCAGTTGCCAGAAAATATAATAATTAAAAAAAAAAAAAAAAAAAGAACCACTCCAAGCAGTCCAAAACAGCAAAAGCGAAACAAACAAACTAAATACTTACCACTCAAAACCAAAAGATACGGTTGTAGACTGGATGACTTAATTTTTACTTTTGATGTTCCCTATATGCCCCCTCAAAAGATTTAGTCTGAAATCTTAGTTACTGATTTTTTCAGGAGGAATTTCTCTGATTATGTTTAAGAATGCAGATAAAATCAAAATGTGAAAATAATTCCAGCCAGCATTCTAAGTGAAATTCCACATACTTTCTAATGTGATCAAGTTTTATGCTATTCTTATTTCCATTACCATGGTGTCTTGGCCAGAGTTAATGCTTTTTCAGATCTAGTTACAGATACGTGGTAAATCCTGTTTGAACTGTTGGAACATTTCTTGTGACAAAACTATCGAAGTAGAGTTTCAGTCTCAGGATAGTTTGCCAAGTGAATGATACTGGATTGGAATGTCAAATCTTCAGTGGTTCAAAACAACTCTCATCTGATTTATATCAAAAGAGAATTGACAACTGAGAACAGCTAAGCTGCTCCCTGTTGCTTAAGGCAATCTTATTGTCAGTCCATCACTTGGTACAGGAACTAAAAGGAAGAGTTGAAAAAGAACGTATCTGTTTCTACTGTGTATCTCTAGACCTCTCAGGAGTTTGTTGTTTCTGGTATTTTTGGAGTAATCTTCTATCACTGGCATGCAATATCATCTGGTGAGGTTTTCACCCAGAAATGTAAAAGAGTAGTGTGATGTATACATGCATTCTTTTCTCGGTGGAACTGACCTTGTGAGATGACTTCATTGCCTTTATCTTTTTAATGCGTTCATTTAATCTATATTTCTAGTGCTGATCTAATACTGTGAGTCATAAATTTTCTTTTTAGACCAAAACCAAACAAAAAAACATTCAGAACTGCCATACATGAGTGATTACTTATCAGAAAGAAACCCCTACAGTTTTGTACTTGAATCTCTTTTTAAGCTGTGGTGCTGGGAATGACTCAAAAATGCCTATATACAAAAAAGCAGCCTTCTGTTTATACAGTAAAGGGGACATAACCTCCACACTGGCAACATTAATATGTAAATTTAGGCATATTGGTGAGAAAAGAAAAACTGAGGGAATGTATTGTCTGTAAGCAAAACCTGCTGAATTTGCCTAGAGTGAAACAGTCTTTCTTCCTCATTCTTTTATTTCATGTAGTGTTGCTGTGACAAGATCCAGAGATGTACCATCCTTTGGCCCACCTATTCCAAAAGGTGTGACGTTTCCTAAATCAAATGTGTTCAGGGACTTCTTACTAGCCAAAGTCATTAATGCAGAGAATGCTGCTCATAAATCAGAAAAGTTCCGCGCAATGGCCACCAGGACCCGGCAAGAGTACTTGAAAGACTTGGCAGAGAAGAATGTCACCAACACACCCATTGACCCTTCTGGCAAGTTCCCCTTCATCTCACTTGCTTCAAAAAAGAAGGAGAAGTCCAAACCTTATCCAGGAGCAGAGATCTATAGTTCTGGTGCTATTGTCTGGAGTGTCCATGCAAAAGACTACAGCAAGGGTATGGAAATAGACTGTCTCCTAGGCATCTCTAATGAGTTTGTAGTCCTCATTGAACAGGACACAAAAAGTGTGGTGTTCAATTGCTCCTGTCGAGATGTGATAGGGTGGACTTCAACGGACACAAATATCAAAATATTCTATGAGAGAGGTGAATGTGTTTCTTTGGAGAGCTTCATCAGCAACATTGATGACATCAAAGAGATCGTCAAAAGGCTGGAGGTTAGAATGTGTTCTCTTGTTTGGTTCCCCTTCTTTGCTTTCTCCTCTTGCTCCTCGGCCAAGTAAATCTTCAATTTAAATATTGCCTGGGATTCCTAAAGCTATTTAAATTGTTTATCTTGAAATTTATAAGGACCTCCCTTCTTTGGTTTCCCGATCTGAATATTGCTTTCACTTTTATCAGGTACCAGCTAGTCTCAGCTGGCTCTGTGTGTGTGAAAAATGTATTAATATATTAAAAAGACCGAGTCCTTCAGATGCATAAGTTGCTCCCACGCAACAAGTATAGAAGTGTCACATTATTTCTTCTCTGTGTTTTCCTTCCCTTTCTGTTTTTTAGGCTTGCTGTATCTTGTTTGAAATGAATTTGCAGTATCTTTGAAACTAACTTATTATGTTGCCAGCAGGGTGCAATCCCAATCCCCACTGCAACTGTCAGATATTCTCTGAATCCATGTGATAAAACTAAAAATGCAGTGAATCATGGTATCTCCCTATAAAACATCTGTCCATGCTCATTTTATATCCAATTAAGTTATGAAAGAATGTGCTGCATTTCACTCTTTTCGATAATTTCACAACTGCAATTGTATAACAACCAGAAAAAGGGAAATCTAGGCCCTATTAAATTGCTCTTGATGATATTCATGCTCATGGTACGTGGAAGAGTTTGCGTAGTCCCCAGTTTACTGTGCTTAGTAGCTGCATGGCTACCACATTCTGACTGAAAAATAATTCTGCTGTTTTCTGAAACAGCCAGAAATGGAGAATCGGTTAATGAAGTGTAAAAGACAGAGATGCTTGTGTAACTCCATGTGTTTTTGTGTTGTGTGCTGCCATGTATCTTCTAAAATTCCTGTGGTTGCAGTAAAAATTCCAAGGCAGAACTTGAGTAACCAGACTCTACTGAAAATATTAGTTTGAGCAACAGGACTTATTTCAGCCGATTACCTACCTAGGACTGCAATATATATCCCTTAATCATGTCCCACCGTCATCCCTGGGAGTTGGTTGTTCAAAACTTGCGCCCCTAAACCTCTGTTAGCCCCGGAGGTGCCTCAGTGCATTAAACCGTGTCTACATTCCAATTCCCAGCTCGTGAGCAAGGGCTGCGAGACCGTGGAGATGACCCTGCGCAGGAACGGCCTGGGCCAGCTGGGTTTCCACGTGAACTACGAGGGCATCGTGGCCGACGTGGAGCCCTACGGCTACGCCTGGCAGGCGGGGCTGCGCCAGGGCAGCCGCCTGGTGGAGATCTGCAAGGTGGCCGTGGCCACGCTGAGCCACGAGCAGATGATCGACCTGCTCAGGACCTCGGTGACCGTCAAGGTCGTCATCGTCCCCCCCTATGAGGACTGCACGCCGCGCAGGTATCTCGCAGCAGCTCTCTTGCCTCTGAAATCCTAGCTTGCTTTGTGGGAGGAACCACCACAGAGTGTTAGCCTGCACGAAAATGTGGTATAATTATAATACTGATGCTTTCTGGAGGCTGACCTGGAACAGAGGCTAGACAGAGGAAAAGGATAGAGGAGGGATTTATTGAACGGCCTCACTGGGTACACCAGGACAGCACAAGAGTCCAGCTGCACCACACCCAAGATGCACCCCAAAAATGGTCAGTTGTCAACCATAGCTTCAGGTTATGAAGCTCCATCCTCTTTGTTTTTCTTCTCACTTCATCGTTGTTTTCATTCTAGGGCCTGAAAGTTGTCTCTGGTATCAAACTAGAGAAGGAATTGTTTTGTCTATCTTCTTTGAGAAGAGAACTTAGCAGCACTTAATATGAAACCTAAAACTACCCACCAAAACTGCACAGAATCTAAAAAAATCTAAAAGCTAAAAGCTTATGGCATCAATACAGAATCCAGTATTTTAAGGTTGGAAGAGGAGAGCAGGAAAAACTGTCCTTACTCAGTCTCCGTGCCCCCCAAATATTCATTGAATTCCAGAATGTAATAACATGTGTGAAGATACAT
The DNA here is from genome assembly GCA_032173965.1 of Sitta carolinensis. Taxonomy (NCBI): domain Eukaryota; kingdom Metazoa; phylum Chordata; class Aves; order Passeriformes; family Sittidae; genus Sitta; species Sitta carolinensis. The sequence continues at coordinate 10,101,056 of JAVUNC010000006.1, read as the reverse complement.
AACCATGGAATTTAACATGGAAATCAAACAACTTTTTAGTCATAATTGTGTGTTTGGCATGTATCAAAATTGATTGTACATGTTCCTGCCTGCTATCCCATTTGCTGGTAATTTGTAATGCCTGTGGATATAGTTATTGAAAGCTAGGAATAGACTTACATGCTTCTATTTTCACAATAAGTAAGGCTGTAAATGATGAGGGTTTATCAAAGGTATGGATCTGACCAGAGAAATTGCTGCAAATGATAATTTTTCTTTACTCCATAGATCTTGTTGCATCTCTCTCACTTCCCATCTGTATAAAGCCCGAAGCTTGTCAGTTATATTGCAGCTTTTATAGTTCAAAACTGTTGCTCCATCAGAAATAAGCAGTAATGTGTGCTTTTTTTTAAAAACTGGACATTAAGTCCCTCCATTTTTCCTGAATTCACACTAAAACCTTTATAATTTTTACGAATTCTCAGCGTTGTCTGTAGCCTTCAGCCACATCACTAAGTCTAGTCGCATATTCCTGACATGCTGTATTTGTATCCTAGAAATGCTGCTCTATGATTAAAATGGAATGATGTTTAATAGAAAAAATTTCCCTGCAGGCTTAGACTTAGGATAGGTTTGCCAAGAAGCAAGTACGCTTACCAGAGTTCAAATGGTTCCTTGGAGTGAGAGACCAAGAGAGCATTTTTGCACTGCTCTTTTTTAATCAGTCTGTACCTTTGTAGTTGTAATTGTATACAAAGTTGTAAATCTTTGTATACATGTGAGACTGGAGCTGAAATTTAACACATATTTATTACATTGATATGAAATTGTGTCTGTGAGAAAAGACCTGGTACTTGTATAAAAGAAAAATCCGTGTTTGTTTTTACTGTAAGCAACACGAACTCCTCTTGTAAATGCTAGCAAAAGAGGAGCAGAGGGAAAAGGAGTTTTATTTGTCCTTTAGCTGTCAGTGGAAAATTGAATACATGTCAGGGATTAAAATGAGCAGTGGCATAAGGTCACTCATGAGATATTTGGAAAGCTTTTGTGCAGTATTTAGCAGCCCGAGCAAATGGAAAGTTCAACTGCAATCATCATGAAAGGATTAGAGCAGAAAAATCAGTGTGGAAAGCACAGATCCTATTATTTCTGAACTAAATTAAGTACAGCCCAAAACAGGCTTACTTTTACTGTATCCAAACCCATAGCAGTAAGAGAAATGACTGCAGTTTTTGCAATATTGTACTCAGAGTTTTGTTGTTGCTGTCTAGTGAGCAAATGCTCATGGTGGGTTATTGCTAGTTATAAAATTCCATAAAGCAACTCTTGATCCCCCTATTTGCTTTATCCAAAACCATAAAGTTCAAGAACTGTGTCTTGAACTTTTAACTATCCTATATGTATTACTAGAGACTTTGGTTAAGTATTTGCACAAAGCACTTTCTTTTTTGACAATCAGTTTTCTGCAATTGGAGTCCTTTCCTTGTGTCCTCTGGAGGTCACTGAGTAATTCTACTGCAGTAACTTCTGCAGACCATAACCAAAATGAAGATCTGTTCTGCTTAGAATACAGTATTCATATGAGAAGCGGTCCCTATCCTAATAAACTGGTTGGCATGAAGTTGGAGGAAGACCAGGGGTGCAGTTAGATAAGCTGACTTGGCAACAGGCATATGTACGAGGTCAGTAGGAGATGCAAAAATATATTCAAATACCCCAGTTCATATTCTCATGCCCTGTGCAGAGGCTGGCCTTGTTATGGTTAAGTCTCTACTAAACCATGGTTGTTAAAACATTGCCACTGTACTCATTTAGTGCACTGATTGCTGACCTTGAAGCTAAGGACACAGCATTAAGAGGAAATTGTGCATTCCTGTTTGTTAAACTGTGAGTACATTGTGGAGGGAAAAAGAAACCAAGCTAAGTACATAAGCACTAGGGAAAGAATAGCAGAGACTTAAAATATGAAGAGAGAAGAAAAACAAAGGATATCAGTTTATCAGTGTCATAGTTCACTTGTGCCTGGCCTTATCTCCTGGTCATCCCTGTCTGCAGTGCAGTGGATCACATCAGAGTGGCCTGGGAGACTTTCAGGTGAAGCTGACCTACATGTGCTTCAGGAGCACACCTCGTGCCTTCCAACTTGTAATTTAATTTAGACATGAAGACTAGAGGGTAGAGCAGTGTAAAACCACAAAATGAGTATGTTGTGGGTAGCAAGACCTCAGCACTGTCTCACTTTGTTTGTTCCTATTAGACTGCACAGCTTGCTTATGTCAGCATGGCCAGATAACAAGCTCAGTCTTGTTTTTTTGTTTTTGCAGGGAAGAGATACTAATATTGCTCACCCCTAATGGTGTAATTGCTTAGAGGAAGAGCTATGGGTTCAAAATTCTGCGCTGATTTTTTTATTTTTCTTTGCTTTAGAGAGTGATGTATGTTGATAAAGTAATGATATAAAACATACTCACTTAGTATTCACTCAGAGATTTATATATATAAATTTGTCAAGACAAACGCCAAAATTTTCCTTCCTGAAGCATAAGATCACATTTTTTTTCCAAGTGCCTCATTTGAAAATGCATGCAGAAGTTTGCCCTCTTATGTAGGCTGCAATATCTTATGTCCTATTCTAGTCAGATTTTTATGCTGTGCTGTTCCTCAGAAAGCAATGGGCATCTTTGGGGTTTGACATTTACAGTTTCTAGCAAGTCTTTTCTTAATGTGCAGATTTATCAACTGAAGTACTCCAAAGCCAAAGGTTATGTATAGTGCCTTATTTCACATGACTCTTGTTTTCTAATGTCTCTGCATCAGAAAGGTGTGTCTCAAAAAGAACAAACATTTCAGGTCTTATTTGTCTGGGTGCAGGTAAGTTCTAAAAGCCCAGGGCTTTTTAAGAAGGGGTGATAGCCTTCTAATGTATCTTTTTAGCTTTTGTAGCCCAGTAATCAGATGGAGAGGATCAACTTGATCAACTGGATGGCTGTATAGTCTTTTGGAGGGATGGACTAGGACAGACATTGGGTTAGGCAGTGTTTGATTGTCAAGGGCTCAATGGTGATGACAGCAGGGCTGTTAATGGGTGAGAATCAGGGGCAAGGCCAACAAGGCAGGTTCCATGGTAGTCTGCTGTGGATCACTCGCCAGGATGAGGAGGCTGACTCATCATCACTAGTCCTTTTTCTTGTGTGAGCCTCCTAAAATTTATTAAATTAATGTTTCTTAAAAGGAAAATCTCAAACTTCCATAGAATTGATTCAGCTTCTGTCTTCAAATGTCTGTTCTTGTGAACAAGAGATATTTTTTAAAAAATTTTTTATAGCTGCATATTAAATGTCTTCATTTCCAGGAGTTCTTCAGAAAACTACCGTATGCCAGTGATGGAGTACAAAGTGAATGAAGGAATGTCATATGAATTCAAATTTCCCTTCAGAAATAATAATAAATGGCAGCGAAATGCGAGCAAAGGGCAGGGACCTCATGTGGCTCAGGTGCCATCTCAAATCCAAAGTCCAGTACCATCTAGGATTAGCTCTGGGAAAGGAGAAGGAAAAATGCCACCCCCAGAACGAGCCAACATTCCCCGAAGCATCTCTAGTGACGGGCGCCCCTTGGAGAGCCGGAGGTACGTGTCTTTCTCACAAATGGCTTTTCATTGCTGCTCTGAATCTTGGCTGGAAAAATACACAGGAGTTTTATCTAAGTATCTGAAGACTGCTTTTAATCTTGGTTTTAATTAGTCAAAAGACAGCATGGCTACGAGTGAAACAATAATCAAAAGGAAATACCTTTCCCGGCACGAGTAACCACAAAATGAAGTATGCTGGGATGTTTCCCTGTGTTGGATGGTATTCTGAAACTGCTGTATTGTTATTTAAGTTTTAAATGAGTTACAGTCAGTGTTTTAGAGATAAGTGTTCGTGAACTTCTGCATTTGGAAAAAGTAAATCAAAAATTTATCTTGTTCATAGGCTTGATGGAATCGCCTGGAGCACCCAAGGCAGAAATAGCATTTGACAGGGGATTTAACAAGAGAATTCTGACTGGTACAAAAAGGAAATTTATCTGATTTGGGAGTATTCAGACGTTTTAGGCTAGAGGAGAAACTGTTCTAAGTTTAGATTTTTCCAGAGTGATTTGGGTTTTTTTTGTTGTTTCAAGTTCTTTAAACAAGAAAGAGATTATTAGGATAAAGGTATCAGATCCATCATGTCACAGTGTTTTTATTCTTTCATGGGAAAAGGTGTATTTGATAGCTTTCAAATGAACTGTCTATTTTGATTGTCTATACAAATCTGTCTCCACATTTGCAGTGAGATCTGTGGAGGGAAACAAGTTAATAGCTTGAACTTCTTATTTAGGACAATTTCCTAGGGGAAAAAAAAAGCTTTAGATAGGTTCTGATCATCTTTGTATGAAAAATACAAAGCAGTGGTTAATGAGATGCATACTGTAGAAAATGTAAAAGAGCATTCTAATGAAACAATTTAAAATCTTTTTCACATCCTGAAGTACTGGCGATGGAAAAACACGTTCAAAGATGGTACAGCCCAGACCAAGAAACTTCCAAGGTGAAATTGAAACTTCTGTGTTGGATACCATGCTAGGAAATTACAGTGGTTGCTAAGGACTTTATATTCTTACTTTCTTAAATATATACTTAAAAAGCTCCCATCTGTAGGAGTTGGGAAAAAAACCTGCAACACTGAAGGCACTAACAATTTCACAGACAACCTGACTAGGTTGTCTGTTAAAAAAGGTTGCAGAAGCCACTGAAATGCTGGACTTGATTCTTGAGTGATATATTTGGACCCACATAAAAATTGCATGGCTACAGGCTATATCTGCCTGTTAGAGCTAAAGACAGGCAGATGCTGAACTGGAAGGAGCAGCAGCTGAGCTGGTGGTGGTGGCTTTTGCTCTCTCCAGTGCTAACAACTGCCTTAGGTGGCTCCAGAAGGCATAGTAGTACCTGGGAAAAGCTTAAGGCAGTGACAGACTTATCAGATTCCATTGACTTGCTGGTTTTTCCAGATGCTTCCATCTTGTTGTGGTCTTAACCAGAGAGCTTGGGTGCAGTCTTGAGCTGGCTGGTGTCCAAGAGAGAGGGAGCCTTTGGCTGCCCTGAGAGAAGGGGAATTAGCAACAGTGTGTTCCTTGTGCGTAAAGTTCTATGTGGGCACCGTCACACACGTAAGGCATTGGGGATTTAGCCATAGCCAGTCTCTGGAGGCTCATAGAGGGGGGTTATGGCCTGATAAATGTTTGCCAAGTGAAAATTACATTTTCTTAGTCAGTATTTGTCTTCAAAATGTGAAACTTTGACTTTGCATTTTCTTCATTTTCAGGACATGTAACTGTTTGAGTTGTTGGGTTTTTTGGTTTGTTTTTTTTTTTTTTTTTTTTACTTCTAGGCATTCTTTTAAGTATTCTTTTTATTATTATTCAAAAAGGGTTCTATTGGATCTTTCATCCTTAAAAGTATATTATCAAAGTAGCTTTTAAATTTCACTGGGGATTTTTCTGGATGCTTGAAAAATGTCTTCTCTCATCTTTCTGGTCTGCTAAACATGTTAGTCTTGGGTGAATCAAGTTTCAATATATCATCACTTGCATAAGGTTAATGTCTTTTCAGTTAACGTGAAGAAACAGCTTTTTGTCATTTTAAAGAAATACAAGAGGGGGAAAAACCTCAACAATAATCTCAATGCAAGACTCATTTGTCTTTTCTCTACAGGATAAAAGAAAGCTTTGCTTTACAGGAAGCTCAGATACTTCTTGTTGTGTAAAGTCTTAAAATCAACAGAAGTGGATTTTTCATAGCCCTCTTAACTGCTGTCTCATTTAGTTTTTCGCCACTAGTTTTCATATTTAACCTAAAGAACACTGAAGAGGAGGTGCTGAGATCCGTTCATGTTTCTGGTGCAGGCAGCAGTGATTGTGCTCTACTGTGCTTTGCTCCCTTTGGTCCATTTAAATATGTTAGAAATAAAAGAAATCTGCATTACCAGTCCTGAGAACAGGAGGCTTTCACTTCATATTCATCCAAACATCATGTCCCCATAGAGACTGCTGTTGTAAGTGGGAAAGTACGTTGCTTGACAATCCCTCGTTCTGAGAAGGCAGACAAATGCCCAGTCCTGTGTCTAATCAGCAGAGTACTTAAATTTGCCTGATTTGGATTGTCTTCATATATCTGACTTACTCTAGCTTATTTTCCCTGATCTTCACAGTATCAGGATCCTTGAATGTAATTGTTACATTCAATAGGTAGGTATTAGTAGGCAGGAAAAATAACCCAGAACTTTATAAGTCTTAAAATAAATCTCTAATGTTACTGCAACATTAAGACTGAAAAATCTAATAATATAAATTAAATAAATCCCAAGTTATGGATTATTTCACAATATTAATTAATCCACATGGGATACTATATAGTCTATAACCGAGAATGAATATCAGAAGGATATGTTAAGGAAAAAACAATGTACCACATATGTGTGAAGTAAGCCAGAGCTAATGTTATTGGAGAACATGTAATTATAGAGCTTGACTTTTTAATTTATTTCCCCCCCTCCTCACAATTTTCAGGTTTTTTGTACACTCGATTTCCACACTCTATCAAGAAACAGCGCAAGGAAAGGATAGGAGATAATGGTAGATAATAATCGGTTCTTAATTAATTTGTCATAAGCTGGAACCAGTTTTAACTAAAACTTGATTTGACAGACATTTGAAAAAAGTGTAGCAATCTATGATGAAAGCATGTTGAAGACCCAAGTTTGGACTTGAGTGCTTCAGTCTGCAGCTGAGTACTGTTGGATGAAAGCTCAAGGCTCTAAACTAGAAAATTCCTGAGCACAATCAATATTTTAAACCAAGTGGAAAACAATTACAGCATGACTGTGGTCACACACTGGCAGTAAAATTCCACAGTATTGAAGTATTGGAACAATATCATTGATTGGTTTTGTGTCATATTGAGGTCTTTGAAGCACAGTCTTGCCCTGAGACTCCATACTTTTTTGAATGATGCCCATGTAGTCAGTGATAGTAATTATGCCAGTTGTAGTTTATAGGTTAATTCCTGCAGGAGGATTCTATTTTAAACTGTTCCCATATTACCTAAAAATCCTAATCTGCTGCAGTTTATCTTGGATCAGTGACATTTTTCTGAATATAAACAAACAGGTGTCTGTGCTCATCTTACCACCCATCAAGTCAGCATTGTAGTACATGCACTGCCTACCTCACAGGGTCTGAAGATGTGTTATTTAAATGTTCTCATAACATTCTTCAAATTAAAACATGTACTAGCATGAGATTATATACCACACACTTCCTACCAGCTCTGGGACCTAGAGCTGGACGTAGCAGTAGAAAAATCAAAGATTTGTTGGTATGTGTGGCTGTGTGGCCAAAGTCTTGCAATGTAAAAACAGTTAAGAAGAGCCATGCTGTGTCATGTCAAGATTTGATCTTTCTTATTTGACAAGGGTCATCAGTGGGGACCAGGGAAAAGCATAAGAAATGCTTACAAGGGTAAAGGAAGACTCTCTACCAGGTGTGACAGTCCCCTGGCTGTCTGCTATGTGAGATTGCTGGGGCTGGTATCTCTTCACCCAGGTTCCTGCCAATTAGTCTCTTGCTAGTTCTAGACCTCCTACTTGTTCTTTTGTCATGAGGGATAGTGCTTAATCTCTGTTTGCTTGGTCCAGTGTAATTCATGTTTGATGAACTGATGCAGAGAGGGTAAGTTGCTCTGTAATCCCTGGAGCCACCAAGCTTGTTCAGTGTGTCTTCACACACAAACTCTTCTTATACTTCTGGTGTCCCACTGCCTGCCTCTATACCTATTCTTGTTACAATGTGTGTTTTCTAAAAGGTGATGATCAAATTGGAAAAAAACCAAAAACTTGAGAAGGTACAACATGACACCATAGTTGCATTTTCTGTTTCATTCACTGTCCCCTTCCTCAAAATTGCTGGTTTTTTTCCTTTTTGAATGGAATGGATTGGTTTCCTTTAAACAAGAGAGCATTTGAGACTGTGTTTGCAAGGAATTGTTGTGGCTTGTAGTATTATTAGGATTGTAAAACTCAAACACATGGAAGGTAGGCATGCCAGAATTAAGATTTGCTGTGCTGTTTTTTTCAGAACTCTTGTGTAACTGTATATTCGAATGCTCCTTTTGATTAAATTACAAGAATTTCTTTTAACAGAGGCCATCTGCCTCATTCAGTTCACACAGTGGATGCAGCTCATTAAAGAAGAGCTATTTAATTTTTTTTCCTCTTCATTACTCTGTCCCTTATTTACTGGATGATGTTCAAATCCTGTTGTAAAGATGCCATTACTAATTCCCCTCTAAGCTTTACAGAGGTGCCCATTACTATAGTTTCTGAATGCTTTGTGGATATTAAACAAACTTATTTTTCAAAATTCTTGTGTGAGAAGAGATGTCTTTGACCCTCTTCAGGTTAAGAACAAAGGTAGAGAGATAAATTATGTTCTAATCATTTGTTCTGCTTATTTTGTCCATCTCATATTTGGAAATGTGCCCGGCATTGTTAATATTTTATATATTCAAATTACAGCCTCGGTTGACTTCAGCTGCTTTAGGAAGATTACAGCTCAGAGATATAGTGGTCCTTGGAATCAAATAAGGGCTTTGAAAAATAAAAATTAGCAACAACAAGTGAAAAATTGTCATCAACAAATACAGTAGTAGTCACATTGGAGAGCTCCAGCAAGCACAAAGTAAGGATTCAGTTTGCCAAGTCAGCACTGACTGTAAGGCTATTTTTCCTCTTCTGCCAGCCTGAGCCTCCTTTGCTTCTGAGCTCTGCAGCTCTTGCAGGAGAAGTTGTAGCACAGTATAGGACCTGTGCCTGTACAGTTTTACAGGAAAAGGCACCTCTGTATGATCTTGTAATTAGACTGCCTTAGGCCACAGGCAAAAAGGGACTTAGACTGACATTTTTCTTGTGATGTGTGTACTACATACCTATGCATACTGAATATGTGGGGGAAGTTGCAGCTAATGACATGGAAATTAATTTATTAAGAGCAAGATGCCTGCTTTCGATGTCTGTGTTAGTCATATTAAACAAAATAAATGTATGCCCATTCCACTCACTGCCTTCACAAAAGATGATGTTCTTCCCATACTTGGCAAGTCTCAACCAGTTCTTTCAGATGAACTAGATCTGTTAGAACTAAATCATGCATGGGATAATCCCAGTTCAGTTGACTCCAATGTAGTTGTATCTGTTTAATGTAATGGATGCTTGGCCTATTTTAAATTCAATTGTGGGACTCATGCATTTAACCATTTTGGCATTTCTTCTTAAAACTCTCTTTTGAAATAGATAAGAGCTTGCTTTAGTATGGTTTTTAATTACAAATAAAGGACAGGCTCAGATTATCTTAGTTATAGAGGCATACTGCTAACACAACACAATACACCTTTTGTCTTGGGAAGTGCCTTTCATGAAAAGATTTCAAAGCAGCTCAAAAAGTTAATTTGAACTAATTTGCTCTGAAGTTTTTCTCTTATATATTTCACACAAAATGGAATGTCTTATAGCATTAGTGCATTTTAGTGCAATAGTGAACTGTACTAACAAAAATACACTTCTGCTTTAAATGAAAGAATGCCCTACCTGACTGGTTGTTCATTTCTATTGTTCATACCACATTTATAATACAATTCTGTTTGCCCTCAAGGTCTTTCTTTCTTGTAAATGAGGTAGAACTGTATGACATAGTTCTGAAATCTTGATGTTCCTTCTGAACAGTGCTGTCACTTTTTGGTAAGGCATAGGAAGTAAAGAAAAGGCATAGCTGAATCTGAAATGAAACTGTAAGGGTTTTTCAACAGGAAATAATTTATAAGAAATTATTTGAGAAGTAATTGGTTCCCTTGCCATCAGTTTTCATTTAGTATTAGGAAAAAAGGTCATACTTTTAAACTGTGTATTGCTCTGCAAGCATAACCGAGTTCTAATGTGTGTGCCTTTATAGCTGAGTGAATGATAATGAAGGTGTATTTTTGTGCGGCCAAACTATTTTGTTTTTCTTTTTAGAGGAGTGCTTCTGGGAAAATAAACTGCTTGGTTTATGGATTCCCAAGTTTTCATGTCTTCAACCATGTTCTTTGCAATAAAATATTTCAGAATAGTTACTTGATAAATGTGGGATAAGTTAACATTGGGTAGACTAGAAGGGCATTACTGGATTTGGTGTAGTACTTACCATGGTCAGGCCTTAGGTAATTCCTTCTTTTGTCTCAGAAAAAGAGTTACTGTTAGTTAAATGCACGTCATGAAATTCCAGGTGATCAAGGTGTTTGATCCAGTCCTACTGCTCTTTCCATTTTAAGATTTTGTTAGTTTACTAATTTCTTTTAAGGTAGTTAGGAGGACAGTGCACATTTGATATAAATGTAAGTATAAATATATACACGTTGGTTTTATATATATGCATACATAAGGAACATTAATCAGCTCAGTAGTTTTTTTTGTTTGTTTGTTTTGGGGTTTTTTTTGTTTTGGTTTTTTTTTAGTTTTCAAAATATTTTTTTAACTTTTCAAATTTTTACAGTGTTGTGGTGAGAGATAATTTAAAATCTGCCACTCCTTTAGATATACAGATTAAATGGCTAGGCTAAGATCTTCTAAAGCCTGAGAGCTGAGCCGGGTGCTGATGCAATTTATCTATATGTTTCACTGAATTCATTATGTGTTTTTCAAATATTAAATTATTTAGTTTGTGCAAATTAGTGTTTTTCCTAGATAAAGTGAATAAAGGCTTTTGTTCACAGTAGGAGTTGAATGTTTGTGAATGGCATAACTCAAACTTCACTTAAATCACTGCAGAAGTTTTGAATAGCTTCAGTCACAACTGAGTAGAACAAAGAACCAGCTAACAGCAATGAATTCTGCTGGGGTTTGGGAAACAAAATGCACAAAGCTAGCAGTTATCTTAAAAAGCCTTTTGACTACAGAACAGGATATGAGTTGGGCCGTATAAGCCTGCTGCTTCCAGCCATTCTGCCCAGCTGCATGTGTTGCAGTTCTAGACTATTTATTTGCTGTATGGTTATTTGGACAGGTGAAAGCTTCATGTGACTCAGGTCTGCGAGTCTATATCTGTTGAGATAATTCTATATTAGAAAATTAAATTTTCAGGGAGAATTTTAAGGTGGCATGTATAGATTACATTGCAATTTTTAGTCCTTGTGTTTTAATGTGGACAAGTTTGGTGGCACAGAGGTAAGCTTGATACTCTTGGAAGAGTTTGCATAGGCAGCTCACTACAGTTGGTTTAATTCTAGGCAAGAGTTTGCTATGAGAATTGGGAATATTTTCTTCTGTTTGGTATTTTGATGAGGAATGTCATGTTTCATTATTCCTTACAACCAATCTGTAACAACAGACTTTAGATACCAGAATGTTTTCCTAGCGCGTGCCAGTATTTTCTTCCCACGTTGGCCTTTCGTTAGTTTTTCCCTTGCATCCAGGTTTTTACGGTTGACTTTTCCTGGTTTCCAGTAGATTAATAAGGGGGAGATGTCTGCCCCTTCAGCTGGTGGGATCTCTGCCGTCTCTGGGGTGCCAGTGCTGGCAGCCATGGCAGTCTGCAGGGTGCTGTGTGCGTGCCTTGCCGTGTGGCCCTGCTGATGCGCGGCTCCCTTGCTCTGCACAGGCTGTCCCCTGGCTCCGACGTCTACGTCACCGTTTCCTCCATCGCCTTAGCGAGGTCGCAGCAGTGCCGCAACTCTCCAAGCAACTTGTCCTCCTCGAGTGACACTGGCTCTACTGGAGGCACGTACAGACAAAAATCTATGCCAGAAGGGTAGGCACCAGACTTTTTATATGTTTCTGTTTGGGCAGATTCTTTGTTCTCTGTTCCATTTGTTGTAATGTGTACTCAAGGAGTGCTTACACAGGCTCCTGTCAGCTGTTGTTTACATGCATTTAAACCATGGCTGTTTTCAGGTGCCATTGTCATGCTTCTTGAAAAAGCCAGTTTTAAAAATCCCTTGTTTCCACTTTTACCTTGCAGCCTAACCACTCTCTCTGATCCTAGTCTACAGCTGGTCAGATTACTACACAGAGGGACTTTTATCTATTTAAAAATCTTCATTAACGGTGCAGGTTTCATGTGGCAAATTGCTTCCTTTCACAGGTTTAGATTTTAAAATAAAAGAAGTAATAGATTTGGAACTTTGCAGTCAGTTAATAGTTGAAGCAAAGTAGTATCGAGACTTAGATGTAAAGGCACAAAAGTGCTAATTAATCCACAGCTAGCTTCTTTTTCACATATTCACAGTCATTCTGTCTTAAGGCTTCCAACTTCCCAGAAATCTTCAAACTCTCTGAAGTGTCAATGTAAGGGGCAACTTGCAGAGGAAGAAGTTAAATCTGTATCATTTTCAGAGAGTATCGAAAGGACCAGTAAATCAGAGATCTCCAAGTAGAGAAAAAAAATTGGCAGCAAAAGAGCTGTCTACTACATTTCAAATTACTTCCTGTAGAGAAGATAAAGGAGCAAAACTGCTGATAGTTCACACTGCAGATCTTCCCTCTGAAGTATTCTTGATTACTTTGCCAGGTCATTGTGCGTAATTCATTCTGGTTTGGGTCTTTTATAAAATAGAAATATCTTTCTCTTTGTTTTAAAAATATATTATTAGTAGGAGTAAATGCCATTGTCAGGAACTGCTTAGTATAAGGCACTGTCTTTTTGCCTCTAGGTGCTCTGTGTCAGTCCAGAGAACACTGTTCTGAGCATGTGTTTGAAAAAGTACTGCTTCTTGCTCCACAGCACTGAAGATTTGTCCTCCCTGTCCTTCCTGCAGCTCAGTTTGAGGTTTTATGAAGAGTCAATCTCTTCTCTGCTGCTCACCTTCATGAAGGCTTTGATTTGTGACACTATCAGGCCTGTTCTGGTCATTGTTTAAATTTGTGCTTAAGTCCTACTGACATTAGGAGATTTGCTCTTAAACCTATTCAACTGTGCTCTAAGTAAGGAAGCACTAGATATAGGTGTATCCAGGGCTCTGCAGCTGGAAAAAAGCATTTAACCTCTTTATCCTCTGTAGACTTCCTGGCTCATTCACATTACACCCGCAGCATTTCTGTGTTACCTTGAATTCTGATGAGCAGCTTGTGCTACCAATATCGTTTGCTCTTTTCCAGCTACGTCATTTGCACTACAAAAAAGGTATTGTTGCCATATGTCCTTAGGGCATCACAGCCATAACTGCTAGAGTGAGAAAGGATTTTCAGGCACACTTGAAGGTTTGATTTGAATTGTCCTCAGAGCACACCAGCACCTGTCCCAACTCTTTTCTATCTTTTAAGTTAATTATACACATATGTTTATTACAACATTCCTCAAATATTTTGCAATTTCAGCAAAGAAATGTGTCCTAGAAGCCTTGACTATACTGTCCTTTTGGAGCTAAAGTTTTAATTCAGTGCAAGGAAACACATTATTTCAAGAATAATTAAAGAAACAATTAGTACATGAACTTTGCACGTTCTTTATTGGATGCTCTTTAAAAAAACCCCAATTGCTTGACTCCAACTATTTTACTATTCTGTTCTGTTCCTATAAGAAAAGCAGTTTACCTCTCACACTGTCCTGGTACACACGAATCATACTTACTCAGGACTTCCCAAACATCTACCAGGCTAAATGACATGAAAAATGTGATTGTGAAGGAATATTTTCCTTGCCTCAAGAAGCAATTTAATGTCTGTCCCTTTACTAAAAGCCACTGCAGTTCCATGTGCATCTTCTGTTGAGCTGGGTCAAAGTGCAGGTTCAGGGCGGCCCCACAGCGATGTTTGGTGTCCCAGGCAGGGCTCCAGCATTACCCTGGATCTGTTGTTAAAATGGAGGAGAGAGTTCATTCAGTCGCTAAAATGTTGGAGAGCATGATGGGCTGGAGTAAGGGCCTAGGGGGAGCCATGTCCTGGAGGTAATCTTCCAGAGGTGAAGTTCCACTGTGCTCTAGGTATGTCACTGTCTGTGATTTCCCAGTGCAGGAAATCTCAGCCTCACCATTTGTGTACGCATTTATTTATTGTTACACACTGTGACAGAATTGGAAGGTTTGTGAAATTTAACTGAGCAGAAGAATGGGTGAGCCTCTGTCAGACATTGGTACAAGCAGTAATTTCTGCCTCTAGATTATTGATCCATATCCTAAGCTGGGTTTAGGCAAGAACTGCCTTTGAGAATATCCAGATTGATCTTGATGTGTATATGTGTGTTCTGTATACTTATGCTGTGTTTGTGTGTTCACTATTGTGGCTACAATAAATGATTGTAGAATGTAAAATTTATTTATACATAGATTGGCAACTTATATATATATGAACATTATGGAGATTAGGCAAAAGGGCATCACAAGAGAAAGCAAAATAGTGACGCAATGCAACTTCATTGCCCCAAGATTTGTTTGGGGTTTGGCTTTTTCTTTTAGATGTCCACTTCTAGTTATTTTATCATGAAAATATATTCTTCCCATGAGAGTTTGTTTACAAATTTAAAATTAGGCCACAGATAATTTAAGAAATCAGTCGCCTTTGAAATGCTGTGTTTAGACCTTTCATACATATCTTAAATTTGTATCGAATTCATCATGTTTAATTTAGGTATTTGATAAGTGAAATCCAACTTAGTCTCTGTGAATAGAAAAGCAAAAAGTTACTTTTTGCGTAATTTCAATTGTTTATATTCAGAAGGCAGATATATACAGGTTTTCCTCACTTCTTTTAATTCATCAAAATGTATGCTGGCTGTATCAGGAGCAGTGAACAAAAGGGAAGTATGATCATGTTTGGGTGAATTTTTAGAAGGCCAAAATGTCAATATGTGCTGCATGTTACAGGTGTGTTCCAGCGGCTTGTCTTTGAGGATGGGAGTGGGATTTTGTTGTTGAATCGTATTATGTTGCTGTGTGGGTTCATTTGAGTTAACAAGTGTGTGAACTTCAAGTGGGATACCCACACTGAGCTTGTTCTGACAGCTGGGAAGGTGTCTCACATGTGTGGGGAAGTCTGTAGTTCATAGAGTGAGTAGACAGCACAGTTGGGGTATTTTATTTTCTCTCATTATATTAGACATTACAGCTAGAGATACTCATTGATATAGAGATATCTGCTTGTAATTAGTTTGTGTGTTATTCTGTGCATGCTGAGTTGGAGGATTTTCTTTTTCCTTCAGGGTATGTCTGATTTAAAAAAAATCTCAGCAATGCATTATTCTTGATGAATTCTTAATGATTGATCTGCTATTTCTGAACCCAGCTATAATTCTTACAGACTTATAAGTGATTTATATGTAATACAGAACTGTAGATTTAAAGTCTTACAGGCTTTTTAGGCATATGAGGCATGTAGGCTTCAGTGTGGCACAGGGGCACTGTGTGTCTCTTTTGTCATTAGCTTGTTCTCCTTGAGTTTACTGTCTTTATTGATATTTCTGAAATCCATCTGCCTAATCTGGCAGGATTTACAAAGTCCGTTGAACAGAGTTTTCATTTTGCTCTCTATGCTTTCTTTTACAGCAATAGGTGTACGTCTCACTAATTTCTTACAGCTGTATTTAGTTTGCACTAATCCACTCAAATTATTTTATGATCAAATAACTTAGGAATTGACAGAATTTATAACCCCCAGGATCTGGGAATCCATACTCAGCAGTCAACTTTATAGAGGCTTATTTAATATGTTTGGCAGTGTTAATGTTGTCCCAAACAAATCCATGTTATTGTCATATATTTCTGCATCACCCAGAGGTATGGCCTTACTACTATCGTGGCTGGACCCCAAGGAATTGGCTGAGATCCATGGCATTGTCCCAACAAACTTTCTGATGCTTTCTTTTACTGTTTTGAGGTAGTTGAAAGGATCTGCTCTTTTACCGATAAATATTCCGATAAAAATGAAAACCTCATTTTCCTATGTGGTTTTTATCCAAACTTTTACATTTTACTCACCATGGCGAGCTTTCTACAACCATGTAACAGTCTGACCACCTTTCCATGTAAACATCTGTGTAAATAAAAACTCATAATTTTCTTTCTTGATGTTTTGATCTGTTTTATTTTTTTTTCCCCAATTGTAGCATTGTAACCAGTTGTTCTTGATGAAGGATGCTCAATAAATTAATGTATATTGTAATCTTACGCATTAAAGTTGATAAATGGGTCTGGAGAGCTATGACAAAAATGAAATGGTAAAACATTATAAATCCCTCAAGCATTGGTTTACCCCATTGGGATATCCTGCCTTCTTAAAAATGCTTTTTTGTCCCAGTTGTGCGAGATTTATGTATATTTAAAATGATTGTGTGCTTTGTGTTTTGGGGAGAACAGGTTTGGAATTAGCCGTAGATCCCCCGCTTCCATTGACAGGCAGAACACGCAGTCGGACGCGGGCGGCAGCGGCAAATCCACGCCCAGCTGGCAGCGGAGCGAGGACAGCATCGCCGACCCCATGGGTACGTGCGAGCGCGGCGCTTTCTGCAGCCCGCAAAGCTAACCTTGTTCCTCAGGGAATAATGAGGTCTGGAGTATGCACTGAAGCTTCTGCAGTCTGCTTCCTATGAGTAGCACCTGAGGAGGAACTGATTTCATTTCCTCATTTGATTGTGGGATTAAATCTGCCTTAATGCTTTTACCCCGAGACACTCTGTCCTTTTAGACTTACTCATTTGTCTTGCTGTTGAGGACTTCTTTAACCTTGCCTGCTCTCCTCCATGGCTTGGCTTAGTTTAATTTTTGCTTAGTTTGTGCTTGTGATGCTTCCTTTTCAAATGGTGCTATATAAATGCAAATTGATTGTTTGATCATTGAACCTATAAAAATACCATGTATAAAATGGAAAAAATGCACTTAAACTTTAAGTAGTGAAGTAAACCTATAGGTAGGTAATCACCTTCCAGAAATGTATACATTTTCATTGCACGTGGCAATTAAGCTGTCAGATGAGGGAACATATTAACTACATAAAACAGCTAGGAACTGAGAACTTATATTGTTAGGCCTTCATTTGAAGTTCTTGCACATAGACCTTTTGCTACAGCTATGGCTTGACTTGAAAGGAATACCAGTAAGACTGACACCAGTGAAAATGTCCCATGTACAAACAGCATTTTCCCAGCATGATGACCTTGGCCAAGGTTGTTAGACTGTGTTTCTAACTTCTTTTACCCTAGATTAGACAATTCCATACTTCTTTATTGCATTACTTTACTGCAGCACTGTACAAATGGACTAGTGTTCAAGAAAGAATACGCCTCAGTGAGATGAGGAATTTAAGGCATATGCTGCCAGCCTCTGGTTCCGAAGATGTTCTTGGTTCACACACCTTCACAACCTCAGTAAGCTGTGCCTTGTTATCAAAGCCATCTGTCAGTCCCTCTCTCACAACTCCCCCCATACATCTCAGTAAAAAACTCTGATTATACTGAACTGCAGCTGCTGTCTCGTTTTGACAGAACAATTTTAATTGCATGTTTTGAAACTGTGATGGTAATGACACATGTAAAAATAATCTTTTCTTCAGCATTACTTTTGCAGACCAACATTGGATGTCGGTCTGGCACTGAGTGGAGCTGCCAGCAAGTTCTGTTCTACAGTGTCAGGTGTCAACATATTAGCAAAATAAATAAGGCCAGGAAAAATTTCATGGTAGGAGAGATGGCTCCAGCATTTGGCAAACGATGAGAAATGCACAGTGACATAAAATCCCTGTGTTTTCTCTTGTATATTGTCCTGCATTCAGAGGTGGAAGCTGCATCTCTGATTGGAGACTTTACAGTAAATCTGATGAATCTAGGTGAAAGTCTGGTTTTATGACAAGGAAGTACATTTCCCCTTGGGATAATCTGTAAATGAAGCTTTAAGTGTGGTGAATGCCCACACTGACACCTTCCTGGCCTATCCTTTGCTACAGAACATCTTTGTTCTGTGTTCACTAACACTGCTTGCTACCACTTGCCAGGGGTAATCAAGTTTGATGACGATATTACTGGTATTATCATTATTATTCTTTAAAAAAACTCACAACTTTTATGTGCTTTTTAAAAAGCTCATAATGCTGCAGATCAAAATGAACAAACTGTAGCTGTGTTGTAGAAAACACTGCTATTTAAAATGGGTATTGTTAAGTACTTGACCTTTGTAAGCACATATTCCACTTAAAAGGATCATTTGTAGAAATGCAGAATATATGTAGAAGTATATGTAAAAACTCATAACTGAGAGAGTTTCTTTTAAAATACTGACCTTGGGCTCTGAGAAGGCAATTGCCTGCCTAACAGGCACCCTCCAGACCTCCATGGTTATCTCCTGGAAAATCAGTTTTATTGGCAAAGTGCACTCTGAGTGTCCATGTAAGATGAGTGATTTGACTTCCATTCACTTTTTGTCAGGTTTAGTTTAGTAAGTATTCCTCTTGTACACCAATGCAGTTTCCACATTCTCAGACAGCCATGTTTAAGGTAGTATTATGCCAAGAGATTTTTTTTCCACTCTCTTCTTTGCATTAGAACATGTTTGTTTAACTCAACTTTGGGAAGAAATCTTGTGTAGTACTTCTGCTGGGGAGAATGGATTCATTTAAGTGATCGCTGGAGGCTTTTGCTATTGTTCTGCCTTGCATGGAATGCCATTTAAGGAAATGTGGGTGTTCAGTCTTTTAAATCTCTTGTCAGCAGGTATCATACATTCAGAGATCCAGTGTCAACAGCCTGTGAAAGGGAATAGTCTGCTGTTTTAATGCTCTGATATAGTGCTGTTGGCCAGCGGGGACAGATACTGTTCAGGTTGTTCTAACAAGAGTCAGAATGGTGGCAGCTGGTTTTTCATGAAGCCTTAACGATTTACACCGGGCAGGAATGGGCCCCACCTCCTCCCATGTTCCGTCACAATATGTACCCATTTTTGGCTAAGCTAGTGTTGGAAAAAACGCAGTGTAAACCGAGGCTACACGTTTTCTTAGCTTGTAGCACAGCTCTCTCAGTCCATGGTTGTGTGCTGTGTTGCAGAGCCAACGTGCCATCTCCCAGCAGTCTCAAAAGTATTGCCGTCCTTCCGAGAGAGCCCCAGTGGAAGACTGATGAGACAGGATCCCGTGGTGCACTTGTCTCCAAATAAGCAGGGTCATGTAAGTTATCCTAAAAATGGAATTATTTAGTGTTCTGCTTTTGCTCTACAAGCTCTTGATACCAAAAGTGTTGTTCAAAGTTAGATTTAGAGTGTCAGTTTAAAAAAAAAGAAAGAAAAAAAGAAATGTTGTTCCCTACTAGAACATGGAGACTGCTGTAGAGCAGGCCTGTGGTGCCTAAATCCTACAGCACAGTGTATTGAAATATTTACTCGTTAATGAAGACTTGGTGCCAGTTGAACAGCAACCTCTTGTCTGTTATCTTGTGAGAAATAAAGGATTTCTAGAAATTTGCAAAGCTATTCCTAGACCTCACACGGAAGACTTACAGTTTAACTAGTGTATCTTCTAATGCAGTGCCCAGAAAGCTGCTGCTTTGAGACAGAATAGTGATTTTGGGTTCATATTTTCTCCTTTTTCATAACATGCCTTGAAGACTGTTGGAAGTCTGTCTGAAAGAACTCTTGGAATCCTGCTGAAAAAAAAAAAACCAACCCTTAATTGTTTTATTTGTTTTGAAGTTCTAAATGGTGAATTCTGTCTTTCTGTCTCTGCAGAGTTAACTATTCATGATTTTGTGGAGACTGTAACTTCACAATTTATATACAGAGAGATAGATAAATACAGTAAAGTTCATAAATTTGAAATGTCTTGAAAATTATTTAAGTCACTGTAATTAGAGAAGCACACTTCAAGCTTTAAATTACTCAGTAAGCTGTATCATTTTTTTTTATTTGTACAACAAGCTTAACTACAGAGTTGTGTTGCATGATGTTACTGAAAGTATTACTTGCATTTATTTAGATGTGAGAAAGCCTTTAATTGGTTCCAGGTCTTTAATTTGCTCCTGCTTGCCAACATTCGTCTTTCAATGGCAGAGTTGCTTTTAGATTATTAATTCATAACAACACATATGTATTATTTAAAAAAGAAAACTCCAAAGAACTTGAACAGTAACACACCTGTCTTTATATTCGTAGAAGCACAGACTACTTTTTAAATTTAGATTGACCTGTTTTTCATGAGATGTATTTGACTGCATACTGATGTATTTAATACATAACTCATTAGCTTGAGTGCCAAGTGCAATGCTGGAATTATTTGTGCTTGCATTATTCTGGTTTAGTCATTGTTAAAGTAAATCTTTCTTATGTGGACAGATGGATGGGTGAGTGATGAAGTTCTTAATGAAGAAAAGTAACTTTAATTGGAGATAACTAGGAGTCCAGGTCAACTTCATATTCCCCCATTTTTCTGTCAGTTCTTTCTTTAGTATATTAAAAGACATGGATGCTGACAATTCCATGTTCTCAGTATGCAACCTGTTCCGTATTTCCTTCTGAAAACAGAAGCAGTATCTATTTTTCTGTATTTGTCTGGGGTGTATCTATGTCTGTTTAGTAGAACAGGGGTTGGCAAATAAAAAACTTCTAAGTCTCCTTTCCATCAATTCCCTTTTTCCCAGGCCATGTGGTCATCCAACAGGTCTGTTGCCTACTGCTTCCGTTCTGATTTTGTAGATGATCAGAACTTATCTAAGTTCAGTAGAATTCAAATGGGTGTAAATGTCCCCAATATAGATGAGCCACTAAACAGTAAGTGTATGACAAGAAATTCTTCTTGAAATAGGATATTCCACCACTATGAAATTAAGGACATTCAGTTTCTTTGTAATAGTGGGCCATGACCAAGGACAGGGCATACAAACCAGCCAGGCACTGGCATGTCCTGATGGGATAATTTAAAAGCATTACATTAAAGCTTCTTTTCATGCAGTTCTGGTTTTTGGAAAACTATTTCACATTAGCTAAATGATGTTTCACTGGTCATTTGCAAAGGACACTCCTGCTGAGGAGGAAAGACACCCTGCTGTCAAGAGGTGGAAGAGAAGTGGCTGTGCTCTTCTTTGACTTTTTGATAGGCAATTGGATTACTAAAATAGCATGCACTTTTTTAATGGATTGGTTAGGTTTCACATTCTAAAGCACTGCAGTCTTAAAATTAGCGTATTTTTAATTATTGTAGTTATAAACCAAGTCAAAGTCTACATAGCTCAGCCAATTTCATTGGATGGGGCTGAGCAAAACTGTGCTTGAAGGGAACCTCTGCAAGGTATTTTGGGACAAAATACAAACAATTTGGGCTTTTCCTGCCTTCCAGATCCATAAGAAAAGTTTATTTACATGCACTCAACACAGAGGATGTGCGTTGTGTTGGAATCAATTTTTTTAAGTTTATTAGTCTCCTCAGTGTATCTATGCTATACCTCCAGGTAGGAGAGCTCCTACTGTACAGCGGTGGCTTTTGTAACCCTTTATTTCCTCCTCTCCATTGTCACAATTTTGTTGTTTCTTCTGCAGTCTGACAGCCACTACTCCAGCCATTCCAGCAGCAATACCCTCTCCAGCAATGCCTCCAGCGCTCACAGCGATGAGAAGTGGTACGACAGTGGCGAGCGCACGGAGTCGGAGCTGAACAGCTACAACTACCTGCAAGGGACATCGGCCGACAGCGGCATCGACACCACGTCCTACGGCCCCAGCCACGGCAGCACCGCCTCGCTGGGCGCCGCCACCTCGCCCCGCAGCGGGCTGCCCAAGGACAAGGTGGCCCCGCTGTGGCACAGCTCCAGCGAGGTGGTCTCCATTGCAGACAGGACGCTGGAGAAGGACAGCCACATGGACCGCAAAGCGGAATCTTCCCTCAGCCTGGATATCCACAGCAAGAGTCAGCCAGCCTCCAACCCTCTCACAAGGGAGAACAGTGCTTACAGTTTAAGCGATGCTGTCTCGCATACAAGGTAACTTTCACCTCTTCTCTGATTGACACCCCCCCCCCCCCCCCTTTTCCCATTCTCACTCTCTAACTTATCAAAAGTGAGAAGTGGATATTGAAGAGAGGGGTTCTACTTATGTTAATCAGTGTTTTGAAACATTTCACTGCGCAGAATGCTTGAAAATTAAGACTACCTTCAGTCTTTACATCTGGTACTAAAAATCTATAAGAGCATATCCACTACTAAACTATCCATAAGGCAGGCATGTCTGATGTGTTCATGGGGAATATCTTGCAACAACTACAGTTCATGTATGGATCAGAAAGGAGATCTGTCCATGTTATTAATGAACAGTTTAGTATTGGGTTTATTCTTAGTCTTGGAAGTACTCATTTCAGATGTTTTGCATTTTTTTCCACAGTCTGTGTTTGGAAATCTGCTCATAGTTGGTATGATCAATAATGAGAGTAAGTTGCTTGGGAGTGCTAGTGTACAGATCTTAATCTCATTTGACTGCAAGCTCGTGGGTATGACAGGTTACAGTCACCTTCCCTCTCTCCCTCCGTTTTGCCACTTGTAAAATCGGCAATATCAAGTACGAGTGTGATGTGTTTAAACACCTCAAACGGTAGATAGCCACTTTACAAGTTCATCAGTGCTGCTAGAAGCAGAAAATATTTTATACCATTTTCCTAACCCATTTTCCAAGAAGTATTCAGTGTGCTTTTAAAAAATATTCCTACTCTGTCGTACTAGCAAGAAAAAAACATAGGTCTTTCAGGGAGGATGTGGGATCATCATAATTTGTTGGCCTTGTGGAGCCTGACTGTTGCATTTTCATTCTTAAGGCACCTCTGTTTTGAGTGTGTAGCTAAAATACCTGCAGACTGGAAGTCCAAAGCAATTTCTGGTAATTGTCTTGAACAAAACTACTATGCAAGACTAGATGTTTATGAGAACAGTTCACTAATTCCTCATACAGTAGCTGCAAATAAGGGGTTGTCATAGAGACTGTAATGGTCCCCATGTGCTTTGTCATGGTAATTCTGACTAAGTAATCCATTAATGGTGGTCCCACTCTGCATTGCTGCCTCGATTCGTGTGCCATTTTTGGCAACAAAGCTCACTCTCAATTGAGAGAAATCCCACCCAGGTGTTTGAGACTGGTATGTTTCAAATAGCTGCATATGCATGAAGGAGTTGAGCAAGTCTGGAGGAAACACTCTGCAGAGGGACTTACTTAGATTTCTGGCATGTTATTGTGTTCCCCTTTCTTGAAGGTGAAAAGTCTATAGTGTTGCACCTTTTATTTTTAGATAAGCATGTTTACGTGCATTTTTTAATATTCAGTGGAATTTACCACATCCTGCAGTACTTGTCTGACTATAACAGGCAGTGACATGAAATGTTGAGATTCTTATACAAAATGCTGACTGCAGTCAAGTTAGTAGCATTGTCGTTTGGAGGGATTTTTTCTGAAGCCGCTTAAAGAATCCTGGAAAATTTATGTAAGTCTTGGAAGCTTTATTGTCAAGCCTAATGGAATGACATCTTTGTATATCTGAGGTTCTGGTTTCTTCTTCAAGCACCAAATAGGGTTAGCTCCCTAGAAAAGCTGAGAAAATCTTGTAGAAAGAAACACTTTGCAGGGCAGGTACGCCATGACAGCTCTCCTCTTCCATGAATTTATTTTGCAATTTGCCGGCAGACTGGTGTCTAGGTGTCTGTCTCATTATTTATTATATTACAACATTGCATCTCCAAACATGGTGTTTTTTCTAGTTGGTGTGGATTAGTTGACATAACATTTCTGTGATGATATTGAAATTATTCTCTTCTTGGAATTTTGAGGCTGTCACTGAAACTTGCAGGTAAATGTTTCCTGGGCCTTATTCTGGGAAAACAGTTAAGGTTTCTTTTGGCCAAGTTTCACTTAAAACCGAGATGTTAATAATGTGACTCTTTGCAAAAAGGAGTAGTAGCTGTGTGTAGAACACGTGGGGCGTGATACTTGAGAAATGCAGCAATACTTGCACATATATCATTTGTTGTGGTGGATTAAAAACAGATTGACTCATGTTCCTTCTTTACTTTTTTTTTTTTATTTTTGAGGACTGGAGCATGTGTTTGATGCCTCACAATAAAACAAAGGCTCAGTCTGCGATAAAAAGCTTTGATTTTGTTTCTTGTGGCATCCTCAGTTGGTGGTTGCACTGAACAGCAGTGGAACCCTAGGTCATCCAGCTGTTTGCTCCCAACTCTTCATTGCTTCCTCTGTGGAGGCACAGCAGCTTGGAGCTGGAGGCTGGTTCAAGTGGCACTTCCAAAAGACAAGCACAGATTAAGGAGATTATTAAGAAGATGCCTCTTCAAGGAGGTGAAGGAGGGGAGACGAAAGAAAGGTTCTGAACAGGCTGCTTTTCATGAGAAATGAACAGCTTAATTGGTGTGTTTCTCTATCAGTTTCTAAATTGCTATCCTTTGTTACTTCACACTTTTTTATCTTTTGCCTGTGTATGCCATAATGTCTGTAATGTCTTTAAAATCAGGTCTCTGAGCAAGAAGAAAAGGAATATGGCCCTAAAAAGATCTCTGTGGCAAAAGAAAAGAAAATAACTACAAATTAGAGTGTTTGTGTCTGTAGAAGACAAGAGTGATAATTACTGCTCAGATCATTTAATGGTGCATAAAAGAGCTTGTACCTGAGAACTGGTGGCAAAATGTAAATTATAGTGATTAACTTTTACAGCAGAGCTTCTGGCTGGGTTTTATTTTTCTTTTCCACCCCCATTCCCAAAGTCCTTCCTGATGATTGTGCAGATTTCTCATAGCATCCCAGGAGAACTGCATTATGTAGGCCAGTAATTATACAGAATCATTATAGCTGAATGTCATTAAATGAAGCAGTATGTGCTGATGGCATGAATTCTTTACCAAAAAAAAAAAAAAAATTGAATCCAACTTTCATTTCTACCTAAGCTATACAGTTTCTTATGGTCTTCTTACCAAAATTAAAAGTATAATCTTGACTATTTGTAATCAAGTACATTTTTCATTGCTTTTGATAATTTTAAGATACTTAAAATATTTATTGTAGACTGCTTTTATGAATGGCTCATCTGCAATTTTGGAAGACAGCCATGTCGTATTTAAATGTTTTCATAATTCAATCCTTGGTGTCTCAATAATTGAGGTGGGAGATAGAGGACCAGTAGTGACCATCTCTTGTGTCCTGAGAGAGGAATCTCTTCCAGATAAAACTAAGCTGGTCTAGGTAGCTGTTGCAGTATGATGAATTCTCTGCATGCTTGCTGGTGTCAAATATTCTAATAACTTCCCATCACTGCCATAGTGCTCCAGCTCTGATTTAGTTTTTGTAGTTTGTCCAAAGCCTTTTGCTCTCCAAATATGCTCTCAGTTAACAAGTGTGTCTCTTTGCCTGTCAGGATCCTGTTGGCCTGCCTGTGTTTACTGGTAGGGTGAAAAGCTTCAGTCATATTTACAGTTCTGTGTGTAGTCCTGAATATCCTCCCAAAAATACTGTATTGTAAAAACCACAGCTCAAAATATGCAATGCACTTTAAAGAAAACTGTATTTAAAATTGTATGCTAATTTTACTAGCATTTACCAGGCTGTTCTTCATATCTATTATATGATGCATATTACAAAAAATATTCAAATAATCGTAGCTAAAATGCCCAATATATATTTATAGTATGTTATATAATAAATACTTTACATACATATGCATCTTATATAAATTTTATGTCAACCATAATTAGCATCAGTTATTGCCTTCTTTCCCCAGTAGCATTAAGGATCAACACCACTAGCCTATCCAGGAGCTGGATATTTATTTTTACTGGTTTTTATTAACAAACTGTTTGTCACAACTAGCACTTCCTTGCAAAGTACCGGAGGGGTTGAAGAATTCTGAAATATGGACAGAGATCTCTTTTTTCACTACACTGAAGCAGACAGACTTTTATACTTCATGAGTGTATTTAGGAATGGGTAAAAATGGCAGTTTATGCTGTGGTAGTGATAACCTTACAGATGGGCTGGTTTACTCAGTATGTGTAGGAGATTTTTTCAGTATTGGAAGAGACAAAGAGGGAATGAAGAAAAATTTACTGCCTATTCCCCTAGCTCTTAATTTTCTCTGCTATCTTGCTATAAATTATGCTTACTTATATCTGTTACAAATATGAAGGTTGTGCTATGCAGCTCCAAATAGATGGGATTGATGGACAGGAAAATATCTTCCTGTATTTTTCCAGTCTGCTGTCTTTTGTATAGGCCTTTCAAATGTAGAGATGGAGGGAAGGAAGAAACTGAATTCTTTAATACAAAATCTGTATTACTGTAATTTGATTTGTATGCAAGTGGAGAGGTGCATCTTGCCCCTGATGTGATGCCCCTGGGCTGCAGTGGAAAGCTCCAGTCCACCCAGACTCTTCATCAAGCCCACAGCATTTCAGTGCTGGGAATTGTGGAGCTGAACTTGAGCCACATGAAAATGAAACATATTTCAGGGTGATTCTTTCGACTCCATCTGTTGTCAATGAAGAGGGAGAAAAAACTCCAAAGCATTAATTCTCCCTGCATATCTGAGATACCTAATTTAAGACAAGCAGAACCACCTTCTTAGGATATTTCTTCATTGACTACTACAGCAGGAGCCAGACAAGTGGCATAGATTAGATAATTGACTGCTTGAGACTAAATGTAGGTGGTATTATTTTCCCAGGTGGCCACATAAATTCAAGTTTAAGTTCTTTTTTTCTGTTTCAGTAAGAGGAATAAGATGTGAAAATGTATTGTTTTATTAAGTTATAAAAAGATTGGTGAAGAATTTTCTGCTATGCTATGGAAGAACAGATTATTCAGTGACTTTATTTAGCCTTCCAGCTAATTTTTATTTCTCAGTCAGAAACTGTTCTTTGCCATGGGGCCATCTGTTTCAAGTTCCTACACTGCAGTGTTGGATCCAGGGATGAAAACATGGATAAGTTGTGTAGAGAGCTGGTAGAAAACTGGTCTCCAGATACATAATGCTCTTTCAGTATTAAAGCTGTACACAACAATTTCCTGTTCTTGTGCTTACAAATGACTGACCTTTTAAGGTTGTTACAGTAAATATTGTCTAAGGCCTAGCACATCTGGTAAGGAAGCAAGTTCCATCAGATTTGAGTATCAAATTTAAAGAGAATCTTCCATCTAAAGCCCCTGTCCTTCTCCCAACAAGCTGCAGTTGGTCTTCCCAGCTCCATTTTCTGTCTTGACAAATGGTGATATATGTTAGAGACCTGCTCTAACTTCTCAATTTAAGTCTTTTTTTTTTTTTCCTTACGAATGCTAAATAACTGCTTTTCAGGTGAAATTCAGGAAGCCCTCTTTTGAGACATGTATTGGCTTCTTCTTTAGTTTGTTGTGGGATCTTAGAGATGTTTCTTGTTGCTTAAGTTCCTTCAAAATGTTTACTTTTAAAGCCAGGAATTCCAGCAAGAATTTGGACTTTGGTTCTTTTTTATTAATTCAACTAAAATCTCATGTATTACTTTTACACTGCTTAATGACAGTGAACCCCTAGATTTCCTATTTTGTGAAGGTGGTTGTATTTTATCCTTAGGGTTGCTTGCAAAATTTTTTCATTACTGTGTGAGGTGTTTTTAATGAAACATTGGTGGAAGACCCGTAAGAAGAACAAACTGGTTTTGCTACTTTAGCCGCTGTTGATAAGAATTACATCTTGTGCCCAGAGTTCTGCTCTAAAATCAATTAAACAAGGCCTGTGTAGACACATTTGAGTCAATTTTTGTCTTTATGTTCTTCTCCTAGTACCATGAGCTCACGACACTCTGCCAGCCCTGTTGTTTTCACCAGTGCCAGAAGCTCACCTAAAGAAGAGCTTCATTCTGCTACTTCTCCCCAGCTTGCACCTTCTTTCTCCTCCTCCTCTTCCTCCTCGTCTGGTCCTAGGACTTTCTACCCTCGCCAGGGTGCTACTAGCAAGTATCTGATCGGATGGAAAAAGCCAGAAGGGACAATAAACTCAGTGGGCTTTATGGATTCAAGAAAGTAAGATTGGTTTTTTGTTCTCTTGTTTGATCATTTGCTTTAATTGTAAAGGAAGCATTTCCATCTGTGACAGTTCTCTGTAGAGAAGAGCTCAAGACTACTTAATACAGTGCTTCATTTTCTGTAGAACTTAATCTCTAATTTGGTCTTCTTGGAGTACAGTTCAAATATTTTATAGTTGGCTAATCTCATTCCCTGTTAACTTGTAGAAGTTGGGTTTTTTTATAATTTCTAGAAAGCTCTATGGATTTCAGTCCTATTAAAGCTTATCTTTTCTTGGGACTACTTAAAGGTGTCTCAAAATGCTATTTGAGCAAATATTAAAAATCCTCTTATTGTAGAGCCTGAGTTTTACTTAAACCTCTCATCCATGTAGTGGTAGTGTGCATGTTGTGCATTAACTCTGGTATTCCACATTGCCTTGTTAAAATTGCTGCCAGTATCCAGTCTAACTGGATAACTTGCTTTAAAGCTTAAAGCAAGCCAAGATATCTCAGCATTACAATATGCAAGCATCTCTTTTGGAAGAGGCATTGAGAAACAACTTACTAGTGAGAATATTGTTAAGTATGACTCAAAAAGCAAGTAGTTCAGAAAGCCCATTTCAAAGTAATGTATTCAAACCTTCTTGACTGTTACTGAGTCAGGCACAGTATCCCTAGATGATACCAATAACTGGCTGGTAAAAGGAAATGGTGAAACTTTGTGATAACTACATTATCAAAAGCCAGTTGAAATACTAAAGAAACTTAGTGATTTGCTGCTTTTGAGCTTGTTGAAGATAGTTTTTTTTTTAAGCTTTGTACAGAATGCATGTTATTTTAATGGATTCAGTCCCTTATTGGGAAAATGTATTACCTTAACCTTTGAATTATTTTATTGAATTCCTAGTTGATGTTTTTAAACAAGCTTAGTGCTTCCACAGGTATCCACTAAGGTGAGTCTCTGTTGTAGTAGTGAAACTTCTTCCATCCTCTTTGCCCTCTACTTAGATTTTTTTTTCTTTTAAAAACTTGAGGGTACTATAATTCTTGTTTCATTCATGCCTCCTGCCCAGGGCTTTGGGACCTGACTGTGTCTGTTCCATTTCCTTTCAGACGTCACCAGAGTGATGGCAGTGAAATGGCCCACCCTCGGCTGCGGGCGTCGGCGAGAGACCTGCGCGCATCCCCCAAGCGCGCCTCCAAGTCCACTGTCGAAGAGGAGCTGAAGAAACTGATAGATCTTGATAGCCCAGCACCTGAATCCCAGAAGAATTTTAAGGTATGTTAAAGAGAGGGTAGGATCTTTTCTATTCTCACCCCTAACAGGAAAATAAAATGCGAGGCGTTCCCTGGATTCTCATCGTGGACGGAAAATCATCTCTTTGTGACTGATTACTGGAGAACTGATTTGGTGAAAAGCGCCATTATTACAGTCTCTGCAATATTGTCACAACTTTGTGTGCAGATTGAAAGAGATTAATATGCCAGATTGAGAAGAATGTTTAGTACTGCTGGGTTATGGAAAATCCTGGATTGCTGTCTTATGTATTTTAACTGTTCTTCTCCGATTGCATCACTGGACAGTGACTTACTGACAGTACTGAAACTCCTTCAGTACTGTGCAATAATGTGCAAAAAGCACACTTTTATACGTCACTAATCGTGTTACCAAAAATGATCCCTAAACTTAAGCCTATATTTTTGCAGAGTAGTTAGAAACATTTCCTGATGTGTTTCAAAATACGTTGAATAACATGTTAGTGCATGTATTTTTAGAATCCATAATTTGGAAGAGTATGTCTTGATTTCTAGTCTTCTTGTACAGCCAGTGCTTGTCATCCCGAGCCCAAACTGTTTCCACAGCAACCATGCAGAAGAGAGAGCTGTAACTCCTTTTTTTGCTAGTAAAAAACTGAAGTGGCTTATTAAAGCTTGTGAGTGTAGGTTCCATACACAGATTATTTAAGATGTTACTTTTGAGGCCAGTTTTATAAACAACATTGTCATTGGCAAGGTCGCTTTTTCTTAGATTTTTGGTAGTTCTGAGGGGAACTGGGACATGGGTGATGCACACACCTCCTGTTGGTTGTTTTGAGCAAGAGAATTGTTCTCATTCCAAGATATCTTCCCAAGTTTGCTGCTTTTCTCTCATGGGGGTTATCTTACCCTGGTCTTTATTTCCTGGTTGCATTTTTGATAAATTTAAGTGGGTTAAAAACATTGTCACATCAATAAATTGCATCTAAAAAGTAAAATTACATTTTAAAAGTAATTTAATTCTGCGCACTGTATGACTTAGATTTCATCTTACAGAAAGTCTTAGAGCATAAAAATTTTTGACACTTTAAAAGGAAAAAAAAAAAAAAAAAAGAGAGAATGATAATGGCCTGCATTAGTTCACTGCACCAAAAATCCTTCTCCTTTGTCAGTTGGCTGACAAAGGCTTTGTTTGCCAGTAGAATTTGTTCCAGGCTATCATTCTGTGTGTCTTGTGCATCTTTGTATTATCTTCCAGCCTTTCTTATCTCCTTACCTACTATTTGGGCATTGTATATTCTCAGACAAGTAACTTTTTCTCTTTTCGCTGCTCTGGTACCAGAAGTTTTCATTAGCAGGAGAAAAAAAAGAAAGGCAGTTGAGTGTTCTGTATGCTGTAGTAAGAAGTGTGAACCAGAAGCTGTCATTTCTGTAGTGTTAATGGTGTGCGCAGGTTCATACTGCGAGGGGCAAGTCCAGAAGGAGGCAACACAGAGGGGAGGATTTGACAGTAGCAAATTGGCATGAGAAAAGAAAGTTGGCTTCTTTGCTTCCTTATCTTCTGATGATGGCAGGGGTTTGTAAGTAATTTTAATAATTCTGATTATTAATCATAAAACAAACATGTCCAGCGATGTTTTCATATTGAAATTTGTAAGAGGTGAGGGGATTGGCAGATTGTCTTCCTGTGTACAGTACCAGTATTGCCTCTTCCATACTCTTCTCCCACCTTGTAGTGGGGGATTTTGATCACAGGAATAGAATATTGTCTGTTTAAACATTTTTTTCCTCTCTCTGAGAAGAGATAACTATTTTTATGTGCAAATGAGCAACTCTGTTTTTATTGCTCTTTTCATAAAACCCATTTTCTCCTTTTTTTTGTTGTTTAAACTCTCTCACGAAGCAAATGAGGCTCTGTAAAAATTTCTCCATTAAAGCCTTTGGACCAAATTTTAACCAACCTGTAAAGAAATGTTATGTCTTAGAGAGAGCTATGTTGGTACAGGTTTCATGGAAATCAGAGTCTCTGCTGGTGGGAATGGTCATGATAGCAGCTCTCTGGCACTGGCCTGAGAGTGCAGTACTCCTGGCTACCCCAGCATTACTTTCTCCTGTGTGAAGCATGGAGCAAGCTGGGAGATGATGGTGGGGGTAGGACACAAGCTCTCTTATTCATGGGACTGCTTTTGATTCATATATTTCTGAAGACCCACAGCAGTGGTGGGTATTCCTAGTTGTTCAGTAATAGGAGACTTCTAATTAGTTTGGCAGGTGCTGTGCTTGCAGGAAGGTAGCCAACCCTGGGCAATGGGAAAACTCTTGTTTCTGCAGCATTCAGACTCTTTCTATATCCATTTTTCTGCTACATAGCAGCTCTGGAGTCAGCAAGGGCTGCCTGAGATTTCCGCTTCAGGAGAAGTTTGAAGGGTGTTTAAAAGTTAAAAAGTGAGCTAGGCTAAAACAATCTATATATGTTACCTAGTCATAACCTCCTTAAAAGCAAATTCCTTCAGTTCTTTTACCTGTCCACTCTGAAAAAAACACTGTGTTAACACTTGGCTTCTTACTTAAAGAAAACTTTTTACAAATGATATCAAAAGCTTCTTTATTGATGATTTTTTTTCTCATTTCTTTTTTATTTGTGTTTATGAATGTATAGTCTCACACTCTGTCCTGTCAGTCTCCCTTTCCCAGCACACCTACCACAAGGCGTGCCTTGCAGCGGACGTTGTCAGACGAGAGTATTTACAGTGGGCAGAGGGATCACTTCTTCACCTCGCGCGCCTCGCTCTTGGACCAAGCCATGCCAAACGATGTTCTCTTCACCAGCACCTACCCTTCTCTCCCCAAGTCGCTGCCATTACGGAGACCTTCCTATACCTTGGGAATGAAATCGCTGCATGGTAAGGGGATTTCCCCTTTGTCCACTTTCAGGGGAATCCAGCAATTGGGAGTTCCATCTTGATTTTGCTCACATGAGGAGAAGCAGTTGAAAATATAAAAAAGGAGAGGATTTTAATATTTTTTTCCTCACCTCAGTGGGCATAAGATGGCATGCCTGGTCATGCATTTGCCTCATGGAGGGAGCACAGAAATTTGCCTCGCTGGTTGCAAGGTTCTGTCATTTCTTCCAAGAGTCACTAGATCAGTTGGACCAATGGACAAATAATGTATGTCTGGTTATCCACCAGAGAGGACTTCATGTATCAGTTCCTTAATATGGGATTATGGGAACAAAATACAGTTAGGAGAATGATACAAAAGTGGATAAATACTAGTGGACATTTGGATTTACAGTTAAACCAGATACAACTTTTATTGTGCCAACTGTTCAGCTGTTCTTCAATTCATTCCCTTACCCTATTTATTTTACAGCACTTGAATTACTTATTTTAGTCACACTGGTAACCAGAAAAAAGTTGTTTGTAAAGTGCTGTCAGGAAGACACTTAGTTTTCCCCCATTAGTTTACTGGAGAGTCTCAGTATGATTATTTGATGGGTTGTGTGTTGCTGCACGTGAATGTCTCACTGAGAAATGGAATTTTCACAGGTTCCCACTGTACTTCATAACTGAGTGTGTTTTCCAGAAATAGAGGTAGATCTCAGTGTAGGATTCTGCAGTGTTTTCTAAAGAAGTACATATCTGCTCTGATTTATTCATGTTTTAATATGTTTCAAGAGGAAAATGCAAGGCTATCAATAGAGTCAACTCACTAGAGTGGGCCCTAAGCACAGTCTATATTTAGCTACACAGGATACATTCGACAGTGAAGGCTGATGAAGAAATCTATTTTAAATTCTTTTCATCTGACTGTGATCACCAGGCATAAGTTTTCAGTGTTGAACCTGACATTTTCATGAGCTGTTGTCTGTACAACGTGCTTCTTGCATAAGAGTAAGGAAACAGAGCTCTTTTCATTCCTGCTTTTTATATGCACTGAAATAACTTTGCAGACTTGCAAACTTGGTTATGCTTGTAACTGGATGGAGGATTTGGCTTCCGAGAACTTGGGGTCAGAAGATTAATGATGCCACCTGAGTACAAGTGAAAAGCAGCATCTTGACTCTTTTCATTTAAATACTGTGTTTTCCAAAAAGAAAACTACAAAACTTTTTGTTGTATGTTCTCTTCCACACTAAACTGATAATTCCTCCTAGCACGTAACCTTTTTACCTCGTCAACAAAACAAGATTTTCTATAAAAAAATGGATCTGCATGATAAAAGGACCAGCTATTTGATTGGCACACAAATTGTCTTCCCACACACACTTTCCTGAGAAAACGATTAAGTAAGTTAGATATTTAGTACCACAAGTGTTTGTTGGCTTCCAGTTATTAAAAATTCTTTAAATTCAAAGATTCCAGAGCATGTCAGTTTTTTTAAAGAGGAAAAACAGTGAGCTAAAAATGCTCATATTTACTCATCTGCCTTAACAATCCGACTCACATTTTTAAAGCAGGTAGCTTTGCAAATAGTTAGGTTTTCATCTAATTGCATGTATCTTTTCACTAATTGGAAATATTTTCATGTTAACAACCTCCAAAATTACTCTTTTGAGAGCCAAGACAAGAATTGTCAGTGTTAATATTGAGCCAAAATTATGTTTACAAAAAGCAAAGACACCAAAACCTCCCCCAAGATTCCTGAGCAAAGAAGTGAATGCAGTGTAGCTTTGCTGGTCCCTGTTCCCCAGGCAGCAATATGATTTAGCTGAAGTTCTTACAAAGTTATTTTAGTTATTGAAGTTATATAGTTATTAGACTATCCAAAAATTTTTCTACAGAGGAGGGGAGGGTAAATAAACAACACAACTCATGGCATTTTGGGATTGTATCCTGCCTGTCACACTGTCTTTCTGTTCTGGAGGATCCAAGCAGACTCTTCACTATAATCTTCTCAGCAGCTTCCTCCCAAGTGTGCAGTCCCACTTCTCACCCCTACATCTCTCTCTTCTAATACTGCCTACAAGGTTTTCAAAACTTCTTTGCATCCTGACAGAGGGCATGAGAAAGAAGTTGTTGCTGCTTCTGAGCTCACACGTGTGACCAGGCATTGCACATTTTTTGATTGTCCAACCAGTAAACTGAAACAAAGTAGATAATTCTTGGCTGACAGTTTGCTCTTTCCCTAACTAGCAATGGAAATCTAAGTGTTTCACTTCTGTTGTTTTAATTTGCACAAAAATTACGGGGATTTTGAATCCTTCTTTCAAGCTTGTCAATGTTCTTTTTTCCAGAGTGCCATGTAACAGCTTACAGGTGGGTGTGGCTATTTTTTAGTAAAGATCTGAAGGTTTCACTGAACTGCTGAGAGATGTGCAATGCTCTGGATGTAATTTTAAGGGTTTTCTTGTTCTGATTCATCTTGGTAGGCTTAAGTCGGCTCCCATGGTTTACAAGAGTGTAAAGAGGAAGGAAAAAATAGCCACAGTTTTGGGTTGGTTTGGTTTTCTTTTTTTTTTTTTTTTTTCAACAGAAGCAAATAGGTACCAGGGAATATAGAAGCCCCAGCAAGCAGCAGAGCTCTCTAAAGTATTTTCAGCTTGTGCAGAGACAGCCATTGTTGGGTAGAAGAGTACTGCACCCAGGCCCAGTGCTGGGGAATCAGAGATTGACTTTTGAAGCACTCGGTTGCAAAGATTAAGGCAAGTTAGAAAGGAGCTGAATTTGCTGGCTTTAGAAAACTGCTTTGTAAAGGGCTGTATCTGGTCAACTGCAGTTGATCAAACATTCTTCTGAATTTTGGTTCCAAACGGGCTATGTCAGAAAAGTTGAGAATAGGCTATGCAATAGTATTAAGCAGGGAATTTTCAGCTGTTTTTTTGGAGTTTATAATCTATTCTGCATCGCTCCAGGAGAGTTTTCTGCCTCAGACAGCTCCCTCACAGATATCCAGGAGCAAAGACGGCAGCCCATGCCAGACCCTGGTCTTATGCCATTGCCTGATTCTGCCTCTGATCTGGACTGGTCAAACTTGGTAGATGCTGCCAAAGCTTTTGAAGGTAAGTTTTCAGAATATAGTATTTAGGAAGCTGGTCTTTGTGCACGCTTCATTAAGGACTCTGTGGGGTTTGTGGTTGCTTGGATTTATTTTAATCCTGACTTTTGGTTTGATTGTTCTTAATTTTCTACTTAGCCTGAAGCTTAAGCTCATTTAAAATACCATCTCAAGTGTTAAGAGCCTGAAACTTTGTGTGTAATACTCAGATACCATTTTTTCATGCTGGAATTCCTTGGTGCTGTGGTTTGGCCAAATCTTTGTGAAACTGGCCTCTTTTCATTTCATGTAAAGCAGTTGCAGGCAGCTGGTGTGGGAAAGGCACAAAAGTGCAAAAATCAAGTCATACAGCAGGGGAAAAGCACACTAATGATTGCTTGCTTACTGCACTAGTGAGAAGTACATGTAGTGCAGCTGAAGTTTACTATCAAGATAATTTGGGAAATACACCTTGCTGGTAAATACTTTTTCATTGCATACCCTGCAGTATGCAATACCCTGAAGATGTAGATTTGCATGTAAATTTTGCTTCATCCAGTGGCATTTTCCATCTCCATGACACTTGGTAAACTGAAGAGAACTGTAAACTGTCTAGCTACATTTGGACTTAAAGTTAAAAGCAGTTTAGATGAAAGAGAATTTATGTTATTAGAATCCAATGAAAAATTCTTCTAGGTGTGTGAAACAGAAGTGCCCATTCCTAATATCTGCATAAATGTTGTCCCACCTTTATGGAAATGTTTTTTCACTGATGTTGAATCTTTTAGACCTTATTCAGCCTGATTGGAGCGGGCTGTGAAGTAATTTGATTTCTTGGCTGTTCTCTGGTAGTAGCCTTGTATTATCACTTGGACAGTGTGTGTCTCTATGGGTGTTCAAGATGTACTCGTGTTGTCTGCTCTGTTGCCACAGCAGTTGTAGGAGCAACTTGGCTCAAATTTTTGCTGTGCAGTTTTGGGAAGAGTATTCAAAGTAAGACATGGTCCTCAAGAGGAGATGAATGTGTAGTGATGGTTTTTTCATCACCACATATGGGTGAAAGTCAGGTTTTAACACATTTCCCTGTGGTTGGCACTTTCTCTGTAAAGGATCCCCTGATTTTTGGTGAGATTTGACTGTCCTCATTAACCTGAATCCCTCACTTGGTAAGCCTCAGACTCAATTGTGATTCTCTTTAGAAGTGTGAACACAGTCGCTGTGGTCAAGATAACAAACTGACAGCTCAGATGAAGAAAAGCTGGAGTAATGTGTTAGCTGGCAGCTTCATCTCACTGCTATAAAAATGCATTCAAATTTGACTTGGAGAAGGATCTCGATATAATTCCATTGGTTTTTGGTTCTCTAGTCTCTGACAGGTGCCAGTTGGGATTGACACATACCAAGAAGCCTAAATTCTTATTTGTGATCTTGAACACCTCCTCTACACCACTGATTGGTGTCCTTAGCACAAGCCCCTGAAGTTACAAATTGTGGTATCTGTACCAGCTGAAAGAAAAACTGCCTGAATTCCTGA
The DNA here is from genome assembly GCA_032173965.1 of Sitta carolinensis. Classification (NCBI taxonomy): domain Eukaryota; kingdom Metazoa; phylum Chordata; class Aves; order Passeriformes; family Sittidae; genus Sitta; species Sitta carolinensis. Next base: position 10,064,272 of record JAVUNC010000006.1, on the reverse strand, counting down.
GCTACACCAACCCGTAATATAAAAATTTGCCAAACAGAAAAAGACAATACTCCTCTGTTTCCAGTGAAAGCCCAACAGCTGCTGACATTAATTTATTAAGCTAAAAGTCTTTTTATTACTGTTTGTCATACCACATGTGACAGTGATGAGTAAGAACATTTGAACACTTACAGGACAAGAAATACACATGCAAGGCAGGAAGGACATTTCATGTTTCAATCTGAAAATGTTTTCTAAGGCATAAGGAAAAAATTTCAGGTTCTGCAAAAACGACATTGGTCAAATTGCACACAGTGAGCTTTTTTTTCCTCAAGATAAAGGCATTCTTTATAGAGTGAAGGAAGCTAAATATAGTTGCTAAGTTATTGGGTGGTGTCATGCCATCATACCCAGGAAGATCTGCAGAGTGCTCCTTATGCCAGAGCCAGTACTTCCTGAATCCAGTTCAGTGGCAAACCTGGTGCGAACATTTGCGCTGCCAGTTTGCTTCTGTCAGGTGGACATTGGTTTGTCATATCATCACTCTACCTTGCTTCAAACAGACTGAAATTGCTGAGATGCTGCAGCATAGCTGTTGTGCTGGGCATGAACAAATAATCATTACTGCTGCCCTTGTTTTTCTCCATATGTTTGCCTTCTCAGTTCAGCGAGCTTCATTCTTTGCTGCTGCTGATGAAAATCACAGACCTGTGAGTGCTGCTTCCAGCAGTGATCAGGCTGAGGACCAGCTTACTGCACAGATAAAGCCTTACACTGGGTGAGTAAATACACCAGATGTGCAGGCTTTCCCAGCTACAAACCAAAGAAAAGAGTAGGGATGTCCTCATTTTGAAGCCATCTCCAGGCTTCATGCAATAACTCTTCACAAGTTCTCATGAAGATGGAATTGGGAGGTGAAAATAAAAGAGTTTTAAGTCTGGTTCAACCTTTTTGCTGGTTTTTTTCTTGTCCGAGATATTTGTGAACCTGTCCAAAGCAATGGTAATTCAAGGCATGTACAGTGAGTTCAAGTAGAAAGAAGTCAAGTAATGAGATGACCCCAAGTAATTATGAGTTAAATTTGCCCTGTTGTTTATTGTGCTGCATGTGTTCCATGTACTCTGTAATATATTCATTTTGTGACCTCTTGGTGCTCACAAATGCATACCTGCATAAAGCCACTTGGTATAGACAAAGCTTCTAGCTACCCCATGTGAAGACAGTAAATCATATCAATACCTGTTCTTGTTTCCTGCTTTCAACAGTAAAGAATCTCCTCCAACTCTCGCCTCTAAAGTGGACCAACTGGAAGGTTTGCTGAAGATGCTGCAAGAAGATTTAAGGAAGGTATGCATTTCATCTACAGGAGGATTTGTAAGACATGTATTTAGTGCTTGGTGGTGCTAATAACTGTAATCCAGCTTTGCCATGCCTGAGCCTGTGACAGTCTCATCCTTGTATGAGAAAAAGACATTTCTTTGCTGCTTTTCTCAGGCTTCTAATTATGCACGGCTGGGATGGGGTGTCTGAATTTGTAGGCGTTTGATTCCTCTGCTTAAATTAGGAGGGTGATTCACAGTACCTCCACTCCTAATTCAGGTGACACTGCAAAAAGCTTGAAGTTAGTCCATAAAAATGTATCCTGCTGATGAAAAGTTGACAGTGTTATCTAAACCTGTAATTTCTGCAGTGGAAACTTCCTGTATTGTTTTAATGCTCACTTGGTCCAAGAACGATCTGCTGTAGTGCGATGAAATCTCATAGCTGGAAAAGTGTTTGCAGGAAGATTCCCTGCCCTTTACTTAGTTAATCATCGGCACTTGTATATATAGAACAGGTCATGGCCAATTTTATTGGACCACCTGGGGAGCCAGCTTCTGTGCTGGGATCTCATACAAAGAAATCCTGTTCATGTAATCAAAACGTGGGGATGGAAACGTCACTAATGTCCCTTGGATATAAACCCAAGTGTTATTGCACATAAAATCCTTAAAAAGAATGAGACTTATGCTCTCTTAAGAGAGATTCCTGCTGCTCTAGATAGATAGGAAGCATGACCTAAAATTTCCACTAAGACCTTTATTTTTCCTTATGCCTAAGGAAAAAGAGGACAAGGCCAGCCTTCAGGCTGAAGTGCAACATTTGCGGGAAGACAACTTGAGGTTACAGGAGGAATCCCAGAATGCAACCGAAAAGCTGAAGAAATTCACCGAGTGGGTTTTCAACACAATTGATATGAACTGAGAACGGTGTACGGGGAAGGAAACTATCTTATGAATATTATTACTGGGACGTAAGCTTTAATGCCACCTTAATTATGACATGTGAAAGTATAGTCAGAGCAATTCCCTGTTCTTCATCCTCCAATAACCCTTTTTTGCATCTCTGCGCGCACTCAGAACAATTGCAGATCAACAATCAATGTCTGCCTTTTGTAGAAAAAACAAAGTAAATAATTTTAAAAAGGTAAAATAAAAAAATAAAAGTTTAACTGCTAAAATGTGAATGTCTATTTTTTGCACATTGTCTCTTTATCTGTTATGTACAAAATGATTTGGAGGCCAGGATCAGGCTTGCTGTTCCATCTGCCTCTGTTTCCATTAACTCCTTTCTCTCTGTTTCAGGTAATCTGCTTTTCCTTGCAGCTTTGGCAAATATTATGACATCTAGAAAATTAGAAAGAAATGTTTACTTTACTGCTCTTCTAACATTGTTTTCTGAAGTATGCCACAGACAAGGGGATGTAATGCAATGTTTTAGGTGTCTCCTTAGCAATTTGCGCTTGGTTACTAGTGCTACCTTCCCATACATTGCAGAGAGCGCGTGTCCATAGTGTATGGTACAGTAAAACCAGCATCACAGCTTAGACAGAGACTAGAGAGGTGAGCCATGGGTGAGGCATATTATCACACATCTCTTGCATTAGCATTTCTGGTGGCCTTTGTTTCCTGTGGAAACAGGGGCTGTAAGTACCTTTACAAACAGCGAAACAAGGCATGCTGCCGTTCATAGCACATCAGGCTGGCTGAGACGTAAGCGATCCAGCAACAGTGCTCAGTTAAGTACAGCCCCCTTCCCTTCCTTCCAGGGGAGTCTGTTGCTTGCATACGTGCAGGAGACTTAAGCTGAAGTTGTAAAGAGATGAGGATTTTTTTTTTCCCCCCTCTGAAATGTCACCATGAAAAACCACACAAACCATCACTGTGTACCTCCCCTCCCATTCTGTTTCCCTGGTTTTCTCAAATCACAGTAGATTTGAGAAAAGTTTACTCCAGTTGTGTTTTATTGCATGAGAGAACTTATAAATCCTTTACTATGGAAGATAGAGGAATATGTAAAGGGAATTAGGGAAGTGTATTTTTTCAAAGCACTGGGAGAGGATTGGAGCTCTGAAATTCCCAGTCCCTGGTGAAATTGTCTCGCATGAGATTTCCCAAACTGCTTCTTGCCAGCAAAGTTGATTTCTTGTTCTTTGAAGGAACAGCTAACTTGCCACAACACGTTACCTCTACAGAAAAAGCCTTTTAGGTGTCAAAATACAGCTTTTAAGCACTGCTGTCTGCACAGGCATCGAACTGTGCAGTGTGCTGAGAAACCTTTTCTACTCCCTTCTGAAGATAGAGTTACTACCTTAGTTAATATTGCCTTCCATAAAGTGCAGTATTGTGTATTTGGGGGTTAATTTCGAGAGCATCCTCGCACTCCCCTTTAGCACATTCTCAAATACACAGATTAAAATCACTGGCACAGTCTTGTGACAGACTTCCATGCTCTCTTCAAATCCCTTTTTCACGCTCTTTAATCTTGCTGCACACAAGTACACACTACACTTCAACCTCAAACTTCATTTGTGATGCTAATCCCCATGGAGTTCTTCTCTAATGTTTTGTCATGGAAATGGATCTCTATGGAACTATTTCTGGAGTGCTTTTGTAAAGGTTTAGAATGTCTTGGGTTTTTTAATGACTTGTATGAAGGAGATTTATATAATGCCTGATATTATTTGTACATGGGAAATATTGCTAACATCTCTGAGCATCCTTGAAGTCTTGCTTTTATTCTCTTTTATTTTTAAGTTTGGTTTTATTTTATTTCAAAAAATATTTTGGGACTTGGGGCAGACTATTTATTAGAGTTTTGCAACAGAGTTCTTCTTGTATGATGCCACTGAAGGCTACTTGTAAAATTCTGACAATAAAACTCATTTTAAAGGTTCTTCTAAACCATTTTCTGATTTTGTTGGATTTATTAAGACTTTCCAGAGTGTCCATTTCTTCCTGCTTTCTTCTTGTACCACTTTTCTCAGTGCTTATTGATACACAAGTTCCATTCTCTATTTGGTTCCTAATTTTTATTTCTTTGAAGGCCATTAATTGGTATGTAAAAAAAACTTCATCCCTTGACTTTTTACTTGTATTGTTGCACAAATGTATCTTCCCCCATTTACAAGGGTTTGCTACCTTTAACAGTTACTCTGGGCTTCACTAGAGTGATGTAAAGGAGAGGCAGCGTTTTTTATAGTTTATCAGAACTGCAGAACTTACTTGGACTGAAGCTAATTTGGGTGAAGTCCAAACTGTCCTGGCTCATCTCCCCAAGGACACACAGAGCTTTCAGCATCCCAGAGCCAAACCTGTGAATATGCAACATCAGGTTTTAGGTTTGTGAGGGTGGGGCAGATAATCCATTTGGCTTTTTTTCCAGATCTCCATCTTTCACTTGGGAGATGACCTTGGAAGTGTTTCGAACAGATTTTTTTTTTTTTTTTTTTTTTTTTGGCCAGCTGTATCAGCATTCCTCACAGCTCAAAAATGTGGAACTAGGTCAGTCTGCGGGAAAGTGTCTTCCAGTTCACTGACTAAATCCCTACAAGGCATGTGGGGAAAGAAAATTCATCTCTTTCTAGCAGTGAAGTTACTGGACCAAGAGAGCTCTGAAGCAGAAAGAGCAAACAGAAGCGTCTGATGAAAAATTGAGACTGAATCTTGGAAAGGAAACTAGATACTGTCTTACTATTAGTAATGGGATCCTGGTAACCGAGTTGAAGGAGAAAGCTTCCTTCTGGTCAAGGAGTTGCCCTGTCCACATTCACAATGAATTCATGCTAGAGATTCCCACACTTCAGCACACACAGCGCTAGTTCAGCCTAAACCAGGGCGGGATCCAACTTGCAGACATCTCCTTGCAGCTGGAGCAGTGATGGCCTCAGCAAAGGGTGGGTGGCTATGGGAGCAATGTGGGTAGTAAGGGCCACCTTCCTGTTTCACCCCTCTGTCCCACAGAGTAATGTTTTATTTTCCTGGATACAATTTGGTATGCCTTGTCTACATGCCGGTACAAAGGTGCTCTTTCCCTTTCACAGTTTTTTGGATGGCTGAATGTGGCTGGTACAGCAGCAGAGATCTGCCTTCTCTCAGAATCCCCCAATTAGGATGTGGGGATGTCACCACAGAGAGACTGCAGCTTGCACGATGGATAATACTCTTCTCAGAAGTGGTGCTGGGCATGGGCAACAGGTCAGAGGGTGGTACCCAGGTGTGGTAAGGGGTGAGCTGTGAAGCACATGGGAGCAGGGACTGTGAGGGGAGAGGCTGTTGGGAAGGGGCCTGGGGGGCATGTTATGGGGTTAAGGGAGAGGAGATGGGATGAAATGCAACACATTTTACTCCTCCGAAAGTGTGATTACTGTATGATAGCCTGTTGTTTCTGTGGGAGGCTGTGTTTCTACTCAGTGAACAAGTAGTGTGAGAGCCTTTTCCCCAGTTTCTATTGAGGGAAAGGTCCCCATAAACCAGGCACAGCCTGGGTGGATTGACTGGGCTTCTTTTAAAACCTTTATGTAATTCTTCTCTCATCTCTTAGTGCCTTCTTTTGAGATGACAGCTAACAAATCATCTTTTTAAGCAGTTGGCTCTCTTCTGGCAGACTGTTCAGTGAAGTGTTAGTCCTGTATGTGAGCAACTTGCTTTGCTGTAAGACAGCGGAGGAACAGGAGGCTGCAGTTTATCTGCTGGTATGGCATCCGAAGCTGGATTCCCTGGAGGAGAGATGACACTGTCCCTTCTCCACTGCTGCAGCTGGAGCAGACATGGGCTGTGCTGAGGTGGTTACTAATGCATGGGAGTTGAGCAATGAGATGATGAGGCTTGTACAGGTGCCTTCACCTCTTCCTGATAACAGTGGTGGTGAGGAAATTCTTGCTGGGCTTTTTAAGGCAATGCTAGGGGGAAAAGAAGCTCGTAGAAATATTCAGAGCTCTGCAGTAAGATCCTCTTCCCCCAGCGTGGGGGGCTGGGCATGAGGGGAGTGGGGCTAGGAGTTTGTGTGAGTTGAACTTGCTGGAGCCCCAAGGCAGGCTGTGGCTGATGGCAGCCACTTACACCTCCGTTCTGTAAGGAAGACCAGCTGCAGCCACTGTCTGCAAAAGGCAGATCCTCTCCCACTGTACAGCAGCAGCCTGAGGAGTTTGAGTCAACTTTGGGGAGGCAGAGCTGCTGGGGACCTTGTGGGGTTTTGCCCCACTCAGTAATCAAGGTCTCAGGAAGCAAGTCCCTCTGTCCAGCTTTTGCTGTGTTTGCATGGATGATCCTGTCTCATTCCAGAAAGTAATTTTAGTGTATCACAGCTAGCTCATGTTTTTCCCAAATGTTTTGTGTCAGTGATTTCAAGTGGACTGGGCTATTTGTGGCACAGCAAAGTGTGGACAACTGGAAAACTCTGGGAAGTAAAACCAGGGTGCTGCAGTAATCTGCACATCCTTACCAAACTGCAGGGCTGGCATCTGCAGAATTTATGGTTTATCACAGGGTAACTCAGGTTGGAAGGATCTTCAGGAAGTCTCTTGTCCAGCCAATTGCTTAGTCTTTATCCAGCTGGATCTTGAAGAAAAACCCTTGAGCGTGGAGATGCACAGTCTCTCTAGGCAATGCATTACTTTCTTCATCATGAAAAGGTTTCTGTTAGAAGAAAGGTGTCATGTCAGCAGCAGTTGCAGGCTGTGTTTTGCTTACATTCCAAAAGGTCATGACACAGGAATCTTGTACCCTCCTTGAAAGTCCGCAACATATCCTCTGCCTAGGGCCAGCAGCAGAGCACCCACATTTGCCATTTTCCCTTTGGCAAGCCCGGCAGAAAGGAGAGCCCTGCAGCTTGGTTGGATGCTGAGCACTCTTTGCTCCACTCCACTTAGCAACTTCCTACAGTCCAGTTCTGATTTGTTTCTAGAGATTTCTATTTTCTGTACTTGGTACTGCTCATGCATGCTTTAATCAGGGCCTAGACTGAGCCCTCGGTTGTCCTTCACTCTGCTGCCTGCAAGAAGGACACACGTGCTGGGATCCACAGCTGCAGGCAGAGGATGCTCCTGGCAGCTGAAGAAGCCTATCAGCTATTGGTATGCAAAGAAGTCAGACTGAAAAGAGGATGTATTCCAGGACTAGGACTAAATGTAGTTTCCTAACCTCATGTTGTGATAGTAGCAAATGTCAGCACCTAGTAACTAAACAGAGGTTTCACACCACAGGGGAATAAAAACAGGAACTTGTCCTAGTGCTGTTTGAAATTTCATTTCTGTTCTTTCCTCTTGCTTCCTCGGACCTCTCCTGCACTTTTCCAGCAGTTTGTTCCCTTTGTCTGGTGGCTGCTGACTGCTGTTCTGCCTCCTGGGATCTGATGCAGGGAAAGGGGCTTCTCCAGTGGACCTGGCAGCGAAGCTGTGTCTGACTGGCTGAGCTGAAAGGAGAGACTGAGCCGAGCCATGGAAGGACTTGGCTAAATTAAAGAGTTTGACTGCTCACTTATTTTGTGAAAGGAGCTGAGGCACATTTGCATCTCTTTGTATCTCACACCCAGAAGGAGTTTGCTTAGCTGGAGCTGGGAGGCTCAGTGATAACTTCCGCTGTATGGAAGGAACAAGCTATGTCAAGCCCAAATTGCAGTGTGCCAGGCATAGCACCTGGGATGTGTCTGCCCACACAGAGCACAAACAACCACTGTGTGCTTGCCTGGCCCTTCCTCCTTTGAGGCTTCTGGCTCAGTCCAGCCCTGCCCAGAGGAGCAGCCCAGAGCTCTGCAGTGCCAGCTTTTGCTGCAGGCATTGCATGGATGGGGGATTGGGGACGCTGCTCTATTGTTTCCTCCATGACCCATGGCATTTGATCCTAATAATGGGATAACATAAGTGTACATCTATGTGCCTTTAACATTCTTTGTAGCGCCTCTATTTTTTTTTTTTTTTTTTTTTTTTAGAAAAGGGTAGGTGTTTTCAAGCTGTGCACAAGCATCTGACAAAAGCCATTTCTGGTTTATGCTTCACATTGGTAGATTGGTCAGTCACCTCAATCTGCAAGTCCTAATAGCATTATTGACTAGCAAATTGTTTTGTGACCTCCTCTGCTTTATATTCTTCCTCAGGTCAGGCTCAACACACAGCCTGGGGAAAAAGAAGGGGCAGAGAGGAGTGCATAGAACTTGCTTTTTGCCTACTGAGTATTTCCCTCTTCCTGCTTGCTTGTGTTCTGCCATACCTAGAGCTGTTGAAAGTGAAGAATTTTACATGTGTGACGTTTTCTAGCTGGTCTAGTCTGCTTGAAAGTCCCTCATGGAGGCCAAATATGTGAGAGCTGCACCGTGTTCCACTAACCACGCACTAAACAAGGAATTGCCTTCTTGATGAAAACTTGATGATGTTACACCTATAGTATGAAAATGTGAGTCTACCTCTGTGGTTTTTCTTTCAGTGCTTCCCTGGCCTAAAAGCAACACCCAAACCAGCATCAGTTCCACAGCTCTGATTTGTTTGGTCTGATTTTGCAGTTAAATCTCAGTTCCCCACTAAAACCCTGTAGTTTTTAGCCATATTTGATTTTTAAGAGAGCCATCTTTATTATACAGTCAAAATATGGGTCATAGCTTACATAGGGGAGAGTCATCGGAATCATAGCATGTAGTGTGGGTCCCTGGTCTGCTGGTCTATCTTGGAGAGATATCCTCTCCAAGTCTTGCAGTCTCAAGCATGCAACCTGCATCCTGTTGCCTTTGTGGCTGGAGTGGGCAGAAATAACAAGAAGTGCCTCAGAGAAAGGTGCTGGCAGGCAAAGACATTCCCATCTGAGGTCAAGAAAAGGCAGATGAGGTCTTCACACAACAGTCACTGAAGGAGCTGCAACAGTCCTGGACAAGAGCCCTTGAGGTCTTTTCCCAGCAATCTAGGGGCCAGCAGAACAGGAAAAACCAGGGCTGCTTGGTGTGGGATGCCAATCATTTCATGACGAGAAAAGGGAGAGACAGAACGAAACTCTGCGTGTAAGTGCACACCAGTCTCTCTCCTACTGAAGTTTCTCAAGTAGGAAGTGGCAGAGTAGTCTTGGAGCATGCCCATGGGAAAACAGAACATTTTACTTAAGCTTCACAGGGTGTAGGGTGGGGGAGAGAGTTCAAGGGATACTTTCAGTGTAGTCTGTTTTAAAATAGACTATTTTTAGTGCTTTTATACGGGGCAGATTTGAAAAGATCAAGAGGCAGTGTCTGAATGCACAGATAAAGGCTGGATCAGTTTCACAAGGTGCTGAAGAGGGTTAAATGCTGAATTTCTACTGGCTTCTGAACTTCACCTCTGCCCTCACATGAGGGGGAAAACCACTAAGGTTTCCCCATACATAGCTTTGTATTTGTGGGCTTTTAGCCACAGTCAGTTCTAAACAGGAGGTTGAGGGGAAGGGACCATGCTTTCTGAAGTGCATCTCTTTGGGTTGTGAGAGAAACCAGAGGGTGGGACGTGAGAAAAGGTTGCAAAATGAGAAAATGGGCCTAGATTTTTCAAAGGCACCACGGGGCAGGCTATGGAGTCAAACAGATATGTTCCCAAGGGCCTGGAGCAGGTGGGGTACCCAGATGGCAGCAAACCCAGCAGGCATGCCAGCAGCACAGGGCATCTCTGTGCTCCAGTGGTCCTGGGCCAAGGTTCCAGACTGAGCTCAGGAAAGGCTGGCTGACCTGCTTTTTATCCCATTGCATCAGGTGCTGTGGCTGTTCACTAGTTCTGCACACCCAGTCTTCAGGGCACCTGCATTCATCATGTAACTGCTACTGTGTACTCAGAGATGTCCAAGCCTTGTGTGTAAGGCATGACCAAAAATCCTTTCCTGCAATAACTTCACAGCTCAAGGCATTTAAAATTAGTAGCAACTTTTGAGGACACATTAATCTTAGTGCCTTCCACTTTCCTCCAAGTTCTCCATCTTGGTCCTGTTCTGATAACACATACCTGAAGCCAACTGACAGACAGATTGTGGGATGTACAGCAATCCACTATTTGTCCATGCAGGACCTTGGTAATCAAACTATTCAGTGCTTTTTAAAAGTATTTATTAGCCAGTCATGCAGATACTACCTAAATCCTAATACCATGTTTGCATTTCTGCCATGAAAAAATGTTCTAATGGATTTGTTTTCATATTTTCAGGCAATGATGTAGCATCACAGATAGAACCAGGCTGCTTCTGAAATAATTTTTTTTTAAGAAATCAAAATATAGAGACATAGGATGTTATGCTTCTGGCCTGTCTGTAGCCATCTGTATACTTAACACTTTGAGGGCAACTGAAAGTTTCTGCTGACACCATATCTATGTGAGATAGTTCTGGTTTAATTTCTGAGATCAGAGATATCAATAAATTAGTTCTTATTTAACTGAAAAATCTTTGTTATCCTTATCTGGACATGAATAAATCCCAATAAAATAATTTTGTTTATTTGTTTTAGTATTCTAGTTGATCTGAAGCAGTTACTCAGACGCTGTGATGTCATGGAGAGACGCAACAGAGATGACAAAGTCAGATCGAGAGGCGGAAGAGAGAATTTATTTTTTGACTTTACCTTATATACCTTTCACAGAAAGGGACCACACTGGAAGATAGAGGTTCAACCTCTTCAATTCCATTGGTCTTAGAAAATGTCTATCAATTGTCCCTCCTAACTGGAAGGAATGTCAACGATAATATTGTTTATAGAAAATTGTGAGAAACTGACTCCCAAATATGTAAACAATCAGAAGGTTGGAAAGAACAGCAAAAAAACAATGCGACAGTACTCCCCATCTGGGGTGCAACTGAGCTTGGGGGTTGGTAGTACCAGATGAGATGGAAGCCAGCCTGGCTCAGTTTTCAGCACTGGGCAGGTGGACAGGGTTATACCCCTAGAATACACCTGCAGCAATTTGGTTTAGGGACTTCTTGACCAAAGGCGTCAGGTTTGTATATAAACACCTTCAGTTGTCTCTTTTCCAATCTTTGTCTGGCCTTAATCTTACCTCTTGTATGGATGCACTTTTGAATCTTTCCCACTGGTCTTCTCTGAGCCCTGTACTTTCTGCTAAGCCCTTCTGCAGATGGCAGGACCAGAAGTGCACAGTCTTTGGGATGCAGAAGTACTGCTGTGCTATCCTCACCTTCTCCATTGTGTTCAGTACCCCTTCCCAAAGCATCACAAACACTTAATTTACTAACTGCTATGGAACATAAACTAGGTTGACATTATTTTTAAGAACAGGCCCAAGAGCCCATCCTGATATAATGAGGTCAGAAGTGTTTTCCCCATGTCCTTTCTTTTGAATTTCTAGGTTACAGTTTTCCTGCTGTCTTCTCACCTTGTCATTTGGTAGCATATGGTTGTTTTGCAGCTCTTCACAGATAACCCTTCTGTTTTACTCAGCATAACCTCATACCACCAGGAGGTTTGTCACATTTATTATTCACTCATTTGCCAGGTAATTTACTAAGTTCACCAAACATCATGGCCTTCAACTTGTCCCTCTGGTACTGCCCTGGTGAACTCCCTCTGTCATGAAGTTTTGCTCCTTATATCTGCCTTTTATTTCTTGTCCTTTCACCATTCATCCACTCATTATCCTGTGAGTTTATATTCCTAGGGAACCTTTGGGGAAGGAGCTTGTTTCACGGCCCTCCAGTCGAATAAGCAGGTGCTTGTATGCACTAAGCCTTTTTTGTCCTTGCACTCCATGGCCACTTCAAAGGCCTCTAATAGTTTCCAGCAGGAAGACAACATGGGAGAGGAAAGTGAGAGACAGGGAATGTGCCAGTATTGCCTCTCTTCTACAGACACTGCAGTGAGTACAGCGTTCATCCAGGATGCTAGAAGACTCTGCTTCATTGCCTCCTCTCTTCAAGGGGATTTGATACTGTGTCTTCCAGGGAAGCATCCCATCTACCAGACTATTATTAGCTTAGCTTCTTTTTTCTCCCATCTTTTCTTGATAGATCTCCTTCATTTGGCTTAAAATATGCATTGACTCAGGAATGGGAGTTTATAGCCTGGTGACTGTCCTTTAGGTTCTATTTTATGCACTGCTGTTTCAGTGAGCACTGGGTTTCTCCAGTTGAAAGTGGAACCAATGGCAATGAAAATGACTGACTGACAGAACTGCAGGCAGCCCACACATGAGGATGATTGAGAGTGAGAGATGTAGAACTGAAAAGGCTTCTTTCAACTACCTCCTTCAAAGTGAAGTCCAGTCTCCATCATCCACTTGCTCCTTTTCCTCCCAGAAAACACCCAAACCATTGAACCATCTTGTAGTGTCTTCAGACACTTTGATGCATAAGGGAAAAAGGTTGGAGAGAGAACCACTGGAAGGAGAACAATTCAGGTATGTCCATGCCCAGAACCCCTACAAGATGGGGAAAGGGATGGGGACCTAACATCTAGGCAGGTAAGTTGGAAGGAGAGACCTGAGAAACAGGATTACCAAATCCTGTGCCGCACTTGGAGAAGCTGGAAAACACAATTTAAAAAACCAGCATGGGGAAAAGGCAGGTTTGAGGCACACGTAGTTGTCTTGGGTGAGGACTTGCAAGTAATCCTTGGAATCAGGAACAGGATGGCAGGCAGGAAAACAGGTGGGGAGGTGCTGAGAGGCATGAAGAGTTCCCAGCTGGTGTGATGTCCTGGGAGCCCCTGTTGGCCCCTCACCATGTCTGAGATTCCCCTAATGCCCAGGCAAGCTGCAAGCCAGTTTCAGCTCCACTTTTTGGCCAGTGTCTGGGTTTTACCTTCAGACCATTTCCCTTTCTTGGGGATGTCACTGCTCTGAGCATTGTTTCACTGCTCTGAGTCTTGTCACAACCCCCTGCCAAGGAAGGGAAAGCAAGGATGAGCACTACCACGTGATGGGGGGGACTGGGATGTAGCTGAAACCAGGCAGGCATAGGAGGGTTACAATGAAGTCAAATGACAGCTGATCAGCAAGGAACTGTCTTTCCTTAGTTTTACAGTAATGGTGTAAACCCCTGGACAGGGGCCACTTACCCAGCTGGCACTTGTGCCCTTAGAACCTTGCAGGTGCAAATCAGCTCTCCCTTGCCTGGGTAAAACAAAGCACTTGCACTTATCCCAGAGAGACTAATCCTGCTGTGTTCCCTCAGGATGAGCTAGGCATAATGAGACTTTTTTTATAACTATTGTCTGTGATAAAACCAGAAATTCTTTGTAGGTTATTAGCCAATAAAATGATACTCTGATGCACTTTGCAATTCACTTTTTAATCATGAGGCCTGACAGCCATTTCCACAATGTGATTCAGGACTGTGTGGTCTCCATGGAGAGGTTTCTTCTTGCTGTGTCAGGTACTTTGGATTTTGAGAGACGATGAAAAAATTGTTTATGTGTGGCAGCTTTCCTCCATGTTTTTTAAAAAGGCAGAAGAAAGCAGTAAGCTATTGCCAAAACAGAGCCAGGAACTTGGCTTCAGGACTCTTTTAATCTCCTTGGCCTCATAATAATTTGGACCTAGCTGCTTCTCCCATCACTACTATGATTTCTTCAGATGTACTCAGAGCTCTTGGAAATTGTGAGGTCCAAGTGGCTTTTGGAGTGCCACGAAGTTGATTATGTTTCACATTCCAGTCACTGCCCTTACCAAGCATCCAGTTCTGGGAACAGCCTTGTGATGGCTGGGAGCTGCTCAGATGGTGGCAAAAACCCCTTGACTTGGAAAGGATTTTCAGCTGTGTAGAGGATTTCTGATCCATGCTGGATAAAGCTAATAAGATCTGCACTGAATTCAGGATGTGCTGGCTCACATTGGGTAGGATTTTGGCAGCTTGCATGGCTGTCAGATTGCAATGTTATATGCCTTCCATGGCAGACAGGAACTGGGAGAAGAGCAGATTGTGGCCTGCCAGGCAGCTGGGAAGTATCCTGATGCAGTAGGAGGGATCACACATGGCTGAGAACACCAACTTGTGTAATGATGAACGGGAGGTGAGTAGGAGCCATGGAATACTAGCCTTGTCTTTAGCATGTTTTTCTGACCACAGTCTGACAAGGAAAAAAAAACAAACCTACAAGACCATAGGAAAGATGAAGAATATAGCATCTGAGAAATGCCCAAAACTTGCCAAGAAATATTTGCATACAGGAGTGAGGAGGTGTTAGAAATATTTTTTCCTGCGGCAGCTTGGTTAGGACTTCTTCTAGCTGAAGTCCACTGGTCCAGTGAACACAGCGAGATCTTTGACCTTGACCACAAGGAATCAGGCCATGTTCTGTGAAAGTGCATGCCACAGAGTGCGTGACCAGAACGTGTCCGATGTTGTATTTTAGTGGCACTGGTGCTCTCTACGAGGCTGCGATTCAGCCGCCCTCAAGGTTTCAGGCAGCGCTGAAGGCTTTTCTAGCTGGCCCTGAGGGCACTCTGTCCTCCTCGCCGCCGCGAGCAGCTGAAAGCACATGTGGATGCGGGCATGGAGGCTTCTCCGTGAGCCAGGCAGGCGCGGCGGCTGCAGAGCCGCGGTGCCCCGGGGGCAGGCCGGCATGGCGGCTGCGGGCACCGCTCGCTGCGGGCCACGGAGCGCCTCAGGGGAGGGCGCGGAGAAGGCCGGCAGGGAAGCTGTGCAGAGCTGCTTGGCGGCAGGGAACAGAGCCCCTGGTAAGCCACGCGGGGGCCGCCTTTCCTTTCCCACGGAGGAAAGGGAAGGAGAGGCGAAGGGAGGCCGCTGTAGCCTTCCCGGCGCTGCGCAGCGCCGTGAGGGCTGGGAAAGGGGCGGGCGCCCTCTGCTGGCGGCAGCGGCGCCTGGGGCCGGCAATGGGGGACGGGCCGTTTCTCGCCGCTCACATTCCCGGTGAGGGCAGAGGGCACAAGGGTTCGGCTTTGTGAAGGGTTTTGAAATCTGCTGGTAAAAGATGTCGGGTAGGAACAGTGCTCTCTGCCAATAAAAACCATTGTGCAGGAGCTGGAATTGTGAAAAGAGGGGGTGCAGCCACACTTGGGGACAGTGTTGAAGCCCGGGTTACTGCGATAAATTGCTTTCCTTTGCAGACCTAAATCCTATCTGCTGGGAAAAAGATCCCAAAGCGTACAATTATCCTTTTTGATCTGTGTATCCACATGTTACTTCCAGAATAAATGTTGTGTTTTGTTTGAGAAACCAGGGCTGATTTATCTTTGATTTTCAGCTGTGTTTCTGAGGGGTAGCTGTGTTTCTCAGCAAGTAAATGCTCTTGATATTACATAGCTGTCGTGAGAAAGAAGACAACATGCTGGTAGTTTGGCAGCAGTTCCCTAGTAAAAGAGAGCGTGTAATGATCTTATTGCACGATTTCCCTATTTTCCTCTGGTTCTGTATCTTCCACAGAAGCAGGCTAGAGAGCAAAAGAATTGCACATCCTGGTTTCCTAGCAAAACTCACTTTTCTCAAGAATGCTCCTTCAATTTTGTAAGACTGACAGCTCTGCTCAATCCCTGTTTCTCCTCCTACCTTTTTAAGGTTGTAAGGAGTTTTAGATACGTAGTGTGATTGTCATAGGCCATTTCCCTCCTGCTGTGCTGAATCAAGGCTGTAGACAGCAGTTTCTTCTCAGCAGGTAGAATCAGCTGTCAAGTGATAAGAAATGTGCCGTTTCTGGTTTTTTTGTTCACTGTTGTGGACTAATGGATGTGGTTGTTAGTCTTAAAGCAGCAGCACGACATACCCCAGGTACACTTTAGTGTTTATTGGGATGAAGTTTTCAGTTGTTCAGCTGGGTATAAAGTGGAGGTGGGGTCATTTTAACCAGTAAGCAACATCTGTAAAATTGCTGCTGTCAATGTTTGTCAGCTAGAAGTAAATTGCTGACTGTTTTTTCATGCATTTCAGTTAGGTAAGTAAGGCAAGTAATAAAGCTGCAATGCTTCATCTGTTTATGCTCACAGGGTTTATAAAACAGAGATTTTGTCTGATTAGGAGGTTCTTTCCTGGGGCAGCTGGCAGCTCACTGGACCTGAGGAGCAACTGGATGCTGTGTGTGGCTGTCACTGCTGCCTGGGACCACAAACTGCCAGCTACACCGAGTACATTGATTAAAAAGAAAGGGTAACAGGAGAAGGTATATACTCTGTATGCCTTTGCCCCAACAGTGTCCTGAAGGCCAGCCTGCTCTTCCCCCTGTCTACATCTATTGCTATCACCATCAAATTCTTTCAACTCTTTTTCTACACAGGCTCAGAGCTGAAGCACTCAGCTGTACTCAGTTGAGCAAGCTGAAAAAAAAACAAGCAGTTTGATGAGTGGTGAAAAATTTGTCCTTACAGATTTGGTGAAGAGCATTCTATCTCTGTGGTACCCCCAGGACAAGACAAACATTTTAGTAATGAAGTTGTATGTAGTGAACCCTAGCCTTCCTGGCAACAGTCAACAAGAATGGAAGACAAAACTCAATTCATCTGCTGCTGGAAGCTCGTCCTTCAGCACCTCTCTCATTTCTGCTAAAAGAAAATGTGGCTCAGCAAAACTCTGAGTATTTCTGAAGCCTGACTCAATTTCTGCCTTCAAAAAGGAGGAGAAAGAATGCCAACAGGAGACCTGCCAAGCTACTATCTTTCTCTGATGGATTTGCTTCTTCCATCCTCATTATCCTTCTGCTTGTAAGAAATGTTTTGAGAATCTAGTTCTTGGACTCTATGTGAGCAAATGCAATTCCCTGATGTCCTGTTAATGCTGTTGTGGGAAAGAGACTGTATAATACTACTGGCAACTCATGCAGTGACCTGCCTGCCCTCCTGGAAGCTGCAGCACTTCTCATCACTACTGCCATGATGATGTGAGGTTGGTGCTTATCCTACATAATGTTTGCAAGTTCTGCAGCCAGCAGGGAGGACGCAGGGTATTTAAACACAGAGGTCTTTCTCTCTGCTCAGCAAATGCAAGATATTTCAGGTCCTCTAGCTGTTCTTCTTAGGGAGGCCATCAGCTGCACTATGAGGAACTAAAGGGCCTGTCAGAAGGCCAAATGTTATGTTCTCAATAAGGCTGGTCCAGAGATCACATTTTCACTCACAGTGACATATCATCTCATTTTCCTGCTGAGTTCATCCTTCAAATCAAAATGATCTCTTTAGCCACCTCTGACAGGTCATGTTCCTCTGCTTCACAGAATTCTCAGCATTTGAAACTAGGTTGATAAGGCTCATCAGTCCCACACGTACTTGGCAGTCAGTGTGTAGCCAGAACTGCACAGTGTTACAGAGAAGAGAACAAATACATGTGAAGTTGCAATTGGGAATATTTATACCTTCCTACAACGATTTGTTCACCTGGCCAGAAGCTGTGGAGTAGTTTCATAAAACTTAAAACCATAGGTCTCAAATAAATATGTTTTTTGTACATCCACATTGCCAAGATAAATAGATTATTAATTATGCAAAAACAGTCAGTCGAGTGAGTGGTCCAGGCCAGCTAGCCCAACTCAGAAGCACTGTTAAAGCCTGATGTGAATTTGGAGAGGAGTGGAGAGAGGCTGCCCCTCCTTAAACCCTTATGTTAATGATGTAGCCACAGGATGCTAGGGATGGGTTCCCCTGACTTCTTAGCCTTCTCCTCTAGCCCAGGTCCTCTCAGGAGTCTGTGCAACTCTAATCCTGAAGTGATCCCAGGCTCCAGCACTCCTCCAGATCTCTGCCAGGGTATGTTCAGCATGTATGCAGATACTTGGAGGCGCAGAGAAGTTGCCTGATACTGACAAGACCAGCTATGTACTATGAGAGAGCAAGGCATCAAAGAGCACCAATCTCAGTTTCTGGTCAGAGAACAATGCCTGCCATGCTTTGTTATGCACCAAACTTAACCACCTGGTATAAGGCATTAGAGATGCTTCAAGGGGGTACCATCAATCATAAATCTGTGCAGCACCTTGTACAATTCAGATAAACTTTGCTGATGTTGTCACAACCATTGCAGTATAAAGCTATAAAATAATAATAGTAACAGTACTCTGCTTTAACACAGGAAACAGAATAATGTTGTGAACTCTTGGCTAAAGATACAAGGATTAGATCATGAACTCAGAGCTGTTTTGGCAGAGGGTGGCCTGGAGTCTTTCTAGTCTCCTGCAAAGTGTACTTGAGGGTCAAACCTTAATTGGCTGCTTTACATGAGGAACACAGAAACCATCTCTTTATATCCAGGTCTGCTTGTGACACAACACGCTTTTTAAAATCTCCCCTAGGTTTATCCCTTTGCAGAAAGGGGTAGGCAGAAATCCAACTAATTCTCAGTAGCCTCTGTTGTTCAGTGGTTTATTGCCCAGGTTTACTTCCTCCCAAAATAGTGCTGTACTTAGTTACAACCTTAAAGTATTTCTAGAAACTGCGTATCCTCTGACCTTGTCCCTCCTGTGTGTATCCCCACAAGGGACTCAGCAGTTAACATTTCAGAGGTGATGCTCATGGGACTGGCCTGGTCTGCCTGCTGAGGTGGGTGCCCCAGCTCCACATCTTCTGTCTGCAGAGCCCCTGGTATTGACTGATACAAAAGCCTGCCTGGCTGTGCCTGGTGCTGAGCACATGAGAGGGAAGGGACACAGCATGGACAGAAGCAGGTTTTCCTGGGCCTCATCTATTAGTATATTGTGGTGATGCTTTATGGGAATATGTGTTCAACACACAAGCTTTGATATGCTGTACTACTCAAAGTAAGGACTTCTTTGGTTCACAGCCTGGTTTCATGCAGTCAGACTAGCTCAAATATATTTGCACTGTGCTACTTTTGGGGTGAGGAGCCCTGCCTGCCCACAGCTGTGGCAGCCCCATCAATCCTTTGTGAGGGCTATGTGCACCATGTCCTCTCAGCTGGGGCAGCTGACTGGGGGTCCAGAGCCACTGATATCAGCCCGGGGACCCTTGGATGTCCAGGACAGGGACTGTGCAACCGTCCAGCCTTTGTGGACAGGCCCAAGGCAAGAAGCCAGCATCCAGCATTATGAGTAACACTGCATTGGGTGCAGCTCTTCTGTGGGTTCAGACCTGATTTCCCAGCTGCATCGTGTCTCTTGGAGGAGTAGAAGATGGAATGTGATCTCCCCGAGGGACAGGGGTATGCATCCTTTGCTCAGACACCTCCACACTAGGTTTCCTACGTGCTTTTCTGCTAAGGAAGCGTGTGGTACCTGCTGCTTGCACCCACTGGGTGGAGCAGCTCCCTGCTTAGTGTCTGCTGCCTGCACATCTCTGTTCTAAAAGGGTGAGTTCCAAAAAATCACACAGAAAGCAGAGGCAGACAAGGAGCAAAGCTAGAGCAAAGATGAATTTTACCAGGAAAAAAGGCTGGCATATAGTATAAAAACAAGGTAGGGAAAACAAAGCAAAGAAAATCAAAGCAATTTGACAGGAAATTTTTAGAATCTGAATGTTGGGAGGTTGCTTTATTAATTTGCCTAATAAACTCCTGATTCCATCATTTATTCTCCTCTTTGGCAAAAGATTGCAGGGAATTTTAAAAAATGTTGGCTACCTAAAAATTTCAACTCAGATAAATTTTCTTCATCTTTGTTATGATTACCACAAGAGGAATGAACAAATTCAAAATACATTTCTCATTTCCACAGTAGGGTAAGGAAGACATCCCCACATGCATCCTGTAACAGACAGCATTTAAAGAATACTTTTTACAGTCTCTTCTCTTTCTTTTCCTCTGAAGTTGCATGAGGCATCTAGAGAAAAACCCCACAGGAGCGAATGATGCTGCAGCCACCAACAGCTCCATCCCATGGAGAAGGTGTCCAGAGAAGCATCACCCAGGATCCTCAGGCCTTGCTGAGCACTCCAGGATCAGTGGTAAGGAAGTTCACCTTCAGTGTTGATAAAGAAATTATTCTCCACTTACTTTTTTTTTTTTTTTTTTTTTTTTTTTTTTTTTTTTTTTTTTTTGGGTAGCAGCTCTGCATCTCATATCTGTGGATCTCTTGAACCAGTTTTCTCTTCTAGACCTTTCTGTTGAAGAAGATCTAGCTTAACTCTACCCCAGCCAAACCAACACAATATGATAAAGCTCTTCTGATGGGAGCCCATTAACTCAGCCGAGCTAAAAAAATATATTCATGTCTCATTAAAAAGGTGTAGGTATCAAAGTCTTTGAGGTGCTATGAGTCTTCATTAACACCAGTGCGCATTCTGGGCCCAGAGCAACTATGTTTCCCCATTATTCCCATGACAGAAGGACCATAAAAGATGAGAGAACAGATGTAACTAGAACATTTGGAGTGGTGCTGCTGCATTCTTCTGGCCTAGCAGTAGAAACAACAGAGGATCATATTCTCTTCCTTTGCCACTACATTGTTTTCCAGTGCAAGCCAGAGAGGTGTCAGTTCCTTTCTCAGTTAAACTTTTAGCTTTAAAACTGGACTGACCTGTTTGCTCTCTTTTATGCTGTAGGAATTTCTAGTATTATGGGAGGAGGAAATCTAACCCACCTACAGTTCTGATTTAAGCCCTTTCAGAGCAGGAGAAAAGCTAAATCATTTCTTTAGCTGTGGTGATCAATGTGGACACCATGGCAAAGGTCCATTCTATGTCCTGAAAAAATATTTCTTGTAACTTAATTCCACATTTTTGTACTGTAACACATTATAACTTCTGGAGGTAGATTTTCCTGATGTGGGAAGTAGGAGGTAGTTATAACTCATGAATGGTCTTTACAGGAGTGAATGGAGTTACCCCACAGTAGGATGTCATACCCATGAGCAGAGAGCAGTTTCTATTAGCACATGATGGAAGGAGGCAGAATATGGAGAAATCACAGGAAATGGCATATCAGGGTGCTGTGTAGGAGCCTGACTACTGGGACTGGGAGGGAGATGGGATTCTGGGTACTGGGCAGTAGAGAGGTAATTAGGAGATGTACTTCAGAGGCAAGCTTCCTTTGTGGACCCAGGGCTGCCACTAGGTCCTGTGCAGGGAGTAAGCAGAAACCCTCTGCATGACACTGAATGATCTTCTGGCAGTTGAGAAATGCATTTCTACTGTCACAGAACACCTGTGTATCAACACCTTCATCACTTATTCAAGTAATTTGGTTGCTCATCAAGTCCTCCTTGAAGTGTGTGGTGCAGGCAAGGGAGGACATCATGTTAAAATTCTTTTGCTGCTTAGTTTCCTTCAATGGATCCTTCACTGAAGAGCTTCTAATGAGACTGACCTTTATTAGCTAATTAGGCTCATTGAAATGGCATGATTGCACTTAGGATTTTTTCCTTCTGTGGATACTCCAGATTAAGTTCTCATCATTAGGCAGTTAGAAGTGGACTTGTAACCATATGTGGAGGTCAGCTGTGCATAGTCCACCTCACCTCCCTGCCACAGCTACTGAAATTGGCAGGGAAGCTCTGCCACATGGTGCCAAATAATGGGTTTGACTACATTGTGGTAGTGTTAACTTGATTCTGTACCTATTTTTAGTGAATTGCATGCTTATGTGCAAAACAATTGCTATATGGCAGAGACCAACCCAGATTTTACAAACAAATTCAGCATTTACAATGTGGTACAGAAAAATCACCCTGTTACAAGATCAGTACAGTCCATCAGGCTGAGCTCTTCTGTCCTGCTTGAACAATGAAGTTCTGAAGGTTTAACAAATACTGGAGTCCCTTCAAGTTGTTCTCAGTCCAGCTGCCCCATATGGGCATGGTAGGCACTGCTTCTAATCTTTGATAGCTCTTCTTTCCTACTTTCATCCATCTTTTCTCATATCCAGAGATGGAAGTGGCACACACAGCAGGGTGGCATGCAGTACCTGCCAGCTGGAGACGCAGTAAAACCGTGAGATGATACTTGATTTCTGCATCACCCTTTTCTTATCCAGGAACATCAATGGGGTAACTACTGTACCATACTTTACCACTTTACAGGGAGCAAGAAAATCATCGCATGTAGCAGATGAAAACAGTTCCACATATATCTGCCAGTTTTAGAAAAGAGTTCTTACAGGGTTGCCCCATGCTGAGGAAAAAAGGAAAAAATGGTAAAGTTTCCTTTTCATCATCACTGCTAATTGAAGTCTTCTGATGCTGCTATTGTTGGTTTCTTAAAGACTTGTTGATTTCCTGATGGTCTAAGCATGAATCAGTTTTAGAATCCAACCTTGACACCTCTTGCTGTTGAGAAGTTGGAGCTGTGCTGTAGACACTGTCACAGGACCTCGAGGCTGAGCTTCCTCTAAGGAAGAATGGGAAATTTTCTTGTGCTCAAGACTCCAACCCAGTAAACTGGGGAACACTCCAGCTGTCCACCCAAGTGCTTTAAGCATGCATTTAACTTGGGGGCGTTGTACTCCTCTTGCCTTGCACACTTGGCTATCTTTTTTTTTCTTCATAAGGATAACTTAAAACAATCAACTGAAATAGGAAAGTTTTACAATAGCAAAACCATTAAAAAGAGGAAATTACAGCTCTGTAAGAAAAATTAGTAAATATCTTGTGCTGAATAGTGACATACACATTAAGTCAATCTTAAGGGAATTAGCTCTCCAGGTCTCAGTTTTTTCTCTTTGTGCAAAAGCAAACTGTCTTTCATTAACACTTTACATGTGTAGGATTTCCATACTGCTCAATCCCTTATTATCTTGTGTGCTGTGGGCTATACCTGGTGTTGCTTCATCAGCCTACCTTCCCTTGTGCTCATCTACAGCTGCAGGACTGGCAGCATCTTCTTGGAAGGTCCAACACCAGTTTGCAACAAGTCCATTCTGACCACATGTGGCTCTAGAACATCTTCCCTGCTCTCTCCTTTTTAGGGAATTTGATGTATTCCAGCAGTGTTTTCCTGCTGACAGTAAGTCAGATTTATATTTACATGCATTCGTGTAGCAGAGAAATGAATAAACGTAGCTCCCAATCTGCTTTCTCTAGGATATTTGCATTGTTAATGTCATTCCCTCCCTGCTGTGTCTGCTCCCCACCTCTGGAGCAGCATGGCAGGTGGGGTAAGGATAGAACATCTGAACCTCGTGTCAGTTAATGACTGAGGAACAAGGCAGGTGGCAGGAAATCCAGGGTGTTATGGTGATGTGACTTGCAGCACGGTTGAATTATTGCGAGTAACCCTGGTAATGTTCAGTTAGTGCAGCAAAGTTGCTTAGATTCTGTTGAATTTCTCTATTAGACTGATTGCTATGATTTGCTGGGGACTAGATGTACTTATGGAAGCTTTCCAGCAATTTCCTTGCTTAGCAGCTCTGCTTTTTGGAAAGGCAACAGAAAGCTGTGTGTTCAAGGAGAGAGCTGAAAGCATCATAAGGCTGACAATAAATGTAGGCCTTTTCATGACACAGTCCAATAACTGTAGAAAGCATAAAGATTTTCAAAAAACCCTCTCAGAGTTCTCTCTCCATGAGGTGGGGGAACTACAGTGTCTGCCAGAGCCAGTGGCTAATGCAGGTTCCTGGAAGGGCTGAGCAACTTAAGGACATTTTACTTGCTGCTGGCTAAACCAGGGAATCATTTCACATTTGCATGTGTCCTGCCGGGAACAGAGGGATGGATTAAGGCACAGACACAGTACCATTTCAAATATATTCCCATTCTGGAAGTGAAGTTATCTAAATTAAACTAATTTGGAAATATCCTGCTGGCTCTACCTAACACAGCCAGGAGAGCTGGGCACTGTCACACACAGACATCCCAATGTACACACCTTTAGGACTAGCAACTGCCTCAGCTCCATCACAGGGACTCCTAAGAGTGTGGCACCAGTTCATTCCTGACTGATGTGACATCACCTGGGAACCCTTGGAAATGTTTATAACATAGGTTGCTTTTATCCTCTTTTCAGAGTTGGTATAAAATTCGTTTATACAAACATTTGAACTCTGACATGCACTCTTAATTTTCTGGCCTTCTTTACACTTATCAGAGAAGTGGAAAACATTCTCTTATTTAATGTGTGACCTGAAAGATATTCCTGTTTTGCCAAGAATGTTTATGGAAATGATGCTTCCTAAAATTACAGGGACAGTGGCAAAGACTGTCTTTTTAATTTATATTCTGTGCTCATTGTAACTCACACTAACCACTGAAGCAAAAGAACCCATTTGCAATAAAAAAAGATTAGCTATCAGTTTGTTTTCATGTTCTCTTGGTAACATTCTATTGTGGCTATAATAGAGGTTTGTTATGATTTACAGTTTAAATTATTACCCCTTCCACCTCTCAACTTACTGCTGCTTATTTGTGTCACCAAAATCTTAGAGCTCTTTCCTGAATATCATCCATCAGTGAAACGTCTTAGTAAAAATACCAGAAGGCAGTTAGAGATGCCATTCACCAGAGTTCAGGGTACAATACATATTTTTATTACCAGAGAGTACCCTCTTTACACTGAATTTTCCTGAACATTGTTGGCAATGAAGATCATGGTTGATTTCTTAAATGCAGCTCAGGTCATCCACAGTGTCATCCCATTGGCTCCCTGTAGGAGCAAAGGATGAACACACACCACCACCCCCCCACCCCCCCCCCATGAAACTATGCTCTATCAGTGAGTATTTCTTCTGTATAGAAAATTTTTGGCATGGATCCTCTGAGATCCACAACTACCAGATTATTGCTAAATATTGCCTGGTTAAGGAGGAGGTGAAGCAAAGAATCAGGCTAAGGGACACTTGTAAGAACTGACAGGACTTATGTTGGGATTTGTATTGCTCATGTTACTGCAGTAACTCCCACTTGAATGTATGTAGATTTTGGAGGTGATAGCCTTTATCTTGCTCCCTTCCTCAGTGCTCCTTCACAAAATCTGTTTGCACCAAGCCCCAGAATAAATATAGATAGTGACTGTGGGTTGACAGCAGAGATTTTGTTTCTCTTTGTAGACAGACCAAGAGGTGCACGTGGCTCTATCTGAACATAGAACCTGGGACACAATGCAAACTGAGTTCTGCAGAGATCTTAAACTTCGCACTGGCATCCTTCTTTCATCCTTTCTGTTTTACTCTCACCTCTTTTGTGTAATTATTTCTTTGCTTTTTCATCTGGTTTATTTTGTATGAATGCTACTGTTTTTGTTGTGGTCTGTAATAACTGGAAGTTAGTACTTCAGCTTAGTATATTTGCTATCTTTTGTATTTACAATCCTTCTGGATCTGTTCTGAAAACTGTGTTTCAAGGGTATGTGTTGAAGGGGTGGTGGAGACTGAATACCAGAGATTCTGCATCAAACAACTACAGTCTTTGCCCACTGTTTAAATGAAAGCTGTAGAGCTCCCATTTCCAAGACATAGAGTCTTATGGGTTTGACTGGCCTGAAAGTCTTTTAAAACTCATTTGAAATCTGAACTGGTTTTGAGGTCAAACTATAAATAAGTCATTCAATAGTTCAGTAAAGTGTTGAAAAACCACTTCAGCAATCTGAGGTAAAATATGGAGCTTTGAGCTAATAAAACCTATGGTGCCTTTGGGTTTTGTCTCCGGAGTAACAATTCAAGCATTCTGTACAAGCAGGTCTGGGCTACTTCGGGGGTCAACATCCAGATCTTGGATTTTGTTTTCCCCTAGAGGAAAACCTGAAATTCTCCATCCTGAGATGTCACATTAGCATCAGGCATGTAGTTTCCAAGGTCTGATGTTGTTTAGATGGGATGATTTAGTATTTGCTCCCTAACTGCAGTATTTGGCTACAGCACCAGTTGCACTTTTCTTTATGTAAGAAAATTATTTGGCTCCCAGGGCAGAGGGTGTAGGTGGCAACTGGCTGGTGCACAGCATCACCATGGGCCCATCCTTTTGCTGCAGGATGACTGGGCCACCACAGTCCTTTTTCACAACACTTCAGGGACAAATGCCAGCCCTGGGCTGACCATGCAGCAACTCAGTGCCAGGGGACGGAGCTGCCTGCCAGCATGTGGTAGAGGGGGTAAGAGTTCTCTTTGTCCTTTGCCATCTTTTCCATCCTGGAATGGAAATCTGGTCCTAAAACTCAAGGATATTTGATGTGCCAGTGGTGGCAGCAGAGCTGAAAGCTGAACAGGACTCTTGGGATAGAGCAGATAAGCTGACTCTCGTCAGACACATAAAGAGGCACTATAATCCCTCCTTCATCCTGTTTTCCACCACCAGATGGGATAACACAGAACCAAAACAAACAAACAAAAAACGCAATAAAAAACCCCCAACCCAATAAACTAAAAAAACCCAAAAAACAAAAACCAAAAACAACCAACCAAACAAAACCAAAACCTCTAAAAACAAACAGAAAACCCACCTGAGTATCATTTTAATTAGGACACTAATGCTTAATAAAAGGGTATTGCAGAATAAATTGTATTTAGGTCCCCTTTAGAAGAGCTCACAGGTGTCTCCTGAACTGGAAAAGCACGGCTGGACTTTTTTTACCTCCATACACTGCTTAGCCCTGCAGTTCTAAAAGGCAGATACCTTCTCCCAGATATCTGTGAGCTGGCTCTGCCCTCTTTCCAGCCCTGGCAATAGTAGTGGCAGCTCTTAAATGTCATGAACAAATTGATCAGAGAAACACAGGGAAGCAGTTTTAGGGCAGCATGTGCCTGCTCTGCCTGTCTCTGCTCTGTTATTTCATCCTATGTGTTGCCCTGCTCTCAGATCATTTACTTCTTATATCTGCAGCAAACTTGCTTCAGAGTGGACCCCACCAGCTTTATCCCTCTGGCCAGCATTTCAGCTTTTTGGAGCTCTTCCTTGGTGGTTTTGCTATTCGGATAATTCTCTGAAGGGAGAGCCATCACTTTCCAAATTCACCTGTCTCCCCTCTCTTCTTTCTACACTGTGTATGTGTGTGTGTATATACATATATATATATATTTATGAATAAACACACACACATATACATATGCATATATATATATATTTGCCTTCCTTGAACATGCATATATGTCCTCACCAAGGGTAGCAGTAGAAATTAGCCCTTGTTTCAGCTGGAGCTTCCTGCAGGCCAGTAAGTCCTGGCTGTGTTTCCTCCTTGTGTTGAGAAAGAGTCACAGGATTTGTTGGCTGAGGATGATGTTTATAAACACATTGATATGAGAAAGGGTAAAAAAAAAAAAATACAACAAACGCCTACAACATTTTTCTAATCTTCACCAATCAGGACTAATGTACTCTGGTGAAATGATGGGGGAAGCTGGAATGCTAAGGAATACTAAAGAACACTAAATTCACCAATAAATATTTAAAAGTGGATGGTAAAATGTAATTCTTCTCAGAAGAAAACCAAATCTTTGCAGCAGTGGGTAGAAGGGGGGAGAGGGAAGGAGGAAGAAAAAATGCACTTGTGTTCTGTAAAATCTTGAACCTTTAAAGAAGGACAATATTTCCTTTTGTGATAGGTGGGACTCTACCTCAGTGCTTTAGTTAATTATGCTAAAAGTTCCTTCCATTATTTAGATCTTGGGTTGTATATGCATTTTTTTGTCTCTTCTTTAATGCCCAAAGGGAAATGCCAGACTCTGCATGATCAGTTTGCCAAATGGCATTATCTCATTCCACAGTTATGACTGCAGGGATGTGTTCTAGGTAAATGAAGAACAGATTTTCCACTCTTCATAAATCCTCTCTGTTCCAATGTCTTGGCCAAAAGTATTTAAGTTAAGGTGATGCAGATCATTCATCTGTCTTGGCTTTACAGGACAGATATAAGCAAAAAGTGACAGGAGCATGTTTTATCCAGTAGTATACAATTTTAATTGAAATACACAGCCCTAGAAGGTTTGTTGACTATAAATATGACAGGTTTTTTCCCAGTTATCATGTGTGTGTGCAGAGTGGTACTTTGATCTTTTTTGTTCTTGGGTTGGTGTCACTTACTTGAACTCCAAACATAAATGTGTTGACTCTTTTTTGTCATGTAATCTTTATACTTGCTTATAGTTATGGAAATTAAGTTTGAGCACATACATACCTATTCAGGTTTTTCCACTCACTGCAGATGGAGGTGTGTTATGTGCCTATTTTGAACTCTCTTTAGCCAAATGTCAGCCAAACACTAATGATTATGGAGAGTCAGATAATGAAGTGTTTTTGCATTAAACAGCTTCTGTCAAGTCACTTTATTACTCTGTCACCCATACACAACACACCCCACAGCTGAAGCGTGTGATCTGCCTGCTGTCCTTAGAATTAGTACAATTTCCACTACGTGTTTTAGATCCATAAATCAGTCAATCCTTACCATCAGCACCTCACTTTGTGAGACCTAACTATGTTTGGTGACAGACACACTACTTTTACCAAAAGGACTTGTCTTTCTTCCAGATCACTGTGCATGCTTTTATAGGTACATGCTCAAAACCTGCAAATGGCTGACTTTGATCATGTTGGCACAGAGGATTCTGACCTGCCCAAGAACTTCTCTTCTGCAAAAAATTCAAGTCCTAACATTTTGTTATTTCACTTTTTATTTTAAATAAAACCTCAAGCTGACAGTAGTATTGTTTTTTCATGAGTGTACGGTCTACTTTTTCATTCCCAAGTGCAATTACACATCCCTCTTTGAATATATTTTTGTGTCATCTGAACACATTTCTTCAGTAATTTGTTTTGGATCTTTAAACTTGACTGTACCTGATGAAGGCAAATGACAAGATAACTGCCAAATTTCCATTACTTGCTATTTTCTGACTTACTAAGTATAAAATTAGAGGCGGGAGGAAGGTGAGCTTGGAGGACACTGGGTACATTTGGAGATCTCCAGGGCTACTGCAGGGATCAAGGAATTAAAACCTGGCATGGTGTCAAAGAAGATGAAAACACCTTCAGGCCTCCAGAAAGGAGAAGGATGTGGGAGGTGAGTGACTATTTTGAAACAGGGTGGCAGTGCTGACTGTTCTGGAAGAGACCACAGAGGACCAGCAGGGTTTGAAAGCAAACAGAGCAAAACTGCAATGGAGAGTGTTCTGCCTCAGCAAGTGCTTGTACCAAGAAGCAAATAGAGACTAATTTCAGACTAATCCAAGTTTTCCTTTCTGAACCTGTGCTAGTCACACACGCAAATCATGTCCAGTACTTCCTAGCACCACACAATGACTTGTGAGAAACACTTTTGGTTTTGCTTCCCTCGTTCAGTTCAACTTATATAATTCATTGAGTGAATAGATGGCTGGAGCCCTGTATTACTGAGTATTATGTTGCCAGGCAGGAAGAGGATTGTGTCCTGCAACAACTTGGTGGATGAGGAGTGATATTTCCCCTGCATATTTGAGTTTCCTTTTGCACAGCAGCACAGGATTAGCAGAGCAGACATGACCCCTGGGATGTTTCAGCTTAAACCAAAAATACCCAGTGCATGCCCCAGTTCTACAGACAGCTGCAGGTAGCAGTCAGTTAATTTGAGGCTTTTAGTGAGTATACAGTAGGGAGATACATTTCCTCCTGCAGCCCTTTAGCTTTCGTACAAGAGGATGTCTTGCAGAGGGATGACTATCTGATAGTATCCCTTCATGAGAAGGGAGTGGCAGAGAGAACTGTGATCTCTAGGGTGAGTTGTGGCTGTTAATTACCACAGCAGGTGAGATGATAATCTTGTAGCCTCATTGCACCTGGTGTCCTCTTATCCAGTCTGTCTTCCTATAGCTGCCAGTTGTATTTCTTCAGCTTAGTTTCAAGTAAGTACACCGTGCAATTTGACTGAGACAGTGCAATTACTCCCATTACTAGTGTATATGCATAATTAAATCCAGAGAGCTAATTTGCTGCTTTGCAAGCTTTTTATTACCCAAGGGGAGAAATGGGATTCCCAGGCAAAGCTCACTTGCAAAGTAGAGGCTGAGTGATGCAGAAAACTCAGTTTTAGTGCTGCAGTGCTTAGCTCTTAGGTGACCTGTGAAATGAAAAGCCTGGCTAAGTGGATATTTAGGTGCCTAATTAGAGCTAAAAAAGTTATCATGCAGTCAGAGACTCTGAGATGGTCAGCAACAAATGCCAAAAAAGGAGCTACATGTATAATTTTGAATTATGTGGATGCTTCCCTTCATTCATGCTGCTCATGCCAAGCATTGATTACCTAGGCAGCTGGCCCAGCTGTTACCCATCATATTCACTGGTTAAATGAAAACCTCCTGTAAAAAAATCCTTACCAGTATGTGCTGGTACATTCAGGAGTGACAGAAACACACCACAACGAGCTCTTTGCAGATCCCTTGCCCCTCTTGTTCTCCCATATTCCTTATTGTAGCAATACCCCAACCCCCTTCCTGCAGCTCTCTGCTAGCTCTGGGTTGAAATTCCCATGGGATCCCAGTTAGCAGATAGAGCTGCTAAAAGGGGAATGCCTTATCTGTGAATCCTTGAAGAACTAAATATTGAGATTTTCAGTGCTGTCAGGACTTGAGTATGTTTGGGCAGGCCCAGAAGCAGAAATGTATGCAACCAGAGAGCTGTACTGATGGGATCTTAGGTGTCATGGGGATACAGCCAGTGCCAAAGTCAGGCAAAAGCTGAAGAAGGGACTCTGAGGACCTGCATTTTGAATGAAGGAAAAAATCTCTCTGTAGATTTAGGCTGCATAACTATGCAGGATGAGAGGCAATGGGGAGGCAGCATTATATTGTATTAAATGGTGAGCAAAGTGAAGACTATAATTCCCCTCGGTGCTCTTCTGTCTGTCAGGCTTCTTGTTTGAAAGTTGAAGACTGTTTTATCTAGAAATGCATGTGACAAAATTCTCCAAGATGCCCTGTGGGTAGCATTCCTTCCCTGGACCTCAGAGGACTGACTGGAAATGAACAGGACTTCCCATCATGACCTTCCTTGACTCTAGATAAAGATACAAGATAAGCACTATCTTGTATCTACTTATATTTAAAGTAGTTGAAATAAATAAATCTGCTGCAAATTGATTCTACTTCACAGAAACTTAGTTGCTCTCCTTTAGTCCTGTATCTTTCAATGTAATTACATTATTGAACTGGGAGCATTTCTGGCACCAAAAGATTTTAAAGGCTAATATAAAGATGGAGTATTAAAGTCTAGATTCCTGCAGGAGATAACTCTGAAATATAGTGCTATATTGGGAACAGTGCAGTGGTGGGAAAAGCAATCAATGGTCCTTGGAGGATGGCAAAAAAGAATATCTGTGAAAGACTCATTTTTATGATGCATTTGGAGGACCACTAGTTGGCTGGGTTTAAAAATTGAGATTTTACTAAAATTTTATGAAATGAGGACTAAAGTAGATGAAATACTTGTTAGTTCCCATTAGAGATATCCATGATCAGGGCTGGCTCAAAGTCAGTGATTTGTACAAGATTTGGCTTTGCTGTCATAGAGGAATAACTTATCCTGCTGGTTTATCTGGCAAAGATACAAAGATGGGAAGAGCAGGATGAGCAGCCAGGGAGGTTGGGGTATCTTGTTTGGTCTTGGTGTCCCTCTGCCTGGGAAGACACTGGAGTGACATCCTCAAACTGCTGTGAGCCTTAAGGATCTCCCCCTCATGGATCTGTGTTGCCCTGGGAAAATACCTGAACTGACCTTTTCATAAGGTCAGTCTTTGGGACTTC
Organism: Sitta carolinensis; assembly: GCA_032173965.1. Taxonomy (NCBI): domain Eukaryota; kingdom Metazoa; phylum Chordata; class Aves; order Passeriformes; family Sittidae; genus Sitta; species Sitta carolinensis. Next base: position 10,032,500 of record JAVUNC010000006.1, on the reverse strand, counting down.
CTGCCATGTGTTGTCCAGCTGAGCTGTTTCACATCCCAGATTTTTGGATAGGCACTGCTTCTGTTAACCAATCCTGCCTAGCTACTGATGTTTGGAACCTAAGAACAGAAGAGCCCACCTTCACATTTAAGACAAAATACTTCTCCATCACATTTCCTAGCAGGGATAAGGAAGCCAGCAAAGGTGGGAACCAATCCAGCAGGTTTCACTGCCCACACTGACAGTAGTGCAGTAATAGACTGATACTAGCAGGGATCAGCAACCTTCTTCAACACAAACGAGTGCACAGTTTCCATTTCAGTCCTTAAAGATGAGCTCTCTGTGAGTGAGGATTTTCACCTTGTCATTCCTAGGCTTGGTACCATACACATTAGTATCCAGGATCTGCTGTTCTTCCATGTTGCTTTTCTTGTAGTTGCAAAGTGTCAGAGGTCATTGTGCCCAAGTGGCTCTTTGAAGTTTTAACCTAAGAAAACTAGGACAATAATCCTCTGGCATACTAAGAGTAATGATAATTATGTTTTTTTCTAATGGATTGCTCATAATTGTCAGAACAGCTTTGTCATTCTGGAATATATTATTCTCATCTGAAAGTGGCTGGGTTGGTGATGCACAGAGACCATAATCTATATATCCTAGATGAGGTTGGTGCTGGAAGTGCATCACAGGTGATACTCAGTGCTCTACTCCTTTGCTATCAAACTCCAGAAGAAGGGTCCTGTATTTACCAGAAGAGGGAAGTGGATGAAGATTATCAGAGCAGGTGGAAGAAATGTAAGTAGATCAGGAAAAGCCTGGAGGCTGAGGAAAGATGAAAAACTGAACATCCTGAAAGCTTTTGATTGAAATCTTTTACCTGAAAGATTTCTGGAGTTTAACACTTTTCCATTGATTAAGCCAAAACTAATGCCCAGAAGCAGTACACAAACAAACCCAAAATTTGGGAATTGCTTTCTGAAGTTAATATAATAATTACTATATATTTCCATCTACATCAATCAGTAGTTTAGGGTTTTTTTCATAAACAGTGTTATTACTTTGCATATTCAAGAAATTTTAATGGAAAATCTGAAGCATAAAGAAATGGAAAATACTGTGTGCTATCTACTTGGCTTCAGGTACACTATCTGCTTTAATTAATAATGATTATCTCTGCAGATCAAGAATAAAAATACCATCCCTGCTATTAATGCTTACATTAAATTTTCAAATCATCAATATTAACTAAATATAGCTACAGTAAAATAGAGAAGAAGCATTTGTTTGTTTTTACAGGACATTATTCTCTGTGTTACATCAAAGATTTCCTTTCAAATTCACCTGATTTGGAAGGTAGAGTTTCTTCTGTCTGTGCAAGTTAGGAGAGAAAGTGTCTGTATTTTATCAGATTCAGCTGCACCTTTCTTGCTGAAGCATGTTTAAAAGCCAACGGATCTATTTTTGAGTCATTGCAGTCCATTCTGCTGCTGTTCAGTTGAAGGAAGCTATTTTTGAATTTTGCTATTTTGTAGCAAATGTACTAATTTAGTTAGTAGTGAAAAAGTTCCAGACATCTGTGATGAAGGTTGATAAATCCAGAAGAAATCTGTTCCTCTGCTAAAGAGAGTGAGCTGGCCTGGGAGACACTTGCACAGGGTTCTGAACTAGCAATGCAAAACCCAAAAGCTCTGCTTTGAAGCAACAGAAGGACAAAGTCTGTCTTCTGCATGTGCTGAGGAATTTGCATGTAAGTTATTTGGTATTGCATTAATCAACCTGTTATTTTAATTATGAGACAGGTCTTGAAATGGGTCTCAAAATAAGAATCTGAGGGTTTTAGCAAGTTCAAAGAAAAAAACCCAGGGCTGCACTAAAAAATTTCTGAGAGTATCCCTTCTGGCTGCTTGAGGGACATGAAACTTTTTCTTTATTAAAAAAAATAAAATAGTAAATCTGCCTCTCCTCAAATTTAACTATGTTGACCATTTCAATAAAACCAAACCAGCATCCTCATGGCTGTTATTCTGTCTCCTTTGTAGGCTGGATAACCATGCCCCCTTCCCAGAAGAAGAACACCAGTTACATCACAGTTCTCAAGCCCAAGGGCAAGCAACTAGTTATCATTATATTTATCAAATAAGAAACTTTCTTTCTGGAGTTGTTAAAAGACTGGAGAATAGAGGTGAAAATGTGTGGATGGGCTCACCTTTTGACTGAAGATAGCTGTGCCCTCCAATTCTCTCTTTGTCCCGTAGGTTAAAGTCATGTCAGGACTTCCACAGGTAAGGGAATTCAGCTTGGAAAATTGCCCCAAGGATGGTAATAACCGGGCCCTGCTGAGATGTTTGCCTTGCTCTCAGATGGACTAGCTCAGGGTGTAGGGGTGGGGCTGCAGCCTGGGGCACACCAGCAGCACTGGATGGCAGTGTTACACAAGTTCAAACAGCTTCTTTCAGGTTTAGGAATAAAGGCAAAAAAAGCATGCCATGCCTGTGACTAGAAATGTGTGGGGTTTGGAGAGGGCAGCAGCCTCTGTAAGTCCTGTTGGGAGGTACGTGACCAGATTCCCTTCATTTCCTTCTCCTATCCTGTCTCTATTCTTTGGGGGCGAGTTTCCCATGCTTTCTTTTCTCCCAGTTCTCTTTTTCTTAGTGTATATTGAGGTGTTTCCCATGCCTCTTCTGACCTGGCCAGGTACTGAATAGGTCAGAGATAAACAGCAAAGTTTTGCTAATGCAAAAGCAATATATAAAACCCAAGAATCATAAACCCAACAAAAAACAATGTCTTTTCCTCCTTCCAGTTCTTTGTCTTTAGGCAAAAACAACCAGGAGGGGTAGAGTGCCTTGACATTAGCCCAATAAATGTGCATTTAATATTAAGCTTGATAGAACCAAATATACTGCAGGGAAAATATTGAATTTGTGTGGCTGACAGTTTACTTCTGTTATGGAGTTTGCCTGTCACTGCTAATAGATCAGGGTAGTGATTCCATGGATGATACTAAGGCAGAGCAGTGTGTATGAAATCCCAGTACCGATACATGCACCAGCACTGTCCCTCCAGAGATGTATGGAATATTCCTCTGGCAGGGTGATGGTAAGGCAGTAAAAGCTGCTGAATACCTATCATTGTGGCTTTGTTCTACCCACTTGGATCCGGAGCTGGGATTTTTCTTCTGCTTTTCATCTCATTTATCAGTGTAATACCTGGGTCACCCTTTCATACAGCAAATATCATTACAGTGCAGTTACACTCTGTGACTCTGTTTCATGATACCTATAATTACTGTTCATTCATGTAGCTAGGAGGATAGTTAATTCAGTGGACATATTACTTACCAGTCTGCTTTCTGATTTACTATCTCACATTTTAATTGCAATTGTACTTTTTGTACATAATCTGAGGGTTCACTGTGTGACAGTCATTTGTATGAGGTTAAACTTCTGGTTGAATTCAGACTGTTTACAGCTACATGTGTGTGTGTGTGTGTGGGGGGGGTGTCAGTAGTGCATCAGGTCAAAAAAAATGTTAAATCAACATCCAAACTGGTAATTCACACTTATCAGTCCTACATAAAATCCATGTCCTGCTAAAACATGAGTGGTATGAAGAGTTTAAGAATGGCAGTGGTGTTGACTCTTAATTTTATGAGCCTCCCTGTTTTATGTGCGCTGTTCTAGAGGTGATCCAGTGCTGCCTACATTTCAAATGATTGGCAAGGATTGTGACACATGGCAAATCCTTGGAACTAGGAGAAAAGCCATGAAGAACATTGCTGTTCCTCTTCCTGCCCATTTCATAGAGCTCAGGTATTCTTCTGAGTTTCTGGATTCAGCAGGTCTTGACTTCTACTCATGGATTATGGCTTTGCGTTTGAAGTGGAAAGATAAGTTTGATGAATTATTTTTTTTTGTTTTGTTTTTGGGGGTTTTTTTTGTTTGTTTTAAATGAAAAAGGTTTGCCCACTTTAGTAGCTTATGAGATCAGTCACACTTCAAAGGCTTCCCAGGCTGGAGTCTTGCAGCCATTTGATGTTAGAAGGTGGCAGGAGGCAGATCCCTGCATCCTTGCTTCCCTTCTTCTGACTTTGTTGTTATCCTCAGGTAAAGTTGCTGACGGAACCAGCAGCAGCATCTCAGACAGCAGAGGTGGTCTGCCGTGCATTGAGGCAGAGCTTCCTCAGCCAGCCTGGAGCCACTGCAGTATGGCCATACCAATGAGCCTCTTTATGCTTTTCATCTGCTTCACTACCTCCCCCCAGGCCAGACCTTCCTCCCAAAGGGCTGTGCATCTCAGTCCCCTTCCCTTGCTGCTATGTCTTCTCTCCCCTTTGCCTCTACCCCTCTTTTCTTCCCTCAGCTCCCTGAGCTGGGTTGTCCAACACAGATCAGAGGGAAGGGGTGGCTGTGCACTTCTTCTGCACAGTTGGCATGGGAGCCATCAGAAGTTAGTTGCATCTATTCTGTCTCAGATCCCTCAATTCCTTTTCTCTTGGATGACTATAAATTTTTCAGGCAACAAAAAAGTATTTTTCTTCTGGGGAATTAGATTTCAAACCCAGAGACAAACTGACTCTGCACAATGCAGGAAATTGTTGATTTTTGTGGGGGTTTTTTTGTTCGTTTGTTTTGTTGGGTTGTTTTGCATCTGTGACTGCAGGATTTTTAGAGGATTAGTCTTGGAGCAGAGAGGCACTCGCATCTTTATAAAAGCTTTGGGAACTCATCAGCTAAATCTCTCGGGACTCCAGGACCCTGTCTGAAACTTTGGGATGGTAGGTGCTGTGAAAGACTGGGGGATCATGAACCATTCCAGTTTGTCATGCCAAAAGGCTTGGTCTTAAGTCTTGACATTCTACTTCATGAGTGCCAGCTGCTTTCTGGGAGGTTGCCCTGGGGTGGAGGGAGGAGGAAGGGGCCAGTGATGGGAGTTTTACCTTAGCTAGTTTGTAAATTATCTTTGTACATACATGAAAATTAAGATAATTATATATCTTATAAAAAGAGGCTGTTTGTGTGCTTCTGCTGTTTGTATGTATCTAGAAGGAAATTGCAGGCTACTGCCTGCCAAGTATATCCCCAGAAATATTTTTGAAACTGTCATCTGTAGGCATTGGATACCAGAGGCTGTTTAATCTCTCTCCCACTTTCTTTCTCTCTCCAAGCCCCCATCTCTCACTCTCTGGCCCAGTTTTTGAGCAAAAAGAGTTTGGCTGTTTCCTGCTGTTTAAAGACTTAGAATATCACTATACCACTTTTTGTGTCACCACTAGTCCAGCTGGCCTACGGATCTCCAGCATTGTAAGACAGATGGATTTTTATAATGGCTATGCTTATTCTATAGCCATCATTTGACCTTATTCGTGCATTCAAAAGATATGGGGAAACACAGAAAGAAACCTAGAGAAGAATATATAAGGAAACTGAGTCACTACAAATCCCTTACATCCATGTCCTGCAGCTTGTAGAGCCTCTATTCATTAAAATAAAGGTGATACCTTGGAAAGCAAACACAACCCTCTTCAATAGGTTCTGATCAGTCAGTTATATTCCCTAAAAACGACTTAGAGCATATTAATTGTATTTGAATGTAATTCAAATGAATGTATGATTCATGAAGTGTGATTCTAAACTGGAAGCAAACATAGATCAATTTATTGCAAAGGTAGAATATGGAAACAGAGCATCTGGCCTGCATTGTTGGTATTGTGATACGTTACCAGGAAAGAAACATCAGAAGCAGAGCTTTTTATGACATCACGTATTGTGCATTGTGACTTCAGTTTAAGAAAAAAAAAGAAAGGTAGCTCTATTCACACTCTTCCTTGCACATTTCTATCTTTTATTTGAGACAGATACTCCAACATCTATTGAATTTTCCCCTATTTTTCTGTGATTCAGTGCTTCAATTGTTACTATTAGTAGCTTGAATTCCTGGAGACCACAAAATCTCCAAACACAGAGTGAGAACTGCTATGCTTTATGCTGTCTATGATATATAAATTGTACAGTTAAAAGCACAATCCATCTGTACTTTGGAATCATGGGGACTTTTCTGTGAAATGAAATGGATATACCAAGTCAGTGCAAATGAGTTGAAAATACTTAAAGAAAAGAGAGACTTAGACATTCCTATTTCTAATTGTGCTATTTTTAATACTTCATCAAAATTCACTTCTTATTCCATCTGAATTAATTTGTCCATCTTTTGTTCTATCTTTATTAAATTGCAATTCATATATTGGCAACTTCTGAATTTCTACGTGAAGCTAATAGCTGTGAATCTTGGATTCATAATTGGTTACAATGCACAGAGGCAAAAAACTTAATGGTCTTTCTGAGGAACTGATTAATTTGCTCTCAAGAGTGGATATATAAACATTAATTATGTTCTGAAGGGTTTTAGCTATTAAAACCAAGTTAGAAGAAAGTACAGGACTATTTTAAATTATCAGTTCTGCTTTTAACAGAGATGGCCAAACCCACTGATGTCCCCAGTGTTCCACACAGTACTGTTTGGCACCAAGCTCACCTTGCATAAGTTGGACATTTAAATAGTTGCTCAGCACATCCCGCATACAAAACTCTATCACCAGGCTGAGGGGATTTTGGTCAGGGACACTTATCTACCTTTTTCTCTAGAGTTCCAATTTTGGAGAGGTGTTATCTTCAATATTGTTGTTATTCAATATCGTGCCTGTTAGAGCTGTTTTCATGACTATTATTACGTATTTATGAGTGCTTGCATCATGATCATTGCAGGCCTCGAATAGGACAAGCGAGTAGCCAGAGTGTGTACCTACCTGTATCTGCATTGCAGGGACTGGGTTTGGAGAGGTGTGGCACTAGGTGTTCCTACTGTGCCTGGAAAGGGCCAGTTTCACAGGGCCAAGGCACTGTGAGCACAATGAGACCCTGCAACTCTAACCAGTAGCAACATCTGAGGGCAAAGAGTTTTCCCTGGAGCATGGAGGTTTACATCTTTGCACAAATCAAAATTAGTAGTTATCAGCCATAACAATTGTCTGTACTTGTGTCATCCTTTCCTGAATGAGAATCAAACAAACCAACCCAGTCCTTGAGCCACTTCTCTGCTGCATGCATTTTGAGTAAATAAAAAAACTTCAGTTGTTTCTTTTTGGGGTTAATAAGCCTTTCATTTCAGCAAGGTGGTATGTATCAGGACAGCCATGAGCTTGTATTTCCTTGTCCAGCTTGTATTTCCCAGCCCATGCTGCTTCAGCTGAATGCCACAATAGAATCTCACCTGCTGCTGTAGCTGCTGCATTTCATTTGGGCCAATGTCTGTTCTCTCCTTGGACTGGAGCTGGGTTAAGATGTTCCTTTTTCAATTATGCCATTCTATAATGTTCCTGGTTGCCTATGATTTTTTCCTTTTGCTCTGTTTTAAAGTGCATTCTTGCACTTCAAGAAGATGGACATATATTCTGAATAAATGATGTCTGTGAGATAAGGATACAGCCATTTCTCATCCTTAGTTTACTATGACAACGCACTGTTGATACATCTTCTTCAGCAAAGAGAAAAGCAATTTTGGTTTCTTTTAGCTCAACGTTTTGCAAAATGTCAAAGCAGCATTGAATCAGAGCAAGAGTAAGGCTGATGGCAGGTTCTCAGCCTGCCTTCTGAATGAGTGTATAGTGAGACAGGTTTTGCAAGCTCCTGTTAGAATTGGAATGTTAGGAAATGATTCTCTGAACTTTTAGATTCTACTGCTCTCCTGAGAACCTATTTTTTGATATGTTGTCCAAGAATGATCAGAATGGAATACATGTGTATTCCAGTTTTTAACTTCTCTAGAAGAGTGGTAAGAAAGACGGAAACATAATGTCTAATACATGCTATGTTTAATTAATCCTCAAATAAATTCAAGGAAAAGATAACCGGTCTGTCCCTATAAGTAATAAGGCATGCTAGAAAATGGATCTTTATTTCTGATGGTTTTATATTTACCCTATTTGGGTGGGATTCAGGGGCCCTGAGGGGAAAAGAGGGATAGGGTTTTCTTCTCCCCAGATACTTGAAGTACTAAAGAAATGTTCCCACCCATTATGAAAGAAAAGCACAAGTTCTTTTGAAAATTTATTTCTTCACAGATCTAGCACAGTATGGGACACTGAAGTTTTATTCTAAGTTATGTCTTTCTGTAACATTACAAATTAGAATGCTCAACTTATCAAGGAGAGAAATCGTATTTTCCTGTTGATATATAAAGAAGGGAAATAGCTTCAGAAATAGTTAATTGCAGCTTTTCTGGGAGTAGTAGCATTTATGGTTAACAGGGAGGATGACAGTGTGTTTCTGCCATCAGCAATCATTTAACCTCCTTCTCTTTAGACACAAAGAGTCTCATGTTGGTTTGCAGTATTCAGGACACAAAGATTCTGTTCTAGTAGTGGAGGGCTCCTACCAAGAGCCAAAAACTTGCATGTTGCTTTTTGGGAGGCAGAGCTGCTGATGTTCTCCATTAGGTCAGGCAATGTGTGTGGGTTTGCCAGTCTCTGCAAGGTAAGTGCAATTTTGGCAAATGTCCCAGGGCTGTGGTACCTCTGGAGGAGCTGCAGCACAGCAAGGAGGGGATGTGGTACTGCTTCTCCTGGGTCTGAAATCCCTTTTTCTTGTGGCCACATCTTAGCTGCTCCCAGGCTTCTCCCTATATCTGGTAGAGAAAACTCCCTCTGGGACTGGGAAGCCAGGGACCGGGAACCAGAAAGCATATCTCATTCTGAAAAAAAATTTTTAAAATATTAACTAGCAGAAAACATAGCCACTGCCTCTGTGAGTGTGAAGAATACAGCTGCCACTGGAAAAATACCTCATCTCCTCCCAGGATGCAGCCCTCAGTTCTGGGTACTCATCAAAATATATCCACGAAACATAGGATGCCTTCAAAACAGATAGTAAAAACAATTTGGAGACTGGAAAGATTTCCCTATGATAATAGATGGAGGAGGTGAAGTCTGTGTATTTCATTGAGAAGATGAATTACAGTGTATATGGTCTGCAGGATGCCAAATAATTGCAACATTAAATGTCAGTGGCAGGATTGAGGCAAAAGCAGCCACTCTACTCTCACAAATTGATAGAACCAGTGGAGAGTTTTCTCCACATCTAGATAGGAGCCAGTGCAGAGGGTGTGCAGGAGGCTGGGGTCCTGCTTCCTTCTCAGCTCCTCCTCAGGATGGTGGAGGAAACATAGCATGTCCTCCCACAGCTGCTCCCTTGTGCTGGTGCACAGCAGCTGCACACGGACACAGAAGTTCCTCTGGAGCATCCCTGCAGTGTCCAGCTCCAGGTGAAAGGCATATCCTGGATGGGGACTCAGGGTTACAAGCACATGGGACACAACATCTTGTGCAAAGGGACTCCAGCCTTCAAAGGCACTGCCCACTCCTATGGCTTGTTGTGGCACTGGCTAGAAACTGTTGGACAAGCCTCGTCCAAAGATGTGTGTGAGTTTGTCCATCAGGCCCATTATCACTGAGCAACCTTTGTCCAGATCCAGAACAAGCAACTGTGCTCTCCTCTAAAAGGCTCCCAGGGTTCCTTTTGACATTGTGGCCATTTTCTGCTTTGTTTGCATCAGGTTTGTCTTCATTTCCAGCAGCATTGACTTCCTCTCCCTTCTCATCGTTGTTTACTTCTTCCTTTGCATCATCATCACCTTCTTTTGTTTCATTTCCAACATTGCTTTCTGCCTTTGCATCAACATTGCTGCCTTCTTCATTTTCATCCTTATTGTCCTCTTCCACATTTGCATCGTTGTTTCTATTTCTTTCTTTGCCACAACATTGTGTCCTTCTTTCTCCTTTGCACCATCATAGCCTTCTTTTGCTTCATTTCCAGCATTGCTTTCTGCCTTTGCATTAACATTGCTGCAAGATTGGTGGTGGGGACTGGTGTGGCTCAGCTTTAACTACTTGGCTTTTCCTGGATCCAGGCTGTTTCTCAATTCCCCAATCCCAGATTACAACGTCATTGTTGGTGCATTCTTCTACCTGCTTCTGACATCCTGACAACTCCATTTCTTGAGGCACCAGTGGAGGCATAAGAGCAGGGCATGGAATAGAATGATAGCCCATACCTGCTGCTTCTGCAAGACATTTCTGAGCATGGATCCCCAGGCCACACAGACCTTGTCCTGGGTTGTCTGCTCCATGTGCTGTACAGGACAATTCATCTGTTGTGCACAGCACTAAAGAGTGACACTTTTCCCCAACTGCCCCAGCACAGGAGCATGGACATGTGGGAGAGTCTTATTTACAGCATCAGAGAAGCCAGAGCCCACCAGAGCATCAGTTCTGCTGCAAAATGCAGTTCTGCTGCAGCACTCTCTGTCCCCAATTCCCAACAAAGGGATGCACAAGCACTCACAGACGCATCATTTGTTCTAGCACATTTATTGGCAATGTTGTCCAGAGGGAAGCTCCCAGAGGGTGCAACAGCAACTCCCTGAGGGAACGGACTCTCTCAAATATGGAGGGCATTCAGTGTCCAGGCAGCAACATGAATCCCGAGTTCCAGGCTCCTTGCCATGGCCCCTTCAGGATTGTTCTGTACAAATGAGCATTCCAGACAGAACACAGTAATTTGGTGTGGGGGAATAGGAACTATGAATTTTGTGTATATGAACTGTAATTCTGTATGATGTGTTTGCCGCATTTATTAACTCTGTATTTATGAGCTGTAGTTCATATATTAACTGTGCATTCTGAATTCAGAATATGAATTCTGCAAACCTAGACCCAAATCTGTGTTTAGGAGTATTGTTACAATTTCTGGACTGTAAAGAAAAATCTATGTGTAAGCTTTTCTAGCTTACATGCACCATCAGCAGCAGAGTTAGCAGTTTTCCTGCAAACACGATGCACATCTTCCCATTTCTTATCAGAGAAATGCATCATTCCACATTAACTTTATGAAAGAGATAACTTACAGGACACGGGTGCCACAGTTGTGGCAGGAATGGGAACACGATGGTTGAAAAGCTGAGCACTTCACAAATTAAACCACAAAAGTGTTCAGGGGATTTCCTTTTATCTGAACTTTCCCACATTTATTAAGGTGTTTGATGAACAGAAAGCAAAGGGTGGTGCTGTGTCACCCTTCTGTGGTCTGTATGAAGTCCTGACATGATGTATAGGATTGTCAGGAATGGGAGTCCATGCTTTAATCCAGATATGGAGGGTCAGAACCAAGCCTTGGTGATGGGGAGTGGGGGTGAGAGGGCATATGAGCAGGTGTTGGACATTAAGTTTCTTTCCTTTTGCTAATTTTTACTTATATAATTTTTTCCCATAAGTTTGCTAGGAACCATGGATGACTGGGTACTTAAGAAAACTAAAGCAAGTGGCCAAGCTCAGGGGAGAAGGTCATCTGGTTGCACTTCTTTTATCTGGGAATTTCTCTCAGAGGGGCAGAGATACTGCAAGAATTGGGCTGATAAAAGACAGGGCTGGGGCAGCTGCTTGCTCTCTCTCTCAGCTTTGGAAGAGAAGGTCGGAACTGCTGCTTGGGGAAGGGAATTCGCTGCTGCTGCCAGAACCCAGCCCAGAGCTGCTTATTCTGCTGTGGGGTGAGTCTCTTCTTGTGAGAGCAGACACTGAACTCGGACCTTATTAACACCTACCCCACTAAAAAAATAAGGGACCGATCCCTGTCTGCTTGAGTGCCCAGGATCCTGAGCCCGCCACTCCCTGCCCTGCTCAGAGCAGGGTCACCGCTGCCCTGCCCCTGCCACTTCTTTGGCACTGCTCTGAGTATTTTTCTGCACTGTAGCCCCACATTCCTTGCCTGCTGAGACGTCCTGCTGTCCCAGCTTGGTGCTGCTAGGAGTCTTGCGGGGACACCAAGATCAGCTGCCGCAGGGGGTTTGTGAAGCAAAGCCTCTCTTCCCTCCCTTCCCGTCTGGGCCGGGCCGCCATTACCGCCTGCTCCCCGAGCCCGCGCCACAGCGCCGCCTGCCGCCGCGGGGAACCCCCGCCCTGCCCGCCGGCAGCCCGCAGCGCCCCTGCCGGCCGTGCCCGGGACTGCACCCAGGGGAAGCACCTGCGGCAGAGAAGCCGCGGTTGGGTTCCGGCTCCGGTCTGCTGTTCATGCCAGAGCTGTTGTTGTTTGCTTGCTTTATTGTGCTTACTAGCAAGGAACTGTTATTCTTATTCTCATGTCTTTGCCTGAGAGCACCTTAATTTCAAAATTACAATAATTCAAAGGGAAGGGGTTTACCTTTTCCATTCCAAGGGAGGCTCCTGCCTTCCTTTGCAGACACCTGTCTTTCACACCAAGACAACAGGTAACATCTGAGGAGAGCAGGTGTATCATGGCAATAGAGAATGAATGAATGAATGAATGAATGATGAATGAATGAATGAATGAATGAATGAATGAATGAATGAATGAATGAATGAATGAATGGTGTCATTCAGACTGAGCTTCAGTTAAGAGACTTAATTAAGAACAGAACTACCTGCTTTTGAAATACAAAAGGCAAGAAAAAATTATGGTGAACAGCATTGCAATTGCTTCCCAAAGAAAGATAGAATGAGAAATAGGAATCCTGATGGAACACAAAATTACTCCAAAATTCAATAAAGACCAGAAATTGTTGTGGTCTTTATTTCTGAAGAGTTTTAATTGCAATAAACAGCAGCCTACATGCAGTGCCACAGATCTGTGAAAGCACAGGTTTAAATAGGGATGCTAATTTCTTACAGAAGAGACAGTGCAATTTTCTTTTTAAGAATGAAATAGTGCAGAACAGAAGACGCTGATAGTCTACATATATATATTTCCAGAATCTGTAGTACCTGTTAACACAAAGGCAGAAGCACTGAAGGAAGAAGAGACTGAGTAAAGCCTCTGATACTCCGGGAAGTTTTCCTAAGGGAGTGGTATATACACGTATTGCAACAACCGGACAGCATAACACTTCTCAAAAGAGTATTTTACTCTCCATTCTTTTTCACCGGCTCTGGATATTTTTCAGCAGTTGCTGTAGGTGTGTTCTCTGAGTAAATTTGTGGGATAGAGAACGCGTGGTTTAAGACTACAGAATGTTCCCATGGCCTCTATATCCCCCCATAGTATTTTTCGCTGCCTAAGGCTGTGTAAAACCTTAATCTGGCTTGGAACAAAAGTGCTTTCAGTGTGGAGATGTGTCTAGATGCTATATTAAAACCAGATAATTTCCAACTATTTGAAACTCACTGATAAACCAGGCTGCTAAAATGTTGACAAAATTTTCTTAAAATGCAATAGCGAAACTTTAAGACTTGCATAGGAATATTTTTTAATGTTGATCTTATGCAGGGTTTAGACACTACAGTGGTGAAAAAACTACTTTAAGATTACCAGGTGGACACTAGGTAGATATCTCCCTACAGTGAATTACATTTTAACCATGAAAGGATGGCCTAAGGCAGCAAGTGAATGGGTCAGGAAGACGGAAACTGAAATTTTGTTAGTCTATCTCAGTGGTGTTTTCATCTCTCAAGTTTTCTTTGAGGTTATCAGTTTTATGTTTTTGGAAGCTCCTTCTACAGACCAGGTATTGTAACTAGCAATGCAGTATACAAACACTGAAAACTGTTATCTGCAGGGTCAGTCACAGAGAAAATAGTTGGATATTACTGGCAGACTAAGTCTGCAGCCAATGCTGTGTGCAAAAAGTATCTCTGAAGCCAGTCCTAATTTTTCCTAGTATAGTACTTCATGTTGCTGTATACGTCATGTATTAAACTGCTGGCCTCATGACCTTATTTCAGTAGCAACTAGAAGAATGCAAAGCTAGAAACCTTGGATTTCTTGAGATCTCCTATATGACATCTGTAAGTGTGTTGCAATATTGGGATATTTTTGCATTTTCCTTCATAATTTTTACAGTATTTTGTTTTTGTTTTTGTTTGTTTTTTTTTTTTAAATATGTAACAGGGTAAATGTCAAAAAAGAAGGTTTAATCCCCAAGAAATAGGTGTGCATGGTTCATCCTAGTCTTTTTATGCTTGGTATCTTCTCAGGTTTAGGAAACAATCATGAAGGGTAATGGTTTGTGCAAAACTTCAATGAGAGTTCAGAGTGCTTTGCAGGCACAAGTCATTCAGTTTCTTGTTCCATCATCCAAGTTTCTTCTCTCTCAGCTCCTATCCTGTCACAGCTGGTCTGAGCTGTTGTCCAGACTCTCAACAAAAGAAGGAAGAGGAGGTGTGAGCTCCAGAGGACAACTTATCCTGTCATCAAATCTAGATTTAAAATAGGTGAGTTACTTATCCCCAGGTGACTATAGGGGAAGTCTGTGAAATTGCCTTAGAGGAGGACCTAACTTTATGCCCATCAGAGGTCCTTTATTCACCTTGAGGTGAATCTGTCACTTCGTGTAGGAGAGAAGCCCTACTAGCTGGGTCTGTGCATCATCCCCATCATATAACACAGTCCTTCAAGGTTGAGCTAGAGAATGAGCAGAGTATTTTTACCTTTGCTTGAAATTAATTTCTGATAATGTAAATTCCTGTGAAATTGACTGGAAGCTTAACATACACACTGGTCTAGCAAAACCCAAATAAGTGCCTCCATTTTCAAAAAATGAATTGCCAGGGAAGACAGCATAAAACCAAGGCTGGGTTTTGTCATGGAGCATAGGTTTTTAAACTGTAGATTAAAAATGAGAACTGCTGAAAATAATTATAAAAATATGATTAAAAACATGTGGGCATGGGATTATGCATGGAGGCTAGAGAGGGTAAGGAGGAGATAAATATGTAGATTGAAAGCAGAGGTGGACGTTTGAGTTGCATCTAAATGAGCTAAAACCTAGTAGCCTGTTTCAAATACAGACTTGTCCCCCAGTTCCAGCTGCAGTCATCTTCATTTGCTACTGTTGTTTTCCATTGGATTTGCCAGCCAAATGGACCTGTCCTGTAGCTGCATGGCTAATAGGCCATCAGATGGAAGTGCAGGGAATGTGTGTGGCCAGGCCTTGGGTGAAGAGAACATTTTGGTAGGAGATGCTTGTGTTAGATAAGGTGTACACTGAACTTGTGCTCCTCACCTTGGCGGGCTGGTGGGCTGGACTGATGGTTGGAGGCTACATCCATGGCAGTAGTACTGGGAGAACACACAGCTCCTTGTTGATGTGGACAGGATGGTAAAATTTCATCTTCATTGAGCGCTTTCAGGCTTACAAAGCAAAAGAAATCATGAGATCTAATAAAGAACAGAAGCTTGGCTGTCATTTCAAGGTGACAAGTGACCTCCCAGCTAGGCTATATCTCCAGAGGTAGTTGCTAGACTTTTGATTTGTGATACTGCACTTGAATTATGCAGTTTGGAAAGTCCATGTATCAGACATGCAGAAGCAATAAAGACGTAGCCTGCTCAAGAGGTAGAGACAATAGAAATACTTCTGGGTTTTCCTGATCATTCTTAAAACTGAATTGTTGAGCATCTAGGAGAAGAGATATTTTCTTTATAATTCTGAAAGGGTAAGGAGGAGAAGCTGATTATAACAGGATGAATAGAACTGGGGTTCTTTAGCTTGTGTCAGTAAATTATAGCTCACAACCACATAAATTAACCTATGAGCCTTTTCTAAATGTGTTCTACCTGTCATGAAGGATATTACTCATTTGGATATGTGATTTAAAGGAGCAAAACTTAGCATAAGATCTCTTAAGTCACTGCAAATACAAATATTTTACTAAGAACTTTCTTTCTCCATCTTTCAATACTTGCACTTTCCCATATGATATTGTCATCAGCTGCTGAGCTAAATCAGAAAAAGGCTTTTGTGAGGGAGAGCAAGGAGAGACAGGCAGATCTTACAGAGTGAGATACTGAGTTATTAGTACATTGATACTGTTAGATACTGAGTTATTAGTATTGTTAGGTACAGAATTATTAGTATTCACTGAATACTGATACAAGTACACCTCAGGATATTTCCCACAATTATATATTTCAATGAAACATGAATTCTCTTTACCTATGCTCAATCTCCTTCAAAGCTGGAGTTCTGTTAATATTTTAATAAAAGAATTTGCTGGGGAAAATATTAAAAAAAAAAAGAAGAAAGACTGAGTTTTAAACAACTATTTTGCAGAAGGTAAATTGTGAACTTGTAAATATTTGTGCTGAAAATATGTGCTGAGTTGCATTAGCAGACCACGCTTGAACAGCAGTTACAGATACTTCATTGTCAAAATGTAAGGATGAGTTCCATGCAGCTCTGCAGAGGATTGCTGTAAGTCTCATAGTACTCATTAATGAGTTAGATAATGACACAAAAAGAATCATTTTTAAATTTGCAGATAATTTTAATCAGCAAGAGACTGCAAGTATTGTAGAGGAGATGATTAAAATACAGTGATCTCGATAAATTGCAGGTATGATCTGAAAAGTGTGGGTAGGATTCAGGATGAATAACAGCTACATTTAGACAGGAACAAGAAACTGCAGAAACACATGACAGCAAGGAACTCTTCTCAAAGCAATTCTGTGGGAAAATATTTAGCAGGCTTCCTGGAACACAAATTGAACAGAATGAAGTAATGCTGGGCTAGTGCAAAACAGGAGGATGCTGCCCTGGGCTGTCTTTGCAGGTGCACAGTGCTCTGCTCAGCACTGGTGAGGCATCAGCAAAAGCGGTGTGTACACTTGTGAACACAACAAAAATGTAAAGCAGCTGGAGGTGGTCCTGAGGAGGGAAGTCAGAATGGTGATACATTGAAAAAACAATCTGTAAGAAAAGTTTTACTGTCTAATCTGACACGGAAAAATGGGTAAAATACTTAAAAACATGAAATTCTGCTCTAAAGAGAACAGTGGTAATCTGTTTTCTACATCTATAATGGAGGACAAGAAATAAAGGGCTCCTGTTTTAATATGATATTCATCTACAATATTAGGATGAAACCTTGTACAGATAATATTTCACTAAATAGTAGAATAAATATGGCATCTCCAGCACTGAATGTCTGTAAGAACTTGTAAATTTAGGTATAGTTGAGCCTACCCTGAGCAGTGAGACAGACTCAGTGATTTTTAGTCCTCTCCTAGGCTACAAATTTATAAGAAGCAGACCCCCACCTTCTACTGAATAATTTACACATTTAGTTAAAATTAACTGTACTATTCTGAATGTGCATCACTGCAATCAGCTTCTGAGGAATTTAGCCTTCAGTCTCTAAGAATGTAAGCAGGAACAAGTTGAAAATTTCAGAATTTGTAACTTGTCAAAATTTGGCAGATTTTCACAGAATAGCATATCCTTGTCACCAAGGCCCATCTCCCTGATGCATTTTTAACAATAGCATCAAAACAAGGGCATATTCAGTTATAAAAATATATTTAACATGGGCAAAAAGCCTTCTTTCAACAAACATCCTTGAAGCTGGTTAAACTGATTATGCTGAAACATTAAAAATAAAAGAAAAAAGAAAAAAGAATCCAGACTTTTGCTGATCCATATAGTGAAACGTTGTGGCCGAAGCAGTTGAAGACAGAAAATTCTCAACCATGACTGACAGAGGTAGTTACTTGGAAGAAGATTTGAAGATTCACTGTTTCATTATCATTTATGTTTCATTAAGGCACTTTGAGATCCTGACATGATGTGCATTACATCTTTTAAAGCTTTGTGGAGTTGTTAATAGCAATGCAGATTTAAAGCAGTTTCTTGGATAAAGGAAAAAATAATTATACTCATGTTTTTTTAAAAATAATCCCTGCGCATGATTTTGAATTATGCATTGTGCAAGTGTTTTGTTCTCACATTCTAGTTTAACAGAGCAGACCAGTTTGAAATGTGTTTTAATCAAATTGGGCTGTATCAGTCTCTACTGTCATAGCTTAACAGGCTGAGCATTGAAGTAAGGACTGTGTTTCAAGCAGAGAGCTGCTGGTGGAGTTGTTCTGGCTGGAGAAGGGGAAGATGAGACCAGAACTGAGTCCTAGGATATTTCTTATATTTCTTCATATATTTTTCTCATATTTCACCCTGCTGAGATGTGTAAAACTGGTATCTGGATTCCTGGCTTTGTAGGGAAGGGAGATTCACAAACCTAGGAAAGGATAACGGCACTCCAGTGAGACAAACCCTCTTATGGTCTTCTCGTGCCCAGCAGAGAGAAAGAAGGATTCTTCTTGTCACAGCTATGAGCACCTGAGGTTATGCTCCAGCTTTGAATCTACAAGTGTCTTTTCCTACAGTTCCTACAGTTCCTACTGTGAGCCTAGAAAAATCAGGTTTTGTAGGCTGATATTTTTGAGCCCTTCAGCTGCCCACTCATCATAGTGAATGCTGTAGAGCTTACCTCGACTCAGATCTCTTCCTTGTGCAGTACTTTCTCAGCAGTAGACAAGCTAGGACAATAACTTAAAATTATTATAAAAATAGTAAAGAAATGTTAATTGTCACTTGAATTTGAAGGTGAGTTTAAGAACTTTTCTTATGCAAAATGTAAAAATATTTGACTGCTCAAGTTTAACTGATATTAATAGGACAAAAATAAAAAGAAACAAAATGTAGTAACTGAATATTCACCACAAGCATGTCAAATGTTAAAACTTCCCTGCCAAAACCAGAGCACGCAGTGTGATGTTTAGCTACATAAATTAGCCAAAGAGGGAGAAGTGGTACCATCTGATTTAGATAAATCATCAACACCCTGCACATTTTTTCTAATTATTAGAGAAAAGATCTTATATATAAAAATGTCTGTGTACATAAAATTAACATATACAGATAGATAGATACAGAAACACAGAGACATGCTTTTCAATACTTGAACTGTGTTGGTGGGTACTATAAATCATCCAAGTACAGAAAAGAAACATGGTTCATGGTGATGTTTGCAGATTCTTCCATATGGTAAATGCTTTCTTGAAACCATGAGATGGTATAGTTTTTGCTGTGAAAAATGCATAGTTTAATAAGACACAGATAAATACTGATGAGAGAGGGATATAGCATACAAATAATATGATCGGGGCTTTGAAAGGCACATACTGCATCTTTCTGGATTTAAGGGGTTTTTTAAACCCTTAAATTTCATGCCTTCCTACACACTTCAGGTTCCTCGTTCCCACTGCGTAGCAGTTCCCATCAAAGCTTATGTACTTAATTATCATAAAATGTATTTCAAACAGAAAAAAAATATCCAAAGGAAACCTGCTATATCACAGAAGAAAAAAATCAAGAATGTTATGATGTACTCCAAGTAAGTACTACTTCTGCAGCTTTTCCAGACTAGCAGGTAAAGACCAGCTGGAGAAAACCTGAATATTATGGGAATTCACACATTTCTGTCACTTAGTGCCATGAGTTTTCATAATATTTGGCTACCTGACATGGCAGAAATTGAGGCTCTACCATGTTCAGGAAAACTTTACAAATTCAGATGAAGTGGAGGCAGAAGGTTGTTCTTGACTAAAGGACAGAAAGAATAAACATTGATAGTTATAAAAAACTGATCTCCTGACGAACTAAAAGAAGATGTGGAGAGATCTTAGCAATTATAGATGTTATAGAAGAATCTAAAAGCCCCTCTACAGTCCTCTCTTTAACACAGGGAAGTATGAGACCATGCTAATTTCCTCACTCAGCCAGTGCTCTGACTTGTTCAGATATGAGATTGCCCAGGCAGAAGAGAAAAAGCTGCCTCTGCTATATTTGAGCAAGAACCTAAATATTGAGGGAATGGGGTCCCTCCTCTTCAGATTAATTGTATTGCTCTTTGTCCATTTTGGGCTTCCAGGTAAGACAAAGAGAAGCAAAACTTCTTATGCAAATCTCTTTTCAATACTTTCAGCAAACAGGGTCTTCCAGACTTTCCTAGGTGGATTTACAAAGACTGTGAATTTTACTTTCCCACACTGTTATTTACTGATTAAAATGAACAGAAGAACTGCTACTAATGCTCTTCTGATGTCTTTAGCTTTACTAAAAAAAAAAAAAAAAAGAAGAATTCTCAATATTTTTGTTTATTTGATTTTCCTAGATATGGGATGCAAGTTCTTCCATGCCTGAATTTCACCACCATGGCTTTTTCCCCCGATGGTAACAAGTCATCTAGAAGTTTGCTGTAAGTTACACAAAATTTAAAAAGCATTATAGCTGGCACAAATTTCATGTTTGCAAAGGCAGCTGAAATCCCTTTGCACAAAGGGAGGAATTAAGCGAAGCTCAACAAGGGCAGTACACGCTGCCTCTGAATGGTTCCCTATTAAGTTGTCTTTGTTCTTTTAGCTTGCATGATCCTTGTAGGTGTAGAATTATATATTGGGCTTGACATTGTTTAAGTCATGGCTCTGAAACTGCCAGTATACATTTCTTGTGTTTTTCAGTCTGACATGTTCAATTTCTGTGAAACACGTTAACATGGATCAGTGGAAACCTCTGTGGGCTGAGATCCCCACAGGAAAATTTTCCCTGTAGAGAAACACTTGTATAAACCTGGCAGATGTGGCATCATCTCCTACGCTGTGTTTCCTTCCTTAAAGGGTATGCAGGAGGGACTCAGCCACAGCAAGGCTCCTCACACTTGACTCTTGAAGGATAACATTTCCTGCGAACCTCTGAGACGGAGGTGGAAGGAAGAGATGTCCTTCTGCAGACCTGTGCTTTGGTGCTGCGTGGCTGAAACACCATTTTTCTAATTGCTCCCTTTTTCCACTGAATCGATATGGAACACAGCACACACAATAGACATTTAGGATTTTTAAAGCACACTTCCATCAAGGCAACCTCGGAATTGCAGAGGGGTACCATGAAACAGTATCTGAGAGCACTGAATGTAAAATACAGTGAAAAAGGGAGCAAGCACCACTTGACCCGCTGTTTATTGGTCACAATCACAGGATACACAATAACTTTTTTTTTCTGGTAGATGAAGTAAGGTAAATAAAATTAATGGAACCCCACAACTTGCTCCTGCTGAAAGCTGGCATGAGTGCCTGTAAATGTCCAAATTTGCTAGTCAAGCTAGCCACCAATTTCATACAGTTAATTGAATGTTTACAAAACAAAGGATCCTTCTGTAAAAAGGGTGAGGAATTCAAGTGCCTCTGCAGTCTGATACTCAAAAATGTACCATGAAATAAGCTAAGGGCTTTGAGCTGACATTTAAAAAAAATCTATAATAGGTGCCATAAAAGATGTGCTAAAACCTCTTTTAAAACTACAAAGAAACTGTAACATAACGACTGCCTGAAACAAAATAGGAAAGAAGAATTAATCCACCCAGCAAGGCCTTATTTAGTTTGCTTTAACAAAATCTGTAAAGCCTATTGCTCTGCTCTTCTAATGATGTAGGCTAAGACACAGGAGATAAGAAAAGCCAAGACACTGAAAGCTGTTGTAAAACTAGGTCACTGTTAAATTAAACATTTTATGAAAAATAGAACCTGCCTTGAACAATTCTGAAAACCACTTTGCTTTTTTCATGCCCTCTGCCAGAGACAGACACTACTCTTTATTGACTTCATGAGAAAAAGCACTACTTTAGTGACGTCTCAGCATCTACCTCGAGCCAACAGCTCAATTTTTTCTTGTAATTAACAGCTATTGAATATTTATGAAGTAAGTGCTACGGGGTACACTTACTCATTCGATCAACAATGCCGTTGGTTTGCAAACTGAAAGGAAAACACTGGCCCTACCTCAGAGCACTGCAACCACTGCAGCTGCAGTAGCTTCTGCTTTTCTGAGCTTTTCAAGCACTAGGAGAGGAGGGTGCTACTGGCAGAAAGTTAGTGATATCTACTCCTTTTTTCAGATGATCACAGGGGAACATGCTGTGCTGTGACTCTTCGCCATGTAAAGAAGCTGTTGGAATACCCTGGAGACTCCCACTGTTGAGCTGTGAGTAAGAGTTAGCAGAAGCCCTGTGAGCATGTGTAACTCTAGTGTCAGCCACGATATGCAGGGGTTCGAATTTGTACATTTTGAAGCTGATAAAAGGACCTCTTTCCAGCAACTAGGATAATACAGTTTTGGAGAGCATTACTAAGCATGGGGGAAGTATTCTACTGCTGCAATCTTCAATAGAAGATATGATAATTTTATAAAATGTGTGTTTCTGTCATTGAAATCAGTCTCTGGGATAAAGAAAAGCTCAGCAAATATTTTCAATAGGAAAAGTTAGTGAAAATGAAAATCTAGCTCAGGTTCTTCAGTTTTAATGATGTATCATTAGGGACAAGAGATTTTCCACACTTGGTGTGGACCATGGTGGTCTCTTCTGGCTTTTAAATCACATAATACAGAGGAAAGAGAACAATAAAACTCTGCCCTCCTGGCCAGGAAAATGCATGGCAGTCTCTCCCCATGCATTCTGCTCCAGGGCTTACTGGGCATAGCAGTGTTTCAGATGCAAGGTCTTTTTCTGCAAACATTGCTCTATGTGTGTAGTTCTACATCAACTTGAGATGTCCCACTGATATAAACAGAACTGTTTCTGCATCTCTAATCACGCTCATCAAACTGCTGGACTCTCCCACTGGGAAAGAGGCTAAACTGAGAAATGATTGCTGTGATGAACCAAGTCTGAGTACATTGTTTTCAGCATAAGGATCAACGCAAATGTAAAGCTGGCTTGGTTTATAGGGTTTTAATTAGGTATCACTTATTTTAGTAGTTAATGCATGAAAGTAAAAAATGTTGCTATACCATTTTTCTTCATATCATTTATTACTTCAAGGGACCAAAAAAATCCTTGTTATTCGAGAGAAGCCACTAGGGAAAGATTCATATAATTATAGTATACAATGGAGAAATAGGGTATGGAATATTATCCAAACCTGAAATACCATTTAAATTGTATTTATTTATCATTTGCCTTTCCTTTTATTTGTACTTTTTGGTACAATTTCTTCTGCTGAGCATGATTACAATAAGCATGGAGGTCGCTTTTACTTTAATAATTCCATTCAGCTTCCTCTCTCAACATCATGTGCTGCTGTAGTATGGTAATACTCAGGCTGTATATACTTCCAGAAAACACACTGGTAGTTTCTTTGTATTGTAATGTGAAATATTTTCCATTTATCTTGTACTTTGAAAACAGCATTTCTATAAAACTTGCATTTCAGTCTGAGTTAACCTGATATATTCAAGCGCTTAGATTTGTTTGCTACTGCATGCACACTCCTTTGAGGGAGCTGAGAGAACAAAGACTATGTGGAGTAGTCTTAAAACAGTTTTTCCTAAACAGCCTTGATATAAGACACTGGAATATTTCCTCGTTGATATTATATGTAGCGATACCCCAGCATAACTCAATATAACTAGTGATTTAAAATGCTTTGCTCAGAAAATCTCTAGAAAAAGAAATCTTTATTTCATAGGTTGCTATCCTCTCTTTCCTCCCTTTGCCAGACAACTTTGTGTGGCAAATAATATATAATGTGCCTGGGTTAATCCAAAGGGAATGAAAATTTGTTTAAATTCAAACTTGATATAGAGAAATATTTTTTAGATTAATTTTATTTCAAAAAAGTATCCCAAAAGTATTTGACAGGTACATTCTCTTTGAACAAAACAATCAGGGAAGGTCCATCAACATCAAAATGTTTTAACCTGTCACAGAAGTTTTTAAATTCCCACAGCTGAAATCTGAACCAAATCAATTGAATCAACACCCTGTAAAGTCTAGTAAGGGTCAATGAGCTTGTGTGAGGCATAACTGCCGAATTTTGCCACTAAGATGCAATTTTGAGTGTGACAGGGAAATAAATGTATAGTCTGTGTTGACGAAGGGCCTTTTTGAAGAAGCATGTACAAACTCTGCAAACTAGAAATTGGCATTTGCAAGACTAAGAAAGGAGTAGCCAGTAATGGTAAAGATTGACATATGTATCCAGTAAAAATGGAAGTGATCCACAGTTGAACCAGAAATATTTTTTCTTCTTAATTTAATATTTGAATTACTGTGGCAGTTTAGTGTACCAGACATCACCAAAAATTGTGCTGGGCAGACTACAGCCATAAAATAACAGGCCATCCCTGCACATGACAGCTTCTGGTGTCAGTCAGCAGGCTTATGAAATATAAATCTGGGTTTGTGAGAATCCAGGGTGTTAGGAAATGGAGGGAACAGAGTCACCACACAAGGGCTTTTAAGGCAGGCTACACAGGTGGGTAAAGGAGCCTTTCCTCTGTGCAGCTGACAGCCTCATTGTGAAGCGTTTCTACATCAATAACGAGTCTGATGTGTGGGAACCAAACCCTGGAAATTCACAAACTTTGGCACAGAGAGGGGCGTGCCTGCCGCCTGTCAATGGTCTGCCCTGGTGCATCCCAGCACAGGGCTTTCAGACCTGAGGGTCAGTTTGGGGCAAGGGGGGCTTAACTTGCCTTCTGGAGAAAAAGGAGTAAAAATCTTATCCATTAGAGAAATCGGTAGATAACACCCCTAAGAAGTATGCAAGCTACTTTGCCCAAGAAGTCATGTGGAAACTCATCCTAGCCAACAGCTATGTCTTTTGCCCATGGGACAAGTCTGTGTAAAAGCTGGGTCTCCAAGCTGTTTTGTTGGAGTTGCGGTGCCTGTTAAGATCGAAGATGGTGTGCAGAGCCCAGGTGTTAGTTAGGGAATCCTGGCTGTTGGAGGAAGGTAACCAAGAGATGATGCTTTCCCGGTTTCAGATGGAGGACTTTTGCCGAACACTTCAATTGTGCGACTCAACACATAAACAAGCTTGCAAGAGACATACAAGGCTTGCCTTCGGCCCCGTGCCTTTTTTCGGGGCTGCGCCGAGCACCCCAGAAGCGGCCGGGGTGGCGGGACCCGGGGGCTGAATTTCCCCCGCGTCACCGCCAAAGGGCAGCCGGCTCGGCGCCGGGGGAGAGCGGCGGCGGGTCCGGGCGGGGGCGGCGCACCCAGGCCGCCCGTAGCGGGCGCTGCGGCGGCGGGGCCGGGGCCGGGGCCGGGGCCGGGGCCGTCCCCGCCCGGCGCGGGCTCGGCGGAGGGTCGGGGGGCGGCAGCGAGGGGCCGGGCCGGGCGGGGCGCGGTGTGTCCGCGGCGCTCTGGTCGCGGCAGATCCGCCCCGGCCGCCGTCCTCGCCGCAGCCTGAGGGGCGCTGAGGAGAACGGGAGGTTTTTGGAAGAGGCGCGCAGAGGAGCCCCGGGCTGACCGCCGGCCCCGCCCGCAGGCTCACGCCATGCTGCGGGCGCTTCCCTGTCTCTGAGGAGAGGCGAAGGGGCGGCGGGGGACGGCGGCGGCGCGATTGCTAAGGTAATGGGAGTGGGCTGCTCCCCTCGCCGTCTTTTTCCTGCTTATCCGCATCTGTGTGGCGAGCGTTTGTCACTCGGCTGTGCCCTGGCAGCGGGATCCCGGTGCTGGTCCCGCCGCGGAGAGCGGAGCCCGAGCCCCCGGGGTGGGAGTTCGCTCCCGGTCGGTAGTAGCGGACAGGTGCAAGGCGTGTGTTCTGCGTGTGTGTTACGTGTACGTGTCTGTGTCCGAGGTGCCCGGCCGGGGGCAGGCCGTGCGGAGCGCCGAGAGCCCCGCGGCTGCGGTTCGCCCTCCCGCGGGGTCCCGGCGCGGGAGGGGCCCGGGCGCTGTGCGGGCGCTGTGCGGGGGCCCGGGCCCCGCGGGGCGCGGCTCGGGGCACGCGGTGTCCCGGCAGGGGCGAGGGCAGCGCGCGGGGAGCTCTGTGGGGAGCCGGGACAACTTGTGGTGCCCAGAAACCGCAGGTCTTTCCGGGAAAGGACGAGGGGAAGCAAGCGCCGGGGTACAGCTTGAAGGGGGAGCTGGTGCCCTGTGGGAAAACTTGGAAACTGTTTCGCTTCGGTAGCGTACTGCAATAATACACTTCCATCCGCCCACAAAGTGGGTTTGCATGAAGACAGATTGGTGTGTGAGAGTAAAGCTGCCAGGCACTCTCCTCTCAGAATCTTAATCTCCTGTGACACTGAAAGCATCTTCTTAGTCACTAGATATGATGCATAAGTATAGGAGTGTGTTGCAGGGCCAGTAAGAAGCTTCAAGTGTTTTTTTTTTTTCCTGAGGAAGATGCTGATTTTGTATAAATAACGGCACGCTGCCGCTTGTACGCTACGGACACAATAGCAGCCAGGGCTGCCGCTCCGAGGAGCTGACTACGCCTGTGGCTCTGCTCGGCGTCCCGTCTGCACTGGCGCTGCCTTCGCTGGGACTGCCTCGGTAAGTCGGGGCTTTCTTCAGCTGACCTGTAAGGGACTTGGCAGAACGGCATCCCAGTTGTAGCCTGTGTGCTACATGATGCTTCCCTGAAATTAAAGATATGCATAATTTGCTCTTGACTGAATTTTATTTGCTGACTGCCACTATTGTAGGGATTGGAAAGGAGGAAAATCTGTCTTTGATCAATAAAGCCATACTCTAAAACTCACCTTTGCGTTGGTGTGTTGCAACGGATATTGCAACACCAAAAAAAAAAGCTACTTTTCCTCTGTGTTTGTGTTTCTGGAGGAATTGCTTTGTGAGCAGTTAGCGTGGGATTTATTATTTTTGAGTAGAAGTATATTTGATATGTTTCCTTTTTCTTGTTTTTAATTAGTTTTTCTAATGCCAGATTTATTCTAATCTTGCAGATCAGAAGAACTAGGAATTGTTTACTGTGGGGTTATGAGCTATAATACTTTCTTACCGGCTGATTTGGAACACTTTCACTGTACTTCCTTGTAAATCTGCCTTAAAAAGAGATCAGATGTTGAAGAGCAGTTATTGACTTGGGGGCATATTGTTACAAGCACAGAATAATAGTGTTCATTGCTTGAATGTGTGTGTGAAATGCCGAAGAAACTGTTTAGACTCAGCCAATATTGACTTTATTTTTAGATGAGCTGTCCTTTTTCTAATGACCTGACTGATAGAACAATTGATGACAAACATTCCAATTTCCTTCCTAACTGGCTACAAGTGTGATGGGTTAGCTAGCCCTTCTTTTTCCCATTCTGAACTGTATTAGAGGGGAAAATAGTGATTTTCTACACAACTTAGGCTGAGTTTATGGTAATAGAAGATTGCTGTTTGCCTGCTTTTCCTTTTTTTTCCCCTTGCTACCCTTCCCTTTCAAGAAAAGTTGCACTAGGTTGCTGCATAGAGTAATTGTCAATGCTGTTTACCTTAGTTTCTCTCTGACAGTTCCTGTGATGCAGGTAGTAATGATATCTGTTTTAATCAATGATGCCCACGGATAAGAGGAAAAAGTGTGTCTTCTTAAAGCAGCAGTTACTTCCTTGCTGACTGCTTACAAGGTGTTCCAGTGTCTAGCATGTAATTCTGGTGAACGTGCTGGCAGAGGTGAGTAGAATACTTTTAATTCGTGGCAGTAACTCTGCTTTTGTTAATGCTTCTGAGGCAGCTGAGGAAAGCTGAATGTATGGACAGGAAATGCTAGGCTTTGTTGTCCATTTGAGCAGGCAAGAAGGGGAGAAAAGGAGAGGGCAGTCCTGTCCCAGCAGACTGCAGCAAACTAACAGATGGCAGGGAAGGAAAAGCTAATATATGTGGAGTAGCAGGAAGAGAAAATAGCTGCAAGTGTGTCATTTTAACACAGTACGTTAGGATGCTATGTTAGTCCGTGGTGAAACTTTGGGATCTTGCAGTGCCGTGGCTCAGGCTTCCTAACAGAAATACAAAGGTGTTCTGGGGTGGTGATTTTTTTCTTTCCTCGATAACGATATGAGTCTTCAGCTTTTCAAGAACAAGGGATAATTAACGCAATGGCTTTGGCTGGGTATACCTTTGCTATCTAAATCAAACACTCCAGTTGTACAGTGGCAGCAGAATGAGGACAAACGGCTCCTCCCATGCCCAGTGTTACAAGAGTACAGTTTTGCCCTTATGATGGTTATTGTGTTGTTTGTCCTCGTTACTTGGAGTTTCAGTTTCTGGAGGCACACCTTGGCTCTCTAGAGGGGAGATTATAGGAACAAACGGGTCCACTTCACCCAGCAGCCCTGGACAGTTTCAGGTAACAAATATTGCACTTAGTTGTCAGAACTGAAGTGCTCCTGTTTTTTCCTGGGACTCTTCTCAACAGCTTTATGGCTGCATTATTATCCATGTCAATACACACAATGGCATTATAATTACAAAGAAAACCTGTGTAGAATAAGAAAATGATGTTGATGATTTGGAAGGGTGTTTCTTCACGTCAGACTTTGGACTCCTGTCCCCAAGTGTGGTGTAAGCTAGCACTCTGCCTTGTGAAGTATCAAGCAGCTTCGTGGTCCTGTGCAATCACTGAAGGTATAAGAGTACATTTAACCCTCTTCACTTGCAGCTTGGTCTGCATGAGACAAGCTGACCAGAGCTGTGCTGGCCAAACACATTTCAGAAACTTCTGGGTGGCTGTAGGTGGTGATAGTGTTTTTATTCTGAGGCATATGGTCAGTCAGTTTGTTCCTGTGGAGTTACACATCTGACTTCCTCAGGCTACAAAATTTCTTCTTTGCATCTTTGAGCACTTATGTATTGTTGCACATGTCTTCTTATTCTGGTCTGAATTATTATGTTCCTACATCTCTAAATCTATTTTTTTCCTGCAATTTCTGCCTCCATTCTTTCTCTTTTAACTCTCTGTCTGGTGATGGTGAGAGCAATGTTTGCATTTTGGTGGTGGTAGATTTATGCGGGTTTAGAGGTGGCTAGAGTACTTTGAAAAACTGGGTGTATCTTTATATGTTTGAAAAGATAATAATAGATGTATCATGGAGAGTTCTAAACTGTTGATTGCCACTTTCCCTCGATAATATAGTGGCTTTTAAAGTTTATAAAGGATAATATTAGTGTTAGTGTATCCAGAGTGTTTTCTTAACGTATATGAATTTTACCATGAAAAGGCATTTCTATGATTTAAGTTAGTGTTTCCAGCATATTGTGGTGACTGAGGAATGAGCTAATTTCTGTTGTTTTGCTCTACTATGAAGAGGAGCAAGAGAGAGGAGCTGATTTGTGTTTTTCGTGTTGGTTGTCATGCTCTAGAAAGATTGTGGAGTCAAGAGAGACTGCTGCTACCCACTTATGTTGCATCAGATCTCATACTATTTTTTAACATCTCTGCGGCGGGTGGCAAAGAATGTGGAGAGAAGGAAAGAGAAGAAAATGAAAATTTCAGTGAGCAATAAGGTTCTGACACACTGACATCCCAGGAGCTCTGCATTGTCATGCTGGAAACAGCTGTGTGTTCCTAAACTCAGCAGCACAGGTACTTTGCCTGCACAGGGGTGGTGGGCACCATGAGGCAGTGAAGAGGAATTAGTGCTGCACTTTTGCAGAATCTTCAGTCACACACTATAAACAGTATCCTGATGGTAAAGGACAATATTTCATCTTTTTCATTGTGCTTATAGGACCTGACATCAACAGTGAAAAGTTCGTGGGGTAGTTAAAGATCCTCACACTACAGGCCTCGGTGCTATGGGGAAGTATGTTGAGCAAATGGTAACTAATGGCTTGAAAGGCAGGGTTTAGATGTTCAATTTATTGCTTTTTTCATTTGTTGTGTGAATGTGGGAAGTCACTTAATTTCACTGTGATTTAATTTATCATTTTCTAATAGAAAATACTATTTGCCTGTGTCACAGATGAGCAACTAGTTTTAGATTGTGTTCATCAGTGTAAGAGCAATCTGGCAGACACATGCATTAGCTCAATTAAACCAACTGTCTTTATAGGAATATTATAGTATAACAGTAGCAGTAGCCAAGTTTATTAGTACTGATAGTGTACGTAGCCTATATTGGTATTTGTAGCAGTCCAGTTATGGCTTTGTGAAGTTCAGGCTAAAAGAACCACAGTGCTGGGATTTGTAGGCTTTCTGAACTGTGTGGATGTGTGGTGTGTGGACTTGAGCTAGCTAATTCAGGAGTAGCTTAAGTGCTTTTTACATTGCAATTACCGAAGTGGTTTGTGTGTAATTTGCATCTGAAAAGGCTGTGTGCTGTTGTGCTAAACAGCAGGGCAGTGAAATCATACTGTATTGCATGGAAGTAGGTGGGATGCAACCGGGTGTGTTCATTTGCACCAAGGGTATTTCATGGTGCCACGTCTTCAAGGACACCTGTGCTTTTGGGTAGCAAATTTCCCGTTTTATTTGATTGCAGAGTACTTGCAATTTTCAGTCCTCTTGAGAACGAACAACTGGCAAGAACTCTCAGCACTTTGGGGCATTTTAAATGAGATTAGCAGTCGCTGATCAATGCAGGGCTGGATTGGTTCTATCAACTTGAATAAGACTGCTTTAAGGGAACTTCATTTCAGCAAGCTCTATTGGGAACAGGGAGTTTAGGTGGAGTAAATCTGAATTTGGAATCTAACAAGCACTGAGGCCTGTGTTTTGTTTATTTAGTTGGGTTTTTAAAATTTTAATATTTTCTTGTCAGTCTGTATTAGAGCATCCATTATTTTGTGTGTCTTCTCATTCACTTTTATATTTGAATCAATTTTCTTCAGTTGTTTTCAGCTTACTGGATACAATGTAAAACACAAAGTGCTGCCTGTGCCCCAGAAGTAGCTTACTGTAGTTGCAATTAATATTTTGTATGGTACATAAAAGCAAGGCACTTTCAGAGATGATGTATCTGATGAACCACCTTCAAAGAGCAGGATGCTCTTAACACACCTTAACTGATCCAGTGGAAGATTTATTGGAGAATGGATTAGAAGTCTACCCTCAAGCTCTGTATTATCAGTACAGATACCCATTTTCCACAGGGAATGATTCTGGCCAATAAGTTGGCATTGTTGCAAAACAACAAAACACAGCTTCAGCTTTGTAACTGCTGCTCCTTACAGGCTGATAGTGCTGAGTAGTTACTGCTGTAGCTTGGGATCAGCAATTCACATGAAGTTCAAAGTTGAGCTATAGCTATCTCTTTGCATTTCTAGATTTATGTAGCACTGACTCTTGTCTCAGTTAACTGTTAAGTGTATACTTGCTATCACATTCTTTGTAGCTGTCCTTGGTAACAGCGTGTTGGCTCAAAGCCTTTCCAAGAGGCCTTGCGCTCACAGCGGTATTATTTTATTGGAAGATTGATTACCAGTGAACACTGCATATTTTTTTCTGAATTCTTTGGAAGAGGGATGGATGTATTGGAGGCAGTTTGTTCCTGATATAACATCATTCTGGTCCATTAAAAGTAAATTTAGTATGCAAGTGCCATTTTAACAATTGATTTCATAAAGGGAAAAAAATTGCCTAGTTAACCAGCAATTCGTATGTCAATATTCACTACCATCCATCTCCATTCCATTTTTCCTTCTGGTTATCTTGCGAAGTCAGGACCTAGTCAAAGTTAGATGCCAGAAATTAATTTATATTGACTTCCACTCCTTTGTTTCCTGGATGTAACATCCAGATCCAGACAGTATTTTCAGCATTCTAGAACAGCTAAGAATATGTGCAGATTTAGAAATATATAAAATCAAAATGGAGTGTGTGGCAAGCTGGGGAAAGGGGAGGAAAGTAATCCAGTTCTATGGCTTATCAAGAAGTAGTCTGATCACCTGCCAGGTGACTGAGGCAGATCACCAGTGGCTCACACAAATGGAACAACTGGAACTGTCCATCCTGAGTGTTGTCTGTTAGACAGTGACAGCATGAGCACCACCACAGGTGTTACGGATGGAGAGAAAATTGCTCAAGACAATGGAGAGCACTCATTTTGGAGGTGGTGTGAGGCCTTGGTGATCCCTGGTTAGCAATATTCTGCTCAGACCACTAAACCATTAATATTTACTTTTTTTTATTAACCGACATACATGATTGGGAACAGCAAGTGATTGGTGAGAAGTAGCTACAGACACCTACACATTAGATTACTCAGGGGCTGCGTTTAAACTTGTTTTATCTGCAGGAAGCCAAGTAATTTGGATTGACTCATGTCTGAGAGCTAGTTTGGCCTAAAAGACAGCTGTGTTCATACTGCATATTCTTTGCCAGAGGGATCTCAGACCTCTGGCCCTCAGCTGGTTCCTCTGTGGCCTGAAGATACAGTGATTGTTGTGGATGGTTTTGTTTTCAAGCACTGTGTTTTTAAAAAAGTGAGATTGTGCTGCGGCCCACCAGAAGGATGAGGTTATGCATTCTAGGGCTTGGGGCACGTTGGGAAGCTGTAAGGTGTTGCAGAACCTATGCAGACATGGATAAGAAGTAGGAACCACAACCCTGTGTAAGATGATCCATACTGACACTTGAGAGCAAGTGCTGATGGTGGAGAACTGTGTTCCCAAATGTGTGTCTGCTTTGGTTTGGAGCTCTACAAAAGTGAACGTGGGAGCAAACTAGCAATTAAGCACTGTGGGTGACCAAGAGCCCAGAGCTTTCTCCCTGGCCTAGTACCATGTGGAAATGTAGACATACCTGTAGGATGTTTTGAGGCAAGTTTTCCACAGGAGAAGCACTTGGTTGTGGAAGAACACTGCTCCTTTAGGAAATGTCTGTAAGAGTAGTAGAAATGGGAAATCCCAGCCTTCATCAGGATCCTAGCTCCCCTAAAAAGAAGTAAAATGGAGTGCTCTGGAACCGGGTCCTCTCTTCCTGCTCTGTCAGAGTGAGGCAAAAGTGTCTTGGCTTGTTTCCTGGCCTAGATGTGTGCCCATTCTTCATCCTGCTAGTTGTAGAGTGAAAAAAGTGTTGAGCTCCTGTGCTTCAACATGGCTCCTGTGAGTTTGTACCTCAGAAAGAGGAGGAATGGGGTCCTTTAGAGCTCTTGAATTCTCCCAGTGTGAACAAAACTGCTTTCCCACAAACAAAGAGGAATTTTTTTGGCAAAAATTTGAACATTAAGTACAGCTGCTGGAAGTGTTTATACTTTGTTCCTTAAAAAAGGCAACAGGCTGAGTATTGTTGATGTAACTGCAATGCTCAGCACTTGCAAGGAGGGGCAGAAGGTCTGGGATGATCTTCTACTAGGAAACTATTTTTGGAGCAACTACAGTTACAATTTGCTGTCCAAAACAGAGGATTGAAGGATTTTTTAGGTGCTTTGGGTGCACACTTCACTGATTGAAAGCAGACTTCCTTCTCTGCCCCTCCATTCAGGGGAGCAGTGCTGTGGTATCCCGGCTGGGGCCAGACCTTCACTCTGTCACTGCTGGCTGTGGTGGGGCTCTGTGTGTAGCCCTTATGTCCTCCTCATCAGGCTCAGGGGAGGACATACTTGCAGAGTTTTGACCCACTGGGCTTGGTGGTGATGTGCCATGTGTAGCTCCAGAGTTTCCCAGAGAGGAACTGGTGAAGATGGTGGAGTTTTGATCTCTGCTCCAGTCTTCCTGGTTTTGGTCCATTCAGATGGGTGTTGTATCTGTACCTCTTTGGAAAGCTATTTCACTAATTATATGGGTTTACTTCTGAAGGAGGAGTAGAGGTGAATTGTGCAGTGCTTGGACTGAGCTACACCAGTGAAAAGCAGAGGATATCCCAGGTTGGGCCTGGGGATCCTCTGGCTGGTGTATTCACCTTAGTCAACAGGATCAGCTTAATGATAGGCTGTATGTTGCCTTCCAGTATACACAACTTGCTTGGCATGCCCAGGTCCTGGTTTAATGAAGTAAGAATTAACCAGAAGAACATGAAGACAAGTTTCTTCCCAGTGCAATTTTAGAGAGATTTATGTAATGGATGTGAATTATCCACTTAATATTAATGGAGATTAATTGTATTCAGTGTAAGTGATTTTTCCTTCCGTCTGTTCCCTCCTGTCACCTTGATTCTAGCAGATCAGCTAAAGATTTTTCCTATTAGGTAATTATGAATTCAGCAAGGCATGTGGTTATATGATTTCTCAGGCATGTGAAAAGTCATGTAGTCTAGTTGTATTTCACTAATTAGAAAAAAATTAACTAGGTATTAATGACATGAAATTGTAATTTACTCTATGATTGTGTGCTAAAGCACTAAATCTCATGATTTGATATTAACAGTATGTGTCAATTATAAGCTGCCCTTGAAATATATTAATTGCATAGTATAAAGGTAATTCTCACTTATTGTCACCCAAAATTATATTTCAGCTGAGCAGTCCTGATATATATCTCCATGGGAATTCATTTAGCTGCTTCAATTTTCTGTGATTCAGCTTTCCCCTATTTTAAAAAAACTATTTTATTTTATCTCACATGTGCAAGAAATGTTTTGCACAGCAAATTTTGAATATTAAGTTTACAATTTATTTATTACAATGCAGAATAGGAGTTGAAATATGACCTTGTATTAGTTTGTTAAATCTAGGTGATATTTTCAAGAAATAGTTTGTTTTGTAGGATTTCTAATGCATTTCTTTCTTTATTATGTATAAACCCCCGAGTCTATAAGGACTCCTAAATGTGCTAATTTCTATGAAACATGTGGGGTTTTGTGTCTGTAAGATGCTTCTTACAGCAGTCTTCTTTCCAGTGGTCTTTTCTGTCAGCAGTCAAGGTGTTTGAGAACACTAAGGGGAATCTCTTAATTTACTGCTCAGATGCTTTCATTGAGTTTACACATACACAGAAATTAAATGCTGACAATATTTATGAATTAAAATGTGAAGGTGGTTTTCTTTGAAATTTTGTAATTAGAGTTCTGTATCAGAAACTCTAAAAAGGTAAACTGGAAAAATATTTTCTTGATTTTTCAGAATGTATTTTTAATTGGTTATTCCACCTTAAAGTTTGCTCATCCTTTCATGATATTTGGGAGCCTTATCTCTTTGCAGCTTCTGGTTTTTGGGAAAGTGAGGAGCCTGATCAGATAAGAACGAGAGAGAGAACTCTTACTGTGATTCAGTGCATTTTGTCAGCAGCTGCCTGTCTAATCCAGTGTGCTTATGTTTCTTAGAAGTGTTCTACAATAAAAAATAAAACATAAAAAGGAAAAAAATCAATGAAAGAAGAGCGTACCCTCTCTTTTTAGCATATTTTGGGTAATATTTTTCAAAGGCTTAATAGGCCATCTTATCCATAAACAAGAAATTGAAGACTGCTGATTTTCTCCTTGTGTGTGGCAGAGTGAGAGAATGGCTAGTGCAAATGGGTTTCAATTTTTATCACTTTTGGTGCTGAGGAGTTCAGATTGCTGCAAGCATGGCTATTGTCAGACAAACAGCTGTGGGAAAACAGCATCTTTGAACATGAGAGTTGAAATTTAGAGACCATTTATTTTTTTGAAGACGTGCATTGGAATTTAGATTGCTGATGTGTGGCTGCAGGCTGGGTGGAGTCAGCCCCTATAATTCAGCAAACTGCCCAGAGGAGGGAGGAGCTGACAGTCCTCTTCAGATAGTAATTGGTGAGGTTCTTAGCTGGAGGCTGTCTTAAATAAGCTAGAGGCTTAATTAAAAAAAAAAAAAAAAAGAAAAAAAAACAAAACAAAACAAAAAAAACAACCTACATAAAATCTTTGTTTTTACTCTTCTCAGCTAAGTCTAGCTGAAATTTCTTTATAAGAGTAAGCTGGATTCACTTCTGGCTGATACATCACAAACTGGTGCTTAGAGAAAGGGTCAGAGGGCAAACTGTTTTCAATCTGTGTAGTGTTGACTTCCTGCTTGCATCTGGAGTAGACTGGGCTGACAGTGAGGAAAAAATTGTGTCTTTTTTTTGTTTGTTTCTTAAGAGAGGGCTGTGCAAATCAGATGTGGACTTTCACATACAATTACATTAATTAAAGGGTTGCAAATGCAGCATGTTAGCATAGTAGTAGGGATAAAAAAGCTGTATTTTGGCCATGGGCAGTCTCATTTGTGTTTGCAGCAGGCATCTCACTGGAGAAGAATCTGGGGATCCTGGTGGACAACAAGATGTCCATGAGCCAGCAGTGCCCTTGTGGTTAAGAAGGACAATGGGATCCTGAGCTGCATCAGAAAGGGCATTGGCAGCAGGTCCAGGGAGGTGATTCTGCCCCTCTGCTCAGCCCTGGTGAAGGGTGTATCTGGAGTGCTGTGTCAAATTATGGACTCCTCATTAAGAGAGACATGGAGCTCCTGGAGCAAGTCCAGCAAAGGTCTACAAAGATGAAGAGGGGACTGGAGCATCTCTTTTGTGAGGAAAGGCTGAGAGAGCTGGGCCTGTTCAGCCTCCAGAAGAGACAACTGAGAGGGGACCTCATCAATGTATTTCAGTATCTGAAGGGAGGGTACCGAGAGGATGGAGCCAGGCTCTTCTCTGGGGTGCCAAAGCAGTAGGACAAGAGGCAATGGGCAGAAACTGAAGCCCTGGAAGCTTCACCTGAACATGAGGAAAATCTTTACTTTGCGGGTGAGTGCACACTGGAACAGTTGTCCGTAGAGGTTGCGGAGTCTCTCTTTCTGGAGATACTCAAAAGCTGTCTGTACTCAATCCTGAGTAATGTGCTGTAGGGGACCCTATGTGAGCAGGAAGGCTGGACCAGATGACCTCCAGTGGTCTCTTCCAACACCAACCATTCTGTGGTTCTGTGAAGCAGTCCTGCATCACTAGGTGCTGAGCTCCCTCTGTTCAACTTCTGTATGTTAAAAAGCATAGGTGTAGTAGAACCCATGGGATCCAGCTTTGCTGTGCTTTCACCTCGAAGAGCCGAGACCATACCTGTGTCATATCACTGTCATATTTTATCTGTAGATTTTTTAGTTTGGTTTTTTTTCGTGTAGAATACCAATGAGAAAGAGTTCTATGCTTTTAAAAAGGGTATAAAGCAAAGAGAAAAAACTTGGACAATGGTTAGAGTCCACAATTCCTTGGGGGCTCTGGCTTGGCCTGCTAAGGCTCATCCCAGCAGCAGAAGTGCCTGGGCTGTGTGGAGGGGACGCCCACACTTGTCTCTGCTTCACACTTTACCTCAGTCCTACCTGGTCTCCAGCCTTGTTCCCTGAGATGTCCATCTGGCTGCCACTCCTGTGAAGGTGGCATTGCTCCTGCTGCTCCTGACTGAAATCCAGCTGCAAATGCTGGGCACTCGTGGGAATCGCTTTAGCAAATTTATGACTTCAACAACAGAGTGGTTCACTTGTATTGATTACCTTATGTAGATGTTATGTACATCAACATGTTAAACCTTTGTAGATCTTCAAAGTTAATGGCTCCCTCAATGTCACTGTGAACAGCGTGCCAGCTACTGCTGCATATTGTACATGATGTTATTGTCTTGTTGCACTGGAGTAAATGAAAAGCTTCAAGAAGTTTTATGGGGGAAAATATGGAAGTACCAGAAAAGATCAAGTGAGCTGACAGTATAACAAGAACAACAGAATTTGTGAATGTGGATGTTCAAAGTGAATAATGCAATGAGTGAAGCACAGCTAAGTAATGTTGCAGAGGGCTTTTCAGTTAGAAATTGTAATTTTGTTCTTTTAGGAGAATTTCTGTGTTGAAAGTTAGTTGCAATTGTTTTCTTTTAAAGCATGCATATAAAATCTCACATAATGGAAGTGGTGAATGTGGTCTTTATATACTGCAGGTGAAGCTGAAACTTGTGTGACTTGACATCTGTTTTCAACTCTGCTTTGTAATTGCCTTCAGAAAGTTACATAAAATCTCAACACAGTTCCTGCTCCATTCAACTGAGTGATGGTAACCTAGAGCCTCATTCTTCAGTGCCTTGAAATCATGACCAAGAAGTATTGTGAAAAAGCACATTTGTGTAAATAATTTGAAGTGCTATAATTCAAAAATGCTTTACCCTTCATCATTTGTTTGTTTAATTGTTTCTGCATCTAATAATTTTGCTTAGAGAATTTATTCTATTCCTTTTTTTATCACAGCCTTGCACAACAGTGTCGTGTCTAGGAAGACATGAGGTGTAATAGGGGTTAAAGTAAATTTATGTCCTTTAAATAAAAAATAGTGTCTAAATTGGTCATCTGAACATGCCTTAAAGGGTGAGATACATATACATACATATATATACATACATACATACATATATATATATATATATGCTGTTTAACTCAACCTTGAACTGTATTACTGAATTTCAAAATTGATTTATGCATGTACATATGCATTTGTGCCCACTTGTATGGGTGCATGCATACCTTATAAAAGAAAAAAAATAATTCTGGATTGATGTAGATTGTTTAACCTTGGTTTCTTATATGTTTTCTTAAAGGGGGTGTCTCAGCTGCTTCTGTCTCTAGTGATGGGTCCCATGTTATCGCAGTAGCCTTTTCACTGCTGAGAAAGGACAGAGCTGGGATATGGTCTGAGCTTGTCTGATTCTAGGCTCTTGCTTGTCCTTGGGAGCTGATAACTGACAGCTAGAATGGCTCAGAGCTGTATTATATGTATAATTGTATAATGGATGTATGTATATTATATGCTGGGGCACTTTGTTGCCTGTGGCAATGTGAAAGTGGGTAAAGAAAGGAATAGGAAAGTATCTTTTTCCTTAAATAGGGGAGGCAGTTTAGTGGTGAACTGTGTTTTAGAAATTAATGCATAGGTTATGCTTGTGAGAACATAGATGAATTTTGGGGGGGGGTTTGTGTTTTTTTTTCTCAGTTTTTATTGAAATATGTTTTGATGGGATATTTCAGTACTTTCCATGTTAAAGAAATTGAATTTATTGGAGAGTTTTAATGCATTGTCTGTATGAGGCAATGTCACTTCTAAGGTTAGGAAAGGTCACCACACCATTCCACAGCAGCCTCTAACTTAAATGTAACTTGTCAAATGTGCTAGTGAAAGAAAAACTTGAAATGTAGCATTGGACTTAGAACTTAAAGTGCCTTCCCTGCACCAGGCCCTTTTTTTTTTTTTTTTTTTTTTTAAATAATACTGCTGCCTCAAGGCTGGCATGACCTGGAGGAGATGAGGCAGCAGTTCCAGTTCTATGTGTCTAGAAGATAAGGAATATTATGTATGGTTGTCTGCCTGTGTCCTGTTGCCTCTTCCTGACTGTGTCATGAGAAGAGGTGAGAGAAGCGGTTTACTCTGAACGAGGAGCTATGCCTCCCTGATTCTTGGCTGCTGCTCCGTGGTTATGGAGGGCTGGAAGGGGTTTGGAGTGTCTGCAGGTGAGAGCCGTCAGTGTGCCTGACAGTCTGCTGCACCTGTTGGTTACTGTGTGGTTTCACTCTGCCTCACAGCAAGATGCCTTGGCTTTTTCTTTGCCAGTACCTCAGAGCTTCTAGAAAAGTCAAAGCTATTTGTGCTATATAAAGAGGAAAGGAAGTGTATGAAGTATTAATTGCATATTCTTCTGTTGAATGAAGGCTTATGATACTCCAGAACTGTGGCAGAAATGTGTGTACAGGATGACCCAAACAGCAGCTCTGTGTGGTCCTTGTTCTTGGGGTGTTTTCCCATAAACCAGTCAGTTCTGACACAGTGTGATAAAACCCTGCATGGGGTGAAGTCTGGGGTGTGATTCCCTTTGTACCATCCTTGTCTGTCTGCCTGGGAGGCAGTTGCATGTCCTTACTACTCTCCATTGCAGCCTGGAGTGATGCTGACTTTTGCTCCTGTCCTTGCAGCCTGAGCGACGAGAGGCAAACATGGCCCAAGCACCCACCGAGCCGAGTAGTGCGGAAACTGCTGACCCGGAGGAGAGTTCTCCAAATATGATAGTCTACAGAAAGGTAAGGACTTGGAGCTGTGTGCAAAAATTCCTTTTCTATGTGGTTGGCTCGTGAAAGAATCCCATGCCCCTTTTGAAGTCAGATGTATATTTCAGACTGCTTGGATGCATAGCTGAAAGAGTTTTCAGTAAAGTAGGTATTCCAAACCATAGCATTTGAGAGCTTGGAAGCTGAATTCTGTTCGGTGGAAGCACTGGAGCTGATTAATATGAAATATTTGATGACAAGCTAATAACTTAAAATTTGTAACTTTTTGTATGACTTTAGGTAATTTTTCAAGTTTACTGCAGCTAGCTAAAATTAATGTACATATCTTCCAAGTTTTATTATACTAAAAGCAGCCTCCATATGGCAATCTTTTGGTACTTTTTTTCTTATATTCATATTGTGTTTCTTGTTGTATAATTAGAAGCTTGATACTTTGTAGGTAATTTTTCTTACTTCCCATGCCTTGCTTAAATTAAAAAAAAAAAAGTATTTTCTCAAGTGCTAGGGAAAAATGAATTAGGCAAAGGCATAACAGCAGTATTAAAGAGCATTCTTTCACCCTTATAAAATGTCTTATTCTGAAGTACTTTGGAGGTAGCATAAAAGATGAAGGGAAGCTATCTATCAACCAATTTGCAAAGGCATTGTTTTATTCTTCATCTTTGAAATTTAGTATTGTCCTAGTTTAATGAAATAATGTAAGTATATTTTATTTAGCCTGTGAAATATTTCGATGTAGTATGCAGAAGTGCTGTATGGTTCTGACAGAAATTTCTTGCATAGCTTAAATAAGCTATCATTCTGTTAATTTAAGAGCTGCAGTGCTAGCTCCAGTCAAGTTTCCTTGTGTAGTATGATCCTGCGTAAAACAACTGAAATGTGTTGGATGTACATGGTTGTTTTTTGCTTGCATGACTGCAATCTTGATGACTTTCATATGCTGAGGAAATAATTTAGGTTTCGTATGGAGCATGAGTTGTTTGAAGTGTTACTTTTTGATATCCCTAATTTTGGTTTAGTTGTTGTGTATTTGGTTTGGAATCTGGAATTGTTAACATGGGAAAAATTTCTGGGTAATGTGTAGGCTTGTTTGTTTTGAATGTGTTATGAACACACATTGGCTGCTAATTTGGAAGTAGCAGTAGTCGGTTAGTCAGATTATTTTTTTCCAACCTGTTTGCTGAGAGGTCCAACACCCCAGTAGGCTGAAGTAGATGCAGGATGTGAAGGAAATGTCTGGTTGTGTGATCTAGAATTAGGGCATTAAATCTGTGACTCTGCAGAGTATCCACTTACCTGTTCTTGAAAACATTGTTTTATTTGTGTACCTCACTTTCTGTTCATCTCACAGCATTTCTACTTTAGGATTTCTCCATTTCTTTGCCTTTCAATGTTTCATTATTGTCATGTAGAATAGAGCTTGCAAGTTCTGTGGTGTCAATGGGGAATATACTCATACTACTTGATTCATCATCTCTCCTTACTGGTTTTTCCTCTGATGTCAGTATTATCAGGCCTTCATAATACAGTCACCTGTCAAAGTACATAGTTGTGTTTTAGAATAGCATGACCCATGCAACTGTGTGAAGTAGTAGTGTATTCTGTATTGTCAATTTTAAGCTAACACATCTGTCAGGTATTTTTGCTGAGTGTTTCTGTTGCTTTATGAGTAAAAACATTGATATTACCTCTTTTTCAGAGTAAATTTTCATTGGTGATTGACTTTCGAAATGTAATTTACGTTATTTTAGATATTAGTTTAAATATTAGCATTTGGTATTATTTGAGTGTTTGATGTTTGATATT
The DNA here is from genome assembly GCA_032173965.1 of Sitta carolinensis. Taxonomy (NCBI): domain Eukaryota; kingdom Metazoa; phylum Chordata; class Aves; order Passeriformes; family Sittidae; genus Sitta; species Sitta carolinensis. The sequence continues at coordinate 9,991,187 of JAVUNC010000006.1, read as the reverse complement.
AGTTAGATCTTTTACACATCAATTTTGTTCCTTAGTTCTGAAAAATCATATGCAGAATCTGAGACAAGACTATTATTCTTTTGATTATCTCTCCTCTCTCCAAATGAGTGTTTAGCTCATCATCTCTCATTTCCTTTCAAGTGGCTTGATTGCCATTAATGAATGTGAAAAACACTGCACTGGACTCCCTGAAATATTGATCACAATCTGCCAGAATACACTACAGTTCAGGGTTGGTATTGGGTCACAGTAGAAGGAAAGGTTTGCTTCTCACAGCAGGGATCCCTAGGTGCAATTGTTGATCCACCTTAGGAAGAATAAATGAGGGTGGACTTCAGTATTGGAACCACAGTAAATCCTGCTGTAAGTGTGAACTGTTTAGTTGCTTATCATAACTGCCATGTTTGTGGGTTTTGGGAGAGGAAAGCTCTGCAAGATAGAACTTCAGATTGTTAATACTTTTTTTACTGAGAGTCTCTGGGGTCTGTTTAAAGTTCATGTGCCAACAGCTTGGTTGTAGCCTGGTTTTCTTTTAGTCACTAATGAAAGGTAGACACATTTAGAGGACAAACCAGATCTTAGGTGGTATTGAGTGTCCCTTTAGAGCAACCTCTCTCTGTTTAGTTTATGGAGAAAAGCCTGGAACAGGCTGTGCTCCTCATTTAGGTAGGTAAAAGTAAGTGGGATGGGTTTTAGCCATGAAGAACAAAATAAACTAATTTATTTTGACTCAAATTACTTCATGATATTCTCTATGGACTCCTGCAAGCAAATGGATTCTAACTGCTTTGATTGCTACAGCAGATGGTCTCAATGAGATAAGTCTTGTTTTCTTCTACCTTTCAGGGGTTGATATTTATCAATTTGTGAGGCATGTTATTTTTTTAGTCCAAGATACTCGATGTTGCTCCACTGTTTTCAATGACACCTGTGTGTGAATTAAGTAGTGCAGATGCATTTGTTACATTAAGCAGTGTTTAGGCTATGATTTGCCTCACCCTACCCTTTTTTAGATGAATTGTACTCCAAACTACATGAGCTGTATTGTCCAGGTCTCCAGTGACAATCATGGGTACCTAGCTGTCAGGTACTTATGTCGCAGTATATTTATATATATTTATAATTAAGCAAGCTGCATTGCATTCCTTGGGCTTGTGTGTTCTCTCATCTCTCTGTGCATCTCAGTGCTGAGCCCTGGGGTCTCACAGGGCTCCAGGTGGTGCTGCAGAAAGGGTGGGCTGTCATTTACGTGTGCAGCACAGTGGTACCCAGTGGAGGTGTAAGGGTGCTGCAGATACTGCATTGCCATTTAAGTACTCTGGGAGTACACTAAGTCTGGCCACATCTGGAGATGGTGCTGATGTGTTTTTTGATGGGATTACTACTGGAAGAGTAGTGCACAGTGCTTAAAAAGACTGTTTGAAATGCACCCTACTTTTCTTGGGAGCAGGGGGTGATATCCCCATCCTTACTTCAGTTTGTGAGCATTGTGCGGGTGCTGCAGCTGGAAGGAAAAAAATGCAAAAAAAGCCAGTGAGAGGAGAGGAACCTCTGCTAGCAAATAGTAACAAAAAATATAAAGTGATTTTAAATGCTGGTCACATTCCCTTGAAATCCAGCTACCCTTGATTAGTCTTTTTTGCAAGTGCTGGTGACTGTGTCTCATGGGCCTTTTGGCTCATTGTTACAATAATCCACATCTGAAAATTCCTCTTCTGCAGACAGTATTAAAAGAAATGGTTTACGGACACACCTTGACAGCAGACCTATGAAGTGACCTATTATCAAAATAGTTTGGCAAATCAGATTTTCTTGCAAAAAGGATGGTGGAAAATTGTAATGTCACTGTAAGAAAAATCAAAATATTTAGAGGTTGACTAAATAAGAACTGAAAATACCAATAAGGAGGAGTAGCTGGAGAATACAGCAAGAAGGATGAAAACACAGAAGTTAAAATCTAAATTGGATAGGGAGATGTACTTGTTCCTGAGAGAGATCTCCTATGACAGGGAAGAGTTTGCAAACTGTGCTGTTTAGAGAATTTTAGAACCACTGGAGCATGTATGTTCTGAAGGATATCGAAGAAGTGATCTGCATTATCTGATGGTAGATTTCCATTTCTGCTTAATTTTTGCCCCACACATCCTCTATATCTGCTTTTTAATGTCGGCACTTAGTGAGTTAAATTTTGAATTTTTATGGTTCCTCATGGTAAATCTTTTGAACAAGCAGGAAAATCTAATTTCCAAAGGCAATTACTGCTCTAAGTAATGTAACACAAACTTGCAGCTGCTACAAGATGCTTTCAGAAAAATCTGAGTTGTTTGCTACCTTCAGTACTTGGCAGCCTTAGTGTCTTTTTAAATGCTGATTTAAGATCTGAATTGGAATAATTAAAAAAAAGAAAAAAAAAAAAAAAAAAAAAAGAAAAAGAAAAGCATCCTTACATTTGCAGATTTTCTCCAGGAAAATTCCAGTGTTCCAGTCATGTCAAGTAGCAGGAATGTTGCTGTCAGACCTGGCTTAATGTGCTGATTGGGCAGGAAAGGAGAGAACAAGCAGTTGTGAAGACAGGCATATTCATCCAAAAAATGTATGAACCACAAAGCAGAAGGGTGGGGAAAGAGGCAGTTGTTAATATAACTGTTCACATTAAAAAAAAATGTAGTATTGGTATTTTGAGCTAGTCAGAAAACTGAGACTGCAATTTGATTGCTCTTAAGCTGTGCTGTTAAAAAACATCTAAATAGGACACTGTCCAAGCAACCAAAAGCAGGTGAGACTAATAAGGGTATAGCCCAAATGAGAACTTTTTGTAAAGAAAGAAAAACCTGAGGTGTTTTAAAGTGGGATGGAAGTCATGCATCCAACTTATTTTTTATTAAAATAAAGCAGTCAGCATGTTTTGAGGCTTTCTAGCCCCTTTAAGGTTTCATGCTGTTTTTATGAGGTAGCAGAACTTAAAATGTATTTTAACTGTTGAATACTTTTGGTATTCTTTTTATTTGAGTCTCTTGAGTTTTTTTTTAGGATTCTGCTACATGTAAAGGCCTTCTGAACCTTATTTTTGTACATGAAACCTAAATTTTTCACACAGTTGCTCTGTTTTGTACCTGGTTCTTTAACGTAAAACTATAAATTGTTGATGATAATACATGAGTTAATATCACTGCAGACCTCCAGACTTCAAATTTTACTCAAGGATTTTTCTGTACTGTCATTAGATATTACTTTATGGCATTTTAAGTCATCTTACTCTTAACATTTCTTGATTTTTTTTTAACTTTGTTCCCAGACTAAAAGCAGTAAGCCAAGATTAAATTAGAACTGAATTTGAAAGTATGTATTGGGACTTCAGGAACTAAAATATGCACAGTTTTGGATAAATAATCTCCAAACTGGCATTTTTACTGCTAGAAAATAAATTTAAACCCAGTCTGTTACCAAAATGTGTTAACATACAGATTAGGCAGTGGGGGAGCTTTAACTCTGCACTTCTGTATTGCACATTGACAAGGAGGTTTCAGTTAATTTATCACTGCAAAGACTCCAGTGCCTTGCTTGTAAACAGAAGCTGGCCATTTCTTGAAACCTTGCTAATTTCTTTATTCAGCTGATTTACTGTGTCAATGCCTTTGACTGAGTAGATCAGTCATGGAGAGAGGAAAATGCCTGTGTGCAAGGTGGGCTACTGGTTAAGTTATGGCTGTAATTATGACAAAGCTGGCTGATTTGTATCAAGGGGATTCCCTCTTGGCACTTCCTGTTATAACAGGAGTAGCATTCACTAGTTCTCCTTTCCATACGTCACACAGTAAAATCCTGGGGATGGTAACCACAGTAGGGGCATTAAATCTAGTTTTACAGAGAGAGAGGCTGTACCCTGGGGGACAGAGGAGGGAATGGCGGTGTTCAAACCTGTCAGGTAGGAGCAGCAGGGAGTCCAGAGTATAGTGGTAAGCCATAGGGAAGTCAAAATCCAGTCATGAGCAATGGCAATGAAAATCACAAATCCCAGAATGTCTTGGAGAAATATTTCCAGGGCAGAGATAGGTGCCAACAGTATTGAGTAAAGGGCCAGTGATCATGGCTCTTCTAGGTCATGGTGTAGTCTTCTCTTCTGTCATCTCCTGTCTGCAGAAAATGTGTCCTGGTTGCACAGTGTGGACTAGAAACAATTGATATATTTAGCTGAGCAAAAGCTCAGTACTGGTGTGTACACAAATTTTAGTAAATTTGTGATGGATATAAGCAATTTTGGAGTTAGAGGGTGGTTCTTAATTCTTAGTAAAGTGGTATTCTGGAGCAGTCACTGCAGAAAGTAGTGAGGTCCAGGAAGCCTTATGGTTTTACATAGCTGTAGGCAGGTTTTGAAGAGGCCTATATGACATGATATTTTGCAGAAGTAGAGGAGACAGAGTGAGCCAAGAAGTCTCTCTAGCTTTATGTAAACCTTCTTCAGATTACCTTGAGTAGGTAATAATATCTAAAATACCTCCTAAATATATGTGCATATTTATGTATTAAATACCTTCAAACACCCTTTATTCATGCAATAATAGCAAACAGTTTGTACTGCTGAAGTTTGACACGTGTCAGTGTCCTTGAACAAAGCTACTGCTACTGACCTTGACTGTAGCTGTCAGGGAAGCCTTGTGGTAAAGCTGGGGTCCGTGGGTTTGATTTCTGCATCAGTTAGACGATATGAATGATTAATGATCAAAGGCATTAGTGTAAAATTGCAAGCAGTTGGTTCCTGGAGGATTTCAGAAGCTGACTTGTGTTGTTGCGTAGATGCAAATACAGCTGTCATACCAGTGACAGAAACGTGGTTTTAGTCAGGTGAAGGTCATTCACCTGGAAGAAGGACTTTTGGATGCTTTGTGGTTTGTTGTTTCTTTCCATTATTTGTCTTGCAGTAATAGTTAAGATTTACTTGAGATTAGAGATTCGAATTAATAGGCATTGTGCAAAGTTACAAATAGGGAAATACATGTAATGTGGTGTGTAGGTAAAGCCTCAAATAACTGTTTCTGGGTTTGTCTTTTTAGGTATATAAATGCATGCATGCATATATATACAGACACATCTTTACATGCTTAAAAGTTATGAGGAAGAACAAATAACGCTTGTTTTATCCTGGCTATATGGTATAGCCTAATATGCACAATATAGGAGATATGTTAAAATGTTATGTACAGATGTATGTATGATGCTCTTTCTGATATATCTTATGTGCCTTAAATCTTTCTATTCAAATAATGCATGCATGTATTCATTGGTTTGCATTTCACACATGGCCTTAGCCCAAATATAAAGCAATCCTGAGCTCTTGTGTATTGTATCCCTCTTTGTAGTTAGAGGTTTTGGGGTTTTGGTAATAAACATAGCTTTTTCTTTTTTTTTTTTTTTTTTTTTTCATATTTACCTAGCAGTTGCCTTATTTAAACTTCTTTAATTTTCTTCCCTCTCTGTCTCTTAATTTCTCTGTTCCTGTTTATGACTGAAACAACCTGTCTCTTGCACCCCTAAAAGTCTAATTACAATGATCTATTACTTTAGCTGTTCTCAGAGGCAGAAAAAAGACAAGCCAGGACCAATAGCTATGACAACTTCAAAGTATATTTTTAGCAAAGCAACTAGTGCAAATTTAGAATACAGAGATAAAAAGGGAAGGTTCAGCTAGAGGGTAAGATTAAGCTATTCTATCTATAGTACTTAGTGCCTTGCATTTTTTGGGAATGGTTCTCTTTTATTCTCCTAGCATTTTTCTCATGCCATTTGCTTTGTATTTGTTGTCAGCATTTTAAGTGATGGTCTTGAAGTATTTGCACTGTTTGTTGATTTACTTTTGCATGTTGTTTTGGGCAAAATGCTGAATATGAGCATTTTCTTTCTGCCTAAAACTTTATTTTAGCCATGGGCTTGTTTTGTTTACTAGTAACAAACCAAAATGAAGTGGTGAAGCAGTGTGGAGCTGCCAGCCTGACTTATTCCAGGAGGCAGCTTCTGGCAATTTCAGATACAATCTTGAACCTTAATATTATGACAAAAATAGTTTGGATGGAATTGGATGAAATTTGCATGAAACTGTGTTTTATTTGTTTTGTAACAGAATTTCAACTAAACCTTTATTCTATCCCGATTAATAAAATATCACTTCAGGGGATTATCAACTTATTTCAAAAGACTCTGCAATAAGTTTGAGTGGGAGGATTCGGTTCAATAAATAGAGATACATGTGTGGGACCATGAAAATATGCAAACGAGGTTCCACTAAAAAACACGTGTTTTGCATCCTAAGACATTTTGAAGCATGTTTCTTTTTTTTCATGAGAAGCTGTTTTACCACATTCAAGGGGCAGCAATTACTTTTATTCTTTTGCTTTATCACTGCTGTTGTTGTATTGTATCTTATTTTTCCTTGCCTTGCCAAAGTTAACTGAAATGAAGAAAGTGGAAAGTAACTAGTTAACCAGAGGCTGAAGTGCCAGATCTACTTAACAAAGAATTGCATTCTAATTCTTGAGTATATTCAATATTTTACTTCAAAGGCTACATGTCTTTTGGGGTGGTGAGAGAGGGCAGAAGTGTTAATTTAAATTACATATCACCTCTCTGTACTTTCCTTAAGTATTAAGGGAGCTTATTAATATTACCTTACATTAAAGTGTTTGGAAATTATACTTTGGACCAATAATTAAGGGCCTCTGAAGGTAAAGTGAAACATGCTTGTGGCATATACAAGACAAAATGACAAGATATTGTAGTGGTTTAATTGGGAGTAGAATAAGTGCAGTAGGTAGGAAGAGAATTTTAGCAAGGAACACATTAATGAACTAATCAGGTCTGTTTCTTGTTTGAGACAGAAAGCATATCAACTCCAATTTCATTCTTACTTCAGTTCTGTGAAAATGTGGTTCTGTGAGTTGGAAGTCAAGTAAATATTTCTGTTGTTATGTTTTTGAGCTTTAGATGGAAATGTTTTTGTGTACCAGTCTTCTCAGAGTTAAATGCTGGAGGTGTCACTTCTGTTCTCTACTATGTCAGCTTTTGATGAAAATAGATGTGGTGGCCATTGCATATTAAGAATTTTCTGTGTTGGTTCTCTTACCATTTCATGTTTTTTTTCCATATGTCTTACATTAGTTGGAAGTTTTAGCAAGGAGACCAGAACTGGAGGGCTGTGGAGACTGTTTAACAACCTCTATTTACAGGCACAATTCTCCTCTGCTTGTTGGTATGACTGGTGGCAGGAGCTGTTTTGGTGTGATGCCCCAAATAAAGGGAACATTTCATTCACTGGTGCTATAATTAGATGCCTTTCCCCATCAGTAAATCCACCCAATTTTGTTAAACATTGCTTGTAGCTACATATGAATTAGCTCATTTGGTAACTTGGGCAAAATGTCACAAAACCTTGGCAGCACTGAGTTCTTGTCACTTTCACTGTCCCCCTGGGCTCTTAATAGTAAAATTAACTGGAGCTCTGTTTATTATATTTTTTCTATGTGTAGCTACAAAAATGGCACTACTGTTGTCTGCTTGTATGCTGAAGATAGTCCAACCGTTGGCTTGTATCTGGAAAATTATATGTGGAAAAACAGTGACTAAACCCACATTTTTTAATAACAGGAAAGCATCTGTTTGGAAACAGGGATCCCAAGTGCTTTTTATCTCGGTCCTCTTAGCAGGAAAGGTGATCTACTTCTGTTAATGATTTTTTTAGAGTAGTTTTTACTAGAAAGCGCTTCAAACATATTGAGTTCTAAGTTTTCCTTTCTGCTTGCAAGAATGAAACCTCAGTTTTCAACAATGAAAACGGTGTTTAAGTCATTCATAGTGTATTTAGCATCAATGGTGCTCTCTTCCCACTCAAGATATCTTGGAGTTTCAGGGAGCATAGCATACCCTTGACCCAAACTTGTGTAAAATTGTGACAGACTAAAATTTGTGGGATGGCCTGTGCTCTGATTTTGTCTCTGCTAAACTGTTGTTTTTCTATGTTACACACATTTGTGACTGATAGTATTTGAAGGAAAAAATAGAGGATTGAAGGATAATACGCCAAAAGTAGGCAGAAAGGATAAATCAAGTGGAAGGGTGAACCCTTTTGGAGAGAGAGTTAAGTAAGACTCAGTATTGCTTTTAAAAAGCAGTATTTACTGAATTAGAATTGCAAGAGATATTTACAGAATCATCAAGGTTGGAAGAGATCTTCAAGATCATTTAGTCCAGCCGTCAAGTTAACACCATAATCACCCCTAAACAACATCCCTAAGTGTCCTATCCAGGCCCCTCTTGAACACTTTCAGAGATGGTGACTGTACCACTTCCCTGGGCAACTTATTCCAATGCCTAACCACTCTTTCAGTGAAAAATTTTTTTCAATTATCTAATCTGAACCTTCTCTGGCACAACTTGAGGCAATCTCCTCTTGTCCTGTCACTTGAGACTTGGCAGAAGAGACTGATTCCCACATGGCTATAGCCTCCTTTCAGGTAGTTGTAGAGAGGTTCCCCTCGGAGCCTCCTTTTCTCCAGACTAAAGAATTCAAGTTCCTAAAGCAGTTTCTCAGCAGTCTTAGAAGTCTTTGAGTCCACTGTGGGCTGCATGCAAGCATTAATGTAGTCTGTAGGTGAGGTTGTCTTTAATTGAATAAACTGTATTTATTTGAGAAACATTTGGCTGTAGAATGAAGCCCTGAGTCACCTCTGAGGTTCAGGTGAAGGCATACAGAAGCTACATGCTCCTATTCAGTTTTACAGCTTCCTGCCTTTCTGTTTCACCCTTAACTCTTTCCTCTGACAATCTGGCCATTCTCACAGTGAAGGCTGAGTGCCCTTTGGGCCACTGTTGCCTCATTACACTTTGTGCATCTGCCTGGCCAAGGGAGAGCGATGAAAGGGAGGCGTGGTATACTGGGCCATATACCCTATGGTGGACACTGCTTTACACCCCTGATTCTGGTGCATTCAGATAAGTGCTAAGAAGTAGAGTCAGCGACCAGAGAAACTGTTTGTTTAAACAGTTTATTTAAACAGTGTCAAGTTGTAAAAAACTTCCTGGGGCATTCAAGGACAAGCAGCTCAGATGCTTCTTTCTAAATGAGTTACTAAACCATGTAGGAATGGAAACACTGGCTTTATTACTTTAATTATTTTCTCCGTAGTGTCTTAATTTTTTTCATATTTATTATGGCAGTTGAGTAATTTTCTCTGTGGCAGATGTGCCACTTCAGGAATATTTTTAATAGGGCAAGTAAAATCCTTGGGATGGGAAACTGGTTAATAAATGGAGATTGTAATAAGAGAGGAGGTGATGCTTTTAGCTTCTGCCCTTACACCTTACAGCCAGATGTGATCCAAAGAGTAAGAAAACAACCATCTTTTGCCACATCTTGCTTGGTCTATTGGAAATCGATTAATTCTAGTTGATTTTGTAGCAGACAGATACCCTTTGCAAAAGAAATTACCCTGGAGATTTTGAAGTAGTATGAATTGAGATGTCCAAACAATACCAGTCTGTCTGTCTTGGTTCTGATGGTCTTGGCTTCTGTATTCACAGGAGCTGACAGTTTGATTCTATGCAAAATGAGTGACTTAGAAGGGAAGAAGCCCCCTCAGCACAAAGGAATCCCTCTGGCTACTGAGACACCTCACCAGGGTTAACTTCTGAAGAGGCTTCTTAGATGTTCTGTTTGTTCCCCTTGTGCTCAGCAGTTTGGATAAAAATCATATCCGTATCTAAAGTTACCTTGAAATTTCACTTCAGGCAGTTTTAAAGAGAACTCTTTGAAAGGTCAAAACCCCAACTCTAGGTTGAAGCAGGAGAGTGTGAAGTGCAGAACCCCTGGGTTTTGACATCCAGGAAGCCAAAGCTTCACTAAGCTGCTCTGATGTTTAAAAAACAAACAAAAGCAAAACCCAAAACAACAAAACAAAACTCAGAGAAAAACACCTCCATCAGCTGAGTAGAATGGATGACTATGGTCACAGTCATCACAGCTTAACACAATGATTTGGGATTGCTGAAAAAAGGATTGTTCCACTGCCAGTTTGTAACTGTTATGAGCAAGAAGGTGACAGGCAATGTGGCTACTTTTACCTGGAACACTGAATGTTTTGTCTGTTTTATGGTATTTCATCTTTGGTAATCCAATGATCTCACTGTCTGTGTCCATATGCATTTACTAAGTTTGGAGATTTTAGCTTTGGTTTCTTCCTTGGAACATTGCTGCCTTAGATTGTAAGCATTCATTGTGAGTGCTGAAAGCCGATCCAAGAAATGTCTTTTTACGTCTGTGGAATGCTTAGCGTACAAAACTTGAATTACTGCTGACAAAATGTTTACCTAATGGAAATCAGTATTATATTCCTGGATTCCTAAGATTGAGACCTTTGAAGGAAACATCTGAAATGTTTAGTAAGAATTGTTGTCCGTTGTTAGCTCAGTAAGTTTGCAAACAGCTGAACAAAGAGTTGAATTATTATAAAATGGCTCTATAATTCACAGGGAAACTAAATGCTGCAAGGTGCATTTGTTTAGGGATGTGAATTAAAAAAAATAATTAAATAAACTGTTTATAAAAACTTGTGAACAGGATAGCAGTAAGGATTTTTATTTGGTTTCTGGTGGTCTATTTATCAAATCCAGAAATGGAGACCAAGACTATCTTAAGTATTGCAATGCTTCCACTCAACATTCAGATTTAAATTTATTTAGATTATTTTGCCTTCTCAGCGAGGGCAGGTATTTCAACCCAGTCCTGTGGCATGAGGCACATAGCTCAACTCCTGACTTCTCTTGATATTTTTCCTTCCTACCAGGACTTTTTTTTCCATTTTAGCAAATACCTTTTATGTTTTGTGCAATGAAAGAGGAGAGGTGTAGGAATTTAATTTCTTTTTTTTTATTTCTCGTAAGATCAAGAGACTGGGGAACCTCAATGTGTTTTGAATTCATATTCCAGTTAAATGTTCTTGATCTTGGAATTTTTTCCAGAATCATCACAAGAAACAGATTTTCTTCTCTGTGGCTTCCTGGCTTAAAGTGAAAATGTCTAGCAAAGCATTTAGGCTCATGTCTGAAGCTGTCCTCTGGATCTTGCCAGACACAGCAGGTCATGGTGCTAATTTAGGCTATTACTAATTGTTTACTTGAGACCACAGAAAAGAGCTTGGAACAAGGCAGGTCTTGCATATTGGAAGAGCAGTACAGCCGGAAGAGATGGGTTAAAATTGTGTAGGCAGAGTCTCAGGCAAAATCAATGCTCAGGAAGCAGAGGAGAGGTGGAGGAACACGCATTTTCCCATCAGATTGACTCTGGCTCACTGTAACTTTTAATGTATTGTTGCCATCAGAGTTGGACATTTCCATTTGGTGTGACTAATGCTTTTGTGCTTTGTTTAACCTGCCTCAGACTTCAGAACAATAAAAGCATGTCTCTGCTGAAGCAGGTAAAGCTTTCAAGATCTTTCACCCCCCCTCTTCATGTCTAATTAAAGCCAGAGTGCTCTTTTTCACTTAGGTTCACACAGAAAGAAATAAATTTTCAGAGTTCTGTAGTAGAAATACAATTCTCATGTTTTGCTGTGGAAATTAGGTTAAGTAAAAGCAAGGGCTCTTGGCCTCCTTTATACATGTCTCTTAATTGTGTCTCTTCTGTTTCTGCTATTTCTTCTGGTCAGAGCATGAGTAGCCAGGCAGTGGGTTATGGAATTAGAAATTTATTTTTTACACATTGCTGAAATAAAAGCTTCTCCTTGCTGAAAAATTAATTACTGAGTGTTCCAGCACCTTATAAGATATTTATATGTTCTCCTGAGTCCTGTCTCTTCCTGTTATCGAAGTGCTGTCTTGAGAGCAGTTCAGGCGAGAGAGCTGTTCAGCTGCGCTCCGTAGTCTTCCTCTCTGCCAAGGAGTCTCAAGACAGCACTCAAAACCAAAGAGATACTCTAGGGAAAGTATGAATATTAGATCACTCTGGTTTAATCATTTGGGATACAGTGGCCTCAATTTATGCATCTGACTTTTGAGGGGTTTTGTTGTTGTGGTTTCTAAAATGTGTCTCCAAATTTTTAAATTGGTGAATCAAGGGTTCTTAGAGGCATTGGAAATCTCAGATGGGTAATGCTTTTGTGGTACTGTTGTCCAAGGTCTGTGTCCAGTGTATAAAGAACTTGATGACACAGTCAGTTATCTCTTACTTTAGTGGCTTTTTGTAACCTTTTCATTGTGGGTTTTTCTCCCTCCTTGTTTTTGAAACTGAAAGAAAAATTTGTTGGATTTGCTTTATTTGGGAATACACAGGATAGATGATGGCCTGATTAAATTGCACCCTAGAGTTGCTCATTCTTAAAGGGGAAATACTTTCTAGCATCAAATCTATTACTTAAACATAATGGTTACTGCATTGCTGCAGCAAGGGCTCTCCCAGGACAGGCAGCTGAAGGGAACCCGTGTGAAGCCCAGCTAGAGCCTGTGCAGGTGTTCCCAGCTGTGCTTTCCAAGTTAGTGTCTTGAAACCTTAAGTAAAGGGAAACTGAGCTCAGTGGATTTTCTGCTTTGAGCTGGTGTAGGGAATGTCAGCTTAGGACATGCACATTTTGTCTCTGCCTCCTCCAGCTTGTCTGTGTAATCTTTGTAAATAATTATGGCATAAGAATAGGAGGATCCAAGAAGCTACTTAGTCTACATGTTTGTTGCTGACCTCAGTGTCCATCTGTGCCTGACTTGGTTCCTGGGTGGTATATGGGGAAGCTGGGGACCCATTGTAAAGCTCACAGGTCTTTCAGCTTTTACAGGTTTGCTCTGTGTCTGTTCTGCCATGAAATTGTTTCAAGTCCTTGGGAAGAAAAAGATGATACTATTTATCTTTATGCAAGACAGCTGAAGTATCAGTAATATTAACAGCATCAGTAGTGCTGATAATCTGACTGTCCACACAGCCTTTGAGAGCACAGCTTTGAAGAAATAAATGCAAAAAGTTTGTGTGGCAGTCTCTGAGTAGTGAATGTGCTGAAGGGCAGTTGAGGAATTTGACATCATGGTGATTCTGGAGGTGGCTTTTTAATATTGGGAATGGGGTGGAAATTTGATATTTTGATCAGGGTAAATAAATTGTCTTCTGCCTTCTATGCCACTTGTGCTTTTTCTTCCTCTTAGTCACACTGCTATCTCTGTTATGCCACCTGCATTTTAAGTTACTATGTTTTTATTTATGATTTGGGTTGTTTGTGCAAAGACCACATTTGGGTACCTTGTTGTGGCACATTGAACTAATATTTTTGATATCAAATTTTTAAAATGAAACTACAGAGCAAATTAGGCATGTGGTATTCCAGCTTATTCTTTGTTTCCTTTTTTTTTTTATTGTAATGATTTTGGGAGTCCTGAAATAATTAAATTGCCAGTCTTCCATTATGTAGTTTAGTCTCAGACAAAATTAATATCATGCTTCCACCCACTCTACATTCAGAGAAAAGTAATTTAGTGATAATGTTAAAAAAAAATCAAAGCTAAGTTTGCTGAATTGGATGTATCTCTATAAAATGGTGCTTCTTTCTAACTCATGTGTTCAAAATAAAATTAAATAAATTCCATAATGCTTCTTTCTAACTCATGGGTTCACATTAAAATTAAATAAATACCATAATGTTTCTAGAGATTTTACTGTAAATAATGATTTCATGGATTACTGAAATTCAGCCTCTCTTGCTTAAGTACCGAGCTCAGAGCTAGAAGCTGCTTAATATTAAAAGCTAAAAAAATGTTCTGTGTGTGAAGATGCTGTAGAAAGATTCATCTGAATCAGGATGTAGTAACTCAAATTAGAATTTGTCCCCCAGATGCTGGGCCTGATACCTTTGCTATCATTAAAAAAAGTAAGTATTCAGTCAGTAGCTGATATTAAAGTGCCTTAATACTGTACTGAGCAAGGGACTTGATCATACCCAATGCATTAGCAGCACTGCTTCTGAGACACACCACATCTCCTTGGGACTTCTCCCAATCTACTAATTGGACTTGTCCTTGCAAAAATGTTAATTCAGATTGAACTGTCTTTAAGATTGTTAATGGCTCTACCCAAAAACTGTAGGTTGCTGGACATACTCCCCTTGCCTTCAGCAAGCTTTTGATCAGAACTTTTACTGCTATAAATGAAAAGAGTCACTGGATTTTGCCTGAAATATTTTTTTTAATGAAGAAAAGCATGTTTGTGTATGTGTGTTTTGATGTTTGCTGTACTATATTTATTCTTGAGTGGCAGCTGGAAATGAAAAGAACAAGTGAAAAAGTCAAAGTCTGTTTTTACCAAGAGGCCACCTTGGCTATGGTAGGAACTGGGATATTCTTGGGTATTTTTTAAAGTTAGGGCAATATGCTTATTAAAACGAGTTCTGCCACCACAAGGAAGGTAGAGCTGGTTCAGTGGAGAGCTTTGTGCCCGAAAGCCCAGGCTACCAAGATGATCAGAAGCCTAAAGCATACATCCCATGAAGGCATGCTGTGGGGGCTGGGTTGTTGGGCAAGAGCAAATCCAACAGCAGCCTGCAGACGATTGAGGAGGAATCTCATAGCTGAAGGAGCCAAGCACTTCTTGGTAAAGCCAGATGATCTAACAAAGAACATGGGCTGGGAATTACAGTTTAGGAAGCTAGGGTTGAATGCCAGGGAGACAAAATTTCACTAGAAGGGCTGCACTTGACTGTTACCAGAGGGGTAGGATGTGATGTCAGCCTGTTGTGCAGATGAAAGGCCCTCCTGTCCTCCCTCCTGGCCAGCCTGGTTCTCTAGGTACATGTTTGAAAATGGGCAGAAGTGACTTGAGAAAATAAAGGCTGCAGCACCTTCTGCTACCTCTTGCTGATTCTCTCTCACCTTGTGGGAAGAGGTTGGCAGCTGCTGGTGTCATTCAATGACATCATTCTAATTTGCTTTATATAATAAAATTATTTTGATTATCGAATCCTTCAAGGTGTGTCCAGCAGTAGTATAAATTCTTTCCATAATTTTGCAGCAGAAGACTGGGAGATTTTTTTTTCACTTATGTAAGCCTAAGTCCTCTATATGCAATTTCTGAATATTAATATGGTAGAAAGTTAAACAGGAAAATAAAATTCAAGAGTAGTAACCATTGATCTGTTAGACATAAGCAGTATAGAAAATGTCCTCTATTAGTAAATGCTGCATACATTTGGGCAATATTCATATTTTGCACATAAAACATAAGTGTGTGCATATATATGTGTATAACATGCATTTTATATGCACAGAGTTTTGCATAAGTACAGGATATGAATATATGTATAGGATTTATCATATATGAAAAGGGAAGGGGAAATATCCTGTGATGTAGCAGAGAGAAATTTCACAGATCTGGGATTCTGTTTTTCTTTCTTACTTCAGTTGACTTCATTCTGCCTCAGTCCGTTCAATGAAAACTATTAAAAGTACTGCTTTTCCTGTATCATTCCCATCCTCTCTCAGTCACGACTTCTTGCTAGTACAGTTTGCCAGAAGATAACTCATGTTTTGTTTTTGAGAAGGCTTTGGCATTTATTTCTGTTCTGATGCCAAGGAAAACCAAGACACTATAAAAGTATCAAAAATGAAATGAAGATGCTCCTCTAGAGTCACCATCCTGGAATTAAAATAAAGTCATAATCATATTGCATGAAAGCATTTCTGCACTTATGTGGTATAATCTTATCTAAGGTAATAATAACATTGTTGTAAATTCTGAAGAACCAGATAACTGACTTAGGTGAATACCCCACCCTAACTGGAGCTTGCCCCAAGTGCCAGGTCTGGTTTCCACGGGCCCTGAAGGCAGGCACTTGAGAGGAGCCCAGGGTCAGCACTGCAGGAGGAGCTCTGTCTCCTGACACAGCCCCTTCATTGTTTTTAATTACCAGTATAAAACTTTATTAATAAATTGAAGGTATTGCCCGATATATTTGAATCTTTCTGTGTGTCAGCAAACTAAGTCTAGCCTTTAGCCTGTTGGTTTGTGCTGTCAAAGCTGAGCTACGAAGTTCATTCTGTGTATATTTTTCTGCTTCTACGGCTTCTCATCTGCAACCACTTTCCATCATTCTTTTTCATTTGATAATTCTTTTTGCCTTATCTTACTTAGGCTGAAAGACTTAAATTCTAAAGGATTAAGAAAACCCACGAAACAAAAGAGACAAAACTGAAAACAGCTCTGCAGAAGTCTGCTAGCATTACTACATCCCCTCTGGCATATTTTCTGCCTGTTCTTTAGAAGAGGAATGTCCTTTCTGCCTCACAGCACTTACCCTAATGGCCCTGACTTAAACTCAATCCTGGTTCCAAACTGGGGAGAAGGAGCCCCATCCCAAGGAGAGACACTTATAATACTTTAGTTACAACTGTCTTGTAAAATGAGAATAGCATTTGCCTTCTGATGGATCATAATGTTTTTTATTACTTGAGATACACATATGGTTTATCATGTAGATGTAATTTTTAAAGCAAAACAAAGTGTTGTATTCCTATAGAAGTGGAAATCAAATGAAAGGCTAACTGAAATCCTGATTTAAAAAATAGTTTATATTCTCTCTACTGCACAAATTTAAAACACAGCTAATTTGACCATTTGTCTGCTGTGTAGTGGTAACAGAAATCTGAAAATTTAATTATCTTTGTGTTTTGAATAACTATAGTTTGTGGAACTGCAGTTTAAAGCCAGTGGAGCAAACTGCTGTGGCTTACTGGGATTGGCTCTGTTTCTGAACCAGCCTTTTGGCTTGTGGAGCTGCCCTCTTCCAGCTATCTCCTCTTCATCATCCCTAGTACTTAGCAGCCAGCAGGTGTATGTACTCCACTAGGTATTAAATATTCTTAAATGTTCTGCTGAGTCCTTGCTCTTCAGCAGCAAATAGTAAAAAATTATATATTATATATGTTATATACTATGTTTATATATATATATATATATATATTTTATAATTCCAAATGAAAACTTGTACTCCAGAAGAACTAATGAATATTTTTTCTACAGTTTGGACTGAGTCTGAACTGTTTTGAGGTGTGCAAACAGAAAGAGGAGACAATACCAAATTCTAACACGTGCTTTCTGTTTCTTTTCTTTCCTTCTTCTTTGAAGTATTGAAATATTGGTGGAAGTTTCTACTGTGGCAGTGTTTGAGTTCTAAGTCCTCTGATGAAATATCTGCGCGTTTTTCTTCTTTTGAGGTTTGCTTTCCTGTTTGTTTGTATTTTACAATAGATGATTAGTTTCAATTGCCTACCTGTCCATCCCTCTCCTCTGTGACTGACAGATCCAGTGATTCACAAGGTAACTCAGGTGTTGTAGCATTGGTGTTACACTGCCCCTGATTTACACAATGGCAACCCCACTAAATCAGGACATTCTGATTAGCATTTGCTTAATGAAGTGGAACTATGGGTTTTTTTCTTACTTGCCCTCTCAGTGTCAGACTCAAAGCAATTTTAGGCAGATTGAAGACTATATATGTGAATGTGTTGAATTGTTTATCTTTACCGGTGTGATCTCTTCCTGTCCTGACTAGCTGTCTTTGTTTTTTCCATTTGAAGAGAAAGAAACAATGTCAAATATCTACATCAGAGGAGAAACCTCACAACCTGATAAAGTAATATTTTCGGGCTTCTAGAGTGTTGTTTATAATTATGTGTGAAGTGGAGTCATTTGAAAGATAGCACCTTCAGTTTTCATGATTTAGATGGCTATCAATTCTGCTTGGAATATGTTTAAGTAAATAAAACTGGCTCCCACCCACTATGTTTGATTTGGTGAAACAGTATTAACAATACCTCATTACAGACTTGCAAGCCAGTGAACTCAAGCCCTTCCCTCTCTGGGTCATGAATCTTAAAATATTTCCATTATCAAGGAGATCAGTATTTTTAAAAATATTTATAGAAATGCTTCAAGAAATCACTTGAGAACAGAAAATTGAAGGACTTTTAAGAGAGCCATGGATAGATCCCTTTTCCAGCTTTAATACAGTTTACTAAAGATTCCTGTTTTATAGTCCACATTACATGTGGTCATTATTTTTAAAATGATAACATCTTTGTCTCTATTGCCCTAATTTATCTAAAACATTTATTATAGTGTATCTGCAGGAGATTTCTTAACAATATCTTAAAGAAAAAAATTAGTTGCAGGCAATTCTTTTATTTGCTCCTTTCTAATGAGTCTGAATTTACCTCAGAAGAATTGTTGCAGGCAGATTACCTTCCCAGCAATGGTTTGCCTCTCATCTTGCCTCAGTCGTCCTTAAAGGAGAGAGCTTGGCAATGGAACTGCAGAGCTTATTGTATGAACTATTTGGGTGTTACCTTAAACCAGCAGTAGAGGAAAAGAGATGAAGATTTATCCTGTAGCAGAATTTTAAAACAGGACTCTGGAAAACACAGCCCCTAAGTATTTATTTAGATATCCAGGTATTGTAAAGAAGTGATGCCTTGGAGATCTAATTGAATTTAGAAAGGAGACTCTTCAGTGTTGTTTTTGAAAAGCAGAACATTTAAGGTCCTGAATACTTAAGATCTCTCCATGTCTAAATCAATGCTTTAAAACTGATAAATGCAAATAAAGACAATGTTTATAATAATAGAGCTGCATAACACAATTAAAATACACAAAATAAAAAAAATGGTGCAAGGGAAAGCATTTTTTTAGAGTCAGAGAGGGAGATGTCAGGATGAAAGATCAAATGGTGGATGCTGTAGGACTTGGCTGAGGCGTGTGACATCTAATGACATCTTGCAGTTATATTGATTATTTTATTGCTTTTGCCAAGGAGCAACAGTGTTCTTGCCTGGTTTCTTGCTGAGCAAGCAGACTCAGTCTGAAATGTGCTTTCCCCCCTTTTTATTTTACCCTTTGCTTTTGTTACTTATTCTTTGCTCTTATCTTGTGTGTGTATTCAACAAGACAAATGCATAAGAACCTCGAACCTATTAAATGGGGAGGGGAAAGCCTGAAATACTAACAAATTTTGAGATCTTTAAAGTTTAAGTAAAAGAATGGTGTTTTTTAGCATATTCTGTCATCAGATCAAATGCAGTCTAGTTCATTCTCCTCTGCTCATATCTCAATACTGCCTAATCTCAGCCCCACCAAGGCCATGGCAGCACTGCCAGTTATTTCTCTACTCAATTATTGCTTGTGTCGTTGCCATTTTTTGGTTTGTATTTTTTTCCAGAGTTGCATAGATGGGTACTGAAGAGACCTAGAAATGACACTGCCCTGGTTGAAAAGTCTTGACTTTGGCCTCATTGTTCCCATTCAGAGGCCTGGGTATAATTTGTGGACTTGCTAGGGTACTCTGCCAGGGTCTTGGTGAGGAAAGGAGGATTCATTTATTTTCTGTTCTCAAAAGTTCCTTTTGCTTCCAACCTGGTCTTTCATGATGAGGAAAATGGTATTTTCATCTGCCATTGGCAGTCTCTAAAAATATAAAGGTCTATTCTGCAAGCAGAATTTCTTAAATTTCTTTTGCTTATGTTTTGTTTGGTGATACTTCTTTTAGGATTTTGGGATTGAAAATGAAAAAAAGCAGAGAGCTTAATAATAAAGTTCTTGTGGATCCACATCTTGTTTTATCTAGGATGGAGGCAACTTGAGAGAAACCAATCATGATGTAAAAAATCCCTTCCACTAAAAAGGTGATAAGCTCTAGCCAAAAATGTGTCTGCGTGTATTTGACCCCGGCTTCTTACAGCAACATGTAAGAATTCTCATTGCAGTGCTGAGAATTATAATCCTTCCTATATTGAACAATGAACAAATCTCTGTTCAAATACAGTCTGTCATCTTCAAAATACTGCCTCCAAATAGTTTATACTGTGCTGGATGTGCCATGAAGAGTGGGGGGAGGTGATAGGAGAAGAGGATGGAGGGAGAAGATTAGCCTTTGTCTGTGGTCTGAAGAAAGTCCTACACTGCGTTTTAAGGGAGAAAATCATGATTGTGTAAAATAGGTCAGAGATGTATTTAATTTTAAAAGGCTTGGGTTGAGAAAGGAAAGAGTATAAAATTTTCCATAATGACAATCAGGTAACCCTGAAATGTAGTGGTTATGAAATAATTACACCCCAGAGGGATTAGAGGCATCCGCCATTGCCTGTTGCATTGTAATGCCTCGGGGATGTGATTAGCTTATGATAATTAAAGCTCTTATAGTGGAAATACAGTATGAACACAGAGAGTCTGAAAAAGTTTCAGGTTTGTGGCTCAGTACAACATCTGATGTTCATGTTAACCTGTACTGTAAACATCCACTTTCTTTACATGTATTTCCTTGTTGTTTGATCCTTAGTGGGTGGCATGAGGGTGTTTTCTGGGACCAAATGATTATTGAGTGCCTCGGATTGTATTAGCGTGGTGCTACTGCCAGAGTGATTATCCAAATGCATTTACCCTAGGTGAGGTCTCTAATAGCTTCCCTGCTTGCTGATTTTAAACAGCATGGAGGTGGGGATCATACTCACTGTGATCTTCAGAACAGTAAAGCTGTGGAAGGCATGTATACTGCTTCGGAAGGACAATGTCTGGATGGCTCTAACTTCTGTAGAGTTTAGTTGGTACTAAGTCAGAAATGTCCCCATTCTCATTTACTTTGATCCAATGTGGGGCATGTGTAAGTGGAGGTCTGTCACTCTCTGTGTACAGACCTATGGAATGTGTTGCAATCTATTAACCAGAAATGTTCCCATCATTTTTTTTTCAACTCTGAGGACATGATTCCAAAGAAAATTGTTCTATTTTTCAAAGTATTAAGAATGGTAAAACCAGGGGACCTTGTCTTCACAATACAAATGTGGATAGTAAGGAATCCAAGCATTAAGGATTTATTTTAGGATTAGTCCCAGCCTAAATAATATGCTCCCTTTTTGTAATTTTGTTTAATCCATTTGAAAATTGGATAAACTCATCTTAGACAAAGAAGTTAGCATGGAGCAAGAGTGTCAATATCAAAAGGATTGGCATTAAAAAATAAATTTTCTGGATTTTTTCCCCTAGGTAATTCATAGACCCTTCTCGAATGTTCATTTCTACTTCATAAAAACTGTATGTCTGAAATATGAGAACTGCAGTTGTCTCAAAGTTTCCATACAAGAAATTCTATGGAACGCTTTTTCTGTTTTTACATTGGCATTGCACCAAAGAATCTAAACCCAACCAACAGCACAACAGAAGTGCAGTGGGTATTGGCATGGCTTTATTCATATGGTGTTGTCAATAAACTCTTCTAAAGAGGCATCTTAGTTACTTTTGCGAAGAGAAAAGTGATGTATTATGGACTAGGTGGTGGTACAAGGCATGTCTTGCCCTATGTGTTTTAACTTCCTCAGCTGTGTACTGGTGGCTTAGGAATTTTGTGACATAACCACTGTGGATATTTTTTGTAGTATTGTGGGCAATAGCAAATTTACCAGAAGCACATACTGCTCAAGAGGATAGTGTGGGAATGGGCTGCTCCCTCAAAGGGTATCAGTACGGTATGACCATGAACATTTGATGTTCTCTATCAGATGAAGCAGTAGGCTTCATTAGCACTGTGTCAAGTGCTGGGCTCTGCCTGCTGCTCAGACCTTATGGGTCACTTCTTTGGTGAAGGATGTCTGTTGGGAAATTGTCATCTACTCAGAGAGAAATAACTGATGATTTTCTTGTAAGGCTGAAGATGCATTGCTGATGTCTGCTGACCTCTGCATAACCTGCTGAGGATGGTGTAGTCATGCTTACTAAATCGCAAGATTTACTTATTACTTATGCTTCAGATGTGGGCTAATTTCCCTGTGAAATCTGTGTAAGCAGGATTCAAGTTTAGATGCTTGTGACTACTGCAAAGTTAACGCTACTTGGTTTATTCAGAAATGTTTTTGTGTTTCTACGTGCAAAACTCTCTTAAGTATACTTTCTTCATCCTCTTGTTTCTCGTTAATCTCCAGTTGTGTTTACAATATATATCTTTCTCAAAGGAAAAATGGATTTTTTTGGAGGATGTTCAAGGGAGTGTTGCTTCAGTCCTGGGAAATACATCTAGGAGCCACTTGGTCTGAAAGGATGTCCAGGTGTCACAATGTGCCTTGCTCTGTGGTTCCCAAAGCACTGGTGAAGAGCTAGAGGCTTCAGTGCTTTGTCAGGATGGATTGCATCATTCACAGTTATCAAAGGCCTGTCTTGGGATTGCTGCTAAACCAGATACTGCTACAAACTTTCAGGCAGAGTTTATGTTTCTTAAATCAGCAATGAATATAGAAAAAACTGTTTCATAATTCAGTTTTATATATGATAACCTAATCTTGTTACAAAAGCAGCTCTGATTTTTTGCCCTGGTCCCTTCCTCCCTTCCCCTCATTGTCTACCTAGGATTTGATTATATATGTAAATATATGTGTGTGTATGTGTGTATATATCTATCTATCTATATATCTATATCTATCTATCTATCTATCTATCTATCTATCTATATATCTGTACATATCAGTAGACTGTTATTTTAGTGTTATGACAATGCTACACATTTTCTTCTTCTTCTGTGAGTGCTAGGGTTCATAAATGCATCTGCAAACATAACGTCATCTTCATACAAGTCATAGTAGATCTACATGGAATTGCTCTGACAAATAGAATCCAGAGCTGAATGAGTGGTTGAAAAGGCTAAGATGGTGTCACAGTGCCAACAGAAAGTTGAAATTTTATCTGCTGTTGTTGTTATTCTTTAAAATTAGATGCAAACCCAAGAGGTAAATTAAAGGAAATAGAATGGTACCAATGACAAAGTGCTTCCCCTCAATACTGGTGAAAATTCTGCTGATGAGTGACTCCTGATAAAGATCTGAACAGATGATATTTAGTTTAGCCCTATCCATCCTGATGGAAGAATTGGAAGGATAGGCGTAAGACTGAATTTGGCAATTTGCCTGCCTACCATAACTGAGTAAACAAACCAGCTTTTGCATACCACAGTTGGCTGAAAAAAATGCATGTAAACATTTTGCTATATTAACCATCCTTAATATTTGAATTCCATACTTTTGGATAAAATTTCTTGATTTTCTTGTTCTCGTCCAGGAATGCTTTTGCAATGATAATGTTACCCTGAACTGCAAAATACTTATGCAGGCACAGTCTTCATCTGTCCTCGTAATGTCTTAGGAGCATTCATTTTCAAAAATGATGTATTAATCCCAGATTTTAAGTCAAGGCTTTAAACGTAGCCTGGTAGTCACACTTTGGTAATGAAATGTTGAGGAAAGTGTCTATGATGTTGCAAGACCTGCTGACCTATATCTAAATTTGTCTTTCCTCTGCTTGTCTAGAACAATGAACTTTTATGGGGAGCTGATCAGTCTCTGCTTATTATTCTCTTAAATGCTTTTAACTGGACTATTGCTCATAACCCAGAGAGCTAATTCAGGAAACTGCAGCAGGGCCTGCTTATATCTTGGAGGCGCCCTTGGTGTAATGAGCTGACATTTGGACCTCATATTGTCAATGAGAGAAGTGACAACTGCTATACATGTGCACTTTACAATTGACTTATTGTTGTCCTTTAGCTCGAGGCTTTCAAGTTGGTTTGGTTTATGTTGGCTGTAGAAAATTACATTAAGAAATAGCTCACATTAGTGTTTATTATGGTCACTTGGATGCTAAAAGAAGAGATAGCAGGCTTAAATTTTTGTTGTTGTCACTTCTACCACTAACCAGCTTAAAAATCTTCAGGAAGTGATTTCATTTTTTTCTTCCTGTTTTCTTAGCCCTCCCTTAGAGTAAGTGTAAATTGTTGTGAGTTTTTAATTATTGAGAACTGTTCTTATGTAATACTAATCTTACAATTTGCTTTTACTGAATCACCACAAGATGCATCATTGTGAGAGCCAGGTCCTTAGAAAGGAATGTTTAGGTTTGAAAAGGAATAAGCCTGAACAACAACTTATAGTTACTTTACAGAGCTGACATATTGAATACAGAAACAGATCTGAGCACAAAAATATGAAGCAAATGTAGAAGTGGATTTATGTTGCAAGTAACATAGTTACATTTTTAGGAAACAGTACAAAGAGGCATTTTTGACAGCCCAGCTGGGTACTTCTATATCAGATATAAATTAAAGTTTCTGGCATTTAATACTGTGCTCCGAGGTGTGCTGCACTCAGAATAAATGGTACTGTTACTCTTTGGACTACAGCAGTGAGCATTTCTAAATCTTGAGTAAGGTATGCCCCTAATGACAAAGCACTCAGTGCTGGCAAAGCTTGGCAGGTTTTCTGCTTGATGGAAAACTGGGTTGCCCAGAGCTCTCTAAGTATTTGCTAGCTAGGTATCAGTGAGCAGCACACAGTGAGAACACATTCACTGGTGGGAATGAACTCTACCATACAGGTGGATGTGAGATTGAGCAACCCGCTCTGAGGGGCTGGTGCAGTCCAGTAACATTGTTTCCAGTCTATCATCAGCTGCAGATAAAGGCCTGCTGTCGTTTTGATAACTTTATACTCTGATTTTTTGCTTCCCATGAATGTAGATGCTAGCAACCTACCCTGCTGGGATGTTCATAAAATCATAGAGTATCCTGAGTTGTATGGGACTTGCAAGGATTATCAGAGTCCAGCTACGGGCTCTGCACAGGACAACCCTGACATTCATGCCATGCACCTGAGAGCATTTCCCAAAGGTTTCTTGAACTCTGTCCTGGTCTCTTTTCAGGACGTCTCTGTTTTCAAAGCAGTCAGCAGCTCCTCCCGATTTAGTATCATAATGAAACTTACTCAGTATGCCTTCAAGTCCTGCATCCAGGCTGTTTATGAAGATGCTGAAGAGAACTGACCCGAAAATGGAGCCCTAGGGAACCTCACTAGTGACCAGTCACCAGTCTGATGTCACCCCATTCACTACAACCCTCTGCTACCAGCCCATGAGCCAGGTGCTCATCCATCACATGATGTGTTTATCCTGCTGGCTGCTGGAAGTTTTGTCCAGAAGGATGCTGGGAGAGACAGTATCAAAAGCTTTACTGAAATCCATAAAATTGCATCAACTGGCTGCCCTCAATCCCATTTTAGCATTTCAGGTTGAATTTAATGTGTTTAGGGAACTGAAGAGCTTGGGCAGTTTCATGTTGCTGTTGAATACCTAAAAATGGGGTTCATAAGGGAACAGTCTAGAATGCATAGACTAAAATATTGTGTGGAGAGGGTCATGTAAGTATTTCACTGCTTTGCTAATAGTTTGAGTTTCAGAATTTGTTTAATGTTTATTAAAAAGGTTGCACTAAATGAGCACACATGTTCCATTACCATAATTTTTACACTGGCTCTGTGCAGCGGTTTATGTTTTTGTTATTTTAATTTTTAATACAAACCCAGCAGTGAACAGGGCTTGGAAAGTGCAGCTCTTAGTACAGAGCTAACAGAGTCTAAAGAAGGTTGTTCCAAGTGCTCAGTGCACATTACCCTCCTCTTACTGCTTGAGTTATAGTTGTAACATTTTCACCTTAAATTACAGAAAGTAAAAATAAAACTCTGCAAAGTTCTGAGACCTTGTCAGAGAGCTGCACATTCATATACCCTAGGCTTCTGGGAATCTGCTGTTTGTCTGCCCCAGAGTTCCTGATTTTTATATCAGTGCTTGGGCTTAAAAAAGGGGCAGGAGGAGCTCCCTGAAGGCATGTATTTGTGAGAAGAGAGATATAAAAGACTTCAAGAGTTCCTTTTGCTTGAGGAATCTAACTTATTTTTCCAAAGAGCTCGTAAAATAAAATTGTAGATGCTTCCTCTCTCTAAAATTTAATGCGATCAGTAGAAGGGGTGCAAAAAAAGGACACCTCTATTGAGAGTTCCTTGACTTTTCTGCTGGGAGATGGTAAAAAGGACATTTTGCTTTTGTTATTGTATTGTTTTTTCATTAACTGATGACCATATAAATTATTTTTCCTATTTACTAATTTATAGAAAATTTACTTTTCTTTAACCAGATTTTGTCTGGAATAGGAAAACAGTCCAGAAATAATTTTAGTATCTTCTGCAGAGAACTGAAAATTCATAGGCATGATTATTTCATCTTGGTCCAAATGTGTTGCTACGGTACTTGTAAAAGAAAATGCTGCAGTAGTCAGATAAAGAAAAGCTCAAGGGAGAAAAGCTGTACCATGTTATTGCTCTTTTCCAAGCATCATCCAGGGCCTGCAGTGTCAGCCAGAAGTTGTTTGCTCCATACACTCAGTCCAGGGTAACTCTGTTCAACTCCTTAGGGGCTCTACGAGGCCTTGGTCCTCTCTGGGGGTGGTGAAGGAGCAGTTGCCTTCTGCAGACTGACCCTACACCTGCCACTGCTGTGCATCCCCACCCCATGGCACATTACAGTATCTGTTAGGAGGAGTAAGCTGCTTTGGGCATTCTTCTATGGGATGATGGGGTTGTATGTTGTCTTTAATTTTTTTTTTTTTTTTTTTTTGTTTGTTTGTTTGTTTGTTTGTTTTAACTAAAGGTGATGGGTTTGGGTCTTATGGTCGCATGGAAGGCTTTTTCCCCAGCTTTCTTAAATATTAACCATCAAACTGCTCTGAAACTTTGAATGTTAAAACAGTCCTGATCAGGCTGGGCAAGGTAGACAGTTATTTAGGTGATTTGATCATAGGAATGTGCTTAATGCAGATTATATTGCACAAACAAAAATATGTAACACAAAGATGTGCTCTATCACATGTGGGTTGAGTGTTTCAAAAACTATTCTCCGTAATTATGGATTGAGGGCGAACTGATGGAATAAATGAGAGGTGCTATTGATGCATCCTAAATGGCTGGTTCTGAGAGCTTTTATTCCCTGTGAAAATTGGTTTTTAAGCTAAAGGACTTTATTATTTCCATGCAAGTCAAAAATATCACTTGGTGGATATGCTGCATACTCTCTTTGGTACTTCAAAAGCATCCCAGCACTTTTTAAGCTCTTCATGAGATGGTCGGGAACAAAACATCCAGTTTCATATGAAAGCTGTTTTCTAAACCTTACTTCTGCATCTAAATAAGACCCTTCAGATTTGTTCATTTATTTATTCATTCATTTATTTTGGGGGGGAATGAAACATTTTGGCCTGATTCTTGTGATACCCCCATGAACCTAGGAGACACTGGTCTGTAGCTTTGCAGTGTTCTGGTTAAATGTCCTTGCATTAGGCTGAGAGAATGTGTTTTAATCTTTCCTGCTGAAGCTCTTGCACTTGATATACATAATTAAACAGTCCTTAAGCAAGGGAAAGGCTTAGTTCCTGGTGTGTGAACAGGTTAACCCTTGGTGAGTTGAACTGTCTGCAGAAATCTGAGAAATGTGTCTGCAGCCATTATTTGCTTAGTAGTGTTACAAAACTGTTGGATATAAATAAGGGTTTTAGTTCACATTTCAGATAGTGTTTAATTTTATGCCAGGGGGTTGTTAGAGAAGCCATGTTATATGATGCTGTAATGGTCTGTTGTTCTTGATTGCTCTGTTACAATAATGAGTGAAAATAAACCAACTGCTGTAGGCTGCTAAATGGGTGTTTAATTTTATGTGAGACTGTCTAGAGAGATGTTGCACTAATATGGCTTATGAATTGAGCAGCAGTGCTGTTCAAAGGTATCTGCAGAAATAAAAGGAAATGAAGATGTTTTTTACAAATGTCTGATTGACAGCTTGCATGTTGGTGGTGGGAACTGCTGTTAACTCTGACAAAGAGGAGAGTCGTAGCCTTGTAAATGGAGCCTTTCCTTAGTTGTAAATGAATTACATCAGAAAAATGGACAATATGCAAGAACCTCAGAAACCATTTGAATGAATCAAAAATACTCTATTAAGGGTGCAACTATTTTTTTAAAAAATATATAAATTATAAAGTGAATGAATGGTACATTTCAGTTTGTCTTTATTGATTAATGTCAATGCCTGAGTCTCACCATGGTCTCATCTGAGTGATCAGCAGCAGTGATCTTTGAGCACTGTAGGTCAGATTCTGATATGTAAGGAGAGGTTATGGTTCTTGCTGTACTCTGAACAGTCTTTTTGCTTACATCAGATATGAATTTGGCCTTCTGCCTCTCTTCCCATTGCAGTACTTCTGTCCTGAACCGTCAGTGAGTAATTACAGCAAGAGCACTGTTCTATTGATTTTTAAACCCTTCATGAAAGAAGCTTTTTTTGAAAGGTTTCGATGCAGACTCATCTAAAAGCTTTTTTTTTTTTTTTTAATTTGTGTTGAGCCTCTTGTTACTGGGCTGGTGGGTACATGCTGGTTCTCAACAGCCAAATCTGTCTGCTGAGCTGCCCCAAGAGCAGGGGCTTCAGAGCTTTCTCTCACCTGATGAAACCACAATATGCTGAGAAGACAAACACAAGGCATGGGTTAATAAAGATCCTAAAACTTCTCACTTTTGCATGAGCTGGGTCAGACTCAGTGTGGCACAGGCTTTGCCTCTGGTTTGCTCAAATGGTCTCTACGTGTTTGTGGCTGCTGTCACACTGCCATGGGTGCCTTTCTGGAGATAGAGCAGGATTTATGGTTTTCTCTTCCCTGCCATGCTTCACATGGAGGAGTGGATATCAGCCTTTAGTACTTAGAGAGTGGGGAGCAGCTGTACAGCCTTTCCAGATGCAGGTGTTGGATTATCTGTTGAAAGTGCAGGGGGCCAGGCCTCCGTGTGTGTTGGTGGCTCACAGTCATTGCGCTGTAACCCACTGTAAAGCTCAGCTGGTGCAAGGATATGCTTTCCCCATCCTTCTTTGCAACATATTCTTGTGCCTGGGATGCAACAGGCGGGATTATACCATTGAACCACAACTCTGTGTGGGGAGCACCTTCTGTCAACCAGAGTCAAGTTGTCAGTTCTTCTGTACCTGTCTTCATTGTTCATTCCATCAAAGTGAGGCACATATAATACTATGTAAGCAGTGAAATTACTAGGAAAAAAAATTTATCAGTTGATTGGGGTCTTTCTGTTCTGTTTGTAAACTATTCTTTCACTCTGTAAAGATCACAAATCACTTCACTGTTCAGCCTGAATCCATCCCTTGGATGGAGCCCCCTTTACCTGCAGGAAACAGTGATGAAGAAATCAACAGGAACTAATGGTTGCAATATTTGCACAGGCAAATACTGAACCTCTATGACTTAATTTTTAACAAATTTGAAATGTAAAACATAAATAATAGCTAGTGCACAATAACAAGGTGTCTTCCATTCAGCAACAGTGTAGGAGAGATACGTGATAAGTGTGGGGCAAGTGTTTGTTCTCAGCAGTGTCCGCCAAGTGCAACACAGGTTGCAATGTGTTTCATTACCTTGAGTTTTCTCACCTTTCAAAAGGTATTTTCTTCAGCTCTCATGATGTGAAGTACCCACTTACTAGAAATTCCTCGTTAACTATATTATGTCTGTTTTTCTGATTTGAAATAATTATTGATTTGTAAGAATATGCATGCTAATAAAAATTCTATGCAACTGTTTAATTTTTTGTATCTAGAATGCTATGTTTAGAATTTAGAGTGGCTTTATCTGTTGCTGTCCTGAAGGACAGTTTCACAAAGGCTTCAGTGTACTGTTGATAGTGCTAAGTGCAGCAAGGGTAGAAGGAAACCTGGGGTAGGAATGAGTTTGTTCTTTTATTTTGTTTTTTTCAGTTTAAACCAATGATTGTTGCTTTTTTTTTTTTTTTTAAGGTGGAGAAATTATACAGTAAAAAAGTGTTGATGTTTTGAATTAAGCTGTTCTGCTGAATATTTAGTAGTATCTAGAAATGCTCTCATGCACTGTGTCATCATTAGCAATAAATTAGTAAGCTGAGGATAGGGGCTGCCAGTAACTCAGATGTGGAGTTAGTGACAGAAGTAATTCCATCCCCATCAAAACATAAAACATAATTAAATACAATTCTGAGCTCATATTTAAATATCTTTTTTGGCTGTGTCCCCTCAAATACAGAAATAAAAGTTATAATAAAAAGTAAAGGTCAAAGGAAAAAGAGAAAAAAATAAATATTTAACTTGAGCAATCTTGTATGTTTTTTCCTAATGTTTATATTTGCTTTTGGACATGATACAAGATAGTCTACTTCTGGAAGTACTGCAGTTTAAAATCAATTTATACTGAAAGGTATTTCACCAAGATATACCAGTTCTGTTATGATTTATAACAAAAACCCCATCATTCTCTCCTTCCTTTCTGGGAGATGGGAGCTTTGGATGACTACATGAAGCAGTATAAGCTATTAATTTTTTAAAATTCTGAAATGGAAAATATGACTTAGGTATGTTTTCACTCCTTATCATGCAGTGAAGCATTTGGGGCCAGATCATTTGGTGCTTTGAGTTGACAGAGCAATTCTGGAGTTCATTGGTGCTTGTACTGAGATGTTCAGATTATTTGGAATAATTTTTATTTGCTAGTTCATGATATGGCAAAGAGATGAGTAGGCATTTATCCTAAGAGTAGATGACTGTAAATTGGTGATGCAATTTCTGTGGAATGTAGAGTGGGTTGAACATCTCCACCTTTTCTCTGAAGTTAAAAAGCTTGTATTTTACAGAAGACCCATTCAGTGGATTTTTACAAGATTGACAGTCCTTGCCTTAAAGCAATTAAACAATGAAATTAAAGTAGAGTTTTAGAAAATAATGATGAAATTACATCAAAATATATCCACAAATCACTTTGATGTGGATTCTCTTGCTGTTTGAAAACATACCCTTCTTGTTTTCTAAAAAACTTGGAAAATTAGGTCATTCTCTCTGTTTGTCTAAGGAATTAAATAACCGCATTAAAGGAGACTGGAGGATAGGTTTTCTGAGAGGCACAAATTCCAAGATCTGTGCTATTCTGATAATAGTCTCATGTTCATGTTATATTTGAAACTTTTCCAGCTTATTTCAAATTGCTCAAAGCAGCAGTGCTCTCTACTGTTCCTCTAGTAGACTGATGAAATATTAGCATTAGCAAACATTTCAACTTCCTCAGCTGCCTTCCACCTTATCTCCTTAACTTCAGCAAACAGCTTCTTTCCCTTCACTGGTATGGTTCTAATAAGTCTGTGTTTTCCATTAGGGAGAAGAGTAAGTGGGTTGTTATTCAAGCTGTGCATGGAAGTCTGGTGCTGATATGAGAAGCTGTAGAATGAGGATGGGGAACCTGTGATAGGAACCTGTCTGCCCTTGGCAACCTTAACATCCTTGCTTCCTTTTCTTTACTCTCTGGTTACTCCTTGGCAGTAACCAGGGACACTGCACAGGCAGCCACTGGACAGATGGGTACACGAATATTTTTGAGCTTCACCAGACTCTTTGTGAAAGGGGATATTGAGGGAACCATGCTGTTCTGTCCTTGTCTCTCAGGGTACAACAACGGAGGGGTGTTGTCCTCTTTTCCCTATCCCACAGAAGGGAGCCTTTTCAAGCCCAACCAAAAATGTCTGGGAAATAGGAAGGAAGGTGTAGGTCTTGATTTTACTGCCAAACAGTAGAGACTCATTCCTCCACAACTAGAAGTGAAAATATGAGGCCTTCTGATTTATTCCCACAACCGAATTACAGAAGGGGAGTATACTGGGAAGCGTAAAGTTTTGGGGAGACTGAGAGTGAGCTGTTTGTTAGCCTGTGCTGACCTGAATGTGTGCTGCTTGTGAGCTGCCACTGAGCCAGCTTGGGTGTGGAAGCTGTAGATCAGCACTTCTGTAGACACATGCTAATTGTGCACCCACCAAATATGTTTGAAAATACAGTTTGACCTTTGTAAAAACCATGCCTGTAAACCCATAGTATCCCATGTTTGTAAAAACAATGGGATGCTGAGATTGCCCAAGACATCTGAGATTAGAAAGGAAGTTGTAGTGATGAATGGGCTGCAACAGGCATGTGTCTTCTAGGCGAAGGTGGTAGTTTTTTACCATCACTTCTAGATTGACAACATTACTGTTTTATTGCATTGTGACAAATGGGTTTTGGAATGGAAGCTAGATGGAAAGGAAAAAAATTACTGGTATTATTTATAAAACCTATTTGCAAGATTTACAGTCTCTGTCCTATTTCTGCCAGTGATATTAGCATTGATGAATTCTTATTTAGAGAAAAACAGATCTTATTACATCAAGGGGTAAATATGCAGTGTGATACATGGGGATTAGCTGTGCAAGTCATTATCTTTGACATGCTGTCTTTGCTGCTCTTAGTCCTTCTCAGCAATGGATCTTTTCTATATTTAAGTAATTCTAGCTGAAGAAAAAATGAGTTGATTACCCTCAAACCTCTTCTAATGATTTTTGCTAAAGTCAGAATAGACCTGGTCATAGGAAGGAGGTGTTTGCTAATTTCTAGCATATATTGTACTTTTGTGAAACAGCAACTGTGATGGTATTAGTTCATCTCATTTCTCTAAAGTGGTGACAAAGCTAATAAAAGACAAAATCAGATAATGATTATTGTACAGTAAATGTCTACTGCTAAACAGCTCACTGACAAAATGACATGGTCTTCTAAAGCCTTTTAACACATGTAAAGCCTCCAGGATTTAACTGATTTGCATGAGTCTGAATCTTTCCCAGAAGTTTTCCCCTTACGACCACGTTTCATTTCCAGAAGGTAATTAAACCTTTGGAAACAAGCTGAGTGGTAGGAGCTTTGTGCCACAGAAAATCCTGGAGGTGGGACTACCTGTCGTATGATGGTAGCTGCTCCCCTTAATGAGCTTCTTACTGCCAGCGTTGGTGTGTCCTTGGTAAATTGTTTTTGTAATGTTCCTTGCACCCAGCAACGCTCTGGAGGGGACCTGCTAGCAAGAAGGTATTCAGTTCTGCCACTGCCATGACAGAAAGACCAGGGTGATTTTCCTCTTCTTGATGGAGTTCAGCTTTGCTGACTAAGGTTAAATAGCTCTGCCAAGGATGAATCATTGGTAGCTCATAAAAATAATTTCTCCAGAGAAAATTTTTGGCTTCTGAAATAGGCAAAGCTGTGGCAGGATTTCCCTGGGGACTGCATGAGGAAAGGCAGTCCTTCCCAAGCACAGGGCTTTACCTTACTTCCAGTTATCCAAGCTTGAGTGCTTTTACTTTGCCTGTGTATCTAACAAGTTTCAGAGTGAAAACGTTCCTAGCAAAATGCCAAAAAATTAAAATTACTCTTCATCACTCTGTCACTGTCTGTAAGGGTCTAGCCTAACCCACAAAGAAGTGGTCTTCCTGGGCTTTCATTTTCCCCTCTGCAAGTACTGCTGTGTCCTGGTCCTCTGTCAGGAAACTGCATTAGAGTTGGGGTGTAGTGTTCATGGAGAGCCCTGTTTTAGTGTTTGGGCTGCAATTTTTCTCTAACTTGAAGAGCAAAGGTTATTGTAAATGTCTAGAATCTTCCACAATACTTGACCCCTGAATTTTGTTTATTTGTTTTTTCTTTTTAAAATTACTTTTAACAAGAATCAATGAAATTCAGTTCTTCTGATTCCTAAAAAGCCAGTGCAGTGTGGTACAAAAGCAGAATGAATACTTGGTCTAATCTTTGTTTACCTTTTTATAAAAATTTGTGAAGCATAATGCTTGTTATTTTCAAGGGCTTTGGATTTGGTTATGTGTAATCTTAGCTTATATCTAGCTGAAAAAGGCACCAAGATGAAATTGTGAGGAAAAATGAGGGTATGTACAGACAGATGAAAGACAGTGATGCACCTGAGGATGCTCTGGGAATAATTTTTAGACTGCAGTTAAACTTCAGAAGCCTGTGACTTCCAGTCCTACACTAAAAAATTTGCTTTCC
Organism: Sitta carolinensis; assembly: GCA_032173965.1. Classification (NCBI taxonomy): domain Eukaryota; kingdom Metazoa; phylum Chordata; class Aves; order Passeriformes; family Sittidae; genus Sitta; species Sitta carolinensis. The sequence goes on along the minus strand of JAVUNC010000006.1, from coordinate 9,957,394 downwards.
TGAATTAGATTTGCAAAGATGCTACTGTTGTCAGTGGCAGCAGCTCCTGGCTCTGTGCCTAGCTGGGCTTGAGCTCAGGAAGAGATGGTAGGCTCTTGAAGCAGTGTTTGGGTACCACTTTGAGGTAGATTGTGGTACAGCTGTTTGGAAACCTCCTATGGCTATACTGGAACTGTCACATCTTGGTCATTTTATCAAAGAGGAGAGGGAAATAGGAAGGTTGTGTTTCTGAAAACCATGAAATGTGCTGGTCTGGAGAAAGAGTAATTTTTTTCTTTCTTTAATTTTGATGGCTTTCTGTTGCAAGGCGAATAAAACAAGTATGTTACTCTCACAATGGTTGCACAAATGCACCCAACTCTGAAAAGCTTCTGTAGAAGCTTTATTTCTTCATTAGAAGCACCTATACTTTCTGCTAACAGAATGCATCTTCAGTGGAAGAGAGATGATCTGCTGACTTGCCAAGATTTGACAGTTTTAGTTAGCTATGAACTGAAATTTGCATTGTACTGGAAATCACAATGTTTCAGGTTTTTCCATTCAAAATTGGAAAGAAAAGCTGTTATCTGTTTTCGTCCTAACACACAAACTTGTTTTAACAGTCATGACATGAAATGATATAATAATTGAATAAGAAGGGTGACAGTAATAATGAATCCAACTGTTTGACTGTCAAAATATTTAGTTTCATTATAGTATTTTATGATTCATTTGGATGCCACTTCATTAAATATTTGCTGAAATCAGTGTGTATTCATTAGACTCTTGCATGCCATTCCAGTTTTACTCTCAAATCAACCACATGGAGACCTGCAACCCACAGATGTAGAAAGGTCACCTTCTTTATGGCCCTAATACTGGCTTGGGCCGTGTTCATTGCTATGGGGCCTGGTGCTGCCCTAGGTCAAAGTGGTAGAAACATGCCTAAGGGAGCTTGTAAGGATGTCTCATTTTTAGCCTGCTCAGGGTTGAATAAAGGAGCATAATGAGGGAACCTGCTTGACTTTGAAATGCACTCAGGATTCATTTATTTTGACTGCTGGAAACTGCAAGATTTACTACAGTTCCTTGAAGGAAGGATTGAGTGATGTGCAGCTAATAGGTCTCATGATCTGGTGCTAGAAAAGTGATGCATGTTCTGAGTAACTTCTAAAATACTTCTGCTCTTAATAATTGGAAATGCATATCTCCCACTGTGTCCCAGCTAGGGATTCACAGTGAGCAGGAGACAAGCCTTTAGTGTCATGTGAATGGAACATTTTGACAAACAACAGACCAACACTCGTCCTTCTGTTGTTTTTGCAGGGTTGATCTCTGAGTCTAGAAATGAGACCAGGGCAGCCAAAACTGTGTCACTATCTCACTCAGCAGAAACTGGACAACTCACTGCTGCTTTATCTTGAATTTTTACCACATTATTAGAAGGCATGGTAGCCACAATGCCTAATATGGATCACAAGTGGTAGCACTGTTTATGACAGATGGAAACAAACTCATTTCATGTTCAGTAGACTGTGAAACGAGTCACAGCTGCTCTTCCCGTGTTGCACAGTGGCACACTGTTCTCATCAGAAAGCATCCGTGCAATGGCTCTTCAGCCACTTCAGCACCCTTGCTTGGCACACATTCCTGAGCAGCTCTCTGGGAGTCAGAGGCAGTGGGTCAGCTTCTGCAGAAAGGACCAGTGTGGTTCATTGGTTTAGGGCTTGGTAAAGGGCTGAGGATGGTTTTGTCTATTAAATAGTAATTAAATAATTTTCTGTTCAGAAATTTGATGGTAATAATACAACTGTAATGTGCAAATGTACTCCAATGGCATTTTTTAGTGATGATGTTTGCTTCTGTAGTATCTCACAACCAAGTATTTTCCAGTGTGCTGAACGTGGAAACTACAGATCCTGGACTGGCTATATCCTAGACTTGTGTGGACTCAAAAGTCTTAAGGCTCTGGGCAAAAGTCTTGCTGCTTTCCACCTTTTTTGTGCTGCTTTACTACATGTGATAGTCCACAGTTTAATACTTTACCTATGGCAGTTTTAAATGGAGACAGAGGCTATTCCTGTAATTTTCCTTGCATTCCTGTTGGCGCAGCCAGCCCTTCCACACCACCTGTGAACATTCCTATAACGACTGGAAACTGTTTCTCCTTTAGGGCTTATTAGGTTGCTAACTAAGAAGCCTCAGGAATGATTTAGTTCTGTTACAGAGTAATCCCAGCTCCCCTGGGTTTGAGCAAACCAGTGAAGACAGTAGGGTGATACATATTAACCCCGGCTTGTTTAAGCAGTATTCAGCACACAAGCAGAGACTGTGCTGAGCAGTAGTGCTTTGCCAGAAACACTCATGGCTCTCTATTTTCTCTAATTTTATTTCTTCTTTCACCTCAAGTAGTCATCTAGTCCTATTTATCTTTTAATGAGATCAGCTTTTGTTCTCTATTGGAAGATTAAAAATAATCACAGTGAAAAAACATTCTGCTTGCAGCACCTGCTGTTACATACTTGGTCTTGTATATGCAGGAATGACAAGTATTATCCAACTGCATACAGCCACACAGTTAATGAAGTTTTATTATCCAAGCTGAGACATTTCACATGAAAAAGAAAGTAGTATGCAAATCATTATATAGTTTGGGGCTGACCTTAAAATACAGAGTTCATTCCTGTGTCATAGAATTGTGCTCTGAGTTTTCAGGGTTTTTTATTCCTTAATTATTCCTTATCCTCTTGGGGAAAAAAATTCCAAAACAAACTTGAAAAATTTATGCAATCTCTAAAATTGAATGCTCCTTGGAGCATTCAGTCTGCAAGAAGTCTGAAGAGAAGTGTCAAGGTGTAAGCTCTCCTGGTGATGTTACAGACTGTAGTGTGCGGCACTGATGTTGAAGATTTTTCCAGCTGTTGAAAAGTCAAGAATTTCTGCCAGGGCCTGGATAGATCCTTGGGTGATTTGATGGCAGTGCAGGCTGCCCTCCTGGTTTCTCGGGAGCTGAATGAGAAGGCACAAGTCAGGAGCTGGGCTTTGGGTGGTGGCTGAGATAGCAGCCTGGGCTGCCCGGTGAGCTGAGTGTGCCTAGAGAGGCAGGAGTCCCAAGGATGCCCATTTGCCCATTTCTTCACCCAGAGAAGAGAGAGAAGGAAGCTCTAATCTGAACTACCTAAAATCAGCAAAGTATAAGGATATAAGGGCTTTTGACTCCAGTCCCTGGATTTGCATCTCTTATCTTTCATAAATTAATCAATCTCAAGTCTAAGCCTGTTTAGAAATGCTCTTCACATCTTTGGGCTAAGCTTGTAATGGGTAAGTTTAAAGCCATTTACTCCACTGCTTTTTTGTCCTTTGAATTAATCATGCTTTCCCCCTCTCCAGTGATTATGCTGGAAGAGCAGACCTGGCTTCTCTTGGGTTTTGGTCCATAGGAATAAAAAAGTCAAGCTTGTAATCTCTGATAAAAATGTGCTCTTCACTTTTCTCATTATCCTCAAATCCTTTGTCTGCACCTTTTGCAGGTTTTTTTTGGTTTTGTTTTTTGGCTTTTTGTGGGTTTTTTTGGGGGGTTTTTTTGTTTGTTTGTTTGTTTTTTTTTTTTATCAGGAGGGACCTGATTAAAAAATATTTCAGGTGGGGCTCTGCCAAAGTGTTCTGTGGTAGTATCTCTTTGGTGCACCAGAAGATCCTGTCAGGCTGGCAAGATAGTGTGGGTTCTTTTCGTGTTTTCATTGAGTAGTTTTATCCTCTCTGAATGATGGCTTGGGTGAAAGATGCAGAAATGACATCTCAGTCTTCATTTGTGGCATTGGCTGTTAATTCCTCTGTGCTAAAAATCTGGTGGCATCAATGTGGCTGTCTGTCCTAAGGTTAACTGTAGGTTGTCTTTATGGCCACCCAGCCTACTGGTTTCCTGTGTAATTTTGGTGTGATGTTCTCAGCAGATACCTCAAAATCTGCCAGTCAAATATTGGAATCATTAAATGTACTGAGCTCTAGATTGATGCAGTCTAAATCACTCTGCTATTTCAGGTAATGAAACCACAGATCAAAACTGTACATTCATATTATATGCTGAGAGCTTCTGGGTATCTTTATAGCTTTATCCAATTGTCTTCCTTTATAAAGGTCACTCATTTCAGTAACATTGATATGTAATTCTATAAAGTTTTGAGCTATTTTTCTAAGTGTGCTTTTGTCTTCAATTTTGTTATGCACTGTCTTCCCTGATAGAGCATTGGATCATTAACAGACGCATTTCATAAAAGAAATATATAGAGATTAATAAATAATGACATACTCAAAATTCAAAATGAACGAAGATTGAGGACTTGCATTTCTGCATCATTAAGCCAAAAGTTACAGGGAGAAGGTACTGCATTGGTTAAGTTTGGAGAGGCCCAAAACTATATCTACAGCAGACATATATTATAGACTATTATTTGTTTATTTATTTATATATTTATTTATTTTTAATTTGTAATCCTCTGCACTATGACTGCTGTAGGTTTGCCAGTTGGCATTTTATACTTTGAATACTTTTTCTCTAGATACTTCACTTGGTCAGTTGCCATCTTTGGATGTGTAGGATGATGTTTTGAATTTTCTTTTAGTAATTTTTCTTTTTTTAAAGGCTGCGCTGTATAAAATTGTTATTATGACATTGTTTACTTTTGTCTTGCTTAATTATGGGATAATGTTCACAGTGGAGGAGTATATGAGGCAGTGAATGGTGTTTGCAGGTGATTAATTGTACAGTGAAGCTGAGACATTGGATAATTACAAAACCTGTTGGTTGTGACTACATTCCAGGTGTGTGAGGATTATTCATTTCATATGGAGAGGGGCAAGAATAAGGTAAACTCCAATGATATTTATGCCTCTTTGGAGTGCTTGTTTTGGTTTTTCTTTGCATTTTTCTTGGGTACTACTGTAAGAGCAGGTAGTTTTATTAATAAAATATTTATTTTAAAATTTTAGGAGTTTCTCTTATAGGTGAGATCTTTAAAAGTTCATTCCTTGCCTCAGTATTAAACTGATTCTTCTTAAGCTGGGCAAAAAATGTATAATATTAATTTTTAAGAAGTTATACTTTGTAATATTAAATTTGCACTTTTACTGTAAAAATGCTCAATTTCTCAGTTTTAAAAATTTTGCTATCATTTTCACAGTTCCTTATTCACTCTACTAAAATCTGCAACGCTTGACAAATATAGCTGGCAAAATGGAGTGGATGTATGGTGGTATTTCAGATACAGCAAGACCACATGGTTAGATAGAGTATCACCCTCAAAGGGTGAATGTAATGAGTGGTGTACAGCTTCAGTTTAAAATGTTTGGTAATTGGGTTGGTGGAGTAGGAAAGATTTTTCACTTATAGAAAGAGCAGTGCATTACGGTCTTAGAAATTATACCTTCTGTTTTTACAGTTTAAGGTGTATTTCAGCTGACCTGCAGGGAGGTAGCCTGTTTTGGTGATGTCTGTCCCTTTCTTCCATCTAGTTATATATACCTCCATTTATCATCCTTCTGGTTTGAAGGATGCTCTGAACACCAGAAAGCCATTCAAGGAGGTCTGTTCATGAGCTGGAATGAGAAGTCCTCACTCTCCAGAGCCATATCAATTTCAGAATATAATCCTGCAGTCGCCACTTTCTGTGGGGTGGAGTGAGATGTGTAGCATCCTCTTAGGTGGTGCCACAGTTCATATCCTATCTAATGTTTTGCTAAATTTGAGCCTCTTCTGCTCCATCAGCTCTCCTCTGGCTGATAGAGCAGGGTGGTGGGGAGGAGTAGTTATTTCTCATGGCTGTTTCAAACTCCACACCCTTTGCTGTTTTGATTTAGGGAACTGGCAAAGGTTTCTGTTATTGAGGAAGTTCTGGCTTGCAGTGTACCTGAGAGGGCTTGTTTCATCACTGCCTAGTGTTCCGGTGCAAATTGAGAGGAGTGCTACCCTTTTTTACTGATACTCTCTGTTGTTTTGCATCTCCTATGGATGATTTTTGATTGTGATTGTCTTTGGAATTCTTTCATATTGCACCAACTAGTTATGAACAGCTCATCACAGCTAATGCAATTACAGTTGTAATTCATTAGCATCAATGGACAGTGTTTTTAATATTCTACTTGCTGAAGTGAAACAGAAAGTGGGAATTGCACAGTGATGCTCAGTGTCTAGCTAACCAAGACTTTTTGTTGGTTTTTTGTTTGTTTGGGGGTTTTTTGTTTGTTAGTTTTATTTTGGAGGGGTTTGTTTTTTTTTGTTTTGCCATGGCAACAGTGATGACACAGAACATTAAAGTAATCCTCATTTTGGAGATTATTTTTAACAGGAGCAGTGATGCCAGTAGCACAATGGGCCTTGCTAATTTTTTTTATTTCCTCAAGTACTGTGCAAAGCTCTGCTGTAGGAATATGTTCTGTCATATGCAGAAATACATCACAGAGTAGGGAGCATTAACTGATCGCTAATTGAATCTAATTGCTTAAGGTCAGTGAAAGTAAATTTTTTTCTTTGGTAAAGTAAGCAGACAGTATCTCTAAAATGGATCGGTTATCAAAACTTTTTTTTTTTTTTTTTTTTTTTTTTTTTTTTTTTTTTTTTTAAGGTTCTCTTCCCTATTCGGAAAGGGAACAAAGTCAGTGGTGGTGGTGTTCTATTGTGAGCAAATTCCCAAATTCTGAATTTTTATTTTCATCTGTTTTGCACATTACTTTCAGCCATTTCCTTCCCTGTGCATTTCATTCTCCTTCCCAGATCTTTTACCAGAATATCTGCAGTTTCAAGCACTGGTGCCTATTTTGGGAGCTTTTAGTTGAACTCACTTCCAGCTCCTTCTTGGTCACACAACAGCCATTCTGTAGCTTGTAGTTAGTTATTGGTCAATAAAAAATGTCAGATACTTCTTTGCATTTGCACCAGAAAGGCAACATTTAGTCAGTTGCAGTGAGTTTTCTTTCCTTTTTGTCATTTTATCCCTCTCTCAATCACATGCACCCTATAGTTTCTCAGCTGAATTTTTTTTTTTTTTTTTTTTTTTAAACTGACTTACTGGAAGGAGTGTCTACTAGGCTTTTTTTCCTTCTACTAGGACTGTAGAAGGCTTTTTTCTCCTTAAAATAATAATTTATCATCCATTTCTACAGCCTTAATGCAATTAGAATGATACTGTATCAAGACATAAGCAAATAATTTGTAGCATAGAGCTGCCTGAATAGTAAGAGGATAATTTCCTAGGTAGATCTGCCCTAACTAGGTTGCAAATGGCTGTCCATTTCAAATTAAGCTTATTCCTAAAAATACAGTGGTGTTATGTGAACTAGTTAAAATAAAATATTAAGATTGTATGCCTTACAATACATTGCATTTCTGATACTACAAAGCTGAGCAAAGAAAGAATTACTTTTATTAATCAGAGAATAACTTTGCCTTGAGACTTTATCTGTTGTTATCACCTACAGTAATTTTAGATATAGGGGTGATCTAATTTATTTACTGATTCTCTCTGATATTTGGCATATTTTTGTACAAATTTTAGTAGATGGGTAATTTCTTACATTTTAAGACTAGAAAGGACTGTGAGGTGAGCTGTTTTAACCACTTGGGTATGACAGGCAAATGTATTTTACAAAATTAATTTCTTATATTAATCCCTAAATTAGAATAAATCATTCCATTCCTGGGAGATTAAACCCAGGAAGAGGACAGGAGAAGTGATGTTGCATAGAGTTTGTTGATAAATGAGCCTTTTCAACTACGGTTTTGGAGGATAACATTTCTCAGGTAATCATTTCTTCCCACCAGTTCATTAGGCTATTTATGAAATCTTGAAGGACTTCTTAGTGTAGTTAAAATTGTCACTGTGAATTTTTTATCTCTGTGTTGCTTACTTAATCCTTCCATGGAACAAAAGCAAAGCCACCTTGAAAGGAAGTGTTTTGGAATAGCTTGGCATGAGGATGCTGCTGCTGATGGACGCAGTCAGAGTGGTCTCAGCAGCACCTGCTGTGTTCTAAACGTGTCTGGGGATGTGGCTTAACTGCCAGATCTGCTGCACTTCCCATCAATGCCACTTGGCTGAATCTGGAAGTGACAGCTCGTTGTCAGTGTTCACAGAAAAGTTCCTGCAAAGGTTGTCACAGGTGAATTCTTCTGCCTCACCTTGGTCAGCTGAAGCACTGCCAGGACTGGAACATGTTTCCATCAGTGACAATGCGTGTCACAGCGATCGGCAGTGTCACCTTTGTCCTCTCTGGGATTTCTTCAAAACAACAGCTTTTTTTGCAATATCTCTGCAATGACTCACTAGATCAACAGGGAAGAACTGGTTCTGATGTGTGATGGAGGAATTCCAGTGCCTTCTATTCCGGATCTTCAATGCTCAGATAAAAAAAAAAGTCCGTAGACATAGAAGAAGCAACAGCAGACAAATGAATACAAGTTTTGAGTCTGGAATGGTGCAGGTTTATTTGAGACCAATGCAATTCTGTGTGGATGCTTCATAAGGCAGTATAAGCATTGATAAATCTTAAGTAGTTCTGACTTTGCAAAACCAGTCATAGCAGAGCCTAAAATATATGAAAGATTGCATATGGGTTTTAACTTTTAGGATTACTAAGAATCTCTGGAGGGGCATACTTTTAAATCATAAGTAACATGAGTTGAGCATCTCTTCTTTTTTTTAGTGTTTGTCTTCTCTAGCCCTTTAAAAAACTCCATGTGATGTATCTCCCTATCTTTTTTAGGACTTAGAATGTTAGAAATATGGCCATTTAAGTTTAACAAGGTTGTCATCACAGTAGTAAGAGTAGATATAAAGGTGTTTTGTTGGTCTTGCTGTGGTGATGAAGATGAAATGGTCTGTACTGCGGACTCCTGAAGGTCTCTGCCTGCCTGCCTACTCAGTGCCTGCAGTCAACCCGAGCACCTTTTTCTGGCTGTACCATGAAATGAATGTAGGCTTGTGCCTTTGGGCAGGATATCATCTCCTATGGAATGACACATCTGTTTGGGAACACTTCAGTTTTTCAGTCAGAATTAATTTCCTTCCACTGTGGGCATGAGCTAACTATTACGGGGAGGTAACGAGCTCCTGGCAGCTCCTGGTGTTGTCATGCAGTGGAGGGTGTCAGGTGTGGGTTTGTAGTTCATGTGCAAACTGTTCATCATGATCACATCAGTCACTGTGAGCTCTATTACCTGCAGATCCCGTAGTTCATAACTGCTCTTTTCTGCTTTTACCAGTAACTGTGGAGGTGTGTTGCTTTCTAGGGGTGACCTTTTTATCTGATATTTTACTGCTTTCTGATTCTGAGGTGTCTTATTTTGGGGCTGATATGGTGACAGATTGAGCTATACTGTGTGCTCTGAATCATAGATTTTGTTTGGACTTTTAACCTTTTTGTTGTTTTCCAGTTGGAGAAATAAGTTCTTGTATTGTTTAGTAGGTGTTGCTTTTTTGCTTTTGATTCTGATGCTGTAATCAAAACTTGATTTTTGAAGCTGTGGAACAGTTTATAGGAATATACAAGCACTGTAGTCACAGGCTATGCTTCCCTAGCACCTTCTCAGAGGTGAGAGCAGTGCATGTTTGTGCAAAGGCCACAAGATAGAGGTGCAGGGAAAGCATCACTGTCTGTGGTAGAAGTCCAGTGAGAAACTAGACTCGGAAAGAATGCAGCCCCACATCTCTCCTTTCCTGCTCCAATGTATATTCAAATCATGTCCTGCCTCTACTCTCTGAAGGATGTGAAAGAGAAGGATGTATTGCTAAGAATAAGTAAGAGTGAATAAAGAAAAAGGCAAATGTTTTGTTTGGTTTGGAAAGACAAACAGTTTGAATACACACAGTTTCTCAGCCACTTACTGAGTTCATGGCAGCTGAGCACAGAAGCAAGGAATTGCCTCAAGGTCTGCAAGACTTGGGGAAACATTTTGCACAAACTTTTTCATTTATTTTCCATCTTGTCTAGTTGTCTTGAATTGATTTAAAAATTACGTTTTGAGTTTTTACTAATTGTAAACCCAGGTTTTTAAACTCAAAGGTTTTAAACCCTTAAGTTGTGCCTGGCCATGGGAAATTTATGCTAGAGAAGTCTCGACCATTTCTACCTTAAAAGTTGGGCTCTGTTGGTGTTTGTCTGTGGGAGGCAATAGGGTCATGTGGCAACAGGATTATGAAACTGAGCTTCCAAGGAAACTTTCATCTACAGACCTTGCAGCTGAATCCTTGGGGTGTAAGTGCAAACCTCTCATGACTTGAATACTGAAGAGTTCATTCAGCTCGGTTTGTGGTTACTCTGTAGAAACAAGCTGCTTAAGAAAAGAGTAGCAATGCATTTTATTGAAGTTTTTCTGTTTTATACTTTTAAATCAGTGAAAGAAACAACCGCTTGTCATGTCTAATTCTTTAGTGCTGCTTTGGCCTCTGAAAAATTCGTTTTGTCTTTTTATTAGTTAACATTCATATGGTGCTGTGTGCAGCACTAGACTTGGTGAGATAGAACATGCCTCACTCAAACACTATGTATGCCGTCAGTTAAAATAGTACTAATTATTTAAAATAATATTTTAGGCAGGAGACATTGTCTGTGATATGGCTAAACAGGCAAATAATGAGAAAGCTATGCCATGGATTCACAGCTCATTGATGACACCACAATTCCTGCCTCTCTGTATGTGTACTTTTTGCATGGTAAGTAGTAGGTAGCTTACTCTACTTTGGGTCTTGCATTTATAATAGGGTAAGAGTAGACTGAATGTAGCCAGTTCTCCAGAAGCCTACCCAAGGAATCCTCTAAAAGCTGTACAACTTTTCCTCTTCTCCCAGACTGCATCACTGCCCAGCTGCAGCAGAAAATTTAATAACCTCACTCAAACAAAAACACAACAGAACAAAACAAAAAAAAACCCTACACCACCACCCCCCCCCAAAAAAAAAAAACCAAACCAAACCAAAAAAAAACAACCACAAAAAAGATCTCCTTATAACCTCCTTATGAAAGTAAATAACTTAGTCTAGGCAGGAAAAGGATGTTTCCAGCAGTGACAAATAACACATGGATAGTTTATTGTATGTACAGCTTGACCAGGCTCTGTCTTAAAAGTCGGTTGTAGGCAGGTTTATTTCAGGTCTGACAAATCTGTAATTTTTTTTTTTTTTCCCAAAGCTGCGCTATTGTAGCAGAAGCTCCCTTGATGTCTGCAACATATTAACTGTTGTTGCACATTTGCAGGGTCTCATTTCCATTTCAGTCTTTGGTTATTTTCTTTTGCATGATTAAATTAGACCTTAAATTAATTTTAAAAAACTATTTAAAATAATTATTAATAATAATAATAAATATAATAAAAATAAGATTATGTAATTATTTAGGTCTGGTGTGCTTCCTCAGTTTGGTTATCATGTTGCAAGCGTCTTGAATTTGAATGAAGCAAATGTGAAAGGAATACATTTTGGACTTAAATTGCACACATTCTGGGTTTAATTGAAAGAGCAGACCAAATTCTGATTCACAGAGGGAGATGTGGAGATTACAATAAGAAGTTTTAAAATAGCATTCCCCAGACAATTTGCCAAGTTTGCTTCCAGAAATTGGAGAGAAGCTGGTTGACCTGACTAGATATTGATCTAAATAACTGAGGTTCCTGTTTAAAGGTAGATATAGCAGTAATATTGATCACTGGAAATTAATCTACATTTCTACATAATTTTATTTTAACCTGAAGTAGTACATCTGTTTATTCCAGCAAGCCTTTCTACCCTTCTTATCCAAAGTTCTGCATTTTTCCATGTCTGTTCCAGGAAAGACTTCCCCAGACATTACAGTTCCAGTGTTTCTGTTGTGCTTTGCTGTGGCTGCAAAACTGCACTCTTTTTCCTTTGGGTACATTACTGTCCAAACACAACAAAAATTGCAAGTAGATAAACATGGGGAAAAAATTACTAACTAAAAGATTATGGATAGTTTCTAAAGAACTGTTTTGTCTATGTGTGTGCTTTCCTTGATGATGTGAGTACAAAATGCTCAGACAATGCAATTCTAACAGCTGTAGTCAGTATGGGAAAGCACTGAAGGATGCTCTGACAAGAACTGGATGACCTTGATGATTAAAACAGTAAAAAAACCAATAAATCTATAGAACTGACTGGTCCAAGGTGCAAGCTGGCGCATGCTGAATCAAAATCATTTATTTCTTCTTTCAGCTACAGTAAATGCCTTTCTTGAAGAAGATCAGAGTGTAGTAATCATAAAAGGAGTCATGAAAGACCAGTGTGACATAAAAACCAGATGAGAGTGGGACCACACAACATTCTAGTTAAGGACTGAAAATGTAGGACGAAGTTGCTGCACCCACAGCCTCGTGTTTAGTAGCCCATGCTTTCAAGGAAAGTAACTGAAGTTGGAATTGATGCAGAAGAGGGCTTGCAGGAATGGCAGGGGGCAGAGAACTGGAATGTACATTTGCTGAGAGCTGGGAAATACACACAGAGAAGAAACTTTTAGCTTAGTACCAAGTGTGGCTACCTGGAAAGCGATAGCTGTAAGAAACTATGGCCTAGATGTTAGAAGACATTTCTAAGGAGTGAGCTCCTCAAGAGTTTTTGAGTAGGAGGAACATGGAATTTGTAACTTCTCTGAAAAAAGATAGTCTGTAAAAGCACAAGACTGAATTAATAGACTCACGAGGTTTCTGGTTTTCTGTCCCTAAAAATACAGAGCAGTTGTTGAGCAACCTTTGCATTTGATTAAAAACGTGTGTTTACTTTTAGTTAAGGGATGTTGGAAGTGTTGGGAAAATGCGTGCAACTCATTTTGTATTCAGTTACATTCTCTCTGTTTTCTGCTCTTCCCACAGCAGTTTGTGTTTTAGTAGATTGTTGAAAAAATGTTGAAATAATATAATTCCTAACCTGTTGTTGTGTGGAGAAACTCAGAGATAACCAGATGAATTTGCCCAGGGCTATAAAGCTACAACATCTGGCTGGAGAATTTATAACTTTAGAACTTTTACACCCAAAATAGAGAGAAATCGGCTGAAATCAGTTATATACACTTGAGGAAGGTGACAAAAATTAGCCATGAAGGCTAATTGTGTGCTGTCAGGGGAACAGCCAATCTTGACTTCAACACTTCTATGTGATGTGCAGTTAATAATTAAAGCAAAATTGCATTTAGAAATTAGTAGACAAGAAAAACATAGTGATGCTTGCAAGCTTATAGCTAATCGTGTTAGTGATCACTTAGCTGCCTGTGTGTACCCACGTTTTTCTGCTATTTATATGGTAGAAAGGGAGTAACCCTGTACCATGCCATTGAGATGAAAATACTGAACTTCTGAATGTTACTTCCAAGGATAATCTTTGTTTATTTTTATAATTTGAAGTTGACTAGGAATGCAAATATGATAAATTGGTAGTTCTCCCTCTCTTATAGTGACTTTCATTGTTTTCAAAGACCCCATTCCAGTGTAATTAGAAAATGTTGGACAAGACTAAGATTTAGGGATGATTTTGAATCTGCCTTAGATAGTAAAAGGTCTAGATAGAGATATTTAAGAAATCAGGAATGTGTCTACAAAAGTTTAGCTTAGAAATAGGGGAAAGAGTTTGGGTCAAAATTCTGGTTCATTGAAAATGAGATTTTGCATGTGGATGTGCTTCTGATTATTTTTTCCATAAAATTTTAAGATCTGAAGCAAAATCCCTTCCTGGTCACTGAATTGAGAGAAACTTGTGATCTTTTGTAAAAATACTATAACTGCAGGATGACCTGCTAATTAGGAGTCTGCTGGGATGTAGCAGACTCCTGTCCACAAGCATCTGCTGGTGCAGGCCACAGCCTTTGACCTTTCTCTTCTTACACCAAGGTCTCCACTGGTTTGTTCTTAACCAGATTTGCATCTGTATTTCCTACTATGGTGAAAGGGGTGAGGATGAATGTAGTGAACTTTTTCATTAGCATAGATGATTATGTGAGGCTATTCCCTCATTCAAAGTCCATGTAACCCTGTGGTTTAGGGTATGTTCAAGTTTTCAAAAGATGTGTGTGCTCCTTCATTCTGGAAGAAAGACCTCTAGAGCTGCTTAGATATTGGACTCCAGGTGTCTGCCCATTCCTCTTGACATTTGGGAACCTTTCAGGTATTGACTGTTAAAAGGTATGCTTTGGAGCTGGCTCAGAGCTGTTTGGAAGACGACAGTACATATTTTTGTCCCCTGGAAAATGTCTGTAGTTAGTGTTCTGTCCACTGCTGCTCTTTAACCATCTGTGACAGTCCACACCTAGGTGTACCAAAAAGAGTAGCGTGGTAATACATTGGCAGTATGTGCAAACTTAGCTGCTTCTAAGACTTGTGGCTCAGACACTAAATACTGGGCTCCCCTCTCACTTCAGAACCAGTTGTTCTCACAGTCTGAGGGATGTAACAGCAGCAGCAGTTCCTTAGGCATATGTGGATAGCAAGGCACTGGAGCCTGGGTCTGCAGAAATCATGCCTTGGGCAATTTGATTATCAGATCTGCCAAAAATAAATATAGTGTTTACTGAAAATGGTAATTTTATGAAGATACTAATTTTTCATCTTTGGGGATGAAAGCAAAATTCTTTAATGGTATAAATATCACCATTCTGCACGGGGGGATGCTGGTTCCAGTGTTCTCTGTGTGTGTGTTATTTTTAGGCATTGTGCAGGAGTCTGTCCAATATGGTTTATTTTCTCGTGCTTCTACCCAGTGGGGATTCTTAGCAACTCTGTGACTCTTTGCAGTCATTTAAGATGTAAAGGTTGTAGAGTTCTGCACGTACTTTTCTGTAATACCTGAAGCCGTGTTTCTTGTTTGAATGACATTTCTAATTAGAGACATCCTCAGGTTTTATTAAGCAGGACTTGCTTTCCATAAACCTATGCTGGCTGGGCCTGACCCCTTGGATGTTGTCCTACACATTGAATCACAGAATATTTAGAATTGGTAGGAACCCACAAGGGTCAGCATGGGAGCATGCAAAATTATCTGCTCCATGACCTTCCCTGGCACTGAGATCAGGCTGACAGGCCTGTAGTTCCCCAGATCCTCTTTCTGGCTCTTTTTGTACATGGGTGTTACATGGGGTAACTTCCAGTCAACTGGGACCTCCTTGGTTAGCCAGGACTGCTGGTAAATGATGGAAAGTGGCTGGATGAGTGCTTCCAGCAGTTCTTGCTTAATTCCAATAAGATATATTGTTGTATCTTTCTTTCGAAGTAAAAAACCAAAGAAAATGTGATTAGCATTCATGTCTCCTCCCCCAAACAAATATTAGAAGTTAAATATTCTTAATATTCTTCTTAATATTAGAAGTTAAAATATCAAGAGCAAAGCTGTGGTTTGGGATAATTTTTTTTTTTTTTAATTAGCAAAATGCATACATTCTTTTCCCTCATGTTTCGTTTTCTCTTGGTGCCAGCTGTGTTTAAAGACAGGAGTTTTAATTTAAAATACACTGAAATTAATCCCATAGAGAAGGAAGAATATCTCGGGCATGAAGGGTAATAATGTTTCTTCACTGTAGAGAGAATATGACTTTGTTCTCTTCCTAAGACTTTATTACAGTGGCTCCTAAGTACTTTATGAAAGAAGTCACCATCTTGCCCTTCATGCGGAAGAAGTTCTGTTTCCTGGGATTACTGTCTTTCTGTAATCCAGTTTGTTATCAGCTACTGTGGGAGGAAAAGAGCAGCAGGGGTGTTTGGTCTTTGTGCAGCTGAAGAAATGCCAGTTTTTAAAGGAATCTTTCAGGCAAAGTAGAACATACAATTGCGGTAACGATCTGGTCCTGGTTCAATGATGGATGGGAGCCCTTTCCATCTGCTGCAAAGAACAGCCATTTCCCATGACCCGCTAATTAAACTTGCACCAACATCATTACAGTCCCTGTTTGGGTATGTGGGCACGAGTGTCTGTTTGGCTCAGGGAAAATGGTTCTGATCACCTCTGCAGTGATGGGTTTTCTTGCAGAGATGCTGATGACTGTTGGCATTTTAACTGGATATGTGCAAAGGTTGACTGGACAGCTGCATGGTGGTGGTAAACCCTGAAGAAAAGTCAGCACATCTTTAAATTCCCACACCAATGATTCATTTTTCTGCACACTGGGAGAGCAGAAGGGACCAGAGATGTAAATCCAGTTTTTAGGGTCCTAAGTCCCTCCTTAACACTATCAGAATAGCAAGGGTAGATGAACTTATCTCAGAAATAGAGGGCTTTTGCTGCTGAGAATTACTGTGCATTTGCCTCTTTATACAGTTTGGTTTGAGAGGGGGATGCCCCAGCACAGAGGTTTTGGCCCTGTGCTTGGGGGCCTTGTCTCATGCTGTTGGGGTCTGACTATTGACTATTTGATCTGTTTGGTGTTAGCTTAGAGTGAATTCTAATGCATGGATATGGGAGAATTCTAACCTTTTTAAGGGTCATTAACTTAGAGATGGATGCAGGATCCTTAAGATAATAATCATTACTCCTGGAGGAATTAGCAGGAGAGCTGTTTCTTCCCTGACAGCACAAAGATAAAAAAAATGAAAATGTCAGAGTATCATAGTTGGCATCCGAAGTGAATGAGTCATTCCTAATGCTACTAAAAAGCTAATTCTGCCTTGACTTCAAAGAGAAACATCAAAGATGAGTTTGCTGTTTATCCAGGTGCTAAAGGAAGAGCTTTTCCATACTGCTGCTGAGAGTATGGAGGAGTGTTGTGCTTGCTTGCTATTGATATTGAAATCATTACATTCAAATGAAGCTTATTGAATGCATTGCTGACACAAGCAAGGGAACTACACCAGCAGTTTGATAACTGCTCTGTGATTTTAACAGAAGAAAAACCACAGAAGAGTAATTAGATAAGGCAGCAGGAAATTAGGAGGTATTCCCTGATTTTCCTAAAGAGCAAAGATAATATTCTTCATAGGATCTGTTCCATAACATGCCGTTATTGCACATTTCTTGTTTGTCTATTTTTACACCCCAAAAGTTCTACACCCTCTGCATCTCACAGTCTTTATGGATACAGTGTGTGTTGCAGTGCCAGTCAGGCACAGAAATAGCCTCCTTGGCTGTTTCTCCAGACCCAGGGTGGCTGAATTCACCACAGGGCTGCATGTATTCACTTACTGTATGTGAGGCTCTTGATTCACTTTTAAAGGGAAGATTAATTGAAGACACAAAGCTAAGTGAAAAGTGGTATTTGGACTATCCTTCCAAACTACTTACAGATTTCTTTGAGAATAAATAAATTTCTATGGAAATTAATTTCTATGGAGAAGAGTGCAGTAGTGACTTCACTAAAGCATTTGAAATGGAAAGGATTAATTATTATGAGAAGGATCATTAATATGAGAATTAGGTAAGAGGAAATTAATCACCTGAAAGGATAACATTGATTGGAAGGAAGTACTTGCTGGAAGGTTTTCTAGCAAGACTTGTCAAGGACCAGCTTTGAGAGTAAATGTAGTTAGTATTTTCACTTATAACCTTTGAACAAAATCAAGGAATGTGTTTAGTGAAAGTTGAATTAGCAACAGTTTTATGATTATTTCGTTTAAAGCTATATCCTAAGGAAGTGTTCTAGTTAGACTTGGGCAGTTTCCTGAAAGGTAATACTTGAAAAGCTCTGGTTACTTAGAAGGAGAAGAAGATGATGATGATGACGGTGAGAAATAAATACAGAACTGCAGGCTTCTGATTTCAGCTAGGGCTTCACGCAAACATTGGGGCTAGTGATGTATGTTTTCATAAATTATGGGGATGTAGGAAAAAAATCCCTTATGTCACTCTTTGTTTTTTCCATAGTTTGTAAACACGGTCTTTAAGAGCTGATGGGATAAAACATTTTACTTTTTCTGCCTTGCCCTTTTAAATGTATTTTAAAGATTTTGTTTGTTGAGTTTTTTTCTGTTTTTCTGACTTGTATATTTTGAGGACTTGTGTGCAAACATAGCACTCTTGAAGTGAGAAATTTTTATGTTGCCTGCTGCATGCAACCTATCTGCAAACACAATCTATGCTCCCATCCTCTAGATTTGTCTTCGTGCTGAACTGTAATGTAAGCTGTTTTTTTAGTCCACTAAGAGATGACCCATAGTGGCACATTGATTCTGTCATCTTGGTGACATTTAAACTGAGCTCACCATATCATTGTTCATGTTTCCCTACACTTGTGACCTAGAGCTGATTTTGAATCTGATCCATGTGGTGAATTGCGTCAATCCTCTGTGCTCTCCCTTCTCTCCAGCCATCTATATGCAAAATCCTTTATGCTATTTCAGCTTTTTTGAAGAATTACTGTTTGTGCTTTACATCATTAGCAGTAGAAGCTTAAAGTATGTTCACAGAATGAGTGAAAAAAGCAGATATCATGTTAGACAAAAGCATTTTCAGGTGGTGATTTAAATCAAGGGTGGGGGAATTCTGAAAAAATTATTAATAAAATTGAATCTGCTTTCATCTCTTGAAGGTAATATTACTACATGCTGTAAGTGGGTCAGGTTTTGGCAATGCAGCTGGGGAAATCTGAGGTCTTACCAGTGCATGTAATAACTTTGGAAAAGTTATATTTCTGATCTGTACTTCAGCTTGCTTATCTTCAGATTAAGGGATAATATTTCTCAAATACCTACTGAAAAGTAACAGCTTTTTGCAGAATCTTTGTACAAACTCAACTAGAGGTGGTCTCAAAACTTTAAATTCATGAGTGTTACATCTCACTGTTGTAAAGTGAGCTTCTACTGCTCTAAATTCAGGGCATGTGATGAAAAAATTGCATGTTAAAGTCAGAAAGGATGAAGCATACCTGAACTCAGAGGCATTTATGGATGTTTTGTTGGAGAGGTTCTAAATAAGATTGGTAGAGGGAAGACCAGAGCCAGCCAGTCTTGCTATTTAATTTCATTGTTTCTCACACATCCTGGCATGTATATGTGCCAACAGTATATTTTCTGAATAGGTCTGAGCTTCATTCATGGTTTCTGGGAGCTTGCTAGACTCAGCAAGCTTTTGAAGGGCAAATATGCTAGCTCTGTTTTTTTTTTTTTTCCCAATTAATTGTGTTTATGTGTGTAATGGTTTTTAATACTTGAATTAGTCCAAAATTTGGAGGAAAAAAAAAATCCCTAAAGGTGACATTCTGTGTTTTTCCTTATGCCCACACTTGCATATGTACTATATATGCTCTCTGTTCCAATAGAATTTGCCTGCCTACGTCAATATCACCTATAACTACATCACTCCTGATGTACTTTCAATTGCCCTCCCTAGCTCCACAGTTGCATATAACCTGAGCAACACACACCAGCCTTGTAATGTTCTTTCTAATATAAAGAGTTTTCTAATGTTTCCCTAGTGTCTGGTGACCTGCTCAGAGCTTGTTCATTCTGCTCAGCCTCAAGGCAGTGAGCAAGGCTGTAGCAGGAGGAGAGCACGAAGGGCTGTGAGCTGTAGTGAGCAGCAAAGGAGAACATCTCCATGGCATGTGGAATGCATGGGAATGAGACAGGAGCACATGGAAAGGAAGGACATATACAGTGATGGAGCATCCCTAGTGATGCACAGCACAAGTGCAATGAGGGAGGGCTTTGACGTCTTGCACGCTTCGTATACTCACTTCTGAATTTGAAATATGCTTTTGAATTATTTGGTAAGTTGCTCAAGTGAAACTGCTTAACTCAGTTTGGTTGCCCAAAGGAGAGGCTTCCTGCATGTAGAATATTGTCTGTGTTGGGAGTTAATTATACAAACTGAATAATTAATGTTCATTTTTGGCAAATTGAATAAAAATAGCAAAACACATTTCTTCTCTCTCTAGTACAGATAATGTAACAGAAAAATACTTTCCATGTGCAAACAGGCAAGCGCAGCAGAAGTCAGGATATCATGATGTTTAAAATCATAAAAAGCATGTTTTTTTAAATTCAGAGTCATCTCAACATTGTTCTCACGTCAGTAAATGTGCATGGTTATGTACTTTATTACTGTAGAGGAGAGTTAAATGATGAACACAAGAGGATGTTTATGATCACAAACGCATTTTCATACATACAAGGTGCTAATAAAATCAAGTGTAAGAAAGAAGGCTATGATGAAAGAAATTGCATTTTTCCCTCTCTTGAGTTGTCTTTTATTGCAGTATCTCAGTAATACTTGACGTGGTATTTGGCAAGATCATCACCTAGGGAAGAGGTGTTTCACTGTGCATGTTTCTGTCACTCCATATCTCCTAATGTTAAGAAATGCAGCCAAGATCACTGTTCATGTCTTATCAAAAATAATCCTGGACATTATTTTCATTCTTTTGAGAGATTTCTGCAGAAGAATACTAATGCCAGAGAAGTGGGTAACAGCTTTTATTATTCCTTTCTATTAATTTTTTTATTTTGTAATTTATCTATATTTTGGAATTCACAGAATGTTTGCAGAATTTATTTTTTTTTAAATCTTTAAAATACTGATCACACTTTCAAGCTTAAAAGTGATGTTGTTGCCAAATTTATGTTTTTTAGGGATAATTCTTAAGGGATGCTTAATATTATATGGCTTGCAAATGTTCCTCTCCCAGCACTTCAGCATTTCCAGGCTTTTTCTTTAGGTCTGTTTTGAAAGTAATATTTTTGCAACAGTTTCTACTTCTGAACTGTGTTCATTATATGAGTTCTCTCATGTTTTTCCTGTCTACTTTATGACGTTCCTCAGGCATTTGTAATTTTATGTTGAATCAAGCTGTATCAGTCCCTGTAGTGTTTCTGTCTTGATCCAAATACAAGAGCATAAATGCTCTGAAGCAGGTACCTACTGGAAGTGGCTCGTGTTGAAAGGTGAGCATCTCTCTGCCTGCTTAGTTCCAGTTTAGGTCACTATGTTTGCTTTGGGAGAGCTCTCAGAAGTATCCTGAGCAGACCAGAACAAATATTGAAATAAATGCCTTTTGTGATCAGTTTTGGGTCTCTGAAAAGAACACCATAATGCTGCTGAGCCAGTTGACTCCTGCTCATTCTACAATCTTAGCAGTACATTTTAAATGCAGAATCTGTGTCTCTGTTAGAAAGGTGTTGTAAGTGTTTAGGAACAGGCAGAAAAGATGTGTGCAATCCCAAAGCATTACTGAATCAAGGTCAATTTAAGAATGTTGGTAAAGAGTATTTTGTTCTACCACTCTTATCTTCCCATTATTTTTTCTCCTTTGCTGTGTCCCCAAGCAGACACCAGAAACAGAAGCAATCTAGTGGACACAGTGGTGTCTGTTGCAACAGTGAGACCCCAAATTCACAACAGGGACACAGTACATTCCCTTTTGCAAGCTAGCACCTGCAGCATCCATCAGCATGGAAACTCCTGCCCTTCTGAGGCTGAGCAGCTTCAGAGCAGCTGGGCGGGTGGTTCTGCTGCTCGTGCTGCAGCACCTGCAGGATGCATCTGGTACCTCTCAAGTGTTGGTATTGTTGCTATTACTACAATGTATGAGTCTTTCTGGATTAGTTATGCCCTTCTGGGATCAGAAGCTGTCAGCTGAGTGCTAGTTTCTTTGTATTTGATTTTTTAATATACATGTGTGCAAAGAATAGCATTTAGTATGTGTTCTGGTGGGTGTCTATTCTTGTTATCTCTTTTTGGTGAAAAAATAGTGTCATTATAAATGGAAGTATTTAAGTAATTAAACTGGAGCAGTACTATTTTTGTGCCTATGTTAGATAAAACATTTCACCTCCAGCTTTAGAAAATCTCTGAGGAAATCGAAGGACTTCTTCTCTACATAAGCAGAGGGTGCTGGGGTCTAGCAGGTAAATCTAATACAATAATCTGTTACAGAGGTGCAGTTCTGGGCTCATGTAATGATGCCATCAAATAGTTTTCATTGGAAGGGACCTTTAGGGTCATTGAGTCCAATCCCTATTTTGCTTTCTCTTTTTCTCTGTCACAGTGATTTCTTCCCATTCCCTCCTCAGCAGAAGAAGGCATGACACTGTGCAATGCTTAGTTTTTACCCATGGTAGATGGAGGTTTTAGCTGTAGACTAAAACACGGTCCCTTTGAGGTACTTGGTATGAATCACATTGTTTCAGTAATGCTTTATAGCTTGTCCCAGGGTAGTGCTTTCAGTGAAAAGCACTCACATAACACCTATCAGCATTTACAGCTGCTTGCTTATTTTTGATAGGGGAAAGGTAGAGAAATTATACTTACCAAGTAGATTTTCATGCTGTCCATTGTATAAGCCAGCAAGTCTTTTTCTCAACAATCCAGTATCAGATGTATAGTTTTTATTGCTTGACCCAGGCTCTTTAATCCAAGCAACTGGAAAGTTTTCATTCCCTCTCCTCTTTATACCACCTAGTAATATGTTATAATAACATTGCATTAATGAAAACTCACTTAATGTTCAGGCACAATTTTAACTGACGCTGAGTCAGCTGTGTTATCTGGGGTGAAAGGAGGGTTTTTTTTCTTGTAGTATCTATCTCTTATGTGTTACTACGTCTTAATACTCCCACTGCCTTCTATATACAGATACTGCATTAAATGAAGAAGCACATGTGCTCTTCTCTTATTTGAGGATTTTATGCTAGGTGTTTGTGAACTGTGCTGACTCTTAGTTGTTATGATGCAGGAAATATATTTTTTAAAGAATTTTTTTTTTTTAATTATTCTGTTACTGAAAGGAAAATTTTCTATGAGTTCTGATCGTATTACTTTTCTACCCTCATCAAACATAAAGCAAGTTTAGTAACAAAAGTGTCATGATATGCTAGTCCTGGCTTTTTCACTCTTCCTCAGATGTTTGCTCCTGACTGTTGTCAGAGGGACCAGTATTGGGCTAGACAGATTTCTCTTTTCGTGGGTGACCATGCCTATGCTTCAGTGCTTGCTTTGGTGCAACCTTTTCTCTCACCCTCTGGAAAAATGCTGACTCTCTGAGAGATTGCCTGAGATCTAGTTTTGGTTCTTTATATTTGACATTTCTGAATTTTACACAAAATTGCTATGACTGACTGGAAAATGGATAAGGGAGGAGAGTGGAATTTAACTTCTCAAGTGACAGAAATATCATTGTGCTGTGCTGAGCGGATTTCAGATAGATCAGAAATCTATTTCAGATATTCAGATAGATATGGTTTCTTTCTTGATGAGCCTTGGAAGTTTTCCTTACCGTAAAGCTGCTCTAAACTGCAAACATTTAGTTGGTTAAAGTGACAATTGTTTTGGTTTTTACTTCATGTTTTAGAAAAGGAAGGAATTCCAACCAACTAGCAATAAAATGTGGATTTTTTTTTTAAAAAAAAACAAACACAAATCTCATTGATTTTGATGAATAATTAAGTTGCAAAATATTAAAAATCAGATTTGAGCAGTCTTTGTACTTGAGGAATTCCTGAGATTTGTTGTACAAATGAAAGGGGAAACAGGAGCAAAAAGAAATGAGGAGGGAGCAATTCAAATGAAATGTGTTTTTAATTTTTAAATTTAACCTCTTTTTTCCTTTAATTATTAAAGCTAACTAGGAAAACTCTAAAGGATTAAGTTAAAAATACTTAGGTTGTTTCTAAGCTGCTTACACCAGTGTTTCATCAGTATCTTAATTCAGGTTCGTTTCTTCTATTGCTTGTATCAGGCTTCCATAAAGAAATGGGAGAGGTATGTTTTGATTTCTTTCTGGCTAAGTAGTGTTGGAAGTGGAAAGGTCTGGCACTGAAGAATAGGAGCTCAGAGGGAGAACTGAGATCTGGAAGGCATTCCTGGACATGCAGGGCTTCTGCATGCAGGTAGGGAGCTGCAGTGTCAAAATTCACTTTCCAATTCACTGTGCCAATCTGTCCTGTCCTGCCGCTTGCCCTGTTCTCCATCAGTTAAGGCTAGAAGAGGTAACAGTTCAAGTAAATGTTTCAATTTTTGTTGCTGTTAAAGGTTTTGTGTGTGTGTGTGTTTTGGTTTGGTGTTTTATTATTGTAAAGAAAATACAAATGAAGGAGGAGCTTTCTGCACAGGAAACCTTTTTACAATGTTTGTTCTGTGCCTTTTCTGTGTACTCAAAAAAACTGTGACAAGTCTCCAAATAAAAATGGTAGGTGAACCGTCCAGAAAGGATCTGTCTCCTAATGATTATTATGGTTTTATCTGTACCCAAAGGTGCTGCCATTCAGTGCCCCCATTTCAGGTTTCTCTGTAGAGTTGGTGTCTGATTTGCCACTTGATGAGAAATATCTTTGCCTGTGGAAAACAGTCTTGAATTTGGCAGCAATTGGAATGGATGTGTATAAAGTCTGCACAATTACACAAAGCTGTCACTTGTGCTTCTGCTGCTCTGTGCAAGAGGTGGAATACTTTCTAATTAATTAAATACCTTGAATTAGGAGACAACAGCATTTTGGTGTTTTGCTGAACATCAATGATAAAAATCTGTATTTACACTTTAATGCTTTCAATTGCCTATTCCTGTTCACCTCATGCACTGAAGATACTAATTAAGTACTTTTCAGATTGGCAAATGAAAGGTCTTGAATGAAAGTGCAGCCGTTTTTAACACATACATAAAATAAAGCAAAAAGGATGCATCTGACCTGGTCCTAAAATGATTCGGGCAGCTGGACATGGTCCAGAAGGCTGTCCAGAACTGCGCAGGTGTTAGTGGAGGTGCCACATGGTTTTCCATTGGCTTTAATGCAACACCCACTACACAGCATGCGGCAGAAAAAGTTCATACCCTAACCAAGCTGTTCTGCGGTGCAACAGCTTGTCTGAGGGCTTCGAAAGACTTGTTGTATTTCCCCGGTGAATATGTAAGTGCTCTCTTTAAGGGGGAGAGAACCCTAACACAAAGTAATCTAGTTTCATCTGGCTTTAAACATCAGCGTCACCGGTGTTTGAATATTCCCACTTTTATTTAATGTAATTTTATCATGTTTATCTTGTATTCCTGTATACTGAATGGAGAGGAAGAGGCACATTAAAGAGCTCCTCCATCTGACACCCTTTTGCTTTGTGCAGGAGGAGCAGAGATGAGCAGCTGAGGTGTGAGCTTGCAGGAATGGTGACCTCACAGCCATACCTGCAGAGGGCTGCTTCAGGCAGCAAGAAACATCTGAAGATGTCAGGAGAAATAGAGCAATAGTAATGATCCTGACATGGACTAATAGCTTTGTGGTAGTGCACCCTCCCTCCCTCCCTCCCTCCCAAGTGATGCTGTTGTGTTTATTCCCTTATTTTTGGAGATGGAGGATACAACTGGGGAATGCTTAAGTAGTGGGGATCAGAATAAAGGATCCTTTGCTATCTACTGATGACGCAGCTCCAAAATGTTCTCTCTATGTCCTCAGTGCTTTTGTTCAACATTTTTTGGATCCTTGTCGAGCTATAAACAATCATCTTGTTTCTTCTTGCACTGTTGTCTTGTCAGAGGCCTGCATAGAAGTATTTCCTGTGTTTGATTTACATTAGTTTTTGTTTATATGTATCTTTGCTCTTTGTCCACGCGAATACGTGTGAATATGTGTGCTGACACGCACACTCAGTGTCAGGGTGCCTGACCATCAGCTTTGAATTACTGGAAAGGAAGTTTATATAAAGGCCATCCAGGACTATTAGAGAGACAGAAGGAAAGAGTACCCTCTAATCAGCAGTTCATTAAATAGCAACAACTCATGGCAGAATTATGCTTATGAGACTGCTGAACCCTTATGTGTCCTTAATTGCTTAAAGCGGGAATGCAAAAATGTATTAGGATCTTGGATAGCTGCTGCTGAATTATCCAAGAAAGGCAAGGTGAAAAACCTTATCAATGTATAAAGAAGTGACATATAGCAAACAAGGTAAAGCCATGTCAAACAGAAATAGTGTAAATTGGATATAAAGGGCAGAAATTCCATAGCAGAAACTAAACAAAAGATAGCCCTGATGTGTCTGTCTATGGATGAACTTACGAGTTTGTGAAATAAACCTCTTTGGGGAGTCACAAAGGTGTTGTCGAGTAGAAACATCTGTAAAGTAAAAATAATAAGCAGTGAGCCAGGCTTTCCTGAAAGTAACTCTAGTCAAAAATGTCAAGTTAGCTGTATTTCTAAAAATTAACTGACACAGTCAAGGTTATAATATTTGTTGTGTATTTTAGGAAGAGGAAGATAAGGGTACTGTAAAAATTCTGCTTTCAAGTTTAGAAGGAAAAAGTAGGTCACAAGATTTTCATCCTTTCTTTATTTTTACCCTAAAGGGGTTAATCTAATTTCAGATCTGGCAATGCATACAGACCCATAATCTACAGAGTATTTTATGTAGAAAACTATAGTATTTTTACCAGCAGCATTTAATCTCAGTGTCTTTGTTTAGAGAAATATATGCAGCAGATGAATGCTGAGTCATTAATTCAGCCCTAATAATGTATTAGTAGCTGCCTTATGGACCTCAGATTTGCAGATTCTCATCTGATGCCAGAAAGTCTGAAAGTTTAGACAAATAAGGAATACTGTACTCCCAACTGCCTTAAACAGAAATTCTGAAAATGGGATTTCAGTAAATGATTGAGGTTTTTTTCAGTACATAAAAAGGATGAAACTACAGGGTGACAACCTTAACTCTTACTACTCCATCATGTTTTTATTATGTTGGCCATAAAAGACCGTACTTTGTAAAAGTTAAGACCAAACTGTCAGGTGTCAGTGTCTAAACTCAGGGAATTAATAGCCTGGCTTTCTTAGAGGTAATGGCTGAAGGCTTTCTGCTTGAATCAGCTTTGAACTGAGGAGAGACAGGTACCTCTTGTTTTTTGCCTAGAACAGGACTACTTGCTTGCACCGTTTCCAGAAACAGGTTTAGTTTCAGGGAGCTGCAAACTCCAGTCTCTGGACACATGGGGCATCTCTCTGGGTGGTAGTAGGTTATGTTGCCTCTTATTGCCTCCTTTCACACTTCTGAGGTGTAACACTGCACCAGCTGTCATGATTTTGGACAATTTGATGGATGTTAAGATGTGTTTGTGGAGACAGTGCCTGAATTTGTCAGCAGGAGTAGTATCAATTGAGTGATTTAGAGAAGCTACAGCTAGGGAGATTGAGGGGGTTTGGTATTTTCTGTCCAGAAGCTTTCTTCCAACTTCAAAGCTAAAAATGTAGTCATAGAACTTCTGGTCTTCTCTCTTGAGTTTTGTGTAGGTCTAGCAAAGCAGGATGTAGGGATTCTTCAGGAGAGGGCAGAGAGGTTTTGAGGAGAAAGCAATTTGCTCCCATCCTTCTTATAAGTCGTGTATTTCCTCTCATGTTTAGGAGCCCAAAACCACTTTGCCATCTCTCTTTGGGAATATTCAAGGACTAGGAAATCATGTCTTTATGTGAGAACATTACTCTGGCTCCCAGGCTGCTTGGCTGGAGGAGCTGGGTAGGAACGCTGCTGGAGATCTTCCAGCCACGCTTCCATGAGCAGGATCTACTGCTGTTTCTGTGAGTTACATTGCATGATGAATGCATGCATGAGCAGCTCTGCAGTACCACCAGTCTGATCCTTTGGGGTGCTTGTGGATTAAGGAAGTTAAGCAGGTTCAGACTGACAGGTGGGCACTTCCATTTGCAGTTAGTGAAGGATTGTTTCAGTGTAGCTATTGATAATCAGAGTGATAGTATGCCCTGCATTTATTTGTGAGAGTTTCTACATTGCTGCTTAGCTTAGTGGTATTTGATACAGTATTTTCCATATAAAGGGGGTCAGAGATGGCCAAAGGGCTGTAGATTTCCTGCACGGCAGCCCCTCCTCCCCAGGGAGGAGGGGACATGGATTTTATTTCACAAATGGGTTGAAGTGGTGTCACTTCTTACTGTAAAATTCTGCAAAATCTACTTGCTGTGCTCTGAGGGGTGTCTGAGTACCCTGCTTGTCATTTCCCTAATGGCAAAGTGGTTTCTTTGCAAGCAGTGAAGTCCAGCTGAGTTGCAGATAGACTGCCTTGATGATTTAACTTGCTTTCATTTTGACAGTGGTGAACAACAAAGGTTATACAGTAAACCATACAGTACAGTGTTTTCTGGCAAAAATAATAGACTGAAATGCCTGTCATCTGCTGTAGAAAATATTGAAAGTTAAATGGTCATCATGAAATGGGAGTGTTAGTATTGATCGTTCCCGTCTCCCTTGAAGGGTCAAGAAGATGAGTCACTGTAGTGCAGGTAATCATGTTGCCTTTGGGTTTTTTCATTAAGACAAAATTTCACAGTTTTAGTTAGCACTAACTGACAAGTGCTGTACCTTTGGCAGATGAGAAGCAAAGGTTGCTCCAAACCTAGCAGTCCCTCCATGTTTGAGGAAAGGCTAAAGCATTTCACTGTCTAGCAGGTGGCTGCAATTTTTGAAACCGCTTCTTAATAAAATTTTCTTCCTCCTGGTTTTTGTCTGACATGCTAATTAAGCTCACCAGGGAAGTGAGTGGCTTGGATTCCTCCTTCACTCTTGGGCTCCTGAAAACAGGCAACAAATGTAGATGTGCTTATTCAGTTGTGGCAAGGGGGAAAGCATCCAAATTCTTGACCTGTGAATGTACAGGAGTGTTTAATCCAGAGAAGGAAAACAGGGGCATGCTGTTCCTGAGGCACTCTGGGCAGGGCAGGGGTGCTAATGAATTGGAAGAAGAATGCTAGATGCCCCAGAAGAGAGTGGTAAGAGTGTGACAAACAGATTGTGCGAGTAATTACTTTTGCATACCTTCCTGACCATTATCAGCAGGACTGGATTTTTGATGGAAAAACTTAATTAAAAAGTGTAATTTTTTTCCTCTTAAGAAACCTGTGTGCAGGGGCTCATTGGTGGGTGGAATTTAGGACACTGATTAATTGCTTTCAAGAGATCAGCTGTGCGAATCCTGCTAAGATGAAAGAAACAATAAAAGTTGGCAACCTGCTAAGTTAATAATACAAACACTTGAGCAGCACCTCTAAAGTGAGGCTTTTCTGAGGACTTCACCATCGCTGCTGTTTCAGGTAGGTGTTTGCTGGAAGAAGGGGCAGAGAAGACTTTGTCGAGCAGCAGCAACACCCATTCTACAGTCTTGTATCCCCTGATTGCTTTTTTTATCCTTAAGAGCCTTCCCTGGTGCTAACCCCAGTATAAGGTGCTGTGCAAATGCAGACCTGGTATTTTTCTTCTGTGTTAATGTATGGCCCCGTGGCCTGGTTGTGTGTTTGACTGTGGCATGGGGCCTTGGAGCAGGAGCCAGGTTTTAATTGCATGAGGTTCAGGCTGCACTGCAGACAGATGTCAGGGGTGCTGATGTCTTGTATCAGATGCATGGGATTTGACAGATCGGCACATACCAGCCAGAGATCCTCACTTCAAGACCTTGCTGCAGAACGGATCCTCTTACAGACACTGGGACACTCTTGGCAGTGGTTTTCATGTCTATAGTCATATGAATGTAGTAATGAAAACAGTTTATAAAACACAGTAAGGCTGTGTGTTGTACATGGAATGCTATGAGTGTGTGGCAGCACCAACTCTTGAGAATCATGTTTTTTCATTTCTTCTAGGGTTCTATTTTTGGTTCATTTAAAAGGTTGTGGCATCATTCACTCTTCATATGGGTTCTCATGGGTACAAACCCCACCATGTTACAGCATAGCTAGTCCATGGCAACTTTAAATGTTTGATTCTTTTTCCTTAGCATGGGAAAAAGCTGAGAATTGAAACATGTGATAGTGTACAGATGCTCAGTTTTATTTTTTCAGTCTATTTCTTGAAGACAACTCAAGTACAGTCGTCACTCACCTCAAAGTGACACTCTCATGTGTCAAAGTGAGACCCATAAACATTTGCCAGACTTCACCCAAAGAAATTGAGAACTGTGGTCCCCTTTGACACTGGTTTCTTGCATTACCTTTCAGCTTTCCAAATTGGAAGACAGCTGTCTGTAGAGAGAAGAAAATATGAGTTTTTTCCAATGCCTTCTGCAGCTTTTTTCTTCCCACTTGTCCTTCTTCATTTCTCATTAAGATAAAGCAGCAAACTCAGAGAACCCAGATCAGTGGGGTAAAACACGAGGCAGCAAGAGTACCTTTCCTCTGCTGCAGTGTGCTGGCATGCAGCACTGCTTTCTACATGGCATTGCCTGCCTGCACCCACTGCCCAGCAGCTGCATGTCTCCCACCCATCCAGTCTCCCCCAGTCACCTTTTGTTAGCTGGAAGGCATAATAGGAGCCTCCCAGTAGCTCCAAGTAGCTCTGTAGCAGGACCCTATCCTAATCTTGTCCTCTCTCCCATAACTGCATTTCTAGAGTTTGCCACCCGACACTGTTTAATTCTTGATGATTTACTAATCTGCGTTGCTGATTTGTGATTAATTACTGTTATTCCAGTGCAAGGGACATTTGACTGAATTTCTCCTTTGATCAATCTTCCTAAAGAAGCTCCCTGCTGACAGCAAAGTCGGTGCAATTTGGACCTGTGGGCCAAGGCCTTCTACCCTCACATGTCACTGAGTGGCTGACTGGGTTAATCTGACTATATCACCAGGGGCACTGCAGTTGGTGCCCGTTGCTTGCAGAGAAGTAAGTATAGAAAATTCAGGAAGCAAAATTTTACTAAGAAACAATATCTAGAAGTATTGTGCAATCTTGTCAATAGTGAGTGATAGCCAGAAATGCATTTTGCGTGGAGGAGGAAGCTATGACTGTGTGATGGGTTACTTTTCCTAGCAGTGGATCTGTGGTGCAAATTATACAACTCTTTGTATTGCATTTACCCAATACCTCTTCTTAAACACATCAGAGACTTGCCATTTATCGCCTTGCAAATACTTGGGATGCTCTTGAAGTTTTCAGATAGCAGGGAGTGGTAATGGGGTAAGGCAGAAAGGGATCACTTCTACTTGGGGATTACTGTTTCTGTAATGCTTTCAGTGTCACTGGGATGAGGCTTAGAGATGTGGAGTTTTATTAAGAGGAATGATGAAGGAGTGCAATAGTTTGCATTTCACTTGCAAATGAATAGAGAAACATTGGAAAGCAAATGCTTTGTGTAAATCCTGTGTGTTGCACATACTGCACTCTGGATGCTTATGGTGATGTCAAACACCTTCTGAAACCCAACTCAGAATGGGAACAGATATGGAGAAGAAGTAGAAAGGATGCCTGTCCTATAGCTTGATTTAACAGTGCTTGAATATATTAGTCATGTAACAGTGGTAAAGAATCTGCCTTCTCCTTCTAGGCAGAAATTCATTATGATAAAACCCAGAGCATTATTCCTCAGGCCAGAATCTTTCTGCTTGCCAATGGAGAGATTAGAGATGGATTTTTCCATATCTTATTCATGCGTCCTTCTCTGCTGTTTTGTTTTTAAATAAAGGTGATTTTAAGATATACATTTTTCCTCTCCTACCCTCGAAAACCTTGGTAGAATATTGAGACCTGCTGTTTAGCATGTCATCATCCTATATTGTTGTTACTGTATGTCTCTACCTTTTTTTCACAGTATCCTTCACCTTTTCCTTGCATATTCTCCTTTAACTAGCAGAGATTGTGCTTTCCTTCTTCAGCAGTTATAATGTAATGCATAATAGCAGTCAGAGCTCAGCATTTTTGCAATAATATTGCTAAATCTTGGTACTTGAACATCCCATCACGCTTGTCAGTCACTTTTTTTGGATCTACTTTCTTCATTTGAACTCCTCCTCCTAGGAGGATCTTGTTTCTGGCATTGTGCAGCCTTTTTTTTTTGAGATGAGCTTCCTCACTGTGACTTTTCCGTCTCATTCATTATCTAAAAATTTTTCCTGATGAAATATTCTTTTCTCTCTCCCACTCTCTCACTTGCAATGCTATAATTAAAGAATTTTCTGTTTGGAAAGAGTTAATAGCACTGGGGGAGAATACAGTCCATGGTATTCTAAGATTAGAGTTTAGTCCCTTTCACTCTTGCTGGTGCATGGAGAGGAGAATTGCAGTAAGGAGGTGTAGCTTAAGATTCTGGTAATAAAGTGAGTGAGGTAAACAGCAGTACAGATTCAAAATTCAGAACACCCTCACTTTTCTCCTATTTCTGTACGTAAGTTCCCCTCATCAGTATATATAATGAAATGCATCTCTTATAACTGATGAGTATTATTGTTTATTGGAAAGGCATTTCTTCCATTGTTCTGTTACCTGATTTACAGAAATCTGTACTGTATCCTTAAAACTAAAAATTGGAAATTTTTAGTATTCTGAAAATAAGAGTCTAGCTCATACTGCAGATAAACTCTAGATCTGACAACACACTTTGGAGCACAAAAAGGCCTTTTTATGTTGGGAAGGTATATTATTAACTAATCCTCCTTTTTTTTTTTTTCATCCCTCTTCTTTCCATCCATTTCCTTATGATTTGCTTTTTTATAGCAAGCACAAGGAGAAAATGGTGATTTCCAGTGTTTCAGGGGCTTGATCTGAAATTCTAGCTTCATGTGTGCTTGTATTGATGAAAGCAGCTAAGCTGGAATTCTCCTCAGCATGTCTGATGATAAGCACATTTCAGTCAAGCTCAAGGATGCAGTTACATATAGCATAAGTGCTCTTTGCCTCTAAGGGCACGCAGGGGACCAAATGACAAATTGGCAAACCTCACTGCAGCTTCAGTGCCTTTAGAGAATCAGCACTAAAATAGTAGCCTCCTGGATTGTTTTTGAATAAATTGACTGAGATACTAGACAGATCTGTTTTTCAGACAGTAATTCAGAGCACAGAGTGATCATAAAAGTTTAGTGAGTTACTTTTACCTGTAGTTGCTGTCTAGCAAGGCGATACTTAAAAAATTAATTAATTAGATTAATTCCTGTCTAGAACTGCCAACAGTGAAATACCCTATTTTGGGAAATTAATGCTATCAGTGAGCTCAAGCATGTCAATATTTTATTTGGTGACATCCCATACTTAGATTTTGGAGACATTACTTGTAATACTTGATGTTGATGTCACTTGCTCTTATAAAATAATGCTGGATTCATCTCTGAAAAGAGCTGTGTATTGAAAACTCCCATTGTAAAGTTGGAAAGGACCTCCAGAAGTTATCTAGTCCAGCTCCCTATTCAGAGTAGAACTGATGTCTTAGTTAGATCAAATTTATTAGAAGAGACCAAAGAAACAATAGTGTATAAACATGTTGACAACTGGAAAACATTGATATACTACCTGTGTTTCCTAACTATTTAGACCCTGTTTTCAGGTATTTAAAATTCTAATCACAATTTACACATTTGAAGAATATATTCTCTCTGCCAAGTAAATATTTTCATGAACTTTCATTTTAAGAACTAGCAGTCCTGTGCTTTGGAGAAGGAATATGACTTTCAGCTAAGGACTTGGTCTTTCTGTCAGATATATGGAAATCCATATACTATGCTTTAAATTGGTTTAATTTATATAACTAAGATTTCACAAGATTGACCATCACTGTCCCTTCTTTTTCCACCCTGGGCTTCAATACTGAGTCTCTCAGTGAGTCTAAAACAACACTGAGATGAGGTCTGTTTTATACCTAAGCTCCCTGGGTTTCCATGCAGTGTCTAGGAAAAGGTCTAACTCAATTGCAAATATCACAAGATTTAAAATAGATTTGGATATTGATTTTATGCCTCATGACAGAATCTTTGGGCTTTTAAAAAATTACTCAATTAAAAAACCCACAGAACTTCCTGGATTTCCAAGCAGGTAACTAGGTAGTGCTAAAGAATATTATTAAGGCTATAAAGGCCAGTGTTCAAAAGACTGTGAAATGCTAGGAGAAAGGTAATCTCCATGACTCTGTATTTCCCACTGTTGTTTCTAAATTGTGATAAAGTCTTTCAGGCTCGATGATTGCACTCTGAATTTTCCACAGTACTTGGGTCTTGTTTATAGTACTGAAGATGGGTTGAGAAACACATGACAACTGAAGCAAGAGACTGCAGGAAGAAGTGGTACAGCTCAAGGCAGCTGAGAGCTGTTGCTGCCCTGGAGAGCAGCATCATGTTTCTCCCTGTTGCATCATTTTCCTAAGGTGCCTTAAACCAAACTTCCTCTCTTGTAAGATAAATAAGATGCTCTTTCACTGATTGAGATTTGGGTCTGGTTTTCAGAAAGGTTAAGCATCACAGCCTCAAATTAAGTCATACCTAAACCAGAGGGATCTCATCCTGTGCTTCTCACCCGGGTTTCTGAAAGTCAGTGGATATAGTTTTTACCTTGATGTCTCTGTAAATCTGTTACAAATATACAAAACATGGATGATGCAGTGCAAAAAAACCCCTAATATTTGTGAAGCAGTTGGGCTCAGCTGTGATCATAACGAAGACACAATCAGCAGGAAACTAACTCTTCAGACTTCTGAGCAGAATGTGAATAGATGCAAGACCTGTGCATAAATGTAGAAGTATGATGGGAAAACCGTCACACTTAATTGTTGTCTAGAAGCTGTAGAAGCTATAACTTCTATGCACTGACTGGGGGAAGGGCTCTGTGGAAAGAAACTTAATGAGCTTTTAAAGTTGGATTTAGGCTGCTGAAGCAACTGTAATTCAGACATCTATTTAAAGCTTTAAAATACAGGCTTTAAGTTGCAAATTTTAAACTTACACAGTCTTATAATGTAGAGTTTTTAAAAGTTGTTCCATGTGTAAGATGTTATTTGTGAACTTCATAAAACAGTCTTAGTAAAGACTGACTCTGTCAACTCTAGATGTTCCCATTCTAACCTTCTTTTTAATATATAAGCAGATTTTTATTGTCAAGACTTGGTTTGTTTTGTTGGTTTTTTAAAAATATTTGTATGCTTGTATGTTGTCCAACAGATTGAGTATACTCTAACATCTTTGAGACATTTACAGCAGATGTCTGTGTCATGTGGGTAAAATGCTGCTAGCTACATGGAAAAGGTGGTTGTATAGGCCATCAGTATATTACTTCACGCTGATGGAAATGACTGCAGAAGATGCAAGGCTACAGGGAATCAAGTTCCATACTCTAGAACAAAACTTGTAATTTTGCTGAATGTGATTTACAGGCAACATTTGTTTATGCTTCCCCTGCCAACAAGGCTCTTCTGGATGCTCCATCAAACACTTGCAGGTTTCTAAAATATTTGGCTTGCTGTAACAGGAGACAGGCTCCTTTTTTCATTTTAGAACAGCTAGCAAGCAAGCTTCTCTCACAGATCCATTTCACTGCCTGTCTCTATAAATTTTTCTGAAGTACTCTGAAAGGGGAGAAAATTTTAGCTTGTCCTCAGAAGTTTGTTGTCTAGAAAGAGAGGAGCAACCCTTGTTTCACATTATGCATAATGATCTTCTGCTTAGGGATGGAGATGGAGATGGTCCCACGCTGTTTAAGCCTATCTCCCTGACTTGTCTCCTCTGAATAAATCACTGCTCTGCTTCTGTTTCCCACTTACAAAGTTGACTTATCCTGATTTAGAAAGTTTTTGTTTGCATAAAAGATGGTGATGGAAAGCAATTCATCTTGTTAATCAATTTTAGTTTCTTTAATGCATTAGATTGACAACATAAAGAAAAAACTACAGCCCTAAAAGAAACTTTAAAAATAGGAGCCAGTCAAAAGAGAGTGTAACATTAACCAGGGACCACCCAAACTCTTGATATTCTTTCTTTCCTTATTTAACTTTTTTTTTCCCTTTTTTTCCCCCTAGGGCATTTAGGTTGTTGAGGAGCTTAGACCTAAATGTCTTCTTAATCAATTTTCTTTTGTTCTCTGGCCTCTTGCACCATTTGTGGGAACTCATTCAGGACAGGTGGTCACCTGTATGGCCCAGCCAGCAAGGTATGCCAAGAATCAGCTTGTGCTGGTATGGCGTGCCAAGTCCCTTCCCTTCTCTTGGAGGAAAGTCCAGTCTTGGAAAAGCGTTTTTAGCATGTAGCTACTTACAGCATGCTGGCTGTGAGTGGAACAGTTTGGAGGAAGTCTCGGGGCCAGCCAACGTCTCTAATCAGACTAGGCTGTTAAGGTAAAGTCCCTCCATAGGAACTGAGGACTGGTATGAGGTAAGAATTTCTGAAAGGAAAATGTATCTAATTGTTTCATTAACTGTGCATGCTGAGCTTTGAAATATTTCAGTTTCTGGCATTTTTTTCTTCACAAGAAAGATGATCTCTATGCCTGTAGTCATTAGCCTCTGTTTTGCAGACATGCATCAGGCAGAGCAGGAGTGTGGTAAGGTACAAAGTAGAGTACAAACCCAAATAAATAACTGAAATAATTACTGTAAAAGTTACAGGTTACTTTTTGATGAAGTTGTATTGAAATCCTAAACAGAAAAGTTCACTGATTCTCAGTAATTTTTCGGGTAAGTAATAAAGCTGTTGGGTCAAAGAAAGTACAAAGTATTGATGTACTAGCAGGGAAACTTTACTATGTAAAGTTTCTATAGAGGAGAAAAACCTGTGCTTGTTTTAAAATTAAGGCCTATCTACTAACCAGACCAGACCCATAGGTGAAAAATCTGTCTTAAATATAAACATGTATCTGTGACTTAACATCTTATTAGAAAATAAGAACATTCTATCTGAAAATGTGCCACTTGCAGTGTAGTCTCTGTTTTTCATATGGAAATACAAGTGAATTTGGAACACACATTATGACTGGCTTGTGGCTGGCTCGTGGAGTAGACTCAGTGTGGTGGCACTAGTGAAAGCAAAGGGAACTGCATGGCTGTTTCTTTATGCTTTCACCCAGATGAGACAAGAAGAGCTCTTCTGTATGAGACGGGCACAGTTTCTGCTGTGCAGTGGGCTCTTCTGTCTGTAGCATCATCACTGATGCAAAAGAAGGCTGTGGAGATCTGGTTATACTGTGTGGTTGGACCCTTCCCTATCCCTCTGATTTACCTGCACTTGGAATGTGTTTCTGTAGGTTTGGTTCCGAGGCTGCCTCTGTGCTGTGCAGGCTTACTGGTTAGTGAATAACTGCACTAAAAAAAGTTGCTATTAGTAAACAGTGCTTGTTTGTTGGACTTTTTTACTGTTCCTCAGAATTCACTCCGGTCTCTTGCAAAAGAGACACTTATTCACTGTCAGGAACATTTCTTTTTGCTGAGACTTCAAGGGTCAAGGCCACTTCTGATGAGAACACTGCTAGGCTGCAAGTGCTAGATTACTCTGGGAAGACTATCATGATCAACAGCAGAAAGGAAATTGATCTGAAACTTTCTTTTATGCTCAAGCCTCAATCAAAAGCATTTGCCCCACAGCTACCAGAACTGGTTACAGGTAATAAGGAGTGCTGCCTTACAGTAGTGGAAGGGGTTTGATAGAACTAAATTTCCTTACTTCATGAACATCATGGGTCCAAACCTCTACTGCTGTTTTACCCAAGAAAAATTATGCATACATGGGAAAGTAAGTAACATTTCACTGTCCAGATGTAGAGACATAAAGCAACATCTCAAAACATGAAGTGCTGGACACTAGAGAATTAGGATGGTTAAAACAGTGCAGCTCCTTCGAGAGTTTTATTTCCAGCTGTTCTGATTGTGGCAGTTTTTCACAGAATGGCAGATGAGAAATAGTTGGTGCTGCTGTTTTTTAAAAATTCTCTTCTGGCATGGCTCTCTAACAGTGGCTGTCATGTACCAGGGGTATTTGTTTTAGCATAAAATCAATTTTCCAGTTTCTTCTGGAGAAAGTAACTTGTTGACATTTTAGTCCAAACAAGTATACAGACTGAAATATCCAAAAGAGTAGGCACAGTAGTGCTTCGTTCCTCAAAGTTTTCAGCTGTTGAAGAGAGAACTCTACTGTTTTACTACCTCTGTTACAATGTGTTGTATCAGATTACATTTCTATTGCAAATCTGGAGGCTGGATAGACCTATTATTCTAGTTGAAAATGTGTTTCTATTTCAGACACTACCTCCAGATGAGTGTACTGGGGTATTGGCTTGTGCAAAGTGGCTGTGGATACAAGGGGAGAAGGGCACTGGTGAAAGTGTTTGAGGGAAAAAAAATTCTTTTGGAGAGGAGGCAGCCACAGGGTTGCAGAGAGTACGGGAGACAGCAAGCTTGGGAAGTGCAGTGCACTTGGACCTCCCCGTTTGGCACCTATCTCCCAAAGTGTCCACTGAGAGAGCTTCAGCAACAGAAAGGAACTGCTGAATCTTCCTTCACTCTCAGAGAGAAAAAGAAGTATGTTTGCATGTATTGCCTTGCCTTCTATAGATCCAGCCATTTACCTGCAGTTACTATTGCCACTGAAGTCTATATGTGCATATCTATAGAGGCTCTGGGGTTTTGGGCATATTGCTTATGGAAGGGGGTTTCTATACAGCTACTATATGGCTTGTCCTGAAAACACAACCAATTGCCTTTTAGACATCGTGAAACAAAACCACACTTATTTTACAGTAATACAGAGGCTTTACTTACTGAGACAGGAAACTGTCAATTTTCATTGCCTATGTCTTACGAAGCATGCATAATTAAAAAGGCCTTACTGCCTTCCATCTTGAAAATGATGAACTCATATTAAGTTTTAAATGCTTTTTGTGTTGAGTGACTCAGAGGATCATGAACACTGCTCTGCCACTGTGCAGTTTTTGGTTCCAGCTTCTTCTGACTCAATTGTATTTGGCATGATTTCACCAATTTTATTTTTGAGGTTCGATGAGCACCTAGCTAGCTACCTATCTTTATACATCATGTTAAAACTTTGGCCTGGATACAGATTAAAATAGACTTGTCTGATCAAATTTATACAAATAAATCAAGATGAGTAGTAGAGGAATCTGTTGCAAAGCTTGATTAGTATGATGTATACCACTTTCTAGATGTTATAATGTCTGTCTTCTAATAATGACTTTTAATTCTTTGCTGTCTGCCATTAAGAAAATAATTCATCAGAACTGAAGTGAAAGAAGAAAAAAAGACAAAAGTAATAAAAGATGCTGAAAAGACTTGCTGTCAAAATAAGGCATTTATGTAAGTTGTCTGGCTGCTCTCTAATCTGCAGGCTATAGAACAGGGGGGATTCTTGTGCTGGCAAAAAGTACCCTATGGAAATAAAAGGGGCAGCCATCATAAAGGAGAACAGGTGGCTGTGATCCATTCCTTCCCTCTGCTGCCTACTTTTTTGCTTAGGGGTAGAATAAAATATAGGCTGCCTCCAGGACATCCATCAACTTTCTTAGATGCATTACTCATATTCCAGCTTCTGGTTTTGCAAGTGTAATGCCTCCAATTATATCTGCAGCTGTGCACCTTCTTCTTTCTTCTTGGCCTGGCTCTCAGGGCTGCAATGGCATCAGTCAATGGAGAATTCTCAGGGGGCTGCCTCTTCTGTTTTTCTGTTCTTGAAGTTGTGACTTGGTGGGTTCTTTATAGCAGCAAACTGGTTCTGAATATTTGGACTACCCCTAAAAGCACTCCTGAAAAGATCAAGATGGGCTTGTCTGGCCATGTTGACCAGCTGGAGGAGGCCAGGGATGGAGACACCTGAGAGAGGGCTGGAGGCATGAGGGTGTCTGGGACAAGAGCTCTGATGTCTGGGTTAGGAAGTATTTTGGGGAGTAAAGGGCTTTGAGCAACAGGGACTCTGGGTTGAGAAGCTCTGATTGTCTTTTTTCCCATAAGGTTCTCCTTGTGACTTTGCCTTTACAACTTGTATATAAGTTCAAAAGGAAGGCACGGAAGATTTATATGTTCCCAAGATTCAACAGAGGTTAATTGTTTTTCTTCTTCAAGGAGCTCTTATCATACTGAAATAGAGCAATGCAACTGAAGAACTGAATATTGGTTCTAGCCTAAACACTAGCTGAATGCAAAATGTTTTGGATGAAGAAAGATAGTATAAGCTTGAACTCTTACCAAGCTACAGACAGGCTTGGTTGAAGTAGAGCGCTGATGTTATTGATCTAACAATGCAGAGATAAATTAGGCATAATATTCCTGCAGCTGACATGAGCAGTGAGGACAGCACCTCCAAGGGTTTTAGGGTGCCCAGAGCTACATACTCTGTGAGACGATGTAAAAGGAAATGTTTGCCTTGTGCAGTTTTCAAGCTCAAATAAGTAGGTTTAAAAGCTGAGCCATTAACACTGTCTGTTCCAGCTTGTACATGTCACAGGCCATAAAGCTTCACAGAGGAAGCAAGTAGGGAATTTGTGGTTTCAATTGATTTCAGAGATTATTAGGAAGTGGAGACTGAGGCAGCAGGTAAGATTGATTCAGTAGTCCACCTCTGCATATTTGTGTGCTCTTTCAAGGCCACACATGGTGGAGCCTTTCTGGTGTTAGAGATAGGACAGGACATTCTTAAATACTCAGAATTGGTAATTACAGAATTGCTATTTTTAGAGAATGCATGGGGTTTTTACCAGGATCAGGCGGACATTTTTGTGCTTTGGAGCCAAATGCAATTAAGTGGTTAAATACATTTAAACACAGACACTAGTCTCTGGGTTGCCTAATCTCCTGCAACCCTCTGTGGAGTTGAGAGTGTAATTCTGAGCCTTAAAACTGCTTTCTAAGTAAGGAAAGCTAACACTGCTATAGCTCAACAAAGACCTTTCATTAAAACCTGGTACCCCTTTTCCACACTCCCCACCCTTGGCTTCACTGTGGATATCTTTGCAAAGCACCTGAATCAGCTTGTGTTCTGTTATGAACATACACAGAGTTTTACTAATGGCTAAGATTCCATCCTTTGTGGCTCCAGTAGTTTTTCCACTTGAAATTTTATTTTTGTTTGAGCCCTGAATGCAAAATGACCCATGGTCAGGAGACTGTTTAGACCCTGTGCTTTTGTGGATTGAAATCTGAGTTGTGAGGAGCGTGAGAGAGAACCTGATGAATTTGATTTCGCAGGGGAGTCATTTTTAAGTCCTGTTGAACCAATGTTAGCAATATTGAGTACTTTAATGGAGTCTGCCTGCCAGTTGCTGACAGGGTTTTCAGCATCTTGCCATCTCTCTCAGCCAGAATCATTTAAAATTGACATGGTGCTGAAAATGAGGAGGCTAAGGAGTCTGGATTTGATGACATATCCATATGTGGGCATGTTTTAAATGTATCAGGATAATCTTGCTTGAAGGTTCTGTACACCGGTGGTGCATGCTTATTGCACTAAAATAGGATAGTTTATGTATTGGGGCAGTTGTTTCTGGTGATATCAGAGCATTTACAAGTACTTTTCTGAGCTATTACTAAGCATGTAAGGTACCCTACGCTGGATGCGGTGCACCACATTGCATTGCTCTGATGACAATGGAATTACCAGTTGTATTGTGCTAGGAAAAAGCTCTGGGGGCCAGAGAATGTGTTTTCTTAACCTATAATAGCTGCAAGATTATCTGCACTTTTGCCATGACAATGAGCTTCTTACTCTGTCTTGTACACCCTCTTTTTCAAGGCTTGATTATTTTATAGCACTCAGATTTTTGGCTAGAGTGGTGATTTTTTAATGTTTTTTTTCTTGTTCTTAATC
Source organism: Sitta carolinensis (assembly GCA_032173965.1). Taxonomy (NCBI): domain Eukaryota; kingdom Metazoa; phylum Chordata; class Aves; order Passeriformes; family Sittidae; genus Sitta; species Sitta carolinensis. Next base: position 9,915,972 of record JAVUNC010000006.1, on the reverse strand, counting down.
CAAAAAGTGTCCAGTGGGTCTGCAGGCTACTCAGGAATTTTCTGCATGAGCAATTTTCAAAGCATGAAAGGTTAAAATAAGCGTTTGGTGTTTTGAGAGGCCTGAAATACGGGAAAACGTGTTCCCCTGGGTTTTACATAAAAATCACAAATGTTGTAGTCTTTCTCAAAGGAATATGTGCAAGGGATAAGACTTGGGTGATGGTGACTTTGCCTTTCAGCCATGATACATGAGGGTCCTAGAAAAGGCAATTCAGAGAAAAGGATTTACTTTTGTTGTTCTGAATTTTCTCATTGGAACAGCCTCTCTCTCCAGTGACAAAAGAAGAAGCTGGCAAATTAGCTAAAGTCATTGCAAATGCATCCCTTTATGTCCAGAACATAAGAAATGGCACAGACAGTACTTCAGCATGTCAGTAAGGATGCTCATTTTGGTATCTTGGCCATGTTTCACTTGTGATAATGGCATCATTGATTCACCTCCTGTTTTAGCTGGGCGAATTAACTTCCTCTCCTTGAGGGGTACTGAATTGTTTAACTGCCTGGTACAGAAAGAGTTACGGGGTCAGTCATGGGAAATGGAAACTGTAGCTAATTTTACTGTTGTGTACTGAGGGCTGTAGGCATCTGTCGGGGAAGGGCTGTTCCAGTATTGCCTGGTGATAGCAGACATGTTTGGGAGCAGAGGCTTGGAGAAGTAGGAGAAGAAAAGGCGGGAGGTGGTTTGTAGCTCTGTGATTAAGAAAAGATGTACATGACTCACCCTTTTCTAACAGAGCTGGAGAGGCAGAAGGAAGCCAGTCCTTTAATCTTTCTCATTGCTTCTGTGGCCGCCCTTGTTCTTGGAGGTTTAAATTAAAGGATCAAATGTGGAATCTGGGAATTTTTCCAGAAACACTTTTGAAGTACTGTTTGACTTTTGCAGAACTGATTGCATTAAGCAAAGTGCAAACTTTCTGTCCTTGCACTAGAGGATTAACACTTCTGGACTTCCTTATTCCCAATCATGGATTTTAGCTGTTTTCCACTAGAGAACCCATATAATTCTGAATTGCATCCCAGCTGGCCTCCCCATGTTCTTGCTGTTCACCATGGCACTTGTCTGCTGTCCTGTGTGGGTAGATGGGAGTAGACAAATACTTAAACACCCTCTGAGTAATATAAATGCTACACAGTTTTAGTTATTCATTATTGCTGACTTTCTAAAGCAGCCTGTGTTGAGATGTATCAACATGCCTGGATTCTCTTTTCTCATCTCTCCAGACAGGACAGCCTGGCAGGGCTAGAGACCTTTTGTTGCAAAAGGCAAAATCACCTGCCTGAAACATAAAGCTGAGGTCTTGGATATCAGGTCTTATTAAAAAAAAACTTTGTAAATAGGAAAATTTCAAAACTATAGATGGGTCTGACTTCAATTTCACATTAATTTCATAAAATTTTGTGACACTTTAAGTAAGTTAGGATGTTCTACAAGTCTGACATTAAGCAGCTGCATAGCATCACTCTATGTAGCACCCATCCTGGAAGTAATTTATTTTGAACTATAAGTGATGTGGTACCTACACAGGTCTCCCTCCCCACCCAATCTATCTCAAATATGTACTGTTACAGTATTTTTAGAACATCTGAGGTAGTGGATATAACTTACCTAGATGTACACAATATGATTTTTGTTCTGTAAGGATTTCTGGCTGTTTGCTGACAGAGATGGAGCACTCAGTGCACCACAGAACTTTTCGTTTCCCAGCCTCTGCAGCTATGTCACTGTGCTTGCAGAGCACACTAGTAATATGCAGGTCTTGTAGCATCACTCCAGACAGAGCTAGACATAAAATGGCACTCAAATGAATACAAACATGAATTGTTTCTTTGATCTCCATAGACTTCCCACAGGCTGCTGTTGCAGGTTTTTTCAAGGTCATCAAGTGTTGGTCATAAAGAAAATGCTTGCTTTTGTGCCTGTGGTTGGATGGCTAGAAAACATCAGTCATTGAGATAATAGTAAAAAATTCACTTTGTTTAGATCAGACACTCTTTGAGCATGGGGAAAAAAATAATTGAGAACAAATTGTATCTTCTGGGTATAAGAATGGGTAATAGCAACCAACCTACTGTACAAATAGTTCTGAAGTCTTAATCTCTCTGCTGAAATCAGCTCTGGTTTCACTAAATCATGTTGCAAATATCCCTTTAGCTTTAAAGCTTAGGTGTCCTTAAGAGAATAAACATGTTTGGCAACACAGTCCTATTATCTTAGTCAGGTTTATAGCCATACAGCATCAGCTTAAATTTACCACTGAAAGAACAGGATGGAATCCAGGGTATTCATGTGTTCCCAGATGTTCCTGTGAGATAACTCTTATTCCCAGCTGTTACCAGTTCTAGCTAAATAGCCTTTTCATTCAACCTAGCCAACAGCCTTTAAGCCAGAGATGAGACTTACTTTCTTTTATTCATTCAAAAAGCACAGGGATTGTGTCTAAATGCTAGTTTGAAGAAGGAAAGAGTAGTTCTGTTAAACCAGCAAGTGACGATGCCGCTGAAGGACCTCTCATTCCAGTGAAATGTCATTTGCCAATTGTACTGGTAATCCTGGGATTGCTAAACAAGAAGTCTCTTACAGAGAATGGGCTGATATTTGTAAAGCACTTTGTGATTCCTGGAGGAAGGATGCACTATAAATACATGTATAATTACTAGCAAAGTTTATTTATGTGCTTTGAAGACACTGTTTGTCAGAACTGGATTGCTGCAAGGCTGAGCTCACTGTTCTGCCTGGAGTCATGATGGGTCTGGGCACTGTCACGTTGCACTTAGCTCAAGTGGGCTGGCACTGCTTGGGGTCCTGCTGGCCAGCTCCATTTAATCACCCAGTGTGCAATCACTGCTGGGCCTGCCAAGACTGTGCTTGTGCAGTGGAAGTGTCCTGCATAAGCTATGTTGGTCTCCTAAGTTATTTGAATGCCTAAATATTTCCACGTATTTGTTAAAGAGAAGCCTAGAATAACAAAGATTAAAGGAGAAATTTGTGGGTTTCTTCAGGCTTTTGTAGGAGTGGATGCAAGGCTTATATCCGGAATTTCTAGGGGATGCAGTATTCTTCCCAGATTTTTCTGTTCTCCTTCCCTTCATACAAGGCTTTCAGAATTGAACATGGAGCCACTGTCAGGCAGCTTCTAGTACTCCACTATGGCTAGCAGACTCCAGTAAAATTAATGGTGTTTTTTTAAAATAGATTTTAAAAAGATAATTACTTATAACATTATCTTTGGCTTTAAAAAAATAGAAGATTATCTCCTCAGATGTGTTCCTAACAAAAAGGCTGCAGTATTTCTTCAGTTAGGTTATTGAAATAAACTTTTACATGCAGCACATGAACAATACCCTAACTTAAACTCTAGTGTTCTGATACTTGGGAAGAAGTATAAGCAGGATATCAGAAAAAACAAACAAAGTATTTTAAAATATGCATTTTAAAGTAATTCCCAAGTAATCAAATAGCATATTTTTTATCAATAAGTACAATGCAATCTACTAATTTAATCTGTCTTTAATGGGTTTCAATGAGATTTTGTCTTTGTTTTTAATACCAGAACATTTAGGTATTTTTAAGCTTGGGATGGCCAGGATGGGGATGGAGAGGTTTCTTTCTTTTCCTCTTTTAATCATCAGAAATAATTTTTCTGGCTGTAATTCTCTTTAATTATTCTTAATAATTCCCTCTTGATTCATCCTGAGCAGCTTTTTGGCAGTTGAGAATAAACAGTCAGCCATTTTTTGTAATGTGTTGTCTTTATTTGTGTTCACCAAGCCTGCAATTTACTGCCTCGAGAGCAGCAAATGCTTATCATAAAAATTCATTTCGCTTGTCTGTGCAGTTCAAGTGACATCAATTCATGCCTTTTCCCATTTCCCATATGATTAAGAACTACTCCATCCAAAGAAATGGAACTGAGGAGCTGGGATTTTGTTCCTTGGGAAGAATAACTGTGTAGTGGATTAGGACAGTAGTTGAAAGCAAGAGAAAGGATAGTTTCTGACTCTTCAGATAGTGACAATATTTTTTCTATAAATAGCAATTAAAAGTTGGTTTATTTGTAAAAATTAATTTTCAAGTTAATTTCTAAAGCACATACAAGCATGCCAAACAGAGCTATAATTCCTAGAAGATATTTTCTTGTGATATCAAAGAAACTTGGAATTTAGGCAAAATGTATGCAGTACTGCTTGCACAAATGAGGATTTCTGAAGAAGGCTTATTGCTTGCACTTGGTAGTGTATTCCAGGCCAAAATTTCCAAAGGCCACTGCCCTAACTTGTGTGCCTATGTAAAAAGTATCTGTTGAAGTAGAGATGGTCATGTATCCTATGGGCAGTGGTCTAGGTCAGGTGTTAATAAAAGTTGCTGTACTGTCCTCTACATGTACAAGAGTCCTGGACCAAGACTTCAATTATTCTGCTGCCCTCCTATGTACTGTTCTTCTTTTATCGGATCTCAGGCTGTGATTAGCTTTAAATTGATGCTGTGGCTTTTTCCCTGAGAAGAATTTTCCATCTTAAAATCCATATTGCTTTCAGATCCTTTATCTAATTGTAAGTTTTAACGATAAATTTTGTGTGTCCAAAGGCTAAAAATAGCAGCTTTATTCCATTGGCTGGCATTCTTCTAAATTAAGTTTTGCAACCATAGCAGAAAAGAAACTCTGAGTTTTATTTTCCTACTTCAGTTCTTGTATTTAAGACTGGGCATAGTCATATTCTACTAAACAATTCATATATTCTTTCATTTGCAGAGACAAGATAAAATGTAAGAAAATAAGATAAACTAAATTAGAAAATATATCTCTTAATAGAGCGTGTTAGCCATTGTTATGGTACCATAGCTGCAGGAGAAATCAAGTTAAAATGTTAACTTCTAAACATGAGTGCACCTCTTAAAAGCACAGAAGAAAAAAATGAGTTCAGCCTGCCCTAAGGACTCCATGGAAAGAGCTGGAAATGCCTGCAGTTCTATGTCAGATCTCATCCAGGGCCACACACACTGGTACAAGGTGCTTGCCCTTGATGAGGTCACCAAGCAGATCCAGCCAAGATGGAACAGTTCTCCAGAAAAAAATCTGGCTGCTGACTGTGCTGCGCACCTCAGCACCTAGGGCAGGAAATACTGCCTTAAAGAAGAAGATCTCTTTTCTCTTACTGTGGTTCTTTCTCTTTGCCTTGCTGGTCTTGTGCAGTGTGATAAATCTCATATCATGGCAGTGATATATATATATATATCTCCATGGCAGTGATTTAAAGTCACACCCCAGATAAAGGCCAGGTTAACTGGAGAACAATGGCACATGGTGAAAAAAAATCTGTGGAAGCTAGGAAAGGGGCTTGGTATCCCATGCCTTTCCATCACTTGCTTAAAGCTGCTGTAGCTTCCCTGTGACGGCTGGTCATACCTGTATCAAAAATGTTTCATGGCTCTCAGTTCCTGAGAGTGGATACTCTTTTTGAAATTAGCTCTTCAGCTTATGACTGAGTTAAAAATCTCTGGCCTAATGTAGAGAGGCTTCACTTCACAATTTTGGCCATAAACCTTTGTCTGTATCCTTCATTGCCATTCTAAGGTTATACTGTTACCTATCCAAAGCCAGGGCCAATGCTGCACTCATTATAATGTCATGTTTACAGAATAATGATGTTAGAGTGAGAGCTGTTCAATTAAAATTCTGATCACATATTGAGTCCTGAAAGAGACAGCTACTATTGCACAAAGAATAGAAATATATGTTATAGAATACAGTAAAAAAAAATAGTAGTCTTTTACAGGAGAGTAATGCCAGGCAATATATCAGCAGCAGTTACCAGCTTTCACAATTTGTTTGACAGATTACCAATTGCTCTATTTCAAGCAATTTTTTTCAAAGTAGATACAAATAAGTGACTTTTGCTGTTTATTTGGAGCCTGTTTCTTTAATCTCAAGTAATTTGAGGAACACCCAATACTGGATGGTGAAGATTGTAAGACAGCTTTATTTTGTGTAAAAGTTTTCATGCAGACTGTATCCCCAGATGCTTCATGGTTTTGTCATATGGTCTGCTTAAAAAAAACAAACAACAAAACACCAAAAAGAGGTGAACCCAATCTGAAAGACTTGGGTCTTGATTTATGTGTCTGTAATTTTTAACAGGGTGGTTCATGATAGCAGTTTAGGAGTATGTTTCTCTATGAGGGACAAACCAGCGCTTCATGCAATGGTATCGCTTTCTCAGTGATAAAGAAAAGAATTCATTTTCAAACAAGGGGAGACAAGATATGCTTCCAGATTTTTTAAAGTAAGTGATTTGCTGAAACGTAAGTAAAGAACTGTTCCAGATGGCAGAATTTGCAGAGATGCTACTGTATTTAATAGCAACAAGATTAACTGTATGGGCCAACAAGAACCAAATGTTAAATCAAAATGGAGAGCAGAGAGACTGTAGGTGCTGAATGTGCAGTCATGAGCTACATCTAGAAATCAGTGTTACTTGATGTTCAGTTGTGATCAGTTTGAGTAGTGCACCATGGTCATGCTTTTGTGCAAAAGGAAGAATGAAAAGTATGTTTATGAATGCAGCAAGCTGAAATCTGAAAGGGGAGGTGGAATAAGGAGAGAAAAGGAAGGTGATGGTAAAGTCCAAGACCTTAAGGTACGAAATTGCAAGCATAAAAGTGAAGGAAAAAAATAATGACCTTTTGTGTTGTCAGGACTTCTAGTTTTTCAGCTTACCTTACAATTAATTAATATATCTTTGTCTTGAAAAGTCATAAGAGAGGCTGAAATGATGGCCCACATAATTTGAAAGTTTATGATGTTTTCCAAACCCTGGTGACCAGTGAAGCCACTGAATGGAGTGATGATGTCAGCCCTTTCCCTCCTTGTTGACATGGCTGTTTGCTCATCGTACTCAGAACATTTGGGGATTTGAAAGACACAGGTATGTGTGAAGTAACCAAATGTCATACCATTCTAATGGAAGTTGTCTTCTAGTATCTGTGTGTCTCTCAAAATGTTCGTGTGGGAATGTAGGGAGCAAGGCAAAGGCTGCATTTTCTACAGTTGTCTTAGGCTGGAAGATGAGTGAATTCCCTGTCCATCTTCCTACATTTGTGTGTGCACATCAGAAGCATAGAAACAAAGTTATATATGAGAAAGGGCTGAAAGGTAGAGTTACCATTTTAATACCATCAAATAGAAAATGTGCAGATGAAAATGTGCTGTGGCAGTATTTGCACTATCTCTGATTCTTCCTTCTGTTCATTTATTTTGGTATCTGGATCTATGTGAGTTGCTGCTGCTTTCAGAACTGTTTCATCTTATATGTCTGAATTGTGTATTCACAATTCTAGCCTAGATCAAAATGTGGAGTCATTATTATCTGTGATTTTCTTGTATATTTGGCTTGTTAGTGGGCCAGTGATCTGGCATATAACTGCCAGCACCGGTCTGTAAATTACCATTAAACTACTAGTAGCAGTAATTCTAGGTAGTGAGGCTGGTAATAAACTGCATTTTTATGTTACTCAGTAACAGCAGTGTTTTATCACTCATTTCTTGAGGAAAAATTATGAAATATAGTTCCTGCCAAAGGCACAATATGCAGTTTACCATTGACGTGTAAGTAGTACAACAGTGTGTAATTTTGTAGAGGAAAAAGGTAGTTTAAAGGATATGAGTAACCTAATGAAAGATCTTAAAACCAGATTACATCAATAAACAGTCTAAAATGTATGGCCTTTGCACTGATGGAGAGCATGCTTCTTCCTTCTTCACCCCTGCTCTGCCTAGGTGTAAGCTCTGTGTGTTTCAGTTCTGTGCCTTGCAGAGTTTGTAGGGATTTCTAAAAGACACTATAAAGAAAATGAAAAGCTCGAGGAGTTCATAGAGATGGCAGGAATTTTCACTGCTGGCACTGCAAAGAATCCTGTTTGATTTCATATCCCCTGCACTCCCAGGAGTGCTCACCACATTACAGAGTAACAGCTGACAAGAACCAATATATAGTGTAAAAAAAGAGGGTTTTTTTACGTCCTTCTATGATAAGCAGAACAAAAGTAGAACATGATATTTGTGCACTTTGCCAAAACGTGGTCAAATGTGAAAAGGAAATGTTTTAACTTGTTACCAAGTTAGTGGCCTGTCCACAAAAACTGGGGCTGGGAAGCTGCTGTTTGTGGGCATGTTACCTCTGAAACTAGGTTTTATTATGAGTTTGCTGAAGACATAACTGCAGTGTCAGTAGTGAGAAAGAAGATAATGAATGCATTTTAAGTAAGATACTATTAATGAAGCATTATTCTGTCCTTTTTTTTTTCTTAAGCTGTGCTTTAAGAAGCCAGTTCTTGCCCTCTTGCCCCTTCTTTAGCTATTAGTGGGACAAATGCCTGGTGCTACTGGTGTAACAAACTCCAACAACTCATTAATGCTATCTGCTTTCTCATTGAAAGGCATTTGTGTTACCTCCACCATGACCTGCTGAAGTTCTAAATGCAGTAGATGCCAACATGTGATCTCTTGGGGGAAAAAAGTTGGTGGCTTGAACCAGAACTTTGTCTCCAGTAAATTCCCTGGTATCCGTGGCAGAAGTGCTGTCAGAGGGGACAGTCTGTGGGTTCATTTGCTTCCCTGTATTCATCCTTTGAAACAAACCCTTGCTCCTGATGTTGCCAAGGAAGAGAGGGAAGAGATGCCATTCTGGACACATTTTACTTCTGAAAAATATGTGCAGGAAAACCAGAAACCAGATAACTAATGCCCTGTGTCTTCTCTTTGAGTGATAGTGATGCCTAACATGGACATACTATTTCAGCAGACCATGTGATTGGTGGCAGTCTAATGTTTGAGAGCATATGCTGGTGTTCAGTAATAAGCAGTAAGAATATTCACTGCTCTAAAAGGCATTTCTCTGAACTATTGGATCGTTTAAATACTGAGATATTCAGTGACGCACCAAACTTAAGTCCAAGTTGATTTTAGACAATTTTCTTTGAAATTACATCAGAAGAGCTATACTTGGTAAAGTCCTTCTGCATTCTGTGCCTTAACTTTGGAGAATCAGCAACTGTAACTGATCATGTCATGTGTTTGGTGTAAAGTTTTACTTTATGGTCTATCTGAAATGTGGAACAATGTGGAAATGTTAAGCCCACTATCATGGAGATGGTTGAAGTCCTTATCTCCAGTACAGATGTTAATCCCTGGGGCATGATGGACTCACCTGTCTTGGCACAGCACCTGTGCTCTAGTGTGTGGTAGAGGAAAAAAAACAATCCATCAGTGAGCTTAATCCTTACAACATGGCAACTTAAAACTATTGTAGAGTTAAGCACGTTTGGTGACTGAACATATAGGTACTCCTGATCCATCAGGTTCCCATCTCTTCCTTTCCAGAAAGAAGGTGGATTTCACAGCCCCCACAGGTCAACCTCTCACTGGGAAAAAGTGGCTCAAATTTTATGATTACCACCTCTTTACTTGTCCATTTGTCAGTTTACACTGTATAATGTTATAATATGTTCAGTAAAATGCAGCCTCTGAAATGTTGGCAAACTCTTGTTTCATTTTAGCTGAGATAAAAATGGGAAGGTATTCCGAGATGACCTATTTCTGACTGCAGCACAGGACACATTTCAGCCATGTGTTTATCATCAGAGTCTGACCTCATTTTAACCTGGCAGAGCTCCTTAATAGTGCAGCTATACTAATGAATAAAAAAAATGAGGAGAAACCCAGCCATTATGAAGCAAATCTATGCAAATACTTCCTGATACAGGTTTCATGAGAGAAGCAGTATTTGTTATAATTTTGCTAAAAACTTCTTCCCCTTGAGGACAGTCAGGCAAAGAACAGATTGCCCAAAGAGATCATGCCATGTCTCCTTCCATGATCCCCAAGGTGACAAAGTACTAAATAATCTGGTCTTGCCTCACAGCCACGTCTGGCTTGAGAGGATTGTGTTCAACTTTCTAAGGTCCCTTCCAACATGAATTTTCATGGAATTTTATGAAGTTCTTCAAAGTAAATGAAAATAGTGTCTTCTTAGGAAGTAACATTCATGAACTGAAAAATTTGTCTCTAATTCAGGTAACGGCTCAAAACTACAACTTCAGTAAAACTGTGTATTGATTGCATTCTACATCAGCTTTGCAAAGCAAGACCTGAGGACTGACTTTTAACACTGAAAGTAGCTTGCACATTATAACATTATAACCTGATTCATACTGGTCAGTTGGCAGGGCATGATTTGTCCTGTAATGACTTCAGAAAGTCAAGTAAGAGAAGTTGCTATGAAACAGATTTTAACAGCTGGATTTAATCTTTTCAGGAGAGCATTTGGAGTGGAGATGGGCTGCTTACTTTTATGTTTAAAGGAGGGAAAGGGGAAAAAATCCCATAGAATTATATAATATCCTGAGTTGAAAGGGACCTACAAGGAACATTGAATCCAAGTCCTGGCCCTGCACAAGACAGCACCAGGAATCACACCATGCATCTGAGAGCATTGTCCAAACATTTCTTGAAACCTTGTCTGTCTTGGTGCTGTGATCACTTCCTGGGAAGCCTGTTCTGATCCCCAGCCACTATCTGGGTGAAGAACCTTTTCCTGATAGAGGGCCTAAACACCCCCTGACATAGCTTAGTGTTTTCTCAGTCCTCCAATTTGTCAAGATTTCTCTGCGGGGCTTCTCTGCCTTTGAGGGAGACAACTTGATGTAACCAAATTTACTGTAACTTTCTGTGCCTGACCTGTGAGCCATGTCCTTGTCACCTGCAAACCTCATTTATCAAGCAGCCAGTTTAAATATATTTTAAAGCTAGCAGACTCTTCCATTACTAATATTCTGTATTTTTACTAATGCTTCCCTTGCTTTAATTCTAAATAAATTCCACATTTATGAACCATTTGTTTTCATCCTAAGGGACATTATGTGGCCCTTCTTTTCAGAGTTGGGTCAAGCTCCCCGTGTTAATTTTTAATCTGTCATTGCCAGGTGGTCCCTCTTGTGCCTTTAAATCATTTTCCTTCTTCCAGAAATTGCCCCAAAACTGAAAGCTTGTACTCAAAGCAGCTCCTTTAATATAAGCAAATGATAAAAGGGAACAAGGGAGATTTGAAATCCACAGCATCTACAGGTTGTTGATGATAGAAACAGACTGACACTTTGCACTAAATCAAAGTTGCATAGGTGCATGAACAGCTTGTGTTTCATATTTGGTGAATAAAATTAGTTAAATGGTAACTTTAGTGAGATGATCATGATGAAAGTAGTGTGTAATTGTGCTCTTTACCATTGGTGGTTTTGATCAGGAGCAAACTGTCCTTTTAAAAGCAATTAGTAAACCTAAATGTCCTTTTAGAGATAAGAAGAGAGCCACTGCAGCATGCTTTGAGATAGCAGCAAAAGTTCACTGCAAGTCTGCTAACAGTGTGTACCATGATGAAGAAACGTAAGAAGATAATTTTTCATAACACAGATCTCAAAATGAGGCCAGCATTACACACTGTGCTCTTCATTTGCTCTGGATGCTTTGCATGAATTAGATGTAAATGAAGCTGTTACCATCCACTTTGGCCTGACACGAAAGTGAAGCTTACTGTTTTCTGTAATGTTTCACAAAGCATTTATCCTTTCTGCAGGCGGATCAGCACATATTTCCATTTCCCAGTAATGTCCCTTTTGGGAAGCTGTGTGAATCCTTAAGGGGCTCTCCTTTCAAACACATTTCATTTAAGCGTGTAGCAGCTAAATGTTCCACAGAAGTGCTAACAGGTTTGCAGTCTGAGGAACAGAGTCCTGGGACCACTGCAGCTTTCTCTTCTAGTAGGATAAAGTATATGATATGATAGAAGTGAAACTGTACTTGCCTATCAACAGAATTGGGTGATTAACATCCAGAGATCTTTCCATGGTAAATATTTTACAGCAATATTCCAACCTCACTGAGATAAAAAACATTTGTACGTATCTCTATATCTTTATACCTATATATGAATACATATATAAGTGCTTACATATATATGCTCATTTGAAGATCCATAAAGTAAGAGGAAGTTTACACTGTCAGAATTATTTTTTTATGGCAGTCTCAGTGGCTGTACAGTAGCAGAGGAAGATCTGCATTTCATTTCCTTTTAACCAAGCACACAGTGAAATCTCCATTCCTTTTAGTTTTGAGTGGCTTCTGTGTAAAACTCCAACTGGGAAACTTCAGCTCCTTCCTCCAAAGATTGCGGTGATGAGTTCAGTCAGAAAACATCAATGACCCATAAAAAGTGCCAGTGTGATTCAGTGTATGGTTGTTATGTGTCTTACCTTGGGATCAGAGCTGTGTTTGGGCAGCAAATGATGCCTGGCCAGAATTCTGATGCACAGGGTGTATTTGCACCTTGCCCAGTGTTAGACATGAAATGGGAATGATTCGTATTTGTCCCCACCACTTGGGAAGATCCAGGGCTCTCTGTACATCCCATAGGGAACTTCCCTGACCCCATGCAATGCTCCAGCTTGTTTATAGCATTTGAGGAGCAGTGGTAATTTGTGGAGCTTCACTGGAAACACAGGCATTTCTAACACTAGGAGAATGGAAGTTAACAGAAGAAGGGAGTGGGAAACACCTTCCTTCTTTCTCCCACCTATGATTCTCATCTTTTTCTGTGCTTCAACTTGGGTACAGTACAACAGATATTGGTGAAGCTGTAAAATAGCTCCAGAACAGTGAGCACTACCAGGGTGCCCAGGCAGTAGTGTGGGAGCAGGAAGGACTAGTTCTGTAGATGTATTAATTAATCTGAAAACATCATCTAGTATTTCCTTCACTCAAGTCTACTAGCTGTTACGATGGAAGGCAATTTCCATTTGTATGTCCATGGACTATGAAATAAGCCATGTATTTGATTGGAGGCAAAAGAAACAAAAAGGCATAGCACTATTGTATAATGTGGAGTTAAAATTAGATATGTTGACAACTTATTGAAGTATACAGAATGTTTTGCTTAAATTAAAACTACTAAATGACAATTCATTAATAACAATAGACTTAATGTAAGTGGGAATTTTGTGTCTATTTTCTATTTTCTCTAGATTCATTGTCTTGTAGATCAAGGATTTGGCCACTTTGTCTTTGTCACTTCTAACAAAGATGTCTGAGCATGATGTGCCAGTCTTTTAACTACCAAATACCCCAAAGGGCACCCCATCTTTCAGTCTTGCGTTTTTTCAGCCCTCCTTCTCCTCCTCATGGGAGGATTGTATATACAGCCCAGTAAAAATTCAAGGTTTGCAGTTAAGATCTTCACTGAGTAAAGTTATAAAGTCTGCCCTTGCATTAAGAATTTCTCTCCTTTTCAAGCTTATTGGGCAGTTACTTAAGTGTTCTTAGTTTGTTTTCTTCTCTGGCTCTGTTTCTGCACCCTTAAAACAGTGGTGGAGATGAGGACAACCAGATTCAGCAAACCACCGTGCTTCCTACTGTTATCTGTGTATGGTCTTGGGGGAAGCAGGTGGGCTTCTGAGTATCAGTTGCTTTCTGCAACCTAGGGTGTTGGAGTGAGCTGGAGGCCACAAGTTAAACCTAAAATTAGTTTCATGACACTGTTTTTCATGGAAGAAAAAAGAAAGGCTGTCCTGAAAGCATAGGGGAGCAGTGCAGTAATTGAGACTATTCTTGTTTTGTTGAGAAGTACTGCAGTATCTTTATTTCAGAAAAAGCACGTGGAAGCAAGTGACTAAGAGTGAATACTTTGTGCTTCTATGGCGTCCTTGATCTTCAGTGACACAAATTTTATGGTTGCTTATCTCTTTAACTCAAAAGTATCCTTCAGGTATTGACAAATACTTTCACAGAATGATAGAATAGTTTCAGTTAGCAGGGACTTTAAAGTTCATTTAGTCCAATCACCCTGCAATAAGCAGAAACATCCTCAACTAGAAGGCTGCTCAGAGCCCCATCCAACCTGACCTTTAATGTTTTCAGGGCTGGGGCATCCACCACTTCTCTGGGCAACCTGAACCAGTGTCTTTTTACTCTTATTGTAAAGAACATCTTACTTTTATCTAGTTTAAGTCCACTCTCTTTTAGTTTAAAATCATTAGCCTTTGTCTTATTGCTACAGGCTTTGCTAAAAAGTCTGTTCTCATCTTTCTTGTGGGCCCATTTTAACTAGTGAAAGGTCACAGTAAGATTCCCTGTAGCCTTCCCTTCTCCAGGCTGAACAGCCCCAGCTCTGTCAGCCTTCCATCACAGGAGAGGTGCTCCAGTCCTCTGATCATCTTCACAGCCCTTCTCTGGGCTCATTCCAGTAGGTCTGTGTCCTTCCTGTGCTGAGGAGCCATCCCTTTTGTAACCTTGCTCTCCAAGCTTCTGGTACCCTGTTTCTGAAGAGCTTGGCAGGGTCAGTCTGCTGTAAGAAGGTGCTGCATAAAGGTGCCAGGCAGGCAGAGCAGACCCTGCTTCCTGTAATCTCCACCAGCAGACAGCTACCACTGTGGATCTTTGCCTGGGTAATGTATTTTTCCCAGTGGATGTCCTCCTGGTACTGATTGCTATTGCAAATTACTCCCTCTTCACTGGCAAGCTGTTGACCACAAGGTTGTCTTGGGGGGGTTAGGACTAGCTTTGGCAGATGGCACTGTTTTTTGTTTTGGTTTGTTTTTTTTTAATCTTCCACATTTAGGACAGAAGAAAAATAAGCAGCAAAGATTGCTTGTATTATCATTGACATTACATGTGTTTTTTTGCTAGAATGTTTTCCTGATTGTTTTTCAAGGTGTTTGTTTTCAGAGGTTGCACAGGTCTGATCTAATTTTATTCTTGAGTAGATTTATATAATTACTGTGTCTTTGGTGAGATGGAGCTGCTAAGACTCAGAATAAGGTGAATACTGTGTGAGTAGTAGGAAATCACCGCCTTACTGTGGTAGGGAAAAATGAGAAGGGACATCACTTACCATTGGGTTGAATACCTGCAATGTATGGTTATGGTTCAATTTTGCTATAGTACTTGAAATTCTGGTCCCTCTTAAAGAGGGTAACTAAGAAGTAGTTATGTGAGGCAAAACCCCCAAGGCCTGTATGGATGGCAATTATCTGATGATACTTAGTTTTCCATTCCCTCCCTGTCTTTCCCTCACTGTGCGACTAATGGAGTTACCCTTGCACCTGGTCATTTGTATTTTCCAAACACATCTATAAGCTTGGCATTTTTGGGCTCTTATCATTCCACTTAATTGGATTGAAATAGGCCAACTGATTGAAGAGGTCTGGAATACAAACACAGGCTCATCAATAGACCATATTACCACATGAGCATCGCTTCCTCAGGAGCAATTGAGTCTGAAAATAACTCCTTCAAGGAGAGAATTATTTGCATAGCTATTCAGGTGACGTACCTCTATGATAATTTTAACACATTTGATAAGATCTGAAGAAAGAAAATATCCTGTCCTGATTCACTAGTAGGGCAGCCAGTCAGGGAATCTCCTGTGGAATGGGAGACTTCTAATGGTAAGGCTGACAAAAAAAAAAAAAAAAAAGAAAAGAAAAAGACTGGAATAAAACTTGGTGTTAGGGGAAAAAATATTTTGGGTCATGAAAAACTGTGGACTTTAATGGGAAAATAAATTCACAGTTTTGCTGACAATACCATCAGATGGATACTGGCTTTCCCCAGGCTATCCTTCCTTTTTTACTTGGCTGTGACTACTTCAAGGGGTGGCAGAGACGTCAGCATGTTTAGACCACTCCATATTTCACCACCCTGCAGAAGCTGACAGTCAGAGTACCAAACATGGAGGTAGATTCAGAATCTTATCACTGTTCTTGAACTTTAAAGTGCTGCTTAAAATAGCTTGCATCCACAAGAAGTTTAATGTCTTGCATCTGGCATTTGTGACCCAACCCCTTTGGGAACATGGGCTAGCAGCTGAAACCAGATGCCTGGCACTGAGTGAGAACTTCTCTCAATCATGCAGGTCGTAAATGCATGTTTTTTGATTTTTTTTCCCTTGAGTTTTCATTTCTTTGAATTTTATACATCTATGCATTCTTTTCTGTTTTTAAGGATCATCAGGATGGCCCATTAGCAGGGCTTGTCAGCATTTTGCTGTAGAGATGGGAGATAGAAAAGAAAGTGGATTGTTAATGCTAGAAAGCTTCCTGGTGCAATGCAGGATATCAGGTTTGCACAGTTTTGATGTGTGCAATCCCATTCCAAGACTGAAATAAAACTTGTTTATTTAAAGTCACATCCATGTAGGTCTGGTTGTAAAGACGTGTTTCACACAAGGTACTGAATAGACTTTTATTGCTTTTCATTGGCCCTACACTCTATGTTCACCACAGCAAACCACCACGATATTAAAGCACTCTGTGCATATCTATACCCACCCTTGAGATGCATTGGTATGTAGAAGTAATGATTTACATCTCTAGAGTGTAGACCTCTAAACAATTTCCATAATAGCATTTTAACAATTCACTAAGAGCCTCCAATCTTTTTAGCAATAAAATCCATCACTTGCTCAGCATGTGGCCTTTAATGCAGCAGTCTTGCTTAAAATCACTACTTATCCAGTTATTATTTTTTTCACAGGTTTCACAGCCAGTGTAAAAAAAATATAATGTCCACTTTCCAAGTAAATAGAAAAATCCTTCTGCCCCTGTTTCCTTTTGCTAAATCTAGGGTATTATCATCACATCTGAGATTTTTATTTTACTAGTGATAGCATTGTTTCAGTTCACCTTCAGGTTTAAATACAAACAGAAATTTACATAATTGCTAGTGTTACTTAGTGAAGTCTGTCATGGTGTTTGTTTATCACATCCAGCTATCTAGCAGTTAGGAAGCAGAAAAGTTTTCTTAATGGTGCTAACAATTGCTGGAAGAGCTGATCACTCCTTTACAAAGAATCAGGTATTTCACCTTACAGTTGATGCTCTGCAATCTGAACCATTGACAAGACACGTCTGATATTGCTCCACATACTAGTTTGTAATTCTGAGTTAAAAATAAAAATGGAGGTGGTGCATTTTCACTTTTATCTGAGGGGTTCTTCTGAATGAAGAGGGAGAAGTGAGCTCCCTCCCAGCAATGTGGTCTTGGAGCTGAGCATTTGTTAGTGGTTCATGCAGGTACTTCTTGTTTTGCAAGCAGCTGGAAGATGGGGTAGCTGAGATCAAAGTTTTGTTCCTAACACATGAATCCCATCCATATTTCAGTGTTTAGACAAAATACAAGTTAAATGATGGGGAGCAGACAAGGTTTAGTGGGGCTTCAAAAGTAGGATCATGGATTCATCCTGATTTCTTGAAATACTTACCTGTGTAACTGGGTACATTTATATGCATTTACTTGCCATGTTCTAGTGCAGAAACACTGGTGAGATGTCATCCAGCAATGTGGTCCCCTATTACTACTCTTAGAAGTCTGAGTTTGCAGTTTGTTTGTATCTCCATCCCTTTTATGGTGGCTTGCAGGGAAGGCTGCCGTGGAAAAGCCAAGAGGTGTTTCTCACAGCCTTCCACCATTCATTCACTGCTCTCCATCATCTCAGGTGTATTCCTTCACTCTGCCCCAGGGGACTGTGATGGCTTGTTTCATACAGCCTGAATCAGAAAAATACCCAATACCTCAGGTGATCACTGCTGCTAAGATGCAGGGAGCAACCCAGCTGGCAGCAGTAAGTGTTGCAGAAGAGCAATGAGCAGTCAGAGATGACAAGATTGTATGAATAAGTTTGTTAAAGAGGAAACGGAAATATTGTTTGAAACCCATTTTATCTAAGAGCCAGCACAACTCAGTAACAGCAAAGGAAAATGAAAGAACCAGGGAAGGAGTCCTAGATTACAATAGTTCTCAGTCTGGGACTAGGAATAGAGCCTTAGTTAACATCTTCCAAAAGTGCCTTCATATCTGCTCCTTCCATATGTTAAAATAAACAATAAAAATGATACAGCGGATTTTGTCAAACCTGCTTCCCCCCAGAATATTTTCCTGTAAGTTTGCCCATCCATAAGGTAATGGTTTTACCTGTCAGATTCTTGTATTCAGTCTGGGATCTGTAAATGGAATTGAGGTGTTTGAGTTTTGGTGTGTGGGGTTTTCGGCTGGTTTTTTCCTTTTATGTGTGTTCATTATTTTAAGTAATAAAATAACCTCCATAGTATTTTGTGCCACAGTTATAAAAGATACGGTAATCCCACTTTTATGGCCACTGGCCATCTGCATTGCTTGTAAGCAGGTTTAGGAGCTTTCACTTATTTTAGGTATCGTGTGTTTTATTGTGTGTTTTGCTTTGAGTACTGTGAAATTATTCCCTGACCAAGCATTCAGATGCCTTATTTGCATACAAGGTTTTGTTCTTCAGTGAAACAACCTACAGCTCAGGCCACAGGAAATGGGTCTCAGATTGGAGAGCCACTTGGATAGCAATTGTTCCCTTTGCTAATTGAAAGGGAAATTACAAACTCTAGTGCTTCACTGTTCATTACCATCATCTGTCAACAGAGTGGCTGTTTATCTGTGTATTCTCTCTCTCATTCTCTTTTTAAAAAATTGTGTTGCTTTTGTTCTCACATTCTCCATTTGGCTAGAATAAAAACTACTCAGCAGTATGTCAGAGCATGCCGGGTCTTTCCCAGATCACTTTTATGGTGATAGGTTGATGTAAAAAGAAGTACTGGTCTGCTGTGGGAGCATTTATTAATGTATGCCCTGAGCCACTCTAATCAGATGTGCTGTGACTTTTTGTACTGTACAAAGTGCTGCAGGACATGAAAAGCAAAGCTTCTGTATAGTCACGCAATGGTTCTGAACTGTAGAGGCTAAAAATTAGACAAATCCACTAAGCAGTTTTACCAAGTCCCCTCAAGCCCATCCATTTTGTTTTTGCAGTCCTGTTTGTCTCTGTTTTGCGTAGTCTCATCCCAAATGCATCACATCTGGAATTTTGCTGCTCCTCTTGGGAGGCCACCAGAGTCCAGGGCATCTCACTGTTAGAGCACTTTGGATGATACCTTCTGAGATCTGTGCTCTTTAGCTACTGTGCTGTTTCTCTGGGGTGAGCACTACCTCCTCATTCCCAGGAGTAACTGCAGAATTTGCCAATCTACCAGATTAGACTTCCTTTTTTTAAAATATGCTTCGGAGGAGTTGGTTCAAAACATGGATGTCATACATTGTGTGCTTTATTTTTTAAGGTGTTTTCCCAATATTCTGTAATCATCATATTTAAAATTTCATTATAAAATTAGTGTTCAGTTGCACTTGCCATTATCACCCAAACCATTCCATAATTCCAATCTTTTTCATCAGTGTATGTAAAGAGTGAGGGACTCTGAAGAACCTTTGCCAAAGTAGCTCTTTTTACAGGTATGACTTCAGGCACATGTTTAAAACCAGGTATTGGAAAGCTTCTTGTAATGATAAAGGTGTGTAAACCACATGAGAACAACATTCTTCTCTCTTCATCCTCCTTTATTCTTTTGTTGAAATTACCACTGAGCTGTAAACCGTCTGGTTTTCCCTTTTGAGATTTTGGTAGAAGAGAAGCGTTTTGTAATTGTAAGGCAGAACTATTTTCCTAATTTTGTAATTGGCAGAAGTAGTGTGTAAGTGACGTGCCAGTGGGACAACTGCAAAAAAATCCATTACATTTAGTTCCTATTAGTAGTAATAAGGGGAATAAAAGTTATGTTAGTCTTTAAAGATCCTAATTAACACTTGTGGCTTTGCTGTACTGAGAACTTCACACAAATCCATGAGATTGATTCAAAGGGGCAAGGGTTTGGACGGTAGGGAGATGTATGTAAAACACTTAAGCAGAGAGTGTAAGGAAGCAGTACAATTCCATTATAGGGTAGGAGATAAAGGTTAGGACTGTGGGAGTAGAAAAAGGGAAAATCAGGATCGTGTGTCATCTGCTTGAAATTTGAGCTTGAGTATTTGCTGAGAGCAGTAGTGGACTAGGAGCCTGTTGTGCTAAAGCACAGCACAAGCCCAGAGCAAAAGCTAGTCCTTGGCTCAAGGGGTAGTGCAAGGAAATGTGGCCATTGATGCTGTTCTCCTCCAGTTAGTCTCAGCAGGAGCATCTCTTTGTTTATACCTTCTTGTTACCACTCCATTGCTTCCCTTTGCTTCCTTTTCCTGGAATGTAGGAAACTGAGGAAAGGTCTCCAAGTTATACCAAACTCCAAAATGAAATCAGCTCAGGAAGTTTCGGCAGAAGCTTGTCTAAGTGTTGTTTAAAACTGCTGGAATGGAATGGATGCTATTTTCAGATCCCTTCCAACTTGGGCTGTTCAGTGGTTCAGATATTCTAATCCACACAGTCAGGGTTGTTCTTGCCACTCCTATCCTCCTTCTCATGTTCCAGTGGGTTGTCTTTATGTTGCTAGTTTGTGACTAACTCTAAATGTTGCTAATCTGCAATATAGTTGGGGTGTCAGAGATTCATGAGTTTATTACTGCACTTGACCAGGAAACTGCAAGGTAATTCACATCTCACTAATACATTGCATTCCCTTTACTTGACTAAAGAAGTTTACTTAGAGGTCAAAAAAAGCAAAATTAAGGTCACCTCAC
This sequence comes from Sitta carolinensis, assembly GCA_032173965.1. Classification (NCBI taxonomy): domain Eukaryota; kingdom Metazoa; phylum Chordata; class Aves; order Passeriformes; family Sittidae; genus Sitta; species Sitta carolinensis. The sequence continues at coordinate 9,895,364 of JAVUNC010000006.1, read as the reverse complement.
CAAAGCCGTAGCTGTGAGCTAAAGTTTTTTTGAATTTTAGGCTGAAAGTCAGCCAAAACCCACAAGAGTATTTAATCAGAAATATGTTAATTTATTCCCAGCCTCATGTGGAGGCAGGAGTTTTGTAACCTACATCTTCATGAAGCGCTTTGGTTTCTGCAGCAGTAAAGTGCTCTGCTACTGTGTTGTTAGTGTTGCTTTATTTAGGCAATTCAATAGCCTTGATTCACTGAAAAGCAGAATAGCTCATGCAGCTTTCTCCACCTGTAGCAGAGATTCACCACCTTCATCTTAATGAGGAAGCCCATGGTGTGAGGATAGTGGAAAACTGGAAATTGATGAATTAGGGATTTCCTCTTCTGTATGGCAAATTACAGAACAAGCCCATCTGCCTTACGTTAAACAAATGCTTCCTACTAGAAGAAATCATTTTTAGCATGTGGGCATGAATTGTCTGTAATTCTGTGAATTATTTCAGTCCAACTGCTCATGGCAAAAGAGGTCAAAGTACAGTGATAACCATTCTCTCAGTCCATGTGATCTGCCAGGCCCTGGGGACATGTAATCTGCAACCACACAAGTACTTACTATATCATCTCTGCTGGCTCTCAGAATTACCATCAGGATGAAACCTAAATGTCTGTGTCTCATACAGTTAGTCTAGTTTTCTGGACAAACTATTATTATCAAGGGTTATAAAAGAGTCCTGCTCAGAATAGCTGATGGTTTGAATTCGGTCCATTGAACCCAGAAGAATTGGTCTCAGGACTTCATTGTTTTCTCTCAAGAGTTTAAGAGGTAGTTCCCAGCTGCTACACACAGTCTTGTGTATTTCAAATGCCATAGAAAAGTGAATATCCTCTCATCATTGTCTAACAACTGTATTGGTATTTAAATCCCACCTCCAAGAAAACAGCATGATGAATTGTAATTTTGGGTAAAATCTGAACTGCTTAATTAATTTGTTGCTCTCTGAGGGATGCCTCTTTGCTGTCATGAAATTGCTTACTGAGGTGGAGTTAAATTCTCCTTCTGCATAAATGCAGTTTCCACTGTGTGGTAGGTCATGTAGATTAAGAAACATCTTCAGAAAGCTGAAAAACCACTCAGAACATTTATTCCCTGCAGTTGCTATAAGGGCTGACAGAGTTGCCAACCAGGCTTACCTGCGAGCATCTTAATGAGGGCAGTGAGAACAGTATCTCGATGTGCGTCACACACAACACAGTGACGGAGGCAGGCAGACCTCACCAAGGGACACAACAACTGCTTCTGTATTTATAAGAATAATCTGGAAGAAAATATATCTGTTCATCATGTTTGCCATTTTTTGATTGCAGTCAATAAGTGTGTGTTTATTAGCTTGGGCCTTCTGCTTTGAGTAAGACTGATTGTCTCATTAAGGAAAATGAGTCAGAGAGAATATTTTTTAATCATTTGCTGTTTAAGTGGTGTCACTGTTAGCAGGTAGCTGTTAGTGGTGAAATTAAAGGACTTTTGAGTATGAAAGCACAGTGGAGAGGCAGGAAAGAAATAAATTCTTAGTGATTACAGGTATAGGCCAGTATTCCTGGTTCTTTATACTTACCTGTTACATTGATTCCCTCTGTGAAGCTGGGTAGAGCACTTCCTTTCTCTATGCCCCACTGCAATAGCAAGTGGCAGCTACTGCAGGGATGCTATGAGCTGCATCACTACATACAGCATGTGCCACAGTTGTGCCTGAAATGCCCCACAAGTTTTTAAGAAGCAACTATTAGTCATTGTATTCCTTTTTCTGAAGACCAAGAAAAGTGTGGAGCAGTGACTACTTAGATAATGCCGCAACATGGCAATTGCCAGTCATAACAGTACCTGCCAGCTTCCCTCCTTGCTTTTTTTCTGCCTTCAGGGGAAAAAAATCATCGCTTTTTTTCTGCCTTCAGGGGAAAAAAATCATCACTGTTGGGCTTGCATGAATTTTTGTGTGTGTCTTCAGACACAGGTTATTCACAGAAAAATTACTTTTATATGATGTCCTGAGAGTGGGAAAGCCTTGATAATCTTTAATATTTAAATAGGTTTTGTACTGTTTAAGGACCACCAGAGTTGATTTTTTATCACTTGCAAGCAACATCATACAGGGACTCACGCCTCCACAGAAATCTGACATCTGTCTGAAAAAGAGGCTTGGGACAGAGGTGTGGGAGGGAGAAGTCCACCTTCATGGATTCCATCTTATGGTGTAGCAATTCTAGTAAGAAGCAAGGATGTACATTTTAAAGGAACTTGTTTAGTAAGTTGTCGAGGTCTTCCTGAAGGCTTTTAGAGCATGCATTCTTCTAGTTATTAAATTCTGAATATTAAATTTCTTTTTATATAGAAAATGCATTTTAATAATATTAATTTAAAAAACACTTGATGCTGTTAGAACTCCATCTCTTGGCCTGTAGTGGGAGCATAAATTCCCTTCCTCTGTTGATTTAAAATAAACAAGGACAGGAAGCTAATAAAGCACGTTGATTTCCTCAGCTGCAGTGCCCGTTGCTGGGTTCAGCATTCATCTGTTCCTCACCCTGCTCAGGAGTTAGGGCTGATGATAAATCAAGGCCATCTTTGAGGCTAGGCCCTTCAGCAGGACTGCTTCCTCTGACCGACTAGTAGAAATCAGCAGCATTTACATTGCTAGTCCTTATAACCTTTGGTATAAAACACCTATATGGTTGATCAAGTTCAGTGTTGTTGGCAAATGAGCAGACAAGAGTTTTCACAGTTTGCTTCCCTTAAAGAAACACCAATTAAAGCTTTCCAATTCCATAAATATTTATATTCTTTTGTTATTGTTCTATTGCATTTTGTGAAAGAAGACAACTGGAAAGGAAACTAATGAGAAAAGAGAGGTCTCTTTTCCCTTTTGCGTGCCTCCTTGCCCACCCCTTCCCTAAAAGAAGATTGCTTAATATACAGCAAGACACTCAGCAATAGAGAGGATCTCCTGCCATCTTTCTGTGCACCTGTACTCATACAAATACACTTTCACAGAATATGGAGGTTTCTAGAAACACATAATTAAAGCTTTAGAAAAGCTTTTATTATTAGAACATGAAGTAGAAGCATCTGGGATAATAACAGTAGAACCATGGCTATTGGACACCTGGAAGATGGTGCCTATGAAACAATCTAGATTTTTGAAGGCTATAAGATGCCAAAGCAATGTTGTTCCTTTTAAGCAAATCATGACTAGCCTCAGTGTTGGTTTTGGCCAAGACAATGTGTGGCCCTACTCAGCCAGAAGATAACATAATATAATTCTGTTGTATTAAGTGGGAATACATGACTTGTTATTGAAGAGCATAAACTATACATGACAGCTGTTATGCAAAGGGATGATTGAAGGGATGTCAGACTGTAAAGGCTACAACTTGAAGTTGTAAATTCAGTGTAGGGAAGAGGCTGGGCTATCTGATTACATCTTCAACAACCAAAGGATTTTCAGTCTTCTTCAAATACCAGTAGAAGCCAAAGAGCCGAGGAATCCTGCAGTGATCCTTTAACCTCCTGCCTCAGATCTTTTGTTTCAGGCTTAATGAAACATTTTGAATTAGTCACTAAGAAAGAAAGAGATACCACCATGAGTCTTACAGATGCACAAATCAGATTGCATGTAACCCTGATCATAGGGAAATAATAATTAGCATCTGTTATAAATAAGAATTGTTTGGTTGCAGAAGAGTGCAGAAAATGACAAGCTTGAGATCAGCTCTGAGCTGTGTCAAATTTGGTGGGCTTGGTGGGAGAGTGATTTTTGTCCCTTGTTCTTATGATGTGGGAAAGAATGAGGGAGAGGTCCACTGGGGGTGGGAAAGTCTTGCACCTACAATGCTCAGAGTCCCACATTAATGATGGCTTTTAGATGAGCATGAATAAAAATGCTATTGTCATATGCCCCCAATTCACAGCAGCCTGCTTTAGCAGTTAGCTCATAAATTCAGCCTGTTTCTGCCAGGAGCACAAAACGGGCTCCCGCAGTCGCCCCGGGAATTGCCACAGTGTCCACAGGTGTGTGGCCAGCTGCATGGGGACAGGGTTATGTATGCATACAGATAAATTAGAGGGTGTAAAGCACAGGAATGCTTCTAGCAGGGGTCTCAGAGTCTCTTCAGGTACCACCGGCTTCCCTGGAGAAACAGCAAGGATCAGCTTTTGTGAGTGCCTCCCAGCCAGAGAGGGTCAGAAGAGGATGAGGAAACGTGTGCTGCTTTGGGCTGCAGAAGCTTTTAGCTGCAGTGTGGGATTGCTGTACCTCTGGAGATGAAGGCTGGAGGCTTTCATTACAGCTTTTTACACAATTACAATCTGTCTAATAGCTGTGTATGCTGCTATAACAGCAAATCTTTCCTGCTTCTGTGTCTTTGCCATTTGCTAAGTATTAATCTTCTTTCCTTTAAACAAAAGATTTGCCTCTGTAAACCTAGTACAATGATTTGTGTAATGAGTTTATTTAAATTCCTACCATGTTTTATTAAGTTGCTTCTTTATCTTTGCACTGCAGTTCAGGTTTTATATTGTATTATATCAACTGGGAAACTGAACGTGAGAAAAAAGTCATCTAGCTTGTTATCTGCAAAGGTTTTTGGAAAGCAGATGCCACATTTAAAAAACGTTTTAATTCATTTTTGCAAAACTTGTGGTATAAGAATGAGCTTAGAAAAATCTCATCTGAATTGTAATTCCTACATAGTCACCAGTTCTGTAGAAAAGCAAGAATCTTAAATAAGAAGCATGAAGAGAATCAAAATCTGCTGTGCCTCACTTTTTGTCAAGTCACAGAAGTAATGTGGCTTTGTTGTTTTCCTTGCCTCTAGTTATCTTCCTGGGAAAGTTCTGGTCTTTTGATTGAGATTGTAACTACAGCCAAGAAATGACCTTTAGAGGCTAATACTTTGGTTTATCATTTGAACTATTGTAATAAGTAACAGGTAATATTTATGAAAGGGAAATTCCACTGAGCTTGTTCTGCGATTCAGGTTCCTGCACATGGATATTGTCTAACATAAATTTCCCTTTCTACTTGAGTCTTCCAAACCCAGAAGACACAGCTGACCACCATACAGTTGTAACATAAGAAAAATCACACTTCAGTTTTCTGTACATTTTCTTGTACATTCTTGTGATTTATGTGTGTTTTCTTCAGCTTTGAAGGGAAAATGAGTATAGTGAGGTGTGTTTTTTGTGAGCTGCCAGCCCTAGAAGCTATTGATATATGACTGGTTTTGGCCAAAAGCTTTGCCAGAAAGCCAGAAATCTTTACCAAATTTTGCTAGAAAATGTTGTGTTAATTACTGTGTTGGAACTGTGTGATCAGTGTAGATAGGAATTATTATATTCAAGATGCATGGGAGTGTTTTTGCCTTTTTCTAGTTTCTGTGGTGGATGGACTAGAAGAGGAGGATTAATACAGGTTGGGGGACGGCCCTGTGACAGCAGGAGGTTTGGATGCTAGAGATTGCTGAAAATTTCTATTTAGATGTCCTGAAATTGCATATCAACTGCATATCAAAATGCTCTTGCTTACTTGAAGAGATTCTTACATGAAGAAGATACCCAGCCTGCAGGGCAATGAAGTGAAAGTGCAGTGAGGGGAGCAAATACTTAAGAAATAATTGCAAAACTTGGTTTAGTTTAAAACTAAGATCAATTTACTGAAAACAAATTATACCAGCTCTGTGTGTGTGTGTGTGTGTGGTGTGTGTGTGTGTGCGCATTCCTTCTGTTCTAAAAAAATTTCTAGACTATATTTGACTGGGTTGAATCACTTGACAATACCCACCCAGTGTGTGAACATTGAAACTAGGATCTAACTGCCTGTTTTGGTGGTGTCAAACCTCAGTTTGGGAAAGGAGATAATCCAAGTTACTGCAAGTCAGCTTCTGTTCCTTTGGAGACATTTCTGATTTTGTAAGCTGGGGCAGGGCTCTTTAGCCTGAGTTCTGTTTCTCAGCCTTGGTCCCGCTGGAGTCTGGCTGATGCCAGAGCAGCTCAGGCTCTGGGGCTGCTGGAGGGCACTGCCAGCCCCATGGCTCTTCCTGGCTGCTTGCACATGCTGCAGGTGCTGTAGTCTGTGGTCTCCTGGACTCTTCCTTATCTGTGACCTGCAGCTGAAGTGCTTGTGTTAGGTGAACCAAATGAACTGAAACATATTATTGTGTCAGAAGGTGCAATAATATTTTAGCAAGTGAACAGTTTAAGAAATGAAACTTGTGGGAACAGTTAATCGTTGGTCAGACATCCCTTCTTTGTATCTAAATATCATTTTCTGATTCTGGAATTACAGTGGACTAGTCCTTGCTCACTATTGATAGCTTCTCACTTAGCTCTGTCTTCTAAAGTTTCTATTTTAGGATGTAATTTCATCCTAAGTTTCAGCAGGGAGATTTCAGCATCTTTCAGATTACTAGCTATACTTTCTGTGCTTTCATGTAGTGGTTTTTATATGCCTTCCCAGCACCTAACCAAACTTTAACTTGCCATAATAATATAGATGACATTCTTTATTTATATGATTTGCAAAAAAAATAAAATAAAAATAGTGATCCATTACCCTCTCACTTAGCATTTTACTATTACCACAGGGATTATTATAGTCACACAGTTGCCTAATTGTCCTGTATTTCACTTGTTTATGACACCTGAATCTATTAAAATGGCACATTTTTCATTGCTGCTAATTAAATTTATAGCATGATCATTAGCAGTTGTTTCTGATGGTTTTTTCATTATTAATTCTGTTGATAAAAAGTTCTAGCGCTAACTATTTCCACCAAGAATTACAAGGTCTAAGTCTCAGCAGGGGGAAGAAATACTTGAATAAAAAATTGTTTTGCTATCAATTTGGAGGTTTTAATGCTTGGATGGTGGTTTGAGAGTCAGTCATTTCACTCAGTTTATGACTTTGGTTTACATAGTAATTTTCATCACTTAAGGAAAGTAATTATGCCAAATGCCTCAAAATGAATCTATATTTGTGTCCATTTGCAGTACGTTTATTTGTAGCTGTTAGGCAATTAAAATGTTTTTAGGCAGACACTTCAAAACAGAAAAATTGCAAACCCTCTGCTTCCCATCCTCCTTGCAAAGCCATCTTTAAAGAGAGGCACACCTTCACGCAGGTGTATACATGTCTGTATGTATGTCTAATATGCTTGCTTATCACCTGTGCCAAGCTAGGAAGTTCCAGGGGATCCACTGCAAGTACAGCCAGTTCCTTCAGATCCTTTTAGTCCCTGTGCTTTCATGGCTTAGCACAACTCCAGAATGTGCTCCAAACTCCAAGTATGGGGGAACCTCATTTTCCTCTCTCTTCTAGGACAGAAGTCACAATATTAGCAATATTATATAGCAATGTTGTACTGGACTGAAGTTACCTTTTTTACTTAGCAGATCGTTTAGGAGACAGATTACCAGCATGGCTGAGGAGCTGGTAAATCCAGATCACATCACAGTAGAAATTATTTATGTTATTTGTTGAGTACAATTGATAAACAGTGGTTCATCAGCCTTTTTAAAGTGAAGTATAATTTCTGAGAACAGTAGCACTCTTGAAAAATATTGAAATGGGTTGTACCTTTTTTATGAGGTCTGTGCCAGTGTGTCCACACAGCTATTCTAATAAAGATGTTTTCCAAAAAGCCCCTTTTTTAGGGCCTGACCTGGCCTTAGCTTGGCAGCTTTCTACTTTAAGACACCCCTCAGCTTTGTGTGAACATCTTCCTCCGAGTGTTTACCCACCCTAACTAAGCTGGTCAAAGTTAACACTGTCTTGCAATTCAGACAGTAGCACAGTTGACAGTATTTGAAATTGTGTGCTTTTGAGAGTAAGGCTAACCTTTCCTTGGCCAGCTGTTGGAAACTGGAGACTTCAGAAGTGCAGATTGCACATCTTAAGAGTTTTCTGCCTTTCAAATGAAGATTGGTGGTGGCTGTTGAGTATGACTGGGTGGATAAATACCGTGCTTTTGTGATGGCATAATGCTTTGGGTTTTTTCTGTTCATAAACTTAATCACAGGCTTGGGTGGTTCTGAGTTAAAACCCAATTATTATACAAGTGAATTTTAGGTCCTCTGAGCCCTTGGTTTTTCCAGACAGCCTGGATTAGAAGATCTCCTTGCAGCTTTATTTATAACAAAGTACCAGAGAGATAATTGAAATGCCTGACAAGCAAGAGAATGGGGGACATACCTCACAGTTAAGTTTCACTGTGACACTGCTTCCCTTTTTGGATCTAAATTTCACACAGGCCACATAAATCTACTTCAGTCCAGTGATTACAATATCCTGTTATAAATCCCATAAACAGACCTGCTTTTGAATTCATCCAGTGTGCTTACAAATTAAACCAGAACCTACTTTTTTTTTTTCCCTTCCCAAACCTACATCAGTGCTTGACATAACGGATTACAGTCTCAAGTTTGTGATCTAAAGATACAAGAGGGTTGTACTTTTCTTTTCCCACATAAACATTAGGAGAATGAGCTTCCCACTCCATGGTTCCCAGGCCTTTGAGTTCAACCTTTGTCTCCAGATCAGAGACTTGTGCAAATATCAACTGTGACAAATTTGCTGGTTTTGGTTTTGCATCTATGCTAAAAGCCTTGTTCCTTTTTTTTCTTTTTTTTTTTCTTTTTTTTTTTTTTTTTTTTTTTTTTTTTCTTAGAGAGGGGGTGGGCATAACCTAGTTGCAGTTTCTGAAATCCAGCTGCATGCAGTGAGGTCTTGATAGTATTTTTTCCTAGGTAATGTTCACTTCCTGCTAAACTACCCTCACAGCTGACAACAGGTGTCAGCAGCAGATTATCCTTGTAGAGGAAACAGAACTGGAGGGAATTACAGATTTTTGACAGAGATAACAATAGGGACCCCAGCAAACACTTTTGGTCCTAATGTGAAATCTGTGAAAGCTAATGCTTCTGGCATCCACATGTCAAGGTTAGTGGTGCTCAAGAATATAGGGAGAAGAGCAGCTCAGATAATCAAGCACATAAAACCAACTGTCTGACAAATTAATGCTGAATTGTCTGAGAGTCCTCAGTTTGGAGAGAAGGTTGAAAGAGGGTTGGTCCTGTTTAATGAAGCCATGAAGGCAGTGGATAAAATGAGTGCTGAGTTACTGTTAGGATCCAACTCTGTGTTTTTTTCATGTGGCTCTGCTGCCTTTATTGCTCTGGATTATCTGTTAGTGCTTGCATGCTCAGGAAGAACAGATAGAGATGCATTTTTTTAAAGAAGTGTATGTGAAACTTCCCTCTGGACACTTAAACAGGGCAGAAATACTGTGTTGAGTGAATTTAACTTAAGGAGAAGCCAATAGCTCTCTCCCACAGAATGTGATACTAAAAGAAAAAAAAGTTTTCAAGTTTCCTGAAGTCTTTCAAGTATGTTCACTTTTCAACAAAGTCCTCATTGTCCTTTTTAAATAAATTACACAATCCTAGCAGTGCAGGAGTTTCTTAATCAGTTGACATTGTAATTGTTTTAGAGTAATCTGTTTTCACATGCAAATTCAGTTCAAGATGCTGAAAAGGGATTCATGTAGGCTGCCAGAAAATGCATGGGAAACACACTGTAGCTTTTCCAAAACACTTAAGCAGAAGAAATTCTCAGGCAGTGGGGGAAAAACTCCCACTTGCAAGATTTTTGTGCCAGAAAAATCTGTATCAAGGGCAACTACCCCCACCCCCAAACCAATATATACAGTGAGAAAATGGTACAAATGTGCTACCGAACAGTTATATATATAAAAAAAACAAAGACAGCAAAGTTGTGGATTGAGTCCTTACATACCTTCCTTCCTTTCAGGTGTTCATTATTGTGCATACTGTGAACATTGGATTATGTGGTATAGTTGAAGACAGGCATAACATGAATGAAGCAGTGAAGTTGGAAAATATCAATTGGCTAGCTTAGGCTGTACAAACACGATACATTGAATATATTTGTCCTTTAAAATTATTTTAAGAAATTCAGTGTATGTAGTCTGAAAGGCCCATATATCCATGACAGACCATGAGGTAGTGAAGAACGGTGTGTCTGTAGCAAAAGCAGGTGTGGTGCAGCCTAAAACCTGGGGGCTCTCAACCCTGTGTGTTCCTATGAGTAACGTTGCTTCTGCAGGGAGGCAGCCAAAGTGTGTGGCATTTGGATTCCCTCTACTGGTTCAATTTAAGGCCCTGTCCATTAGTTTGTGTGGTGAGATGGTATTCACGAAAAACCCTGAATTACTTTGTAATTACATTTTAGGATCTTATGTAGCTAGCACATCTGCAAACTGCCCCACTTTGAAAGGTCTGTTAATGCACACCTACTCCCCAAACAAGCCGTTCAGAACATAAGCAGGTGTTTGAAGTTAAACTCATAATACTTAAATGCTCTGCTTAATAGGAGTGGTTAGGGTCTATGCTCCCATGCCTTTCTGAATGAAGATCTTACTGATGACTTTGTCACTGGGCAGTTAAACAGGCAGTACTCAATACTTCACAAACCATTACCTTGAATTTGTCACCATCTGAAACGTCATTGTCTATACAGCCATGAAGGTGGCACTGGCAGGCATAATGTGAAAGCAATAGCAGTCTTTAGTTTCTCTACTGTTTTTTGAAGGCTTTATGAGTGAACTGTAGAAGTAAGGAAAGACACTGGTTTAAAAGCACAAATAAAACTCCAAAACTAACTTCCTTGCTGGCTTTTCTCATACCTGTGGGCGGGTGATTCCCTCCAGCTTTATGAACTGGTTTGAGTGCTGAAAGGCGTTCCTTAAGTATGAAACTATCAGCTGTAGCATTACTGTGTTACAAGTGACAGTTGGAGCAAGGATAATACTTGCTTATCATGTCCATGCCTTTAAACATGCTCTTTTGCAGTCAGTGAAAGGAGTCCTTTAAAATACAAAAATAAAATCCCTCAAGCCTGAGTACCAAATAGATTTAGAACTACTATATTCACAGTCACCTAGTTCTTGCATTTTTGTCTAGACATGTGTATTGATCAGTGTTTTAGAGAGTGGAGGAGTGGGTAGATTTCTGGTCAGACCCTGCAACACTCCTTTGTGTTCCAGTATTTTGTGGTTTCACTGTGTGAAAGGGAAGAGAAGTCATCCATGAGCTCCCCTTTGTCATTTAGGTCTCAAAAGGAGAGGACCCCATGGGCTATGGCAGTGTGTCAGTCTCCCATAACCCCTGGGTACAGAAGCCCAGCAGCATTTCATCTGATCCCTTTATAGCCTCTGTCCTTCTCTTTCTTCTGCAGGAAATGGTTAGATGGAAAAGGACTCTGGGCCCTATTGTCACTTACATAGTTGCTCTTATTCTAGAAGGATTGTATGAAATAGCATATGGGCATATTTATGGCCGAATCTCCAGTTCTGAAAACTCCAGCTCCTTTTTAGTGCTGATCTGGAGAAGAGTGGCATTGCTTCCAAGCTGTGCTTTGCTGTCTTCACCTGAAACAAGCACCATTTCTGCCAAAAGGTTCCTACTCCTCAGTTAAGTGTTGGCAACTCAAAAACAACTGCTAATTCCATATGGCTCCTGGTATAGCTGTAAACATTTACCCATTATTCAGTCTACTGTGTGCAAGGTACAATGCATAATTCCATTGGAAAGTCTCTAAAATCATATGTTCCCTACATGGAATCTTTCCAGACATTTGCTTCCTAGTCCTTAGTCAGTCTTTAGTCCTGACAGTCTTAACTCCACATTCCATAAAGTCAGAGCAGGATTTTGTGGAGACTAAGAACTGTAAAATGTGAACAGCATACACTTTGGAGATGGAGATGCTTATTTTTCTGTTGGTTCTTATGAAGACAAGAGCCTGTTCTCCCTGAAGAGCTGCACAGTGCAGTTGTGCATTTCTCCTTCAGGCACTCCTATCATGATGCCTGGCCTCACCTTGGTGGTAGTGCCCTGAGGGATCATCCAGCAGCTGGGAACTGGAAGATCTCATCTGTGTAACAGCAGTGTTCTGCTTGGTGCTGATTCCTGTAAACCTAAAGCAGGATTAATGGGAAGAAAATGGTACATGTAGACCAGCCGCCAGATGGAAAATTATTTGCTGCAATGCTACGGTTGCACAGAAGGAAGAAATGGCCAATTACTTTTGGATTCCCTGTTTTTTGATATGAGAAACATATTTGTAATCTGCCTCCTCAATACAGCGATGTGATGAGAATAAAAGGCAGTTTCTGAATTCTAATCTTATGCCAGATTTTACATGATATTTTGGAATTGCTCACTTGTTTTAAAGAGCTAGAAAAACGTTTTAGTTTTTTGAGGGGATTATGCAGAAGGGAAACAGGCATCTACCAGCAAAATAATGAAGTCGTTCATTTGTAAAGAACTTAAAAACTTCTAAACCCTGCTCCCCTCCCATCTTAGGAAAAAAAGGAGTAGTAGAGCTTGGTCTTCTGCGGAACTGAAGTTTGGAACTGCTTGGATTTATTGCTGTTTCAGGCTGGTCTGAATCTGAACTAATCCTAATAAAACCAACAGGATTTCATCAACAAGAAATAGGAATCATATGCTTCTAAATCAGAACCTAGGACTTTTAATCAGCGCAGGGACCATGGACATGGAATATTAATGGCATGTAATGGAGCAAGGGTCGAGCATCCACCCACAAGTGGGAAGCTGAGGCTGCATGATACGGTCTGTGCTGCAGGGCTCAGGACAGTTCAGCAGGACACAGTTCAGCAGGTTCATACACAGCTGACTTCAGGTAAAAATCCTAGAAATCTCAGTGCCTGATGAACCCAGGTGTCCCTGTATCCACTTGGTGCATGTGTCCTGGGTTTTAGTTTACCTATACTGATGCAAGTTTAGAGTACTTTGGTGTAAGTCAATGAAATACCAGTGATGTGCCGTGAATATGGCAAAATAATTTCTACTGTTTCAACACTTTTTGAAAATGTGGTACCAGCTACTTCTAATGAGAATGGTGCATATTGTGTGAAGAGCTTGCTCTGCTAGGTACTTTTTAAAAAAATTTTGATCTCCAGAAGAAAAAATACATAGATTCAAAGCACAGTAACTCAGATAAAAATCAAAATTTTTAATATGGCAGCTATGTTTGGAAAAATTTTCAGTAGTTGTGCAAGTTTCCCTACAAAATCCAAATGGAAAAAACATTGATGGAAAGCTTTCTCTGAAGTGCATTTGTGAGAAGATATGGCTTTGATAAAAGAAACTTCCCTCTGCTAAGGGGTAAAAATAGTAAAAAGAATGACCTAATTTCAGCAACTCAGAAGAAAAAGCCTTAATGTCAGCTGTCCCCAAGAGATGTGATCTAGGAGCTTTGACAGGAAGTCTTACAAGTGCACTCTCTCCAGAAAGTAAAATACCTGAATGTTTCTGTTACAGGTTTCAGTGCTGGCAGACTTTACAAAATGTTCTCTGCTCACTTGGACTCTGCTTAGCTGACAGTTCTGCAACTTTTTCTTCTCAGAACAAGTGCCTGGATTATCTATACAGGAAAAAAAAATTATGCCATTGTATTATCTCTTTGTACCCACCATGGGAAACCACCTGGTTTTAATCAGGATATGAGCAAAAGTCAGGTATTCGTAAGATCTATTTTTCCCATACTCTCTCACATAAGTGAATGGAAAGGGACTGGAGAATAGCATAATCATACCATCCACCGTGAAAATCCTCTAAGCTAATTTGATAAAATAATCCCTGTTCTTAACTTTGATTTATCCATGCAAACCTTATGACAGTTTGTATGACATGGTGCTAATAAACTGTCTGGAACAACTCTATCCAGTGCACATTTTACACTGTGTCTGGTTTTGGTGAGATTTATTTTTCTTTAAAATTATCATGTGATAAGTTGGCTGGCAACTTGGGAAATAACTGGATAGTTAAACAACATTGGCATAAGTCCTGCTCTTAAAGTTTTAGATTACTGTGAAAATGATGGAATATTGGGTTTGTGGTTAAAATAAGAGCTGCTTGCCATCCATGCAGTGATATTGCCCTGAAGAAACAGGTATATTTTTCTGCTCCACTTTTGTCATATATTATTCATATTATGTTTGAGAAGTAAAATTCATTTTTCAGGGAATGCTTCCCATATGAATTTTATCTGTTAACTATTGTGAAAATCTGATACATTTTCAGTGTTTTGTCATGCTTGTTCATTTAGCAGAGGGGGATATTTTTTTTAGTTGTGCTGTAGTTACAATCAATCCTTTAATGGGAGGTGAAACAAAACCTGCATGTAAAAAGTTTTAATCAACAGACTGTGAATAAACTCAGGTTACGTGAATGTTAAAAATAGAGAAGACATGAACTAGAACATTTTTTTATCAAGTTTCTCTTAATATTTCATAGAACTTTAGCCTTTTCTGACAATTGCTTTTTACTAAAAAAGAAGCAAATAGAAATGATTGAAAGGTTCTGATAGTTCTTTTGTGCAAATTAGTGCCCTACCTATGATTTGATATAATTTGATTTGACCATATTCATAACATCTATTTCTCTGCCTGTTTTGGAGAAAGAAAATAATAACTGTTCTTAAAATACTATGGGCAAGAAATGCTTTCCACATTTTCTAGGCAATCCTATTATGCCTTGAATCATGATTAACCTTTCATGTTGTATAAGATTGCATAGCTGCAAATTTTATTGAATAGTTGTAATTGCTTTCTTTAGTGCCTGAATGCAGCTTAGTATCTCTTACTTAGTGACATGAACAAGTGCTAAGTCCTAGTGTTGTGATGCTGGAGAGATACAGCTGTGACGCTTCGAACATGCATACCAGCTCTTGGGTCTTCTATTAGAAATTGGGGTAAATGTAAAACCTTTTGCAAGAGTGACACAAGCTTTGTCTTTTGGTGAGTTTTCATTTGTCATGTTTGTTCCTTATTGGTCAGTGCTTCCTAGCTGTTAGTTAATTAATAGTTAATAGAGAATAACACTTCAGTCTAGGCTGTGGAGGTTGACATGGCTGACTTTTCCCATCACCCCCTGCTGGTGTCTAGCCCTGTTTCCTTTCCTCATTTCTCTCAAGTTTTGTTTGAGTGCTATGTGTCCAAATCTGATGAATGACTACAGATGCCTAGGAAGCTCTGCATCCTTCTGTTCTGGGTGTCCTGATTTCAAAGAATACCTCCATCTATAGTTGGGCTTGACACCTCTGTCAGTTACATGCTTCTGGATGGAATGAATCTGTACATGAGACGTGTGAGCCTGGCTGGACATGCTCACCCTGCGTTGAAAGCTGGAATCTCGCCTGCACAGGGCAGCACAGCCCATTAGCCCTGTGCCCCAGCTTTGGAGTGCCTACTGCTAACTGGGAAATTGTGCAAATAGTTTTCTAAGCTCCAGTAGGTTCATATGGGCATGGAAATACTTTTCCATTAAGAGAGAAAGAGTAGATGATGCCTTTCCTACAGAGCACAGGAAGAGAAAAACCAAGGACAAATTCAAAGCAGTTTTCTTTCCTTGTTTCTTTTGTAAGGAGTGGTGGGTGATAAGTAGTAGTGGCCTGTTCATTTGATTTTTTTTTTTTTTTTAATATTTGGGGATTCCTGGTCTGATACTATGAATGGTAAATTACCAGGATCATCTGGCAAGTTGTCAACATACTAACTACTTCTGGTGCAGATCTGAGTTGCAGAAAGAGAAGAATACTGGAAAATTACAGGAAAATGTGAACAAACACCAAGCATATATTACTTTACATTTTGGCTGTACCTGAAGGTGATTCAGCTCAAGTAATCTGAGAGGTTACTAGTAAGCATAGTGTATGGTCTGTCTTATTCTAATGTGTGTTCCAATTATCACTTTGTAGATAGGGCTCATTGCACTCTTACTGTTAAGGTGTCAGAGAAAGCGCACCCAAATTAGGTTAATTTGAGTGATGGCCATGTTCTAATCACCACTGAGGTAAAGCTAGGTTGCAGTGTCATTAATAACATACCACAAATTGCTACAATGCCCAAATTCTTCTCTAAGCCTGTAAAGCACTACAAAATGCTAACTAAAGCATTAGCTTGGTTTTCGTTAGTTATATCTAAATATTTATTCTTAGGTGAATTGTACTGGCAAGGCAGAGTTCGTGCTTCCAAATGTGTCTCTTTTTGGAATATGCCTGGTAGGCAGGCACATACGCTAAGAGAAGAGTTAACAGATGCTGTGGTGCGGGAGAAATTCATTTATCGTGAAGTCCTTCTTTACTGTAATTACAGCTAGGATGGCAGTCTCCAGGAAGGTATTAAATTGGGTCAACAGTTACAAAGGCTTGAGAAGAGACGTTGATGACAGCAAGTGGTACATATACAGGAAATAAATGGCAGCGTGGTGCTGGGTGCGATAGGCTTTTAAATGTTGTAAGGGTGCCATTAACAAGTAAGTAATAATACATTAGAGAAAATATGGTTATGATGAGATGATGAATAATTCTCAGATGCCTTAACAGGAACTAGGCTCAGAGGACTGCATCTAATCCTATGGGATTGATTACTCTGTAGTAGCTGTATTCCCTGGAATCATCTTGTACAGTAGCTATTATAAAATATCGTAGTTATTATTACTTGAAGAAGCTATGCAGCTGAGCGCTGTCATCACTAAAACACTGCTGATATAAGCTTTTCAGACGTTTCCTTGTCCTCCCATCACCCCTGCTAGGATCTTGCAGAGCCAAGCTGCATCCTAGTCTGTGGTTAAAATGTAAACAAAAAATACTGTGTCATGTATTCATATTCATGTGTGGGGCAGAGCAAGGCTGTTGCTTCAGATTAATACTGCACAGTAACTGTGGGACGGGAGTTACTAAAATAGATTGAATTTTTTGACTGAAGTTAACATAGATTGACAAGTAATCTATTTTAAAGGTGAGGACGAGTCAACCTGCCTTGGGGCTGCCTTTCAGACAAAGAAGATAATATTTTTGTCAGAAACAGAAATTTGGAGGAGCCAGGGCAAATAGGGTCCCACCAGATAAGTCACTGGGACTGAGCACTGTTTGCTTGTCAGAGGTCAAAAAATTTAAGCACTCTGCATTTACAGGCAGCTTGCCTCCCATGTGACAAGTGGGAACAAAGGAAGTCTCAGCAGCTCTGTTAATGTGTCTGAGTGTTTTTCTGGACTGATGGTTTAGTAACTGGGCCCACACCACATCTCCAGTACCTACTGACCTCTTCCTTTTTGAGAGCCTGGCCTCTCACCTTTGTTCCCAGGCTGTCTGCAGCCATGCCTGAAGCCATGGGGTGGTGGGATCCCAGGGCAGCCTTTACCTTTGCCAGTGCTTGCCTCACTCTTGCCATACACTTTCCATTTGGTTACTTCCCGGTGAGATCTTTTATTCTATTTACTGCCGATGTGTGTTTTGGGCTCATTAATAAATGTGTTTTCCTTATCAGTAGAAAAGGTCTGTAAGTGATCTTGGAGGTATATGGATCAGGGTTATGATATGGATCAGGGAGGAGCATGCTGTGAAGAACAGCTTGGGCCTCTGCTGCACTTTTCCCTGCACTTCCCCCATGGTTTATCTTTATTTAGGTTCAACAGTTAAAGGATGATAATGTATATCCTAATACTTTTCTGATGCCTCCTGCAGCATCTGAAACTGCAGGTTTTGCAAATGTTACAGTCATTGTGAATGACTTGGAGAGGAGAGGGTTGCTTATACTGTTTGTATAAGCCCAGTGACAGCAGATACCGTTCCATGTAAGTTGATTTTGATGTTATTCATGGGAATGTGACTAAGAGCTCCAAGTCAGACACAGTGTAGGCAGCCCATGTGCTGGGTTTCCTTCGTAGCCCTGGCAATGCATCTTAATCCTGATTTTTAGAAATTTCCTGTGCAATTTCAGCCTTGGACCTCCTCCCCATCCTGGCCAGGCATGTAAGCATGCATACATGTACACAGCTCTGGCAGTGTTCCTTCCTTGTGCCACATTTTTATTCCAGCCCAGGCTTCCAAACTGATCTGCCAACATAACTTGGATCTGCAGCACAGCTTATTGCTGCTCATAAACCACTGCTGATGTTTAAGTCTCCAGTACTGTGGCAGAGAAAATGTAGATTAACTGGAGGGGAAAGGTGTTTTATTAATCTAAATTAGCTTAAATGTACACTTATTTCTGACAGTTGTAACAAAATTTTAATCAGGAATGACAGGGCACTGTGCTTGGGGTAAGAGGTGTCCAGGAAAAATGCAATGCTGAAATTTATGCTGATAACAAAATGAAACAGGGTAGTCCTTCTTAAACTGTGTGCTCACACATTTGTTCTGTCATTTATGATAAGTGGCTGTAGCACAGAAAATGGAGAAGATCATTTACAGTGATCAACAATCAGTGATCAAAACAGTGCCAAGGAGAGGACAGTGCTGCTGAACAATGAGTACATTTGGTGTGATTTTTGTTTTGTGCTCTGAAACCTTGAGAAAACACTGTTATGTACATGTGCATGGTTCAGTTCTTGTAACTGAAGGACAGAAGAAATCCTGGTAGAACCAGCTGGCTTTTGCCTGCACAGTGAAAGGAAGCATCAGTTGGCTTTAGGCTTTCCAGGTCTTGTTGAGAGACTGAGTAAAATTCTAGCAGACAACAAGAGCTTGATTTTGATTTGATTCGCTTTGCTCTGGTGTACTGAATATTGCCAGTAGTAATAGATTCAGCAGATATGCTTTCATAGGTCAGTGTGGCCACAGGAGTTTGAGTGCTTTTTAAATTGTCTGTACTTTCATGCAAATTTGTATAGACCTTCAAAGGTACTTCTTTAACTCTACAATTTTCTATTAAGCTTTTAAGTAGTTAAAATACACCCTATTGTCAAATGGATGAGTTTGACAGCAACCTCTGTTTTAGTGTACTCTTCAAAAGTTTGAGGTATCTTTTAAAATAAGCATGTAATTTTCAGATGCTGCTTTGAATGAGGAAGTGCCCATTATCTAGGTGTTGAATAAAACAAGTGTTCAGGATGATATAATCCATATGTAACTACTTCTTTTGCTCTCAGTATTAAAATGAACACTTAAAAAACCACAAAACCTTGAACTGTTTAGAGTGGGAAGAAGATGACAGGTATGGAGTAGTGACAATAGCAATAACAACAAAAACAAAATACAGAACAAAATCCAGCACTTTTTTATCATCTGACCTGTCAGGGAAGAGATGTGACCAGCAGTCTTTCTATAATCAGATAAGAAGTCACTTCTCAGAACGCTGTCATAGACTCTGCTGCCAGATCTTTGCCAAAGGCAGTTCATACATTCCCCACAAAATGCACAGCTAAAGAAAATGAGTAATCCTCTGAAATGGGGGTTCCAAGGCAAATACTTGATTTTTGCTAATGCAGGCTTTTTTTGATGTATTGAACATATTGCTCAATTGAAGACTTGTACTTGAGAAAATTGATGAAGTTGTGGAGATCAAAGTTCAGGTGCCTGGAGGCTCTAAAGGAGGTTGAGACGCTGAGAACAGCGAGGCATTTTGGTTTTTTCCAATCACTGTGCAGAAGAGATGTGCCCTCTGTGAAACAAGAAGATCCTAGAGATGTGCCATGGTTTGGGTTTTTTGTGAGTCTGCTCTCAGCTGGTAGGCTTTCTCCTGAAGGAGAAGATAATTGAAGGGTCCCACAGTGCAGACACACTTGCTCTGCTTTAATCTACCTAGCCTTCTGAGGCTTTCAAGTTATTTAATTTGGGGGCTGTGCCACTTGGGAACCAAAGTTACCTGACTGCTGTGACTCACTGCTCAGAGGCTGGTGTTTCCAGAGCCACCTGCACAGCAGAGGGATGCTGACAGCCACACCTGCCACATTCTGATTGCAGGTAGTTCACAGCTGGGAAAGAGGAGAGGTAGGGGTTTTACCTGGTCAACCGTTATCTTTCTCTAAAACACCGCTGCAGTGCTAGAGGTCAGATCCAGAGGAGGAGCAGAAGATGAACAAACAAAAATGCTGTCTGCAAGTGGCCACTGCACATCTTACACCCTCACCTTGCCATAGCCTGAGCTTGAAGGGAGCCTTGCTAGAGTGGCTTCAGGTGTTATTACTGTGTGTTGCCCTCTGTGCAAGAGACTGGAAAGAGCATGTGGTCTCAGCTTTAGCTGCAACTCTTCAGAGCCCAGTGTAATAGATTAAAGCTATTCTGAAGTGGTGTTTGCACTAAGACATAAGAATACAGTCTGCAGTCTGATCTGCTTCTGCAGACTTTTCTGGGGGGAATTTGCAAATCCTATCATACACGCAGCTGAGGGAACTGATATCCTAAACTGCTGCAGCAACTCCATGATATCTGCAAATGTTCCTCTTTGCTCAGGGAAGATCGTGAGCTTAGAAACACTGAGCAGCTGCTCAGCATGGTGGGATGGAGACAGGGCAAGACAATGCAACAGCTTTTCCTTTGCCACACAGTGCTATGGCTAGGGCAACCTGCCTCTGTCAGCTGGGACATTCCTTGTAAGAGAAATGCCATTTCTTCGTTTCTTGGAAGAGCCTGTCAAAGGCGCTGTGGAGAGCAGAGTGCTCTGGGGAGCAGAGCTGCACAGAGGGCTTGGCCAAGCACCCTGTGAGAAGCTGCTGCAGTGGTAGCATGGGCCCGTAGAGAGCTCCAGGTTTTCTCGCTGTTGCTGTCTCCAGAGTGCTCTTGTGAAAGTCTGATTGCCTGAGCAGCTGCGTCTCATGCCTTCTTAGGTAACAGCATGTGCAGAAGGTATTTAGTTTTATTAGCTGAGATAGTTGCTACTAATTAAAGATTGTAAAAGCTTTCAAATTAGGTGCAAATTGAATTTTCCTTTTAAAGCCTGTAATGGAGGTGTGTTGCTAATTAAAGATACTTAGCTTGGCTGTGCAAGAGTCATTTTATATGCCTAGTCTGTGCAGGAAGCTCTATCCGTTTCCATTAGTTGTCCCACATGTATGGATGGGTGAGATTCATCTGCATTTATACATGCAGCAGGTTCAAACAGGACTGAGGAAGCACAGCCTGTCCCCAGGGGCCCAGTATGCCTGTGGCAAGAACTGGGGTCCACATTGCCCTTATCCACAAACGAGTGCTTTTCTTTTTAAGAGGCTGGAAATGCTCACTGGCAAAAAGCCACCCGTCTTGGGGAGCTGCTGGAATGGTGGTGACCTGTCCCCCTTGCTGAGGCAAGGAAGGAGAGGGATAGTGAGAGCCCAGGGCTTGCTCCAGCTTTTACCGGTTTGAGTGATATTTGGAAATTCAGTTTCAATTGTGTTCAGGAAGCATCTTTAAAATCCAAAAGATAATGAGCAAGTAATTCTCCTCTTCATCTCTAATTGCTGTCTGCGACTTGAAGCAAACACCTGGCCTATGTCTGAGTCAGGGAGGCTCTCCATCTTCTTGGGGTTTGCTTTTCTGTAACTCCTCACAGCTGTGAAGGTTACCGAACTGTTGCCAGTCAGGTAAGGAATACGTTTATAAGGCAACTTTACTCTTCCAAAATTCAGTTCTACGCTCACTGCTCATTCAGTTAATTAGAGCAAAAGTCTAAGGTTCATGTCGCTTGCAATTGGAAATGCCCCTGGACTGGACTAGGTTTTGGACTCCCAAAGCTAATAGTGATAGCAGTTCGTGTTACATTTATAGCTTGCTTATACCTTGATGATAAGACCTAATTCATAAATGGGATTTGGCGTAAAGTGTAAATATGGTTTAGTGTAAGATAGGCACTAAAAGTTTGTAAGAAGCAGCATCCTCTAACATGCACAGTCACAAGTTATTTTAAACGTTGTGCAAAGCTGAAAAGACAGAACATACTTTTCCTAAATTTCTATTTTAAAAGAGAAAAATATTCAAGTCACATACTTCTACAATTCCTTGAGATCCTTATTGAGAAAAATAAAAACTTGTAGAAGGGTTGCTCATGGTTTAAAAGCCTGGATTGAGCGAGAGAGTGCAAGAAAATGCAGCATAAGGTTGATCCCTCAGCAGCATGCTTTAAGAGACATTGTCTCAAGTCCAGCTGCTGCTTTGCACAACCCCATTTGACCAGCTGTGGGAGGGCAAAGTAGGCCATGGGAGAGGGGAGCTTGCAGAGGCTCTATCCCCACTTGACCTCAGCTAGTGAGGCTGGTTGGTTGAATAAACTGCAGGAAAAAGAGATTTCTCATTTTGCTTTCCACAGGATGAAATTGTGATAAAGAATTAGCAGATAAAGCAACAGCAATGAGGATAGGAATACAAGTATAGGTGGCCAAGTGCAGGCTTTGAAATATATTGTCCCAAATATATGATGCAAGGTCTCTTCCAGCATCCCATTCTCACCTCTGCCAACATCTGCAGCCACTGACCAGATGTCTCGCCTCAGAAAAGGGGAGAGAAGATATTTTATGCTAGTTTAGTTTTCTGCTCCCAGAGGTCTCAATCTAAAAAGACAGGCTTTTTTGATATTTCCATTTAGGCCAGAGCTATATAGCAACAAGCTCCTGTTCATGCATACATCACCAAAAAAATTGTTTTGAGCTCAGCAACTGGGGCGTACCAGAAGTTGCCTTTAGCATCATTCAGATGAAGCAAATGCACTGGATTACATGTAACATTTTTGAATTACTGAAACATCTTTAGTTTTAAATAAAACAAGAGATATGAGGAAGGCTGTAGTAAAGAAAAATCCAACAGCAATTCAGAATAATACTACTTGTGGATAATTCATTTCTGTACTTCCTTATGCAGAGCATATAGCAATTGTTGTTGCTCAAAGACTTTCATCAGCCAAAGCTTAGCTGTTGGCAGTGGCAACCAGTCTAGTTCAGTGGTTTGGCAGAAATGTATTCCTGCCTCCTACTCGTCACAAATCCTTTAACTGTTCTGTTCAGCTAGGTGATCCTCAGCATACTGTAAATATATACTCAATAATTTGTCAGTATTTTCACAATAAATTGGTGCAGACGTGACCTGAAATTTTCTGTATACCTAAGAATGGCATATGTATGAACAGTGCTTTGAGGAGTGAACAAACTGTGCACACAACTTCAATGGTATGAGTTATTACATTTTCATAGAAATGCTCATAAACACTAATGAAATACAAACTTATCAATGAAAATGATTAGAAAATACTTGGAGCTGTGAATGTCAAAATATATGGAAAACCTGAGATTGTTATCATCAAGAGGCATTTTTTAATAATAAAGGAATAACAAATTAAAATATGTACTGGTATTTTATGTTGAAACTGTTTCAAACCATTGAAACTTCCACGAACATGAACACTGTCTCACAATTAGAACCACTGAAAGATACTACTTGGTAACTGAGCAGTTTAATTCCTAATAACAGGGAGGAGCTGTTGGAGATGTCACAATTTAGTGTAATTTATTCTTAAATCTGCCACATGAAAAGGTGGTGTGAAAAGTGAGGGTGAATGTGGAGTGCATAACCTGTGTTTGTGCTGTGTGAATGGTTATTTCAGCAGATACTGAGTAAAACTGCATCTATGGATTCCTGCAATGTTTGAAGTCTCTAGTACAGTTCCCTTAATGATAAGCCAGCATTAACTTGAAGGTACTCAGTGGCACTTATCTATTAAGATGACAGTTCCTTTTTCATTCGTGATTAAGGTATGAAGCATGTATTGTTCATATTGAAAACAATGTAACTTTTGCTGCTGTCTGAAGTTGAGGGAAAGCTTCATGTGAGTTTCTGTACAGGTAACCAAATGTGTTTTAAATAATGAACTCTGGGCTGTTTGTCTTTCTGTTCAAGAATTTGCCCTCCCCTGCACCCCAGACGTTTATAAGCAGTTGTCTTCCAACTCTGTGCACAGCAACCAAGTAGAGCTTTTCCTGTGTCCTGAGTCACAACCAGTTGTGTTGGAACCTTGGCAAGAGCAGCAAGCTCTGAAGCAGAGGCAAGAACAGCTAGCCCTGAGCTGGAATGGAGGCATGTAACTGGGTGCACTGTAGACTGCTGAGAGAGGAAAAGCACGTTAGGTAGTCTGGTGAGTAATGGAAACACAGCTTCTCTCAGGTTTGCATGTCCAAGTTGACTGCAAGTTTTAGCAGGAGCTGTTCCCATATATCTGGGTCATGCATAAGGTCTCTCTTGTGTGTGTGTTGTCTGAAGGCAAATAGGTGTTGAGTGCTCACTGCAGGAATTCCCACAGCAGGGCACTGATGTGAAGGATGAACTCTCTCTAATATGTAACCACTTGTTTTAGTAGAACTGTAGAATTGTAATTGTATCTGATATCTACCGTCCCCTCCAAATGTGGTTATGACAGTGTGTTCAAAAGCTGTACAAACAGCTAGTTTCAGAGGAAGCATCAAAAAAAGAGAGCAAGACTAAATAAGCAGTAGTTTTTGGATCCCTGTCCCTCCTGAGCAGGTTTGGTACTGCCCAGAGAGCTCTTCAAGCTTGGGAGTAGAGAGTGACAAGTTTTCGTACTTTCAGAGGAACAGATGTGCAGTGGGGAGCAGGATGACTAAGGAGATGAGGAGACTAAGGCACTTGGAGGTAAAGTTGCAGCAAGGTGGGAAGTAACCTCCTCTAAGTCCAGGGAACCAGTAAAGAGGAGCTGCATGTTCTGAAGTAAGAGAATCCAAATTCCTCTTTTACTACATCTGGAAAGCAAAGGCAAAATAATTATGACAGTCACTTGTTGCTAGTAACAGGATAGTAGGAGGACAGAAATCTAAACAAGACGGGGAACAGCTAATACCAGGAAGGTGAGAATTAAATCCTCAGGGTGACCTGAAATTCAGAGGCTGACAATGCAGTGATTGAGTGACACAAATCTTTGCATCCAGGTATATTGAAGTTGATGCTACGTCGAAAAGGCTGTTACTGACTCTGTGGATTCAGGATAGCAGCAGAAGTGACCAGACAAATGATACCCAGAAGTTGGTAGCTAATCTTTTGTCTGAATAAGGTCTATGAGCAGAGAATAAAGATCTATGATTGATTTGGGTTTTGTTTATTTTGTAGCATTAGTTGCTTGACGGGAAAACCTGTCAGTGGCCTATATATTAGAAGCCTAATTCTGGTAACAGTATTAAATGTGAGAAAGCAGTCAGACCTCTCTGATTACGAACTTGATTCCTGAATGTGAAAGGAGGAAAATTGGTATTGAACTTCTGGTAGAGACTGAGCCATCTCAGCAAGCATGTGGAGAGCTGCTCAGGTCTGGAACGCAGTCTAGAGTAAGCCACTTCCAGCAGCTCGTTTATTTGCTGGAAGACGCCAGTAAATACCTGCTGGCTATGCTCACATTAACAGCCTTGAACACGTTCAAGAACGCCAGCTTTGAAATCACCATTCAGTGTGCAGTCCCTTTGTCTTGTGTCTGGCTGTTCAGCCATGAATTATTGATGGCCTTCCAGCCTCCTGTCCCACCCTGCTCCCGCAGAGCTCTTGTGCACTGCTGAGCTGAAGCAGGTGCAGAGGCCAGCGTGGAGCCGGAGCTGCTGATCTCCGGGCTGTCGGGTCTTGTTTCTTTTCATGCACACTTCCTAGCTCTAATAGGGGCCACTGGATATTGGTACAAAACTGAAGAAGGCTTGTAGAGAATCTTTTTATTTTTTTAACTTCTTTATCCAGTTATTCAGCCATTACTAATTTTCTTATGAATGTCTTACTGGTGGGCGAGAAACTCAGAGCTGTCTTGCTGGGCTGACTCCAGATATAAGGATTCTCTTGCCCCATCATCCTGGTTAAATAACAGATTTATGCAGTCTTGTGTTTCCTGCCTTTGTGCGTCAGACAGCTAGTGTTGTGAGATATGTTAGATGGAGGATAAGTGTCTAATTCCTGTGATTTTCCATTAGTGTTGCTTTTATTTGTTTTTTTTTTTTTTTAATGAGGTTGTTAGCATTATGTACCAGATCATGCTCACTCACTTTGACTTATGGTAAAGCAAGTAGAGAAAAAATCTGTCAACATTACTAATTTCAGAGGATTTCTTTACTTTCTTAGTTAGTCTCATTTGCCTAGAACATACAACATCACTTCTAAAGGAATGCTCTGTATTAAAAATTGTGAAGAGAAGTAGTTCGTGGTATACCCTTTGCATTTAATTTTTTGTTGTGAAAACATGAATAGACCCAGCATTCAACTGTGGTTGAATGAAGAAATTTCAGTTGACTCATGCTCGCTCATATTTGAAGTTTGATTTTTTTTGCAGTGTATGCGTGTATACATGCATATATATCCCATTAGCCAAGCATGCTCACACAGGTGAGTATTATGTACCTCTGTCCTCAGAGAAGCATTTTACTTCAAATAAATGTTCTTGGCTTTTTGCAAGTTGCAGGGTTCACGTGTTAATAGAAGGATTCCCATTTGGTCTTTGCATCTTAACAAAAATGTGACATCATGTCAGAGCAAGAAACTGCTCGGTTTGTAGAAAACAAGTGACAAGAGAGGAGAGTAACTTGAGTTGCTCTGAGGAGTTACTGAAGCTTACAGAAAAGCTCATTATTCAACCTACCTGAAAAATATAAAAACTGTTTTGGCTTCAGGAGCTGGTCAAAATGAAAAATGTTCATCAAAGCTAGGTTGTAGCTTGAATATCTTTATCTGCTCTCTGTTAGCAGGTTAAGAACAAAGCGCCCCAGAAGTCTATAATCAAGATATTTAAATGTGAAACATCTCATTATGGTGTTCAGCTAATTAAAGGGACAGACTCTAAAAAAATGTTTTGCTTATTTATTTGTGCCAAATTCCTCTGTTAATAGACAAAGTCTAATAGCATCATAAGCTTCACAAGTCCAGCAAGCAGAGTGTACAGCAGTACTGGGCTATGAGCCCAGCCATGTTTTTTCCTGCTGCCTGATGTTGGACACAGGCAGCCCAAGTCACTTCTCTTTCCCTGTGACTGATGCTGGAGTGGCTGCACCTTTGGTGCTGCAGGAGTGTTTCCTCCACCTACCGTGTGCTGTCAGCACCTCAGAGCTGCAGCCCAGGAGGGAGCAGTTATCACTGGTGTGAGCTACCACATTTGGCTTTCAGATTGAAAGGACTCATGCTCACTGTGCTCCTCTCCTTCCCCAGGAAAGGTTTCAGATGGAAGGCTTCTGAGCTGCTTATCTAGTTTTCCTGTGTGGAAAAATGGATGACAGTGAAATGTGGCACCGTATTTCAATGCAAACAGCACTCACCCTTTAGAGCTGCATGTCCTCAAGTCCTTGGTACCTCAAGGGAGGTAGTGGAGGCTTAGGGGCAGAATCTGGCTGTTGGATGGAAGATCAAGCCAGGATGGATAAGGGGTACAACAGGTTTCTGAGGAGGGAGGAACATAAAGGAAAAAATACTCTGGAGCACGTTTCTTGAGTCCTTTGTTGTTGGTTTTTTTCCTTGCTATGTGAGCTGGAAAAAAAAAAGTTACAGAAACCCAACCCACTGCTGCAGAACTACATAGTTTTAGTTTAGGGTAGAATTTATGGTTAAAAATGTTTTATTCTTAGTGAGACAAGGAAGTACTAAATAAATTTATTTGTGCAAGGTTTGTTCTTAGCAACAAGAATCATTATCATACTTTTGTTTCTGTTCTTTTTTTGATAGACCTATAGCTATAGGTCTGAAACATGAGTTGCTGGAAAGCACCCTGGATATCTTTTAATTCCGTTACAGAGCTACTTTTGTTGCTTTGTATGTAAATAGAGAAAAAACTTGAGAGATAATACCTTAGGAAAAGGAAATTATAGAATAGGGAGACTTTGAATCTGCCTCTGTAGTTAATAAATCAACACTTTGGTGATCTTAACTGGTAGGAAGATGATTTTATAGCAAAGTGAAACTCTGTTATACTCTCTTGCTAATGATTTACCGTTAAACACTAGTGTCAGAGTTGGCACTAATGAGATCTATCAGCATAGGGGTAGATACAAGTCAGGCATGCTAACCTGCAACTCCTTTGTATCTAAAAGTCCAAGTAATATTTCTGAGGATCCTAAGTGTTTTTTATAAAAGCTGGAATGGGAAAACAATTTAAGCATCATAAAACAAAGATCCCAGTGTATTTAGAAAACCATTAAATGTATTTCCCATCTGTGTGTAAAATTATTTTCATTCCATCATGGAATGAGAAAGGTAAATAATTTTAGTGTGATCTGTGATATATATTGCAATTCTAGGTGCTTAAAACTCATGTTATTTATCTTTTGTTCTTAATATGTTACTCTTTTTCAGTAATTAAATCCATGTGAGCTACAACTGAATACTACATCTGTCTCTCAGATGCCATTCTACAATTAAAAAAATCAACTCTTGTAGCACAGTTATGTATTTAACAATTTCATCTTTTGCCATCAAGCATTAACATTAAAAAGTCGTGAAAAAGATATTCTGGCTAACCACTCTGGTACAGCTGAGATGTATAGGTGTTGAACATTTTTTTTCTTTGATCAAACAATATTCTACAAGTGAAGTATACTAGTACAGAAGCCATTGGCTAGGAAAGTAACGTAGAGTTGAAGTCAAAACTGTATTGTAGAACCAGTTGTTCCTGCATAATAAAATTTATTATGCTTATGGTGTTACTACCTGTGCTAGACATCTTCCCTCCACACTGTGAAAACAGAGATAATTGAACACAACATCCATGAGAAAAAATTACGTGTGTCATGCAAAAGGATTATTTACTATTTATGTTTTGGAGTGAGTGCTTTCTGCATTTGATAGGAAGAAAATCCATGCATGTGTAGATACAGTTATCATATGACAGTGATATAAAAAAGGGTAAGAGTAGCTGTTTCATATTCTGGAGGCAGCTCCCTCTCCCTCATTTGACGTGTTCACATGTTGGAACAGCCACCAAGCTGTAGCCACAGGATGCAGTGTCTGCTCTTTTTGTTCTGTCCTGTCCTTTCTCAGTGAATAAAACAGCAAGTTGGCATCACAGGGCCAGAGATGGCCTTTTGTGTTGTGTGCTGGCAGGAGAGGCAGGCGAGAGTGCCTTGTGTTCTTGCTGGGCAGTTCTGTGTTGTGAGCTGTGTCTTCAGTTGTCTCTTACACTGTCCCCTGGAGAGAAGATTGTATCATAAAGTACCAAAAGTAAGCGGTACCTTTCTTTGTAGAGTTTCTGACTTCCAGTCCACAGGTAGCTCTTCCCCATCCTCCCCTCAAATTAGGAAAAATACTGGTTAGGTGACAAGAGGTAAAAGTCTTTAAAATCAATGTCTCTGGCAGGGTTCATTTTTAGTCATTTCTGCTCAAGAAAAGTTCATGAGGGTTCTGCAGAGCTGGGACACCTATGATTCCCTTCAGAAAATTTTCAATAAGTATTATAAAATAGGGGGTTGAAACAGCAGAGCCCCATTTGTGCATTAGCTGCATTAAATGCTGAAGTTGAATCAAACTGCACTTTGAGGCTGAGATTTGAAAACAAAGCTGATGTGGCATCACTTTTATTAACTGCCAGATGTTTACTGCAATGTGTTCTTTGATTTATTATTAGCAGGAATTTGGAAGGAAAACTTTAGGAGTGTGGAGGTGGAATTTATCTCTCTTTTTATATGAAGAAGGAAAATTGCTCTTCTTCTAAGGTTATTTTTTTTCTTTAGCAATTCATTACTAAGAAGTTCAGAGCTAGCAGAAATAGAACCACTGAATAAATCATAAAATTGATGCTGAAGTAAATAACTTCATCCATGGTGAGGACTGTAATTGAGTTGTGGCAGAACTCGTAACTACTGTTTGATTTGCAACATTTTCTTTGCCAAAGGGAAAGCACCAGTCAATCTTGGCATAAAAAATGGTAGTTTCAGTGCATGAAAATGTTAACAAGTCCTGTACTGATGATCATGTTATGAGAATCATGTGCATTTTTAATGCATGCATTCTACTGAGCAATCTGTGAGGTGTGGGTTTTTCATTCTAGAATAGCTGCTATCAAAGTCAAGGACCAAAGCACTTGAGCGGCTCAGTTAAAGAACCTTTGTGTCCTATGTTATGCAAACTCTCCTATCAGCATAATTTAGCATATTTGAATAAATGAATTGCCAAATGAAGATAACCTTTCTCAGACAATATCCAATCCGTTTTGATTAATGCTCAGATTGTAAATTTTATCTAATATTTTTCATTTTAGTACTGCTCACTAACACATCAGAAAGTGAAGTAGAGTACTTGAAAAACATTTCTTTGATAATTGCTAACTGCCCAAATTTTATCACCTTGCTAAGAAAATTACATCCATACTTTGCAGAGTGTTTAGCCATGGTGTGGGTGGACAGCAGTGGGGACTGCTTTTTGTCTGGAACTCCTTCCCAGAGCTAGTACAGCAAGTCTCACAGTGCTAAACTCCTCAACATTGTCTCTTTGTGGGCTAAACCAAGGTGTTTCCAACACTGGTAATCTTGTATGTATTTGTGGTCATAAAGCTATCTTTTTTGGTTTGTATTTAAAAGGTATTAAAAAGCAATGTGAAAAAAACACATGGGTTTAGAGGTCTCAAAAATAAGTAAATCTACATGCTTTCACTCTCTGACAAATCTTCTCAAAGCCTCTACTTTCCCTCAGTTCTGAAATTCAAAAAGAAATTACATTTTCTTTTGTAGTGGTATCTTTTCATCCTGAGTGGAAACTTTGCTGGTTTTTTCTGTGTCTTTGCCTTTTTTTCCTAAGTTTTTTTAATTTATTTTTATGTATAAAAGCAATATTAGAAATTGCAAGGTGACACTATCACAAGGACAGGAAGAGAAACCAAATACAACCTTTTGATGTTGGTGAATAGGGTTTCTTGTCTTTCCTGTAATTTATAAACTTCTCTGCTCTGCATCTTCAACAGCATTTGGGGACAAGAGGGATGTAGCTTATATTTATTGTGGTAGGGCACTTTGCAGTGCAAAGAATTAAATGATGCATGAAATGACCTGTCACACTGCATTATGTGTCACAGCATTACATACATAGAGGAATATCTGGAAAAAAAAAAAAAAAAAAAGGCAGAAAAGAATTCCTGAAGCCCCACTTTGCTGTTGTTTTAAGGAAAAACATTTGGTTTTGCAGGCAAGTATATATATTTCTGCATAATTTATTTTAGCTAAGCCACAGAAGCCCATCAAAATAGAAAGAAGAGATATGCTGGATTGTTTGTCTTATCAATTCATTAGGAAAGGTAATGGGGGAAGATTTGGTGCCAGTGCTACAGCTTCCCTGCAGGGAGCAACAAACCCCAACTTTTGTGTCTCATGCCGGAAATAACTTATGAACTATTTCCTCTGCATGGCTCCAAGTATGTTTGTACTGTGGGAAAAGTTAGGAACATCCTTAGAAGCTTTTCAAAAAGAATAGAAAATGGTAGTACACTGCATTTCTTATTAAATAATAATGTTCTCAAGTTTGTCCTACTTAGTTTCATCTTATTTTGCCTGCAGTTGATACTGGTTTGATGAAGCTCAGATTGAATCAAAAAGTCCATAGTGTAAAAGTCTTGTCTTACTATTCATGTCCTCCTTTTCACTACAAATACCTTTCTGCCCTTTCACAAGGATATGGATGCAAATCTTCTCTCAGCTGTGGGGTCTAAATCAAAATGCATATTCAGGCCTTACCATTTTAAGCAGAAAATAGTCACTTTAAATTGGACTGGTTTTTTTGTTTTCTTCCCCTGTATGCAGAATAAGGTCAGGAACAAAGCAGATGATTTTCCCCCTTCAACAGCAGAGTTTGCTCGTTAGTGGGGTAGAAAATCTATTTTGTTTTTAAAACATGAGACCCAGAGAACAACACAGCCTTCCCTGAGTGTTTGAGGTGATACAATGCTCATCATTATTCAGATATTTAAAGATAGCAGTAGCAATGCCAAAATCCTGATTGAGCATCCACCAACTGCATCCCAACTTCTTAATATTTATGCATCTGTATTTCATTGCAATAAATAATATATTTAGTGAAATACTTCAGAGCAGTTAGGTAGCAGTTGCTGCATTTTGTAGCAAAGGGGGAAAACACTCATGAGGAACAACTTGTCTTTTTACCTCTGCTCAGCATTGTTTGAAGTGATTTTTGCCAGATCCAGGCATGGCCTTTTCCACCGTGTTGCATTGAAAGGCTCACTGTCACATGTCAGTGGTGCTGGGAAGAAGGTGGCTGGATAGTGCTTTCCTTCCCTTGCTTTGCATTGAACCAGTTGGGGTGGGAGGTGAGCAACTGTGATTCCAGCTCCTGAGTAGGATGATGTGCCTTGGGAATATTGTCCAATTCCCAGCTTTGGAAAGTGTAAATGTGAGTTCATTTGGGGTAGTGGATTTGGGTGGAAGTGATTTGGGTACAGTGAACCAGAGCTAACCAGCTCTTCTCTTTATCAAGATTTGGGGGGTTGCAAGTTCATTCATGGTAACAGACTAGTGACCCACCATTGTCTGGCGTTTTTATGTCTGGAACTGCCTTGTATTTCATGCTCCAGAAGAAAGTGAGCATACTCTTCAAAGGCTGTGCTTATAAATCTTTGGTTCAGCAGCACATGGGGAAAGAGGTGCTGTTTTCTCATGCCAGGTCAGGCACAGACCACATTGCAACACTAAGATTCTTACATGCTTCTGCTAAACTGGCTTGAATAACTGTCCTTGAATAATGTTTTAAATTGGAGACTCAACCCAATGTTGCTGGAAGATTTAAGATTTCAGAAGATTTCTAAATTGTTTTAGAACAGCCCCCCATGTTCAATGTACTTTTGTCCTGTATGAGAGTGATTAATTAATGGCCAGAACTCAAAGTGACCTTCAGGGCGCAGGAGCTAAACCCCAGAAGAAGACCTGGCAAAATCAAAGCTGTTGAAACTAAACTTACTTCTAGAATTTGTCGATTCAGGTGATTTGGGCAGGGTTATTTTGGATGGCAGCAGAGTCACAGATTTGCTTCTGAGCATTCCTGAGGTTCAGTTTCTGGGCTTCACCCAGTGCCCTGCCTGTGGTGGGAGGGACAAGGGGACTGAATGTGTCCGTGTGCAAGGGGCTCTGCCAGGTCATGTGCAGCATCCAGCCCTGCTGCAGTCATCCCCATGTGGGCTGTGGCAGCATGTCTCCTCATTCGTCACTGTATGAGCAGTCTGGAGACCTGCATAGTTTTACATTCAGTGCAGTGATGCAATGGAAGAGAAAATCTCTGCTGTTTCCATGGCAACTTGTGCGTCGGACCCTGGCTGGAGCGAGGCAGCATCCTGCTGTCGGTCCCTGCAGTCAGTGTCTTCAGTAAACCACA
Source organism: Sitta carolinensis (assembly GCA_032173965.1). Classification (NCBI taxonomy): domain Eukaryota; kingdom Metazoa; phylum Chordata; class Aves; order Passeriformes; family Sittidae; genus Sitta; species Sitta carolinensis. The sequence continues at coordinate 9,862,219 of JAVUNC010000006.1, read as the reverse complement.
TCAGAAGAAAGCATCTACTCCTGTGCTCCCCCAAACACCTCTTGCTATTAATATATGGACCAGAAGTGCAGCTCTAGATTTCTTGTTATAACTTTACTTCTTCATATTTCAACCTGTGCTGCTGCTTTGTTTTGATTCAGTCTTCTTTCTGCAGACAGTCATTGCAGAGCACTTCAGGATTATCCATTCGAATCTTGCTGAGGATGGCATGGTCAGATGCAGTTAGTACTAGGTGACTGGTGACCTGTGAAAAATGGTCTGGGAGGTTCCATTCTGTCACAAGCTGGCAGATACAAACAGCCCAAATGGTGCCAGCACCAGTGTCTTCCCTTAGCAGCACTGTTAAAAGGACACAGGGACTAATTTCTTCCTTTTTTCCCCCCAAAGTGGTGACTCCTTCGATTCAGATCACGCACTGAGAAACAGTGTGTAGGTTATTCCATCCTACAGGTTTCCTGGCTGAAATAATCTTTACATTTATGTGTTTTTCTGTGCATAGATTTGCAGAGTACATAAGTTACACATGAGCCACATCTAGTCAATAAATACTGTGTGGCAGAGGTGTTTGTTTTTCTTAAAAAGTGTGACTTTCTTCACACCTTTGTCACAATTTTGTGGCCACTTGATTTCCACTGGGGTTTTATTTAAAATTCATATTGTTTTTTCATTGGATATTTATGATAATTTCCTGTTATTTTAAAAAGCTTAACACTCCTGCTTATGAAATGAAGTAAATATTTGGTCTATTTTGGAGCCAGCCTTAGAAGGTTTCTAATTAGAGCAGTTGTTCTTTCGATGGTAAAAGATCTCTCAAGCTGATTATGTGCATATATGTGGCATCTTTGCCATAAATGTAGAAAGCAAGGGGAAAAAATGCACCACTGTTCACAAGACACTTCTGTTATGATGCATAGTGGAACAGAGTCCCAAGCATTTGCTACTGTAATTACAGTAGCACAATCAATAAGCAAGAGTTTATTTTTTATTTTTACACAGCTTTCTAACATGCCAAAATAGCTTCCTCTTTTAAGCAATTATAGCTCATGTAGAAACTGAGCTCATCGGGAGTTGTCTGTCAAAATGTTTTTAATGAAAAATTGAGTTTGCATAACACTGACACATTGATGTCTCTTGCTTCTCACTGTTGACACTGATGGGCTAAAAAGCTTGATTTTTGGGGAGGGAGAAAATTGCATTAGTACAGCTCATTTGGAGGATCTCTGTTTGCTGAATTAATTTGCTATGCTTTGTTTTTCTGCTGAATATTAAACCCTGTTTTCCAACTGTGCACATAGTGCCTAAGGGGAATAGCTCCAGCTCTCATTTTCCGTGACTGCGTTTTCTTGTAACGTAGCCCAGGCCTGAGCTGGGGTGCTGTGCAGAGCTGACGCTGTAGGCTGTGTTAGGGGAGGCACGGTCTGATCAAAAAAATGCTGCCTGGTACTTTCCAGACTCTGGTGTTGCACCTCAGCAGCTGAGTTAAGTGTCACAGTTTTTCCCTCGGGATTGTTTTGTATAATCCAATTGATGTGGTGAAACCTGTTCCTCCGTGTGATGACTTGTGAGTAGATGCTCACTTTTGTGAAGCTCTAGCTGGACTAGCAGCAGCATACAATTAATCATGACAAATGCCTTGGTGGTTGTTCTTCACTGGTACCCTCCTATTCACACTAGAGATACATAAATGCTAAAGCTCGTTACTGGTTTCAAGGTGACATTATTAGCTCTATCTCACCATCCAAATGAACATCAGAAGATCACAGTTAACACTCCCCGAAACACACACAAAATTGAGGGAGGTATGTGGTATACTCTGCCTTTATCTGAAATAAGCTCTGAAATTTAAAAAGAAGCAGAGAGAACTCCATCAGGAAGAGCAGAAGTTCCACCAGTGACCTGACTTCAGCTGTCACTGGACGTTGGTCAGGTGGGAAGCAGCCAGACCACCCTGCCAGCTGACACAATCCGTGCTCAGATGGGTTTTCCTGGGACTGGGAAAGGTTGTCAGAGATGGGGGGCACATCTTTCATAGCTGCGTGTCATCTGTTATCCAAGGCATCCCAAGTCCTTGGACATCTTTGAATTAAGTCTCAGAAACTTAGGAGGAGTAATGTAGTCCAGTATTATCTCTGTTATGCATGAGAGGAGACTTGGACAGAAGTAGATGATGCTGGTTGCTGAAGGCCACACCACAATTCTCCAGCAGTGCTGCTCTGTGACTTTCCAGCGTCGTCTCAGAGGCAAGGTTGTCCTTTCTCTCATGAGGGTGCCAAGGGGAGCTGTATAGCCCTTTATTTCAGCTTTTTCTTTTTGTTTTTTGAGCAGAGTAAAATTGTCTGGACCAGTGAAACAAGTTGGCTTCAGGCATCTTGTCAAATTAACTTTCCTTGTCTGTGCATGTGTGGGCTGTGTGGCAGGAGTCAGCAAGTGCAGAATGCACAGGCACACTGGTAGTGTCAGAGGCACTTATGGGAGTAAGAGTTGGCACTGTGAGAAACAGGCTCTTTTAAACTTGTATTTCAGTGAGAAGATCAAATGTGCTTAAAATTATTGCCATCATGCTAGCTGATAGCAGACGGATCCTTTGCTCTGTGTACCATCCAGCTCCCCCAGTATGTATGAGAGCTGTCACTGGCCAGGTCAGAGAGGATCTTTGTAACTGCACAGTGCTCTCTCTAACCCCATACATTTAATGTTGGCACTGACTAGTGATGCTGGGAGACTCTCCAGCCATGGGTTAGCTGGTGACAGGAGGCCCCAAGGGTAGGGGAGCTGCTGTGAGTAATCAGACAGGCACCTGGTACATACTGAAATATTCAGAAATAGGCAACAGGAGCTTTCCTGCAGGGTCTGAGGGAATATGTACATCTAACTCAGATGCTAAAATATGAAAAGGGCACTGTTTTCCTCACTAACTCACAAAATAAAACGGCAAAATGAGACGGTGAGACATCATTGTGTCACTCAGCCACAAGTGACTGTTGAGCCAGGGAGTTCCATTAGCTGCTGGTGGTGTCTGGCAGTGGGGCTGTGGGAGGTGGGAACTGGTAGATTTTCTTCTCTGTGTGTAACTTGCCCTTCCCTCAGTGTGTCACCTTCCAGGCCAACCTTGACCAGGGCTCAGCAAAGCTGTGTGTGCTAACTTGCAGCAGAGGGGGTGCCTGCTTTACCTTGCTGCTTGGAGAAAGAAAAGCTACTGCAAAGTTAAGAGTTGTTTTCCCTCTTATAATGGTAATGGAATGTTGGGTGACACTCACCCAAAGTTGCCAGGCTGTGGTTGTTACATTTGTTGTTGTATTATGACTTAGTTACTCTAATGCATCAACAAATGTAATCTTTTGTTCTGTCCTGCCTCAGAAAAAGGACTTTTCATCTTCCAGTGATAGACATCTTGGCTCTGTCAGAAATTCAAGGATTTTTACTTTGTGCCTTCAGCCTCCTTAGGCCAGCAAATGTGCTGAAAGTAGAAGAGAAGGTCTAATGAATACTAGCAATATACACACTAAACTCCCATCACATTCTATGTAGCAGAATATGCTGGTAACCTCTTATAAACTACCTGCAGTAGTTTGTTTCCACAATGTGTTCCTGAAGCCAGAAGCCTTTTTCAATGCATTGAGAGTGGGATAATGAGGAATAAAAACATTCTGGATAAATGTAGGGAACAGACTTGTCAGCAACCAGTCAGGAGGCAAAGCAGATCTAGTTCGTTACACATACATTACAATATGTAGCTAACAGTGACAGCAGATACATGAATTCCTCTGGCTTTCTTGTGGAGACACTCATCCAGAATCCATTTGGAGGAAAAAATAACAATTGCCTTTACAAAATCAGACTAGGCCGAAATAGCAGTGACCCACATCATGGGAAAAAACACCAAAAAGCATTGCTCATTCTTACCATGACTTTTGTTGGGCAGAAGTTAGTTCACCAAGCTTGCTCATTTAGGAGAGATAACTGAGGAATGCTTTATTGTACTTTTTTCTGCCTTCTAGCCTGATGAAATGAGCTGTTCAAGGACTCTCATTCCCAGTCTGCAGAGAGGGAAGCCTAAGGGGTATTTAATGACATGCAGAAGCTGAAGGGAGAGAGTCATTAGCGCTCGAGTGTCTAGGTAACTCTCTCAAAAGTTAAGATTAAAAGCTTTGATGAAAGTGACCTTCACACTTCATGTTCCCTCTTTCCTTTTCTCCATGCTTGAAGTTCTAATGATCACTTTTTTCCTGTTTGTCACTGTAGCACATATTTTGTGAAATAATATCCATACCTCATCAGGAATTTGGATCCAGGGTGGTAATATCTGCAAGCATTGGGTCAGTGCAAAACAAAGGCTGGTGTAAAGGGTCATATCTTCTCTTTGTAGTGAACAAAACCTGGAAATATTGCTAGATACATGTTTTTAATATTTTAATTAAAATTTGATTATAACTTTAAGAAAGGATAAAATTTTCATCAAATGTTGCTTTGAGTATGCCACGCTGTCCTCTTCAGGCAGGGCAGAAATTTTCTGGAGAGCACAAGAAAAGCATGTTTCCATTTGGGAATGGAAAGAGTATATACAACCAGGGATTTGTAATCCTGTGGGCTCTTGGGCAGCAGACAGAAAATTCTGGGCATGCTATAGGAGGGATGATATGCATTCATGTCTGGATCAGATGAGAGGACAGGAGAGAAGAGACATGAGTAGAAAGGGAAGGAGAAAATAAACATCCAATAATTTGAAATTAGGAGAGCAGTAAGTGCCAGTAGTGTAGTCAGGCTAGAAGTCAAGAGTAAGAAGGTGCCTTTTACGAAGGAGTTATCTCTAAGGTAGCCTTTTTAATTTTTTATTTGAAAATACAGTAGGTATTTGTAATTGTAACTGAAACTGAAATTAATGGCCCCATTTGAAATAGCAGTGCCTGCTTCATTGATTGAAATGGGGAATGGTTTAGGTAAAAACAATATATCTTTATTTTAAGATAATTAAAATTTTATTCTGCTTGAAATTGAACTTTTATTGTAGTGTTAATGACACAAATCATGCTGGTGTTCCTTTAGCTTTTAGTGAGCAAAAGAATAAAAAGTTTGTTCTCCTGCATTGAAGTGATTGTTTCAGCTCATTTTTCATTCTGAACTTTTCATTCAAATAGAAAAAGAGAAAACAACAGGTTTACCAAATGTTATTATTATGATTTTTGAAGCCCTGAAGTGTTCTGGAGACATGGGGTACTTGTAGCACATTTCAGAGTAGTTTCCTCCTAATATGCATGGAAAAAGTCTTTCTCTGATGTCAGCTACAAGTACATACAGATGAAGGCACATTAGTAACGCAGAGGATTTTTTCATTGTCTTGTGGAAACAGTTCTTAGTCTAGCTGACCTTCTCAGATGAAGCCCAAGACTCAAAATGGAGTCAGCCTCTTTTCAGTGGTGCCAAGCAATTGGGCAAGAGGCAATAGGCAGAAACCGATGCCATAGGAAGTTCCACCTGAACATGAGGAAAAGCATTTTTACTGTGCAGATGACTGAGCACTGGAACAGATTGCCCAGAGAGATTGTGGAGTGTCCTTCACTGGAGATATTCAAGAACCTGGTGCAATCCTGTGCCGTTGTGCTCTAGAATGACCCTGCTTGAGCAGGGAGGTTGGCCCAGATGACTCACAGTGGTCCCTTTTTGTCGGAGCCCAGGACATCCCTTTGGGAGTCCAGAGCTGCCGAGATCCTTGCCAAGGGGCTCGGAGACCCTGGCACACAGCCCAGAACACCAGTGGGTTCGATTACGAACCCTGGAGCAAATTGCCACCTTTACATGAAGATATGAAAGCCACAGAAGTTTAAATAGTGTAATGATTAGTATATCACAGGGTATGAATGTAGATTTTAGGATTCTTTGTATAGGGGTTTTTGGGGACAAGATGGAGGAATTTGGGTGTGTCTAACCTTTCTTCTTCTTCTTCTGTACCTCCATCTTCTCTGATGATGCTAGCACTTTTGGATTGGTTTAGAATAGAAGTTCACTGTCTAACATAGGTGATGGGTATTGGGGAATAATTGTAAATATGTCACACGTAGTTTTCTGTATATAAAGATAACGCTGCCCTGGGGGCAGGCAGAGTGCCTCTGACTGCCCTGCTGAGCAGACCTTGGCTGGGCAGAAAGAAAAATTTTATAGATAAGGAACAATAAACAGCCTTGAGACAAAAGACCGAGAGGTGTTATCTCGTCCTTTGAACGCACGGGCAGAAGTAAGGACTTAAAACAACAAATCGGGGTCCCAAGACCTGTCGGGACCCCGACACCTTTTGGCCTGACCCATTCTGAGATTTTGTGACCCTTGGTCCATACTTCGCAGGCAGCCGAGCTGCCCTGTCGCCCTGTAGGTCTGATGTTGGAGTGCTGTAGCCTCATAGGTCTGGGTTGATAACAAATGGTGCTGTCAGGCTCCTCTCAACAAAATTAAATGCTTTTGTCGACTCTTTAGTAGAGCAGTTACTTCTCCAGGTATCAGAGATGAGCAGTTACTTCTCCAGATACCTCATACTGAAAAAATGCCCAATGCTTTGATCAGCAAACAACTTTGCATAAGGTATTGGCAAAAGGGAAAAGTGGTATTAATTTTCATGGTGATTCATTTGTGGGGAAAGTATCATTATTCTATCACAAATTAACTGTCTAAGTACCCAAAGCTCATGTAATATATTGAAAATGTCAGGATATTTTCATCTTTGTGATTTCATTCCCACTGAGAACTTGTTCAGGATGTGTTAAATTAAAAGTAATATATAAACAAGGTGTGAACAGTTCAGTTAAGTGGTAACCTGAGGTTAAAAACACAGTGATCAAATTCAGAGCCTGAAGTTGGCAGGGAGATTGTCTTACCACCTCGGGTAGACTTGAAATTAAACTTGTTTTGAAATGTAGGTGTAAATCTGTGAAAAAAACTCACTTGCGTATGTAAATGAAGTGACTTCCCAGAGATGAAGAGAGCATGTTGAGCTCTTAGGCTGTCTTCAGGAGAGAGAGGGGCCGTGCTCCCATCTTGTAACCTCTCTGCTGCGGTTCTGTTTTGTAGCATCTGTGGAGGAAATCTTTAGGTAAAATCAGGGCTGTGCTCCCTGTCTGACTGCCCTCGGCCACCTGTCAGCAAGAGTGGGTGGGGCTGTGCTGTTGTCTGCTTGAGCTAACAGAGACAACAACTTTGGGTTTATTTTTGTTGGGCTTCTGGGACCTTATTAACTTGAAGGCAGTTTTTGGAGATACTGAATTTCTGCACTGTGCTTATGTTCAGCTTTTTGTTCTCCCTGGCATTGCCTTCAAGTAAATACATGGCAAGTAGCCTTAAAAGGAACAAAAATCCCTTCCCATTTTAGAGTAAGCAGGAGGAGGATTAGGCTCCTTTCCCCAGTAATTGGATCCTCTGATTGCTATGGCTTTTGAAGATGATCGTGTGTCTTTCTGTATGTGGTAGATTATGTGTGTGCCTGTGAACTAAAAGGTAGCTTGGCTTTGAAAATCCAGTGAGTTTTCCTCTATAATAGTTTTATTTTTGTTTATTTACTTTCTGTGCTGACCATGGGGCATGCAGCATTCTAGCCAACAAAATGAGGCAGGGGAAGTCCTCCTGCATCTATTCCAAGCCATATGAGGTTGGTGACTGCCTGTGACCCTTTGAAAAATGAAAGCTCTCTGAAGGTTACAGTATTGAGGATTCAAATGAGTGTGGGGCAGAGGGGAAAGAGGACTGGATGTGAATCTCCTTAAACTGGTTGAAGTGCAATCCAGTTCATCTGTGGAGCAAACACCACTTTCTATCACCCCTGGTCAGCAAAAAAAGCACAGTTGCAGTTGGTTTGTCAGTATCCAACGACTATATTCAAAGCTAGTCTGTGTTGTCTCATGGTTTCTAATGTCAGGGTTTAAATTTGGGCAGGTAGCAGTGTTTGTTCCCCACCTCTGTGTTTGTGCAGTAATACACGTGGTATATTTGAAACCCATTCTACCAGCGGGGCTCCAAAGCGCTCATGGTATTATAAGTGTTAAAGTCACCATTTTACGTAAACCACAAAGTCTTTCCTTTCTTTTGACAGATTGAAGACATTGTTACAAGAATGCAGGATGACAAAACAGGTGGAGTTCCCATCCGCACTGTCAAGAGCTTTCTGTCCAAAATCCCCAGCGTGGTCACCGGTAAGAACTGCATTTGGCAGAGAATGTGAGCTGGTACTCGCTGGCTCTAAACAAACATCCTAAAGCCACAAAAAAGAAGGGATGTGAGGAAAAAATGCCCCCCTCTGCTTAATTTTTCTATATGTTGTTCTGTTACAGGCTGAAGCATTGAACAAAGATTCCTTAGTTCTGTTTTAGTAAAAAGCATTTATATTTCTTTGGGGTGAGTTATTAAAAAATGTTAGATAGTTTTTTGTGGCTATCGGAATATCACCAGTCAGAGTCATTCATTATGACAGGGGTAGGACAAGAAGTCAGGAAAGAAGGTTGAAACTGTTTCCTCGCTCATACCCAAATACTCTTGCTGGACTTTGATGGCAGGTAGAGGAATGTGAAATGCCTTTTATGCATGTGTGCTGCTTTGTTAAAGCTCTGTGTACTGAAGTGTGGATGGTGCAGAAACAGGGAGTCAGAGTAAAACCATTCCTCTGTGCATTTCCAGACAGAGTATCTTCCAATGCAACAAAGACCTCTGCCATTAATAGATGATGAGTTTATTCAGGGTGATGTAAATTGTATGGAGGATTTGTACTTGGGTTTCTGGTGCCTGTTTTCACTGACTCAGTAGTAGTGTTCCTGAAGGTTCCTGGGGAAAATAACCATTTATCTGATTTGAAAACTCATTCCATAAGCTCAAGTCTGCAGTACATGACTGGATGCTTTAAGATGGACTCAGCTAAAAGAGGTTTCTGATATTTTGGTTAAAATTCATAGCATCAAAAAGGTAATTGATCTAGTCACCAAGACACCGTGTGTTACTCAAAAGGAAATAGGAGACCTCACAACATTTTTAAACTGTGCTTAGCAGCTCTCTGGCATGATGGAAACTACTTCCTTGCACTCAGTTCTGAACAGTGGCTGCAATTGCATTGTCTTGAAATGGCTGGTTTTCACAACACAGGCAATTGTGAAAAGATGAAGATAAAGTAAGAACAAAACCTCTCTCCAAAGCCCATAGAAGTTCTCATATTTTGAGGGGAACAATCTTGGCACCATTCCCTTCAGGTGAGTTAAGGCAGCTCTGTTGTGATGCATGGACAGTTCATGAAGCCTCTGAGTTTGAAGAGTATGGGAAATAGCAGCCCAGTGGCAAGCCCAAAATTTTCCCCATTTGTTATTTTTCCTTTCAGATGCATAGACCTGTCTATTTCCAGACCAAAACCAAAAGAAATGTATGTATGTTATCAGTGATTGATTGTGATAGGTGAAGAGGCAGGAACACCTACATTTGAATGGATGCTGAGGACACTGGGTTTGTTCAGTCTGGGGAAGGAAAAGCTGAAGTGAATGAGAGGCTACAAAGACAGGGTCAGATCCTTTCTCAGGAGTGCATGTTAAAAGTACCAATCTAAACAAGTTGCAGGGAAAGAAATCCCAAATAGATTTACATATAGGAACAAAGTTATTTATGGTCAGAGCAGGTGAGCATGAGCCCAAGTGTCCTGGAGGAGCTGTGGAACCTGTGGTTTGCAGCTCTTCAGAAGCCCCTGGGCCCAGCTGAACTGAGCACTCTGACCTAACTGTGCCTTTGGCCTTGCTTTGTGTGAAGGTTAGACTAAACAACTTTCAGAGAATCTTTCCAACCTGAATTACTCTCAAGGTCAGGGGATACTCAGTTTTAGTGCTTGTCTAATTCCACACAATGTCATGCACACAGGAGAAGAACTTGTATTTTCAAAAGCTTTGTACCTCCTCTTGGGAAGAGCTCAATTCTAGACCATGTCATTCTCACACACTTTTTATTTCTACCTGAAAAGTGGAACAGCAATGCTGAGACTGATTTACTTGGCAGGCTCATAGTGACTGTGATTAACAGGGATTTTTTTTTGTTTGACACTTCTATTGTAATTGCCTCTCACAGGAGAAATATAAAATCTTAAAGGAAAAGAAATATTACAGGAGTGCCTTGGTGCTCAAAACAGGCAGCTCTGTTTATAGTACAGTGAAGTGGGTGTTTGATTTAAAGTTTAAATTCCAGAGAAAGAACTGCTTGTCTCTGTTTGGCTTTCATCTGGCCTGATGCTTTAGGTGCGAATGAAGTATTGGGTAACACAAGGAGAAGAAGCCTCAGGGAATTATCAATAATGATCCTCTCTTGACAACAGAAGTCTGGGAAAAAGGATGAAAAAACTTTTTTTGAATGTATGATAAGTGTGTGCAGGGATGCTGTGCCAAAGATGCATTTCAGTCTGCTCTGGAAGTCGATTTGTGTATCCCCTTCCCAGTCTTTTGCCTTGAAGTAGGTCAGTCAAAGGAGGACACATCACACCATTATCTTCTTGGTTAGGTCTTCACTTTTATGGGTGAGCCACAGAGAATGAAAGTAGGATGGAACCAATCTGTGTGGCACCTGTGTGCATGTGTCAGACATTGTCAAGTGCTGAATTTAGAGTGTGGAATATGGAAAAGAATGCCTGAGGGCAGATTTTGAGTAGTGCCCAGAATGGGTTGTCAGCCAATGCATGTAATGGCAGCTGCTGTAATGGAGTTGTACGTTTCTATTCTAGTAAAAAAATTTACTCTGTAAAGGTTTTGTTTCTTTAGATGAATTGTTAATTCTATTTTCCGAGTCATCAAACTCTTGTAGGAACATTTCATTATACTAACCAGCAACAAAAATGGCTTTCTCATGTTCTTTTCTATTTTCATATAATTGTGACTTTAAACTAACCTCATTTCTTGGTAGGAGGACCAAACACACATACTTTTTTCTCCCACTGGTTCAGACTTGGTCTTACACAACATTGCCAAAACAAGTCAGAAAGATGTCAGTGCTACAACAGCAGAGCTTTCCAGTACAAAAAGCCTCCTTCAAGCTTCCCAGTTTGCCCCACATTCCCAACCTCATTGCAGATTTTCCTATTTTGCGTGCTGTCTGATCCTGTGTATCAGCATCTTTGCTACCACAATCCAAGGTAGACATGCAGTCTAAAATCTTTTCACTAGTCTTTGCTCTTCCCAAGAGGTTTTGATACAGCTTCATTCTGGTCCATACCCCCTGACTTCAAGCGTGGCTGTCCCCACAGCTCCATTTTGAATGGTGCCTCCTCCTCCCAGCAGCAGTCCCATGGCCAGTCCCTTGCTCCTGCACTGCTCCTGACCCTCACCCCAGCACTCGCTTGTCTTCCTGCTCTGCTCCCCGCGCTGCCTTTGTGGCTGCGGGTGGATTGGTGAGTTACATCCTGGCCCTACTGGCTTGTGTTGAGGGCTGCCATGCAAGCACACAGACCTGACAGTGCATTTCACTCCTGTCCTGCCATACCTGTCTTATATAAGCCCTGGTCCTCTCTCAGCAGAAAATGCCAGTTTCAGTGAAATGTGCCAGATGGCCTGTCGCTACTTGAGACTCATGAGCTAAACCAAGTTTAAACCACTGTGTGTTTTTGTCTGAAGAAGCCAGCATGTGTCTTGGCAACTGCCCATGGAGTTGTCCCAGAATGCATGAGAATGTCACTTACTCAAAGAAAATGCACTTGGCTGGAGTATGGAAATCCCACGGTGTTGTGAAAGAGAGACTTTATTATTGAAAATGTTCCCTGATGATGTAGTTCAAAACAACAAGTTCTGCTGGAGAACTTTATACACCCATTGAGAAATTAGCTCCCTTGGGGTCAGTCTGAGGGTGTTGCATTTTCCCTTCAGAGGAGCTCAAGCACATCTCTCATACAGATACAGCAGCCACAGACTCAAAGGAGAATTACGTTCCTTGTGTCCAGAGTTTGAAAGGTTCCTGTTCAGGTGAACTGTACAGAAAAAGATTGTTGTGGTATGGGGAGCAGGCCCAGGACTGGTAATGGTGTCAAGAGCCAGTGCCCATCACCTAGCAGGGCCCAGAGAGCAGGCTGCAATGCTGAGTGCTTGGCCAGAAGGTTTGCTTTCCTAGTGCCTCTTTTCAGGGGTAGAACTTGCCTTGGTGCCTTGTGGAAACTACTACTGTCATTGGGACCAAAGCCTCCGTGATCTGACTACCAATAGATTTGGCTTCCTAGGCTGGCTGTCCAGCTGCTTGCATCACCTTAACACAGGGCTTTCACTGCAAGACTGATTCTGATACAGGTTTCTCTCAGCATTTGGGTAGTTTTGTTCCAGATATTTTGTCTTTCCTCTGTACTTCTGCTTTGAAAAATAGGACACTTGAAACGTGGTACTGACTCTGTTTGAGGCAGATAGTCCCAAATCTAAACCAAGTTCAGTCTTTTGCTAAGCATGAATTAGTCGATTTGGTTAAAACAAGCAAAAAAAAAGGCACTATCAGACAAACAAAAAAAAATTTAATACTGGGTGTTTACAGATTTGTGAAGAATATAAAGAATATGCTCACGAGTTAAAATTGACATATGTGTATATGTACATACTGTATAATTTTTGATGGTTTTCCACATTTCCAAGAGCAGATGATGCACGGTAAAGTCAACTGTTTAGCAATTGCTTGGTGGAAACTGGCTTGCCAAATACTGGTTGGGCATACAAATCCATTTATTTCTCATAAAAAAGCAATTGTTCTGAGCAAGTTGTATTTAAACTAATTCAAGTCAAGACTATGCTTCTTCATAGCAACTTACATTTCCTTCTTTTATGCATCTCTTCAAATTGCACCCAGTGGAAATGTAATCCCTCCATCCCTCAATAAGAAGTCTAGTGAAAGCTGCTGTGAATCACACAGCATTAGACATGTCAGCAATTACATGAGTAGCACATGCCTTGCAATTTTTTTTTTCCTGTAACTTTCTCTTAAGCTCTCTTCTTGCATGCCAGGAGACAAATTAACCCAGTTAAGGAGTCAAACTCTTATGCCGTCTTCATCGTCAGCTCCCTCCTCCCTCCCTTTTTCTCCTTAACTGCATCCAGGTTCCTATCTTTCAAATGGTGAGAAGGATGAGGGAGGAGAAGATGAAAATCAGCTCCCTGAAGAGTAGCAATTTTGTGCCCGTTGTAAAGATGCAAAGCAACACCTTGTGAGGCAAAAGCTTAAAGGATTTGATTTCTGAGAACAAGGGGGATAGCAGATTCATCAGATGGGAGGTGGTTGTCAGAGAAATAAGAGAAAGCAGTCAGAATTAACATTTTAAACGGTGGATATTCAATATATCTCTCTGTGCATCTACACACATGTACACCTAAAGACATGTAAATAGTGTGCAAGTTTTGTTAAGAATAAGCCTAAGAGTGGTACGTGTTGCATGCTGGAAATAAGCAAGGACAGGTTTGCGCACTTGTAAGGCACTGTGGAGAGTGAGGACTGCGGGTGTTTGTATATCACTGCCCTCTGCTGCAGCCGAGCTGCAGTTCAGTTCACAGCTTGCAGCTGCTCACCTTCCTCACAAGTGCTGCGTCTGTATTGTTCTTTCCCAGCTCAGGGGGAGTGCATGTGGTCTATTTTGTGTCCTGCTCGTTCCATAGCAGTGCTCTTTCTGTGCTGTGTGGCATAAACCCAGCCCAAATATTGGGGTAGGTGTGACTTGGCATCTACTCTGAGCTTGCAGAGGAAGGATAGTTTTCATAGCTGGCTGTTGATGCTACTTCCATGTGTGTCATTCATAATTCTCTGTCCTCTTCAGGACTGCTCATCTCCAAAAAAGCGTGCTTGTACATCACGTGAAACTTACATACCCCACAAAAATGTGTTCATGTATTAGGAGATAAATCCTAAATTAAATAAGGTAAATAAAATAAATAAATTAAATAAGATTAAATGAAATTAGCCATCACTTAAAATTACCAAAATGGGCTATGCTTCATAATTATGTTCTTTCATATGACAGCACTTGAAAGTAGTTGTACCTGAGATGAAAAAATACTGGAGGAAGTGCACATCACAACAGGGGTGCATTACAATTTGGCTTAGACCACTGAAACACAAAACCTATCCTGAGGCTTTAGTATTATTTCAGTCAATAAAAGGGTTTCTTAAGTGCTAAAGCCCAGAATATTATGTGAAGTTTAACTTCCATACATTAGAATTGTGAAGGTCCTTCCTGGTCCTGCTTGTCCTCGATGTATTTGAACCTCTGCATCTGTCAAGTGAAGGTATGATAAATCATAAACTTCAGTAATTATGCTGCATGGATGTTCCTGTGGTCAAAGAAACTACAAAGAAAAAACACCCTAATCACCAAATGATCTAGCTTTATCTTTCTGCTTTTTCTGGATATCAGAGATGATGTCAGAAAAGGAAAGTATACCCAAGACAACTTTCCAGCCATGTGGGCAGAAATTAGTGCACAAAAATTTCTTATTGATGAACATGATTATAAGAATTGCTGGACTGGAAAGCAACAAATGAAAGCTATGAGCCTGGAACAAAGCAGATCTATTAAAAATTGCTTAGTATTTTTTCCCTATCAAAGTTTGCTTTTAGGCCTTTTCAGTCTTTCGGTTGAGACTAAAAACTGGAATAGAGACAGATTGCATGACAAATTACCTGTTGAATTCCAGTGTTTAGATTAATTGGCAATTCAGTACAACAACAAAAAATATTACATATTAAGAGGGGTCTTGTTGCTGACTGCAGTTTTATTCTGAAACACAGCATTTAGCTGATGGAATATTGTGGCTAATGAATAAAGCATTAAAAAGAAAAGTCAACAATATTTCAATGCCTGTAGAAATACATAAGAATGAATGATTAATGCTTTTCTGCATTCATCTCATCTTCAAAAGCACAGCTTTATTATGGAAGGTTATTTCCAGATCTGAATGACATAGCAAAAGAAGAGAGATTAATTATAAGAACTGTGTGGCTTTGTTTTTTGGATGGGACTGTTGAGCAGACTGCACTCAAGCTGCAGTACTTCACCTCTCCTGTCTTCACTTCATAGCAACCTGAGGGTTGTGTGGTGAAGGATCTACAAACAGATTTTTGTTTTTTCACACCTCTCCTTTGTTTCTGCCCTTCTTCCCGCATTCCTGTGGGCTGCAAAGTATCAGATTCACAGCACAGCAGCTTTGTTCCTGCTGTGCCTGAGAAGCCACATGCCCCCTGAGGAGCATGTGGGGATCTGACCCTTCCACAAGCCAGTTTTACTTTGAGGTAGTGCAAAAGCAACAGTATGTAAAAGCACAATAATAATCAATAGCAATGTGAAGGCACAAATCTTTAAGTGTAGATTCACAGCCATTACTTTGAATCTGCTGCTTTAATTCGATGCCATTCCAACCATTAGAAAAATAGCTAACTCATATTATTGGGTGAATACATCTGCCTCTTTATTCACTGCATAGATTCTCTTCATTGTTATCTAGCATTCTTTGGCTTTTTAAAGTCAACATAGTTTGATAGGTGAGTATTGTGTGTTTGATGTATCTCAGTTACAACATTGAAGTTACTATTAATGTAACTCTTGGGGGTGAGGTGAAAAGGAAGGGTTGGCTTTGCTTTCTTGCTTTAAATAGTACAAAGAATTACATAGACCCCCAGTTTATTTTTACTACCGTAAATAGCCAGAAATCATTGTTGCTGAAAGCTGTGCTGGGCAGTGAGAATACATGTCCCCAGGAGGCTGTAGGTGTTGGCATAGTTCTAGATTGGACCAACTGTCGGGCCTGGTTCGTGTGAATACCCTCAATGGTCAATGAATGCCTCGTTTTATTCTGCCTGTTCCAGCAGAAGGGCACAGCTCTTTGGTCACTTATGTATTTGCACCTGAAAGCACCATAGATTTGGCTTTAGAACCTTCTAAAAGAAAAGGCAAAAAGAACAACAAAAAGCTTTCAGGCTTTCCATGGATATCCATTGCTATAAATATATACATTTGCATGTTATCTTTGGCTTTTTTTTTTTTTTTTTCCCTGTGTGGATAAATCTCTCAAAACTCCTTGCTGGCTTCCCATGGATTTGTTTTGAGTATGGTGTGAGCTGA
Source organism: Sitta carolinensis (assembly GCA_032173965.1). Classification (NCBI taxonomy): domain Eukaryota; kingdom Metazoa; phylum Chordata; class Aves; order Passeriformes; family Sittidae; genus Sitta; species Sitta carolinensis. The sequence continues at coordinate 9,846,150 of JAVUNC010000006.1, read as the reverse complement.
TGAGCTTGGATATTTTTGATGTATGATTCACTACCACATGCAGAGAAGAAAATTATATTTTGGTCCTGCAGAGCAATAAAACTAAGCAATTAGGTCTTCGTTCAGTTAATTCCTGTTTGGTGTCTGGGTGCTTTCCCAGAGGAGAGTCTCAGGATTTAGCTCTATTGCAAGGTCACTTGCAATACAACAGTTTTCTCCATGTAGATACCCCCACAATATGGCCAGGACTGCAGACTAACTCTTACCAAGGAATGAATAATAAAGCTGAATAAGGAAACTTTGAGAAGTTGGTTAATGTAGTATTCTAAGTATACTCGGCAAAACAATAGCATATACTGATGAGAACAGTAACTTGTGTTTCTAGCAGTGTAAGGTTTTACATCCAATTATTGTAGGGTGTTGTGTGGTATTGCATAGAAATTCTGTTATTTTTGAACCTATTTTTTGTGGATAGGATTGTCTCAGTGGTTTGTTTGGGTTTTTTGGGGGTTTTTGTGTTTGTTTGTTTTTTGTTTTTTTTTTTTTTTGGAAAGTCGGTTGTTTGCTAGCTGATGCCAAAATGGTTGTCAAAATCACTGAGTGAATAATTTCTGATGAGTTTTCCTTTTATGATCTTTTACTTTTGCCCTAACTATTCAGTAAGTTTCATCCATATTTCCTGAATAGGTTAGACTGATGGGAAACAACACTTTTAAACAAGAGATCTGCCAAATATCTAGTGTTTTGTTGAATGCTGTTTATATTTTTTCTCTTATGAGAGAGACAGTGACAGGTGCACTTCCTAAGGAAGCAGTAGTAGCCATAGAAAATAAAAGTTACTATATTCTGATAAATTTCTAATCACAAGGCTATCATTACTGAAGTTAATGAATTGGACAGTGGCATATTCATGAAAGCTTATTTCTTTGGTCAAGCAAAAACCCCGCAGAATCTGAAGACTATGTCTGTTAAAATATGATTTATAATTTTGCACTGTAGCATCTCATGTTCATCGTTTATGTCACTGCTGCATGGGCAGTGCATTATAATTTGGTTTTGTGTTTGTTTGTTTTTTTAAGTAGGAAGAGTTGATTTCAGAGCTCCAAAGAGCATTAGGTCTTTGACACTCCAGATTTTCATTTCACAGTCTGTCTGTACATCCAGGGTTGCCCCAACCTGGATGCAGAATCCAGCACTTGTCTTTGTTAAAACTTCATCCATTTGGTGATTCCACAATTCTGTGATTTGTCCTGGTCTCTCTGCAGGATGTCTCTGTCTTCAAGGGAGTCAACAGCTCCTCACAATTTAGGATCATCAGCAAACTTACTCAGTATGCCTTTGAGTCTTGCATCCAAGTAATTTTTGAAGATATTGACAAGAATTTGCACTAACATGGAGCCCTGCCAGAACCCCACTAGTGACCAGTCATGAGTCTGATGTCACCCCATCACACTTGACCTGTTAGCCAGTTGCTCACCCATCACTTGATGTGTTTATCCTGCCGAGTGCTGAACATTTTTTCCAGAGGTATTCTGTAAGAGGCAGTATCAAAAGCTTAACTGAAATCCATAAAGATTACATCAACTGGCTTCCTTTGATCAACTAGGTGGGTTACCTTGTTATAAAAGGAAATTATTGCTGTTGATAAGCAACAGATCAAGGAAGGCATCTTTCCTAGTCGGCACCCTTAGTACCTGTATCATCAAATTATCTTTCAGGTGTTTTGAGGATCTTCAGGATCTGTTTATGCCAGCTGTGGGGTATTCCCAGAGCGTGTTAGCATGTCTTGGCACCATCTCTGCCAATGACTTCCCACTCATTTGCTCCCTGCTCAGCCCATTAGGCTGAGGTGCCTGAGGAAAAGCATCACTGTAGCCAGCATCACAGCGGGAGAGCATCCCCCTCCCGGCTCAGCAATCCCCATGGCTGAGTGCTGGCTCAGAGCAGGTCAGCTGGGAACAGACATGAAGCCTTGAGCTCCCATCTCTCTGCACTGGGGGAGGCTCTCTGGCAGCCTTGATGCCTTCCTGAGGCTCTTAGCATCATTTTTCTGTAATACTGCTCTACTCTCCCTATTCCTGGCAAATTTGTAAGGGTTGTGACATTAAAGTTGGGGAAGAGGGGGAGAGATCAGAACAGTATCTAATGCAATCAGGAGAATAAAGATCAAGAGAGTACTTCTTGCAGTCTCTCTACTGTAGTCAGCCTGTTTCTGGAGCCCTGTGCAAGTTAAATTTGAGCATAACTTCTAATTAGGTATCTGGGTCACGTTTGACATGCTCTTGGTTCGGCATTGACGTTTCTGTGCTCCTACTTAGCTCTAAATTTGCCAGCTGTTTTCCTTAAATAATTCCACTTTCCACTAAAGGATTGTGTATCTTATGTAATGACACCCACGGTAGTGTGAGGCCAGTCATAGGGACACAGAGGTAGAAATAGCTCTGCGTTTTACACCAGCCTTGGCATTCCTTAATTGAATCATTAAAATTTGGATTCCCGTTTCAGCTTGACAAGCTTCTTTAGCTCTGCTGAGCTCTCATAGTGTCTTGACTTTGTCAATTTAGGTGCAGCTCTGGAAACAGCTGTCCTCTGTCCCAGTGAGTCCTTTAGGCCTTGCCTGTCAATCCAGAAATACAAAGATTAAATTCCTTTTCATTACTTCTCTTCAGTGGTCAAAGGATTTGTTACCAATCTGGACAGATTCAGGGATGAGTTGCATGAATTTTCTTCAAATAGTCTCGGGCTACGAATCATTTTCTGAAATAAGGGTTCACGTTATGTGATCTAAACTAGTCACAACACTTTAGGTGCAGATTGTGAGAGCACTGGAAAGCTCCTGCTGGGATGCAGAGTACCAGACCAGGAAAAAACTTTGCAAGTGCAGTGACATGCTGGAGATTTGTCATTCTGACACTACTGTTGTTAAAGCAGGGTTCATTCCCTTAGGACCCATGCTGTTGAAAGGAAGTTTTTAAAAAAAGAGGTCTGATTTTCTCAATACTCACTCCTTGTTCCTAAGATTCCTGGGCTATTCTGTTCATGGAAAAGGCAATGCTCATTTTAGGGACAGTTTAATTGAGAATTGCATCTGCATATTGCAATAAGTGCCTTACTATCCCATTTTAAAAAATAATTCTCTTTTAAAATTAAGAAATCCTTATGCTCCTCTTCCTAATTCACCCTTTGGTTCCTGTCTTTCTTTTTGCATGTGTGTGGTACCTTCCAGCATTAGCCTCACCCACTGTGGTTTCTTCGAGCCCACCTCTGAAAGGAGCTTACAAGAAGGATGGAGAGGGACTTTTTACAAGAGTATATTGTGGTAGGACAAGAGAGAATGGCTTAAACTAAAAAAGGGTAGCTTTCGATTAGATATTAGGAAAATAATTCTTTACTATGAGGGTGGCAAGACACTGGAACAGTTTTCCGAAGAAGCTGTGGATGCTCCGTCCCTGGAGGTGTTCAAAGTGAGGTTGGATGAGGCTCTGAGCAACCTAGTAGGGGGGTTGGAACTAGATGATTGTTAAGGTTCCTTCACAACCCAATCCATTCTGTGATTCTATGAAAATAGTCCACTTTTCTTAGGGATTAAAGCCAACATGCTCTAATGTGTGGCAAGATAGCACACAGGAATGGGAGCTTGGGGATGTGTGTGAAGAGAGCTTCAAAAGCTGTCACACCTTGATGGTGATGGTCATCTGCAATTGCATATTTTCATTTTTGGGTAACAGTGATCGTTTATGGGCACCTGTAGGTTTGCCCTGCAGAACAGGAGGGTGTCCTTTGCAGATGGTATTCAGAGAGTGGATTAATGTGCTGCCACAGTGAGAGGTAAAACCTGCAGATGCTTTGTGTCATGTCTGCATGGGTCTATGGAGACACCTTGCTGGCTTTGCTAAATTAAAGGAAGACAGCATCTGCTCTTCAGCTGAGTCACTTGGCAGTACCTGATCAGCTTGACTGCGTCTGTGAGCCTGTTCCTGCCTGTGTCACTCGCAGTTCACCCTGGCTTGTCCTGTGGCATAGCAAACTTTATTTCTGGAGAAGTATTGTGGAATTCCACAGTTCTAATGAAAACCTATATAGACTCAAACGGTAATACGAATGGCAGCTGCATTTTGTTTTGTTACATAAACTTATCCCTTTTTTTTTTTTTTGACTGAGCTTTGTACACTAAGCTTTTGGTGATGAAAATGGTCATTTCATGGTATATCTTGGAGGCACAAGATAATATAACAAACTACTCTCTGTAAATAATCAGAGGTGTCAGATGGGGCTGTAGTAATGATGTTAATGTGCAATACCGTATTGTGAGTGAGAAATTGCTGAAGGACCTTTGGCATCCAGAGGGTTTGCACTGTATCTGTTTAGGGAATTTGCTGCAAGTGTTGTGTTCCGAGGTGGGTTTCTACAGAACAGTTGTGAGCAAGACTCTGCAAGATCCCTGCTGGTGATGGAATACAAGTATTTTGAAAGGGTAGCTTCTAGCCAAGCCAAGCAACAGGGGGTATCCATAAATGCAGCTGCACTTGGAACCTTTGTGGCGAAGGCGGTATCTTTGCAAGCTCCCTGTAGGTGCTGGGTGGGACAGAGGATAGGGTGTGTCCTTTTCAGGGGTGTCCCTTTTCTCCTGCTTCTGCCTTTTTTCCTCATACCCTGCAGCTACTGAAGGGACCAGTCTCACCTACTGAGATGTGAGTGTTCAGAAGATTTCTCTGAAGTGATGCTCTTGGCTAACCTGGAGCAAGTTGGCAGATGGGAACTGCAAAGGGCAGGCTTTAAGGGGTATAAGTAGGAATGCCCGCTTGTGCCAAACCAATGGCCCCCAGCGACCCTCTGGCCATGCATCCTGTAGTGATATCTAGGGTAGTATATAAGAAAAAAGGCGGTATTTAGCTATATTGTGGAGGTATGTTGCTCAGTCTCCAGCTGTCTGGACTGAAGGGAACATGGTGGGGGTCATAGTCAGATGTTTTGCCATTCTGCACTGATTTGATTGTGTTTACATTTTTCAGATATATGGAACAAATGATTTTACCTCACAGTAAATTAAAAAAAAAGCCTTTTAGGAAGTAACTGGAGTATGATTAAATATTTTCAGCATTTTACATTGATATAAAATCCTGCTAATGTACATGTAATGTACTTTTTAGTGTGGCAGACACTCTGACGGTTCACTGTCAGAGACATGGGTTTTGATGTTTGACTGGAAAAATTTTCAGGTTAAAATGCAGATACTTAAAACAGTTCTTCACTCCTTTCCTGACTAATACAAAGAGTTGGACTAGATTAATGTTGTAGATCCCTTTGAAATGAAGTATTCTGTTGTATTCTAGTCAAGTAACCATCGCAGTTAGCTGAAGAGACTGGCTGAGAACATGCTTTTGTAGTGGTAGTGCTATGGAGAGCCGGCTGCTCTGTGCACAGTGATCCTGCACTGATTGCCTTCAGCACCCAGGACGCCTCACCATTGAGATCATCTCACCATCTCTCAGCTTGAAGGTTTCATCTTTCTCTCTGCCGTTCAAGGAAATTTGTCAACCTTCCTTATGCCACCTGAACACGCCCAACCTGTTACTGCCCTTGTTTGCCCCTTGACTTCACTCCTGTTTTCTTATCTGTGAGCTGTGCTTAAGTCACATGGGTGGCATTAGCCTTTTGTGCTTGTTTAGGATCATGATGAATGGTGGCATTTTGATACAAAACTTGTTTTGTTTGGCTTTTGGTTTTGGGGTTTTTAGTAGATTTTGGATTTATAGATATAGCTGGAATGTACAAAAATTAAAAAATCCACCAAGTGTGTGGTTTACAGTTAATCAAATACATGCCCTGCAGAATGTTTTGTCCCTTTAGTGTTGCATTACTGAGTACTTTCATGAAAGAAATTACCCGTTTACCCTTAAGGGATAGTTTTGATATGTATCATTGGTCATTTAAAAAGAAATCTCTGAAGTACTGGAAGACTCATGTAAGTTGTGTAGCTCTTTATTTTACCATGGATGAACTAAAGTGTTCCCACATTATGAATGGTTTTGGGGTTTTTTTAATGTATAATTTTACATGTGAAAGCATAAATAAAGAAAAAAATGTGCCCAGGTTTTCCTATAAATCTTGAATTGTTTTACAAAGTTTTGACTGCTGAATTGTCAGGGGCAAAAAGTAACAATCTGATTAATTATAGAATTTATTCTGGTCCTCTATGCCAGCTCAAGAAAGAGATGAATGCTTGAAACCAAGCTCAGGCTCCTCCAATGTCTGTGTGGCTAGGTGAAACACTTGAAGTGCCCTTGAAAAAAGCCTGGCATTAAAAAATGGCTCTAACTATTATGCCAATATATCTTGTCAAAAGCTGGTTAGAGGTAGGCTTCTGAGGGCTTTTCAGTTTTGAAAATGGAACAAAAGGCTCTAAAGTAATTTCTGAAACTTGTGACTGGTATATTATTTAAAAATTCACAGAGGTTGTCTGTAGGACAACTTTTTGTTGTGCTGGTCATTTGTCTGGGGTTGACGTCCTTTGTAGTCAAGAGACGTAACAAATCTGTCCAGGGTAGTTCTAAAAAATACAAATGGTTATTAGCCGGCCATGGCCCAGTTTTAATCTGAGGGGAATGTCCATGTCTTTGTGTATTCAGGGAGGCAAAGGGATGCAAACTACTAGAGAGAAGTAAAGGAGAAACAGGCGAGGAAGTGCATTTGTTTTACTTTCAGAATTACTACTTTACAATACAAAATTACAGACAGCATACAAATACCCAACAATTTAGTTTCATAAAAGGGAGCATTCTACACCAGTATAAACATATAATTGCTTCAAAATAGGTTTAAGACAAAAATGTGCATTTAATAACCAGATGATAAAATTGAAGAGATCTTAATGGAAAAAAAAAGCCAAAATCAGTTTAATATAAGCTAGCTGGAGACCTACTTATCTCCATTCCTGATATCCTGATAGCCACTGATTATACATCCTGCTAAAAGGATAAAAGCCCCTGCTATTTTTTTTCTACAGATCAACTTTCCTTCATTATTTTAATACCAAGAAAGCAATCAAGCCCTCTCAACTTGTGGCTGTTTTCATTGGCATGTGCTTTGGCAGGGGCTGTTGTAGCTTTGTATGGAGCTCTCAGTCTGCACAGGGAGGGACTCACTAGTGGTCACACTGGTCTGTATTTAGAAGCAGTTACAGTCTTCCCTGAATACCAGACCTTAACCAAAATGCTGCTGCCCAGCCATGACAGCTTGGTGTGGTGACATTTGCTGGGCTAGCAAGGCAGCCCTGGTGCTACGGAGAGGGGAGGCAGGGTCACACCAGAGGCACCAACTTCCTGACCTTGTATTAACAGCCTCAGAAGTGAAAGAGTTGAAAAAATGATTAGCAGCTAGTCATTCCTCCCATGGTACCCACTTCCCCATGCTGGATTGCTGGCCCTCATGGCAGTCTGGCAGTGCAGACACCCTTTCTCCTGCAGCTGAAGATGTAGGTGATCTAAAAACTCCTACACAGGAGACTCCTGTAGGGTGGGAACCCCACTCAAATCACCCGTGTGCCACATGGCCCAAAAGGTGCTAACTGGTCATCCCTGCCCATTGTGCTTCAGATGGGCATTGCCAACAACTGTATAGTTCTTGACCATCTGCAAATGCTTGAAAATTTTTCTTCTTGCTGTTGCCCATGGTAAACCTGCTGTATGCTCTTCTGCTCTGCTTCCAGGACTTGATTTCATGTCCTGAATCAGTTTCTTTACACACTTAATCTGAAGTGGTAGTGAAATAAATATATCCTTTTAATTTTGTGTTTTCATTTCAAATAGTGGAAAAATCTGTTCTCCCTTATAGAATCATAGATTTTTTTTATGTAAAAGACCTTTAAGACTATTGAGTCTAGTCATTAACCTAACACTGCCAAGTCCTCCATTAAACCATGTCTCTGAGTCATCCATGTGTATTTTAAATACCTCCAGAGGTGGTAACTCAACCATTTCCCCAGGCTGCCTGTCCCAATGCTTGATAACCTTGTCAGTGAAGAAATTTTTCCTAATATCCAATCTTCTAGCTTTATCAATTGTTACATGAGAGAAGAGGCCAACCCCCACCTTGGTATAACCTCCTTTCAGATAACTGTAGAGAGTGGTAAGATCACCCCCAGGCCTCCTTTTCTCTAGGCTAAACAACCCATTGTCTTCTTGTCTAAATTTGAGGCCAGAATTCTGTTTCCCATGGGCTTCAGGAAGAGCAGGAGAACAGATTAATCATGTTGAAATAAGTATCTTAAATTGTGTTCTTCTATCTGTTTATGGTCTACTTATAAAATGCACAGTCACTAGGGAGAGGCTAGAAGTTTGTTGGCTTTTTTTGTCTTTTTCTGGAGGTTTCTATGATGTATTGTAGCAGACTGACCCTGGCTGGACACCAGGTGTCCACCAATGCTCCACCATTCCTCCTCTTTAGCTGGACAAGAGAGAGAAAATACAACAAAAGTCTCACAGGTCAAGATCAGGACACAGAGAGATCACTCGCCAGTTACTGTCACGGACAAAACAGACTTAGCTTGGGGAAATTAATTGAATTTATTACCAATCAAATTAGAGTAGGGTAATGAGAAATAACCCCAAATCTCATAAAAGCCTTATCCCAGAGACACTACTACCTCCACTGATTGGCTCAGCCTTTGCCAACCCATCTTGGAGCCAGCAGGCACTGGCTTTGTTGGGCACAGGGGAAACTTCCAGCAGCTTCTCATGGAAGCCACATGTGTAACTCTCCTGCTGCCAAAACCTTGCCATGCCAATCCGATCCGCATGCATGAGGTGCTTGGTGTTTTACTATGAACTGATAGCCTCAGTGAAGCTTCACAAGAAAAGGTTCCAGACTTGGACTTACAAGACCTGCCAAGACAGGTATTTTTCAGATCTGGGTCTAAATCTAAGGAGAGTTAAAGTCACAATACCAAAAGCATCTCTGGCAGAAACACAGACAGTTTGCCAGACCAGCGTTCTGGGCTTTTATAAGTGTAAATTGAAGAAAGGTTTTTATTTGTAGTGGGACATTGAGGGAAAACTGGAGTTGCTGATTGTATCTTACAGTGTTGGATACAAGGAGGGTGTGTTGAAGGATGAGGATAAGTCATTGGCATGAGAGAAGTTTCTTTAAGAAGTAGGTCAATGATTTGTCATGCTGTACTGCACTTTATAATAAGGCTGTGACATGACTCCCTCTGTGTTTTTGAATGTAAATGCATAAGAGCCCCATTCATGACTTTAGGAAGCAAAATATCTCTTGCTTTAACCTCTTCAGACCAGCTCCTGACAGCAAATCGTTGGTTTAGCCATAGTCTGGCAGCCTTTGCATGGGTTTTGCAGCAAGTGTGGTCAGAGCCATGAAGGGAAGCTGATACTTGATTGAGTCCTTGGTTTTAAGTTTGCATGACCTTGTTGTAGTCTGATCATGTTTGCACAAGACAGTCTGTGAGTAAGCGGGCGACAGAATGCAAATACTGCTTTTTCAATCTGTTCTCTCAAGTTGGAAACAATATTCTCAGTTACCTGCCTTGGGACCTACTGTAGTTTGCTCTGAGAATAGTGTTAGCAAAATTTGCACAGTGCTGACAGGTTTCAGTCTGTGAAAGTAAAACCAGAAATGAGCCTTTACAGAGCAAGGATTCTGCACAGGAGAGCAGGATTGGGGGGACTTTATTGGCAGGAATTGGTAATAATGTTCAACACTATGAAGCTGCAAGACATATTCTGTTTTCACAGTGTTAAGTAAACATCAATTCATTAATCTTTACAGCTCTCCTGAAAGACATTACACTTTCTTCAGCCATGTATTTGTCCTTCAGGAACATTATATGTGGTCTTTCCCAAGTCATATAGATATGTACCAGAATGGAAGCTGGGATATCCCTGATGAAATCCAGGTACCTCCAGTAGCAGAAAAGAACTTTCCACCGTTTTATGTTTCACATTCAGGTGTATGTATGAACTATTACAGAATTCAGTGTTCACATATCTTAGATTATCATTTGACCATTTAGGTTTTGGAAGTACAATTTATTTTTGTATACCTGTCATTGTTTTCAACATCTGTGTTCTTATGCCTTGTGCCTGCTTTTTACAGGCTTGTCCTCTTGCTTCTTGTATATTTTCTCCATTGACTTCTACTACTCTTTCTCCCTTCTAACTTGCCTCTGTGCATGCAGCATAAGCTAATGGAGTGTGAACAGGCTGAGAAGTTTATTTCAGAATAAATCACTATGTTGGACAGAATCTGCTGAGCTTGTGAGATACCGTGGTTGTTAAGAAGTGATCTGACATGCTTTCAACTGGCTTCATCAGAGTTAAGACAGCACCATTAGTAGTGCAGTTGGTACAATACCCAAAAATCTGGATACAATAAGGGGAGGAGAAGGCACAGCCAGCCCTGGTGTGGCAGCATGATTGCAGTTGTCTGAAGATGTATGAGGTGTGGTCAGAGTTATTCTACACACATCACTATGCAGAGGAGGAAGAACGACAGTTCTTTTTCTCTGTAACTCTGGGTTTCAGACTTGGTAAATTTGTTTTCACAGAAAAATGTAATGCCACTTAGGATGCCTTTGCTATGTCAGAGCTAATTTGGCCTGTAAAATTTTTATATGGCCTTTGGAAGAGTATTTTGTACTGAGATCAGTGTAGTATTTGCAACAATATATATGTATGCACTATTCTTCAACTTAATCTGGTGTCACTTAGTTACCTTCGTTTTTGGACAGTGGCATTTCTGCTCCCAAATCCTCCAAACATAATTTTCATGTTTGTTCTTGCAAAGGGGACCATACAATTAACATTCCAGCAACTAATCTCTAAGTTGTGTTCCTGAGGAGGGACTATATGAGTATACAGAGACAAACCCATGGATTCCTGTATTATCTAATTTTTAGTGCCTGCTCCTATGTGACAAAATATTTTGTTAAACAGAAGTTCCTTCTTAATGATTTTTTGCCCCTCAGTTTAACATGATCTCTTTCGGATCTGACTTTCTTTACTTGTTTCTAGTGCATTGCTTTGTAGACGAATTTGCTGTAATACTTCCAAATTTTTTTTTTTCTTCAAAACTTTTGTTCCTCAATGTGTTCTGTACCTCTCACTGCTTACATTTCCCCTCTCTTGATCCAGTTTAATTCATAAGGTCAGACCTTCAACTCTTTTTGGATGGCTAACTTGTTTTAGATGTTTTGTTTTCCTCTGGAAGAACAAAAGAAGTTCAGGTTACATATGTTCAGCCATATGAGTTTTCATTTTGTGTCCAGGCTTTGCCTTTGACTCCCCAGTGCAACATAAGTCAATATGTTTGTAAAAGACAAGGTCTATAGTGCAGTAAAACGCTCAGCATTCCCACTCTGTCCCGCAGATATTGCCATGTGTACCTGACTTTGTTCTGGGAGCAGGCCAGTGAGCTGGCTGTGCTGGGACAGGCGGCTGCTTGGCAGCTCTCCCAGGCCAATGGCACAGTGATCCAAGTGCTGTGTCTGCTTTGCTGTCATCTTCCTCGGGGACTGGATGCAAGATGCTGATGATGCCTTGTTGAGGAAAAAGAGAACATCGCACATCTGAATGTGTCTCTCCTGAGCACGTGGTCCTGGGGTGAAAGTGAAAAATAAGAGGATGAAGGCGTTTCCCTGTCTGCCTTTGCATGCCTGCTCTAAGATACAGCCTGATGGTGCGACCTGTTGTATTTTATTGCAATTCTGTGTCTTGACTGCCTGGAACACTTTTCTTCTCTCTTCTCTTCCCTGTGAGTAGCTTCAGTGGACACAGCGTTCCTCTCTCTCTCTCTCCCGTGTGTCTCCCGGGGTGTGGAGAGGACAGGACAGTCCCCGCTCCTTTCCGCCTGGAGGCTGTGTTTGCTCTCCTTACCTCCGAAATCAGTCACATCAGTACACGATGAGCGGCGCTTAGAAGGGCGGTGCGCGTTCCATTCAGTTTTCCAGCGGCCTCGCCTCCCACTGCGGCTCCCAGGGAACGGCAGCGGGCGGGTTGGGTCTGGGGGTAGATGCGGCGGAGGACGCGGCCCCTCCGACCGCCCGTGGCCCCGGCCCCGGCCCTGCCTCCCATTGCCCGGGCAGCCCCGGCCGCCTCCCATTCCCTGGGCAACACCACCACCTCCCGGCCGCCTGCCCGGCCGGCCCTGCCGCAGCTCAGCCCCGCGGCTGCATCGGGCAGGGATGCGGGCTGAGCTCTGCCTGCCGCCGGGGGCGTGGGGCGAGGAGGAGGGAGGATGGACAAAAGGTGAAACGAGGGAAGGAGAGGTATGCATTTTAAATGAGAAGGTGGTCTGAAGTGAGAATGATCTGAAAGCATCGGAAGAATGTTTGTAAGTACCAGGAAAGGTTTGTTTTCCTCGCAATAAGCGTCGGTTTGCCATACCATCCAGGTGGTGGGGCCGGGGCCCTGTGGGGGTGCCCGGACCTTTCGGAAGCAGGTTTCCAGCTGTGCTCACACCTGTACCCGCCCCTGGCGCTGTCGCGACAGCGCTCGGGCGCGCGGTCGCAGCGCCCCCTGGCGCGGCCATGCGGCATTGCAGCTCAATCCTGATGGGCCGTGGCGACTGCGGGGCGCGCGCCGGAGCCTTGGGTGGGCTCCAGGGAGATGGCTTTGCTTATACTTTATTTTTCATTTCATGTGTACGGGAAGATTTTTTTTCCTAGTTAGAGTATTTACATTTTTCTCGTTTCTACAGTCAGTCGTGAAACTACTCTCTGACAGTATTTTAAGAGTTCTCTCCAAGAACTGATTAATGAAAATACTTACCAAGACCTTATAGAACACAGTGTTGCTGGCCTAAGAAGAAGCTTTTGCTTTACATAGAAAGGATTTTGAGCTTTACTATTCGGAAACTACAAGCAGCATGCATGTGTTTTGCTGCACTACAAGGTTTGTTCTGAGGAAATCTGCCCAGGCAAACTGCCTAGAAACACTGTAAGGTTTGAGGTTCCTTCCACACGTACCAGGACACAGCTGAACTCCAAGTGCACAGAGCAGCTGATGTGCCCAGGGATATATTTCTAGAGAGCCAAACCAGACTGGGTTTGTCAGGAGTCTGAGGGGGTGGTGAAACACTTACCCTGATGCTTGTGAGGTTTCCAGAAAGGCGTCACTGAAGCTGCTGGGTTTCAGACCCAGCACTGTAGGATGGCAGTAGGAAAGCAGCAGCACCGTCAGGTTTGTCCCGCTGCTGGCAGGTGTTGCACCACAAAGCTCTCAAAAGAGCTGCTCTGATCAAGGCTGATCCTCATTACACAGTGAATGCTTTATGAAGGCTGTGCTTTGCGCTTGGGTAGCAACCAAATACACAGCTGTGCCCATCCTGCTTTCAGAACCTGTTGCTGTTAGAAATCATTGCTGCTTTGGAGCAGCCCATCAATTTCTTCAACTCCAAACCCCTACTCACATCAAAAGGAGTTAAATAGAATGTTGGTCTTCAAATTCTTGGAGGAAAAAAAAAAAGAAGGGAAATATTTTTCTAGATTACCTCTATCTTAGAATGAAAACAAAAATGTTTTCTAGAATTCATAGACAGATAAGACACACGGTGTTTTGACATTAGATTCAATTATTTAGACTGAATGGTAGTAGTTCAGTGCAGCTTTCAGCTTTTCAAAATACTTCTTAATTTCAGAGGTTATTTGGTAAAATAAACTTGAAGGGTTTACCAGACAGGAAATATATTTTTTAAATATAGGTATTTAAGAAATTATGATTGTTGTGTTTACTGCTTGTATTATGCACATCCTTGTGAAATCAATCAAATATAAGAAAGAACAGACAATTTACCTATTCTGAATGTATTAATTGTGGCTAACAGTTTTTTGCTTGTTGATTGTTTCAGTGTCATCCTTAAATTCTTCTGCACATTTAGAATTCCCATTGTTACATATCTCTGTCCAAATTTGAAACACAGGAACAAGCTGTTGCTGGCAAAATCAACTGCTCCTTGCCAGTAGAAGTCCCTTTAAGACATGACTTAAGGAGCCCTGTTTAAAATACAGCCTCTAGTGTTAGTGCCAATATTGTCTCTTTGGTTTGAGTGGCACTAACTAATTTGTCAGCATATAGAGAGATTTGTAATTCATTTGGCATTACCCTTGACTAAAGAAATTATATGTGCTACCTTAATCCTGCTGGAGAATTGTCCCTGATTGACTGCTGCACCAGTACAGAGCTCCATGAGGCCGACTGCACTCCAGGGCAGTCCGCATTATATGTGATTGAAAGATCTAGCAGGAAGAGAGGTGGGAAAACTGTACAATATTGATTATTTTATTTTAAGAACAACAGATTCCTGGAGGGAAGAGAGTTACAGGCATTGGGTCATTTAATTTTCCAGGTAATTGCAGTGATGCGACTGTTACTGCATCACTGCAACACTGTGTGTGGTTCTCAACCTTCCCTGAAGAACATGAGGGTGGGAAAGCAGGTAGCAATGTGTCAGGAGGAAGTGGCTTTCTTAGAGAATTTGATGATTTACCCCCTCTGTAATAGAGATCACAGATGATCATGTTGCTGCAGTTAACACAGAAGTGTGTGGTCCTGGGATAGATCTGTTGTGGCCAGGGCTCTGTAGGAGATTTTAAAATTGACTTTTGCAAACATAATTACTGCAGAAATTCATAGGAATCTGGCATAGGTGAGTACTACTATTCCAGATCTCTTAGTAAATAAATATTGTGTCAAAATCATTAAAATGCTGCTTTCAGAGCACTTTGCTGTCTTGCACCACTTGGTGACATTTGCACCTTTCCAGGGAAACTGTTATAACACTGCTGAGGAAAAGGAGGACCTTGATGTAACAGCCTTTGAAATTCAGTTTGTGAAGGAGGACGTGGTGTGAAGTGACCTGATAGTCGCATGCTGAAATACACCAGTCACCTTCCAATTTTTATCAATTTGCTTGCTTCCTGGAGAAAGAAATTAGCTATTAAAAATATTAATATATGATTGAAATGACAGAAACATTGCCTTTAATTTAAAGGCTGTGCACATGAATTGAATAGAAGTAAAAATGTTTCATCCCTAACAAGATCTGACACAGGAATCTTCAAAAGCCTCAATTCCAGCAGTGCTCGGAGTTGCTTCTTTTGCTGTTTTGTTGCCAAATCATTTTGACAACATGAAGAACAGCGCCTAAACACTACTATATGGCAGAGAGCCAAATTGCTAAGCTGTATGATCCACTTCAGTAGTCTGAGTGCTGCAAAGGCAGAGCACCCGAAAAAGCAGCTGGAAATTTATGATCAGTTGTAGGTGTACAGGTGCATCTCAACATATCCGCAGTTCTTAGTGATTTGTAAAAGGTGGTAATTTCAGATGCCACTACAAAGTACTAGTGATGCTGGCAAGCTGGGATTGCAAGGTACCTCTTTCCTGCCTCTTGTACACCTCTATAAGGGCTCTCGAGGCAGTGTGCTTATTTTTTGTGGGTCTTACAGAAGGTATGGGTTTGAATGACACAAAGTGTGGAACTGCAAATTGGTTTTGGTTTGCAATTTCCTCCCGTACTTGTAGTAACAGCAATCTAAGTTGTATTTGAGGAGAGAATAAGATTTGGGCACAGGTCAAGCTGTGTATCTCTCATTTAGGCCAAATTCTAGCCAAGTGAAGCAACGGCAGTGGGGATTGCACTGGGGTTATGGTATATCCTGGGTTCTGGAGGCTGTGTCAATTTAGGTTTACCAGTGTGTTTGTTGATGCT
Source organism: Sitta carolinensis (assembly GCA_032173965.1). Lineage (NCBI taxonomy): Eukaryota > Metazoa > Chordata > Aves > Passeriformes > Sittidae > Sitta > Sitta carolinensis. Next base: position 9,830,445 of record JAVUNC010000006.1, on the reverse strand, counting down.
AGGCCTTTCTTTAGGTAGCACAGACATGGTGGCAGCTCAGGTGTTCCAAGTCAGGTGAGGGGCATTTAGGACAGGTAAAGGTGTGGCTGCCCCTGTGGTTAGGCCACAGCTTGGCATCTCTCTGTGAGAAAAGACCATCGAGGATCAAAGGTGCTGAGTGCCAGGTGTGAGGGCGGGGATGTGGCACAGCTCTGTGAGAACAACACTGAGGCTGGCATAACACCAAACCTTTATGAGCTGGGCAGGTCAACTGGAAAAAGACCTTTTGCTGGTATCCCTTTTTTTCCAGATGAGGACCTGGTTTAAGCTGCCCTGGCAGACCTCTCTCACTGGGATTAACTGTGCATCCATTAAGAGGTTTGCTAACTCAGCCTTACTGACACTGCTGTAGAGCAGTCATTTTAAATCCAGGGCTCTCGGTGAGCAGCATCCTTCTGCTCCTCAGCATGGCTGCCTGCTTCTAGGTGTTGGTGATGGGAGGGTATTGCAGTGTCTTCAGGCATGTCTGCTGCTACTTTCTTTCATGCCTTCTAAAGCTACCTCAGCTATTTTTAGATGGGCAGCCTTGTAAGGAAAAAGTCTGGCTGTGGTATCTCTGAGATGTTAAGATCTAATTTATCTTTGTTACCTGTGTAAATTAGCCCACACAGAGCTCTGCAACTTCATGCCATTTATTGATTCCTGCCTAGTGAAAATCTCCATCTACATGTCTGCATTGTGGAAGGAGTGTGTACTTTGGTAGCCTGACCAATACGTTGAGAAAGAAGGCAAAAGTCCCTCTGAATAGCAGGTCAGAGGAAGGAGGTAGTAACAAGGTTGAAAGCACACAGGAATTTGGATTTTGCAATTCTAAATCTCCGTCTTTCAAATTTTGTATTCCACCTTCCTACCAAGCTTCATTCTTAATTCACATAGAGTACTATATTTTCATTATTTTTTTTATTACAAGAAAAGTAAATTGTAAATTCAAGCTCTCAAGTTTACAGTGAACAAAAAGACTCCTTAGAAACTTTGGCTGCTTTGATCAAAAAGGGGTAACACTCCTGTTCCTAATGGTTGTTAATAATTCACAAAAAGGATTTAAAATAGTGTAACATAAAGGAAAACTGCTATTGCTAGAAGCTGTGAGCTGTTGTAGCTTTGATGATGCTCCTTAAGCTGTTGTAGCTTTGATGATGCTCCTTGCTGACACTGAGTGGTGCAATTACCACATGCTGATGAAGGAGAGCTGCAATTACCACGTTTTCTGAGTCAACTGCTGAGACATTTTTTAGTTGGCATTGGCATTTATTTATGTACTCATTGTAGGTAAATTTTATAAATCACTTCCTCAATATTTGTAACAGAATACTAGAGAGAGACCTAGATGTTCCTCTTTATTTTCCCCTACCATAGAAGTTGTTGCTGTATGTTAAATCCCTACTGTGCTTCCAACTTTGCTGAAATCACTGTAGGTGTCCGTGGGGGGCTCTGTGTAAGAAAAATTGTAGCACAGAGTGCTAAAGGCCTTGAGAAATTTTGTATGGAATCGCTTTGCCCTTTATCGGTGGGGGTTGTTAATTTGTTTATCTTTGCAAGCTCAGTGGTAAAAGAGGGGATAATTAACCGTTTTTTGTCCTAGATTTACCAAGGACTCAGAACTGGTTGGGGAAGGACCCAAGGCATTATTTTCATTTAAAAGTGTGATTGTCATGATTTGCAGCGTAAAAAGCAGCTTGAGTGTCTGCTCATACACTTGTGCATGTATTTTTATATTATCTCAACTGCAAGTGATTTTTTTTTCTCTTGCTTTTCGTATAGAAATATTTAAAGATTGTTCTGAGTTCAGGAGCAAATTGTTTGGAAAATTTGGTGCTAAAATTGGTTCATCTATTTTCAAAAATGAAGTGACAAGAAGGGGGACATATTTTTACCCTTTCAGCAAAAGACTGTCTAGACTGTGAGTTTGGAGGTGATTGACATCAGAGGCCAGGCACGTGGCTTGTTTGCCCATGGAGTGTGTAGGTAAGGTCTAGGAAGGAGCTGGACAGTTCACATTTTTCATGGGAAAAAAAACAACAAAGCAAAAAAACTTATCCCAACCAGACCAAAAAAACTCCCCCTGCCATGCCAAATAACTTAATATTTTTTTTAAACCATCAAAATATGTTCAGAGAATATTAGAGTTACAGTAACACTGAAAAAAAAGACAGGAAATAACCAAGCAATCTTCTGTATCCTTCTGTAATCAGGTATGTATAACACATTCTCTGGTGTCATGATCAGGTGGTATTTTTTAATGTTTTTAAGACCTCACTTGCTTCAGTGATGCTATCTGTCAGTGCAGTGTGAGGCTGTGAATGATCTGAGATCCAGGATATCCCATCCCATCAGCTGGTGGCAGCCAGTGGCCAGGGCTCAGTTTAACAAGTCCCATGAGACAGGGCAAACTTCAGTCCTTGGTCATTGGTGTCACACCTGACCACACAAGATGTCTCATGTCAAATCCCTGTAGAGCTCCACTCATCAGTGCTTGTCAGCTTTGCAATCTCAGGACACAGCAAAAAAAAAATCAATTGTCTTTCTAGGCCTAAAAAGAGAAATAAAGATGCACGCATTTGCTGAGGTTTATGATATACTCCTGTTTTTTTAGTTTGTATACATATACATGTGTATGTACAGGTGTTGGCCTTGACAGGGACATGCTTAGGTGACTAACAGACCCCAGTGGTCCTGGCTCCTTTGCTCAGAACCAGAGGTACAGACTCCACTCCAGGCAGCAGCTCTTTAGAAATATTTGGAGGACAGTGCATTGTCCTGTCTGCCTTTGTTATTTCAGCATGTGAAAGATGGGTGAATCTTTCTTTTTACATTTTCTGGAAGAGGTAGAACAACGTAGGTTGAGTAGATAAGTATCAGATACACGGCTGGTGACTCACCTCACCAACTGCATCTTGCTGATGGCCTCACACCTTGTGAATTTTTTAAATTTATCTTTCAATGTCTTACCACTCATTTGTCATGTTGACAGACAATGGCCATTAGAGAACACTAGCTACTATTACAGGGTCACTGAGGCTGCAGAGAAAATGTAGAAAATAGCAATAAATATAAAACTGCTGATCTGTCTCTAAACACCTAGCTGGATAAATGGCCATTGTGAAGATGTTTGCATGTAGAAATACAGCTATTCTGTTGGTGTTAAGCAACTTCAGCTTCAATGAAGAGCCTAAGGCAAAAAGATATGTTTCATTATAGATGAGGAGGAAATAGGTGTTCAAAAGATGTTGGCTATTTTTGAACTGAACATTCTGACTCAGAGGAAATGTAGATGTATCAAGAGGAGCAGAGAGAAGATGGAAGCTATTCCTCTACCTGGATTCAGTAACACTTCCTATTATGAAAACATGCCCAACTATTTGTTTTCAGATTTCAAGTGCCTTGCTAGTGTACAGAGGAAACATGTCAGAGTCAAGGGTTTTCCTTGGGTGTCTTCTGAAAGAGCTTGTGAAATGTGGGAAAATGCCTTTTGGGGAAGGTGATTTACATGAGGACCATCTATCAGGCTTAATCTAAAGGAGAAGTGAAGATGAAGTTTTCTGGAAAACTCACAGATAGAGGTGTCTGTGTCTTGGTCTGGCAGATGACTGTTGTAAAGGAATCACTCAAATCTTCACTGTGTCTTAGAAGAATAAATCTAAATTTTCTCATTTGAGAAAGGGCATAAGTAATATTTCTATGATATATTAGATAGGAACCGCCACAAGCAAATGTAAAGCAAATGTGTAAGGGTAACCCTAAAAATTGAAGGCGTTATGGGAGATGACAGTAAAGAGTTTTCATTATGATTGAATATTAATTAGTGACATGGCTATTAACGATGACAGTAATTAACAGAGGAAGGAAAAGACTTGTCATTGTCCCAAGGGTGAGTAATCAGTCTTGGCAGGTGATAAATAATGGTTCAGCAAGCTCAGCAGAAAGATAATCTGTCTGCCTCAGGACAACTGGAGAATAGCTATAACATCTTCCAGGCTCTTGGCAGCATTCAAGAATGACTTCATGTTTTTAACAGAGACAAATTAAAATTCCTGATCTCAAGTGCTGCTTATATTCTGTAGTGGCTGATCACAGGAGTTCTGGTTGAGTCAGTGCCTTCAGTTTACTTACCCCTTTAAACCTTTCCTGTCCATTTAAACCTTTCTTATGAGGGGTAGGAAAGACTAGGGTACCAGCTTTCAGCATTACTTGAATTTTTCATTCTTGATTGATGGAAATTGAATAGATTCCTCAGGAGTGTCCTAGAGCTGGGGACATGATCATTCTATGTAAAAATGGAGTGGGACTTAGTCTTAAGTCAGGAACTTTGTGTTCCTGTACATCTGGAAAGGGATCATGCAGAAAGCACTTCACTTCCTATAGGCAAAGCAATGCAATACTGTAGATGACTGTGAGGTAACAGCTCTCACATCACTTGGGAATACAATACCTAAGAGATCACTGCAAGCCTGTAACCAGAGACCAAAATTAGGAGAAAAAGTGAATTTTGTTTGTTTGTTTGTTTGTTTGGGGAATGAACTGAAAAACCAAGAAGGATTCTGGTTTCACTTGAACCAAGACAGCATTTTGTGAGGTTTTGTTTCTAATGAAGCAGAAGCACTGCAGTTTGAATCTTCTTGAATTAGCTTTCTAACTGTAAATGTTATGTTCTGTCTAAAATTTTAATTTTTTTAGATGTAAAAGGGAACACCCATGTTTATAAAGTATTTTATTAACAAGCTTGTCAAAACAACATGGCTCTGAACATAATCCCCGTATGATATTCAATTAACAGTGTTCCCTAGATGCCTTCTCATTTAGCAGATAATTTTGCACCCCACATACCTATTTTTCTCAATAAATATATTGTTTAAAAAATTTACATGACCTCAGGATGCATCTGGCAAGGTAGTTTTAGTAGAGAAAAGAAAGTGCTGGAACCATCGCCAGAGGCATTGGTCTGTTGTTCTGCAAGGTACTGACTGCAGTCTTGGTGAGCTCAGTGCAAAGAAGTTGATTTAAATTTGAGAAGTTGCTGAATGGTAAAGTATAGGGAGAGATCACCTTAATAGGATATAGGAAGAGTTGGGTTGGTTTAATGAGATGGAGACGGGGAGACAAAGTGTCAGCCCTCTATAGAAACACTCCGGAGAAACTATCAAGGAATAAGAATCATTGTTTTCCTTCAATGACAATACAGTTATAAAATGCATTTAAATTGCACATTTACAGGAAGAGTTACAGGAAGAGTTCAATCTATAAAAAAAAATAATTCTGGAATAATTTTTCAAATAGGATAGTGGTAACTGGAAATGCTCCTAGGTGAAGTTGGGAGGTGTGGAGAATGACTGTCTGGCTGAGAATACAGGACTATGGTGAGATTGGTCCTTTAGTATCTGGTTTACTGATGCCTTCAAGGCTGGTTGAGATAATGCCCAGCTGCTGTTGATCGCATCTGTTTGCCCAGTATTTAAGTGAAATCAAATGCTTCCCTGATCTTCAGGAGCCCTGCTGATTCTCTGCAGGGGACAGGTCTCTTGTTTCACCTGCCTTGGGTGGGGGTTGAGGTAGATCAGGTCTATATTGGTGCTTGCTGCTGAAGCCTGACTGAAGAGGGTTTAAGTGGTACTCTTTGTAGTGTTCTGGGTCAACTTCCATTGTCAGGGGAGTGGGAGCTTCTGTCCTCTTGTGTGTGGGGTAGAGCTCACATTTCTAAGGGGAATTTTGCCTGTATGGGAGACTCAGACCTGCAGATAATTGCAGGGACCTGGGGCACTAGCAGTGTCTGTTGTTTCTCTCTGTGGCACATTGTGACTCCTGGCCTTTATTATATTTAAGGTCTGCTGAGGGCGTGGGAATGTTTTGGGCCTTTGGAAAGTAAATTGTTCTTTTGGAACAGCCATTGTGGTTTTGCTGCTCCTTGAAAACCCATCCATGTCTGAGCTTTTAGAGGTGCTCCACACAAATAAGATCCTCTGGGATTTGTTTTGTAAGTCTGATCCAGATTGGATGGGGCTTTGAGCAGCCTGGTCTAGTAGGTGGCATCCCTGCCCATGGCAGGGGAATTGGAACTGGATATATTGGAGGGGCCTTCTAGCCCAAGCCAGTCTATGATTCTATGAAGTGTTACTGTGGCTATTAACCCCAGGGAATATGAATGAAAATATTTCTACAGAAATTAACTGTAGGCCGAGAAGGGCTTGGTGTTTTGTCAGTCTCCAGACATGGTATTGTTAGGTCGTGACGAATGCTGTTGTAACTTAGTATGGGCTTGCCATATTGCTTCCAATTGTCTTTGCTGATTGCCTTTGACTTTGGAGAACTCCAGTTAGCAGACTTGTACAGAAATTTAAGCTTAAATTTCTGACTAAATTTTGCTTCCATGTCACAATGTATTTTGGTAACAGGCCGTTCTACTGAACATTGACAAGTTTTCCACTTCTGTGATCTCCATGCAAGCAACAGAGCTTGTATACATGCGGAGGATCGATCCTAGAGAATTTGATATTCTTTATAAGATAGCAAGAACTTTCATTATACTTGATGGGCCCTGAAAACCTAATGAGCTTCCTGATGGATCTTAAAGGCTCACTCTTCCCAGCCACCAGGTTGTGTGGTCACCACCAGGTGACTGCTCACAGGGGCTGTGATTACATGCACTCTGAATACCACCTCCTTCTCTAAGACATTGCTTGTCTTTGACGTAAGCAAGGCCTTCCTGTCTGCTTTTTACTGATCTTTCAGTTCTGTACGTCTACACATTGCAGGTGTAACGTGCCAGTAAATGCTCCTTCATCTCCTTGCTAACCAGTGCTCGCAGAAACTTGACTCTGTATGCTGAGGTGAGAGAGGAGATGTGAGAGAACAGTTACAGGGAACCATTAGACTAATATCTGACTTTAAGTATATCAGGTCTCCTGTTGCGCAGAAACTCCATGGGACTTCAGTACCTATCAGTAACCAGGTAGCTGCAGTGTGGCACAAGAAGAAAAAAACATTCTGAAACCTCAGTGAAAACAAAAACCAAAATGGAATAAAGTCCATGCCAGTTCTGTTGTATCTATCTCAATGTGGTCTTGGTGTCTAATGCTTTCTTAAATTTTTGTTCATTTGTTTGTTAAGGTTCTGATATTGTGCAGTGGCTTATGAAGAACCTCAGCATTGAGGATGCAGGTAAGATGACCACAGCTGGGGATAAATAGGTGCTTCGTCTGTATTGTGTGTGCCATCAGACAGTAAATACTACATTGCTGCAGTCTAAAATGCCAGTAAAAGAATGTGGTTGATTTAAGCATTGGAGGGAAGGAGGAGGAAAAGAGTTAAGAGTCAACATCTTAATTAAGTCTAATGCCTAACACACTCTAACACACTGAAATACCACTGCAGGAATTTTAACCTGTCTTTTAAACTGTTGCTACCTACAGAAGACTGATTGATTTTAGGTTTTGTTCCTGGACTTCAAAAAGAAGTTGGTGGCTGTGTGTGGTTAAGCAGGCAAATGCAGCATCAGGTTTTCATGGTGTGAAGAAAGGTAGCCACAGATGACAGGACATAGTGTCTGTGTCATTCTTGGCCCAGGTCATAGAATCTGGTAATTGGTTTTTAATTTATCAAAAAGAGCAAATAGATAAATCAGCAGATAGATAAATGGATAAGCAGCCATAAAGAGTCATCAGTGCATGGGCACAGTCCAAATAGTTCACTCTTCAGAGAAACCAAAATCATTTAGGCAAGTGAGCACCTATTGAGTAAAGGGGGAGAAAAGATCTGAAGTCCAGAAGTTTCTTTTCCTTTTCAGGAAAGGGAAAAATCCAGAATCTCACCTACCAGTTTTTAAGCTGCCTTACTGTCACCATGTGAAAACAGAGATAGAGGCAGTGTTGACTCACCCAGCAGGGCATCCCTGTACACACATTCCTTCTCATGAGCCCTGTCAGGTCCCAAATCTGAATTTCAGCTGCAGACAACAGTTTTATTATCTATCTGGACATGCATGAGCAGATGATTTTTCAGCTCTCTGAAAGATGATGCAGTTTTTGACAGCTGGCGTTGCTTGAAAATCTGCACAGATGTGCCTCTGCACTGGGGAAGGTTGCCTGGGCAGCGCTAGGATATGTAACTCCCCTTTGCAACATTTTCTGTAACAAAGGGCAATGCTATGCAGTGTGAGGATGTGGCTTTATGAATAAATATCCTGCTAATGAACTGGTGTTGCAGGTGCTTGTTGGATTTGGTAGAAGCAAGGTTCACTGATGAAACAGGCTTCTTGTCAGCTGTCACCTGTGGTGGATAATGTACTTTGAAATGAAATGAATTTCATGCTCTGGAGCTCAACTGGTGTGTGTACTTTGTAAACAAAAAACTGACGGTTTAACATTTGAGCAGTGCTTCATCTGTATTGTAAGGCTGATTTCTGCACTCCTGCTTTGAAGGGTTTGGTTGGAAGTAGTAGGGATATGGTGTGGGTACAGGGAGGCATGTGGGCACCAGATTCCACATGAGTCATCACCAGAGCTGTAATTGAAAGCAAAGAAATATGTGGAGCATGTCTTGTTGACACATCCCTGCTGTTTTTTCTCTTTCACAGGGGAAGCAATACATTTGGGAAGTCTTATTGCTGCACAGGGCTATGTTTTCCCGATCTCAGACCATGTCCTTACCCTGAAAGATGACGGGACGTTCTATCGTTTTCAGGTTGGTGAGCACCCTGACTCCCCTGTGGCCCCTTCTTCTGTCCCTGCAGTAATATTGCTGAAATCACCCACTCTTTATACCTAAGCAGCCATTAGGTCTATGAATCCAGGGATCGAGGCTATCTTCATAGAGGCTCTAGGTAATTATGAAGTCCCTTCAAATAAATTTGCTTTAGAATCCCGAATCACTCTCATCTATCTTCTGACTTACAGTTTTTTACATAAATGAATGGCTATGTCTTGTGACTGTTTTTGATACCTGAATTCACAGCTGTTTTACTCAGATTTGAACTAAAACAAGAGAAAGAAGATGACTTTCAGGTCCCAACTCTGGTGCAGAATTAAATAGCCATTCTTCTGTGCAAAATGCACCATGGCAAACTTAGGAGCTGGACATTCAAACTTTGGCACGGCAGAAAATTCAAATTTTTATAATCTCTTGCTTACAGATTGGTGTGGGAAAGGGCAAGCTTAAGGCTTTGGCTCTTCTACAAAGGATGTGTAACCTTGGCAATCACCTAAACTGGGACATCTCTATCCCTCAGTGTGCTGAATTGCCCTCCAGATGTGCTGAATTTTTAAAGCACCCTGTGCTTGAGTTCCATGCCCTCTCCAAAATCTGCCATTGTCGACTTGCTAGATAATTGAGTGTTTGTGCTGCAACAGCTCCTTCTGAACTAACTGTATAACTTTAGAGGAAGCAGTAAGTCCAAACTTGGAGTCCTATTGCCTCATCCTGATGGCTGAATTTGTGTTTTCCTTTTACATGATCTCAGCCAGCTCTGTTATCTTTCCTGTCACCTCTCTTCTGTTTACCCTCCTGCTCCCTCTTTAAATTTTTTTTTACTCTTTTTTAGCTTTTATTTGAAAAGCCAGTTCTGCTCTCTGCATCTGATGTTGCAGCTGCTCATGCTCACTGCTAATGTGGTATTATCATATGTGACCAATGTCATGGTGAAAAAAGATGCCCAGGAGATCACAGATGTCCTCTTATCTCACCCCACCTTCTGGTTGCAAGGCATCACTCAGACTCAGATTCTTGATTACAATTCCCTTTCTTTTCTGAAAGTCCCGATTCTCCTGTTGTGTAAGACACAACAGACACGGGGGTAATGCTGATTGCCCTTTTAGCTGTATTTTTCTCTGTTTTAAAAGAATGGCCCTCCAATAACTTGTCCTGTGCAGTTTTCAGGAGCTACATTTCAATATAACTTCATTTCTTTTTATTGTTTTAAGCCTCTGTAAACCACATCATCAAACTACAAACAATGGACTTTTCTTTCCCTTGTCTTTTCTTACAATTTTTACATATTCTTTGCCTGTTTTCATTTCATCCAACACACCTCCTTAGCTGTTTTCTGCAAAAATAACCTAAGAGAATCATGCTTCTTTTCCATTACCCTCTTCTTGCTACTTTTTTCCTCATCATCAATCCCTCCTTTAACAGTAGCTCTTTATCTTCTGAAATTCATAAGCTACATATCAGTGAGGAGCAGTGAACCCTGTATTGTTTGAATCCTCCATGTTTTCTCACTGTTCTTTGGTGGAAGGAATAGTCTGTGTTTTAATGTCCTATGCCTATCTGTAGCATTGCATCAGTAAAGCAAAGTGTAATCAGTAAAGCATCAGTGTTCTGTAATTTGTGTGATCGCCAGTATGTTATTTTTCATTCATGTTAAAACTGAAATACAGTCACATATAGTTATAGCTTGTAATTAATTGTAGCAACTACAATACACAGACCTGGGTAGAAAACAAAAGCACTAAGTTTAGCAGGACTTCTGCTTTCAGAATGACTCTAAACAGCTGAGTTTTGACCTCTGCCATCTGTTACAACTGAAAAGGAAATTGTTTTATAGTCTGCCAACCACACTGGTAGCTGCTCCAGAAAAGCAAGGGGTATGTAGCATATAGATAAGACCACAAGGTTTCTCATGCACTTAAAAAAAATAAAGATATCCAGGTTGCTCATGAATTCCTGGGAAAGACGAGGTTCTGGGGATAGTGGATAAGAGGTACACATTCAGATGAGCTGGCAACAATGTCTGAAATTTCATCCGGACACTGGACATCCTCCTCAAAGGTTCTTGCATTACAGCATCTCTCTTTACCTGCAGTGAGGAATATTAAAGGTTTTTGCAGCATCTTCACTTTTACTGAAATCTGTAGCAGAGTTCCCCCTGAGGGCAGAATCTGGGTGGTAGATTTTGTGATTCTTCTTTTTGTACTCATAATGTTTTTCTGCATCTGAATCAGTCTTCCTCTCTTAAATTACAATAATGCGTATGTTTTTTCTTAGGCACCATACTTCTGGCCTTCAAACTGCTGGGAACCAGAAAACACAGATTATGGTGAGAATATGATGGTTTCATTATAGAAAGTTAGTTGGTGATGCAAACAGTTGTCCTTAAAATAATTACTGTTGGCCATCTACACCCTTCACATGCAGAGTTTCTTGTCAGCAGCATCAGAGGCAGATATGTGCCCATCTCAAATGCACAAATTGAAGCCCTGGGGTGTCTCAAGCCCCTGGAGCTGTAGCCATTGAGCTCAGTGGGGCCAGGATTTTGCTATCCATTACCTTCATCTTCCCATTGCCCTGTTCATTTCAGCAGGATTTGTGGCAAGCAGAATACTGGTTCTTGGGAATCGTAAATAGTACTAATATTGCTTTCGTGGGAGACTGTCCTCTGATCTGTTGCTGAATCTGTTATGTGAATCAATAAAGTTTACTTCATCTGGGCTCTTATCTGACTGATCAATAAACCAGTACATAACTAACAGCAACCCATAGTTAAAAGTTCTCCGATACATGACATCAGACTTATTTTCCCTTTTTTTTAAGATTACCAGATGATACAGTAAAAGTGAGAACTGAGCATGGTTTATGAGTTAATAAAGTGCAACGTGGTGTTTTAAACATGTGAGTGCCTGCAGTCACATAAAGAAAATATGTCAGTGTTGTTATCTTTAGCTGTCTGCATGCAATATTGCTGTCTCTTTCAGAACTGCACTGCTTTCACAGTTAAATGATAAAATTAATTGTTGCAACCTGGTGTGGCTTTGGAAGAGGAAGTGTATCCATGTGTGCAGTCATAAAACCGGAGCTTCTGGAAGTCCTTTATCTCATAACCTAAGATTGGCTTAGAACTCCTCCCTGAATAATCAGTTTGGGTTTTTTCCTTCCCGTGCAATAATTACTCATCATTATGGATTCTGGAAATCATTTGCTGGGGTGAAGAAGTAGCCTGCAATGGTGTGTGTCATGTGATGGTTCATTTTCAGTCCTCATCTGCAGATGAGCTAGATTTAGATGTTTATCCCAGTGAGGGAATGGTTAAGGAGAAAACACGATGCTGTTTTGTATTTGCAAAAAAAAATTTCCACGTTTTACAGTAACCCTATATTACTGTGTGAACTGTGCTTAATATGTATTCTGTAAATACCAGAAAAATAATGTGAAGAGTGAGGTTCTGTTTTTTCCTGCAGTATCAGATAAATAATTGGTTTTGGCAGTCAGATTATTGTGCTGCAGTGGTATTGAGTGGAGCAGTACACCCCAAAATAAAGCCCTCTATGTGCTGACCCACAGCTGGACAAGCTTCAACTGCATTAGCTCTGAGCCCTGTAGTGACAGATTTTCATCTGTCCCAGAAACCTCTAACATATGCTTATAATCAGACTTTGCATATCAGAGGCCTGTACAGATGGAATTTTCCCAGGAATTAATCCCAAACTAGCAGTAGACCCAAATAAAACTGAAATCCCCGTGGCACTTCTTACTTTTTTTTGTTTGCATATGTCCACTTACAGCAGAGGAACTAACTTGCTAATGGCAGGTCACTGCCTTGCATGAAAAAACACTGTGAGACAACTGACTCTCACTTCATTTGGTGTTGTAAGTGCCTTACAGGGAAAACTGCCCTTGAGTTGTGTAAATATAAATTAACTGGTTAGCTCTGGTTACAATGCATAATACTGGCTCATTATATGAATTTTAAAATTATAGAAACAGTGTAGAATAGAATTACATGAGTAGCACTGGGCCTCTATTAAGTTCTGTCTGACCCAGAGTATGCTGTGGACCTTGTGTTTCAGCCTCTAATGGAAATGGGGTGAGCTTAGCAGATCAGGAGGGGCTTTCCCAGAAGGCAGCCTGGGACTGGTTTGGTGGTGTGTGCTGGGCTCATCTTGACTCTCAGAATCCCAAACCACATCAGTTTCAGCAGCCTCTGCCTCTAGCAAAATGTGACAAAGCTTCTCTTAACCATTTGAAATATGTAAGAATAAGAGGATAGAGCATATTTCTGTTTTCACTTCAAATCCTGACTTTTTCTTTTCTTAGCAGAAAAGAAATGTAGGGATGGTCACTTTGGCATGCATATTCCGAAACTGCTTAGAACAGGTTGCTAATGCTACATCTTTTACCAGACCCAGAAGCAATTGTGCCTTTCTTAGACATCTTGTTAGGTCCTGGCATCTGCTCTCAGCACTTTTAAATGAGATGTTTAGGGCCTCTGAGATTAGTCATAAGCAATGTCAGCTGGGAGTCCAGCCCTCTCATTCCTTGACTCATGTTGCTTTCTGATGAAAACAAACCGTCTATGGACTAGTTTTTGGGGTTTTTTTCTTACTTTTTTTTTTTTTTTTTTTTTTTTTTTTTTTTTTAAAGAAAGATCTAGTACTAATAATCTCTCTGTAATTGTTTCCCATTCTGTCTTTCCCTTTAGCCATCTATCTTTGCAAACGGACCATGCAGAACAAAGCTAGGCTGGAGCTGGCGGATTATGAAGCCGTAGGTACACTGCTGCTAGAGTTTAAAGCTGGGGGTGCAGGGGAAACTTTGCTTGCCAACTGAATGCTGCCATTTTGTGCTTTGGGGTCAGCCTTTAGTGTATCTTTTTCTTAGTTGTCAGAACTGTGTGAAAGTTGATATGAAGACAACATGAGGAACATGATTGGTGAATGTCCCTGGCTTTGCAGTGTCCCACATTAAAGCATCTGCTGTATAATGAGCCCTTCAAGACTAGGGCAAGTTACACAGAAGTTTAGCTTGGTGTTCTATTTTCAGTTTAGGAAATCCTGGTTTATATAGCAGATTTCAGCATAGGAAAGTGATGGATTTTCAGGTGCGCCATTGGGCAATTAAATTGTTGGTGACATCTAGTTACAAAAGTTCTCAGATATTATACTTGGAACATTTTCAGTAGGCTACATGAAAGAGATCACTGAACTTTATTTAGAGTGTGTTTTCTGATATGGAGTTACTATCAATAAAAATATCCCAAACTTTGGTGTCAGACTGCAGGGTAGTGAGGAGTGGAAGAAAGGGGCAGGAGGGGCAGGGCTGTGTATTTCTTTGAATACTAGCAGTGTAGCACTCTGATCAAACTTTTTTTAACTGATTAAACTTTTCTTTCTATCATATTGACTTTCTTCTGTTTACTTGCTTAACAGAGCAATAGCAGAATTTTATACATGGAGTTTTTCATTGGAGAGTTTATTTACAAAGTTGATTCTAGTGGACTTTGTTACAATGAAAACATTTATGTTGCATTTATTTGCATCTATTTTAGAGTGGGATTTTTTGGTGTTTTTTCCAAGACTGAAGTTTGTCCTTCTTCCTTACCTTCTACATTTTGGAACATTTGTGTATGTGGAGAGATATGCTCATGGCATTTGGTCCTTTCAGTTCAGAGCTTGCAAAAATTGCCACTTATCTAGTCCATCCTGGAAATACATTCTAACTTCCCAAGAATTCTGGGCTCAAAGAGGCACAAAGGAAGGAATGTAACAACCTGCCTGCTCTTACATGTCCTTTTGATGAGTTTTCTCTTCTGCATATTGTTGATTTCATTATTAAAACCATTAAAATTGCTCACATCCGACCAATTAACTGTAAGTACTCCGAAGATCTCTCATAAAGCAACAAAAGGCTGTTCAGCAGCACGTACTCCCACACACATGCAGTGAGGCTATGGCTAAGTACTTTTGCACGTTGTTACCTACTGAGAGTAGCAATGCTCCAGTGATGGTAAATAATTAGATCTTGGCAGTCTCTCATTTTTCTTGTGAATATTGCATTGCACAATTAGAAGTTACTTCTGCATTCAAACTTTGTTCTCTTAATTAGAGACATTCAGATAAGAATGACATGAACTCTTCCTAAGCATTATGGGAGCTGAAGCAGATCCAGCAAGGGATGTAAGCTCAGCACAAGTGAGAGAAACAGGCTTGCAGGAGTGAGAAGCAGCCCTTCTCGCATTTCTGGAGATGCAGCATGAGAATGCTTCTCCATAGGTACGGCAGTGACCTGGAGCTTCAAGAGACACTCTCTAAAAAGCTCCAGGGACACTCCAGGGACATTTCATTTTTAGGTTCTGCTTGCAGCATTTACAGACAGTCCCCCAGCCCACATTTTTGCTGATTAGAGCAGGGGTCTTGATTATATGATTAAGCTTGTATAGTTGCATTCGGATTTTTTATAATTGGTCAAACATAAGCACAATTCAAATATAGCTTCAGTTGGTGGTTTCATTGGTTTCAGAATATTTACTCCAGAGGGCACATGTGAACGTAATTTAAAACAAAATAAAAAATAATGAAAAGAATACCCACAAAAATTTGTGTTACAGATAATTACAAGTTGTTCTTCTTTGTAGCCACAGTTAAGGAAATCATCACGGTTCAGTACAGCTGTAAATCATTTGTTTGACTGTTTTCTTCCATATGTACAAACTGAAACTGTTACATGGACTTGGTAGTAACTGGGACAAGCTTTATGCCTTGCGTTATACAGGACTTTAAAGTAAATAATAGGAAGATTTCTTCTTGCAGTGAAGTGCATGTGTCTGAAAAAAGTTTCTTGAAATAAAGGTGATAACTAAAAAGAAAACGAGTAGAACTACAATTGTTTGTTTTCAATGTAAATTTGAAACAGTTAAACCAGCTGTAATGGAGAAGCACATTCTGTTAATTGTCTTGCATGCCTCCTTTCATGGGGAGGGTACGAATGTGTAACTCAGGGTGCCATTTAAGCCTGAAATTCCAGCTATGTTCTGAGTTTAACCTCGAGCTGTGATGAAGCCACATCCAAATGTTCAGATCACTGTGCTCTCTCTAATGGGTCTGGACCAGAGCTCTTGCTTCAGATGTAGAGCAAAACTGCATCTGGAGCCATTCTTTGTAGTAACTGTGTTCATTGTTCAGACAAACAAGCAATTTCCTTTTGTGAATCATCCTGGCAATCCCCAGCCTTCAGTACTGTGCAGCTGCATAATGCTCTCAGCAGTGACCAGGAGTGAGCAAAGCAGGGGATGCTGAGGCTTTGCACCTTCACAAAAGCCTGAAGAGAAGAGAACAGTGCAGAGAGGAAGGGAAAGTGAGGATGAGAGAGAAACGTGCAGCTGGCAGCCATCTGCTGCTATCAGAAATGAAAGTCATCAGCTTCACAAAGCTTCTCAGTGTTATCTTTTGGGAACAAGTCCATAATTTTTTTTCATACTAGAGCTCAAGCTGTCTTCATCACACTCCATTACTTATCCCTGGCAGGGCCCTTTGGGTTGAAGCCCAAAAAGATGTGTTACAGCCTTGCTTTGCTGCAATATAGTTCACCTGAAACCAATACTGACTTCCATGTCTTTAGTTTTTCAGTTTAAAAAAAGAAAGGAATGAAATAAATACCCACCACGCTAAATGCAGTCTCAAGCAATTGTTGTAATTACAGAAATTAGTTTTTCTTACTGTTTTCATCTTTTGACAGGAAAACTTAGCAAGACTTCAGAGAGCATTTGCAAGAAAGTGGGAATTCATCTTCATGCAAGCAGAGGCCCAAGTGAAGTGAGTAATCCTGGAGCACTGAATTGCACCAGTATTTAGAGCTGTGAAAGGAAGGGGATTCTGAACAGATAAAACTTCTTTGTCAAAATCTTTACTGTCACTAAGCTCAGAAGGTGTTGGTGAATTTTAATCACTGGCAGACTAGAAACAGTAGAGGGCCAATTCCGAAGGTCTGTGCCAGAAACTGAAAGATGGGTTTAATTATCTGTGCGTGGAAATGCTGGTCCAGAGCTCCTAAGCCTGTATTCACCATGGGACTTTGTGCTTCTGCATTTGTGTAGTATTTTTGTATGAATAGAAAGAACAGAATTTTGTCATCTCTCTGTGTTACTCTATGCTTGCAGAGTATTTCTGAGGCTATAAATACTGTCACTTCCATGTGATTATAAGGGGGGTATTTACAACAGGTATTTCTTCTCATCTTCCCTGGTGAAAGCAGTATGAGGCCTCTTAATGTTTTGAATGTGTTTTCACTACTGCTGGTAAATGGATATGGTCTAGGGTTTGTGTACTATTGTCTACAAACTCATACCTAAAACTCTTGAGTGTCCATTTTGTGCATGTCATTGTCACTTATAAAATGGAAGGGTTGGTGAAGATGACACGTGAGAACACCACTATCAAAATTATTCCATTGGAAGGAATTTGCACTTTCAACATTAGATGCTAGAAAATTAAGGAATATAATTTCTTGAAGGTGTGGCTTGAGGTATATGTCTCTATCTTTGATTAACCCTTTGAAATTTTGATGAATTATTAGCTTAATAACATTGCACTTATGTACCATTTAAATATATGGTAATTATCTTCTAAATTACAAGGTAATTAAGGGATTTTTTTTTCCAATCAGAATAGCAGTGTTCCATTTGGAAGAGAAAATTAGAACTTAGGATAGCAATTTTACTTCAGTTACTTAAAGGCTATTGCCAAGATAAAAAAAAAAAAAAGTGTAAGTCAAAACAAAAGTCTGCATTCTGTCTAAAACATATAATTATCGCCTAAGAAAGAAATGTAAATATCAGACTCATTGTCATCATTGTTGGTTATTCATCTTTTCTCCATTCTGTTTTCTTTGAAGCATAAGCATGAACTGGCTGCTATCAACCATTTTTGCTGGCTAGATTCAGCTTCTTGGTTCACAGTTCATGTGACAGTTCAATCTTCAGGTTTCCAGAAAGGCGGGGATGGAATTCATGTTGTAATTCACAGTTAACTAAAAGTTTAATTTAACTAGAAAAGGGGATGGAAAAGTCAAAAATACCTGAAAACATTCCTCCCACTTACCAAGTTTTGCTTTGTTTTCTACAGTTTTTGTTTGCACACAGGATTCCCATTGCTATATCCACATTGCTTCAAAAACTGCAGCCATAGAGCATCTAGCTGCTTTGGGTCTTCATAGTTTAAAATGTGAAATACTGAGTTATCAGTGAATTTGAAGATAGGACCTGACAATCTGGGTTGAGCAAAAGTGTTGGTGAAGAGAATTCACGAAGCCTCCAAAGAGTCCCTCCAGTTTGTGTGTGCTGTGTGGTATAATATTGGAACAGGCTTCACCTTCCTCTTTGGCCAGGTGTGAAGCACTCACTCAGAAAAGTAGTTTTGGGCTGGGTGTGCTCAGTGCAGTAGAGCAGCTGCTCTGGCTTTGTGTGGGGACAGAGCTTGTGCCAGAGCTTGTTTCTCATCTCAGCCTTGCAAGGGGGAAATCATCTAGTGATGCCAAACTGTGGAGAATTTAGTCTTTTTCTGGGGAGAGGTGTTCAGAAATGTCAGTTTTAGTCCCCTGATTCCTATCCTCTTGGTACATTTCTAGCACAGACTTAGCCAAGGGTCACTGCCCCTCAAAAACAAAAACAGATGGGAGAGAACCTGGTGGTTAGACATTACAGCTGGCGTGGTTTTATTTTTTCCTCACCATTTTGATTTTCCTGGTGGCAGCAATGTGGCAACCCAGCACAGGGACACTGAGATTTATTCAGTCCTGCTCTGGAAGTGGAGGTGTGGAGGCTGCTCCTCCTTCCATGTGCATCCTCCAGTCCCTGTGCAGGCAGATCTTGCAAGTTGGTGCCGACTTTGTGCCTGTGGGTAAAGCTGGGTGAGGTGCCAGATGTCACCTGCTCACTGCTGCCAGGAATTGCTTTGTACAACCTCCAGTGGCCTTTGGGCTGTGTGCTTTGAGTGAGTTGGTCCACTGGCTGCACCAGGGCTGGAATTACTGAGTTCCTGTTGTGCCAGCCCAGTCTCTGGGGTGGGTGCTGGTTTGTAGGGGCCATGCAGCAAGCTCAGCTTTGGTCACCCGTGCTGTCACCTCTTGCTCTGCCAGCTTGTGGACACACAGGCAGAGCCAGTATTTGTGTTCAAAGCTCTAAGGACAAGTGGCCACAAGTGCTGCCCATGCTGTTGCTGCTGGGAATGTCTGGGATTGATGCTCATTTGCAATCTGCATTCATGTTAGTGGTGCTGCTGGAGCATTGGGGTCTGCTGATGGGGAACTCAGTGCAGCACCAGCCAGGAGCCTCCCCTGGAGCAAACAGGGCCTGATGGGTCTCCTGACACAGACAAAACTACAAACTTTCCCAGCCTGTCAAATCAGAGTATGGAACAGGGTACCAAGAAAAGTTTTCCTCACCAGATGAAAAACAGCTGTTAAATTTTTCCACATTAATAGGAAAATCTCTTTTGACCCATGTCGGAGTAAACTTCAGTGTTATTTTATTCATGGCATGTGCCCTTAAAAGTGCAAGTGTGACATCACTGTACAAAAACATTGATTTCTGAAATTTTTTGTCTCGGGTTTAAAAATCACAGTTAGGAGTGAACGAACAAAGCATGACTTGTACATTGACTCATATTCACTTATGCTTTTGTTTTCAGAATCGACAGGAAAAAGGATAAAACGGAAAGAAAGATTTTGGACAGCCAGGAAAGAGCATTCTGGGATGTACACAGGCCTGTGGTAAAACTATTTTTGAATGATGAGACTTTCCAGGTTTTGACAGGAAAAGTTTTATTATTAGTAAATGTTTTATGCACAAAGGCATTGCCTTTACAGTCACTATGTGGATTTTCCCTGCAGTTCAAAATGCACAAGATTATTTGAGGTGTTCTGGGCTGGTGTTGGGCTATGGAACTATTGATTTGGAAATATGTGAAATACATGAACTTTGGGAAATTATTTACTGGGCTTATGAAAGAAAAGCAGCTTACTCAGTTTGTCTCAGACTTCCAAGCAAAAGCTCTCCCCTGTTAGCTATTTCCTTTTGGTGCCAAAGTTAGGAGTAAGTGGATTGAATGCTGACATGGCATGCTTACTTGTTTAGCAAGAGTAATGTATAGGACACAAATCTCAAGAAAGAGTTTTGGACAAGATCTAATCATATATTTTAAAAAGGTAAGGCAGGATGAAGATTCTTAACAGAGAAATAACATGATTACCTTCTCTTTTCAGCCAGGCTGTGTGAACACCACAGAAATGGACATTAGAAAGTGTCGCCGTATGAAAAACCCACAGAAAGTGAAAAAGGTCAGTTCGAGTTCCTGACTTTGGTTTTTGCTTGTTTGGAGTTGATTTGGCTCACTGTTTTTGTTTTCTTTTAATGTAAATCATACTTGATGCCTACTGTATGTGATACTTACCCAAGAGGAACAAAAAAAAGTGTTTTGATAATATGAGTTCTGTTTTGTTCTCCTTGGTGGATTTATTATTTCCATTCCACAAGCAAAGTTGTACTGACTGGGTGATGGGTAGAGCTGAGAAGGGCATTAAGGAGTTCTGTGTCCCAAATGTCTGATGGCTCTGCACTCCCATGAAATTAAAAGGAATTTGCAAAAATACCTAGGTCACCTTTTAAGACATTATCTGGACACAAATTATGAGATGTTTGCCTGCCTTAATAATTTCAAAGGCAGCTGGATCACTAGCAACTTTGGTGGTTTTGACTTCCAGCAAGTTTGAGCTCTTCTATGTATATGAAGTCATAGAATCAATTAGATTGAAGAAAACCATTAAGATCAGTGACTCAAAACTTTAACCTAACCAAGTCCTTCACTAAACCATGTTCCTTCCCATCTTTTAAATAATTTCAAGTATGGTCACTCAACAACTTCCCTGGGTAGTCTTGTTCCAGTGCTTGATAACCATTTCTGAGAAGAATTTTTTTCCTAATATCCAGTCTAAACCTCTCTTGGAACAGCTTTGGGCTGTTTCTTCTTGTCTCATCACTTATTATGTTTTTGGATGGAACACCATACTCCTGAATTTCCATTAGAAGTTAAACTGCAGCAGAGCTACTCACATGTCAATTAGAAGTTTTACTGAAAAGCGAAAACACTAAATGAAAGGGCAAATACTATTATTTTCAGTGCAGGTATCCGTCCTGAAAATAAATAGCTAGAAGTCAGTTTGCAGGTTTTTGTTTAGGGAAGTTCACGTGAACTGGACCCATTGACTTGACCTGGTTAAGCGCTTCCTTCGATACATAGTTTTACATCAAGAAATTAAATCAAGTGAAAGACAGCAGCGTAAAATTAGGTTCTAGTATTTTCTTTTACCACTTCACCCCAGTGACAGCTCCCAGTGTTCATCCTGTGAGTGTTAATGCACACAGCCTTCAGAGCTCCTAAGAATTATCAGCTGCATTTTAACATATAAAACAAGCTCTTCTCTTAACATGCCTACAGGCCTTCTAAGTACAGGCATCAGCAAGCACAGTCTGATCTGTAAATTTTGCTCTGGGCTGAATGATTATTGACCTGTGTGGATATAAACAGTAGGAAATTGCTGGCTTGTTACCTTACTGCTTTGCATACTGCACTGTTCCTCACTGTGTAACAGGAAAATGCTGTAATCCCCTCTGTTTGTTCCTTGGCTCCTCACAGTCAGTGTATGGGGTTACAGAGGAGTCCCAGCCCCAGAGCCCTGTACACCTGCCCTCCCAGCCGGTGCGCAAAACAACAAAAGAGGATTTCCGGAAGCAAGTAAGTAGGTGGCTGTATGGCAACTCTTCTGAGAACTGCTACCAGGGAAAAAGCACAGAAAGTTACTGAGGTGTCAGGAAAACCAATTGTATGTTTTACCTGTCCTTGATCCTCACTTATGTAAAGTATTAGTAAGTATTCATTGAGCAGTGCTGTTGTACGGCAATACATATTATGAGTAACAATGACCTTTGAATCTACTGTTACTGTCTGTGGACCAGACACAGATAATAAGACAGTAGTTCCAGTTCACTGAGGAAGTCTGAAAAGTGGGCAGTAACAAAGGCCAGTGTAGCTGAGCACAGGCTGGGGACGAGTGGTGAGGAAAGGCGTCATTCAGTGCGTGACTGTTAGACTGTACAGTCAGAGCTTTTAGGAAACTAGGAAAAAGTTATTTGGACAGTCATGTCAAGGAATGACCAGCCAACTCACATATCCTTGCCCTGGCACAAAGAGCTCTCCCTCAAAATTGTTTTGCTGCAACAAGCAGCTCTCATTGAAAGACAAATAGGAATCACTAGGTCAGCATTTTACCAGAGGCAGCTTTAAACAAGTTTCTTAGGCAACCAGTTTTTGGGTGGTCTTCTGAACTAAACCTGGATGCTACATTTCTTGAGCTTTTTTTATCACAGGCTGAAGAATTGGCTCATAGCAGAATGAAAGTGTGCTGTAAAATGTTACTGGTCTTGTGATGCAGATCAGTAAGAGAAATGGGAGAGCAGAGTGTGTTTGTAAAAAGGAGATGATATTGTACACTGAGGAGTCTAGGAACCTTGGCCCCAAATATGTGTCTTTTCTACTTTCAATTATGTCTTCTGAAGCTTTCCCTAGGGCTTTGCCTTTGGCAATGGAGCCTCCTATTGGAAGCAATAAATAAGCCTCTGATACCTAGGGAAGGGTCCCATTTCCTTCTGAGTTACTTTCAAGCTGTTTGGAAGGAGAAATCAATAGTGTGTTAGGATATTGTCAGTGCATGCTGCAGAACTCATAGATTGTTAATGTCCTTGTCCTTTCTCTCCTCAGATAACTTTTCTGAACATGCAGATAGAGAGACATTGTTTAAAGATGTCCAAAGTAGCAGAAAGGTGAGTGTCCCCATTTTGATGATTTCCCATTCTTTCCTCATCTCCAAGTTTGGCATTTCTAGAAACAGAGCAGGCAGCAAAGAGCAAAGGCTGCACCTCCTTTCTGTGCATCAATCCTTTCCCCTCCTTCACCAGCTGTGCTGCCTGTCTGCTGGCTGCTGACACTTCTCTACTCACTGTTCTAAGTGAGAAAAATAGCAAAAATAGGCGGAAAATGAGGACCTGTAATACCACAAAAGAAAAGAAGCATTCACAAAAGAAAAAACCCTTGTGGGACTTGTTTCCCACCCCTTCACTACCCTAGGGTTTATCTTTAGAAAAGTCATTCCTGTCTCAATTTGAAAACACCCTTTTTTTGCCTTTTTGTCTGAACTCTCAGTGCTCATCTCTTGTTGGTCTGGCACAGCTCTGGGGAAGGAGCTGTGTTTGCATTTGTTGCACATGGTGTTCATGTCTCTGTTCATACTGGGGTACTTGTTGGACCAGTTCCTGTTCCCACTTATATTTATCTGAAACCCTTAGAGAAGTACTGGGGTTGTGTCTGGACTACTCAAGGCAGTGTTTTAAGGAGTGGATTTCTAAGAAGCAAATCAAGACACAGTTTGGCTTGCAGAATACTTAGTTTTGGTAGAAAAGTATGAGTAGGTGGTGAAGAGCAAGCTCAAATTAAATTGAGTATGACAGCTCATTTACTTAGGTACTTGTAAGTTATGCATATTTGCAGGGTAGTCACTGAGATGAAGGCAGGGATAGCCATGCTCTTCAGTGACATCACTTTTAAAGCAAAACTGTGTTGAACATGAAGGATAGGATAAAGGCTGGTCCCTTATAGAGAACTAATAGGGGAATTTTTATTTCAGCAAAGTAAAATGGGATTACCCCATGAAATGTGCTTTGCAGAGCCTGCACCTGTAGTTAGCATGCATGTACTAAACTAGGTAATTTAAGTGGTGAGAGGCCCAATGTAGGTTCCTATTGGCTCATGAAGTTTAGCAGTTGAAATGAAAATGTCTCAAATTAAAGAGAAAATATTCAGAGGTGTCCTGAAATCCTGCATGCAATGCATTATAGAACTGAAATGAGCACATGAAATGAACCCCTGGTCCTGCCCAGGAGAGCCCCAAGAATCACACTGTGTGCCTGAGAGCATTGACCAAACACTTCTTGAACTCTGGCAGGATTAATGCCATGACTACTTCCCTGGGGAGGCTGTTCCAGTGCTCAGACACCCTCTGGGTGAAGAATCTTATATTTCTAAATAATTATTAATAATAATAAAGGATGAAATCATGGTTGTGATCTTTATATCTTGTGAGGAGTTTCTTGGTCATGTGATGACTTTGAATATTGATTTGAATGTTGGCAATATTCATTGAGAGCTCCAGGACTTGGTGTGGAGAATGGTGGGAAGTGCAGCCTGGATGTGGAGCGTTGCAGAGCAGGTTGGAAGGAAGTAGAGGAGCTGATGGGTTCAGTGGCTTTGCAGTGGTAGGGACTCATGAGGAGGAATGAACA
Source organism: Sitta carolinensis (assembly GCA_032173965.1). Lineage (NCBI taxonomy): Eukaryota > Metazoa > Chordata > Aves > Passeriformes > Sittidae > Sitta > Sitta carolinensis. The sequence goes on along the minus strand of JAVUNC010000006.1, from coordinate 9,806,321 downwards.
TGGATGACTGACTTGCACAATTGCCTGAAAAAACCTTGTGCAGTCTTGAAAGCCCATTAAAACACTGATTACAAGAACTAGGAATGAATTTGCTGTGTAAGGAGATGCTGTTATTACCAAGTCAATTTTAAGGCTAGACCCTGCTCTTGGGACAGTTTAGGTGACAGCGTGACAGATCAGGGTACAGGAGATGACTTCTTGGCATGCTCCCTTCAACAGTCAAGCCTGACAGTGGCACTACCTGCCAATTTTTCAGTACAGCACAAAGGCACTTTCAGAGAGGATGTAGGAATTAACAAGGAGAAATAAGTCAGGAAGCACTAGAGCAAACAAGTTATAGGAATAAGATACAAATTGTTTCAATAGTAATAGATCAGTGTCAAAGGTTTGACGTTGGCACAAGGCCAGTGCCCCTATAACGATATACTGTTCCTGGTATCTGTTGTGAGATGTGACTAAAAACAGAGCAAAACAGTTTCTAATTTAGAAAGCAAGAGAAAAACTTTATTACTAATAATAGGTAAAGAAAACACATATAGAAGAACATGGAAACTTTTAAAAAAAACACTCTTTCTCCCCCCCCCCCCTCAGTTCTCAACCTAACAAAACAAACTGAAAATTTTTCATCACGTTACTACCTTTTAGATAATTAATCTTCAGTCTATTACCACCTTTCCGATAATCAGTACTCAGCTCGTTGAGGAGAGATAGGAGTCCTTCTTGCACCACATCGTGGCCTCTTCCTCCATGTCCAGTGCTCTCACTACTGTGCATGGACCAGAGCTGTTTTTAGAGTTTCTCTTTTTAAAGATGCTTTGGTTAGTTCCAAGAAACGACAGCCTCTCAAATTTTGGGGACACTTCTCATCTCTGTTCACACTACTGTCCACTCTTGGCTCCAAGCCAATGCCTCTCCCCAGATACAGTTTTTATGTTATAGGAAAAAAAAATAAGTCCGTTCATGGCTATACAAAAGAGTCTACCAAAGTTACTCCATCATCTCCTCTCACTTAGAATTCTTTTCAGCATTCTTACTCTATTATCTTTGCTTAATTCTTTCTATCTTTCTTCTTCAAATTCAGGAGGATTAGCATTTATAAAGTTTCTATCATTTACGAAAAGGGTTAAAATCTTGGGCTTTGTTTTCCCAGAACTCTCACGGTATCTTTGCTGCTGGGCACTCTTTTCACGCCACCTCCCCATACTCTTTCGGCCGTGCTGTCTAGTTGTTGATATCAAATTTCAAGGTGACGAAGATCACAGACACGGTTTTTTCTCAGTCTCTCTCTCCGAGGGGGAAGGGGGGGAAAGGGAAAAGAAGGCTGTTTGCCACCTTTCCATCCTGCAGGATTTTCCTCTCCCCCTCTGTGCCCGAGGTTCCGGCCCTACCTCACCCAGGCCGCATGGCTTCCCCTCCCCCGCCCAGCCAGCCGCTGGGCAGGGGAGATCCCTCTGTCCTCAGGGACCGGAACCAAGAGAGAGCTTTCCGGGGAGCCCTCTGCTTTGAACCCCTTGTGTTCTCAGAGGCGGATCCTTGTCCTCAGTGGCCACACCAGGTGCCAGTCTTTAAACCTGAGCACTCATTGGTTTGACCACTGAAGTTCAGAAAAAACTCATCTTTTCCAAACTACGACAATCAGTTTTGTTTATTTTACATTAATTCACACTATTCTTGGGATAGTCCTTGTCTGTCAGAAGAGGAAAGCTTTCCAAAGGATATTTCTAGCTTCTGTGAGATAAATGCTCGCTGCAAAAGATTTTCTTCTCCTTTTTAAAAAGGAGGATAAAAAAAGATTTGCTTCCAGGAGTAGATCTGTACCAACTGTGGGAAAAGGCATCCCTCAGCTGCTCGACACACCTTGGAAACTGTCTTTCTTCCACATCCTTTTTCCCCACTTGGGACCTGTGCACTGTCAGTTTTAGCCATTGAGCTTTGAGAACTGTTGAGCAAAACTATCAATATATTCTACCTATTGCTTTCCCTGACTGCATTGCGCAGTGTTAGTAGAATTCCATTAGACACGGCATCACCGAAATGGCTAGGGAAAAATGAGCATCTTCTTACCAGAATCAATCTCAGTTCCCTAGACAAAATCTGTGCTATCCTTTCAGCTTCTCATCAAAGTTCCTGTGAAGGCTCAGCAGGTCCCCTTGATTGAGAGACAGCTGGGTTCTTAAGGCAAGCTCTGCACCCTTCAGTCAACTGTTCCCACCACTTCTTCTACCGGGTATTCAGTTTAACACCCAAAAGGCCAGGTTTGCATTTTGACAAAAATGGTTTTCCTTAGGAGTCCCTCGCCTGTAGCCTCCTTTAGACAATGAGGCAATGATTCTGCTACTGCCATTATACTGAATCAGCAAAATGTGCTTAGCAAAATGCAGCTTGTTTCATTTTAGTTTCTTCTCCCTTTCCTTTTTGCTAGTACTTGTACTAGCACCTCTGATGCCTTCTCATTATTTTATTAGGAGCAATTCAGGTTTCACAGCAGATATCTCCTGATTGATCCTTTTTGGCTTTCTTTTCTTTTTTAACCAACTCTCTTTCATTGATGTCTAAGGGATTGCTGCTGCTCTGTGAAATTGGACACTGCTCCCTCCTCCAACCCTTGACCCACAGCAGTCATGAAATGTAATTAATGAAACGAGATGAGACAGCCCCGAGTGCCCTAAGGGGCAGTGGGAACCTGCTGTGGTTACAAAAGTGTATGATTTTAATGCCTCATGATAACATCTAGGACAAACAAAAAGGAATAATTACTATAGAGCAGGTCAGGCAAACTTTCTGCCTTTTATGACCCTTTATTTTGCAGGGTCTTTAAATTTGCTTTCCTTTTTGGGATATGGAGGACCAGAGGTAAAGTTTAGCATGGACAATCACAGTGCAAGTACATTGGTTATTCAGGATGATGAGACATAATTAACTTAGTTAATTACTTGGCTGACATAGGCAAAAGAATATAGTGTCTTAGAGTATTTCCAATATAGACTAGAAGAAATTTCTTTTTATTTATTTCATATTTGCTGTCTTTCTTTTGTAAAAATTCGCCCCTCACCCCAACCTCAGTGGAATTCCTGAATCATTTAAGCAAGCAGATGTAGTCTTTTTCCCAGAAAGCTCTTTGAATCTCATCCTAGTAAGGATTAGAGGCTATATGCCTTAACTGACTCACCATGAAGCAAGCCAATGAAAAGACCAGGTGTTTTTGCAACATGCATATTATTTACTATAGTCTAAATTAATTATTACTGTTGAAGTATTTTACAATAGTGTGTTAGACTAAATACTATACCAACTAACTAAAAAATTATCTATAGGCAAAGCTTTGATGCTCAGGACTGTGATCCTCCAGAGATTTAAGCATATTCTTAGCTGCAGCCCATGACTCTGTTTAGGTGAGTTGAGTTTCTCATAAATGCATAAACATGTGGGTGCAAAAGTTTTACAAAAATGAAAAGGATGAGAGGCAATAGTAACATGCAGCAAATTAACAGAATGACACACACTTCATATTCTTCCCATGGCTCTGGGGGAAATCCTGCCATAGCAATCCAGTTGTTGCCTCATCAGGTTTTTTGGGGGCATCTCAACAGACAAGTTTGAGGAAAATAATGCTGTTGACAAAAATACTGCAGTGAGCTGGTGGGTGTTTGCAGAGAAATCCTTGCATGCATCATCCCTGGGAAAAGGGTCTCCTGTGGTTGCTGAGAAACTGACTAATTCCTACAAATAAAAAGAAGCACACACAAAAACAAAACAAAAAACCCACCAACAACCCCCTCCCCCAAAGAGGATAAAAATAAAAGCTGTACTTCTCTGGCATGTGACTGAACATTCAAACCCTTTCTTTATTCTTTTCTTTTTCCCATTTTTTTCCCTGCCAGTTTAATAGCCTACACAGAGCAGTATGTGGAATATGACCCCTTTATAACTCCTGCTGAGCCTTCCAATCCCTGGATAAGTGATGATGCAGCATTGTGGGACATTGAAATGAGGTAAAAAATAATTGGTAGTTTCAAGTAATGGGAGAGTTGTCTTGCCTTTTGATTGTATGCTCCTCACACTGCCCTGTTTGGAAAGGAAGTTGTGTATCGATACTACAAGATTCAAGAACACAGCTAAAGTTTATCACTGATGTCTGTGAATTATTCAGCCCTTCCACTTCCATATGGCTTGGTGTATGGGATTCTGTAAGTCAGCTAATGGATGTTCCCATGCCTGTCTAGCACTTGCACAGTCTCAGGTCTAGGAGCCTAAAGCTATAGGATACTGCTAAGACAAACTTGTTCCAGCACATCTCATTTGACCCTCAGGAGCCTGCTCTTCCCTCAGCTGCAATGCTCCAGCCCTCCTCCTGTCATGGAATCCCATGAAAGATGCTGCTGGCAATATGGGATGAGTTATAGAGTAGTAGCCATTCCTGCTGTGCAGTGAATTTGGCACAGGAGCCAGAAGGCTGTAGCTCATGTGTGAGACTTGGCAGGTCAGAATTGTAATAGGTTGATAGAGTGAGTTCAGGCCTCATCTGTTGGTGAACAAGCTGGCTTGTCTCCGTTACGGTGTCAAATAGATGGAAAGAGGGGGGAATGTCTATAAGACATTCAATGTCTTACACCTCAGAGAGTTTCTCAAAAAAAACCCAACCAGACAAGCAGAACACTGCAACAGAGATGTTTTGCCCATGTGCTGCTGGTGCAAGGGAAGTCTGGCCTGTGTCTGTGTCTCTTGCCTTCACAGGCTATCCACAATCCTCATAAAGGGGCTAGAATTGTCCTGCCTGCCACTATGCCTAACAGCTTCCACAGCAAATTTGAATGGAATTACCATGGCCCATATTACCTTCACTACTCCATCACATCCTGTGGCTGACAACTGCAAGGGCTCAGCAGCTTCTCCAGTATTTAGTTGCTGACATTTGGCACCAAATCTGAACTTGGAGTTTACTTTAGCAAATCTTTGATAAGAGAATGCCAAATCTAATCCTGCGTGTTCTTGAATAATAATTTAGAGATGCTATTGACCTAAGAAAACTGATTCACAGGGAATCAGTGTTCAAGGAAAAGGGCAAGATTTTGCCCCATCTAAAAACCAAGTAGTTTGGAATGTGAAAGTTGTTTTCACCTGCTTCCCTGGTAGTTGCAGAGATCCTTTTTCTTCCTAAGCTCTGCCCCTTTTCACATAATTTTAGTATTTGTTATATTTTTTTAGCTAGTTTCTCTCATTTTCTCCATCCTCCATAAGAGGACTAGTACCAGATACAGCCTTTGCAAAATACTACTCTGCAGAAACCCTCACCCACAAGGTAATCCAGGCATCCGTTTTTTCTGCATCTGTTGACGTAGCTGCAAATCTCAGAAAAGATGTTTGTGTCCCTGAAGAATACAATTAATCTGATGTCACAGCCTCATAGGAATTTAAAATAAGTGCTGGCTTCTGCTATGATTTCAGAGTTAAAGAAGGTGATTTTCCTATGGACGAAAAAGAGAAAGCTGTAGTGCGGGGAGATGGAAGAACAAACAGCTCTGTAGTTCCATTTTATTCTCTGTTGTAAAAAAACTAACTGCATCTGCATCTAGTTGCAACTTGCATGAATAATTAAATGATCCCCAAGATCCCCTTGTGTTGCCTGCAAAGCTGTTTCCTCAGATAGGAAAGCAGAGCCCTTGCGCAGGGAAACAAAGAGCCTCTCACTGCTAGTGGCAAGGCTGGCTGCAGAGTGTGGGCAGCTCTGTGCCACTACAGTTCATCCTCCGTGGCAATCAGGACTCAGGGAATGCCACAGAAAGCATCCCGGTTTAGACAGCACTTTGGCCTTTTGTGTGCGTGTGCTAGAACATCGTGTAGCTGCAAGAAGAGCAGGCACAGATCCCTGGATTCAGCAGGAAACTCCCTGAGCTTAGATTGTGCATGGCTCTGCATAAGCATGGCTTTCATGTCCTGATGTCCAGGCTGGCTCATGTAACAAGTAGGCTGGATCTTGCACCTTGTCTGCAGCACTGCTGGCTCCTGAGGGAGCGCAGGAGGAGCCATCCCGAGCAGGCTGCTCCTCCGGTGAAGACATGCCTATCAATTTTGCTTAGCCTTTACACCAAGAGAAAATGAAAGCAGGCATTTTATTTACCCCTTTGGCTTATTTGTCTTCAGCACAGATCGCCAGTGTCCCCTAAGGCTCCATGATTAGCAATCACAGTGGACATGACGAGACACACAGTTTAATAGATACGTACTGTTAACAATGGCTCTGCTGTCACAAATGGGAGCAGCTGAGCTGTGTTTTAATGGTTGTCTCATAGTATGACGCCATCACACCAGAAGCTTTCAAACACTTTGTGAGCCCAGATTACATTCTGATGCAGGCTGTCTCATAGGATCTTCGTTGTGATTCCCAGGCACCACCTCTCCCCATAGGCGTCTCTGCAACGTCTGGCAATTCAAACAACAGCTTATGTAAGTTGGGCTGTGTTAAGAAATAATTAAGGAGAAAGGTTGCTAGTGATTTTGGGTGCCTCTGCATCTCAGTATCCCAGCTGAGACACAAAATAAAAGTCTGAATATCATGGAGAGTAGGAGGAAGATGCTTTTTAGTCTTCTGAGACTTCAGCATACAAAAATCAGAGGCATTAAAAAATAAAAGACCATGAACCAGTAATCATTTTAGATACTTTGTCTGCACTGCTTCTTAGTGGAACTGCTTTTCTAATGCAAATGTGGATCTGAAAATCTGAAGCCAGTTCCAAGTGACCAGGCAGCACTGTGTGGGACACAAGGAAATGCTCTGGAGCTCACCAGTGACCCAGGGAGCAGTGCTGGGAAATTGCTGCCTTGATGCATAAGAAATCCTAAGGTACCTTTGAGGAGATATGCAGGAAGTGCACAATGAATAATCATTTAGGCATGGTACGCTGTTCTTCAAATGAAACCTACCAGAAATTGCTCTGAAAATCATATAATTCATGTTCTCTCTTGTTTCATCATGTATGTAGCACCCAAATAGTGTCCTTTAATGATTCAAATGATGTAATGATTGAAAGTCCTCCAGTTACTTAAATGACGACGCTGGTCTTCATAGGGTTTTCTATGATATTTGCTAACTTGTATTTCTTAAAAATCTTGAGGAAAAAAATAACATCTCATCTAATAATCTTCCTCCCTTCACTTAGCAGAAGCAGCAGCAGCTGCTCAGACAGCAGGCAGAGATGCACATTCCATCTGTTTATCCCCTTCTCTCTCCAAACAGCAAGGAACCTAGTCAGCAGCGTGTGAAAAGATGGGGCTTCTCCATGGATGAGGTGCTGAAGGACCCAGTAGGACGAGACCAGTTCCTTCGTTTCCTGGAATCAGAATTCAGCTCAGAAAACCTCAGGTGAAACCTTTTCTGACTTGGCTAAATGAATGGGACTGATCCTACTCTCTTGCATAGGTGAAATGCAATGTTTGGTGTGTCTTGAACTGCTAAAATCACCCATTTGAATAAAGATGAGAATGGCACAATCATGGCCCATAGCACTGCTACAAATGTCTATGCTAGATCTATGTAAGTAATCTCAGACAGTGTTTAGCAGAGCCAGCGTTGTCAGGTATCTTCTGCATGCAAGGGCTTGCAGACTTGTACAATGTGATGAGATGCAGCAGCACTGCTCCTGAGCTCCCTAACAATGTACAGGATTTACGTGTGTCTTTGTGGCAGGGTTTGTGTGAGTATGGTCATCATGTGGCTAAGAACATGTTGCAGTATTGGCAGTCACCAAGTCAGGTTTGCAACAACTACTTTCAATTTTGGCGTGTGCTAACTATCCAACACCTTGTCTCAACGGGACTCTCTGTATGGGGATTCTGAGTACCTGACTTCTCAAGTTGTGAAGAAGTCAAAACCTTTATTATGAAAAATTTTGTAGATACCCATGTGATCCTACATCAGGCTGAGAGCCAGTAAACCCCACTTTTTTTACAGTCTGAATAACACTGCAGAAGCTTTGTTGTGTTGCTGTGATTGTCTCTCAGCACATGGATGGATAAAGGGAGAGGTTCTTGTGGGGTTTTTTGGGGGCAGTCATGTTCCAGAAGGCTGAGTGAGCATTTGTAGGGAAGGTCAGAGAAGCTTGCAGGTTCACTGGCAGAACTGAGCCTGTTCTTGGGCTGTCAGTGGTCACACAGTCTGGCTTTGGTCTTTGCTGGTAGTGAGCAGGCTCGATGTTCTCCTTTTACACCAGATAAGAACCTGATTGCACAGCCTTTTTTAGTTTGTGGGTTTTTCATTCTTTTTCACTTAGAAAATCAAATACATTACTAAAGCATATGAAGAATTGTCACTGTAGTGCAGTCTGCTAGCCTGAAAAGTCTTCAAAGAGGAATTCCCCAGAAAATGATTTTTAATGACATGGGAACTTACCATCCTGTAGATGTAGAAGTAATAGAAGAAGTACAGACGAAGAAGTACAGAAACCATACCAGCAGAAAAAGTGAAAACTCAATGCACTTTATTGTTTTCAAAAACCTGAAAGATAATCTGTAAGGGAGTGTTACTAATTACATAAATGAGCTTGGAATTTTATTGCTAAAGAGGTACTGAACTTGCATATGCTTACTGCAGTTATGTACAGTGGCACTCATTTGCAATTAGATGGTAGTGATGAAGTGCAAAATTAATATACTTTATTAAAATATTGTTCAAATTAGTGTACTGAAATAAATCTGGGATTGTGCTACTGAAATCCAGCAGGTTTTATGGCTAGTGTCTGTCCCCCACATTCATCCTACTCAAATAAATGGAGAAAATTTGATTATGAGAAGGCAAACTTGTACCTTCCTTGGTCAGTCAGAGCTGCTCCTCCTGCTGATGCACATTCTCTTTGATTTTGAGATGTAGTGAAGGCAAATGGGCTGGCTTAGACAGGTTAAATCCTGCATCCTTTGTGGAAGACATTGGTGTCATTCTTAGTATGGGAACTTTGCTATTATTCTTATGGTATCATTATGATGGTCTTGGCTTATATGGTAATATTACCTCATACTGGATACATTAGCAGCCCTGCTTAAAGCTTTAAATAACAGGATGAAAAGGCAGAAATATTAGTGAAGAAAACTGGAAGAGAGTGGATTGTTAGCAGTGATGCTGGACAGAAGGGTTCAGGTGAGGTAGAGAAAGCTCCTTAATTCTCACTAGGATATGTAGCATAAAGGAAAGCAACCGCTGGATGCTTATACATGCAAGCAAAATCTAAGTTACACTTAACAGCAAAGTTTGGATCTGCCTCACCTGAGCTGACAGCTCGGAAGAACATGCTTTCTCCTTATCCAGTCTCCCTTTAGAGAGAGAGAAGAGAAGCTGGAGAGGAGTCAGTGAATCACCTGAGAAGGATTTGTTTCAGCTTTAAGTGGAAACAAAACTAAAAGCACCTAAATTATACTGTAAAGCACCCATCTCTTGTTATCATAAATATGGAGAGACTGATTCAAATGATGTGTCTGCATGGCAGACTACAGTTAAGTGAGACACATCCCACCCAAACCCTGGGAAGGTGTAACAAACTTTCTGAGAGCACAGCATTTAGCACCTTGCTAGAAAAGTAACATTCACAGTTAATCTTTACAGGACTCTCTTCCCATTAACTACCCAGAGATCTTGGAACTGTTGCATCTGCTACCGCTTGGGAGTATCAGTAAGATCCTGGGAGTATCCATAGAATTAACACTGGCCAGAGCCCTATAGGTTTAAAGCAGATCTTAGAAACTGGCTGCTTGAAAACCTAGGAGTTCTTGGTAGCACTAGAAAAGATGTTGTCAAGTGTGTGCTTGAGAATGCCTTGAAATGAATATAATTCAGTAATACAGCAAGGGGACCAAATTCTGCTCTTATACTTGTGGTGTGAGTCCCAAATCACAGGGCTGATGGTGGTGGGTATTTCCATCTCTTTCCATCTCTTCCTGGCTGAGAAAAATTGGTCCGGTGGGGGTCGTGGGTGAGGCAGTGCCAGAGATAGCAGCAGACTAGAATCGATGACCCCCCAGATCACCTTCCAGCTGTTTCTGTCCTCTAATAAACTTGCAGGATCATGTCCACCAGTCTTCTGGGCTCAGATGAGCCATGTAACTTACTTATTTACTGGCTGTCCATTATTTATGTGGGAGTGGGAAAGCCAGTCAGTTGGGTATATTTCTCTCTGGTTTTATTTTAACTCCTTTCCTTGCTCTGTTTTCTTTCTCCTCTGTTGTTATCTTTCATCTACAATTTGTTTTGACTCGAGTGATTTTTGAAGTACACAAAAAATAGCATACAAAATGCCAAATTTAAAACAAAACAAGTAAGAAAGGATAAGAAAAGAAAAGGCATCAGAGAGTTATTATACATTTTTTATGACCTGGGACCCTTCCAAGATATCTTGAGATTGCTAAGATGTTCATTTAGCTGGTGGATTGATTCTTCCCCCCTCCCCCCCAACTTCAAAGAGTGTCAGCTGGAAAGAGAAACAGCAAAATGAGAATATGGGACATGGGAATTTCACCTGAAAGGAAAGGAGGCTGCACACCTGTTTGAAGACCTCAGTGGAAAACACATGACACTTTGTGGGAATGCACTGTGGGCAGCTGGCAATGCATGGATGCAGGCACCGTGGGCCTTATTGACTGTGAGCATATGATGAACGTGGAGATCACCAAAAGGAGTTTTACCTGCAGAAAGTGTTTATATCCTACATGACTCCTAATGGTTGAAACTTGTTGCCAGTTTATTTTTTCCCCCAGTCTTCATCAGGGAAGAAGTTCAGGCAGTGAGGAGCACTCGTATACGCGGTAAATACACAGAGCTCCAAAGCCCCGTGTTCCCTAAATAAAGAGCGTTTCCGAGCAGTTCCGAGGCAGTGCCAGCGCCTGAGGACTCCGCGGGGTACGGGCAGTGCGGGCAGTGTCTGGCGCGGTGCGGGCAGTGCCGGGCGGTGCGGTGCAGTGCCGGGCAGTGCCGGGTAGTGCGGTGCAGTTCCGGGCAGTGCCGGGTGCGGTGCGGGCAGTGCCGGGTGCGGTGCAGTGCCGGGCGGTGCGGGCAGTGCCGGGCGGTGCGGGCAGTGCCGGGCGGTGCGGGCAGTGCCGGGCGGTGCGGTGCAGTCCGGGCAGTGCCGGGCTAGTGCGGGTGCAGTTCGGGCAGTGCCGGGTGGGTGCAGTGCCGGGCAGTCGGGCAGTGCCGGGCGGTGCGGGCAGTCGGGCAGTCCCGGCAGTGCCGGTAGTGCGGTGCAGTCCCGGGTAGTGCCGGGCGGTACGGTGCAGTGTCGGGCAGTGCCGGGCGGTGCGGGCAGTGTCGGGCAGTGCCAGGCGTGCGGTGCAGTGTTGGACAGTGCCGGGCGGTGCGGGCAGTGCCGGGCGGTGCGGTGCAGTGCCGGGCAGTGCCGGGCGGTGCCGGCAGGCGGCGCCGCCGCCCCGCGCTGCGCGGAGCCGGGCGCGGAGCCGGCCCCTCCGCGGGCCCGGGCAGGGCCGCGCCGTGGGCGCTGCTCACGGCCGGCGAGCGCTGCCCCGCGGCAGCGACAGAAGGGCTTTCCGGCCCTGAAAGGAGTTGCAGAAGAAGGAGGGACTTGCACCGGGGGTGCCGGTGTGTACCGCGTGGGAGGAGAGGGGAGAGGCGGTGAGGGGGAGGTCTGCGGGACGCTTGTCCCTTCCCCACCGACACTGGCAGCTCTCCTCTCCTCTCCTTGGTAGGTCCCCAGTGCCCCAGCGTGCAGCTTTGCAGCATCTGCCTGCCCCCAGCTTACTCACCAAGTACAGATTTTTGTTGATCTTGGCCATGCCAACCTCACCGTGCCAAGGATTTGACCTTTAAACAACATAAAGATGTGAATATTGCCCCTTTCTGAACTGCATTTTTATTTTTACCTATTGCTATTCATTTCCTGGCTGAGATGTTCAAAGTTATTTTTTGGGAATGGAAGAAATTTTGTGAATGGTCAGGGATTTGAGACCAGAGGGGAATGGAATACTGGCATGGAACTACTGAGGCAAGGAGAGAAGTGTGCTTGGATTCCGACCTCTGATAGTCACTTGATGAATTCACTGTCAAGACAGGGGTATTGTGTCCACCCCCAAGATGGGGATACAACACTGCCCTTACATTGACAGTTGTTTCTCAGTTTCTGGAGTCATCCATATGTTTGCCTCCTGATCAGGATTTTAAACTAATTTTTGTTTGACAGTGTACCTCAGAAGTAAACACTCCCTGATAGTCACCTTGTCTTTCTCCAGCAGCCTTTTCACTGGGGGACATCTTTGAACAGCAGTGACCAAGCACCTCTGCAGTGCCCTGCAGGGAGGCAGAGCACATTCGCTGAGGTCCAGGAGCTCTCTGTGCCTTGGGGGAGCTGTGGAGGATAAATGCCATAGTGGGATATCTTCTGCAAGTGACAGCAGTTTAATTACAAGCTGGATGAGGCTGGAATGGTTTATGCCACTGACAACACTTTAGGACACCATATTATCAGCCTTCTCCAGTCCTTACAAGCTGTTTTTATAAAGGACAAAGAACCTGTGATCAATGCTGCTGCTGTCTGTGCAGACAGTCCTTGTGCCAGTCCTGCTCTGCTTAAAGGGCACCTGTGGAGAGGACACACAAGGACATCTCCCTTCTCCCCTGCACTGTGCAAGAGGTGTTCACTGGACATGTCTCCTACAGAAAGAGGGGAGGCAGTGCAGGATCTTTACCTGACTCCTTGTGAACATGGGGCTGGGCTTGCACTTCAGAAATTGCAGGAGTGATTCAGGGAGTGCATTTGCACTTTATAATTGAGCAGAAATTCCAGCACAGTCATTGTATGTCAGCTCCTTTTCCTAAGTAGAAATACCTGCTTCTCTCTTTTAAATGCTATAAATCCCATAGGAAACTCTGCTTATGCATTGGCTTCAGGATAATTCCTTGTGGCATAGAATTTGCCTTGGAGTTGATGCTGTGGGGCTGGGTACCCCTCTTTGATGTTACTTGATTTTCAGATGCCAGCAATAGTGAGTAGCTTTGAAATTTTTACCAAGACAAAACTCCCCTTTGCCTTGAAGAGGACATCCAGCCTTGGGCATGAATTCACAATTGTTTGCAGTAAAAAGAGCTTGTTCTTGTTACTGTCAGGTTGGTCTGGTTGGTTGGTTTTCAGATTGAGCCAAATGGTTATTAAAATGGATGGTGCTCCTGTTCTGGCAAGCTGTCACTTCACAGTGTTCCCAGTTCTCTCATGAGCATGCTTTCCCAGCCTGCCTCCCCGGCTCCAGGGGCAGAAGATAAGCCAGAAGAAAAGGTTCTCTCTAGCCAAGTGTTTGTCTGAGGTGTCCCAGCTTCTCTGGAATGATTAACATCATTTCTCCCTATGCTTTTTCTGCATTCACATGTTCCCATTACATCTGAAATTGAATGATAAAGTATTTTCAAATAACAGAAGCTACATATAAGTACATATATATACATATATATAAGTGGGGATGTCACTGTTCAAACGAAAAGGCAGGATATCAGGTGCACATAATCTCTCAAAGATGGAAAATGAGCAACCGTGCACACTCCTCCACCAACCCTAAATACTCAATTTATAAAATCAAATTACTGTGTTAGAACCACAAGTATGTGACTCTACAGGTACTGATGTAGTGTTTGAATGTACCCCAGTCTGTTTTACTGAGCCTGCCAAGGAAATGGGAAAACCATATGAAGGAATATCATCAAGTGGCTTGGGTGAGTCAGGACAGTGGCATGAGGCCTGCTGATGGTCAGGACGAAGCAGCAGGTAGGTGAGAATTTAGCCTGGCCTTGCATGTAGTGGGGGTGTAATTTTTTTCCCAAGTGGACTGTTTGCCTCTGTTGCAGGTAGGATACCAGGCTAAATGGGGTAGCAGCCTCATTTGCTTGCGGTAACACCTCTGATTCCAGGGTGTTTAGGTACTGCCTGCAGCCATTAAGGAAGTGAGGGTCAGGAACAGCACAGGAGTCACCAGGCTGCTGTCTCTTTCACCCACCCTCACTGCCATCGGGGCTTTTGTTTGGGACAGACTCTATCTTCCTCCTTCCACTACAGAGGAGTATTTGCCTTAGTGGCAGCACACTGACACCACTGAATCATTTGGGGTGAGAAATCAGGACTTCAGTTAAAGTTGAACAGGTTTATAAGGGAGACACAGGATTTTCCAAGTTGTGCAGCTCTTGTGGATGCCCGGAACAAGCAGTGACCCAGGCAATCTCTGCCCCCTTTGCACAGTCTGCCCAGCAGAGGGAGTTCATAAGAGCAGTGCAGGGCAGGGATAGCCAAGGTATGCCCTGCCCTGCTTGTCATCCTGGACAATGGGCGCCTTTGCCAGGGGGTAGGAAAGAGCTGGTTCTTACAGATGGCTACAAAGGTGCCTTCTGTACCGTTCGCCTTGTAGCACTCCCTGCAGAGCACTACTGTGCTTGCTCAACCAGGTTGCAGGGACCAGCTACTCAGAGCAGGTAGCCCTCAGGGATACCTTCATGCTGGAAGATAGAGTTGACCAAAACAAAAGGCTACTGGGCACCATGCATCTTCTGAATTAATCACCTGAAGGAGCATATCTCTTCCAGCAATAAATAAAACTAGCACCGCCAGCAAAATGTCTTTTCTTTTTCCTAGGGTAAAAGACAAAAGACATGCATGCCACTCTTGTGAAAATACTCTGTGGTCTTTGTTTTCACAGATCAAGATATGGATTATGTCCTTAGTCATCAAAGAGATTATCTTCTCAGTGTTTATCAATTTACTTTAGTCTGTAAGCATAGTCTAGTCAAGAAAATATCCCTGTAAAATTGGATTATGTTGTGACAAGAGTCATCTTTTCTCATGGCATCCATCTGAAAGCTGGTCAGTTTACAAGTGAAAAAAAAATTCTCTAAGTGGCATTGCTACATCTTCACACTGGAAATGATATGAATGTTAAGTTTGTTCTTCATTTTACATCCCCTGTGCATGACTGATCCTGCAGACAGGAATGACCAGCACATTGCAGTGGGGCTGTGGGAGGCAGAGCCTGCTTCTCTCCTCAGCTGCATAGCTCTGGAGGTCTCCTGTTTACATACCTAATCTGACACTTCTGCAGGGGCAGTTTGAATACGAATATGTCACTTCTTAAAGTCAGTGGTCTGATCTTAATATAGGGGGTTGGTGTAAAGTCCGTCGCCCCTTCCCCTTGAAATCATGCTTACATGGAGAGTCTTCTGTGAATTCTAATACATGCAGGATTAGGTTCCATGTCTGTTTTAGGACTCTGCCTAGGCTTATTCACAAAATTTTACCTAGATATATTTCTTCTCTTTTCTGCCCTTTTAATTTTTGCCTAGTACAGGTTTTGGTTGGCTGTCCAAGATCTCAAGAAACAACCTTTACAGGATGTGACCACCAGAGTGGAAGAAATCTGGCAAGAGTTTCTAGCTCCTGGGGCCCAAAGTGCTATCAACCTGGATTCCCACAGCTATGAGAAAACAAGCCAAAATGTCAAAGACCCAGGGAGATATACATATGAAGATGCACAGGTTAGTTTTTGGTTTTATGGAACTACTGCTAATGAAACTCTCAGTTTTTATATGATATTCCACTATCACATTGTCACTGCTCACTCGTAAGAAAAAGGAGATGCACAGTTTGAAGTGACTTTGAGGATATCTATTCAAGCTGGGTAAATTATATTTTCATTGGATCTATCTGTTATAACAGGCAAAGGCTCCTCTGGGAACAAATGTTCCAAAATCTACAAGTCTGCGAGGCACTGCAAGCTGGAGCCATGTCTCAGAGAAAGCACAGATGAAAGAGTGCTATACAGTTCAGCTTGTCTGTGCTACCTGTCACCAAAGTCTGGCATATTTACAGAATGACCAATGTCATTTCAAAAGCCTAGCTAATACACTTTGTCTATATTTTATTTATTTATAGCTAATTATATCCCCCTGCCAAACCCCAAATGCAGCAGCTCCCTCTAACACAGCTAGAAATTTGTTCACCAGACAATACCTTAGAGTAATGATAGGACAGTAGGCAATGCAGTGAGCTTAATCCTTCCCTCCTAAGGCTGCAGATTTATCAGGGAAATTTTACTGATAAACTGTACATGGAAAATGCCTTGAGGAAAACAGATAATTTGAGCAAAACTGCTACAAGCAAGGGAAAGCTGCATAACCTTCTGGGAAGTGAAAATACAATTTTCTAATTTTTAAAAAAGAAAAAGGAAGAAGGTATCATTTGGCGAATATTACTAGGGATGCATTTAAAAGATATCCTCCTCATAATCATTTTTATCACAAGAGGTAGTAAACCCAACAGCAAATTAAAACAATTCCTGGGTTTTGGGATTTTTTTTCAATTTGCATTCAAAGACAATTCTTCAAAATACTCCAGTAACAAAATGTTTTCATCTTGGGGGAGGTATTGTGGACCACTTATACAAGGTTAGGCAATGAATTTTTCAAACCAGCATCAAATTCTCTATTTTCCTGAATGCAATCTTGCTCCTTGGGGCCAGCATAGAAGGAATGTACACAAAGTTTCAAGGCAGTCCCCTGTGAATATCAGGCAACTTAAATGTCCTTTATAAAGCTGAGAAATACAGGTGTATGAAGACATTCTGGCTAAGATGTATTCTTTGCTTGGCAGTTGTAGTGAAAAAGAACTTGCATCACCTGAAAAAAATGATGATGACAAAATGCAGGCTAAACTAGATGGGTGAATAATAGGGGAATTGATTAAATTGATAAGAAGTACTAAGAATAAGACAAATGTTTAGATGATGAGTATTTAATTAGAAGAAGACGTGGAGGATTTAGCTTTTAACTGATCAGTTCACAATGTAATTGCCATTCAAAAGGGAGTTGATAAAATTAAGCTGGAGCCCTGGAAGTTAGACTGCAATTTTAGCTCCTTGGGTTAATTTTATTTCAGTGAATTTTTACATTGTTAGATGTCCTCAATTCATCTGTTGTGGTTCATGGACACAGAAATATGCGGCAAAGGTAGACCTTCAGAGCCAGGTATGGTTATCTTGGAGACTGAATCTATGCCAAGAGAGGGTAGCACAATGTGGAAGGTGACCCCAGTTACCTTCTGTACCTTCTTGTACAGTGGGTTTCTGGTAGCTCTCCAAAGGGCAAGCAAGCTTTTTGTGACTGCTTGACTGGATAGCTGAGAAGGCATTCTAACAAAAGCAGGAAGAGGCAGGACATTGCTGAAGGTGTAGTGCCCTGGCAGAGTTTTTACTGGCTCATCCTGAAGAAGGGATGTTTGCACATCCACTTTGTGGAGCCAACATAGATCACCCCAGGGTGCTATAATCCCCCAGGTACTGCCGTGGTGTTTCTCACAGGTCAGCCCTGCCACCACAGAGGTTCTTGTCTGTGAATCTGCAGCAGCTGCCTTATCTCAGCACCCTGGCACCAGGAGTCCATGTGAGCTCCCACATATCCCACATTCCTAGGGACTCAAACAGATACAACTAATCAAAACACCCTCTGTGGGAGGGGAAAATATGAGTGTTGTCCAGGCCTGTGTAGCTTTAGCACAAAGAGGAAAACAACTGAAATGTCCTTGTAAGTAAAGAACAAGAAAAAAAATAGTTTACTGATGAGCACATTCTTTGAGTGCCTGCAGGTCTGCAACACTAAGAGCAAGGAAAAGTGTTGGCTGATCTGAGAAAATTAGTTCGATACTCCTGCAGTAGAAGAATAGGAGAAGGTGATGTGGTACTCTAGTCATGATTTGAGAGATCCACAAAATGCCAATTCTGTATAAAAAGCACTGGAAATGGACACATTGCTGTACTTGGGAAGGGCAAGGTGTAGCAGAGCACATTCAGGCCAGCAAATGCTTTATAACAGGAAGATGAAAGCAAAGCATCATTTGTTATCGGGTGCTTAACAATCTACATTGATGTGCTTCTTTGCACAACCTTGGCTCCCAGCCCCAGAGAGCTCTCCCAGATGCTGCCCAACCATCTGGTAAGGCAACTAGCCTAGATAAAAACAGGGAAAAAAGGGACTCTTGGCAAACATGCCTCTCACTTCAAACCTCTTTGTCCCCAGGCCAGTCATGGTCTGAAAGCAAATGGTTCCTCTGTTTAAGAAAATTTCAGCTCCAAATCTCAGTCCTCAAAGCAGTCCTAATCCAAACCTGAATTTGGTGTGCATTTATTATTTCAGGCAGACCTCTCTCTGAGGTGGATTCCAATTCCACAGAAGCAAGTGTTTTGTCTTTTCCCCATCTCAGCTTAAGATACTTGCTGTGCTGTGTGTCCCTCAGTGCTGCTGCACTCCACACTCCTGCACTGCTGGGCATGCACAGAGCTGCCTCTCTTGCTGTGGCTCCTGCAGGTGCCATCACCCACCCCCTGCCTGGCTCAAGCTCTGCCAGCACATGTCAGCTCTGAGCAGTGTGCTGTGCTGGCTCAGCCTGCACTCCCCTCCCCAGCTGTCCAGTTTGTTGGTGTCTCCATCCTCGAGCAGCCCAGTGCTGCTCCTAGCTCTATCCTCATCATCAGCTCTCTTGGTCCGCAGCACCTTCTGTCATTTTAGTGCTGGGCCCCTCCAAAGGGGAGCCTACCAATTTAGCTGATTATTTTCTGCTCTTAAACAACTGTCCTCTGAGTAAAATATTATGATTATCAAACCATTTTCACTGGGGAGCACAGCAGCTTTTAATACAAGGGGCATCATCAGAAAAGGTCAGTTCAATTAAACAGTGAAGTACTTAGCAGGATGTAAGCTCCCACAGGAGTTATCAGCATCGTTGAACAGCCAATGTGGGGCCCTGCAATATGAAGCAGGCACCACCAGCTCTGGAAAGTAAATAGGTTTGGGTCCATCTGAATGACCTCTTTTGGCTAATGAAGCTGCCGACAGCCAAAGTAATTCATCTTTACATGGGAACACTGAGCTGTGAGTGTGACAGTTATGGCTTATCTATACAACACATTATTAGATTTTTAACCATTCTTCCCCTACCCCCATCAAGCATCTCCTTGCCTCCCCTGAAATGTCGTTCTGCCTTCAGAAAATCTTTAATCCCTTCCTCAGTCCCTTAGTGCTGGGAGCTAGTATCACCAGGATGTGTTGTGTTCCCCACAGTAATGTTTCTAGGGACATGTAGTCTACATTTACTGGTAGGCTCCAGAGTCAGGTGTACCAAAGTAAGGTAAGGCACACAGTTGTTTTTGGAATTCCTTTCCTGTTTTCTTTGTTTATTTTTATTCTTTCATAAATAAAACAGAGTTTTAGATTGACATTCCTTTACCTGAACTAACAAGCTGTTTTTTCTTTGAAGATGATTCAGGGAAATTCAGTTATAATCCAGGCTCAGTTAGGGATTTTAACTGTTCTTTGCAGATTCCAAGGTAGGTTTAAACCATAACGCTAAATTCCAGGCAGCTCAAACCAGAAATGTACCTGTCACAGATTTGAAACATAGAATAGTTTGGGACAGAAGGCATCTGTAAAGTTCATCTAGTCCAGCTCCCCTGAAATGAGCAGGGTACATCTTCAACTAGATCAGGTTTCTCAGAGCCTTGTTCAACTTGACCTTGAATTTTTCCAGAGATGGGGCTCCCACCACCTCTCTGGACAATCTTGGCCAAGATTTCATTATCTTCATTGTACAAACTTCCTTCCTGAAATCTAATCTTGAAATTTGAGCTCAGTTCATGCTCTCAGCTGCCCCCTGTGTAGTTCAGTTTGTTCTGGACTTTGATAGGGAGACGAATACTTGCAGGATACATCAGTTTGCATTCTGGTTGTATAAGGAAGCTTAAGGTGCTGACAGAACTTGATAGGATCATGTTGAATTCAAAACCAAACTCCAAGTTTAAGCAAGGATCTCTTGGAAATGACATGTTATTTTTTACCAGGAAGGGAAAATGAGAGGTGACTTCTTCTAACTTTGTGTTTTCAAGCATGCACAGGATGTGAAAGGCCTGGTGTCTATTCAGTGGACAGAGAGAACTCCTTTTGTAGGTCTGGAACAAAATCATATCATGGAAGGAAGATGTGAAAATAATCATTCATTGTGTGTCTGTATCATCTTTCATGTAAGAACTTGGAGAAGCAATATTCCTGTTTTCTTAGAGTTTTGCCCAGTCATCCTGGTCCCGTGCATGCATATAAAGGACAGTGACTAAGGATTGGTTAGCAGTGCAGGCAGCCAGCAAGGGGGCATGGGGCAGACCAAGGTGCTCTGACTCTAAGAGGGGATCAAGTCCACCTGAACCAGTGCTGCTCAGAGACCTTGAGCCTGTGCTGTGGGGAATTCAAAGCACTGCTACATGACATCAGTATTTACACATGAATGGTGTGCCCAGGGCTCCTGGGGGCTTTTGACAGCTTGCACTTGCCTGTGGAGGTTACAGACTGCACAAGGACTTGTCCTTTATTCCCTTCTCCTACTTTGGCTCTGATTCTGTGGGACTGGAGGAAAAATCCTTCCTAACACTGCACTCTGGCTCTCTTCCTTGTATTTTGGTTATGGTGACTGTAGAAAACACAGAGTCTCACTGTTGTGTATTTGTTACACTTAGAAGCAAAAGTGCAAACTCCTGCCCATGTGGATTTCACAAAACAACCTACAACCAAATGGAATCTAAAATCAAGAACCCCACAAATACAGCCAGAAGAGTAGTTACGTGTCTGGAGCAAAACTAGGGAAGTGATTGTGGAGGCTTATACTGGTGTGCCTGATGCTGTGCAAAGCAAGAAACAAAACTTAAGCAGAGGTTTACACAGGAGCAGATACTTTGTGTTTGTTTTCCTGTTTTGGTTTGTTGGGTGGTTTTTTTCAAAATGTACGTATGCACCACACATCATAGAGTACTTCTTTTATCTTCTGCCTTCCCATTTTAATTTGTGGTTTAGCAGTTGTGTTATATAAAAAACATCTACCACCCAGCCTTTGTCTTGCTGTTCCCTTTCTGTCTCTGAAGGCATCAGGGATCAAACTACTGTCTAAGCTAATGTCCTTCTGTCAAACACAAGCAGAAAAAGGGCCAGGAAAAAGTCATGAGTGACCTCTCTCCTTGCAGACACAGTGACAGAAGGCAGCAGATCTCTCCAAATGAAAGATCTTGGGAATGGGGTAACAAGAACAGTCAGCATATTCCCACAGGACAATAGTCTGCCTGTTATTCAGGGTGCTGATCCTGCCAAGCTGTCTAAAACAACATGCATGAGTATTAACAGTGCCAGACATTTCCTACCTCCAAAAAATATCTTTAGATGGATTATATGGGAAAGTTTCTAGCTTGCTCAAAAATTGAATTCAGCACTCAGACTCTGGGACTCTTGTGTCAGTAGTGTGCACTGTGCTTCAAGAAAGCAAGAAACAACTGCTTGTCAGGTCCAGAGCAAGAGAATTTCCTCTTCATGTGAAGGTCAGGAAGCTGCTGATACTGTTCTTTTTCTCCCAAACAGGGAGTGAAAGTGCTTG
Organism: Sitta carolinensis; assembly: GCA_032173965.1. Classification (NCBI taxonomy): domain Eukaryota; kingdom Metazoa; phylum Chordata; class Aves; order Passeriformes; family Sittidae; genus Sitta; species Sitta carolinensis. Next base: position 9,784,902 of record JAVUNC010000006.1, on the reverse strand, counting down.
CAAGTGCATCCTTTCATCTAATCAAGAAGCCAGAACTCCAGGAGTCCACTTGTCATAGACTTTGGGGTTATGGTCTCTTCCTGCTAAACCCATGCACTGCAGGAACACTGTGGTCTTTAATTTTTTTTAAGGGGTTGTTACCTTTTTAAGTGTTCACACTCCTAATTAAAAATTTAAGAAAAAATCCCTGGGAAGATCTATCAACAATGTATTTCATGTCTCTGCTCAGTGCACAGCAGGTATGAATGTGGGCTGTTGGGATGGGGTTTGTTGGCAAACAGTTAAAAGATTTCAGTGTACATTTGGACTCTGATATCTTGAGCTCACCCACTTAACAGCAGCCCAAGATGACATAGCACCAGATATCTTACAGTTGTAATGCTGATGAGGTATGGAAAATTGTTTATCTATCCAGTAGATGTTCTCTAAGTAGGCATCCAAGCAGAGTTGGTGTTCCCTATCTCAGCATAACCTCCTTTACTCAGAAGCTGTGCTCTGCTTGTTTCCATAGGGCTATATCCTGCTCCGTCACCATCTCCTATGGAACACAGAATGCCCCACCAAAATAAAATTTTCTTCTGCTGTGTGAGGGGTTCTGCATGTTCCTCTTTTTGGTATAGTTCAGCTTTTTGGCAGGATTTTTCATGGAAAAAACAAGGAGGAAGCTGCTGACAGCCTGCAGGTGTTAGGGTGTTAACCAAAAGGATAAGCAGTTACACCTCATAGCTGTACCACAGCATGCACAGGAGGGAAAAAAACCTCGTCTTCATTGCTGCAACTCCTACATATTGTATTGTTTGGAAAAGAAATGCTGGTCTCCTGAATGCTACAGAAGGTTGTCCCCTCCTCCCAGGCAAAACCTTTTCACTTGGGCTTCTTGCCAGTAGCCAGGATTTGGTCCATATTGAGAGAATCAGCCTCTTAGCCATGATCATTGTTCTCAAAACCTAAAGCTGCTCATATGGCGTTAGACTCCCGGCAGCCCACTCTTGTCTCCCAGGATAGCCCTTGCTATATTTAGGACTAAATCCTCCTGCAGTACCAGGCTGACCCCTTAACTGCACAGCACTCAACAACCCTTTGCCTCTAGTCCTCTGCACTGCATCTGCTATGGACCCTCGACAGCTCTGCCCTCACATCTGTTTGAAGATATGAAGCAAACCAGTTGTCTCATCAATTTACAGAGGAGCCATAGCTAAATTTATATGTTACTTTTATCAATGTGTTTTTCCATGAAAGATTTACATTATGTTTCCAACTATGTATCTACAGGGCTAAACAAAGGATTTCTGTGTATTACTCAAAATGAGCTCTCATTGCTTACAGTTATCCCTCTTGCTAAGGCTCTTTTTTACGTTCCTATGCCTTCACTCCAGTGTAATTTCATTTGTGGGCTGGGAAAAAAAATATGCTTTTTGTTTTAGCAGGGAGGTTAGTCTGTATTACAGGATAATTATTCATCTTTTTTTTCCCCCTTAGTAGTCAAAGCAACTTGGTTGACTGTGAAGAAAATGCACCAGCTAAAACTTAGTGTAAATTACCATATCCCTTGAATACTTGAGAGTGGCAAAAAAAGATACTGCTCAGATTTTCCAGAGCTATTCACTCTTAGGTCAAGACACTTACGTGCCATTTAGCAACCTGAAGCATTTTTTTTCCAACTATAAATCCAAGACAGCCACGCAGTCCCGCAGCAGCCAGAGCACCCAGTCCCTCCTGGCCCTGCTAGATGGCAGCACTGCCAGGTACCAGAGAGGCGCCGGGAAGGGGCTCACCCTGGTTAATGCGGGCAGGCAGCTCAAACAGGCACAACAACGTTTTTAAGAACAGCAAAATCCTAAATGCAGAGACCAGAATAAGCAGATCCAGAAGCACTCTTAGTGGGGATTTGGACACATTAAAGGGAATTGAAATAAATGTTTCCCCGCTTTCTCACCCTCACTGGTGTTTTCCCATCAAGTTCAATCAGGACAAATGTGAAGGTCTCTTCTGCAGCTTCTTCACTGTTTGCCTCACCTCAACTGTGCCTGCTACCAACTACTTCAGCTTCCAGAGCTGATGCAGTAATTTTTACTGCTTTTTCTAACATGGATTTTAGCACTGTCATTTAGGTTGAATGCAGTTGATCGTAATTGCTCCTAGAAAGTGTTGCATTCAGTCTTGGCACAAGTAGCTGCTTAAAAGGAGTAGGTCTCCTTTCCTTTCTTTGGCTTTTTGGGAGATCCTAGTGGTGGTGTGGTAGTGGGTTCTGCTGGTCAAACAGGATTCTTGAGGAAGAGCTGGGAAGAGTACAGCAGAGTTAACAGGACACACCTCTAATAACCCATGGATAGGAGGTTTTGCTGACTGCAGTGTGTGTGCTGGCACAGGGGTTAACCTCAGCTCCTCTGCCACAAATGTCTGTATAGAGCAGAGGTGCCAACAGACAGGCACCAGGCTGCTGCCAAGTCTAATTGGAAGGTGTAGCAGTCACACACCATGTGCTTGCCGAAGCGTCTGCTTTCTCCCTTCCCACGTTGTCTTTGTGCTATAGAGACAGCTCTTCCGAAAACAAACTCCAGGCAGGTTCTCAGCTGGCATCTCTTCCCATCCTTCTAGCAAAGGCCACAAGGCCTTCACTCAGGCAGTGTGTGAATCTGCAATAAATTCCTCCCCAGTGCCAAGCATACAGGTAGCACAAATATTAGCATTCATTGCAGTATGCTGTTATTTATTTATTTGTTTAATCTACTGCTTTACATTGCTTGTGGCCTTTTCTTTTAATGGATTTGTCTGACATGCTGCAAATCTCCTTTGAAGTTGGCCAGAGGTTTGGCTGCATGCTTGCAATACAAAAGGGGTCTCCACATCAGTTCTCACTAGTTAATACCAGGTGTTGGGTGAAAGGGTGAAGGAATGCTCCAAGACAATCCAGAAGATTTTAGTGGGATAGCTACAGCAAGGAGGTTTCTGAGCAGTTTACAAAAGGCAAAGTGGACCCTTGCAGCTCAAGTGCATCTCAACAGCTATCTATCCTTAAGTGTAAACCCCCCAAAATGAGCTGAAACTCATGGAATAGGATCATTAAGGTGGGAAAATACCTGCAAAACCATGAAGTACAACCTTTGACCAAACACCGCTATGTCAATTAAATCACAGCTCTAAGTGCCTCCTCCATTCATTTCTTGAACACTTCCAGGGCTGGTGACTCCACTGTCTCCCTGAGCAGCTCATTTCATTGCTTAACTACCCCTTCAGTGAAAAAATTATTCCTGATGTCCAATCCAATCTGAACCTCTGTTGGCATAGCTTGAGGCCATTTCTTCCCATCCTGTCACTGGCTGCCTCAGAAAAGAGGCTGACCCCCACCTTGCTACAGCCTCCTTTCAGACAGGTGTAGAATGATAAGGTCTCCTCTGAGCCTCCTTTTCTCCAGGCTGAACAACCCCAGCTCCTTCAGCTGCTCCTCATATGAGTGACTTTTGAGATCCATCACCATTTTCATTGCCCTTCTCTGAACATGCTCCAGCACCTCAATATCTTTCTTGCAGTGAGGGGCTCTGTCAGAACCCAGGATGTCTCTGTGACAGTCCTGGATGATCCGAGCTCCAGCCAGGGGGCTTTAAAGCCCTGGCAGGGAAGTCAGAGACCCTGACATGCAGCCAGGGACTCCTGCAGCTTTGAGTTTGACCCATGGAACAAATTGCCACCTTTGAATGAAGAACTAAAGGTCACAAAAGTTTAGATAGCATAATAGTAGTAGTTGTAGAGTGAAAAGGGAAATTTTGGGGATTTTTATCATGGGCACTTAGGGGGTAAGATGGAGGGACTTGGGCATTGTCCTGTCTTCCTTCTTTCTTCCTAGCTCCATCTTCTTGGTGACAGTGGCACTTGGGGATTGGATTAGAGTAGAATGTAACTGTCTAACATAGGTGATAGGCATTGGATCATAACTGTAAATATCTAACACGTAATTTGTAGTATAAAAAACAGCACCTGACCTGCTGAACAGACCTTGGCAGGCCAGACAGAAAATATTTTAGATAAGAACTAATAAACAACCTTGAGAACACCAGCCAAAGACTTTTGACTCCTTTTACAGCTGGGTTGGGAAAAAAAGACTTTTAATACATCTTGGGGTCATCTTGACCAAGAGAGATCCCAAGAGGGCTCAAAACTGGACACAGGACTCAAAGTGTTGGCCTCATCAATGCTGAGCACAGGGGGACAATCCCTGCCCTGGTCCTGCTGCCCATGCTATTGCTGATCCAGGCCAGGATGCTACTGGCCTTCTTGGCTGCCTGGGCACTCGCTGGCTCATGTTCAGCTGCTGTAGACCAGCACCCCCAGGTCCCTTCCTGCTGGGCAGCTTTCCAGTCACTCATCCCCCAGCCTGTAGCACTGCATGGGGCTGTTGTGACCCAAGTGCAGGATCTGGCACTTCACCTTGCTGAACCTCTTACCACTGGCCTTGTCCCATTAATCCAGCCTGTCCAGGTCCCTCTCCAGAGCCTTCCTGCTCTCCAGCAAATCAACACTCCCACCCAGCTAAGTGTCATCTGTGAAATGGCTGATGGTGCACTCGATCCCCTCATCCAAATCATTAATAAAGACATTAATAGGGCTGACTGCAATACTGAGCCTTGGGGTTACCATTGGTGACTGACTGCCAGGATGTAACTCCATTCACCATCACTCTCTCAGCCCAGCCATTTTGATAGTTTTTAACCCAGCAAAGAGTGCACCTCTCCAAACGGGGCTGCCAGCTCCTCCAGGAGAAGGCCATGGGAGACAGTATTGAAGGATTTGCTGAAGTCCAGGTAGAATTAATCCACAGCCTTTCCCTCATCCACCAGGCAGGTCACCTGGTCATAAAAGGAGATCAGGTTGGTTGTCAAGCAGGCCATGCTTTTCCTATACTCAATGCTGGCTGGGCCTGATCACTTGGTTGTTCTGTACATGCTGTGTAATGGTAGTCAAGATGATCTGTTCCAAAAATGTTCTAAATGGGAAACCTGTACTTGAAGTGAGCAAAGAATTTGCCATTTCTCCTTACTCCCCATGATCATCTAAAGTTTGCAGCTGTGTTTAGGCACAAACAGGGAAACATTTCTACCAGTGTGTTCTAATTTAAGGGCTTTCTAGAATCTAGCTGGTGCTCAGAGTTCATGAGAACATTATGCTTGGCCTTCACAACTCCAAAAAAGCTCTCAAGTCTGTCACAAAATATCAGGATGGGTAAAATACTGGTGGAATTAGGAATGGATGTTTAACCACCAATTCTCTTTTTGTCTCATATACACAAATCAGAGGAAAGAACCAAGGTCTTCTTCTAGAAAGCAACATTCTCTTCAGGGTACATAATTCCTGGGATCTACCACATGCCTTGTGTGAGTCAGATGTTATTATTTTTTTTGTCATTCAGGCTTTTTCCCACATTTTTTTCGAGTGTTCCCATGGTTCTGCTTATCTGGCAGCCATGCCCTCCTCAGGGTCACTGTGCTTTGACTGCGAGCGGGAAGAGAGATCTGAGATCACATTGCAGCACATCGATTTGGAGCAGGTGCAGCTTTGAGATGGTTTCTGCTATCTCAGCCACCTCCCACATTCCCGTCTGGATTGCAAACTTTATTTTTTCCTCTTCCTTTCCCCTCTTGTCAGGAATAATTTACAGAGTCTGTCCTTCATCTCTTTCCAGAGGTAAAGCTTGTGGAAGGAAAATAGCCAAGAGATGCTGAACCTTATCAGGGTTTATTTCCCTGCACTGTCAGAGGTGGGATTTCCTGTTGGTTTCACATAATTGTAAAAGAAATTTTTTTGGGGATTTATCCTATTTCCTTTTTCATAGAAGGGACAGCATTTCCCACTTTTAAATGTACTGTTTGTTCTTCTTTATATCATGTAATCGTTGTGCCAAGTGGAATGGTTATGTTGTATGAAGTGTAGCTCTCATGACAAAGGTACAGAGAGTATGCTCAGTGAAGCTGGACAGCCCCCAGGACCACTGCATATTTTTCCCCACCATGGAGGAGATGTGATTCAGGTGCATGAAACACAAAAGAAGGTCTGCCTTTTTCTCACAATGAGATGCAAGCAGATCCCATTGCCTCTGTTGCCTTGGCTCAACAACTGGGAAAAAGCAGTCATAGGGATGTTTGAGAGCAAACACACCCTGCTTGCAGGAGTCTTGTAAGGGATTTGTTTGTTTCCTGGAGATCAAATCCACTGCATTTACAAAAGCAGGTTCTTGTGTCACTCTCCATGTTAGACTGACATTTCCCAATGTGCATCCATTGTCACAGGGGAGTATCAGCCAGACACTCATCAGCAGCATGCTATGTGAGAGTCTGAGTGACTGGTCAGCTCAAAAAGCCAGTTTGCCAAGGCTCCCTCACACATGTCAAGTCAGTCCCTGTCTCCACTTGCAGCTGCCACTGCAGTGGCCTGAGATGGCAGCTCGGTGCTCAGAAAGAGCTGGCAAGGCTGCAGGGGAGACCAGTGGGACACGTGATGCCTGTCAACTGCTGGCCAAATATTGAAGGATTTTTTTTTCCTGCCTTTTATCTGGTTTTATTAGCTACCTTTTTCATGGTTTAATAGATCACTTGGGCAGTTTTGTTAGATGATTGTTTTAAATCCTTGGGTTTGCAATGTAACTCCCTAAAGGATTGCTGTCTTAGGGCTGGAGCAGGGAGCTGTGAGACTGAGCGATACTTGGGAAGTGGTACACAGCAATGGCTGGGAGAGGCTACATCACCTAGATGAAATGGTCCTCCTGCTCTTATGCAGACAGGGCACAGGAGCTTCCCATGGCATTTGTAAAGTGTTGCAGTGATAATTCTGGACTGACTGCTCACAGTGCAAGAGAATGGAATGTCCAGAGCTGCAGCTGCATTGTTAAAAATCACACTGGTAGTGCATTTACTTTTTCTATTTAGGGAACCAGCAGTAGTGAGCTCATTACCCTCTAATAAACAACTTACAAAATGGACAGTTATCTCAGTGTAAGAATGGAAAAGCTCAAATTTCTTACCAGCACTCTCGCATAATGTCAGGGAGATTGTGCACGTTTATAAAGTGCATTGCACTGGGAGATTTCAGTCTTTAACGTGTGTGTCCTTTCTTTCCACCATGTGATAAAAAGGTGAAAAAAAACCTCAGCTGCTCAGTAAAATAAGAAGTGAGAGACCAATGATCCAAAGTGAGCTAAAAATCCATGACAGAGAAGAACAAGACAATTTGCACAAGTTGAACAGAGCAGCTAAATCCAAGCCCACACCTCTGCCTGTTGCTCAGGCTTCCACAGAAGAATATGATCAGTTCCATATGTATATATGAAATGAGGAACTGCTAAACACTAGCTGTAGGTTCTCCCTAGGAAGTTGCAGATTCTAGAATGCATAAGAGAAAATAGCTTGGTGGCAAAGAACAGAGTAGGCTACAGATCAAAACAAATGTTCCAGCCACTGGCTTTTCCCATCCTGCAGCTAGATTTGGTGTGTAAGTAGACTGGACACACACCGCAGCCACAATTTTAGCAGAACTCTTCATGGTGCAGTCTCAGTAGGGATTTTCATCATAGCAATGCAAGTTGTCCTGTATTGTTGCAAATTGGCAGGCAGTCTTTGCTGATCTGAGCAACTGGCTCAGATTTCCAGTAGGTGCTTCATAAATGCAGTGTTGTAAAATAAATTACTTGTGTATCATTCATGTCTTCAGTCTAGAGAATGTTGAAAGCAAGCCCTTTGAATTCTGACAATTAAAAAGTAAAGTTTGCTTCTGAAGCTATGCATGTCCCTTCTTTTCCTATGCCCAACCTTCTTTCTTCATTAGCATTCAAAGCCTAGGAATAGTTATTCCCTGTTTGATTATATCTGTGGTGAACAGCTGAAATGTTCAGTGAAATGCAGTGTTGCTCTTTAGTGATTCCAAGATGTGAAAAGCAGAGAAAATGCTTCATACCGATTAGCTAACTGCAGTGGCAGCAGGGCTGTGACTGGACAATAGTCCTGTTTCAGGGAAGGGCTTCAGTTAAGAAGGCAGCTTGTGGTTTATTTCATCTCAGGATTGAAGCAATTTTTTCCTCCATCTGACTGCTAGATACTGAGTTTTAAGGTCAAATACATGAAGTTGTCTTGACATGAGCAAGAATGATAATAGTTGTCACTGGCATGCAGGCGAGTCATATGGCCAACCTCATGTGTTCTCCTTTGCCTCTGTGTGGCAATGAAAACTGGAAGTTATTTTCCAAAAATGTTATCATCATGTTTCAGACCAGACCCAGTTGTCTGACCACTGGTAAAGAAACCATTTGGAGCCCAAAGACAGTAAAAAATTAATCACGTCTAGAAAAATGTTAATATAAATATCCCTGTCACCCACCATGTTGCCTCAGCCTTCCTGCCCAACTCAGCACCTGTCCCACCAGCATCCTGCATGTACTGCTGCTGCGAAGAGGACCACTAAGAGGGCGAAGGCTCTGGAGACCCCTCAGGCCCTTTGCTGTTGATGGGTTACAAGGTACCCACTTACTCATCATTCTCCTCTCCTGGAAAAGCACCAGTTAGGTGGGTTTGTTTCCCAGGGAGTTACAAAAACTCATTAGGAGAACATGGGAGTCTTCCTGGAAACTTTAAGAGGTAGCAGTACAGGCAAACTGGTTGTGATATGGTTGGGTTTAAATCAATGGAGACCTGAGTTTATGCTAGTTGAAGTATTTAAGAGAGAACTGATATTGAAAATCCTTATTCATGTGAGAGTAGAAACGTTTTGATGATCACATCCATGATGTGCATTATTTTCCCTCTTCTTGTCTTAGTGCATACTTGGCTCATTCTGTCCTGTATAAATAGAACAAATGTCCCACAGCTGGATGTCAAATCTCATGGCAATGCAGTACATGAGGAGTATGAAACTCTGCCCTACCATGTGTTTTTTCTGAGGCAAAAAGGGTGGCAGTTGCTAAATAGCTTATTTGAATGATTCTATAGCAAAATCTTGTGTTTTCCTTTGGATAGATAGTGCTGCACAAATGAGGATCTGCCAAGACTTAAGGCAAGTATGGAAATTAACCAGTAAAAATTGTTCCACACCAGAATGTAGCGCAAAGAATACATTTATGCTGTGCTAAAGAAAAACCAGTGGCCCTCATAGGACTACACAAAATAGTGTAAGAAAGCTGAATTAAGCAGTTCTTCTGTGTATAGACAGGTCATTGCTAATTACCCGTGATGATGAAGATAAGGGAATTCTGCTTGGCTTGTTAACACACTGAAATAAGCTATGTGACTTCTGTCTGGTTTGTCTCTTCTAAAGTTTCACGTACAATGGCTTTAGGGCAGGAGAGAATATTTCACGTTGTATAATTCACTATAGATAAAACTGCTCATTAACTCTATGAAAGTGCTTCTTTGGGCAATGTCTAAGAGAAAGGTCCAAGGTGCCTGTTCTTCTCTTGAGCTCCTTTAGTGTGTTCTCAGTCATTATTTGGTCAAAGTATTTTGATTTGACTTTCTTGCTGTTTGGGATAATATCTTTTGTAAATACAGGGATAACTAGGCAAAAAGCTGACTGTTAAGGGATTCTCAGCAGGAAAGTAAAGCTTAGCAAGGAAGTTAGAAAAGGGTATGTATTGTAAGTTCAGCTGCAATGAAACACCACTTTGTAAATACATATAGTAAGTGCTTTCAGAGTAAACCGGTACCAGGACTTTGACTTAAGAGAAGACCCTAAGAGAGAGACTCATCCAATATAATTTTCTACATATGATGTAGCAATCCACATCGAAGCTAGTCATAATTCCCCTGCATACTCACCACAGATAAAGGCTTTTCCAGGACATTAACACATTTGCTTACTTGAGTGCATGTCTAAAGTGGAGATGAAATGTGTGCAAGTATCAGTTCCCCTCCATGAGCAGGAAGGGAGTGCTGGATGGTTGTTTAAGTATCTGTAACTGGTAAAATGAAACCTAATCTATGAGACGATTTCTGTTGTTTATTTCTTCTTTCAAGGGTAGGCACTTTCTTATAATCTGGGGAATTAAGAGTTGCAATCTTTGCAGAACAATCCTGTTGAGTGAATAACTTGTGCCAGCCTTTGGGGTGAGGGCCATCTCTGTTTTGTGTTCATACAGCCCCAGGTACAGCAGGGTCCTGCCCCAGGATGGACCTTGTGTACACTACCACAACATGGATAATCAATAAAAGCAGACTTAATTAGAACTCTGATCAGTCTCTCTTCCTTCCAATTATCCGTGTTTTATGTCCCTGTGATGTCTAAATGAGGTTTGATAACAATTCCCTGTCTCTCATTTCCCCCGTCCCACAGGAGCACATTTACAAGCTGATGAAGAGTGACAGCTACGCGCGCTTTCTGCGTTCCAATGCTTACCAGGACTTACTGCTGGCGAAGAAGAAGGTATCTGTTGGAAAGGACGTGCTTGCATCTCTTAGCACCTCTTGAGTCTCGCCTGCTGCTTGCTGCTAGTGTGAAAGTGAAAATATTGTTTCCTTTATTTTTTTTCCTTTGAGAAGGGAATGAGCACTTTTGTCTTCTTCACTGGGGGCATGGCATCAGTGTGCAGAGCCTCAGCATGAGTTTTGGGGAAAACATGGTGACCCAAGGTAAAAGTAGTATGGAAAGGTGTTTGTCTTGCACAGCTGTCACCCAAACTCGGTGCAGACAATATAAATTGTATCATCTCTTTCTCATGGAAAAGATGGTATGCAATATGAGAAGCAGAACCCATCAGTATGTTCATAACTGGTGCAAAATTCACCTATTAAAGTTTTCACCTCCCTGGTGTCACCATGTCATATTCCCTTTGGATGCCTTACCTATAGATCCCCCTGCAGCAATTCCCATACTCCTTTCTCTTTATTTGCCTCCCCAGAGATGCTTCCTTTTCCTCAGAGTCAGGAAATAATTGCAATGCATGTAGTAATCAAGAATTCCCTCCACATTGTCTCACAGGAAATCTGGGTTTGAGCTCTTAGCCTTTTTGGTGTCTGCATGAGCTCTGCCAGCACCATGATTCTGTCAGGAGATTCCAGATTAGGGTAGCAAAGTAGTAGTTACATAGAGTTACAACTCCTGTCCTCGAGTACCCTCCTTCTAAGGGATCTAGGAGATAAGCTACTGATTTGTGCTCAAATGCTTCCTTCAATTCCCGATGAATTCACATAGCTCTATGTGTGTGTCTGTGCATGCCATGTACATGTGTGTATGTCTCACTTGCATTTGGTTCTCAGGACTGTACATAAACTGACTCCTGCAGCCTGAGTGTGTGGTTTCCCATCACCATCTTCCCTGCTGTTTTTCTGCTGCATTCTCTGTGTGCTGCCAAATTACATTGCATCAGCACAATACAATGAAATCCCAGTGGTATTTTTGTCCTGATTGTCATTGTGTGCCCTAAAAGCATGCATATGGTGACAAAAGGAGACAAGTCCCTCTGTCTGCTGCGCCTGAGACTACTGGCAGGTGGATTAGCAAAAGGTAGTGGAGGGCAGCAGTCAGCCTTCTGTTTCAAAATGTCTGGTCTGAGACAGCATGGCAGTGCTGCTTGCATTTTAGAAGGGTTAGACCTGACTTCAGAGTCCTTCAGTTCAGAGACTGGGGAATGAAGGAGGTGTGAGGCAAAGTCTTCTGATGGTATAAGGCATAAAAGCCACTGCCATCTTCCTACCCCCAGCGGCTTATGGGCCCTCTACCCCCCAGTCTCCATTGAACATGTGAGGGTTCATGTGCTTGAAAGCCAGGCGAGCTTCCTCCTCCCAACCAAACCCATTCAAACCAAAGGTTTATTTTTTTGCAATCCTTGTTTGCTGTCAGATCAAGCCCTGGATGTGTCAGTATGACATCCTCATCCCCCTGCAAACTGCTGCAGGAGCAGGTTTTGGTGTCATGTTAACACAGCTGTGAAAGTAAGAATCAAGTGTCTTTTAGAAAGAGCTGTGGGTGCACGAATAAACATATGAAGGCACAAAAAGGGCACAAATAGATCTGTGCAGATGTGCTGTTTACCAGCTTCGCATCATGCAGGAGGGGAGTTGGTGTTACTCCAAAGTCTGTAAAGCTCTTTGCAACTACATTACATTGTGTTGGGCAAGTGGATGTTTTGGAAACAGTGTAGGTATACAGAGATGATAGAAAGAACATGACATTTCTGTACACTGAGCTATACGGTCCAATCTTTAGAACATTTGGTGCAGCTTTGAGAGGCAGCCTTTTAAAATTCCTCTAAATAGTTGGAAAGCAAGGCAAGGGAAAGAGGAACCCAGTAACATATCAGAGCCTGCATGGATGGAGGATTTGGTTTAGAGCTTGCAAACAAAGTCCCGGATTTACTGATGTGAATAGAAATTCACTGCAGTTCTATAAGTTGTGATGAGTACAGACTCTGAGCCTGTCTTTCCCCAAGTCATTATCCTCACATGGCTTGTATAACACACTGATATGACATAGCTTACTTTCATTACTGAAAATAAGTTCTGTCAGAAGCACAGCATGATGAACATGGGGTACAAGAGTTGCTTGCACTAAGCAAATTAACTATGGCTTCAGATTCCTACATTAATGTTTTGTGGATAAGTTTGTGTCTTTGGGATCTTTTGCCCTCCAGCACTGTGTTATGGCAAACTGAGAGGACAGGAAAAAGGGAAAGGTAGACTGTGAGGCTAGAGGACAGAACTGGGAACCATAAAATCCATATGCTTTCCCTGGTTACCCTACTTAATTTCTTGTGTAAGCTTGGGGGAAAAAAAAAGTTCAACCTTGCCTGCCCTATATCCTCCTCTTTTTCAAAGGGCAATAAAAATGGTGACCTGCTCAGCAGAGAGATGCCAAAGCTTGATTAGTGCTCCAAAACATACTTCACATTTCTGGTATTTTAAAATACTGTAAGTTTGAAGAGTTACTTTCTTCCGCACCATACAATGTGCGGAACCACAGATGTGAGATCTTCCCCTCCCTTCTCTGGGAGTACAGTAATGGATGGGGAGGAGGGAGAAGAAATTATGGGTTAGGATTGAGATACAATGACAGAATTATGAGGGGAACATATTGTTCACACCACTAACTGATGCAAGACAGCAGACATAGGCTGTGTACAGACCAGACGTACATATTTTGTTAATCTGTTTTAGAGGTTTTTTCCTCCGTTCTTCCCAGTGTCATTATTGCAAGTAACCACAGTATTATTGGCCTCAATCCTGCAGATTCATGGTGCTCAGCAGGGAACATGAGGTTGGCCTCCAGCAAGGGTGTGATTGGAAGCAGTGAGCTGCAGAGAGGAAAAACTGGGTGTAGCTTTCTGCCTTGAACAGAATGCCTCCTCCCTGCCAGACTGGAGGAGAGATGAGAGCACAGCCCTGTCCTCAGGAGGAATGGCCATATGCCCAGCCCAACTGGAGCTCTGGGCCTCCATTCCCAGCACCCCTCTGCAGCAGGCAGAAATCATGGATCTGCTGAACGTGTCTGGCTCAGCAGTGAAGGGCTGGACGTGCTGATATCCCTGAGCAACTCACTGCATTTTATTTGTGTATCTACGCAGCACACCCCACTGGAGCTCTGCAGAGTCAAGCACTGACCTGCTCCTGTTTCTGCTCATATGCACCTTGCTGCAGGGTACTTACAGCAGGTAATCACCACTGCCCTGCCCTCCAGCCCTTCTCCACAGCAGCCAAAAAGGTGGCTGGATGTCCTTAGACAGCAGTGATCCACCTATCAGGACAAGTGCTGTGATAAACCTTCTCAGTCACGGCAAGGAGCAATTCTGGCAGGATGACTTGGCTGCAGAACAGGGATTTTTTCCCCAGGGAAAGAGCAGTGTAGACTAGTTAGTTCATGGTGGAAGGGGATGCAAGTGCACAGGAACTTTTGTTAATGGTGAAGAAGCAGCCAGACACGTGCTCTGCTAGTTATTTTTGCAGAGAAGGGAGCAAAAGGAACAGAAAAGACCTCGAGGTACTTTCCATTACTCACTGTAAAGGTGAAACAATGACATTGGTTGGCATCTCTGCATTAGCTGAAATGGCAGCTGAACTGTCACCGTGCTGGTGTTTATGTCAGCCTGGCATGGGATGACTTCCTGCCATCCAGCCCTGCCCACAAGCAGGAGGCATCCTGGAAAGGCAGCCACAACTGTAGTGCAAACAGGCTGCAAAGCCATGGGAGTGAGCCCTGCAGCACTGAGGGAGGAGCAGGTTGGTATTTTCTTGGTTTAGAGCATTGTTTTGCTCTCCAGCTGGTTCAGCGAAGTGTGAATTCACCGTGATCCTATTCAAATGAACAGACAATATATGCAAAATACTCCTGCCTCTTGATAGCACTGTACATGCCCTTTGCTTTCTCACTTTGGACAGGTAAATGTGACCGACCACCTGAGAAGCCTAGGATCTGCTCCTGGCCTTTTCTGAAACCAGGGTCATGGATATTATTTTTCTTTTTTTTTATCTGATGACATTCCATCTGGAACACATTATTTTTCACCAAGTTAAAGTTCAAAATAAACCCCACTTCACACCCCAAAGTCTCATACCAAAAAAAAGGATTCAATAGCCAACAAAATAAATTCAGGGAGAGAGGGAGACAGACAATTTTGCAGACCTTATGTTCAGAAGACTTTTTCTATATGTATTTCCCTACCTCTTTTCAGATCCCTGGCAAAAAGTGTCAGCAAGGGGATACTTAGGAGCTTCATGCCATGAGGAACAGGCTCCATTTCCAGCACACACCTTTTGAAGCATTGCTTTTAACCAGACCGCCTGTGCCAGCTGCTCTGTATTGTCCAGGAAGATTCCTATTGCAGATTATGCCCCTTTCTCAGGCCCATTGGGGCACACATGGCCAATTGGATTCAGTGGCAGGACTTGTCTTGAATGTTGTAAAGATGCTAAGCAATTTTCTCATAATTACTTTTAATAGTCGATGTCAGCTTGCTTTCTTAAGTTTTCTTCTACTTAATTTCCATGCAAGCAGAACCTACACAAAGGAATTTAAAAGTTTGGATGGATGGGTAAATGATTAATCAGGAAAAAAAGGGAAAATTCAGAGAACTCAGTCAATAATTACTGAATGGCTTCTATGTGGTGAGCTGTATTTTTCTTTATCTTCCTGGGCTGAGAGGTTTTCATCTGCAGCAGGAATGGTTGTTTCCTATTTTATCTAAATGCGTATGTCCTTTCCCATTAGCTGGTGGAGTCTGTTGGTGTATTTACTGGCAAAGATTGCGGTTTTTGCACCTGGGAGGACTGCATGACCTGGCATGCACATGTGTTTGTCTGCCTTTGCCCCTTTGCACACCCAGTATCTGTTTGTGCAAAGGCTGTTGTAGCTGCTGCAGCAGGCAATGGCTCCAGGGTCCACACCCCAGGTCTGTGCACAGGACTGGGATAGGTGTCACTGGGTCTCTCTATTTTATTTTTTTTTTCACTTTGTTATTTTTAAATTTCCTTCATCTGGTGTGCAAGGCAGCCTCTCCAGCTCAGCCCGTGCTGCAGAGCTGTGGGCAGGCGTTCCCTGCACGGCAGGCTGCCAGCCACACGGGCAAGCAGACAGGAAGAGCCTGCGAGCTGTACAGCCAGCACCCACACCCACGGACATTCAAACTGCTCAAGCCAGCTCATCACTCTGCAGCCAGCCTGCCTCAGCTGCTTTTTATTTCACTAGAAAATGTCATGCTTTGACTCAGAGCTGGATGCTATGGGGTTGAGCTTTCCACGCATCCAGCTGGTCCCAGCCTGCCACCGGCATGCCAAATGTGCAGAGTGACTGCAAACTGTGCTTTGCAAGGTGCTTCTGTGAGACACTGTCGGCGCTCTATGTGGCTGCCTCCCCACACGTTTTCAGCTGCAGTAGGCAGCAAACAGCCTTTTGTGGGGCTCCCTGCACCAGACAAGCTCTCAGCACCTCAACAAGGTGCTCATCATCTTTGAAGACCACCATCCTGCCTTTCTGCTGGGTAGAAAGATGCATCACCTTGCTGGTAGAAAAAAACAGATACTAAATTTTGACAGTGAGTGAAGCGGCACAATGTGGCCTATATAGCAGCTCACTATCCTTTGGCCCCAGTACACACCAGAGTTCCAATTCAAAATGCAGTTTTGGGGGTCAGACACTGATTTTCCAGCCTGCAGGAATGTCATGCTGCAGACTTCAAGTGCCTTGCCCCCCTAAGGAGCCTTGCAGAACACTCAGTCTTTTGTTCAGGTATTTCTTCTCCTGAAATTGTGTCTTTAACTTGGCTGCTGGTGGGTCTTGCCACTCCTGCAGGAGTCCAGTGCAGAGGCCCAGTGCCCAGCTGGGCACTGCTGTCCTCCGTCTTGCTCAGTGGGATATTGTCCAGCCAAAGTGGCAGGAATTAAGCTTCTCTCTGTCACCTCTGCTGCCTCAGGGTGTAGGGACACCACTGAGACTATTTCCAAGAGGGAATCTATGATTCTCTGAGTACTTGCATGGCTCTAATACTCAGCCAAAGAGCAAGGCTGATGTTTCTTTCCCCTTTCCTCTCCTCTCACAAGCAAGTAAAGGCAACTAACCCTTGGATTAGTTACATATTCCTTTGGGGACCATTGGACTGGGTACATTACTGCCTTCCTGCCAGCCAGGAAGGCTGCTTTATTGCTTGGTACTTGCTTTGAGGCCTTGGCTCTATCCTCTGTGTGGGCTAAAATTACATGCCTCTAGCTTTCACTTTTGATAGCATTTTGGGACATCAGAGCTGATTCTGTGGCTTCCTCAAATGGTTATAAGTATGAAAGTTGCTTGTTTCTTTCTTCTGGATAAAGAATATTGCTTGTCTTAAAAGGGCCTTATCCTTTGGTGATGCAGCAGGGACAATCTGTCCCATCTCTCCATGGGATGCTTAAGACTAACCTTGTAGACATCAGAGAGCTGTGAAAGCTGTCATAAACATGCAAAAGAATCAAAAGGCTTGGCCTAGACTCAACTACACAACTTCTCATCCAATTTATCTGGTATGGTTTTGGCTTCTTTATGCCTTCTCTATCTAATTTTTGCACTGTCCAGGGGGTTGTTACTGCAGCTGAATCTGTGGCAGATGGTATGGCAGGTAGGTGCCTCTCCAGTGTGGTGCTTGTTTCCAGTGCACTGTGATGCACCATCATTACTGTGGTTTTCCTTTACATGTAGCTCCTTATTCCCTTCATGGCAGTTTTACTTCTGTCTTTCCACCCCCATTTTGCTGGCTCACCACATTAAAATAAGTGTTTCCCCTGGAAATCAGCAGTGCCCACAGCTCTGACAGCAGAGAGCTTTCTTTTGTAGCATTGAGTTTCTTCTCTATAAGAATTTTTTTCTCTTAGATATTCCAGCAAACATGCCAATAAATTATTTAGTTCTTCCTTGTTAGTGGCGATTAGATCTCCCTTGTGCCAAATGAACGAAGCGCTGCATTGAGCAGCCTTCTCAGGGATATGTTAATAAAGCCATGATGCACACGCTTGTTTTCTCACAGTGCAATTGAATGTCTTCTTGCATATGAATAGTTCTGTACTCCAGGTACAAAAATATCAGTGCCCCAAACTGGTCTGTATCTTTCCATTGTCTTGCAAAGACATGCATCTGCTGTCTTGTGTTTTGATGTAGCCAAACTTACTGGAACTATAGCTCTACTCTTTGGATAAATAGAATAGTGTAGGTTCACTGGCAGTGAGTCCAGTGATGATTTTCTTCCAGTGCTGTATTCACAGACATTGCTTTTTAATATTGTGAAAGCTACTGCGTTTCTTTTCATCTCTCTATGGAAGTAGATGAGAGCCTCTGATAGCTGTTTGGCAGATGTTAACCAGAATCAGACATCCCAGCTTGAACAGAAGAAAAATTCAGTGAACAAGAAATCAATACCAACAGCTGTAAGACACAGCAATGCACAGACATATATGAACCATTCAAAAAACTCACAAGGGAAAAGCGACATTGTCTGAGAGTAAAAGTAGTGATGTCTCTCATTCTTTAAGGCATTTTGATTTCTTATGTTTGCTGTTGCAAACATTGATTTCTGCTTTTTACATTTTTTAAAAAATTTTTCTTCTTTCTGCTTCCTTATATTTTGCTGCTGTTTTAAAAGACTGCATTTAAGCTGAAGGGTTTTTTTCTGTATTTTTATCTCCCTACTTCGTTCCCTGTTAAGCCAGAGAATGAGCAAGGTCGTAGAACTTCTCTAGAAAAGTTCACTCGAAGCATGGTAAGTTCCTTTTCTTTTCCCTCCTACCTTTCCTCAGAACTTCATTTTCAGTTGGGGGAAATGTGGATGCCTGACTTTTTATTTCATTCTTTATTTTTGCAGCTAGCATCTTTTCAGCTTCTCTCTTAATATCGTAGCTCATCTAAACAGTAGTTCTAAAGAAGGGGCTGGGGGGGGAGAAATGGCATAATGCTTATTCTAGCTTATCATCATTGCAAAAGAAAATTGATTTTTGTCTAGAATTTGACACGAAGTTGCCGTTTTGCTACATTCCCACTACAGTATTTGTTGTGGCTTTTCCTTGCACACTGAAGTAGAAGAGCATGGCTCTCATAGCTCCATTGCAACAGTATCCGTACGGTTCCCTAGTGCATGGATAACGATATCATCACATACATATCCACCCACAGCACTGCAGCCACTTCCTCCATTGCCCCCATCTCTCAGTGCTCATGTAAACAGTGATGTGCCTCGTTCACAATACCGGGACAGGAAAAGGAGCACAGTCACAGCAAGAAATGTGACACTCTTAAACCTTTTAGACAAAGGGACAGGACAGTGGGACCTCAAGGGCAGCGGGCAGATGTCCTTCCTCTTTGTCCTTCATCAATCTCCAACGTCCTGCCAGTCTGTCCAGAGCTTGGGCAAGACTTCCATGCCCCACTTGTGTTCAGGGATCCGTCTGTGCATCAGTTTTTCTACAGAGCAGGAAAAGCAGGGAAAGGGGGCAGGACCAGAGGCAGATACTACTGCAAGTGGAGTGGAGTAGCAGGGATACTGGGCAGAACAGACTGTGTTTTGAGCTGCTTTTGATGCACTCCACAAAGTTTATTAGAGGAACAGAGTACCTCTGCTACAAGGAAAGGTTGAGAAAATTTGCTTTGTTCAGTCTGGAAAAGTGAATGCTTTGGGGTTACCTAATTGTGGCCATCTTTAAAGGAGTCTACAAGAAAGATGAGAGGGACTTGTTACAAGAGCATGTTGTGGTAGGACAAGAGGGAATGGCTCAAACTCAAACTAAGTAGGTTTAGATTGGATGTTAGGAAAAAATCTTTACTATGAGGGTGGTGAGGCACTGGAACAGGCTACCCAGAGAACCTGCAGATGTTCCATCCCAGAGGTATTCAAGGACAGGGTAGATGAAGCTCTGAGCAGCCTGATCTAATGAAAGGTATCCCTGCCTGTGACAGGGGGCTTGGAACTACATGATCTTTAAGTTCCCACCCAAAGCAATCTGTAAGTCCATGACATTCTGTCATATGTGTTTATATATATATATTTATATGTACCCTACATGCACACACATGGCATATAAATATAGCACCGTTGTACAGCCTGAGAGAAACAGGAAGCTGTGCAGGTAAGTGTGAGCTACTGTAGAGCAAATAAGCTGAGAGTGGTTCTTCCTGACACTGCTGTGCTACTGCGCAAGCAAACCCAAATGTAACATCCAAGGCTTTGTAGTACATCCACTGGCAGACTTCCTGGGGAATGTATTTATATAGCTAATGCATATGCACACATTTAAAATATGTTGATAGAAAATACATCACTATGCCCATCTGCATATTTACTACTTTCTAAGAGCCTGCCAGGGAGAGGAGTAGGAAAGATTTTTTAATTTTTTTTTTAAACAAACTATGCAGAAATATTTACACTGAGTGGTAAATTCTGCTCCCAGATTTGCCAAGTACGTGGAAGAGTAACTCTCACTTTACTAGACTGGCTGGGTTTATAGTTGCACAGCCAAGGATGGATTTTTCTTTTGCATTTGATTTCAAGGATAACTTGACAAGCTATGTTTGGGATGCTATGATTAGAATGTAAGTACTGTAAAGAAAATTGTAGTAGATTGGTCATCACTTTAGTTCATTTTTGTCTTACTGGCTAGCATGCTGTAAATATTTTTTTAAATTTCTCTTAATACAGATATAAAATCTTATCTTCTGATGGCATGGTAGTTACCAGAACTAGGAAGAGTCTGAATTTTTTATACTTTGCATTATGGCAGTTTGTCATTGCCATCAGATGAGAAAATAGTCACTACGCTGACATGTCATAATGTCCTCAGAGGACAGTATTACCAAAGTGAGAACTTTATGGCTTACTCAGGGGTCAGAATTAAGACAAAGTCAGTTCTGTATGCTCTAGTTCTCCAGAATGCACTGCAGCTCCCTGACTGTGTAGGAAGGAGTGGAGCAATTCAGCAGTCCATATTTCCAGAGCTCCTCTGTGCTTTAGTGATTGCTCATAACAGGATCACATATTCAAGCTGGCCTTGCACAGGCATGATGAAGTGAAGTGTGTGCTTAAGGTTTGGCTGGAACAGATTCCTAGTTTGTCTCTCTTCAAGGGAGGAGCACTGAACTTATTTTGCAAGCAGATTAATATGAGGTCACGTTTCCATGGATGGCTGTAAGAGAAATCTCAAAACCAGTAAGGGCTAAAAGTTTATTTGCCTTAAGGAGACATAATTGAAGGGAAATAGTATTCCAGATTGACTGAACTATTAATTGCTTGTGGATCTGGGCCACCTCCAGACTGTACTTCTCTCTCTGGCACTGGGAGGGCCAGTAGACCCCTGGGAAAATTTTCAGATTTGGCTACAGCATGTGACCCAGCATTTTAGGAAATGTCAGAATAGTTACAGTTGGAAGGGACCTCTGGAGATCACCTAGTCCAATTCTCCTGCTAAGGTAGGGTCACCTGGAGCAAGCTAAGGTAGGGTCACCTGGATTTGGACTGTCTCCAGAGGGAGACACCTTGGCCTCCTTGGGCAGCCTATTCCAGTGCTCTGCTACCCTCAATGTAAAGAACTTTATGGGACATAAGTCTGCCTAGCCAATGTCTAACCCAGCCCTCTACATCCAAGAGGAAGTCTTCCTTTTTCTAGCTTTCCTCTCTTACCTCCAAAGTCTGGGATTCCCAGCTGCAGCATTAAAAACTGAGACATTCAGCAACTGGGCATTCTCTGTGTCTTCAGGACATGTATCTGATTCAGCAGCAGCCCCACATTTTCCCAAGTTTTCCCTTTGCTGCTGATGTATTTGTAGAAAACCCTTCTTGTTGTCCTTCATATCCCCTGCCGGACTTAATTCCAAATGGGCTTTGGCCTTCTTTGTCACATCCCCCGTACTCTGACTGTTCCTTTAGTCCTCCCATATAGCCGGTTCCTTTTTCCACATCCCAGAATCTGTTTGAGATTTGCTAGAAGCTCCCTGCTCATCCAAAGAGGTGTCCTGCCCCCTTTGCTTGATTTCTTGCTCATGGTGATACACTGGTCTTGAGCTTGGAAGAAATGATGCTTGAATATTGACCAGCTCTCTTGTACCCCATTTCTTCTAGAGCTCTTCCTTTGACATCATTATACTCAAATTTGGGGAACACTGAAGGTGGTATAGAGCCAGAGCAGGAGCACAGAGGTAGAGGTTTGTGATCCCTTCCTTGCTGAAAATACTGTACTTACACTGTTGCTTTCCCTATCAGAGAAACCTGACTTGTAGCCAGAAGACCAGACATGTCCAGCGTCTTAGACAGGGAGTCTTCACCTGAGTGAAAAAAAAAATCAGACTCTTAAGTTTGCCTGTTCTGGTTGCTTGGGTCTCACCATCTCTTGATTGACAAAGATAGGGAAAAATGCAATACTTCAGAAAGACAAACAGTAAGGCTTTGTGTTGACAAACTGCAAAGTGTATTGCAGGCTTTTTGTCTCTTACTTGGGTTAAGCCCTACCCCTGAAAAATCTTTCAGTGCTCCCAACCTGGTCTCCTGCACTGGGTGGAAAGCTGTACACTTGGTTTTAGGAGAACAGACTTGGAGAAAATGGAAGTTGTTTTACCCACAGGTCTCCTGCTCATCTCAGAGTCATAACTCAGGAGACAGGGATTAACTCCAGACCATTTGACATACTTTAGCAAGAAACCATGAAGTTCTGCTAGACAACCAGATGCTTTCCCCTTCACATGGATCAATGGGGAATAAGAAAGAACAGGGATTTGCATAATTTTTTTATACCAGTCTTCAACTTCTTCAAGACCCGCTGTCTTGTCTTCCTTGGCTGGATACTGTTGACCAACAAAAGGCATCTCATGACTAATGAATGCACTGAGTTTTTGCACCAAACCTTTCTGAAAGCCAGGTGCTATCTGGTCCTCATTAAGCATGACACTAAGAACAAGATTTTGACAGTGCAGTTTTCACTGTGGTGACCTTTTACTTCAAGTCCTTACGAAGTATCAGCTGACACCTTAGTGCAATAGCCAAAAGGGGGTTGTGCCCACTGTAGTCAGGTCCATCTGTACCAAAGGACATGGGTCTGAGTTCCCCTTGGAGCAAGGAACATCTGTCTGATCCAGCCCCCAACAGGCCAGGACCCCTCAGCCTCCTCAACTCACCTGACAGAAGCCTGGAGCCGTGATGTCCGTGTGTTTCATGGCAGCTTGTGGCCCCAGGACCAAACATGGTCATCTGGTGAGCATTGAAGAGCCACATCTACATGGTGGAGCAGAACACTACAGGGCACATGCTGCCCAGGACAGCTGGAGCAGAGGGGATGGCAGATGTCTCTTCTCCTCTCTTCAGGTTTTGAAGAGTCCTCAAAAATACATAAGCAGCACAGTGGTAGGATAAACATCACAGTACCTGACCCCTTTAGCCCTATGCCAGGCTCCCATGCACTGGAATCACAGGTATAAAGCTAGGCTGGCTCTTCCATGCTCTCCAGGATGCTCTGGGGAACAGTTGATGTCACAGAGGTGCAGAGCTGACAGTCTATTGCTTTGGAGCACTTACTAATCCACCTCATTTAAAAAACGATGGCACTGTGCATGGTGGCAGGTTTATCTTATACAATTTTCCTTTTGAATACAATGAGGATTGACATTATGAAAGCAGAGTTAGCCTGTCTTCTCTCCCAAGTGAAGATAAATGGCATCATAAAAATAAGACACCATGTATCATACATGTTATAAATAATATCTAGTATTGAGGTAATAACTTAATTTTAAAGACACACATACACACAAATCCATATATCTACATCTCTCTCTTCTGTCGTATTTCATCATCTTACTAATTAAAAGGAGCCTGCTATACTATTTTTAGCCCTGCAGTCTCAGCCTAGCTGTTTAAACCACTGTAGTTTCCCGTCTGCTTTAGAAATTATTTAATAATCAGATAGACAGAAGCTTAGTTCTCATAAGCTGAGATGATCCTTCAGGGCCAAGTGTAGAAGGAAAATATATTTTAATGAGTACACTTAGGGAAACTACTGCTGCTTTTTGTCTCACAAAGGAAGCCACCAAGTCTCTGCCTAACTTGCACTTTATTTGCATTTAATAAAGGAGGAAATGGGAGGGGGGTCCTTTGTTGTATCTTGAGCATTATCTCTAAAAGCAGCAATGGATACATCAGCAATAACAGGGATTAAACCTATGGATACCAGCCTCAGCAGGTAACTTAGATAAGCCTGGGCCATGATACCTGAACTTGAATTCAAACTTTCCTAAAATGGCTATATTCCAGGGAAGGAATTTTACCTGGAAGAAAACAGTGTTAAAATTTCTGACTCAGTGTCCAGGTGGTGACTCAGTGCTGAGACCTCTGGATTTTATTCCCAGATGGTATTTCTTTAAGAACAAAAGGCACACCCACATGTACCACTTTTGAGAGGATAAGAGTTCTTGGTCTTTGTGCTTTAAAGGACAAGAGAGAGAGACCAGAGCAGTGATCTGTTCTTTAGGCAGAATTTTTACAAATTGTGAGGGAACTGATAGATGTGGGACACTGTTACACATTATATTCCTGGACTGGAAAAGGTCTTTACCTGAAGAAGGCAATGAATCTCTTGTGTAAATTTAGTGCAGTGGTGAAAGAAAAAAAGGTGAAGGATGAGATGGTCTGTGATCGAGCTGTGTAAGAAGTAGACTGTGGATTAAGGATGTAAGAATGAAAGTTTTCAAATGACCCTTCTTCAAAGAATCCTGGACATTTTAGATGGAACATTTTTTGTACAGCATGTCAACAAAGTCTGAAGATTTTCTCAGTTCCCAGGCACAGGTGACTAACTGGATCGACAGACTGGCTCAGCTTCATTAACCATAAGAGGCAGAGGTGCCACAAGCAGAAGGAGAAGCTGGGAAGCAGGAGCTGCTGTCATTCTTGTGTTAGCAGTACCAGTCTAGTGGTTTTGTATTCTCACCCAGAAGTGTTGTAGACAAAGGTCCACATGACATTCTTAATGGCTGTGCTCCACCTGGGTTTCTCATGCAAGGATAATTTTCCCAGAAACAAAAATGGTGGGAGAACTTGTATTCAATGTATTTATCAAGCTCAGTGTTCAAGAAGCTTTCTGTCTGAAGCCTAAAATGTTCTCCTCCTTGCAGTGATGCAAACTGACATTATCATGGTAGCATCTCCTTTGCTTTAGTTTTCTGATATCTTTTGGTAATTTTGTGTTGAACAATTTTTGTCTCAGGACATAAATGCATAAATCCCAGTTCAGTGCCCAGAGAAATCCACAGTTGCATGTTTAATTTCAGTTCCATATGTATCTGTTCTCTTGCGTTATACAGCTACGAAAGCTTTAGTTTCTACCCTGATTGCCTGGATGTTCCTTCCTCAATGTAGTCAGCTGTCTCCCAGCTCCATGGTGTCACTTTTGCTTTTCCCTGCTGCTGCTTCCCCATCTTCCTGACCCTAAGCTTCATCCCTTGGCCAATGCTACTCATGCTGGTTTTTTATGTCTTCTTGGTTTGTGTACTGTTGGATCAGAGTTGAAGTCAAACTCAGTCCTATTCTTAATTCATGAGTGTGGTGTCACACATGTGAAATGTGTTGATAGAATCTTATCTTTCTCAGGTGAACTGTGTGATGTTTTGCACAGCTGTGTCACTGTGATGTATTATAAATAGTAACTGTGAAAACAGTGAAGAAGGTGTAAGGATGGAGAAAGAATTGCTGCCTGATGTCATCTTTTTAACTGGTTCCTTGATAATCTCATAAAGCTGTCATATATTTACCACTTTTCCCATTTTTTCACTTTCCCAGCTCTACCAGCTTGCATAAATAGATCACAGCATTTGAGGATATGGAAAGAATTCACAGCCTCCAATAATGACAAAGGTTTAAGCCATTATTGGTAGAGGATAGTGGTTGAAAATGTGGAAAGTATAAAAAGATGATACACTGAGATGCTGGTGAAGTGGCTATCAGAACAGACAGCAAGAAGGGAAGGGATACAGGAATGGATTCCAAAGTTTTTCAGATTTGCCATCATGAAAAGACATCTGGGAAAAGGACTGTTTTTATCTTTGGAAGGTATTTTACTTTAAAAGAAAATGTGCTCACTTGACTACTCCCATCATTACATTGGCTTGTACCGAGAAAAGGAACTTGCATTACTTAGGTGATGAGAAGCATCAGAACATACCCAAAGCACAAAGGGGCTGCAGCCCACATTTGCAGCCTGCTGTGTGATTGTTCCCTTGGTGTGACAGCCAGCCAGTGTGCACAGCTGGGGCTGCAGAGGGCCGGGTGCATGGCCTGCATGGCGCATGCACTGACTCGCCGCTGCAGGCGGGAATGCACCACATCTGCTCTTGGTACCGTCAAGGTACCTTACCCAGATTGGTAAGGGGTAAGTTGCGTGTGTCACCCGTATGCTGCACAGTCTGCTTTATATACAGGGGCTCCTTTAAGGGGTAAGTATTCATGGTTTCTAGTCCATGAGTAATCCTTCACTTCCTAAAAGCGCTGCTGTGTACTGCTGCTGGCACAGGATGGCAGCTTCCTTTTGCCCCTGCAAGGGCAAAGTGGGTGAGTAATCTTAGTGCATACTATTTGTGAAAGTGCTTGGATGAAAGGCACTATACAGAGTTCAAACACACCCACTATTAATTTGCTGTATTTTATTTGAGCCACACACAGACCCTGGAAGATAAAAGCTGGTACCTTCTCACTACAGGAAAGTGTAACTGCATATACTAAACCATGACCTTAGTAAGGTGTGTGGGAGGGAAGGTATGCTTAGCCTCTGCTGTGATTTCAGCCAAGTTTATTTTGATACTCCAGAGAGATTTGATATTTCAGTGGTGCATCCATTTTCCTCTGTACAAGACATTTACATATCTGGTTCCCAGTTGTGCTGAAGACTGTCAAACAAGCCAAGTCCTTTGCGCAGAATCACACCCTGCCCGAGAGCCAGACCAGCAACATTCAGTTAGGGCATTTCTGACGATGCTTGAAAAACCAGCCTGCTACACCACTGTGAACTGGCTGCAGTGATCCATCTGCTCCTCTGTCTTCTGGGGTTTTGTCAAAGGGTGGAACACATCCTGAATTTGCAGTCCACAGACAGCTTCAACTAATGCCAAAATTGGTTCGCTCTCAGCTATAAGGAGCCCAGACTGCATCACAAAAGAAGAGGATCTTACTTGTGGTGCTGGTGGGGTGGTAGAGGAAGGCTGCAGCTATTATGAAGCTGTGCTAGGAGTGGGTGAATACACAGATCCTGGTTTGTGCCATATGCAGTAGTGTACCAGTATTTCTCCAAGCAAAGTTCAATGCTTCATTTAGGAAGTGTAAGAGATCCTCACAACTTAAAATGGGAATAGATGATACTGGTTTTAATTTGACTAAAGCTCCAAACTATTCCCATAAGAGATATGAGCTAGAAGAACAAAAAAGCAATATCAA
This sequence comes from Sitta carolinensis, assembly GCA_032173965.1. NCBI lineage: Eukaryota > Metazoa > Chordata > Aves > Passeriformes > Sittidae > Sitta > Sitta carolinensis. The sequence goes on along the minus strand of JAVUNC010000006.1, from coordinate 9,758,021 downwards.
AAGTCGGAACGTAACCCATGGTGGTCAAGTTTCACTGTGATGGGCAGGAATGGCAAGAAGCTCAGGTAACTTGTCAGTCAAGACTTAGAAGAGGAGTGAGCCCACCCTGCAGGAATTTGGGGATGGCTCATGAGACCGTGCTGGCAAGAACAGGTGAGCATTCTGCATGCTGGGAGCATCTCGCCCCACCTTACCCTCTACAGCCACTTTGCAGCTCCTGTTTTCAGTTTGTGTCAGTGTGTAATTGGTGGTATTGTCCACCACATGTTGTGTGTTCATTTATGTTACTTATGTTCATAGTTTATGTGTCTGTGTTTATTTTGTGTTGAACCAAGTTATCTTCCAGTATTGTTTGTTTTTAATTCAGTTTGTTATTTAACTTCATTAATTTATGGTATGTTTATCTTACATTGACAATGTATATCTTAATGAAAATATCTAATAAAAAGAATATTTTTTAAATGTCACAAAAATAAAGCTTCCCCAAGATCTGCATTGTAATATAACATTGAAAACCAAACAGTGTTGGCAGTGCTAGGGCCATGGCAATCTCTTCAGAAGTAAAATTTGGTTACAGGACATTGTCTGCCCACTGCCAAATTTCTTGTAGTATGTTAGCTAAAAGATAGGAAAATTGAGCAGTGCCTGTGATGATGACAAATACCTCAGATTCAAGCTGATGGAAGGAGAATTATCTCACCCCTACTGGAGATGCAGACCAGCCACAGTTCTCTGCAAAATGGGAAGAGACAACAGTGCTCCTCAGGGATGACTTATCTTCCAGGAAGGTGATGCTTCTGGCTGGAGCAGCCTGGGCAGCAGACTGGGAACAGGAGAGCCCTGAGCGCAAATGAGGGGTAGAAAACAAGAAATGGGGCCAGCTGTAGCAAACAAAGCCCCAAGCTGCTGGGTGGAAGTTGTGGAGGTGAGGAGTGAAAGCACTTTGTATTGACATGGCAAATGGGAGCCTGTGCTGCCATTTCTCCTCTCTCCCATTGCTGCAGTCACAAAGCTCCTTATGGGATAAATCCTGCCTGGGTGTTCAGGTAAGTTGTTGACAACATGCATGGGAGCTCTGGCTTGTGCATGCTGGGGTGGGGAATATCTGCATGCTGAATTGTGCTGTGCTGGTCAGAGCACATCAACATTGTGTGAAGCCATGGGTACTGGACAGAACTAAACTTTCCATTTAAAATATCTTTAAAAGATCCCACTCTTTGCTTCTCTCTCAACTGTGCAAAGTGCTGGTTTTGGCAGAAAAAAGCAAGGAGCAAGATAGAAACTCTGCTGGCTCATACAGGAGGTTTGAAAGGAGTGCTGTCCCTTTTTTGCATCCTATCCCAGACACCCTTTTTTCCTTCTTACTTGGCTTCTTGCCTATGTTAAATTGCTGAATTTTGCTTCATTAAAATAATTGCTGATTGCATTTTACACTTTAACTTAGTAGCTGCTCAGCAAAGGCTGAGCCACTAAAGATGTTAACCATCTCCTGTGATCTACAGGTTAATCTTTATTTCACTGGGCCTCAGTGAGCCCTGATGGTCCACAAGTGCTGAGGTCAAATCCTCTGCTGGACAGGTAGCCAAGCAGTTAGGATGGCCGCTTACTTGGAAGTCATATTCCAGGGGACAGTTTCATTAGGTTTATTAAGAATTCCCTGATTTTTTCCTTAGGTTACTCCAAGTTCAGATTTTACACTGCCTTCAAGAAGTTGCTCCTGTCATGGGAGTGTTCAAGGGCAAAAAAGACAAAACCCAAAGCATTCATTCAGCAGTGTAGAGAGAACTGGACATTACCTTTACCAGATGCAGTGAAGCTCCATGTCATCCTTGCCTGTAAGCTGTGGAACAGTTTGATTGCATGCAGGACATGAGAGAAAAGGAAGCCTTCCTGCATCCAAGACAACACACAACATATGCTATATAACATATGCCCTACTGCTTGTACTATGTTGTTTGAGCGACAACAGTCTGGGCTTTTAACCTAATTGTTGTAACCCTAATTAGTAGTGCAAATATTTTGGGACTGGAGGACTGGGGACTTTTTTATAGACTTTAGACCCCATGTAAAAAGTTTACTCCTTACATCCACTCTAATCTTGCCTTAAGTTATTTGGTATATATATGTGGCACAGTAAAAGAAGCACTGAAGTGTGCTGAGCTTGACATGGCATGCTTTCCAAATCCCCTGCCAGCCTAGCTTGGATGAAATTTCTCCTGGAAATACAGCAATTGTTGGCATTCTCTTCCAGTGGGGAAAGGAGAGGTAGAGACAGCCACTGGTTTCATGCTAAACAAAGACGTATGGAAAGAAAACATAATTTATTTTGGTTGAACCTTTTTAAAGAAACTAGATGTTGTTTGTGCCAAACTTTCACATCATAATAATCTGAAATATCCTTGATCTGTCAGATATATCCCCAAGGGAATTCCATCCATTCCACATGGTAGATGAGACCCAACATGCCCTCCTGGACCTGAATTTTCTTGGCATCTGTTGTACCCAATTAACAATTTCAGCCACCTCCAGCTTCTCAGAGCTGCCTTTCACCTGACTGACTCAGGCACTGACACCATGCAGCCTCAGGGAAGGGTTGTGGGATCACAAAGAATACAGGGGTGCATTTCATCTCTGCTGTCTCAAGGTGGACACAGGCCACCCTCTCCTGGTTACCCAGACACCTCTTTTCCAGACGCTAAGCAATGGCACTAAAGCATGCTGTCACCATCCTAGATTCTTTGGCCATGGACACCCTCTTGGCAAGGGGCAGGTAGGTTTGGAACGACTGGCTGGGGTGAGTGCTGGCTGCCTGTGGAGTGAGCTGCTGCCCCGTTCCAAAGGAGCCATCGTGCGTGCTGCACCTAGGCTTTTCTCAGTCAGCTGATGCAAAACTTTTGTGTCTCCTGATAGGCTTTGTGCCTTAGAAGCCCTGCAGAAACAGCCCTGAAACAGAGATACCGTGGGCCAGTCCCTCAACTGGTGTAAATCAGCAGCACTTCTGTGAAAAAAACTGAGTTGTGTTGATTTATATCAGCAGGTGGATTGTGGATCCCATCCAGCTTTCCCACCTGTTATACAATGTTTTGCTCCCTTCTTGTTCATTTTAGTAATAGGAAAGAGATACCAGTTTTCCTAATGAAAAGTAGTTTTTTTCCTGATCCTCTTTTATTTTGTCTAAGATGAGAGAATCTTAAACTCAACACCTGCATCCCACCAAACTCCAGCCTGCAGATATCTTTATCACTCAGACCCATGCTGTGAGGCTCACACTTGGCCCTGCATTGGGTTGAAACAAAATCCCCTATATCAGTATGCCTCTAGTCGGGGGCTGAACATTACAGAGCTTTTGCTTGTACTCAAAAATGTCACAGCATTAATCCCTCTATGCAATTTCAGGGATCCTTTTGCCATCTGTCCTAGCACCGAGGTGAACACAACAGCCGAGCAGACAACATTGCTGCCTGCTTCTGTCTTAAAACAGAGCTTCTTGCACCCATCTGTTTGCATGTCCCTGTGCGTGAGGCCATTCCCTGGCACAGTTATCCTCTCAGACAGACGGGCTTTGCACTGGGGACTCATCCCAGCCTGCAGGTGGGAAGTTTGCTGCAGTTCCCAGGGTAACCCTCTTCCCAGGAGACGGGGGAGCTGCAGATGGAGGGCACTGCTTTTCCCCCAACGAGCAGCAGTTTCCACTGGGAAACCCATGAGCGAAGTTTTGCTGTGAGCAAACCACGGCCTCTGGCTCCGTTTCCAACCCACCACCTTCTCCAGGGCAGCTGTCCCCCGTGCTCAGCCTGGCCCACTACCGGCGTTTCTCCTTCCTGCTCTGAACACAGGAATGTTGAAATGGGGGCGGGATGTGGAACAGTGTTTGCTTCTCAGCCCTGCTGGAACCTGATGCAGGGAGCTGGCGTAGCCCCAAGCCACCTGCCTGTGAGAAGATAACAAGAGAAGCTGCCTGTCGCAGATTAGTTAGAGTATGACTGAATAGGCATTATATAAACCAAGGCTTATTTGTTAATTTTTTTCCTAAGGAAGTACCCAAATATTGGTGGAAACAAACTTTTTGTTGTTGTTTGGTTTTTTTTGGTTTTTTGTTAAACTCGGCCATGTTATTCTTCAAGGAATTAACACCCATATATTTACCTTCTTCTTATAAATAGGATTCAGGGACTAATAATTCCCTAGCACTCTCTCTCTGGTATTCCTCAACAGCAGCAAAACAACAGCCCTGGTATTAGCACCCCCAGCCATGCTGCCCTGCAGAAGACTTGGCCAACCCCTGGAGTAGCACGGGGAGAAGCTTTACGACAGTGCATTTAAAAATAATAATCAAAAATTCAATTTATAGTGAGGAAAATAAAAAAACAAACAACAAAACACCAGCAAACATGCAATCTTGAATGGTGTGTCTGCAGAGCTCTGAAATGGAGGCAGCCATTCCCATGCTGAGCCCTGCATGTGAGGCACAGAGCAATGGCTGTGAGCCTCTCCTCCCAGGCAGGACAACTGGCACGATGACAGTGTTTCCTGCAGCCAACTGCCGGTGTATAGAACACGGACAGATTAGGCCGTGTGTGCTCATGCAGCTGAACAAATTATTTGGTGAAAGTCACACATCTCAGTAATGAAATGCCACTTCTGTAGGGAACAGCTACATCGTCCTGGAACAGCCCTATATGGAAAGAGATTAGAAATCAAAGGAGGTGGGAAGTGTTTCTTTTTTCCTAGAGTGTTAACTTGTTTAAAAATATTTCAAATAGCCTGCTAATTTTTACATTTCAAATTTTTCTACATTTTGCACTTACTCATTTTCACTGATGAATTCGTTTCTCTTGCTCTTTTTGTGACTTTCTTTGAAACAGCAATCAGTAAGACTTCCTATTGCAAAGGAAATCTTGGCTAAATATAGTAATGAAGAGGAGGTTGTTTAAGAGTTGCTAGGTATTCTACAGCTCTCTGGTATTCCCTGAATGTTTATTTCAAGCAAGACGTTTTTTTCCTTTAAGAAAAACATAGTTTTTCAAGAGGAAAGCTCACCAAAGAAATAGGGCAACTGGTGCAATGCCTGAGATATTTTTTCACTGTTATATCAGTAATTGCAAAGCCATCAGTATTCCCTATGTGGATATACCCTGTCTGCAAATGGAGAACACTTGCTGTAAGTCCTGAAATAGGTCCTGTAGGTCCTTTGCTCCTGCAAGCAGGTGCTGCATGGTCTAAGTTAGGGAAGGGGTTCAGGTATGCAGGTGACCTTCCTTCTTCCTAGTCCTTGCTCCTGCCAGTCAGTGAGAAGGCTCACGTGGATGATAGCAGGTCATGAACAGGGCTGCCAGAGCCACACTCTTGCATTGGTGGCTTGGGGGGAAGCACAGGGAGGGCAGGGAGGCCATGCAGGAATGAACGGGCACCAACCCATGAGGCAAGTGGCCAAGGAATGTTCCAAGGTGAGTGACAGCAGGGCAGGAACAGGCTAAACTGTTTCTGAAATTACTTTTTTCCTAGACCTGCTCCTCGTGGATGCTGCGCAGCTGATACTGATTCACAGACTGTGGGAGGAACATCCCAGATTTCACAGCAGCCTTGGCTGTGCATCTCTCCCGAAGCTGGGCAGAGCTCTGCACCAGGAGGACAGCACTGGGCAGAGCGAGTAGCAGTGAGTGTAGGACAGGGCTTTGCTTTTAACAGTTCCCATGAAACTGGAGAAATGAAACAGCTTCACAAGACAGTCCCAGGGCACAGCCTTGAGTGATAGCCACTGGACTTCATTAGGCACAACTCCTTGCCAAACCACTTTCCTCGGGGAAAACTGCAGGTGCATGAAATTCTAGAGGCAGGCTTACCCCACCTGCCTCCCTTGTCAGGAGAGCCTTGTGCCCTGCTCTGGGGAAAAGCCCCTGCCCCTCACTCCCAGAGAAAACATTCCACGACATCACTTACACCTCTGGATCTTTTCTGTCTGTGCCCCCTCCAGGGAAAGTCTCTGGCAAGCAAGCGCCTCACGGGCCTGATGCAGTCCTCCTGACAGCTCCAGCCCACCGCCCCGCGGGAGACGCAGCTGGGACCACTGCCGGGGACGGGGCGAGTCACGGAGAGCAGGTCCCTGCAGGGGAGACAGCCGGTGCGAGTGGAAGCAGAGAGCCACACGCCCGTGGAGCACCTCTCTTCACAGTTTACACCAACACTTCCCTGCCTGCACAGCTCCTTAAGGACCGTGGGCTCCGTGCAGGTACTTTGTTTCCAACTGAGGGTTGGAGGAGCACACTTCACCCACCGTACACGGGAGGTCGACAAGGCGAGGGCTTTGCTGTCTTGTTATTTAAGGAAACAGACACACCACAGCTTGGAGAAAGAAGAGCTGAAAGAGATCAGTGTTTTTCCACCTCTCTTTTCTCCCTGGCACAAACCTGACTGTAATAAGATGGCACCACAATCTCACTTACTCCCTTTCATGTGGCCGCCTGGATCCAATAAAATATCTGCTGGAAGCAGCTTCTCCTTCTCACAAAATCCCAAATGCATTTCTCCTGCCGATTCGCTGACTTTAACTTTGGTTTTCTTTCCCATGCTTCTTTAAAGCAAAAGAAAGAAAAAAAAAAAAAAAAAAGGCAGTATTTAAGTTCATCACTCATTGTCCTTCCAATAGCATGTAGCATGTCCAGAGATGATGGCCAGATCCTCAGCTGAAGTCAGGAAAGCAGGAGTGGTTTTCATCACCTGAGGATCTGCCCCCTTCAGTCAGACTCTGACCCTAGTGCAAATTCTCTGGCGTCGGCGGAATTGTTCTGCGTGTGTGCGTAGTGCAAATGAGATCAGACTCTGCTTGATGCTCAAAACATCACATTTGAGATGTGCCATGCACACACACACACACACACACGCAGAGTATTTCAAAGTGAGATGGTTTCTATTTTATTTAATTGTCTATTTATTTAAAATTTTGCATACTTAATCAATGATGGATGTTCAAGCTTTTCTCCAAGCAAACCAAACTGGACTCCAGCTCTCCAATCAGAGAGGGCCAAAATCCACTCACATGTGTCCAGGGAAAGGTAACTCTGATGTGGGCAGGAATCAAAATTCAGCCTACAGAGAGGAGGCAATTGATGGAGATGGGACCAGCAGAAGAAGCAGGGCGTGAATGGGCAGGGCGCTGGATGCCAGGTGACCCTACCTAAACAGCAGCACACCCAGCTGTGATATCATGCTCAATTAACTGACCCTGCTGAAAAGCATCATTCTGAGAGTGAAATTGTACCACTGGAGGAAATGAGCTTCCACTAAAACTCATCTGACCTGCAGCCCATGAATGCAACAGCAAAAGACAACCCAGTAGCTTGTTTCAAGCTGTTGGAGGTATGGAGGTTAGGATGAGGACAGGACTGAAGTGACTTTATTATAAAATCCATTTATACTAGCTGCAGATAGGAAAATGGCCTGCATTCACATACAGTATATTATCTATATATGAAAAGAATTTCAAGACTCAGCTGACTTAGTACCACAAAACCTCCCATATTTTGTAAGCAGTTCAGATCTGAAGCATACATGAAACTAGACATTTCTTGGTCTTCTTCACTCATGCCAAGGCAAATTGGCTTTTGTACAGGTGGTAGAAACTGCTATATGACAAGTCTGCATTCCTATCTAGGCAAAAACATCTAGCAAAGTAGACAGCTGGCTATTGACAACATTCACTTCTAAGGCAAGTATTATTCTAATATCTAAGGCTTATGTATGCACAAAAACATGCCAGCATAGTTTATGTCAGAAAAAGTACCTTCCTCTTTGCCCATGACAGTTCTCATTCTGATCTCTTTTCTTTCCTGCAGAAAAGTCCTATTATCAATTATACCTGAGGTCCATACACCTGCATGAATGTACAGTAGTCTACTGAGTATGATGTTTGTTCTTTACACATGCCTATTCCCTAAACAGCCTGCTGTCTGGGGCCTTCAGACCAAATTCATCCTACATATACATAACACACAAGAGAGTTCCAGGACTGCAGAACCACCATCAACATCCCCAACATTCCTGTGTTCCCCTGCCTCTGAAGAGGACATTTGGTCCCCTCCAAATTGCCACTTAGCTGTCCTTGCTCATTTGTCTTGTCCTCTGTTGCCCACCCAGCCAAAGGGTCTCCTTGGGAACTAGCAGGCCTCTGTGTAATAGGTTCATGAGTCCATTCATGCATATGCATACGTGCCCCCTTGGTCATCCATAGGAAAATGCAGAGGTCATCTCTTCTCAGAGCCTTGTAGATGGTGTGTTTATCTCTGTCAAACCTGCCAGTGCCATGCATCACTGGAGCTCTCTAAACCAACAGCTGCTTGCTCTCCAAGCTACTCTACTGCCAGTGCTGCCCAGCCATAAGGCATTTCCCATGGGAGGTCTGTCTTGTGAACCCTCAAACTGGTCTGCAGAGCATTCCTGAGCAAGACATACATATAAAACATGAAACTGGTGTGTAGCAAGGAGCAGGGATGGTAAAGTGCTATATGGGGGTCTCTGCTTTGCAGTGAGTTCCTGACACTGGAGATGTCATCTCCTGGGGGAAGGATGGGGGAGCTCCACAGAGGTACTCCTCAGGTCCTGCAGCATGGGGGCACGAGTGGGCAAGACTGGAGAATGCCAGCAGGTGATGGGACAGTTGGAATTTGGATTATGGTCTGTGCAGGCAGCAGAAATGCCAGACTTTAACCTGGGGATGTGCTGCTGCCCTGTGAGCAACACACTCTGCTTTGTCTTTCAGCTTTATTCCTGCAGGACGGTCATGTTGGCTGCCACAGTATTTTGCCTGTGGGGAATATTCCGTGTTTGAACAGTTGAGCGCATGGAGGGAGTTCTTACAGACATGGAGAGTATGCATATGGGCGTGCATCAGGGAGCCTGGATGCTGAACAGCTTGCCATTTAAATGCACACTCGTGCAAACTAATCTGCTCAGCAATGGCTAGCTGAGCGGACAGAGCTGCATATCCTCTGGAGGGAAGAAAGCTCTGCTCCTCATTTCCTGACTAAATTTCTCCAAAACAAACATGAGAGTAGACAAGGCCTCCTCCTGGGAATATATATTAACTGTTCTTCACATGTCTTTTACTTCACATATGGTGATGCTAACATGTAACTTCTTCCCCACGAACCACATCCTTGAATTATTGCTTTTTAATGACCTTGCTTATTCCAAGTAATGCTACTTTTGTACACCCAATGGTATACCACTGAGCATTGCAGGCACTAATCTGCTGCTTTGTAAGTGTCCGGTGTCTTCCAACTACCTCATCATGCTGAAGATGAGTTAGGAAATCAGCTTTCCACCTCTGTTTATGTTCTAAATGGCATCAATTCAAGGAAAGACAGTCTGGAAAGCTTTTACAATGTGCAAGCTAGCTACAAAACTTCCCATACTTACAGGGCTATGGCTGTGAAATATGGCTGTGCACTGTTATTTGGATAATAGAGTACCCAGAGCATTCATGGCTATTGTGGCAAAACAGCAGCAGGACAAGCACTAGGAAAGGTTCGACGAGCCAGTGCAGACAGTGTTAGGCTGAAGCAAATGGATTAATGTACTCTCAGTATAACTCGGCACTAAGATCCCATAGAGTACTGTAATAAAATGGTAGCAGGGCAGCCATAAAAAGTGTCAGTAAGCTGACATAATAATACCAGAATAAATGTAGCAATAAGGTAACACAGGCCACTGCAGTAAAGCAGCATTTTGATAATGCAGCAATAAGACACAACAGGATGCTGCAGTAAATTAGTTTGGGGAATAAGGCAGTAATAACAGTGTGGTGGACAAACAGTGGTACATTTGTACCAGGTAGTGCAGCAATAAAGATAACACAAGATGTCCTAGTAATAAGTTACTACAGTAACATGATGCACTGTAAAGTTATATCAGGATGCTTCCATGCTGCAGTCAAATCCTACAAGAGGTGGTAGTGAGACAATGAGGACAAAATATACCCCATTTCAGACTGCAGAATATGAATCAGTTTTCTGCACTGTAACCCAAATTCTGGAATGATCTCAGCAATACCAATCCTCTCATTCCCGCTTTCAAGGAAGCTGAGGCAAGAGTGTTCCCCCACCCAGACAATTATTTTGGTCTGAAAATACAAAATTGACTCATTGTCTCTTCAGCCAAATTGTCACAGACTGTGGTGAAGTTCTTTGTTTAGTCCTACTCAGGTGAAACCCTGGTGGTTTTGGTAAGTCCTTTGCCTTTGAAAGGATTTGGCTCTCTCATCTTCTGGCATGGGTGATGCTTTTAGCTTAAAATTATTTCTGGTTTGGGTGGGAAAAGGGGAACCCAGGTACAGAACATCTATCTGACTGTACCAGTCTGTTTCCTAAAATGCACAAATAAATGGAGCATCCTGGAAAAGTCAAAGCAACAAGAACCAAATCTGTTCTGTCTGTCATGCACTCATGCACACAAGAATAATCCTCCTGGAACCAGTGCAAGCCGTGGATGCATCCATGGGCGGGCCTTGGACTAACTCTGTTCTCAGTGTCCCCAGCAGAGTGACAGAAGCAGTGCCTCTGTCCTTTCCTGCTTTTCCATTTGTTTGGTTTTTTTTGTTTTTGTTTTTTTGTTTTTTTTTTTTTAATCTAACCTCACCCTCTCTATGAAATGATCTTGGAAAATAAATTAGTTTGCCCTAGCGCAATATGCAGCATCATGGGCAACGAATAGATCTGTCCAAGGAATTTGCTGTCTTTGTACTCTTCAGTAGAGGGGTAGAGCATTCTGAAAAATAACAAGCAGCCGCTGTTATACTTGATAATCATCAGGAATAAGGGTTTAGTCAGAGCATCTACGTCAACAACAAGACTTGAGTGGAGTGTGTGTGCTAGATAACAAGATGGTCTCCTGGGAAAAGGACATAAATAGGGCACAACTGCAGGGCCTTGACTAGCAGCAAGAGCAGCTCACAACTTCACAAGTCCCAATGGATACAAATTTTCTGCTACATCTTTCTGACCATTTGCACAACAACTTTTCTCTCCCTTTGTGCGACTTCCTCTGTCTCCAGGTGACTGCCCGGTTCAAGTTTGGAGCAGTGCTCTGATACACCTTGGCTTGGCTCTTGCCTTAAACTCCTTGGCTTGCTTTTATTCTGGTTTAATGATTAAGCAGGATTATTAAAGTAGAGCTCACAGTAGGGTAAGATAGGCTTGGTTATCATGATTATGTCGTTTAAGCTGTGAGCAATTTTGAGCTTCTCAGCACTGTTTATAACCTGAGACAGGGAACAAGTGACGTGGCTGCTCAGCAGAACAGTGAGCTGGTGAACAATACACTATCTTCATGCCCACACACACTTTGAACTTACTGCTGAGGAGAAATGCTTTGTAGTGAGAAAAGTAATCTCACGGCAGGGGAGAGTCAGACCTGATCAACTTTTTCATGTGATACAGATTTTGCTTTGCCAGCCCCTAGCATCTGCAAAGCTCGCAGCTAAGAGCCAGCAACCTCCTAATCCTGCTGCTAAGCTTTGGAAACAAGCTTTTCAAAGGCTGTCTTTACACAGCAATGCTATTACTTGAAGGTTTTTAATGTGAATTTATGGCTATTGCCACAAGTGTCAGTGTTGTTGCCCTCAGTATTTGCAATAGGAAATTATGGATTCACCCCACACAGAGGGTGGATGTTAGTGTTTAGAATTTAGGGATGTACCAGTGCCTTCCTGTCTGGGGACCCAGAAGACATGCTGAAACATCTCATCTGGCAGAGGACAGCTCTCTTGCGGACAATGGCATTGTTCCTTGGATATTGCTATCTGTCAGCAGAGATACTAAACTGAGCTTCTCTCTCTCATCCTTGGGGACTTAAAACATGCCATCCTTACATAAATAGTAGGTGACAGCTAGCCCTGAGCAGCACCTTCTATGGGTGGACTAGGAAGTGGTGTGGACTGGGATTTCTGGAGCAGTTGTTTCCTTTTGGATCCTCAACAGTATTTCTCATGTCCATCCATGTGCAGGCTATTCCCGCATGCTGCACAGCTTCACAGCCCACAACTGTGGGCGTCTGGTTCTTGCCATGGTTCTATGTGAGCCTCATGCCACGTGGTTTAAGGCACAGCAGATTAAAAAAAAAAAACCTCAAATTATGCTTTATACAATGCATCATTTCTCCTAAAAGCATCTGGGATTCTGCAATTTGCTCTTTGGGGATCATTTGGGGCCAAAGGAAGCACTGGAAGATTTTCCTCTACAAGGGAACAATTCTGAAGGGCCTCCTGTCCCTGCGGTGTGTCTGGAGGCGGCCAGAGCTGCTTCTCCCCAAGGCCACGAGCCCTTGCCGGCCGAGGGCAAGGCCCGGGCGGGTGGAGGGGTGGCAGCAGTGGCGGAGGGCAGGGGCGCTCTGTGGGAGCGCGCTGCCCGCGGGGACACGGGCTGCAGCCCGCGGGGCGGCTGGAGGCGCAGCGGGGCCGCGGCTGGACGGCGCTGCCGCCCACTGCTTCTGACCTCGCACGGGCACGGAGCCGCCGAGGCGTTGGGCCGGGGCCGCCCGCGGGCAGGGCCCGCAGCCAGCTGGCCGGGCCGGGCCGGGCCGGGCCGCAGCTGCGCCCGCCGCGGGGAGGGCCCGCTGCGGGAGCGCGGCCAGGCTGCTCCGCCCGCGGGCCTTAACCCTTCCCGAGGAACCGCATCGCAGCCAGCCGCATGGACAGTGCCCAGCCGCAGCAAACACCGAAAACAAAGGCTGCGCGCCGAGCTCTGTCCCATGCCAGAGGCTGCAGAAGGCACCCGGTTTGCTGCGGCGGGCGTCCGTGCTGCTCAGTGACCCTCATCCCGCACCCTCCGGCACCAGCACCCGAGGTATGGCTGCGCTCCTCCTAAATAAGCCAGAAAGCCGCTCATCAGCAAGCTGGGTGTGCTGCTTCACAGGAGGATAAGACCCGTGGCTCTCAGGTTTTTTAGGTCTCAGAGACGAGCAGTGTTTGCAACCCAAGACCTCCTCACCCTTAAGGTCAGGCCGTGCCCGCCTGCAGAGCCAGGAGGTGTGACTGCCAGCAACCCTGACCCCCTGAGGGTTGTGCTGCTTCCTGGATCTGCCTGTGACCCCCACTTGGGAGCTCAGAGCTGCTGGGCTTACATCCTTCAGAGCATCTCTGTTTTCTGTGTGCCATTTGTCTCCGCAAATGTGTAAAATTTGCTGGTTTTGCAGGAAGGGACAAGTGCAGGGCAGGGAAACCATTACCTTCCTCAGCTAGACCCCATGCTTAGTGCACACTGAGTCCATCGTTAATATCTTGGGAATCAGACTCAGAGAGTTGCAATGTGCAGTCCCTTGTCTTGCTTGACAGGCTTATTTGCTTTGTGTGTTTGCCTTCAAGCCATCCTGCAGCTCTGCTCATCAGAGCATCCGTGCTCCTCCACCCATCATGCTGCCAGCACACCACATCACCACTGCCCTGGATCTTCCCACATCCCCTTGCTTCAGCATCTGCAGTTCTCAGCTGCCTTTCCTTAACTCTTGTTATCCCTGACCCACTCTTAAAGAGGCTGGTCTGTACCACTCGTGGAGAAATTGTCAAACTATTTTCCTACAAAGGCTGGCTGAAGAATCTGTCTCTTCACTAAAAGAAAAACTACCTCAAGGACTGCCATGTACAAGGCTACTGAGCTCTGAAATTGCAAAAGTGGGATGAAGCGGGGGTGGTGGGTGCTTTGGACTCACCCCTCTTTGAATCTCAACCCCACACTGCTTTGGGCTGTGAGCTGAAGTGGCACATCCTGAGCTCAGGTAGTGGCAGCACCTTGGTGAAAGCAAATTTGTAGAATTTGCCTCCATACTGTGTTCGGGACTGCTTGGCTGTGCTGTCCCCTCTGGGACATTTTCTTTACGTTTGTCTGTCTGTGCAGCTGCATATTTTTTAATACAGACAGTAGAAGGGAAGGCCTCAAATCCTTCTCCCAGCTGATGTCTGATACCCCATGTTAGATCCTCCTTGCTGGTCTGGACAAATCGAGCTAACTAGAGCTTTCCACAGTCTGAAGAAAGTTTGTCTGGCCAGTTTCTTCAGCCAGCCCTGTACATATATACTCCCACATCCAACACATGGGAAAAAAAAAATCTTCCTGTGCTTAGTGTGATGGATCATCTACTATGGGCCACCTGCAAACCCTGTCTTGTGACTAAACTCCTGAGCTTCTGCTTGTCATGCATTTTGGATGGGTAGTACCCTACCCAAAAATGCCCGTCCTCCTGTGATGACCTGCCTCTGGATATGGAGGTACTTGGCCATGATGCTGAACTCCTTTGATGCACTCTGCCTTCCCCTCTGCAAAACTGCCCTCACAGCCAGAGCTGGGCAGAGCTTAGCTGCCTTCTGCCATCCTTTAATTAGACAATTGTCAGAGCTTTATGAAAAGCAGCACAGCAAACCACAGACTTCTAAAATGTGGAAACAGTGTTGAGAGCCGTGCTAGGAAAATGGGACATTAAATTCATAGTGTGGGTTTTCTCTTTCTCACCTAGGAAAATATTCATTATTGACCTGATGAATATGGTGGCAATTCTGCATCACTCTTAACAGTGGTTTGGGGGTGACCTTTCTTCTCATCTGCCAGGGCTTTGACATCTCTAATGGGTCACAGGAAAGATGTGCCTGGCTGCAGGTGGAGGGATCTGGATCAGCATTCTTCCCTTGGCTCCCTGCCTGACTGTCAGGGCATCACTGGAACCCACTCTCGTGGGGCTTGGCCTTCCCTCCCTGACTTTCTCTTCTGACCCAGCAAGCAGTTCCCAGAAAACAGTCAAGTCACTGTGTTAAGGTGATCCCACCCTCACTGTCCTTTGTTTCTGGGGACTCTTAAGCAAATCAGGTTTCAGAGTGTACACAGAACACCACAGTCTCTATGTCAAATGAAAGGACAGTCCAAATGGAGAGAGAGGGCAAGAAAGAAAGCTCTGTGTTTGCATTCATCTCTGACATGATGGATTCCCCATTCCTGGAAGCAGCCTTGGCATAAATAAAGCCAGTAAAGGCTTTTATGCAAGAACTCCCTTCACTACCAATAGTCCTGGAGTCATAGATAATAAAAGACCTGGCAGCTCATCTTGCACTGCTCCCTTTAATCAGCAGGATTTTCCCTACTGAATATTCACTGAGGTTGCTTTATCTAACACACCTCTGAAACCTCCATGGATGGGACCTTAGCAGATGCCCTCAGGAACACATTTTCCCCTACTTGAAACATTTACTGCAGGGGAAAAAAGAACTCTGATATACAACATAAAATGTCATCTCTGAGTAAAAACAGGGAGAGCCATCTGTAGGCCACAAATAGCAAAGGTGTTTAGCACAATAGATTTTTTTCCCTGAGTATTTCCCTTAGTGTATTTTTGCACAGTCTTGAGTTTATTGCACTTTATATCAACAACCATTCCTCATCATGAAAAGTGTAGATATTTGTGGATTATCATGTCTCTTTTCAGCCTTTTCCTCACCTCAGACTGTAATGGCTGAGGCTTTTCTCATATGCCAGTTTCTCAAAGACTGCTATCGATTTTGCTGCCTTTGTCTTTCTTTAAAAGATCACTCAGGAAAAACATGATAATGTGAAGACAGAAGGGCTGTGCTTGTCCATACGGCACAATTACCCAGTCGTTTATGTAAGTGGGGTATCACCCTGGCATTGTGCTCTTCGTGGAAAACTGTATGCATGTGTCACACATGTTATGGTGTAACATATTTGTTAAATCTATTTATTGCACATCTTTGACCACTTTACCTACCTTCATCCCACACTGCCATCTGTTCTGTGGCTACCACCCCCCATCCACTCTCCTGAGTACCTGTGGAGGGCTGCCAGGAAAATGGTTCCTCCTTTTCTTGCCAAATTTGGAATTTCAGTTGCAAATTTACCCTAGCAAGAGTGCCAAGGGGAGACAGAGTCAATGCCAAACCCACTCTAGCTTTCCTATTGAGCACATTTTCAATTCTGTCACAGTAGCTGAAAAAGGGAGCTGACTTCCATCAGAAAGGGGTCATGCCCAACACTGCTAGAGGAGTCAGCATTTGTGCCCAGTCCAGGATGGGCATATCATCAAAGGCTTTAAAAATGTAAAATCTGTAGTATCTGAAAAGAATTCTGTTATTGACATAGGTGACAGTCTCAAACCCCTGCATATTCATTTTCACAGCAACTAGTGCACCTGGCTGCAGAGTGGAGGTATTTTTGAAAACAGTTCCAATAAAACATGTTAAAGCCATCTACATCACTCCTGGAATCGTTTTTCCACAGAAAGGCCTTGTGCAATGTCCACAAGGATTTTTTGTTTGCATGTAATACAACCCTCCTGCAGTCATGTTAAGAGAAAGCTTTATATAACACTGCTGTGTGAAGTATTGACCATCATACTTGGTCAATACATATACATGCACACAAGTTGGTATTTCCAAAATCCGTGGATATATCTGCGTGGAGTTTCCATGCACAAGTTCCCCATAAAATAAGACAAATGTGGTTTTTCCTATAGTGTGTCCTGCAGGAGCTCTGGCATGGTGATACCATGTGTTCCCCGTGGTGCTGCACAAGCACTGCAACCAGGCAGACATTGCTGAGATTCCCAGCCTGCTCCTGGTGACTCATCCCAGCCCAGCAGTTGTGTGGGGGTGTACTTGAAATTATCCTATTTACTCATTCTCCTGGAAGACCACAGGAGCACCCACTGCGCTCTGCTGGCAATAGATACAGCAGAGGGAGCAGGGTTTGACTTGGTACAGCAGACTTCACCTCAGCAGGGCAGAAATAGGAAGTGCACTTTGGCTGATGGAAGATCCCCATGGGAGAGGAGGTTCAGAAAGAGGTCCCAGTGAGTCAGTCCTCTCTTCCCATTTTGTCCCCATCCTAGGAAGCAAAAACACAGCTGATAAGCTGGTGGCTCAGAAAGCCCTCTGATCTTCCTGGACTGCTGCCTTTCTCACCATTTCAACTCCCTTGAGGCTGCTGAGCTCCTTCTTGTGTAAATCTTGTCCATCACCAAGCATGCCTCTCCAGCATGCTTGGATAACAGCCTGGAATACAGGATCATTTCCTTAAGATACCGCTTCCATCAGGGATGCAATTCATGATTGTCACAGAGGGGGATACCATCATCCATAGCAGGCTCATTACTGCTAGCAACAGTGATGATGGGAGACTTGAAATTGCAGTCAGAGCACAAGAGCACAAAGTGTTAACCTCAGACATGCTGGAGGCAACCTGTCCCAGTCACATCCTGAGAATTCACATACCAGATGACCTCCCTGGTCAGGGGGGGACCATGCACCAATTTCACAATTTTACAGGGGACTTCAAAGCACGGTGCAGTCTGTGTGGGCCCAGTGGAGGGGTGAATTTGCTCCCAACAGGAAACATTTTTCTATCCTCTTGGCTAAACTGTAAATTTAAAAGCAAACACAATTGCAACTGGCTGTTTTCAGCATCACATGCCGAAGAACTGTCAGGGTCTGTGATACCACACAGAAGTAGTGCTCAATATTAGAGATGGAAAATTAATTTCTGTTAGCCTATGAGCCTGTCATTCCTGGACAAAGATATTTTTGATGAATTCTACTTTTTATGGTGTTAACAAATTACCCACAAGTAGATTGCAGTATCTCCAGGATTTATTCAGTATTTGCATATAATTGCCAAATATTTACTTGCCAGAGAGTTACTCCTAGGGAAATTATTAATCTGCAGCTCACTCACAGAGTTTGCTACCAACATTGGATAGTTGAAGTGCAAGGAACTATGTTTAGTTTTTCTTGGCCATTCAGGTCCCCTGGTATTGTCTCTGCCACCCAAGAATATGGATACAACTGTTACAGTGGGGTTTGCTCAATCTTTCTCTGATATTTGTTTTAATTCTGCCTTCCAGAAACATTCTTCTACGTTCTAATTCAACATATTTCTGGAAAGAAAAGGGATGTGAACACAGTCTACCCTGATTCATTGTTTATGCATTTGCAAAAAACTGTAGTCAGTGTCAGTCTCTGTGCTCCAGATGTAGGTGATGTATGGGCCTGTATGCAGCTGCAGGGTAGGTGCCTACAGTATTTATGCAGCTATTTATGCAACTTCCATGAAAGTTGTTGAGTCTCCATGTTTGGGGAAAATCAGCAAGCCTGTATTTCAGCCTTGCCACTCAGCTGTTTTTTCATTCGGACAGATGATTGTGTCTTAAGGCTACTAGAAATAGTCAATCCATAATTAAAAGGCTGCTGGGTTTAATGTAGAGGCTACCACTCACTGTAAAGGTTTAGAGTAAATCAAACTGCATTTTTTTGCCACTGGCTAGCATTTCATTTCTTTGAGAGTTGGCACTGCTCCAGCACTCAATTTTTAGGTGGAAAAGAGCAATTGCTGGCCCCCTGGACTTCATGGAAGAGGTGCTTCGTTATTAAAAAAAAACAAACAAAAAAAACCCAGAAAAAAACCCCATCCAGTCTGTTAAAAACAAGTAAAATATCAGGGTTTTCAATAATTTCTGTTGTCCTGTTCCATCCATCCATCCATCCTCTAACTTAGGAGAGGCATGTAAGAAGGAAAAGGACCTCTCAGCATCTTGAGCAAGAGCGTGTTTTCCTTAAGTTTCTTTGGAGTTAATTCCACATCTAATTGTGTGCTAATCTGTGTGTCTGACTAAGAGCTATTTCATAGCAATGTGCACGTTCTGCTCCTGGCACAGCCAAAACTAACGGACATTGGGTATCCAATCAATTCCAGTTCCCATTTGTTAGACCAGTCATTAAAGGGATGTAAGGTACAGTTTTAATTAGTGTTGTGCTTGACACTGCAATCAAGTTAAGTTTCAAATAAAAGGCTGAGACCCATGGCCCTTCTCTGGCAGAGCTTCTTCTGGCTGACCTAGACCTGCTTAGTTCCCAAAAGGACATGGAAAATCCTTTTCTTAGCACAGTCCTACAGTCCTACCCTATTTATCTGTGGTGTAGCTGTGAACCTAAGCTCCCCCTGCAGAGGAGCATATGCCCTTCTCCTCCCTGTAGTTAGGAATAGATATATTTTTATCTTGATCTCTAAAATATATATGGTTGTTGTAAATTAGGAGAGCTTTTACAGAGACTCCACCAGAAGGCCACCAGAAAGACTGTTGGATAGTGGAGCTAACTTACTTGTAAATGTGGAGGATGAAAACAATAGAGCTGATGGCACAGCCTCCCTGACTGGAAAAATGAAAGGAGCAGTATACCCAGAGTCATCAGTTACCCAAAACTGAAAGTATATAAGCAGATTGCTGAGAGTTAATGGTAAACAAAGAATGGTGTACAATTTCCTTAGCAGTGGAGGCAACATTTCTTCTGGAAGTTTCCCTTACCTTAGGCATATTGGAGGACTTGCTGCAATTGCACGTTGCTGTGAGAATATGAATGGAAGTGTTTCTACAGAGTGTGCACATAGCCTATACAGGCTCTTTCATGAGCCCTCCCCAGCAAGGCACCTGCTTTCCTCTTCCTAGAAGGGGAGCCAACCCTGGCCTCTCCTGTTTTTTAATGTATTGACCATTAGGCAGAACTAAAATGGCAAATCCTCCTCTACATACTAGTGAAGGTGTCACCCAATTTTCGCATGTCCCTGCCTGGAGGTAGTGCCACTTTCCATGGCTCCTGGTACTCCTTGAGCTTCATCGGTGAGGCAATATCTAGCCCTCCTTGTCCTTGAGGATCAGCACTCACAGGGATCTAGAAAACACCTGTGCATTTGCAGGCTTCCACAATGATGCCAGCTGCACAGCCTTTGATGTCAGGAAGGAAGAGAATGTGACTCTCAGGTTAGCTCCGTAGTGATGGCACGTTTAGTGACAAAGACTGTGTGTCTGCATATGCTAAAACCCTTATTTGGTTGACATACACTGTCAGGCAACATGATTTCAAGGAGGTTTTAACTAGGAGTTTGTGATTTATTGGTTGCAATGCAACCAACTCATTTCCTCATGGCCTGTGTGAAGGCAGCAGGCAGTGAACTTTCCAAGTTTCCCTATAAGAAGTAATATTTAATACTATTAAAACATCTGCATTTTTAAATTTTTTTTTTTTTTTTTTTTTTACTGCTGTATGCAAATAACTTCACACTCTGTGAACCAACATACCTGTTATTATTCACCCCAGAAAGAGGTCATGATTGGGTGCTGTACAGCTGGACAGTGTGTTTAGGAACCACCTGAGTACAGCCTCTATGAATAGCGGCCTTCTTTCCTGTGCATACAGCAACTGGCTGGTGGCAGAGGCAGCAATGGTACAAGAATGTACTCTGCAGCAACAGGCCAACAGCCTGGATCAGTCAGACTTATGAAATCATAATTTGATTTAGGAATCTGTGTCCAGGAATACAGCAAACTCCTAAAAGGAAGATTGTGATTGTGGACACTTACGTATAATCAGAGCTTCAGCTGTGCTGTAGATGATGGAGCAATACTTGTTTCACCTGGGCATCCTGTAGGAGGTTGTGAGAACTGATCTGTAGATGATGTTTGAGTAGCCTAAGCTACCTGAACCACCCAACAGAGACTGGCCTCCCCAAGTCCTGTCCTGGTATGCTCTCTCTTCCCTGCGAAAGCATTCCAAACAAGAAGCTGCTTATTATTTCTAAGGTTTCCTTAGGGTGATTAATGTGTTTCTTCTTTTAGAGGAATAAACTTAGCCCTGTTGGAGGTTGACACAGATTTAGGGAGTTCCTCTGAATAAGTGGCACAGGTTTCCAAGGAGGTGCAGAGATTAATTAAATCCTAAATAAAAGTTCTGTCAGCGGCACTGCTTATGCAAAAAACCTGTGCCAGATCTCACCACCTTTCACACACATCCCCCCCGCACCTGTCCAAATCACAAACACAAGCTGGCAAATCATGTGAGAAGCTGTGCAGGAAAAAAATGACATTCAGGTGGTGGTCCAGATGGTGCCAATTTTGAGGAAGACATGTAAGTGCATAATTGAGCCCTGCACCCTCCGAGGCATGAAGGGCAGTCCACTGCTGCCAGCACACAGGATCAGCAGAGCAGCAGCCATGCATGAGGCATCAGGGAGAGGCCCAGACAAGAGGTTCAGCAGGAAACTTCACTGCAAAAACATCTGATTTATATTTCCTTATCCCTTTAGGTTTCCACTGGCTTCCTCTTGCCTGAGGAGGCACTTTTACTTGTTCACCTCTTTGTCCAGCTGCAGCTGTAAGACAGCCCATAGGTGGAGGTCAGCATTAAGGTTCCTGCTGCCTCTCAGCAGCCAGGCAGGGCATCAGCTTGAAATATGCATGCACTGTAAATGCTTCCTCCTTCCTTTACCTCCTCTCCCTCAAACGTACTGCATCCACATTCCTTCCCAAAATGGAGCATGGGACTTCTGAGTGGGTTAGTTAGAAGCAAAAAACATCTTTGGAG
Organism: Sitta carolinensis; assembly: GCA_032173965.1. Classification (NCBI taxonomy): domain Eukaryota; kingdom Metazoa; phylum Chordata; class Aves; order Passeriformes; family Sittidae; genus Sitta; species Sitta carolinensis. The sequence goes on along the minus strand of JAVUNC010000006.1, from coordinate 9,736,621 downwards.
TTTCAAATCCAAGCAGATGGCCAGCTAAATGAGGAGCTGACATGGTACCAAACCAGAAGCCACCATTTTTGCAAAACCCTTGTATGTTATGTAGGGATGAAGTTCCAGAAAGAAATTCCAAAAGCACCCAGGGAGACTGGAGGACTCCATGGTGTCAGTGCCCACGTCACTGGGCCTTTTCCCATCCAGTTGCTCTTGCAAATAGACAACACACATGTCTGAGTGAGAAAATAACAATCCTTACATTTTTGTAAGAGAAAAGGTGGGAATTTGCTCATTGGTATTTTCTTCTAGATTTACACATGTATCTGTTTTGATCCTTTATGAATAGCTTCTTTGAGTAAAATTATAGTAAAAATAGGAAAATCTCAGCAAATGCAGTGTGGAATCCAATGCTCCAGGACTCAGCCTCCTGCAGCTCTGATCATAACCCAATAACTTTTCTCTAGAGAGAGAAGTTCATTCCTGGACTGAAGCTTCACTGTGCCTCCATACATGTCCTGTCATGAGTGGCTAACAGCAGGGTCTAGGAGTAAAAGTTTGGTTTTTTAAGTGCAGCCACTCTTTCACCCATCTGCCTCTGTTGGAAGAAGAGACATCATCAGTAGGATGGACAAAGCACTTCCCTCCTAAGCAGAAGGAAGTTTAGTCAAGGTAGAATTGTTCCATCATCACTAGGAAATAGGGAAATCTTGAAATTCCACTTCTCAGACTACTTGAAAACATACTTAAAAAAAAAAAAAAAAGGGAGATTAACTAAGGTGTTGATTATTGTCAGCAAGTTCATGACAAGAAAAATCATTTGCTCCTCTTCTGGTTGCCACTATGGCTTACTCAATTCATCATCTTTGCTGAGTTTGGTTAACTCATTTCATAGTCACTCAGGAATGAACGATGATATGGAAAAAAGCAGCATGTAATGGAAACTGTGACCTGTCACCTCATGTGGGATGGTGCCAAGGAGGCTGCTAATTATAGCCTGACATGTAAATACTCCTGGAAGATGATTGTACTTATTTGGACTAGTGTAGTATTAATTAAATACTTTGATTATTTCTGAGATAGACTTTGGGAAAGAGGGGAAGATGTTGTCAAGGGAATTAACCTTTTAATTGCTGGGAATTAAGTTGTCTTCCTAAGAAACTGCAGCAGAAGACTATATTTGAATTTTCCTCCCTCTTTTATCTGTCCTCCTGTCTTTGACCTACTCTTTTCAGAGCTCCCATTATTTTTCTGCTTGCTCTTGGTGTCCCCTGGCTCTGTGCCTGTGCCAGTTCCTCAAGATCATAATTCAATTGCCTCCTCAAGCAGGAAGAAACCTTAATGGCAGGGATAAGGAAGAGCTTCTGGCAGGGAACCAGGGTGGCTCTTGTCTGAGCCACAGCCCTGGCTTTTTAGTCTTCTACACTCACAAAATTTCCAACCCAGAAATGGCCAACTTTCAGCTCCTGTACTGGGTTCCTCATGGAAGTACCAACACAAAATCATGGCTCAAGCTGTCCTGAAATGGGAGAGGGAACAGGAAGCTCGTGCAACCCCGAGGAGTCAGGACCACCACAGCAAAAAATTGCTGAAAACCTTGGTGGGTCCAGGAACATCAGGACAAGATGCCACTGCCATCTGACTCATCCCTAGGAGTAAACAAACAGCAGTGGCAGTACATAGCAGAGGCAATGACAAGACCAGGAGGAGCCAAGGAAAATACTCTTGGCTTTTTACTTTGAGCAAGACACAAAGCTAAACTTGGGCTCAGCCGTAGGCTGTCTGGGACTGGGTCCTGGGTTTGCAGGGAGCCCGGGGCTGCCTTACAAGCAAGTCTGCTCAGGTGGAGGCAGGCTGCAGTCAGCACTGGCCCAGGGTGTTGGACAGAGCAGACTGCTCAGCCTGGAGCTTGGCTTCCCAGCCACATTTCAAATGAGCCTGTTGTTACCTTCTGAACAGCTCAACAGGAGGTGTTGAGCTGTTGAGTCCAGCAATATCTTTCAGTGACCTTGGGGACAGTGTTTTCCATCAAGTCCTGCATTTCAAGTGAGCCAAAGCTTTGTGTTGAATGACTCCTCTGTTATGCTGTGTGGCCTTGGGACAGTCACATGTTTGTGCATTCAGCACAAACTGAACCTGCTGTTCCTGTGCCACTCTCAAGGCACACCACAGCATCCCTCAGTCTCTTTCTCCACTGAGTGCCTGGGCAGTGTTCCCTGCTTTGCCATGTGCAGCACCAGAAAAGCCGGCAGCACGGAGGAGCCAAAGTCTTGCACCTCCCAGGGATTTTGTGCCTGGAGGAGGTCCTGCTCATTTACACATGGCTGAACAGACAACTGGCACTGTTCTGACAGTACCAAAACCAACTCTTCTGGCTGTCATCAACATACTTGAGTGGGAGTACTGAGGGGCAGCTGAACCCATGCCTCTGCAGAGAGCATCACATCTCTGCTATACCCAGGAAACTACCTTGGTCTCCCGTTCATCTTTTTATTATGGTTCGTAGGATTGGGGAATTCAATCTCTTGTCTGGAGCAGACAAGTAAGAGATGGTTGTGGGTCAGAGCTGCCAGTAATGCCACCAATGCACTTTCAAGGACTCTCCACAGCTGCACAGCATCATCTTCAAGATGAGGGGAAAGGACAAGTGTTATTTCAGCCCCAGGAAGGCAGAAGACATTAAATCAACATACTGAGAGCTGATGAGAATCAATAGAGGCATCAGGACAGCACAGAGAAAGGGAGAGTTATGAGACCTGGATGCTGTGGGCCCAAGAGGCTCAGGGACATGCATGCTAATTTCTCCTTTCTCCTGTGGTCCTAAGGCTCACCATGTGCTACTCAGCCACTGACTCTGTAATAGCTGTGCTGGGAAAGGATGGGGCTGTGCCACTGCCAGTTGTACCGCTGTGAGAGGTGGGCTGCCAAATTCCCCTGCTGTGGCAGGATTTCCAGCTAGGGGCCATGCTAGGGGACACCCTGGCTGAGGGATAGCTGCAGACTTCTCTCCCCTCACCCCCACAGGAAGCACAATCCCTGGAGGCTGCTGCCGAGGAGCGGGACAGATTTCCGTGCAGGCAGCAGCAGCTCTCCCTCTGGATTGCAGCTTTGCCAATACCCAAGGCAAAGGGCATAGAACTGCTCCCTCTCATTGTGTTGAAGAGCTCAGATCTTGCTCCAGACAGTGTACTCCCTGAACAGCAGTGCCTTCATCAACACCCCCCTGAAAAAACTGAAGATGTGCAGGTTCTTCCTGATCTGTATGTGAGTGAGAGCAGACAAAGCATGGGAAAGCAGTTACAGGCCAAAGACAAAAGCCCAGGCTCAGAAAAGGATGAAGAAACACCAGGCATAAACTTGGAGATGCCACACTCATTCTAAATACCTCAAATGGGGAGGTGGAGGGGAAGAAAGGTTTTTTTCCACATAGTCCTTTTCAGGGAAGAGCAGACTGAGTTTGCTGGCTGGACTTGAATTTAAAGGGTTACAAGCTTTCATGGAGGCAAGTGAAAACACAAATTGATCAAAGCTGCCATTTTTTACCGATAAGTTCTTTGTTCAGAGGCACTAGCCACTTCATGCTGATTGTCTCACTGCATAATCACCATTGGCAGCTTCTCTTGCCCTCTCCTAAAATCCTCTGCATGGATTTTTTTCTTTGCAAATGCATTTCTGGGGACAATAAGAAAGTTGCAGCATAAATTAAACAACATGCCTGGAGACTCTGAATCAAAAATAATGTAGAGGAATCTCTGAGTGAGAGGGAAGAAAGAGGGAAGCTAAATGCAGTGCCTGCCTGCTGGCTTCTCCCTTGCCACACTCACACCAATTAAGTGTAGCAGCACAGACAGGGTGGCCAGGGGAGCACCTTTGTGCACAGATGCTAATTTGTTCTCAGGCTTCAGCACACAATTAATGAAAGTGCTGCTCCACACATTCCTGAAATAAAAAAAGGAATATTTGGAGGCACAGAGAGTGGAAAGAGTACACACATGCCTGTATCAAAGGCAAGCTGTATTTAGGGAAGATTTGTACTGTCCACCTGGCACTTGCCACCAGGATCACCAGTCACTATATATTTAAGTCCTCTTTTGTCATTCAAAACTTTATGCTGCCATATATGAAATAAGCAGAGGGGAGAAGAAACTTTTAAAGGCAGGTGAAAGAAGTGCAGGGGCATTGAACTTAAATGTAGGAGACATGGATCTCTTGAGTCTTACACAGAGTCCAATGTCAATATGCTAGAGAGAGGACAAGCAGATACCTGTTTTCATAGTAAAATACTGTGTTTAGCTGTGACAGGTAGATGGATGGACGGCCAGACGAAGGGATGGATGGATGGATGGATGGATGGATAGGATGGATGATGGATGGATGGATGGATGGATGGATGGATGATGATGGATGGATGGATGGATGGATGGATGGATGGATGGATGGATGGATGGATGGATGGGGAGAGTCAGATTTCTGTTTCTCTACTCCCCCTGCTCTTCCCCTTTATTAGCTTAAATGTTGGGTTTTTTTAAAGGCTAGGAGCACACAGAAATTAAATGCTCACTCTCAAAATGAAGCTGACATGAGCCTCTGGCTTTGAGGATGGATTAGTTTTGAAGGCATAGTAGGCACAAAATGAGGCCAGTGAGGGCTGGCAATGGAATTCCCAGTAGGGACAGGTTCCTTTAAAACACAGATTAAACAGGGAGGAAATGCACAGTGTATGAATATGAATTGATGCTGAGCCTTGCCAGGTCTCGCTTCATTTGATAAAGCGCATTTCCTTATTGCATGTCAATTATTTACATTACGTCAATGTGTATCATCAGATGAACATGCCAGCCCTGAAACAGGTACACAGAAGCACACAGAGACACACATGTGCATCAGGGCAGGAGGAAAGCAGTCACACCCCAGTCTATTGAGCAGATAATGAGCAGACACTCCTGTGCTCAGTGAGTTGTGAGGCACAGGCACTCCTTTGCCCTGTCCCTGATGCATTCCTTGTGCTGCCCCTGCAGAAGAGTCAGCTCTCCTCAGAATAATTTGAATGCAGGCTCTGCTCAGCTCCGCGGGAATGTCAGCACCCGGCAGGAGCCACGCTCCTCACGGCTGCCTCTGCTAATCTCCCGTACGTGGAAGTGCTTGTCTGCGAGATAGTTATTCCTCTTTCATCTCCACAAGTTCACAGCAAAGGAAGCACAGGAGAGCTACATTTAAATTAGATAAAATCACTGTGCTTTGTGATTCTCCAAAGTTAGTGTTATTAGTAAAGATGTCAGTAGTCAGTATCGCACTGTTCTGGCCTCTACCAATGTATAAAATCCTGCTCTGAATTCTCCCAAGACAAAATTATTTTTCCTACGTGAGTCCCATTCTTACAAGGAATTTCTGTCCATGGTTTTTGCTCCAAGTGTATGAAGGTATGGCACAGGCTTTGCAGCAAGCACTGCCACCTCTCAGTTCTGCTATTTGCCTCTAACTTATGAAGCAAAATTAAGCTTTACTCTGAATACCCTGACCAGGCATCAAACAAAATGTGGGCCCAAATTTTGCAGTTTGACTTGGCTGCATGGCCTGCCTACAGGAGTCAAAGTTTTCCAAGAGCCATTTGTACTCTCTGCACAAAGGCACTTCACTGTGCACAGCTCTTGCACACTGAAGGTTAGGACAAGGTTGGACTATGGATATATGGACAGGCCCAAAACAAAAATTGGGTCCTCCTGAGCTTTACACTGTGTGATTCCTCTGCCCCAGGCTCCTCCCAGCTCTGAGAAAGTTCAGAACAACAGGGATGTTGACTGGACTAGCTAGTTCTGTGAAATGCTCCTAAAAGAGCAAATAGGATGTGGTATAACAGGTAATTTTGCTGATAATTTTACTAGTGAAAAAAGAACTAAACACCTTCCTCAGCACATAATTTGATGGGTCAGATTTTTGGCAGGTGTGAAGCAGCATAGGAGACTCCGTGGAAGTACTCCAGTATGAAGCAGCTGAGGTGTTTCCCAGAATAGCTGACCAAGGCAATTGCATTTACTCTCCTGTGCTCTTGGCCTGGTGCTGCCCACCGTGACAGGGGCTGCAGCAGCAGCCTGGGGAGCAGCCAGCCATCCTCTACCAAAACGGCAAACCCAAGGAAGCACTGCACAGCATTCACAAGTGATTTGCATAATCAACACAAAGCAGCATCCTGCTGTACAAATCCTCTCTCTGCAGTCAGGTAATCTTCCATTCCCATCTTCATCCAGCAGTCTCTTCACTCCTACTTTCCATCCTGTGAGGCTTCCTCCTACTCACCCATTGCCATCCTTCTTTCCCACCCAGGTCCTCAGCTTCTCTTCACACCAAGAACCCGATAGCTCCATTGCCTCTCTCCACCTCTCTGCTCTTCCAGCCACCTACCTACCACTCCCACAGGCAGAAAGATCCACGAGAAATGAGAATATTTAAGCAGCTGAAATGGAAAAGAAGGGGGAAACTCTCAAATGGTCATTACCCATCTGAGCAGCCTGCCAAACCTCCCGAGGGAAATCACAACTAAATCTGCTCTGGAGAAACATACCTAGAGGCTGCAGCCATTGGTTTCAGATGGCAGCCAGGCAACAGTCATGTGTGGCATCTCAAAACACAAGGCTTTACCTGGGACTGAGCACTCAGCCTAGCTACAGTGGTGGCTGTTCTCCCCAGGCACAAGAAAAACTCTCTGTTCTCCCAAGGTAAACCAAATAAGTGATACTAGAGGTGTACTGGGTGAAACATAAAAAAACCCAAACCAAAACAAAAGAAACAAAACCCCCACAAACAAACAAACAAAAAGAAAACCCAACCAAAAAAACCAGTAACACCACCATTTATGTTTTACATTCTGTGCAGGTACATCAGGCCAGGTCCAGAGCCAGCATCCATCTCTCTACATCTCTGTCGCTGTCAATGGGCATCTCTGCCTGCTGCTGCTCAGCCCTGCAAACAGCTGGTATGTGCCCATTTGTTGCACTGACATCTGTCCACAGCCAACTCCTTCAGCTGGAGAAGATCACCTCCTGTTCATAAATAATTGCCCAAGCAGCTGCTGGCAGGCCTGGGGAAGAGAACTCAGGAAGGTCACAGAGCAAATGCAGAGCCTCCTGCAGAGTACAGAAGTGTCATGCCCCATGTCTAAGCTATATACTTCTCCAGGCCCTTACTGGAGCATAACTCCCTCACTGCTGGGGATGGCAACACGCTCAAGTCTCCCACTACTTGTACAAAATACAGAGACAGGATGGGATGACCACCACTGCGCCTGGTAGTACCATGGGAAAATGGCCCTGGGCCATGCCATTCCCTGGCTGAGGAGCAGAGGCTGTTTGTTTCTCTTCTCATCACCTTAACTGCCGTTGGTAGAGATCAATTTGAGCTCTTCTGTTGCTTTTTGTCACTTTCTTTTAAAAGCACTCCTCAGGCTCCTGCTGCTCAGAACAGCTGATGGGGCTTGGGCTGGGGCTGGTCAGGCAGTGGGCAGGATCTGACAGGGCCTTGTGGAGGGGTGGGGCAGTTGGCACTGGGGGGACCAGCCTGCAGACTCCTGCCTGCTGCCTGTGTCCTGGGCAGGAGCCCACTAGCCCAAGCCTTTCTTGGGCAGAAGAAATGGAGCTCCTTGCTGCTGGGTTCCAAACCAGTGCTGCTCAGCAGCTCAGCACAGCTCTCTGGCCGTCAGAAGCGCTGGGAATTAAATACACCATCATGTGTAAATCCAGTGTTTAAACAAATAATTCTCTCAGAATAACAGGCAGGCTTTTCCACATGAAGCAAAGCTGACACCTGACTCTTCACCTGACTTCTCCCAGGAGAATATTTTAATGAGGCCCACAGCTGTAATATCACACAGAGAACATTAACAATGCTAATTACCTAAAGTTTAGCCCATGAATACTCAAACAACCATGCCTTGGAGACGAATTGTTGTTTTGGCCCAAATGAGGCAGCAATGGCTTGCACCGATAGCTTGCAAAGTGAATCAAGGCTTTTGAGAGCATCAGAGAGCGTTAGGCACAGAGACCTGGCAAGGCAGCCTCCACAGCAGGACTGGTAAATAAAACAGGTGCCCGGACAGAAGGCAATCTGAGATTGCAGAGAGAAATTGCCTTCAGGTGGCCAAATCCCTCCTGAGTAAGCACAAAAGGTGTTGATCGGTCTCTCAGCATCATCCCATACAGGATCTGTGCAGAGAAAAGGGGAGAATATTGAAGGAATTCTTTGCCAGGCAGCTGTGGCTGGCACCAGCTGAGCCTTGCACATTGCTAGGATATGCAATGTGTGAGCGAGGCCTTGTGGGGGAGAGATGCAGAGCCTTTGCTCTGTGCCGTCTGCACAGTCATCCTGCAGCTCCAGGTCACTGTGGCGGGGCCCGGGTGTGCGAGGCGCTGAACAGAGGCTCCGTGCTCTGCCCCACTGCCAGAGCCCCTGGTGTCTGTCAGCACAGCACTGAGTGCAACGCTGCACGGAGCTCAGCTGCCAGCCCAGCCTCCAGCTCCTCAGCACAGACACTGCAGGGCGATGCACAACAAGGGCCATCGTGCAGCAGAAAAGGAGGCTTGGTCCACCGAGGTGTCTCTCGGAGGGAGATGGGAATTTTGAGCAGTCTGTGTTGCTCAGCTCTAATTGAGCACAAAAACATCACATGGCAGGCAATAGCCCATTAGCAACACTGCATGCTGAGGGGCCTTTTAATTATTTTTGTGTTCCCAGAGGACTACAGAATGCTCTTCGTAAGCATGGTGTGGGAATGCCAATTAGGTGGCCTCCAGCCCTGCTAGACAAGGTCTGGTCACATCACCTTGCGTCACAGGCTGAACCCTGCCCTCCATTTTCTCCCCAAGTCTGCCGTTCTCTGCCATGAAATATTTATTAAAGGGGACTGCTGCCTGTCGCAAATGGCAAGTCTCCTGTCTCCTTGCCAAGGTCAGGCTGCTGGGGAGGTACCTTTGCTCTCCATAACATCTCTTTGAGACTGATGGGTCTTTCTTCCATTCAGCACAGCCAGCCAGCCTTGGGAAGGAGGCTCTTTCAGTTCCTATGGATTCTTATTTCCCAAGAATAAGATGGGCGTGTAAACAAATCACTAAAGCAGAGGCTGTGCAACAGTGAGCTATTGTGGTATCAGAACAGATAGATGCACTAGGGCATTGCAGGAGCACGTAATAAAAAGCCACTAAATCAATTTCTGCTGTGATGAAGAGCCACCTTCACTCTTTGCAATCGCTGTTGTATCTTCTTATGAAGCTTCTACACTTTAGGATGAAATCCTGGTCCTGCAGAAGTGGATGGGAGGTTCACCCTCTTCTGATGTGGTGCTAGGTTTGCACCCACCTCGAGTTTAGCTGTGGTTTGCTGAATTTGGATTTACTGTTTCATGCGGCTTTTGTACCAGAAAAACAGCAAAGGCTTCAACCACAACCTGTTTTTTATCTTTTATCAACTGTAGTGAATGAAATAAGCAGGCACAGCTTAACTTGTTCAAGGAATGACAGTTGAAGTGTCAAATAGATTTTCTCCCCCTATGGACACATACTAAAGGGGTAGGAAAATAAATCTGAGATCAGGGATAAATTCTATTAAAATAAGATGTGATAACCAAAGTATGGGATTGGATGTGGAAATAACCTTCCCTAATAATGACCTCTAAAGGAAGTTTGGGGACCAAAAATATGGGGACCAAGGTGGATCTAGAGCATGTACCCACAGCTGGGCTCTGCCTACTCAGCTGCAGGCAGCCAGATGCTTCAGTACAGCTGGGGCTGGAAGTGCAGCTTGTTCTCTGCAGTGGCTGGTTCCTGCAAACCTGTCTCTCCTTTGCCATCTCTCTTGACAGCCAGTGAGTCCCAGGACACTTGTTCTCTCCTTGCATGGCAGCTGTCCCATAGTACCAGTGCTTTCTGGTTGTTCCCTGTGCCTCTTCTGGCTCTCGGGATATGTTCTGGGCTGTGGGGATGGGAGGGTGGGAGCATGGAGAACCCGCAAACACTACCCAGTACAGGACCACACCACAGAGTTATGCAGAGACTTAATGATGTTTTCTGTTTTGCCGGTTTTTTTTTTTTTTGCTTCCTAGTTATTCCTAACATTTTACTTGCTTTTTTGACACCTGCTCAGCCTTGACCTGTCATTTTCTCAAAATTAGCAACAATGCTGAGATCATTTTCCCGTGCAGTGATGGCTGATTTAGAGCCCCTCATTATGCATGTATAATTAGGGTGTTTTTTCCCCCAGAAGCATTACTGTGCATTTATCGACAGTAGATTTCATCTGTCATTTTACAACCCAGTTCCTCATTATCATGAAAAACTTCTGCAGCTCTTCACAGTCGATTCTTGTTTTGACTGCCCAGAACAGTTTGTCATTCTCAGTAAACTTCTCACCTCGCTTTTCCTCTTCTTTTCCTAATCACTCTTAAAAAGATTTTAAAATACATGTCCATCTTAGATCTTTGGGTAATTTTCCTCCTCCGTGAAAACATATTTTTTATTTACATCTTTTGCTCTACTATTACAAACACTTTGTGTCTTTTATTGCAATCACTCCACTGGCAATCACACTGTTATTCAATAGCATTGCACTGGAAAAAGTGGGGACAGACATTACAGAACTAAAAGAAGCAGCAGTCCTGTTTTTAGGACTTAGCAGACAAGGTATATTTGTTTTGATCCATGATTTTAATTATCTTGTAAATTCCCATCAGTAAATTTCATCTCTCACTGTATATTGTGTAATATAGCTTGCTTTTCTTTTAATGTATCCATTTTAAAGTTCATTATGCCATCCCAGAGACTAGTGCTGATAAAATCCTCATCTGGATTCAAGATATTGGCAGAAAGACTAACTCCTTAAGTCTCTGGCACCAAGGTAACGTCTTGTCATAAATCCATAGGAAACCAGATTTCATTAGTTCCCTTGGTCATGGAATTAATTGTTTGCTCTGGTGTTGAACACCTGAACATGGCTTTGGGCAGCAGGAAAACCAGAGGCATTTTAATGCTGTTCCTCTGCTGTGTTTTACTTGATTTTTGTCTCAGAATTATGAGATGCCAAGGATGTAAAACAGCTACCAGGAAGATAACAGCTGCCAGAAGCAGAGCCTTCTGGTTTTTACTTTGAGCTGTGCATACTGTGTAGAGTTAAAAAAAAAATAGTGCTTAGAATAATTTAAAGCAGAAATCTGTTACGTTCCTTCAAAATTACCCGTGCTTGGTTTAATAGATGCTGGATTAATTGCGTGCTGTCTGAGAGCTTTTGTTCCCTTCCAGAGTGGCTGTGGACTGTGCCACAGAGGTGAATGCTACTCTACTGTATGGCAAATTTGACATTGAAGGGCTCTTTGTAGAAATAAGACTGCCATTCTCTCCCATTGTCCCTTTGATTAAACAGTGCCAGCAAAAGAGACAGTTTTGATGGTTGTTTTCATATTATGGGCATCTGGCTACTAAGAGCAGGGCTGAGATCACCAAATCACAAGCTGCTTTAGAGATGTCTGTTTATGCATGCCAATCCCACAGTGATGTGATCCAGGAAAGTATTTGGATATGCACATTGAGGGGGGCCAGGGGGCAGGGAGGAGAAACAATTTCTGGGATGTGTGGTGAGGACCATTCGTTGCCTGTGTGTGCTGCTGTTTTCCAACACAACTCCTCTGGTACACAAACCCACCACTTTCCAGTACCCTGAAAGAACCCTGGGCTGCTTTTCCTTCGCTTTCACATGAACAGGCTTCCAGTGACCATTGAGGGATTTCATGATAAAAATAAAGGAAATCTAATATACTACACATGGACTTGTTCATGAACTGCTCCCCATTTAAAACCTCTTTTGCAGATACTCACTTCTGTGTGAATCAGCACGCGGGGATGGCTTGGCAGTCCTTCACACACTTCAGCATTGGTTGCACAACCTCCATAAGATTGTAACGTCTTCTGGACTAGGTTGCTGGCACCTTCTGTTTGCTGAATAAACTTAAACACACAAAGTTCTTCCCATCTCTTTTGGTTAGTACCAAAGCAAACAGGGAAGATCTCAGGAAGAAGGAACTCCCATTCTCTTTCCACACATCCATTATCCAAAGAGATACAAAGGCTACAGAAGCATTTTTCCTTGAACTTTTAATTGAAGTGCTTTAATATAAAAAAACAGTACATACAAGTTCTAAACTCCTGTTTTCTGCAGTTGTTTACACGTTTTCTAAGTTGCAACAGAATATTAGCTATGTAGGTAGTCAACACTGCTAACAAACTACAGTACAAGTTACTAATAACAGTACAAGATGCTTGGAATACATTCTTGCAAATGTGTATGAATACCAAAGAAATCCTGCAAAGTTGAGAGGCTTCCAACACCCATTTTCCTCTCCTCTCAAACCTCAGCAGGATTTCGCTCACAGGTTTCCTAACCACCAAAACACAGAAGGGCCGATCCTTGGCTGGTGCGAGCTGCGGTGGCTCCGTCGGCATCCGCAGAGCAGTGTGAGTTGCCATGGTTCACTCTGTGCTCAACAGACACCTTCTGGTGGGGGGAAACACCATGCAGGCTTCCATGCATGACAAACTGATGGGCCTTCTTGGTCAGTGCTGGCTTAGCACGTTAAACAATATAATGTTTTTCTGAGGGTTTCAAGGCTGATCTCTTTCTCCAAGAAGCAGTCAGATCAGGATGACTGAAGAACAGTCAGGAGCACCCCAGATTCTCATACTGCTCTAGGTAAAGCTGGGCAAATTTCCCTTTAAAAAAGCCAAGTTTTGAAGCCACCCCATCACCTCTTCTCCCCCCATAGAAGGCTGGCAAAACTCTCAAGCACTTAATAAAACTGAATGTGAGATAAGAAGAGCAAAGGTCCTCCACACAAGCCATGTTAAAACAAATCTCTACATACAAACATTGTAACAATACAGTCACTTCAGAGTTCCAAAGAAAGGTTCACACTTTACAAAAGAGGAAGAGGGGGAAAAAATAACACAGGAAGCTGTCCTTACAATTATGTACTGGTTCCCAAACCTGTAACCTTAGTCTGTGGCTGCCAAAAGAAAACAAATACCAAGCAATATAGTGTAAACTCCAATGAGGCCTCACGGGGTGTAGCAACAGGCAACCTGAAGGCAGTGTAAATAGCTGAAAAGGAATTTGAAAGAAAGACAGGCATTTTCTCCTGTAGTACGTGTACATAACCAAAGACACAGTGACAAACACACTACAGAAATGGGTCTTTCAAGCTTTTGAGCCCATCTATTTGTCACCCAGGATTAGTCACAGAAGGGTTTTTCCTCTGAAATGAGATAGTGTGGGGGGTTTCCTTCAGGCAGGAGCCTTTATATTTTTCCCCCTCACTCAGCTGTTTTGACTTGTCTCTGTACCTGCCATGTGACTAATAGGACGTTTGGGTTCATCTGAGACTGCTGGGTTTTTCTTACAAGCATCAATAAAAAACTTTGTGGCCCTGAAAAACCAACATTTAATGGCATGCTTCAGTCCACAGCACCCAAAACTCCTCCAGGCTATTCACCAACTGGCATTGGATTATTTTGGTGGGAAGCTGCAGAAGATGGCATACCCATGATGAGGTTTCAATTCATCAGCACATTATGAAAAGACTGAGCACCGATGTCTCTGTTCAGAGTCCCGACACAAAATTAAAGTTCACTTCTGCTATAAAGAGGACAAAAGGCCATTTAGAGGATACAGAAGTTGGCATATTGTGGAAAACATGGTGGTGGCTCAGAGAGTTCTTCAGCTGTATTGCCTTTCAGTGACTTTGATTTTCTATTCATGTTAGTTTTTAAGTATAGTTTTCTCCAACCACATTTTCTTGACACCACAGTTATTGCATTACAAAAGCCACTACAATGCAATCACTCAACATACACATACATGTTGTATAGATAGGGGTATGTACAGCCAGGAAGTGGGGCAGCTTCCAACCCACAATTTGTTGCTTCCATAAGGGAAGGCAGATCTCAGTTAGGTGAGACAGAAGTAGAGCATCCTCAAATGTTGAAAAGAAGGCTGTGAGTGTGTGAGCAGATAAAAACCCCAAAACCTAAACAACAAGAATTAACACTAGTGGAACATCTCCTGCTTTGTAGCTAACTCAGTTGCTTTAAAATTGTTCTCACCTCAAATAATTTTAAGATGCAGAATGTGCAGTAAGTGCAGAGAAAGAGGTGTCCTCCCCTGTGAATGCAGGGAGTGGATATGCTTTCTCAGTATTGCCTAGAGGTAACCCATACCTGCTCTTCCCTAGCCCACTGTATTTATAACAGTAAGTCTTTTGCTTCAATGCCTAACTGGTAAGGCTAGACTATTTCAGTACAAACAAACTTCAAGGCTAATGTATTAGAAGACTGGAAATGGATACCCTGATTCTTTTAAAACAATAATGCATTGTATACTTAGTGCTTCTCTGAATCCTTTTCCCACAGAACAAAGTATCACAATGGCTAGCTTTCCATCAGTTCTGAGCTATCACAGCCAGTTCTTAGAGTTAAACTATAGATCAAGCCTTCACAGTCTTTGCTTCCCTGCCAAGAGTGCTCCCTGACCCCTGGAGAAACCATTTCATTCTGAATATTTCTGTGATGTGGACACTTCAGCTCTGGATCCACAGCAGGTCATCAAATGCTCTTATGCTGGCCAGTCATCAAGAATATTTTTTGATCACTTTCTATGTTTCTTAAACTATGTGCAATAAAAACACAACTACATATAATAAATTTGAAGGACGCTTTATCCCATAGCCAAAATTATTTATTAGACTGAGAAAGAGCACAGGAAGGTACTCAGCTCCTCAAAAAGTTCTCAGAAATTAAGTCATGAACTTCTGATATGGTGGGATCTTTTTTCATCTTTATGCTGAGCCAAGCTTTAGCACACCACTATTGTGCATGTCACTGGCCTTGCAGTGACAAGGCTTTACACAAAAAAATGTGAAGAAACTTGCTGATTTCATCCCAGGTAAATGCCACTCCAAAAACCAAAAGAGCCGTTGGGTACATTTGTCTGACAGCTTCATCTTCAGACCACCCTGGACCTTCCACGACCCCTACAAAAGCCCTTCAGTTCTTTGCAGAGGGCTTCCAGGACACAATCTGTCAGCAGGAGGCAAGCCACAGAAATGGGTGATGCCGTGGCTGGACACACTCTATGGTTCTACCATCTTTGATAACAAGAAGTAGGATGGGAAGAGTTCAGTTGGTCCCCAGAGATCAAAGGTAAACATTGTTTAAAATACCTTTTAATTTCCAAAATCAGGAGATGTGATAGCAAAATCAATAAGGTACACCTCAAATAAAAGGCTTTGAGTTACTTTTTGAAGCCATTTTTAATGATAAACCAGTGCCAGATAAAGGAGTAAGTCTCTGAAGTCAGAACACAGTTCTTGGATGTTTTGCTCTCAGACTGAATTATTCTTAAAAGGGCAAGTAACCTAAGAGCCTTTATGGTCTATTTTTAAATGAGAGGATATTTTTCAGTTAAGTCTGTGTAACAGAATAATTTGAAAATAACTGAGGAAACCATGCAATCACAGATGATCTGTGTTCAGTGTGCTCTGCTGAAGCTGCTGTGACTCCACTGCATTAAGAAAAGACATATATTATTCTGTAGCAATTGTCCATGACACTGAGGCTTACAGCATAAATATTGCAATACCTCATCCAGTTTCTATATGACACACCAAGTTTTATTGCAGTAATGTCTCATAATAGATGAAGGTGCTGCAGGGTCCTGTTTGGCCAATTGCTATAGGACTCTGGAGTGCATTTCATAAGCAGGGAATATCTCCCATGGGAAGGGAGTTAAGATGAGGACTAGATGCCAGGAGAACCAGCTAAAAGCTTCACGTACAATCCCAGAAAAATATTTTTTGTGCCTCACACCCCACCTTCTCCCAACCCCTCCATTAAATGGGAGGTTCATTTCCTTGCTTGCAGATAGTGCTGGATGCAAGATAATGGAGCATGGCCCTGCCACGCACAGCAGAATGCCTCTAAATCAAGAAGCCAGTGTTCTTTGCCAATGTGACAGATTGAAAAATGCTTCTGGTACTTCCATGAGTGGGTTACTAGGCAACACTTTGGCTTCCAGGGAGTAGCCCTGCTGGATGTGATCTCATGCACCGGCAGCCTGACCACATCCCCAGCTGGAGCACTGGGGAAAGGAGGATGTGTGTGCCAGCAGCAAGGCTGCGTGGCTTCGCTTGGCTGTAACACAGGGTCCTTCGGGATGAGCTGTAATCACAAAGGAAAAATACCCCAGAGGTGACCATGGGCCTACTCAGGGAATGGCTACAAAGCAAAGACATACATACAGTCAGGACATACTGCTGGGAGAGAAGTAAAGCTTTAAACACCTGTGGTGTATCCTGGGTGGCTGTCTCAGAGCAAATGATGCTGAAGAGGACTGACTCCAGAGAGAGGTGCTGAAAATGAGAGGGGCTGGAAGAGATTTTCACATGAAGACACAGAGATCAAAAATACTAGAACAGATTATAAATGAGTAAGAGAGGGGAGGATGGAGCTGAATGAAGTGAGGTCTCATACAGGTGAGGAAAATAATGTGCTGCTGTCCACTGTTTCCTGATATAGCAGTGAGGAGTTGTTTACAGAAAATCAGAAGGCAGTACACTGAAAACTGATGAAACAACCTCAAACTCCATGAAGTCAGAGAGACATGTGCCCAGGTTGCTGACTGTTTCATCATTATCTTTTGTGGAGATTTCTCACTTTCCTTTGGAGCTTGTGACATGGTAGCACTGGAGCCAGGCTGAGCTAGAACAGGGCGTAAACAGATGAGACTTATAGACAGAGATAGAAATAACTGGTTTTTTGCATGTGTTGGGTGTGCTCCACTATTAAGCAGCCACACGCCTTTTCATAAAAACTAAAGACCAAGACTTAGACTTGGCATCTTTAAGGATACCAGGCCAACCACAAAGTCAGTGGACAAATGTTGACTAAGAGCAGCTGAGAGTCGGTCCCACTTTTTAGAGCATTGGTTCTCTTTCATGTGTTGATAAATCATGCTCCAAATACAATTCAGATTAAGTTGTAAGGGATAATGTTCTGCCCTATTTTGTTAGAATGCTGACACACCTTTCCAAAAAAAGTAGGATTTTCTCTTTCCTCCTTCTTCAGTAATACTTACTATAGGACTCTAGATCTATTCTTGATCAGTGAGCAATGTTTACAGTAAAAAACATTAGGATGGTACACAAATATATATGTATATATATATGTGTATATATATATATATATATATATATATTATATATATATATCTATATAATTAGTCTCCTAATTAAAAATCAATACCATAGCATCACAGAGTAAGGCTGTGCCAGTGCCACTATTCAGAGATCATTACTTCAGCACTTTAAAAGTGAACTTACAAGATGATGACGAAACAGCTTTTATCTGGGAGAAGTGATATGGTGTCACAAATTTATCCTCCTTCTATTTCCCTTTAGAATAATGGGACAATGTTGCCCAAATCAAATAAAGGATCAACAGCAAAGCTGATCAATCAACTCAATCTTCCTCACCTCCAATTTTAATTGCTGGTGTTTTTCTTTTCAACCACTTCTAGTGGAAAAAAGCCTGTGTATACCAATGGCACATTCAGCCTGAAATGGCAGGTGAAGGAAAGGTGAACCAGTAAATTAGCATGCACACAAGCTTCTGGTTCTTAGAAGATCTGACTGAGTTGCACAGATGACAATTTACTTAAATACTCTTGAGCTTCTCTTTACATCTGCAACTCAATTAAATAAATTATTTCCAGGCCTATACCAATCAGTTCTGACCCAGGCTGCAGTGCTGGAAGGAAGTCTAAGTAAACAGGAAGACTGTTGATCTCTGCTGCAGCAGAAGAAATGGAAAGCCATCAAGGTAAAGAGTAAATCTCTCACTTTTCTCAAAGAGCATTTCATGACTAAAAAGTCTTTATGAACTACCGTATGGCCTTAATGCTGAGTTGAGATTAAATAAGCACACAGGTTTGATTCTCTGCAATGATCAAAGGTTTGATGAACACTTCTAAGGGAGAGATGAAAGCTGATGGTTTGATTTGGACCTGTCTATTTCTGAATTGTTCTAAACCTTTCAAATCAGTTTTAGTATACACTGTCTCTGAAATACTGTAAGAAAAGAAAAAGATGAGAAAGAACAAGGAAGGATATTCTGTAATGAAGCTCAAAGGAGATGACACTGGAAATTCCTCATGCACAGCCTTCCCAAAAGGATGCAGGGGCACATCTCTAGTGTTGCGCTCTGGGAGAGCTATAAAGGAAGAGTAGGTTAGGTATAGCATTCATGCCTTGTCCTTTTGTATTCAGCAGATACTTCCTTTTTCACTGCTGCTCACTTCTGCAGGGGGAGTACACTGCGAACATCCAAATGAGGTCCTGTGTCCAGCAGAAGCACATGTTGAGGCTGGAAACAGATCTGTGCTCCATCAGAGTTCATGGGCAGCAGGGGGTTTGGTCTCCAGGCAGAAGAATGTGGGAAATAGAAGGGAAGTCCTTAGAAATGGAAGGGGTCCCAGCTGAGAATTAGCAGTTTGAAAGTCTTATATGGCCTATCCAAGGCCTATCCTCCTATCCAAGGAGGACAAAATTCTGGACTCTGCTTTCTCATACAGAGGTGAGCCATGGCAGCAAAGACCCTTTGGACCTCTACAGAAAGGAATGCTTTCCCAGGCAACCAGTTCAATCATTCAAGACATGGAAAGGAGATGAACATGAAATGAATGTGTCATCCTTTATCAGTCTTTCTGAAGACAAAGAATAAAACCTGCCCTTCTCTCTCCCTAGCTTCTGAGAGTGGAAAGAGATGAAATATTTCCTGAGTCACCGTGGAGGTGAAACCTATAGTTTGTTACAATGAACTGAATCAGATGGATGACTAGACTGACAGGAGTCTGAAAGAAAATATCAATACCTGAAAAATCAGCAATTTTCAGGTATGAAGTGTTTTATTTTTAACTTCATGCACATAAAGGGCTGTAAGCTGATCTGAAAATAGTAGTTTTCTCATCTCAAAACAGCAGTAACAACATATATTCTAAATGCATTAATGTAATAACACTTTACAATTTCACCTACCATGGCAGAAATACACAACAAATATTAATAAACCATTGGCTCAATTCCCCAGCTGCTAAATGCCTGGCATACAATAATAAGGTAAAGCCTAAAACCTCTTCTGTCCCCCAAGGTACTTGCTGTTCTTTACCTTCCCCTTTCCCCTCAGTTTAGTGTCTCAATGCCCAGTGGTGGGGGGGACTCTCCAAACACCCCAGCAGTGCAGCTGGAAGACAGGGGGTGATGCACCTCTCCTCTACCCTGTGCTAAGGCTTGGCCACCAGGACAGCCAAAGTGGGCTTGTACAACCTGCAGCCTGCCTCCTTCAAGACAGCCACTGCCCCAGGGGCCAAGGACACTGCCTGGGAGCACCAGTCACTCTTGCCCCTGTCTGCAGGGCAGTGAGACCTTGTGCCCCAGCCAGCACATCAGAGACAGAGCTGGGACAGTGCCAGCACTCTCTGCAGCTCCCAGGAGTGCTTTGGCCCTAAATGATGGCACCAGCACTGGTAGAATGGAGACATTGCTGGAGTCTGCACAGCCAGGGGAACATGCTGGGGAGCTGGCTGGGCAGCTGCCTTGGCAATGAGTCCCCTTCAAACCACAGACACCCCCTCCTCTCCCTGCCCCTCCAGCAAACCTGAGTTTATCTTATGTAAACCAGACCGGGTTTGGTGCCTGCCCTGAAAAGCTGTGTAACTACTGCTGGAGCTGGAGGTCATTGCTAGTAATTATATCACCACCCAAGATGGATTTGGCTGCCTGCCAGTCACAGCTCCTGCCCTCTTTTACCAGAGGAGAAGCACAGCAACAGCAACTAAAATTTTTTGTTCCTTCTACAGGGTCTTGGATCTTTCACATCCAACTCCTGCCTTGTCACCTGTTCCTATCTCCCAGGCAGCATCCTACTGAACCAGAACTGGCTAGAGAAGAGGGCTTCCCTAACCTGTCTGCCTGCTCCTCTCCACAGAACTTATTTTCCCAAAATTATAGAACTGGCCAACTGTTAAAATGTCAGGTGACCTCCTCATGATCATCCCACAGCCTCCCATAAAAACACTGAAAAGATAATCTATCTTTTAATCATGTCCTCCACAAGATTTACCTCCCTCACAGACCAGTGCCAGATATAATATATATATTTCCCAAAATAAATGACATTAACTTTAAAATTCAAACATTGACATGATTCTTTCTAAAAAGATTGAAACAATAATTTTAACTCTTTTGATTGTTCCCCCTTAGTTTTGTATGAAATAATTTTCCCGATAGGATATGTGAATAATTAGGGATCTCTCAAAAGCACATTTTATAAAAATAAATTCATTCCACAGAGAAAAATCATGCCCAGCTCTACCTGAATTTTCTTCCTACAATGTACACTATCCCTCTAAGCAGTGACAAGCTTAATTAATATTCCTTTCTACCCCCATCCACTCCTCACCTCCCAAATGACCCCTGTCAAAACACATGCTGTTGGTGTTAAGAAAATGCTACAGCCCCATAACACTGCATGGTGCAGGAGAATCTTCCTTTGGGGCAGAATTGACTAAGCTCCTTTCAAGGAGAGATGAAAAATCATGAAAAATCATGAATCAAAGTTATTTAGAGTGACATTTGCTTAAAAAAACCCACACTTAATGGTGGCTTTCCTAGCTCAAGAACTGGTCTGAGGTACGTTTACAGAATGTAAACTCTTGCACTGTAAACTTGATGCAACAACACAGCTAGGGAAGCAGAGTTTGGGGGCAGATTAAGACTCATCTCATGTTTCCTAAAGGTATTGCCTTTTCGAGGATATGGGGGAAGCTCTGTGATGGCAACACAAATTCCCTTCCTAAGTGGTACCACTTGGATGCTTCCATTCAGTGGTCATTTCTCCACCCCTCTGGTTTCTGAGTCTACCCCTGCAGGCGCTGCCCTCGCCAGCCAGTCTTCCCACCATGGACAGAAAACTGAGCAGCACAGCACACAAATGTGATGGAGAGCCAGAGGTAAGCCATGGTTTCACACGGTACAGTCTGAATTGTCCAATCTCTGGAACAGCCCAAGGTAGCCAACACTGAAGAGGATGCCATTGTGGGCATGAAGGAGGTAGCGTGCAATTTACTACATCAGTAAAGATGGTTTTCTCTAACTGACCTTTTTTACATTACCCAAAAGGAGTTAAAAGTAGAAGGATCATGGGCATATATTT
Source organism: Sitta carolinensis (assembly GCA_032173965.1). Taxonomy (NCBI): domain Eukaryota; kingdom Metazoa; phylum Chordata; class Aves; order Passeriformes; family Sittidae; genus Sitta; species Sitta carolinensis. Next base: position 9,715,346 of record JAVUNC010000006.1, on the reverse strand, counting down.
AACTAACTTACTTTAAGGCCATTATGCAGACACGCTTGTATTTAAATACATCCTCTCCCACAGTAAACATCTGTTTTCATAATAAGGCCAGGAAGAACAATTACATCATCCAGCCTGACTTCCTTTATGGCACAAGCCTTTTTCAGTCAGACATTCCTGTGATTAAATAAGATTGTGTTTAATTAAACTACATCTAGGAATCTGTCCGTTCTTGATTTGAAGTCTTCAAGGCAGGCAGGATCTACCATCTCCTGGTAGTTTGCCCTGATTTGTGCTAAAATATTAATTGCCTTGCCTACACAGAAGAGTTTTGAAAAACACCAGTTTGTTCACCCCAGGAACTGCCAACAAACTTGCATGTCCTGCCATAGCAAGAGAGAGAGCAGCACACTGAGCTGGAGCCCTCACACTGTTCAGTGCCCAGACCAGGTCACTGGCAAGGTTTGCCTGACAGCAGACAGTGTCGTCCAAGTCACATATCCCAGCAGTCATGCAGGAGCACTGTCCCCAGTGGGGCAGCAGGTGACAGAGAACCAGCTGTCAGAGTTTCTAAACTCCTCTTCCTCCTCCCCATGGTAGTGCCACGACCTCTCCGTATCTCAGCAGAGCTGGTGCATTTTTCACCTGGGAGGTCAGTCAGTATCTCTAAAGTGCACCAACACACATGGTTCTGAATAAATGCTAAAAATGTCACTGAGAAGTCTGTTCCAATCCCTTATCTTGGACTCAGCTGGTGAAGAAGGGAGGGTGTAGCTGGAGGAAGGTCTCTGCATGGGAGAGTTTGTATCTAATCTGCTGCCAAAGTTACTTGGAGATGCCTGGCTACACAGCATACAGCATAAATCTGGAGAAGCACAGCTGGTCCACTGGGTAAGCACCCTGTCACACTGATCTCAGATGGCGAACAACGCTTCAGCATTGAAGATCTAGCAATCTGTCCTTCTGTCATACCTCATTAGTGAGGAAACCTCAGCAAGGCCACAGAGACATATTTCTGAACATGAAAGATGTTGTTGGCTGCAGAATGGTTATGGGAGGAAAAAACAGCTCTGGATCAAAACCATGAGATAGGAAAACAGGTGTGTAGAGAGAGCACAGCTCCTTTAGCAATGTCTCTGTCATAGGGATGGAGACCACTGAAATTCTGCTCCAGCTGGTTCCACCAACCAGGCCACCTGAGACTTACATGATGAGCCACTAGTGTCTGCGTAACACACAGGCCAAAGCAACATGCATGTCCTCTCTGCTTAGGAATGCAGACATTGTCCTAGTCCTCCAAGGTCAATGTAAACACCAGGACACTGGGAGGTGATGACCATTTTTATGATGGAAATCTCTAGGTCCAGCAGGACTGGTAGCTGAGGATTGGCCCAAACACTATCCCACATCTGCTGATCCCACCAACAGCACTACCATGAAAGTTTCCTCCAGCACACACACTTCTCATTTCCAATCACTCTTCCCAAAACACCCATTTTCTGTGGGAAAGCCCAGTGGTGTCTCTGGTGAATACACACTTGCACTCCTGGCCACAACAGCAACAGGACTTTGTATCAGACTGAACCATGTGGTGGTCCCAAAATGCCAGATGAGCAGGGTTCAGCACACCAGCAGATGGGTGTAAATGCTCATGCAGATCACCTGTGTCCTCCAAGTGCTTCCCCAGGGCCAGGGCACCTCCAGACTGGGAGGAAGATGCTTTATTTTATATTTGCTCAAGGGCCTTCTCCTTGAGGTATAAGACACCTGATGCAAGTGCACGGGCTTCCACTTTGTGCTCTCCAGACTTGCTGCTCAAATTTCTTGGTGCTCTCAGCTCATTGAAGGGCTGACACATGGAAAGCACAAGATACTTAATGAATTTTACAGGTAGCCAGTGCAGCTGCTCCAGGAGAGATTTGGTCCAATACAATTAGGATAAATTCTTTCTACATTTTTTTTTCTAACAGGTTAAAATATTCCTGCTGCAGCCTAAGAAGATGCTTCAACAGTAGGTGGGAGAATCCAGTAGCTGTCATAGCTACTTTTGGTGTGTAAGCTGAACAAAAGGGGAAGAAACTATTTAAACAATGAAGAAAAGTGCACTAGGTCAGTATAGCTCACCCTAACTAAGTGTAATTAGCAGAAGGAAGAAAAAATAGCTCACCAATATTGTTTCACAATTTCTTTCAAGTGTTTGGGGACAGTTAATTTTGCAGAAGAGTTTGAAACAATATAAACATGCCAAATATAATCTTCAGTATCCTTACCTACTTGTGCCAGCAACATGAGTCACACTCTGTTTGGGACTCTCATAAATTTATATTATAAACCCACTTAAATCTATGCATAGAAAGTGATATATATCATACCCAAAAAAAGGTTATTCTGGGCTACTTGGCAGTTCAGGGAGCAGCAGGTTTTTAAGCTTAAAGATGCATTTTGTCGAATATATTTGATATACTTACTCTCCTAGTAATGTCATAAATTATTCCCAGAGATTCAACTGCAATAAATTTTTTTCAATGGATGTTCTCACTCAATATTTCTTCATTTCACATGTAAAACTTTGTTTAAAAGAAGTAGAACTATTCTTATTTAAATTTTTTAATCATTATGAAAATTCTTCTTTTCATATTAGGTTCAGCAAATGATTCTTTTCTTTAGAGCTGGGGAGGGTTTTTAGACAAATTATGTCATTGGCCAAAAATGCAGTTGTAGAGAATTTGGGGGAAATTATTTGGAAATTCAGTTATATCACAATAATTACTTTGACGAAAAACAGTAACACTTTGGAAATGCTGAAAGCCCAGATTAGGCAATGCCCAGAAAATGCAGCTTTCAGTTGCAGAACATTTTAGCTTAGAAATTTCAAAAAATTAATCAAAGTGCTTCATTTGACCTTTAGCCAAAATTGTTCCTTTTTGCAAGTTACATTAGATTGCTCAGAAAACTGACAAGTTTTACTTTCTATGATCAAACTAAGATGACAATTTTTCTTTTGTTCAATATTCTGAGCTAAACAGAAAGTCAGTTGCATACATAAGATTTTTCACTCAGAATTTTCTGAACAAAAAGAAATTATGTGTCTGGAAGGTATTGCTGGCATTGCAGCGGGACAGTGTGCCTGAATATCCTGAATACCAAAGGCATTTCTAAGCATCTGAGTGTGTACATAGCAGTACTGCTCTTCCTTACACTTAAAACAGATTCCTAATGATCTGCCAAATCAGGGCATTTGATTCAAAGGAGAAAGTGTCACCCCAAGAAGTTTTGATCAGTGCTTCTCTTAGTGACAATGTGCTGTTCATGAACTGGAAAGTATTGAACTAAATGCAACTCTCAGAGCACCCCTCTTAAGCACCCATGCATCTACAGAGTGGTTGCAGTTAAGAGATTTCCAGTCAAGCCTGTGAAGAGAAACACCTGGTGCTGCTCCCAGCTGAAGTATTCACCAATAATTCCTTGGGAAATATCTTACTACTTTTTCATTTAAAAAAGACTAAAAAGAAAGCACAAGGCCACACAAAATTGACGTCTCCGTGTCGGTTTAACAACCCTCCCCCTTCCATAATGCATGTGAGCCTGTTAACGGCAAGCAGCCACCATGCACAGCAGTGAAGAGATTTCAGCTGGATCATTGGGAAAGCACACAGTCCTAGCAGAGCCCAGGAGGTCTGGCATTAGTGACGGTGAATACCACAGATACCTCTTCCTGTATTTGAGTGTCCGTTCGTTTGGATGTGGGTTGTGTCTTTGTGTTCTGGATGGGAATTTTGTGCTGGTATGGCAACACCAGGAGCAAGGTGTTTCTTGACTGCTGGAGCTCCTCAGGCCTGGTAGCCAAAAGCTGATGCTCTCTCTCTGAGCAACTCCTGGCACAAATGACAACTCCAGCTCCCTGCAAATGAAGAAATCCTTCTTATAGGAATGAGAAAAAATCCAGACACACAGAGTTTATGTCAAGATTGGCTTGAATAATAGATCAGCTATTCCTAATATTGGAATTACCTGTACTTTTGTGAGGTAGCCTCTGTTGCCCTTGCTTTTGTGTCCATAGGCTTTCTACATGAGCTACAATGCTGCTGGGGTGTGCATTGCAATGAGGTGTTTTATATTTTCACACTTTCACTAAATCACTTCCCAGTGGAACAGAAACCTTTAGCTAATTATTAGCTGCATTTCAAAATGTTTCCCTCCTGATTTAGCTTTCTTTTTACCAAAGTTGCAAACATTAGCTCCTGAATGCATGATTGATTTGTAATTATTCTTTTTCTGCCCCTCATGTAAACCACACTCACTCACACTTACAAGTCTCCTTCTCCAATTCTACTGCTCTCTGAGGATTTTATTCGGAAAACCTCTAATGGTAAGAGACTGGTTCCTCTGCTCCATAGCCAAGTGACAAACTCCAGCCACTTATAGTATAGTCAGATTGACCCCTCTGCAGAGGTCATAATTACATGCCAAATGTAATACAGACCACAAAACCCTCACTCTGCCAAGACAGAAACATATCATAGAACAAGGAAGGTAATTCGCTTTAATCCAGTCTCCTGACAACAGGCTCTCAGGTGTTCCAGAGAGGTCCTCTCTGTCTGAGGCTTTCTCTCCAGGACTTTGACTTCTTTAGAAGTCCAAAGTCACATTTCACAGTTGCTCAATTCAGTTGACTAAACTGAGGTGGCCAATGACATGTGGGACATCCAAAGGTACCCATGACCCACAAAAGAGCCATGTTCTTTCTGGAAGAGGAGGAGACCAGGCAAGATTGAATACCATGCCACAGATCACACTAGCTCTTCAGAGCTATTAATTTTGTTTCTTTCGGGTGCTACCTCCCTTTGCTTTGCTACTGTTTCCTTAACCCTACATGGTTCAAAACACCTTTCTGAAATTTTCCCTTCTCCACAAAGACTTTATTGAGATTTCCAAAGCAGACTTCAGTCATATGTTACCTTCTGGGGGCTCAAAGACTGGTGGATTCAAGCAATACATGTGATAGCCACGGTCACAGTCATCACAGAAGAGCAGCTGGTCCTGAGGCAGGTTTGTTGGAGAGACAGTAGGGAAACAGGGAGAGGAGAGGAGAGAAAATGATGTAAATTAGTTTATTGCCAAGATGAAAACATAAATAGGGTAACCAGCAATGCTCAGCTGGGATTGCAGAGCTGCAACAACAGAGACTAAGAGACTACTGGGAATGTAAAGGCTATAAGCATCATGTTTGTTCATCCATGATTAGCCACCATATTCCTGAGAGGCTGCAGAAAGCCTCTCTCAGCACAAAGACAGTTCAGTTTCTAACTAGAAAATCACTATGAGAAGTGGAGGAGTTCCTGTCCAAGGTGGCCTCATGCAGGAATAAAAGTTGTTATGCTGAGAATATGCTGCGCTGAGAGAAAAGGACAGGCTTTGCTGGGCTCCCAAGTCACCATGTGCTGATCTCATTCCTTCAGAGGAAACCTTTGACATAGACAGTTTTCCAAAACTCAGCTGAGTAAATTTTTTGTGAAACAGATGGAAATTACATGACCCCACCATGTGGTCTTCTGCTCTTTCATATATTTGGGTGAAAAAAGCTGCTCTGAAGTATCCTGTGATTCCTAAGGCAGAACAGCATCCTGGGTTCAGATTTTTTTATGCTGAAGCAAAAACAAAATTTCAGGCTTCAAATTTATTCTGCTATAGGGAATTTAGTGTTAGCTAATCACCTCCAAAGTTCTCCAGTCACTGTCAATTTTCCAAGGTTCTCACGGGGCCACCAAGGACCCTTAGCATCAGATTTTAACTGCAAGCCCTACAGGGAGGACATTGCTCAGCTGCAGGCTCTGGAAATCACTGGAGCTGGTGATTAGGTGAGGCTTAGCCATCCCACTTCAAATGGTTTCATGTTTCCCAAGTCTTGTGATTAAGTTTAAAAAATGATACCAAGAAAGTACATACAGAAAATAAGGGACAGAAGTAGCATACTTGCCTCTCTTGGGTTATTGTGTATTCACATCTCCTGACTATCATACTGAAAGCTCCCTGCAACAGGAATTCATGTCCCCCAGCTAATTTCTATTGAAAAAGTACACAAACCACCGGTATCAGCATCTTAAGTGGGCCTATCGGATACCCATGGTAATTTCAGCAGAGACCAGTGGCCGAATGGGGAGAAGCCCACCTCTGCTCTCAGGGGTGGCTCTCCCTTGGAGATGCATGGAAGCAGCAGTAAAACAACGACCCACACCAGTGCCACATGCTTCTCAAGGGTGGGCAGGGCAGCAGCTTGCAGTGATGCTCATTTGCATGAAAAGGTAAATGGACTCACATCATTCTCTGAGGTCCCACAAAGGCTGCAGGATTTGCACTCAATGCATTGCCACTGATAGGTTTTAACAGCCTCAGTCATGTTTGTGGTGAACTGCAGGCAGGTCGGGTGTCCTGAGGAAGATTGGAAACAACGGTCATTGTTAAGGCTCACTTACTGCTTGTTCATTAACCGGTATTAAATTTGGGAACAAAACACACATGGACATGGACTGGTCACAACATGGGCTGCAACTAACAGATACCAAAGAGGAAAGCAGGCATTAACCCTTTCGCTGCCGGGCACAAGAGAAAATCAGAGTCATCTCCACCCATTCCCCATTGGCAAAGCAGTTTTATTCAGAGCTCTTAAAAATGGTTTGGCTTTCAGTTCGTTTTTTGTGGGGATTTTTTTTTTTTTTTTAAGAAAACAAGAAAAAGAATGAAATCAGAAACAAACCCAATTTCAGAGAGAGACCATCCGTCTTAATAGAAATTGGACTACAGTTTCAATTAGCGTTGTTTCAACCGGAACGAAGGACCTGGTGGAAATGAGGTTATTCTCCATTTCACAGCTTCCCTTCCTGGTGTCCAAATGGGTGGAGCAATTCTGTAAACTTTACTTAAATGGAAGCAGTAGCGTACAGTGTACAGAGAAGATGCAAGACAGGATGGAAAGATACAGCTTTTAATTTTTTTAAGAGCTCTGCCTCTAAAGTTGGTTGGCACAGAAGAAACCAAATTGCACAGCTAACCTTCCAGGATCAAAACAGGAAACCGAAAGGAAAATAAACCCAAGCCAACTCCCACAATGAACTAAATGAAAGGAATAAAGAAGGGAAAGCTAGCAGAACAGTCACATCTAATCAGGAAGGACAAATCGCCAGAGTTACAACCCCCGCCCCTACATGCGTGTCGACTTCAGCTTTGCAAAACAGCGGTATCACAGTAGCAGGGTCAGCAATGGGCTTTCTGGAGGGGAAAATACAAACAAACAAACAAACCAAAGGTAGGATCAGTGTTCCTTCTGCAAAACAAAACAAGACAAATACACCGCTGAAATAAAGTGCTGTACTCCCAAACCACCCTTACCTGGCTGAGACATTGCCTAAGCCACCTGCAATAAGCTCCTGCCTGCCTTCTTGGAAAGCCCCATATTTAGAATCCTTCTCTGACACGCTTAAACATTAACACTGTGTGTGAATAGTCAGGGCAGGGAAAGTCAACTGCTCATCTGTGGAAAGACTAGGAACACAGGTATGCACATCCAGCACTGCTGCCTGCTTCTTCCAGAGATTGGCACCAGAAATTGCGTGGGGTTTTTCACCTCTAACCAATCTGCTCTTCTTAGACTACAACCAATGGATTGGAAAAAATTTTTTCTACTTCCACCAGCCTAAGTGCCTTTTTAAGAGTGGAGAAAGAAAGGCTGTTTCTCCAGTAAGAAAAAAAAAAAGGCATGTGTATAGTGGATGTGGGCACAGATGTGTCATCTTCATTACCAGACCTATCAGTGATATTTTGCTGTGTCATCACAGTGCCCATCAACACCCTAAAAAAAGTTTCTGTATTTTCCAGCTAGTGAAGCAAACAGTTGCTAAAAATTGCTGGATAAGGAAGTAATGCTGTAGGGAATATATTTCTTTTATGTGTCCATGATACCAAATGCTGTGATAAGAATTTTTGTTCTCCAGTTATATTTGCATGGTTGCAATACAAAAACTAAGCTTGTTCAGCAAAGAAATGTGTATGCATAATTATTAAAGAAATTGAATAGAAAATGAAGGAGATATTTAGAGAAGGAGAAGGAGGGATCAATGAAATTGCTCATATCACTCTTAAGCCTTTGAATAAAGAAACATCTTGACAATGCTGATGAGCTCAGATGACCTAAGAAGATCACAGGGTTTTGGAGTCCTTGAAATGTTAGCACAAAACAAGTGGCTGTTTTTACAGAGATTTACAGTGGACCAACTAAAGTTCTGGGGACCTTGAAACTGCAACTAAGCAAAAGGAGATGTGACAAGATACCTTTTCTTGCTGAGAGGACCACATACACTTTCTGATACTACCAAACTAGCAGAACCTGACATGATGCTGAAATGTTCCATCAGATCTGATTTACATTGAATGCAAACCTTATTCCAACACCAGTAAATAGAACAAATGTGCCACACTACCCATCAAGGAGGAATTCATCCCAACAGCAGAGAGTTGCTTCCAGAAATGTTGTGCAGTGCTGGAATATATCACAGAAAACAACTCATACAGGGAGGTGAATTAGTCACAGAGTTAAATAGCTTCAGTCACATTTGAAAAGAAACAGAAAGAATGGAATCAAACTCAGAGAAATAAATCCTGGCTAAATGCATGCACATCTTCACATGCTCACTTGCCTGTGTACACACACTGCTCATTGCAGAGACTCCAGAGACTCCAGCTGAAGACCCTCCCTGTCTAACACAACATGAGGGTCAGGTCCTGTTCACTACTTTATCTCTGTCCCTTCATAGCCATTCCTGCTCTCTTCCATTTATCAGTCTTAACTGCTTTGTTCCTCATTTCCCTCAAAAACACCTCTGCAGGTCTCCTGTGTAGCATCTCATATCAGTAGTGCCTCATCCTTTAAGTGTTACATCCTATCTATATTGCAGAGCACTTCTTAAGAACCACACCTACCACAAGCCTAAAAGAAATGGTCTCTTGTGGGCTGAGGATTCCTTAGAAAAATTAGGAATAGAGCAAGAGTTTCTCTTTAGTAGCAATGCAGAAATATTTTGCAAGAACATACCAATTCATTCACTGGATTAGGCTCTCTCTCAAGTACTGTGACTGCAAGAATCCAGTCTGCATAGCTGCAGGTTGCTCCCTGTTAGCCTGGGGCTTCTATCATGTGTAAGCAAGAAGAATGTCTTTCTTCAGCCTGTAAGTCAGATGCTCTTTCACATTAAGCAACATTCCTCATGGTACAATGACCCCAACTTAATGTCATTGGAAAGAATATTTTAATTTATGCTATCAGCATGGTGAGGCACTGTAGTATATGGCAAGCATGCCACTAGATAGCAAAATATTAAAAATTGGTTTTCCTTTCCTCCCTGGTTTCTCCTTCTTCATAATCTCTCTCTTTTCCTGCTACTTTTGCTCAAAACCTAGTGTTTTACATGCTATGAGAAAATTCACACATCCAAGACTTCCTGAGGCAGTGTTAGTGAACACCATCCCTACTCCCTATCACAGAACTTCTTAGCATTCCTTCTGTGTCAGAATACCTGAACACAAAGTCCTATAGCTGCATATGACAAGCTACGACAGGTAGATTCAAATTCCCTTTTTTTTCTTAAAAAAAAGGCTAGTTCTGACCACAGTTTTCCTTTACACACAGAGCAATCCAGATTGTGATTTAAGGTACAGACACTGCAGTAGCACAGAAGCCAGAGAGCTGAAAGTCTTGCTATGTGTTTGAGATGGAGAAACAGTCTTATTTCACCTAACTGTGTGATGAACAGCATTTGCTGTGGCTAAGGTGTGCAGCAGAGTCTGCAGCTGAAACTCAGTTAATAATTCAGGTGGTGGCTCCACCCTGGGAACCCCTGGATCACTCTCACAAGTCTGTATCAGCTCTGCAGATCTAATAGGGGGAGGAAGTAACACATATTTATAGTGTCACCAAAGTCAATAGACAGACCTCTAAAATACACCCTGGGAGCAGTTCTGTTGAAGGAAAAGGCAATATGTTAACGTTGACGGTTTCTAATCTACCATAACTATCCTTCCTCTACCTAAACTTTTGCTATGCTGCAATAGCTATAAACAACAGACAGAGTCAATAAACCTTGCAGTGAGGTTTTCAACAGCTCATCCCTTTGTCTTAAAACAATATTTTAAAGTGTAGATCAGGTTCGAAAGCTCCCTTGTCTTTGTCAAAACTCTCCTCTGGATCTGAACTTTGAGACTGAGACCATTTTTTATAGTGACATCAGTGTTTCACATGCCACTGGCTTTAATTGTACATTATGTCCACCAGACATCTGGTCAGAGGAGCGGGGAGGTGAGCACACTCAGAGACCATTTCTTGTATCCTGCACCTGGTACAATTGCAGGCTGATGGGAAAGATAATTTTAACATAAATACCCTAAAAATATCTAAAAATCTCTTCTGCTTACACTGGCTGTATAACACTAAAGACCAAAACTGACATTAAAGGGCAGGAGCAATCTGCTGCTTCCAGGCACTCTGTGACCAGTGAAGGCCTTAGAACAGCTCATTAGTACTTTTTCAATAATGGATTCTGCATTGCAAGATTAATTGCAGCCATGTGCTCTGTCACACCCGCCACAGACTATTTAAGTTAACATTGCAATCAATAACCTTTTTCAAACAAAGGCAGAGATTATCTTGAGGGAAAAAAAAAAAAAAAACAAAAAACAAATACTCTTTTTTTTAAAAACAAATGTGAAATTATTTATACGGAATAAAAGGAATTTTTACCCAGTTTTCAAGTCTTTCCATTATCCTCACAGTGTACTGGTGGGCTTTTTAATCAATAGCATGATGAAAACTCACAGCCCTCCTGGCTATATTGCATCACATTTATTCCATAAACTTTCAGGTCTTTAAACAACTATAAATATATATTACAGATATAATGGCCTATGTCACAGGAGCCCCATCCAAATAATGGAAGTTTACATGCAAAGAAAATGCATAATTTCCCCTGGCTAAGGTTGAATAAGGTTCGTTGTGGCCACTGCCATCATTAGACAGAATTATTAACATTACCTGTACAAAAGAAGGGAAACTTGTAATTCTAATAAGTGATACGATTTTATGGTTATGATTTAAAAAGGTACCCCTCATTTGTCTGCCTAAGGCATGCTTACAGATATGCAGTGTCAACAGCAGTCGGATTAGAAAAGGCCCATAAAAACTCAGACTATCCAAGCACACTGAAGGGCTTGGCTCTGCCAGAATCCCAGGGCTCAAGAAGCTGCAACTCTCAGAAAAAGACCAAAAGTTCCTAAGGGATTAGGCTGGGGAGCTCTCAGCATTCTCCTGGCCCTTCCCATCTTGCAATGTGAAGGTGTTACAGTGCAGAGACATATGCCTGCCTGCTCAAATGGAGGTACTCATGAACAGAAGACTTCAGAAATGTTGGTGGGGTGAGGATCCAAGGCACCACCTGCCACACTATCTCTGTGATATGGAGAAGCAGGAGTATTTCATTACAGATAAATGTAACAGCTTTCCTGGCAGCCAGGACAGGGGTAGATGTTGGAGGCTGCAGGTGAAGAGCTCTTGTCTCACCCCCTTCAGTACAGGGCCCTGCTGAATCCAACTCCTTTGGAAAAACATACAAACAAACAAAAGAAAGTCTCATAGGCACCACATTGGGGTTTATTATTATCAGACAGGAGAGGAAATATCACCAATGTGAATTTCTGTGTCCTGACTGAAGTGAGAAAATCTTTCTGTTTCTCCCAGTGTCTTCTAGCACTGCCAGCTCTGAAAAAGAAGTGAGTCCAAAAGGACTCAGTGGTTTCACTGAATAGTCTGGTTGGTCTGATTCGGTCAGAGACCAACCCTTCTCTATTTTAATATGTCACAATGTGCCAGTAATTGTGGAAGAATTAATGCCTTTAATAATTGATGGATCTCTGAAACCTCTCAGCTGTAGAAGAGCTTATAGTTCCTATTATTTAATTTTCTGGCCCTACAGTGTTTCTGGCCAGCATGGACAGAGCTAAAACTGAGCCCACAAAAAGAGAAGGGGCACTCTGCTGCATTAGCACCAGGACTGGTGGCCAGCTGAATTCAGGAGGTGGTGGTTTGCTTCTCAGTACTGCCAGTTCCAGTGGAAGAACATATATAAATTACAAGCAATTGCTCAAATATTTGGCACTGATACAAGAGTGCCCACTTTAATTGTTCACCCAAGGGACCAGTAAAACCCCTGTGCAAATGGTAGTGGTTCAGCCCCAGTTGCAGTTTGGCAGGTGTAACTGGAGGAAGCAGGACAGACCTGTGTTTGAAAGCAAGGCCAGGGATCTTGGGGAGGTTATAAAATGGTGGTGTGTAGCAGGCGGCACCTGCAGCTCACTGCCCTGCTATTCCTTTAGCCATGCAAACACCAAAGGGCACGGGGGCAAAAGAGTAAGCACCTGCCAACAGACCCCTCATCTCCAGGCACTCTCCAAAAGTTTCACTGACTGAGGAAAGTCCACCCACCAGCTCTACTCATGCACAGCTTTGACTCTACAATGCTGCATAATTTCCTCTGAAACCTTTTTAAGCATCAAGACCATCAGCTGAGATAAGGAGCCTGGGTTACAGAGGGTACGTGGATATGAAGAGCAAAGCTTGGCTCAGGCCACCCATGCATAAACAATATGAAATATGCACAAATATGTATGCACAGACCCCCATGCACCCAGGGAGATCAGCTGTGGACAGGCAGTGTAATTCTGTCTGGCACAGGGTGGCAGGAGGAGCTGGGTGGGATTCAGGGCTGACCTCTGGAGCATGCAAAGGGACAAGCCAGGAGTGAGTTATTCTGGGCTTCCTAATGGTTTGTCAGTCAAATCACTCCCCACACACCATCCCTGTGGTAGCAGATGTCCCATATCTTACAGGAAAACTGCTTGAGAAATGTTTTAAAACAGTTTTACTGCAATTGGTTTGTACGCTCCTCTCCCTGAGTATGCTCCTTCCTCAGCATGCATATTCTAGCCATACGTATCTTGGCAGGGAGAAATGAAAATAAACAAATTAGAGATTTGAAAAGTCTCTAAAAACTGCCAATGCAGTTTTAAAACTTTGGTGCACACAAATCACTGCCCTGGGACAACACCCTGATCTGGGCTGGCGATGCTGCAGCCGGGCCCTCTGCCCCGTGTTCGGGATTGCCAGAGGGAGGGAGCCCTGCCAGGGTTTCTGCTGCTCTGTGGGTGTCCCCCTCCAGCCAGGCACACCTGCCCTTCCAGAGCTGCCTGGCACAGGCTGAAATCTGCCCCTCCATTTCCACCCTCCAGGGGTTCTGGGCAGATCTGGGGCACAGGCCCAGTTTTCCCGTTTTGCCCTCAGAAGCCGAGGTGCTGGGGCTCTGGCACACCTGGCACACGCTGCTCTCATCATTGCAAACATTGCAGAGCTGAGGGGGCAAACTGAGCGCTGCACATCGGCACCCTGGGGCACCAGAAACAGCGCCCAGCCTTCAAGCCACGGGAGATGCCACATGCCCCAATGTCTCATCTCAAAACCAGACAGCACTCGGCTCCCTCTTCTTCCAGACTAGCCCTTATTAACCACTGTTGGCCGCTAGACAAAATGGCTATTTCTTGCCTAAGAAAAATAATGTGGGAGCACTCAAATAACCTTGTGCTGAAGCATCAGCTTGTTAATGCACTGGTAAGTCATGCCAGCGCTGTACAATTCCTGGGGGTGAATTAGGTCAGAGTGACCTCCAGAAGAGCCACCAGGCCGCGTGCGGCATTATGGGTAACGATCCGCTAATTGCCAGGAGGCGCCCGGGCTGCTTACCAACACCGACAGGAAGGAAACCTGCCTGCAGGCACCGCACGGGCTCCATATGCCGGGGACATCGCTCCTCGTAACGAGAATAAACCCATTTATAGAACATGAACTGGGCAGGAGCACAGGCACTGAATGCTAATGCTGCCCAGGCGGTGCGGCTCACCGGGGCTGCTGCCGGAGACCCCCAGCGAACCCCTGCGAGGAGAGGGGCTGAGCATGAGGCTGCACAGTGCAGTGGGGGTGAGGTGGATGGAGATGAAAATGCAGGAGTGGGAGAAAGACTGCTTATCCAGGCAAGATGAATCACCACAACCTGGAAAGCCAACATCCCCTTTGCCCCGGGGACATTTTCGTTACCCTTCAACAAACTGCAGTGGAAAAAAACCTCCGGCACAGCTCCGACCTCGTCGCTATGCACTGCAGGCTCCCCAGCCAGGCCAGCTCACACACCACAGAGCTTTCAATCAACTGGCAGGCTCACTAAACCCTTTCAAAATGAGCAACCAAGCAAAAATACTTGGTCATAAACACTAAAAATAGGAATGGAGGATTGGGTTTTGTTTTGCTTTTTAACTTGGTGAAGCCAGCTCTTCCTAGTGCATTAAATCCACCTCCCTGGCAGCCCATTTAGAACATCTCCTCCCCCCTGGGAGAGCCAAAATCCCCAGCTGTAAAGAGAGGAGTGGGGTGGTATTTAAAATGCTAGGGAAATGGCAGCCTGAATAGCTTTCCATGAGCACAGTGCCTTTGTTAAATCCCCCCATAAAACAAGGTACAGCGCTGCCCCTCCTCCCCTCTCTTTAACATGAACAAGGACGCTGCTACCTGCTTGAACCCACATTTGCTGTCCAAATACCTGGTCCTTCCGCGGTACCTCTGGTGTTAAACTGCCCTGCTAACACAGCCACGGATGGCAGCACGCCTGCAGGGATGCCCGGCGCTGCCCATGATATCAAGGCAGCATTTGAAAAGATTTCAGAGTTTTCACACTGACCCAGCAAAGGGTGTCTAACCTGAGCCGATGGCAGCAGTGGGTGGGACACATCATTTCCCCAGAGCACTCCGACAGAGGCTTCTCCGCTGGGATTATGCAGGAGAGCACGACAAAGGTGATGTGTCATGACATGCACACCTCTTCACTAAAAACTGGCCATGCTCACTAGCCACTTCAGAGAGCATCAAGACAGCCCCACCACACCACTGTGGTCCTTCCCAAGCATCAAGGACTGTGGGGAGAACTTCAGAGGTGATTTCACCCCTGAGTCACAGAACAGACATCTCATAAACATACCTGTCACTTGGAAACAGGGTAAACTGATTAATTTGGGGAAAAGAAAGGGGAAAAGGAGACAGTATTACTAATCTCTGGACTAACTTTCTAGAAAGATCAAGGAATGACTCTAGAGTAATTCCCTGCCAGCACAGTTCCAGAAATTTCAAATCAAATGGAAAACTCCAGAGAAATTATTTAAATGTCATCATTTTAATATTAAAGAAACTTAACTATGCAGAAGACACCATGCCCTTGCATAGACAGTGACCTCATTGCTCTTACATGAGGTAACCACATGCCATCTAGGTAAAGATATTCAGCACATGATGGGTAAATGACTGATAATTGATGTGAACATGCTGAAAATGCAAGAGGTCTGTCTTTCTCACAGAAGCATTATTTACTCTCTTGTTAATGCCACTGTATATTCAGACATAAGTAGAACTGCCTCACTCAACACAAACAAGACCAATTTGGAGCAAGTTACTTCAGTCCCTTTTTGAGTTAAAGAATCCCTTTCAGCTGCCAAACAGGCAGTGATCCCCATGCACATTCTCCATTGTTTGTAATGCAGTGCCAGAAGCTGGAAAACACTGATTTTCTTTCCCTTCTCTGTCAGTTAAAGCCCCTGTTTGGTTGGGAATTTTTAAGTGTCAATAGAGATTTCATCAACAAGACAGCCAGTCTTCACTTCCCCACCAAACTCCCAGCAACATCAATATCTAGAGGGAAGTAAGTGCTATAACCACATGCTGAAGAGCTTCAGTATGAGTGTGGTAGGAGGGAGTGAAATGTCTTTGTTTACTCTCTAAAAAATGCAGTTTCAAGGTGATCTAAACATCTGAGTGAAGGAGTGAATTTGAACAAAGTAGTTTCAGTCAAAAGTAAGTGGGAGGGAAGAAAGGATTAAGAGGTTGCAGGGCAAAAAACTGATTTTCAGAAGGGTTGAGACATATTACCAGTGTCTCACAAATAAGAAGCTGGACTTTCATTTTGGAGCAGTACCTTACTTCAAAAGTGAACTCAAGGGAATTGTTTTTAAGAAAGAGAAAAAACAGTCACAAATGAAATGTTTCATTCAAGCCATGCACAGTTGGCAGTAGGAAAGGGTCATTTCATTGAGAAGGAGAGATTGGGTTTCATTTTGAATCAAACCAAAATCTTTTATCCTCACTATGGTATTTTTCAGTTCAGTTGTTTCAATGGCCTTTTTGAGTAAATGTCCAACAAAATGCTGCCAGAGATTAAAACAGTAGGATTTGGGGGGGGGTTGTTTCTTTTAAGTGGAAGACCACCTGATTAAAATCCATGATCTCTTTTCTTAGAGCTCACCAGACCTTCCACCCCAGATTAGTCAAGTCAAAGTCCTGGCCCTTCCTTAACCTGTAACAAGTGAGTAGTGCTGCTTTAACCTACACAACCAATAACTCACAACAGCTAAATACCTCGTCAGACTAAACAAGAAATCAGCTAGCTCCGTGGCAGTGGACACTAATGTCCCTCATTAAATAGTTCAATAGTCTTGCTGGTTTTCAGTACCAAAGGAATCCTTTAACAAAGTCTATACAAAAATAGAATATTGTATTTAATTAAAGAAAATTACCTTCCACAGTACTACAACAATCTCTGACTCCTCTGACCCTGCTTTTAACTGGCTGCTCCATTGGCCAGCAGGACTGTTGCTCAGTGTTTCTGTTAATAGCCAGGAAGTTGGGAAATCCTCTCCTATAGGTTGGTCTGACCAGGCTCTGGGTACCCCAAGTCCTTTCACTTTTAACAGTTGTTGGGGGTGTTCATCACCTGCAGTGTTCACTTGCTAGGTGGGATCCCACCATCCACAAGATGTCTGGCAATTCTCAGTGATAGCTGCACTGAGTCTGATGGGGACTAATTCTTCTTCACTTATTTTCAGACCTGTAAATATGTAAACAGTCACAGAGGAATATAATGGCTGTGGATGTCCTCAGGAAATCCATCTCCATTCTTTCTGCTCACTAAGTACTTGTAAAATCTCACCCTTAATGGAAGTCAGGAAAGGATCTTGGAGAGCTAGTTAATGAAGAGGCTGCAAGGGAAATGAAGTCCTCTAAGCTGAGGAAGGTCCTTTTCTCCAGGTGAAGGAATACACAACTCTGGATCATCTGCACACTCGAACAATACAACAGCAAGTTCAACCTAGAGAGAGTTTGTGGACAGTTAAAAACTGTCCCAAGCCCCGAGGCTGATGGATGCATTCAGAGACACAGTCAATATTGAAAGATCTGACAAGTCCTGGAACCTTCTCTTTGAGAATCCAAAGTCCAGATGTTCCAGCAATGGATGAGACTTCTGACCCAGAATTCACTGTACTGTGAAACAAGTTGCTGAGCCTGGGGAAAGGGCTGGAAAGACTTTAGTGTTGTTTAACATATTTAGGCCACTCCCAGCAGAGCAGTGATATGAAGCAACTATGATTTGTACCAACAGGGGAAAATTAATTTCTCAAACATAGACTTAAAACCATTCCATGCAAACTCTACTGCACAAAGTGCTACATGAATTTGAAAGCTATGTCACACTGGTTAACACTAAAACAAATATACCCCTTTAGTGACAGGACAGCTTTCCACTATTTCCCATCCAAAGGCTTTTGCTCACCTTGGGGAGTTGGCCTCAATACTGATTCCTGAAATCATAATATGAAGAATTTAATTTCTGTTGGCTACAGAAAGAAATACAAAATAGCAAGCTAAGTCTGCAGCAATGCTTGACAAAACTATCTCCACCATTATTTAAAACCTCTATTCTGTTTCAAAAAAAGGAGGCTGTATCAAAAAAATTGTTCATCTTCATTCACTTCCTGCAGTCCACAATGAAGTCACTGATGTGAGGACACTTAACAGCTAAGACTGAAGAAATGTAATAGGAAGAGGCTTCAGTCCAAGAAAAAAATTACTCTTAAGACCTATGCAAACCTAGATATAAACTAGGTTTTACTGAGAATTGGTTATGGAAGATGACCAGCACTGGGGAATTAAACCCCATTCTGCAAAACCCAAACCACTCAGTTTTAAACATTGAAGGGAGGCTCTGTCTGTTCCTACTCAAGAAGCACCTTCATCAGCTGAGTTGCCAAACAAGAAGCACCCTCTGCAAGCTCTCTCAGGCAGGCAGCAGAAATTCCAAGAGCTTCAGCCTACTGCCCAGCTTCAGATCATGTTGCCTTTACCTTAGCAGTGCCATGGTTGGCTTGTAGATCATTCAAAGTCACCACAGCTGCCTTAGGAAACATTAGGCAAACCTGTTTCTAATTATGGATGGCAATATTAGCCACAACACCGTGCTCCAGAAATCTGTGCTTTCATGAAGGTAAATGCCATCCTTCTCCCACCATGGTTCACCCCCCTTCCCCATGGAATCATGAAGAATTACAGGCTGCAAAGACAAACCATCATGAAATAACAGATGTGATAGTAGAAGTTTCTAACGTACGCAGCAAGAGCATTTATTGAAACAGCAGAAAATGTAGTTAGGTCTTCAAAAATATACTGGTGAGGTGCCAGAGATGGCTGGCTCTCATACTATGTCACTAAAATCAAAGTTAGGGCTTAACTGTGGCAAATGTTCAGCTTTAGCACAGCAAACAAAATACAATCCTTATACAATAATTTCCAAGGGATAATGGAGGTCCTAAAAACATCAAGCCACAATTTGGACACACCAGCCAAAGCTAAGGGCAGTAGTCATTGCTTATGTGCTCTGCTATGCATGCCTTATGTAGCCCAGGTCTTACTCATTCATTTTCAACACCAGGGATGGAATACAGAGAAGTCTGTATCATTGCTAATGAGAATTTAAAGCTTGTGTTTAGAGAGTAAGGATTATTGGTCTTCTTCATCATCTATAGGCTGATGGATTCAAATACAAATCCACAAGGTGCAAATTTAATCAGATTTTTTTTCTGATTGCAAGCAAAAATTTGGAATTAATCTTAAACCAGTGCAATATTCTAGTTGAGACCAAAGCAAATTAGCTGATGCTGTTTTCACTCCACCCAGAGAAAACAGGCTTCCAACCCTCAGCCTTGCCAGCCTTCAGCCCATTCTCAGTCCAGGGAAACACAGCTTTGGGGGCAACAATTAACTGCTGCAGTGCTGAAAGACACTTTTAGTCCCTCCTGCTGCCATCACTCACTCTCACTGGCAAGAGCCATTCTCCAAACAGGAAAATAAGATCTATTTATGTCAACATAAATCTGTTCAGGTTTGCAGATCATTTCTGCAAAACTAATTTTTTTTCTTTAACATTTCTAATTCCAGGCCTGTGGCTTAAAAAAAAAAAAAAAAAAAAAAAAAAGAAAGAAAGAAAAAATAAAAGGAAAAAAAAAGGCACAAAAATATTCAAAGTACTAAGACTTATGTAGAGACATTCTTTGGAGTCTGACAGCTCTGCTGTGGTGGGAAGGATCCCATTCACCTAAACAAGATGTTTAGACAGACAGCCATAAAGGCCAATTTCAACATACATGTTCACTCCTGGCTACCTTAGCCGAAATGTCTTGCTCTGCATCATCACACCGAGGACAATAAAATCAATAAAATGGCAGCAGATGTTAGAATGGGAGATGACCTAGTGCACTGGTGCCACAAGCAGTTTCCTTCCTCCCTCCCTTCCCTGTATTCAGCTTTGCCCTCAGTCCAACCTCTGTTTAGGTCTCTCTGTCCTCCCCAGCACAGCTGAAAGCTCAAGAGGAGCTTAGAGAAGAAGAGAAACAGAATCCCTGACCAGGAGCCATCACAAACCCTCCCCTCCTTTCTCTGCTTTCAGGTAGGAAAAGACTACCTACCCCTATGAAATCCTTATGAAAAAGAATTTCTCTAAGCCTGCAACTCAGATAGTTGTAGGAATAGCTGAGATCAAATCACAAAGGGAAAATGGAAGAATCTAGTGGGGTCTGTAAATGCAGCAATGTGATCCCTCTGATCCCAAAGCTCGAGGGAGATTATCACAGCTGCCTTCTCAGCATGGCTCAGGGATAGTTGGCACTGCCCCACCTTTTCAGCTGCCTCTGGTGCCCAGTGCACAAGTGAAAAGGAAGGAAAGACCTTTTTAGCCACGGAACAGCAGAGGACAATCCACTAAGGAATCCATGAGCTGCTCTATCAGATCCCAAACCGATTGCAGAGAGCCACAGTGACAGCAAAGGTAGCTGAAACTGCCTTTTTCTTTCTTTCTTCCTCCAATGAATTGGCCAAAGGCCTTGCACAGGTAAAGATAAGGTCTGAAGGCAAGCAGTGAAGTTTTCAAGTTGTATTGACCCAAAGAAATATTGGAAAACCAAAACACTAATGGAAATTGAAATTACGTCTCTGAAAAATAAAAATGTATAGGGAAAGGCTGTAAAAGCAGACTAAGAATAGTTAATTATTTGCCACAGACACACAGTCTGTCACACAGATGATAAGAGTCAGGCAGGTAGGAGCTCATCTGTATAACAGAGCTTTATAAAAAATAACACATTAGGGAAGAGGTCACACTTAGAGTTTCCTAAAAAGATAGCATCTAATCTGAAACAGTATTTCCTCTTTCCCTTTTCATTCTATAGAGCCATATCATTAATCTAATATATGAAAGGGGAAAGGGAAGGTTCATGCCAGCACTGTGAAATGCATAGGGAGCCACAGCTTCCAGTAACTCCAGTGACTGGACTGGAAACAGCATAGGTTGAGGCAGGATTCCTTAAGGCAATGTCACTAAAATCTATGCAAACAGCTATCATATAGCTTAAACTCCACCTCTGACTCCAAACCACCTTAATGCAACTCTACTAATCTCATGAAGAAGACTATTAAAATACAAACACATTTAGGAAGATCCTCTATTATCACCAAATGATAGAAAACACTCTTACAATGAGTCCTATACAGAAGGACTTTTTTATTTCCTGCCTACCTTCACTACAGCAAGGAACAGGACCATTTTCTGCAGTCCAATGAATGGAGAATAGAAAGTAAAAGAGAAAAATTAAGATAATTCTTGGTTAATGTCATGGTTCATTTGGAAATACAAAGCAAAATCCAGGGACAAAAGTAATAATTTACAAAATGGAAAAGGGAAACAAAATCAATAGAGGAGGAAGTTTTATTTTAAGCTTCAAAGAGAGTATTATAAACAATGGAGAGCTTAGAAAAGTAAATGTACATATATGTTACTGAACAACTTTTTAGAAGAAGATTATTTGCACTAAAAAAAGACTTTGTGGAATTGCTTTAGGAAAGTATTATTTACAGAGGAATATACAGTAGGGATGCTGGAAGCAGAACTTTTATTTGGAAGGAGTATTTCACAAACTGAACACAGACCCTACAGTTTTCAAATCTTCATTACAGCTGTGCATCTCATATTTTGACAACATGAAAAATTATTTCTTTTTTTTTTCTCTAGAGGCAGTTCCCCACTGCAAGTTTAGAAACCACAATATGAGCAAAGCAAACCCATCCTGCTAAAGAGCCCAATTACGACACGAATTGTCATTTAATTTAGTTGGAGCAGGACTACCTTACACGGTTATTTTTGACTGTATGTTTTAACCTGGGAAGAAGAGGGAGAAGGGAAAGAGAGAAGAGTAACTTCTGCTACTGACACATGGAAACCCCTCAGTGAGGTGAGTTTGTGTTCTAGGTGTGCAGGAAACACAGCACAGTATCAGCTTTTCTGTCAGCTTCACCTAGTCAGCATGCATTTTTGCAGATGTAGGTATTTCATTCTGAAAGCCAACGTAAGCCACATTAACAAAACGACTTTTTTTCTGCCTATACCCTGAGGGTCAATCTGATTAACTGTTGGTGTGGTTCGCCCTCAGTTTGCTTCTCCTCTGTAACTGGGATGCCAGACAGAGCCAAGTCCAATACTCTTCTCCTAGGTCACAAGGAGATCCCTGTGCACCCCTCCTAGACAGCATCACACATGACACTGAACAGACCTGTGCCATCCACTGCGAGCAGATCCGGCAGCCAACCAAACCCTGCGGTGAGCAGAACACCTGTCTCACCGGGAAATGCCTGACGACTCAGAATTAGGGATGTGACCATCCCTCCCCACTGCCTCACAGGACAACTTAGGATTGCAGCTGTGGGAACTCGTATTTTTCTCCTGCATAGTAACCCCTATTGCTTATTGCAGACGTGTGGTTGCACCTGCGTGCTTTTCAAAGTCCACTACCAGTTCAGAAAGGGCTGGAGTACACGAGTTTTCTACACATGACATCATCCTTGACAGCAAGATCTATGCCAAAAGCACCTAACATTTAGATACTTCCCTTACAACCAACTCACAATCAGCTGTGGAATTACCAAAGCAAAAACTATTACAAAAATGAACAGAGTTGTTTTCAATTCTTAAACCCCTCTTTCAGCAGAAGTATTTCACAGAGTTGCTCAAGAGCAAACCTCTTCTACCATGCAGAAGAGACACATCAGTCCTACTGGGAGAAGACAGCCCTTTGAAATGGACACAAAATCTGGTAACAAAAAAATTCAACCACTGAGCCTAGTCTTCGCTACTCCAACAGTTTTTGTTCAGATTTGTGCCTAACACAGTACAGCAAAGTAAGTTGTCAGCATCTAACAGGATAATATTATTAAGGAGAAAATAAACCAGAACAATCTTCACTTACCACGTCCAATTTTCAAAAAACAAAGATACCCAGCACATGTATGAATGGCTTCTTTAAAGTAAGAGAGAGAGCAGAGTTGACCTTTATTTTCATTATTTAAAAAAAGTTTTTTCCTTAAAGTAAATATTCAGTCTTTATTTTACAGTAAGTGCTTTTTAAAATTTCATGTCTTCACAAAATTGCATTTAAAATTTGAAGTAAAATGTATTTCAAACAAAAATACTGTGCAACTTCAGCACTTCTTTCTTAAATATTGAAATAAATAAAATAGTTGTATTTTTCAGTTTGGTTTTTTTTTTTTTTTTTTCAGTCAGTTCTACTGTAGATCAATTCCAGTCTGACCTGGGTTTATACACACACTTAAAAGAAAGTGAAATCAAGACTTCAAAAAGCTTCTTTGTATTGCACCAGCTTAGGGCATCCCCAGAACTCCTCTCAACAGGTGGCAGCCAACTTCCCACAGTCCAGGCTCCTGTGCCAGATGGAACTTGGGTATGGAAGAGTCAGGGCAAGGAAAGAAGTATCAAAGCATCCTGGCTTCTCTCGGTCTTCTTCTGAAATGTCTTGCTTGAAGGCTGCTGGAATCCACGAGGGCAGGGCTGACTGCAGAGGGAAAAGTACAATACAAAGTAAAACTAAACAAACTCAAGCAGACAAAAAAGCATGTGTTCAGAAAAAAACAACAAAAACAGCACAAACCAAACTTCCGACACTGCATTCTAGTTCCTTGAAAATATAGCTCAACAAACTCAGTTTTAGCTGACTGGAAGCCATAAATGAACACAAAGCAAACAAATAGGATAAGAAAAAGCATATCCAAAAGAAAGGCACTGAACACTGTCCATCTTTCTTACTGGGAACATTATTAAATGATCTTCATTGTTCAGCTTAGATAGCTGTCTCTTCAGAAGAGGTTAAGGCCTTTGCTTATGAAATCCTACTCTGATTACCTTACTCTATTACTAATTGTTTGTAGGGAGCCACAAGCATATACAGCATGGCACAAAAGACATTTTCAGAAGTCTAAACGATACACATGGGGTGGCAGTGCAATAGCTTCTGGAAAGAATGAAAGACTGCATTTTTCATTGCATTTATTCCATGAATTGACTAAGTTACATACTGCTAAGATCCTGAGCAGGATTAGATAGCAAATAAAATAATCTCTTTATTTCCACAAAATGCAAGTGCCTCTTCCCATATCTTCCCACATCTCTCATAACAGTTCTAGACTACACGAAGGTCCAAAATCTTAGGAGCTGCCAGAGACCAAAGGAATAAGTTGAAGATATGAACTGGCAGCATCCACTTAACAGAGCTATCAGGCCTGGAAATCTCAAGAGCTGGGTTTTTTTCTAAATGTTATTATAACTTGTCTTCTCTGATATTGGCAACTTAGCATTTATGGAAATGCAGACAGGGACATCAAAATAGTTATAGTTCTGACTCAATTTCAGTATTCTATGGTATTTATACAGGTTGGGGTTTTTTTCAACACTGGTAGATATCTGGCAAAGAGAACAAAGATTGGTAGGGTTTATTGTACTGCCTTAGTCAGCAAAAACCCATCCCAGCTGAATTCCTGCACTGTGAGGTTTGTCAAAACAACCCCATGTGAGCAGGAATTCATGCATGTGCCTCATATTTTACTTATAGCTACATATTTCATATAAATAATAAAAAAAAAGGAGAATATGAAATGGGTGTTTATTGGAAACATCTACATATGTTGCAGCACAAAACACACTGGGCAGATTTTACAGTTTTTATAATAAGAAGGCTCCCAGTGGGGTCAATACAATGTTTGCTTGAGGATGTGATTGAGTAAAACTGCTTGCCATGGGGAAGAGGAAAACTGCATGAAGAACCAGGCTCTGAAAACTCCATAGTTTTATGGTATTTGAAATATTATTTTAGGGCCCATCTCAAAATATCATTGCAAGAATTAACCAAAGAAAGGCAAAGCAGGCAGGAGAGAAACACAGTGATGTTTCAGCACTGTCCAGACTTTGACTCCCTGGGTGCAGTTCTTATTTGCTCCATGCATCAGCAGGCAGCAAAGTGAGTCTCTGTCTTCAATCAGGAGCCTAAGCTGAGGTCTGTAAAATGGCAAACTGGAACTCAAAATGAATAACTAATGTAAAAGCTCAAAGGCAAAACAATGCGGGGAGGGGACTCTAATAACACATTCTGCTGAAACAAATGGCCATCTCAGAGCTTGTCTACACCACACCAGCAAGAGTATTAACAGGGAGGTTTCAGTCAACAAAAGCAATAGCTAAGAAAGCCCAGTGGTAATCCTTCTGAAATCAGTGGTAAAGTTCTCTCTGGCCCTTGTTTCAGCAGCCTAGGCTCACCATTTATGACCTTACCATATACATATGATGTTATTCCAAGCACCATTACATATTCAAGAAATAAATATCCAGCCAAAAAAACTGGGGGGTGTCTGGGTGAAGGGAAGAGATGCAAAGTGAAACAAGTCAGATTTCAGTTCCATTCCTCTTCCACCACATGCCTAGTTCTCCTTTTACTTTTTAATTTCGATGCCAGAATCCTGTATTTGCTTAAAATTTTCTCAATTTATATTATCATGCTTGAAATTTTATACTGTTTTTGTGAAAGAGCTGAGGTCTATCCCTGCTAAAATTTCAACTAATTAAATGCCTCAGAAGGAAATAGGCTAAGGATCATTGCCCACTCCATGTAGCCTTTCTTCTCCCTTATCAGCTGCTTAAGCAGCATGCACTTTTTTTATTCTCCTGCTCTCATCTATGAATCAGAGTTAGCAGAGGACGACTCCAAAAACTATGTGTGTTTTCTAAGATCCTTTAGTATGGAGCACTGAAAAGGTGCCTGAGGAGATAGCTTATATGATTAAACACAGAAAAGTCTGCATTAAGGGCCTGAAATGAAACAACCCTTTATTCACTTTTCACATTGGGGTTGTCTTATTTTGGTACATGGTTTGTTGGGAGCATGTGTTTCAGGAGAATCTTTGGACAGCCTTGTGCCAACCTTCCTGTAATAAGGACATCTTTGGAGGAGAAATGAAATAGCCAGGGTTGTGATTAGTTGAATGGCTGCACCTTTGAAGAATTTATGAAGAACAGAAAGTTCCAGTGAACTGCTGAAATCACTGGGGAATAAAGAGCATATCACTGCTTTCTGATTTCAAAGATAAATTTTTAGCTACAATACAGAATTCACATTGCAAACTTTTTTTATGCATCTCTGGTTTGGTTTGGCACCTACGTGCTCTGTAAGATACAATTGATACTGTGCAGTTCTCTCATTTCTGAACTGGTTATGCTAGTGTCAGAGTCCTTTTCTTTTTTTTTTTTTTTTTTAATTGTGCTTATCAAACCTTCTCCTATATATTTTCTGCCTCATTAACATTGTCATCTTCCCCTCATGAGAGGGTCTTGTGTTGAAGCCCCTTTGATTTGCTTTCATCTTCCTTCAACTTAGGAGCTACCAACCTTCTTTCCCTGTTCCAAGCCTTCACTCCAACACTACATATCCTGAGAATATTTCATTTCCATATCCTCACTCCATGCAATATTAACCATTAACACTACTTTAAAACCTAGTTTAAACAAGCACACTTTTAGCTTCCAAGTCTACATCCTAATTTCCTCGCTACGATCAATGCCTTCCTATGGTCAGTACCACACTGCTCAGCCTGCTGGACTAAACTCATGTTGGTTTTCTCAATCTCATAAGGCATCTTGAGGAATCCAAGAACTACTCTCACTCCATAAAAGTGAATTAATTTTACCTTTCTTGGTCTCTCAGGACTATATTGAACGATTGAGCATCCATATACCCATTAATGACATAAATAACTGTGAGTATATTTTCTATGCTATCTGTAATAAATGTCAGCTGGAAATTTTGATGCACTTTGTGAGCTGTTGTGGCTTCTTTCTGAGGGTACCGTGCTACGCAGTTGTCAAAAAGATGGGTGGTTTGGTTGCAAAAGGATTAAGACCATATGCATTGTTATACTAACTGCATTTGTGAAACTAAGTCAAGACTTAATGAATTATGGGCATCTGATTACTGTTTGTATTCCAAAAGAGCCCAGAATGTGTTAGGCATGGTTCACAAAAGACAATGTTAAGAACTCCACTTGGAAAAACTCCATTTAGAGGATGCCTGTTCTGCAGTTTATACAGTGATGGGAGTTCTTCAGAAAGATGTACTTGGGTAGGTTTCAGCTACCCAATTCAGGTGCTGCAAGGACTGAGCTTTAGTAAATACAGAAGAGTAGCAACACATAATCTATTTATCTTGCCCTATTTCAGAGGAAAAAGGTACTGGTTGTGGAATAAATTAATGTTTTTATCAGTTAAATACACCTCTCATTGACAGCATTATGTCAAAATATAATTGATCGGACGATTGATTATAATAAATCAGGAGAAACACAATAGCAACAGAAAAGAATTATCAAAATGGGGAAAGCTTAAACGAGGCTCTCTCCTGTCCTTTGGTATACACATACAGAGGTATTTGTAATGTTTTCTAACAGCATCCTGAAGGTAGATTATTAATGTAAGCTAGACATCACTTAGTTTATATTTCAGATGTATGCCTGTATACCTAAAAGCAGAATTTGGCCACTGCTCATTCCATGTCTAAAGAGAACAATAAAAAAATCAAGAGACTGAATTGTTTCTCTTTTTTCTACAAGGTTGGAAGGTGGGGAGGGAGTTGATATTGTTCGCACAGACAGGCTACCCTAGCAAAGAAGCAGAAAAAATGGTGTCCATTTGGTCTGGCTTCTTTCATTGTACATATCCAAATTATTTATTGCAAGGCTAAGACTTTTACTCTGGTATCAATAAAACACAGTTTAAGGATTAGGCACTGTCCAGAGAAATGTCTTTTTTGCCATTGCTCTAAATCAGGTCACAATTTCACCCTGTTTGCATTATGTACATGAGTAAAAATAGGTCTTCAGAACTCAACCTTGCCCCTGCTCCAGGGAGATTTTTGCCTGCACTAGAACAGCAAAACATAACTACACACTGACTCCTTTTGCATCACTTCTGACTGTACACAAGTCTGGATCCTGCTGTCACAAAACTTCCATTAGTTTCACCAGGGGCATGAATGTTGCACATACTTATAATACAATTCAATCCATGGGACTTGCTGCTACAACAAAGCTCAGTCAGGGGTCTGCTGAAAAGCCAGGGCAAGAAATTTCACAATTGAGTGAAAGACATTTCAGCTTGGACATACCTTTCAAATCCTGCTGCATGTTTCCTCCTTTCTGGGAAAGTCGCTGGGAAGGGAGTCACTCTCTTCTCCATTGCCCTTGGAACTTTAATTAGTATTGCTTTGGTTTATTTCAAAAGAAGCTATTAAAAAGCAAATAAAGTGTCTTGTGAGACACTACAGAGAGAAAAAATGGGGCAACACAGGAAAAAATGCTGTGAATTAAAATTTAAAAATTGAAAGAAAAGTATAGATGAGGTATTTTTCCATGTAATTTCTTCCAGGATTCTGCTCCTCCTTTTCTTTTGTCTGTGATGTCTATGACTTGCCATTCATATTCCATCCCTATGCTTGGAAATTGCTGTCCATCAAGTGAAAGGTGAAGGAAAAGAAAAAAAAGTAGAACGGCGTGGGGAAGACATGAAGGGGTGCAGGGAGGAGGAGATCTATTGAGTGTAAAGGTGTCCAAAGGAGATGGAAATGTGCTCCCCAAGGCCATGGTGCTGCTTGTATTTTCAGGCTGTAGCGTAGCAGATATATGAGAAGAGCCAGACTTCACATGCTACAGTAAGTGCAAAATCTCAAAACGCAGAAGCCATCACATCAAGGGTTTCCTTGTCCCCTGATAGAGTCCGCCCACAGTGGTTCCCTAGAAACAGTTCTATTATCAAGTAGACATCCATTGCTTTTTTTGTTGGTTTTTTTTCTATTTTTTATTTAAAAAGTAGTTTTTTCTAATAATACATAGAATATATAAATAATAATAATAATTAAAAAAAACTATTTGGGTTTGCTTTCTGTACTCTAACCCATCTGTATTTTTTGTGGTTTGCTGATATATATATTAAAAGACAAGAAAATCAACTCTGCTCACTATTAAAAAAAATATTAAATCCACTTTTTATGTTTCCAGAGAGAAAGAGAAAGAGGGGAAGTGGGATAAAACCAAATTAAAATGAAGAAGAAAAAAAAAGAAAAAACCCGAAAACAAATCAGGAAAATCAAAAACCTTCTTGTCTCTTCAAAGTAGTTGTCAAGAGCTTTAAATGCTTGTGCTTTCAGTGTACACACCACAGGGAAAACGTAACAAAAATAACCAAAAAAAAGGGGGAGAAGGAAAAAAACCCGACCAACCAAAAACCCAAGAGGACCTAAAATTTAAAAAAAAAAAAAAAAAAAAAGAGAAAAAGGTAATCATAATCTTAGTAGTGAAAAGGACAGCTCAGAGTTTCTGTGTCTTTTTAGTTATTTTAGCAGCCGCCCTTTTTGTCTGCAGAGGGAGACCTGCCACCACAGCCACCTCCTCGGCTTGAGAGAGGCTCTTCTGCATCGTCCTCGTCAAAGCCGTGAAAGGTCGAGGTGTCGCTTTCTGACGTGGAACCGAACAAGTCCTCCGTAGTGCGTGCTGCCGCTGCTTCGTCCCTCCTGCCTTCTCTTCCCAAATGAGCTGACATGTATGATGAATATATCAGCACATGGGTTAAGCAACAGGCATCATCATCATCATTTTTTTCATCATTTTTCATTATCATTAAACAAGTCAGACTATCAAGCTCATTAGGTGTGTGCTTGTATGTGCCCGCGCACCCCAACAACAATAGCATAGGTAGAACTGCAGTAAGAAAAATAACAAAGGATCAGTTTCACTTTCCAAGAAAAAAAAATCTACAAACACCACAGGTGCCCATAGCTACAGCAGCGAAAGGGTTAATCATGTTTTCCTCTCTTGAAAAGACAGTAAAATATTTCCTCATGATTACTTAGATCAATTTTTAAATATTTTTAGACCATGTAAGTAATGAAACACTGTTAGCTCTAAGCACAATGGCATCAACAGTCACAAATTTTCTGCTATAGAAATGTAAGCCACTAGATACCTCATCAACCTCAGGACTACTTTTTATCCCCATTCTTCCCCTGATCCTAAAGAACCTCCTCTGCAGACAAAATGAAATACGTTTTGAAGACTAAGTGAAAGTAACCTAAACCAATACTTCAATACCAATTTCATGGCATGTCCTTCAAAAATAAAAAAAAAAACCCCAAACCTAATATATACAGTTCAACAACTAAAACAACTGAGATGAGGAGTAACCCATCTTGGGAAACACTGAAAACTTCAAATTTTTGTGAATCAATCCAACTTTCAAGATGGAACAGGAAATTCTCCACACAGAGTAACAATAACAGCAACAACAACCATAAGAAGACTCCTAAAAACAGAAGGCAGATACTGAAATCTGTGAAATTGAGGTTTGTTTTCTCTCTCAGTCAAACTATTTATGTGATTAATAGTACGAACTTCAAATTCCCTCTTTATGGAAGGTAGAGAAAAAGATATCTTTTGTGCCCCAGCAAAACTGAAGGGTGAGATTTTAGGGAACAGCTATTTTGTTATTCACAAACAGTAACAGGGTATTAAGCAACCAACTGTTGGGTCCCTGCTCCAGCTACAGGAATCAGCCATATACCAAGTACACTGCATTGTTTGAGACAGAAAGAAGTAAATCCTGTTCACAAAAGAAAAATGGATATAATAAAATAATTGGCAGATAAACCATTTTGTAGAAATGTGGTTTTACTGACTTTGTGAACAGAAGAAGAAATATAATTTCAGTGTAATGAAAAAGTTCTCCATTATTATAAAAGAGAAAGATGGCAGACACCAAAGAGGTTTCATTGTTTCAGTTTAGAGATTAGTGTGTGGTTATACCTTAATCACTTTCATCACACATCAGTCACAGTATTGCAGACCCTATGAATGACCCAAGTGGGTCAGAATTTCTACAAGGATAGCATTTAATGGAACTGATTTTGCACAGTTTAGGCTACAGGCTGATCTACTTGTTCTATCACACTAAGGGATCAAGGGAATTAATGTATTTGTGTTGCATTCTGATATAATCACCATAGCAATCTTTAAGTAGCAATAAAATATGGATCCATCTCACTGTGCCGTATCAGGACAAAGCTGAAATTAATTATACTGAAATATAACAATCAAGGAGAAGGGCAGTGATCTTCCAAGATGGCCCCACAGACCCCATGGATTTTCCCCTTCAGTTATTAGAAGCAAACATGTGTACACTAAAAGGTCCATGTTTCTGACTGCACAGCATTCGTAAGGATGCCCCTGGAGAAAACCAAAGGAGTTGCCACTGATCCTCTGGTGACCGGTATCATTTCAGAATTCCTTCAGAGGTCACAACAACTGCAGAAGGCAATTTCAGTGAGAGTTTAATTGGTCTCCCATTGAATGTGGTAATAGGCTTACTATGAATTTCAGCAGGAGCATAAAAAGGCCATTTCCTTGGCATGAGAACATTCCACATCACATTTCAGCCATGAAGCAACAGACATCTTCCAGTGACTACAGTACAGAAGGAGCAGCATTCATACTGAATTTCAAGGCCTCTTTGGTTTTCAGATTTCTATATGACCATCTCATTACCACTAGTATCACCACTATACAAAAATACCACAAGTGGAAACTTAGACCAATGCTGGAATATGCAGTTGTTAAAGTCTTCCAATTCCCTCTACCACCACCACTACTTCCTACGTGGTCTATAAATAACTGTTCAGCTGGTATAAAATTTTCCAAAAAAAAGAGAAAGGAAAAAAAAAAAAAAAAAAAAAAAGAAAGAAAGAAAGGAAGGAAGAAAACAACAGCCCAGAAATAAAGGCAACTCAGAATGGGAAACACACAATTGCCTACATTTAAAAAAGAGAGAAGGGAAGAAAAGGGAGAAATAAAAACCTCTTTAAACAAAACTAATGATAGTCATCTTGTAAGAGGATAATTCTTGACAGCTAGCCCCATACCTACCCTGTAATTTTCTCCCTCTTTCTTTTTTGGATGAAGAAATGCATGAAATGTGTAATCAATGGGAATGCTTGTCATGCAACTTTCATAAATCTTGTAAGTAATTTATAGTTGTAATTGCAGCATTTAAAGACAGAGACCATTCTGTAAAATTGTCATAGGATTTTCTCCTTCCATGTGAAGAGCAACTAGTGCATGTACCAATGTTCCCAAAAGCCAATAAATAAATTAAAACCTCATTATTCCATAAGACCCCATCAGCTTAAATATGTGAATCCAACAATGGGGTTTATAATATAAAATTTTTCAGTCATTCTTTCCCACAAACACAGAGAAGAGGTAAGATTCCACCTTCTATCCCTTCCCAAATATGCTGCCTTTCTTCAAAATCTTCAGAAGGTGCAAAAACCAAATCACACAAATGCCTTTGTACAAGAAAGATGCAAGGAGTCACCTACCAGAGCGCCCACAGTCTGAGCATGATACAAGTTCCTCAGGTCGGCCACTTTTTTTGTTCATATTGGAGCCTCCGAGGCAGAAGTCACAGTAGTTATTGGGAATGATGACCCCGTCTGGTCCTTTCTGGGCTGTAGTTGGGTTAGAAATCAGATTTACTAAAAGAGCATTCACTTGGACATTTGCCCCTTATCCTTGATATGGTGTTAGCCCAGTGAGTTTGCAGGCCACAGTCTTCCTGAAACACTGTCAATCAGAACAAAAAGTGAACTGCATAAACCACCTCATTTTAAGTACACCCTGGGTTGTATCTATTTTGCCTGGAGTGCCCTTTACTATTTCTTTTATAATCCCAGCCAGGCTGCTCCTTCTCAAGGACATGCTTCTAGATATGCATTTACAGTTTAGGGACTCGTAACACAAACAGGTATAGAGGCAATCCCTAGCGCAGGATAAAACCTATGCTGTCAGTAAGCCAAACTTGGTTTTTCAGGCAGCGGTCATCATCATAATGCCACAAAATAGAAATTCATAAAGGAAAAATAGAGTCTCCAAAATTCAAAAATCAACGGTGGGAAGATGAGGGGGATAGGTACCCTTACTGGTTTTATTTCAAGTAGCTTTTTAGGGGACTACATATCTAAGTAGCAGGGTGTCCTTACTCAGAAGGTTGGTTCAAAAGCTCCTGAATAGGCTTTGCCAAATAGGCAAAGCCATCTGGGGATGTTTACCCAAGACTTCAGCCCTCTCCAGCAGTCATATTCCCTGGGACAAGCAGGAAGGGTCCAACACTACCCCAGCACAGGTGCAGAGTGAGCCTGGGGCAGACATCCCAACCAGCAGAGTTAAAAACTTTTTCAGCCAAGAAGAAAGGAGTAAGATTATATTATTATTTTCCAGCGAGGAATACTTGGAAAGGAGCAGACACACACTGATCTTAAGTAGAGGAGGAGGAGGCAGATCCCTTAGGAAGAAGAGAAGGGCAGAGGTCTTCTGCATTCCTCTTAGTTGAGCAGAACAGCAATGTCCTTTTTTTCTTGCTCACAACTGCCATTTCTTCCTCTGCTCTCCAGAGAGGGAAAACATCTTCCTGTACATTCTAACTATGAACTGGGGAAGGGAGTGGAGGTAATGGTTAGTCTTTGTTTCTTCTCTTTGAACATAAAAACCCCAGTTATATACCAGTAGGTACACCTGGCCTAATTCACTGCATGAAGAATTTTACAAATGAGAAAATGAAGAACTTTAAACTGTATCATCTCTATTTAATTATCTTTTTAATGCATATTTTGTAACTTGCAGATTTTTAACAGATGTTTCAACAGCCTTTATTAATGGGCTTTTTGTCCACATTCAAATTTCCCCCAAAGAACAATGACATTTCTAGAGGGCTTCTGGTAGCAGTCCAAGACATACACTTAAAATTAAAGTTTCCTCCAAGTTCAATCTGCTTTTCTGGTTTGGGTGCATCTAGTTATTCATTTATTTCCAGCTGTTGATCAGCTGGACTTTTGGAGATTGGTAACTGAAAGATTCCAGGTAAGGTGAAATTAAGAAGAAAATTAAAACCCATAAGGCTGCAAATACATCACTACCTTCCTCTGTGGTCACAGAGATCCTGACAGTATTTACTAAATGATGGACTTTGCTCTGAAATGATCCTCGTTGACAGATCCCCAACTCTCTCAAAAAAATAGAGAAGTTCCCTGTGTTAGATTAGCATTTTGTCTGTTCCAGGAAGGCATTTAATACATGCATGCATGACAAGCAAAAAAGGAACAGGAACCAGGTGGAAGTCTAGCACACCAGCTCATTTTAAGAGCTGTAACAAAATGATCATAAAGTTGCTGCTTATACTTATTTTGTGTATAAAAAGCAGACCTCCCTTGCATTTATATTTCCCACTGCAGCCTCATTTTGAAAAAGTTAAGTAATTATCTCTTTATATTATTCTGCATCTATAGACAGGCCACGTACAATGCAAACTCAGCAAGCTCAGAATTCAGTGTCTTTTTTTGTTGTTGCTCCTTATTACATTATTTCACCTTTCATCCAAGTGTCTTAAAGTGCCTTACAGATATTAAGATCCTATTATTAATGGTCAGTGAGGTCAAAAGCCTCTTTTGCCATTGTTTCTAACCAAAGTGTTCTGGACCCTAATTAAGTCTCATGGTGAGGCTGCATTGCATTTTTAGAGCTGAAAGGCTTGGAGGTAGAGTGGTAAACTGGTTTATTCCCAAAAACACAAAAATTCTGTGGTGAGGCCACAAATAATAACGAGCAGTCAGGGTGCCAGCCAGCAGACTTAGAAAAGAATTGCACTTCTACCATTGCTCATAATGGTGTCATTAACACTCTGCATATATTGACTTAAATTTTTTCAATATGGATTATGAACATAAGATCCACTGACTGTCAAACTGGAAATGGGACAGGGGGACTCAAAAATACATACACTGATCAATTCATCTGCAGTGTGTGGGAGAGGTGGAAGGTATTTGCTGAGTGTGACAAAGCTGAAGGGATTCTCCCAGACCACTGCCAAGGGAATAAACATTGGGTTTGATTGCTCTTCTCTTCTTCTTTCTTCTCTTTCTTTTCCTTTTTTCCCCTTTCTTTTTTTCTTTGTTTTCTTTAAATTTATTTAATTTTTAACGTGAAGGTCTTATTAACCTGGCTCCATAGAATGTGATAGAGATACCCGGCCTGAAAAGTCAGACAGATGAGAAATTCCTGAAGTTACATCAATGATATCTTAAATGATGTACCTCTAGAGCCAATCAAGCCGGATAATGTTATTCACTGGTTTTTTAATTTTTTTTTTTTTTGTCCTAACAGGTGCAAAAGTTAGAACCAAACCTGACTTAAGCTTATTTTCTTGATCGATACCATATAGTAAATTAAGTCACAGGCTAAATCACAGAAGGTATGAGAATAAAAAGATTTTCAGATGACAGTGAGCAGAGTTCTTACTTTCAAAGGAACTTTTTTGCATAGTTTCTAGTTCTATTTTAGTGTCATTAACAAATGATGAAGGAATTAGGAAACAAAGGAAAAATGGCCAGGTTTAATGTGCAATCTTCATGAATAGGGTACCATGCAGGAAAATCTTGACCCTAATCTTACCCCAAAATCAATAAAACTACTTACAAAAGTAACTATGGGAGTGGATTCACAAGGAACACCAATTAATTTCCTTTGGAGTAATGTTGCTGGTTTTCATCTGAGACATAGTAATTAACCAGGTATTCACTTTTTGCATAAGATAATCAACAAGCAGAAGGTGCAAGTTAAAGCCAAACAGCTCAGCTAGCAAGAAGTAACTCCCTAGCAGAGCGTTGAATCATTTAGATCAGGTGACTTCCTCCAAGGATTTGGTAAAAAAGCAGCTCGCCCATAATTAGAAACTGTTTTAAAGCAAAGGCTTGAAAACCAGCCATGGCCTTGTCCTATCTTAGAGCTCTTCTGATTTTCTTTTACATTGCAAACTGCAAAAACAGATCAAAAGCTCTGAGGAGCTTTGAGTATTGCCTGAACTGAGGTTTGCTCATAGGAGGTGTACTTAAATCAGTGCCTCTTGCCAGTTCAACTTAGGGTTGTTTTCAGGTTTCATCAAAGGCCCTGTCTTCATCTACATCTCCCCCAAAACTGAGTATATAATTTTTTAAAGTACTTTAAATCTTTAAAAATGGATTAAGGAGAGACATGGAAAGATCTGTACAGTTCAAATAACAGCTTCACTGAACCTGAAAGGTGATTCACATGAAGACAGGATGCAGAGTGAAAATAAAGTCAATATTTCCAAATAAATTTGGTATGCACTTATTCTGAAACATTTTTTCCTTCTTAGCCTAATCAAGTTAATTCAAGCTATAACAAGCTGAGCAGAATAAACTACTTAAAATATGGTATCATTATTCACAGTAGTCTTTTTGCAAAGTAAGTTTGGTAAATTACATAAATTATGTAGTATATCACACAGTAACTTTGTTCTATAGACAAAACCTGAAAACTAAACAAGTTCACTGAGTTTAAATATACAAAATAACTTCTGTACATTCTTGATTTTGAAGGCAGGGGCTCTAAACAGAATTCTAGCTTCCCTTTGTCCCTCCCAGGAAACAAAAAAAACTCTATAAGTTATCTGCCTCATGGTTTCAGTTTAATAATAAAAGAAAGCTGCTTATAATGAAATAACATCAAGAAATAAGGAATTTTCTTTTCTACATCATCTCCTAGAGCCACATGACTCAATAAAAATATCTTTTTAGCGATTAGAAGTAGTAGTTTTTTGCTTCTCAGGGCTGCAGAAAATATCTTGGATGGAAGGCAAGTTCAGAAGAAGGAATTCTTGTCTCTGATTTTTAAACATAAAATCCAGAATACAGATATTTTAAATAGTTTTTCTTCAAAATGTGACCCTTAAATATATACAGACGCTCAAATAAACAGAACTTGTATCTATCCATTTTTCTGATTTCTAAGTGAAATTATTTTGGTGATTTGGATCACAGTCTTCAAAAACTTGGGAGGTGGAACCAGTGCTTAAAAGAAAAACTGGTTTTCTGATCCTGGGTAACAAATCACTGTCACATATATTTCTTCAGCCTGTAGGTAATATAGCACAATATTGAACCACGATTTAAGATATGCATCTAGGTTTGGCAGCATTTTATCCCTTTTTTTTGTCATATCCACATTACTGGGAAGGTGATGGAGAATGCATGGAGCGCATGCCTCGCTGCTGGGGTATGGAGCTGTTCGTCATTTATTTCAATGATTACAGTGAATTGGCTACAGTCAGAGATACATGCCTTCACAAAGGGATTTTTCCTAGCACATTTTGTCCAGGTCTTACCTGTTTCTTCTGGGTTTGATCCAAAACAAATAAAGCCCACTGGAGGTTTTCAATTCAATTCAAAAGGCTTTGAGTCAGGCCATTTACTCTGTTTGCAACGAGGATCTTCAGAGCACAATAGAGACCACAGGACCCTGCATGTAGGCCTGAGTCAAGCCAGTGCACTTCACGATGGAGGAAAAGGGGTGGATTTACCTTTTTTTTTGTTGGGGTTTGGTGTGTTGGGTTTTTTCGTTTAATTTACTGAGACGGGGACAGTTTCCAGCTCCTCCCTTTGTCTCCCTGGCAAACAGCAAGTCCAATGTCTGGCTGCCTGAGCGGGAGGACGCCAGACAAGAGCCTGTGCCCGCGGTTGTCAAGCCCCTTGGAGGCCTCGGTGAGGGATAATCCCACCCTAGGTCTCCATGTGCCGCTCGCGGCTGCCGGCGCTCTCCCCGGCGGGCCCGGCCCGTCTCCATGGTGACCGCGGCCCGGCTGGCTGCCGCTGGCCTTGCCGCGGCCCCGAACGGCTCGGTGCAGGGGAGGCAGGCTCGCGAGACAAATACACTGCTCGAACTCAGTGGAAACGTGGCTTTAAGGAGAGGCAAAAGAAAAGCAGTGCCTGGACTGGGGCTTGCTTTGATGGAAGAGGAGGGAGATGGCTGGCTGGGCATGCGTCCCCTTCTGTCCCCGTCATTGCTGGGCACAGCGAGCAATGGTGGGGCAGAGAGGTGGACTGGGGAGCTGCGTCTGTGCTCAAGGCTAGACCCTGCCCTGGGAAGGGACAATAAAAGAACACAACAGCTGGTGTGGTGAGGAACAGGCCATGCACAGCTGAAGCGTGCTCCAGGCTCTTGCTCTCTCGCACGTACGCGGCCAGGCAGGGATGTGTGCAGCCATTTCTGGGGACTCCTCACCCTGAATTAAGTACATGGGTTTTTCATTGCAGTTTTTCAGGAAGAAGTGTAAATCAAACTGAATGAGAGGAAATGGCCAGTCACTTACTCTGTTGTTAGCACCAGAGATAAGCATGTTGGCTGGCCCGTAACCGGGAAGTGTTGGGGCACTTGATACAGTGCCCTGCAGCAGGCTGCAAGCACAGCTCAGGCTGGAGACAGCACATCTGTGTCGATGCGGTGCTGTTTTCTACCAAACACACTTGGAACTTGGGTGTAATGCTGGGAAACGGCTGGTGTTCTGTTCCCAGAGTCGTGCTAATCAGCCTGCACAGCCCCATGGCCTCCACTAGCTCCAGCTCCCCAGGCACTCCCCTGCATGGGATGGGCATGCCCTTTGCCGGCAGCCTGAGAAGCAAGATATGCCACTGAGAGGTGCTGCAAACCACCCAGCCAAAGTATTGCCAAGTCCCTCTAGCAACTGGATTTTATCTCTTTTTTTGAGTTAGCTTGTAGTGTGGGGATAGAAGAAGCTGCTGCTTTTACACAGCTTTTAGTAACTCTGAAAGGTTTGCCGTTCCTACAGCCCCTGCTCACAGAGAACGAGAGCCAAGGAGCACTACAAGAAGTGCTAGGAGACAGAGGTACATCTGTAAAAGTCAGGGGAAGCCTCTAAAGGTGAGGAAAGGAAGATCACTTGATCATCTCTTTTACAGGAATCAGTGTGGCCCTTAAGTTGAACAGCTAATGAAAGCACTGGAAGGTGAGCTAGGGAGCTGGAAGGTGCAGTTAGGAAAATACAGCATCAAGTGATGGGATTCAGTAGATTTAGGGATAAGTGTTCCTCCACCCTAAGGCAGCATTTCATAGAATTTCTGTGCACTGACTTAATAGAGTTTTCTGCAGGAACACCTAAAGCATCGGCCAAAAGCCTTCTGCTAGGAGTAAAACATTGTAACTGTCTAGTGCCTCATGATGATAAACAGTAGGAGATACAGAGTAGGCAGACAGACAAAAGAGTCTGACATCTTAACATACAGATTTCCTGACTTTAAGGG
The DNA here is from genome assembly GCA_032173965.1 of Sitta carolinensis. Lineage (NCBI taxonomy): Eukaryota > Metazoa > Chordata > Aves > Passeriformes > Sittidae > Sitta > Sitta carolinensis. The sequence continues at coordinate 9,676,310 of JAVUNC010000006.1, read as the reverse complement.
ATACCTCTCTAGAAATTTGGCTCCTGGCCAGTGAAATACATCATTCGTGTCAATTAAGGGAATATATACACCTCAAGAAGGGTTTGTAATGCTCAAAATACATCCCCATCTGGCAGCATTCCTCAGTATTCAGGTGAGAATGGCCAGTGCCATGAATTGGGTCCCTGCAACGTCTTGTAGGCTCTAATCTGAAAATTATTCACTGGAGGAGTGTGAGAAGGCAGAGAGCACCTATTCAGTTCAAATTCAGTCAAAGCATTTGGATTTTACTTGGTTCAAATTCTACATGGAAGAGGGAAAAAAAAAAGGCAGAAAAAGCAGGAAGAGAGCAGAAAAGGGAAAGAAATATAAATACATAAATTATACCATCCTAAATCAAGAGCTGATGTGCTGTTTAAGCAAAACATTTTTCAAAATCCAATTAGTCAGATTGGAAATATTTACCCAGAAACTACTGAGAAGCACTGCGTGCTTCTCATCAATGGCAGTTGCACATCAACAGCAACAATTTAGTCCCTGTCCAGGCAGTATAGAAAAGAAACACCAAACTAACAAAACAACCACCCCATGACTCAAATCAAAACAAACAAGAAAAGGGGGTTGCAGATTAGCTCTTCTACATAGGAGATGAGTTTGGGATTTTCCACCATGCCATAATTCTCAATAACTGATCTATTTCTTAACTCAGCGTTGCAAAATACATGCACAGAAGTCTCAGAAATTTACAGCTGCGAAACAGGATTTAAGGGAAATCTTTACACAGTTCAAACTCTCCAATCACTACAGTTTCTTTGAGTATTTTAAGTGTTTTTCTTTATGAAAAGAAACTCTGAAAAGAGAAAAAATCCACACAGATTAAATGACTAAGAAGTCAACTCAAGGTAATGTACATATTTTCACTGTAAAGCACCTGCTGCAGGGTATCTTGTTGCAAGGTGGGCATTGATGCATCCTTGCATTCAGAAGTAGTTCCCACCATGGCCCCAGCAAGGATCAGCACTGAGGCAGGGAAAAAGTAGGCCTGATGTAGCTTTTCAAATTGATGCTGCTTGTGGAGAGGAACAAACAGCTCATCTCCAACTGAGGGGCTGACTCTCGTCATTTATTCATGGCCAGCCCCCTGCCTGGATAGAAATAAAAATGTTTCAAAGATGACTGTGTGGGGGAGCTGGAGGACAGCTTGGAGGCACACTGAGGTTAGCACATTAATTTTTTATCTCTGGAGACCGGGTATCCAATTATGTTTAGAGTACACAAACAACTTTGGCTGGTCTCTCCAGTAGAGATTTATCCACATAATAAAATCTGGGATGGAACTGGGCACAACAGGCTGATGCCATGAAATAACGTACACAGGTGGTTGTGCAGGGCAGATGCTTTATCTAGCAGAGGGGCAGGAGGGCACAGGAATGCATCCTCCTTAACTACATGCATTGCACAATGGATCAACCTGCACACAGCACAATGCACTTCATTTAGGATTGTCACTGGCCAAAGATCCTGTCAGTTGCCGTTTCTGCACAGCCACCTGCAATCAACATTGCACACAGCAAAATGCCACTGAAAACTCTTCTCCTTTAAAGGAGAGGAAGTTTTTCTCCATGTAGACACGCTATCCTATTCTCCCAGGAATTAAGAAAGAGCATTTATACTAGTGCACTCATTCACAGAGAAATTTCAATAGATAGAAGTCTAATGTAATTCCTATATCAGAAGTGCCTCCAAATTTGTGAGCACCAGCTGCCCCCAGAGCTGGCCTGTACCCATGGAGAGAGATGGAATAAAACAGCAGGTGTTTTGTGGCAGACTTGGATGCACCCTGGGCTCACAAATCTCACAGTCTCAGTGCCAACATGTAGAGGAAAAGCCAGCAGAGAAAAAGTCTGAAAATGGTGTGGGATCATTTATTTTTTCAGTGGAGCTCAGAAAAGGGGGAAGTTGACTTTTTAAAGGGTTTTCTATAATTTCCTTTTCACAGTTCAATACTCAGGTAAAAAAAATCAGAGAGTAGGTCAGAAATAAATGTTTGTATAGGCAGAGGCAAGACTAGACACTGAGGAAGGGCTATTTATTTGTGTCAAAGGGCAAGATAAAGCTTACAAAGCACGCCACTGAAGCTCAAACAGAATGCAGGCTAGGGTGTTGACTGTTCAACTATCGTTCATGTTGCAATAGGTAATCTAGACATGAGAAAAGAGGACAGAAGGAGAGAGAGATGTACAGAAAGGTAAATAGGCAAACCTTCTACATGGTCAAGGACAGTGAGATGTGCCAAGGAGGTGAGTTGTGGGACTTGGGCCAGTCCCAATTCTTTGACGCACACCTATTCAATCGTTCTCAGTTTTAGGTAGGTTCCTCCTATCTACATCTCTTTTCACATCTCTGGATAATTATCTGACCCACTCAAATTGGTCTGTGCATGAAATAGAGGGGGATGAATATGCAAAAAGACAAGAGGCTTTCAGGTCTTGATCCAGCACCAGTTAGGGCATCAATAATTGAATCCTGCAGGAGCCCTGCTCCCTCTTGTATCACCAGGGCTGCTGTTACTGCAGGTTCTGCAAGGAGTGGGAGCTGTAGAGGAGACGTGGGTACAAAGGAAGGAAGTTCATGCTGCAGCTGCCCAAAGTTCAGCTGCCTGAACTTTACTGACCTAGTGCTCACCTCCCACAGCACAACAAATTCCAAATGGCTGGTTTGATTTGCCTTGCCTTTTCTAAATCAGGCTGCTTGTATCTCTGACACACTGCTCAGCAAATAACCAGATCCTACTCTGCACCATATCTCTGGTCCTCCTGCTCAGTGGGTTGCAGATTAGCTGTGTGGATTAACATCCCCCTGCCTTCCCTCCCTCCCACCTACCCCACCCCCCAAGCCCATGCAGGGAGGACTCTTGAAGCTCAAGACCTAGAATGCTGCAGATCTGTCAAATCTAATTCATAACACATGCCTAGCAGTTCTTAGGGGAGAGGAAGGATCTGATGCTCTGGCTCCCCACCATCCCCCTGTACAAAGGGACCATTTAATGACTGCACATTAGCAATGTGGAAAATTAGCATTCACATGGAAGATAAATGGCAGCATAAATTAAATATCACCAAGTGGAAGAGAAAAGATGCAAGATCTGAGCTCAAGGCTCTAAACAAACAAATAGGCAAAAAAAAGGAACAGACAGCCACTGTAACAGCTGAGCCATTTGGGACAGTTACCTTCCATAATCTGGGACTTTCCCCAAGGCTGATCTGCCCATTTGTATGGCCGTTGCCCATACCTCACTGGCTCCTGGCTGGTCTACTCAGGAATCTGAGCTTCGAGAGAGGTTTACCCCCAATGGTTCTAAACTTCTGCCTGTTTGTGGATCTGTGCATCAGCAGCTTCCCTTTGCCACATACTTTGGGGGAACACAAGCCCAAGCTGCTCCCATGCTACTCTTTCCCACAGTGTAGAATGCACCTCTTTTCTCATGTCCCAAAGTCCTGACCTTACCATAGGTTTTCTAGATCTTCTTGCTAACTTCTATCATTTCCTAAGCACCAGAGACAAAAGGACTGAGACTCCTTGGCACCTATGTCAAGCTGATTTTAGGACACAGGACACTACCCTTCTTTTTTTGGGCATCTATTGCAAGACCACCATCAATATGAATTCAATACAGATGTGCGATATTCCTCTCAGGTATGCAACTATTGCTGACTACTGCAGGCAGAGGAAGAAACAAACCAACCAACCAAAAAAAACCCCAAAGCTGATGTAAATGCTAAGTAAACAAAAGCTACTGGCTGAACACTGACATTCTCCTGCCTGCCCAAGCAGTCACTCTTAGTGCATTGACAGCTCAAGTTTATCAACAGCTGGAGGAGTCAAAATTACTTTTACTGCAAATCTACAAAACATGTGAATAACTAAAAGGTAGAGCATAAAAGTGACAGAAACATAGAGCTTGCCAAATGGGATCACACTAAACAGTCCTTCAAGCTCAGACAGTGGCTAGTAGCAGATGCTTTGGAGGAAAGAAACCCCCTCCCACACCTCCCTGGGGACAATTATCAATTATACTGCTTAGAAAGAAAATGTTTTCCTACTTCCATATTTCTTGCAGTTCTTAAGGTATTAGAAAGTGTTTTCCTGCATATTTTTCCCTGTAAGTATTTTATTGCTTTATTACTTTGAACGAAAATAACATAGATCATATGCTGACCCAAAAGAACTTTTTGAAAGCGAATAAAGCTATCTACACAAATCCCAAGGTCACAGCAAACCACCTAGTATTGCACTCTAGAAAACTGAGAAACGGGGGATTAGAGACTTGCAAAAATCAGTAATAGAACACAGTATCCTTGACTTTCTGTTCTGTGCCTAAGGAACACAGAAGGGACAGTCAAATAGGGTGATGGACCCTATGCTCACACTGAGCATATGTGATTCATCACATAAAAATTCAGACCACTCAGATTTCTTTCAGCGCTGTACCAGTGTGGGAAATTGAGACACATTCTCCCTTCATATCCCAGCTCTCCTCCTTGCAAATCAGTACTGATGTGTTTCAATAGCTTTGGTCAAACTGTGACTGAGAAGCAGCTTTTTGCAAAGTTGAAGGTAAGCCGTTTGTGCAGCAGGTGAAGGTATAAGGGAGGAAGGTGCTGTTATTTTCATACTGAAAAACTGAGACATTGACAAATATCTCTTATGTAAAGGCAAAACAAAGGCTGAAACCACTGGATGTGTATTTCTTTGACATCCTTACTAAGAGCCACTGGGAGGCTGCTTGATGATGGGCAGGTTGGGCATCTCTTTTTTTTCCCCCCTCTCCTTGCCACCTCCTCCCCACAGGAGCAGTAATGGAAAAGTGACTTGCTGCAGAGATAATGCTGGGTTTGAAATGAATTTCTGACTAGCTGAGCCAGCACCCGTGTGAGCTGTGGCTGATTAGCTCCAAGCATCCAGGTCCCAATCACTCACAACTGAGCCAGGCAATAACACCAGCCTCCCCAAGGCAAAAACAGGGTGGAGGCAACACCCCTGGAAAGGATCTCACAGGCAAAGGGAAAATCCTACTCACGTTTGTGGTTTTCATTTCGGTGGACAGGGGAAGAGCGGGTCTCCTGCTCACGCGCCTCATCACCCTCTTCGCTGGCAAGGTGGGTGTGAGCATAGTGGTAGCTCAGCCCGGGCCTGTTCTTGTAACGCTTGCCACAGACTGGACAGAAAGGAGAAACGAGGGAGGGGAAGAGAGAACAGAAACATCAGTGTGACCTGCAACCACAGCAGCATCCTCTCAAATAATGCTTCTTTTCTCCCAGAGATCGGCACCACGCACTCCATGCGCCTGCCCAAAACCCTCCAGCCAGCACTGGTGAAAGGGGACAGAGGGCAGCCCTGCAGCTGCTGGTCTCCAAACAAGCTTTCTTCCCACCATGCTGCCAGCAGTCCTTCCCACAGGCCTAAGAAAATGCACATTCAGTCCCTGCAGATCACAAAGCCCTAAGCCTCTCTGCTAACAAGACTGCACATAAAATTAAATGAAATGCCAGTTCCAGTGGTGGTGCTGCACAATGCACAGCAATAGGAACAAGACTGAGAAGAAAGGACATTATTTTCTTCATTACTGATTTCTGAAAAAAGGAAACAGCTGGTATTTTTTAAAAGACTTTCTCTAAAATGTTAATAAATAGCTATATTCACAGATCCCCAGTTAAGACAAAGAGATGGAAATCATCCACAGTTTCTGCCTAAAAAATCATATGGTAGAGATACTTATTTGCCCAGGTAAACTTCATATTCATCATCCCAATAAACAATACAACGTGTGACAGAGAATCCTACTTCTGAACTTTCGTTTCTTTTAGGATTAGGTCAATAGATATTAAGGACAGAATCAAACAACTCAGGGCAATGAAAGGTCTACACTTTCACAGGAGCTTACAGCAAGGGCAGGCAACATCATAAGATTCATTATATATTAATTGATTTTCTATAAAGAAAAAAATTATAGAAATTAAATAGAAAATTTTAGAAGTTTTTAATTCATGTTATCGTGTAAAAAAATTATCACTTTTCATCTTCAAAGCATTCTCTGAATGTTCATTTTCATTTTGTCTACAAATACAAATATTGCCATTTTAAAACATTAGAAATCACAGACAAAAACCTTAGCGCCCTTCTTGCAAATTTTTACTCCTGGAGACATTTTCAATCACTTTATTACCTTAATTAACATCAAGGATTTCACACAGGAATAAATGTCATGTCCAGCAGTCTGTCCTGCATAGCTTGCTTAGAAGGCCAAAGGAAATGGTGCCAGAAGAGAGAACAGAATCCTGGTTTTAGACACCCCCCCTGAAAAGGATCTCCAAGGGGTAAGTGACCATCTACTCCTAAAAACTTAAGTCAGCCCCAATATGTATCCTGCAACATACATAGATACTTACTTCCCATTCTCCAGACACCTGAGTCTGGGAATGTCAAAGACTCGATAAATAAATTTTTAAAAAGGAAAAAAACCCAAAACAATCCAACAACCCCCTTCATCCCATTTATTTATTTACATATAAATAAAACGTAAATTTTTTTTTCCCTACTATTACTCAGAAAACACCAAGTGATGTTCCTTCCACCTTTTGGAGGAGATTATAAAAATTATAAATAAAAGTCTATTACAATAACATATTTCATTCTTAATCTCTTCTAACTGATTTACAAACTCCCTCAAGGAAAATGCTTTTCTTTATTCGAAACATGTAAAACAAGCTCATGATACGCATGAGCGATCTGGAATATTAGATACTTTTATCCCAGTTTTCTTCCTTGTGCAAGTTGATGATCACAGAGTCATCATAACAAGACAGAAGTTTCTTTGAAGTGCAATATGTCCTGTCCTCAGTCACAGATTTTTTAAGTCTTTGAATGGCCTTGATTTAGAAATGAGACCTCCTGCAGGAGGGAAGAGGGAATATTGAGAGAAATAAAATACTCATATAGATATGTACATCCATTCTCTGAAGAATCTGCCTTCATTTTTCCTATATAAACCTAACTCAATTGCCAGACATTTTTAAGAACTAGACTATTGTTAGATGCATGCTTTCCACAAAACATCAGTTCAGACTCCCTCTTCTAGTACCATCCTTGTTTTCTTCCAGTGCATTCTGGAGAGGGAAACTACTTCTTCTCTGTGGTCATGCAGGGCAAAGGACAAGCAGTGGAACGATGCTGAACAAGAGTCAAAACAACAAGATATCTGAAGTTCTGTATGACCTTCCCCATGTTTTGAATAGTGGAAAAGTGTAACACTTAAGTAATCATCAACCCAGAGAGAGCTCACTGCTTAAATTCTTTCAGAATGGTAACCTCCTCTAATTACATAAATGTTGCAGCATTGTCTCATGTCTTAGAATGGAGAAAGAGATTTACATTTCTAGCAGATTGACCATCTGCTAGATGAGCTGGATCAGCTCATCAAGTATCCTACTCTATTGCACTTACTTTTATGCATTTGAAGAAAAATGTTAAAAAAATAATTCTATTGCTATGAATTACCAATACTGCTCAAAGACTTCTGTCGAATTATTTCCAGAACACAATCAGGTGATCAACACACAAAAGGAAATTTGCATTCCCTGCAGCAAGTCACAAAACTGTGGTGTTTACTCCATTCCTTATAGGATCCTGCAGGGATTTTATCTATGGAGTTAAGGATGACATAGGAAATCAGATGGGTCTGAAGACATCCTTCTTCAGCAAAAAAGTATCAGCTCACCAGGAAAAATCAAGTATGGATATAAGCTGAGGGGTAGTAATTCTGCAGCTGAGTCCTTTCCATTGTGAGGAGTTCCAGGTGGCCTTCAAGGGAGACAGCAGTCTCAGACATGCCTTGTGAGAAATTGATTGGAGGACTTTATAACCAGAACGAGGCAAATGAGTTTGGTTTAAATTGTCCGAGCAGATCCTCTGTAGTAACAAAGATTTGCAGTTCCAGCAGCCTTTGTTCTTTGTGTCTAGATTTTTTTCAATTTTTCAAATTCACTTTGTGTCATGAAAAGAGTCTGAAGCGATGCAATGAATTGAAACTTTAGAGATTTCATGTTCCTCAAACAAATTAAACTCTTGCAGGGGGAAAAGGGTCATGATATTAGTCAGGCAAAAGAACCACTGGCTTCAGTGAGACTTTGCTAGAATGAGAGCTAAGTCAGAACTTCATGGTTTCTCCAACAGATTGAATTTTCCTGAATTCACCCTAATCTCTTATTTTCCAGGTAAGAGCACATTTTATTAATCTACCATATCACTGTGCTAAGAAGTAGTTTCTATAAAAGGGTGATCATTAATAAACACTTAACTCTTATATAACTCTTCCCACTGCAGACTGGCTTTTCAAACATTAATTAATCTTCCTCCACATTCCTGAGTGGGAAATACTATTCTCATTTCAGTTCTGAAAAAAAGAGAACCACAGAGGGGTTGAGTTGCCCACACAGTGATCTTTTTTCATTACCAGGACAGGAATCCATGAGTTCCAGCAATCCACACCAGTGCTTATACCAGAGCTGACAAAAGCATAATGAGAACTGGTTCTCCCAGTCTGACATGCATGCTGTTGATTAGTTTTTAACACTATGCAGCTCACACATAGTAAGTGAGAGTGTGCCTTTCATAAACCTTGTCCAGTGGCCTTCCTTTCAGCAGCTTTAACTTTTTTATCTTCTATTTTCCTTGCTGGGTAGGCTCATCATCCTGGCATGTGGTAGATTTCATCCTGAATCTCAACACTGGGAAGTTGACTTGATCTTTAATTAGGTAGCCAAGCTCAATGAAAACAGTAGGAGTTTGTAGAACATAACCCACTCCAATTCCTCCTGCATTCAAAGGATATATTTTTGCTATGACCTGATGTGAATGCTGCCTTAGGAACAAGCTTGGTAAGTAAGCAGTGCAGACCAAATGTGACAAATGGGGAAGAGGGAGAGATTTTCTTATGAGGCCACCAAACAGTCTCCTGTGATGAACCTTACTTTCCTTCAAATTTGAAGACTGATACAAAGATGTTACCCAACTGCATTATGAGGGGAGAAACAGTACAATTGCAAGCATTGAGTGTTTCATAAAAGAGAGCTCTCTTCTAAGTTCTGGGCTGTAGCACCCTTCAATTCTTTGGATAAGCAAATTCTCACTCTGTTTATATTTCTCAATGAATAAAATGAACATAAAATACTTCCCCTGTTAAAATGGGTATTTGAAACCTATAACTTAAAAGAATTCCTCATCAAATATCTAAAGGCTGTGTTGCTGTCATTTTGAAATTGTTACACATTTGGTCCTTGGCAGCCTGTGAGCTGTGTTCCAGCCAGCTCTCCACATACATTTTGTACAATCTGTCACCAGTATGAGACAGAAGGAAACAATCCATGTTTTTAGTGGAAACAGGAAACTGAAGGAGTACATGCTGCTTTTTTTTTTTTTTTTGGTCACTGAATTTTGTCCCACTCATTGTCGTTCTTTGCTTTTCTCTGTTGCCTCCTGTTCTTTCTTCTCAGCTGTGCTGTGTCAAATACTAAATTTTGAGTTAACTTCCAGCAGACAGTCATTCCTCAAAGTTATGTTCCTGTCCACTCCACTCAAAAACCAAAACAAAACAAAAACACCCCAACCTGTCCTTTTTGCACTGGTTTGGTAATATACTCTCCATTGTTGCATTTGTGTACAGACTCTGGCACATCTAGAGATCTCAAACATTAACAGTGCATTTTGACCTCCACTGATAGAAAGACATTACATTCATCCCTCTTTGATCAGTCCTGTCCCACTATACACCTGTACTAGGAGAGCAGCTGTTTAGTAACCCATTCCATAGGGAATTTTCTGCAGGTAGAATAGGGAGGTAAATAGTCCTTGTTTCAGTGCCCCCAGAGGACAAGACCCAGAATATACCTGCTGTATTAAGTTCACAGTAACTTTGAACCCCAGTGCAAAACGTGCACAGCTCAACAATACAGCTGTGCACATTTCAATAAATGGGTTGCTAGCCAGAGCAAAGGAGAAAACAACTATCCTACATGAATAGAAAATGTTCAACTGCCAGTCAACTCTGTTCCACTCTTACCATGTGTTCTATTCCACATCTATTATTCAATATTTTTAAAAAAAAATTTAAATATCCTTACCTATATAATCTTATCTTTTCTACCAATACTGTAGTCAGTGGATGCCAAGAATAGCAGCTGTGGTGGAAGAGTTGTTTGTTGAGTTCATCTGAACAAGCATCTTATTCTAGATCTTACTGCTTATCTACTTAGGGATTCACTAGAAAGGATAATACCAGAGGATGATTACTAAATAACCTGTTAGGTCAGCCATCCCCATGCCTCTCATGGATACATAATGGAGCAATTTGCATAAATCCAGTTTCTAAAAGTAATTTTAAGTACACATAAATCTATCAAGCACTCATCTTCAGAAATGCTTCTATCCTCAGAGCAACACACTTAACTTTGTTCTGGCCACTGCTACTTTAAAAAGACCTTTTGGAGTTTTTCCAAATGAAAGGAGAAAGCTTATTAAAAGAGCTGAAGAAAACACAGCTGAAGAAGTCCTAGTAAGCATTTACAGACATAGAAGACACTGTTATCCCTTGAGAACAGTGCAAGGACTGCTAGTCTTGGACTTCAGCAGAGAAAACCTAGATTAAATAACTAGAGAAACCTTAAAATTAAGTTCTTGACAAAAGAATCAGCTTCTACAAAATACTACAAGATCAGTGTCTCTGGATACATACAATGTTGCTTTAGTCACTGATCCATCAGAGATCTTAGGAAGGTTTCAGTCAATGCTCATTTTGAGAAAGGAATGGATCTGAATGTACAGCTCAGTCTCAGAGGGACTACAAAAGAAGGGCATCATACAAATGTAAGTTGCTATGCTGAAATAGGAGTTTATATGGGTAAAACTAAAAGGAGATGAGGACATATTGGTAAAAGGAAAAGAAAGAAATAATTTCTTTTAGAGGTGGGGAAGGGAAATCTTCCATAGATAGAGGAACAGAAAACAAAAGTGGATGTATGTAGTCCCATGTCTCCATGGGAACTTGAGAAGAATGAAGCATAAAAGTGAGGAGAGGCAGCAGGGAAGTTAATAACTTGCAGAGATTCAGCACAGACTAACTTCTCTGGCTAAACGAAGTAGACATTTGGGGTCATGGAACTCAAGTGCTACAAGTGATTGCAACTTTTAAACCAGAATAGAAGTTTCTAGTTAAAACTTCAGAGAAGCTTGTTCTTTTTAAAAAGTAAAGGTAATATAATAATTACTATTAAAGTAGTAGAAAGATTTTTAAGAAGACTGCTTGGCAGAAAATATGGTTCCCCAGCTGAGCATTTGACAGTGACAAAACATTAATTCTTATTAATCATGTATGTATTCATTCATTCGTTCACTCTGTCCCTCCTTTAAAAATCATATGCCCCGTTTATCAGGAACGATGAGGGTGGTTTACCTTCCACTTGCTTGACATCAGACACTTTGCTTTTCAAGCCCTACTTTCCACTCTTCTTTGAGGCACCTGCTGCCTCTCCTAGCCAGGTGCTCAAGCTCCATTTGGGACTGCTCTCATACAGCTGCTGAGCCATTTGGCTACGTTACCATTTGCAGTTTATACCCATCTCCCACCAGGCATCCCTGCCACTGTTGTTATCGAAGCTATCCCAAGGGAGCTCAAGGCACAGCACTATCCTCTGCAACTGCATGAAAATCTGACCACCAAGTTTTCCACTTGGTGATGTGATGAAACAATGCATTTCATGATTATCCTAGCAATTTTATTGATGCTTTGGTCAAATATTTTATACTGAACTTCTGCTACAGTATATGCACAATAAAACCAGCTTAAGTATTTCAGAATACTTCATTCCACAAAACAGGCATCCAACCACCTCTTCTTAAAAACACAGGACAAAATATTTTGAGCTTTGAAAACATTTACCACATAGAAATTGCATGTTTCCAGTCAGTTTTAATATTGGGACCAAGTTTAATACCAGCGTACATCTGAATGCCTCTTCCAGAAAAAGCCAGGTCTTTTCAGAGATAACATTGCTATTTTCCAACAAGGGGCAGTGCCAGCTGGGCATCACTCATGCATCATCTTACTGACACACAGCCTAGTATTTTTCCTAAAACCGTTTTGTAACTGGTGAAATCTGTTGGTATATTCTTGTTTCCATATGTGTAAATATGATAAAAGAGCAAAGTAGTTTTTGACCACAAATCATTTTTTGTGCCCATGAAGTTTTATAAGAAAATTAATTTGGTTTAGCTGTGTTTATGCTTTCTTCTCTGTGGTCATTTTCAAAACTCAAATATCAGAATACTTGCAGAAAAAGCAACCTGGAGGCAAATAAAATAAACTACAGAAAATTAAAATTGTTGGCCCATTAAGCTAATTATTTTTACCAATAATGTGAATGAGGGAATAATGCTTTCCCAAACATGAAATACATACGTTGTGTTTCACCTGCATGTTTCCAAGTAAAACAGACTTATCTGCCCAAAACATCTGTCCAAAGAGTACTGCAAACCAATTTCTAACCTACCACAATTACATTAAGTTTTATCTATAAAAATATTCATCACATAATTTCAAAGAAAAAAAATTAATCCAAGAAATCCACCCAAGCAGAATAATGGACCAGTTACTGATAACTAATTGTATGTCATGTTCATATAAAACTTAACTAGGGCAGGTTAAACTTCAGGATGATGACAAGACAATTGGGAAAGTTCTTCACTTCTGCTCTAAACTCAGGTAAAAGAGTTCTGCTGTCATATAACCCCTTTATCAGCTATCTACAGTGGAAAAGGAAAAGTCGCTCTGTAAAATCAGGAGTCTAAAATGCCTTGTGACTCACCTGTAACTGTAAGTTTCCTAAAAGTGAAAGGTGTCAGCCAAAAGAAATAGGGAAGTTTATATTTCTGACACCAAAGACAAAATTTATGCTCCAAAATGTAAGCCAAGGCAAAATTCCATCAATACAACAATGTATGAGAGTTTTGACTTCAGGTCAGATTTCTGCTGCCTGCTTTGATATCTTCAATGTTTAATCTACTCTGTGGAAATCACTATTATGCATGTTGTGAGTTCTCAGTAAAATCCAAAAGCAAGATCAGACAATAAATAGTCATTATGTTCAAAATGACTACCACTGAAAAGTGTTCTTGGATTTAGAAGGATGTTCCAGAAAGGAGATAAAGAAAGATATGCCTGTACCAGCAAAGGAAACCTGTGGATTTCAGCAGGATATATGTTGGGCTCTCATAGAAGTCTTAGAAGACACATTTTAGTTCTTCCATTGCACTAGTACTGCTATTTATCCACAGCATAAGTCTTCTGACTCTTCAAATCTTAAAGGGCTCTTCCTCCTTGACCATGTTTTTATCATGTGTCATGTCCCATTCATATGCAAGTCTTTCCATTTCTGGGCACGTACAGTCACCTGGTCTCACCATTCAAGAATACGATTTCTTCATCACATGGAATATAGTTCTTATTCACCATGCATGCTCCTTATTTCCTCACGTTTTCAAAAATAAGCAGAAAATACTCCCACAGATTGACATAGCAAGGGTTATTCTTTTAAGGTCGGTAACTTTGCAAGGTACGCAAATAATAGAAAAGGGGGTTCTAGTCGTCCTCAAAACCACCTATTTTGGATCACAGAAGTGAAGATCTGCTATTCTCCTACTTCTATTACCTTTTTTTAGGTTATTGTCTTACAGGCTAGAAGGCACCTGGTAGCACAAATTACAATTGGATATATACTCGAGAGTAAGCCTTAAGATGGGATGTTTCAAAAGTATGTGGGTAAGATAAGTGCCCTTCACAGAAATGACATAGTGAGGCAAAAAAGAATATCAGAAGAACAAGGAAGGCATCAAGGACTAGACTGTAAAAAAATCCCAAACCATTGTGTAACAAATATTGCACTCCTCACTCATACGAGGACTCTGGTACCCTCCTTCAGCGTTGATGTGGACTCCAGCATAATTTATCTGTTCAGACAATGCCTTGCTTCATCTGCAGTCCAACTGCAAGATGCTAAACAGCAGGGCTGTATTCAAAGGGAATATGAATCAAAACAAAGCATTTGAGATGTTATTTGTTTCTTAGAAGAGTCCAGCTCTTGATGATGCCACAAGACTACTTTCTGGTGAGGGATAAGACCTTCAGAATTTAGCCCAGTGAGATTTTAAGAGGACTGAAGGGAAGAGAATCACCAAATATATCAAGAGACACAACAAGGGTGAAGTACCTTTGTCGGAGATTTTTGAGTTATGCTTTTGTTTGTAACTATCTGAAACAGAGAAAGAAATAGAGGGTGAAACTTACATGGGGGAAAAGAAGACAAAAGGCAGAGAAGCCAGTATAAGATAAAGAGAAAGAAAATATAAGAGATGATTTATTAAAGGGCAAAGTATAGTGGAATCTTGCCAAGAACTTAATTTTACTTCCTTCATGCAAAAACACCAAGAGCATCAGCAGCAGGTGGCAAACATGCAAGTCAGAGAGCAGCAGAATATTTTGCTATAATACATGAAGCCCTGAATGCACCGAGCTGGTAGGACCAGGCTGGAAGCAGAATAAGCTGTCTGGTTGCTACTTACTGTCACAAACATAGGGTTTGTCATGATCATCCTGGGAGGCAGCATCATTCCGTCTCCTGCCACCTCCAGATCCCCGAGCCTGCAAGGACAAGAGGAATGTTAGCATTATTCCATCACGCCTCAGGTCTCCTCGTGCCCCACACCCTCCTATGAAAGATGTGCAGTATAAGCTATCAAATCCTCAGCTTCCATACGGGTTTCTCAAAGTGGTCTTGACCCTTCATCTCCTAAGATGTGCACTATGTTAATGGACCTTGTAATGCAGATAGCTCAAACTGTTCATCCATAGCAGTAGGTCATGCCAGCACATATTCAGCTGAGTATCGTCACACATTCATTTCTGAAGATGTTCAAATACCTTGCTGAACTGAATATGAATGAATGAATAGATGAACAGGTGTTGAAGGATATATACAAACATTAAATTGGCCAGAAAACAAGCCCCAAATAAAAGAGAGGTCAAATTATTTCCTTCAGTATTTTCAAAGGGGCATTGTTTGCATTGTTTGTGTTTTGTTTTCTAGCTGAGAAGCAGTGTTTTGAAATGGCCTTCTGGGACAAAGATACCATGGCTAATTACAAAATGGAGCTTTGGTCAGTTAATGGAAAAGATTAGATAATGTGGCTACCTGCAATAACAGAAATTACCCAGAAAGGTCTCTCTGCAGTTCTGTGTTCCTAAAATGGACCAAACTGGCAACTATAGAAACTGAAAAACTTTGTTTCTCCAGAGCACAGACTGCTCTGTCTTGAGCTCCAGGGGTGAGAGTGGAATTTAGCATCAAAACTACTTGATCCTGACCCTTCTCAGCTGAGATGCCAACAAGGGAACAGCTCATATCTGTCCAATGCTGGAGTTGTGATGTGGAACTGGGAACTGAGCCAAGGCATTCAATTCTTTCATGTTCACTAATGTACAGTCTGTAAGTGACAATAATTTTAGACTTGATATTTGAGGAAGTGATCACAGGTGGATGGCTAAATAGTCCTTTATTAATTCTGCTAGCTACTGTATTCCTAGAGAAAATGACAGAATTTCTGCTGCTGCTCCTCTTATTAAACTGTTCATATTTCTCACTCTAGACAAGGCCACCTGACTCAAATCCTGCAAGCCTTTGCACGTGAAAATAAGAAAGGGACAGAGCTTTGTTAGGTAAAGCTGAAGAAGTTGTTGAAATCCTGAGAATATTTGCACCCAGCCATAAAGGGGCCATAGAAACTCCATCCCTCTTCTGTGAACTTGGAACAGAACTAGCACTCTTAGAATTGTGTTCCATTGGGTATCTAAAGAGAAGTAATAAGGAACAGTTTTACTTTGGCCTGACAACGTCTGTCAAAACAGGGATTTATAGAAACTTCACATGTTATTTCCCTGGGATTGCACAGGTCTAACTCTTAACACAGCCCCAAAGGAAAGACATGGATTTGCAGCTATCTGGATGGGATAAATACTATTATGTATGACAAGGATAACTCTGCCTTTCTGCAAAGACCTCTGTGCAGTCCAGCACACATGTGCAGAGCAAGATTTGTAAGGGTGAACTGAAAAGCAGTTTCACCCTAGAAATGGCCTCAGCAACAATTGTTTGGTGGAAGCTTCTTTACTGACCATATCACACAAAAACATCTTACTAGTCTGCACTATTTTCTCTCTGACTGCCAGCTCTTTAAACCCCCTCTGGGCAATGAAATCAATCCCAGGCTAGTTCTTTTCTTCCCTCACTACTGCTAAATGTGCTGCAAGCTGAATTTCAGTCCACGGTAGCTCCTCTGCAACCCTCAGCTCATCAGGGAGTCTTCACATAGACAAGTGATAGGCCCTTATAAATATTTCTGCTGGTACCCAGATTAGGATCAAATTTCCCTATCTTACCAGCTGCATTGGCTTTTCAGGGCTAAGTAAAAGATGTAAAGCCTTATATTCGTCACTAGTCAGTAGCTCTGACTCTATTCACACACTGGGAACACACCTGTTGAGTAAGAAGGTACCATTTTTACATAGGTATGTTTCAGAATATGATACTAATTTAAGGTTTGTTGCTCAGAATTTTGCTTGTCTTATGGCCAGCTGTTTCCTTCCAAACTGTTCTCAACAGAAATGCAGGGGCTCAGCATTCATGGCATGACCACATCAGATACACTTTTTCATGCAATGAACACAGAGGGGGAGATTTTTCAAGTCAATGACTTTCAATGGGACTTGGGTTCCTAAATGTGCTTGGTGCCTTTGAAATTGTCCCACGAGATATCCAGCTGATGAGCAGACAATCTGTACAGGTGCATCTGCCTACCTCTCATATCTCCTAGCAAACTACCCCACCCAGCTCCTACCACATTGCCCCTGTCCAGCAAAGACAAAGAAAAAAAAAAAAAAAAAAAAAAAAAGGTGCAAAAATCTCTTTCTGTAGATCTTCCTCTTCAGCCTTCAGTGTTCTTCCTATACCCCCGTGATTTCAGAGCTAGCCTTGAGGGGAAAGGAAAGCAAGCAGCTGCCCCAGAGGCACTAAACTGAATGCCCCACACTTGCTGTCTGTGCTCCAGGCTGTTGAATTCAGTCATCCACGGCTGCCTTTATTCTCCTGACAGGATGCAGCAAAGACTACAAGACTTGACATGTGAGCCTCGAGCCATGGCCCAGCAGCCTTGAAGCAGCCAGAGAGAGTAGCCAAAAAGACAGATGGAGAGTCCAGGATTAAAAATAAAATTCTGCTATAGGGAAAGGAAGGGGCATGTGCAATTTGGAAAGTCCAGAGCAGTAATTCTTTTGCATTAATCCTGCATTTATGCTGTTAGTCCTTATCACTCCTCTGAATCCCCAAAGGTCAGACTCCACAGGATCTTGTTTCCTATGCATGTCCTTCCCCTCTTCTGCCCTCTAAAAATACCCTAACCAAGTCCTTCCCAGAGACAAAGAGCTGCCCAGGTTTCATGTCCCCTAATTTTAAATCCTTAGCCTCAATTCCATATACTGGGTCAGGCTAGAAAGGGGCTGCCTTTAGAAAACTGGCAAAGCACTTGTGACCAGATGCAATTCAAGCTTACTAGTATTCAACAGCAGATAACCTGGCCCTAATTTTGAAATCCTAATTTCTACCACATTTTGCTTTGGTTATTAATGCCATCAAATAAAACTAAAAATTGCTTGAAGTATTTGGCATTATTCAGAATTCTCTTTTTTTGCACTGAAAGAAGCCAGGGCACTAGCAGAGCAGGAGTTAGTTGCAAGAAAAAAGCAAGCAATCCTGCTGCCCCTGTACTTAACAGGGGGCAAGTTCTAGGGCAGAAAATAAAACATAAATATATGCTTCAAAATGAATGGGACATCTAGTACCCTCCAACTCCTTTCCTTACAGTAACACAGAAAAAAATTCTGTAACATTTTTCTGAACAGGGAAGCAAAATCTTGCACATAACACTAACTTCAGGACTTCATTTGTATAGGTCTGGGACATATGAACACACCGAATCCCTTTCTCCTGAGCAGTATATCTCTTCTAGCTATTCACTTCCTTTCACTTACCCTAACCAGCATGTGCAATTTATGTGAAAGCAACTTATTAGAAAAGAGTTGTTAGCCTGGAATATTAGTTGTTTGCTACAGTCAAGCTTATGTGCATGTATTGATTCTATCTCCTGGTTTTGGTTACTGGTTCATACAAATTTTCTGAAACTTACATTTTTCTGGAAAATTTTTTTCCAGGTGGGGGTCTTTGGCTAAGAAAGAAAGAAAGAAAGAAACTGGTTCAGGTGATTTTGAGAATAAGGAAGGTGAAATATATACTTATCCAATTATTAAAGTGCTTTGATCTTATATAAAAGGACTTAAGCTCCAAAATAAAGAGGAGCAGAAAACTGAAACAACACAACAACCAATGAAGAAACCAAAAGAGGGTCTGATGCATAAGTACATTGCAAGTATTCAATGTGGTTTCATGTCTCTTATTCAAAAGCTATTATACTCTGCTCATTTGGCCTAAAATGTGGCCTTTCTTGCTTGACTTCTATAAACACATCAAAAGGTACTTCTAGAGCTCCTGTGCCCTGCAGCATCCACTGGAGCCAAAGAGAGATGAAAATGCTCAAAACTTCTGAGACTCGTGTTCACGTTTATTTGGATGCCTAGCTGACGGGCCCACAATTGAAAATGTTGATTCCAAGTTTAAAATGTTGGCCTCATTACTTAACTGGTACCATGATGAATTGTGAAGATATCTTAGGTAAGAGAAGGGACAAGAGTCCCCTAAGGATAAAATATTGCCCTTTTTAAGCAAATGGAAGATTTGCCATGGGCTCAAGAGAGCCAGTGTCAGCCACAAAATGTTACCCTGGAGAAAGCTGAAAAACTTATTAACACAGTTCAAGTTACTTTTATGAATACTTTTTTGGCTGTCATGACTGAATATGCTGCTTTTCTGTAACTAGTAAATGTTTTTTAAGGAGCATTGTAATAGCAGAATGTCATCATAGTTATTACAGTTTATATTACAATCGTAAATACAACACTAAAATAAATTTCCCCAAAATTTTTACTCTCAAAATAGTCCTTTTTTCATGGCAATTCACAAAAACAAACTGAAAAAATATTAAAAAATCTATTACAAATGACTGAAAATTATCTATAGTGCTATCACTATCATATATTCATGGATCAATACTTTGCACATGTAATACACATAGGAAATATACACTAGAAAGCAGAGGTTTGCTTCCTTCCCTTCCATTCCAATAAACTCTCCACTTACCCGTCCTCTAGGCCGGTTCTTTCGTTTTGGAATATCTTCTTCCAGGTCTTCTTCCTCGTTCACTTCATCTGCATTTTCATCATTTTCTAAAACCCTCTGTGGTTGGACAATAAACAGGAATGGTCAGAAGAAAAAAGGAGGACACACAGAACCAGCTACCACCCTTTACCACAGTGACTGTGGGTTATTACAGTTGATATAAAGCCAAATCAGATCCCAGTACCCCTGCTTCTCTCTACCAAAGCAAAATTTGCTCTCTTTTCCACCCTAAAGTCTCCAGGGAATTCCTACCAAAAAATATTACTGTTACCAGTCAACGATGAGAAAAAGGTTCCTAAGAAAAAATACTGGCATCACCAATATTCCAAGACAACACAAATATTAGTATGCATAACTGCAGGCCCTGTCTGGGAATTTGTTTGCCTAGTTTTTTTATTTTCATTTGTTGCAATTTAAATTGTTTTATTTTCTTCTAATGTTGAGAGTGCACTTTAGGAATACAAAACCTTTGTAAATCTGTACCAAGGTTTTCTCATTGGTAGCTCACAAACTTCTTTCTTTAGCAAAAGTAGAGAAAATTCCTCCATATTCTCCAGAATAAATCTAGAAAGCTGTGTTTTTCAGAGCTTGCACCAGAGGTACAACTCTAATCTGGAAGCAGGCAGTTTGTTGCATGAGAGTGCTGAGGAATTACAGGTCTCATTGAGGTTAACAACACCAACAGCAATAATTCGTTCAACTAATTATTTATTAGGAACAATACTTCATCAGCTCACATAATTCTGAGATGCCTGGGCCAGGCAATTTCAATCTTTTAACTTGATCTTTTGAAATGTAACCTCTACAAAACCAAACACAGGCTGGCTGTCCTGCATGAAAACATGCACAACTCAGACATCACATGGAAAAAGGCCAGACAAACCATCACAAAACTAATGTGGGAAGAAGTTCCATTGAAATTTCCTCAACACTTGGCACATCTGCTAGAAATACAGAAACTGGCCCTAGCCACTCCTGCCATTTATGGTGCTGTGCCATTTTGCAAGGGACTCATCTGGAATCACTAACTTACCTTTGCCATGCAAACATTCATCTAAATTACAGCCATGATGCAGATTCAAATAGTGACATTAAACTGATAGGAATGTTCTTCAGTCTTACTGTATTTGTTGCTTCTCTCTAATTTCTACTTAAAAGCTATTTGAGAGCCAGCAGAGGGGGAACAGGAGCAAATTAATTTCTTTCTCTCTTTTCCACATACCTCAAGCACCAAATTCTGAATTTGTGGGAAAGAATACAACAGAAATTTCACATTTCAAAAAGTCTGTATGTAGAAGACCAGTTACAAAAATTTATTCTTATTTTATCAGCTGAATTTCTAAGACTAATACTGGTCAGTGCATTACAAACTAGTTGTAGCACATGAAAAAAAATATAAGTCTTCACCTAGTTTTTGTTTTTCTATTTTTGAATATCAGGAGGCTATTAATGAGCTCAAATCATAGTGAAATACAATTTTACATAATACTGGAGGTATTATATTTTACATAATACTAGAGGATATAAAAGTTAAACAGGTTCCAGTTCTGCATACATGAAATGTTTCTTCAAAATTCATACAACTGCATATATTGATTGACTTCATCTTAGGACTGAAGTGCTTGAAAAATATTGTACATGAGGAGACTAAGAGATGTAAGAATGTAAGAAAAGAAGCGAACTTACTGATATGAGTTTGTATTTTTGCTTTGCTTCATATCTTAAAGTATCTCAAAAAAACCCCAACAAAATGGGCAACCACATCGTATGTGCGAGGAAAAAAAGGTAATTTACAACAATAATACTACACAAGAGTTACAATAAATATTACAAACTACTTTCTTCCTTTAAAATTGAAGTATCAATTTAGGAAAGAGATAATACGCAACCAAGTGTGAATTTGGTGACACCACCAGAGTAATTACTTTAATCCTTGATAGAAGGGGCATGACCTTCCTGCTGCATGGTCAGAAGGCTACTCTAACTCTTCTCCATCAAACAATGGAGACACACATTTAATATCAATTTACTGTAGGGCAAAATCATCACTCCTGTTACATACCAACTGAACAGCAGGTCCCAATGCCTGCATACATTAAGCAGGTGGAGCCCTTATATATTTTAGCAGAGTAACTTTTCTTTTCCTATTATGTCTTTTTAAAACAGTTTCCCAGCCCTATGTACTTTGGTGCAGCCAAGCACCAAGTCGTATTCTCCTGACAGATACTATGAATTCGGGAGGGTGGCAAGTGGCTGGGAGTGAGGTGGGAATTACAATTGTGTCTATTCCACCTGCCCATTCTCACCACCATTGAGGCTGAGCCCTTTAGAGTCACAGCACAGACAAGTATGCAGAAGAACAAAAGAGAGATTTGCATCCTCTTGTTTTTCATACCGATAAAGGCACTGACTGTGATTTTGATCTGGTACAGTCTAGCTGCCAGGTGCCAAAGTACACACTGAAAGCTGCCTACTAGTGAAGGCTTTGGCAATCATTGTTCTACAGACTGAAACCAGATAAACTGTGCCTGCATAAAATAATGCAGCAAGACATGCCTTTTGCATCTGTTCTGATGAAACTAGCATCAAGGTGACAGGTCACAGCCACAGCAGTTTAGCTGAAAATCTGTTCTATTTTCTCGCACCCCCTCCCTGCTCTGCAATGCCTGGATTTATGTCCGTTCCTCCATCTCTGAGGTCTCTTTCCTCAGACTGCTGCTGGGGATAATTTGGAAGCTCAGTTCACACAGCAACATTCAAAGGCACTTATCAATTTCATAAGGATGCTGCACCATGACTTCTTGTGACCTCGGAAGCAGGTAAAAACAGAGCTTAGTAAGAGCTCTCAGCTTAACAGACCAAGATATACTACTGAAGAAGCAAACACAGAGCGGGGCTCATGCCCAGCTTTCCCCCAGTCCACGAGCATGGCATGCCTCCTCTTTGATGGTGCTCTTTTACCTGGGCAACTGTGGATGGGAGACCCGATTGTGCTGCCCTTACCTGTGTAAAATTTCTAACAAATAGAGCAGTAGGACTGAACTCCAGGTAATACAGATTTGATGCCTATGTTTTCTGTTTCATTTGGCAGGGGACTGACCGCTCAAATTTTTATTATTTTTACGTATAAATTCAACATTTTGTATCTCACCCAAAATTACCAAGTTTGACACATTGCTAATAACTCTCACTAAAAATCCCTAAAAAGACTCATGACACAATGGTGTTTTAGCATCACCAAAGATGTGCTGCTGTGGGAGAGGCCCACTTTCCTAGTTATTTAAGATGTTTTAAAAGTGACATGGACTAATACAAGAACCCTTTACATTAGGTGAATTCCTTTTATAACAGACCTACAATTGTGTTTTGGCTTTTAATTGCTGAAGGATTAAATTGAATCGTGACATTTTTCAAACCATAAGGCATGTGTAAGGCAATATTTCTCATACTGTATCACTAATAATAATTGAGATATTTAAGATTACAATTTTTTAAGTTATTTGGTTTTCTTGTATGCTTCCAGAAGGGTACCTACTATTAAAAAACCAAACCAAAAAACAAGCAAAACAAACAAAACCCTCCACAAAAAACCCCAAAACAAAAAAACCCAAACCAAACCAGGCAAGGCAATGACATGTCATTAGCCTACAGCAGCTGTGAATCCAAATTGAATTCAGTGAAACTCACTTTAAATGTGAACCTTTAAAATTCAGTTTATAGTTGGGATCCAGCTTCTCAGTTTTGTATGTAATTATCTCATAGCATTGCAAAATAAATTCCAACACAGGACCTGTGCAGAGCACAGTCAAACAACCAAGATTCTTGTGACAAGAGAAGCCTGTGAGATACTGACATCATTTTGAGCATCACAGTGTAGCGCAAAGGTTTGATAACGTTTTTGGCAGTAGAATGACACAACTATCAACATGTACACTGTTCTGCCACAGGACAAAAGACTGCTAGACTTAGAGACAAATTGTAAAATCCAGCCCTGAGCATGGGGCTCTCCTTTACCTGGATTTCTTGTATAGTGTCTTCCTCTTTAGTGTCTGTTTTTTTCTCTATTCCCTCTCCACGCAGCAAGGCTTCCAGAGTTGTACTTTCTGAGGTGAACCCATCTTTTTTCAGAGGCAGATCAACTTCTGAAAAACAAAAACACTCACTGTGTGTCTCCCTCAAAGAGCTAACAAGAAGAAGGATGGAGATGTCAAGCAGATTATGAACAGACTTTCAAATTTATTTCTTTCCTGAAGGGGAGCTCTTCAAGATCATTTAACCACTAAGAAACTCCATATATGATTAGTTTCTGTCCTACAGAAAAACTGGTATCTTTTCATTTGCTGTGCTTGTTTACAGGAAAAAAAGGCTGGATATATTTTATCAGAAGGAAATAAATGAGGGGAAAAATCTTTCTCCTTTGTGTAAACTCCCTATACTTCAAATAAAGAACAAATCCAGGACTTTTAAAGATACTGAAATAACAAATATGAATAATTTGATCTCCTGAAGAAGAAAAGTAGCTTAATGCAATTTAGCATCTGGCACAGTTTATATAGCACAGCTTCATTCCTCATTTTCCTACACCAGGGCATGTTCCACATGTGGGAAAACAGAAAGCTTGTCGGGGGGAGGCAATGCTGAAATCTTACATTGAAAAACAGAGATGTGTCTTGAATTTTCCTGTAATACTGTACTGTATTACTGACTAGATAAAATCTCTAGCTGGCTCCAGCTGGTGATACCAGCTTGAGTATTGAATCTTGCCCATAAGATGGGACAACACTCAGTCACTGCAGGAAGAGCACAGGCTAGCTCGGGAACAGGCTGGGGACAGAGCTCCAAAGACACTGTGGATTTATGAGAAGTTTGATGCAACTTGCTGGAGAAGTGAAGGAACAGAACCTTATTCCTCTTTCAAATGCTGCCACTAGATTATGAGGCAGTATAGCAGACAGACAAATACAGCATGTTAATTTTAGCAAGATGTTAAAATACACCTGGGCAATAATCCAGTTTTCCTTGTGGACCCTAACCTCTACCCCACTCATACAGGGGCTCATTTAGAGCAATCCCCTGGTAGGGAAACATCCTGCAGGTGTCTTTACCTGACACTGCCAGGTATGGATTTCTAAAGTACTCCTTCCCTTCTAAAATGAAATCCTTCCTCTGGACTGGTATATTTACAAGTAATAATGTACAAGAATGATGCTTACGAATCATCATCTGGAGTTCTTAATTCACAGTTCTGTCTACTTATGCTTTAGAACTGTGTTTTGTCCCCCAGTCTGCCTGAAATTCCCTGCCTTTCTATCACCATGAGCTGTAAATTCTGCAGGGCAGAAATTCATGTGTTTTAAAAGTCCCAAATCACTCCTGCAAACTAAATAATGAATGAGCAGTTCCACGTGGGACAGTAAAGTATAATCTGTTTCTGGGGGGCAGTTGCATCCCAAGAATATGTTTGTTCTATATATGAAAAATTTTAAGTTAGCAAATGATTCAGCATCCCTGATCAGTACTTCCACAATGTACTTGCTCCAGTCTTCTGAAGTGAGAGAGCATTGCTCAGCCAATAACCACAGAAAATCCAGCAAAAATTCCAGGAAAAGCTATTCTATTCATGGAGGGAAAGGCTGGGTACAAACCATGCAGAAAAACCAAACCACTGGGATTTTAAAGGAAACTCCCAGGACAACGCACACAATGGGATGGGGTCAACTGTGAATTGATTCCCCTTCTCATCACAAGGAGCTCTATTCAATCAGGCCTCTGTTTTCAGCATTAAGCTCTGCATCCCCACCCCATTATGGCCCCTTCCCCAACTTCTCCCTTGCTTGAGCTATAAAAGACAGAAAAGTCAAAAGAGAATCATACAGATTGAATTTCCCTGTATGAACTCCTAGTACCTCCCTTTGGATCCAGACATTTCAATAGAAACAAGGGATTTTTGACTTGATTTATGTGCAAATCCCAACGCTTGAATCTGTAGTCACGGAGGAACCTCCATAATCATCTCTGGATGTGGGTTTGGCTTGGGTTCAAAGTCCTGTGCTTGGGTGCAAAAGGACATTTGCTCTCTATTTAGAACCTTGAGGGACTGCAAACCCCAAAGGGTCATCATACATTCAGCAAGCAAAGAAGCTTCAAGCAAGCTCAAGGGCATTGGAAACAAACATGTCTTCACTGTGACAAGCTGTGCCTGTCTCTGGATACCAATATAGTCAGCAAATGAATGCATTAGAAAAGGAAATGAGCAGGGAAAGGCTGAAGGATAAGCAGAACATATATGAAGGTGGAACTATTCCCCATTTGTTCCAGAGATATCAAAAATTAAGTTTGAAAAGAGGGAAAGGTAGGTTTTAAGTTCAAAACAGGCAGCTATCCTTAATAGGCATGGTTGTTCTGTGTGGCACTGCTACTTCCCAACAACAACACTCCAGGAGGACTTTTCATCCAAAAATCTCAGAGCATTTTCTAATTACTAAATTTAACATCCCACTGACAAGGCATTGTAAGGTAATATTTTTATTCACAGTTGATGGGGAGGCTGAATCACCAAGAAGTTCAGTTAGTGAGCTGGGCATCCAGTGAAAATAAACTCAGTGTCTGCCTCCCATTTTCCCACTAAGCTAACTGCCATTCAACTCCTTCATTTTCTTCACTGGTAGATTATATGAACGCACTTTAATTCCTAAATAGCTCTAGAAAGTGGGAAAAAGCAGACATTATCTTATCTGAAATGTAAAGTCTACAGCATAAAAACCTTCAGAGGTCCAAAGGCAACTCCTTGTAATGAATTCAGTCTTTATAATTAATTCAATCCTTCCTGGAAGATGACTAGTCTGTAAAGGGTACAGTAACGAAGACAGGAAATTTTGTTTCCAAACCAGTTTTTGAATCCCTACAGAGGAACATCTTCTAAAATCTGAAAGATAGTTCAGTTAACTTATAGAAATAGTTAAACACTACCATGGATCATTAACTTTATTTCACTAAATTCCTTATTTTCTCTTTCTTATTCAACTATCCATGACTTTCCCACAAAAGCAAGAAAAGTATCTTTTACTCTTATGCCAGTACCCTAAAGAAAACTGAGAAGCCAACTCAAAACCAAATGTAGTTTTCATGTGAAAGATCAAGGCCTTCCCCGGACCACGGGAACTGCTATTTGGAAGTAAGGTGGGGTCTGTTCCACTCATGGTCCTGCTTATGAAGGTACCAGCCAGTGCCTGAAGCTTCAAACAAGGCCAGAGAGAGACTCTTCTGGGCTTAAGAAATTTAGCTGTGACCCCATGCTTGCCTCTGCTTTGATATTGCTCATCCCACACTATGCAGTCACCTCACACGCTGCAGAAAAAGCTATGAATGTCTGTCACAAGAGAAATGCAAAAGAACTTATCTACCCTAATGCTGTGATTCATCCTGAGAGAAAAAATGCAGCATCCCTTCCAGTTATCCTAAATCTGGCTCTTCCAAGTATACACAGAATAGCTCAGCCCTTTTGTGAATTTTGATACACTTTTACCTTGAAGCTTTCCCACCTGGTAGAGTTCAACAGTTAAACTATGGTTTGAAAGGAGTGTTTCACTTTATCTATTGCCAGCCCCCTTATTCTTGCTGGGGAAAATAGAAGTTCTTGACCAAAATTTTTGTAATTTCTTTTCATTCCTCTCCTTTCAAGGATAAACAGTCACAATCTTTTCTATTACTCTGCTGTGGGAAGTTTTCCATACGGTCCTGACAAACTTCTCTGAACTTTCTCTTATTATACACCAGTCTTCCCAACATGGACCAGTATTACATCTGGCATTTTCAGATGAAACCACAACCCCCATTTAAACAAATGAATTACAATATTCTTTAGATTACTCTTCAGGATGTGTCTTTCAATGGCCAAGTTACTTACTAAGCAGAAGAATTAGGAATCTTGTAATGGGGACAAGAACTTCCTGAAAGGAACACATTCAAACACACAGGTACCATATTAAAATGCCCATCCCTCTGCCCACTCCCCAAGAACATTCACATCTCCACAGAGTGCTCTTCACAGACATTCCCAGCCATGATTGCTCTCAATAACTTCATATTATGTGCAATTCTTTGTAGTTGACAAGGACATTCCCACTCTGCAGCTTGTTCATTACTGTGCTATACAACACTGGACCAAGCACTAAACCTTCATGCACCAGCTGTAAGCCTTTATCTACAATGAAAGTTCTTTCTTCCATTATCTTTTTTACCAAAAGTTTTGATCCAAGACAATTTTTAGTTTCTCTTTCAACACATACCAAGATCATCAGAAAGTTTAATAAAATTGTCAAACCCCCTACCTATTAGTTCTTTACATAATATACATAGAATTTTAAGAAAGTAGTGAGGTATGTTTTTCCTTGGTAGAAAAAAATGTAGTTGGTTAGAACGTCCTATATCATTGTTCCCCAGGTGCTTTACTGCTTATATGTAATTACAGTTTCAATCAATTTCTCAGATGTTCATGTAGAATTTATGTGTCTTTAAATCTTTGAATCACATCCAAATCCTTTTTAAATACAGGTAATAGCATTTGCTACCCACTAATTGTTCTAAATTCTTTGTAACTTCTAGTCTGTATCACAAGCTCTTCTTCAAACACTACAATTTCAGAGAACATAATCTTTATTACAAGTAATAACTACAAGTAAAGTCACCATAATTAAAAGCTTACTCTTTTATATGAAAATTTTAAGAAGGTTTGTAGATAAATTTCTTTTTGATTAGTACCGCAAATACAATAGCACATGGTTATTGTAGCAGATACAAGAACCAGTTAGAACTATACAAAATGGAAATGTCAAATCAACAAAAAGCATCAATGAAAAGTAAAATGTTATTAAAGAATTCTTCCTGTTTTAGTAGACCATCATATTCTTGGTGTCACAGCTAAATATTGTGCATATATTATAATTCAAATATGTGTGTGTGCATATAATTAAAATTTATGTTTTTTAACTTGGCAGAGTCCCTTTCATAGTGATTAAATTAACATGGTTATTTCTGCCTACCAGCTCAGTGCAGCAACCCCACTATTTATTAAGGTCTTGAGATTGCAGTGGTAGAATCTGAACAACCACCCCTGCCAGTGTCATTCCTGTATCTGTTTTCTATTGAACTGCTGCCTCCACAAGAAGCACATTTTCATAAATCCCACAAAATGGTGGGCTTTTTCAAGTTTTGATTTACCAAAATAGCTGAAAATTCCTGTCCTTAAATAAGCTACATTTGGTTTACAACACATTGAGAGCTAAGCAACTTTTCAGTGTCTCTTTGAAACATAAATTAAAAACAATCATCCCTTTTTCTATACAGTGCAATGTATTTGTTTTACAATGGATCATTTCCATCTCCACAGTAGCAGCTGCCACCCAAACCATCATCTCTGTGCACTCGTAAGCAGCTCCATTTCCAGTTCTAATTGGGAACAGAGATACTTATTGGGTGAGTTCCAGCATGATCTATCACGCCAGAGACAGCTACTATGCAAACCAAAGCAATCCGGCTTCCAAAAACCCTCTTAGACAAACACTGACTTTGCACATAGATTCTTGCGTTTTTGTTTCTTGGTGCCGTTTCTTTGGAACATAAAAAGTGC
The DNA here is from genome assembly GCA_032173965.1 of Sitta carolinensis. Taxonomy (NCBI): domain Eukaryota; kingdom Metazoa; phylum Chordata; class Aves; order Passeriformes; family Sittidae; genus Sitta; species Sitta carolinensis. The sequence goes on along the minus strand of JAVUNC010000006.1, from coordinate 9,647,252 downwards.
CAGAGGAAACTATATGTTACGAGTCCATGAAATGTTGTTTAGGATGGATAAATCCAAGGATATTACCTTAATAACCACTACCTCTTTAAAATCATATAGGTGGTCTAAAAAAGCCACCTAATTCACAGCAAACAGAACTACTGCTGAGTGAATGCAGCCACTAAGCTCATTAAGAGGATGTGGCAGGATGTGTCTGAAAGTGCAGTGCAGTGGCTCAGCAAGCAATTAAATCCCATGACAGTTTAAAATGAGAATCTATCAGTGTCACAAGAGTGTGAAGCCTCAGCATCTCTGCTGTTCCCACCCCCAGCGTTTTATTTATTATGGCGTATTGGGAACATGGGAAGTCAAAAAGATTATAATGAAATATGCCATATAAAAACCAGATTAAGCCTGCTCTTCTTTGGGGAAATATGCAGAGAGAGAAGCTGTCTGTTAGCTGTCGAGTTTGCAAAAGATACCATCTTTTGGGATGGTGCTCTCTGCCAGCAGACAGAGTGCCCCAGGGGAAATGGTGGTGAAAAACCCAGACAAGCAGCATCCATCCATCCATCATACGCTCATCTCCACATCTCCAAGGCACAAATATAGTGTTAGAGTGCAAGGGTGGGGGCAGGGGGATGGAATCCCTTAAGAAAGAATGGGGAGACAATGCCTTACGTGAATAGCTGCATTTTGTAGTTTTCCTGTGCATGCACGACCAGACTCTCCTTAGCTTGTTTGCTTGCTTGCTCACTCGCTTGCTGTGTTCATGGCCAGTAGGGTGACTTGTTAGTGTCCTCAGCACTGATAGATTCACAGCAGCAACCAGAACCAGATATACTAAAGGCAGGGCTCTGCCCCTGCCAGCGCAGCACAGCATGGACCTTCATTCCTGCTGCAGATCCAGATCTCCAAAACCCTTCTTCTGCAACACGACAGCCTGCTATCCCAGGGCAGATGCTCATGTTATGGCTATTATGATTTAATGTTGATCTTCCATGGCCCCTAATACCCCACCCTTTTCTCCCAACACCCCTGCAATTCAGCACCCATCAGCAGCAAACTTGTCATTGACAGTTCTACACATACATGGTCCAGAGAACCTCCTGCCAGCCCAGCCCTGGGCTTCCCCTGGGACAGATTACTGTTAACACAGACTCTCACAATGAGTCCATAAAGCCAAACAAATGTCCCTAGAGAATAGTAAACATCAAATTCACTTTATTTTTAATCCAAGCTGCAATACAGACATGCTGTATTAGAGATTGTAAGGCTACTCCAGCATTCTTTGTCTCTCCCACCAATCCCACTCTAAACCTCATGTATATTATTGCACTCTCCAGGTAAACTGAGCTGTGCCGAGAACGAGAATCCAACCAAAGACAATGATAAACCACTGCTAGAAGCAAGACCACTTGAAAACATTAGAGTATTTATTTCCACAGAAATAAACCATTTTGAATGGAAAAAAGAGTTTAGATTACTCTCTATCCTGTAAAGCTCTGAAATTAATCTTTGCAAATGTTTGAAATTTTAGGCACTACTGAGGTTTGCTCTAGAGAGGACAGGGAGACTGGAAAATCCCAATGTCTCCCTAGCACCTCCTCATGGAAAGCTGCTAATCTCATGATGAGGTTGTGGGAGGGCAGAGGGAGAAAGTGAAGACAGAGGAAGATCTGATATGGATGGGACTGCACACTTTCAGTTTCTAGCCTGGGCATAACTGCAGAAATATCAGAGGACCACTCTGACTTTTAAGACTGGGATTCAATGGAAAACTTCTATCAGCCCCTAGTTAAAATATGTCCCAGGAAGCTACAAGACAACAGGAGGGAGAAACAGGACTGCAGAAAATTTCAGAGGCCCTTAAACATAAGGTAAGCATTGTTTAGTTTAACCCACTATCAAAATGTAGAATGTAGTCTTTACAAGCAGCTGTAATTCTCTGGCAGACTAGAATGCCTCTATAAAATCTCTCTCAAAAAAAAAAAACCAAAACAAAACAGCCTTCTTGTCAGTTGTCTCTTGGAAGTTTTCTACAGATTTATTTCTCAGCACAGATATAAATCATTGCCACATATAATAAGCTGTACCTGCTTCTCAAAGACTGCCAAATTACAGTATCAGACTAAATGCTAGATCAAGTAACTACCCTCAGGGCTGAAATAGTCTCCATTCAGAAATATCTCCATTCAACAGCACTTTTCTAGCACTCATTTGTGTTCTAGTCACTCTTGCATTTGTGTTCTAGATGGGCTCACACTGCACCACAACTTCTGCAGCAACACTGTAGGCACTATCAAGAGACAGAGGCAAGATAACTGCCACAATTTAAAGAAAAAATATTAACTAAAAAAGCCTATTCCTTTGGCCTTTGTGTCACCCTAACAGGGCTTCTGGTCTCTTGGGAGTAAAATAATAACTTGGGCTATCTAACTGTAAATGGTCATATAGAATCACTCACACAGATAGGTGATGGGCATTTTGACCCCTGCAAAGCACCAGAATTAAATAATTAACCAGACAGTTATCAGCAAACACCAGTCCCTCCTCCTCACAGGTGGGACAGTCATGCCCACACTGCACACTCTGCAAAGGGTAACAGGGAGTGGACCTCCACCGCAAGCAGCTCCACTGAGTGTGACAGAACTGAATAAAAACACTTGTTCTGCACACAAACTCATACATAAACCATGTGCAGAGCCAGCCATGCCAACCTTCCTGAAAATTCTGTGAGATTCGGCATAGCTTCTCGTCCTTATCGAGGACAGTGGAGGGGGATACCTTTAGTGAAAGATAAATCTCTGTAATGCAGTTATCTCTCAGCTGCAGTGCACAAGCATCCCAATTAATTCAGTCCAGGCCTAGCAGAGCCGGCACTAAGCCAGAGCTGATAAACCTGCCAAAGCCAATCTGAGTCCTGCAGAGATCCTTGGGAACCTGCTCTGCTCTGCGCGTTCTGGTGCTCCGTACCGAGGGGGGCTGGCTCTGCCGGGCTCCGCACGGAGCGGCAGCTCCACTAACGAAGCCTTTCTAACACCCCGGGTTCAGAGGAGCAGGCAGAGACACCCGCTGGCCCAGAGGGCATCAGCAGGGCTGTGGCAGGGCTCCTGGGCAGCGCCGAGCCCGCTGCCAGCTGTCCCAGCCCCGCAGAGCTCCGGCCGGTGGGCAGGGCAGGGCCGGGAGCAGCGCCCCGGCTCAGGGAGCGCTGAACTGCGCGAGCAACGGAGAACAGAAAGGCCACAGCGAAGTGGCAATGATTTGATGATGGGATAGGGAGCAACCATCCCAGATGCTGCCTTTGGCATCTCTGCTGTCCCACCAAGTGATGCTGAGCCAAATTCTAACAGAGGCACTTCTCTGCTTTTTCCATCATCTGTCAAATGGAGATAGTCTTCACCTATCCTCTGGGGTTTGGTAAGGCTTGTTTAATATTCACAGGCATTCAGGCATTCAAATAAAATGCACCAAAAATGCAAGGTGGTCTTACAGGCTCTCACAAAGACAGATTTGAACATATTTTCTTTCCAGCCAAGAAAAACACTGAAAAAGTACGACTATTTCCACAGATACCAGATTTCAGTGGCCAATTCACAAATTCCAAAGATAATATTTACTCCTATGTTAAGATACACCTGACAGATGAAGCTATATAAGTGAAAAATGTTTGTATAAGAAAGAAGGCTTGTAATAGAAAAATGGCATGAGATGCTAGTAGGTATCCTTTCAGAAATGGGAAAGAACAAAGCAAATTATCTCTGAGATGCTCAGATCTCTTGCCACAAAAAGGCAAGCAATTTCGAGAGGCCTATAAAGGGTTTAGACAAAAAGGTGAACTCTAGAATTAATAACAGAATGGTAAACAGGAAGATTAATGGCACCAGAGAAAATGCAGATGGTGAAGCCCAGCCTGCAGGCTCAGCAAGCCTCTGAATAGGGAGGGGGGAAAAGGCAAGGTGTAAACAAGGTGACCTTCAAAGCCACGGGAATGCCTGCCAACAGGCCAGCCAGAGGGCATCCCGAGACACAGATGTGCCATCTGGGGTAGGCTGTCTCATGACAACATGAACAAGATTTGTCTTTTTCAGAATTTGCAGGGAGGCAAAATGGGTAGTGGCAGAAAATATGACCATTCATTCAGAAGTGGCACAATTAAATGCACAGGTTGGAAAAGGATGCCATCCATTTTATAAAGAAAATACAAAAGAATTCCCTGAATATCCCCACTCAGAAAGGTCTTGTGCCCACTTGTAAAGCCTGCTCATGCAAGGTGTGGGGGAGGAGAAACTGGTTTTCACCAAACAAATGTTTTCCTTGAGGGTTTATGCTTTAAGTTTATGGTAAGAAGGGGAAAAAAGAAAAAACAAAAAAAACCTCAGCACATACTGCAAAGCAACTCTTTAAGCCCATGATGGTATAAATCTTCCCCATCTTGGCATAAGTCTGTTCACTCCAGATGGCACATTTGGGTTGAAAGCAGGTAAAGATTTCTCAGAGATCTCTATGTCCAGTATTTAGAGTGTTCCCTTGCCCTGCCTCAGTGCTTAGTTGGTCCCTCTGTACTCCTGGGAGATCTCAGTTCTTTGCCTGCAGTAAAAACTGGGAGAGAGAAACCTCCTACCACAGTTCTGCAGGGAAGCCTGGCTCTGTCAGGTCTGATGCTTAGATCATTGTGATCCACCAGGAAAATTAAAAGGTAAATGCAATCACACATTTTTTTAAATGCATCAATCAAACACCACAGTGGGGCAGTGCTAAGGGGAACAATGCTATCTCTATATAAGCCTTCTACAGAATAAGCCAAACATGAACTGTTATGATATCCAGAGGCAAGAATATTAGGGGAAAACAGAATAAGCAACAACATTACAGCTCACTGGGGGAAAAAAGCAGACCCCAGCTGTGGGAGTCCAGCAGGCCATGTATTCACACACCTTTTTTTCCTTTCAGCCTGGCTCAAAGTACATAAAATCTGAGTATTTCAGGCAGAAACTGGCCCATCTGAGTCCAGTGCTGAAACCACCTAATTCAGTGCTAGGTGTGCAAACAGACATGTCTGAATCTGTTTTCCTCTGATGGGCTGCATACCAATGAAGATATTGCCATGACCTCTGGTTTCACAGTAGGAACCACAGGTGCTGGACAAGGTCAGGCAGCTCAGTGCAAAGCCTGCACAGCCCAGTGCTGTTACATCAAGAAGGATTGACCCAAGTGAGCTTGATTGCCAGCAGGAGCTGCCATCGTGGCTCTGGGCATCATGTACACCTGTATCAAGAAAAGTGTCTCTGCTGATTGCTTTTTGAATAGGAAAGGAATGCAGAGATGAAGTACACACCTGAAAATACTAATGTGGCAGTGAGGAAGGAATCAGGAAAACAAGGGAGAAAACCAGCAAGATGGGGGTAAGGTACTATATTCCTTTTCCCTGTCTGCTGCAGCTAACTAGGGCATGCTTGTTCTGAAAACTGCCACAGAAAAGTCTGAAAAATGGAATCTCTGGGCCTTGAATTATGTCTTTTCAAAATCTCTCTCCTTTCTCCTCTCTGCTAACAGAGAAACATTGTAAACTCCCAGACCCTGAAAATATACATTTCCACACCTTACAAAATACAGTGAAAATAGATGATAACGGGGAAGAAAGAGAGAGAGCCATGCAAGGGGAAAACAAAGTGAAATAGAGAATAGTTGCTCTTCTCTCCTTTCCTTCTGCTCAGCTTTCATTTCCCTTTGTTCATCTAACACTGAGCCAAACTAAGCCAAAAGGAGCTGCCATGCTGGGCTACAAGATTGATGGCTGCAGGCAGACTCCACAGTGAAGAGACGGATGACTGGTCATTTCCCGCGATGCACTGAAAAACATCCATCCTTGCAGCCATGCTGAGCCCATTTGTGCTCCTTTTCAAATGAGAGATAAACACAGGCAGCCAGAGGCACCTGATTGTCCTTCTCCCTCAGAAGGACACAGCTATAGTCCTCTGGGTTCCTTGAGAAGGTCGCTCTGTCCATCCCTGAACATCTGGCTGTGGGATTTGCTAAGTCTCTCTCTCCCCCGGCAATCATCCATCTATTAGAGCACAGTGCAGGTTGGAAGAAAACGGTGAAGAGAATGGTGTGACAACCTCATCAATCTACAGCTACACGCTTGGCTATTTAGTTTTCTTTACACTATTCAAATATGGGGGGGTGGGGGGGGGAGAGAATTGCTACTGGTATGAAGGAGGGAATTGTGGAAATGGCAGTGTGGATTGGAGTAAGTCCTTATGACTATTAAAATGTTGTGCATGTACTAAAGCAGTAGGGAACTAATTAAGATTCAGGATTGAAAGGCAAAACAAAAAAGTTGGATGCACTCTTGTTCCATCTGTAGCACTTGCTGAGAGTTCAGATGTACTTGGGGCATCATCTTTAGCAGAAAGAGGTTAATTTTTTTTATTTTGCCCAGTCGGATATTAACAGAAAGCTCCCTGGAAGAATATACTGTAAGTATATTTATAGTGCCAGCCCTGGTATAGCAGCTTCAGTGGCACAAAGCACTTAATCCTGAGTCCTTTCTAGTTAGTTAATAGTGTCTTTGTTGCTGATACTGTCCTGGTCTATAGCACTGCTCACAGATACAGCCTCTGTGTTTCCAGTTCTCCTGCCATGCTGCTACCTCACTTAGGCAATGAGCACTACATGGCAGATGTATCCATAGCATCACTTACAAATTAGCATCACTGCAGAAATTCCTGTAACCACGAACCTCACTTTGTCAGAGTAGCACATATCTGTTACTGTGTCATTTACAGACATTGCGCCAAGGAAATCATGAGAAGATAAAAGCATTCACCATCCCTCAAAAACACAAAGAAATGAGCCACTTGCTTCAAGTGTTTATATGTAGTTTTAGCACCCTATCTGAACCAGCTTTTAAAGATTGTCTTTTATTCCCATCGTGCAATGTGTTTATTTTAGGCTAACAACAAAAGGATTTTCACTACAGCTCTTTAGGACATGCATAGGATATTAATCATGACCATATGTTTTCCTAAGACATAAAACCCATACTTGCCAAGGCAATCACATGCATTTGGAAGGACACAATTTCCATCAAGAGGGGTAAAGTTTTCATCTTTTCTCCTACATCAAGAACCAAAGCTTTAGCTGATGGAAATCACTGCTCGCTGTTGTCTTTATCAGAACTACCTACCTACAACAGCTAAGGTCCCAGCCCTAAAGTACCTGGCTTGTTTAAGGGGAACCATGCTCCAAGTGCATCCTAAGTGAGATCTCTGGTCTAGAAGACATTGCACATAAAAGTCATATCCACCTATTCCAATTTATTGCATCAAACTTCCTTCCCCAATGGAGTTCATTACTGGGAAGGGATATTATGGCAAACACCAGTGGTGTCAGAATCCTGAAGAATAAAAGACCTGTAATAAACTAGTAGTCAATCAAATGCAAAATGCAAGGAATATTGAAATTAATCATAATCTAATAAAAACATACTTAATATCTCTTGGGTATGAGATGATTATGAGGCTGTAAAATGTTACTACAGAGAATGGGAATGAAGAATGGAAACTTCCACCAGGGAAGGTTGGTAGGAGGTACAGGGATGTGGGAGGGGAAGTCATCATACTTTCTCCATTCTACTCTCAGCAATTCTATAAAGCTTGGCTTGTAAGAGTTGAAACTGAACGTTATATTAACATTTATTGCTCATTCCGTTATATTATGCACCAGGAAAATAACACCTGCTATAAATATTAAAATATTTCATGCTACAAATCAATTTAATTTGCTTGTGTCAGGAGAACAATAAAATTTAATAAATAGGGGGGGTTTAGACCATATTTTATGTAATTACATTCCATAATATCTTTGCTGGTTTTTGTTAACATTCTCTTCTATAAAGCAGCACATAGGTTCTACCATACCTTTGACCTAGTAGGCCAATGACTTCACTGGGCTCTGTGCAGGATGCTGAGTACCAAACCTGCAAGCCTGGTCTGACCCAGTATTTTACATGTAGATTTAACTTTAAGCATGTGACAAGCCCCATTAATTACTAAAAGATCACTCATGTTCTTAAAGCCCAAGCTCAGGTGCTTTCCTTTGCTGGGGTAAGACAGCTTGGCATCTTGTGAGACTAAGCCCTGGGGACTTGATCCTATAAACCCTTTTTCATGTGATTACCAGAGAATTCTTAGAATTACTCATATGAACACACAAAATAGATGCAATGAATTAGATTAAAAATACCATTTCCTAGGATCTTGTGTCATGTACTTGCATCTGAATGGTACCTGTGCACCACAAAAACCCTTTTGATGATGTGGCTTATCCTTTTTCAGGCATTTTTACTGGTTATACTTAGAAGAGAGGCAGTAGGTTTGCCAGGAAAGCTGTTCAGGTTCAGTTCTAGCTCTAAGACTCCTACAGGGCATATAGCTTTCTGTCTGCCCCTCCCCATGCTGGAGAGCTGGTGATCTGTGCCTTCAGGGAAATGGACCTGACAGCTTCCAGCATTTCCCCAGGCACCATCCCCTGGTGCTTCCCCAGTGGTTCCCATAGCCCTTTCTTCTGGTATGCTTTGAGCTTACCTTCAACTCCCTTCATTTTAAGGTTAAATCTGTTTATTTCATAAATAAATAGCCCTGATGGTTACTTATACACATCAATGTTAACTTCATAGCAAGGGGATAAATCCCACAGCGTTCCACCTCTCCAGGAGGAATAATGTGTCTGTTAGAGACAGAGCATTCTCAGTCAGGCCTTGGCAGCTTGAGAGACACATGCTGCAAACCTCCTCACAAAGAGGACAGGTCCTAGCAGCCACAGGTAGGTGGAACACAGTAGCCAAGAACAGCGGAAGTGTAGAACAATGGGCTGGATGGCTCAGAGAGGGGGGCGGCACCGCAAGGAAGCGCTCTCTCAAGCAGCCCAGGTATTTCAAGCCAACACCATCTCAGCTGCCTGAGCCCTCCCTCGTGTCTTGCAAATCAAGCCCCGAGAGATGACCTGCAGTCACACTGTAGAGGCTCCAAGGAGATCAACAGCACAATTCATTCCTTCAATTTAATGGCTGTCTGTAGTGACCAAACCATTTTTCAGAACAGCCTGCCTCCAAAGTCATCATAACTATTTTCACAAGTATACTAAATACAGCTAAGATGACACATCAGTGGAAAAAAAATACCTTGAAGTGGCTGCACTGCTTCTGAAATTACAACAGCGTCTGTGGGACGCTTCACATGCAGCCTTGTTCCCATTCCCAGTGATAAGACACAGAGAACTCAGAAAACTAGATTTAACAGCTTCCAAAATTGCCTTATCCCGTTCAGCTGCTACTGCTGCCTTAGCCTGATGACTAGAGTCAGAGGGGTTTGGCTTCAGTGGGCTGATCAAAACCCAGAGGAGTTCCAAAGCCCAGCAGCTTCTTCATGCATCTCTCTCCTAATTATGCAAACTGGCTCAGCCACACAAGAACCAGGAGTAATCCTGGGTGATTCATCCAAGCCATCTTAGCTAAACAACAGGGTTCTCCTGGTAAAATTTAGAATATAAAATACGTGTAGTGACCTGTTCCAGATCTTACAAATGAAAGAGAAACTATTTACACAAAGTTAATCCTGTAAATTCTACCAGCATGACTGTGGAGCAAAGCAGCAGAAACAAATGTTTTTGTTTTCTTGATTGGACTATTTATAGAATATTATTTGATTTTCTAGAAATGAGTGTTTTACTTCCAAAACTGAAAAATCATGAAATTCCACTTGGACGAAAATACTGAAAGTTACTGAGCTGAATTAGTCTAAGAATTTGCAGCTTATCACATGTCACAACGCCCAGCAAGAGCAGTGCATGATTTGAAGGAGAGGTTACCACAGCCCTGGCAGCCTTGACATAAAGAAGGCCAGCTCACCAGTGGCAAGAAAAACAAAGCAAGAAGAATTAACACTGTGCAAAACTCAAGATATCTTTCCAGCAATTACACTGCACAGCCAGCCTTGCAAAAACTGGCTCAACAATTCACCTGCAGTGAGTCTCTTTATTTGTATATATGGGTGTGTAAAAATTACTTATTTTTTCATCGTCATCCTGGTACACATAAACCCAGGCTGTGCACCACAGCTGGTACACTTCCATACCAGTTTTGCAAGGCTTTCTGCTGATGGCCAAAACTTTTAATGCTGGCAGTTTGAGGGCTTGGCAAACAGCATGATTTTTTCATTCATTTATTTTTATTTAGAGGCCTCCCATACCACTCCCAATCTCTCTAAAACTATTTCTTAGATATCTGTTAGGTACTCCTCTGAGTCAGACAAATGAGAACGATGTTTTAGCACCTGCATTTCATGTACTCAGAAGCTGAGAGAAAAAAACATATTCCATTGGCCCTGGTCCTGCGTGGGGCACAGGAGATGCAAGGATGTGATGGTGTGGTACACCTTGAAGAGATGGGCACCTCTACTGCAGATTGGCAACAGGACAAATGCATATTTTACTGCAGGACTTCTAGGTCATGATTCTGTGTCAGTGAATTCATGCAAAAAGAGACAGGTTCTCTGGTATTCATAGTGCCATGTAAGAATAGAAAAGCAAACTTTATCTGGCCAGAGATCTGGACCAGATAAGGTCCCTGTTGTAGGTAGAATTTAATGGTGGTAGATGAGATGGAATAAGCTGGTTAAATGTGTGTATAATAGAAAGAAGCTGATTCAAGAGGAGGTCCCACACTGATGAGTTTTCTCTTGGTGACAGAAAGTCACTTTTTCTAACACAAGTCATAGCTGGATGTGTAAGTGCCTTAAAGCAGCAGCTCTTGCCTGTGGTGCTATGCCCTGCTGTGAAGACAAGATTAGTGGAGAATTGGAGCCTACTGTTTCCATACAGGAGCATTGATGGACCCATCTGTAAGCTGCAGGCATAGCTGACGAATAAACACATACTAAAATTTAGGCCAGAAACACAAAAGAAAAGGCCCAGCAGAATTCAATATTTATATTGGGATAAGAAAACCAGCGAAGACAAAACCCGAACCCCTTCTGGCATCCCCGCTCCCAATGTAAAGCTTCATTTTGTTCCCAAAAAACGGAAATGTGACACACAGAGGGTACATGATAGACCAAGCTCAGGACTCAGCATGGTCAGCGTGCAGACCAAACAAATGAAATGGGAATTGAAAACCATCCACCCTCCCTGTCCTAAAGAGTTAGGGGATTTTTTCTGTTGTCTTCTAGACGAGGCGCCAGAAGTCAAGCTGGGTGAGCAGGGGCGGGATGCCCGGGCCGGGCGCTGCTCCCGGCGCACGCCGCTGGGCGCGCGGGCCGCTCCCGCCGCGGGCTCCCGGCCGCTGCCCGCCGCGCCCTCTGCCGGCCCCGCCGCGCCGCTGCAGCCGGGCACCCGCGGCGAGGGGAGCCGCGCGGTCTGCTTGCCTCGAACACAACGCGCTCCGGAGCCAGAAGGACTCGAATGAAAAGCGGATTTTAAAGGACGTTTTAGTTTCAGAGTTTTGGAGAGACAGGAGCAAAACTCACGGAAGTTTGCTAACTAAAATCCATCTTACGTGAGAAACCAGATCAAATCGTCAGGGAAACAAACCTGCTCCTACCAAGCCAGCTCCACCCCAAATGCAGGGTTCATCATGGCAAATGTTGATACAAGTCGTGAACACATAAAAAATTTTAAATAAGCTCTACACAGAAAGTATCTTTGGTAAACTCACATCTGCAGAAATCTGTCAGAAGTCTGAACAGCGGACAGGTTTATATTATAGCCTCCTTCAGGAATATTGTATCCAATTCATCTGCATATTACAGACACATTCTTATTTGGCACCAGAATTATTCTTACAGTTATGATCCTAAGATGGTCTTAATGGACCTTAAAAAGGAGCCACAGGCAGGCTCTACAACATAACATGACCTTTAATTACAGAGATAATAGTAGAAAGACTGTCAAATAGTAGAAAAAAATTTGTTAAGAAGAGTTATGCCTCTCTTTACAGTGTTCATAGCAAAACAACACTGCTGTCTCATAGTACAGAACAGGAACCAATGTGTGACTGTGTAGAAATTGAAATCAAAAGCAAAATTAGTCAATATCAATTGGCCTATGGGAGAAAGAAATGTAAAAGGAATTCTCATTAAATTAGATGTTTTGAATTATTTTTTAGGCTCTAATATCTTTGAGTGAAACTGGACATAGCAACCAGGAGCAAAAAAACTATTACAGAACTCACCAGCACTGTTTTTTCTGTGATCTTGGGTTTGATTTCCAGCTGTACCACAAATCTCTGGTTAAAACCACAGAAGTCATAGCAGTAGTTTACTCCCTTTGTTACTCATTTCTCCATTTTGGAATCAAAGTACTTTCTTCACTATATTTTGTATATCTGGACCGTAAGTATATGGCTAAGATGACTTCACAACGACCCCTGGGATGATGATCTAACAAGCTGCTTGACTCTCTAAATGCTATCATACAAGTGATACTACTGCAAATTCTGTTCTTTGCTTTTTAATGTCATCTACTCTACTATACCCCCTCCAAGTGGGTGGGAAGGCTGCTCACTCTGAAACCTCACTGTGGGCTTTCAGTTCAAAACCAAAGGCCATCAGTAAATTGACCCAAAAGCATTATAGTCGTATTCTTTACACTTACACACCATGTGAAAGGAAAGCTCTGTAGGTAGGTATGTATGTACCTATACTTAGCCATCTTGTAAGACTGAAGGACGATGCTACCAATTTAAACTCCACCAGACTTTTTGGCCACACTCACCATATCTGTTCTCATCTGCATAGGTGCAAAGCTTGGATAATACCTGCCTGTCAGCAGGATTTACTGTAGGCAATAGCACTTCCACAATTTTGATAGCTGACCCAACACAGATACTACCCAGCAGCATGAAAGCGCCAAGTATATAGGACAAGGATCAATTATGATTTCAAGGGGCCTTGGGTCTAATCCAGCATCTCCCTCTCATTTGTAACCCTCCTCTTTCCAGCCGCTCTGATTTTGCCAATGGTCAGAACCCTACTGCTCACCGTCTCAGTTCCTGCAGTTCACAGTGGTAGAGTTAAAAATGCTCCTTTGTCCCCCACTCCACTGGAAGTCAGGCTACCTAGCTCAACCCTCTCCTTCACCCGTTCTTGCCCAGAAAGGTTGGACCAAATGATCCTTGAGGTTCCTTTCAATCTGGTATTTCATGAACCTCTGAAATCACAGTATTGGCAACATGTCAATATATTGCCCATGGCCCAGGATTTATTTCAAATCTGTACCAGTGTTTGTAGAAGTCTTGACTGCTACATTGTAATGACTCAATAACAGCTCTTACCCATTACAACAATGAACTCTAGGCTACACTTGAGCCAAAATGCTTGGTTCTGATGATAAGAATATAACTTATAGATGAAAGATGAAGACCAGCTTCCTGAAGATCTCGTCATAATATTGACTGTATTGTCAGTAAAGGCAATATCATAACTATTGGCAATACTTTATTTCTCCTGCCTGTCTCCTGGATAGGCTACTGGATGGGATAGAGGATGCTCAGAAATAGCACAAACAGGAACATTCCTAGACCCTTGAACAACCCACTTTAGTGGGGCAATGCATGCATGTTACTCTGAATACAGTGGCAGAGGAAAGTAGACATCTAAAGGCTGCATCAGCACTTCCTATTCCAGTGTTCACACCTTTACAGCTTCGGCTCTAACTATTAAAACCAAACACCTTCATTTTAAGCCAAATAAAAGCAACAGATCAGGACAACAAAAGTACCATCCTCTATTAAGTAGCAGGCATCAACTCATGCCAGGAAAAACATTATAGTGCACCTTGCATTTTACAAAAAAAACAGCAGACCATTGAAGCATGATTATTTTCTTAATGAATTTTGGTATTACCAAATGCGAAACTCTCACTCACTAAGTTGTGTCATGCACTACATAAACCTGCTAGGTTTATAACTATAAACCTAAAACTATAAAACTATTTTAGTTTATAAAAATAAAATAGAATACTATACTATTACTAAATGATTTATTGTACCCTCGAGCTGCTGGCAAGACAATAGCCTGATTCTACTTACTGACCAGTTGATGACTAGCTACAACTTACCAAAACAAAAATCCTAGGTCTGTGTATCTCCTGAATTATGTAGGTGTCTTCTGAATACAGGAACTTCTGAATACAACTTTTTGCTACAATAAGCCACTCTGAAAGCCCAGGTGCAGTGCAAACAAGTATTCATACCCCTCGTGGCAATCCCATTGACTGCTGGAATGACAACTTCTGGGGCAAAGATTCTGTGTTTGTTACAGTGGTTGTCTTCCAAGAAGTACTTCTATGTTCTTCTAACATAATACAACTAAGGTTTAGCCCTAATTTGATGTTGTAGAAGCACATTGCTTGCACATGCCATATAACAATTATAAATACCTACAAAAATATATCAACAATTCCACAGCCTCCTCTATAAAAATCAGCTATTTGCATATTAACCAAGCATAAGCACTCTCTAGCTGCTGAGAACAGCTCTAAGGAATGAACAGAATGCCCAAGCCTTAGGTGTAGTGAAACTATTGAACATATATAGATTTCTTTCAAATTTATTTTATATATCCTACAGCTGTCATCTCTGTGCTTTTTAATTATCTTAAATTTCCACATCTTTGCCCCACACAACCATCTGATGTTTAACTGAGGACTAAAGAAGTCAGCATTAGGTAGCTTCCAAGGTTCAGCATTAGGTTTTACAACAGTATTCCCCTCCAAAACCTACAGTATTTCAGCTGCCCATGTTGAAAATAAATTATACTCTCTTTCTCCCAAATTCTCAAAAGCTACCTTTAAATGGACGTCCAATGTTTTCCATAGGTTTTATACTTTCAGATCAGAGAAGGGGAAAATCCCACTTTTGGCTAGTGAGTCTATTCTGGATATGCACAGATGGAGTGAAATTGTTTTGCGGTATAACTGATAAGGAAAGTTAATCACTAGATAGAAATTGGTTGGAAAATAGATTTAAATGGCAGAGCAATATAACTCGCCTTATTTGGTTGCCACTGGCAATGCAACAAAAGTAGCACTCCTGAGGTGCAGAGAGAGGAGATGTTTATAGCAGGAAAAACAACACAGAGACAGACATGCTGAGGTCTCTTTATCTGATAACTTTGTGGTAATTGCCTTTCGTGCCCTGTGGCATGTAGGATGCACTAATTTGGCATTCAGTGAGTACAACAAAGAAGAGTAATGCAAACAAAAAAGAGTCAAACTCTACCCTACTGCTTTACCTTACAAAATTACCAGGGCACAGCAGTACTGGCATCACCACAAAGTCTAAAGTAGGCACTTCTATGAGCCAACATTGTCCTCTTCCTAGAGTCCAGTCTCATTTTCATCAATGTACATGACTGATATCATCAGTTCTTTCTAGGCAGCTCTGCTGCGAGGTCTAGTTCAATTTTCTGGCTGAGATTTTGCCCTTGGTTTGAACCCCAACTAAGTGGTCATAGGCATTTCTTCCTCTTTTCCAACTCTCCACTGATGTCTCCTATACTGAAGGTAGAGAGTTTTCAAAATCTGTTTTTACTAGAATCAACAGGAATTTTGCCTCTGATTTTAATGGGTTTAGAACCTGTCTATGTTGCCCTTTCCTCTCTCTGCACCAACTACTGCGTAGAAGCAAAGTCATCAGTATTGCTGAGCATAGCTCAGTTCCCAGGCACCTTCTTCTGTCAAACAGGTTTTTTAAATATTCTTAATTTACATTTGGGGGTTTTCTCCTGAACATTTTATACTGACAGTGTCTCACCTCTTAAAAACCACATACAGCTGTGAGTATATGTGTTCCCTCTTTCTCATAATAGCTGGCCCCAGAGACAGCAAGCCTTTATTACTAACTGCAGGGAAGAATGCACAACACTACGCTCTACCTGACACAGCTGCAGCTCCTCCACATCTGCTTTACAGTCACTCATTCAGCATCCAAACTCATCACTTCACATAGTTTAATTGTGGAAGACTAGCAAGGACAAGAAGAATGAAAGAATAATTGACAAAGTTGCATAAAAAGTCAGACAGAAATACACAAATATGGCATATGCTCACTATTTTTTATTATTTGTTGTTTATAATCTGGTCATACCCCTTGTCACCAGTCCCACCAAGAAAAATCTTATCTTATACTTACTGTTTCACATACACAGTGGTCTTTTTCACAAAGGTTAGGCAGCAGATGCCAGTGAGACTTTGCATTAGTAATGCATTGAGGGGAAAGTTAGTAATACACTGATTCCTCATATCCTTGTGAATTTTCTAACAGAAGCCAGGATTCAACCCTACAGAAGGTAAATTCATGTCCTCTTGCATTCAATGTAAGTTCACATTTTTGTAAGGGATGAGTTGAATGCAGAGGGTTTGGTGGTTATGGTTGCAGCAAATCAAGTAATATGCAACAGATGCAATGAGAAATGGTTGGAAAGCAGCAAAGATAAAGTCCAAGGTCTAAATGCCAGGTTTGCATGAATGCCAGCTGCTCTGCAGCTCAGGAGAGGCAGGCAAACAAATACTTACCAGGTTTAATTTCCAGCAGCTTCAGCCTGGAATCCTCAGGGGGATGCAAACGCCTCTTTTTGCGCCAGCAACGTGCTGGGTATGTGTACAGCTGACCTGGGGCCAGGCCTGAAGATTAAAGGCAGAAAATTAATCACATTTCAGTTTGTAAACCACAAGCACTGTCTCTAGCATCTTTGTTCTTGCCCTTCCAGCATCTCCTTGTTGCAGTGTTCAATCCTGCAAATCATGAGGCAGAGCTACACACTCAAGGCATCCAGTGCTCCTGAGGCTCTTCAGCACCTCTTGGGATCAGGCCTACAGAGAATCTAGGTCTCACTTAGACACTTCACTCAGCTCACTGAAACCAGAGCTGCACATAAATAATTTGTGATTTCTTCAGGGTAAATAGAATTTCAGACTCTCCTGGGTCACAAGGGTGATGCCTCCTCCACAGGCAGAGAAAGCCCCTTGGGAGAGAAGAGATGAAGTTCTGACATGCAAATCTTGAGCCCTGATGCACAGAGCAGCTCAGGAAATTTGTGTGTTCCAAACGGGAGCAAACCAAGATCCAAGAGGTCTGACTGTATTTTTGCTTGCATTCTGGACTTTTGTTTGAATATTAATTCTTCATTTTGACTCTTACCTTCTCATGCCAATATTCTGAATGAGGGAGGAGATACACCAATAATGTTTATATCATTTCATGTTCCCTTAAATCACATTTGGCATCACTGGCTTTTGAGCTGCCCTGGCTCTCCTGACAGCCAGTGTTCGAGCTATACTTTGCTCTCTTGCATTCAGGACACAGCAGGTCTTTGTGCATGCATCACTACTAGGGGTACAGAAGCATACTGACAAGTGCTTCAAAGTATCCTCAACTGCCCCAGATAACACACAGAAATATCCAGCAAGAAAAGTTGGAGGAATGTAATTCTCTCCTCTGCTTTTCCTGCCCTCTCTGTCCATAAGTTCTGGTTTTACTCCTATGCCCTTCTGCTGTTGCTGTTGTCTTGAAGCGGCTATAAAGCATTACTTCAGACTCACTGTCCTTAAAAATCAGGTAAGACCACATAAGAGAGAGAACAGGAGTGGTGTTGCTATATCTGAAACTGTACTGACAATGAACAGCTGGACAGCATCAAGGGGTGCCAGTAAAGCAGAACAGCTCAAGGGCTGGAGGATGGCCCAAGAGTTCTCTCCTCTCTTCTGAAGCAGCCAAAAGAGAGTATCAGCTTGGGAACAAAAGCAACTCACCAGACCAAATGAGGATAACGAAAAATCCTCTTACTTGGGGATGGGGAGGAAGACACAATAACATAATTCACCTTGAGGGAATGTGCTAATCATATTCTGCAGGTGAGACCTAAGTTCCTGGTTTTAAATATTTCAACTGCTGGGAATGCTAGTTTGGACCCCAGCATCTTCCACCTACTTCCAAAGCCTTGGAACATCTACAGCATACTGCCTGCATATGGCCAGGTGATGGAGTATCTGCAGAGATTCTAGATGTTTCAGGGCACAGAATGCTATTGGACTTGGACTTTTTATGCCCTTCTTTCTTTGATGCCCAGAAAGCTGGGCACTGTGTACATCCCAAGAAGGACACATTTCAGAACAGGCTGCCTAAGAGCAGTTTGTAAATAAAAATGTGAATAACTAGCACTTATACAGTGTTTGGACACCCTTCTTCATGCCACTTTGCAAACATTAACCACTGCAAACAATTGCTATAATGATGAGGTGGATTGTGCCTGGCTCTGATGTGAGTAATTAAAGAGGTGGAGGCAAGAAGCCCCACCCTTTCTCAGCAGGTTCTGTGCAAGGACTTGAAGACAACACTGAAATGACAATTGTCAGATCAAAGTAGTAGGACAGAGAATCAGGCCTCCATTGCATGGGCCTCCTCAGAAGAATAAGTACCACAGCTTTTGTCCCAGAGAGAGAGGAGCAAAGATCTACTAGTTTGGGGGGGATATCGGCTAATGTGAGTGCTCTTACATGAAAGAGCAGTTCTGGATTCAGTCAGGACAGCAAAAGCCAACTACCCACGCTGAAAGACCAACTAGAAACTTGAAAGGAGAGAGTCAGGAAAGCCTCTTCCTTAGAGGGTGGCAGGTAGATCAATAAGAAACGGATGATCCAACAGCCACCTCTGCAACCCTTCAGGTAAGCTCTCTGTTGCTACTCACAATACACCTGCTCATTAATGTACTGCCATCCAATGAACTTAAAACACATATCAGATTTTCACTTTATTCAACCCAGCAATGCTACCTTCATTTCCTCATCTATCTCTGCGCTGGCTCACATGAAGTGCAGATCTTACACAAAGGAGAGGCAACAAGGAAAGGGTCAGTTCTGAATGTAGCTCCTTCACAGGCAATCTTGAAGTTAATATAGAAATAATGCATATTACTGTCTTCAGCCCTCTGAGGGTGTCTCTCTCTCTGGTACCTTATAGGGCCACCAGAGAAGGTTCCAACCATTTGCTTACAGAGGAAATAGCAGAACCTGCAGTGAGTTATGTTGTTTATCTCGTTAGTGTAGGAGAGTCATAACTCAAAGCTTGTGTGAAAGGCCAAGGGAGGAGGGGAAAAGGAGGGAGTTATGTGCAGTATTGTGTGAAATTAACCCTGAACTGTTTATCATGAGATGCAGATTTCTGACTCCTTTAACAAAGAGGACAGCAAGAGCTCAGGTTAATATGCTGAGTTCCTGACTCTTCTCTGTTTTTCAAGTCTGTGTAAGTGAAAAGTGGTCCTGGAGCTTTGCCATTTGCCTTTATCTAGCTTTTCAAGTTAGGGATAGTAAATGCATAGCACACAAGACAGATACCAGGATGGCTGGCAGAGAATTTTCAGAGCCCTTTAGTGCGGGCCTGAGCACGCTGTGTACAGATCAAAACCTGGCATGCTAAAACTGTAGAGGGATGTCTTGACTCACCATGATATTACAAGAAATAGATTACTCAAAGACACTCAAGGGAGCACTAAATGGGCTAATAAAAATCAAGAAAGAGGAAAGCAAATATGGGGGAGGAGGGCTGGTTCATTTCACACTGATTATTCTAATTCAAAGTAACAAAGTCATCAGATTTGGTGGCCAATGAAGATGCAGGAGGCTTCTCTCACTTGATACACTCTGTGAAGAATGTTCCACCATTAGTCTCCAGCGCAGACCTGCAGGAGAAATGTCACCCGTCCCCTTCTGCAGGGCAAGCTGCCAAACAGTTCACTATCAGAAGTGAGGAAGGAAAGACTTGCAGAATGAATTTGCTCAAGGTAGTCCACAAAGCTTGTGGCTGAGAAAGACAGAGAATTAAGACATCTTGGTTTCTGGCGTGATGCTGTAACACATTTATGATGAATCCTGCTGTATGTGTACAGATGCCAACGAGATCCATACATGACTATCTCTGTCTATCTTTGTGGAACATGCTGTTGACAAAACATTACTTGTGAATACAGTGGATGTATACCTGTGTGTGTGTGTGTATATATATATACCTTCTGACTGTGTTCAGAAGGATAAAAATAGCAGCACCTTCCTCATAAAGGGAGGGAGGGAGGAATGAAGGAAGGAAGCAAGCAAGCAAGAAAGCAAGCAAGCAAGGAAGTAGCTAGTTTATCCAAAGCATAATCTCTTAAGATTAGAGAATTTTCATCTGAAACAAAAAATTCGACTGTTGTTTGAAGTAACCCTACAAAATTGTGAACCACATTCAGCAGTCCTGAATTACCCCAGCAGTTTTGGTAGCTGAAATATTCAGGCATTTTTAACACCTTAAAAACTCCTGTTGTCTCCTGCACCAGAAGTGGTTGCATTTTATTATATAAACAGCTTTCTGATAGTACTGCAAGACAACACTAAATTTACTTTTGATATTTTAGTAACAGGAGGAGCACAAGGATCCTTCCCTCAGTATATCCTAGAAAAAGGAGAAGGAAAGTTTCAGCTCGGACTCAGATAGTCACTTTTCAGAAGCAGCAATTGTTTTCTTAGCCCTAAGAGGGTAAAGGAATATCCTATGTGTTCCTCCCACTTCCATCTCCTGTAAAACAGACAGTGGAGGAGATTAGAGCAGGCTTCACCTTCCCATAACTTCAGATTTAGAATTTAAAGGGGTGGAGGGTGAAGATGGGAGGCTTTCCATATTGTTTAGAGAAGTGACATGTATTTATGCACATGTGTGCATGTCATACTTCCAGTGCTCGTGTACCCCAGGTCCCTTCCTGTCTGGATTCTCTGGGCTGCACTAAAAGAGGGGAAGGAAAAAAGAAAGATATAAATACATTTTGGTGCTGTCAAAAATCTGTTCCCTGAGCTAATTATTGGTCAGATAGTGAGTGACAACCTAGCCAAATTCCCCTTGTGGTTCAGAAGGACTTCTGTCAGAGCAACACCTCCAGTCTTTGAACTGGTGACTGTCCTTTGCCCTTCAAAAAAGGATTTCTGATGGATTTAGTCTAACAAAGGAAAAACTGACCAAAGTCTACAAAAATACAGTGCTCTTTTCCCTTGAGCTTCACTGAGCTGTGGAACAGGCATTAGCCAAAGCTCCTTAAGGAAATATACCAGCTTCTTTCTGTACCCAAGGGAACCGCAGCTCCAGAACTGATATCCAAGTTTAACCTATTCAAAGCAGAACCAGGATTTATAGGTATATTTCTAAGCATTAGAACAACATTCATTCCATTAACTGGACTCTCCTATATTTTACTTCAGTTTTATATCCTTTCTAATATAGCTCCTTATTTTCAGCATTCATCTGAGAAACTCAACCTTCCACCTTGGAGGTAATTCCAGGCCTGCTTAGAGCAGAGCATTGAGTCTTCTGCAAGAGACTGGGATTGAGAGCATGAAAAGAGCTACAATGATGCAGCCTTAGAAACTACCATGTCAGGCACTTCTTTGCGTATAGAGAGAGTAATTAGCATGAGCTCTCTGCAGTTACCAAAGGAAATTCCCGCAGGCACAGAGGTTTAGGCAGTTTCTCTTCTGTGTGGCCTGTAGCAGGTTTGAGCTCCTATTAATTAAACCCCATGAGGGCTCAGTGGCCAGCCCTCCACACATGCACGTGCATACACAGACACAGCACTACCAACCTGGTCCCCTGTGCCTCTTCTCCATCCAGATGTAGCAATTGTTCTGAGCTACCCCAGTCTGCGAATCCAGGAAGGGAAGGCGGACGCTCCGCTCGGCACAGAGCCGAGAGTTGTAGCTGCGACAGTGCTCAATTGCTTCTTTGTAGAACTGGTCCCCGAGTCTGCCAAAAGAGACAGGGCAGACAGTGAGAATGATTGCACTGCCCCTCCAACAAGAGTAGAAAAAGGGGACATGAGGTTGGTTTGAAAAATGGACAAACAGAAAAACTTTGCCTGGACAGACTCAAATGTTGGTGACACGAGACACTGATGAAGCAGATCATGCAGAAAGTGATGTCAAATTCATCAAAGGTCGGTCTGTCAGGAACCAGACACAGATCTTTTCAGAGCAGCATGGCTACTGAATGAGCAAATAATGCAACCACACTGGCCCATGACCCTGGGTCAGGCCCATGTATACCACAGTGAATTCATTTGATTGTTTCTCTTCCCCTGTAGTTTGTCCAGTCAATTCAGCAAACCAGTCGTTTCAATCCCATGTTACAGCAACTACTGCAGTATGTTTTAGGCAACTAGAAAGCCAGCCAAGTTTAAAAGAACTTCGCTCCAGCATTTCTGGTGCCAAAGAGCCCATAAGAGCAAATATCATAGTTCTCTTATTGAGAACATGAAAACACACCCCTTAATAACTAGAGCTGTATCTGCAATGGTCAGACTAGATGTTTTGTCATAAGCCTTCCAGAGTTTTCCACAGTGAAGCCTGAGGTGCCAGGAGCACCAGGCTACAGCAGTGACCAGTCAGATCCAGCATGGCAAATGCTGTTTTCTTTCTGGAACCCAGTGGGAATAGCAGTTCTAAAGACAATGTCACATACTTCATAAATAACTGTTTGTTCAAAAATTCTGTAGAATCTTCATCTTCCCTTGAGATAGGTTTAAAAACTCTGCCTGCTGGAGATTACCAAAATCCTCCCTCCAAATTTCTCTAAACAGGGAAAAGCATCAAAGTAAAACTACCCTGAGGACACAAAGCAGCTGCCATGCTGCAGCATTGCAAAGTAGGTGGGCCACACTGCTGAACCTCTTTCTTGATCTATTGTCAAGGTGAAATTCACTCGTGGCACGAAGAGTTAGAAAAACGACCTGACAGGAGTAAGTTCATCAGAAAACAGGAGCAGAGTGATAGACGGCATAAGTTGCTCTGACTCTGATATTCATTAGTGTGCAAAAAGAGTACAGCACACACAGCAAGTAAGCCAAAGGGATGCATGCACAAAGATAAAAGGACCTCCCTTTGCTGTTCTATTAGTTGTTTTCCCCACTATCCTCTTCCATAGGCACAACTGGCTTTTTAAAATTTTGCACACCTCTGAATGTCAAATCAGTGCAAATTGCTGTTTCACTGTCTGTCTCTTTTGTGTGACTCACATCTTTTAAGTGACTCTTCAGTTGTACCTTATGATTTCCATAAGTTTCAGCTTACGGAAATCATAGGGTACAACTGAGGAGTCACTTATGGAGTGACTCAGCTTATGGAAGTTTCCAAACTCTTTTCACCTTGACTGTACTGGACCAATATCCTATTGCCGACAGGGGTCAAAAGCAGATTCTTAGGGAAAAGCACAAATACAGCAAATACCAAGGGAGGCACCTCTAGTTGCCCCTCCTCAATTCTGATGACCAGAACTTAATTTACCCAAGTCTCAGGCTATCCAGTGATGGGGAGATCAGAACATCCATTGGCTTCAGAGATTTCCTAAGGGTTTTTCAGAGGGTTTGTGAAGCAGTGAATATCTGTGTGAACATGGTGCCTCTCAGACCTTTCCTCCCTGCTGACCACCAGCTCCTGAGCAGCTGCCAGAGCAGGGATATTTGGAGGGCAGCTGAAGGAGAGAGCTCTCTGGAACTGTGCAAGCAAGTGGATGGCACAGCCACGGGCAGAGCGTGTACAGCAGGATCCCTCCGGACACTGAATCCCCTGCAATGACCTCAAACGCTCTTTTCCATGAAAAGGCAGGGGGGAAGGGAAGGGGAGCAGGGGAGAAAGGAAAAGATAAGCTGCTCTACTATACAAAGAATGTGACTAGGAAGAAATGAAATCTTATTAAAAGCTGTAATTAAAGTGGTACACTTGTGTAATCAAAGTCAGTAACAAGGAGACCCCAGTTGATCAAAGATTAACAGCTCTTTCCACAAACACTTGAGCTTCCTCAGAGCTATGTCAGATTCCTTCTATATTAAACCAGGGATGCTCTCTAACTCTAAGGAGTTTACTGGAAAGAAAAGCGTAGCTGTGTGACAAAAAGATGCCACCACTGCTTAAGTCTTCCTTATGCCAAAAATCACTTCAGTCATTAGAATATGCACACCACAAAGCATCTGTACTAACAAAAACAATACATGTCAGCAACCCAGGTGTAGGATCAGACTGGAAATTGCTTCAGTTTCCACCTTGCTGTAAGACTGAAAATAACTGTAAGTCTTCAAATGTAAAATATTTGGCTTTAAATCACAGTATCAAGTAGAGTAAATTTCAGATTTTTCTAAGAGGGAGAAAAAGGGGGTTTGAGATCCTAATGGCAGAGAAGCAACCAAGCTAATGGGTCAAATTCACTCTTGACAAAATCCTGCAGTCTAGCTGCTTCATTACATTTATTTTAAAGATTTTAAATATGTTTTTTCTTCCTTAAAGAAAAATAACAATTTAGAAGTATTCAGTCATCTCCATATTTTAAGAACACTTGCTTTGGCTCCACCACAGCAAGTATGATCAAAAAAATTGTTCTGTAAGTATTCACCGGAAAGATATTCAGATACTAAGACCTTGAGGAATTGTCCTGTCTTAATTATAAATGGAATTTTTTTTTTTAAGTGACAAATAATCAAATATAGGAAAGTAAAGAAATGGTATTTCCTTATGACACTCATATGTCAGTGGTAAACAGCTCCCCTGAAATTACTTTTGGGTGCCTAGTTGTTTTGTTTTACCATTAGTCTTTATTGGAGGGATTCTGACTCATTCCAAACTTCAGTTAGTTTTTTTTAAAGAACTTCAAACTTAGAGATTTTTTTTTTTTTTGCTACATATCTAAAAACAGTATGTTTTATTTTACACAGCAAAAAACAAGAAAGTATATTAAAATCAGGGCAAAAAAGGGGAAGTATGGTCCTATTGTGTTCATCATTGTGAAGTCAGGGAGGTGGGACAAATCCCGGTCCCCTCCCAGGAGGTTTACAATGGAGCTGGAGAACAGACAAGGGTGAGAATATGATTGGAAAGCTCAAATGAAACTCAAACAGATCCGTTGAATTTGAGCAAGTGAGATACAAAAAGAGGGAAAAAAAGAACATTATAAACTGTATCATATGTCAGAAAAAAGATTAATTATCTGTTACATGCTTCATAGTTTTCCCAAACTGTGTTGCTATGGAAGACTTCCACTTCAACTCCTGAAAAAGTATCTGTGAAAACCATGGGGAATTTCCTCATTATTTTTATGACAAGTATGTATGAGTCAGTGCTGTGCTGTGACTGACTGCAAGGGTCAATTCTTCCCTTTGGACAGGGGAGTTAAAGGTCACACAGACTTGTCTAGATTGATATTAATGACACAAAATCATCAGCATATGTGCAGATTTAAAAGATGCTGGGAAAAAGAAAGCAAGGAGCAGACATGAACAAGTGCTGGACAAGGAAGACAAATCATACTGAAGGCAACACAACTGGAAATACAGAATACAGTTCTGAAAAAGACACAGCCCTTCAGTAGAGAGCCCCTGGTGAAACCCCAGATGTTTGGTACAGGTGTTCCAGTGACACTGCTGGCATACACACAGGCTTTGCACTTACATACTAACCCTAAAATAACCTGGTTCTGGCTGACTGATAAAAGCTCCCAGACTTGGAAAAGAACAACCTATGCTATTGCATACTCCTGCAAAGCTGCACAGGAGGGGTAAATGTTTAGTAGAGGTTAGGGACTCTTTATTGGTGAAAAAAAGTGGGACTGAAACTAAACAGCAGGCTGAGAGCAGTGAGAGCTCGGTGGGAATGAGGAGGTGAGCACTCTGAAAGCACCAGCAGCCCTGTGAGTGCTGGGAGAGCAATGTGAGCCCAGCACAATTCTGTGCAGCCTTGCAGGTACTCACTGCCATGACAGCAAGCACCAGCATGGAAGATCAGACTCTGTCACTTCCTTGAGGTCACTGTTCTTTTAAGTGTTAAGAAACTGAGGTTTTCTGTCACGGAATCAGGTCAGCGAATAACAAAGTCAGGGAAGAACAATTCTTCCCTTCCCTCAATCTTTGCCTGCTAAGAAGCTGTAACTAGACCATAAGGTTTTGGGGCAGACTCCAACTTACTACTTCTCTGTATAGTACCTAGTGCCGTGAGTCTGCTGTCTAGGCATGCCTTCAATGAGAAAAAAATAAAAATCAAAACAAAAAAAACCAAGAACTTGTCTGCTTTATAAACCCATAAATTAGCAACAAGGACCAAGAGCCTGACTTTACTCCAGATGTTCAAGACGTTTCTGTGCTGACAAGGGATCCTGATGGGCCCTGAAAGCAGCGGAGCAGCTCTCCACCACTACTTCACAGTCCATCCTGCAAAGTCACATATTTTTGAGTACACTTAGACCTCTTACAACAGCCACAAAATAGGCAGAATCCAGCACGCCCCTCCTGCAGTGCCTAACACCATTCCAGTTGGTATCCATGGAAGGTGAGCACTCACTGAAGACATATAACCAGACATGCTCAACAATGATTACAGGTCCACATTACCCCAGGAAAACTTGTGTAAAAAAGAACTAGTCCTCCTTAAGTGCAGTTCTTAAATTTCCAGAGATACCTCTGAGTATAAACCCAGATTGTCTCCAGCTCTTGAGGCCAGGCCTCTTTCTTGACATTTCCCTCTAAACCCATGCTCACTACATGACTAGGCAAGTGAAAGCCTGATAGCACAGGAAGAAATGACTAGTCATATAACAGAAAGCAACAGACTTTTTTTTCTACAGTTTCCAATGGTCCTCAGACATGATCAAAAATATGGGCCTTGCTTTCCTTAAGACCATGAAGTTTTCGTTAACTATTCATTTAGCCTATAGTCTTACATTTTAGATCATTTGACACTGTAAGGAACAGCAAGGACAACCATAAAAGACCTTTTAAATTAGAACTTATTTTTCAGCAGCACTGCCATCCAGTTTCAAACTGGGTGAGATCAATGCAGCCTCAGAAGATACTTTTTACTCTGCTTTTGGAGACACTCATGAATGAGTCTGGAAATGAAGCACCAGTGAGGTCTTAGGCCTCCTCACAAAGTCGAACAGAGACTAGGAAACCATG
The DNA here is from genome assembly GCA_032173965.1 of Sitta carolinensis. NCBI lineage: Eukaryota > Metazoa > Chordata > Aves > Passeriformes > Sittidae > Sitta > Sitta carolinensis. The sequence goes on along the minus strand of JAVUNC010000006.1, from coordinate 9,620,262 downwards.
CAGGCACTACCTGAGCTATCAGTTGCCTGAGACATTGGATACCATCATGGACAACTCCATGTCTTGGCAAGTGTTGAGAGAACTGCATTGAGCTGGCTACACTATTCCTTTCCAGCAGGTCCCATGAGGCCCCTGGAGGGAGGCTGCTCCTTCCCTCTATGACCTGTGACATGAAGAATGCCACGAGGCTCAATTCTTCAGCCACTTCTGTTTAATATCTATGCAAAACCTTCAGGGAATATGATGAAGTATCTGGGCAGCAATGCCAGCCATTACATTGATGACATGGAGTTTTATGTCTCTTTTTTCCCCTCATGCTAGCAGCACTCTCCCAAATCTCACAGTGTTGAAAGCAACGGTAGCATAGCTGGCAGAGGCTGAAGTCAGAAGAGATTGGAATGAGGCTGACTGGAAGTGGGAAGCATTACAAACTATGCACTAACACTATTAACATGGACAGTCTTACAGACACAGTCACCAAGAGGGCCTTCCTCTCCCTCTCCAGTCAGCATAATTCTCTTCTCAAGCTGCAGTCTGGCCATGCTCATGTGTGTTTCTCCCATCTGGACTGGCCTACTCTGACTCTCTACCTCAGGCTAGATAAGCAACAAAGACAGAGCTAGCTGCAAAACTGTGGTACTTACCCTATCACAATGCAAGCCAAAGAAGTCCATTGTCCCCTGCCTGTCCTCATGCCTTTTCCTCACAGACTCTGAACCACCACTGGTTTTCATGAAGGGCACAGTGGACTAAGTTCAAGCTGCTTGAATGTCTGCTTCTCCTTTCTATACCCAGATGCGACTGGAAACCTGTGCTTAACAGAGTCCAGTATCGCCAGGCTTCTGTAACATCTTCAGACAGCAGACCCTCAGCTCCAGAGCACCTTCTCAGAGGAGATAAAGCATTCTGTTTTGCTCATCCTCACATTATGTTGCAAGATGCTAACATAGCATTCATCACAAGATCCAAGCAAAAGAAAACATGACATATTCAAGAGTGTCAGACAACTATTGAGCATGAAACAACAAAGGGCTAGCTAGGCCCCTCCTTTGGCTGCACTCTCTGGAGCTTGTAGTTTATAAGCAGTGCCTAACTGCTACAAGCATGCACCCTTTGCAACTGCATAAAGGTAGGACATGGAGATTCAAGAGGAATAGAGAACGGCTTTCCTGGTGTTAGGTGAAGCATAATAGATTGCTCAAAATCCTACCACAAACTCTAATGGCAAGCCAGAAAGTGCAGGAATGTGCAGATTCAGTTTTCTCATTGCATCTGTCCCTGCACAACATTTTCTAATGAAGTAAGGGGTGTGAACGTGAGCAAAGGCAAAACAGGATTTCCAGATGTGCTACAGAATGACTCAAACTTTCTGGGCTCTCAGTTTTTTAAACATAAACTTGGCAGCTTTTTAAACACATACCTACACTCTCCAAGAGCCAGTCATTGAGACTGCTATTTCATTTCTATGTGTACTGAGTAATTTCACCTGATGGACAACAGGAAGACTGTATAATTTTCCCCAGCCTGGGAGACAATGTCAGAGAAACAATGGCTAGTAGGACTCTTTTGGTAGTAGGAAGACTACACAAATCAGACCACAAAACAGTATACAAAGCAGACGGTGTTGCTGGAGCAGCAAAGCTCCAAGGGTAAACAAAAGACTTTCCAGGAGAGTTAATGTCTTTCATTGGAAGAACTCATGCAGACAGGTCAAAATAGACAAGCTTCTATCACTTGTTCACTGCTCTGTGGCAGGTGCACAGACTGTATGTGGTTCAAGGGATTACGAGCCATTCAAGAGCTGATGACAAGCTCCTGAGTCAGCACTGGCATAGCCCAGGCATTACAGCAGTCAAGAAGATGCTCCGAGCTACAAGTCTAGGTTGAATCCCAAATTAGCGTAAAAGCAATGTGAAGGGTTTTAGCACCTTCCTCTAGGCGATCGGCATTAGCATTCTATGCAGAAGGGCAAAAAAATCCCCTTTTGCAGGTATTTACCAGAAGACTTCCCCTGATGGGTTGGAAATCCCTGCTGGCTACTTGTGGCTAGAGTCAACAGGGTGCTCACTGCCTGAATCACAGTGTGATGCTGATCCATAACAGAGAATGCAGCCTCGTAGAGTGAGCTACATTCACCACTCTGGAAACAGGCTTAGGCTGTAATTTAATCCACTGTGAAACTACAGGTATCATCTCATGCAAAAAGTCTGTCTTTGAAGAAAAATGACAAAAGGTAGTCTTAACTTACAATTTGAGGAAAATTGATCTGATTAGCCTCATCCTCACAGGTATTGTAGAAGTATGAGAGCTCTGTTGGCATTTCCATTTAAAGAAAAGAAACAGCAGCACAAGTTAATACTGCCAAAAAGAATGTGGTACATGATGGTATCTTGCTGACAAAAATCTGGCTTCCAGGGTAAAGAGCTACAGCCATCTTTGTGCAGGAATAAGGATTAGAACTAGAGGCACTCCTCTTCCTGCAACATGACCCTGCTCAGAGCCTGCAGCCACATTCCCAGTTCTCAAAGCCAAAAAGGCGGGATCATTCTGCCCATCACACTCAGCTGTTACCATGCAGAGTTGTTGGCTGGATGCAAGAGGTGTCTGTGTATGGTAGAAGCTGATGTGTACTTATGAAATTAGGCATTTCAGAAGATTAAGTTATCAGCCCTATTCAAATACACTGGACTGTGAACAATTATACTGCAGTGCATGTGGTAATTTGTCCACATCTTCTCTTACTTTACTTTCATTTCCATGAAGAGGCATCAGCAGCAGTTTCCATGTCATACATCAGGCTACCTAAGTTGTTTCCAGAGACAGACATTGCATACAATCACTATTAGACTCAGCACAGTGACCAATTAGGTTAATCTCAGAGGCAGACTCCTTTGGGACATCTCAGAGCATCTATTCTTTCTCAGGCCAGAGTTTCTGTTTTAAAGAGATGCAGCATCATCCAATTAAATGAACAACAGGTGTGAAAGGTAATAACCTAGACCTCTTTTGTGTCTGAAGACAGCACTCAGAATTCAGCTTGGTCCTAACCTCCCCTAAAAGGTCAAAAATTCTCTCCAATTACTAAAGGAATGAACTAAAGAAAACTTCAGCAACAGTATTAGATTGGACATGACAACATCTAAGGGATTTCTTTATATATATTTTTAGAAAAGCTGCTGGGGCTTGGGGTCACCAGAATTCCGTTTGGCAATGATACTCTTATGGGCCAGATATAGTCAAAGACAGTCTAGCCACACAGCTTCCATGGTTCTGATTTCCCACAGTGATCCTATCTTTTGCATTCCTGGTAAAAACCATAATCTATCTCCCAAGCTGGCACCAGGAAGACAGCAAACCAGACTTCTACAAATTACTCTGCCGTGACTTCCTTTGTAGCTTTAATAGTTCCCCTGCAGAACACGGGTAACACCCTACACTTACCTCAATAATAAATCGTGTGCTTTACTTCAGGCACTGTCTGTACTAAAACTATGCTCAGATCATGAACAGAAATCCTCTCCTAGCTCTAGCTGTGCCAGCTAAAAATATCACCCATTCCCTCCTACCCTGCTGCTTTTCACTGCTTGTCTCCTAGAGCCTACTGCTCCCACACCTCCTGCCAGTGGCAATATTTGCGTGAGCGCTCCCTGACTCAGTTCAAGCAAGGCCATTCGATCTGTTCGAGCAAACCCAGCTGGCATTGCCCAGGAGAGCTGTGGGCAAGCTCACAGAACCCCTTCTGCCACCACAGGTACCTCCAGCAGTACAACCAGCTTGGGCTAATCTTCAAGTAGAATGTTTGTGTGTATGCAAAAACACACACTTATGTGTGTATGGGAAAAAGTCTGTCCTCACCATCAGTGGTGACAGCAAGGTCACTCAGCCAGCACAGCCCCCTTGGAAGACACAGCAAATGCAAATGGAAGTTGTTCCCTACCACTCAAGTTACATCATTGGCCCAAATGACATCAGCTAAGCTGACAAGAGCATTCCTTTTCATGTGTCTCTAAGTATCACATCTATCATGAAGCTACATATCTCCACCAGAGTTCAACAGTCAGTGAGATGTCAGGAAAGACTATGGAAGTTTTGCCCCATGCTTTAAGCCATGTCAGAGTCCCAGCTGACCAAGCTCTACAGCATGGTCAGTGAATGACCTCTGTTATCCCTCTTGGAAGTTCTCAGGCTGGGATTTCCCCTGTACCTTGTGCAGTTATTTAGTAGACAAATATACTGTGCCGTTCAATCCAGGTGGCAGAATTTAAAAGAGATTAAAATAAACATGCAAGTAGACGAGTAGTACAAATGTTCCTAAATGGCATGCAAGCTTCCCTACTACACTGAACTGTTATTACATTAATGTTTTAGGTACTTCCTGTCCTTTGACTAGAAAGAGTTAGTAAGCTCACATTTTTCTGCTGACTTGTCTCTTTTGTAGGAACCTTGTATCTCCTGCTGCAAAGGAAATGCCACTCCAGGAAACAATCCATTTTTGCACAGGTGAAAATGATCACACAAGTAGCAAAGCAGAGATTTATATAGATGTAACATAAAATCACATAATTATTAGAGTTTACTTTGCCTCTGAGGTCAGCCTTCTGAAAAAAAATCAGCTAGAGCCAACACTTTGAAGTTACTAATCTTGATTGGGTACCACTTTCAGATCCTTGGCCATGATCTATGTTTGACAAACTGAATACACGTGTAAGAAAACACTAAAATCTACCATAACCAGTCAATAATTATCAAAACAGGAAATCCTATTTTTTGTTCTCTCTAAAATCATCTCATATCTAGATAACTTAAGTTGTGTTTCTTTGAGTTACTATTTCTCTTAAATACACAAAAACAATAATTCTGTTACTTGTATAAACCTACTGGCCTTGGCAGACATACAGCAGGGATATACTTGATTCATGCTACATAGGGAAATTCCCAAGATAACTGTGAATTAGATTTCCTTTTCTCACCTCCTTCCCCCAGCTCTACCCACAAGTGGAAGTAGGGCAGATTACGGTCATTTCTCTGCTGAAGTATCATTATTACTCCATAAAAAGTAACAATAAAAATTGTAAGAGGCGAAACAGATGCATCCAACGCATCATCTCACAGCTCCCCCAGCATAAAGAATGCCCTGTATTGAGAGCACACTGGAACTAACTCAAAGGCCTAAGCACAGGATCTTCTGCACCTGGAGCACATCCCATGGGAGAAGTGCAAACCATCATTGTAAATACTAACATATAACTCTGAGGAGTGATGTTTCAAACACCTGTGCCCTGGTTTCTGTAGATATTTATGCAGCACCCAAGAGGAACTCTTTAATAAAGTCAAGAAAAAGTACTTGCCACAACCAGCTTTCAAAAACTCAAATATCTGATGGCTGCTCCATACAAATGGACTTCACTTGCACCTCTTTTTCTTCTGCCTTGCTTCCTGTTCTCAACACCACCTTAATTCAAGTATCAGATTGAGGTGGTTATGACTGTAGAACAGGTAAATTAAATAGAAAACCTTTGTAATTCACTTAACAATGAGCAAAGCCTGCAATACTATTTTGCTGCAATTATCACTACAAAATAACGATCCTTTCTCTGCTCAAATAACTTACTCTTTTGGCAAGTCTGAAAGACTCCAGTTGTTTAATGCATATCCCCATCATGCTAGGGCAGACCTCAGATGCACTTTTGGCCCCATGAATTGACTGAGGTCTTCAAACACTTGTGATTAAACCCTGTCTGGGACCAAGCATCAGGTCCCAGTTCAGCATAGCACACTACTGAGAGTGCAAGTCCCCTTCAATTCAAAGTTAGGCAGATACTTGAATGTCTTGCTGAACAGAGATGGCAGCTGAACAGAGAGCACATGCTTCAGTGCACTTTTAGAATGAGGTCTTAGAAGCAGATACACGTGGGCAAGGCTGTTCAGGTCAGTTTATCATGTTTTCCCAGCTGGAACTAGCCAGAGCTAACACATTGGTTCCATTTTCTTTCTGTATGTAATACACCGCAGTAGTTAAAGCTGCAGGTCACAAAAGTGTAATCTAGGGATCATGAGACAGTCATTAATCAGTCAACCAGTGGAAATAGAAGCCGGGTAGGTATCATTATCTCTACATTACAGATGAGACATAGAGAGTTTGCATAACAAAGCCATAGAGAAAGAGAAGTCACTTTTCTTATTTCCCAGTTTTGCTCCATCTTTTCCTCTGAAATTTGTTTTTGCACTCTTCAAGATTTCCTTCCCCAATTGCTATCCAGCAATTTTCTTGGTTCAGAGACAAAGCTGATGCCATGTCACACTGAAAGCTAGCTGAAGCTCTTCTATACAAAGATCCATTAAAGAAATACAAAAGTAACCTTCCTTTTTTTTCAGATATCCTGTAAAAGCTACCTGAACGCTGCAATGACAATAACAATGACAAGCAAAGACAATGACTAAACAAGAACTTAGACATGGAACTAAACTGCATACAGAGCCTCCACTTGTCTGTACCCCAATTAGTACAGAATGGAGATGAGCATCACAGTGGTCTATAAACAGAACAAGAAAAAGATTGACAAGTAACTGAAAGGAAAGAACTGCTGGAGTCAACTGTCAGAGCAAGGAGAGGTTACAGAAAAAGAGAGAGAGAGAGGTTAGCCCATTGCCCTGGAGTAATGGCTAGCCTTTAACACATGGCCTCTGCTCCTGTCAGTATTTTTCTTGGACAGGTTATCTCAGGAATTTATGCTTTCCAATAATTACCTTTCAGAGGGCTCTCACTTATCTTGCAAGAGGAATCCAACAGTAACCTGACCTGCATTGCTCATGCAATCACCATCCACCCCCCTCTAACCTTACATCCCATCTCTCAAAGCAAAAGCAAGTGGCTCTTCCCAGACTTCCAGGGCTGCATCAGCAGCAGTTGATAAAATTGCTTGGTGAAGTTGATAAAAATAAGAGTTTTAATGCTTAATGTTACATAAACATAGATGAGCTATCAGGCAAAAGAAGTAAACTATTACCAGCAGGTCAAAATACCTTGTGTAGTAATATTATATTATCCAGAACTCAAGACAAACAGTTGTCTTGCACCACCATAAGAAGCATTTTCACCTGAGGGTAAGTTTTATTATTTTACTGCAGCAGATTTCAGAGCCAGTCAGCATTGGCTTTAATAAATTTTGGGGCTCACAAGGCCCTCTAATTAAGCTCTCTTCCTGTTACCCTTCCAATCTACCTTTCCGCCACTATGTGAATTGCTTTTCTTCTTCAAACATCAATGCCAAAGAGAACCTTTTGCTTTTGGCATTCACTCCAGAGCCATTTCAAATGAACTTGTCTATCTTTGCTGAAGTATATGGCATTACACTCAGTTTAATTATACTCCCATTCATGCCCTGATCAAGGCCCTCTCGGGTTGGCTTTTTGTGTAAAGGACTCCATTACATCCAGTACAAGCTTAAGGGAACCAATTTATTCCCATTACCACAGCTAGAACAAGGAGAAAGATTCTTATTTTCTGTTTTGGATTTAATGAGATATCTCTTCTGCCAGTTGGTAGTGATAAGAAAATACTTCATTATCAAGTTCTGAGAAAATATCAGGCCTGATACAAAAAGTAAAAAGTCATATAACATTCATCATGGAACCCTGTCATCAGTCCAAAACACATGGTCAGGGCACATAAAGTATTAAATCTCTGTTGCAGTGGATTTCCCTCAATGGGCTTGCAGCTACATAGGGCAGGAACTTAGAGGAATCTCTTTTTCCTGCACTGGCTATCTAACTAACTTCAGTCTGGAATAATGTCCATGCCTCACTCTGGCTGAATTATTTTAAAGGAGTCACATATTGCATTCGGGCCCATGAGAACTTTGGACAAATGCACACTCTCTCCCAGGCATTCCCATTCTCCCATAGGAACCGGATGGCACCACAAGAAAGAGTTTGATGTAGGGAGAGCATAAGAGGGAAGGGCAAGAGCAAGCTGCCATTCCCTCATTAAACTTCAATAGGCGCCTAGGCCCAGCAATGCTGCACTACAGTTTGGATTTATGTTTCCCAATTAACAGAATTCACAGCATAAAGTTTTCTCCTCTTTTTTTGAAGGAGGAGGAAGAGGAGAAAAAACACATTCCAACCATTTGGCACAGCAAACTTCCCCATCCTCTGGGAACAAAAAGGGAGGGGAAAAAAAAGGCTTGTCACCACACAATTTAAAATAACCCATCTTTGCTGGCTCCACTGTGTCTCAGGGGTAGATCCAAGTCTTAGCCCCCACCCATTAGGGCTGCAGGCCCAAAACACTTGACATTCATCAGGAGAAATAAAACAGCTCCAAGGCAATGGGAGGGGGAAGGGAAGAGTGTCTCCGTGGGCAGGAGTTGAGAAGGGAAGAAAAATAAAGGATCTGCAAAAAGGGCACATGTAGGGAGGGTATGGAATCTTCTTCCAAGGACTATCACACATTGATGAATCCTCTTGGTCTAGCTGCTACTGAGCACAAAGCAGGTAGGAAAATGCCCTCTGCTCTCTGTGGGGTGATCTCCTTTGTGGCTAGCTTGGGAACTGTGATTATTTGACAGCAGCTCTGTTGGCTGTATTATTTGAACAGAATGGTGATCTTTCTCTCCATAGTGTCCCCTCTTCTCCCTGAAGAGAACCACAAGCCACATGCATGGAACACTAAAAAATCTTTAGTGAGGGTTATGAAAGAAAAGCCCTTGAGATTCGCATTGGAGTTTCTGTGCAACATACACTCATCAGTTACACACTGTATTTTTGTCAGAATAAAAACTAGGAGACAGCACCATGTGACTCAATGAAAGAAAGGACACTTCTTGTAGAAAAACAATCTAATGTATTACATACTCATCTTGAGTTCCTTCAAACATCACATCTGAGTTCTGAAGGAGTCAGTAGCTTAATCAGAGACTCTCTGCTCAACAAACAAACAGGCTTAGCCAATATTTCAAAGAACTAGTGATTGTTCTTGACCCTGATATAGTCAAAGAAAGAAGCACAAAGATGGAGAGATGGAAAGCAAGTCTTCTCTACAGCAGTCGGGGAAGAAAACACAATTGCAGAGCTGTACAAGCTAATCATGGTGTGATGACCTGATAGTGCACTAAAGCACCTGCTCACAGCTTACCATCAACACACAACAACGATGGCAAAGCATCAACCACAGCACAGCATCGGGTACCACACCCTGATGATCGTGTTGCTCCCTCTCAGCCCATTGAAGAAGCAAAATTTCAGGTTTGACTATCACTCATCTAGAGCATTGCCTATAAAGAGATTGCATATATTTATATATTAATCACTGCCATATGGATTCTTGGGTATAAGGCTGCCATGAATAACTCTGAATACTTCACTTAAGAGGAGCTATAGGAACACATATGGGTTTTGAATACAAAGAATACCTAGTGTTCATTTGACATTTTATGTGTTGAGATACAACTCTTCCACTCTTCCAGGTTGTTCTTGTTGTGGGGGTAATATAGAGCTGGGGGAACCTCATAACTTGATTTTCATGTGACTTTTTGCCAGAGAGAAGTTCAATTATAAGAAAATGATGCACTTATATGAATCATAAGTTCACGGCTCAATTTTTTCTCTCTTTCTTTTGGCCTAGCAAGCCAGAGAACTGAAGGAAAGAGGGCAAGTCCAAGTGCAGAGCACACTAAACTAAAACGAACCTTCAGTATGAAGCCAGCTGATAAACAGTTGGCATCTGTGTCTTCAGCCAGTGGTATCTTAGATGAAATTATGTCTGTTCCTAGTAAGTACCTCCGACTCCATAAGTACATACCTCCTTCATAAGTTTGTCCATCAGCTGATGAGGTTTCTCAGCTTTGTCTGGTTGCATCAAAAGTGGAGAAACTTCCAGTGCTGCAGCATCTGGAAAGCATCTGTGGCAAAAATTCCTAGAGGATTTTAAGGTGATAACCGGTATGGCTATAATTTACTATAGGATGACATGGTTTTGAGATTGTTTTTAATATCCCAAATCTCACACTGTACAGAACCTTTATGCTGCATGCTTGTGCTTAGGTTTGTTTGATCTCTGTTTTCTGTTAATTCTGCCTACTTAAAGGAGATAATCTTAATAAAATATTGGAGAAGAATCCCAGAACACCTGGTTCTACAGAAGGAAGAGGGCTAAGTTCTAGCAATATCCACCTTCTAGAAAGCTGTTAGTGTTCTAAAAATGGCAGTAAAAATATAGCTTGTCTCTGCAACTATCTGCTTCCTTCAGGCTTGAATGTTGTATTGTTGCTTGAGGAACATGTTTATATAATGTCCTGAAGGACCAATTGGCTACTGCAGTAATGTCTTTCCATGTGATTCCAACCATCAGTACATTTGAATAGAGGAACAGTACAAAAATTTTTAAAAGGGTGGAAGCAGAATAAATACAACTTGCTTTTGTAAAACACTTAATATTGTAACAACAGGTAAATTATGACAAATTACAATTCACCTTCAGTCTGGGTTTAAGGCCCGAATCTGAACTTCAGAAACCTCATTTCCTCATGCCATTGTACATTCGGTTGCCATTAAAGCTTGTGTAGACTGAGAACTCCGTTTCAATTTCTCCTAGATTTACACTCACTTTACTAAGGTAAAAAACTGCACAAGATGGAAGAAGAATGAGGCCACGGAACTGGTGTTGGTATTTGCCTATGTACTGAGGGATTTGTTCAAAGACTGTGAGGTTGAAAAGACAGGTATCAAATCAAATCAGTCCAGTGAGGAAACTTTTAATCATGGCTCCCACTGAACAAAACAGCAATACCATTGGGAATGACACATTTGAATAAGTAAGGAAAGATGGCAAGAAAAGACTGAAAAGGGAACATTAAATGGAACAGCACACAGCAGGGACTGAGTGTCTTTGAACAACAAAGGACTGGAAATTACAAACTAAAAAATGGGGCCCAGTCTCTACCAACCCCACAAAATAATGTACAAGGCATTTAGCACACAGAGGTCCACAAAACCAGGGTACAAATTCTAAAAACACTTAATATCTACAGTAAAAAAAAAAAAAAAAAAAAATTACCAGGACCCTCAAGTACTATAACCTATACAAGAAAGACAAAACTGGCATCACCAGTGTTCTAGGGCATGCAAAATTCCAAGGGATTTGTGAAGGAAATGTCAGGAGGTGATCCACATCCCATGCTACAGAGAAAAGCAAAAAAGGAGAACAAGACAGTAGATGACAAATAGCTCTAGGACCGTGGACTCCACCTATCCATCCTTCTTTTCATATCATAATGCACACAAGGGATGATCAGACTTCAAATATATATATAAAGAAAGACCCATTCCAAATGATAAAGGTGAACCATCATGGCAGAGGGAAGTAGGAAAAGTTGGGTCGGATACAACTCCATATCTGCCCAGATTTGGAAGCTTTAAAATGTAGTATTTGATTGGATCTTTACCAATAGGTTCCATCTTAAACTTGAAATTTAGGCACATCTGTTTTAACTGGAAAAGTAGACAGGAAGGGGAGTAAGTCCAAGTTCAAGAAGCTTAGCCCCTAACCTATGGGAAATAAGCCTCTTTTATCCTAATAGTCCCACCTTTCTTCCTGTATTCTAGCTAAAACCCATACCTGGCATTTAACAGAATCACAGAATGATTTCTGTTGGAAGGGACCTTAAAGATAATCTAGTTCAATGCCTTGCCATGGGCAGGGACACTTTCCACTAAACCAGGGGTTTTTTTATATTTTCATCTTTCAAAGCAGTGAAGTAGTTACAATATTTCCAAATCAAACCACTCAAAAAATCATGAGTTGCATCCTGTTTCTGAACTGGTAGATTATTTCAGCTGTACATATTTCTACAGTCATCAGAGACAGAAATTTCAGCAATAAAACTGGAAATTTCATGTGGACCCCAGCTTCTAGGAGCCAGAGTTGCTAAGAAAGCAACATATTTTGAAAGCATTAAAAAATCACTGTCAAATGCCTAGATAATAGAACTAGAATAATACTAGTATGTTAGACATTAGCACACATCTTAGCAAAACTGGCAATTTGAGTTGAAGGAAATCTCTTTCTTCACCAGGAAGGTCTCTCTCAAATAAACCAACTCTATCTACAGTCTGTTTTTCTTTAATGAAGAAAATACTCTTCTAGAAGAGGACTGAACCAATTCCTGGGTACTTCGGAGTACTCTTGACTTACATCAGTCCAAAAGGAGAATCAAGACACCTTGTACTATTCTTCCTCTAGCTCCGTAAGAACAGAGGACATTTGAGAGGGACTGACAAGACTTTTTACTGAAGGAGACAATTAAGGCTACTGAAATTAAAGTAATTAATCAGTCCAAAGGTAATTCTCATCATGTAACTTGTGCCTTCACAATCTGTGAAGAAGCTTAAAGTTTGCAATCTGTTGCAGTCCCTAAAGCTTGATTCTGTGTTGAATAAACCAGAAAAATAAACATTAGAGAGGGCTTGAAGCAGCATCAGGAACCCTTCCTGTATTTTATTCTCCCCACTTTTATTGATCCATCATGCCCCAAAACTTGCTGACAAAGTTGAAGTGTCAGGACACAGCAGAAGTTCCATTCCACAACACTCTCCAATGACCTCCCAACAGCTATAGAGTCAAGACTGGATATAAAAATGGCTGCTCTTTTCTGAACAAAAATGGCCTCTCAATTTAGATCACAAACATACCTTTGATTTCCCTTCTCCCTTTGAAATCTCCCAGGTAGATGCTCCTGAAAACATGAGTCACTCCAAATAGTAAATCTAATTGTTCCCAATTCTACCCCACAGAAAATCCACTGAATACCACAGGGCTAAACAAGGGTGGACTTTGTCCTACCTTTCTGCTGTAGATAGCCATTTTACTGTCACTGAGGGAATAAAATAATCATAAGAGCATAATGATAGCATGTGTTTTGCTAGCTGCTTGCTGTTCTTCACGTGGGGCAATCACTGGCAATTCTCAGATTTAATCTCTCCCCTTCCCCAACCATGCAGTTGATTACTGCTCTCATTCCCAGTTAAAAATCCTTGATCAGCGTAATGCACATAAAGGAGTCTCTGACCCCAGCTAAGGGAACCACAAGAGATGACATTTGGTTCTTTGAGAGAGGAATAGATAAAAAGGAAAAATGACAGCTGGAGTCAGGAGGAGCTAGTTAGTGGATTGCAGGCCCAGGAGGGTGCAGGGTGGGGGCCCACGAAAGAGAAACAATAAGAGGCTGCAGCCAGACTGTTTCCTCTCCTTCCCTAAATCTCCTTTGAGTCTGTAAGAATGACTGCAGCAGATGTCAGGACCCATGGGGATCACTCCTTTCGCTTTCTTATCTCTTAAAAAAAAAAAGTAACCTAAAAAATAGAAGAAATATTAGAGAAAAAAGAAAAATGAACTAATATCTCTGCTTTGACATGTGGGAATGAATACAAAGGTGAGCACCGCCTTGTAATGACCTGTGGTATGTAAATACTCTGAAGCCAGCAGGAGGAATTTTTCTGGGTCTGGTCAAACAGGGGCAAACATTTACAGGATCTGACTGGGATTAGCTTGTGGTTTCCACTTCAGGATACAAAGGGGAAATACAATAAGCAAGCACAAGGGAAGCAGAAGTTGTGAGGAACATCCCTGTGCTTCTCCAACACACACAACACAGCCAGAGCTGGCTTGCAATCACACCTGGCAAGCGCCTTGGCTCTGGGAACATCCCCAGAAAGCACTCAGTATGTGTGTGTGGATGCGTGTGCACTCACACCAGGGGGTGTTTCTCACCATGCAGCACTGAACACACAGGAGTTCATCCATTTCTAAAACATCAAATCTGATTTGACATTACTCAGGACTTCAGACAGAAACCAACAAACATTGGTCGAAGGCATTTTAGGCCAGATTCACTGCTGGTGTAATTCCCCAGAAGTCCATGGAATTACACCAGAGAGAAAGAGGCTGGCTGCTTAACATCTGTGGCTTGCCAAATTGTACATCTGTGTTGGTTCTTTTGTTTTGGAGACAAAATTCTACCAATTATCATTATGAAAGAGGTTAATTTTTCTTGTAGAAAGATCACATTCTCAAGAAGTCCACTTCCATCCACTAAGTCTGTTTTACTTCATTCCACACACGCACAGAGGGACACCATGCTTTTCAGACTTGCAAATATGTGAAGGTGTACAGGCACCGAGGATTTTAAACACTTCACAGTAGAAGTCACTCCCTGTCACAGGAGAGCTTAGCAGTGACGAAGTTGGATGAGCCTTCAGATCTTTCCAAGATTCACATAAGGCATTTTAAAAGAAACATTCAAGCTGAAACCAAGTGTTTTGGCTTTTTGCTTCAGGAGCAAGAGGAAGCCCAGCAACTGTGGAAGAGGAGACCAGGTTCTGACCAAAGAACGCACTTACAGAAGGGAAGCTGCATGTACTGAAGGCACACTCATTGTTAGCAGAGAGGTTTTAATCCAGATTTTTCCAAAATCTGTAATTCCCTCCTTTATTACAAGAGGTTTCAAAAACACAATCATTTGGAGGTTTCCCATTTCATCATTCTGGTAAACCTACTCAAAGAGAAGGAAGTTGTGTGAAATCCTGAAAAATAAAAAGAACAGCCCCCTACTGTTTTACTTCGATGGGCTAGTCAGGAACCCTCCATCCAGACCATTTAGTTGACTCAAAAGTAAAAAGCAGTTTACAGCAAAAGAGTCAGCATCTAATCAAGATGAACCTACGGGTTAAAATACATCACCGGCTCTGAATATTATTTAACTTGGAGGTGACAACAATAGAAAGCAAGCAATTCATGACACAATTCTCCACCAATTAGGACCCAATGTTCATCTCCTGGGTACAACAACCGAGACTAACTGGCCTCTTCAGCCCCTCCTTAATATTTCTCAAGCCCCCAACAATACCCTCAGCACCTTGTCTAGCAAACGCAATGGAAGACCCAGCACCAAAACCACTGTACAAACTCAACAGCAGTCTCCCACACTTGCACCTGGAGGGCAAAGACAAATCCTCTTGCAGAAAAATTTGTGAGCACTCCAGTCAGGAACCATGCTAGTATATGTTTATGCAGTGCCTTGTGCAGCAGGGCCCAAATGCAGAGTGGAGGCACAGGGTAGGTTTCTTCTCTCTGAATTTAGGAAAGTCTACAAGATAACAAAAGAGACCCAACAAATATGGTTTAGGAAAGAATAAGTTATCTACTTTCTCTGTAAACACCAGTAACCCATTACTTGGTTTTCATGCTATTTTCATCTGAAAGGCAAACCTGCTATGATGGGAATTTACTCAGCCAAAACTAAAAAAAATGGGCACCAGCGTAACTGGGAAAAGAGACCAACAGTCTGAAAAGGGGAAGTACTCAGTGTGTACCATGGGAAGGAAAAAGAATTAAAATAAAAAAGGCAAGGAAGAACACTAATTAGAGACACAATGTGGATGCAGGAGAACACACAAAGATCCCCCCCTCCTCACCCCTGCCATCCGTATGACAGTGCTGCTTTGTGGAACAGAACAATAGGTACATTATACTAACCTATAATTATCCCAAGAAGAATGATAGCAAAGTCAAGGCATTACATGAACATTGGAATATTGGATACAATCCCATAAGAAGCAAGAGGGTGGAGGAGGAGCTTTAAAAAGAGATTGAAACCTTCCCAGCACAGAACATCAAAGACAAGATTTCATGTTCTCTTCATTTATTTGGGTTTTTCTTTTATTTGATGTGATGATTTAAACACAGTTCCCTTTTTCATGTATTTCTTAGCTTTTTTATGCTGCAATTGGTTCCAGCACTGTAACATCCTCCATCAACAGCATGGTGGATTTGGCATGAGCAGGAGCTCAGCCCAGTGCATGACTGCACCATGTGTACAAGCAGCAGGAGGCGAGAACAGTGGATGGAGATGAACGCCAGGTCCGGACAAAGAAAAGCAAAGGGGCTGGCAATTCAGTGAGCGCATAATCCAGGGTTACCAAGGCACAAGGCACACAGACATGCAATACCTGTGCTCCCATTCCAATCAGATAGCAGGGTCTGAAATACAGGAAGCAGTGAAGCACAACTCTACACCTGTTTAAAATATGCCACTTGCATTCGTAAAGTTAGGCAGTATTGGGGAAGTACTGATATAAAGACTTGGAGTTACATGGGTTTTTTGCTTCTTCTTTCTGTCTGTTTGTTTTTAAGAGGCAGTATGTTGCATTAGACACATCCATGACCCAAAAAAGAGTGGAGTAACCTATCAATTCTGCAAAATCCAAATGTTCCTTCCTGATTTTTCTTTTAATACAATAGTAACTATGACAGTCTGGTGTAAACAACTGTATCACTTGGTCCGTGGACAATGAAGGGGTATGCAAAAAAAGAAGACAAACATAAGCACTTTCTCCTTTTGTCATTCTAAGTGAACCCTGCTCCTCCCTGTGGATACTACTGATTGAGCCCTTGCTTCCTCCAGAGAGAATGTCCAATCACTCCAGCACACTGTGTCTCTAAATAATGAGCAAAGATGTTTTTTTAAAATCCTGAAAACACTGAAGATCAGCCCTTGTAGGATGTTGCCACATGACTTGTACTCAGCTGCAACTCAAGCCTGTGGGTTCCTGATGAAGCCCTCCTGACTGCAGCGTGGTCAGACACAATTCCAATGAGCTACAGGGTGGTTCTCCACTGTAGCAAGGAAATACCAATGCAGTTATTAAAGGTATTTACAGCCCCATAGTGACAGGCTATGTTGCAGACCAGCACGTGAGCACTGTTCCCTAATGAATTCAGGCCTCATTATTGTGCAATGCTGGAAAGGGAATACAGGAGCACCTACTTGACACTAAGCAGGACACCTCTGACCAGCCAGTTGATAGTGTTTAACCTCTGTAGGAAGAGCTTGGAGCTGTTGCTGAGTCCACCTAGGCCCAGAATGGGGTGAAGACCAAACTTAGCAGAAACTGTGTGGCCCTGAAGCAGTGCAGGAAACAATCAGCAGGATCTCACCTTTGTGAGAGACGCTCCTGTTGAGCTAAAAAGGCAAAGGGAACTGGAAGGGACTGTTTTGCATTGAGGTAAAAGGTCAGCTTGCCCTGCTCAGGGGAGGAGCTGCCAGGCTGGAAGTAACCTGGGACTGGGTTACTTGCTCTAAAGAAATGAGGTCCTGTCCTTCAGCTGTGTGATCATCAGCCCCCTGTCTTTGTAATTGGGGGTCAGCTCCTGAGCCAGCCTACTGCAAGGGAACATGAGAGTGGGGCTGAGCCTGAACTTGGCAGGCAGTCAGCAGAACCTGAATGTAGCTTTTGCACACCAAAAGCCTCCAGTATTGTTATTTGTAAAGAAAGTAGGTGTATGCATCTCTCTGCATATATCCCACACACAGCCCGCCTGCAGCCACCACCTAAAAGTCCCATGCTCAAGAAAACAGGAGCTTATTAAGTGTTCTCCAACTCTAGGACTTTGCTAACGGGTCCCTAATCCCCTCTCATTTTTTGCTGCCCCAAACCAGCAGGGAGAGGAATGGAAAAGATACGATACATTCCTGTGCTCCATCATGCCTCCTCACACCAAGCAAACAAAAGGACAGTAACATCAGCAAGAAAGATAAGCCACTCTCTGTCTCCATTCAGCAGAATGGGGGCTTCTCTGTTCTTGCTAACAGGTGTTAATACAGAAGGGATCAAGAAGTTCTTTCAGTTGCACCACATCAAGAAGAAAAAAAATTAACATCGCTCCATTAACATGGGAAGAATAGTTCCTGATATCATGCCTCTGAAGCTGTCAGCAGAATCTGGCATACAAGCAATTACAGAAGTAATTTAGAGAATTACAGGAATCATCCAAGACAGCCAAAACAACACTGCAAAAATACAGCTTATTTAAAGAGAATGCTGGATAGGGCATTGCTGACCCTTTTTTTCACTCTAGAACAGATAACCTCAATAACTAAAACCACTTTTACTTGGACACTATGTAATGGAAAACTTACCCTTGGCCATTCACACTTCTCTCACTACAGACACCCAGCTGATCTCATAGCCCTCCTCCCTCTGCCACATCCACACATACACAACTTGCTTCTCTGGGCAGAGCAGCAACTCATATTTCATCTGTACCACGGGCTTCATTTGTAACTCTGCCCACCAAGTGTTGTCAAAAAGCTGGAAAGGATACTGGAATGAAATCTATGCAGCTCTTTGGCCTTCTGGATGATTACAACTATGAAACTTAAACCCGCTAATGTGCTAAGCATTTTCTGGCAAAGCTGGTGGGTTACTATAATATTTTGGGAGGGGGCAGGAGCTTGAAAAGATGTCTTCCTTGGGGAGGAGAAGGAAAGTGACAAAACTGAAAGTTGCAAAGTGAATTGCTCAGCAGTCTGATACTCAGCAAACTCCTCAAACCTGCAGTGACAAGGGTTACATTTCAAAGATCCAGAAACAGCTTCCCAGGACAAAAATAAACTTGTGTGTTCCTGCCAGGTGGATACACAGCACTGCCTTTTGATGAATGTCTTTTGATTTTCTAGCAGTAGTAATTCCCTTCCTCTTGCCCTGTTCTGACTTTAGTCAAAGCAACGTCTTGTAGGTTTTTTCTCATGCTTTCCATTTTTTTCAGCAGAAATCACTCTATCTTTACACCCTTTCTGACTTAAATCAGATGAGAGCCCGAGAGGAAGCCAACCCAGAAGCACCACAGGCTTTGTTACATGGAAAGCCTCCTGGTCTGAAAGTGCTGACCAACTGCTCACCTACTAAAGCAGGAAGCCAGGCAGGTGTTGCTGAGAAGCCTGGCAAGGCATGGGAAGCCTGTCAGAGCCCCAGGCAGGCACCTCATGCAGGATGCCCCACAACTCATCACATCCCCTCTTGTAAGAATTTCTGTTAGGTTTCCTTCTCGACCACTGTTCCCATGCTTTCTTATAAGAACCAGAATATTAAAGTGCTATATTGTAGCAATAAGGACCAGCCAGAAACAAAATACTACGGTATTTGACATCCACTCCACTCACACATGTGTAATGCAGGAAGAAGAGAACATCTCTGGAAAAAAAGAGGTACATCCAGAAAGCCAGGGCTCACTCAAATTACACTACTGAACTGTTTTTCAAAGTAACAAAATTTTGCACTTAAAATTTTGTTATGGCTGGTCTATTTGACCAAGGGAAGAGGTAAAAATGCATTTGTTATATGTCTGGTAGATAAAAAGAGACAAAATGTGTCTTCCTTGAGGAAGCTAGTTTAAGGTGTGGGTTTCTTTACCCAATTAATTGGGGCAGGAAGGGAGGAAATGATTTCAAGTAGGACCAGGACAGGTCTAGGTTGGATATTTGGAAAAAAAGTTTTTCACCAAAAGGGTTATCAGGCACTGGAACAGACTGCCAGAAAAGTGGTGGAGTCACCATCTTTGGAGGTATTTAAAAGTCATTTAGATGTGGAATTCAGGTGCTGGGTTAATAGTTGGACTCGATGTCTATAGCTTTTTCCAACCTATATGATTCTATGACAGTCAACATTATATGCAAGAGTAGTTTTTGACCTGAGAATATGTTAAAATATTAAAACAGCACATAACTGATTCACAGAACTGGAAATATACAGAAACAAACTGAAGAGTCACTCTTGCCATAAAAACAAGACTTCAGCTTTTTCTTTAAACTTAGCACATTCTGGAGGACATAATGGTCTCTCTTTACCCTCTTTAACAGAAACAGATCTAAACAAAACTATTGCAAATGGGAACTTTTAGTGGGGAAACCCAGGAGTAAGCAGAAATTTCTGCTTAGCAGAGCTACAAGGAAGCAAGAGAGGAGCAAGCAGGGCCCTTCTCCAGATCACTGTGCACTTTCATTAATGTTACAACAGTCCCCACATGAATTAAAATTAAACACCACCTCTTCATGCCCTCAACATCATAAATACATTTTTCCTGCTGTCACTGTGGCTTGTTCTTCCCTTCTGGAGGGTCTGGAGACTACACAGGGCCTAGAGGTACATGCCAAAAAGAAGCAAACAGTAGTCAATTTCACTACTGAGACATGTCAGACAACATCCTGCCCTTGTTTTCCCAGATGAGGGCTGATAGCTCAATTGCTTTGTGCCATCTCCCTATCCTGCAGGTGCTACCCGATATAACCTACTTAAGGGTAAAGTCCCAGTGAAAGACAACACCCCACCACACACATAAAGACAAATATGCAACACTGGAAGCTGCTGAGCCCTAGTTTTCATCACCGAAGGCTGCAGACCAAAATGTGCAGCACAAACTCCGCATTACAAAGTGGCAGTCCCAATTCCTGAAGAAAGATCTGCACCAGGCCACAGAAACTTGCTCACTTTCCAGCCAAGTGTAAACGCTGCAAACTTTCTTGGTCAACACAGGCACCTGGTTTCAATCTACAAACACTGCCTATCTCTATAAACCTCTCCTCCTGAGGGCTTTACTGAATTATATACCACACAGGAGCCCCTTGAGGGATTTATCTGCTCTTCTGCTGATAGAGGAGCTAAAGGCATGAGGACAATGTGAACCATCTCCAAGCACAGGACCTGCTACTTTACCTTCAACACCTGCAACTATTTTAATCAACCAGACATGCATTATCTGCTTCCTTGCCTACTACATGGCCATTCTGTGCCTCCTGTGCTACAGTCCCACAATCAAAGACAGCAGTAGCTTGCACTGACCTTAAAATACATGTCCTCTACCCTTCCCCTCCTGCTGTGCCCATCACATGTCTGCCTTTCCCCCTATGCCACACAAGCTCTCATACAATCACTAAATGTAAAAGAATGTTGTAAAAAAAAACCAAAATGTTTTAAGTGCAATGGGTTCTCTTGCCTTAACCACTTCACATCTGGTACAAGGAAAGCAAGTGTCAGGTTGGGACACATAGTCAGGAACTGCTGGCAGACAAGACTGCAGCGCTGGCTAAAACAAATTACATGCCTACACTGCCAGTGAGCAAATCCTACACTTGAGCCTGCACTGATCTAGTTTTGGGGGTTTTTCCCCATGTTTTGAAAGAGATGGAAGCAAGGAGGCTTGAGGAGTTGTCTCTGTTGTATCAATGTATCTCAAGGATCTTCACCCTCAATGTCAGAAGTCATTAACTTCTTAACTCAGCTGTTTTTTAACATTTTTAACATTTTACTGTTAGGCCCTTCAAAGTTTCTGCCATCCATGCTGCAAAGCAAAGTGATCCTACAGACACTCTAAAGAGGACAAGACAGTTTTCCCAGCAACATTAGTCAATGTTACTGTGCCCACTACCTCGGGCCTCCTATGAGGCCACAAAGTTCAATGTTCCTGCTATTTTTTCTTGCAGCACTGTTCCTCTACCCCCTCTTCTCTCATCCTCCACTACCAAACATACATCCTTCTATCTATCCACTCTGTCCAGTTCATCTCTGCCTGCAAGCAAGACATTAATGTACTTCCAAGAGCAAATACAACAAAAAACATGGCTGGGTCTCTCATTAATAGACTACCCTTGACAGAAGCCCAGAGGTGGTTCCCTATTCACCTAGATGATATTGTGAAGGTGCACCAATACAGCTTCCAAAGAAGAAAGAGGCAGAGTTTAGTGGGAGCATCACCTGAGAGACAGAGCAGAAATTCCTTCAAAACAGATAGTCTGCACAACCCTGACAACAGGAAGAATTATTACGCTTGTGCATTTGTCAACATATCAGCAAAAAATATCTCTCCTTCAGAAAGAACCATTCATAAGAAACAGGCATAACCTTTGTGATATTGCTCACACTGGATGCACTATAGCAGAATATGATGGAGCTTGACTCTGAACGTGCTGTGAGTTTTTACACCCCTCCCCACCTTTGCACACTACAGAACCCCATTATACTAAATCCCAGTGGTGATTCAGAAAGAAAAATTATGAACATTGTATTCCATTTAAATTAATGTTGCTGCCAGTGGAAGCTACGTAGGCAAAACAAGGCTTATATAAGAAACGATGAAAGAAAATGACTTTGTCACATGTCCTCTAAGGGCTGCCATGTTACATGGAGAGTCTGCCACTTCCCACTTCATCCCCAAGGCCTTCACCAGAAGTTACCAGCCTTGCCACTAGCCAAGGGACTTGTGCAAGCATTCCCTGACCATCAGTTGAGACAAACTCAAGTAAAGAAACCTACTGCTTAAATTATGTGTTTATGCTAATCTGAATCACTTTTAAAAGAGATATCTAAAAGGAACCTAAGTGTCACACCAAGAGGGTATTAACTTCCAGCAGAAAAGCAAAGGCAGGCTGAAGGAACAACTGCTTCAGCTGCACAACTGCAGCTCAGAATACATACATATAGTGCCTTGGCCTACAGCCACGCAGCGTGATGCAGATAACTAGAGTCACATGTTCGGTTCAAGTGTAATGACTTCAGCTTTTCATCAAGCTATGATATGTAAACAGAGTGTCTATAAATAAATAAATATGCCTCTCCAATGCTCTCAGTAGCCTCAACAATCTTCTGTTATGTGTTAAAACAAACAAACAGACAGAAACTTTGCTGCTTCTGGATCAGCTCACACTGCATCCAGTACAACCACCAAGTACTTGTACATCAAGTACTTGGTTATGTCTCAAGTACATCACCAGCAGAAGGATTTCAGAACAACCCCTAACTACCAAAGCTCCATTGACTCAAGAAATAAATCAAAACCTCTTGGGATGCTCTGCAATTTATAAAAAATCCCAGGCGGTACGGAGTGCATAGCTGGTATTTCATGAAGCAACATTCTGCCCTCAGTTCTGAGTCACTGTTGAATCAAAGCCCACACTTGTGTTAATGGAACACTGTGCAGATGCCCAAATCGCCTCTGAGGTGGAGGTCCTGACAGACCATGATTGCTTGAGATCCTGTAGAAATTATCATATGAGTAAAACGGACACCAGGGGCAGGCCACACTTCACTAAAACTCATCCATGAATTTGACCTCATGAAAACAAAAGACAAAGTTATTCCTGTAGGAGGAAGGAAGAGCAGCTGCGTGGTGATTCTGTAATACTCACGCTAGGCTGTGAGCTCTCCGGGGAAAAACACTCACCTTTTATTCCATCCACAAGAAAATCTTCTCTACAGTGGGGTGGGAAGGGTGGAAATCTCTTTTAACAAAGCTTCTGGCAATAGGAATACAACCAACTTCAAAGTTCACATTCCTATCAAAAGGGTTTTAACCTCCTGTTAACAGAAGTCATACTGAAGGTCACTGTACAGAAGACACTAGAAAAAATTAATACACCTCTGTTTGCTTACACTACAATTTTGACAATTCTTTGCTTAAATCTGGATATTACCATTTTCCACAACTTTCATTTAAAGAGATGAGGAAAAATAATAATTTAAAACTACTAGAAGACAAATCTAATGCCTGAGTCTTCCGACTTCAAACTTCATGCTAGCAGTCACTTTTATTGCCTCCAGTTCAGAGTATTTTTCCATCTTCTTCCTCCAAAACTTGTACAGCCAGAAAGAGACAACATATTTCCATGTTGTAACTACCCTTATAAATATTTTATAATTTACATATACTTGTACTTGAATGAACCCTATATAGGAAATTCATAACTAAATTTTTAGCCTATAGATAACTGCGAGCTAAAATAAACTGCCTCCTCTCAAACACCAGCAATTTGGGGCAGGCACACAAAGCTGGCTAATTTTTTCAGGTCTAACTTACTGCTTTGGGAGGTTTTATTACAGCTCTCTAGCCAACCACCTTAGAGTCTCACTAGCAAGTCGTTTCAGTTGTGATTTGGACACAAACTGCCTGGTCTGGCACTGCCTAATTTGAGCTAAGATTCCACTTGAGCACAGCCCTGCTCTGGGAGAGCAGAAATGTCTGCCTTTCCTGCAAGCTCACTATCCCACAAGAGCACTTTCACTCTCTTTTGGCTGTTCCACTCCTTTTTGCAAGCAGGAATGTAAAAGCGATAGAGGAAGTAGTTTTTACTTTTCAGAAATTTGTCATCCAAGATGGTTCAATTCTAGTAAATTGCATTTTCTTCTTAATTAAAACTGAACTTATTTTGCTATTCATACCTCAGGCTCCCTCATGTACAGTACAAAAATGAGAATTTGCACAATTGCCTCTGCCTAGTGTACCTAACTTTTGCTCTTTATACTGATGGGACAAGTGAGAAGTGAACCCAGAGCATTACTTTATCTGTTAGATGCCAAAGTACCATCAACTGTTGCAGGTCAACAGACACCTTGACCATCATATTTTTCTCTATGTGGTTCATAGTTAGCTATGAAGATCCATTAACAAAAAAATTACTGGCAAATAATAGCACACTTGTGAAGTGTGAAAAGCCTCAGTTCTGAGCTATTTAAATCTGTAGTGAAGACTAAAAAACTCAAGTTTTTCAGCCACATTTTTAAATAAAGAGGAGGAGGTAAAACCACAAAGAAATGCATTGAGAGTATCTAATGAAACGTGCATCCTCACAGTGTCTTGGGAACCAAAATCCCGTTGATAGCAGATTACAATACCATCAGCACTTGTACTACAGTAAGCCTATTTCTTCAGGACTACATGTGCCATAAACTGTTCTGAAGAGCAAGCTACCTAAAGAGATTGTACAAATTTCTGCTGGGCATAAAAGTCCTTACCTAGCGTCAGCTGCAGTGGTGATACTACCACCATACCAGAGGTTATCGACCCAGTTTTGTTGAAGAAGGTTTCCAATTTTCATCAACCAAAAAGAAACTGGGTTAGGTTGAATAGTTTAGACTGGTAGCTAGAACTAAACCAATCGATGTCACCTGAAATGAAAGCATGCAAACTGTTCTGCTAGGAGGCTGTGGCAGCAGTAACTTCTGGAAGCAAGGAAGTCACAAGTCCCTTATAATTGCAACATCACTCATCAAAAGGTGTCTATTTCTGGACTAACTGCATTGGTTAAAACATGTACATGTTGAACTCAGTGTCTTTCTATGTGACTTTATTTTGCTTTAGATAAGTAATATATTTATTTATGTTAAATCAACCACTTACCAATTTACTTTCTAGCTGAAACAATAAGAGGAATCCAGTCATCTCACATATTCAAGGCCTAGTAAAGGTACAGATTAGCAGGGCAGGCTGTGAGAAAGCCTCCATTCCTAATGACAATATTAGACAAGCTCATCACCAAGAAGATTTAACTCAACAGATCTGTAAATCCTGCAGCAACAACTTCAGTCAAATCTATTTAAATGTTGAAAGAAACAAGCCTGAATGGCTACAACAAGCCTGTAGTAAAGTGTGGTATTTCATTTGTCCTAAAGATGGCCTTGCCTGTGATGTGGAAAGCATTTAGATAGTCACAGAGTACAAGATATTCCAATGATGAATCTTCGATCCATTACTTGGTTTCTAGGGACAAAATTTGTTTCTGATGTAGTTCCACTGAAGTAAGAGTTACGCCAAAGAAGAACTCCCTGGTTAAATATTGTTTGAAGAAAATACCATGTTATGGGAACAAAACAAAAAGATTTCACACCGTGTAACTGTTAAGTATCTTTTCTAGAAGGAAAAACAGGCTTGTGGAGAAATTAAAGTGGCAGCTGACCTTAGGAAGAAAATCAAGGTACGTGTTAAGACTTCAGCACTTGCTTTGCAGAGTATGAGTTACACTTGTTGTACTAGCTAAAAATACTAGGTGAGAGCACTCTAATTGAGCTATATACTTAAGAACTTGAACTCTTGGCTCTTGCAAGAAAAGCAACACCTGTTCATAAGAATTAAATGGATGGACCACTCACTGTTCAAAAGTGACTGAAGCAATAACCAAGCCTGTCTTTTGCGTTTGCTTTAATTCCCTCAATGGCCATTCTTATCCCTGGCTCAAACATGATCTGGAGCTTGTTACTGGTTCTCACTAAATTCTGGTCTCTCACACAGCAGGAATTCCAGCCTGGTTGAAGCTTTTTACTTACTCCTGTGATACATTTTGTTCCAGTGCAAATCCTAGGGACGGTGAGTGAAGCTGTTTCTCAGGTGACCATGAGCCCATCATGTGGAGACAGCAATTCCCAATCAGTCATCCAGTGCTTTCACCAGCATCCTTCAGGACAGCCTACGGCATAGTGTCTTCCAGCTGCAGATCCCTGACTTCACTTCCCCACTATTCTCATGAGCACCTTTGTGCTTACAAGAACGTACTGAGATTCCTGCTGGAAACTGCTTCACAACATTCCATGTTAGATTACGCAAGACGCACACTCAAGGGCTGATGTGTAAACATGAAGTAATTTGTTTAAATACATATTTCTTTGGCCAGCCATATGCTGTGCCCTGTCATTCAGTAAAGCCGCATCAGATTCCTGTCTCAGGCTTTTTTTGTTGAGTTTTTTCTTTCCTCCCTGGAGTGACAGGCTAATTAAGGAGTGACAGAGACTGTCTCAGAAGAGTCCTGTTCAAATATCAAAGCAACAGATGCAGCAAGACAGACAGACCTTCACTTCTAGCTGAAGCAGCTCTATCCCAGTGCACCATGCCACCACTGGCTTGTCACATAACATGAAAGGGACTCTGGTTTTCTTTTATCACCTTTCTAAACCAACAGAACTCTGCAAGTTGTAGGAATTGAACCAGCGAAATCCAGGAACAACAGGAGAATCAGGTCTTTGGTGTTTTAAAATGAACCTTAAAAGCAGACAAAGAAGAAGAAAGAGGAAAAAAGTAATCTCACATGTATCAGAGAGAAATGTTGGCTTTGTTTAGCCAGTGACTTCAGCAAGACTGAAATTAGCTTGTGATAGCTGCAAAATAAAGTTTAATCCATTGTGCCACTGCTATGAGGCAGTATCAGAGTTTGATGTAACTGGAATACATTGCTTTGTAACCCACAAAGGGCATAGGCCACTTACTAATGAACAAGGGGGTGAACAGCAGAGTCATGCAGCTCCCCAGAAACATCCTGCTCTGCTCCCCCACCTCCACTCTGAGCTCTGGCTGTACAGAGCAATTCTTGCCTCTTTCATTTCGGCCATAACCACCACTCAGTACATCATTAGGACTGCCTGAGCCAAACCCACTGCTCTCCACAAAACCACAGCTACTCTAAAGCCTTATGTCACTGGGATGGCTCAGGCCTTTGAGGATTCACCTGAGACAGGATATAGGAAACTGTGCCTAGTACTGTAAGAAAAAGCACAGGATCTCTGTTTGTCCTCTCAAATAACACAGAACCACGGTGAACACTTGCTGGAGGCCATACTGAGGTTAGTCCTGTGTGAATATTTTCAAAGGAAAACTACATCTGCCCATACAAAGAATTTTAAGGATTTGTATCCCTCAGCCTGGCACAGATACAAAGGTGATGAACAAAATGTTCCTTCACAGGCTTCTGTTCTGTACCTTAATGTGGTCATTACACCGTCACACAGTGAAGCTAGACTTTCCACTGAGATTCTGACCACTGCCCAGAGATTTCCTGTTTGGTACTATGAAAAGGTGAATTATTTATGACTATTTTTAAAAACTTGCTTAAACTTGGTAAAATTTTCAGAAGACTACATGTTCTCCTTGAGTTACTACATTTGAACAATTCCATAGGTGGGCATGCCACATTAAGGACAAATGAAACAGAAAGAGTCTAATGTGAGGAATTTACAATCTAAATTAAGCATAGCACAGCAAAGGTGACAAAAACCAGCAGCATGGGAGGACACATACTTCAACAGCAAGAGCTTACAGGATCTGTTCAGCAGGCATAATGAACTTAATGATTCTTTTTCTCCTGTCATTTCACTCCCCACTTCCCCCCATTCATAATATTTAAATCTGCAGACAGTGAACTCAGTCTTCATCTCAGTGAAGCAAATGGCAACATTTCAAATTACTTCAGTAGCATCAGGATTTGGCTTCATATGTGGCATAAAAGCCTGGGGTGCAGAACAGCAAAGGAAGGCTAGCCTAAAAGGAGTAGATTTTGTGCATGGTTTGGAGGGAAGTTGATCAGCACAATGCACAGGGTCGAAGAGGCATCGTTATATGATACACGAAAACACATAGAGACATTTATGGCAGGAGAATGCTGGAGCGAGTCAGCAAGCTGAATTAGGAGAAAAGCTGGCACAATAAATAAAGCATTCAGATATAGGAGGTGAAATTCTATTCCAGATTTCACCTATATAAAGCCACTGACTTAAGTGCAAAGAGAAAAACATATAGTTGAAAAGAATCAGAAAGGTCAGGAGAGAGCAATGCAGTGTATTGAAGACAGGGATGCGGTGCTAGACTTGAAGGAGTCCCAGAAAAATCACAGGGGGTCTGCTGGGTGTGGACAGGAGACACTGGTGGCCCAAGGGAGAGGAAGATGTGTTTTAACAACCATCCTGTTGTTCTTGTATAATACAAGGAAGGGGGTAGGGGGTGCAAAGGATGGGAAAAGGGGCATTAAAGAAACGGCTAATTAAAAATGACAATTAGTAGCGCTTCAGCCTCTTAATTGAAATAGAAAGCAACAGAATAACCTTTGTTATATGTAAAGAGTCAGCATTTCTGCTTGAAAAAAATGTAAGTACAATCAACATGAGAGGATGTTTACAAAGGTAAACATGCAGTGGGTGGGTGGGTAGGTAGATGTCTGTAGGAATGCAAAATAATGTAACTTACAACAGTACTGAAAAGCAATATTCCCCAGGTTGCAGGGAATTTTGGACCACAGATCTTTGGGACAGGTTGGAAGTAGAAGTGAAAGAGCAGAGCAAAAACAAATATAATCCTAATAGGATCTTAAAAATCATAAACAAAAAATACTAATCAACCTTGTGTTCTCGTCTCCAAAAATACCACAGGGAGTTTCCATGGTACAGTAGAGGCATCAGGGAAGAGACTTCAGCTGTATCAAGAGCCACCATGGGAATCAGCACCATCTGCTCCACAAAGCAGAGAAAGAGGAGAAAGGCAAAGGGATGGGCAACACAGGCTGAAACTTGGTAACAAACCACATCTCTACCCTGCAGAACTGTTCACAGAATGTCAGCAGCACCACTGAGGAAAAAATAGGCAAGCAAATATTTTGTAGACTCACAAGATGGTTTGGGTTGGAAGGCACTTTAAGGATCACTTAGTTCCAACCTCCCTGCCATGGACAGGAAGCATCAGCCACATATAAAAAGTAAACTAAAATATACATGGTAGTGGTCCTGATAGGGAATAAAGAAAGAGAATGATCCCATTCATTTCCTTGTGTACCCTGGAACACTTCCAGCAAAGTCCATAAGGTGATCAAGATTTACAACAGTTGTAAGGATCTGGTCCAATGAGTTCATTTTCTTGCACTGCTGCATTATGAATTTAACAGAGTAAGTTCCAGGGAAGGGTCCTGTCACTATTACTTTATTTGGAATCAGCAGCACTAGTACAGAGGTTCCCCAGTTGGTGTAGACATAGTGTTTACACCAGAAAAGGAGAACCTGTAGAGGCCACATTTTGTTTAATGGAAAGAGCACAACTCTCCATGCACACAGCCAAATGTTATTAGTCTCACTTAGCTGAGTAGTTCCAGTATTGCTGATGAGAGCAAGGCACCCCAAAATACTGGACTTGCTTACCTAAACAGTCTCACTGACTTTATCCTCCCTCCAGATCACCTACAGAGAGCAAATGACTGGTGGTAATGTCAAATGTGCCCAGTGCTGGGCTCCCAGCTGCCGTATGGGAGCTGCAGCATTCTGCACTACCAGGCACTGCACTGCCAAGGACTTGTGTGTGCCACTTAAATGGCTGTAGCACATTAGGATGGCTAGCTTCTCCTGATACACCAGGGAAAAGATACATAAAGAAGGTATAAGCCTGTAGAAGGAGCTGCTTATCACTTTTGTCCTATGAAAATCTTCTGTAAGTATCTAGTTAAAATATACGTCTTCTCCATTTCTCTCGGGAAGAACAAAAGCCTGCATAGACCATCGTCTGAGACATCTTAACATAGATTATGTGAAAGGCATCACATATCAGAAAGAACTTTTTTTTCAAAATATGTGACGGACCTGCATTAAACCCCAGCCTAGTCATTCTTCAAACCTGAGAGTAACAAAATATTAATTGTAACTAGATCTCACCCTCAAGAGGAGGCCTATATTCACTAAGGCTGAATGCAACAGCACAGGTAAGCATCTGAGTGTGCACACAAACTGCTCTGGAGCCCAGACTGGGATTTTCCCGCAGTGGAGCACTATTAATCAAATTGTCCACTTTAATCCCTTACAGTTATTCAACTGGATTTGTAGTCTTCCTCCTCAACTCATAGAATGGTTTAGATTGGAAAGATCAACTCGTTCCAACCCTCTGCATGGGCAGAGACACCTTCCAGTAGACCAAGCTGCTCAGAGCTCCATCCAGCTTGGCCTCAAACACTTCCAGGAATTGGGCATCCACAAATCCTCTGGGTAACTTGTTCTGATACCTCATCACCTTGACAGTAAAGATTTTTCTCCTAATTTATCCAATCTAATTCTATTCTCTTTCAGTTTACAGCCATTCCCCCTTGACCTATCACTGCATGCCCTTGTAAAAAGTCCCTCTCCAGCTTTCTTGTATGTTCTCTTTAGGCACTGGAAGGTGCTGTAAGGCTCCTTGGAGCCTTCTCTTCTCAACAGTGAACAGCTACTCTCTTAGTCTGTCTTCACAGGAGAGATGCTATATTTTCTTCATTAGGAAAACGCAAGTCAAAGCTCTATACAAAGCATTTACACTATTAACACTATTATTTACACTATTAACATGTGTTATCAGATCAAGGTCAACTCTAAGTTTCAGCCAAGGGATCTAGATAACAGTTCACTTGCCAAAAAGGCCCTAATCCTAGAAACAGAGTTAACACAGGAAGGCCCCCAGGCAGAGTCAGGAAATTGAAGCATACCAATTGCTTTTCTTCATCTACTTCATATCTCATACAAAACAAAGAATCACAAGAAACAGAGAGATGACACTGGTCATTTGAGTAACCAGAAATTGAAACTGCAGCTCCTCCTGTTTGGGTTACTCTGAAACACTTCAAAAGCTGTTATGAAATAATGTTACACCTAAAGAAACGCCAGAAATGAAACTTAGTTTCACTCCAGTTTTTGAGGCTGGTCCCAAGGGGAGAGAGCCTCAGCACTTCTAAAGGAGCAGGGTACTAGTGCTACAATTCAAGGCTATCTTTAGCTCCAGCAAACTGAGAACTGTTTGCTGGTTATCAAAATAGTGCATGCATAAATGAGAGAAACAGGATGTGGCAAAACGACCAGAATCATTTAAATTTTATTCCGAATCAAGTTTCTGCCAGCCTCGATGCCATATATGGAACATTTCCCCTGCAGGTGCAAGAGGTTTCTGTAGGATTTGCTCTTGCATGTAGTATCCCACAGACTAATATTTTAATAGATACAACCGTTGATTAGTTGAATATTTTTTTTTCAGGGTGGGGGGCAGGGAGGAGAGAAGGAAGAGGAGGTAGAGAAAGAAGTATGTAAGCTGCAAGTTTGGGAGGGTTCTTTCCCTTTTGGAGGCCCAGCTGTAAAAACCACATGTAGCAATATAACAAACTACCTGGTCAAACCATAAACAAGTTAAAATAAGAGTTTGAGGGAGGAAGACATGAGGCATTTCATGAGGGAATAGTCTATCTCACATGGGGATGGGAGAATTGATTTTCATGACAGGAGATAAAGCACAGCAGATAAAACTGGATACTGTTTGATCTGCCCAATAGAAAATGGTAGCTGAAATGGTGACCTACCTGAAGGAGCAGGGATCAGGCTGGGAGTTCAGCAGCCAGGCAGGTGCCATGCCAACAGCATGCTGCAAAAGCACCATGGGAGGAGATCCAAATTGCCTCTCCAAAAGGCACAGGAGTATTATTCACTCCACATCCACAGCAGTTCCCCATCCCAGCCTCCACAGCAAGCCTAATCTTTAACAGTCACTCCAAAAACTAAGTTGCACACAATGAAGTAATTTTTTTAAGAGAACCTTGTCAGCAGGAATAGTACATTAATCATTTGTCTTTAGATACAACTGTAAAAGAGGGAAAAGGCTGTCTTCAGAGTGTCCCCAGGGCCCCCTCTGTCCTGCCAAACGTATCTAAAGGCTTTACTTCCCTGACCGAGAAGCTTCAGTGAGCCCAGAGCCTGTGAGAGAGATGTAACATCGTTTGTTGATTCATGAAAGATTTAGCAGAAGACAGTTGCTCTCTGCCCAGTTGTGGTCACCCTATCACCAACTCTCTGTCTCTCATACAGTCTCCATTCCAGTTTTACCTCATTTGCTCATTTGGGTTTGGAAGTCCGTCCAGCACAATGCCAGGAAACATCCCATGAATTGACACATCCATTCTGGTGCCTTTTGTACAAAATACTGAACCTAAGCAAGAAATCCCTGACTGTGAGGAGGACTGATTTGCATGTGGGGAATGAGGAAAGAGAGGAAGAAGAAGATAAGTACTGCTGGTTCTCATTTGCCTGACCATGAGTCAGACTGGTCTACAGTGCAAAAGGCAGCTGAGCAGATAGTTCAGTGTGTGACCATGTATTAGCTACTCATCTTCCTTGCAGTTTTGTTTATTGATCAGGAAGCGGGGCAAAAGCAGGCACCCTTCCTGAAAAAAACAAACAATCTAGCTTCCAAACCAGGTGAATAAGTTATGGAAAGCTAAATATATTCTGGCAAGCATGAAAGAGCCTCACTTTGTTTCAGTTTGAGATATGTTGTCATCATACACAAAAAAGAGCCAGCCAATAAAACCTGCATGAATCACACTCTCTTTGCAACTCCATACAACTTTATTAGGAAGACGTCATTTTCACATGCCTTCTGTGTAGTCAGTCAGTCAATAAACAGGAATGGCCAAGTGCCTACCTTGATTCTCAGAAGCTACCAACAGTTCTCAACTCACTTTCAGTATCAAAAAAGCTTAAAGCAGGTCTTACCAGTTCCCATGGACTGATTTCATGTTTTGTCCAATGTAGTGTTCTACCTCAAAGTTCTACTCCAGAGTCTTATAATTAACACAGCTATAGGTTTCATAAGTATAACAGTGTTTCCAACTCTTGGGTTTGCAGGGAATACCTTGGACTTGTAACCTAAAGGCTCAAAATCCAATGTGTAAAGACAAGTATTCAAAAAGCAACCATTAAAAAAAGAGTTAAAATATTCCCGAAGAGAAGGATCAGTCTGTGCTGCAATTTTCAGATGAACAGTACTGCAACCCTATAAAATGGATCTGAACATGACCTAGCAGTGAGCCTAGATGGCCAAGAAGGCCAGTGGCATTCTTGGATCAGCAATAGCATGGCCAGAAGGACCAGGGCAGGGATTGTCCCCCTGTACTCAGCACTGCTGAGGCTGCACCTTGAATTCTGTGTTCAGTTTTGAGCCCCTCACTGCCAGAAAGACATTAAGGTGCTGGAGCATGTCCAGTAGAGCTGGTAAAGGGTCTAGAACATAAGTCCTATGAGAAGCATCTGAGGGAGCTGGGATTGTTCAGCCTGGAGAAAAGGAGTTCTAGGTGTAGCCTTATCACTCTCTACAACTCCCTGAAAGGAGATTGTAGCCCAGTGGGGATCAGCCTCTTCTCCCAGTCAGTGACAAGAGGGGAGGAAATGGCCACGAGCAGCATCACAGGAGGTTCAGGCTGGCCATCAGGAACAATTTCTTCGTAGAAGGGGTTGTTAAGTATTGGAACAGACTTAGCAGAGTGATGGTGAAGTCACCCTCCCGAGAGGTGATCAAGAGTGTAGTGGATATGGCCCTCAGTGCTATGGTCTAATCAGACAAGGTGGTGATTGGTGCAATTGGTCAAAGGTTGAACTCAATGATCTTAGAGGTCTTTTCCAACCTAAGTGATTCTGTCAGCAGCAGTAGTCCTGGTTATAATACAAACTTCTGCTTTGTTCAACATAGCACAGACAGAGAACTATGATTAGAACTTCTTGGTTTAACATCTCTCATTTACTAAATCTGTTTGCAAAATTATTTTCTCACCTCTGGAGATTTGTTGCCCTCTCCCACAACAGTATATGAATCTAAAAGTCTAAGAAAAGGGCATAAACTGACAATACATTTAAAAATGTCTTTAAGTAAATTACAGTGCTTTGCTTTGATTTTAACCTCTGGGGCCTTGTGAATTATTAAGTAATTTCCACTTAAAAAGAAATAAGTCAGAAAATATCAAAATGGAATGTTCTTATACGTTCTAAAACTTTTCTGAAAAACAACTTCAACTATTTGAATTAGGAAATATGATTCAAAAATCAACTGTGTTCTGCAAACTGGATTGGTTTTGATGAATTGGCATATTCCACTCCAAAACACTCTGAAAACAGTCCCCAATCTCCTCTAGTTACCAAATAATTACCCCAGAAACTCCCTGCTCCCTCTATCTACCCCACAAGTTGAACACATGGCATTCTGTTCTTGGTCAAACCCTAAAGGGTTACCTAAGGGTTCAGGTAACTCTTCAATAATAAGGTCCAGTCCTGCATTTATACGTATCTTAGACATTCTCTGATTATAGACATGTGAACACAAAAATTTTCAGTTTAAGAATAAAACCGTGTTTCTTTGAGGACTTCCATTTCTTTTCAAGGTATTAGAAGCAAGAAAGTAAAAAATACATATGAAATACAGAAAGGGGGGAAGCTGCTCTACTATAAGACACCACCTTCAACCATACCTTTCATTTCTTTGTACTTCTTCTCAAGATCAGTAATATCACTGAACTGAAATAAAGTCCACGTTTTTCTCTTAAACATCTGTTGTAGAATTTGAGCTACCAAAATTCGTCTTTGCCTTTTCCACACAGCTTCTAATGACAGTAGCCTACCCTTGCATGTATTGTATACATAGTACAGAATTTGTAAACTGGAGGGATGAGGTACTTCAATTTAGTTTCCTGTGGACAAGCAGGCACATCACTAGAAACACCATTAGAGCTACCTCCCTTGGAGAAAAGCCATAGGCTTAAAAGGGTTGTGGAGCATAAAACATCTTCTCATTCCTTTGAATGAAGGAGCCTTTGATCTTTTAAGGCAAGGTGAAGGAGTCTAGTAAGACCTTGCCTGTAAGCATGCTGTAGATAAAGGAAAGAACCTGCAACCACCAAAATACAAGGAGGAGTATTTCTTTTCCTCCTTCATCTCCCCCTCCTTTTCCTAAAGTTAATACCTCAGTAAATGTCAACTCCCACTGAAGCAAGTAATTTAACATTAGCAGAAGACTTCACCTCCAAATCTCAGAATTCCTTTCTGAATCTGCTGCTGGGCAGGTGCCCTCAGCAGACCGTGTACCCAAACCAGCTGGGTGCATACATGTACACATACACATGTAGAAGCAATCTCAGCTAATCATGATGAGCAATCTCAGGTAATCATGATGCACACAATAATTACAGGTTCTCTCTCCATAGGCCCTTTTAAGGCTTTTTTTACAAGTATGCATCAACTAATCCTTAAACACTCCTTTAGTGCATATGAGGTTTATTGTTTTCCTTATATAGGAAAGGAAACTGAATCCCTGAGCAGTTAAATAACCTGTCCAAGAACACTAAAGATGCAAGAAACACAGGCTGGTTGTTCTGACTCATGATACCTGAAATCCAACTTCTAGTCATGCTTCTCATTCTAGTTTCTCCAGGCAGCTTGCAGAGTTTGTTAACATTTTCAGGAAACACAGAATCTGAATTGTCCAACTTGACTAGACATAGAAGAAGAAGGAGGCTCATCTTTTATATACTTATATCTCAGCCTCAATTTTCCTGTCCAAATAGTATACTCTGAGCTCAAGGGAAAAGAGAGACAGGTTTCTAAGCTTCTTGGAACCTCAACCCAGCAAAGGAGAAGTGTCCTCTTACAGGTTCAGTTGTTCAGTGGTAAGTGGAGAGTCTCATGCTATATAACTTTAACAGGTGTCAGGTGAGAGGGTCAGAGGGTCTGTTTCTGTTTAAAAGCCTTGTTTTCACAGAAAAATGGGAACAGCTAAGCAACACATTCAGAAAGTAACACCAACTGGGCAGAGCAGGGTAAAGGGAAGAATGGTAAGGATTTCATAAAGTGCTTTTCAAATTAGGACCTGCAGGCAGAAACCATTATCATTGCATTGCTATCTCCAGTGTATCCAACTCAACTGTTATTATTCTGTAGCTGTACCCTTTATTTCTGGCATGATGTTTTTTCTTAAGTTACGACTTTTTCTCTGTACAGTGAAGTTTTTCCAACTGTTTCAAATTCATCTTGCCACTTCAGAACACATGATCAAAAATGACAAATACAGCATCCTATCCCATGCAAAACCTACTGCTTCCAGCACTCACTTAAAGTATCTCTATTGACACCTGTGACAAAGGTTTCAGAGAGGGCCTGATGAAATGATGCAGTCAGGTGAACCTCTGTTGGGAACACCTCAGTGTGGCTCTTAACAAGCCGTCTCCAAGATGACTGACAGTCATGAGGAATTGTAATATACATATGCATATAAGATTACCTAAATAATATCCAGAGAGGCATGTTTTGTCATGCTTAACACAAGTATAGGGACCAGTAACTCCTAAATGCTATGTAAATCTTTCTCAAGTCCCAGGCCTCTGAATTCAGTTCACCCTTCCTTCTTCTCTATCTTTCAATTCCCCAGTTTTAAAATTGGGATACCATTACATTGCTCCATCACAGGAATTTTCATATTATAATTGGTATTGTGCTTTGAAGATGCGAACTGCTACTCTGAGCACTTTAATCCAAGGCATGAGGAGTGGACAATGAGAGGCATCATAACAACACACTTTTTTACTACTTCTGTACTACACAGTCACACAGCAGTGATTAAACATGCAAAATCCTATACAGCATGGACTGGATTCAGCATAAAGCCTGGTAAGTCTGTTCACTGGCTGTACAAAATTCATCAGCACAGTTCTTGAAAACAGACTTGCTTTCTCTAAGCTACTCTCCCACCCATAGTTCCAGTGGATGTAGTGAAAGGCATGGTAGTATTTAAGCAGTGACTGTAAGAAGGTGTGGTTCCTTACTACCAAGAATGTAATGAAGAGAAGCAAATATAGGGCAGATTGTGGCTCCTTTCTTAAGGAGGTGTGTTAGGATAGTGGCAGCAGAGGAAGGAGTCTCTGATGCACATTGCACAGGATATAGATGTTCCCTGCTCAGAGCTGCCCTGGTCACCAGCACAAGGTCCAATGCCAGTTTTGAAGCCCTGTCCTGGACAGGGAACAGAACTAAGCAGGGCAGTAAAGTCATCCACCAAATTTCTACAAGAAATTTGTGTGGCAAACTTGAACATTGTGTAGCAACCTGAACAATTTGTTTGTTTGGTTTTTTTTTTGGTTCGTTTTTTTTTGTTTGTTTGTTTGTTTGTTTTTAGATGAGCATAACTCCAAACCATAGCTGGAAGACGATGTCCCTGGGACCACTGCAACACTGCAAATACTAATCTCCTAGAAAACCTTTCCTGACACAAAACAACTTATTCTTCCCCCTTAAAGATGAACAGCACAATGCCTACATTTCACTTTTATGCACCCGTGACTCATGGGCTGGGCTTTTCCATCCCTTTCTTACACGTATGATGTGAAAGACAAGAATATGTTTTCCTTATGTGTGATAATCATTACTGCAAAAATGAGAGTGCAAGGGTGAAACGGTCATTTAGGGCAACATGAAAGTTGATTCTAAAGCAAATATTTTATATACCAACAGAGCCTGAGTCCCATCTAACCCCACTTTGCACACCTTGTGCTGCTGTTAACACCTGGTCAGAATGTGACAGTTTTCAAAGTGAAGTTATCTTACATGCTCTGTTGGTGAACAAAGCACCATGTCAGAAAAGTGAATGAACCACCATACCAGGAAAACAATGGAGACTGAAGCTCACTTACCAGATTCGAATTTATACTGATCAGTTTGGAATACAAAAATGCACAAAATAGGGAACAACTCAAATTACTCTAGCAAAAAGAGATGGATTGTAAGGGTGGGAGACTGCCTTTGTTGTGTTTGATGATGAAGTATGTTGAGAGCTGTTGTTGGGCATTTAGGACTAAATGCATCCAGGTGACACAAAGCCTGCAGGATTTTATAAGTCTGTCTGAGAGAAGCAGGGAGGGAGAAGAGCTGGTCAGGTCAGTTTAGCTGCTCACAGGCAGGCAGACCCCAAAGGAATTACTCTCAGGCTTCCCCTCGAGATCTCCTTGCCAAACTCAGTGGGCACAGAACCTGTGAGTCAATGAGCAAAATAAATGGGATTATATTTTTCAGTCCCTACCAGGTCCTGAGAGAAGGAAATGGGAAAGGGAATGGCACCAGACAGGGAAGCTGTTGGAGCATACAGCACCTTTGAAGAAGCATTCACTGTCTGTTTAGCCTAAATAATTGGGCTCTCAGGATAAAGCTTTCACTTAAGACCCCTTAGTAAACATTTAAAATCCAGCTTCAAAAAACGTTGCCAGACTAAGATTCTAGGTGAAGCAGACAACAGGTCTGACTTGGCTTAACAATTCCTGCTTAGCAACCCAAGGGTTAAATCTATGAGCCAGAGCAGCAGGCTCTTTGCTTCTGCTTCCTCCCAAAGCAGTAACCCACAAAGCTTCAACGGGACAGTAGTGCAGTTTGTGTCCACACTGCAATACCCTGGGGCAGAGGGATCCCTAACACTCTCTTGCCTTTCCTGCCTCCACTGTTCATTGGAAGGAATAGGAGGAAGAGGGATTTCTAGCATCCAGAAAAGCAATCAGATGCCCTGAGCTGCAGTACACATTTAGTTTATAAAACCCTGAATGCAGAGAAGGGCTTCTGCCTCACACCTCTCCTCAGGAACAAGAATACAATTATCACCAACTTTGGCACCTGCTGCTAAAGATGTGTTTTACTCTCTTTTGTTATGAGTCCTCCCACTGTTCCCACCGCACCCCTTCCCGAACTCTCTCTTTCCACTTTTTCACATTGGTCTGGAAGTCTTGTTGTTTTTCCAGATATGAATCTTCTCATCCAAAATCCCAACCTTATGCCCAAGGATATCACACCAGGCCCCACAAGCTATCCTCCCCAGGGAACACTGTGGATAGCTAATTGCTCTCATGTTCTTCATTTGCTAAGGTATGCCCATCCCAGCAGTTCCCAGGGACCAGGACCAGTGGTAGCTGCCAGCTGGAAGTTCTTTGGGTCAGAAACTACTCAATTAGTACAAGGAAATCACATCCTAGTGGGAGCTACTTACAATACTCATTTCTAGTTAATAGTAATTTTAAAAAGAATTAATTAAAGGAAATGTCTTTAATTTGTATTACAATCTGTCTTTCTGTGTCTTCATTTCCCTTCTGGCCTATAAAACCTCTTTCATACCTTACCATGTCTCTACCATGCTTCATATTAATTCCCCAATGTCCTTTTGCCAGTCACTTCCCCAAACAGGGCCTTCCCTAATCAGCTTTCCTTCAATAAAACACTTCTGCCTCAGAATCCAGGCAATTGTCTTCTCCAAGCTTTCCTTGTCACTGTTCCTTGTAGCCAGCCCTTAGATTTGTTTTCACACCCTCCAAAGGTGGAGGGTTTGCTCCCAACACCACTATCTTATTCTTCATTAGCATACGAGGAGACCACTGCCATGTGAACGTACATTTTAGAAGAGCCCGTATTGCAGTTACAGGGAAACCAAGAGATTAGTGAGGAAAAAAACCTGCATACATGCCCCAATCCATGAGAATACCAGTTTCTTCAAATCAAAAGGCTGCAAACCCTTCAGAGGATCAGATGCCTTCTTATCTGCAGTCCTTTTGTTTGCCTTACTCTCAAAGCAAAGTAGCACACACATGTATGTGTGCACACACATTTTCTTTCCAATCCTTCCATCGGTCCCGACCCCTTGCCCTGCTTCAACAGTGGTAACTCATCACTTCACTTTGTCACGGGTTTGCCTTTCCTCTCCACCTCACTTTGGCCTTTCCAAGGATTAAAGAAATAGAATATCCTAATAATATACCTAGAAATACTTCTATTTTCTTCCACTAAAAATAACATCAGGTGAGGAAAAACTGGGATTGAGCTTGGAAAATTGGCAAAGAGGCTGTTCCTAGGTCTCTTAAAAAGAAGGGTTAAACTGCAGGAGGGGACTCAAAATTAACCCTTTCACAGTGTTATCTACTGCCTTAAAACTTCTAGATGATGGTTTTCAGAGACTCAAAAGATAATCTTTAACTAGAACAGGGATTGTACACAGATAAAGGAAAGTGAAACTAAGGCACAATACTCACATAAACTGAAATATTAACAATAAATTAGTTTGTGTTTCTATTTTAGCTTAACATATTTTGCTTAATTTTCATGAGCACTTCAGATGTTCCATACACCCTTCAGTACTCCACACAAAAAGTGGTATATCTTCAACTAGAATGTTTGTTTTCTTGTGGGGCTGGGTGTGGTATGTGCTGGGTTTGGGTTGTGGTTGTTTTGGGATTTTTTAATCTGTGATTATGCTTCATAACTGAATGTGTTTGGTCACTGGGCAGAGAGTGAAACAGTGCAACGTACACAGACAATCAGAAGTCACATTAACAAGGGAAGCCTGAGACAAGACCACCCTCTGAGCACATTCCCTGGCTGCATAGGTGGGGTGGATGCCCTTTGCACAGAGCTACTGTTTGCATAGCATAGGATATTTGTTTGCTAAGCCATGTTTAGGTGCCTCTCTACACTTATGCAAAGAGCAGGCAGGCATGGTGGCCTTCAGGCAGAATCTACACGGAGGCAAGAGGAAACTACATAAAATTGAAAGCAAGACATCATTCAAATAACTATTTTTGTCCAAGTCAAAAAGTAGCTGTAACTGGCACACAAGTAGTCTAGAGTGTAAGTGGAAACAAATTCCAGGATGTCATGGTTTAATCCCAGTTGAGTACCACACAGCCACTCACTCACTCACTCACTCCACACACACCTGCTATGGGGAATAGAATCAGGAAAAAAAAATTAAAACTCATGGGTTCAGATAAGAACAAGAACCGTTAAATAATTGGCACAAAATAAAATATATTAATACAAATACTAATTATTTTACTGCTGGCCTCTCTTCACAATCCAAACGTCTTCCTAGCAGCCAGCTGCAGTGGCCCTGTGAACCCATCAGCAAGCACAGGAAACATGCAATAATATCAAGAAGCAATTGCACATCTTTTGCCTTACATTTGCAATGTAGACTTGCATTCACATTGTGCCTGCCCCCGTATCCAGTAGGAGTATTCCACGTGGAAGCACGAAGCAGATACATTAATAGGAGCTGCTGATTCCTTCTGCTGTGGTAAGGTTCTTCAAGGAACCTCACAGTCCCAGCTATTTCATTTGAAAAGTGTTCAAAAGTTTACTAGTCAGACTTAGAGGAGGTTTGCACAAGCACCTGGGTCCTCTCCCACACTTCCTGACCTGTAGCAGCTTTGAGGCAGAGCACTGACGCGATCCCAGCGCTCGAATCCCGGTAGTAAAGGCGATCGGGTAGGTCTTCTTGGTCGTGCTGCCAAAGTTTGTGTTTCATCTCTAAACATTTCTCAAAAATGTGATATCTAAGAGCTCAAATGCTGATACATAAAAGGAGCACATGAAAGCCTCCTCCTGACGGTAGAAAGCTGTGTGAATACCTAGCTAGCACACGGAGAAAGATGGATCTTTTACCCAGTGTGTACAGTGTCCTGGAACCATCTACAGATATCTGATCAAGTGCCTAATATGCAATAATTAATCATACCACCAAATACCTTTAATTTTGAACAAGGAGATCTCTGTCTTCTTATCAGAATTCAGGCATGCTACTGCACAGCATGAAGGGAGGACAACCACCTATTGTGCAAGTGCCATCAGTTGCCTTTCATTATAAATATTAACTTATAAGACATGTCTGCAAATGGCCACAGGAGCAGAACAAGAGCCACATGGAAGAGCAAAGGTCACCTATGATTGTGAATCTGAGACATGACTGGAAAACTCATTCCACAAAGTGACCTAGTGAGAACAAAACAAAAAAGCAAAATGAAACTGCAACAGGACAGGAAAGACAATAAAAATAAATGCTTCCTCCAGCCAGATCAGACCACTGCAGATTTCCCAGGGGCTCACCCTGACAGCTTTGACACACACACGCCAAACAAATGAGTGACTAGTAAGTATAGAAACAACTAATTAAGATTTTTTTCCTCTGGAATGAATCTGAATATAGGTTTTACTTCATACTCAGTCTGAATGAGAGGCCTATGAACAGACATTAGAGACAGTAAATTTTTTAAATGTAATGCCCATTAAAAAAATGAGCATCAAACACTTTGCATTCACTCACAAGTTTTAGCACTTATTTAGCACTTTACAACCATGTATCTCAAACTTCTCTTTAGGAAGAGACATAAAGGATTTTATGTATTCTTTCCATAGGGAAACACTACAGCACAGGACTTGTCTGAAAAGATACAGAAAGTCAGTGGTGTAGGCAGAAATGAAATGCAAGTCTCTGCATTACCAGTCTGGATCATGCCATTTCCTCTGTACAGAAGCCAAAGTGTGTGTTTAATAAACAGGTTGTCTCAGGTTGTTGCAAGACCTGGGTGAACTGGCACACCGACTTCCCCCTAGGGTTGACATGCAGGAGCAAACATTGCAAAGAGCAAAATAAAGCTCCGGTTATTCAGCCAGTAATCATAATTCCATCTTGCATTTCTGGGTCTCTTATTTTGAAAATTCTCAAGGCCTCTCTTGCAACACTGCTAAGTATGCTAAGTACTAGGCGACTGCCAGAGACCTTGAAACAAAAATGGCCACACCAGGTCAGACCAAAGGTCCATCTAATGTGGTCTTAAACTTAGGCCAGTACTGAATCCCTAAGGAGGCACACAAAATATGGATATAGTGACATTCTGCAGGAAATACACTTGTATCTCATCTCAGTCTCTGGCAAACTGTGATTCAGATATCAAGGAATACAATAGCCATTGAAGGATCTACCTTCTGTAAAGCTGATGTTGTTTGAGCCCAGGTAAACTTCAATATCCCATACATCCCATTGTAAAGAGTTTCACAGGTTTATTTAACATTTAGCAAAAATGTGTCTCCTTTTGTTCCTTTTGAACCAGCCTCTTGATAATCTCATTTGATGTCCTAACTTTTGACTTCAAGAGGGAGAATGAACATCCATCCATCCCCTATTTGCCCCTTCCACGATGCTCCTGATCTCAGGAACCTCTCTCATAGAGAGAGACTCGGAAAACCCAAACCAATTTAGTAATGCTTCATACAGAAGTCATTCCCTTTGATCCTCCTTGTTTCTTTCTCAGTATATCTTTCAGCTTATTGTATGCTTTTCAACACAGGGAGACCAAACTGCTCACAGTATTCCAGCATGCTTCAAACCTTGGACTTATATAGAATAACAGAAGCACAGAATAATTTAGATTGGAAAAGATCAGTAATGTGTCAAATATATTCTCACAGTAATGATATTTGTTTTCTTTTCTTTGATACTAAGTCTTAACATTCAGCCTGCATCTCTTAATTCCTCTCTCCCTTTCTTTTAATTATTACCCTAATATTATCTTTACCTATTACTGAGCACAAATATCATATTTTGGTAGATCTATTAGAACTCCAAAACTTTTCTCTTCAGTGTCAGTAGCCAAGTGTCAGTAACCAATTCTGTCCCCATTCCTGTATACATGAATTTTGGATATTTTTCCCTAAGTGTCTTAATTTACATTTATCTAAACTGAATATAACCAGTCATTTTAATGATCCAAATAATTCAGCTTCATGGGGTTCTTCTTCAACACTTTGCAGCAACCTTGTGTTCTTCCCACAAGGAGCATCCTTAGTATTATCAGCTTAGTTTGCCACCTCCTCTTCACATTCTTTCCCAGATCATTTGCAAATATCAGTCAGCACAGGCCCAATTACTGATCCCACAGAGCCTCCATGGGTGACCTGGCCAGTTGCTCCTAGCCCACGATTTGAAGGTTTAACCAAGTGTGCCTCAGGAGGACTTCCCAAGGCAGATTAGGTTCTTTAAAAGCTTCAAGAGAAGAACATTATCAAAGCCATTTGCAAACCAGGCTGAGCGTGCTGGTGGCTGCCAAGAGGGAGTGTCTGCCACTGGAGGAAAGCTCACAGCTGCATGTGCCATTCCCATTTTCCTACCCT
The DNA here is from genome assembly GCA_032173965.1 of Sitta carolinensis. Taxonomy (NCBI): domain Eukaryota; kingdom Metazoa; phylum Chordata; class Aves; order Passeriformes; family Sittidae; genus Sitta; species Sitta carolinensis. Next base: position 9,576,114 of record JAVUNC010000006.1, on the reverse strand, counting down.
CCTGGCTGGAAAAAAGAGAAGCAGGAGTCATCTTGCCCTGTTCTCCATTTCTGCTCTTCCTACTTCTTTCTTCCCCATTACTGGACTAGCACTGGCCATGACCCCTTATCCTTGGAGAGACCAAATGGAGCTTTGCCTGCACTGCCAGGAATCCCCAGATTCCCTTAGAGCACAGGCACCTGCAGTCCCAGGGAGCTCTGGTGCCACTAGAGTAGGTGATGCCCTACGTAAGCATGCTGATGAGTGATTTTGTAAGAATTATTCTATAGAGGTGTGTGACCAACTTAAAGCAGGAAAAAAAATGCTTCACTCAAGCACTGTCCTCTACTGTGTAGCCACAGTTGTATTATAGCATAACTTCCATCACCATTCAAACAATCTCCAACTAAGCAAAGGTCTACCAATCCCAGCACTCCTTAGTGATATCTTGGAACAAATAAGGATTGGGTCCAATATCAGTCAGTTCACTTAAGTTCACCATCACATTTTATGTTGATACATATGTAAAAGGAAACATTGAGTTAAACTCTGAGCAGGCCTGTCAGGAAACAAAACCACTCCATTTAACCCTTAAGTAAGACATACCTCTTACAGACCAACAGCACTTTTAACTCCTCTCTGATCTCTCTAAGTGTATCCCCTTTGATGCCCTTCCAAGTGTGAAACCCCATTGATTTCCCTCTCTGGCACCAGGTTCTAGTCTACACACAAACTCCTGCATAATGATTCTTTCCCATTTTAAGTTTAAACAATGAGAAAACTGTTAAGAAATAAACAAAGAAAACAAAAAAACCCTTCCAAATAATAAAGTGCAGTTTAAATGTAACAGTAGAACAAGGAAGAATTCAAAAGATTTTAAATTAACATTTACTTTTGTCTTCTCTGTCTGAATTCTTCCCACGAAGATGCAGCAGCAGGTTTAGCTGCATGTCAGCCTGTTCCCAGCTAGAAACTATCCAAAGAAGCACCATTTCACCTGGGACGGGTTCTTCCCCCTCCCTATTTACTAGGTTAATTTTTTTACTCCCTTAATCCAAAACTAGTTGAAGCATGATCCAGTGGAGATTTCCAGTGCCAGCTGTCCCCTGGTACTAGATACCATTACTTGTAGTGTTCATTTATGGATGCTCTTGGTCTTGTTTTTGTCCTCTTTATGTTTTTTAATCCTTCACAGACAGAAAGTAATCTGAGGATATATGGCATTCAAAACATCACAGAGTAGGTCCAAATCTCACACTAGAAAGATGGAAATTTCTCAATAGTCCCATCCTGAAATGGCTTAGTGAAGCAAAGTGCCTGCAACCACTTCTGTGCAGGAATGTACTGGGAAATTTAAATGCAGTGGCTGCTCTTTATCATCTCAACGTAGGGAAGCACTCAGGATGAGCACAGCTTACCTGACAGAAGCGGTTTTGCAGGTAGCTCAAATTGGAAAGTAACTACTAAGGCACAAGAGAATCATTTGAAGGCAGAAAGAATTAATTGTACAGTTGGTATTAACATATGGATGAAACACTGCTTTAAAAGTTCAAACAGCAACAGTCAGCTGAACAAAGTTGGCAGAAGAGGAACAAATGAGTTTTGCAATTGTGCTATTTTTACTATGTAATACCAATACTGGATAAAAGAACAAATGTTGTGTATAAGTTCAATGCCAAACCTAAACCGTTGCTAACAGTGTTGTTATGATGCAATTAAAATGTCACCATCATTATTTGCTGAAAAGGATTTTATCCCCCTCCCCAAGCAGGTGTTTACATTACTGGAGTTTTACTAGGCATGTTTGTGAGAAAGAAAGGTGAAGGAATAACCCAACTCAAATATTTAAAAACATTTAACTGTTCTGGCTCATTGACAATAGTATGCTCACCCTGTGATTTTTTAAGAGCTGCTGACGCCTCATGGAAAAAACTTTGAAAAACATATTATTGAAAAACAATTTTGCCAATGTGTCATATTTTCTGTCTTATCCCTTCTCTTGCTTTTCACTGGTAGAAGAATCCACATGAAAACAGAACCTTGATTCTTTAGGTAGACAGAATTTGGATTTGAGCTCTGGTAAAGCATGTGGGTGTTTGGATCCTGTCCATTAAAGACATTTAACTTCAGATCCAGGTTCAATCTTCAAAGCTCACAAGAAGTGCTGAGACCCAGGATTTTGTTCTGACCCACCCTGCTACTAAGAAGCTATCTGTCCTGTCTGTTAAGCTATAGGCTTCTGCTGAGGATCTTATAAGGTGGCTACTGCTGTCAACATTTGCTGCCAAATTACAAGCATCAGACACTACTGAATATCTGAGAAGGACAGAGTCTGAAAAATTGAGGGGAGGAGGAGGGTGGGTGGAATAAAAGGAATTTTCTCTGGTGGTACCGTTGTCTTGAAATAACATAGACTTCGTTTGTGTCTCACACTGACATAACTTTTGGACTACAGTGAAATCACACTGACTGAGTACAAACAAAAACCACAGTCTGTATGAAGCTGAAGGGGTTTTTTTCACATTCAGTGTGTTGAAACAACACATTCCAGCCCAGCCATAGAAGATCCTGCTGCCTTGTAAGCACAGAAAACAGAGATTCACCCCAAATCTCCCACTCTGCAAATTACTGTGAGTGGAAAAGAAGAGCAAGTCAAACTTTCTCAGCTCAAAAAGATGCCAAACTGGACATCATTTCAAAATAGCATCAAATTTCAGCATGGCCTTGGCTCTTTTCCTGATTTAGCTATGCAGGACAGAACAATGGAAATGCTGGGTAGATACCTGACTTGGGAATGTGGAAGAAGGCATGCTTTTCATGTGACCTTGCCCTTCTTTTTATCAAAACACCTCTTACTTTCACTGACATTTACCCCAAGGACACTGAAGCAGAGAGGAAAACGCACACTACCTGCCTGCTCTAAAAGCTTTTCATCAGTGGATTTGCCAACAACTGGGATATCTGAGGATGACAGAACTCTAAGTGCACAGGGTTTCTGTTTTATTGTTGCCAAGTCATGAGACAAACCCCACAAATCTAGGAGATGACTGCAAAACTAGAAATTTGTGAGAGGCAAGCTGACACCTACCACATGCATTGGGAGAAAGAAGAAAACAGCAACAGTATGTAAAGTAGCCTCCAGATTCTTGAAGTGCCATCCATAGCTGTCCTCTTATATTGTGGATAGACAACAGTATTAGACAACTTGTCACACAGGCTTTAAAGGGCTACTTAATTTAACTAGAGAGAGATGAATTTGTTCACAGAACTCCACTCTGAAAAACCAGTGACTAGCAGCAAATTGACAGATGAAATAGAAAAAAATTACCAACTCTACTTCTAGTTCTCCACTGCCTTGCACTTCATGTGGCCATTTACATCTGGGCAAAGCCAAAGTGTAACACTTCCAAACCACAGAAGCAGTAATTTAAACTCACTTCAACTGCATTAGGCAGAAGACTGAAGAATAGGGCCCTCTCTTACAAGCAAAATGTCCCTGACAATGAATGATGAGTAAAATACAGGCTGTGTAATTCCACTTGTTTTGGAAAGCAGTCAATTTAGAAAGGTTACCACGAGACAGCAGCAAAAATCTGCCCCTGAACTCCCAACATCTCAAGCCATAGCCTTGTCGATAGTACACAGGGTGCAAAAGATTATGGCCAGCTCAGGCCATTAGTTTCCTTTCTGGGCAGGAATCCCAGCATAACAGATACTTATGCATATTCTGTCCTCATTTTATCTAATTACAAATATCTCTCTAGGGATGGGGAGGGGAGAAGAGGTTTGATCACTCGATTTTAGGTCACTTATGCAAGGTCTTGCTGTGATATGCATTGATCCAAAGTTTGCTATATTTTAAAAGTTCCAAGAGTCCTATAGTAAGAAAAAAAACAAACCCATACATATAATTTTTTCCTATTTCTATGAGTTTGTGACCAGTAGAAAAGACTTGAATCATGTACTGCTATAAATTAGTAAGGAGCATATGGAAATGTTTAAAATGCAGGGACATTGATTAACAAATGTTTTCCTAAACACCACGTGCAAATACATTCTTTCCTATATTATACCTAATATATGCAATTTATATGTAATTTTTCTCTGTGTGTGTACTACACATTTATTTTTTTTTCTGAATAAGACCAATAACACTGGAGAAAAATGGAATAAGGTAATCTAAAAAAAAATCATGTTGCTCATTTGGATTTCTACTTAATGGTTGCAACTCTAGTGAAAGATGCAACATTGTTTTACACTGACGAAATCTTAAAAGCCACATTAAGTCATTATCTAATTAAGTAAAACAACTTAGTATTACACAGAATCATCCCTGCTCTCCCTATATCAACATGGCCTAGGTCTTCTGCAGTCCAAGAATAAGTAGAAAATTGTATAGTACTCATCACCATCACAAAGTACTTCAAACCTGTTCCTCAAGCATGGGAAGAGCAGAATACAGCAGAACTTTGGGAATTTCTTTCAGAGAAAATTGCAAGAAATGTTTGAAACTCACATGGAAAGACTGGAGAAGTTATTGGCTGAATAACTGCCTTGGAAAGAGACATCAGAATTAAACAGACACCCTTTAGGAGCAGAAAACAGTAGTAACAGATTTTAAAAAATGGATCTTAAAGGTCAGGAAGTATAAGGAGAATTGCCAAATTGCCAAGAGTTATAACTTGTAAAAGCTATTAAAAAACAGCAATATTCTCCAGGCATCAAAATAAAAGCTATCAAAGAAAGCTGGTTTGCAGTTAGAATGGTACATAGATTAAATAAACTACAGGTACAAGCATAGAACTAAAGGAATGCTGTGCTTCACTGGAATGACTGAGGTGGAATCCACAATGACATTTGTGCAGTCATGGCATAAATTCTGATTCATCCCTGCCCAAGAACTGAGACATGAAACCATACATCTAGTAGCAAGTTCTTTAAACAGATACTGCAAATCATGGTTGCTACTAGTAATATAGGAGAGTATAAGAAACAAAATAAGACACTCATTGTTAATTGTTATAGAACACGAGTCTTGGGAAATAAGGTTACTGAGATAGAGTTTAGTAATATGCAGTTTTTTAGAGTGCAAAACAATCAAGAACAGTCTTGAACAAGGAAATGACAAAGACGTAATACTGATACCTTGTGACAGAGTAACTTCACATCTTGCTTCCATAAGATACTTCTTAGCTATATGGACTTCTAGAGAATGTTTCATACAGTAGTATATGAGAAATTACTGAAAATGGAGAAGATCAGGATTATTAAAAGAATGGTGAGAAGTCTGGAAAACTCCTGAGAGAGGGTCGAACACAGAAACAGTAATTGGCTGATGGGAAGTTACTTCTGGAGTTCTGGAAAGGATTGGTCTGGGAGCTGAAATCAGTATTTCTCTTAATGACCTTGGCACAAAAAGTGTGTGTGTTGAGAAAAGCTAGCCATTTACATAAGCTGAAGGGACACCAAGGAAATTAAAAGCATCAGACGAGAAGAATTAGATGGAGTGAATTCAGTACAAATTTCACTTAATAACTTGCAGATCATCATCTCAACAACAGCTGAAAGGACAGAAGAAGAAGCATAACAATATAGTCTACCACAGGATAACTATGAACCAGCAGCACTATACAACCACAAACAAATGCAAAAGCAAAGTTTTCCCAGAAGAGGTAAAAAAGAAAGTTATTGTAGAGAGCAAAACCACCTGGAACCCTGGAACAAATTACAACTCTGTCTACTCACACTCAAGAAAGCTGAATGCAAGTAATTCAAACTGGAGTAGAGATGACAAAGACAATAAATACTTCAGTGACCAAACAAAAGGAAAAGATAGCACAGAGAGTTTAGCATATCAAAACAAAGATATATAATAGTGCTTATAATAGTGTTGTACAAATGTACAAGTCATAGTGGAGAGGAAGACATAGAGGGAGCAATAGTATTTAAACTAACAGCTCCATGCTGGCACCAGAACAAATGGGAATAAACTGGTCACAAGCAGGGCTAGGCTAGGGATTAAAATGCTATTTCCAGTCACCAGAGCAGTGGGTTCTGGAAGCCTCCCAAGAGGAGTAATGGGAACAAACAGTCCAAGTGGGGATTTAAGACAAGGACTTTTCAGTTTATGAAAGAGATTATCTGACATGGTACCAGAGGACTGGACACAGGACCCAGGAACCCTCTTTTGAACCTACATTTCCATCAACTAAGCTACTGTGACCAATTTGGTCTTTGTCTTCCTGCCTGAAAGTGCCCACACAGGATCCAATTAGTGGCAACTAGGATGGCAGCCTCTATGACAGGTGCCTATAGAAACAGAACCAGGCTCACCCATATGCTCAAGACAAAAAGCATAGACTCTTGCTTTAATAGGCACTCTAGTCCACCCTGACTTTTAATCATAGCACAACATGCAAGGAAATCATGTTCAAGCCACTCCTGGCCCCTTAGGTGCTTTGCCAAGGGACCACTAGTGCCAGCATCCAAACCGTTCTTCCAGAGGTGGGTGCAGAACTCCCTTCAAAGGTAGCCTACATCAAACCCCAGGGCTGAGCATCTCCCAGACACTCCAGCCTCTAAGAACTCCCTGCTCTTTCATGAAATCCTGTTAGCCAAGTACTCAGAGGAGAACTCTGCACCGCAGGTACTGCCTGGAACAACCACAGAAGAACTACTGGCCAGATTAACGAGGCCTTTTGGACAAGAAAAATTAAAACCCAAGGGAGGCAAAATGACAGAAAGCAAAAGAAATATCCAGGCTTAGCAGAATTTCCTCACACTAAGACTGAAATTTTCATGCAGCTTTGGGCTCTATTGTAAAAAGGAGTACCTATAAAGACAAAAGCAATAGGTCAAACTCCTACAGCTCTGAAAATAGATGCATTGGAGGGAAAAAACCTGACAGGTCCTGATTGATAACCATGCTTGAGGGAAGCTGCTCAAGGAAAACTGCTGCAGCAAAGGCTGCAGGGAGTTGCTGCCTCCAAACCCTGCTGCGGCAGAAAAGGCACATGTGGCTGCTAGAGCAGGAGATGGACACGGTTAATTGACTGGGAAAGTTTTAGCAGAGATGAAATTAATGCAAAGAGCTCAGAGCCCAGGAGTGCAATTCTGTTACCAAGGGGAGGAACCATTCAGCTGGAATTGCAATCCATTTTCAGGTCAGAGCCTTTCCCAAAGGCAGAGTGCTACCCCTCATCTGTCCCTCTTCTTCAATTCTGAGGGGTGCATGGAGGAGAAGGTAGCTGGAAAGAGCAGCCTGGGAAATACACTGTCCTTTGAGGGCCAGTCAGGCTTCGACTTTGCATGGTGAGTATGTTTTGCAGTGAGGAATTCAGAAGATGTGTCAGGAGACAGCCTCTTCTAACCCTAAAACTTTGTGGATAAGTTAGTTGTGGAAACAGAAGTTAATAATAGGGGAGAAGGGAATTTACTTTCAGATCTACTCAGCAGAATGAGTACCTGAACCAGATATGTTTGCAATCTCGTCAGATGAGAATGCCAGGAGTTAGTTACTGTGGCATCGCAGCAACAACACATAAAAATATAAATTCAAACTTTTTTTTTTTTTTTTTTTTTTTTTTTTAAGCAAAGCTGACTGCAGGAGAATATAGGAAAGACACAAACACAGACCAGATGACACAGATGATCTTACACAGTGATGTGCTGCCAACATTTGGATAAGTAGCACCCACGACTGTATTCCTTTCAGCTGGTGTCTCTTTTTCTTCAGTAGGAGAGGACTAGATCTGGGAACTTCTTAATTTCCTCTGCCATTTTAACAGAGGGGCTTTAAATACACTTTAAATATACATATTTACAAGCAGCCACATAAAACTGTTCTCACACCAATGACTTTGAAATCATACTGAACAAACTGGTGTACAGCATTTATGTTTGGAAATGCAAAAGTAGTTGCCACTTAGTTAATTTCCATAGTAAAGTCTTTGCAACCCAAAAATGCCTTTATTGACTCTGGACATAAATCACTGCCATTAAGGAAGGTGTAACAAGAATTTTTGGTGAACTTCTTCCATCAGAACCAGGGAGAGTCTTAACTCACTTTTCCACTCCTCAGTTTGGTCATGAAAGTGCTAACAAGGCAGGATTCCCACTCACCTTCAACACATCACTCTTATACTCATGCTCCACACCAAGAGCAAAGCAATGTTGAGTCAATGGCTGATGGTGTGACTAGTGTGACCATCACTAAGTCAGACAGTGCATGCCATTCTTCCCACAGAATAATGGAGGAAATTAAACCACAACAGGGTCTATGATGCTTAATTAAAGCATGATTATAAAGCATTTTCTAGCACAAAAGTGACACATACTTTACATTACAAATAACATACTTTTTCTAATTCTTTCATGCTGGAATCTCCTCACTGTAGGAAATGTAAATCCTCACTGTAGGATATGTAAAGAGGAAGTTCCAGGTGGGAGAAATTTTATATAGCTGCTTCCTGCTCAGTTTGAAGAAATTTCACTAGGTAGAGCTACTCACAGAAGGACAAACTAGACTTCTGCAGGCAAACAGAAACTCTCCTTTAGACTTCTGTATTTATACATAAGAAGTTAACTACATTTTAGCAACATTCAGGCTAGTCAGGCTGAGAAGAGAAGTCACTAGAGTTAAACCTGACTGTGACAATGAGTTCATGACTTATCTATGTCGTACAACAAGTCAGGGAGCAGATTTATTTTAGTAGGTACTCATCTGCCATGCTGCAACCACAAGACAAAGCTGCCTCACCCTGTGCATAGAGGCAAGTCACTGAAATGAGTCTTGCTCCAAGACAGCCCCAAAATGCATCGTCTCATAATCCCCATCCACCTCCAGAACACTCAGGTAGATCATAGAGTGTCCATCCTTCCAGTCCAGAAGCCATTTAAGCCTCTCTTCCTCATCCTATATGAGGAACCTGAAACAAACCTTTCATTTTGGGAAATGACTCAGGAAGAGCATGTGAGGAAGCAGAGCAACAAACAACACATAAGGTGGATATAAATCCAGATAAAGTATTATAATCATTAAAGGGTTGCTGCTCCCTGAAGGTTGGCAAAACGAAGAGAGTTAATTAAAAGCAATCTTCACACAGTGCTGAGCCAGCCTGCCCTGATAAATCAGCAGCCAGGACTGCTCTCATAGAGGTCAATGTGGGAAAGAGGTTGAGAGGCAGGGGAAAGCAAGGAGAAGATAAAACATTCAGCTGAGACTACTGACAAAAACAAATTGGATCTGGTGACAGAAAATGGAGAAGAGTTTTCAACATATTTCCCCACCAACAATATTTTGTTAGATTTTGACCTCAGGAATGCCTGTTTGCCACCAACATAACACCAGTAACCTGACTGAGTTCCCATTCATTTGTATCAGCACAGGAGGAGAGAGAAGCAAGAAGATTTTGGGGTCCCATCCTGCCTGAGGAAGTATTAACATTACTTTCATCCACATGCTATTAGATCACAGAAGGGTAACATCACCAACATTAACAGAAATATCATTTTTAGAGAAGCACATCCTAAAAATTAAAGGATCAGTCACATATGATGAAGAAGTAGAAATTCCAATCACCAACCCTCACCTATCACATCTCACATGCCTCTTAATTTGTACTATCCCAGCTATAAAAGGTACTAATCTCTGAATTAAAATTGTGATCCTGATTTAATCCACATTTCACATCAATAGGTATATGTTAATGAACTAAAAACTTCAAGGATAAACAATCCATAGAAAACACAAAACCCTAAAGTCTTCAAAAGCAGCTTTTAGAAGATCAGGAAAAAAAAGGCAAGAGCAATCAGGGTAAGCTTGTAGATACAGTGGGTTCATGATATGATTTCTGATATTGGACACTGGGTAGTGATTTTCCTGAATGCTCAGGAGAGCAGCCTCATGCGTGATGCCCACCAAAGGAGTTTAGCAGTAAAATAGTTTTATGAACCACTGTTTCCATTATTCCGCATTCTGCACAGGTTTTAAAGTAATCATGAACATAAAATGTATTTGTCCCCATCATTGACTAAATACAGTCTTTCAGGAAACAATATTGAGACCAAAATACTTGAACAGTCACAAATCCGTGGATTACGCTCTTCAAAACTGTTCTTGAAACAGAAGTGGGATGAAAATATAAGACACAACTTTTCCCTTGAAGAAATAATACTAACTTTGTGTCTCCACAATAAGGTTCTTTCTCACAGTGTTTACTGTATAGTGAATTATCTGGGATATAACTCCAGCCATTTTGGTTTTTCTCACAACTCTTTGACTAGTCACGTTAGGTTGTAGATCCACAGGAATACTAGAAACTCCAAAGATCCTAGAAGCAGACCAAAAACTTCATAGTTCTGTGACACAAAGCAATGAACTGGTGTTCACTTATTCTTCCAAACCATGAAAAACACCCAAAACATTTTTGAGAGGGAATTTTGTTCCAACAGCCATAATCCATCTTCCTGTGGCACTCATGAAGCCAACTCAAAGCATAAAAGCAGCATAAGCACTGTACTTTGCATTTTGGCAGAGGTAGCATGCCCGCATCTGATCAGATCAAATCAGCCCTGCCAGATGATGCGGTAGGGCAGGCTGGAATTAACCAACTCAGGGCATGGCCTTATTTCACTGCTCTGCACCTGACTGGCTTCGCACTGTCCAATCTATCGAGATTTTTGAGAACTAAAAGGCAGAGAGCCTTTAAACCATGTGTTAGTAGAAAATTTAGTGCAATGTCTTTGTAACAAAGGCGTTGTATCTTGTACCACAAGCAGGAATCTGAGCAAAAATAAGGGGGAGAAACTATAAGTTACATAGAGTTCCTTTCTTTTGTGTACTAAAATTTCATATATGTTACAGTTGGAATTTTATATTCATTTATGAAAATTATCAGAAAGTAAGTATAAAGTTATCAAACTGATAGAACTCACGGTTTTGTATGAATGGAGAGATGATCCTCAGGTTGGATCAATTCTGTCACCACAGACTGTGACATTAAATATCAGTTCCAGCCTCTCTCACCAGAAGAACACTGATGTAGTCAGTGTCCCCATCAACACCTGTGCAGGAGACTCTCTTCCAGCTAGAGCTCAGCAGAACATGAAATTAATGCATCAGGATTTGGCAAACACACGCTGCTGATCACAGCCACCTAGTGCACACTCCTCAGTACCCGTCCCTCCGCTGCTCTTGCTGCTCCACTGGCTCCCTGTGAAGCCTCCCCGCAGACAAGGCTGGAGTGCCAGTAAAACCTTCCATGCGGCTGGAATCGTAACTGGCCACACCCAGCTCAAGCAGGTAACCTGAAAACTGAGACACGTGCTGACATACTCCTGCTATTCCCATACTGGAGAGGATGGTGGTGTGAGAAGGGTATTTGCCAGCAGCTGTTGAGATACTACATTATTCTTTTCTGAGACATCCGCTGGGAATCTGTGGTTAAAATATGTTCTGCTGGGAAATAAACCATATATAACAATTAAAAAGAAAAAGTATCATGCTTCAAATAATATAGGCTATTAAAGATAAATAAGGATTTAAAATTTTCGGCATTTAAGCATTCACTTATGATATTTGTGTTACATGTCACTCAGTTTGGACAGTAAAAACACACTGTGCAGTTCTCTTCTTTCTTTTGAAATAATAAGAAAACCACTTTCCGTTTCTCATGCACTCATCCAGCGTATATGGGTTTGTGCCACAAACTGTAGAGAATTTTTTTTAAAAAAGAAGGACTTCCACCTGAAAATTTTTGTTTTTAAAAAAAGAAGAGTATTCTTGAAGTATGATTCCTTTTAGATTGTGTTGATGAGATAACTTTTCTTTTAAGAAACAATCCAGTGCAAAAACTGCGACCTGCACTAAGGAAGCGATTAACACTCCTCAGTCTCTGCATCCTGGGCAAAATTGCCAGGCAAAGCCAGAAGAGCAGCACAGTCCTAATGAAGCCCTCGGAACAGGCCTCAAGCAACATTGTCTTGGTGCTGCTTGTCTGCACATGGGAGTATGTCACCCCAGACAGGGAAACCTCAGATCAGAGGTTGGTCTCTCCAAGGGAAAAAAACATCAACTCCCGGAACAGATTCATTCCACTCCTACAAGTCCTCGGGGATAAACAATACAGGAATGGTTCTTGCTCAAGGCAACATCACATACAGACAACACAGTGATGAGCCCAGAATAAATACCAAGATTGTAAAATTGATCTACTGAGCAAAGAAATTCAGCTCTGACATGAAAGACAAACCAGAGTGAAAAAATTCCAAATTCAGCAAATTACAATGCTAAAAGAAGGTTTATTCACAGCCAGTGGGGGCTTTGGAAGGCCTCATTTCAGGACAGAAGAGGTACAGCCAACTGTCATAAACTGCAGAAGACAGACATATAAGATGGACAAAGTCTGCTCTTGAGAGCAACCTTCAAATACCATGCTTCCAGTTTTAGGAAAGCAGAGGAGGAAATCAATTTTCATTAGGCTCCACAAAGGATGAGCCACACGACCTTCCCCATGACTCAGACTGACACAGATCCCCACTTTGTTTTGTGTACCTGACATCTGTGTAAAGTATTCCCACTCGGATGTCATGAATCCTATCTAATGGGCATCATGCATCCAGCCCATTAGACATGTGCTTACCTTGAAATTATAACACTCTCCAAAAAATCATACCTTTGGGCCTCTGTGGCACAACCTGATAGTTCAATATTGCTTTCACACACCAGAAATAATATGTTTTAAAAACTTTTTCTTCAGTGGCAATTTTGAGATACAACCTCCATCCATCCACACAACTAAAGAGACTGTGAAAGACTGAAAGACCAACAAAACAAAATTACAAAAGCACTGCAACAACTAATCATGCATAAAGTGACTGGTGGAATCAGACAACACTGTAACAAGCAACACGCCATTTATCAGAGCTTCTCATAGTCAAAACCAGTTTATCCTCAGGTCTTCTTAACTTGCCTTTTCTGCCTTCCAATGACTTTGGTTTTATGCTTATATTTCCCTATGTAAACACAGTAACATTCATCCTGTTTTCTCTGAAAGTTGCTGCTGAGATATTAGAAAATACGGTTTTCATGTGGATAACAGTTTTGATTTGAAGTGTGTCACATTGGGGCTCATTTATGTTTTTAAGTAATAACTGGAATTGCTGTAGAGATTTTACTACATGGTTTAATGTGCCCAACAAGCCCTGTTCTGTCAAGCAGAAGAAAATTCCCTTTTGCAAGACCACATTAAAATCACCTCCACATCACTTGTAAACACTGAACTGGCAACCTAACTGTCTGTCTATTTTATTGCTTCCACCTGCTGAAAGCAGCACTGCACATTATACTTTCACTTTAATATTAAAAATCAGCAACCAGATGCTTATGCAACAACGTCCACAAAAAAAACATAAAATCAGTCTTCATCAGCACTTAATCAGGACATAGGGCTGTTTCAGGGATGTGTAATGGGATACAGGATCTTCCAGTTAAGAGTCCCCAGCCTGAGTTCAAGCCAGAGTAATCACTAATGAAATACTGCTGCCATACAAGACCCCAAGACTCACACTGGTCTCTTGCCAATGTGAAACAGCGATGCAAACACAGATCACTTCTTCACAGGTGTCTCAAGACACAGAATTCATCATCACAAGGAAGGTCGTTTGGCAGCCCAAAGGTTGGAGTTGGCTGTCAAGGCAATTTTATCTGAGACGGAACAGCAATTGAAAACCCAACTGCTGCTATGTGTTTGCAGTGGGAATGCAAAGACACAACAGGCCTGGTAAATCAGCTCTGTGCACACAAATCTGTGATGATCTGCTCCCCAAACACCTGGCAGAGAATAAGTGTCCCCAAGCACGTCAAAGTTATCCAACAATGCAGTCAGCATGGAAGTGAGCTAGCCTAGCAGCTGAGCCTGACTTAGCTTCTTTTGTCCCAGAGGCTGTCCTGAGCAAAAGGGAGAGCGCTGGCAATGCTAAACTACTGGGAGGCAACAGGCCTCTGGTGAGTGTCCAGCCAGTGCTGAGGGATCTCATATGGTGAAATGGCAACAGCCTAACCTATGTTCCACTCAGTGTGTTTAATTGACAATCTGAAATAGAAGTCATTTGTGGGAGTAAAGACAGAGAAGGGGCGGGAGGAAACCAGCTCTGCTTCTAGACAAGACTGTGTAAATTACAAGGTCTTAATTACATTAAGTGCATTATGGTACCATATGCACATCACTAATAAGGCAGAGATGGAGGAAATGGGACTAAATGCTAAAACTGGAAGTTGAATGCCTGCATTCTAGACTTCATCTTTTAGAGAGATTCTGAACCACTTTGTCCTAGTTTAGCCATCCATAAAACAAAGGCAATAATCCTTTCTTCACAGGGGCGTTGAGAGGTTTAATTAATTAATGTTTACAAAGTCCATTGAGATTTCTGACTGACATTTAAAGTAATTCAGAATACTTTTTAAATGCATTTGTTTCTTCTACTGTACCATTCAAATGTCTTCATATTAAAATATCCAAAGAAGAAGATGGAAACAAAAAATATAGAGATTCATACACAAACTAGTGGGGAAAAAACCAACAACAACAAATCCAGCACTTCGAATCCACTTCTGTCCCATCAAAGCTGTCAGAATACTGCCATTTCTACAGATGAAGAAGCATGTGCTTGTCCAAACACCTGCTACCTTTACCTTGTAGATCTGCTAAACTTAGATCTCAGATATTTTTGTCTGTAGCACCGTGTTGGTAAACAACAACCTAATAAATGGCAGAAATAACAGGCAGTCATGTCAGGTTGACTAGTTCACCAGAGGAAGTGAAGGGGAGAAGAGCAAAGGGATGAAAGCACCAAAAGAGAACCAGAAAATGATAAGAGAGTGCTGGACAGAGAAAGAGGCAAGTAGGGAGAAACTAATCATCAATAAAGGACTCCACACACTGAGCTATTCTATGAAATGCATTCCCACAGATGCTCAGGTACTGGAATACATTATTCAGAGAGACTAGTTTAGCATGAACAAGGCCAAATGTGTGTCCAAGTGCCAGAGACAAACTGAATATTGGACACTCTTAAGCACGCAAGCACACATAAGGAGCTGCCTGATACCTGAGCACGGATTTCCCAGTCCCTACATTGTCCCCCATTTCGGAGCAAAACCTTTGTGTGGCCGGTTTCTGTAGGGGGCGTTTGTGGGTTCTGAGATACAATCAAAACGCAGACAGAGGAAATGCAAATGTCATTCAGCTCTCGTTCATTGTCAGGAAGGACACATGAGGATAAAACACTGTACACTGCATCCCTCCCCTATTATGTGTCCTACTGCTTTTGTCCTAATTTATCCCATGCATAATTTATTTACATGTGTATTGCTTCCCGATCAGCAACTTTAAAGAATAAGTGAAAATTATAAAATGTTTTATTAAACAAGTTGTCAACAAAATTACAGATTGTGTCAGACAGCCAGTACCAATTCTGCTTCCTCTACATAGCCTTAGTACTTTAAAAGGCACACAGAGAAAAGCGAACCCAGCACTTGATGTCTATTGTTTCCTCCTCTCACACCCCCAGGGGCGAGGGGAGGAGAAGGGAGCTAATTATAAATGGCCTCATCCTGTTCTCCCCGACTTTAGCAGCAGCGGGATCGGGCCCCGATTCATTTCGGCACAAGCAGCCTTTCGGCAGGATCCGCCGCGACTGCCGGGAGCCCCACGGTGCCACGAAGTGCGAGGCGAGGCGGCAAGGTCCCGTCCGCCGGCGGGGCGGGAACCGGGGCCGCCAGCCGTGCTCCCGTGGCCGTGGCCGCTCCCGGGAACTCCCCGCCTCCCACCCGCCGTCCCCAGAGACCACCGAGGGCAGGCTTCCCCGCTCCCGGCGGTAGCCGCCAGCGGCGCACACAGCCGCGGCACTCCGCGCCCAGGTGCAAAGCCGGGCGGAGCGGCCCCGGGTGCGCTGCCGGCGCCCGGGAGGGGCACGGCCGTCAAACCTGCCGTCGAACGGGGAGGGCACGCTGCCTCTGCCGCGCGGTTTTCAGAGCGCGCTCAGTCCCTCGCCGCCCACCCATGAGGACACTCGGACTTCTTTGATTAACCCCCTGCAACTGCGCTCCCCTCTCGCCGCGGATTTTTATATCCGAGAGGGTGAGTAGATGAAAGCAAAGGTTGTCTGCCAGGACGGAGCAGGAGAGCTGATAAACATGTCAGCACCCCTTTCCAGCTCGAGGCTTTCCTTTCCCTCTGGATCGCAGAGAGACAGCGGCAGAAATCCCTGGAAAAACCTTCAAGTGTTTTTCCAACTCCAGCCGGAGAGACTCGAGTCGGGAATTAAAAAAAAAAAAAAAAAAAAAAAAAAAAAAAAAAAAAAAAAAAAAAAAAAAAAACCTCGCAGCCCTCATTTCATCTCACAAAACTCAAAGGTATAAAAACACCCACTCAGCGCAGCCAGAAAGTGCAAGCGAAGCGTCACCGCCAGGTACTCTGCTTCCCTGCTTTACTAGCAAGAGCGCTGCCCCCGTTAGCAGGGAAGTCGTTTAAAAAAGGTTAAGACAGCTCCGCTCCCCACATACGGTGCCAAATCCCACTCTCCCTAATGCCTTCGGGGATTAGTGGCGTGCGCTGCAGACCACAAGGAAAATAAAGGACGCGATCCAGAAGACGACAACCTGCTCCCGCGGTTCCCCTCAGAAATCAGCCTTATTTCCAGAGCGGGAACCTCAGAATACCTCCGCAGCAGAAGTACCTGCACCCTCCCTTTCTCAAACTGGGGTCAGACCCCGTCCGTGAAGCCCTCGGCGGCTTGTGCCCGCTCTCAAGATGGAAACACAATCAACTCTCTTTGCCACTTTGAAAAGCGAAAGCCTGTCATATGCAAAACAGATCTCCGGACTTCCTGCCCAAAATCAGCGACCGGCAGTCCCGAGTCATTCATTTCACCCAAGTCTGCTTCCCTGCCTCTCCTCTCCGCTCCCTCTCCCGCACGAGCGCCGAGGCGCACCGACAGAGCCCCCGCTGCCCGCTTCCCGACCGCCCACCCGAGAAGCGAGGGGGTTTGCTTCGTCAAGACATCCCAACTCCCCAAAGATTTGCGGAGGCAACTCGGAGCCGCGGTGGGAGCGCGGAGGCACGGCGCACCGAGCGCCCCCGCGGGCCGGTCCGTGCCCCGCCGGGCGCGGTGGCGGGGCCAGCCCGCCGGGGCAGCGGGGGCAGGACGCTGTCAAGTGCGCGCACCCCGCGGGACGCGGCCGCCGCCGACCCCGCGCGGAGCCCCGGGAGCGCCGGGCGGGCTCCCCGCCGCCGCCCCCCGGCACACCGCCCCCAGCTCCGCGCCCGGGCGCCAATTAACCCAACAATTTTTTCCTCGTTAATTTCGGCGCGAGCCGCGGGGATGTGTTGCACAAAAAAACGAGCGAGTCGCTGGGGCAGAAAGGAGGGCGGGAGGAGGGACCCGCCGGGAGGCTGCCGGCACCCGGCTCCGGCTGGCAGCCGGCGCCGGAAAGGCGCCTTTTTTCATATTTAAACCACGCGGAATATGTACATTTTTGATTCCTACTTACGCTTTCAGGGGGTTGTGAATGACAGTCGCCATTTTGCTACAATGTAACAGAATATTGTGTCTCGGAGTTCTAAAGGTTCGCTCAGGGGAAGCGGCCAGCCAATGGCAGCGCGGCATACCGGCCCGCCGGCCAATGGCGCGGCGGGGGCGGGGCCGGGGCGCTGCTAGTTATTAGGGGAGCTGTCAAAGCCCAGAGGTCACTCCCTCTCCCTGGAACTGGCGGCGAGCAGGTCTTAAAGGGGCAGCGCCGCCGCCGGGGCCGCCGCCGCGCCGGGGGCACCCGGGCTCCAGCGCCGCACTTCCCCGCCGCGCTCCGGCCCCGGCTCCAACGCGCCGCGCCGGGAGTGGAGAAGCCGGGCTCGCTCCTCGTCCCCTCGCATCGCTGCCGCTGTGCCCCCTGTTTCCCAGGCGGCGTGCCCCGCCGGGAAACGAGCCCGCGCCGCCCGCTCGCTCCGCACGCTGCCCGGCAGCGTCCCTCCCGCGCTGCTTCCCGTTCTGCACAGCCGCGCTCCCCGCCAGGTCCCCGTGAGCCGCCGGTTCTGGCAGCGGCTCCAGGGCAGCGCCGCTCCCGCTCCCCCCTCCCCCAGGAATTTCCCTCTCCCTGTCAGTCATCCCGGCCCGCAGCCCCTGCGCCCTTACATAACGCGCGGCGGCCGGACCGCCCGGCCGGCCCTGCACAGCCCTGCTCCTCTCTCCCACAGAGCAACTTCTGGCGCGCCGGGAGCCGGGCCCGCCACCGTCCGGCACAGGGAGCCGCGGGGGGAAGAGCTCGGAGCCGCGTTTCACCGGACACGCAGCCCCGCGATGAGACAGGGCCGGAGGCTGGACCCCGGAGCGCGGCCGGGAGCAGGCAGAGCCCATTCCGGGGGAGGCAGCGAACTCCAGGAAGCCTGGGTTTACCTGCAACTAATTAAAGGAGCTTGCGAATGAATTATGGAGCACGACCCAAGTGATTTAAGAGGTGTCAATCCTGATCTCACTCTCAGATCCTGATCTCACTCTCAGAAGTAAACTCACTGAAGTTCACGAAATTGCTGCAGTGTAAATTAGGTGCCAACAAGAGCAGAGTCAAACAAAGAAGTTTTCTCCTTGTCTGATAGTAATGTCAGCTCTGTCATCTCATACTTTTCTCCCACTCTCAAAGGTCCTGTCTCCCTGCAGGCATCCTCTATCCCTCTAAAAAGCACAAAAAAGCACCACCAAAACCAAGCCTGCATCCCCATTGTTTGCACTTACAGATCCAGAAGAAACTTAACTAAAGACAATTAAAACACACTACTGTCAAAGCAGTGAGGAAGCTAGAAAAACAATTTCATTCACAACTTACTGAAAAGAAGAATGCAAGTAGTGATATTTGTGACACGTTAACAGACCTAGAAATAGAAATCTTCCTGTGCTGAATTGAAAAAGTAAAGGTAACCAAAATCTCTCTTGTTCAACTATTTTACAAACTAAAACTTTCCTATACTGGGATAAAAGAGAAAAAGAAGAGGAATATACAGAAAAAGTATAATTGTCACTCACAGTGAGGACAGGTACACAAGTGTAATGCAGAGTTTCCCCATCATTAAGGATTCATCTTAAGTCTGCAAAAAGTTAAAATTTAAGACCTGTTTAGGGTCCCTCTTTGTGAAACAGTGCCTATTCCAGCTACTAGATCAACTTAGGTAGTGTGCCAGGAGTATATCCCTGGAGGGAAGCATCTCTTCCATCAAAGCAATCTAAGCCATTTGGTTACAGGCACTGCTTAGGAGAAATAAGCTTTCTGTCAGCTGGAGAGTTGCCAAGATGCTGAGATCTATCCCAAAACAGTTCTGGGAAGTAATCTTTAAGAACGTTTCCATTATCATATTACGCTATATTATTTAATATCGTAGTGGTCCAGGTGACATTGAATGCAACTTCAGACCCTCCTGCTCAGTACTCTCACTGCTCACAGGAAAAGCTAACCACAAACTGCCGACTTGTCATAAGCACACAGTTGACGTGTGCTGCAAAGAAACAAACGGCTCAGCAGGCACCTGAACTGGCGATCACGGACTAGCAACCTACACCCCATCTCACTGCTAGGAGGACTTCTGGTTTGACTTCTCTTGCTGCCGTGATATTCACTTAATGTCAAACGCTTGAGTATTTACTGTAGGATGGGCAATATTCGCTTGTGGGATAATAATGATTTTGCTTCACACGTAAGGAAAAAATAGCCTGGGACTGTATCACACTGCAGAAAAAGGAGACCGATTTGTGTTACTGAGAGAAGGTACCAAAACCCAACCAAGCTCTAGAAAGCCCTGAGATTTTCTAATGCAAACTGGTGACATTTTCAGATAATTAAGAAATCCTGTTTGAGGTCATTTTTAGGAGTTTAACGAGTCCCTCTGGTCCTGTTTTTTTGGATATATAGGCCCATTCCTGCTCTGCAGGCAGAGCTCTTGGTGCAGCTTGGCAGGGAGTGTATTACAAAAACGGGATGAAGCCACACATGCTTCCCTAGCTGCTCCTGTTATTCAGACGTTGGGCCTTTATCAGCTACCAGTAAAAGCAACAAACAGTGAGAAGAGGCACGGTTGACCTTGGATTGTTGATAGCCCTTTTCCCAGGCAGCCCCCACGTTCCTGGCTAGGAGAACCAGTCAACAGCACTGCCTTGCTCAGGGGAATCTCCAGGACACCCAAGGACAGAGCTGCCATATCAGAGCAGTGGGAAGTCTTACCCGCAGTAACGAAGACATCAGGCTTTGCTCACATGTCCATATAATTTGCCCACAGTGTTTTTTGTATAGAATCCCACAACAGTTAGATTACCATTTTAGCTGAAAGAAAAGGCACAGAGCACTGACTTGCATTTTGCTTGTAATGAGCTACATAACTTATTTACATGTTCACTATTTGCAAGCAGGGAGAACATCACAAACCTATATTAATAAAAATTTCACGCCACACCATAGTTACCTCCATTTTCACATATACAGCAGTCCATCATTGGTAGATCATTTATGACCTAAATTTTAGATTAATTTTTCTTCTGATCTTAGTGTACCATGAGTCACTAATCAGTAATGTTACTACTGTTTTACACCCTGAAGGACCACGAAAGCTGAAACACACTCAGTTACATATACACTAAATCACAACTTCAGGATTTTTACATTTGTACTTAGTTACTGTTAGTTTTATTCACACTCACCTGAAACATAGCAAGGAGGCTGCAAGAAAATATAAATAATTTAAAAGTATTAAAAAAACCTAGGTGGGCATATTCTTACCAAGAGCTTGCCAAATGCTTGTAGAGTCAACACATAAATTTTGAAAAAGGAAGGTAAGTTTTGACATAAATCTATTGCAGTAACATCTATAGCATTAACACAAGGCCTAAGCATACTGCATCTCTAGGGTCAGAGTGAGCAGGGCTTTAGAAGAGAGTGCACCACCTCACTTTCAGCCCCTCACACAGAACTGCAGCTTGTCCCTATCCAAGTAGGAGAAACACAGTGTCATATCTTCCCAGTGTATTGGGAATTGTCACATCTCATGGGTTGTAACGCTGCTCTCCTGATCTACCTCTGTTTCAAACACTTTTACTATTTACATAACACAAGTGCATTGATACTTCTTTTGTGAGGTCTCAGCAACATTCCTGTAAACCCTGAAAAGCCTTATTTTAGCTGACAATATTTCAAACTGTGAAAGAATTTTTACCTTGTATTTATTATCTTCTGCTTTCCTTTTTATCTTGTTAAGTTTCAATGTGGAGTTGCTGTTTTCTGAAGGGAGGAAAAGTTAGGTTGTTATTATACATTCCTCAATTCTTGTGAATTGAAAAGTGAAACAAACTAGACACCAGCATTAAAAGCCACAAATCTAATTTTGCTGTGGAGGGAAACATAAATAACAGAGCTGAAAAAGAAGTGGCTCTGGTAGATTAACAACTGTTTAATACTCTCAGATATTTCCAGTGATCTACAATTTTCTTTTTTTCATATATATTAATATTCAAAGTATCAGATTCATATAGGTCTACATAAGACAGTGCACTGTAATGTAGCTTGTACAACAAAACAGAGCCTCACATGAACAGATATCCTGCAAGAGATTTGAAGCCTTAACCCCTTTTTATTTATTAAAGCTGTGCAGGCATCTCTCATACACTGTTTCTTGTCAGCCCTCCTCCTCCCTTTCTTTGATCTTTACCAATAGTTGCTTAGCTGAAAGAGGAGGAAAAGATACCAGAGTGTCAGTGCAACAGACTCAACACCTGCCTTCTACAGACACATCACCAAAAAAATTTACACAGTCAGCACAACAAAGATAACTATGGAGCTGCACAGTGTGAAAATTGGCACCAACAATTCATTCTTCACAACTTTGGGAATCATATTCATGAAAGCAACCTCCAATTTTTAGCTTTTTTTTTAAGCAAAATTTCCTCTCTATAACTATAGCAACAATTCTTGGATATCTTCAGTATATCTTGATTTCAGGCCTGATTCTGTTAGCCAGTTTTCTTTACTGTGTGCATTATTCAGTTTTCTATCAAGTACACCTGAATTACTTGTATGTGGATGTCAGGACTCAAGCTTTTTAATTTTTAATGGGATGTTCTGATAAAATAAATAAATTTTAACACTACAGAGGAGTCCCAACTAGTAACAAATACATGGAGGCCTCAATCTGAAGCTTTCAAAAATTTCGGGAGACAGAAGTTGAGTAAGTTCACAGAGTCTGGCTCAAGTCTGTCCCCAGTTTAACAAACTGCTGAAAATCTATTTAGTGTGGCTGCCAGAAGATTCTTTGTCATGCACTGTTTTCAAATTTCCCCAATAAAAAATAATATTACAGACAAGCTGCTTCAAAAGGAGAGTATAAGTCTTTCTGGTAGCCACTGCAAAACCACAGTAAGAGTAGGAAAAGGAACCTAATAAAACAGACACATCCTCTGAAGAACACACATTCAGTAACTATGGTTGCCCTCTCCTCGAGAGGAGTCATTGGTAAAATTTAGATGGGACAAAACTGAGTTCCCATCAAGAAGCACATGACAGAAAGCACCTAAGAACAACTTGTCAAAGTTTATTATGAAATTCCGACACAGACACAGGTCTGTCTGTCTTATTTCTTGAGTAACTACCTGGGGAAAGAAGTAAAAAGGAAAAAAAGAAAAGGAAAAAAGTAATAAAGGAAAACAAAGAATAAAGGGAAAAAAGAATAAATTAAAAATTAAAGAATAAATAAAGGGTGAACCCTTTGGGAGTCCTTTCACTCTTTCCTGCATTAGAGGTAGGCAAAAATGTTTTTACATCACATCCATGTAATGATGTAATGTAAAAACACCTTGATTCATCTGAAATAATGCTGTCTCCATCCTCTTACTCCTAGTGCAAGGATGAAAGTAAGTTTCTAAGGTGACTTAAACCTTGGAGGAAGCAGGTGGTATAGTTTAGGGAACAATCAATAGATGATCTGACACCCGTGGAAAAGTTCTCATTGCTACTCTAAATAGAGTCCAGGGATACTGTCTATCTATGGTTTTAACCACCTTTCAACAAAAACATCAAATGTGGTCCCAAAGGCAGTACAACATGACTTCCTCTTGCCCAGGATGAGAAAATGGAATGTAATACCTTGCTAATCAACCTTATCTCTAATAAGCTCAGAGCACACAATATAATTATGATTCTAAGAGAGGTTTAACATTTGGTTGGAGCATAATGAATAGCACTCTACCTGAGAAAATTAACAGCTGAGAAAAACAAACTGCCGCACTCATCCAAAGAAAGTGCTAACTTTGATTCTGCTGTTGATTTGAATTGCTTCACCTTTCCCTCCTTATTGATGACACCTCCTCAAAGAAAGGAATGAGTATTTTGCTGTGACTGCTTACTCCACTACGGCAATTTTTTTTAATAGAGTAGGCAGAAGTGAGCTGTCCAGACACAGCTTAAATGTAATAACTGCAATTGGTTTCTTTCAGTATTCAAGTTTTCTTGTTTACAGAGTGAATTTTGGTCTTTGGAACAAACACTATCATAACAAGGCTGCTCTTGTAGCCCGTGCAGGAGTTATATGGCTAAGAACAAAACCAGTCTTTTTAACTACATTGAAAATTAGATTCAGCATGAAAATATCTCACCTGCTCATGTTTTTTTTAAGTTCAATATTACTTGTGAAATGCTTTTAATTTCGAGGGGTTTTTTAAAATAATTTTAATAACACCTTCAATGGTTCCACCCTCTCTTCCATATAAATACGAGAATTACAGTATTGCACTATTTTTTTCTTTCCTTATATTTTGTTCCATTATTTTCAAAATGATTTGTAAGTTAAAATATTTCCCACTTTGTAAAAATTCGAAGTAAGAAAAATAACATCTGATGGGGTGATTGCACTGGAAAGAAAAACATCCCCATAAGCAGCAGTTTAGATTAGTGAAGGTATAAGAAGGCACTAGCTCATTTTATTGCATTAATTGGACAAACACCAGAGGAAAATGGTAGTAAGGGGGAAATAAGACTATTTTAGCTATGTCTTAAACTCTGCTAAACAGAAACAGCTTCAAAACTGTCACAAAATTGTTCTTCCATTTCCATCTAACTTTATCATGGTAGAAGGGAGAAACAACAAAGTTGTGGATTGACCTGACTAAAACATCAGTTTAGGTCAACTTTAAAAGTTGATGACTGCAAATTTCAGTGAACAAATACAGTACAGGTACAACATAAAATGATCCTGAGAACCCATAAGAGTCAGTTATTGCAGCCAATGTCACAATGAAGCCACCCCTGATTTACTTGCTCCCAAATCGCCCCAACTGGAGCCTGTGGAAATAATCTTATACAAAATTCCTCAAGCCAAACAGGATCTCAGGTCAGAATTCAGAATAATTTTGCTGATACTTTTTAACAGAGATAACCACATTGGTAACATCCTTTATATAAAACCAGCATTGCCAAGGGCAGTATGTTATTTGTTGGGCTTTTTTGTTTTTTAAGCAAAGGTGGATCAGCTTTGCTCTCAGGACACCTCCTTCAAATGTAGTAGCCACGTCTCCAACAGGAAGCTCTACTCACTCCAGCCACTCTCCTCACACATCTAAGCCCTTGTGTCAAGGCTTCTACAGACTCAGGCTTTTGCTAGAGTTGACAGGCCTTGCTGACACTGGGACTCTGTGCTGCCTCAGCAGAAAGCACCTAAGAAGAACTTGTCACAGCGTATTATGAAATCCCGAGCAACAGAAAAGGCTGATGGGGATACTGCTCCATGCAAGGCCCAGACTTTTGCTCCCACTGATGATGCTTATTAGGCTATTTCTAAGACTATCCTGAGGAATCCTTGTGCCATTCCAAGAAAGATTCCTAGAGCAGGATTTACCAGGTGTATATATAGACATAGGGACAGACTCTCATCTTTCACGTGTATTACTGATAGGGGCCAGTTTCCAGTGAGCCTAGATAGGCCATAGAGGCTCCAACTTCCTAACCAGTATGCCCTTGAACCACGCACTCCTCTCACAGTGGCACAAGTAGCACTCAGAAATACATATTTAACTTATCTTCAGATCCCAGACTGACAGGACAGAAAGGATTCCTACCCAAGAGCTGAAAGTGGAATACAAGTCTAAACACAACATCATCACATAAAACTGTGTCCAACTGGGCCACGTGCAGAAAATCCAAGTTCCCTGCTTCGCTATTCCTTCCAGTGCCTGCCTGTGATGGGGCTTTTCTTGTTTTAAAGGTCAGCAGAGAGTTAGGAGCATGCCAGCCTGTACATTTGAGAAAAGAAGGCACAAGCATCTTCAGCATCAGAAAAAATCCCCAAAGAAACCTGCAAAAGGAAACCTTACAGCACTTAGAATATTTTGGCACCTATCATGCCCAGGAATGATCAAGCACTACAGTTTTTAAACTGGGAAAAACTTTGTAAAGCTGCATGTAAGATCAGTCACCTGCTAAGAACAGTGTCTTATATATGTTGAATTCTGCACTCACCTGCAAAACCCAAAGGGTTTGCTGATCTCACACATAGCAGAATGTTTCATCTGGTGTCTATGGCTAAAGTCCTTATGAAATACTATTTAAAAGCACTAGAACAAGTCTGATAGAATCAAAACATCTACAAAGAATACTGCAGTTGCTGCTGCAGTGCTTCAACTTGCAGAAAGTAGAATAGCTTACCAAATTAATATCTTGGGGAGGATTCTCCCTGCTTGACTCCTGCAAGCATCAGCATCTCACTGTGAAATGCAAGCAGTGGGAATCCAACCTTCAGGAACCCTGTGCAACCAACGGCCACAAAATAAAGCCTTATGATTGATTACCCAGGTTATGACACTTCAGAAATGGTATAGCAAGAATAACTGACCTGCAATCTTTTCCACTCCCCTTTGGCACTGCAACAGCTTCTTATTCTTTCCAAGCCATTGGCTAGTTCTTCTCCAAGTTCTTTTTATTAAAACCTTTTACCTCCCCACACAGTAACAATTTCTCCTAGCAATCATGACCATCCACTCTCATCACTCTTCTAGACAGAGGCATTGGCCAAATTCACTTTGGGAGAAGGAGAAGGCTAGCACAAACAGTCGGAGTTGTACTTGCATTTGTTATGGGAGATAGGTGCTTACTGCTTAAGATTACTCTCATAATCAGACAAGCAATGGTTTCCCTTACTCTATATAATTGGAATAACTCACTAGCTAACACTTTTCCCAGCTAAACGCATGCCAACCTCCTGAAATGAATTCAAACTTCTGGAGCATGGAGGTTACATAACAAGGGTCAGTATGCAAAGCCTCATGCCAGAGATATGCCAGATATAGTGCCAGCTGTTTCCCTCACTCACACTCCCTCCTTCTGATTATTGAACATGAGAATCCCAGTTATACTCCAGATACAAATGCAAACATGTTATATTCTAATGCTGGGAGCTATTCCAAACTGGAGTGCAGGGGACATCCAAGTTTAGCCTACCTGTTAGCATAGCACCTAGAATGATGGAACCATAGGCATTAATTTCAAAGTTGCAGTATATTTAATTTTCTCTCTCTCACCCCAATATATACTCTAACCCAGCAGCAAAGCTCTGTTTCCAGTCAAATTCTTTCAAAAATACCCTAAAACATCTGCTTAAAGGCTTGTGGAAGCTCATTTTCAAAAATCGTATCAAGGAAAGTAGACCCTAGTTCAGCAAAACACCAAGAAATTTGTGTACACATAATCATTGACACCATTCATTTTGCTAGAGGTGAGCAATACTATTAAATACCTTGTGGAAACAAGCCTGGGAACAGAAGTCACACAGGTATAACACAGGACTGGAAAATAATTTAGAAGCAATGGCTGCTGAGACTTGGATATTGCAAAGAAATTATCTAGGTTCAGAGGATTGTGTGACTAATGCCAAGTCACTAAGACTAAGAGCCCATAACAATAGGACACCTTGGAAAAGCAGACTGGAGTATTTTAGAGTGCTGCAATATAGCTGTGTAAGCCTCAACTCACATAGCCTAAATTCCATATAGGTACCTGTGTCTAGTGTTTCCTATTAGGTAACGCTGGGAGTTATTGGATTCAGGGGCCTAGCCTTAGTCTCCTTAAGGCTGAACGGTTGGGCTACAGATGTTAAAAACAAACAGAAAAATCCCTGCCAGTCAGGTCCTGTTCCCATCTTTAATATGCAATTTTAACCTAAAGGCTTGGTTCTGCCAAAGTTGCCTTCAACAGGAGGAAGAGTTGTCCAACATTGTCACGATCAAATACAGTTTATTCCGCCAGGGAGATTTATTCTGCATTTATAGTGGTGTAAAGTAAAGCAGAACATTGTCTATGCTTATATAGAGCATTTAAAACATGTATGTTGCTGTTCAGATCTTCTGTGCAAATTTCCACATACTGCTCTCAAAGTCAACCCAGAGGAGAAAGTGGTACTAACATCAGTGTCAAGAGTCATGACCTGAAATGGTCATCGATGAAAATGAAGTGAGCATTTCTTTAAACTTGTAAGTGCAGAATCTGGCCTAGATGCAGTATTTTGTTATGAAAGAATGGGCTTAATAAAAACAAAAACATAGTTTAAAGGAAACCTGCTACGAGCAATGTGCATGCAATTCTGTCCTGCTACACAGCCATTGCTTAATTTATCTGTTAACTCCCCAAATACACAATACGATACTGCGGGTGTGTCCGAGTTCAGACTCGATGTGTATCACGTAGCGGTGAGTACCTGTGGGCGTGAGGCGTTTGCGGTCACGGGGAGCCCTATTCCCGCCTCCTCGCCCTGCTGCCGCCGCTGCCGAGCCGCTGCCGCCGCGCAGCGCTGCCCGCCCCGCGCACCGAGCGCGGCCCCGGGCGCCCCCGCGTGGCACTGCCGGCGGCGCCCCAGCGAAATCGCCACCGCTTCAGCCTTTCCAGCACGGACACTGAGCGAGGTGCCTTACACTGAGCAGTCATAAACACGAGAGACGCTATGCCTCCACGGCCTCGAACTTCTGACGTCTCGGTGAATTTGTTGCGAGGTATTTTGCTTTACAAGTTTTCTGTAGTAAACACCCGCAAACTGCCTGAGTCATGAAAACCTAGCAGCAGAAAGCTGCCGGGATGCAGCAAGCAAACCCTCCCACGGATCGCACCTGTATTTCTGCGGTATCTGTTCCTCAGCCGGAAGTCACACGTGCAGCAGGCAGCAGAGGGGAAGATCAGCGCACTTCTGCTCTGTGTATTTTCTCTGCTAAAGTACAAGGGCAGCAGGGCTAGTGGGAGAAAGGATACAGTTTCCAGTTTCTGGGATGAATTATAATGTAACCCAGACAAAGGAGCCGAATTAAGGCTGTTAAGAAGACCTCTGTTCTGGCATCTCCTAATTATTATTTTTTTGGGGTGGGGGATGGAAGGGGGCCTAGACCTTGACTCTATAATATTACTTCTATTTTTTAATATGTTGTAAATATAGTACCATATCTATATATAGCTGTGATGGAGTATTGTGTACCATTCTGCTTTTCCCCAGAACCATAAACACATGTCCTAGCACTAGAACAAAGAAGTTACACCTCAAGACTTATATTTATACCATTCTTTTTACACACAATCCCTCTCCAGCATTTGGGCATGCACAAACAGCACAGACTATCATTTAACCTTTGAAATCATTCTGGAAGCCGTGGGACAATCTCAAAACTACATCTGAGAACAACTTTTTAAAAAATCAGTGGTATATAAACAACATTATTAGTTATTTTCACTTTGCTTTACTGGTACAGAGATGCTCCTTGAAAGCCACTTTTTGAAGTGTTTTATCTGCTTTTTCTCTATTCACTTGAAATCATAGTTCTGTTTGTAACACCTAAATTATTCATACAGCAGCCAACTCTGATTTTATAGGGATGATGATGCAGGTGAAAAACAAAACAAAAGGATCAGAGGAGCACCTACACATAAGGTAGTGTTCTCGTGCCAAAATTTTTAGTCAGGAACAATCAGGTAAGAGAAGGATGAAAAGCATATAAGACATCCCTCTAAAGTTTAGTATTTTTTCACCATATAATGATCTTTAAAGAAAGATTAACAACTTGCATTTGGAGTCACCCACAATTTAGAGTGTACGTCCCAAATAACATGTCACTTTAGTTAGAGTCTATAGAGCCAAAGAAGTCTAATAGACATCTTTTTAAGTCTTAAATCACAAGGAAGCCAGTTACAGTATTTAAACTGACTTTTCACAAACATGAGTGTATCATTCAGTTTATAATACTCTAAAAAAGTTAAAACCAATAATATCATCCAATGGAAACCCTTTATAAGACCAAACTTATGATTTCAAGATCAGATATTTCTTATTTTAAGAAATTTTAAGTCCATATATTATAGCACTGTTTTCGGCCATCAAAGTAGTTTTGAGTTTCTTATGGAAAGATCAAGATTCCCTTAAATCAGAAAAAATAACACATCAACAGTTAATGCTTTTTTTCTTTTTTCCTCCAGACTACAAGAAACCCATGAAACTTTCTCCAAGAATAAAGATAAACAAAACATTTACCCTGACCAATTGTCTGCAGGGGAAAAAAACCCATCAGCCGCTGTCTCAAGCCCTTCCTCTTAGCCCAACTTCAGCTGAAAGGCCAGCCATATGGAAAGGATACTGTGGGGAAACAATTTGTCACCAGCCTTGGCATTAATGCACCTAGTAATACTCTCTAGCACTTTGGAAGCTGGGCAGGATACTTCTGCTGTCACACTAATACAGAACAAATCCTCTTCCACTCAACCCTCCTAACCCTTCCCACCTCAGCCAGTGGTTGGTGACAGCGTAAGACACCTACTTGCCATCCAGCCTGACAAGAACCCAGTGACAGAAACCAGCCCAGGCCACTCTCCCTGTGTCCAGGAAAACACATGTGCATGCGAGAAGTCTCCAATGGGAATGCAGGTGGTGTAATAGGTGGAAACTAAGTGCAGTGAAAAAGTCAAATAAATGAAGATTTGTAACTTGTCCATTAACATAAAGGAGTATTAAAGGACATTGTGAAGTTACTACACCCAAAAATAAGACAGAGCCTGATTCACCCCTCAGGTTACTCTAGGTAGTCACAAGTCTGACACAGAATTCTTTTAAATAACCGAAAATTGCGACATGCGTATTATTTTGGTACTTTAAGTCAGTAGGTTTGCTTTGGCTCAGCAAAATGAACTGGTGTGTTTTGTGGCTCTCAGGAGATTTGGTGTTCTTAGATAAGAAATCTTTAAATGCTATTCCAGGATTTAGCACCTAATCCACATTCCATAAAAATAATTCTAGAGAATTAAACAGGATTTGCATCAGATCTATCAGGATGTGTCTTCCTCCTCCATGGCCAGTCTTGCCTACTTGCTACCTACACCATGCCACACAGCGAAACTGGGGCAGTCTGCAGCTTGTCTGGCTGGCCAGAGGAGCGAGCTGGGCCAAGTTACCTCAACAAACTCCACGAGCCAAACGTCCCACTTCCTGTAACCTTCAGAGATCAACAAAACTGCATGAAACTCAGCACAAGTGAGGAGCAGCTGGGCCATCAAACAGGATTTACTGTCTTGGACATTGTTCCATGCAGGTGTAGAAGTGCCACTTAGGCAGCCAGAGGTTTATGCTGAGCTACCCTTCCACTGGTGCTGTAATTCTAAAGTTGTCATGCAAACACAATATAAATACCAGGCACATCTCTGAACTCGGAAAACAGAAGTAAAACCAGCTGGTTTCAGAAGCCAGCACAGCTTGTTAATAATGTTTTAAGAAATACTATAGAGGTGACTTTAAACTGGAACATTTATGAGTTCATTTTTCCTAATGGGCAGGATGAATCTAACATGTTAAGCCTAGTACAATTTATATAAAAGAGTATCTGTATCCAGTTGCTTATATCCTTAGATGATATCTACTGTAGCACCACTAATACAATGTATTCATGGCACACATTCAGGGAGCAATCAGAAAGCTGTGCATTTCTTCTACACCACACCTTGCATACTGCAGCTTACTACAGGCCAGCAGCACAAGAGACCACCAGATTCTGCAGCATTAGCTAAGCCTGAATAAATTATTTTTAATTGCAACTACCAAGCTCTTATCCTCTTTAGGGACAGCCACATTCTTTGTGTATGTGCTGCATACAAAAATTTTAATAACATCTTTTCCAGTCCCTGCAGTACTGCTTGCCACTACCAGCAACAGGCAGAAAGAAATCAGGGCCACTTAGTAAACCCTTTCCACTGAGATTTTTCTTTCCATCAAACTATTTTGCAATAATTCAGAAAACCTGTAACCATTTCCTTTCAGCCACATTACATTTCTAGTGTATTACAAGTTATTTCATCAGCACTAGAATTGGGAACCTGGAAGTAATGGATTTTCCTCAAAGCTCCCCCCTAAAGCAAGCTATGCTCAGTCCATCTACTGAAAGGGCATTGTAAGGTGGCAGAGGGTTCAGTGACTGTTTTCAATTAACCTGCAGAGAAGCTTTGGACCTGATCTTTATTCTTCCCACATAAGTGAATTCAGAAGGAGTAATCTTTCCCTTTTTTTTTTTTTTTTTTGTTTTAGAGATTTTCAAAAGATGAGGAGAAGAGGCAGAGGGAAATGAAAAACTGACTCATAAGACATTAAATGGCAGACAAAATAGTGACAAATTGACATACTTTAAAAAGTCCTAACACTGCATGTACACCTTCAGCCTCTGAATTACTTATTGCCAGTCAAGAACAAGATCTTGGGATATAACCAGGAATTATTTGAGAGCAGCTCACTATCGAACCACAAGTCAAAGACAACACTCTGGGCATTGTGCCACAACACAGGAATCTATAATGTGCTTAATTTCTCAATACTTTGTACAGTTTGTTAGAGCTAGAAAAGGCATAAAGAAGGATAACCAGAATGCTCAAAAGACATAGAATAATTTCTGTACAGTCAGTTTATACAACCAAACACAAGAACAACTGTCCAACTGTTTGCCCAATATAAGCTTTTTTTATCCTCTTGTTATGGTCTATTCCCATATCAAGTATATCCAATCCCATAACAAGTATATCCAACTATGACTACAAGAATCATTGCTTTAGTGAGTCTGCCCCATGGAATTCAATCCAGCAAAATTATGCTATGAAGGTCAAAAAGAATTCCAAACCAAAAAGAATTCCAAACCAAAATACAGGTGACCATCCAACTATTTTCACTTATTTCTTTCATCTCCACTTAATGTTTTGGGGGGGTTTTGAGAGATAAACATGTCAAAATAGTCCTTAAATTTTCTTCTGAAATGATCCTCACTCATTCCAAAGGGCTGATGACTGCCTGCATGAATGTATGCAACCATCTGTAAGAAAGATTACTAAAAAATTACATTCCTTCCAAAAGAAATTTTAGTGGATACTCTCCTCAAGTTAGAAGTACTTCTCTATCGGATACAGTATACCTGCAGAACTAGCAACACTGTATAAAGGCATTAATCCCCTCTTCTAATTTTATCCAGAACACATGGGAGCAATTTTATTTCACTGATTTATCACTGTACAAGGTTCACCCTTTATGTTACTTCTTAGAATTTCCCCTAGACTTTGAGCTTATACACAACTCAGTGATAATCTGTATTTTCCTTTTCTTCCACACTTCTGAAACAATTTGTTTCAGAAGTGCTGTTTTCAGCTGATCTGAAACATCATTCTGAGAACAAAGATAAAATATGTTTGAGTACTCAAGTGAGGATGCTCTACCAGCTGATGTAATCACACTTTGCCAAAGGAAAGCAGCCATTTTCTATAAAGAAAATAAGTAAACATTATCAGTCAACTTACACTGAGTTTTTAACCAGGTAGAGAAAAAGAAACACAACAAACTAAAAACTACATACCACACACATTAAATCTTGCTGAGTAATCGACAGAGATCAACCCCTGTGGCCTGGTAGTCTCTTAAAGGCCCTGGAATCTCTTAACCATTTTGTACTGAGTTCTGTCATCCTTCCTTATTTCCCACAAGGTTATAGTACAGAATTTATATGATCCTACAGCCAGTTATTTACCTATTCTTTTTTCTTGGGACCTTCAGAGATTTCCTGCTCCCAGTTAAAATGTGCTTTGCTCAGGGAAACAAGAGCTCAACCAAGCCAATCTTCTATATCCTACCTCCTCTTTCAATTTCCATCCAATTAAGCTGAAAGCTAAAGTTTTGTTAGTTGGTCTTGGTTTTGTTTTGGAACTGTGAACTGATATATTACATCCTGTAGGCGAAACAATTATTGCTTCAGTTCTACAAAGCACATAAGCAGTTTCAGTTCTCTTCAGACTTCTGAAGATCGTCTTACAAAACTGTGCTAAGACTACCCTATCTGCAGTGTTGTTTTAATTTAGTCATTTAGCTAATATTTCTTCCCAGAAATAGTCTTACTGTTTTCATTTACGTGTTGTGTGTCTCATCTAAAGTGTTTTTATTTCATTATTTTCCACAGGTACACAGATATGACAGACCATAAACTGTGCAGAAAGTTAATTTTATGAGTTTGTACTAATGGGAGTTCCTGCTGTGCTACTCCCATGGACAGACTTCTGCACTAGGCACATGCTTTGAAATCTACAGGCTGGTATTTATACCAGTAATCACATAAAACCACAGCTTACTATTCCTGGGTATTCTATTCAGTGCTCAGAAGAGCAGCAGTTTGAAAATCAGGTCCTAGAAGGGCTCCATGAACCAGAGCATCTATGGATCCAACAATGAAACGAGCACTCCAGTATACTGGAAGGCAATGTCACCACCCATCATAAATATTAGGGTACACATGCAATTAGAATGATCAAAGGCACAGCAGTCTAAGAATAAAACTTAAGACTGAGCCACAATGATACATCTAGAAGCACCCAAAACATATAAATAGTAATATAAATTACTATACTATATTATATATTACCATATGTTATTATAGCAATACAGGCATATAAACAGTAACCAAGGCATGAGTAGACAATGAGACTATGAGACCAGGTATCTGCAGATTAACTTTCCTTGAAACCCTTCCCCTGTTACCAAAAAAAAAAAATCAAGAACCCATACACACCCTCTATAGAACACAAAGATCTATGGAGGCTGCTTCCCCATGGTAACCTTCCCTCCTCCCACCCTTCTTCCTTCAGGATATGCTCCTAAAAGTTCTCAAAAGAAACTTGCTCACCACACTTTACACATCAGGAACAGGACCCACACCAGTCTGCACACACTGAGCTGAGCTTCCTCCTCCTCCTGCCAGGTTCTTTCTCCTGAGAGAGGATTCAGAAGAGAATGAGAGATGAATTCTTACCTCATAAAACTTTCATTTCCTTTCCTTTAAAAAAAAAAAAAAAAAAAGGTTAAGTAATGGCTCATGATACACACAAATAAATATTTAAGATATTTAGCTAAAACACCAAAACTGTTCAGAAGGATTACCCATGTATCCATTACCCAGCATTTTGCCATTCAAAAGACAGCATGATACTTTGAAAGAAAAATGTAGTATGAAAATGCGACCATTTCTGGAACAGATGAACAAAACCTAACTGGTACACAAAAGCCTGTGCTACGTCAGAGGAATAACAAGCCTGAAACAAAATGGCAAAGCAAACCAGTCTTCCTACAGCAAAAATTAAAGGGTTTATAACATCCTCTCAAGTCAGGGTCAATAAGAGCTCATTTAAGACATACACATTTATCTGCATAAGTTTAGCACCAGAGCCTGGATCTCAGCTTATCTTTCTAGGGAGAGAAATTTCATAGAATTTCCTGTGTTGGAAGGGATCCACAAGGATCATCAACTCCTGGTGCGGCACAGGACCACCCCAAGACGCAACACCATGCACCTGAGAGTCTGAGAGATTTCCAAGATCATCCAAAAAATCACTGCAAGAGGCCTTGCAATGACACCAGCTAGCTCTCCAGAATATTCTCAGATTAATCCCATGAGGCCCCATAGACCCATCCAGCTGGTGAAGCAGATCCTGCAGAAGCTCAGGGTCAGCTGGGAGCTTGTAATTCATACAGCCATGGTCTTCCAGCTCAGTGCACTGGGACCTCCTGACTTGAAATGTGGATTTCAAATCGAATCCACACATGCACAATGGAGATGAGTTCTGTCACAACAGAGTGCCTTATCTTCTGAATTCCTAATCTTGTGCTGCTTCCTTGCTTTAGAAAGCAACTCAGTAGAGCTATCACTTCAGTCATTTGCCTTTGATCAAGCAGATTAGAGCCAACCTGTTGATATTAACAGGTATGGGTACATCTCTGTATATCTGAGACCATACCTGTCCTGCAGTAACTCACTTTATACACAGGCATGGCAGCCTAGATTCTTGGGTTCTAATACTCTTAGAAGCAACACCAGGAAACACCCATGTGTGATAAACACTTGCATTTCTCTACCAACTGGCAACAGCAGCCACCAGACTTGTCATTCTGCCCTCACTAAGCTGCTGCTACATGGATCAGGAGTCTCTCTTCAACTGTTCCCTTAATGTCTAATAAGATTCAGGTTTGGATTTTTTGGTTTGTCGTTGTGTTTTGGGGAGTTTAGTTGTTTCGTTTCTTCTAATCAGCTCCAAGTGACCACAGCAGCAAGACAGTTGTGCACTGGGCTGCTGCACCCACAGGAAGCAACATGCAGTCACTGAGGTGGCCAACAGAGCACAGGTATCTGTGTCTCCCACAGGAGAGGGCAGAGCACTGCAAACAGAGGTCTCAGATGGGCTTTTACCAGAGACCATCTCTTGGAGTGTGCCAGCCTACCTGAAGAGACCCGTGACACCACAGCTCCATTTCTACCAGCACACAGACCCAGGGACATTGCTGGCACCCACTCATGCCTGCGAGTTCTGCAGTCCATCTTCTGATCATAACCAGAAGTCATAAAGTCCCTCCACCAATGCCAGCAAAAGTATAACCTAAGTATTTTTTTACTGTCTTTTAGTGATGCCTTCCTAAGCACATAAATAATTTTAAATGCAGCTTACTTCTGATAAGTTTTACATACAAATTATTATTATTTTGGATCCACAGGAAAAAGATTAATTCATTACTCAGACTATCCAGTAAATTATGTTTAAGCATTTCTATTAAGAAAAGCATTTAAAAGAAGGCAAGGTTAGACCAGCACATGTCTCACTCCCAAAGATACTTGACTGGACGAGACTTCAGATACAGTGAGAGAGCAAAATTTGAATTTATATCACTTATATATTTTATATTAAAAAGACATATAGATATATAAATACCTAGAGCTGATACACATCTCATGGGTGTGTTTTTTATGACCTCTGACCCGCAGGGTAGACAAAGCTGATACCACGAGAAAGAAGCTTCATCTTCTTACTTGGAGGGAAAAATAAAATATGCAACATCAGTGTCCCTGGACTTTAAGGCTATAAATACAAATAAATACACTTTTACAAAGGGATTCACTGGAGCTTTTCTTCTTTTAAAATCGATTTTTATAGGGATTCAATACTTGGTATAGAAGACCCCACCGAGCCAAGACACAGAGGTTTCATGCAAGTGCACTGCTGCCCTCTCCTGGGTCAGCTCCGATTCACTCCCGTCCTTAAAACACCCAGCAGACCCTCGAGGGGAGCTGCACCTCCAAGACCATCAGGACGGCTTTGGTAGCTCGAGACTTAAGCTAGACAGAGTCAAATAGTGAAACACATACAGAATAAACGCAGGAAGGTACTGATCTTTATACAAACTGAATTGTGACAATTGATCACCTTAATTCCTTAAATTCTACAGCAGCTTGTTCCTTTGTTCAGATTGAAGAAATTTTTCCTAACGTCCACCAAAAGGGTTGTCAAGCATTAGGACAAGCTGCCCAGAAAGGCAGTGATCATTCCTGGAGCTATTTAAGCTAGGTGTAGATATGGCACTCAGGGACATTCTTTAGTAGTAGACTTGGCAATGTTTGGTTAACAGTTGGACTCAACCATCTTAAAGGTCTTTTCCAAACTTACCAATTTTATGACCTAATGCCAGAGAATCCAAAAGATATTTTCTGGATTAACAGCAGAGCCTGTGGGACAGCAGGGCATTCTGAAAACTAAGTTAAAATGGTAAACTGCAACTTTCACAAGAGCTTCGACACTATTACTGCAGGACTACTGCAGCTCATAATGCAGAGTAAGCACAAAGTTACACAGACTCTTAAATTGCTCTGATTTAAGTAGTATTAGAACAAACACAAATTTTACTACTAGATAAAAATCCTACTTTTGATTACCCTGCATAAACCCTGGGTAATCCATGGGCCCCAGTACCTTTCCCACTTACCAAAGCTTAGTGAGTTGTTTTATGTAAGCTGAGCTTTAACAGGCAGAACACAGGTTTAGCCCTCAGAAAGCATGAGACAAGAAACACAGCTTAAGCCTCAGCAAAAGAAGAGCTTAGACAAACTAATTTTAATTTAGAGATGCAACTGCTAAGAATGAACACAGGCTCAGACCCTGCAGTCGATCTGAAAGGCAACTCATTAAACTGTAGTCACCCTAAACCTACATTCAAAACTTAAAGCCTAATGTTACTGATAAAATTTGGTCTTTACAGAATGTTTTAATGCAATTTACAAATACATTTCAATCAACTAAATAAGCATAATCTGAATATATGTATTCAATCAACTACAGGGGTATAAACCCAGTCACTCAGGTCAAGGAAGTAGGAAAACAGCCAAGGTGGACACAGTGGCAGAGTACATTCCACAGGGCAGGATGGCCTGGGCCAGCTCCTGAAACAGCCTGAGATGAGCAGCACTCAGCTGCTACCAGCACAAGCACAGCCAATTCCACAGACCTGGACAACCAGTCACAAAGCAGTTCTCAAACTGCCCACACTTGTGGCCATAAGCTTCATGGAAGCTGGCACTGCTGCAGGACATCCTACAACTCCAACCAGAGAATAGCCTGCAAAGCAAACTCTGCCCTAGGAGGGCCTCAGCCAAGTAGCGGTATATCCAGTTTTTTTAGGAACACACTTCAAGGAAAGATCTGTTCCCCATGAAAAGGGTCCAAAAAAGGAAGCAAGAATCATCAAAACCGAAAGCTGTCATGTCTAATATCCTAGTGGAATGGTATTCTTGAGGCAGTCTTGAATCTACAGAAAATTATTCAAAAGAGACAGCTTTTTCACATTTCAAATATGGAATACAGCTGAAGAGAGCAAGGTAATAAATTGTTTTCTACATCCACAGAAGGAAGAAGGAATAGCAATAAAGTTTTTAAACTGCAGCAACAAGCAATAAGGTAACACATCAAGAAACTTTTCAGTGAGACAGAATAATACTAAAATAAAATAATCAGAATAAATCAAACTAGAAGGCTTTAAGAAAAGGTTAGACAAACTATAGCTAAGGAACAATGTATGGGTGAATGTGTGCATTTTATTTATATATTTGTATATTTAATTTCAAAGCATACATGCAAAACCAGTGATGTCTGAAATATCTTCCAGTATATAGTATATAGAATAGTATATTCCAGCAGAAATATCTTCCAGAAATATCTGTCTATTGTTTATTAACTCTCATAGCAAGTACCTGCAATACAAATGAGAAAACGAATTATTTAATACACTTTTTCTCCAATGGTAACTATTTCAGTGACAGGAATCCCTCAGCTTATAAGCAGCATATACTGGTCACAGAACCTTGAGTATTGCTCACTGGGCACCAGAAATAAAACAAAAGAAACAAGTCAATGAACAAAGCAGAGTAAAACCGTACTTGCAAAACATTAGGCATTCTAGACTATTACCCACAAGTCAGGAAATACCATGAAAAAAACACTCCCTAGAAACCTGTGCATAAGTGTACCAGCATCAAGTTTACATACAAATCAAGTACCAAAACCATATAAACAATCCCTTTGAATCCTGTCAGCACCAGTGACAGTTTTAGCAACAGTTCACTTCCCGTAGGCACTTGGCTCCTGTTACTGTATTAAAATTCAAAATTACCTGGTGAAAGCTAAAGATCCCTATCACTAAACCACTATGCGAAACAGACGTAACCAACAAAAGACTGTTTAGAATTAGACCATGCTGGTGCTTTGCCTTGTAAAGACAAAGAAACAGAGCTCACAATCTCTATATGCAAGCCACAGGTGACTTCATCAGCTGTTTGCATCCTTAAGTGAGTATTTCCAATGCTATTTTAACTCTATGCATTTTGAACTTAAAACACAGATCATGGGAGTAAGAAACAACAACAAAAAAAATCAAACAAGTATCTCCCAAAAATCACTCTCCTGCCAAGTAAGACAGCAAACTTGTGCAAAGTCTAAACATCGAATGTAGCAAAACCACACTGCCTATTCTCCCCGTACTGGCATTTCTTATTTAAGTTGTTAAAGCAAACAAACAAACAAAAAAACAACAACAACAAAAAAACCTCTCATCTCTTTGGAAGCAAAAAGGCTAAACCCCTATTTTTCCACAATCCTTTTAAATACAGTTTTCGCTTGTTTTAACCTTAGTCATTCATTAAATGAACAAACTGTTTTACAATAAACTTTCTTTTGAAGTCCTAGACGCTAAACAAGCAGGAAGGGGAACGTCATCGTACAAAAGCTGCTTAAGGACACCTTTAATAAACGATGGCGAGAAGGGGTTTGCTCCTCCTGGGCTCGGAGCGCTCCCGGTCGCTGCAGCCCGAGCCTTCCCGCCCACCTCGAGCCTCAACACCGCCCACTAGCAGAAGGCTCAAAATAAGATAAAATTAAGCACCAAGGGGCCTCAGCCAGGAGAGTCGCTTTCACGACGTTATCTTTTATGAATCCTTGATAAATTCGGAGCGGTTGTAACAGCTTCTAGCTGCCCCCAGCCAAAGGATAGCTTTTGAGGGAGCCAGCGACGTAAGAGAAGGAAGCGGCGATACCCTTTCGGTGTCCCCTCAAAGCACGCCACCTCCCAGCAAACCGCACGCTGCCTCTGCCCTGCGTTGCTTCCCTACCGTGCTAAGCGACCCTTCCGCCCCGCGTTGCTCCCCTGCCGCGCTAGGAGCCCCCTCACAGCCCACACCCTCCATGACCCCCGCGCCAGCCCCCCGGCCTCAGCCAGCCCCCGGCCTCAGCCAGCCCCCCGCCCTCAGACCGGCACCGCCCTCAGCCCGGCACCGCCCTCAGCCCTGCCCCGCCCGCAGCCCGGCACCGCCCTCAGCCAGCCCCCCGCCCTCAGCCCGGCACCGCCCTCAGACGGGCACCGCCCTCAGCCCGGCACCGCCCTCAGACCGGCACCGCCCTCAGCCCGGCACCGCCCTCAGCCCGGCACCGCCCTCAGACCGGCACCGCCCTCGACGGCACCGCTCAGACCGCACCGCCCTCAGCCCGGCACCGCCCTCAGACCGGCACCGCCCTCAGACCGGCACCGCCCTCAGCCGGCACCGCCCTCAGACGGCACCGCCCTCAGACGGGCACCGCCCTCAGACCGGCACCGCCCTCAGCCCGGCCGCCCTCAGACCGGGACGCCCTCAGCCCGGCACCGCCCTCAGCCCGGCACCGCCCTCAGACCGCACCGCCCTCAGCCCGGCACCGCCCTCAGCCCGGCACGCTCAGCCGGCACCGCCCTCAGCCGGCACCGCCCTCAGCCAGCCCCCGGCCTCAGCCAGCCCCCGGCCTCAGCCCGGCACCGCCCTCAGACCGGCACCGCCTCAGCCCGGCACCGCCCTCAGCCAGCCCCCCGCCCTCAGCCCGGCACGCCTCAGCCAGCCCCCGCCCTCAGCCCGGCCCCGCCCTCAGACCGGCCCCGCCCTCAGCCCGGCACCGCCCTCAGATCGGCCCCGCCCTCAGATCGGCCCCGCCCCCGCGCGGCGCACGCGCCGGTTCGGCCTCCTGCGGTTGGACAAGCGAGCTGTCCATCAAGAGGCGGGCGCGGCTGAGCGCCAATGAGGAAAGTCCCTGGGGGCGTGGGCGGGGCGCTGGCGGCAGCGCGGACACGGCGGTGCCGGCGCGGGCCCGGCGCGGTGAGGGACGGGCGGGCCCAGGGAGGCGCCGGGGGACGCTCGGTGATCGCTGCCCTTCTGCCTCCGGGGTTTTGGCTTCAGCGCTGCGGGGTGAGCCGCAGCGCTGGTCCGGGACTGGCGGGGAAGTTGACAGGCGTAGGGGAGCTGCCGTACTGCGGGCGGTCGGCGGGCCTGGTCGTTACAGGTTGAAACTGTTTGAAAAGAGGCCTCATTAAGAGACTTGTCTCGTGTGCTGAGGCGTTCCAGGGAGTGTGATATGTCCGTGTGTTCGCTTTAAGAGCAGAAATGCAGAGAAACTACCGTCGAGGCAAGGAGAGGCGTGGGTGGAGCGGTCACAAGCGCAGCCAGCACCCCCACCGGCACAGGAGACCCAGTCACAACAACCGCGCCCAAAGGCAAGTACAGGCGGCTGGTGCTTGGCACGGGCTAGGCCCTTGGGTCTCCTGCCCCAGTAAATGTGCAGAATGGTGACCTTCTAGAACTAAGAGGGCTGCCACCTGAAGATCTAGTAGATAGCACTTCTGGTATATCTGTCATCCCTACTGGGAGTGGGATTGCACCGATTTCTGGAAGTTTACTGTGTTCACAACTGTACACTGATTTTAAACTGGGATGCCATGAGCCAGTCCTTTCGGCTGTGCATTATCATCCATAAACCTTTCATCAGTATGCAAAGACAGTTCAGGGAAAAAAATATAATTACTTCATTCTACCCGCCTGTTCAAGGGTCTGAGTCAACTGGTGTAAAATCTGCCATTAAAGGATCTTCCTGAATGTTTGAAAGCGTGGTAAGTAATGTGGTAATAATACCACATGTAGCAGATCAGGAAAATGAACGAAGGTCTCGGGAATAATCCCCTGCATTGAAAACTGATCCTTTCAGGAAAGCATGTTTCATAATTTAGAACTTACATTTGGCTATGTTTGTGCTGTTTTTGTGGTTTCTTTTTCATTCCCCTCTTCTTTCCTGAATGCCTCTTGCAGGACTAAAAGAGGCTAATGCTTTTTTTTAATATGCTAAGTTGTTTGGTTTTTTTAAACCTAGTTTTAGGAAAAGAGTCAAACATATGCTTCCCTACCGTATTCAAGGGGTATTTTTCCCCTTGTGTACTTGTTATGTTGTTTAACTATTTTCAAAGTTGCATAATCAAACTGCAATAGAGCTGGTATTAGAGTTTCTTTGCTGTTTTTCATTAAATTATGACTCTTGAAAAACATCTTTACCTACTGCTTTTAAGATGACATGTAATAAGACCTGTCTGAAAAAGTGAGAATTGTACAGGTGAGTCAGAAAACATTCCAGTGGAAATTTGCTTGTCAGTACTGAATGTGCTCGTGTATATTAGTTCAAAAAGAGGAAGGCTGCAGTTACCCCCTGCAATGTTTATTAGAAAAGCAGAGGCTTTTCTTGGAATTTTCATTGAACTTTTGTTTATTTTGCATGTTTCTAAACCTCATCAGCGAAATTCTTGTTATGGAGTCAATGGCAAAATTGATCATCAAGTCATCAGTGTTTTACCCACACTGTCTTTCATTTTGTGCTGCAAAGACTTGGGTGCTTTCAGCAGTGGGCTGTTTGTTTGATGTACAATTGCCCAGTTAATCTTTCTCTAAAAAAATTAAAGGCACTTGCAGAATCAACAGCTACCTCTAATGTGTTAGCAAGTAACTAAAGGCTTTTAGGATGTTGGTATCACTAATGTTGCTGAGAAATTTTTTTAAGCTGAATATTTTTCATTGTTTGATTTTCATAGTTTAATGTATGGTGTTAAGCAGTGTGCTATCAGAGAACTGCAGAATGGTATTCTATTGATGTCAGTAACAATCTGCTTTCTAGATTCTTTGTGGGAAAGATGTGTGGGGCAATTGTGAGCCCCTCTTGAAGGCAATGCTATTTTTTTAGTTTGGAGCAAGAAGAACCACAGATGCCAGTGAATGCAGGTCCCAGCAGCAATGGAGATCCTTCTTCGTCCAGTTCAATGCAGAACTCTGTAGCACCAGGTAAGAAATGGTGTTTGTAGGTCAAAAGTCAGTTCCTGTATGCTGATTGTATGAAAAAAGTAGTAGTAGCTGCATTAATAATCTGGTGTGACAGGAACAATACAAATGGTAAAGTTTGTGGAGAAAAGTAACATCAGGTGATAAAAAAAGATATAGTTAGGATCTAGAGAACAGAGCCAAACTTTCAGGCCCACAAGTCCTTCTCATATTTGAAAACTTGTGTACTTAGCCAGGATGATATAAAATGGAAAAATGCAATTGTTTCTCCCTCCAGAAATGCTGCTTTAGGAAGAAAAACTACTAAGGAAGCAAATAAAATAGGAGAGCATATAAAAATTGCAGCTTGTGTTCAGTTACTCAGTCTTTTGAAAGGCAC
Organism: Sitta carolinensis; assembly: GCA_032173965.1. Lineage (NCBI taxonomy): Eukaryota > Metazoa > Chordata > Aves > Passeriformes > Sittidae > Sitta > Sitta carolinensis. Next base: position 9,532,715 of record JAVUNC010000006.1, on the reverse strand, counting down.
AACACTCCACCACTTTGTGGTATGTCTCTCATGTGATGTGTCTCTTTATGCCTTCAGTGTACTTTGTGTAGTCTGTAATAAATACACTCTGGCTAAATACTTGTTCATTTACAACAAACAATGAAGTAGGAGTGCTGTTGAGAAAGATGTTCTGTTTACATTCTGGTTTCTTGACTCATTAAATAATGCTAGCAAAAACTAAGCCAGTGGGAACTTACATTTCTGTACAACAGGAAAGTCCTGAAACAACTCTGAGTTTAAAGAGATTGTTTTTGTATATCACTGTTCTGTATTGTGAGCATGCTAGGAAATGTATCCTGCAAGACATTTATTCCTTTTAGTTACTGTGTAACTACTAAATGCAGTGTGCTTTTATAAACTATACTGATTCATTGACTGACTTTTTATTTTCGCTGACCTGAAAAAGTCTTGGTCACTTGTGGCTAAGCTGAAAACTAAGAGATGCAGACAAGGAGCTGAATGGTAAGCAGTTGCAAAAGGAGGATGCTTAGAATGAAATATTTGGTGGTAAATAAACTTTTAAATAAAAACTCTTGAAATGAAATGTTAACAATTGCCTCTGAATAGATTTCTTTGTCTTGAGACAACCTGTCAAAGTATTCTAAATATATGAAAGTATTTTACTTTGCTGCTGCGTTCACACAGACAGTGAAGCACTGAAATTGAGTATTTCTCATCCCAGTTTATCTTTGGAAGGAGCCAGATGTACTCTTGATTTTTATCTAAATCTCTCCTGTATGCTGAAGAAAAAGTGTCTTGTTCTGGGAAGTAAATCTCTTTATTTGGTACCTCATTGTCATTTTTTTTGCTGTCCTACAAAGTCCTTTAACTAAGAATGTCCCCTCGTGATTTATGTTCAGCAACAAAACCTTTCTTTTGTGCTTTTCTGATTGGCCTGAATTTTCTCTTAGTCAGTGGTGATGTCCCTTCTGTACCTGTGTAAGAGCAGTGCATTTGAACACTATAAATAACCTTTTTTTTTTTCCCTTGTAAGTGACTCATCTGTTCCTAGTCTGTGTGTCATGCTTGTTGGGAGCTAGAGCTTTAGGTCTCACAACTCTGACATTCACAGGAAGACATGGAATATCAAAGAGCAGTAAACAAACTTCATTATCCATTTGATTTTTCCACTTTTTCTCCCCCATGTCTCCCCACCTGAAGAACTGCCAGGATTTTACTATGACCCAGAGAAGAACCGCTATTTTCGCCTCCTGCCTGGACATAATAACCACAACCCACTCACCAAGGACAGCATTCAGCACAAGGCGATGGAGTGCAAAAGACTGAGACTCTTAGAAGAGGAGGAAAAACAGAATCATGTATGTTCTGAAAAAGATTGCAATTAGGCTTTATTGTACTCTGGCCCAGGATAGATTATAAACTAAAGTCTTCAAGTTCTGACAATTCAATTTCTTTTTCTGCTAAGAATAAAGTCCTTGAAGCCTTTTGTTTGGCTAATCCACACAGGAATGAAGTCAAGTCATTACAAACAAAAAATCTATAAAGACACAGGAACTGTGCTCAGAATTGCATTTGTCCAACAGTTACATTTGAGTTAGGATATTGGATGCCAGGTTTTAAATTCCTGCCTTGAATTGGCAAAATAGGGTCTTGAATAAAAGTTTTTCACATTTTTAATAAATTTATTTATCATGTTCCTGGACCTTGAAGAAACAATACTAATCATAGTTGGTGGAAATAGCTTTTTCTTGAAAAACTTTTTTTGACAGCTAAAATCAAGGCAGGTCTTATGTTTATGTCTGGAAAAGCCTGTGTGCTTTCCTTCATAAAGGGTTACCGTGAAATTAATGCTGATGCTGCATATTTTGTAATGTTGGTAAAATATCTAACAAGGATGCTTTTTCAGTACCTGAAAAACATGTCTTATAACTTCACAAATATAAGCTCAGCTTATATGCTGTTATTTGGAAGAAGTGAACAGTGTTCTTAAGCAATGAAGTTCTTCAACCAGCTCTTCAGTCTTCAGTGTAAAGAACATTTTGCCTCTCAAACACTTGCTTTGTCTGAGCATTATCAAAAAGATTTCTTACTCCATAATTCTGCTAAATACTCTATCCCTTGGTCTCCTCAGAAGATGTTTGCATTAAATTGTAAAAAGCTTGTAAGTTATGGAAGGGAATCATAGAATGACTTGGGTGGAAAGGACCTTAAAGATCATCTAGTTCCAACCCCAGGGCTGTGGGGGGAATGGAAAAGCAGTTTAGTACAACAGTAAGACTGCATGTTTAATATCAGTCTCGTTGTGATAGAAAATTTTGCTGTATAAGAAGAATTTGAGGTGTTGTAATGAAACCAGAAAGTAACTTTACACCTCCAGGTGGTACTGCTGATTCTGCTGATTATGTTGAGTGAAAACAATGGCTGTTGGGGTTTCATATTTTTTCTCCAGCTTCTGTATTTACAGAAGCACTCGTCATCTCACAGGAGTATATTCTTGTCTACTTACTGTAGTAGGTCAGGGAGATGGTGCTGGAATGTGTTCTATACATTCTGAAAATTTTAGTGTGTAGGCTAGAGGAAAAAGTTATGTAAACATCCCAAACATCAAAGCCCCACAGCCATGTTTGAATCTTGAATAAATAACTGAGTACAGTTCCATGTTACTCTCTTCCAGAAAACATCAAGGCCTGGACTGAACTCATCTGTGCTGTTACAGAAAAGGCAGCTGGGTTTGCTCACCTCTACAAGTTATTGCAGGTACAATGACTTGATTTGTCTTCTGTTTGCAGTGCCAAGTTCTGCTGTTAGTGCAACTGTTTCTGTCAGGTTTTCTTGCATTTCTTATTGTTTCTTTGGGATGAGGAGAAACATACTACTGAAAGTCAGAAAAAATGTTATATTCTGTAATAATCAGATTACTAAAATGATGAGAAATCAAATGAGGAAGTTGTTTCCCAATTCTGCTTCAAAAAAAGTTCACTTCATGTATGTATATGGATATGCTGTTTTGCCACACTGTACTTTGAGTGTAGCACAGCTGTTTTTAGGATAAGTGTCTTTCAACAGGCATAACCTTTCCCTTGCCCCCAGTAGAACAACAGAAGGCAAGCTAAGTTATTGACTTGCTGTGTTGCCGTTCTGGCTACTAATGATGTGCTGGGGTTCAAAACAGTGGGATGAAATTCCATGGATGTGGAAAATGCGTATGTTCATGGGTTATGCAAGTTAAATTTCAGCATGCTAGTTATTCAGGCATTTTCTCTTCGGTGATTGAGAAGCAGTTTTACATCCTGGCCAGAAGTCTTTTCATATGCATTAAATTTAGGCTTACCTGAATTCTCTGTTCAACCCTCTCACCCTCCTATCTGCTTTTACAGGCTAGTCCATGAACTAAAAGTGAACTGCATGCAGAGGAGGAAGATAGAAATTCACAGTCCAGATTCCTCAGTTGCTGGAACCAACAATTTTAAAATCATTGTGGTATGTTATGACAAATGATAAGCCTTTAAGATATAGAGAACCTGTCTTCAGTGAAAATTCAGACTCTTGTAATCAAATCACACAGGTCAAATGTAGCTCCTAAACATGTGTTATTCCTGCTCTGTCAGTTCTTCAAATCTGTGCTCAGTAACTTTAAACAGGTAGGGAGAGGCTGTTCCTTTCCTGCAAAGGATAGTTATAAAAAAAGTTTTGGTATGAAAGCATTTTTGTTAGGTTGTATTTACTTTTTAATTTTTTTTTTTAATCTCATCAGCATGTTCTTTTGGAATTAAATAGTAGTTGAGTGGATCGTTACAGTGGGGCTGGGAGGAGGAGTGGAGAGGATCAAGAGCAAGAAGAAAAAAATGGAAGGAGAATTTGGGGAGTGGCAAAGCCTGTGGTTCAGAGAATCTAAGTAAACATCAGGAATCACTTCACATTTCATGATCTTTCATAGACTATATAGGAAGCTCTCCAGGACCAGCTCCTGGCCTTGTAAACAGAGCACTGCATAGGTAGCTGAAGCTGGAAGGGACTCAGAAACAGTGTAAGTGTATAGAATTGGTAACATTGGAAAGATTATTTATTGTTAGCCAAGGACCGAATCCTTTTCTTATCCCTGATTTTTCTGTACATGCATTTAAAAGGAGATGACCTCTGATTTTAGAGGTGACTGGAAAGCAGGTGGTGTTAAAGGGATGAGAATTAATGTGTTGTTTCATTTTAGACTTAATGCAGCTCCCTCAAGCTGTTTTTCCCGTAAGTTTCCAGTAAGTGTGACCGGTAGGCTTTTATTTTACAGGCAGATGTTGCTTGTGAACGAATATTCACTGTGAACGATGTCGAGCATGGAGGATGTAAATACGGCATCATCAATCTCAGCGGGTTGGGGAAGGAGTCTCTCACTGTGGAGATGTATGACAACCTCTACTTCACAAACCGCAAAGTACTGTTTTCTGTTCCTCCTTCCTTTGGGGGTTGCATTCTCAGAACACTGCTCTTGGGAGGCTCAGGTAGAAGTGCTGTGAGGGTTGGAGAAGAGAATGGAAGAATCTAGAAGGGGCTAGGAGAAGAGAATGGAAGAATCTAGAAATGTGAAGCTTGGGTAAACACAGACCACAATAAACCTGTCCTGAAAATGCTCAGTACCAGTTATAGTTGTCAGGAATGTTATACTACAATTGGAATGGAAGACTGTGGAAGTACCAGTTTCCAAGGATAGTGATTACTTTAGACTTGGACTGTAGCTGGCAAAACTGATGTTTGATTACCAAAACTACCAAGATGTGCATGCTTCTTTGTTAGAAATAATTTTGGGAAACTCTGTTTATCCTTAAAGCTCACCCTTAAACTGTGTTTATCCTCCTTTAAATCTGAGGCATATTTAAAACAGATTTTTGTGATCTCTTCATGCTTAGATTCTTTCAGGGACAGTCTCTTGAATGACAGGATGTGCTTGGTGCCTTAGTCTGTGTTTGGTCAGACTTCTCAATGCTTTTCTGTTGTTACAAGTGATGAAATGCTTGTCCCCTGTTCCTGAGTTATTTAGTGGGCTGAGGAGTTGTACACAGTGCCTAATATTATGTCATTTTTGCATGGAAATAATCTTTCCTTAATTGAATAAGAGATGACAAAAATAGTGTATCTTCTCTCTGAAGGTGAACTCTGTGTGCTGGGCATCACTGACTCATCCAGATTCTCATGTTTTATATCCTTTTAAAAAAAAGCAAAATTGTTGTTCAGGTTTCACAAGTCTGCATCATGCTTCACAAAAAAACTAACTTCAAGGAATATTAGACAGCCTGTTCCATTCTAGGGAGAAAAGTTTCCTTAACTCACTTCAGCAAGCTGTGTCTCATGGGAATTGCAGAAACACCAGGCTGTGCCAGTCTGCTTCCAGCATCATTGTTCAGCAGCACTAACCCAGGTAGGGTGGTTTTGTTGGGTTTTTTTCTCCAAGTTATGGTAGCAATTATGGTATAAAAAGAGCACAAATGAAAGATTATTTTAGCATTCTTTTTAAGTAGTTGGTGAGACTTGTATTACTGTAAGACTAAAACAGTTTAAGAAGTGAAATGATGATGAAAGAACTTAAGATTTAATTAACAAGCAGTATTCAAAGCCCTAGTTTATTTTTAGCTTCTGCAGTACTTGACTTTGGCAAGAGAACACCTCACTTGTAAAGTAAACACTTGAGATTTTTCATGAATAGCTTGGCCTGTAATTAATACTCGGAAGCTGCACACAGCAAGTACTCACATTTCCTTATGAATTGTCCAGAGTCACTGCAGAATCCCTCCTCATAGCAGCTGCTCAGGTATGCTCAATGCATAAATCAGAAATGGAAAGCTGGTAAATATCTTGGCCCATAGCTCCTTGTACAAGCTCCAGCTCCAGTTGTATGGAAACCTGACTGACTGAGAGAGTACTATGTCTTAAGTCTGGCTATAGCTGATTTTTTTTTTTTCAATGTTCTTGGGGGCAGGACTTAATTAATTGGACTTTCTTGACAGATGTTAGAACCATGCTTCTTCAAGTCACAGAGTGCAGTGCTCTAATCTGGTTTCCATCCAGACATGATCAGTTAAATTTATGCAGAGGAAATCTGTGATAGTTAAGAGTAATGGACTAATTTTAAATTTTTTATGTCTTACTATATATGCAGCCATTAAAAAATTTGCATAGAGTCAGCATGGACTTGAATGAAGAGTCACTGGGTGTGGATGGCTACTAGGCCAGCATACCCAGTTGCTCTGTAAAAGATTTGAAGCCCTTCACCGTAATTAGCTGCTGTGAGTTCCACCAAAGTCCTCTTGTCTAGTATATCCTACTGACTGTTTAGGTATTTCCAAATTTGATATCCTTCACTCTCCTAAATAGGTGGTTTGTGGGAGCCTTGCTGAGTAGATGCCAGGAGAAAAGTAGAACTTCCTCTGTCTTAAACTTTGTTATCCCCCCATTCTTGTCCGTGTCACCTCTACTACCTGACAGATGTATGTATGATGTGCCATGAAGGAAGTGAAAACTGAAGATGTAGTTTGCTAATTGGCAAAAATTCTGTGCAGGGGCTACTTGGGTAAGGGTTGTATCTAGGGTTTTATGTAATAATTCTTTTTTTTCTTTTTTCTTTTTTTTTTTTTTTTTTTTTTTTTTTTTAATCAGGCATAGAACTTACAGGTTAGGCTTTGGCTAATCTGTAGTTCATAAAATAAATGCTTTTTTATTTCTAGCCCACTTATCTTTAAAAAATTGCTTACTTAGTGCTATAAGGCAAGTATTACTTTTCTCTTTCCTGCCATGGTCAGCCCTCTGACTACTGAATAAATTTAAGAGTCTCTCAATACCATCTGTTTACAGAGACTGTAGGTGTCCCACTTACAGTCGTGAATTTCCATTTCTGTTTCCCGTCTCTTGAGTAGCAAAAGGACACAAATTGGGTAACACTTCCTCTGCTTCAGATTGAAATGTTAAAAGAAATGTGGCAATCTAAGGATGTTTCTGAGTTATCATCCTGTCCTAACATTTTATGAACACTTCATGTGTTGCTCCTGCCTTCTAGGAGATCGACCTGGAATGCTGTGCAGTTTCAAGATATCCACTGCCTGGTCCTGTGCTTGGTGCCTGAATCCTCAAGCAGACAATTGCTTTAGCACAGGTGATCTATCTGCAAGGCTAGCAACCCCCTCTGTCTCAGTGGGAAAGACTTCTTCCATTCATCTCCCAGCTGCTACGCAGATTACAGCTAAACCAACACCATCTGTCTTCCTTAGGCCTGACACGGCGAGTTCTTGTGACCAATGTAGTGACAGGGCATCGTCAGACATTTGGAACCAGTAGTGATGTGCTGGCACAGCAGTTTGCCACGCAGGTAGGGAGAACCAGACACCATTTTTTCAGAGCACTGCCTCATTGGTGGGCTCTTTGTTCTGTTTGGGGCTCTTGTGCTGTGCATAAGGTTGTGATGCTGCTCTTGGATGGCTGTTCAAAAGCAGAGCTGATGTGGTCTGATACTTGCACACAATTGAATAGCAACAGAAAGATTATCTGATTTCAAATTGTGGCAATACAGGAAATTTTTGTTAAGATAAAGAGGTTAAAAGACAAGGAAGAAGAAAGAGCACTGTAATAAAATGTAAAATTGCTTTGGTTTTGGCAAATAACCTTATTCTAATAACACTCAGTGTATTGCTTCCATCAAGAAGGTGAAAGTCCCTATAAAGTACTAATGGACTTCTTCACAAAGAATAAGGATGGTGAAATAGGAATATGAGAATTCCAGTTTCTGTTTTGCTGTTATGTTAGACTGAGTTCCTGCTTACCTAGGCAAACTTTTACTGTTAAAGTAAATAGCCGAGGTTTGAATGGAACTAATGAATTGGCTGAAAAATGTTGCAGTGTGTAATTAAAATTCTGCTTCTTAATGCATCTGTAAAAATAATTTGACAACTGCACTGTAGAGCTTAAAAGCATGACACAGATTCTGTCTGTGTAACTTGTAAGCTCCTTGCAGACGTTACACAGTATGCTTCTTTCTCTGGGATTCTCCCAGACCCCAGTGCTGTACAATGGCTGCCGTTCGGGTGAGATTTTCAGCATTGACGTGCGCCAGCGTAACCGCAAGGGGCAGAGCTGGAAAGCAATTCGTCTCTTCCATGGCTCAGCAGTTACATCTATTCACCTTATGGAGGCTGAACATTATCTGATGGCAGCAGATATGGCTGGAAAGGTATGGTTTTGTTGTGTGTAGGATAACTGGTTCCTTTTAGTATCTGGACTTTTACAGGTACTTATCCCACTCCCAGGGGCAAATGTCTGCTCTTAGTATGTAGTATGGAACTGGGTGGTAGTTCCATTTATGGGTCTTCTTCCAGAGCCTGTTATTTATCATAGCATGGTTTGGGTTGGATGGAAACTTAAAGATCATCTGGTTCCAGCCCCCTGTCATAGGCAGGGACATCTTCCACTAGACCTTCATCCAGCCTGGCCTTGGACACTTCCAGGGATAGAGCATCCACTCCTACTACTACTCTGGGCAACCTGTTCTAGTCACTCACCACCTTAACATTAAAGAGCTTTCTAATATTTAATTACCTACTCTTCTCAGTTTAAAGCCATTCCCCTTGTCCTATCACTACATACACTTATAAATTGACCATTTCCAAGGGTCAGTTTTATCTTGTAGCCTCCTTTAGGAGGAGGCCGTTTTTGCAGGCTGAATTCTCTCAGCCTGTCTCCACAGGAGAGTCCTCTAGCTCTCTGATCATCTTCATGGCCCTCCTCTGGATGTGCTCCAACCCATCCAACCTTTGGCTGCTCCATGCTTCAATATATTCTCTCTCAAACAATTCCTTCAACTTGCAGATAAAACTGTGGGACCTGAGGACAGCAAAGTGTGTGAAACAGTACAATGGTCACCACAATGAATATGCTCTTCTCCCTTTGCATGTAAATGAGGAGGAAGGACTTCTTATAGCAGGTGGGTTGACTTTTTTTCCCCCTTCTATTTGTATAGTGTATGGCAGTCATTTTCTTATACCTGAGGGTTGTTTCTTAGGTAGAACTGTTAGAAGGTGAAAAGCTGTTTATTCTTCAAAATTCAGAAAAAAATTAGCCTTAAACATACTGTAATATACTATGAAAATTATGTTATGGATGCACACCTTCTGTAATCAGTCCTATGAAGTGCTCAACAGCTTTATGTGCCATGTTCTGCAAAAGTCCTGTTGTTTTTTCCACAGTATGTCTCAAGAGTAGAGCAGAAAAAACTTGATTTTGAAATTCAGGGAAACAACATGTAAACAGGAGACTTGGTGATAACTTTATATAGAGACTGTATATTTTTAGTTGGTGCTTAAGTGAAGAATGTGGGAATGAACTGAAGCATTGGCATATGGGCCTGACTCCTTTGTAGACTCATACCACTCAGGTTAATTTTGAATACTCCCAGTTACACTTAGATTTTTGTACTATTATTATTATTATATTTGGGGTGGGGAGGAAAAGTATCAATAGATGAAACAAAACCCTTAGAGTGTAGCAAATTTTCATAAAGTCACTGTAAAGACAGTGACCTCCTTTCCTTGGATTTGTCAGCCAGTGGTCAGTGGAATAATAAGCATTGGTAATTTGACTGAATTTTTCTCCCCCTTTTTTGGCTTAGGAGCTTGATAAAGAGAAAACACTCCAAATACTGATTTATTGGACCTTTAATTACCTAATAGGAAATGCACATTTTTTCCCACTCATGAAGTATTCAGTGTAAAATTTTTGTTTATTAAAGTATAAGCACTTATAAAGGATAAACACTTTGCCTCTGGTGCATGTAAAAATGTTCAGGGTGTTTTCCCCACAGCCCTTCTGCTTCTGTGGTGATAATCTTGCAGAACCGTGTCTTTTTTGTGTAATGCTGAATTTTGATTTTCTCCCAGTTGGTCAGGATTGCTACACCAGAATTTGGAGTCTCCAAGATGCTCATCTGCTTAGAACCATCCCTTCTCCCCACCCACCATCCAAAGATGCCATTCCTAGTGTGGTGTTTTCCTCAAGACTTGGGGGTAGACGAGGCGTTCCTGGCTTACTCATGGCTGTCAAACAGGATCTCTACCACTTCTCCTATAACTGACACTATATTCTCCTCAGACCTGGTCTACAAAGCTGCCAAGCTATATGTGACTTCAGAATCTTTACACCAGTCACCAAGTTGTTGAGTCATTATGTGCTGCTGTTGCATCTGCTTTGCTCATCTAATTGTGAACCTCCTACAGCAGTTCAGCAAATCGTGCTGTATACACACATCTCAGACCTCTTGTAAATAAAACCTAAACACTGATTAACTGTAGGCAAGATTCAGCCTCTATGAAATCTAGCTGTAAGCCTGCCGAGCAGGTAACTTAAAGAGCCTCTGCTGTGCTATCTGAATTTGCTGTCAAAAGGCTGCTCTAACTTGATCCTAGGTTGGTCACCTAGCCATTAGCTGTGGTCACATCTGCCATAAGAAGTAGGCTGGCCCAGCAGAGTGAAGCAGCTGATGTTGAGAAGCTGAACATGGTAAGTGTTTTGGGGCTTTGTCTGGAGTAGCTTTGGTTGAGGTTCCTGCAACTGCCACTGCTCCACCTTGGATGCAGTTGGTTGGAAGCAACCATGCTCCATGATGGGAAACAGTTCAAGGAACAGCTGTCCTCACCCCTGCTGTCAGTCCTTTTTGCTGGGTGATATTAAACTTTGTCCCTTTCAGATGGTGGTAGCTTGTGACTGCCCTGCCACCATCCCCTGTAAAAAGCCACAGGCATGGAGCATACTCTGGTTGAGTAACAAAGTTGAATGCCCAGGTTAATTTATCATAGTGTTTCCTAACCAAGTCCACACCCCCAACATGCAGTTTGGTCAGCAGTCTGGAAGGGCAGGCTTGCAGGACACAAGCCCATTGTACAGACCACATCTTTGGGATTTGGAATCACCTGTGAAAAGTCAGTATGCAGAGGTACAACTGGGCCCTCAGCTGCAAAGTTGTAGTACCAGCTCACAGTAATTGGATGGTACCGTATCTGTATTTGAGAACAATTCCATCCAATGGAGGCTCTTCACTTCCTGCCTGTTAACCAGTCTGGGTTGGGCAAAACCATCCTGCTCTCAGCAGCTGTAGGAAGCACAGACCAAATCAGGAACTTAGGAGAGGGTAAAGGCCCATGAACTAGGATGGGCTTTACAGGAAAGATATACTGTAGTCTGAGGCTCCTGGGCCTGAAGTTTCTGAGTTTCTGGACTCAGTTTCTCCCAGATATTTTGGTTCAGGAAGACCTTGTTTCTCACAGGCTTGGCATAAACATCACAAGTGTTATTGTAACAAGAGTGATGTTTTGGATTCCTTTCTGTGGGATGGACTTCTCTCTGTCTTTCAGTTTTGGGCCAATGGGATGAAGAGTTCTGGCACTCTTCTGACCAATGAGATGGCCTGCTCTAGAAGATATATAAAGAGGGTCAGTCTTTGAATAAAAAAAGAGTCAGATGAGGTTTTTTATAAATGAAGTCTCGTGTCGTTTGTTCATCGCCCACAGTGACAATATACTGCACTCAAGTTTTCCAAAATTCTTACTAAAAGAATGCCAGAACCATATTTTCCTCCTGGGATCTGCTTAGAGCATGCAGGTGCACAGGTGTGTCATCAGAGATTCTACTTCCCCTGGGGCCCTGCCAGCTCAGCAGCTGAGTGTACAAATGGGTTCTAATGCCAGCCATGCTGCACAGCACATTAAGAGGGCTCAGTGAGCTGGCCCTGGCAGAGAGCAAGGCTGGGACTCTGCATTCCGAGTGCCTTCTGCCAGCAGCCACGGGCTGCACATGCACTCAGAGATGAGTGCTGCTGCTCTCTACAGGTGTGGCCTCCTGCAGCAGTTCCTAGTGCAGCACTCTCACCTGGGTCTGTCTTCACTGCAGAAGGCTGCAACAGAGCTGAGCATCCTAGGAAAGAAGGGGCTTTCAAATCCCACACTAAGCAATCTTCTTTCTGCTTTTAAAGTAAGCTCCCACCAGCACTCTCTTAGGCATGTTACAAAGTTTTCCAGCTATCTAATTTCTTAATAGATATTACTCTTTTGCACCTAAACATTTTATCCAGAGCAATCTTTTATGGAGGGATTGTACCCTGCCACCTTTATCCTGATGAGCCACCAGATTTGTTTAACCTCACACTAGTGCATGTGCAAGAAAGCTCCTTTTATTCCTCTTGAATAGGAGTATTTGTAGTTTAAAAGGTGTGTTAGTAAAAGTGTTCAACTAGTCACAAAATGTTTCTCCCAGAGGAGAGAGTGAGCTGCAGCATGAGCACAGTGCTCTTAACAGGGATAAGGCACTCAGGCTTGTGGCTTGAGTTCCACAAGAATTGAGGAACTTGGTGGTGCAGTCAGTTCATCCCTTTGCATCCCTGCTAGTGGCCTGAGCTCACTGAACACACTTCATGAGGGTGTCTCTGGCTTCTGAAAGGAAGCCTCAGAAGTGTCCCGCAATACAAGGCACTGTGCAGGGAGATTCCCTCCATAAGCCCCATGAAAACCTGAGCAGAGCCTGTAGGGTTTTGTTTCTTTCCAATGCATTCTTCTCTCCTTCCATTTTTCAAGTGATACGAGGGTACAGGTACCAGAAAGGGTAGGCCCTAGTAAAAACCCTCTCTGATCTGCAGGGCTCCACACACATTTCTTCTGCTCTCTCACAACCTTCAGGCCTAAGCAATGTGTTTGCTATTCCAAGAGACCCTGTTCTCAGGAGCTCTTCTTGCTCACTAACACTCTAGTGTTATGTGTGCTGACCTAACCTTTCTTGGTATTTCATTTACCCATTAATCTATACAGAAGACAATAGAGCAAGAAAATTCCCCTCTTGGAAGCAATGTTAAAACTTTACAGAGTGAATATATTCCGTCAGAAAGAGCTGCTGCAAAGGTAATCAAGATGAATCCCAGCAAATACTCTAAATAATTTCTTCCCTCTCTGAGTATATATTCAAAATGCAAAATCTTTTTACTATCCCATTAACAGCCAACTTCTGTTCCCCCATGGGCAGACTGACCTGTTAATTCCTTACAACCATGGTTCCCCTCATACCTCTGGCTTTAGTGTTCCTCTGCAGAGCCTTCTTTCTCCCAAAAGTGAACTGTGAACTGTGCTGTTCACAACATATTCTGTGCTGTCCCTTCTTTCCAGAGACAGTGTTTATGAGACATGGGGGTCTCCTGGTAAGACCCTAAATGGTAAGCCTTGCAGGCTGTTCCCATTACCTCTTACTGCCCTTGGAAAACCAAGGGACCTAATTCCCGGTAGCTTTGCTTTCAATTTGAGAAAATACTCCACAATTTGTCTTGATTGGTTATGATAATTTTTGACATTTTCTGTTGCATTCACAATGATAAAGGCACACAGGACAGCTTTCAAAGGTATTTGCATTGCCTTAGTTAATAATGCATACTGCAATTAAGCATCTGTTCAGAAAACAGAAGTGTAGTTAACCCCATCCCATTGCAAAGTCTAATATAACATCTGATAATCAAGTCAGTTGCAACATACTTTATATTGATCTTGCTAGTACACGTGTGTTGGTCAAACATTTTCAGGTAGTAACCTACAAAGATCATGAAATCCCTTAAAGCAGAATTAATTCCAAAATTTAAATTAGAATTTAGACTCTTTCGGTGCTCTTAATTCTAGTAATACCTGTTTTGCAAGAACAAGACTATGCAACAATTATGTCCAATTATGTTTGCTGTGGGAAACCCAAACTAAGAATTGTGGTTGAAAGGCATCTTACATAACTGAAGATAGTTTCATCTCTTTTTAGGGAAAATTCATAAAACAAAAGAAAATAATTTCCCTTCTGTTTCCAGGAACCAAGCACACACACATGTTCCTGCAAACCCATTCACCCAACTAATGCTTTTGCAGCCAACACTTCTAATTAAGCCTGCAAAAACACTAAAAAAGGAGAGGGGAAGCAGGGCAAGAAGAGAGGCAATTTGGCTTCAGTGACAAACAGCAAACAGATTAAAGGCAACAGCTAAAGTATATTAAATAATCTCTTTCATCAACACTCTTCCTGTCTGCTACAGTAACAAAACATATACTTCTTTGCCTCAGTACTAGTAGGAAACTTCAGAAAGACCAGCCCTGTGGTCCAAGCCAGGTTGCAGCATTCCTCATCTAGCAGACACCACTTCCTTGGTCCCTTTGGTTCCCTGAAGCATGGCACAGCTCAGCCCACCCGGCTCTCCTCCCTGGACAAACTGCCAGTGCCTCCCATCAACACCACTCGCTCAGAAGCCACAGTCTCACCCCTGCTCTGTTCTATGTCCCCTGCTGCTATCAGTCATCTCTCAACCCTGATTAAAAAAGCTCTTTACACATAAACCCCTTTAGGTTACGTAAGATTCTTAGACCTAACAGATAGAAAAACTTCAGTTTTAACTTGAAATTTCTAAAGCAGGGAGGAGATTTGCTTCTGGGTCTTCTGTGGTGGTGTTGGTCACATGTTTCTGTTGGTCCCAATTTACTGCAGTACACACAGTCATGGTCATTTCTCCTCTGTTATCCTGATGAATATTGAAACTAAGAGGTTAAAAAAAGTTGATTTACTAGTCACAAATTCACACTGGCATTTTTGCATTTTTAAGTTTAAGAGGGACAGGACTAGAAAATAACCAATCTGTTATGAGAAAGGGAGAATTCAAACCCAACTATGTGCATAGTCTCAAGGTATCCCCTTACAGAAGCTGCTTTCAGAAAAGTTATAATCTAGCAGTGAGAATTCAGCTGTGGTCCCCAAACCTTCAGTCACTGGTGGCTACTTGCACACACTACATGTACTACATATACTGTGAGCTGAATCCAGCAGTCAACACCAACCCAAAGTACTTTCTAGACAGGGGGTTTGGGATGAGAGCTTGAGGGCTGAGAGATGCTTGACCCAGCTGTTTAAAGCACTTTACAAATCAGTGTAATACTTCAAAAATGGAAGCCAAGGCATAAAATTGATAAACCTTTTCAGGTAATGTCTGAAAATATAATCAAGATCACCTGCCTTTTCTTGTTGAAACAACTTCTTTTCTATCTGTTGGTATTGTGGTAGCTGTGAAGCACTCTGATGCTTTCCTGACAAGTCATCATCTGCACATCACCATCATACATGTTCACCTGCTTCTTTCCAGTGCTGCTGAAAAACTGCCTTTTAAGCAGAAACAGAAAAATTTGACTGGCTTTTCAAAACATTAGAAATCAGTATGTTACAGAATCTCTGGCATTCTTGAAATCAGAATTCTTGTAATGCCACAATTAAAACATCTCCTACAAAAGGACTTTCTCACACACACACACACATATATATATATATATATATATATATATCAATGGTATAATTTTTTTTGCCTAAGTAATATCCAACAAATAGAAAGTTAAAAAGCTGAATGCAATTTAATTTTGGCTTGAGATAACTACCTAGCTGCCATTCTACTTTAGCTTAGTCTTTGTCACATTACACTTGACTTTGAAAGCCCTCATAGCAAAGTTTTTTTTTTTTTGGCATTGACATGATTTCAGTGTTGATGTACCTGCACTATAAACAAATACATTTTATGACATAATATATGTACTGTGACTGACAGAATGTATATGTCAACATTGCTTTGCCATGAAAGAGTGCCCAGCTAAAGTAGGGGATGGGGATGAAACCTGGATTATGAGAAGCAGACAGTTCTATCACTTGTCCATATCACCCTCTGTTCTCAAATTACTGGCAGGCAAAGACGTATTTGTTGGTGCCAAATGATATTACAGCCATCAGTGTTAATTAAATGCAAGGACAATGCCACAATACGTGGCATTACAGTGACTGACAATGTCAGTTGACAGATGAAACACAAAAATGATAAGAGGCTGCCAAAATTGAATTAGTATTTAAACCTAATTGGGCTGGTGATGCTGAAGGCAAAAATATGGACAACAAAGTCTGCAGGACCAGGTGGAGAAGCCAGAGTCCTGCAATGTTAGAGCCCATGCTCCCAAAGCAACGGGGGCATTTTTGAAAGTCTCAGCATAATCACAGCAGACACCTGGCATAAATGCAAGGCAGATCTAACTTAATGATGGTGTTTATTTCCACAAATGAACCCTTGTTGACATCAGAAGCTAGCAAGGGTTGTCTTGTGTTCCAGAACACAACCAAAGGTCTAATTCCTAAGGGACAGAAACAGGAACATACAGGATACCTTGGCCAACTTCAGCCTGTGTAACTTCATCTGCAAGGCACTGGGCAGGAGAACGAATGTACAGGAAAACCAGTGCAGGGGGTGGAAGTAGGGAAGGGAAGGGAATGAAGGACAAAGCAGTTTTCTTGTGCTAGTAATTCCACCTTAGAGCCTGCTCCTACCCTGACAACAGCTACGTGTTGAAGCCATGCTGTTCCACCATCTGTCCCCTGGCTGCAAGTCTCAGGTGCAACACAGACCTGGTACACATTGAAGCCAAGAATGGCCTACAGGGTTTGGATAGAGAGTCTAAGTAAAAGTGTCCACATCTACATGAAGCTTACATGTATCTGCTTCACAGAACGACAGGGAAACCCACATCAGCTAGCTGAAGATGAATCTTCATGCTGAATTGGCATATGTACCCATAACTGAAATAAATCAGAATAGAGCAATCAACAACTCTAGGCTTGTTTTGTGCTGCTTTGGGTAAGTAATTCATTTTTTAACTAGGGCACACATCTTTGCACATTGGCTAGTTCATATGATTGTTATTTTACTCAGTGTTTTCCATAGCATTTCCTAATTGGATGATGTGCAGATGCTGCTCATCTGTCAATTATCAATCTGACATAATTTTTCTGGCAAGAGATTTACATCAGTCAACTTCAAACTAACTCAGAACATGCTTTTATCATGTCACATATCAGACCAATTGAATTCATTATCCTACCAAGTAAGTGTGGCAATTTTAACTGCTAAAATATTAACATTACAGTGAACTTCAGCTGACCCAAGGGACACATTATCCTCTTGACCAACTGCAACTTCATGGTAATTTCTCTTCAGTGTAACACATATAGAGATGATCTTCTAGAAATTTCCTGAAAAACAGTCTCCTTCCAAGACTGCCCTTGTCAATACAGAAGACTTTTTCACACAGGAGTTGCATTACTGTCAGACCTGTCTCATGGTGCCATTATGAAACTCACTGTTTGTGCTTTTGCATAGCTCCAGCAATGTTGCTGTGAATTTTTGACAAGTTTTCCAAAAACTCACTCTTGGTAGGTGATAACCCATAACAAAGCATCTCTCCTAATAGTTCAGGAATAAAACTCTCACAGCTTTCTATTGACAATCCCACCCAAAACACGACATGCTCCCATGTTGCTTTAGGGATTTTTTTCCCCCAGGATTTCCATTTTCTTCGTGTAAGCTTTCTGTAGAGCTTTCTGTCCACAGGCATCTCTTAAGGCTCTTTTGTTTATTGAATCCTAATGTATTAACACTGAATAGCATTCAGCTTTGCTAACATCTATATAAATATATATATAGCCTTTAAATAGCTAAGCCATTTAATAACCATATTCTCTACTTACTGTGTACTCACAGCACCAAACAGTACCAGAAAAAATATGCACTATTCTGTACAGGAAACTTAAACCTTAGATCTTTTTTTTTTTTTTTTTTTCATTTTGGAAAACAAAGATCACCAAATACACCTCTCAGCATTCTCCAGAAAGAGTAATACCAAGCCTGCTGCAGTTCAAACACCACATAAGACTCTAAGACTCTGCTTTGTAGAGAAATATCATAGAAGATTCAGGTCCAGGATAATCTATCAAGAAGGGACTCTGATACTGACAGGTTGCTAAGTTACTAAGACCACATATATATTAAAAATGTTTAGACGACATTTTCATTTTGATTGAGTAGTAGTTCTTGCTTTAACAAGGAAAAACAAAATCAGACAAGTTGTTGAAACAGATGCCAAAGATTTTATACAAGGAATGTCATGGCTGCTTTCTCTTTGTGCATTAACATGGTAGTAAAGCTACATGCATAAACAGCACACAGGGCACAGCCTACAAACCAAGAACACACTGCTCACCCATTAAAAAAATAAAGAATACTTTGAAGCACAGAATTATGTTAGATGTACAGAATTTCTTTTAAGAGAGGATTTCTACCTACTCATGCCCTTACTTGGACAACTGTCAGTTTATGGCAGACTTTTGCTTACAAAAACATAAGACAGTCCGCAGTAAACTTGGCCAGTACCGAAGGTGTCCTGGAACATCTTCTAAGTCTACTTCCTTGTGTAGGCTGGATGGAGTTGTGAAGGAACAAACACTTTGTGAGCATGTTCTTTCAGAGACAAAGTGAGAACCGCTTGTTACAAGGAAAGTCAGTACACTTGTTCAGAAGATAAAGTTCTTTATAGCAGTTAATTTAATAATACAGTCTTAAAACAGGGTGTTGGGCATTCATCTACACAAGAGCACATTTAGTAAGCTGGGGGAAAAAATACCACAGTTCCAGGACACTGCATTAAACTCCAGCCACTCCAAGAGGAGGCAACTCTCATGTGGTGAAAGAATTCTTGTCTAATTCTTGTGTAAGCCAAGAAGGGAAAATTTTAGGCAGTTTAATCCACAATGGTCTCCTACTTCTTGTAAGTGGAACCACAAATCCACAGTACATGACAGTATAAGTTAGGTTAGGTGGTGTTTTCCATAATAAAATCAGTGAATTCACTGCAGTCCTTTCATAAAAGGATGAAGTCCAGCGAGTGCCAGTTGCTAGGAGCAAAGAAGAAAGGTTCCAAATTTCCAGGCTGATTTGTAAGTTCATATTATTAGAAGAAAGTAAGTTTTATCTCTGCAGTTTCTATGCAACCATATCTGAGAACACAGAGGCTTCAGAGACTACATGATCACTTAAAAAGTCAGGGAAAAGGAAAGTCATCACAACCCAAACAACTCAAACTTCATATCTCAGAATTGCCTACAAAACTTGTTCTCTTCTGCTCTGGACAAAATTTTTAACTGCAATGATCTTGCAAAGAAATTTGAAGAACACCTGAGTACATGAAAACATTGTCAGGGAGAGAAAAACCCTGCTACCTTTTGATCTGGTATTGAACTTGAAATGGCAAAATCAGAACGCTTTGCCTCGTGCCATAGGATTTGCTTTACTTTTCAGAGCTCTACCAGTCTGCCAAGGAGTCTGTATTATATTGATACCTCTTGCACTGCAAAACCATTTTTCATATCACAGTTCAAACAAACTTGCTATTAAATCTGGGTTTAATCTTCCATGGCCAGAAGGGCAGCACCTCCAGATGCAGAGCTGGTTGAACTACCAGGTGTAATTCATATATCAACACTGGAGATTCCTGGCAGCACATAGTCCAAACCTTCCTCACAGGACATCACGATCAGCAAGACATTCCAGAAGAAGAATTAGAAGGCCATAATTCTGATCCAATACAGTAAGGAACACCACCATCCATCATTTGAACTAGGAATACTCAAAGCTTCATTATTCAACCATGTTCTTAATATACTAAATTATACATAGTTGATATATATATATATATTTTAATTGGAATAAAATACACTGGATTTTGGTTTGATCATTTACAAGGGAGCTCCCTCCCTTTCCCAGTTAATTTGAAATTAAAACCTAGAGGCTGAATGTAAGCTCATTCCCAGCGTTCCAAGATGGATGTAACACAAGAGGAGGCCAGAAACTGGAAACATGCACTCTGGCTGCAACAGGTTAGAAGGTGAAAGGGAGACCAGATATTTTCATTTGTAACCCTGAGAACATAAGGAATTGCAAAGAACTGGAGAGCAGCCTGGGGTTAAAGGTCACCAGGCTTTTTATTGCAGTTAAAGCAGACTCGGACTGGGTGATCCCATCCGCGAGAAGGAACCGCTCTGCGCTCGTGGGAGCACTCGTCACAGAATCCCTGGCCACAGGCCCGACAGTGGTGTTTGGAGAGTTTGATACTGAATTCCTTCCGGCAGTTGTGGCAGTGCAGGATTTCATGATCTGGTACCCAGTATGCAGGTCGGGCAGCATCTTTTACCAGACCTAAGGAGGGAGTGAGGTGGGGGATGAGAAAGACAGAACAAAATAATCCATGAACATGAGCATGTCAAGAATGTACTCCAGTGGAGGCACTCACACACTGCCAGTCAAAGTCATACTGCTGCCATTAAGGGGGAGGTGACCTACTGACAGAATCCTTCAGTGCAATGAGTAGCTATTTAGGGCATTCTACAATTCTCCCACATTCTGCCTCTCTTCAAGGAGTAAACTGTGTCTCTTCTAGTACTGGCATCTTGCCTTACTCAAACTCTTCCAGAGGTTAAAACACTTGCTTTTCTCTACCTTCAGTTTCAGCTGCGTCCAAAAAAACCACCAAGTCACCGAACCAAATATTCAGATATGCATGTACTGTCTGAACTGAGAAAAGGATTTATTTTGTCCTTCATTGAGTCAGAAAGCAAACACCCACAAAGTTGAAGGCCGCACATGCTGTAGGCAAAGCAGCTGAACAATGGTCTGTGCAATGAGCAGGAAGTCAGGTCCAACAACAGAAGATTCAAATGTGAAATGTTTGCTGACATACCTAAACTGCCACCCAGCACATGAAAGAGCAGCAGAGGTTCCCTGTACTAAGCTCACCATTAAAGATCAGACTACTAATTACTTCCTCATCATTACCAACCCAGACAGCTTCATATTCTCATCCCTCCTCTCAAAAGTACCAAGAAATACCAGCAATATCCATGAACACACTTAAAAGGCACTCAGCATCTCTGAAAGAAAAGCAAACCTGATAATAAAATGCTTCCTAATTGGCCAATCTTTAGGGAACTCCAAATGGCAGGTCACTGCAGTGAATCCATCCTGGGAACATGAATTACTCATAGCTTGGTGCACAGTTTAGCATAATAGGGTGAAAAGAGAAAGTGTCATCTGCAGAAACAACATGCTGAAAACCAAGAGGAAACATCAAGCAGAAGAGGTCCAGAGGGCTGTAGAACTCTCAACCAACAGTGGTATCATAGCAGAGGTGCCAGCCTGTCACACAAACTCTTGAAATTTCGTAACAAGTTTTGCTCCTTGAAAACAAAAATGCCTTTAGACAAAATTAAAAAAATAAAAAAATAAAAAAATAAAGAAAAATCAGAACAGGACTCACCTAAGGGAATGTCCATGGCTGTCACCACCGCTCCAAGCGTGTTTTGTACAGCTTCCCCCACCTTCCTGGCAATAAGTGTCCCCCCTTCCTCATCTGAAGGCAGTTCAGCCACATCTGCATGACACAAGAGTGAAGGGCTCAACATCTAAGTCCACCACCCCTTCTGCCAAGTTTCAGTTAATTTACATTAACAAAACCAGCAGCAAACCCAAAAGGCAGGCTGGAACTCTCCTCAGCCTTCACATTCCCCATCCACAATCTCGGATTGCAGAGCATTCATTTTAACAATAATGGACAAAATATACAGTCTGCTGTAACATAAGCACCCCTGCTCTGGTATTAGCACCAGACCATCAGCAGTTGCTAGGAAAACAAAGAAAAGATACAATTGGAAAATAATTTTGTCAGCAGTTCAGGTATCTGGTAAGGGTCATCGTTCTTCCAAAAGGCATTGAACTCATCAGCTTCCTTACCAAATACTGTTTGTAAACTCAGTGTGAACAACACTGTCTACACCCACTGGGAATGGTTGTGATCCAGAAATCAAAGACTTCAGGCTAGTGCCCAGGGATAGTTCTGTCACAGTCACCTCAATATTACCTAACTGGATGCCCCTGTTGTCATAGCAGTTGTCACACACGCGCACTGGTGCTGGTCCCCAGCCCCGCTCAGGCACTGGACGGGTCTTGGAAGAACAGCCATCACAGAAACCCTCTCCACAGGCCCGGCAGTGATGCTTTGTGTCGTTATCTTTGAAAGGCGTGTTGCACTTCTTACAACTCTAATCAGAACAACACAGAAGGAAGAACTGTTAGTTTGATCTTCCTGAAGTGAAAAATTGAGAGCAGAAGCCCAGGATGGCAAATTTCAGACTGAAATTGTGAAAAATACAGTTATACACAAGACTCGGGTGCTATCAGCCCCATAACTTTACCCCAGAGAAGTGATTTTAGAACAGTAGGTGTATAGTGGTTAAACCAATATATTGCTATGATCCCTTTGTTCACAGTCACAAACACAGCCACATCATGCAGAGCTGAATGATGGATATTTAACCTTTGTGTGGGGTAAGAATTCAGAAGGCAGTTTTCATCGAAGAAAAATCTGTTCCCAGCAAGATACAGGGAATCCTTTCCTAGTTGAACTGTTTGGGCCAGCTTTTTGCATCTGGTATGAAACCAGAGTTTAATCTGTGCACCTAAAAATATAGTACTATGAACTGCAGTGGCCAGATTTAAGACGTTGATTCTTTGCTTTAAAAAAACAAGTAAGCCAGGATATTCTGTGATATTGCTGGGAGAGTAGCTCACAAAGAGCAGGGAGAAACCATCTCTTAATTAGGGCTGGGCCAAGTCTCTGTTCTTAATTTCTCTATCTAAGTCAAGAATGGGAAGAGAAGAGAAGAGAAGAGAGCACTTCAGTTTTCTCAGAGTTGTAGGAGTAGGGACTGTTGCAGTAAAACAAGAAGCATTTAGAATCTGCAAATTACTTTATTATTTGAAGAATAAGAAAAAGGGGGTTTAGCTAGGGAAAGCCTTTCTCTCCAGCAGCTGCTATTTACCAGAATCTGAGAGTTGGGTCTCCAGTAAGCTGGGGCAATCTGGTCTGTCAACCAGGAGGTCACAGCTTTTGTGGGTCCCAGGCTAAGTTCAGATACTGATTGAGCCATGAAATTCATGCCATCCAACAAACGCTGGGCTGCATTGTTGTTGTCTTTCAGAAATCCATCAGTCTGGAATGAAACAGACATTTATTTGAGAATAAAATCAGGGAAACCTTTTTTTAGATGCAGATGGCTCTGTAACCCATTACTCCTGTTAAACAGGAGGGCAAGCAGGAGAAAAAGATTCACCAGCCCTGCTTTAAAAGACAGGAGTAGGTTGGCAACTTAGCCATTTCAAGATAGCCAAAAGGTGTCTGAAAGCCCTTGCAAAGGCTCTTTTGAACAGTAGGGACCAGCTTAATGAAAGGCAATCTATTTTCTCCATCACCATCCAAAAGGACCAAATTAGCATGTGCATGGCTGCACACATACACAGAGACCCTCCAGGACCCAGACTTACCCCCGGCCACACGTGCTCAATTTCTGTCCTCACGACAGTGTTCACGGGGTCTTGGTTGCCAAACCAGTACTGCCGGCTGCGGTACACCACGCCGCAGTTGGGGCACTCGATCACATACCTGCACAAGAGGAGGACACATTACCTCTGGCAAGTCCTGTGCACCAGGCAGCACAGAGATCAGAGAGATTCCAGCTGCAGTACTCACCCTGACCAGGCATACTTGGCAAGGCCCAGCCAAGGGGAATCTGTGGAAGCAGAGGTTTTTGGCACCACGCTGACCTCCATCCCTCGTTCATAACAGGCCTATGACATAAAGGCTCAATTAAAACACTATTGGGAATCCAAATCTACATCTGGCTGCTGTTTGGTCATGTAAAGCACATAATTAGCATACAGAGCAAAGGAGCACTCATCAGAACTCATTTAAAAACAAAGCAAAGCCAAACCTACTATCAATAATAACTTCAGTGAAGTACTTCTACATCAATAAAGACCATGATGGTAGTCAAAAATTTTCCTGTCTCCCGCACAGGTCCTTCAGAAAAATTGGCTAATACCAAGCACTGGGCATAAGCAAATAAGAGTAACCACATCAAATATATAAAAGATCAACATCATCCAGGTTAAGAGCAGCCACCTTCAAAATTTAGCTAGAATGTGACATAGCACACAGAGGTGATGAACTCTCTAAGCAAATATACAAGTCAAATAAGGCTATGAACACCTCTGACATTAAAATAAAAAAAGGAAGAAAACAGGCACATGCCTGTGATATTCCTCATTTACTTGGTCATCCTTTCCTTTTTCATTGTGCAGACCTTGTCCTTGTATCTCACCTTGCAAGTGTAAACTCTGTTGTCATACTGGTGAGAATATCTGCATCGACTTTTGGATTCATGAGGGACTCCTTCCTTTGCATGGTTCATGCTCTTCTTACAGCCACACCTGAGTATGCAAGAGCAACCCATGAGTTGTTGCTCTTAAGACACAGGACAGATGTCACCAAGATTTCATTTTTACTGCTATCTTACATTTTTATAAATGTTGTGCCCTCAAACCATCTTCACAACTGTACATATAGCAATGACATAATTTATTATTGAAAGGCAGGCTCTTCAGAAAGAAGTGTAGCAACTGTTTCACATACAAAGCAGTGCAGACAACAATTCACTGCAGAAACTGCTCAGCATCAGAAAAGAAGCATAACCAGCCAGAACATGGTGCTGCTATACAGCTCCCAGATTCAGAGCACTGACTTCCATCTACTGCCCTTCCAGGCTCAATCTTGGGGCTCTTTCCAGAGACCTACAAGACAAGATCTAATCAAATAAGGAGCTCCACTTAGACCTAGTCACTGAATACCACCCCACTCCATGATGTATGCTTTAGGATTGTTTATACTGTTTAGGAAATAAAAATGTCAGGAAAAAAAATCATAAGAAATTTCAGGGGATTTATTTAGACACTCCTTTCTTCCTACCCTGCTTGCTTTTGGGAAAAGATATGGGCAGCACAGGTTTGTAGTCATGGACAAAAATAGAGTGGGCAAAACCCATGCATCCAGCTGGGATGTGTCAATAGTGGTTGTCCAGTTCACATAAGAGTTGAACTTCAAGCTAATTCTTTCTGGAAGTACTAGCTGAGGATAGATGATGTCAGGATGTTATAGAAACTTTACATTCTGTGGCTGCAGGTGGGGGCAGCACTATCCACTAAGAGAATAGAGAAGCATTTCTCATCTACTTACCCACAGCTGAGGCACACAGAGGAGCATGTGAAATATTCATCTGGAAAGAAAGAGCTGTGAGCCATCTGGTCATCAGGGATCTCCCCACTGAACCGGTCACTTAGAGCCTGTCAAACAAAAAAGAATGAACTGGGAAGGGATTAAGGGCAATGAAGACATTTTGCAAAAAAAAGCATCCTCCTCTACTGCAGGGAGAGGCAGAGAGAGTACACAGCTAACAAATGTGTCTTACTAGCCTGGAAAACAAAACAAGGATTGGAAACCAACCAAGAAAGCAATCTTTCACTTGTATGAAAGTGACTTGAATACTTGTAAGATACTCTTTTTTTTTCTGCTCTGCTCTCCTCCTGTCTCTAGTTTGAATTTTGTAGTAGAAATGGGTGGTAGAAAATTGCATCCACCTCTGTGCATCCAATCCATGTTAAAAGGGCTTTACATTCTAGAAACCTCTGAAAAGAAACTCATAGGATCATTTCTCATAGTTCATGAGAACACATTTTTTGCCTCTTGGCTCAGAAAGGGAAAGCCCTGAGCTTTCCTCTGGCCACTTGAACAACTGCTCTTCTCTGGTGAAATGGCAAAACTGAGACAAAAGGATTTGTACCCTTTCCTAGGAACATCCATTCTCAGATTTAAACAGTCCTTAGCCTTGGCATGCTTAACTTTTTCAGTTTCTTCAGGTGTTATGTTTAGGAGGAAAAAAAAAAAAAAAAAAAAAAAAAAAAAAAAAAAAAAAAAAAAAAAAAGCAGCACTGGAACAAAGCAAATGGTTACAGTTTTTTTTTCTTGATGGAAATCTCAGAAGGTATGAGATCTAGCTGAAACTCTTCCTACAGCTGAGGTTATTATAATGGCTGCCTGCTTTTCTCTTCCTCCCCCTCCCCTTACAAGGCTGGGGTATATGGAGTGGGTGTATCTTTGCTGTCTAACAAAGGCTGACTACATATACACACAGACTTGTGTAGTCATCTCTCACCACAGCTTCCCTCAGATAAGTTCTCTATTTAAACATTTTATTTCACAGAATTTCAAGGAAATTTGCTTTATGTTCTTTTTTAAGCTTGACTGATACTGATACTTTTGAATGAACTCAAAAGTTAGAGGAAGTGGACAGAAATCTCTAGCAAGTCTGTGTCCTCAGCAAGTGAAGCAAAATAAGTTAATTTTTAGTCAGTAGTAACTTGAACACAGCAAACATTCTACTGGTCATAAATTTAACTATACCAGCAGCTGTATCTGAAACCAGGCTACTTGATTATTGCAATAAAGTCCTAGAAATTAAACTAAAATTAATGATTCCAACTGTTTTTCCCATTGCAGCCTGTCTGCTCCCTAATACAAAGAACTGAGTACATGCCACCGTGACACTTCCCCCTGTGCTTCAGCTACCACCAATGCAGAGCAGCCAGAATTATCTGTTCCAACAGCTGTGACTAACATCAGAAAAGACTGCTAACATTACCTCCTTCTGCAGATATGCCCCAGCTCTGTCTGCCCCTCCCCAATGACAGCTGTGCTCTTCAGGCCAAAAAAAATATGATGTTAATCAGGCAGTAGTATACAAAACTTGTAGGAAAGACTGCAAATTTAAAGACCCAAAAATCATTCTGACATCCTAGCAAAGTGAACCATCGAAGAAAATCACCTCCTCTAAAGTAATATATCACTTGGCTTGATGCCATCCTGTTCCCCAGCCACCAGCACAACTCCTTCCTCCTTTTTGCCTCATAGCCCTTGGGTTATTCTACTCAGTCCTAGGTTTTCCCAACTATTAACTCCCTTCAAGTCTCTTGCATTTTCTCCTCTTGTGCCAAGGGCAACTTTCGGAATTTTATTAAAAAAACCCTTCTAAGGTCTCTCTTTGTAAATCACTCTCATTAAGTGCTTGGCACTCACAGCATCAGTTACTTTTTTCTTCCCAGCTCAGCTTTATGATCTTGCCTGGTTTGGTTCTTTAACTTTTCTTGACCTTCCATGGTCTTTAGTAAAGTGTTTGTTTTGAAGTAAAAAAACATACTCAGCCTCCCTAGCTGTTAGACATAATTATCATTCTCATGGAATACTTGTATGCAAGTCTGCATCACTGGTTCAGGTGCTCTGCCTTTATGAGCCACAGCTGAGTTAATAGCAACAGTGGTACAAATAAACACTGTGACAAACTCTTCTTCACTTACTTTTAGTGCTTTGTAGATAACCCCGGGCTGTCTGGGCGACCGAGTAGTATTATTCTCCAGCTGCTGCTCCACAGCTCGCCTAAGCCCAGAGAAATCTGTTGGAGGATTGTATGTCCTTGTTCCCTTGTAGTGAATTGAGCTGAAAGCCTCAGGAAAACAGCTTAGCTTCCGAAACCGATCCTGAATGAGCTTCTCAGGAACCTCAGAAGGATGATCTATATATAAGAGTGCCAGCAAGTTCATAAACAACTGATTGTTTAAACCAACACTTTAATTACGTAGTACTTTCATATGCAATAGAGACCTACTTTTCTTAATTAAATCTTCTAATACATCTGGAATGCAGTTATATTTTAAAACAAGAAAAAGAAACAAACCTTCCAAAAGCAGCCTCTGTTTTGTGATACACAGCTGTAAATTCTAAGACCAAATTTCTCAGGTAAAACCAGACACATCTAGATTCTGAAACTCAGATATCCAGATTAAGGAACAAGTTAGGACATAATACAAGGAAACACAATGTCAGCACATTTGTTAGTTCTTCTCACCAGACCATAACTTGGTATAGCTATTCCTTGCACCTGATAAGTGGAGAACAAGAACCTTACATGGGCTGCTTGTTCTCCATGCCATCCCTGCAGCAAAGAAGATCAAGCCTTTATCAACAATTTGTACATGGCAAAGTACTTCAGAACCGGCCACACCAGGGTCAGACTCCACAGAGCCAACCACATTCTCCTGCCTGCTTCCAAGTTGCTGTACATTTCAGAATAAGGCAGGCCCCCTCTTCCCTGTCCTAAAACACACATCTCAATTATCCATTGAGACATATGGTTACAGCTTTCTGCACATCCATATGCGAAGAGGTTTCTTCCCTATTCCTACTGTGATCAGAAGTGACCATAAAAATATATTTTTTAATGACCCTGACTTTACATACTGGTGCAAAGTGTCCTCATGGATCACTAAAGGCTGAACTGATGAAATGGCAAATGTCGACAACTTTATGGCTGAACTGCTAATCAGTAAATTGGTATATATGGAAAGGATCTGCCTTATAGGTAAGTCAAAAGTTAATAAGAAGTTACTCCAATAATAACGAGAAAGAACATCAAGCTCTACTAGTTTAAAACCTCACTGTTTCAAAAAGTCAAAATGAGAATGTGGGTCAGCCAGAACTGCTGAGGTATTTATTACACAAGACATGGCTCCTAGTTGTTCACACACAGGGGGACTGAGCCTCAGCTGCTGGTGCCCGTGGGATAGACTCATGTCAGAGAAGTCCATGGAGAATTATCTCCCATGGGAGGGATTCCACACTGGAGCAGGGGAAGGACTCCTGTCCCTGAGCAGCAGTAGGAACAATGTGTGATGAACTGACCATAACCCCATTCCCTGTCTCCCTGCATGGCTGGCGGGGGAGAAGGTAGAGCTGGGAAGGAGGGAGGGATGAAGGAAAGATGGGTTTAAGATTTATTTTACTTCTCATTACCCTGCTCTAATTTTGTCAGTAATAAACTCGATTAATATCCCCAAGTAAAGCTGGTTTTGCCCATAATGGTATTTGATGAGTGACCTCTCCCGGACTTTACCCCAAGTGATGAACTTTTCATTATATTTTTCTCTCTCCTGTCCACTTGTGGAGAGGAGTGATAGAGCAGCTTTGGTGGGTGCCCATCATCCAGCCAGGATGAACTCACTACATCAGTTTTCCCCTTCATCTGCTCTATCACCATCATGGACTTGTATGATGGCCCCTCCTGTGGCTGGCAGAACTCATGATTATTCACTGCTGATGTTCAGCTGGCTAAGAGGATTATTCTAGCTGATTTGGAATAGTCAGATCACCAGGAGGGAATGCTCTTCTACTCCACAGCCTGGTTCCCAGACTGAAACCAGTGAGAGCAAAACCCAAAATCACATTTTTACATGGTAGTAAAGAATACTGATTTTTTCAATGCAACCTGATAGTTTAGACAGCATCTAGCATGTTGCAATTGGAACTGCCTACTCACCAGAGCCCAGTAGCTTGGTGTACACAGTCTCATGAAAGATGATGACACCTGGACCCAAAGTTGACAGGGGAACATCTAGGCCACAGCGGGCTGTGGTAGCTTTTAGCTCCTTGGTGAAGTGTTTTAAATAAGCCTCCGAGGCATCACCAAGGAATTTGAAGAGGTCATTGTGGAGCCTGTCAGCACGAGTACGGTAGATGACAAGGTCAGAGATGGCCAGGACCTTCAGCAGCAGCCGTGTTCTCTGGCTCAGGTTCACAGTGGCCCCCAGCAGGCCCTCTGTATCAATGACCACCACTTTGCGGACAGGGTCATAGGCTGCCCAAACTCCAACTGTGCAAGACTCCTGGGCAGGAGATGTCTTGAAGACTTCCCGGCCATAGAAGAAAGTGTGGTTAAGGGTGTGAGACTTGCCATCTCCTGTGTTCCCAAAGATGGACACTACCTTTAAGTGCTGGTCAGGACTGCAGTCCAGTTTCTTAATAAAGTCTTCTTCATTCCTTACCTTCCAAAACAAAAAGAGAAAAATATTATAACTATGTAACTGGAGTAGACAACACTGAAAACACAGCTGGTTTCAGGATTCATAAGATTAGAAAGAATGATTACCTCCTTTTCAGATTTCATCATATGTTTCTGAAGCACCAAGAAGTACAAAGCAAAATACTAGAATGAAGTTTTGTAAAATGTACGCATTGATGGGATTTTTGTTGCTCCATCATGTAGCTGTTTTGGACATGATGCTTCACTGTGATTCTTCTATCTAGTCAACTCTCTAGTACCTCACCCCATTCTCTGAGACAGCCCTTTCAAAGAAGGGAGCACAATACTACTTCCAAATCTGTCAGAACAGCTACCTGGAGCATGGCAGACTTTCTCAGTAGCACTGGTCTCCTGGCAAGCATGCAAATTCAGGCATGAAAGAGGGGATTGCTTTTACCACTTTAACTTGCCTCATCCACAGAGGTTGAGCACCTGTTTAGGAAGAAAAATTTGTGCCATGCACTTGTGCTGCATCTATCCACAGCCAGGGGCTCTCAGACACAGACTGTCCTATTCCCACTGCTCTCTACCTGATCAATCCCTCAGCTGGAAAGTGGGAGCAGAGAAGCAGCAAAGCTGTGCACTGAAGTCAAGTGCTCGAAGCAGGTCAAACTGGCTCTCACAGAAGTGCCACAACTACCTCAATGATCCATTTCATAATTTACTGTATTGTACTTTTGCTTAAAAATAAACCAAAAGAATACAGACATACAAAACCAAGAAGAAGTGCAGGTAACTTCTCTTTGGCTTTACATAGTTTAAGCGTCAAGCATCACGCTGTCTAGGGTAAAGAACAGGGCATCTTCTGTTCAGATACTGGACCAACAGAAGCAGATAAACAAGCAGTGAAATGGGCTAAGGCTCTGTACAAGAGCCTGCCCTGATCTTGTTGCAGAATAGATCCTTGGTTTTCACAGGGCTTTATGCTTCATTCGTTTAGCCCTTTTTTAGCAGGTTTTATCTGTATATTATATGACAGGGAAGAATATGACAAAAGCACTTTTTGATTAAAATTAAATTCATTTTCTTCATCCCAATTCCCTCTTCAAGGAATCCCCATCAACTGAAAAGAGCAGGGCTCCCATCCTCTCTCACCTGCCTCTTAACTTCTGGAAGTTCTTTGCTATTTTCATCCTGCGAGTATAGTTGGAAGATCTCACAATCTATGAACCAGAGAGGCAATTAGGTAATAAATGATTTCTTTCAACAAGTTTATTCATAGATCAGCAAATTAGTTTAAGGCTCAGCCAGCCCCATTTGCTTTGGTCAAATCTATCAGCAGCACCTAGACTTTGAAGAAAAATAAAAATCAGCCAGTGTGCCAAAACATAAAAAATAGCCAGTGTGCCTGATTGTGGTTGGGAACAGTGTTCACAAAGAAAACCTGTGGGCTTGCAGTAGCTTCTCACAGACTCAAATTATTCAAGGCAGCCTCACAGTGTAGAGGAAAACAGGAATCAAGAGACATCAAAATGCTCTCAACAGAATCTTTCCTGGTGTCTGTGGGAGAACATCAAGATACACTGAAATTACAGGTGCACAAGAAAGGCTCTGCTTTCTTAGTAGCTATGATTATTAGCTTATCATCAGGAAGGTAGCACAGATGATAGATGCAATTTTGCTTAGTGTCTCTTAAGATGTCTCTGTGGATGAAAGGAAGTTCTTGGTTTATGGAATAGCTCCTAAAACCATTCACAGATTTGACACTATAAAAATGTTATGTGTACATAAGCAAAAGGGAATATGATAATGTCTTCCTCAAAATGTTTTGGTTTTAACTCCCACCTCCCAAACGTCACACCAAAAAAGTGACAGGTGCTTTTTGCCAGAGTCAATAGTTATGTACTCCCTGGACAACACCAAAAAAAAAGAAATATGCAAGTCAGACTTAAGAGATCATGACCTTCTTTCATAAAAGAACAGATACGTTAACTCCCATTAACTGACAAAGAATACTTGACAAGAAAAAGCATTCCTAGAGACTCCACTCTCTCTTCCCAGGGAACTGGTGGAGTTACCATCCCTGAAGGTATTTAAAAGACATGTAAGAGTGGTGCTGAGGGACAGTTTAGTGGCTGACTTGGCAGTGATGAGTTAATGGTTGGACTTGATCATCTCAAAGTTCTTTTCTGACTTAAGTGAGTCTGTGATTAGACAACCAGCACACAACAGTATCTTCTCACACACAACCACTAAGTCAATAAGAATAATATAAATTTAACACTTTTCTTAATGAATGGAAATGTAAGCTACAAGATTTGTAACAGCACATCCAAAGGTATACCACCATAAAATTACAAACATGTGAGGTAAATCAGTACAAGTGATCAAAACAATCAGTTGGAAAAACAGAAGTATTTAACTTAAAGCATTACTTAACACTGGCAATACAAGTAATGCTGCTCACAGTTTAGAAAATATTTTAAAAATATAATGCTTACAAGAA
This sequence comes from Sitta carolinensis, assembly GCA_032173965.1. NCBI lineage: Eukaryota > Metazoa > Chordata > Aves > Passeriformes > Sittidae > Sitta > Sitta carolinensis. Next base: position 9,500,542 of record JAVUNC010000006.1, on the reverse strand, counting down.
TTCAAACACCTTAAATAAGAAGTAGAAATGGAAAAGCAAGCTAAAAGATGATGTGCAAACCTTTTAAGCAATCCTGAACTTCTAAAACAAAACTGACACCATATGAATTGATCTTAAGGACAGAGTATCATAATAATTATTAAACCTGGAAACAGAAGAGACACATCAGATCTGACCAGCTCAATGCAGACCAGTTCTTAAAAACACTGCTTCTAGATCTGTGTTTCAACTGTAAAAAAACTGAGCTCCTATCCAGAAGCAGATTCATGAAAAAAGTGTTTGAGTGCATGTCTAAAGCCCCAGGTCCTACCTCTAGGTCATTAAATCACAATTTCATTGTACATTGAAAATAAGAGAAATCTATAAAGCAGATTTCTTCCTTTAACTACATATAGCCAGTAAGACTAACCTGAGAAGAATAAGCTCCACCACAGTAAAGTGCCACCACCAAAATTCATATCTCTGCAGTGCTCCTCACAATTGCTCCTGAAAAGGCAGTGCACGAATGCGAAGAAGCGCAACTGGCTTAACCCAGCAAATCAAGTGCAACAGGCCATTAAAAATGCAACTGGAAATTTCCTACTTTTGCCCCAAGAGTCTCTTGTTACAAAGTGACAAAAAGGTAGTTCCCTCTGAGGAAGAGAAACTTTGTGCGATGAAACCCACCACATCAACAGAGCAATGAGACAGGCCCTAAACCACAGTAATTCAAATCCTGGCTCCTCAAAGATCTTTGGCTAATTCAGGTTGAAAGTGACCTCAGGAAGTCATTACTTCTGACTTTCAGTCTTCCAAAGAAGACAAGATTTTGATCATAGGCAGGTGCTCAAGAAGAATCAAAGCTGACCTTTGAGTCCAAGAATCTCTAGTTTTCTACCTTAGGTTGCCTCCTATACCTTTTCTTTTGCATGAGTTTCCATGGAAAATAAAATTTTTGCCCTTACTCAAGTCTTCAAGATATAACTTAAAATTCATAATCTAATTACACCAACTTGATACAGAAATTAGTGCCTCTAAAAGATAAATTTCCTAGAAGTTTGATGAAAATAAACAAAGTAAAAAAGAAAGACTCCAATAACCTTACTGAGGAAAGAGCACATCTCATGTCCACCCCTTGCAGCCTCCAAGACTCAGCGGAAAGCTGAGCAGTCATGCCCATATGTGCTAGCCAGTAAGCATGCTGGGTGTGCATGACAGCATACATACTGTTTCTTACTCAAAAGACAGAAAACGTGGACAAGCACTGGATAACAGGAAGAAGACATCCCAGAAATTAGACTTCATTAATTCTACTGGTCAAAGAGTGACTTGTTACTATGTAAATGTTTTACAGTAGCCTGAGAAAGTTTCTGCAAAGGGTTGTGTCAACAGATTAGTTTATAAATTTGTGTATGTCATACCAATAGTTACAATCTGGTATTCAGGAGTAAGTTATTAATCACTGATCCAGTGAACACTTAAATACATTAATCACAATTATCCTAAGTGATCTCCTAGCTTACAGTAGACATAAGTATTTTCAGGGCTGGAGTCCTACAGAGCCTCAAGCCCAAATTGAAGGACCTGACACCAGATGTAGGGAGGACAAAATAAAGCAGGGGACAGACATGCCACAGGGATCTAAGGTTAGATTCCCACACTGCTCCTCAGCTTCAGCTAGTTTTGATCTTATCCCCCATGTGGGTGCAGGTCTGGCTCAAGCAGATAAAAGCATTTGTACTAGGGGTGTTTCCTAACCTGAAGAGTTTTTTCCCTGTTTATTTGTCTTCACTGCAGTACCACCTATGGGTTCTGTTAAGAATTGTTATCAATCACAGTACAGACCTGTGGACAATAGTGTCCCTGAACTGAATATATTTTTCAGACCAAAATTATCCTGTTCCTTCAGCTGGCACAGGAATTCAGGTTCAATATTTTCATGGGTTTGAGCTTGACAGCATGAGTTTCAACAAGACTTACAGGTCCTTGCAATGAAGGGCAGAGGCTGCCCATGTCTGAGGCCCATGTCTATTATTACAGAACTCTGAGAGAAGCAAAGACATAAGAGTTAAATCCTGCTTAACGACCCTATCCAAAGAGATCCTATCTCAAACGTTTCAAGACAGTGGTAGAAAAAAATTTCAGGGGATTGGAGGTAATCTAATTTGACTGGACTCCTCCTAACCCAAGAGGCAATATTGACTGAAATATTGCTATTATCGGGTAAGTTAACCTTGTAGATGACAGCTAAGTTATATCAAACTTCTGAAAGCAGAAAGAAGACTACAAAGTCCACTAAACTGTTTGCTTGCTCAAAAAGTACTTTTGCAAGGACTGAAAACTAATAAACATTTTGAGGTGAATGCAACTGCTGCACAAATAACACTAACATAGTACTATCACCTAACCCTAGAAGAGAACAGTAAACAATGATGCAGAAATCATGGGTTTGTATCCTAAATACCTTTCAAGTTCCTGTAGATGTTAATTTGGTCACAGATCTACCAACTACCACCCTAAAGTCACAGCTCTAGCAGCAGAGACCACATCCACATGAAGAGACTTGCCCAGAAGACATCAAGTCAATGAGCAAGTTCATGCTGTCTTCCTAAATACTGAGTAACTCAATACCTGTGTGGACATTACTTATACTGCTGTCCTTGTTATGAGAGGCATTTACAAACTTACTTATATAACAGTTGTATTCTTCCTAGAAAGCAGTTATTCTGGCTATTTTCCCAATTTTAGGGTGTTTGGACAGGCAGGCCAAAGGACTCAATCCTCTGCCTTTATGTGATCCTACAGCAAAGCATTAACAACCCAGGTAAGAAAGCCAGAAAAACATGTGTACTGTAGTGACATCAGCCTCCGAGTGTTCACTGCAGAAAAGAGAAAGTGAAGGCAATGGAAAGGACAGAAGGGCTAGAAGACAGCAAGCTGATTTTACTTTCTTGAATGTATCCCAAAGCACTCACATCCCATTCCTACAGGCAGCATCCAAGAGCCAAAAGGATTCATCAGAAAAGGGCAAAGAGGGGTACAGCAGGGGAAACACTAAAACACCCCATTTTTCCCCTCGAGACTATTTAGTTCAGAAACTGAACTAAGTTCAGGAGCTTCTTGAATGAAAGTGCGGGTAATTCCAGAGTGGCTTGCTACTAGGCTCTCACCTGTGAAACCTTCCTTCCACACCAGCATTCCTGCCAGCAGATGGAAAAAAGGGACAGGAAAGAAGCAAAGTTTTTGACTTTAATTAATGCCAAGAGTACTGCATCATGAAGAAGGTGCAAGACTGGTTCCAGGGAAAAGCACTATTTGTAAGTGGCTATGTTAAAAACCAGCCTGAGATTGCCAAAGCTGTGTATTTGTTAAATGGATGGCTGTCTCTTCCACCTTCTAAAAATACTCTTCAAAATACTGGGGTATGTCCAGTGGAAGAAGGAACACTCCTAACCAGCAATTTCTGAGTAGTTTCTGTACTACTTTATTCCAAGGACAGAGAAACAGTGCATTTAAATTTAGGCAAACTGATAGCAGACTGAGATGGGAGGAATACTGAAAAATATCAAATAAGAGGAAAATTCCTAAAGTGTAAGACAGTAAACTCCCAAAAACACTTTGGCTAGAAAACTTGCCTATAGCACATCAACAGCACCAAGGAACAGAAATTACATATCCTGATCCAACAGATCACACCGGCCTAAAAAATTCAGATCCACGTTTTTTTCTTCCTGCTTTATATATCCATGACAAATATACTAGATGTGACTCCTTACTTTACAGGATATGCACTAAATTTCCCAGAAATTTACAGCTGAATGTGCTACCCTAAATCACAGAAGAAAACACCCTGCCAAAAACACATTCCCCCAACAGCAAATGAAGCAAGAGTATCACAGGAACTAGCACTATTTGCTAGACAAATGCAAGTCAGACTTAAGAGATCATGACCTTCTTTCATAAAAGAACAGATACATTAGCTCCCATTAACTGACAAAGAATACTTGACAAGAAAAAGCATTCCTAGAGACTCCACTCTCTCCTCCCTAGACTTTATCCAGGCTCAAATCAGTAGACAATAAGGAAAAATCACACTCCTTCAATCAGGTTTACAGCAGGAATGAGAAAAGCAAAGCAGCTAGCAACCCTGCAGAGTCATCACTATGTATGTGTAACTTTTTAACAGGAAGAGCCAGAGTAGGACACTTGGACTATTATGCTGTTAGTGACAGGTTATTTAATGATTGTACAAAATGGTCTGCATTTAACTAAGGGCTATGGGTCCTTTTGAGTTCTCTTAAGTGACTGCAAAGCATTACATAGGTGCTGCTCATACTTGCTGGGGGGAAAACCTTCTTCCTTTAGGCGTCTATACCTGCCAGAAGAAATAGAAAAAGCCTCAAGGAATGGGGCTATATTTAGGAAGTTGAGATATCTATTGGCACAACAAAAGACCCTGCAAACTGAAGAAAGGGAGCTCATATGGGTATCTCAGGGGAGACATAGCAACAAATGCATGCTCCTTTTCCCTCACAAAATTATACAACTAGGGAACTTATTTTTGTGACTAGCTAGAGGAAAAGTTTTCTTTTCTTCTAGTCTCCTTAATAAGTAAGACTACAAAGTCAGTACCTTTTATTTTTCTTTGCAACCCACAGATCGGGTAATTTATTGTGAGAAAGCTAGTTTCAAAGATGAGCGAACTCTCAGACAGATTATTAATAAGCAAGCATGTTATTAATATGCTCTATCTTCTGGGGTCAAAGAAAGACTTTTTCTACTTCTATTAAGCATATGTGCCAAGTCCTTAATTAGGACTTTGGACAAAGTGTTATCATAGAAGTCATTAGTGACACCACAACCAAGTTCTGATCTTGTGGTAAGAACCCCCATCATCTGTTCCCCAAGATAAAAATACCAAACTGTTGTTAGGCATTGCTAAGCATCCAGCCCTGCCTCGAAAGTAGTAGTAAATAAAGTTCATTGTACAATAGATGCATAACTCTGCTTTACCCTAAAGAGCTCTTTTGCAAGCTCTTTTGTTGTATTTCACTGTGTTTTTCTTAATAGAGACACAAATACCATTTTTTAAAAAAACAATTCATTGATTCTGTGACATCACATGGGAAGTGCCTCCTGTGCGCAAGGGGCGGCACAATGATGCTTATTTGAGAATCCAGGAAGTTAAAGTTAAGAAAGGAAAGCTGACATCTTGGCAGAGCAGACCAGGAAATTCAGTTAAGGGACTTACACATACAAAAAAAGAAGGCACACAATTTGAGTCTAACAAGGCAAAGACAAGATTCGGAAGATGTAACAAGAGCGGTGTAAGCAGAAGATATAGAGTGACAAGACCAAAGCAATTGACTGAGGAAGTAATCCCCACAATATCATTCTCAGATAAGCAAGGAAGATAGTCTATGTCAGAGCCAATTAACAAACAGATGCTGCAGTTATCAAGAACAATTTGACTGAAGCCTCAGTTTTAGATATGCTATAGATTAAGGCAGAAAGTTTAATACTGCGTAAAGAGAAATTGCCTAACAGAGCTTGAGAAAGAGAGCCTAGAATGGGGTCTAATCTGCAGGTGATGCCAGTTTGTAAAACAGTCAAAGATTTGTTTTCTGATAGAAGTCAGGGAGGTCTTATGAGGGACATGAAGTCCTGGAAGAAGGAAGGCAAAATTCATCATGTAGGTCAGGATGACTGGGGACTAACTGAGAAGAGTAGTAAAGCATTGCACTGTGTGGTGTGAGATGGCTGGGGCTGGACTCCATGAGGAACAACCTCCCTCTCTGCTCTTCAACAGACTTGCAGTGTGAACTTGGATTTAACCTTTACAACATTTTTTAAAGTTAAATAGCCAACCTCTTTTTGAGGTGCTCAGATAAAGCGTTGTTATGATGAACATCACATAGAAGCTTGTACTTGACAGATACAAACTTTAGCTGCTGTTGGTTTTCTAAAAACAAGCAGTGGTTTAAAGTGGAACCTTCTCTGTCTACATGGATTTGAACAAGCACAAGAAGTCCTCAGCGTTCTGAGCTTACGCTATGCCTGCAAAGCACAAAAAGCTTTGAGCAGGCCAGCACATCTGTGCAACATGGCACAAAGACAATTATGCAGATCTCAGAATTATCATAGCTGTATCTGCATAGTGCTGAGCCCAAACTGAGAATTTCCACCTCTCCCCTGAACCAATTTGCTCAGGCACAGCTCCTTATGGATTAATCCACATTGCTTCTGGATCTAGAACTAGATCAGTCATTTGCTGACACACTATAAATATTCTTCAGTTTTAGAGCTACCACCCCAAGAAGCCAACAGGAACAGTGAGATGAAACACAACCACTAGAGCTTAACAACTCCAGGTTCCAGAGGAAACTAAAAAACAAATCTTTTGGCCCTGTGTCCCCATCTCATTGATCCACTTTCAAGTTAGATGTTTGCAAACAATTATACATCAGTGATTATCTCGATCCATCATCAGCTGCTCCAGCAGCATATCTAGTTCCATTTAATTGGGTGTGGGGGGGTGGGAGTGTAGTTTTTACCATTTGTAATTTTGTAGCTTTTAACATTGCTATGGCAGAACATACCATTGATAGCAATTCAGCAGTTTCCTCTCTTATTTCCCAACTAATGCAGCATTTTCCAAGTTCCAAAGGTCAATAAATAGTTAAAGATAGCTGAACTACATAATTCTGTTAAATTCTTACCCTGTCTGCTCAAGCTTAAAAAGCCACACACTCTCAAACTCTGAACCTCCATATTTCAAGGTACTAATATTTTGGCATTTTTGGACAAAAGGTTGGTTTAAATAAAGAACATTCTAATGATTTCTCCCCAAGTAATGACAAGCACAAAATAAAAGACTGATGATCACTTTCCTGTAGTTAAATTGGCTCCTCAGTATTATCAAGAGCAAAAAAAGAATACTTAGCTCTGGAGACATCCTCTGTGGCATCTGACAGGCCTTTCTTAAATAAAGGCCCTCATGCTCACTAGCAGAATTATCACTATAATAGCAAGCACTCCTTAAATTCCAGCTGTCAGAAAATAATTTAATTGAAATCTCTCAAACTGCTTTGATACTGGCTGTGAGATGTCACATATGCATTCAGCTGTGAGGAAGAAAAGATCACTCCAGATGGAAGAGCTCTGATTCAACATCTTGATAGTGAAATAAGATCATTTTTTGAGAGTTTTTTCAACCCAAGCCTGTTCTGCCCAAATTGCTATGATCTGATAAAGGACCACTGCTGTCCCAATAAGGAAGCTGGCTTTATTGCCCATGACATTTAAATAGTAAATGCTCTTGCTTGCAGGAGGCAGCCAAAGGTCTACCTCAGTAAGGCTTACAGATTCATGAGTATAAATATAACTTAAACCAGTACAACCACACACAGACACAGTTTGTGAGCAGCTTTGCAGGACAGCCCTGTTCCAAGGCATTTCAGAGCTTGCTCTAGTGGTCAGAGAAGAATTATTGAAAACTCTGTATCTTAAAGTAATAGTTGCATCTGTCACACATTAAAAGGAAATAAGTGTGTGTTTAGGGCTTGCAGGCATGCAAACTTAAGACTGCTACAAACCTGAAACTCAAGCACTCAGTTTACAGTCACTGCTGTCCTGCATAGCGCGTGTTCTATTGTCAGTGCACCATAAGGACTGTCATCCTTTCCTCCCCTTCCCTTTCAAACTCCACAACAGTTGAGCAATCAGTACACCTAACTGACAAAAATACAACCCAAGTATCTTGCAACTATTCTATATTAGCGTATAATTACTGTGTACATACATATATGTGCATGTACACACACTTCTGTAGTATAGAACAGATATGAGATACTTAAGTCACATTTCCTTGTGATGCATAACAAACAATGACAGGCACATCAACTGTTACTATGATGGATACAAAAAACTATCAAAAACAGAACATAATCTCAATTTTTTTAACGATGGCAGCATGAGTATGTTAAATTAGATCAACCTGATACTGAGTCTCCAGGTGACTACATATTTTCTTTCAGTGTCTCCTGAATGAGGTTTAACATAAGGAATGCAAACTGAAAGTCAGAAAACAAAGTTAAATTTTTAGTTGTGTAATTAATAATGCTCCATGGATTTCACACATTTTGCCTTCTAAAATGCTTACTAAATGGTAAGGGCCAACAGGAAAGTTCTATAACTGCATATATTGAATGCTAGCCTTTCTAAAATAGGGCCTCCTGGGAAGTTGTTTCCAGTCAACTAGTTCCTATCATTTTTGTCAGCAAACCTACCCCAATGGCAATTTCCCCCTCTTTCAACAAAAGGCTAACATGTAATAATATTTGTGACAAATATAGCTTAACCATGGTGTCTGTAGGACTTGGATGGAACACTTTGGACACTTACTTCTATTTTGTTCTGCTCCTCAAAATCAGATGGATTTACTGGTGCTGAATGGTAGCAATGAGCTGTAGTCTGGCATTAGCACTACTTGGTACAGTGCCCTCTCCTAGTCATACAGTTGGAAATTGTCTGCCAGCACTTGCATTTGCAGGACACCTACTGCAATACAATGTATTCAATTTTGTTCAGGAATGATCAGCATCCTGCACAGACAGCTCTTATCTTAGTTGTATGTGTCTCAGTACAGAGTCAATTCTTTCACCAGCTTTGCTTACCAAGCCTCTTAGAGGAGGCTCTTGCCACACATAAGGTTTTAATGAACTTGACCTTTTGAGGAACTCTTGAGCAAGGCCACTCAAGGCACTGTTTTTCAGCCCATGACGCTCAGTGGCACTTGTACTTTATTGGCCATCACGTGGGTTACTATTGCCACCAACTACACTTCAAAAATTAACCATGCATCACAGCAGCCTGCTAGACTAAGAAAGAAACCAAAGCATCTTGCCTGTTCACAACAAACCACAACAGTTCTTACCTGAATCTCTTCAGTTTCATCCACCAAAAGGAAACTCACAACTTTCTCTGTCATCTTTCTTCTCTTCGTCTCCTCATCCATCCCCTCCTCCTCTTCCTGTTCTTGAGCTTTGCCAGCATGGTACACGGTGACAGGGTGCTTCCTTCTGTTCCCCCCAGCATGTGTTCTCTTCTGACACTCCACACAGAGGTTGATTTTGCACACCTGGCACCTCACTGCTGCTATCTGCCTTGAGCCTGTCATGCTGGCATGCATTATGTTCCCATTGGCACCTTTGCAGGAGTCACAGTACGGGACATGGCCGGGTCTTATACGGGTCCGTTCGTGGTTCCGCAACCTTTCTGGCTGATGCAGCTCTTCTTCACAACGCTGGCACTGCAGGCTCCTGCACTCATCACACTCAAAGATTGCTTCATCTGTCCCACTGCAAACATAGCTTTCCTGGCACAGGAGTGTCGTGTTCTGTCCTTTCTCTGCAGTTTGTGTATGAGCACTCATCTTCAGATTTCTTTAAAGCAATGTTTTTCCCTCCTGTCTCTGTTTCAAACAATGATACATGCAAAAGTCAGTTCCAAATTTAGTATTTTCACAAAAGAAAGAAACACAAGAGGAATGTTGTCTGTACTTAATTTTAAGTAATTAATATATGTTTCTGTAAGATTCATACACTGACCTGCCTTGCAGGAAGTGCTGTTAAGTGCTAATGAAGTTTTCTCCAAAATAAACTTACACAACATGTCTGGTTTCATGTATTATTATACTTAAATGCTGGTATACATTCTTTCTCTGCTTAGCTGTTTAAGATACTTTCAGTGATGAGAAAAAAAAAAAACAGCATGGAGTACTTCAGCAGATACAGCAAATATTTCCCTGAAGCTGAGAACGGAGACAGCTGGTGACACAGAGACAAAAAAGGCATCGGAAATGCACAAGTGCATATACATGTACACATACACACACACACAAAAGGATCGTGTCAAGACTAGAAAATTCTCTGCTTTCACTCAACAGCTAAGCTCCTCCTTCAGAGAGTTCACAGTATTTATTTGCTGGGAATTTCCTGATGTGCTTCACCAGATAAACAAAAATCCGCTGTCTTTGTGCGCTCCTTCTAGTAACGCTGGGAGACGATCCCTACAGCAGTCAGGCTGACAGACGAAGGAATTTTTTTCCTCTCGCTCTACACCCCAAGTTGCCACAGCAGAGCTCCGAGACCAGCGCCCGCCGAGGGCAGCCTGCGCACCCCGCCGCCGCCTTTGTCTCGACCGCTGCCTCCGGGCCGCCTCCCCTGCTCCCAGCCAGCGCGAAGCCCTCCTCGCACCGGGATGACCCCCAGCGCCCTCTCTACCGCAGTCCCGCCGGCTGGGCGGGCGCTGCCCCGCGGGCGGCCGCACTTGTGGCTTCTCCGCCCGCGGGGGCTGCAGGCGGACCCCGCGACCCGCCCGCGGTTACGTAACCGTGGTGCCGGCCGGCGCCTCCCCCCGCGCCCGCACCTACCTGGGGCTGCGCCCGGCACGGCGCCAGCCGAGCAGGAAGGGGGAAGCTCCCGGGTTCCTCCCGCCGAGCGGCGGCAGCGGATGGGAGCCGCGGTGGGACCGGGAACAAAGGCGGCGCGGCTCGGGGCGCCGCGAGCCGGGCTATTGTTTACAAGCCGGCGGCCACCTTTCTTCCCCTTCCTCCCGCCGGCACCCGGTGACTAAGGACTCGGGTCCCGGCCGCGGCTTCCTCCTCCCCCCCGTCCCCTCGGCGCCCGGGGGGGATCTCCCGCTTCTCCTCCCCCAGGGGCCGACCATGCAGTCGGGGCTCCCGGGGGAACTGAGCAGGGCAGGGCCGGCCAGGACCCGCGCCCGCTCCCCTCGTTGCCAGCCGGGATCAGCTGATCGCGGGGAACTTCGGGGTTATTTTCTCACCGCGGAGACGGGAAGGCGGCGGGCCGAAGGCGGGGCGGCGCTGGCACGCCGGGAGCTGTAGTCCGGGGGCTGCACCGCCCCGGGCTCGCCGCGCCGGCCGGGACGTACCGCGGCCCTTGCGGTGATGCCGAGGTTTTCTGCTCCCCTCGTTTTGTTTTCGCCCCACATCTGCCTGGGTTCCCCGAGGAGCTGCGCCGGAGGAGTGTGAACGGCCCCCAGCAGGGCTTAAAGGGGTCAAAGTCGTAGCGAAACTTTTTCCTCCCGCCGCCTGGAGAAGGACCATGCGGCTGCTCCCAGGCCTCCAGGTCTGGCAAATGAATGGATCACGGTGCCCACCTGAGGAGAGAGCACTTGGCGCCCAAATCTCATCTGTCATTGGTGGATTTAAACGAAGTCTCGACAAGGAGAGCCACTGGTCACTGTCACTGCAGCCTTAGGGGTTATTTTCATGACTGTAGCGTCGACCTGTGAGTGAACGGCCATCACTTATGTAGCTAATGGGCGGTGAACGCCAGACAGAGATGGTCAAAGAAACCACATGGTGAGGAAGTAAACTTGGCCAGTAGTGGCTCCAGTGAGCTGTTGGCTCATGGCGTGCTAGAAGAAAATAGCGAATTATTTTTCATTGGCTGATTTGGATAATACGCAAAAATACTTTTGTTCTAGCATAGCCAGTGCACAGGCAATTTCTCTTCTAAATGAACGAGTTTTCGTCTGGATGTTTGGATCAAATGATAGTGGTTATTTCACCAGAGGAAGGACATGCACTGTTTTCCTTCAGACAGCTATAGGGTGCCCCATCCTTCAGTCCCCTGCTTCAGTTTTAGATAAATGATTTCGAGAGGGAGCAAAAATACACAATTGTAATATCCATGATATTACAATTGATATCCATGTAAAAGGCACTGATAGCGAGTTTTCCTTTGAAGTATCTGAGTCAGCAGGTCCAATTCCTGTGAAAATGAGGCACCAATGGATTTGTTAACCCAAGGAGTGACCAAGGCCCTCTCAGAATTCAAGCATATTTCTAAAGTACTTTTGTTATACTAGATTGTACTATATATATATTTGTGTAGGCATATACATGATTTAATTATTTTTCTTTTATGGAGTTTAGTGATGATGAATGACTGAAGACTGCCACAGTAACTCTCTTCTCTATACTCTTTTATGCTCTTACAATAAAGTATTTTCACTCATTATTTTGTATAAAAGATTAAGAGATTGACAAAATAGGTTGACATCTATAAGAATAAAGTTTTGGTGAACCAAATGCCTTCAGACTGAAAAAATCCTGAATAATGAATATAATACATATGAGGTAGAAATTTTAAATCTCACAGCGCTATTCAGAGGAGTTAAGGAACAAGATCAACGAGTCTGGCATCCTAAGGGATCTTCCTCTAAGTGGCTCTATTTATACTGGTAATGTGAGAGAGGGAGAAATTAAAGGATATGAGGAAAGGAAGAAAAAATGCATATAAGATGTTTACAATGCATAGTCTAGAAACAATGTGACCCCTGTACCCTGAGGTAAGGAAAAGGGATCTCAGTTACATAACTGAAAGGCAGGAAGATAATACAGGCAGTAGGGGTGGGTAATTCTAAAATCCCATAGCAGAAAGAGTAAAGACATGAAAGCAGCTACATTTACTGCATGCTTCTGGTTAAGAAGGATACAGAAGGCTACAGCTGATTTGCGTAAGAAGAATAAATAGCAAAATAGCCTAATTCTTTGGCTAAAAAATGAATATGTACATGAGCAAAGCCTTTGCAATATTTCCTGTAAATAAAAACTTATCACAGCAGTACAAGTCAGTTTGGTATTCACATTTCTTTTTTAAGCTGAGCTCTTGTTGTCTGAGGCAACAACACAAAGAAGATTCTGAAAATTTTTGTTATGCCCTTTCTCTTTACTGTGGTTTTCCTAGGTATGCTCATAAATTATTTTAAATATTAACAGTAGTCATTATTGTAGTTACTGAATTTGTATTAGTTTGAGGGAGATATGCCAGCTGCTTGGAATAAGCTTACTTAATAGAAAGTAAAAATGCTGTTTCTGGTGGGGGGAAGGAATTGCATTCAAACTTGAAGTATTTCTTAAATCTGCTACTGCTAAAATATTTACCCTTACATATCATCTTGTAAAGCAAGGTGATGAACAGGAGCTTAGTTCCGACGCAGTTGTTGGCTGTTCAGTAGCGTGTATGACATCAGCCAGAGAGTTTTAATCTGCTTTGCACTGAAGAAGTCGGTCCACAGGTGGAGATTTTTCTCAGGTAGAGATTTTCTACAGATGGATTTTTTTTTTTAGTATTTTTCTTTAAACAACAGAAAATACAGTACATATTTTTTCCTTAGCTAATCCAACATTTTTCAAACAGCTTTATGCACATATGTTCATTTTGTGGTCTACCTCATGATAATCTGCAAGATCACGTTCCTTTCATTCATAGTCACTTCCTCTTTCCACTTGCAACTTCTTGCCACCAGTGATATAACTATAGCAATTACTGTCTTCCGTGTCATGTTGGAAATTGTCTCATAATGTAGTCTAAATACTGGAAACAGGTCAGAGAAACTACCAGTTGTAGACCACGGCTAGGCCCAAGAGCACAGTGACATCTTTCTGATGAGCAAACGGCTGCCTAGGACACTAGTGTTCTCTCTTTCTGCTGTGTAAATCCTTGTCTTTACAGCAGACAGAACCTTCCAAGAAAGCCAGTTGTATCCCGGGCTGCATCCCAAACAATGCGGGCAGCAGGTCAAGGGAGGGGATTCCCTCTCTGCGGTACAGCCCGTCCCGACCACCGTCACGGGCGGGTCGCAGCTCAGCCTGGCCTGAGTGTCTGGCTGAGGGGCCATGACGGCTGACAGACGGGAAAAGCTCCGTGCCACCCACAGCCGGAGGCTCTCCGGAGGCTTTCCAGAGGCTTTCTAGGGGCTCCAGCCGCCCCAGCCGCGAGCGGCGGCGCGTGACCTCGACATGGCGGAGCTCCGGGCCGGGTCACGGCCCCGCGCCTCCCGCCCGCACCAAAGATGGCGGCGTTGCGCATGCCCCTTCGCTCCCCCCCCTACCCTTCTGCCCGCCGCCGCTCTATGGTCGGCCGCGTTACTGGCTGGGCGCGAGCGGGGGCGCTCTGGCACGGCCGTCTCTGTGGTGGCGCGGCGCGGTGCACGCCGGGCCGCTGGCGGAAGAGGCGGGTCACATGACCCCGCGCGGCGCGGCGGTAGCGGCTCGGCGCGGTGTGTTCGCGGCCTAGCGGGGCCTCAGCCGGCCCAGCGCCTCCCCGCGCCATCCCCGTCCCGCTCCGCAGCCGAGGGGTGAGAGCCGAGGGGCTGCGGGGGGAAGAGGCAGGCGGGCAGGGAGGGAGGGCGGGCACGCGGCGGCGGCGCCTCGGCCGCCCGCTGGGCGGAGGCACGGCCGGGCCGAGGCCGCTGGGCCGCGGCGGCCGCTCGCGGGGGAGGCGGCTCGGGCCTGGCCGGGTGTGGAACGGGCGAGCGGCCTCGGGGCGGTGCTCGCGAGGCCCGTTCGCTTCCTCTCCCGCTGGGACGCGCGGGAGGCCATTCCGCCGGCCCCGGCGGGAGGCACGGGAGCGGCCCCGCGGGAGGCGAGGGCAGCCCGTGGCGCGCCAGGGACCAGAACCTGCGCGGAGCTTTGCTGGCGCCCGACGCTGCTCCCCGGGCCCGGCCGCCTCGGACCGCGGGTGGGATTTTTGCTTTTCTAAATCGGGGAATCACGCTATGAAACGCGATGTATTGCGACAGGGAAGTTATTGTCTCTAGGGTGGATTGGGGTGGTCGTCTTAAAAAACGTGTTAGCAGGTCGTGCGTAAAATAATCAAGAGTGATTCATCCCTGTCAGTAGCCGGTGTGGTGTGCGCACGGCATGTTTTTCTCATGATGTCTTTTTCCGTTGAAGAAAAAGATCTTTGTCTGCCTGAAGGAGAGTTTTTTTGTTTAAACACAGGGAATATCCTCAACACAACTAACGGTTTTGTTGAGGGGTTTCTTTAGGTCTTATACAGGCTTAGAGAAGGTGAGCTCTCAAAAGCTTTTTATTTCTTAGTCCTCAGACTAAAATACATGTACACTGAATTTTAGTCCTTTTTTGTGTGTGTGGCAGGAAAGCATTACTTCAAGTATTGCATCAGCATTTATGGGGGGAGCCCAGAGCAAATTAGAAGGAAGAATAGGAGTTTCTTACTTTCCCTGTGAAGGAGTGGCATTGATCAGAGTGCTTTGTGTTTGCCTGCCTCTCTGAGTGCCCATTCATATAAGCGATGTAATGCCACAGCCATGTTTCTGTTTCGGGAAGAGTCAATAGCCAAGTTAGAATGGGAAGTCACTTATTTCACTAACCAGGACTTTATATGTGTGCAGAGGCACAGAATTAGGAATTAAATCAAATATCCTGGAATTCTGATGACGTACTTAATGGACCCCTGCTTAAAGGGCTTTTGGACAGAGGCTTTGGTTTGGGTAAACACATTGTTTTTGTGTTGCTTCATAATAACAATGTGGGATGCAATTATTCCACAGCAGTTACTAAACTCTTTCTAGATCACCTCTGAAAAACTAGCTAGAGCAAATGCTGGTATTTTTGTTCTTAACTTAGGAAATCTACAATATACTTTATCTCTCTCTGTGTCTCTTGTGTTTAACATTTAAATCTTGCTTACCTTGTGGGCCATTTCAGACAAAACACTAGGGGTCTGAGAAAGTGGTCATTTTTACTGAGGAAACCAGTTGGCTTGGAATAGAAGATTTTTCTTTTTGGGAGCTTTTTCTGATGACAGGCAGTGATATGAACAGCACCTTTGTTGCGTGACAAACTAGGAGGTTGTTTTTGTAATGGAATGGCTTAAATATCCACCTGTCCTGTAGAGACCAAGCACAAGCCATGTGATAATACTGACTTTGACAGACGAGTTTGTTGCATGTGTTTTCTTCAGCCTTCGCAGCTGTTTTGTGCAACTTACTCTAGACTAAGGGTACAGACTTTCTGTGGTGCAGAAGTGTTTTGGGAAAATACTGAGAGGAAGTTAAAATCACATCAAAATCAAACTAGATCATCCTTACTGTTGCTGTGACACTTCATGTATGTATTCTTAAAGAAAAGAATGCACATGCATGTGCACATGCAGTGCAAAATGAAGTTTGTGCATTAAGACTTGAAGGGTTTTGCAGTCAGTTTTAGCTTTTAGTGTAACAGTAGTAGGTATTGTAACTGGTTACTTCATGGGGAACTTCACTTCATTGAAATTAATTAAAATGTTTTGCAAGTTTTTAAAATAAAGTGTCTGATGTGTAAACAGAGATACTAAGGATAGTAATCCTGTGACACTGGTAGAATTATGATGCTGTCCTGGGTAGGTGATGGAATTGTCAATTTAAAATACATTGGTTACTAGCAATTTTTATTGAATTTACATTCTGCTTATGACATATCCCTTCACCCCTGTATTTAAAAAAATGGGGTCAGTAAAACAGAAGGTTAAAAGAATACTATGATTTAGAAAGAAATTACTGCATTAACAGTGCAGCCAGACCAGTACAAAATCAGTTCCCTCTTATTGGGACTTCTAGGAGTCAGAGATGATGAAAAAGAACAGGGCAGCAGTGTTTGAGTGATGGTGACCCTTATTTCATAGTAGTTTTCAGCTCTCTGTGGACTGAGATACTTGATTCCAGCCCTAAGGCCAGCTCTCTGTGTTTGCTTAGTTGCAAATCGGAGCCAGCGTGCTCCTAGTGGACAGAGCTCCATCCCAGCAGGGATCTCACCATGACAGGTTTAACCAGTCTCAATGGATTTTACCAAACCTTAGAACCGTATGGATATCCCTGTATTCTCTCCAACTTTCAGAAGATTGGTGCAGATGGCTCTGCATGTTGCTTGGTTCCACCACAACTTAAGTCAGAAGTGCAATAGAAAGCAACTGAGTTCCTTCTGGGCCAAAGTTGAACCTGGAATATTATAGCTGTGTTTATGTAGCACTTACCTTAGTTTGTAGCTCAGGCTATTTTCGAGCTCAGTCTGCGTGGAGTAAACTTGGGTATTTTGCCATCCACAATATACTTAATCTTCACCTTTGAGAAATGGCCCAAGGGTAATAAAGTGTTCACCTAGGTTACTGTGTTCACTTGGATCAAGGGTGTGCTCTTGAAGGAAGTCTCACAGTCATCATCACTTAGGAACTTTATTTCATATTGGTTTGTGCTATTCCAGTGGATAAGCTAGATTCCTTTAGAATGAGAATATACTCAAAAATGCACTTGTACCTGTAAGCTGGCATTTGTTTTAGTGAGGTGGGCCTCCCCAAAACATGTGGTATGGACATTAGGGTCTCAACTCCCATTAGTTTTGTTTAACAGACTTGTTCCTATTCTGTTGCTTGCTGGCATAGACACAGCCGAAACTGACTGCACTTTGAGTCTGAGACCTGACATAAATCCATCATTTTGGGAGATAAAGATGTTGTAACTTCCGGATTTTGAATAGTTTCAGGCCAGTTGATCACTGCTTTTCTTTCTCCTGTATTTTTGTGACCAGTGTAACATTCACACAAGTTAAACTCTTGCTTAGAGAGCTGCCAGTTAAACTGCAGCTGTCAAGAATGCTGCTTACGTTTAGTTTCACTAGAGGTAATTCTTCCCTAAGTCAGCTGAGGTTTTAAAAATATGTCAGGACTGTTTCGTTTCTTACTTAGACATTTGAATAAATTGGGGAGGTTGGAAGATCACCATGTACATTCCCGAGATTACAGTAAATGTATCATAAATTGATCACTGAACTGTACTGGCAGAGTAGAAAGACAGTCTGCAGAGAAGTTAAGATACTGTTCCTGAGATGTCTGTGAGTGTATTCTACATAGATCCAGCTTAGCATCTCTTAACTTTTCTTACCTAACCTTTGATTTGTAGTTGCTTAGAAATTTGATGCAGAACCCCTCTCACTGTTGGAAGAGTACGTTTGTGGTGCATTCTCTAGCTCCTGACAGAAAAGGATGCGTTATGCAGTTCCCTTCACTGTAGCATCTTGGGTGCATGTTCCTCTCTCATTCAGGTCTCTCACTTCTCCAGTGGGTGGTTTCACTCCTGGTATCTTGGTCCTCACAGCTTTCATAACGGAAACAGAATTAAACTGTTCTCTGCTGCTTTCACATTTGTAGTTTTTCACAGGGTAGTGAGAAAGAGACCAAGGCTTTCCTTAGTTCTAGTTTTGATCTTAGATGCCACAGGCAGCAGAGTTGCTAGGATTGGTCCACATAAGAATTAAGTCAGTAACAGGGCAGCTTTCTAGCTGCTGAGAAAATTGTACAAATACGGGGCGGGGGGGAGGGAATAAAGAACGGAGTGCTTCAAAATGGACTGTTGAAGCCTTGTGTATAACAGTGTGTTCCACATCATCTGCCCAAAGACTCAGTTTATTTTCTTCTTACTGCCTTTTTCCTTTTATGCAGCAACAGTAACTTTGTTGACGGTTAAGTCTTTGCTTTTTTAATTTAAATTATTAAAAAACCCCAACCGAATAGTTCCTTCTCTGTGCATATGTAACATCCACTGAGTATGGTATGTTTCAGCATCTTTTAATTCAAAGAGCTAATTCACCTTTTAGTCCCCAGGCTTTTTTAGTTGGCATCTCCAAAATGATGGCTCAGATAGAGTGCTTATCAGAGCGAGAGAAGAGATTGCACCTACAGGCAACCTGGAAAATTACTTCCCCTATTGTTCTTACATGTTTTACAAGCCACGCCTTAACATCTTGTGCACCTCTGATGGTGCAACTCTGTCGTAGCCTGTTTAGAACCATTTCAGACCCAGTAGTTTATTGTTTGTACCATCTGCCCTAAAACAGCTTTGAGCTTTATCCAGTCGTTTATCAGCGTGAGATGTGGGTAAGAACTGAGAGCCTTAAAGATCTTAATTTTGTGGGGTTTCTGTTGGCATTTTTGTTTTGCATGTGAAAGTTTCAAGTAGTGATACCAAGGCACTGTTGCCTTCCATACCATACAAGTTCCAGATTCTAGATGAATATCAGCCAATGTACACGTAGTCTGAAGAGACAAAAAGCAACTTTTTTAAAAATAAAATGGCATACATATTTGCTGCTTTTCTTTGCCTGTACAGTTTGCTTTTCTTTGCCCACACAGTTTTAAAAATTCAGGAATTGCAGAAAGGAATGTGTTCTTAAGGTGAACTTAAGAGTTCTCCCCTCTTAGGGAGGGGAGGTTTTATGTTTATTAGATTGCATAAAAGCTTTATTGAACTGTTGGGAAAATGTTTGCATTTGCTCTCTTATTTCTTCTGCCATCTTAGATCTTATGTCACAGGTGTGTTCTTTGTTTTGCCTGGTGAGATATTGATAAATGCCCTTAGGGGCCAGTTAGTGAATGCCCTCATCACGTACCTCATGTAATTGATGTAGTTGTAAATATTTCCTTGGATGAATTGTGATACAGTTATATATGTGTTCTTAGACCAGAATAAGTAAGTTCTCATGTTAGAAGGTATTACCAAATATACTTGGGTTTCTCTTTCATCCTTTCCAGTCTGCTGTGTAAACTTATCTCTCATAGTTGTTTCCAGAATCTGAGGGATTAAAGTTTTTCTATGTGATTCTATATTTAGAATTTTTTAGATCTTTCAGATGTACCTGCTATTATGTAGAGTACTAATACTATCTTCTAGTATTTAAGACTAATGGCTTGCTCTTGAACAAGTCTGGAAGGTACATCTGTCTCCAGCAGAACTTGTTTTCCATTCCTTATGAGTTCAGTGCCATTGTGTTCCTGTCTTGAAGAAAGCATGTTACAATCTACTTTTCTGTTGCATATATCAGAATTTTGCTTACCATAACTCTATTTCTCCAGACAGCCTTGCTTCAGTTTGACTCATAGTTGCCTGTTGGGAAAGCAGTTGCAGTGCAGATCTGACACTGTAGGTTGTAGAGTCCAATGAGAAACACGAACGTTTCTGCAGACAGCTCACTGGGTTCTTGTCACTTGTGCTAGGACAGCTCACTGGATCCTTGTCACTTGTGATACTGTGTCTTCGTGATTCATATCCACATGATCCACTGTGTGTGAACTTCTCCAATGCTTCCTCACTGCAGTGTGAATGTAGGTATATGCTCAGCAGTAATATATTGCGACCAGTTTTGGTTTCTTTAGAGCTGAGGGCCAGCCTTCCCTGAAGACTTGACTGTGTAGGGTTACTGGAAGCAAGAATGCATGCCTTAGTTGTATTAAGGGTGATCTTGAGTGTTTTATGACTGGGTGGCCTGTTTCACGGTCAGTAATATGCATGTAAAATAATAATCTGAATAGAAAATGGTGTTTGAAATGATCTTTACTCTATGGGAGCATGTTGACACTCAGCTCATGGGCTAATGTCCAAGTTGTGCTCTAGGAGATTTGTGGACTGGGAAGTTAAAAATAGATCACAGAACCCTCTTTCAAGCTTTTAACTCTCTCTCTGCTGGAATTTTAGAATCACCTCAGTGTTCTTAAATACAACTCCCATTAATGCTGAGCATTTCGATGTCCCAGTTCTTTCTGGTGTCTTGTTCTGCATTTGTATTGTGTGTTGTTATTTCTTGTACAACAGAACTACGTGCTTTATTGAAAATGTGTTACAAGGTCAGTTTTGCTTGCAAATACTGCAAAGATAGCTTTATTTTAAAGAGACTGTACACATTGTTAAATGCTCTTTATTGGTATGAGGAGTCAGATATAGCTTTGTTTTTCACTTCATTCTGAAACACGTTCTTAGAAGTGCTTTTTTTAATTGAGAAACAAGACTTCTACTACATCTGTAGTGTAATGAATAGCTGGTGAAAAAAAAAAAAAGTTGAAAAAAGTAGTTTGTAGTTGAATGTCGGTATAAAAATTTAAAATAATTATGGACACTTACCACTTCGCTGCTTTTGTAAATCACATTTGGAACTGACTAGTACAAGTTTACTTTTCTGTCTTTTTGACAGATCGTGACTGCAAGAATGTCTTTTCCACCTCATTTGAATCGCCCTCCTATGGGAATCCCAACACTTCCCCCTGGGATCCCACCACCACAGTTTCCTGGTTTTCCTCCACCTGTACCTCCTGGTAAGTTATATTAATATATGGAAGATTAAACACTAGAGAAAGTGGGGGAACAAGTCCAGGGGCAGTAGGTTGCAGAAGTTCGGTTAGGATTTTCTGAATACAGTAGTAAGAGAAGGATCAAAAGGGAAGAATTGAGAAGGAAGTTTTTTGTAGAATGAAAAAAAAAGAGATGTAGGATCCCTGTGAAGAACATGAGATTGACTTCACTGTTCTCAAGGGTCAGTGTGTCTGCTGACAAGTAGTTTTGATGAAATCCATTCACTTAGTATATATATTAATAATATATATTTAATAATAATATATTTAATATATATTTTATATATAACTTTAATATATTTAACCTCTAGCAGCTAGCATGGAAAGATAAAGATCCTTTCTTATCATCAAATATTGGCTACTGAAAGTGCCTAAAGCTGCCAGTGAATTTGGTAGTGTAAAAAAGTATTGCATGGTTTCATCTGATTAAATATTAATCTAAAATATTATTTATTATTAATTAATGAATATTATTAAAATTCAGTATTGTTCTAAACTAGCTGTTGAAGACTGCCAAGTGAAGTATTCAGCAGCTTCTCAATAGAGTTTTTTTATGCTGCCTTTATTAAGCTATTCCATAAATAATGGCACAAAGCCTGGTGCCGTTCTCTCCAGGACCTTATCCCTAAAGCCACATGCAGAAATGATTGTGCTGTGGGAATTGTGTAAGCTGGGAACGAGATCATCTGTAGGGCATCAGCTGCCTTTGACCTCGGGAATTCCCTGCCTCATTCATCACCTCGCTGTCTTCTAGAACAATATTGTGGCTTGAATATGCTCTGAAAATAAATTTGTTTGTGACAAATTTGAACTGGTAATACTAGAAAGTGACCAGGATTCCTGTGGTGTGTTAGTGTACTTTGTTGCTTAAGGTACTAGTAAACAGTATTGTGGAATTCTTATTTGAACAAAATTGCTGTCTAGAAAATCATGTCTGCAATAATTTCATTTGTATGCATCAGTTCTCAACAGGGCAGACTAATATTAATGTATTGTCTTTCTCAGGGACCCCTATGATTCCTGTACCAATGGGCATTATGGCTCCTGCTCCAACTGTAAGTATTACAGTAGGGATGAGATTACAGCCAAATAAAATGGAGAGTAAAACTTAGTAGATGTCAACAGTGGTTTTGTTTTGCTCAATTCTGTCAGAATTCAACTGTGAAAGAAAATGCTTAATTTTAAATGCAAGTGTTATGCTAATTTCTGACCTAGACAAAGTTTGAAGTAATGTCTGGAGCTACCACCTGCAGAAGTGAAGCAATTATTTTTCTTGCAAGAAGACATACTTCTTTCAAATACAGTGGTTTAGGCTTTGCCTTTGGATCATGTGTGCTCTTCCTGTGCAGTACAGTTGGATCAGGAAGATTTCAGGTCTCTTGCTCTGGCGTTTGAAGCCCTGACATAGTACTCTGGAGGTATTATCTTATCCAGGTTTATAAGACTATCACACAGCCCTGCTGGGTTGTCCAAAAACATGTGATTTGACAAGCTTACAGATAAGCTTGCTCTCTCTGTGTTGCAGGAAAAAGAATAGTTGCTTGTAATATCTATCTGTGGGAAAGCGAATAAAAGGTTTCTTTGTCTGTCTTACTAATTCCAAATTGGAAAGGGAGGTTTATGATTTTTGGGTGGAAAAAAGCGCGCTTTAAAATATAAACGTTACTTCTGGACTTCAAGGTGAATTTACCATTTGTGCGATTTTGCAGAAGTGAAATCTCCCCAAAATACAGAATTTTTCGATAGCTTGTATTTTCTCCTACAGGAGAATATGTTCATGCTAAGCAGTGTATTTAAGACAGAGATACTGAAACAAATTTATTACTCAGTTTTGTGATTAAAATAACTTTTAGTTAGTAACACTTCTAGAAGGGTGTTCTGAGAAGAAAGACTGTTAAATCTTAGGTGAAAGAAGGGTAGCAAAATGGAGCAGATGATCATGCCTATCTTTGTACAGTTAATTTACAGATGTTTGCTCCTTAAACTAAAGAGGTTTTGCACTGTGTGTTCATTAAATAAAGCAGTAGTGTTCACTGTGTGGAAGCTTTAAGATCGTGTGCCACGTGCCCATTGAAGCCTTTGAGTCAGAGTTACTTTTCTATTCAGAGCCTGGTTTTTACACTGCTAGGTAAGGTAATTCAACTTCCCATGACTCAAATGTTGCAAACTTGTTATTTGTCAGAGAAATGATACCTAATGTTATTATATGCTCACCTCGAGACCTCCAGTGGCTGTGTTCAGTTACACCTTTTCTTATCTTCCTTTCCCAGAAAATGGCCTTTTTTTTGTGTTGTAGAAAGTATTAAAGCCTGAACTGCTTACTGGTGTCTTACTCCATAAGCCTAACTAAGGTTCATATGAAAATTCAGTTTTGAAATAAATGTGCATCCCTAAGTCTTATGTCTTACTGATTTAAATAAAACAAACCGATCCAATGCTTTCTTTTCCAACTTCTCCTCCTTTTATAGGTGTTAGTTCCTACCACAGTGTCTATGGTTGGAAAACATTTGGGAGTCAGAAAAGACCATCCTGGCTTAAAGAACAAAGAAAATGATGAAAACTGCGGTCCCACTACTACTGTTTTTGTAGGCAACATTTCGGAGAAGGCCTCAGACATGCTCATACGGCAGCTTCTAGCAGTAAGTACAGTGGACTGCTTGTTAAATTTCATCCCTGGCTGATGAATAAAGTAACAACCCATGAGCAGTATATTGCAACTAAAAGTAGAGCTATTCCTACTCCATGGAATAGCAGCCCACTATGCCTGAATTCAATAAGCAAAGAGTACAGCTTTTTTACACTATACATGTCTGGGAATATAGACATATTTTATTTTTAGTAGCGTTTACCCTTTTTTAATTCCATGATCTTTTGCAAAAAGTGGTTATGATTTTTGTAATGTTTTGAATATAAAATAATAATGATACTTCTCTTAATTGCAGAAATGTGGTTTGGTTTTGAGTTGGAAGAGAGTGCAAGGGGCGTCTGGAAAACTTCAAGGTAACTGTTCATGCTTTTCAAAATTTTCGCTATGCTCTTGTTTTTATTAGCTGGCAGCTTTTTAATATCTTGACACATTGCTATTCTTAATCATTTTACATTTTAAGATTCTGTAATATCATAGCTAAAAAATACTTTCTAGTAAAGGGCTAGTATTTTCTAGAATTGAGAATAAAATAATTGGGAAATGTTAAATGGAAAAATGTCTGGGGAGCCTAGTTTTGCTTACCTTTCTTTTCTGAAACGGAATGATTTTACAGACTATTCCTGAGAAAGTCCTGCCAGTTTGGACTTAGCCCCCAAAGGAAGATACTGTTCTAACACTTACAATTCACTTCCAATAATGTATTGTCCTTCTCTATGAAGGAGGTCTTCCTGATGTAAAATTTACCTTTCCTCCTGTCAAGTTCAACTGATTTAATTTTTGTGACCTTTGTCCAGTGATTGCAAGAAACAATTTTGGTTACTGGGGGTTTTTTTTCTTTTTTTTGTTTTTTTGTTGTTTTGGGTTTTTGCTGTGTTTTTGTATTTTGCCAGTTTTGTGGGGTTTTTTTCTTTTTATGGATATAGTTCAGTTACTTCAACTTTTTTATATCTCACACTTTTTTTATTTTGCTGTCATGAAATGTTTTTCTCATTTAAAACTTTACGTAACTGTTGTGAAGAAGCTAGTTCAAAATACTCTTCCCTCTAGGTTAACAGTGAGCTGTTGATTGATGCCCTTGGTCATCAGACAATTGCAAATCCACTTGAGATGTCATCATGTAGATTGCATTTCTTAGTTAGGACAGTTATGTCAAAAGCTTTACAAACACAATCATAGAAAAGTTTGAGTTGGAAGGAACCTTTTAAAGTTCATCTAGTCCAACCCCCTTTGAAGAGCAGGAACATCTTCAACTAGATCAGGTTGCTCAGTGCCCCATCCAACCTGACCATGAAAGTTTCCAGGGATGGGACATCTACAGTGTGTGTACTGGTTCCACCTTACTTATTGGACTGTTAATTATATCAAAGATGAGTTCAGTGAGTGAACTTCGAGATTTTATGATGTGTACTCCTAGCTTTTAAAAAACAACTGCCTGTGTTCCAAGTTTATTGATTTAAAACACATTTTTAAACAAAGCTAATTACCTGAAGAGCTTTAATGCATTTACTTCTCATTTCATTCATCCATTTCAGCCTTTGGATTTTGTGAGTACAAAGAGCCAGATTCTACCCTTCGAGCACTGAGACTGCTCCATGACCTCCAGATTGGAGAGAAGAAGCTGCTGGTCAAGGTTGATGCAAAAACAAAGGCTCAGCTAGACGAATGGAAAGCAAAGAAAAAGGCATCCAATGGGGTATGTATATAATGTGTGATTTGCATTCTAGTATAATGTCAGTGTAACATTACTTGCTAGATCGGATTGTGAGCATGTCTCAGTTTCTACTCCTTTCCATCTTTAATTCCTTTTAGGATTTTGCCAGAATCACATTAGTGAGTCTAAAGATATAAGAAGTGTAAGCAGAGAAGTGTAAGCTCTTAATTCCATAGTGTTTGAACTTATCTGCAAACTACAACTACATTTCTAGAATCAATTCTATAATTCATTAAGAAGTGTAGTAATAAATGCTATATGTTTTGATTCTGTTGCTTCATTTTTGTTTAAAAGCTCTTGAAAGTGCTTATAGCCTAGAAGAAATTACTCTGTCCATATGTAAATTGGCTGTCTGAGGGGAATTGAGGTTTCTTTCCCCTCCACTGATGATCTTTTGGAACAAATCAATGAAAAGGAAAGAAGTAGATCATTCAGTAGAAAAAATTGGTATCAGGTAGTGGGCTGCTTTCAGACATTTAATAGATGGGAAAATATCTTTTGTACTATCCCTTTCTAAAGCTAAGGATCTGTTTTGGAGTAATTGCATCTATTTAGTATGTTGAATTCTTATTGAGATGCAAAGATACTTAGTTGACAAGTTTGCATTGATTTTAATTGTGTCTGTTTCTTTGCTGAAATAGTGTATTTCAACCCAAATCAAATTAGGCTTTGTCTCTAACTCCTAAAGCTTTGCATGTGCCTTAAGATATTACTTAAAACAATTTTTTTTCTATAAAATCAAAGTGAGAAGAGGCTCTTGTTCCAAAAACAAAAAATGCTAATCATGTTGTAGCAAGTAAATTTTAAAAATTCCAGTTTGGAATTTTTCTTTAATCTATGTAGACTATAGTGGAAACACAGATAATTCTATTTTGTTTTACCTAACCATAAGTAAAGGCATAATGATGACCTGAAGTTGACGTGTTTTTGACTGGGTATCCTGTGTTTGTAATGAAATCCAATGGCTTAGTAAAGCAGAGTGCTTACTTGGTGAGGTTTGGGTGGGATACTGTACTAGTTCTGTACTAGTTCTTAGCCTAGGTAAGGTCTTGATTGAGCTGCCCTTTCATTCTGTTCTTTCTTGTTTCATGTTGGCTTGTGATACTGTGCTTCACAGCTGACATTGCAAACAAGTGTAAAGTATTTCTGGAGTTCATGTACATCTCTCATGAATTTTGTTTTCTGTGAGCCCCTGTGAGTTACAGTCAGTCTGGGGGGATTGATTGTAATATAACAGCAGGTACTGTTTGTGGCTTTGGTGGAATGGGCTGTATGAGCCCATTCTCTTGAACAGTAGGATGATATTAACTCCATGGTTTTTGTTGGGTTTTATTGGATTTAGTTGGTTTTTCGCTCTTTTTTGTGGTGGTGCAAAAAAAGGCTGTGAATTGCTGAGGAATATTGATGAAGTACATTGTAATCAAACCGCTTGCAATTCCTTTCATACCATCGTTGGTGTGCTGGTGCCACTTGGATCCAAAAGTTTCAAATTTTCTTGAATAGCTTAAATTAAGAAATCAAGCGTGTAAATTACAACGCGATTTCATACAAGACACACCTAGCAAACCTTTATCTAATTAGCTCCTCTTCCTGATCACTTCTTCTCCCTGGATCTCTTCAATTCCGCCCCCTGTCACTACCTTCTAGCTCTTTTCAGCCTGCTCCTCCTTGGCCTGGCAGCTTCTTCAGCTCCAACTGAATCCTCCCTTCCCCCTCATTCTTAGCTGCTGCTCCATCAGACCCTTCCCTCCCCCTCACTCCACCCACCACCTATCGTTTGACCGGATACCCAGCTGGATTCTCAGGTGAGATTCCATTTTTCTAAAAGATTCAGGGGATCAGGAGGTGGGCTACCTTGCTCGGTGTGCAGATCATCGTTCTACTCTTTCACGTAATACTTGGTGAAAGGCGCTTCTTCGTGTTCCTTTTCCTCCCTACAAGGTTGAAAGGGGCAAAAAGATGAGGAACTGCGAAGTATTTGATCAACTATAATTTTAAAAATAGTTTGCTGTGCAAGGAATGTTTTCCCTAATGATGTTTCTTTAATATAGTTCTCCCATTTGAGGTTGCACCTTGGAAGTTTTAGGTAGGCATTCGTATTGCATGGCACTTAAGTAGAAGGCTTGGAGGAACTGCTGTTGATGTGACTTGGAGTTCTGGAATATAAAAGGCAAAACTTTTGACCAAGAGCTGCACTATAGTGATTGCTTTTCTGGGAGTGTGTGGGTGCTCTCTCTTTTCCTGTCTACTGCCTTAATCACCATTTTTCTGTTCTATTTTAGTATGTTATTTTATTATGCAATCCTACACTTGCTCTCTGCAGCAATTCCATAAAACTGTGCTATAAACTGTGGTATTGCCAGTGTGAAAATATCTGACTAATATAAAGCAATTGATAATTACTTGTATTTGTAGGTGGTTTGGTTTTCATGTGGTGAGTTGTTTGGGGTGTTTTTGTATGAGTTTGTTCATTTTTTTTTTTTTTTTTTGGTGGGGGGTTTGCTTTTTTATAGTAAATACTGTAGGGGCATGAATGTGATGATGAAAGGTGAACTTCTGATAAAACTGCTATTACTCTCAATTTGTTAAGTCCTGTTACTTTGCCATTTTTCCTTAGAACTCCAGACCAGAGACAACAACTGATGATGATGAAGCACTGGATGAGGAAACGAAGAGAAGAGATCAGATAATTAAAGGGGCCATTGAAGTCTTAATACGAGAATATTCCAGCGAGCTCAATGCCCCCTCCCAGGAATCTGACTCTCACCCCAGGAAGAAGAAAAAGGAAAAGAAGGAGGACGTATGTGTTTTGATTTTGGACAAAACAGATATTTTTTTCTTCAACTCACCTTTATATAATGGCCAAACCTTGTGCAAATACTTTAAACCTAAACTTCTGACGAGAAAACAAATCAACAAGCATTGATGTCAGCAGCAGTTTCTTTTTTTTTTTTTTTTGAGCTGAAAGCTAGTCAGTTAAAGATACCATCCCTTCAGGGTGGTTTAGGCATTTAAGCATGTAAACTTCTTGGAACAACAAGTTTGAATCTGGGCAGGACTGAACCAACCTTTCATCCCTCTGAAGGTGGAAATACTAAATTTAGTGAAATTTAATCTGTATGTGCATATAGGGTTTTTCAGATAGGAACTTAAAAAACAACTGTAAAGTGTTCCTGCATACCATCCACTTCCAATGAAAGATGCCAGGGTGCTATTGTAATGCCACGAATTTGGTAGTTTTTGACAAAATTCTTCTTTCTGCTTATGGGATGCATTCTTGTAGTGTGCCCTGATCCAACTGGTTGCAGCTGTCTACCCAAACGTGGAAACACTTCGTTAGTTGTTTATGTCCTTGAAGGGATCCTTCAGGGATGAAAGGCATATTGTAATCTGCCTGCCTTAAAAAAATCTTTTAAACACGTCTCAATTTGGTTGGATTTGGTCAGCCAGCTTTCCTATCTTCCGCAATGCGAAAAAAACATGTTAAGCAGGAATGAATGTTCTGGTTTAGATCTGCTTCTGTGAATGACCTTTTGATGGATTAACACAAAATGGAGAAGGGGGAACAAGGATAAGCAAACTCAGACTTAGCTTTTCCAGCAAAGCTTCTAACCATGGGAAAATGGGCTTTCCCACCTACCAATCCGCACCTTATATGAAAGAGATTGGAAAATTGTATGGCAAAGATTTTTACACACTTAAGTCTTCTGCAAAGTACCTGTTCCAAGGCAATGATACAGTTTCAAATGCTTATGGAGTTTAAATGTGGTGCAAGAAACATCTCCCTCAGGGAGCAAGTCTGTCTTCCCACAGCATTCTTAGTCATGGCCAACCTGAGGTATAAAAGTGCTGAGCTGAGAATTTGTTTTTCTTTCCTCTCCCTCCCTTGGGGAGATGATGTTTTCTTTGATGACAATTTGCAAATGAGTCACTGTCTAATGCTATCAGCTGTATTTTTTTGTTACAAGCACTGTTACAATGTGTATTGTCCTGTGGGTAAATATACATATATATGGCCATGAATAATGCCAGGTAGTTAAACATTGTAAGAGACCTTTGCAGGCATGAAGAGCTGGGTGCTGAGTGTGTCCCTATGACAGAGCAACATTCTCTTAGCTCTGTGTTGTGCAGAACTTCACTAATTTGAGCTAGTCAAGTAGCCAAATAAGCTCTTTTAAAATACGCAGCACTTGTGGGTTGAAATTGCACCCCATCATCCTTCCCATACTGGGAAGGAAGACAAGAAACTTTGAAGTTGCCATCTTTGGCCTGTGTGGATAGAGGTGGGAGTGAAGAGATGGTACTAGCTTGTTGTTCTCTTGTCCATAAAGGAGAGGGGAGAGAAAGACTGTTGAGGGTGGGGGGAAAGGGAAGGTGGATACAGATATATTGTGGGGGCGGTGAGGGGGGTGTGGAAACTTTCCAGCTTTGGGGCTGTCATCCCCTGAAGAGCTTGATGTGGAGATGACTCCCGCTGGTGTTAGCAGCAGAGGCTGTTAGTTCTTCTGGGTGAAGGCATGACTGCTGTGGGGGAGTTGAAAATGTGTGCGGGGAGCTGAGAGTGGAATCTGGTTTTCAATTTCAAGCACGGGGGAACCTCGCTAATTCGCACTAACTATAAGAGCAGGTGCAATCTACCAAATTCTGCGAATTAGCGAGTAAATAAAATCAAGACATACCCACTGCAAATATATTTATTTATTTTGGCAAGTGTAGCTTAGCCTTGTTTCTGATGCTACCATAGCGTACTAATATCCTGTAGTACACTTATAATTCAGTGAAGTCTTACTAACATGAGACGTCACTATGTGTTTTTAAGTAGTTCAGCAAAGGGAGAATTAGCGAGGTTCTTCTGTAACTTTGTTGAATCAAAGAAATGAGATCACAGCAATACAGTATTGCTTTGTAGTACAAACATACAAAACATTGTTTTTCAGAGTAGTGTGCAATCTATTTTTAAAAAAAAAAATCTCCGTGGATTTTTCCGCAGATTTTCCGCAGATTTCCAGTGGCCCCACTGATACCTTATCCACTCATCACCAAGGTTCGTTTACATTGTAGGCTTTGACAATGACTATGTTTACTGCTAGTTGCCAGATTTGTGACTCTTGTCCATCTGATTTTTTTTTTTTTTTTTCCACTCATTAACATCAGACTGTCAGGTTTGGTACTGCAGAAGGACTTTATTTATCTCTTGCAAGACTGGTTGAAAACTTCTAACCTTCAGCTTTTCTCTTGTTTTCCTGTGTCTGTACAGATGGCTGTTAATGCTTTTACTCCTGTCCCCCTTGTTTTTTAGGAGGATATAAATGCTATAGAAATGGAGGAAGACAAAAGAGACCTGATATCAAGAGAGATCAGTAAATTCAGAGACACACACAAGGTAGTATTCTTGTTTTTGCACTTGATACAAATTAGGCTTTTTCAAAATCCAAAAATACACTATTATAAAATTTAGCAGTACATTGCAATATCACTTAAAATGATGTTTATATTAGGTTTAATATACATGTAGTTCTTTACAAATCAGAAAGACAGTTGCCACGTTAAAGTGGCCCGTGACATCGTTATGCTAAGACTTTGATTGCTGCTGAGTATTTTTCAGTCTTCTCACTTCAGCATGAGTAAAGACAGCTTAAGTTGCTACACATACATTAAGTCAAGATATTTATAAGTGAAGGCTAAACGGGGCTGCAGTGTAAGACATACACTTGAGTGTGTTTCTCTAGGTAGATTTGTAACATTATCCAAGATTTTTGAAGAGATGAAACGTGAATTGAATTAAATTAAAGTCTTTTATTTTAATAGTTCTGAGTTAAGAGTGGGGGAAGATTAAAACTAGGTCAGTGGTTACCAGACTTACCAAACTTTAGATGCATGGAAGAACTGTAAATTCCCATAAAGCTAATCTATTCATTGACCCCCACCATTATGATAGAGATCATATGGTGACTAATGCAAGATGAAACTCACAGCTTGGAAAGTAACATGGAATAGGATGTAAGTATGAGTTTCTGTTTTTTATTATACTTATGGATGCCCCCTCAGAAAAATATGCAAAGGGGTAACTGGCTTGGAAATGTTTGTGCACAACAAGTCCCATCCCAGGGTCCCCACTTACAGAAGTTTCCACTAATGCTAGTGCATATGTGAATGTTTCTGCTTTGGAAAGTGATACTTGCGGATCGGAGAGCACAACTATGCATGTGATGTTCTTACTTTAATGTTTAGCTTAAAGTTGGTATTAATTTTTCCCCAATGAGATTGGAGTGGTCCTTGGCCTAGGGAATTATCAACAAGCTGCTCTTTTGAGCACACACTTTTCCTTCAAAATACCCCCAAATCAACATGAAAGAAAATGTTGAAGATACAGCAAGGTGAAGTGTGCCCATACTGTTCAGCTTTACCACATGCAGTCACTGGGGATGGTACCATGTTTTCATGCAACTGTATCAGTATGAACACAGGTGACTATATGTTATTGTATGTACATGTTTTCAGTTTTTCTCTTGACTAAAGTTGTTCAAGATAGAAACCTGGGAGAAAAAATCTAGGAAAAGTCATCTGGAGAAGCTCAGCAATTGAATGTGAAACTGGTTAGTGGTGAAACTTCAGTAGAATTACGTTCAGTTCCGAGCCCCGAGTTGTCACTGATACTAAAATGCAAACAAGTTACACTTTTTTTTTTAAATTGCAAACAAAACGAACAAAAAACAAGCTTCACTGTTTCAGAAGCTGTTGGGCATTTCACTGCCCTTGATTTGTATTTTTGGGGGGCTATTTTGGGTTTCTTAACATTAATAATCAACTGGAAGTAGTCATTGGGTATATTGGATATGTTTAAAAGGGGCTGTTGAATCCTTAGCAGCGGGCTAGTGAGCACAGTGAACCTTTGCATGTTTTTGGTATGAGTTTATAAACAATAACAACAGACTGTCAGGGTGTCAGCATTGCAGGGGGCGTCCATTTACAGCACGGACGAGTCTGAAGAGAGTTCAAGGTAAGATTTATAATTCTTCTACCTGTTCATCTCTGTTCATTACTTCAGTTTATCTGATACCGTTCCCATCCCATTACCTTGTCAGATCCTTTTATTTAGGTTTGCAAAAGTTGAGTGAGGTCAGATTTTGATTGCAAAATACACCAGTTTTTTTTTTTTTTCAATTGGAATTTAAGAAAAGGAATGGACTTAGGAAAAGGATTTTAATATACCAAAACTTGTGCGTGTGTACTTACACTTCTGTGAATATATTTTTAACAAAAGAAAGAAACCCACTCTCTTGAGGAATCTCACTGTAAATAAAGTTTTTGAGAGTGGTGAAAAAGCAGGAATTCAACTAAAGAAATTTCTATTGGAACATCTAAGATAACCTGTAAGTATCAACCACTTCAGTATGTAAACTTTCTTTAAAAGTAAATGAAATTTGAGGTAAGTTGTTTTTAGGAGTTGACAACCTAGTTTAACGTTTGACCCTGCAGAGGTTTAATGTTGTAAAGTTCCCAGATAATATAGTCCTTAGAAATTAGTTTTTCAGCCCAGTGTATATTATAGGATCTAAGTTGGTTTTTTTCCACATCAGTTTTCTACCAATTCCTACCATTTTTAGTCCCTTTTTCCTTTCGTGATTTCAATGTATCCAACATGGATTTGCCTGTATTGTGTTATCAATGCAGCATAGTTTCACTGGATACATTAATCACTAGTGAATTAGCTTTATTTCTGTAATCCTTTGTCGGTTCTCTGGTCCCTGTGCCTATGGCAGAAGAACACTAATCAGGTAAGATTGCTTTTTAAAGTTGTCTTAAATGCTTTGTTTAAAAGAAAAGAACAAAAAAACACAAACCAGAGAAAATGCTGTTTCATTGTTCCAGTTTTTAATTTCATTTCAGTGATGGTAAACGTGGAGCCAAAGGGGATAAACCTGTTTATTCTGCTCAATATTTGTTCAAAAAGTGGTATTCTTGCATCCATCAGGTTGAAATTTGGTATATTTGGTTGTTATTTGGTATATTTGTGAACCGTGTACTTGCTCTTCCTCCCAGAAACATAGCTAATAGGCAAGGTTAATCCAGTGTTGGCGGTCCATGTCCTAGCACAACATCTGTAAGTTAACACATAACAATTGCTTCCAAGGATGGATTTATCTATCATTCTGTTGATGTATTTTCTATTGTCTTATAGGAATTCTGGTCTTAAGAACGATTTCTATATGAAAAAAAAAAAAGTGACAATTTTGTACAATTTTTAGTAAAACTGTAGCAGGTAACCTTTAGTTTCTGTATTTCAAAAGAGCTATTTCCAACCTTTTTTTAACTGTTTCCATCTTGCAGTGGTGGAAGTTAAGATTCCATTCTGCAGTCCAGTTCTTACCAATGAACACTTAGAACTTTTTTAGGGAGGCAAAAGGGGAAAAGTGACAGTTTTCTTCACTGTTTAACCACATGCACCGTGTGTAAGTGGATATATTTCTTTACCCGAGTTTTCATCTAGGATGGTTTTGGTGTGCCAAGACATTTTTGGAAAACAACTCACTGTCCCAGTAAGCATTCAACTGAAATATGTTTTCCTAATTGAACAGAGTTAATTTTATCAGCTGGAAGTTCACTTTGCTTGTACCCAACTGGCTTATCGGGCCAGTGGAATTTGAGTCCCACCTCAGTCATGACTGGTAGTGCACTCTGAATGTGCAGTTTAGTCAGCTCATAATACAAGGCCAGCCCTACTCTGCTAAGGTTGGAGATTGCTGGTCTGTGTAGATCTGTGCTTTTGCACGAAACTTAGTCTTGTGATTGCTGCATTTTGTTTTCATACTTATGAGTTCCAAAAAAATACCCACCAAGCCCTATTTAATGTTTTAAAATAAGTGGCGGTTTTGGTATTTCCATTACCAGCCTTGTGTGTCGCGTCGGGAATATCCAGTTTGTATCACTACAGAATTAACTATGAAAGTTCTCTTGTTGGTTTTTAGAAACTGGAGGAGGAAAAAGGCAAAAAGGAGAAAGAAAGACAGGAAATTGAAAAAGAACGCAGAGAAAGAGAAAGGGAACGGGAGCGTGAACGAGAAAGGAGGGAGCGTGAAAGAGAGAGGGAACGTGAACGAGAGAAGGAGAAGGAACGAGAGCGTGAACGGGAGCGAGATAGGGACCGTGACCGAACTAAGGACCGAGACAGAGACCGCGAACGAGACCGAGACCGTGACAGAGATCGCGAAAGGAGTTCAGATCGCAACAAGGATCGTAGCAGATCAAGGTAAATGTACTGCAGTTGCTATTTATTTCACCTTTTTCTTACTGCTGTTTATTAAATGCATATAGTTCAGTAGATCAGCTGTCATTCACGAGAGAATCATCCTTGTGGAAGATCAGAGTAACAGCAAGAAATGCAAATTGAGAGAATACTTGATTTCCCTCCCTCACAGCATAAGAATATAAAAACTGCAGTTTGCAGTAAGCAACTCTCCAATTATGATTTAAGCATACTGGTTTAATCTCAGATATCTCCTGTTTTTCATTTTTAGCTTTATTCCTGCTTAAGGCTATCTTATGTTTGTGGTATTTTTTAGCTTAAGCAGGTTTTATTATTTCCTTTGTTACATGGTGGGCTTCTCGGTTGGATTTTGGGGGGGGGTCATTTGGCTTGATTTGGGTTTGTTGTTTGGATTGTGACTTTTTTTAGTGAAAGCAAGGGGATTACTCTTTCAAGTGGTAATTAATCATATTCCAAGTGCTGCTTTCACATTAAATCTTGTCAGAAGTGTTCAAATTGTCTGCAAGCCATGTAAACACAAAAGGTTTGTTAAGTATACCCTTTATTTCTGGTTGTTTTGTCTGTGGAGAACTGCTAACGCAGCCTGATAAGAAATTACCATATGTTCATGCTTAGTTTCTGTAGATACTGCTATTTAATAGTTAGTATTCAAACAACTACTTTTAGTGGGGTTTAGAATACCTGTCAGTAAAGACTGATTTTATGCCCGTTTCTGTACCAGCTAATCAGTCATCTCCTACAACTGCAGATTTAAAACACCCTCTAAGATGCTATTAATCATTTGACTGAATGGAGAGGAAGGCTCTATACTGAACTTGGGGGTTTTTTTCTTCCTTCAGAGAAAAAAGCAGAGACAGGGAACGGGAACGGGAACGCGAGAGGGAACGGGAACGGGAACGTGAGAGGGAACGGGAACGAGAACGGGAACGGGAAAGAGAACGGGAGCGGGAGCGGGAAAAGGATAAGAAGAGAGACCGAGAAGAAGATGAAGAGGATGCCTACGAACGACGAAAACTGGAGAGGAAACTACGTGAAAAGGAAGCTGCATATCAAGAGGTAGGTTGGAATTTTTAAAATTCTTTAAATAAAAAAACGTTTCTGAGAGTTGATACCAAGTCCTCTACTATAAAAAACATCGTTCCCCTTTTCCTATATGTGTTTTTAATCCCCTGGGTACACGAGCTGGGGTAGAATATGTAAGCCACTGTCAAAACTGACTTTTTATTCTGATGTTTTATATTTAAATTATACAAATTATTTATAGTACACTTATTTTAAACAACAGTCCAAGCTAGCTTTGAAGTAGTACTGGTGTTCTTAATGTTCTTGAGGATCGAAGTGTATTTTCTTCTGTTGCAGCGTCTTAAAAACTGGGAAATCAGGGAACGAAAGAAAAGTCGAGAATATGAAAAAGAGGCTGAGAGGGAAGAAGAAAGAAGACGGGAAATGGTAAGGCTTGTAGTTTGACATGTAATTTTCCCTGCCTTGTTCTCTCAGTCCCATTTAGAATGGAATATGCTACTGTTATGTTTATGGATAGTAATAGTATTCTCATTTTGTGTAAAGGCCATGTGTGTTTTTATACCAGAAATATCCCCAGTTAATAGACTAGAAACAGAAGGTTTCTAGTAAGTGGGAGTACTATTTAGAGTTTGAAAAACAAAGTAATGGTTTGGTGTTGTGAAGGCAGAAGATGAGAAATAGGCAGCTGCAAAATACTGTGGTCTGGTCGTAATGCACTGTTACATCTGTATCTTCTGCCAGATTTGTGACAAAACCTGTGTGTTCTATGTTGCGCAGGTGGAACTAGACAAGTTTTTTTAACTTCCAACCTCCTCATGTGCCCAAACCTATGAGATATGATACAAATATTCTTTAATGTAACCAAGCATTTTTATAAACGCCTCTCCTCAGTTCATTAGTTGTGAAATTATCACAGTTACCAATGTAACACTTGGAAGTTTTGTTGGAAATGACCCCTTTGGAAAATAGATAATTTTGTAATCTCATAGTTTGTGCTAAAGTTGTGCTAAATACAGAAGTTATTTGAAGTTTTAGAGGTTTTTCACTTCATAGTTTCCCAGAGAAGGAGAGAACTTGTTGAGAGAGTAGATGATGGATTAGGAATTGCTTTGAAGCCATATATGCAAAGAAACACAAAGGGGCAAGAAAATTATAAAATACATTGTTTCATGTGGAATCCAGGTTTTCCCTCTAAATGCATGAGGGGGGAATAAATGTTTGAAATTGACTCAGTGATATTTTCCATTCCAAATCTTCCTGCACGCTGGCTATGGATGGCAGTTGTAGAAAGCAGTGTTTCATTTTGTGCTGAAATTACAACCACAATCATAATTTTTTTCTCAAAGTCATTAGCACAGAAGTGTAATACTGTTGGTTTAAGGATATTGCTTAAGTACAAGTTAGAAGGTCCTCATTTAATTTTCCTCAAAGAACTCGGGGGTTTTGCCTCTTCATTTTATCAGAGGGGGTGGAAGTGTTTCCGCTCTTTCTCCCTTGCCCCTTAAAGTGTTAGGCCTGCATGTTAATACCACATAGGCCTGTACATTAGTGCCACGTTTGTTTCAGTACCACAACAGGAGAGTGCTTATCCTAGGAGCAGCCATCAGATTTGTTTCTGTGCATGACTGTCTTAAATAAGCTCTTGAAACAAAGCAGTACTGATAAAATACACTTGGGCTGCTGTGTTAAAATACCCAGTAGCAGACTTAAAGGATTTGGAGAAAAGGAATTCCTGATCCCCTTCATCTGTAATGTAAAACAAAAAAAAAAACCAATTAAATATATATATGTGGATGGGGGTGTATGTGTGTGTATATATGTCAATCAGTGACACAATACCCGTGGACCCTCTGGATGCAATACCAAAACTTTTCTATTTCCTGTTTGGAAAACTTTGTATTTCTGGTTTAAAGCAGAGTAGATCTACAATTAATTTGCTTATTAACAATAAATTTTAAACCCTTGGAAAGGAAACCAGAAATCATTATGTAAGTTTCAATTCCTTGCAGGCAAAAGAAGCCAAACGGTTGAAAGAATTCTTAGAAGATTATGATGATGACAGAGATGATCCAAAATACTACAGGTATGTCTTTGCATTCCTAACAACAAAACCTTCATTACTAATTTTAACACAATTGTGGGGTTTGTTGGCAGAGGCTTATGGAGTTTATATTTGACTGATAATGTGACAATGTAACGGTTATAATTACCTAATTTTTTTTTAGAGTCACTTCATAAGTGAGAGAGGGAAAAGCAAAGCTCCTTCTGCTGGTTAATGCTTGGGAGTAGCTGCTCATTCCTATCAATTTACTTTTGTGAGGCAGGGCAGAGGTCAGTGTAATGTCAGAATAAGGTGCTGGAAGCAGGGAGAAGGGAACAAGCATGCCTCTAAATAATTCGCTGCAAAGAAGCTGTAAATAATATGAAGAGCAGGCTTGTTAATGTAAACGATTGGGAACATTCTTCAGGATGGGACTAACTAACATTTGCATAAAACTAATTTAGCAGAAGTGGTTCCTGCCAAAAAACCTATAAAACTTGATTCTTTCTCTAAAGAGATCAACAGCCACATCCCCTACTTCTGTTTAATGTGGTGGGTTGAATTCAGGATGGTAAGGTTGAGAACTGGTATCTTAAGATTCTTTTGTTATAAAAACAGAGGATGTCAGATGCTCCTATGAATCTTACTTTCATTTAGTGGGAGATGTATCTGTAAAAAGTTTTTCTTGTATTGTGATACAAGCCCCTCATTGAACCGTTCTCTCAATAAAAAATACGTATCTTTTGTAGGGGTAGTGCTCTTCAGAAGAGGCTACGAGACAGGGAAAAGAGATGGAAGCAGATGAACGAGACAGGAAAAGGGAAAAGGAAGAATTAGAAGAAATTAGGCAGCGTCTTCTGGCCGAAGGACATCCAGATCCAGATGCAGAACTCCAGAGGGTGAGTTGCTGCTGGTCTCACAGGAAAATGAGTCCTTTGTATTCTGGTTTTATTGAGCAAAATTGTGTAAGAGATCTGATATTTACTGTTTATTTCCTCTATTCATTTTTTCTTATAAAGAAGTCCAGATAGGCAGAAAGAACAATGGAAACAAAAAACCTTTCCAGATCAATATCCAGATTTGATGGAGTTTGAAAACAAATTTTCATTAATCAGTGTTCCTTACAAGAATGCCAGTAGTTACATGTATTTTTCTTGACTAGCAGTCTTCTAAAGAGGAGGTTCTTTAGATTTTTTCAAACAGTACTGGTTTTGAGAGAGCTTCTGTTTTTGCTAATTGTCTGTTTCATTGTAGATGGAGCAGGAGGCTGAGAGGCGCAGGCAGCCACAAATAAAACAAGAACCAGAATCTGAGGAGGAAGAGGAAGAGAAGGCAGAAAAAGAAGAAAAAAGAGAAGAACCAGAGGAAGAGGAAGAGGAGCCTGAACAAAAGCCCTGCCTTAAACCAACTTTACGACCCATCAGTTCTGCTCCTTCTGTTTCTTCTGCTAGTGGAAATGCAACTCCTAACACACCTGGTGATGAATCTCCCTGTGGCATTATTATTCCTCATGAAAATTCACCTGAACAACAGCAACTGGAGGAGCATCGACCCAAAATAGGACTCAGCCTCAAATTGGGCAAGTTTACATTTTATTTCAATCTTCCACATGGGATCAAAATAAAAATTGTCAAGCTGAGTAGCCATGTTTGGTTTTCCAAACATGTCATATGGTTTGATGTACTTTCATCAAGTAGTTGTTGTCCAGATGGTGTGTGTGAGCTGACCTATCCAGAAGATACATTTTATGAAGCACTCTTCATCCAAAACCTTGAGGGCAAAAGAGGAGGGAAGTTTAGGCATGTTCCAGGGCTGATTTTTGTAGGAATGTTGTGAGGAGAGATTGGTTATTTTCATATGCTTTTTCTCCTTAATATATCTGTAAACATCTCTTTCAAACTCATTGCTACTTTTCATTGGTAAGAAAAGAAATTATTATTATATGTTAAATTTAAGACCTAGGTAATTCTTATGTTTACTTAAGACCCTTTTAAAGTAAAAAAAAAAAAAAAAAGAAAAATTAGATTTTGTTTTCTTCCTTTTAGAATATCACAATGAAATGATGACAGTTATGAGTGAAATTTGAGCCTAGAGTTCCTTAGTACTTTAGCAATTTCCTGCTGTTTTAAAGAAGTGGGTTCTGAGCACAGAACATTTGTATTCCAGAAGGTTTTGTGTATTTATTATTTACCATTTCAATGAAGTTATGCCAGGCTGCACTTTGAGCTCACACTGTGTTGTATCTTGAATGATGAGAGACTGTATTGTATTAGGCTGATGAATGATCATCTTATGAGTTGCAACCTTTGGCTTCTGTGCTCTGCCTTTGCTGAGATTGGGGCTCAACTATAGTCTTCCCTCAGAGAGAGTGCTAACTGGTTTCAGGGCAGAGAAAGAAGACTCTATTTTTCAAATGGGTCAGAGTCTTGAACAAACTCCGTTAAAAATCTTTATGTCTTTTGCCCCATTTGTAACAGAATTTGAGAGATTAAAAGCCAGTGCCAGGCATTCACAGACGTTTATGTCGCATATAAGCCAATATTTCTCAAGTAAAGAGCAAAGAGTAAACTAGTTCCAGTTACAGTTGATAAATATGTTACTCTGCCTTTTGGGTTGTAGGTGCCTGCAACAGTCCTAATCAGCCCAATGCTGTGAAAAGGAAGAAACTTGCTGTGG
Organism: Sitta carolinensis; assembly: GCA_032173965.1. Lineage (NCBI taxonomy): Eukaryota > Metazoa > Chordata > Aves > Passeriformes > Sittidae > Sitta > Sitta carolinensis. Next base: position 9,460,210 of record JAVUNC010000006.1, on the reverse strand, counting down.
ATAGTGTTTTCAATAAATTTGATGATGAAGACAGTGACGATGTACCCCGGAAAAGGAAACTTGTTCCCCTGGATTATGGAGAAGAAGATAAAAGCAATATCAAAGGCAGTGTCAATACAGAAGAGAAGCGCAAACACATTAAAAGTCTCATTGAGAAGATTCCCACAGCCAAACCAGAGCTCTTTGCTTATCCTCTCGACTGGTCAATTGTGGATTCAGTAAGTTGATTCATTTGACTGTTTTTTAAAAGGCTTAATTTTTCCAAGTAAACACTATAATTGAGTAGGAAAACAAGGTTACTGGGACCCCAGTGGATTGGAGCATCATCATCAAGTGGAGTCAAACTTGAGTCCTCTATTTGTTGTTCATACATAATCCTTATTCTGAAGTATACCTGCTTATTGTAGTTTGGTCTCTCTCAAATTGCCACTGCGAATTATCAAGGAGTTTTATGGAAGGAGAAAAAAAGACACTGTAAAAACATGTTTGAGTGGCTCTCAGAAATACTTGCAGATTCCAAATTTCAAGGGGTTATATAATTGGTAGCAAAATGTATCTTCTGCTAAATAGCTGTTTGAGTCTTCTAGATGCCTATTGGGCAATTGTTGCAACAGAGTGAAGTTTAAGGTAATTACTCATTTTGGTTTTGTGGTTTTTTCCAGACACTAATGGAACGTCGAATCAGACCATGGATCAACAAGAAAATAATAGAATATATTGGTGAAGAAGAAGCCACACTAGTTGACTTTGTTTGCTCTAAGGTTCGTATCTTCTGCGTTCTCTGAAGCTGTGGGTTTGTTCCCTATTTAAACTGCAACAGTGACTCCTGTACTCGTGTTTATAATGGCTTGTGTCTTGGTTTATCTTGGGGCTACCGTATGAGAGGAAAAACAAGTACTTAGAGTTGTGTGACATAGTTGATTAGCAGGAAGTCAAAAGCAGCAGTTGAATATTTGCCATGCTTACATTATATATGTTTGTGTGTTATATATATAAAAATCAATGGTACTCTATGGTATTGAAAGACAACTTACTTGGCTCTGAGGAACAAAAATATAAAATTCTTTACAGGTAGATGAGAAGAGTGATGCAGGGAGAATTTTGCCTTTGTCTTCCATTCCAGCTTACTGTTGAAGGAAGGGAAGCTTTTTCCTTAAATTAAGAAAACATAATTGAAGGTGTATGAATAGCCAGCAAATACAGGACCTGTGAATCTCTGGAGTTTCCTGGAACTTGTTCCTCAGTAATTGGCCATAAACTAGTACTCACTATGATGGATTCTGATGCAATTTAATACTAATTTTTACCACGGCTATTACTGGAACCTGATGAACTGCAAATACTTCTTGTATGTGCAAGGCTTTCAGAATTCCTTGGACATAACTGGATTTTGTCCAAAAATGTGTATAGGGTTTATTCTATTTTCTGTCTGAAAACATTTGTTTCTTTCAGGTTATGGCTCACAGCTCACCCCAGAGCATACTGGATGATGTTGCCATGGTAAGCAGAAATTCTGTAACTGCTATACCTTCTACATTTTACTGAAGCTAAAAGTCGATTATGCAAACCAGCAAGAGTCCATAAGAGAAAACATGTGTTAGATACAATTAAGCACATCATGCTAGCACAGGCATTATTTTGCAGTTACAGCACCTAGGTACAAATTACTGACCCCTCTTCAGAATTTTTCAAAATTCAGAAATATGGAACAAAAATATTTGTCCCTAAGAGTAGATATCAAAATCAACAATAACAACTGTATCAGAAACGAAAACTTTTATACCTACTCCTTCTTATGAATTGATTTTTATTAGTGGTTTAGCAGGTCTTTTCCTAATTAATGAGAAAAAGGTGATTTTCTGTAGAATAGTAAAAGCTCTTTTTTGCCTGGTGTTGGAAGAGAGAAACTTTATGAAATAATGCTACTCTTCCACCATGTTTTAATACACTGAAAGGTGAATAAAAACTAATTGTCCGCTCTCTTCCAAGGAAACTTGGAGGCAAAATTGGTAGGAGTACATATGCAAAGTGCAAGATAGTAGATTGGTTTTGGTGTGACTAGTAGGTGACTTGGGGAGCTTCAGAGAGATGTTGTGGATACTAAAGGTTTTTACAGATTCAAGAAAAGCCTACATAATAAGTTCAGGGAAGAGAAATCCCTTGAGGGTTTATTTAACAAATATCCGAGGAAGTTCCAAATGAAAATGAGCAGAGATTAGGTGTTAATTTAAGGGAAAATAACACATGTGGATGTCCCGTTCTTACATTGTTTCCAAGCCTGCCATTTCTTTGCCTCTTCCCAAACCACTTTTGCATACTAATTCACTGATGCTTCTGCCTCTAAGTGTTCAACAGCTGCACTATACAAGTATATGGTTAGGGCCTGGTCAAGTCACTGATTCTGGCCAGAGTTTCATTAGGTCCCTCTCTCAAAGACTTACATTATGCTATATCCGTTTTGTAGTTCTGATGTACCTACAGTTAGTCTTTATAACTGAAATGCATAGCCTAAAAAGTAATCTATAAAATGTGTATTTCCTACAGGTACTAGATGAAGAAGCTGAAGTTTTCATAGTCAAAATGTGGAGGTTGTTGATATACGAGACAGAAGCAAAGAAGATTGGCCTAGTGAAATAAAGCACTCTCCTTGCTTCTAGGGTTCCATTTCAATTTTGGGCTTTTTTTTTCCCCCATTGTTCAGAGACTTTGAATTCTCTCTGTTCTCAGAGACTTGAGACCTGTATTTTTTTATGTAGAAAATGTGAATTTTTTTGTCCTCTGCTCTGAGGTCCCTTTTACCCTTCTCAATTAGTTATCAAATCCTGCATTGGTTCTCTTTATAATACACGAGGTACAATTACCGGTATGTTTTATAAGCTGCAGCTACTGTACATGCTCTTTGGTAATTTTGTTATGTTACTCTGATTCTTGTAAATATTAAGGAAAAAAAAAAATCCCCTGTTTTGCAAAACATTTGCACTTAATGTGGAACTATATCAGTTACAGATGAAGACAAAGGATTTTACTGCAAGTTTATCAGTGTTTTTTTGGGAGCACACTTCCCCTTTTTTATTTAAGGAATGATCAAAATACAATTTAAAAATAAGCGTCTAGAGCTGTTTTCACAGAACAGCTTTGTGTGTTCATTTGGTCTCTTCATCTGACTGGAAAAGGAGTTCCTTCAAACTTCTTTCTAATGTGAGCCAATAGTAATCTTGGTACTTTGTTGCCCATTAAGAATTACTAATGAAGCTGGGAATTTAATGTCTTGCAGATGCTCTGCTTCTTTCCTAGAAAGTGCAAATCACAGAAAGTTTTTTATTTGCTCAGTTAAAACAAGAGCAGGACCTAAATTCAGTAAGTGCTATCTAGTGGATTTCGATTTTTTTCTTCTGCTCAGTTTGATTTTAGCCCTTACCTACTCTCCCTTCTGTCTCCAAAATAATCAGATGGCTTTTTTAAAAAGAAATTATTTTTTAAAGCTTTTTTTTTTTTTTTAAGTATTTAGAAACAAAACAAAAATCCCTATTTGAATGTAAACTGTCTCTTAAAAACCAAAAGAACAAACAAAAAACCCATGAAAACTAAAACGTAAGTCGTCAAAAAAAGGTGAAATCTTGTTTTTATCCATACTGTTAAACTAGCCCTGACTTTTGTTTTCTACTGTACGCAGTCTGTTGTCCACAAAAAGAGGGTAATATTTTCCTGCCTTGTTTGTATGTTTTTTTATAAATAGACTGATATGGTATAAATGATGACATGTACTGTAAACTGCATTTTTTTTTATCTCATACCTGGGTAAGAAGTCAAATCTATAATGTGCTGTGAGCTGTTTTGATTGCAGGAGGACTGTGTTCCAGGGAGCAAACGGTCTCAAAATTATTTTTAATTTTTGAAACACAATTCTTAATAGCAAACAAATTAAGTAAAGGCGTTCCAGTATCTCTGTTGTATTTAACTGAAGGATACAGGTTGACCTGTTCAGAAAACATAACTGTGACCTTGAGTTACTAGTTCTTTGTATCTGGAGAGGACACTTGAAAACACTGTTCTTAACAAATGGGATCATGTAAAGGTTCCACCATGTAAATATTTCAGATATTAAAAATGTATATATTTGATTTAAGGGTTGATATTCTTTTGGAGTCTTATGCAACATGCAATTGTATTTAACACTGCTTATTGAATCAAGTGTTCCCAAATTAGGGGTGTTTTTTTTTCTTCAAACTACCTCCTGCTTATACCAGGTTGCTAGAAGCCTGCAAATTAAGATGTGATCCCAGTATGTTCTTTCTTATCGTTGTGATACTACACTACACACCATCAAATGTTCTTTTTTAACTTGAAGTGTCATCCTGAGATGTTAGCTTTCATGTTGTCTTTGAGTTTGCCTGAGAGTGTTCTGGTTTGCATGCATACATGTTGCAATCTTCCTATTTTTTTTTTCTGCAACTTGATGGTTGCAACCCTAAGAAATTACTTCCCTACTCTCCCTATACAGTTCTGCATCACCATTTACCAAAAAGTTTTCAAATCCTAAATAGATTCAAAACTTACTCTGTTTGTAGCAAATACAGAGAAGTGGGAGAGAGTTAACTCCACAAGTGCCTTTTGACCTGGTAAATGGCATTCTCTCTCAGTAGTAGTTAAACAAGACGTATGTGACAAACACATTGTAATGCCACTGTGTGACAGATGGCCCAACATCCTCATACAGATTATTCAGAGAAAGCTCAAGTTGTGAAACTTCAGTTTATTTCTGCCCTAAACTAAAGCTCTCTGTGCAATGGACATAAGCTTGTACTCTTCCTTTCCTAAGGAGACTGAAGGTGCCTGGATGAAAAAGACATGTAAACTTTAAGCTGGAGTGTTAAATATCTAGGTAAATAAGTGTATAGAATCCTTGTGATATCATAAAAAAATCAGTTTTGTGGAAGTTCAGGTTTTTTTCAGTAGTGGAAGAAGAAAGGAATGTTCACTAGATGAACTCTGGTTTGGTTTATCAGCTTTTCCTCTTTCAGAATGCAAGTGTAAAGTCACTTCTACTTTTACTTCTTGCTCAAAGTTTTGTTATTATGTCTCAGTCACACTGTATTTTGTGTCAGTGATGCTGGGGAGAACACAAGTTATGTACTAGTGAGGTTCTTAGTATAGAAAGTAACTTCTGTTTGTTAACTTTCAACATGCACTAACAGAATATTTTAAAGATAAATTTGGAAAATCTGGGGTAGAAAAAGTCTTTTATGCCAATATTACAACACTTCACTGTCTGGATGTATGATTTAATACACAGTCTATTGTGTTCTGTTAGTGAATGCACGGATCAAGAGTATGCTCAGAATGAGATACACGAGTAAAGTATGGAACTCAGTGCATCATGCCATAGTACAGCCCATACTGTGAGGGAAAGGTATTCCAGAGGTTCCACACACTGTGCAGTGAAAAAATACCAGTATTACACAACAGAACTTGATATACTTGTTCATCTGGACCTTACTGTAGAATAAGGCTTTAAAATTTGACAAAACACATGCTCTTATTCTCCTGGTAGTCATTTAATCAGTGTAATTGCCATTCAGTGTTTGGAATATGTGAGTACAAAATCTAAAGTATCATTTTTCTTCAGTAATATGTACTGAAAAGAAATGGGAAACAAGGAGCAAGTAAGATCCATTACCAAGAAATATATTTTTGTATTATCTTTTAAGTTGGTGAGAGTCTTTTTTGTTTCTCAGAGGATTTAACCTGCTCCCCTGCTGTTTTGGTCTTTGTGATCTTGGCTGTTTGCTTCATTCTCTTCAAGCAGGAACCTGTACTAAGTATGATGATCTAGCTGGATGGTCATGGCTCTAAATGTGGGCAGGGGAAAGGCCCTGAACAGCGAGTTTAGCTTCTTACTGAATTCCTGTGTCTTACTACTAATGCTTTCCTATTACTGAGAGGGAATTAGACCCTTCATGTTCTTATTAAAAAGGGTTGCTAGATAGCTGCTTGCAGGACTAGTATTTTGGAAGGTGGATACACTGAAAACTTCAAGTTGAATTTTATATTACAATTGAGTCACACTTTTTCATATTCTATACATTATCCAGTGTAGGAACATTGCATACAGAATTAAAAATCAGTACACAGTAGTGCTGTGTGAGCAGTATAAGGTATTGTTTAATAGACATTTCATCATGGATCAAACGTACTAATAAGAAAAAATAGTTTGGTTCAGCAATATGCCTGTGTTTAATTGGTTGAGTTTTTTGTTAGTTTGTTTCCCCCTTTTAAATTACATGTAGTTTTTGTGATTAATGGTTAGACATCACTTTCAGTCTAAAAATGTTTTCTTTTAAATGCATTTCATATACCTATGAGCTTCTAAAAGTCAGTATTTGCTTTGCAATGCTTATGTCAAATCTTCTAGGTGAAATAGTTCTGTCCCACTTAATTTTACCACAGATTTTCCTGTAGTGTAGTCAAACACTGAAATGCAACATTGTTTTAAACATGCAGAATTGCGTGGGCCCTCAGGTTTTACATTGTTTCTATTCTAACTGGTTATATGGATCATAGCATTTGCCATATGTTACGAAACCAATTGATTTTGTACTTGAAAAGGAATTGTGGATGATACTTCAAATACGGATAGCAAGGTAAGTTTCACATTTCGAAATGGCTTTTTTATTTTGTTTTTTCTACTAACCAGTCACAGCTCTACTTCGAGGCTTCTTGAAAAGATACCGTGTTGACTTTTAACTGTTTATTTTGAAATATAAAGATCCCTTTAAGTTACTTTCTTAACACCTTTTTTATAGGACCATTTTAAAACAGGGTTACTGGCATACTTGTGGCTTGTATTCAAAAGAGCCGAGAAATGTATTTTCTCATAAAACCTCTCTTTTATCTGGTACTACGTTAAAAAGGTCAAGCTCAGTTTCCTTTGCACGATTCCTCGCGGATGGAGTTCCAGCGAGTGCTCATTCTCTGCTATCCAGCCAGCCTCTCCCAACCGCTGCCTTTCTTCAGTTCCCACCCGCGGGTCTCGCTTCCCGGCCCCTGCTGCCGGCGAAGCTCTCTCCGCGTTCTGCCCGAGGCGCTTCCCCGTGCGCCCTGCGCGCCGGGGCGGCGGCTCCCGCCCGGGGCTGCTCCTCCCGGCCGGCGGAAGTGAGGTGGCGGCGCAGGGCGGGGCGCGGGCCGGAAGCGAGCGGCGCCGGGCTTCGGGCGGCGAGGAGCCGGTGGCGGAGCGCGGGGACGCGGGGCCGTGCAGGTCCGTCTGTCGGCGGGGGGCCCGGCGCGGCCCCGGCGGGCCGGGTGAGGGCGATGCCCCGCGGGCCGGGCGGCGCTGGGGGGCCGGGCGCGCTGCGCCACCGGGGGCGGGCCGGGCCCGGGGTTTGGGCGAGCCCTGCGGCACACGCCCACGGGCCGGGGAGGGTCCCTGCCGCTCCCCTGCTGCCCCGGCGGGGCTGGGGTCGGGGCGGCTGCGGCGGGCCTGGCAGCCGGGGCCATCGAGCGCGGTCGGGCCGGCGCCTGACCCGCACCCTCAGCGGCGCGGAGGCCTCCCAGGGGCCGGGACCGCTGTGCCTCGGTGCGGCGGGGCTGCTCCGGCCCGAGGCAGGGCTGAGCGCGGGGGTGCCCCCAAAGTGGTGGCAGCTGCTTCTTGGTGCTCACTTGAGGGAGAAAGCATGGGTTAACCGCTCCGCGTTTGTCTGGTCCATACTTGCTTTCTCTTCTGCGAAGAGCTTACTTGCCTGTCACCTCTGTTTATTAAGCTAAATGTAACTGCATGACAGCGACAGTTGTAACTCCTGTTGTTCTGACCTAGGAAAGCTAAAGGAAGCGAGGAAGAACTTTTTTAGACAGACTATTTTAACATTAACAGCTTCATTAGAAAAAAGAAATGTTTTGGTGAGCCCTTTTCAGGTAGAACAAGCAGTTTTAGTTTGTGTCTGTTTATGCACAGTTCATTTGTAGATTTCATTCGTTCATACTCACATTTCAAATATAAATTTCCTTTATTTAAAAATATAGAGTAAAGTTGTTTGGGAAGATGACCTGAATCCATTTTCTGAGCTCTTGAGTTTTCAAAAGAAACCGTTTTAACAATCCATAAATTTTGAGGTCTGTCATTCAAACTTTGGTGCAGCTCTTCCATCAGTTACACCTCCCTGTCTTCTGATTCTCTCTGCTTGTTGGTAGCTGAGTTTTTGGGTTTTTTTGTTTGGTGGATTTGTGGTGGCTTTCTTTCCCAATCTATAAGTAGGATTTTGTGGTTGGCATTTCATTTTAGTTTTCTCTCCAGTAATTTAATCAGAATTTTAACTTGTTATATGAAAAATCTCATTCTGATAATCCACATCTCGATGAAAATTTTCAACTTTTTCCATTGTGGTTGGTCTGTCACAGAATTACTACTAATAGCAGCTTTAAAACAACATTATCTTTATTCTGTAGCCCAACGAAAGAATTAGAGTAAAATTTTAAAAGTACAAGCAAGATAATTAATATTTATTTTCATTGAATCGTTCATTTAAATTATATTTTTAATTAGATGTGCCTTATTTTTAATGGCAAATATGGAAGGGAATTCTAGCGAATACTACATTCTCACTTCCTTTTTCCAAACAGTTTGCATGCTCCCAGTAGACTTTTTAAATTGGTGTTGCTTTTTCTTGGCTCTTCACTAAGTTAGCTGCTGAAGTTAGTAAGCACTGTGCCCTAGTCTTGTTAGATACATATTTATTAGTAGATAGAGAAACAGCTTCTGTTCTGCTTATAGAAATAGGCTTAACTCGCTCTGTAAGTAAGGTGCTGTCTTGCACCACTTGTGTGTTGATGCTGCCAAAAGTGAGAGGCTTTGCTTTGTGATGTCCTCTGTTGTAGGAGTTTCTCAAGATCTCTCAATACATTAGCTGAGTATACTAAAGCAGCAGAAAAAAATTCTTGTTTTCTTCCATTTTAGTGAGTGAAATTACTGTAAAGAGTTCTGATGAGTGCTGGAATACACACAAGGTAGGACCAAGAGCCACTTGGGATGGAATGGCACTCCACCCTTGAGGTGTATTCATTATTTATTTTTTATGTGACCAAGCCTGTGATTTATCTAGGCCTACTTATTGTCTCTTAAAATTATGGGGTTCTTTCCTGAATTTTAGTTAGGTCAAATTTCCTCTTTCCCCTATATTGCTTCATGCTCTTCTGTTACATGGAGCATGTAGTTCACGTAGGACAATTGTATCATCTGACTTTATTATGGAAGAACAGATAAAGCTGTTACATACATGTGGCATGTTTACAGAGATGTAGCTGGTACATACAGGGAACTGAATGCATGTTAGTTCTTGAGGCTCAGCTGAAATACTGTCTTGTGTAGCACTTGGGCACTCTTGCAGCATCACAGTGTTAAGGATATGTCCAAACTTTAGATAATCAAGTGTAACTCAGTCATCCTTTAAAATTACTGTTAAATTCATCAACAATCCAAATCAGAACAACTTGGAACAATTGTGCTCTGCTGAGATAAATCATGGAAATTGTGCTCTGAGCAAGTGTGGAAAGCTTCTCATTTATTGCACAAGAAGGAATGGAGAACTGTTTAAATTATTAGTTTGTTGCTGACTGATTTCTGTAGCTGATGAACTAATTTGATAGCACTTAGAGGCTCTTATTTTTGTGCTGGAAAATCCCTATTATGACCTCTTAGTAGGGGTGGTACAGTTTGGTATCATGGTTAAATACCACTGTTGTATTTGATATATGTGAACTCCAGAAATTGGAGTAAGGAGGGGAGGGAAAACCTGGTCATATTAAGAACAAAGGCTCTTTACACATCTCTTTCCTTTCAGCATCTCAAGAAGAAAGGTCCATTTTGTGTGGAAATAAGTGATTCCCAGAGGACTATCCCAATGACAGAGCTGTCTGCGCATTTACCCCAGTTTCAGCATGGGCAGCTGACAGAAAACTTCCCTGATACCCACCTCAGCAACACTGTATGTAGCAAACAATTTTAGTACCTGGTAGCAGTTAAATGGGAATGAGTAGTTTGTTGGGATTCATTTTATCTTTCTGAACTGTTGTTGTGATAAGCAGTGCCAAAAGAAATATGCTGAAAAATATCTGATGTTCTAAACTCGTTTTTATGTACAGATAAAACCTCCCTGTTTAAAATGGTGTTGGAGTGACCAGGCCATCAAGGGGAAAAAAAAGGGTCAAACGCTCTGGTATCAAACACTGACATTTGCAGTATTTAGTGAGATCTCTTGATCTGTCTGGCTGTGGTCTGCTTGGTTCACAGGTTTCTCAGTCACAGGGTTAATTTCAGTCTAGGCAGAGCTCAAAGCCTGGGTTTTGTTATTGCTGTTGCTGGAGGACTGTTCTATGCAGGAAGAACAGCTGTCTTGTCTTGCTTGTGAATAATTCTCAAGGTGCTCTCGTGGTTCTTGAGGTTTTGGGGGAAGAGGAACTCAAAACCTGAAGTTTTATATGGTTGCTTTGAAAGACCTAAGTGCGTATTTGCAGCTGAAACTATACCATTGTACCATATGTATTTTGGAAAACTCAGGTTTAGATGACCTACTTGGGTGTGGTGCTCAGGCTCTTAGACTTGTCACACTGTTCTTTGTTCCTGCTATAGCTCTTGAATATCAGGTTTCCTTGTGACACGGAAATGCTCTTGTGAGGCTGGGCCACTTGTGCCTGTAGCAGTAGTTCTGATTCCTGCTTCAACTCTTCTATACGATCAGCAGTTTAAATAGAATTTTGAAAAATCCTTAGATAGGCATCATGCTGTATCACTAAAAATCTATTTTGAGAAATTAAAATAGAAAAGTGGGAACTTTCCTACTGTATCCTTTCTCCTTTTACTTCAGAGGGAATGAAAAAGGTTTCTTTTTCTCTTGGACAGGTGAGAGATTAATATTTATTGAACACATCTGCCAGATTAAAAAGGCAGAGCTCATGATAAGCTGTGGTCTCACCATCCTTACAGATAACTTGGTGATGCTCTTTACCAGCAAGGGTTTCTGTGTTCTCAGTAACAGACTGTACTGATGAATAACTCTTATTTATGCTTTTCCTTTCCATGTTTAAGTAACTGTAGTTTTGATACTAAATTATAATGATGTTTCTCCCTTTACACATCTACTTTGTTTTTGTACACACCTACAAAAGTTCTTTCCTGTTTAAATATACTAGCTTCTGTGGCTAACAAGTCAGCATGTGAAATCACTAAGTGCTATATTTGCCATCTCTTCTTCTAGTCACACACAAAGAGTTCAACCCACTCTTCAGTATCTGCCACTGCATAATGACCTTTTAACATCAGTGGTGTATGTGAGAACTGATGAATTCCATGACCTCTGTCAGGCATGGTGGTCTGCTCCCGATGCTTAAATCTGGATTTAATGGCTAAAAACTTCTTATGAAATATGCTATGTTTTTATCTCTTGGTTCAGGGGCATTGGTCTGGGTTTACTATTAACTATTTTCCTGATAGGGAAAGAAACCAGTATCATTTGCTTTTGATATTGTTTATTCGCCTGAAAGCGCGTAGTTCATAACTTACGTTTGCTTACGGTGTTACAACAGGTGTTACTGACTTTTTAGCTTCAGAGTTTTCACTTTTAACTATGTCTGAGGAAAGTGAAGAGTCTGTTCCTTTGCTTCCACTTCAGCAAGAGTCCATGGCCTCTGCTCTGTTTAATACTGATCAGGTAGGATATAAGCGCACTTTGTTCTTTTAAGCAGCGGGGCAGGCGCGTGTCACGTTTAGCTACACTTTAGTATCCTGAAAGGACAACTTATTTCTAGCTTTAAGTGCGAATGAGAGAATTACTTGTGTAACTCTTGATGATAATCTGGTTTTCATGCACTGTGTTTTAGTATGTAAAGGCCTTTTTTGATTGCACCTTTGTTCCTAACTAGTGAAAGGAGTAAAATGACATATATTGGTCTAATGTCTTCGGTTTTTCTCTTTATGTTTGATATAACAGGTTTTTGTAGTGGTGTGCTAGTTGATCAGTCTTTTCCTTTGGTTGTTTCTGTGTTTGCTCTGTAAAGCTGTAGGTTTTTAATTTATTTTGATATATTTCTGTTCCAGAGATGGGGTAAGTGCTCCCTCATGCAAGACTTATTACAGCAGAGAAAAAGCGACACATTCAGCAAGCGTGCAGAAACCCAAGTACTTGGTCTGCTCTGCTTGTTTACAGTTCCAGGGCTCTGTTCATCTCATGTATTGTTACTTAGGATCATCTTGGGCAGTTTATTTAGATGGTTAAGTTTATTTTTGTCTTGTTGTAGACTGAGAGAATGGAGTATTTTACTGCTAAAGTGGAAAATGTTTCTGCTATAATCTGTACAGAAATAGGTTTAGTTTTAGCCAGCATTTCAGATTAATTAAACATGATTTCTTTGTTTGCATTCTCCTGTATTCCCATTTCTATTTGACTTTCAGTCATTGTATGTGAGGACTTTATGCAAAATGCCAAGTGATTTATAATAATTTTTTCATTTATTAGGAAATAATTTTGAGCCCAGCATCTTTTTCAGGGTATAGTTCAAGTTAGTGGTACTAAATTCAAACTAAGGTTAAAACTGTGACTAAAACTCTGGTTGTGTCCTAGTTTTAATTGTTTAATTTAAACAATTTTGGTTTGGGGGGTTTTCTCCTCTTACATTCCATTTCCTTATTGAAAAATGAAACAGATTTTCTTAGAGTACAGATCTTGAAACCTTGCTGAGCTTGATCCTGAGGATACCATAAAAAAAGGAAGGAATTGGCAGAACATTTGGTGCATATTGTTACTTTGTACTGCATTGTAAAATCAAATTTTTCATGAGTTGGAGAATTTGTAGAGCTTCAACCAGGGCTTTAGCAGTGTCAGTATTTACAGTTCAAAGTCCAGGGACTTGTGCTCCTTAATGATTTAAGTGCCTTTAAAAACCCCACTGTGAGTTTCTGAGTGTGTACTTACCATCTTCTCTTTTCTGAGGGTGGGGCTGGGAGAATTCTGTAGAGAGAATCTCTACAATTATTATTTATTTACCAAAAAACTGCAGTGAATTAATGAGATTCAAGTCAGCAGTTATGTTTGGAAATGCTACTGAGATCAGGTAATTAGACTTTAACATTCCACATTTAAGGAGAAAACTTCCTGAGTAGGAATACTTAAGGAAAAAATCATTAGGTTATTTTCATTGCTCTTTCTTATGTCCAAATCAATTTTATGGAAACTGAGTGATATTTTAAAGACATTTCAAAAGATATTGTCCTTCAGTTTATTGTGCACTTTAATGCTATTTTAATGCACTTAGTTAAACAGAACTGTTCTGCAGGAAGTAATTCAGAAGAAATGAGATTAATTTTGTAAGGACTCAAAAATATTTTTGTTCTATCTCCTATATTAAGCCTCTTGAATTTGAACAGTACAGCACTGATTTTGGACACAGTAATACACTAAAAAAACCGAGTGGTCTGTATCAGCTGTCACACTGTAGTGCTTGTTCAGAGTGTATGGTAATGGTTTTATTTCTTTGTTGTCCAGAAAAGGTAAAGCATAGATCAGTCTCCTGTTGTGTTCTCTGTATGTGCACACAGTGTATAAAAGGTGAATGCCTCCTGCTCATGGTGCTTCTTGAATAGGGTGCAAATGATTTATGACACCAGGAGCCTGGAGTGCAGCACCTGATAATAGGTGATGTTCCCAGTTTGTGCTTTTGCTTCCATTGGAAGTTTGACACTGTTTTGGTGTTTGAATTATACACTTGATGTTTCATGTATTATACCCTTCACATTTCAGTATTAGGAAGGACAGGACGCTCTTTCATATTTGTGATAAGAATGGTAGAATTTCTTCAGTATCAGTGAAAGGATGTGGCAGTAGTTTCCTTGGGAAAGAAGACAATCTGCATGCTTACTTTACCACACTGAAATTTTGGGATCAAATAGCAGTCTAAAGACTGAGAATTACCTGAGTTTGATCACCATTTCTGTATCATTGTTACTAACAATGTGATAATGCCATACCTCATGAAAATCCATTTTAATATATATTCTACTTAGTATATTCTAGTAGAAGTAACACTGTAAAGGAAGTAGGCATTTTCTCAGGATTTTCATGGAGAGGAGATCATAAATGTCTGTTTGGCATTATTCTTAAGAGTCAATAGTTCATTGTCAAGTTACAGGCATTCAACTGTCCTGCATCCTTTTACCAACTGTAGTTTGAACCAAGGGAAAAAGATGCCTTTGTTAATCATTTGAAATTCTGTTTAAAGGAAAGGTGATACAGGCTCTTAGATGCAACCAGCCTGCAACCAGACTGTTGGTATTTTTAATGTAAATGTTTCTAACATGACCCTGTGCTCCCATTCTTTTAATAACTGTGATACAGTTAATTAGTACTGTTTAAATCCCTGCTGTAGCAAGTGTTCTTGGCAGTAAATATTATCTTACTTGTTTCCTCCTCAGGGTCATCTTTAGCTTAATGTACAAGCACATGATTGTGGAGAGTTGCTGAGGAAACTGGTTTTTATGTATTGCAGAATGACAACAGTGAACGCCGTCGCCACGATAACACTGAGCGCAGAAGAAATGACAATGCCGAGTCTGAGACTAATGGGCAGCCACAAAACAACGTTCAGCAGGTGGTGGAGCAAGATGAAGAAGAAGATGAAGAGCTGACACTGAAATATGGGGCAAAACATGTGATTATGCTGTTTGTGCCTGTCACGCTTTGCATGGTGGTTGTTGTTGCAACTATCAAGTCTGTCAGTTTTTATACACGCAAGGATGGACAGCTGTACGTATCAGCATTTTCCCCTGTCATTTTAGTGGACTTAGATAATTTTCTTTAAACTCACAATTCTTTTGGAATCTGATTCAAGCAGTGAACTTCCTCTTGCCTCCATTTTCCCCTTCTCCAGTCCAAAGATAGTTTTGTTTTATTCCTTCCAGAAACCAGATTCTTCTCCTAGTGGTGCTATTGACATTTGTTGTTTGTCTGGAGACCAGTGGGAGTAGTATCTTGGTCGTTACTGCTTGATTCAAGTCCTAGTCATCATTTTAATACTTTATCATGCTGTGTGGTATTTATAAAATAAACTCCATCCTGAGCCAAAGCCATTTCACTTGTACTATGCTGGAGTACAAGAGTTTTGGAAAAGGAACAGAACTACTAGTATAAAGGAAATAGCATGTCATGTTCTGGTTTGCCCATGCTGTTTGATAAAGAAATTCAAATGCGAGGTGAATATAACTTCAAGAGGTTCACTTCTGGTGAAGTTATAGAAACTTGCATGGCAGATGTTTCTGTAGAAGTTTTTGGGATCTCAGCAAAATATTAATGTTGCCAAAAAAACAAAACCAAATTCCAGTGAAAGCTGATGCTTTGAGAGAGAGGGAACAAAGGAAGAATACTGAGGCTGTCAGAAACTGCAGCAAGTCATAGAATCCTGTAATGTTGAGGACTCGGAATAGACCTTAAAGACCAGAAGATCAGTCTAAATGTTCCACTGTGAAAACATTTGAACAAAATGATTCCAAGTGTTTGGCTTTGAAATGTTTGTATAAGATAAGCATGTCATAAAATGTTTCAATGAAACACCAAGTTCCTCACTTTGGAACTTGTTGATCAAAGAATTTTTTTTTTTAGTTTTTGCTTATGATGTGTTTTCTCCCTGTCTGCCTTCCCACCCCACAATGAAGTAGTTCTCCCAGGAGATTATATTTCTTTAGGAAAGAGTGAGTTGAGCCCACATGTTGTTTGGTGTTTTGTTGAAATCACAGTGGATTTCATGGTGAATTCGTAGGTGAAATTCCAACTGCGCTGGCCAGCATATGAGTGGTAGCATGGGAGCATGGCAGTGACACGCAGTGTGGGAGCAGCCAGTGTCAGACTGTGGGCAGCTGTGGGCTTTATCTGCTTTACAAAGCAGAAAGCAGTAGTAATCTAAGAATGCAGGAAAGGCAAGTCTTCTAAGGAATTCAAGTTTGCCTAATATGTTACTATCCCACCTTTCAAGTTTTCCCTTAGTAAGAAAATAGATGCGCTTTTACAGCTCTGAATTGAAAGATTACTGCAGTTTTGTTGGATGTTGACCTCACATACCAGAAACATCTGTGCATTCAGTGTAATTTCAATTGACTTTATATGTTTTTCTAGCATCTACACTCCTTTCACAGAAGAGACAGAGACAGTAGGACAGAGAGCCCTGAATTCTATTCTTAACGCAGCCATCATGATCAGCGTTATCATTGTCATGACCATCCTCCTGGTTGTGCTTTACAAATACAGGTGCTATAAGGTAAGTAGTTGTGCCAGTTTTATTTATTAGCACAGATTGTTTAGAGAATGGAACAAAATGAAGGCTTATCAAGGATGAAAGTAACAGAATTGGTGATTTAATTCATTGTTTCAATTTTGTGGCTTCTGTTCATTTGGCACAAAGCAGGCCAAAGGCCCAGTGCTATCACTGCCATCTGTTCTGTCAGTTAGAAATAGGGCGACATTGCTTTCTATTCTTTTGAAATGTTCATGCACCGAAATCTTTCTGTGATCAAGAAATAAAGGACAGACTTGGTCCTTTTTTGAGGGCCCACCTCTCCCACCCTGGTCCAGTACAGATGTCTCCCATCAGTGTGTGTGGCTGTACACACCAGGCATTATTTGTATGGCCAACACAGAAACTCTAAGGCTCTTTGTGAAAGGCTTCAATCATGTAATGATGTCATCTAGGCAAGTCCAGGCTTAGCATAATTAATTGCAGTGCCACCCGCATGGGAGGAGTTGTCCATGAAAATTCCTGGTTTGTTTTGGTCTTAATGATCCATTTGACAAGACATAGCCTAATAAAACATCTCAGTATGCAGCCAGGACCTTGAATCTGTTTCACAGTTGTAAAACACATAGTGGGATTCAAAAGTTTGCTTCATTTCATTTTGTTTTCAAGAGGGAACACCCAAGATCTTCTGTGGGTGAAACCCCTTTACAAATTATCTGTGGAGTGACAGGAGAAATTATTTTTGCCTGATTCTGTATACATCATGGAATACAGATTTTTAACAGTAATCTGTTTAAATTAAAATCTCTAAGATTAGGAAGTAAAATGACAGATTTTATTAGGTTGACAGTTAAATTTGATCCTCTTTTGAGAAGCAGTGTGAAGGAGGAGAACGAATGTTTCAAAAATGGCTGAAAATTTTAAAAATACATACAAAAAATTTAGCATTAGACTCAGTGTACTCCTTTACTAACTGTAATGGCTGGACTCTTAATTTGTCAGAAAGTCCGGGTTGCATGATGTAAGTGTGATTCCTTCAGACTTTTGCTAAATGTTTTACAAACATAAGATGCATTCTACTACATATCTTTAAGTCCAGGACAAAGAGATAAGTTTTTTAAGAGCTTCTGTATACTTTAATCTGGTGTACATATATAGCAAATTAAGCCAGTTAATTTTCCTCTGATTGTGTCTGTTCAAAGCAGGATTCCTTACGTAGCTTTGATTTCTAGATTATTGCTTCTGACAGGTTGTCTGCTTGTAATACTGGGTCAGGTTTTATAAAAGAGATTCTGTGCTGGAGCTTTGACAAATATATGTTCGTTCTCAGTTACGAGATGTTAAGAGATTACTAGAGTTAAAGGGGTCTTCAGTCGTGGTTTTTTCACTTTTCACAATAAATACCAGAAGAGTGCACTTCTGTCAGTGCAAAGTCTAAATGCCTGTCATTTCCAGGTTTAAATCTTTGAGTGTCCCTGCTCAGTACAACGCTGAACTGTTCTTTATTGAATTGTTGGGCATGTAAGTCTGCTCTCATATCAAAATTAGGGATTATGTGTATAGATGACTGATAGAGAGTATAGAAATCCTTATATAGTCATTCATTGATCAACAGATAAGCACTGAAGGTTTTTCTGGGTTCCAGCATTTAATCCTGTACCTGCATTCTGAAAATGATTTGAAATCAGAGCAGCACAAAAGCGAATCACGTTTTCCATCTGTGTTCAGGCTGGATGATTCTGCTATGTTATAGTGTCACTGGTATCAAAACGGTCTAAAAATATGCAAACAGTAGTTTTCAACAGAGCTAAAGAACATCTACTGAAAGTTCAAAAAGCACTTAAATTTCATAAGTGTAAAGTGAAATATACCAATGGGCATAGACTACACGTGAATGTAGCACCAACCAAAGAGAGAGCTATTTTAAATAATTTTCTTACTTTAAACAAAAAGGAAAAATAACCTTCAAAGCATTTTAATAGATGCTAAATTTAAAATAACAAGTCTGAAAATAGCTGTATTGATATCTTCTTCTCCAGGTGATCCATGGTTGGCTTATCATTTCTTCTCTTTTGCTGCTTTTCTTTTTCTCATTCATCTACCTGGGGTAAGTGAACTAAAGCATTAATATGCTATTTTTCATGTATCACTTTATGTATGCATGTATTTATTTTAGGACTAGGCCCTGAATCTTAAGAGAAATGATAGTGAGTAAGCTATTGTAATGAAATTTTAAGTTTTATATAGGCTGCTAGAGTACACATAAAAGAAAGAGTGATTTATGGGTTTATACTGCATCTGATTAGGTACAGAAGCTGTCTATCATACACATCACCAGAGTAAGCACATCTTGCTTATCAGAATAAGAATATCTTGGGAGGAGCTTGTTCTGCTGGCATGTCTTCTGATAAATAAATTTTTCATTGATGTATGACTCAAAGGCAGTTGTTTCCATCATGGCTTTGATTGTTAGCTGTATATGCAAAAGCTGTTTGCATGGAAGTGGTGGAAAAGAGTCAGATGAAAAGAATCTACTGTCTCACCAAAATATATTCAGCGCTTTTCTTCTCAAATTTGGAAACATGCCCTTGTCCAGACATCAAGAAAATTTGTTCAAAATACTCAGTATTGTCTAAAATGAGCAGCCTTCTCAGGGTTTGTAACTAGAGTTATGTCATGAAACTATTATACTCTATATGTTTTTATTCCACTTGATGACAAACACTTCTCTTTGAAGAAGCTTATTTAATTTGGTCTCTGGAAGGAGAATGTGGTCTTCCCTCGAGTCACTGATTTTTGCTAAAAGTGATATGTGATGCCTTTTGTGGTCAGTAGTCTCTCTAATCCTAACAATGGCTTTTGAAATACAAGGCAATTCCTTCATCTGTCCCTCCTGCCTTACAGCAGTGCTGGCTTCCTTTTACCAGAGGTTTGGAGAGTGAGGGAGTTTGTAGACCAATTGTGGATGATGACAATAAGGGACATCCCTTTAACACTGGGCATCTCAAAGGTCAACTGACAGCTGCAGAAGACAGATTTCCTGGAGGAAAGTATTATGCAAATTATAGGGTTCTCAGTGGCTTGATGAGTTGGTAGGAACAGATTTGCAAGAAGCCATCACAACCATTTCTTCCCTGAGTCAGTGGAAATCACCCGTGACTTGATGATGACATTTGTCTGTTTTGGTTTTACTTATTGACGCTCTTTATTAGTTTATAGTATTTGATGTGGCAGGGAAATAGTTCATCCAAAAAGAAAGCTTTTTACTTCAGTGTTTATGGGGAATAATAGAGTAAACATGTGTCTTCAAAGTTATCAAAGCATTCCAGAGGCAGCATGTAAGTAGAGAGAGATCTTTGCATGCCTTTAAAGATTCATTATAGCCTCACAAATTCTGATTATTCTGATTTTTAAAAGTTATGAGCATAATCAAAATGACTGATTTTGCAATAATGTCCTTTCCTGTCAGTTTCTGCTTTGAGTGAGAAAGAGCTAGAACATTAAGGAAAATTTTCAGAAAAACAAAAGTTGGTGTGATGCAAGCATTGGCAAAATTAATCCTGTTGTGAAGAAAAGTTAAGTACTAACTGAAGAAAGAATCTTACACTTATGCCATGACATTGAATATGAAATTTTTTTTAAATATATTCTGAAGTTTGCATCTTTGTAATTTGTTTCTGTTGTTTCAAGCAAATGTAGTCTATATTATTTTCCTCTTTTTTAGCGAGGTTTTTAAGACATATAATGTTGCCATGGACTACATTACGGTGGCACTCATGATCTGGAACTTTGGTGTTGTGGGAATGATTTGTATCCATTGGAAGGGTCCTCTTCGGCTCCAGCAGGCATATCTCATTATGATAAGTGCTCTCATGGCCTTGGTGTTCATTAAGTACCTTCCTGAATGGACTGCATGGCTTATCCTGGCTGTCATTTCAGTGTATGGTAAGTTTGGGAGTACATTAACAGGTCCTGTGGTGGGAATTTCTTTCATTCCCTGACTTTTCCACTTGTATGACTAGACCTTAAAAAACCAGTGTGCACGTGTATGTGTCATCCGAAGTAGCAGATAAGGTGATTGCAGACTTCGTAAATAAGATCATGATCCTGAACTGACATCAGCTCCCTGCAGCTGAGGGCTTTGTATTACTGTATGATCCCATCTTCCTTCATGTTTCCTGGACTCTCTGGATTCTTTGGGGAGGAGAACTGAAGTAATTCAAGAGAGGAGGAGATGAGAGAGACCCATTTTGATCTTTTTTGTGAAGGTGGAGAACTTTCAGCTTCTCATTTTCCCCAAGAATCTTTGGAAACCCTTGTACTTTCAGAATTTAGGAGCTTGTTGTTTCTGTAAAGTCCCATACAAATATGCATCTGCCTAACCTATGAATTGCTCAAGTTAGTGGATATAGAAACAACAACCTGATCCATACCCGATAATATTGTGAGAAGGAAAGATTAAGAGCAGTTTGTGTTGCTCAAAGTCATTTTATATTTAGAAGGATATGATTGTGAGATCTGTTGGCTTTTTTTTATTATTCATTGTAGGTGTCACACACTGCTCTTTTTCAGAATGATGGCTGAGAGAAACATAGAAGTAGTTTTTCTATAAAGCTTTAGGGGGCACTGAGCACTTGGTAAGAAGATCACTGTATCCTAAATACTGACTTAATACCCAGGCAAGACTAAAATTCAGTTACTTAGACATAATTAAAGCATTACAGCTAAGTGAGGATGTGCTCTTAATTTGAATCTTTTTGGGAGCATGAAAGTGTGCTGAATCTGTGCTCTCAAAGTCACTGATCATGATAAAGACTGAGAATCTGTCCAGATGTAAGTGCAAGGGTTGATAAGATTTGATTAGCTCTGATGCATCAGTGTACTCCTTAAGTGTCCTCTTTCTTCAGGGAGAGGAAAATTGTCTCTTGTGTGTATGCTCATGGATCACAAAGCACATTAAGAAAAACTTCCCATCCCCCAGCCCCATTTCCACCCTTCATACAACTGGAACAAATCTGAGTGCTCCAAGCATTCAGCCTTTATGCAATGACAGCAAAACGAAATTACTCGAGATCTGGTTCCACGATGTGGTTGTTTTAAGGAAATGGGATGTAAGTTTTCAAAGCCTGTGACCCCACACCAAGAATTCTTTACTGGCAGTGGTGCCAGGGCAGTTGGCTCTGGTGCAGAAGGCCAGCTCTGAGCAGCGCACAGCTCCTGGCAAGTCAGCTGTTCCTTTCAGTGTCAGGCTTAGTTTCAAATTAATTTAAAGACATATGACAAGTGGACAAGGCAGTAGCAGTGTCAGAACTCTCTATCCCAATATGTCTGCTTCACAGGAATTAAGTAAGCCTCACCTGTTGCCTTAAAATTTCTTTTAGCATTAAACTTAGGTTTCAAAAAACTTTCCTAATAGAATGCAAGCTTGGGTATTTCCAAGATGGTAGTTGAGCAGTAGCTTTCTTGAATTATTCACAGGTCAACATATAGGCACAGGTACATTTGCAGTTACATAGTATCTTAAGTGAGGAATACAATGTTTTATAATTTATATGCCTATTACAGTAATATGTAAAATAGGTTGCATAACTGAGAATATTAAAAACCATTGCCGTAGGATACTGAATTGTGGCCAGTGGCTGTCTTCAAAATCTGTATTCAGGGTGCATTTTCTTACTTCAAGTCTCTCCAAGTGTTACAGAAAAAAAATATAACTATGTCTGCAGGGATATAAGATCTGTTTGTTCTTCCTTTCAGATTTGGTTGCTGTCCTGTGTCCTAAAGGGCCTCTTCGTATGTTAGTTGAAACAGCTCAAGAGAGAAATGAAACTCTCTTTCCAGCACTTATTTACTCCTGTAAGTACATTTTGTTAAGTTATTTAAGCTTGCAATCACCCACTCATCTGAAGCAATCTTCTCATTTTTCTGGTTTTTAATAAGATGCTTTTCAGCTGAATTCTTGATCAGTTCACTTGTGCCTCAGTTTTCGTTTCACTGTTGACTCAAAAATATGGAACATCATCTGACTGAGACATTTCAAGATAAAAACCAGCATGTTTTGTTCCAAAATACAAACAGAAAGAATGGTAACAGACCTTGTTTTGGATAAAGTCCTGTGTCCTTAGGCTGCGAATTAAGCCTGTTCAAAGGGAGCAATTGTTTCCAGAAAATATTTGCCAGCTTTCAGTCCTTAAGTAACCTGTGTCGTTAGTATAAGAAATGTGAGAAATTACTAGAAAGAGGTTTGTTTGTGTGACTGTGTTCTCAATGGCTCGTTTGCTGGTAAATTGTCTCTCCCTGCAATTGTGAAAAATAACCTATTGAATTAAACTTGCTGTTGTGACCTGTGTATCAATTAGTACATAATTCCACTGTTTCTGAAGTTCCATGTTGCCAGTCACAGTCACGTGGATAACAGTGAAAGAGGCTAATCATAAGTCATTATGCTACTGGTGCTCCAGACAGGCTTGTATTTGGAAGCAGGATGTGTGCTGCAGACTGGCCACTTCAGGGACAAGCTTACAGTGGAGAAAGGGGAAGGACTTTCTTAATTTGTTACTGATTCTTTATCTGTCACACTTGCACACTATCTGTAAAATGTGGCATTGCTGCCTGTTACTCTGTTTTATGAGAGGAGAGATTAACACTGAGAACTTGAATTAAAATACACCTTTTATATGTAACAACATTTGGTTACCTCCATATTGGAGAATTTTTTGTGATGGTGAAGGCAGAGAACAATTAACTTTGATGTAGATACTGCCTCTGAATTGACATAACTGCGTAACAGTGTTTAGAGACCTTACTACTTGCAGATAAAAGAACTGATTAATGAAAAAAAAGTAAAGAAATGGTTGATTTTTCAGAATGAGCCTCATATGTAGAAGTAATTTGTCTGGCAACAGTTGTTGCCTTTCTTTTTCCAAATCTACTAGAAATAAAATTTTATTCACCAGGTTCTGTAAATGTGTTGTTGCTGGTACTGGTGTGCTTTAATGAGAGTAAAATTGCCTGTTAGAAAAGATAGTTGTATAAAAAAAAAAAGAAACATGAAAAATGAGAACTAATGGATTGATGCTAACACTGTCTCAGAATTCCATACATCTGAGAAGATACAATTACCTATGCTGTTGTGGTTTGGATTTTTTTGATAGCAACAATGATATGGCTTGTGAACATGGCTGAGGAAGATCCAGAAGCCCAACGGAAATCCAAAAACTCCACCTATGATAAACAAGGTGAGTTTTGCTTTGACAAACCTTTATCAATTTGTTGGAATACATGTTTATGGATAGTTGTCTTTTTTTTTTTTTTAAGAGTCCTGGCTGTTGTAGAAGAGTGAAAGCATGGAGGCCTAATTAAGAATGATGAATCTGTCAAGACTTGAAAAATTGTTTGCTCATTGTGCAGTTAATGTTCTTGGATTCATTTTTCTGGGATCTGGGATGTTGGTGTTGAAATGACTCAATATAAAACTATTAACTGAGCTCAACTACTTGTCAAATTGGGATGATATAGTATGATACCAACTCATTTATATTTGTATCAGACAGAAATAGGCTTAGCCCTTTTGGCTATGCAGATAGTGTTTAAAACATGGAGTTTGTTTATTTATATATGTTACTAAAGCAGAGTGCAGTTTCTCAATTTAGCATGCTTGAAGGCACCCATGTATTGGTTACTTTCAGTAAAATTTTCTATTTGCTGGAAAATTAAGCTGTCAATGTCAATTAAAGCTAATTAAAGAATTAATAATAATGATCTAAAGAAGCTAATTAAATATTAGATGAGAGTTTATTTTAGATTGTGATCTTTGTTATGTCACTACAGAACTTCCACTTTCATGTGGATGTACTCTTGAATACTAGGACTTGAGTGCAACATGTAGGTGCTGTGACTGCAGAGTGTACATTGATTCCTGATTATTTAAGTAATTATTAAAATCATAAATGAGGATGTTTTGTGATTGTGTGTGCCAGTGTTAAAAGTTGCTAAGTATTATGGAATACCTTTCTATCTTGTTCTTCTATGATCTCATATGTGGAGAGACGTTCATGTTTTAGAAGGCACATTTTTGGAGGAGTCTTATATGCCTTTCTTCCTTTGAGCTCCGGCAAGCCGGACCCAGAATGAAGATGCTGAAGCAGATGATGGTGGCTTTAGTCAGGAATGGCAGCAACAAAGGGACAACAGAATAGGACCCATTGAATCAACCCTGAATCACGTGCTGCTGTTCAGGCTCTACCCAGTAACTCTCAAACAAGTGAAGACCCTGAAGAACGTGAGTATGGACTGCTGTGTCAGAAAAGCTTACTAAATCTGAAGCTAGTCAGTCAGGCATCCTGAGTGCACAGATGCAGGATGCTGTGAGCTGTTAGCAAGCTAAAGAGATGCTCTTGTTCCTGATGAATACTGATATGCCTCATAGGAATAATGGTGTTGCTTTTTGGTAGCATTTCATTTTGTTGCAGGAGTGAGTAATACTGGCCAAATTGCTATTTAGTTTGATACACAGACTCAAAACTTTGTTGCTCAAGCTGTTTTCAGACCATTACATGGTCAGTTGCATTAGCCTTTGTCTTTTTCATGAAGTGTTCTGCTGTGTATCACCTCTTTTGGATTTCAGGCCCTGTAAATGGAGTCATTACCAGGTTTTTATGCCTCAAGATTAAACTGCTGTAATCCACTTGGTAGGAAGCAATGTTTAAAACCTGATTGGAGACTGAAATGAATGCAGAGTGCAGTCTTGCTAAGGTGAAATATCTTTGGAGAGTGTATGATATCAGTACTCAGATACCTATTTTAACAGACCCATGATTTCCAGTTGGAGGTCAGGCTGCTATTAGATTTGCAAAGCTCTAAATAAATTAGGGTGTGCCTGTCTAACAAACTCTCCCCATGTGATGCTGCCGTATTTTAGCAGATGCAGCTGCTTCCTCTGATTATCAGTGCTCCTCTGTTTAAAAATACAGACTTCTACTTTAAGAACAGTTTTAAAATTTACTTTGTCTCAAAAAGGCCAAATTCAGCATGCTGCAAATCCTTTTTAATTTCCAGAGCTGCGTTAGTTTGACCATAACATTAAGATGCAAAAATTTTAGCAAATCGGCTATTTCAGTTAATTTTTTAACTAAAACTTTCGTCTGGCCAGGTTAGTAATTTTCTCACTCCTGTATTCCTGCAGTGAGTGGTAATGATCTAGTCAGACTTGCCAGCTAGTATTAGTTTACTACGAGTCTGGAGCATCCAAGGTCTACTTCAGCAGTTAAAAGGGTGTTTTAGTACTTAAGAGCTCTTCGTGAATGCACTGTTATAGGCGTTCTATTTGAAGCCTGTTGAGAGTAGGGTTGCCTTTTTTCTTTTATGCATTTTCTGCCTTTTTTCTTTTTCCTTTCCTCTCTCTCTGCCCTACATGATTAACCAGACATCCACCTATGTTTTGATGTTCTTAGTTCCTCTTGGAAAGCCAAAGTGAAGTTGGGCTGGACTGTAGTGAGGTGGGAAAGTAATCAATAGGCCAAATGAAAACAGCTGGTCACTGATGCTGGCCTTTCTTAATTAACATCTTGGACTAAAAGCTCAGAAAGTGAATTGGTATTCAGGAAATCTTACAGTGCTTGCAGAAATAATAAGGTATTGTGCTTCCAGAGTTGTTGGTAAGGTGGTAATTACGTATTATTATATAATAGTGGTATTCTTAATTAAATTTCCTAAATCTCACATCTTGGACTAAGTATGTTGAGTTTTTGCCTCTGTGATATGCTCTGTACTTACGCACAAGTGCTTTTAAGAACTACCTGCATAAGAATTCTGTGGGAAATTTGGGAAGGCAGTGGAATATTTTGCAGTGTATAGGTTTCTAACTGGCAAATAATATATCATCTGCGGGGGATTTATTTTTTCCCCTCCCTCAGCCAGATGAAAGGAATCGCCCTTCAGTATTCTGTTTAATATGACAAGACAACCAAAAATGGACACCCCTCCACAAATAACATTACAGATATTGGAGTTTGTATATACTGCATTTATATGTCCAGGAAAATAGGAATATATGCAAATTCTAATTAAAGGGTGATTAATTGAGTAGTGCAGTCTTTCTAAGCTATCTTGTTTCACAGGCATTTATCACTTGATTCAGGAATGGTACTAATTTTGAAAATAAAGTGTTATTTTTAGCAAGTCTTTTTAATAGTCAATGTAAATATGTATTATTCTTTGATAATTGCTGACATGTAATAATAGTAAACTGATACTTAATGCTGCCATATGTTCACTTTGCAGGAGGAGTAAAGCTCGGCTTAGGAGACTTCATTTTCTACAGTGTCCTTGTTGGCAAAGCCTCTGCAACAGCAAGTGGGGACTGGAATACAACTTTAGCATGTTTTGTAGCCATATTAATTGTGAGTATGATGTAAAATTATAATAGGGATAGTTTCTAATGTTCATCAAGGACAAAGTTGTAACTGCTGCATTTTGTCTTTGATCTTGTTTATTGGGTGGCCAGACTGAAAACTGGTAAGGACTTTAGCTGTGATTTTCATTGCCTATACATCTGTCACTAAAGCCTTTAATTTAAAAAGACATATAAAAACATTATCTGTAGAATTAATTATTTATACAATCT
Organism: Sitta carolinensis; assembly: GCA_032173965.1. Taxonomy (NCBI): domain Eukaryota; kingdom Metazoa; phylum Chordata; class Aves; order Passeriformes; family Sittidae; genus Sitta; species Sitta carolinensis. The sequence goes on along the minus strand of JAVUNC010000006.1, from coordinate 9,433,323 downwards.
TTTGTTTGTCAGAGTTCCCTAATTTCTCCCTATGTTTTTTGTGTTTTGTTTTTTTTTCCTTCCCCTCAGGGTCTGTGCCTTACACTTCTGCTTCTTGCCATCTTTAAGAAGGCCTTACCAGCTCTTCCGATCTCCATAACCTTTGGGCTAGTTTTTTACTTTGCTACAGATAACTTGGTGCAACCCTTTATGGACCAGCTAGCATTCCATCAGTTTTATATCTAGCAGACATAATGCTGAAATGGATATTTGTAGCAAATCTGGGAGGAGGAAAAATGGTTTTCCCTCAGTTCTCAAGTGAGACTGAAGTCAAATACTCAAGATTCCAAGGCAGAATCATTACAACTTCCTCCGATGGTGGTTTTTGGTTTGCTTTTTCTTCTGAGACAACTGCTGCGCTGGGCACCATATGAGTTTTCCTGTGTGAAAGTGGCTGCTTCCTGATGGCCAGTCTAAGCCAGGTGCTGTTATATCAGAGGTCATCTGATATACGTATCTCTGGTAAGGACCACCTGTGTGAAAATTGCTAATGCTTCCACCAGCAATGTGATCTCTTACCACAGGCTGATTGTTCCCACAGTGCTAAGGGTGCTCAGGACTTCCTTGACGTTAGCAGAGGAAGCTGACAAATCACATGGAACTTGTCCCTGTAACTGCTTGAAGAGAGAGCCCAATCTGGACTTCTTCAGCAGTGACATTTTGACAGTGGAGTCCTGACTGTGTAACGGGAAAGGACTTTGTAGCAATTTGACAAAGGGAGAAAGTACTGTCACTCTAAGAGTGCTCCATGACTTCATAGCCTCTGTGCCTGAGTGTGCTTGGTTTAGTAAATTTAAAAGCTTTTTTTTTTTCCCCCCACACTGGAACTAGGGCCTCTTCTCAGTTTTAATACTTTGTGTTCTCAAGCATGGAGTGCACCTTCTGTACACCTGCTCCAGCTTATGTAGCTGCTTTGACTTGGACTGAATTATTTGGCAGTAGAGAATCATAAGGTCTTAATTTGGATCCTACATTCTAAAAGGTTAATAAACTACATTAAAAAGCAGTTTCAGGACTTACTCTTTGTGTTCTTGCAAATCATTTTGCTAGAACACCATTTCAAACCCCGCATCTGAAAATAGTTACTAACAGCACGGACTGCATCACTGGTGGATGTTCCTTCTGTTGGCATTCTTATGAAATAAGTAGGCATTTGCAGCAATCCCAGATGGAGTTTAGCTTGCCACACCTAGAGATCAGAGTGCTATTAGGAGCTCTTCTATTGCATCACTGAAATTCTTGTCATCAAAACACTGTTTAGAGTTCTGTTGACCTGATTATTGGTCACTCAGCTGTCTGACACCTCAGGCTGGCAAGGATTTTTTTTGTGCAGTATCTTTATTGGTGAGGATACTTAAGTTAGTGAGAGATTGCTTAGTGTCACTAAGGGGGAAAATTTGTGACCCTCTTCACTTTAATTATCTCTCTCATGAGGAACTGGTAATTGGCAAAATGAAGGACAATCACTGAAAAGAAGATAGGAGATTTTGAATTTCTTATAAGAAGAGTCTGTTCAAATTTAAAACTGCTAAACCCTGATTTCTTCTTCATTTGAAAGAACTCATTTATGATTAATTGCTTGGGAATGAGATGAGTGAGATGAAGTTGGTTTTGCCATAAATTCTTACTGTGCACAAATAATGTTTTTTCTTGGGAACCATAGGGAGTGGATGGGCATTCTGTTTTACTTGCATCTTGATACTGGGGTCCTTGCCAAGTGGAGCAACTGTCAAAATCCTGACACTAGCTCCTTTTACCTTTTTTTCCTGGGGTTTTGTTTCAGTGCTTACAGATTCATAGGACGGAAACATTAGAAATGTTTACCAACCATTGCACAAGTAAAGAAAGAAAGGCTGTGATGTATAAATCTGCTTTAAAACCAAGAAAGGCTTTCTTTGATTGTCCTTGGTAATGTATGTCTTTTCCAGTATGACTTGTTAACTGTGGTGTTAGCATTTACATTTTCATAAGACACATTGTCTTGTCTCATCTGAAGTACTTTTATTCATCTCATTTGTCTGCTGATTCATTGTGGATAGCATTAATAAACCAACTATATCAAAATTGCTTACAGTGACTTTTCAAGTCAAACTTGTTTGCGTTTTCTAGCTTAAATTACTGTTCAATATTTTGTTGCAATGAAGTCTGACTAAAAACAGGCTGGTTGGTGAGGGGTTTAGGGATTTCTGTTGTCATTTTTTGGTTGTTTTTTGTGTTTGGGGTTTTTTTAACAGGACTTTGAGTTGTTTTTATACCATTGTAACTTGTCCCTTTCCTGAGCATTATGTCTAAGAAAATTCCCTTGTGTGTTTTATTGGGCATCCCAGCTAGAGTTCCATTGTATAGAACAGGTTTGCTAAGAATTAGCATCGCTGGCATTTGTATATCTGAGCTGGCTCTCAGTTAAGGGTTGTTACTTAAATGCAGAGGTCATCTCTCTTATTTCTTTTTTGGCTTCAACATGCACCAGGGGAGCATTAGCTCCATTAAGAGTTGCTTTAGAATCTGTAGAAATGTACAAAAGCCTTTTCACATCCTTGAATGAGTGTTAGATGTACAACCCAAGAGCTCAGAACCTTCCAACACTAAACTTCCAGTCTTCCACTTCCCAGAGCTGCTTCTGTTATTCCAAAGTGTTAATTTCTGAGCTAGTGTAGAGAGTTACAGTGGTGGAGACTTATATAAAACTCATACTCACAGAAGCTGTTCAAGTTTATGTTTGAATCTCAAAATAAATTTACAAGAGAAATTGCTTTTAGAGGCAGCTATATGTTAAAGTACACTGCTTATTACCAAGTCTTAGGTACACCTTCAAAAACCAGATGAAATTTTCTATATTTGCCCTCTCAGGCCAAATCATGGTAGCTTATGTTTTAGATGAGATTTTGCCGTGAAGGATTATCTCAGAACATAGGTCCAATAAGGTTCAGTTTCCAATAGGTTTTGTTTGCATTTGGGTTGTTACTACACAAGTGTGAAGGTTGTGTCACTTTTCTCTCCTTTGTCTTGAAACACCGATCTAATTTGAGGTTGTGATTCACCTTGGTTAGATTGGTGTAACTGAAAGATTTCTCATAAGTAGTCTGCATTTTTGAGAGAGGTTCCATTATTATTAATTTAGTATGTTAATGACAGCACATTAGACTGTAGCACTGAAAGAACTCTGCTGTAACCCAAGTAGATTCATCCCTCTGCGCTCAGGCAGATTGACTGGTAACTGTTGTGTGGCTGTTCCAGTATTCATACTTGGAAACTGCTATCACAGTAGCTTTCTCTCCCCATTCAGCTTACACCAATAGATCTCCTTCTTTGGCTAAGATTCAATTCAATGTATAAATAAGAAGACATAATAGTTTTCCTAAAATTCAGGCACTTCCATTTGTCTTTTGTCTTATTTTTTTTTTTTTTTTTAATTTCCTTCTCTTGGGAGATTTAATCCAGGGCAAAGAAAGAGACCCCTGGAAGCTGGTTTTTCAGCAAAGGCTTAGGGTGCTGTTGTACCTGTGTATGGCTATTACTCAAATGTCATCTGTGTGAGGTGTGTCCTGAAGGTGTAAGAATGTGATACTGCAACACATTCAGGATAGTTCTAGGTAGATGATGACTTCTTTGAGCCAAAAAAATCAAGGGCTGTGCTCCACTAAAAATGGCTGATCTTCTCAATGTACAAAGCAGACACAGGCATATTTCAGGCATGGGAGGCTGGTGCTTCTTGGATATATAGATATATACATGTACCTATAGAGATACAGATTCATGTACTCTGGACCTGTAGATGACAACTCTTCTGCCATTAGTGTGGTCAAGGATTAAATATGCAGAAGTAAATTTTGGATGGATGGTACTTTTCAACAAAACTTATCAAAATGCTTTCTTTTAAAAACTTCTGACAATGCTGTTGAAACAAGTTTAATAGACTGTGGAACATGTCTGCACTGTGATTGCATCTCAGTGGTAACTTGGTCATTGGAAATGTTGAAACATGAACAAGAATGGAATTCTTTTACACTCAAATCATTTGCTGTTTTCTTTTTTACAGACACTGGTTTGTACATAACCTGAATTGAATGTGAATGTTTTTTAAACACCTTTCCGGTTCTTGATAAGATACGGTTTTGATAGATTATTGCAAATTTTCCTGTATTTGTCTAATTATTAAAATAAAAGTTGCATGGATCCTGATTCATCTTGCCTTTACTACATTATTTTAAAGCCATCACTTAAAGCTCTTGGAGGCATAAGTACTATAGTTATTTTTATTCAACATTTAATGAGTAAGATTCCTTTCTTAAGGCATTTAAGTAGCTGCTGTATTTCCTAGCAATAGAGCTTCAATTGGTTTTTGTAGAATTACTTTCTTCTAAAAGCTACTTTTTGAGTTCCTTTAAAGAATCAGTCAAAGTGTATTGCAAAAACACCCATAAGGTATAATTCAGGCACAAAAAATGAGATTATACTGAAACACCAGCTGGTGCAATGAAGATTACCAGGAAAAATACATAGGATGTTCAGAAAGAAAACACTTCATAAACAGTGTTGTGTATTGTTATTTTGGAATTAATTTATTACCAATATGATTGAAATGGAGCTTTGGACTTTTTTTGTTGTTTTGGGAAAGTATTCACTGCCAAGTTCGGATTTGTTTGAGTTGACTAACTTGAAGAGGGGTTGTTTAGTTTTTTGGTTGTTTTTTTGGGGGGGAGGGAGGGGGTTAACCTTTGTCTCTATAAGAAAGACCTAAAGAGGGGTCCATCCTGACGAGGAGAAAATAAAAGTACAAGTGGTAGGGGCCTGTGTGGATGAGCAAGGAACTCCTAACTGAGCCCAAGCAGGAAGTGGAGCAGGGGCAGATGACCCAAACAGAGCATGGAGTTGTTTTCTGAAATTGCAGGGATAGTGTTAGGAAAGCAAAGGCCCCTCTAGAATTGCATCTGGCTAGAGATATAAAGGGCAAGAAGAAGGGAGGTATTCTACAATTATGGGAAGGCATTTTATGATTATATATAATGGCAAAAGGAAGACTTGGAAAATAAAGGTGCCCCTCTCCCCCACCCCTTGTGACAAATGACATGGAGAAGGCTGTGGTACTTGTTGCTTTCTTTGCCTCAGTCTTTAGTGGTGGGACTGGCTTTTAGGAACCCCATATCACTGAGATCAGAGGGCAAGTCTGGAACAAGGTAGATGATCTTGGTGGAAGAGGTCAGCTTAGAGAGCTTGCAGACAAACTGGATGTACTTAAGTGTTGACACTGTACTTAAGTACTGACAGGTTGCCTCCATGAGTGCTAAGGGAGAGGGCTGATGTCATTGCAAGGCCACTCTCAATTGTCTTTAAATGGTCATGACAGCTGGGAGAACCTCCTGGAAACTGCAAGACAGCAAATTTAAATCCTGTCCTCAAGAGGAGCAGTAAAGAAGAATGGGGAAGCTACAGATTGTTCAGCCTTGCCCCGGTCCGTGGGAGGCTGACATGGAAAATCATGCTGGAAAGCACTTGCAAGTACATGAAGGACAAGAGGATGATTGGAATTTATGAAGTGAAAATCATGCTTGACCAACATCTCTGCCTTCCACGATGAACTGGCTGTCTTGCTCAATGAGGGGAGAGCAGTCGATGTTGTATACTTGGACTCTTGTAAAGCTTTTCACACCATTTCCTGTAACCTCACCATAGAGAAGCAGATGTATAGGTTAGATAAGGGGATAGTGAGATGGACTGAAAACTGCCCAGAGGGTTGTGATCAGCAGCACAGAGTCCAGTTGGAGGCAAATCATTAGTGGTATGTAGTTTGAGGCTCCTGGGCCCGAAGTTTCTTGAGTTTCTAGACTCAGTTTCTTCATGATGTTTTGGTTCAGGAAGACCTTGTACTTACAGGTTTGACAAAAACATTGTTAGTGTTATTGGAACAAGAGTGATGTTTTGAATTCTTTTCTGTGGGATGGACTTCTCTCTGTCTTTCAGTTTTGGGCCAATGGGATGAAGAGTTCTGGCACTCTTCTGACCAATGAGATGGCCTGCTCGAGAAGATAAATAAAGGGGGTCAGGTTTTGAATAAGGACTGGAGTCAGATGAAGTTTTCATAAACGAGGTCTCGTGTCGTTTGTTCATCGCCCACAGCATCAGTGGTATATCACAGGACTCAGTACTGAGGTCAGTGCTCTTCAGTTTATTCATTTATGATTTGAATGATGAAAAGGAGTGTTCCCTCAGCACATTTGTAGATGACACAAAAATTGGAAGCAGTGGCTGATAGACCGGATAACTATGCAACAATTTAATTAGAGGAACTTCAACAGGCTGGAGAACTGGATGGAAAGCAATCTCATGAAGTTTAACAAGGAAAATGCAAAGCCTTCCCTCTGGGGAGGAGTAACCTCAGGCATCAGTGCCTGCTGGGATCTGACCAGCTGCAAAGTAGTAGAATTTTATCTTACACTAAATACTCAACTTGGAGCTATAATCTAATATGCTAATTTAATTACCCCTGTGTTTTCTTACTTCCATTTTTTAATGTAATCTTTTGGGGATAGATAAATAAGATTCCTTCATTGACAGCATCAGCTCTCGTGGAGGACTCCGCTTGGTCCATAGCAGTTACTACATAGTATTTTTTAATTACCAAGAAATCTCAATTAAAGTTATGTTTAAGGCCACACTCTGGCCTGTAATGTCAGGACTTTGTGGACTCTATAGAGAAAAACATCTGCAGGAACTAACAGAACTGAAAACTGGGTAAGGAAACAATCAATTGCTTCCTGAGTTTTACAACCTGTATTTGTTTCTCTTCTCTATAAATCATGATATGCTTGCTGCAGGAAAGATGATTTTAGCTTGGCATCAAGTGACATTGGTGGATAGTAGCAATGTAATTGGATTCAATTTGATTTTTCTTTGGTTTGAAATATGCTTTTAATCTAAACTGACTGGAATAATGAATAGATTTCTGTGTTCATATTAATTTTCTGATTTCAGTAGTGTTAGATAAGGGTTACCCACTTTGATCTGGGGTAATGCTGCTGTCAGAATTAAACATTGTACTTCTTGTTGGCTTTGTTGTACAAGTCAGCATGAATGTACTTGGAGAATGCCTCAGAGCACAGCTGGATGTTCATCTAGTGTAGCAGCTTCCTATTTGATTGAATCAGTGGTTTATTTAACCATCCTCAGTAACAAAATGCTAATCACTGATACAATAGCATACTCAAGTGAAGAGGGTCCTGCTACCATTTAGTTACTGGCACACACCCCAGCTCGGGCCTCAACTGATACAGTTTGGTAATGAACTGTGTGACAAATTCTACTTACAGTTGTTCCTATGAGGGAGGAATTAATTCAGGCTTAGCCATAACAGCATACCTGTGGGCATCGAGGGGAACGTTTGTAAGGACAAAAATGGCAGTATGGAGCAGATAGAGGCCTGATGAGACCCCACAGTGCAGAGGTGCTGCAAGGGGGTGATTACTGTTTGGGGGCAGTGCCTGTCCTGGTGTCTGCAGCCAGCACCCAGCAATAATCACTCCTAAAGCTGTAATCACAGCCACATGGCAGCACTGTGCCTTTTTTACTGCTTTCTATTCATAGCGCTCGTAACAAGGGATTAAAGAGCACGATAAAAATATATACTTGAAAAATAGTAGACTGTTATAAAATGATTTCTTTCTGGAGGACTGTATTTAGTACATGATGAATCCTGTAGGGGAGGCATGTATGCATTTCCAGTCACTGCTAAGGTTTCAAGACTATTTTAAGAACAGCAGAACCTGGCTGTTGTCATAGTAGCAATAAACCTTTTAATCCCACTTCCTCTGCAGATGAAGCTGTTGTGTACATAATCTGCTTAAAGATTGTCAAGGCTGTTTATGTGACAGGGAGCTAGGGATACAGTACTGAGAAGATGCTACTTGTTGCCCCCAGAAAATTTAGTACTTTTTGTCTACTGTGATAGTGTTTGAGATTTACTGAGAGACTATCTTATGACAAGCTGGTAGAACAGTCATCTGTGAAGCCAGCCTTCCTTTATACCAGTGTTTTGGCCTTGACATCTTGTCATGGTTAAATGAAACTGTTCCTAGGTAGGTCCTCAGCAAGGACTTGCTGATATCATGCTTCTCCCATAGTTTAAAAGCATCCTTTTTGAGGAAGTCCTTTCATCCTGAATGCTTCCATTCCTTACAGTCTCTGAGGCTTCTGAAACAACATTGAGTCATATTTTTATATTGCTGAATAGTGAACATAATTAAAACTTCCTTGATGTATTTCGATAATGAAGACTGATTTATTCTTAAATGTACAACAGGTAGTCAAGAGAAATCCACAGACAACTAAGTTCTTCAGCTGTGTTTTGGAGATTGGTTTATCTGGGTAAGGAGAGTTTTTAATATCGTGTCATAATAATCATTATAATAGAATTTGGCATCCTGAACCAAAAATGACATGAGTGTTTGTTCACATATATCTAGAGCTAAGAGGCCTTTCTTCTCACCTGATCAAATTCTCAGTAATTACTGACATCTGCGCCACTGCCAGTTTGTTTGGTGTAGTCTGGTTACAGGACTGGATTGCATAACCCATGTCCTGCAAATAATCAGTGGGCATCTTTTCTTTTATTTGAACCAGTATTTCAGTTCATATGTACTGAATAATAGCAGCAGTTTGGGAATTTTTACTTGTTTATTTTCCTGTTTGGGTATTTTTACTTGTTTGTTTTCCCGAAGTCCGCATGTTCTGTCAGGATAGACACTCAGTCTTTTGGAAAAAATCATACTGCAGAACAAATGAAAGAATGTTTCTAAGATTATTTATTTGCAAATTAAAATATATGTTAGCCCTTCTATAAAGTTTTTATTATGGATAATTGTTTTCTGTTCATTCCCCTTCTTTCCAGCAACCCTTAATTCAACATGACATGGAAAGATGTATTAGGCAAACCATTGACTGTTGTGTTGTCATCAGATCTAATAACTCCTCGGGGTGTGTTGCTCACTGACTTACTGAGACCATCATTTGAGTGCTGTGCATCTGATCTGCCCTCCCAGGCTGTGAAGAAGCTGGCAGGCCCCAGTCTGCTGTAAGGGACAGTGAAGATGTTTCCTTCTTTCCCCTTCCTTCTCACAGCATTGACTTCAGGCTCAGTGGAGGGGAAGCACCCCCCCAGGCCAAGGAGGCTGATGTGGGGGTGAAAGCCCCTTGAACGATCCCCCGTGGTCCCCAGGAGATGTCCTGTGTAGTTTCCTCACCAGCCCAGGAAGATGTCTTCCCAGCAGAACTCCATGTGTTACAGTTTAGAGGCATTTTGCAAATTTTCCAGTTTGACACTCTGAACAAAACCTATCTCTTATTTTAGGAAGAGCTTTTGTTTTGAAACATTCTTAGCATTTAAAAATAGTCATTAATATTTTTCGCTCTTTGCTTTAATCTGAAGGATTCATTGCTGTCCTGCTTTGGTAATTTTTTCACCTCAATTATTAAATAGTTTTATAACATGTGGGAACAGTTTCTTCCTCTTCTTAGATGGTAAGAATCCTACTAAAGGGTTGGAGGGAGTATTTTTTTAATAATAAAAGTTTATATAAGTCATCTGTCGCTATTTGTTATTTTTGTTACACAGTTGATTTTTCTTTCTGTTTGGGAATAACTCTGTTAGAGGTATCAATTTTTATTTTACTGAGCTATATTATACTGAATTGATTGTTTTTGATCTGGCTGATGAGTAGATAGAGGTAGAATGGAAAAAGGTACCTCTGTATTCCTTAATACGTCTCTTGACACCTACACTATTGAGACATATTATCCTTATTTGTGTCAAGAATTTCGATCACAATTTTGGTAGATATCCTTTTGGTGCAGTATTCTAGATCAAAACCTGTAAATTATGTAGTTTTATATGTAGCTAAACTTGAGTTCTGCCAAATTGCATGAGATCTGGTTAATGCTTACAATAGTGTCAAAAATTACATCTCTTGTTTTAATAGGAGAGCAGATTTTATCAATAGTCTCTAAACTCTGCAGGATGAGATCATCATTACGTCAATGTCTTACACAGTGCTGAGTATTTTGACACATGGAACAATGGTGTTTGTCTTTTATTAGTAACAAATTGAATAGCTGGGGACAAATGCTTCCCACTCTGGTGCAGGAATGATCAGTGCCTCCAGGTGCTGCTTGGTCTGTAGTGGGTTTTTATGTTGTTTCGGTTTTGGTTTGTTTTTTCAAGTGGTTTTACTATGAATATAGAGATGAGAGCTCTTTGTACTTTGTCTTGTAATGATTTTGTATAAAATGCAAAATTTTATAGAAGTAGACTTCCTAGATGGTGAATCACAGAGATTGCAAATGCTGCATTGGCTGCTAGAGTACCATTAGGGATAAATCAGGGATAAGTGAAAAGGCTGTAAGAAAAAACAGATTGGAGGGCTCTAATGCTTTCCCTACAGCTACTGGCATACTATATGTCTTTTTAAAAAGTCAATTGTTAAAATAATTACCCTCGTTAGCTGGGCATGATAACCTTAAGCTCCCTACAGAGAGACTACAGTGCTGTCTCCCACAACTGTTGTGTGAACGTTGCATTGTACTTTTGTGTCTGTGACTGAAAAAACTAGAAGTAGATACAGCAATCTAAGTATGTGCCTGAGAAGATAAGGTACATGAAGCTTTATTTTGCTGGGTTTGTACTAAGTGGCTTGCTTTTTCATCCTGAGCAGTTATTTAAAAGCCATTCTTCCCATTTAAAATTCTAGGATAGTGAACTGTCCCTCAAAGAGAGAGTGAGGTAGCTTAGTGATTTGTTCTTCAAATGTTCCCAGGGCCCCTGTTAAATACACTAGAAACTGGATCACCCATGGTCTGCTTTCAGAAAGATACAGAAAGAATATGATTTTTGTGTCGCCTTCTCAGACTCTCAGAGGTATGAATGTGATGGGAAAACTGCATTTCTGGCTTGTGTGTGCTTCTGAGTGAGTGGCTGATTCTCTTTGGCTCAGAGACCTGTGAAGAAGCACAAGTATGTCTCACATGAACCATCCTCAGCTTGGCAGCCTCGTACTGCCATTTGCTTCTAGTGCTAAAACCAGCACAGTTGAGTGTGCTGTTGTAGTCAGATCTTGTAGATCCCACCCATTATGGAAAAGCACAAGAAGTTTCACTTCTACCAGTGCCACTTTCTACAATTTTCCTGCCATCCACAAGAGCAGAAGTGCGTGTTCCAGTGGTTGCTTCCCTGTTTTGTGCTTTATTAGCTCTGTGTTTCCTTCTTTCGTATATCTCAAACCCATATGCAGAGTGGAAGGTGAGATAGAGAAAGAACATGCACAAAAGAGCTGATAGATTGGTCAATGGTGTCTCTCAATGTACTGTTGTGAGAAGTTTAACACTAATTTTTCCTGATTTACTATGGCTATGAAATAACAAGAGAGGCACCATTTGGCTGAGACCACAGAAATCACTGGTGTTTTCAAAATTACAATTGTACAGTCAGACCCTTAGCAACTACAGAAGTATTCTTCCAGCTGAGCTGTCTTTCCTAGAACATGCAGAGGACCTGGACATGATTGCAAAAAAGTCTTAGAAATACCTTGCCATATAGTTTTCAATCCTTCTTCTTAAACCTGGAGTTCACATTTTTTTGTTCCCAGCATCTTCTCTGAACACTTATCTAAGTTTCAAACCTCTTCATGGTCCCTTTATGACAAATGTCCAGAACAAGACATTACATTTTCCCTCCAGCGAGGTGGAGGGAGAAGCTGGAGCTACCTCATTCCCTTACAGTGCACTGCCTCTATGTAAAACTGTCTAGCACTGCTTTATTATCTTCTCCTGCTATGTTGTCACTAATTTCTGTCTTAACATGCTATTTCCCCAACACTCCTAAGACTGCTGTTTGCTGTGTGTCTATGTGCACTGAATTCTTGTGGTTCAAATTGTTTTTTCTCAGGTATGCTGTTCTGCATTTTTCCCAGCTGAATTCACTATTGGTGTTTGCCTCTTCCTCCAGTTTGTCTGTAACAGTAGAGTCCAGCAGTGACTAAAGGTAAGAAACTGCAGTTCAAGTTAGTCTTGTTGCAGTAGGTCTAGTGATTTTTGCATCACTCTCCCACTGCAATTTTCCTGAGCACACTTTTAATTCCTGCTTCTTACCTCATCAAATAATATTTTAAATCAAACCAAGCATAGTAACAATCCCCATATCTTTGTAGAAACTCCCTCATGCTACTCCTTGTTTTCATTTTACATTGTTATTTCAGTAGTGTCTCTTACCCCTTTCTGTTGCCAAGATTCTGTCTGTATCCAAGGCAACTTAAATAATTTTGAGAGTAAGACATTGAGAGATGATGTATCAATTACTAATATCCAAGTAGATGGCCTGTGTGGTACTCCCTTTGTGCATCATTGTAATTCTGCTTGATTTAAACTGTTTGGGTGCAGCGTGTACAGTTGTGGAGACAGGAAAGATTCCTCACTAATGAAGACCTGCTGTTTTGTAATGCTGCAGCATGTTCCAGCCTATTTCAGTGCCATGTGCATCACGTGGGATCTGGGCTGACAGCCAGTGCAAATGTTTCTTCAAGGACTTTAGGACATATTCTAATTATGTTTAGATTCTCCCACTCTCTTTTCATCTGAAGGATGTCACTCTGCTCATTTCAAAGTGTGGTGCAAAGTGCTCCATCTGCCAGGATGAGAGGGGTCTGCTGGTGCACTTGTGTGAGAGGCAGTAGGATGGCTGGCTTTGTGAGCAACTCTTTAACCTCCAGCTGTGAGAAGTCCCAGGCTTTTGAACACTGTCAGGGCTTGGCCAGCATCCAGCAGTGTTTTCATCCAGTGCTGGAGGAGATGTAAAATTTCCTGGAAGAAAAAGCTTTATTTCTCTGAGCCTAGCAGGGAAGAGAGGGGCAATGAGTTGTGGGATGAAGCATCTGAAACTCTCCATAGCTGAAAAAAGCAACATTTTGTGGAGAAAAGTGAAGGAAAAATATCTTTGGGGGAGCTGTGCACATGAACACATGTATTCTCTCTCAATCTGCTATTGAATGTATGTGATGGCACTACAGGATCCTTTTAAGGGAACTGGAATTGCAAAACAGCATGCAAGAGTAAAGGCCGTTATGCAATACTGTGCACTGAAATGTAATTCTGTGAGGTGAGTACAGGGAGCACAGATCCATGTCTATGTGCTGTATGGCAAATGAGACTCTGCCTTTCTGTGGGGGTGTAGAACATTTTGAAGGCTTTTGAAAAGGTGCAGACTCAGCCTGAAGGAAATGTTCCTGATGTGGGGGGGAAGGAAAGAGGCTTTTCTGTCCTTAGTTTGCAAGTTCCCCAAGAGCAAACCTGCATTCTTGTCTCTGCCGTGGTCTGTGCCCCCTGGCCAGACAATCAGTGCTAAAGAGCATGGGTTCTTTCCTGGGGAGCTACATGCAATTCACCTCAGACAAATTAATTTCTCAAGGGTGATATTGTTACATCAGATACTTGGCTAATTAATGATTCTTACTGTCTAGGCAAGTGCATTAATTAACTGGATACATAAGAAAGTCTGGGTCAAACTTCAGAAAGTCGGCCAGACTCACTTAATCCCTTGTGGCTGCTGGGATCACCCTGCTGTGCGATGTGACCTGAGTAATCGGGGTGTTGAGATTGGCATGTCTCAGTCCTGATTCTCACAAGTTCAGTAGCGCTCAGCAGCCACTTGCCACCTTGTTATGGGTGGCAGGCATGTACAGGAATAAGTTTTTGTGTGAATTCAGGGGCCAGTATAACAGTTGGAGCTGAAGGTAGGGAAGGGGTACCAGGGTTTAAAATTTCTAGCCTGAATGTCCCCCTAACAGAACACAAGCTGCCTTCAAGTGGTACATGGCCCAGTAACTGTGGTTGCCACTGATTGAGATAACCATTGTGACTGCTTTCAGTAGAAGATGAGGCTGTTGCAGCATTTGTTGCTGAATAGATCTTGTCCTGGGAAAAAAAACAGGAATTTTATATTTTGTTCCTTCCATCTTGCCCAAACATAAGATTAGGAGAGAGGAAGAGAAACTATGGTGAGTTCTCTTTGCCTATACATGATTCCTATTGCTGCAAGCTTGCTTACCTCAATATATGTAAGATGAAAGTCAGGCTGTGCTCTTGGGACTGGGTGCACAGGACTGCAGTAGGCGTCTGGCTTGAAGAGGTTTCTTTGTACTTTAATGGGTACTGCAAGGGGTTCCCAAGAGAATTCTTCAGATGAAAGCTGTTTTTCTGTGGACGGGCTGCACAGAGTCTCATTATTGCTCTGGCTTTTGCTGCACAGCACATATGTTACCGCAGGGCTGTCAGCCCTTCAGTCGATTTCTACAACGTAACAAAAATAAGTAGATTAACCAAGCAAAGAAGATTAGAGACACTTTGGGGAAGGAAAGGGAAGGGAGGAGGATGAGCAGCAGGGAGTATAAAAAGACACCACAAGACTGTGATTGCCAGACGTCCTGGTGCATGTTGCACAGGGTGGCTTTCTTTGTCCCTTTTGGGTTTGGGTTGGGCAGACTGAACAGAACTGATCCTGACACCATGTCCAGAGAGAAACTGGAGTCACTAGTCAAGAACATGGAGATCATGCTCTCTGAGGTAGAGCAGCTGAAGATCCACTGCACCAAGCAGACGGAGGAGGTGAACCAGGTGGTACAGGAACTGCGCCGAGAGAACAGGGAGCTGACAGAGAAGTACGAGCTCATCTGTCAGGACCTGAAGGAGGCCAAGGAGGCCATTGCCCAGCTGCAGGACACCAAGTTTGCCTTTGAGGCAAAGGAGCGGCAAGCACAGAAGCTCAACCGGCAGCTGTGAAGTGGCAGGAAGGAGAAGCAAGAGATTTCTTACCCTGATTTAAGAGTAAACAGAAACCTTCAACTGCTGCAACTGAAAATCCCTGGATTGGTAAAAGCAACCCTTTCCCTTTCTCCTCAGACTAAACCTGTGTGCTGGAAGAAAATCATCTCTGCAGAGGCAAGATCTCAGGCGCAGCTGGAATTCTGCCCCAGAAGGCTCCTTTGCTAATGACTAAAGACCTCATTATGCTGGGAGAAAAATCTCATTCCAGAATCCCTTGTCAGAGATCTAAGCCATAGGCATATGGAAACAGCTGCCAGGATCTGGACACCTTCTCATGCCCTGTAGGGGTTGCACAAGGACAGAGCCTGGGAAAAGAACTGTCACTGCCTTGAGCCACTGGAGAGAGCTGTGCCTCGAGTCTGCTGAGATGGAGAGAAGGATCATTGTCTTGACAGCCCCTGTTGCTCTGTTTTGTTGCTGACTTTTCTCTGCTGGGCAGGGAGGCTGTAACACTGTCCTTAGTGGGGTGTCAGCTTCCTTGCTGCCTGATGCTGGAAGACATCAGCAAGAGCTTATGTCGTGCCTCATGCTTCCAAGTACTTTCTATCAAGGGCATGTTGTCCAGAGGATCTTTTAATGCAATTACAGTTGGTGTTGTCCTCTTCCAATTCCAAAGTGAAGTATAAGAACTGGAAAGGTTTCTGTCTCGATTTCCATTTCAATAGCGTTAAATCCTAATGACTCTGTGTTTAGAATGCTAGCGTTAAAACCTCTGCTGAACATAACACTGTTTTAACCAAAGAGCTATGTTTTGGCACCGGATTTACTTTTCTTTAGCGGAAGTAATGTGTATAAATGGACAGGGAATTACGAGGGATAAATGTTTGTGGGTGTGGGGGTGAGAATTGCTTGTCAGAGGTTTTGCTTTCAACTTTTCTCTCTGCTTCTGTATCTCCTAAGCAGCATTTGTGGTAGTCAGTGCCAAGCCCAGCTAAGAGCAGGTGACTTTAGACTCCACAGTGAATAGCATGAGATCTCTGGGGGGAGTGTGGAAAGAGTGCTGAGAGAAAAGGCCTGAATGTTTAAATGGAGAATAGCTGGAATAGTTCCAGGAGGATCTTTCTTCATGTTGGCTGTGATGTAGCCAGCTTCTTTCTTCCCTTCAGAGCTTTGCTGTATTGTTATCTCTGCCTGGCAAGCTCCCTGTTCCCGGCAAGGGCTGATGCTTGTGAGAAGCAGAGAAGCTGTTTCCATTGCTGAGGGCCTCGGGGCGTGTGGCACCTGGAGCCCAGGTGCACTCTGTGGGGGGAAAGGGAGCCAGCTCCGAGAGAAGGGAAACCCCGCTGCTTTGGTTTCCCTAAAGGTTTGGGCAGGGCAGAACAGTTCAGCAACGCTTTCTCTTAGGACTCAGTGCAGTCATGGTGAAAATAACTGTAGTTTTGTCTATCGTTACAAAATAATGAGATCAGGCCTAGAATTAGCTGGTTACTGTTTCTTCTTTGCCCTCCCCTCTGCCACATCAGTGTATGCCTAGTCCAAAGCCTCTGGAAATTCAGATCTTAACTGAGCTCTGGCAAGACCTTCTGAGAAAAGGGCTGATGTTTGTGTGGCATCCATGGGGAACAGGTTTTTCTGGTTTTGTTTCATGTGATAACATGTTTTGTTAAATATGTGTGATCTAGACTTTAATTTTTTTTGCTATTTTGGGTGGAGCAGATCGGATTATCCAGAAAACATTCGAGAGTTTGGAGACTGTCCTTTCTGTTTTCAAATGTTATCTGAATACAAATGGCCAGCCTTGACCCTTTGCTTGAGCTCCTTGCTCACCAGTGACAGCTTGGAGAGCACAAAAATCAACATTTATCACTATATTTGTTTGTATAAGAACTAAAAATGTTTTCTCTTGAAATCAGTTCTCTAGCTCAAATCTGCTTACCACCTGTGATTTCTTCTACTTTTTATATACCATTAAAATGTAAAACCAAAATAAAAGGAAAACAAACAGCTGAGGGAGTGTCTGTTCTGAATAAGGCATTGCCTCATTTAATGCATGTATATGTTACTTTTTGAGTGTGTGTGTTTATGCTTACTGAATATAATTATTCCTGTTTAAATCTTGTGCATCAAGGAGTGGACAGAGACACTCCAGATCTCTGTGTTCACAGGTTAATCTCTCTAAATGAGATTCTCTGTGTGGCTGCCAAGTTTGCCCTACGCAATATTTAAATCCATGATACAGAAAAAGAAAATGGGATTGCAGCGTTCTTATAATCGGTTTCTTAATAATTAGCACGATTCAAAGTGTCTGCTTTTATGGAAAAGTGTTAGAATGATTTCCTGTAAATAACCTAAGATTTGGGGTTGGACACCAGAAAAGCTAGATGTGCTTTCCAGTGCTAGAAAAAATTAATGCCACTTCCCTTCCAATAGACTCAGTTGTGTCCTGGTTTTGCTTTGCATGACTTAAACTCAGGAGTAGTAGGGCTGGTTTAAAAACAATGTTAATTCCATTACATGTAGTTCCTCTGATTTTTTTATAGGAAAATCTTTGTGTATCCAAGTATAGTTTTAGCAATGGAATAGTGCCTTCACTTGTATCCTGAGGTGCAGTGTACTGGAGTGCCTTTCACAACAAAGTTTGCATGGAATTAGTCACAGAACTTTGAAGTTGGTTTTTGCGTTTTGAACACTGACGTTATCATTACATGCTGCTTTTCTTCTTTAAACGGACTAAGGATGAAGAGCTGAAACTTGGTGTAGTGCTATCAGCTTGTTTAGAAAGCTGGCCTGAATAACATTCTTGCCTGATTTGGGTGAGAATCAAAATAAATATGAAGTGACAGGCTTGCCATTTCACTCATCTTGGAAATGGATGAAGAGAGGTATCTTACTCTTTGAATACAAAGAGTAAATTTATTTGAAGGCTCTCTTGGAGACCACAGCACGGGAATTGACTCAGTTGTCAAGAAGGGACTAAGAGAAGAGAATCCTGCCAGACCAAGTGCCTGTGAGTGGCTCTGTTCCTGGAGCAGATTATAGCAAAATATTGATGACTGCATTGGTTTCCACAGTTCTGAGCTTTATTATGTGAAAGTGTCCAAGAAGGGAGACTGGGTAGGAATGAAGCTGATACCTCTTTGTTCTCTTGGCTTGCTGACTTCAGTGGCTGCATGCTGGCAAACCACAATAAAATCAGCTCTGCTTGTAGCTATATCTATAAAAAAGCTGTACAGGTCAGCTCCTCTGCAACAGTCCTCAGCAGCTGAAAGAGCTCATGTGTGGCCAGGCCTCTGCAGCAGAGATAAACCAGTGCAAGAGATACTGCAAGAGGATGTCAGGCTGTGATGCAGTGAACTTGTACAACACAGCCCATCAGTGTGTAATACACTTTCCACCCTTCCTCTTGTACTGTCTCCTGAACATGAAATTGAGCTGCTTTTCCTGAAGGGTTGACAGGATACATTCTGTATACTGAAAAGCTGTCATTCTGAGGGCTAAATGACATGCCTATCCTGCAATAGTGAGTGAGAGTCTGGGAAGAATGGAATCATTGGTGCAGTAATCAAGTCTGAAAAAAACTGAGGTTAAATCAAAACTTACTTCACTGTCATTTCTTTAAAAAATAGTAAATTAAAAAATCAATATGTCAAAAGATTTATTGTTTTCAGAGTAAGTTGAAGCCTCCAATTTTCAGACCCTTGTGCAGCTGATGGAGTGAGAGACATGCCATAATGTCCCCAGTAGCAGTGGACTTGATTTGACATCCCAGAGACCCTTATTTCTTTACCTTCTCATTCAGCCATCAACATGCTTAGCTAGGATGTAAGATTACTGTATTATCCTGTGCTCAGAAATATTTGAGCATATCCCCTGGGTAAAATGCAAGTAGTAGGCTTAATGTAATTGCTGTCCATTTCCTGTGATGAGGCCACTGCTCTTATCTAAGAAACTGGACATTATTCTGAAAGCAAAGCAAGGTACGTGTCCCATTTTTAAGCACATGACCCAGCCATAATCACAACACCCAGATCCTTGCTCTTTGGCTAAATGGCAAAGTGAGCAATCAAGAACACCAGTTTGTAATGGGACTATGCCATGGTTTCCTGATCACAGTAGTCTCCTGGGAGGTTCAGATTTTGAAACCAAACTGACCACAGGTTCTTCTTTTCCTTGCATGAATCCCCAGTCTTCTTTTCTGGAGGCTTTGTGAGTCTTGTCTGAATTTTTTGGTTGCTGCTCAGGGGAAGAGGAGAGGAGGTTGAAAAGTTATATGTTAAGTTCCCCCTGGGAAAGAAGCAAGGTGTTTTGGTTTTATTTCTCAGTAATTAATTTCCCTGAAGTCAAGTCTGGTTTGCCTACAACAGTAACCAGTGAGTAATCTTGTATTTTTCATGTTTAACAAGTTTTTCCATCAGATTTTCTCCCTCTGTCATTTGAGGACGAGGAGTGATGGAGCATCTTGGTGGGCATCTGGTAACCAGTTAAGTACTACAGTGCTGCATGAGACAGCCATAACTAGTTAGACTGGAGCCCTGTCCAGTAAAGTATGCAGATCTTTAGATAGTCTTTGGAACTAGCCCCTGGCAGTAAGGAATCCTGGTAGTTTATTCCCATGAAAGGTATACCAAAAGAGAAAGCAGAAGTCTTACTGTTGACTTCTGGCCATGTAACTGTTGGAATCCTGATACCAACTCCTGTAGAGGTTGTTTCTTGCCAAAAGCACTTCTGTGATCAGGCTAGAAGGGATGTTGTGTTCAGCAGTAGCCATTCACCATGCATTCATCTCAGCAGTTTCTTCTTGACCTCATCTGGGACACCCAGATGCCAGGCTAGCCCCTGGATAGACCTAGTGGCAAGAGGCAAATGCCTGTGGTCCTGCTGTGTTCATTCCACAGTGACCCATCAGTGTCCTACCAAGAGATGAGAATGGTCTTGAATCAGCGGATTATCCTGTTTTCACTAAAGGATAAGTGGTGAAAACTATTTCAACACAAGGACCATGTCCTTTCTCCCAGAGGAAAGGTACATATGCAAAATTTCTGTGAAACCACAGGTTTACTTCATATTTGCATTGCCTTTTTCTAGGTAAGCACTGGCCTCGAGCTCAAATCCTACACTAACAGCTTCTGATTTTGTCACATCTCTGCTGGAACCAGGAAGTATAAGCAGATTATTCTTTCCTTTTTTTTTTGTTTTAATAAAAGAAATTTAATTGATGTTTCATGTTGCTTAGTTGTGGTAAAAGTCTGGTCACTTCTTTTTTTATATCAGCATCTCAGGAGCTCATCTATTAAATCTGTATGGGGTTAAAATCCAGATGTGTTTACACAGTATCACTTTAATGCAGTAGGCACAGATGCTTTTTGGATGTATCCTGGCTAGATTCCAATGTGAGCAGTCACATTTTCCCTGTCTCTGTACTCCCTTGTAGTTTATCAACAAGAACACAAGAACATTATTAAGCTTGGTATTTAAAAAGAAAAAACATTACTTGAGGTTCCCACTGCCATGAGAGGCATTTTAATGATTGGGTATTTATAAATTTGTCTGAAGTTGTGGAGGCTTTTGCCTTCTAGTTTTTGAATCTTGGGATTGGATTTCAAGCCTTTTCTTGCCAATGGGCTAAAAGCATTAAACTGACCTGAACGTTTGGTTTATTTGTAGAATGCCAAGGGTTCAGCTGTGGTTTGACCAAGTATCATGAAACTTAGGCTATAAGGTGACACCTAGCAGGATGGCATTTGCTGGTGGCTAATTGAGAATACAGGTGGGAAAAAAAACCCCCACATGTTCATGTAACTACTTTCTGATGTAAAAGGAAGGATCACAGCTTGGCCCGAAAGCCCAAATTTATTTTTCTTAAAAGAAAATTTGAATCTAAAGAGGCAGGACAATAATTTCTATATTGTTAATTAGGCATTAACGATGTCCAAGTTTTGTTTCTCCTGACAAGGATAACATAGGTAGCCATGAACCTGCACTACCGTTGGATGTTCTTCTGGGGTGTGTTGTGTCTTTCAGTATCCCGTGGTTCCCCTCCTGCTTGGTGGAGGTGTTGCTGTTTTGTGTTGGGCTTCCTGTTAGGGCTTATCCTTGTTTATTGTGGCAGAGTTAGCTTTGACAGGAAAGTACAGGATTGCTTTGGCTTGTGGAAAAGAAGTGACTTTTATTTGAACTCTGTCCCCTGTGGGATGAGTAATGGTAGGATTTGAGTACTGTGTACCTCTTGTGGCTAGCTGCTAGGCAGGGATTGAACAGCAGGGACAAAGAGTATCCCTGGAATAAAATTGCTTCTGTGTCTGATGCATTTACAAGTCTGCTAGAAACTTCCATTTGGAGCTGTGTGCATCTAGACTTGTCAACAGTTGGTAAGGATATTGTCCCTTTTGATTATCTAAAGCAGCAGCATGGCCAAGAAGACAGTAGTGATACCAGTTCTGGAGATTTCACTGCACATCTTAATGTCTTCCTTGGAAGATCCAACATGTGGAGTTACCTGGAGGCAGAAGCTTCATCTTTCTCTTATGGTTACAAATTAACTAGTGATTAAAAGGAGGACTCTAAAACTGTAAGGCAAAACGTAAAAGATCAACCCAAACTTAAAAACTATTCTCATAATCTAGGAAATCTTGGTCATAATATTAAATAGGGTTGGAATACTGGTAGCTGTTATAATGGCTGGATCAGAATCTATTTTTCTAGATTTGTGGTCTCCGTATTTCATTATTTATTGTTTTTTACTAAGTAGAGGACAAAATCAATGGGGAGGCATATTTATGTGTTTGCAAAATAAAACAACAGCAACACATAAGTTGTTATGCAATGTTTTCTCTAGTATTCACATGATTAAAAACACAAGTTTTTCCTTGTATTGCATCCAACTAGATTCCTTTAACAAATTTTACGTTGTTAAATTGTTCCTTCTTGGTAGTTTTGTGGGGGTTTCTGAATTGCATGGCATTTGTTAGAGGAAAAGAGTAGAGAAAGTTATGCTGCCATTGTCTTTGGTTAAATTCAGGTCTGTATCCAAATTGCTGCTATTTTCAGATTTTAGGGGTCTGCTTAACTTTGTCTAGACCCATATCTAGCTGTGAATTGTATTTAAGTTCAAAGTTTTTTCTGTCAAAAGCTTATTTGTGAACTGTGATTCAGGCTATAGTTTTAAAATAAATGTAAAGGGTTTGGGGTTTTTTTCAGATTTAAAAACTTAATGAGAATGAATACTGAAGGGATCTGTGGATAGCTGTCTCTCTTTTGATATGATGCCTACAGCTAAAATAAAACTAGTTACAAAGGGCTCCACCCCTGCAACAACTTTAGGCACAGTTTAGAGCTCATGTGTGTGCTCACACACAGGCTACAGAAGCTAAAAACAATTCCAAGGCAGGCGTGCCTGTGTGCATGCTTACGACACCGGCTTTCCAAAGCAAAAGTGAAAACTCTCGTGAAGAAACTGAGAAGCTGAAGGGGTTAAATGAAATACAACTCTGCTTTTCCTGTGCAGTAAGGATTAGTAACCAAACAGAAGCAGGAGAGAAGAGCGCTGAAGTGCCACTGTTTCAACAAGTACGATAGGAAAGTGGGTTCTGGAGCTTGACTGCAGAGGGTCTCCAACTTTTGTGCTCACCTTTCACAGGCACATACAGAAGGTAGGAGTTGGATTTGTGTTCTGGACTGTCTGCTGATCGCTCTACCTGGATATCTATTCTCTATCAGCCTTTTCAGTGCTCTTCGTGCTCTTTAAAGTACTTTTCATTTCCCACCTTTTTCTCTTTCAGTTAAAAGAAGGGAGAGGAGGGACCGGAGTCCCTGTGACTGTAAAGTTTTATTTCTCAGCAGGGAGGGAAGAAGATGCTCCACGAGTTTGGTGAACTTGCGTACCTTTGACACGCAGTTAACGGCAGCGGGACTTCACGTGGCCGCCAGCGCTGTTCCTGCTGTGTGACAGGGCGCGGGGGTCGCACACAGGGAAATGCCGCAAGGCTGGCGACTGCCGAAAGGGAGTTTTGGCAGGCGGGAATCAAAGCCCGTCCGGGTGGCAGGCGGAATCAAAGCCCGTCCGGGGCAGGCCTGGCAGCGCCGGGTCTCGGCCCCGGGGCGCTGTGCCCGTGTGCCGGCAGGTGCTGAGGGCGGGGGCGGCTCCGGGGCGGCTCCCGCGGCCTGAGGGGAGCGGCCCGGCCCGTCTGTGACAGGGGAGCCCTTCGCGACCGGGTCCGCCATCCCCGAGGGAGTCTGAGGTGGGAGTCTGAGGTGGGAGGCAGGCCAAGGCGGCAGCTCCGGGGATGCAGGGAGCTGTCCTGGCACGGAGGAGGTAATGGGCTGGGAGCAATGTGGGAAGGCAGGAGATCGGCCTGGTGCGCTGGGTGCTCCTGTGTGCTCGGTCAGGTGGAAATAGAGGAGCAGGTGATTTGAAACTGAGCTTCAAAGGCTTGATGAAGGCAATGTAAGTCCCTAGTTCTAGGAATAACTAGTATTAGGACAGGAGCTTAATGAGATGGTGTGTTTCATTAGGTCTGCCTGTAGAGACCTTAAAGTGAGTTTGCAAGCACCTGTGCTTATTGCTTTGGAAAATGTCTACACGACACCTGTTTACCCTTTCTACATTGTACTAATGAGGCCCTTCAACAGCTCCTTTGTAAAGTGGCTTGCAGCTCGTATGTTTTTATCCTGGCTTCTCAGAGATGTACCACACACTTTAATGCCGGGGCATTCCCAGTCTCTGCAGATAGAGCAGCCATGAAGAGCCATTCTTTCCCGGGGCAGTGTGAGGATGAGCAATGTACTGGGTGGATATTGGACAGCCTCCCTCTGGGATTCCAGGATAAATGCTCAGCTCTTACAGGCAGCAAAGGGAGGTGTTTGTGATGAGGAACAAGGATGGATAAAGCCACCAAGTGTCTTTGGTATGGCACTAACTTAAACTATTATTTGTTCATGACAGTGAATTAATTGATTGATAAAAAAAAAAAAAAAAATAGAGCAAATTTTCTATCTCTGGAAGTTTTGTGCTTTTTTTCTGTCCGGTGTGAGATAATTGAGACTTCTATTTGCGGCCTATTTTTGGGTTCTTTTATACACTGTGAAGTGTCTCAACACCTTAAAGGCGTTTGGTTTTGAAGTATTTTTCTCCATGAGTTTAAGTGCTTGATGGCATCACAGGAATGGGATAGTTTCTTTGTAGCATTTCCCTGTTCCAAATCTGTTTGCTAGTAAACAATCCACTCTGAATGCAGCATTTGGTTGAAGGTGTGTGTTGAGTGATTTGAGGTGATTTTCAAGCAAGGATTTAGAGCTTTGTTTTCTGGTCTCTATATGTATTTGTGTTAAAAAGAATATTAGGCAAACCCCAAAATTGTCTCAATTTTAAGGGAAAGTAGCCATGGCTGTGTAAAGAATAGGGAATGGATGATCTCAAATGTTGCTGCTCAGTAACTGCAGTAACTTCTGATGCAGATCACTTCCCTTTGGCTTTGTGATGGGCTCTCTCAGATCCAGCTGCTTCCCAGCTTGGTAAAGGAGAATGCAGGTAGATCTCACCTAATCTAGCTGCTCCAGGGATTAATTGCCTCTCAAATTAGGCACCCAGATTCTTTTAGAGTCTAGAAGAATGGCAGTGTCCAGACTTGTTAAAAGGGTTGAGGAAACAGGAAAGCAGCTACCTTGTTGCAACTGGTTTCCTCGGTAGCACTTTTTGGTCAAAGGTGCCAAGCTTATTCTTTTTTTCTGTTAAAATAGGAAACCTGAGAGGGGAAAAAAACCCCTCTGATCTTGATTGTGGACCCCTTCTTCTGAATATAATGTACATAAGGCAGAATACTGTTCTGTGCCTCAGGACATGTAGAGCTTAGGCTACCAGAAGGCTTTGTCTTTGTTCTGTGGGGACCTTAAATGTTAATAAAATGTTAACCATTTTATTCATTCATGTATGTACCTAGTGACTTAAAATACATAGCAAAGAAATAGCTTTTTTGTAAGAGGATGGGAGCTCTGTTTTGTGTGAGAACAGCACCTATAATACACAGGATGTAATTACAGTAGTCCTCACAATTAGCATTATGGGCTTATCATCAGCTGAATGAAGGGGGAAATATTTTCCCAATGGCATATTGATGCTCAGTAAACACCAGAGGAAAACGTTTGCTTTGCTCTTAGGTCTGTGGGAAGGACAATACAGAAGTGCTGTAAGACCTGCAGTGTACCTGGCACAGCTACTGAGCCCAGGCAGTGATGGATGATTGCTTGGATTGAGGACAGTCATTTGCAGTTATGCCCACTGTATTCTGGACTTGTCAAAAGGACTTATTTCTCTCAAAATTATGCTCTCCTGGATACAGCTTCACAGGTTCGTTTTTTTTAGCACTCCTGGATCTGAACTGTGATTTGCTGTGGTCCAGTCTTGTCTTGGACAATGAATAATAAGGGTTGCTAGACGTTTGGGAAGGGACTTTTATGTTAAAGTACTAGAGTGGGTGTCTACTCATATGCATAGCCTATGATCAAATCATTTGTTTATGCTTTCTCACACAGTAACAAGCTCACCTTCCTGACATGCAGACGTGATGTATAGAAAATAAGTGCCATCCACAGATTGTTTATTTCTCTGCCTGGCCCTTAAAGCAGTAATTGGAGGCTCTGGTTTGGGCATCTGTGGGAGAAACCAGCTTCAGAGCAAAGAACCAATTTATTTTTAGATCACACCGTTGTCATTTTGCTGTGATCACACCGTCGAGCGTATGCTTCCTTTGAGAGCTCTGCAGGCACTGCAGTGTGATCACACCCTCCTAAGATCATTTTTTATGAAGTTAATTTTTAGTGACAGATGAAAGATGCTAGGGCCAGTATTCTCAGAGACAGCAGCCCTGATTCCACTAGCACATATTCTCCCTCATGAGTTTCTTAATCTAAAGTTCTGGTTTAGGTTGTGATTTTCTTCCATTTTTGTTTCTTTTAGTTCACCTAGTGTTACTCATCTTTCTCTTGTACAGTAATGTAAGCAAGCCCACAGATTTCTCTGCCTCATACCACTGAAGGTGTGTCTGCATCACAGTCTGTAGGGGCAATTCCTTAGGGAAGTGATGTACCTGTACAAGTGTGATGTGTTTGACATGTTTACAATATATATATATATATATATATAAATAAATGTGAGTTAACTTTAAATGAAAAAAACCTGTCTTGGCTTCCAGAAACAATTTAGAGGTAGCAGCAATCAAAACCCACATGAGGTTCAGGGTAAACAGTCTCGTGTTTTCCTGTCTATTATTAGTCACCAAGCAAATTTATTTAAAGGTATTACAGATGCTCCCTGTGCATATATACTACAAGCATACTGTTGAATGTAGTGCTAACATCCTCTCAGTGAATAGAGATGTGAATCTTGCAAAGGGAGGCAGAGAAAAATTTACATGGTTTTAAAATCTCCTCTTGAAATAATGTTCTTTTTTTATTTTTATTTTTTAAACCATTGCACAGCACAGAAATTGTTATGTGTATATTTGGGATGGAATGAATTTAAATAAATCTGAAGCAATCTTCTAGCATTAAAATCCTTTGTTTGCCTAAACAATTCTCAAAAATTTGAATTGTAAGAGATTAGATGCAGCTGGGTAACATGCTTAGGTGGGGGTTGAGGAGTGAAGTCCTTCCCACTGTAAGTGACAAGCAGAGATATTGAGACCACCTGTGGAAACTGAATAGGCACAGGTCTGTGGGGCCTGATGAGATGCATCCCAGGGTCCTGAGGGAATTGGCTGATGTGGTTGTCAAGCCACTCTCCATGATATTTGAAAAGTCATGGCAGTCAGGCAAATTCCCCAGCAACTGGAAAAAGGGAAACATTTTTCCTATTTTTAAAGAGGCCCAGGGAAGTAAATACTTGTAAGTCTCCCCTCTGTGCTGGGAATATTGTGGAGCAGATCCTCCTGGAAGCAGTGTGGAGGCATGCGAGACAGGAGGTGATGCAAGACAGGCCAGCATGGTTTCACTAAAGAGCAAATCCTGCTGCCCAACCTGGTGCCCTTCTGTGGTGGGGTGGCTGCAGTGATTGACAAGGGAAGACTGATGTCATCTACCTAGAATTCTGCAAGGCTCTTGACGTGGTCCCATATGAAGAACTTGACAGTTCTAGTGGATGAAAAGCTGGACATGAGCTGTCAGTATGTTCTCGCAGCCCAGAAAACCAACCACATCCTGGGCTGCATCCAAAGCAGCAGGGCCAGGGAGGGGATTCTCCTCTTCTGTCTTTGTGACATCCCACCTGGAATAATGTCTCCAGGTCTGTGGTCCTCAGCTGGGATTGTTCAGCCTGGAGAAGAGAGAGACATTGTTGCTGCCTTCTGGTATTCAAAGGGGGCTTAAAAAAAGATGGTGAGTGACTTTTTGTGGGCAGCAGGTAGTTGATAGCACAAGGGATAATGATTCTAAACTAAAAGAGGGGAGATTTAGATTAGATATTAGAAGGAATTCTTTATTCAGACAGTGGTAAGGCACTAAACAGATTGCCCAGAGCAACTGGTGATGCCCCATCCCTGGAAGTCCTCAAGGCCAGGTCAGATGGGGCTTTGAACAACCTGGTCTAATGGAGGTGTTCCCACCCATGGCAGGGGAGGTTGAACTAAATGATCTTTAAGGTCCCTTCCAACCCAATCTACTCTATTATTTGTAAACAGCAGCAGTGCTCAGAGTCAATCAGCAGTGCTCAGGTGATATTTCAGGTCAGGCTATATAACTCGTAGAAATGAAGCTTAAGCTGTGACAGGACAATAGTTAATGTAAAAGATTGTTGGCCATTCCCCTTCAATTATGCTAGTGTTTGGAGCGTTATATCCTTGTCATGTATTTTCCATAGGCAGTGTGTGGCTTCTTTTAGCAGTGTCTAAATCAGTCTGTGTGCTTGTCGTTATCCCTACATGCTCCCAGATTTAATTAACAGCTAAGCACTGTGAGACTACCAAAATAGAAGGCAGAATCCTATCTTTACTCCTTATAATAAATCTCTTGCTGCAAATCTAATAGTGGGAGGCTAGTTGCATAAAATTGAATCTGAGCTGATATTAATAGGTAGACAGAAAATTGCTCTCATGAAATACTCCTTATTAGCTCCTGCAAAAGGCTGGCATAGTGATTGCATTTGCTTGGAAGATGCTGCTTCACTGACCCAAGCCTGAGACACATCCCTGGGATTTTGGAGAGTGAGAACAAGGCAGGTCTTCATCTTCCCCACCCACTGATAGGGTATGGTGTGAGGCCTTACTAGAATCTCTGTGTGTTGATCTTGCTCTTGAGCCTGATGATTTTTCAGCTACTGTTTTGTGTGATTTCAGTATTCAGAGGCTGCTGTGGCTTCCCCAGGTGTTGCTGAACTTCCCTTTACTGTAGAAGTCCTCTGTAAAAAATATTGTCAGTCTGTGTCAGCCACATGAGGCGATGACCCAGTGCAGATTCATGTTAGGAATCAACCTGAAGGCTGAGTTGAAACCCATTGATAGAGCAGGCTTGAAGATGTTTCTGTGTTACCACTACTCAGTTCTCCAGCCAGCTGGTGCTCGGCTGCTGTGCTTGGTAGTAAGTTTTCCTAACTTCTTTTTTTTTTTTTTTTTTCATTTAACAAGGTGAATTTTAAAGATATTCTAGATGAAAATTTGTCTTTCACAATATGCATAACAGGGCTGAAAGTATATCTCAGTGGGATTACTTTCTTGATGAGGATTCTTCAATTTCTAACATATATTTAGAATGAATTATTAAATCTGGATACCAATGGTAAAGACACCACCATAAAGCTTCTGCTCAGACAACTTGTGTTTTCTTCATTTTCTCTCCTTTCCCATGAAGCCCTTTCAGACAGTTCTGTGTTTGAACTCATTTATAAGCATTTACCCCTTGCTTTGTATACAAACAGCTCTTCACTAACATGGTTCAGTGCATGGTCAAGACAAAGGAAATTCAGCATCCTTCTGTGTTTAACAGGGACATAGACGTTGTTTGGCTTCTCTGCCCCAACTCAAAGGACACAAGACTCATGATTTTCTTTGAAGAATTGTCCAAAAAAGGATGATTTGCTGTGTTTGGGGAAGAAAACAGGCATATTAAGAAGTATCTTGAATGTGATATCATCTGCCTAAGGTGGTGATTTGTTTCCTGGTTCCACTAGGCTGTGTGATGTGGTCCTTGTGCTCTCCTCAGTCAGCTCACATCCTAAGCAAAGGGAGGTTTTTCCCTATACTTGATCCCTGTTCCATGGGGCCCCTTTGCCTCCCCACCTTCATCTTAGCTTCTTTCTCTGTGTGTATGTTTTTCCTTTTTAATTCTTCCAGCAAAAACTTAAAAGGTGCTTTTCAGTTGTCAAGGCAAACAAAAGCAAGCTGGAACAAGAATATGTTGGATGGTTTTTAGAGCAAAGCAAAAAACATAATGTCTTTAGAAAATGTAGTGAATCTAAAAGCTCAAAGACTTTGCTCTCAGTCAATGACTCAAAAAATTTGTCAGTGAATAACAGGATGATGATATGTTACCCATTCTGGCTTCCCACCTCCTTCAACCAAACTTCTAAAAATATAACATCAAAGCGAGAGCTGATGTGTTAAAGGGGAGTGAGTGGAGGAAAAGGAAGGAATTTCTGAAGAGGTGTGAATAGTGGTATCCCTGTGGCAGTGCCTGCTTTGGTGCTGTATTTAGTGCTAAACTTTACAGTAAGCCATTTCTGTTGATATTGCAGGAGGTAAATATTTATTGCCAGGGTGGCCATCCTGTATCTCAGAAGCTGTACATGCCAAGGCAGCTTCTGTGTCAGGGTTACTTCACAGGGAATGATACATCCATACTGGGTAACTCAAATTCCCAAAAGGGGGATGAAATGACTTGCAAGGACCTGCCAAAGTCCGTAACGCTGGGTGGCTTTGCCACTTACCATTTTGCCACTTTAGCATGTCCAGCTAAATCTCATACAGATTACACAAGTGGGAACCTTGAAGGGGTCTTTTTGCCTTCTGCCTGTGAACCACTCCTAGAACAATCCCTGACCCAAGCATGTGATATGTGTCTTTGGTCAAAGATGACTTAGAAATGTGGTTCATAAGCCGAAGAAGGCTGGTCTGTCTTGTGTGCAAAACAGAGAAGAGCACTGGCTGTCCAATTAGTTTTAAAAAGAATAGAGAAAAGCTGATAAATGTGTGAGCAATGGAACTCATGAAACTTGTTTTATTCTTTGTGGTCTGATTCTGTAGTGCCTAAACAGCTTACACACTTGTTTACACAAGGCTAAGTTATTCACAACATTACTTTTAAGTCTGGATTTCCTTCCTGTTGAAAAGAAAAAGTCATTAAGTAAATAGTTCAACACATCACTTCATCCTGGCCCAGTATCTTTTCCCTCAAAATGTAACTTTATTGCTTTTGAGACCCTGAAATTAGACAACTGATGAAAAGATATTTTTTCATATATATACACAGGCAATGTAGGTCTTGTTTCCCAAGAACATGGATGTTAAGAGGTTGTTTGAAAAGTGACCAAGTTTAAGTAAGCAATTTTATTTGTGCATTAGAAGGCAGGATTTACACACATTAAGTAAATATAGGAGTCATTAAAACTGTCCTTGATTCTAAAACATACTCCTGGTCTTCATGAAGAGTTGACTGGTCTTGCTAAGCCTGCCTGGCTCCAGATAAGAGTTTCTAACTAAATAAAATATTTTTACAGCAGCTCACTGCTGGCTCCACTATAGAGGAGTCTCCAAGTCTGCCCATCTGTCTTTTCTAGAACTTCTATTTGTAAAGGCAAAAACTTCTTTCCTAAGTGGGTTCACTGTTAATATGGGTGCTTATTCCAGTTTCCAGTGGTAGTGGAGTTCTTGTGTTCTGTTCAGTTAGGAAATTCCAGCCATCTCCTCTGTGTTCCTCTCACCCTGCTGTTTTGGAATAGAAGGTTCTTGAGCTGCTAAAGTTAGATCCCAGTTTGAATTTCTCCAGTTTTTGGAGTATCTTGGGTCAGCATCTCCTGTAGAAAACATTCCAGAGCTCAACTCTGAAGCTGATTCTTTTTGACCAAGCTCACAGACGGCTGGAACCACTCCCCATTTAAGCCTTTTACTCATCTCACCCAAACAGTTAATGCCAGATGTGACTGCCTAGACAGTTTGAATCTCTTCTCGTGTGTGGGCAGAGGTTCCAGCTGGGCACACCTCTGTTTCTGGTTAAAGATTCTGGTTGTTCCTTTCTTGTTGTGAACTCATAAACCCTCTCTCTGAGATAACTCCATATTTTAGCACTACGGCAGGAATTCCTCCTTGTGAGCTTTCCAGCAGCTGTTCCATAGCTTGAGCATAAAGTCACCATTTCCCCTCAGGCTCTGCTGCTGTTTCTGGGTGGAGGAGGGGTGGAGAGGCTGTTCTAGCACACAGTGGGAAAAGGGAGCTGGGGAGGGTTGAGGAAAACTGGAGAAGGGCAGGAGGCTCAGGGAGCAGCAGCTGCTGTTGCTACAAGTGAAAGAACTGCAAAACACTGTCCTTTTCATTCCTTCCCCCACATACCCAGCCTGCAGGGAAAAGAATGGCAAACACATGCTGCTGTACCCCAGATCCTACAAGGAGTTAAAGGGCCATTAAATCCAGAAACAGAACTTGACCCTTTTTTAAGGTTTCAGACAAATTCTTCAATCCCATCTGTTGTGGTTGAAACTAAGGTGAAAGGAATCAATGCTGAATTCTACATCTGAGGAAGCTTTTAAAATAACAAGTTTGTTGACACTCAGTAATCAAATACAAGATTTGTTTTCCAGTGGGGAATTTCATAGGATACAGATGGTCCTGTTCTCCCTTCTGCCGATCCTTCCTGGAATCTCTTGACTAGTTTAATAGGGCTAGATGGTCTAAACATTTTAATGCTAAATTTGGGACATATGATAGCAATTTCCATGCAAGTGCAATGACAAAAAAGTACAAGCAAGCACCACAGCTGTAACTTCTTGCTGCTCTGGTGCACAGCACTGCCCCATACATTGGATTCTGGCTCTTGTTGTCTCCTCAGAAAATCTTTTTTTTTTCCCATTTGGCTAAAAACAAAGATAGTAACTACCTGGGGAATGGGAGCACTGCAAGCCTTGGTGACCTGCTACTCTAGCCTCTTCTCCAGGAGCCTCATGTGGTTGGTCCCAGCCCCCTGTCTGCCTCTTGGCTCAGATGGTAGAAAGAGCTGAGCAGACAGTTCATTAGCACAAGAACAAGGATTTGATTTTCAAGACCATATCTGTGGATCTGTGACGTGGCTGGAAATTGAATATGTGAGAGAGTAGTGCTGGGGAAAGGATGATTTTTTTTTCCTTTTGGTAGTAGGAATAGGAGATGATCTCAAATATTTACCTCTAATACCAACATCATTCAAGGAAGACACTGCTTTCACAGTGCCTTTTCCTAGTGCTGTGAACACATTATAAGGCCATTCAGGAGAACTTTGCTGTTTGAGTATGCAGCTCTTGTAGGAAAAGGGTCTTGCCTGTGCTTCTCCTGAGAAAGATGCTTGGTAGGGTTGTGACACAGGTCCAGCCTGATCTGGTCATTTGCCTCTACAGCAAAGAGAGCATCCTTTACTTCTTCTGGAGGCTATCCCCAGGTTATTTCTTCCTTGATTTGAATAGGAAGAGGAGTAGTAGCACCTGCAGGTGATGGAAGATACAGAGTCTTCCCACGGTTTCCTAAGAATGACTGAACAAAAATTAATGGAAGTCTTTTCATATAAAAAGCTTCTGTATCTTCATTTCTTATGAATTGTGTGATTGACACTCAGTATTTAGGGAGAGAAGTTTATCAGTGCTTGTTTTACCAATTTAGTTTTCCCTGCTCATTACTATTTTGCACACGGACTTTGGTGCAACTGAATTTTTAAAGTAGCTTTCACATCTGAAAGAGAAAATATTTAGGAACAAGCTTTTTATTCTCCGCGTGGTGAACGTTGGTAGTGTTAAAATCCATGGTAAATATGGACTTGGATAGTTGTAATAAAATCTTTTCATTGAGGCCTAAGACTATGAGAAAATTGGATCTCCATCATATAGTAACCTGAAATACTCAAATACCAGATTAAATAAGTTTCATTTTGGGTATTTCTTGGTTTTGATGTAATATCCTCATGCAACAATGATTTTATATCAATGTAATTATTGTTAATAGTGATACACATACTGTATTTAATCTGGATATAATAGGCCAAGCTAAAGGAGCTGTATGTAAAGTTTTAATATTAATACAGATATTGTTACAAGGACTGATAAAATAAACATTTCTTCCTTGTTCCTTTTAGTACTGTGAAAGCAAAATTTTTCCCTTTACCTTTCCTTTTCCAGGTTAGAAAAAAGCTCAAACTAAATAAAACTGTGCTAAGAATATCCACTCTGTCTCTTTTTTTCTCCCTGGGCTTAACTGGTCCCAGGGTGATGAGAAAGAGTCAGTCTGTAGTGGCAGAAGTGTCCCTGTCACAGCTGTGAGCTCTGGTGAGTGCTGGTTGGTATGGGCTGCAACTTAAAAGAGGAAGGATTAATTAGCAACAGGGAATGTACCAACATTGTATTGTGGTCCCAAATGTGGATAATGCCCCAAATTTAGGAACTGTTGTATGCTACCATGCCAGCCTATGTGACCTGACCTCCTTTCTAGCTCTGCAGAGGGGATATAACTACTCATGGTAGAATCTAGCTATAGCTGTCCATTATGAACTGTTGGCTTTTAAACAAGCACAACCACACAAGATGAATTTAGGCAACAGAAATGTTGACTGTGGAATTTTTTACCTTGGATTGGTTGAAGTCATTGCAATCTTCAAGTATTTTACCAGGTGTATATGTAAAGGGGTGGGAGGGCAGACATGCAACAGCATGCACCTTCCACTGTGCCTGGGGATGGTGTTCTCATAATACCAGAGGAAAGTTCAGGGAAATATTCACTTTCAGTAATTATATCCTGGCTTTCAGTGCAGGGTAATTTCAATCCTGGCAGACGCCTTCATCTATCCAGGGAGTTTAGTGGTAAAACTGCTTTTCTTCTTCCCCTTGATTTTACTTCCACCTCCATTTTTACTTCATGATATTGTAGCTTTTCCACCAAACAAACAGCAAAGAAGCGAGCAACCCTGATGAGCAATTTTTCTGTTCCCACAGGCAGAGATGAAGAATTTGTTCCTTCTGCTCATGCTAACAATGATGTCACCTTCTGCATTTTCAGTAAGTAAATGCTCTTCTGAGCACTGTTTCAAGAAATGAAAGATACTTCTGTTAAGAACTGTCAACATCTGTAACTCAAGTGCTTTGTAGAAAGTATTTCTGAAAGAGCTAATAGGTTCAAGTCATCAGACCTATTGTGGCACATCTTATGAAAAGGCTAACATGGCAATTAAATAATAGAATTCTGGTAGTGCCTTTGGTTCTAGGGATCTTATCTGCAGAGCAGTAATTGCTGTCTCCTGCTTCAAAGCTAGAAAGAGCTATCACTCGAAATAAAGAGAATGAATTTTTGGTTAGTTCATTTTTCTCTTTTCTTTGGTCTAAGAAATATCAGCCATGTGGTTTGGCTTTGCTGGGAGAGGTTACTTTATGTTAAACCAATATGATATTATCAGAAAAAGAATGCAGCAATTAAGAACTGGCATTCCTGTTCGTGTCTGAGTGAGAAGCAGGATCTTTCTGAAGTAAATGCTGCTTGAGAAGAGTTTCCCTGACTTGAAGTAAAACTTTATTAGTGAGTTGGGCATCTAAGGTAAAAGATGACCTGCAGAGTAGAGTAGAAGTGTTAGCAAAGGAAGATATTACATGTTTGTTAGGTGCAAAGGAACAGAGAGTGGGGGAAAGAAGAGGCAATTATCACTTGGAGTAAGTGTTTTGTTTTCTAGGCCACCTTTGAAAATCAGGGATGAGAGACCAGAAATCAAGCAGAGTTTGTTAGTTGCCGTATTTTCTCTTACAGAAGGAAATATGCTTAAATGAGAGCTTGCTGTTTCACATCTAATAAAAAAATTATACATTATGTAAAAAGAACCAGAAATGGAATATATTCTAGTCTGTTCACCTGCCTATCTCCAATTTGGAGATTTTGGTGACTTTTTTTTGGAAGGGGTATGACTGAAAGACCCTGAGTCTGTGAGGGCTGACATTTCTTTGTAGCATTAGACTCTACTCCCTGCATGCAATCAATAGTTCCTCTTGAAGCCATGCTGAATGAAAGGAGAAGTTTTGCTTGGCCACCACTTAAGTTCACTTTCCCTGATGTACTGGATCTGTCCAAGTCATACGTTTCCTCTGAACACTGTTTATTTATATGGATCTGCATTCCTAGGTTGAAATGCTGGTTTTTAATTTATTCTGAATAACTCAACATTGTTATTGTTTAAAGTCCTATTGAATAAACTTTTAGATGCCTTAACCAGGTTTAACAAAAAGAAGAAGGTGCATAAGGACATCAAAGTTAAGGTCATACAGAAACAGTAAAAATTACTGTGAGGACAGAGAAAGAGGAGATTTTTACCATTATTCCTATGGTGAGAAAGGTAGCAAAGATGCACAAGAATAATTTTACCAGGTAGGACCAATTTGTTTTGCCCTATAACCTGTCTCCAGCTGTGTCACAAACATGTGTCTAGAAAAAAAAAACATGAGAAGAAAGACAAGTACAATTTCCTCCAGTACACTTCCAGTTTATGAACTCTTTGAGCTTGAGATGTCTCTGTTTCTCTTCCCTGAACTTGGTCAATGCCTCCTTGAAGCCATAATACCAAGATCCTGCTCTTGAGAGCTAAATATCAACTATCATGTCATGATTTATTAATATTAATTAATAATTAATAAATAATAGCAATTTGGGATAGGATTTGTGTTTCCCCTGTGTGTCACTTAAGTTGCCTACATTAAATCTCCACTGTCATTTTAGTGATATATCACTTATACTATAATGTTTTCCCATAGTTCTTTGCAGTATGTCTCTGGTTTTCTGTTGTCCTTTATTACCCTGTATTACCCTTATCATTTGCTTCCATTACTTCTGTGGTCTTGGCGTAGCTAATAATGTGTTGAGGCATTCCAATTCCTTATGGCATTCCACTGCTAATGTCAGTTCTTGCAGTGGATGGAGATTTTACTCCTGCTTTTGTCTTTGGGCCAGCTGCTCATCATCCACTAAAGAACTGTCCTTCTGACTGCTTTAACTTCCTTCGAAGCTTTAGGTGAAGGGCTTTTTGGAAGTTTTTTGCAAATCTGAGTATATCTAGCAGGTTACCTTTGTTGACGTGCTTGTGAATTGAAGAACTGCAATATTCTTAGAAGGATTTGCCCTTAAAAGTCTTATTGACTTTTCCCTAAACATCCTGTATTTATGCAGGTGCCTGCTAGCTCTGTTCTTTGTTATAACTTCTATTAATTTATCAGTTGACGTCAGCTTTACGCTCTGTGAATGTACAGTTCCATGGGCTCCCCTGGGATCATTTTGTAAACTGGTGTCAGATTTTCCACTTTCCAATAATCACATGTTGAAGTGGATTTAGCTGAGAGGCTTGTCTGCTAGTATGTAACAGTTTATCCATTTCAACCTTGAGTTCCTGTTAGGCCCCTTGGATAAACAACTTCTGGTGACTTCATACTGTGTGTTTTGTCCACTTTTTCAAATAAGTTTGGGGTTATAAAGTTTACTCACAATCATTCTCTTTGTAGAGTTTTCTGAATGTGCTCCATTTCCTCCACAAGGATTCCAAGAACTAATTTGACTTCTCTGCAATGGCTGTATCTTTTTAGCATTCTTTACATTCCCTCCCCATCTCCAGGCCACCCAGGGTCTCTGGAGGCTTTTCCATTTCTGAGATGTAGCTGGTACCTGCTCTGCCCGCTGCCCAGCAGCAGCACAGTCCCGTGCAGCAGCACGTCCCTGGCTGTACAGTGCCCCAGGCACGCACCATAGCCTGCCCACTGACAGAAAATCAGCATGGAAGCAGACAGCTGTGGGGTGGGACAGCCCAGAGAGAGGCAGCACAGTGAGGAGTGTTGAAGAGTTGAACAGGGAACTTGAAAAAGAGTTGGGAGCCCTGAGGTAGGGGTTCAGTGACGTAGGGGCAATCTGAAATGTTTTGAAAAAATGAAGGTGTCGGGAAAGTACTGGATTTTACTGGATTTGTTAGGGGGGATATGCTAATGAGTCATGGCTAGGACGAGAGTGGGATGAAAGGAGATGTACACAGTGAGTGTAAACCACAAGCCATTAAAGCTAACAAAGCCTGGGTTCTTTTCCTCATCTTCATAAAGCAGCTTGTCTTAATAAGATGCTCACTTCTTCTGCACCACTTTGTATTTTGCTTCCTGCTGTCACCATCTTGTTCACTTTCATTCTTGTTTTTCTAGTTTTACTCAAATACAATTCTTTGATTGCTTATTCATTATTCATAGAAATGATACTTGGCATTATTCACCTTCAAAGCTCTTTGCAAGCCTGCTGTGTCTGATCCAAGATCAATGGTTAAGACAGAATTATAAAAAAATGCTTTGCTGATGTGGTTTGGATTCATTAGCTCATCTTTGGTAGCATTTTTGGCTAATATCCTAGCCAGTTGCAGATGGAGCCATCTTGAAAATACATATTGGCATAGCAGTAGATATCTAAATTACAAACATGTAAGATATCCTGAATGTTTTCAGCTCCATTTCCATTAAGTTTGAGGGTTGGATGCCATGTGCCATGCAGAGCTTAGCTATGTGGAAATACATTATTGGTGGTCATCATTGTAGTACTGGGTAATTCTGGATACAGCAGGAGAAGGAAATGGTTCATATCCTAAAGAGCACATGGTCTAAGGCCACACTCCATATGGCCTGTTAGGGCCCTGAGTGCACTACTAGGCTTTACTGGCCCTGACTGGACTCTCCACACCCAGCCCACTGCCCAGGACCCCCTGGGAACCTCCTGGGACTGCTGGCTCCTGCCCCAGTGATGCTGCAGT
This sequence comes from Sitta carolinensis, assembly GCA_032173965.1. Classification (NCBI taxonomy): domain Eukaryota; kingdom Metazoa; phylum Chordata; class Aves; order Passeriformes; family Sittidae; genus Sitta; species Sitta carolinensis. The sequence goes on along the minus strand of JAVUNC010000006.1, from coordinate 9,395,523 downwards.
GAGGATCTGCACAACTCTGCCTGGCCAGCTGTGGGCCCTGATGAGCCAGCACCACCTGCAGCCCCAACTCCCAGTCTGGTTTCAGGTGGAGGTGTCCATTTCCCAGGGCTGGGGCTGCTCCCTGGCTTGTGCTGCTTCTTTGGAGAGCCTCCCACTACTGGCCCACAGCCTACAGGGAGCAGCAAACCTTTGAGGCACCTTAACACTTTTCTTTCTTTTTCCTCTTCCCTTATTAACTTTTCTTTCAGCAATTAACTTCTCCCTAAGCACTTATTATTCAATGTTAACAAAGTTGTATTTTTTTTCACTGGAGACTTCTTACTTGCCAAGACTTTGGCAATGAAACCATTACAGAAGTGATAGTGGTGATAGTTTTCTTTTGTTAAGTATTTGTTTTTCACCCTTCTCTCCTATGTGTTTTCTGAATGATACTGCAGTTCAGGGCATGTCAAAATAAATATTAACCATATTTCAGAAACTATAAACACCAGAAAGTAGATATTTATCAAATAAAGTGATGCAGTGTTATTTCAAAAATACTAAGAAAGGTTAAAGAGAGAGAGTCTGATTTTTGACTGTAGTTTTAAGCCATGGAAACACTACATAACTGTAACACCACATTACTCAGTTTATCATTGTGAGCAATGTCTGTTTTCAGTGGGAAACAGCTGGACAGGGCCTTGTCGTCAGCCTCTATTTCCTGCCACATTCTCCCTGTCAGCACTGAGCTTTGTATCTGATCCCAATGGAATCCAGTAACACTGTGGAACAGTCCCAGAAGTCACAGTACCAATGTTTCAGTGCCCAAAATGATGCTTCAGTTGCATCTCAATAGGCCAAAGCTGTGCCACCTTCTGGGCTAAAAGCAAGCAGTGGCCTTGTCTGAAACACCTTGGGCACAGTGTGGTTATCAGTAACCAGGTGCTTTGAGCAACAGCTGTTGGAGTGGTGCAACAGGATGTTTGGTTGCTGCTCTTCAGTCTGGAAAAACAACACACAAAAAAAAAAAAAAAAATCACAAAATAATTCAGGGTGACTATCTCTGCGTCCTGAAAGGTGCCCAAGGAGCAAGGGGTAAGAACATACCTGGGATGTAGGTTGTTTGGATGTGTGACTGCAGAACTTCACTGCTTGCTTGAGACTGTATAGTAAATTGATGTTTGCTGTAATAGCTTGCTAGTATTTGAGTGGCAACAAAGCATTAGGAAATTATTCCCACTGAATCACTTGTCCACAGTTGGTGATACAACTTTGTGGATCACTGCATGCCTGCAATGCATTTGTCTGGGAAGCAGAGTCCTCTTCCCATGCATAGTTTCCTATCCATCTCATCAAACTGACTGGAAAGTCTTTCAAGGAGCCCTTTTAAAGTGTTCCTACATAGTGGCAGCATTTTTTTGTGTTTCTGAGTCAAGTCCCACTCACAGTTTCTCTTCCAGTGTGAGTTTCATACACAAAAATAAACATTACATGGTATATAATAAGCTATCTAGGACCCTTTTCCAGAATTCTTTTCTTTTCCTATGATGCATACTGGAATTGTCTTTGCAGATGAGGTCTGGAGGTCTAATGACTCAGAGGCATAGCTTTTTACTTGCAGATGATATCAGATACAGTTGGCCTGGTAACAGCAGATGCTGCAACTACATCAGCAGTTTGTCTGTCTAGGAACCGATGAAAGCAATGCAGTGTTCATAAAAATGAAATCCCTAGCTTTGTAAACTTCTATAGCACAGCAGCCTGTAAGCAAATGAGCCCTGGGAGCACACAGTGCCAGGGTCATGGGCAATATCAATATTCCCAGAATGGATGCGTTGCTGGTGTCCCCACTGGTAATAGAACTGGACAGAGCAGATGGGCATTAACTGACTGCACTCTGGGGAGTTTTTAGAAGTCAAGGAAGATGGTTGTATGGATTTTCTCACTTCTCTTGAAACATTAAAATATAGACTTTATGCAGATAAAGACACTGCATTCTTGTATGCATGTCAGGATGAAGCAAGAGAAGAATGGAACCAAATGAATTTGCAACAGTGATGAAGGTTGTAGATTTTTCATTCTGAAATCCATGAGGGAATGGAATCTAGTTGTCCTGGCTGACAAGAGATAAAAGCATTCCAGAGTCTGAAAAGAGCAGAAAGAGGCTTTTAGAACAGAAACTGGCTGTCAGCATCTAAAAATGTCCTGTTATCAGGTTATGTAATAATATATTTATTATTTATTATAAACATGCAGCTTTATCTTTGCCTGTATACATGTGTGCAGTTACTGAAGTAATGATAACCATATACAGATTTGCAAATATGGGAGCTGGGCTCCTATTAAAATGTTTCTGTGACACTCTACAGCTTTAGGAGGATTCTTTTGTCTGATGCTCCTTTTGGGGTGTACATAAATGGAGCGATACTGAGAAAAATGATTGTTCCTGCACTCTGTGGATGCATAAGCCTTACAACAAAGAGTCCCTGCAGATTTTACTCCCTATAGAAGGAATAAATAATGCTAGTTCTGTAGGAGGGATATTGGAATATTTATCAGGGTGGTGTGTGTGAGTCAAGGAAGGGCTTTCTATCCTAATTGCCTTCCAGTAATCTGACTTTCAAATGCTCTTCCTTTGGATTTTTATCTACGTTTCCTTCTCCCTTATGCTGACTGAAAGGTCCCTTGTTTCCAGGGTGAGCTAATACTGCTCCTAAATCAGCCAGTTCATACAGAGGAATAAGACTGCTGAGAAACAGAGTGGTAGCATATTTTATTCTTTTGAGGGCAAGGGAGGAGGGATTACGGGGGGAGGAATTAGGTGTCTGAAAGAAAAACTTGGGAAAATAAGATTGCTGAAAAAACCTTGCTGAAAGCTGAAACACTATTGTTGGGATTATGCCCAGAAAGGCAAATGAGAACGCAGAAGACAAACAGTGAGCTGAATATCTGGAGTGAAAGAGTGGTAGAAGGGTTTGGCACAGGGTCAGGGAGATGTTGACTTGGCCAAGAGGAGGTATGTAGAAGTGTCTGTAACCTGGGCAGTGCCACTGAACGAACAGGGCAAAGGCAAACACAGTTAGTCCAAATCACAGGTACTAGAAAAAACTGAGACTTGTGTGAAGAAAAGTAAGTAGGTGGGCTAGGAATAAAGTGTTTCACATGAGAGAAATATAGGTAATAATTTGGGGTGACTCTGCAGCTAGATAGTTGTGGGTAACTTGGTAGTAAATGCATAGATATGATAGGCTTAAATATCTGACTGCTGCTCTGCCAGCAGCAGGGAATTATTCTTTAAAAGAGCGTGAAGTAAAGAAGCAAGACTAACTTGGACATACCGTAAGGCAGAGAGTGTGTGTGTAAAACTATAAAACCTGTCTAAATGACAAGGGAGGATTAACCCATGCATCTTGCCTGAGTTGGATTCACTGGATGATTTATTAGACTAGCTCCTATTTCTAGCAGAGGCTTGGATGTTTGTGTGTGGAGGTGTTAGATCACATCACAATAATTTTTAACCTTTTTTTCTCTGCCTACCCACTCTTCACTACAGCAAATTTCTCAGTGCCCAAATGGCCTGCACTACCTTCTCAGTGGTACAACTGTATACATAAGCTGCCCTACAGGTGCAGCTTCACAGCAAACCCTGTTTATACAGTGTCACTCACCACATAACCCTGCACTTACCTTCTTTTTTCAAGCAGAATTAATCCAACTGCATCTTGCAAATATTTAATATTTTTCCTTAAGGTATTACCGTTCTCCCCGCTAACCACACATGTCCTGCTGTATGTGGATCCCATCAGCTGCAGAAGGCCTTTTTTTTTCCTGAAAATAGGATATTTCATGCACTTTCAAGACAATGTATTTTGGTTGGTTCCATCACACTTGTAAATTTTTGTCTATATTATGGTTATTTCTCTTAATGCCAGTATCCGACTTTCTAAATATAAAATTAATAAGGGTTTTGCTAATGAAGGCCCAGACCTTGACATCATCATAGGACACAGTTGGGTAAGGGGAATAAAGGTCCATATATGGAATTCTGTTGCAGTAAAAAGTGTGTTCTGGAGGGTTTTTTTCTCTTTCCTTTACTTCTATTAAGTATTGGACTTAGAGCCAAGGATTTGGGTTTAAGTGGCTCTATTGATCTGGTGTGGAGTGACAGTGCTCAGAGTCCCTGAAGTAATGATTTGCCTTTGCTGCCCTGCTGAGACGAAGATGTTATCCTCTTTTAGATTGTTATTCAAAAGTGCTGAAATTCTATGAATAGACAAACAGCAGCAGTTAAGAGAGATTATGAAGCTGGATGTGCTCTATGGCTTCAGGAAGCTAATACTCCTAGATATTAGACACCTGATCTTTCTGATGTATTACTGTGTGCCACTTTTCATGTTAGGAATACAGCACAGCAAGACAGCCTTTCTTTTGCAAGAGAACACATAGGAACTCTGCTTCATTTTTTCAATTTTTTTTTCCCCTGTGTTTCCATGTCTTTTAGCTGTCTGTGGGTTTTGTATTTCCAGGCCTGCCGGATGAAACGGCAGGTTGATGTCTGGGGGAGCTGGGGTGAATGGAGCAAGTGCAGTCGGAGCTGCGGCGGTGGAGTCAGCTCTCGGCAACGGCGCTGCTATTCCCAAAGGTGAGGCTAACCTCTTTTTTTTAAATTTTATTTTCTTCTCTTCTTTAAATGTGTTGTACTCTTACTGAGCTCCTGCAGTTATGTTCCAATATACATCCAGAAAAAAATTACTTAGTGTTTGATCCCAGGGGAATGAGTCCACTTTGAGAGGAACCTCAGTTTCAGTCTTGTCACTGCTGTTTTTAGTAGTGCTCTCTTCAACACATGCTTGCTTTGATAGAGCACAGCAGTTTCTCTGTGAGATTTGAGGCTGTGCAATCAGGGGATTGGCATGGTAGCAGCTGCTCAATCAGGTCTAGTGTGGCAAGCCCTGAGGGAGATGGAGAACAGGCCAGAGCAGTTGGTTTCTCTCCCAAGAGCTGGTGACAGTGCTGAGTTTCCTCAGGTTTATGATTCCCAGGGCAGTAAATTGCCCCAGAGAAATGGAAGAGTGAATGAGTGAATTTGGCTCAAGCAGTGTTAGTGCTGTCCTACCTCATTTGCAGCTGGGTTAGCTGCATCCTAATGAGGATGATGACTGGTACTGCACCTGTTGGGACCTTAGAGATCCTGTTGTGAATGAAAATAAAGCAAAGGAGGAAAAAAAAAAAGCCAGACTCTCAATAATATCAAAAAAAAACCCCCAACCTCTCTCTGTTTAGAGAAATGAGAGGATGTTTTATAATAGAAGCCAGAGTTATGAAGCTGCTGCTTTCCACACAGAATAAAGAAAGGTCTCTTTTGAAGGCTGCCCATTATGGTTTATACCTGCCACAATCTGTGGCAGCCTGTCTCTCCATTTTTAGGAACGCTGAGGTGTTAGGCAATGATTGGCTTTTTAGATCAATTTCCTCCATAATTGTTACTCTCCATAATTCTCAGCTGGGATCATTTGACTGGACTAAGGGTGTTGCATGCTTTCCATAGCTCTTCCTAATAAAGGACCTATTGTGCACAAAAAATCAACATAAACGATGCACAAAGATATTCTGAATTGGCCACTCTCCTTGTGCTGCTCATAACGTGTTTCTCTTTCTTGTATGGACACCTCGACCCTTTGCTAGTGGACAACTGGACTAAAATCTCAGCGTCCATTATTTAGTCGAAACGTAACCCTGAAGAGCTGCACTGCAGTTGTTCATGGTGTGTGTCTCATTCATGTCCAGAATACAAACCATAGCATAAAATACCACTGGAAAATGCCAGCTTGTTTTAGTGGTGAAGAAGTGCACTTTACTTATTTTGCCTTTTCAGGGAACTCTGAGAGGGTGATATGCTCAGTGTGAAGGTGATTTGTAATGTCTGCCATGAGATGACTTTTTGCTTGTGTAGTCTTCAGAGAGCTCCATGCGTTTTTTCTGTCTTCCAGGACAGAAGGTCCTTCCAGTTGTGTTGGACCAGCACGAAGCTATCAATCATGTAATGTTCAGGTATAGTGCTCTGGTTTTACTTTTTCTTGCTCCTTTCCCCACACAAACATCATTCTTGTTCAGAAATAAGATGTGATTATTAGTTCCTGTTTCTCTGGTGTCACTGGTGGATGCAGTTCATTAACAGTATCCATTCAAAAGTATATTGAAGTTATGCCCCAATTTAAAGGGGAGGAATAAGAATAAAGCACAATTTTTTATTGTATACTTTATTTTCCTCCTTTTTTATAATACTCCAAAACAAAGATTTTTCTCTTCCAAACAGAGCTGCCCAGAAGGCTCCCGGGATTTCCGGGCAGAGCAGTGTGCTGAGTTTGATGGGACAGAATTCCAAGGCAAGAAATATAAGTGGCTTCCATATTATGGAGGTAATGATAAACATGGGGGGGGGGTTACACTTCATCACTACCTATCAACAATAGGTTTTGAAGTGACTGTAACATTTTTTACTGTAGAATCTTTGCAGGGTACTTCCTTAGTTGGCGTGTGGAGCAGGAGGTGGCATGGGAATAAAACCTTTTGCCAGCAGCAAAGCATTGCTTTCCTGAAGACACTGGATGCATGGGCCAGGAGACAGCATTGCCGCTATATGTACTTGTCTCTTGTAACAGCCAGTCCTTCAGAAACGTTGCTCAAGGAAATCTGGAACTGGTAGCAGCTAGGTTCTGAAGTATTAGAGGAGCAGAAGTTCTGCTGCATTTTCCAATATTGTCAAAAGAATATTAGCAGGGCACAAGGAGACGTAATTAATGAGTGCTTCAGAAAATACAACATCTCTTTCATTGGCCCATGCTTTCTTGAGGAACCAGCTCAGAAGGCAGGTGTGGGAACCAAGGGTTCTTGCTCTGAGCTTTGATGTGATATGATTCACAGTTGGTTAACAAATTAAGAGGGATTTTAAGGTGGATTTAAAGGGGTTTTTTGTTGGTTGTTAAAATAACAGTTCTGTATCAGCGTTTTTTTCTGGTTCTAGAAAGCCCTGCTCTCCAAGAGCAATCCTACTAAGGAATAATCGAATGTCCACTTAGACCAATGTCCCCATAGGAAATATTTGTGTAAAGTGAGATTTTACTAGGGTATTTTTCCAGCCTCCAGCAGCTTGTGACCTAGAAATTCATTCAATATCTGCCACTTAACATCAGTAGACCCCTCTGTTTCTGCTCCTGTGATCTAGAACTAGGCTTCTGGTGCAGTATCAAGCGATTAAATAATGTTTCTTTTTTCTCTCCTGCCAGCACCTAATAAGTGTGAGTTAAACTGTATTCCCAAGGGAGAAAACTTCTACTACAGGCACAAGGAAGCAGTAGTAGATGGGACTACCTGTGAACCTGGCAAGCGAGATATCTGTGTAGAGGGAGTTTGTCAGGTTAGTCACCTTAGTACTTCCTTCATTCATCATTGTGTCTGTCAGTCTTTCTGTTGTCTCCCTTTGTTCTTCTTGACCTTTCATAATAGCATCAGAAAAGGTGAATCACTCGGTTTCAAGGTGCTGAGGAGCATGAGGACTGCATTTATCTGGCTCTGGAAGTGAAATAGTAGATAACAGCTTTGTCGTTTTCTCTGCCCAATCCTTACTTTCCAGGCTCCCTAGATTCAGGTTTCTGTCCAGAATTTGCACCTTTCCCCCACCCTCTGTCATCACAGTTTATTTCTATTAGTGCTTCTGTGCTCTGACAGGCCGTTGGCTGTGATAATATGCTGGAATCTGCCAAGAAGGAGGACAAGTGCCTGCAGTGTGGAGGAGATGGCAGCACCTGCTATGGTGTGAAGGGCACTTTTGATGTGGCCAGCCTCCCCAAAGGTACAGATGATCCTAGGTAGTTTGGGCAGGTGAGAAGGAGAGAGTTAAACCTAAAGTCTACAGCTACAAGGGCTGGTGGGGACACCTGCTCACATGATTGATGTAGGCATGCTTGGATGTTCACTTGAAATATCTGTACAGCGTGTGGCCTCAGCATCAGAAAAGGTACTCTTGGCCTTAGCCTGGGAATCCCTTCCTTAATCTGTGTCCATACTAGAGTACTTGCCATGATGCTGATGTCTTTCCCCACTCCCTCTGCAGCAGGTGCTGTAAAGGCACCATAATAACATCACCATACACTGCCTTCATGAGGCTTTCCAGTGTCTTGATGGCCCCACCAGGACATGTGCAGGGCTAGAAATGGGACTGCCTCCTCTGCATTTGGACGATTTTGAAAAATTTCAAGATGTCAACCACACTTGTGGTCACATCTCTCTATGTTGAACTCCAATATAATTTTTGCTGAAATTCCAAAGATTTCAAAATGTAGAAAATGGACTTTTCTGAGGTGTCATTGGTATTTTTTGCACATGGACTGCTCTGTGGATAATGTAGGGAAGGTTATTCAGCACACAGTTAAAGTAATGATGGAAATGCTTCATGTCACCATGAAAAAGCTCATCTAGTTGTTCAGGCACAAATGAAACCATGAGCATCTTTGGCACAGAAGAGTGGTTGTATTGCACACACAGTCAGATATTGAATAATCCTCCTTTTTTTTCAGGTTACAATCAAATCTTTATTATCCCTGTTGGAGCCACAAGCATCCAAATTAAAGAGGTTAAGCCCAGCAGGAACTTCCTAGGTATGACTGATGTCAGAATCTGTGTATCAGTCCTATTGGATTACAGCCATTATGCTAAAATCTGGTTTTAAGGTATGTGTTTACCTTGAGGGCTTGATATGGCAGAGTGAAAAACTGAATATCAGCATCTGAATATTAAGTATCCTTGAAATGTGAGTGATGCACTACTCTGGGCTTCACATTTACTTCATTTTCTCTTCTGTGGAGATCTTGTGGGGAATAAAAATACCCAAACAACATTGAGACCTCCTGCCTGTAACTTACTAGGAATCTAGCTGATCTAGCCAAATTTGGCTATGAGTTCTGTCTGGTGTATGCAAACCCTACCTGCTCCTGCCATCTAGAAGTTTGGTGTGGGCTTCTTTTCTCCATAGGTTTCTTTGGGGCATTTGTACAGCCTCAAACTCTGGTCTTTCTGCACAAGGGGAAAAGGAGGGAGAAAAGGCCTCACCTAGCTTTCTGGGCAGGGCTGAGGAAATTCCAGTAGAGAAAGCAAATACTCTTCTGCTTTCTGAGTGTTCCATCACTCAGCGATTAGGACAAATCAATCTGGTGATGTTTTCCTTTGTAGAAAACTGGATTGACCACACATCTTGCTTTCTGAATAGAGTATCTGATGAACCAGATAGTGGTGTAAAGGCAATAGAGTGTGAATCCCACATCTTAATGGCAAGCAGGACAGAGGCTAACATTGGCTATGCTCCAGCAACTAACAGTGGGCAATGCAGAGGCAGGACAGGAATATGCTGGAGGCATTTGGCTGTGCAGCAAAAAAGTGTTTGATCTGCAGCAAAGCTGGCGAGAACCGCTGTTTGAATGTGGAGCAGCTTCTGCTAGAGAAGCCATACTGGAAAGAGGGCATTGATGGAGGATGATGGTCACCCTTATTTGCTTGTGATACAGTACTGAGTGGAAACAGGGGCAACCTTGTGGAGTTCTTCTGATCCTTTCTCTGGCATGTGGGTTTGTCCAGCTGTCAAGAACGTGCGAGGGGAGTATTACCTGAACGGGCATTGGACCATTGACTTCAGCCGGGCGCTGCAGGTGGCCAGCACAGTGCTGCACTATGACCGTGGCTCGGAGGGGGATGTGGCCCCAGAGCTCCTCCATGCCCGGGGGCCCACCACAGAACCCCTCGTCATAGAGGTGAGAGGCTGTGCCTTCCCCTGTTGGCACTCTGCTCTCACTTTGCATGGTGGGAGTACCCTAGGAAAAACTGATAGAGCCCCTGGAATCTTGCAAGGCTCCAGGCCTTCATGCTAGACTGCAGAAATAGCACTTACTGCTGCTCTGCTTCTATTGCCCAGAAAAGAGCAGTGCAAGGCTCAGCGTTGGTTTCCTTATTCCTTTGGACACTGACTTTAAGGGAGGCAAGAATCAGCACCCAGTGGTGCTGGGGCAGGAACAGGCTCCAGGACACTGCTTTTTATACTGTGCTTAGGGCAGGAATCCTGTTGTGACAGGAGCAGCTGCATCTTCTAAAGCTGAGAGGGGCGAATGTACCCTTCTCTGAAAAATAACGCTCTCCAGAATATGATGGAAGGCAAGGAGAAAATCCAGTGCAGAGAATTAGTGCTTCTTAAATGGGAGGGGTACAAGGTAGCTCAAACCCTCAGACAGGGTGGGGAAATGCTGTGAAGATGAAAAGTGTAATTTCCCTGATCTCCTTCCATGCTTTTGCAGCTCATCAGCCAGGAGCCAAACACGGGGTGCAGTATGAGTATTACCTGCCCCTGCAAGGACAGGCCTCAGGTTACAGCTGGAGCTACAGTTCCTGGAGCGAGTGCAGCTCTGAATGTGGAGGAGGTAAGGGGAGAGGACCTGATCCCTGGTGGCTGATGTGGGGTTTATATCCACACCCTGCAAGCAGTGTGACAGTGTGCTGCCCTCTGCATCAGCTTCCTAGCAGTCTCCTGCTGAAGGCAGCACAGGGATCCACGGGGTTTTGCCAAGATTTAGTCAAGGGAGAGTCATGCATGGAGTCACAACAGGATTGTGCCCTGTGCCTTGTTCTTATTTTCCATTCCATAGTCCTCAGACTTATTACTAGGACCTGTTAAGAATCTTCATGGATAGCCTTTGTATTTGCTTCAGGTCTTCATATTCTTTTCAACCACTTGAGAGGTCCTCTGCAGAGAGACCTGGCCTACATTAGTGAATCACATCATTCTCCTCTGCCACAGCCTGGAAGATTCCCTCTCCGAGAGGACTCTCAGATCTCCTGGAGTGTCGCATCATATTCAGTTTTCAGATTTCTCCAGGAGCAACATTATGGATTTTAGGCTTAAAAGGAAAACAAACCAAAAAATTTCAATCAAACAACAACAACAACAACAACAAAAACAAAAACACACAAAAAAACCAAAAAACAAAAAAACCCACCTCTCCAGCTAATTAGTATATAGAGTTCTTATCAGCCTCTTCTGGACTTCTGTGCTGATGCCCATTTTGTCAGCTTTTGCCATATTGCGACTGTAGGTGCTAAAATTGTCTTTGCCTGGGCACTCATCCCCTGTAGGAAGCATGAAGAGTTGCAAGTTTACTCCCTTATCCAGTCCTCACAAGACTGACCTTTTGAGTCTAACAGGAGGCCCCCAGTTCTGCTGTACGCTGCACACATCTTGCAGGGCTCCTTCATGAGCAATTTACAGGTCGGGGAGGGCACTCCCCCTGTGAGTCTATAACAGGAAAGGTCCCCTCAGCTACACATAACTATATTGTCTCCCTTGCTCTTCCAGTAGACCCCTGTACTGTGGGAAGGCATCATTTGTCCGTATAATGAGAGACAGAGACCTACACCTGCCTCTTTTCCAGAATGGCTGGGACAGGTGTGGATTCTACACGACTTTAGAAACTTACCTTGCCAACCCCAGTGCATTGGTAACCTAGTCCTGGGTAGCTAGTGTTGATCAGATAATCTCTTGCTTGTCCCCTAGGTTTCCAGTCCCGCTTGGTGTTTTGTACCATAGACAATGAAATTTATCCAGACTACATGTGCAGGAATAAACCACAACCAGACAACAACCGGACATGTGGTCATCAGCCTTGTCCCCAGACAAAACGGTACAATTTATTTCCTTCTGGGGTCTGACTTCTTCCTGAGGTACTTTTGGAACTGAGAAAAAAGTGACTCTCTCACTTCTGCCCTCCAACATGGTTCTCTCTAAGGAGAGGTTTTCTCTCTCTCTTAGCTTCACTTCTAAGAGAAAGCCAAAGACAAAAGGTTGGGATGATAACACAGTGATGAGCATTTCTGTTTGCACAAGGAAAGGGCTTAATAAATCCTGTATTCAGATTATAGACCAATTAAATTTGCCTTCCAAAATAAGATTGCAGAAGACAGTTGTCTAGCTCACGTAGGAGATATTAAACAGATTCTCTGGTTTTTCTTCTCTCGAGCTGGAGCCTACAAAGACAGAATAGAAGGTCTGAGCTGCTGTCATTTTATGTCTTTTCTGCATTCCCAGTGTCTTTTCTCTTAGGGATGAATCCTGGAGTCTTTTAATTCTCCTGAATTTTCAAACCCCTTCACGCAGACATTTCCACTTTGCTCCCTACAGCTGGCTTCACTTGGGCATCCAGAGCTGTAACATGAGTGCTGGCTGTGTATCTGTGTACCAGGGGAGGCCTCTGAGAGCGCTGGTGTGTGTGAGAGGGCACCTGGGAGCATTTCTGAATACATGCTAGCCTGTAGCTACTTGTTTTAAGTTCTTTAAAACCTTTGTTCTGTACATAAAGGACTTCTTACGTCTACCTGCCGCAAGCCTGGAGTCACGGCGGCGCATGGAACTCTCAGATGAAGAGGTAACAAGGAGAAGGAAGTTGCAGAAAGCACAGGAAGGCAGCTGCTCTCTTCTGCTCTCCACCTAGTTGTCCACTGAAGTCCGTGGGGGCTTTCCTCTTTGCACTGGTGGTAGAAGTGGATGTTCCTTTGCTTTTGATGCTTGCCAGTGAAAATGGTGGTGGAGGATGCTGGCTGGCAGCTTTGCTTAGGTGGCTGCACGTGCCTCTGGTAACTTGATTCTTAGGGGACTGAGAAGGGGATGATATCTTCATAGCTTTTGGCTGCTTATTCTCATGTTTTCTCTGGAATCAGGGTAAAGAAGTCCTGGAAGACTTTTTTTTAATTTACTTATCAAGATAAATAAAAGAACATAAATGAAAGGAGAGCATGATTGTTTGGGTAATTGTAACATTGGTCAGCATGGCATAGAGAAAGACTTAGTTTCTTAATAGCTCTTCTTTTTTGGCATGGGCCCTATAGCAGGCAGAAAAAAGCCTGTAAGGTGTGATGAGTACAAGGATGTAACAGACACAATAATGTACACTGAGATATGAGAAATTAAAAGTATCAAAAGCAAAACAGTTGTCCCCCAGCAAGCTGCTAATAGTTTAGGACTGGTGATTTTTGCCCTCTGATGAGGGTTCCAGCCTTATGGTTGACCTTGTCTTAAAAAAAGAAATGAAACAAGTGTCAGAGAAGTCTTGAGTTGCAATTGAAGGAAGCTGTAGGTGATCCCACCTGATTGATACAGCCTTTCCAAAACTGTACATTTGCTTTACAGGAGGCAGAATACAGTAGTTGGGGGGAGTTACTCCCATTGGAGCTTTTGAAAAAACTTGATGAATAATGTGTTATAAGCCCTGCAACCACACCATTGTAAATAGCTTCTACTGAATGTATTTATTCCCATTCCAAAGGAAACACTTTATAGTGAAGGCCATTCAGTTTTGGGTTGACATGAGCATCTTTAGCATTAAGAAGGGTGTGTTTAGGAGCTTACCATGGCAGAGTCTACTGTGGAATCCTGTTAAGATGTGAATGTGAATTGGCTGGCTGAAACTCAGTTAAGGGGTGGTAAGGGCCAGGCTAGGGAAGTAGCTGGGATGCTGAGGGAGAAAGCATGAACTGCTTTCACTCCCTGGCTGGGCCTTACCTGGCTGCAAGGGGATATAGCAGCTGGCAAGCAGATCACCATGATGCTCCCCCTCCACAACCACTGCCTTTGGACTGCACTACATGCTGGATTTGGGGATGAAACATCATATTGTCCCTGAAGCCAGGCTGTGCAAGCTGTGCTTCCACTACCCAGCTAGCTCTGAGAAGCTGGAGTGGCCATGGGCAGAGATTTTAGACATTGCTTTGTGGACATTCCCCTTGTTAGCAAGGGTGTTTCATTTCTGCAGCAGCTTCAGCAACCAAAGACAGGAAAAAATCTATTTACATTTTTGTAGGCTTTTTGTATGTGTGCTGCAGTTAGAGAATTTGACTGATGGGAGGAATAAACCAGCTTTCTACTGGCTGTCAGTGAAAAGTTAAGCACTTCTGAGAGTGTCTGGCATAGTTTGTGGGCAGAGTGAGGACTTGGCTTGGTTTTAGTGTTTCTGATAATGTCTGGAGAGTAATGTGTGGATTAGGCTGTTGTGGTCGCTTTTCTTTTAGTTGATGTGGATTGTTTTCTTTGAGCTTTTTCTTTCCTTTTTTTTTTTTTTTTTTTTTTTTTTTTTTTGATGTTCTATTCATCAGGAGACCAAAAGTCATGGAGAGAGATCTTCCCCTTCTGGTAGAGCTCTGCATTTCCAGAGAAACAAGTGTTTTGTAGATGGAGATATGTCTCTGGAGTAGGACTAATGCTCTGCATTGCCAATTAAGCTGGGCACGCTTGGTCAAATGGGAACTCGCCTCTGATTCTGTTCTGCAAAGGGAACATCATCCCTGCTTGATTTCTGCGGGGATGTGGCATTGACTCCTCTGTGCCTCCGGGCAGTTTGGCTGGGCTTACTTCAGGTTTTTTTTGTGCTTGATTCTGTGACCTGCAGGTGGAAAACGGGAGAGTGGGGATCCTGCTCAGCCACCTGCGGCGGGGGCCGGCAGACTCGCTCGGTGTACTGCGAGGCGTTTGACGGCCAGAGCTCGCAGGGCGTGGTGGAGGACGCCGAGTGCATGGCCTTCGCCCAGCAGCCGCGCCGCAGCCAGCCCTGCAACGTCCGGCAGTGTGCCTCCTGGAGCACGGGGCCCTGGTCCCAGGTCAGTGCCCCCGGGCAGCCAACAGCCTCCTGGCACCTGCTGGAGCAGGATCTGCCAAAGCTTAGGGAGAAAGAGCCAGGCTCCTGTTCTGGGACTACAAAAAGCGAGTGTCCCTGGATAGGCAGCATGCAGAGGTGTAGATGCCCTCCTATGAACACAGCCCTATTCCTCAAACCTGTGCATGCGCCTGCACCTCTGCTCTTCTCATTGCATATTCTCTCTTCTCTGGTCTGCCAATCCTTTCTCCACTGCTGTGTTTTTATCAGACCCCCCTCACAAGGGCCCCTGGCTCTGAACCAGGCCTGGTGAAGGCAGAGTGTTGGCAGGAGAGCTTCTGTCCATCAGCTGAGGATGCAGAAGCACACAATCCTCTGTGAACCAGGAGCTCATGGCTTCTGCTGTGCTGGTTATTTCCATGTGCTTTGCTGCCTCGCATCACCGCCCCAGGACAGCAGTACTCTTGAAACACTGGTGACCTGCTGTTTGCTGTGTGTCTGCACAGGGCTTCTGCAAACAAAGCCATGTGGTTCATGTTTGATGCTTGTGTGCATTTATATCTGCAGGAATGGAAACAGCTCAAACTGTGTGTGCTCAGTGCAGCCAGACAGGCTTTTAGAAGGCATCTTACATTCCAAGGGCTTAGAAAGTAAAAAGGGAAGGTTACTCAGTCCCTAAAGTACAAGTGAATTTTCCTCTGTTAGAAGTACACGCATGCGTGCAACATTTGATTTGCAATCTTGTGGTTGTGCCTAAATTGCACAACAGCACAAAATGCAACTTTGAGGCATGATCACCTAGACTGGAAAGTCCTTCCACCCCTCTTTCCCGCTCACCTTGTGAGATGTGAGGTGTGACTTTGGGGTTGTGTAGTAAGAGTGCCATTTAGGGAAGGCACCAAGGGTCATGTTCTTACAAGGTGATGCCTGAATGATTCATTCTAGGGTTCTCAGAAGCAACTGTGTTTTGTGTACTCTGAGTTAAAAGGTTACTCTGGTAAATATGTGGCTGAAACTCAGCTGGGAAGCTCATCTGAAGTGATTCAGACTGACCCCAAGTTAATTCTCTCTGTACGACACCTTGGTAATTCATGTAGAAGTAGGTTGGATTCCAGGAAACACCACTGTGAATTTAAGAGGGCATTGAAAATGTCACAAACTAGTTACTAGTATAGAAGTTTTCACAGCTCCATGCTGTAAAAATAGAGCACAAGGTCTTCAAGCAAAAGACATGAGCAATATAAGAACTTAACATTTTACCTTCCCTAAAATTCTTTACCTCACATTAGTTTTAGTCAGATGTAAATAACATGAATTTCCAGATATTTTCTACCTTGTTTTGTTCTCAATGTGTTCTGCAGTGTTCATATTTTTCTAAATTCATCCTCTACATCTCCTCTGGGGAGAAATCGAGTAATTATACAAATAAACCAAAATCATCCAGTGAGCTCCAGTTCTCCCAGACCCTATCTCATGCTCCCATGCCTTATTGTCTCCTCTATAGCATAAACAGCTACCTTGCTAACTCCATCCCCAGAAAATTATTTTAATGATAGCTGATTGTTTCAGGCAGTCTCAAAATGGTGCTCTGCGCTAATGATAGGGGGCCCAGCCTGCAAGAGGAAACCAGGTGCTTCTTTGTAATTGTTGGGCCCTTTCTGCAGTGCTCAGCCAGCTGTGGGGAAGGAGTGCAGACCCGGACTGTCACCTGCAGGACGCAGCAGGGCTCTCAGGCTCACGACTTTGCCTGTCTAATGGAGCCAAAGCCATCGGCCACCCAGCCCTGCCTTAAGGAGAACTGCATCCAGGAAATCGGCTGGCACGTTGGAGACTGGGGTCTGGTGAGCACCTCGCTGTCATGGCTTGGAAATTACTGATTATATTGCTGTGCTCCTCACAAACAAGCTTTGGTCCATGCAGTCTGCACACTGGCTGAGCTTGGGAGCAAGGACTGCTTCATTACCAGCCCTTGGCTCACAGTTGTGTTGTAACTGGCACTAGTAGTGCTCCAGTTAATCTGATGCCCTCTTTGTGTGCAGCTGCTACAAAAATAAATCCTTCTGAGGAGAGATTATTGTTTCAGTGACAGCGGAAAATGCAGCCAATAAGCTGAAACAATCCACTCTTGCTGCTTATTCCCAATTTTTTGCCTCATCACTGTGATCAGCAGCACAGCTCTCTGGCCAAGTGTGGCTTAGAGCTCTAGGCTTCAGGACTGGTCATTGCACTTGGTGATATGCTTTAAAGTACATTTTTGTAATTATTCAGATAAACTGTGCTTCAGATGGATTAATCCTGTCTTTGTGGTGGAAGTCAGACTGTCTTCAACCTGGGAAAAGTGTCAGGGGGTAGAAATATGGGTAGGTTCAATGCATCAGGTGACTTCCAAACACACTTTTTCACTTCTGTGCCAGCTTGTTCTTCATAAGATGTGGGCCAAGTTTCAGTTACAGCTAAAGAAGTTTCACATCTTAATCTGATTTTTCTCCTGACTTTCTGATATCAGATGATCTCCTATCTGCCTCTCTGAATTAGAGAGAAGTACTCTCCTAATGTTTATAGAGCTTGCCATGAGCCGTGTGGGTTGCACAGACACCTCATGCTATCCCTTCCTCTGCTGCTCCCTCTCATCCACAGCTTCCAGTGAGGCAAACTCCAGTTAGCTGCTTACAAGAAAGCCACTCATTAGCTTTCCAATTGTAATTTGTTGTTCTTGAATGCAAACTGACCCACTCACAGCTGGTGGATCCCCAGAGAATTGAGGTGTCTTTATGCCTTCAGGCTGAAAAGATTCTTTCCAGCTCCCTGACACACCGCTGTGGGTAACAGCAGTTCATCTGGATGTTACAAGCTGAGTGTGGCACAGAGCCTAATGCTTCAGGGCTGGGTGGAACATCTGGTAAAATGGTTTAAAGTATGGTTTTCTAATTGTTCAGATGATTCCAGATGAAATATTGTTTGCTTTGTGTTGGTGGAGGAAGCTGTGCTCAGCCTGCAGCTAATCATGCAGCTGTTCCCCACTTCTGGTCTGTGGGGTTTCTGCACTCAGCCTTTTCTGCCTGCTCACTGCCTTGTCTCTGTGCCCAAGTGTTCCAAGAGCTGTGATTCAGGCATCCGGACCGCCAGGTCATCTGCGCTGACGGCGACTCCAAATTCTACAGTCCCGAGACATGCAAAGCCATCCAGCCACAGAAACCAGCCACCCTGGGAAGCTGCAACACACAGCCCTGCTACCTGCCACAGCGTGAGTGGTATTGCTGCATACCCAGCTTTTCCCAACATGCTTTTGCTTAGGAGTAGAAATTCCCAGCTTTGCACCAGCTTATGTTCTCAGCTTTTTGCCTGCCTGTCTCCATCCTGTGAGTTTGCCAAAATTATGTGCACAAAGCATCTTTGGAGTCCTAGTACCGGTAATGTTTGAAATGTATGCAACAGGCTTGGGAACAACACTGGGGTGTGTCCATTCTGAATCCAGTATTCTATGATGGCTCCTCCAGTGCGTGCTGCAGATTGATCCCAGGACTCCCAGTCCAAAAGGATGGTAACTTGGGCAGACTCAGTAGCTAAAAACTACAGCCAACTCTTATCCCTCTGCGGACTGGCTCCAAAGGAGTCACAACTCTTCAGAACATTTTGCTTCTTGTCTGTGTCTCTTCTCCATGTAGAGCTGCAATGTTGATTTTTGTCTGCCTGCCCATTGTAGGTCACTTGTCCTGACAATCCAGTCGAATCTGATTGCTGCTCAGCAGCTATTCCACAAGAGGAACAGGAACATTTTCATCAACTTTTGTCTCCTGATGACTGCTGGAGGTATTTGCAATTATTAGAGCACAGGGCTGGACTAACTGCACCCATTTTGTGTATGTGTCTCTTCGCAGAGGTCCCCAGTATGCAGGACACTATGGGATACGATGTCTCTCGCCAGTCCTTGCTGACACGTTACAACCCAAACAGCCCTGCCCCAGGTTTGGAAGAATTTTTTTAATTTGGGGTTTGATGATGGGGTACTTGGAATAGGGTGTGGTGGAAAGAGAGATTGATCTTCATTTCTCTCATTTTTTTTATGGGCTTCTAGAAACTCAAGGAGCCAGGGACAAAATGTAGATTCTTTTATACCAAGCAGTGAGTGGTACTTGAGTCTAGCCAAACAGAAGACTCTGTACAGTATATGGGCCTCAGGTTCTGTCAGCATGACTTAAGTGCTGGCTGGAAGAAATTATGCCGAAAGCAGATCATAGGAACAAGAAAGGATGATGTGAAGGGACCACAGTGATGTGACAGGTGATTTCTCATGAGACAGCAGGAAGAATGGTCAAGGCAATGAGCCAAGTACCTCAGCCAGATCAGGAAGGGTGGACTAGAAGACACCCCTAGATGTGATGCAGAAAATCCTGCCAGGTAGCTTTGGGCAGGTGAAAGAGAGCAAAGAGGAGGAATGCTGACCAGATTTTCATGCTCACCTGCATGCTTTGAGTTCTCTCCCCAGATTCTGATGATGAAAGGATGCTCCCTGGGAACACCATGATCCATATTACTTCAGGGAATCAACACATTCCATCCACCAAAGACCATGGCACCAACTTGTTTCCTGTCCGCTGGGAGCCTCAGTCCCGCTGCCAGGTTCCCACAGGTTCAGCTTCTCTCAGGACTCCCCTGCAGGGACTGGCTCCCAGGACTGCCACCAGAGCCCACACGGCTGCTGTCCAGATGGGCACACTCCAGCACTGGGCCCTCTGGGGACAGGCTGCCCTTTGAGCACCTGCCACCGAAACAGGTAGCTGGAAGTAGATAGGCCTGAGCAGGGAGGCATTGCCTTTCCTGGAGGCTTCCTGAATCTTGTAGCCATGCCTGTTGACCAGGCAGGTCAGGTGTTACTGCACCCTTCTGTCTGTAGGTATGGCTGCTGCCCTGACGGAGTATCGGCTGCCCAGGGTCCAAAACAACATTGGATGCACACAACACTACCGTGACAGTCAAACGAGACAAAAGCATCCCACTGCAACCACTCCAGCAGTAAGTACAAAGGCTCTTTGCATTTTAGGAGTTGATCAGATATGAAGATTCAGATTGGACCCTGCTGACTCACACTGTGGATTCTGTTGGCTTCATCTCTGTTGGAAATGCTGGGGAATGAATACTCCAGGCATGGCATCAAGCCCTTTGGCCCACCTTGCTCCTGTTCAGTCTGGAGCATCTACCTGCAATCCTCTACAAGTAGGGTACAGAGCAGTTGGTGGGGAGATGTCTGAGAAGTAGAAGGCCATCCTATCTAGAGGTGATTGAATAATCCTGAGTAACCAAATTTCTGTTGGTCAGAAAATTGCTATCCAGTTTCTCAGGGGAAAAAATGGGAAAAACATGTCTTCTATTAATTGCTTTTGTTTGTCAACTCTGCAGGTTAATTCAAGGTGGGGAGGAGATCCCTCCCATAGGTTGGGGTGCTTGTTGGTGGCAGCAATAAAACTGGCCTGCTGCTGGGCTGCTTAGGTGTGCCTTGCAGAGAAGCGCAGCCCAGGCTCCACGGCTGACAGCCAAGTTTCCCACCCCTTCCCAGGACAAAAGCCTTAAGGAGGCAAACAAGCAAACAGTGGTGCCTCAAACAGCTGGCCGTGCAGAGCTGACAGCTTGCACAGGGTGCCTTGCACATGCTGCTGTCCTTGGGTGTGAGGATAACTCCTGGCTTCCCATTCCTGTCTCCAAGGCAAGCCAAGCCCTGTCCCAGCAGCACCCCTCGGGCGAGTGCCGCGGCTCTGTGTACGGCTGCTGTTTTGACAACGTTGCCTCTGCCTCAGGTCCTCGAGGGGAAGGATGTCTCAATAGGCCCAGCTACCGTAAGTGATGCTTTGGCTTAGTAGCTTAGAAACACAAGAAAAGTCCAGTAGCATATAGGAGTTTCCTGTGCAGGCTTTTCTCTCTGTAAACTGTAGAAAATAATATCTCTGAAGAGAATTTCTACCTGGTGGTTGGGGCAGCAGAAGCTTGGAGGTAATGTAGAAAAGCAGCATGAGGATTCAGCTCTGCCAGCTGCCACAGAAATTCTTGTTGACCTCTGCTGATAGTTGGACAGAAGTGTGTTTTTGTGATCTCTGTCAGACTGTAGGACTACTTAGGAGCTGTTTGTCCCTGAGAAGACACTCTGATGCAGCCTGGAGTGCTCCAAATGAATTGCCCAGGTTTAGGATGAGTAGGGATCTTCTGAGGATCCAGGACAGTGCTCGGCCTTCAGACAGCCTGTGGACAGGGGAGGAATGAGAACTACATGGGGAAGAAGGACTGCATGGATGCCCTCAGCCAGCAAAGTTCAATCCAGTGCCTGCTGTGCTATGAGGACATCAGGGCTGCTGGGCAAAAGCATCTCTGGTCCTTTAGTGCCCAGCTGTACCCTCTGCAGGCACATTGCTGCTGCAGGGCCTTGCTTTCCTGCTGCAGCACAGAGATTGCTTGGTGGCTGTCCCTGTGGTGCATCTTGGGGAAGGAGAAAGCTCTCCAGATCCTCTCAGCTGAGCCACAGCTTGACAAAGCACCTTGCAGCTGGAGCCCTGCATCCAGTGTTTGTCAACATGTTGGCTGTGATACCCGTGGCTCTGGGTTTGCAGACACCTTGGGCTGTGCTCCTTTTTATATTAGTGTGCAGGGGTATTCTGTAATGCAAGAGTCTTCTTAGATGGGTCTAAGCTACTTGCTTTGTGGGCTGGAAACGTGCAAATGGCCGCCATGTGCCCCTTGCAGGAGATGAAGCCCCAGAGGCTGCTTTGCAGTTGCGTAATTCTCCAAGCAAGGCTATAAAACATCTGTCTAGTATCTAGATTCAGGAAGGTCTCCAAGGATGGTTCTTTCAAGAGAGACAAAACTGAGGCAAAAAGAAATGTGTGAGCAGTTTCTCAGTCTCAAAGCACAGCTGGGTCCAACCTTCCCACTGTCCTCTGCCCACAGGGCCATCAGACAAGTCATCTAAGGAGGTGGCTTGAAGCCCTTGGGCCTTTATGCTTTGTGGCTCTCACATCTCCCTCTGTTCCACTCTTTTTGGCAGCATACCCTGTCATGTGCCTGCTGCCCAGTGCCCATGGCCCCTGCACCAACTGGACCACTCACTGGTACTTTGTGGGAGTTGTGGGCAAGTGCAACCGGTTTTGGTATGGCGGCTGTCATGGCAATAAAAACAACTTTGCCTCGGAGGAGGAGTGCATGAGAGTGTGCCACAGCTCTGTGGGGGTCAGTCATCTGGAGCTCCAGCCCTCTCCTGGCACAGGAGCCCTGCAACACCAGCAGACTGGCTCCAGTCCTCATACAGGACGTGCTCAGGGTCAGCAGCAATCACACACAAAAGAGACCGCAAGTCACAGCCAAGAAGAAAGAACCTATGGGGCTTCACTCCCCACACAAGACAGCCACAGCTGGAGGAGGGACGTGCTACCAGAGGCCTTGCCAAGGACAGGTGTGTGGGATAGCCAGCACTGGGACACCCAGCGCAGCACACTGGACAGCCTGAGCCGGCTGCGCTCCTGGGAAGCAGCCAAGTCCAGGCCCTGGGACAGGCAGAGCAGCAGGGGGCAGCAGGTGCTGCCCCAGGAAGGCAAACAGTGGCGTGAAGCTTTCGGAGCAGATGCTTCCATGACAGAAGGATTTGGGCACCAGGAGTCTGCAGACTTGTTCCCAGCACAGGCTCTGCACAGGTGATGATTTCCACCTACCCTTCCCCCCTGCTCTGCCAGCTCATTGTGAAGCATCAGTGCCACTTTCTCTGGAGTGAAAATGTTGCCCCAGCTGGGACCAGATAACTGGGAATACCATGTGGCCCCTTGGTAAATCAAGTCACTGTTATTCAGGCCCTGGCATTACGTGTGGTCTCTTTCCTCACACACTCCCTGGTCTCTGACAGCACTGAAGTATGATGTGTGAAAAGACTGCAGAATCCTGGGGTCTCTGTCTGGGAGGCCTTCTTACACTGTAAATGAGAATCCATAGGTGTTTTTCTTGTTCTGACCAACAAATATAGCTGACTCTCTGACTTCAGAGCCTTTATCTCAGCACTGCATGGAGCAGCAGTGGGTTGTTCTAGGGAAGACTTTTAACATGCAGACTGTGGGTAAAGATCCAGTGTTACCCTGAAAATCACGAGTGTATAGAGCTAGATCTAAACATGTCTGCACTGAATCTGTGTATCCACTGAGCTGAACCTTGTTCCTTCAGAAGAGAGGGGTTTCAGGGCTTTCTTCCAGGAGATATTGTAGCATTCAGTCTGTCCAGAGCAGTCCGTGCTGTGTAGGAGAGGGCTCCTTGTTGCTCAGTGCATCTGCTCAAAACTACATGGGCAGCTGGTCCTGCTCTGCCTTGTGGTTGTAATTCATCCAGAGTCACATGAGAGGACACAGAGGTGAGAAGGGCAGCAGAAGTGCCAATGGAATCACTTTCTCTTTCAGAACAATCCTGGAGGAAGCCAAGCCCTCTCTTGTGACAGCATTGTGGGACAAAACATCCAGCTGGTCTGCAAGACAGGCGTGTCCCCACTCTCCAGAGTGGAGTGGATGAAGAACAGCCGACCGGTTGCCTCTGACAGGTGAGCTCAGCTCCCTTCATTGTAGAGCAGATGGGCTCCTTGCTGGGCAGAGTGCCAAATATGCAGTCCAAAAAGGACTGTCATGGTTTCACCCCAGCTGGCAACACAGCCCCATGGAGCTGCTTACTCACCCCTGGTGGGATGGGAGAGAATCAGAAGGGTAAAACTGCAAAAATCCATGGACTGAGATAAAGACAGTTTAAAAGATAAAACAAAAGCTGTGGGTGCAAGCAAAGCAAAGCAAGGAATTCATTCATCACTTCCCACGGGCAGGCAGGTGTTCAGCTGTCTCCAGGAGAGCAGGGCCCCATCACACATAACAGTCACTTGGGAAGACAAAACACCATCACTCTGAGCTGCCCCCTGCTCCTCCTCCTTTCCCCAGCTTTACATGCTGAGCATGATGCCATATGGTATGGAATACCCCTGTGGTCTGTCAGGGTCAGCTGTCCCAGCTGTGTCTCCTCCCAGCTTCTCGTGTACCCACAGCCCACTGGCGGGTGGGGTGAGAAGCAGAAAAGGCCTTGGCTTGGTGTAAACACTTCCCAGCAGTAGTGAAAACGTCAACACTGTTTTCAGCACAAATCCAAAACACAGCCACATACCAGCTACTGTGAAGAAAATTAACACTATACCAGCCACAACCAGCACATGGTTTTTTTTTGAAAGAAATAAAGGAGCCCCCATATTCATCTAAGGGCAGGAACTATCCACCTGCTCTGTGCATAGCAGAAACAGGTAGAGTCTGCATCAGTAATGAGGTGTTGGCTAGCGTTATGGGGCAGAGCAAGTGCTGTCCCATGGCACTGGTGGAAGCTGATGTGGGTAGTGATGCAGAAAAATATTGCTTCCCTTGGGTTCATCTTGGGGCAGTAGTTGGGGGTGAAACTTGCAGCCTAATAACCCAGAGTTGCTCTGGCGGAAACCTCTGACACGTTGGGTTTTCTTTTTTTTTTTTTTTTTTTTTCCTTTTTAAACTACTTTTAAACCTGTTTTTCCTGAGAAGTCTGTTTCCAGCCAGAGTCTGGAGCCAGTCAGTCCCTTTGTGTTATGAAAATCACAGTTATGAAAAGCCCAGTTACGCTTTTCTGTTTGTAATTGACTGCTGGGACTCAAGCTCCCCCGGGAAGGGCAGTTTGCCTCCTCATGGGAGAGGGTTACTGAAAGCAGTTCCCTGTTTTCCATCTCAGTTTTTCCTCTCTGTTCCTGACCTCCTTTCTGCTGCAGTTATTCCCCCTGCCTGTGACCCGCCTGTGGTCGCCGGGTTGTTTTCCTGAGCGGGGCGGGCGGTGCGCGGGGATGGTTTGCGCCGGGCCGGGCTGAGGCAGCGCTCCCCGCACGTGTTGCAGGCACAGCTTCCAGCCCGACGGCTCCCTGCTCATCAGCCGCGCCCAGCCCCAGGACGCGGGCACCTACACGTGCCGCACTTCCGACGGGAGGACGGGCACCCGACAGATTCAGCTGCAGATCACAGGTGATCTTCTTCACAGTCCTTCTGATCAGAACTGGAGAGGTAACTCAGGGCTCCTTATTAATTACTGACCACAGGCTCAATAAAACCAGCTGCAGGAGCAAACTTCCTCTGCTGCCAAGAGGGAGTGCAGAGGCAGCAGGGCTTCGTTTAGTGCTGCCTCGTGATAAAGCCTTAGCCCTAAAATACTTTCTCTCCCTGCAGTGCCACCCCATATGTGGAGTTGTAGCTTGCCTGTAACCCACCCCATTTCTAGCACAGCAAGCATGTCTTCCTCCCTGAGAGCCATCAGCTGCCTCCTGATCCAAAACAGAACTGCTGGTGCATTTATGTTTTGCATTTTGCCCAAACAGGTCCTGCTGGGTAACAAATAATTCCCTGATCTGGAAAATGTGCCTTATTTCAGAAAAAAAAAAAAAAAAAAATGAAAAAAGAAAAAAAAAAAAAGACTAGTGTCAAAACATGGGCCAGAATGGCACCCTGTAGCCTTCAATCTCTGAAGTGTGCTTTGTCACAGCAACGGCACATAGGGCAGAAGGAACTGTGGCCTTAGGGATGTTGCAACGAGTTCACTGACAGAGGAGAAAAAGGAGTCTAAAATTGCTTGCCTGCAGGTCTGTGACTCTCATTAGTAGACATTGCAGGTTTGCTGCACTAGTCAGCCAAAAAGCAGATGGCTGAAGGGCTCTTTGGCTCCGGTTCAGCAAGCTCTCCCAAGCTCACAGAAACCCTACGCAAGAGGTCACAGTAAGAAGTGTCCTTTTATTCACATATGGCTTTTTGTTTTGAAACAGAGTACCAGAGCACTGCTGTGGCAGAGGGTGAGAGAGGCCGGGTCCTTCAGCAGGCAAATCAGCAGCCCCGAGGGTTATCCAGAGGCAGGCAGCTTGTGCAGGCAGCCGGCTCCTCCGTGCGCCAGCACACCACGTACAGGTACGTTCACCTACAGCAACAGTTTGTCCACCGTGCACAGCTGATGAACCATATGGCATCTCTTCATGTAGAAAAGCCAAAGATTGGAAAGGTCCTGGGTCAGCTGTTCCAGGGCACAGTTGGGAAGCAAGCAGTACTGAACTGCTGACAACGGGAACGGGAGAAGATCCCAGTTGCAAGCTGTCTTCTGTCCTCCCCGAGGGTCTCTTGAAAGAAGCATAGTCTGAGCAAAGATGCACAGGGAAGCTGGCAGCAAAGGAGCTGGGTTCAAACAAAAGAAGTCTTGAGGCAGCATCCTTAGCTGTTCATGTTAGTGCAGGCAGAAAGAGAAACCTGTTCTAAAAAAAAGCAAAGCAAATACGGGCTGCTTAACTAGCACAAAATAGTCATATGTATAGTGGAAAAAAAAAAAACTTTAGTTCCTTCAGCCTCTGCTAATTAATTTTAAATATTTTGTGAACAAACCAGTTTGGCCAGAACTGTCTCTTCATGTACTGGCATATTTTGTAGCTTCTTGCATGTTTTTTTATTGGCTCTAGGCCCCACAGAAGTAAAGGGGGACAAATTATTTTTGCCTTAAATGCAGCATATTGGGATTCCAGATTAAATAGGGCCATGATCTGATCTCTCTCTTTTTTTGAGTTTACAACCTAAAACCCAGCCAATTTGCTGAATTCTGCAGCAATCTCCTTAGCTGCTTCTGCCTAAAAGCAGTAATAAGTGATTCACTGAATTAAGAACATTGAATTAAAGCTCTTTGGTTTTATTTTTTAAGATCAAGAATTCAGGTCATAGGATGGGGGTAGGGTAGATGACGTTTTATTTAACTGTGGGAACATCATGGCTTAGTTCCCTTCTAAGACAGTGTTTAGCTGTAGTTATAAGAGAGCGAACAACATGAGGAGATGAGTGTTGTGAGGACATGACCTCAACCTTTCTGCTGCATGAAGTGGACCTTGTATGCAGTCAGGTGATTGCAATAGGCTCTTCACACCCTAAAAAGGCTCATTTTTGTGTGCCAGATAAGCACCTAAGGGGAAGCTTGCTCGGTGCCCTGTTTAGGACTTTGCACTTTTTGCCATGTGTTCACATTGTTAATGCTTCCTCAGTTGTTATCCAGAGGGTTGCTGTAAGAACCAGGGTTGTAGGTTAGACTGGCTGACAGAAGTGCAAGCTCCGAGCTGTGCTGAACTGGAGCAGGATTTTATGGAGGCTGCTCTTTTCTGAATTTGGGTAATGGCAAGCACCAGAGGTCTCATCGGAGTACAGAGATTTTGCCTCCCTTTGACATTGGAGGCAAAAAATAAGGCCTGTGATTGATAAAGCCTCATGCTGAAGGTCAAATGCTGAGCAAGGAAGTTTCTACATCTTTTGCTGTGCTTGTAAACTTTGCAGGTTGAAAATGGATAAGAGTGAGCCCACAGTAGTGGAGGCCAATGTTGGGGAGAGAGTCAGACTGCCCTGCACAGTGGAAGCATCACCAGCTCTCACCATCGAGTGGCAGAAAGATGGGCAGCCCCTCTCCTCTCCCAGGTGAGCTCCCAGTGGATCCAACTTTTCATGAGAGGAGCCTCCTCCTTGGTTTTCCTTGCATCTCCTCTCGGAGAGAGCAGAGCTATTTGCCATGTGGTGAGGGCCTGTCTGGCTTTATGCTGTCCAGCTCCCTCCATCAGGGCCAGGCCGTGCTGCTGGCCTGCCCTGTCCTTCCTCACAGATCGAAGTTTGAATGTTGAACCCTTTAGGGAACAGCTGTGACACAGGGTCTACAAGTGAACCACAGCTCAAATTTATTCAGCTACGAGGTTAGCAGAAAAAGAACACATGGCTAGCAAATTTGCAAAAAAACAGCTGGTCAGTGAGCAAGAGCAGAGGTTCACAGCAGAGAGAGATCATGGCATCTGCAATGAACTTCCACAGTGACTGGTGCTGCTCTCCCCTCTCTGCTCCCAGAAATGTGCTCTAGAAGCAAGTTTTTCCAGAGTCCTACAGCATCAGTGCTGGGATTTGAGGACTAAAGGGCTGCATTACAACCCCTGCAACATTTGAGCTGCTAGGCCTTTGCTCAGTGCTACAAAGTGGTGCACGAGGCTCAGCTTCATCTCTGCTGGCTGGAGTCCCTGGAGAGCCAAGGCCAGGCTGAGGGACACTGGCTCTGTTCCCCAGGCACAGGCAGCAGTCGGACGGGGCCCTGGTGATCGGCCGGGTCAGCGCTGAGGACCTCGGCTTCTTCACCTGCATCGCCTCCAACGGGCGGGACCGCGACCGGCGCCAGCTCCTGCTCCGGCCCCGAGGTACTGGGGTGGGAGCTCCACGGCTCCTGTGCACAGAGTGGGAACCAGGGACGGTGTGCGGGGCCAATGGGGGTTTTTTGCTGGCCGTGCCTCTGCGTCACACCGAGAGTGTAGCAGGCATCTTGAGGGCAAGGGGAGAATGGGTTGTTTTACCCAGTGGTCATCTGCATGTGTCCAGTTTATCATGGTGCTCCAGGCAGCTGGGGAAAGGGATTGATAGCACAGGAAGAGTGACTCTCAGGGCTTTGTTTCTGGGACACTGGTGTGGAATGAATATGAGTATGAGAAACTAAGGAGATGGTTCTTCTGTGTATGTGATGTGCATGTGTCCAGCTGGAGGGAAAAGCTCTTTGAGACCTCTGCTACTTGTCCTTTCTTGGGCCAAAGTCCTAGGAAATCCACATTCCCCATAGCAGCAACAGCACAGCCTCAAACATGCTGTTTCAAGGCCCAGAGGCTTGTAGCTCATCATGGGATGTGTTGGACTTTTCCCACGAGAGAATGCTCCTACTCCCAGGGGGAGCATGGCACTGTCTCCCTGCTAGTGATGATTTCCTTCTCATCTAGAAGAGCTGAGGATCACTGGTCTTCTGCCAAGCATCACAGTACCTGAGGGAGGGACTGCTCAGCTTCATTGTACAGTGACTGGCAACAATGTGAATATAAGGTGGTCAAGGTGAGCAAAAATGAGATGGAACTTCCCTTTCCTTCTTTTCCCAAACCTCATCATTTGACCTTCAAATACTAATGCAGGGTGCCAGCATTACTATGGCAGTTATCAGCCTCTCCTCGTATAACTGACCCTTTCTTAAAACAACTTGGATGTTAACCAAAAATCCTGGGCAAGATCCCTGTGAGGTGTGGGGTTCATCATGTTCCAGCCAAATAAGGAGTAAAACCAGAGGCTAAACTAAGGTTTCATGGAGCTCAGAAGGGCTTTGTGCTGGAAAACTAGTGGCATGAAAATAGCAAGAACTAAAATGAGTAATCAGGAAAAGCTTGCTTTTTAAAAAACTCTCTCTGCCTAATCATGTCAGGCATTTTAGGCCTTTTTTTCCAGCTTCCTGTTGCAATAGTTCTCTCCATTTACTGTCAAGTGGAAGCAATGGAGACTTAGAAGCGTTTTAAAGTGAAAAGCTGTGTCCTCTTATCTTGATATTTTACCAGGAAACTGAATTTGTGCAAGTGTTTAGTGAGGATTGTTTTTCCTGTTTGAAAATAATCAGTTCTCCTTTGGAGCCTTCTTACAAACTATCCAGAGAGATGGATTGATAAGTGTTGAAATTCCAAGGGTTAGGACTGAAGTGGGCCATCTCACACATAGAGCTTTTCTTCCATACGTAAGTTTGGTATTTGAGATAACGAAATGATGTATGTTTCAGAGTTGGAATGAAACCCTTTTTAGAGAAACAAATTTCATTTTGTTGGTAACTAGGAGTTTATAATTCAGGCAGTTTTCCTGCTGGGCACAGATTATTCCAGGAGGAACTGAACAGACATAATCTTGCTGGTTTCTTTAAACAAACTTTTAAAGGAAGAGGAAAGAAGGTGCATTGTTCACTACCCCATATGCTCATCAAGCAATGTGTTCTGCTATCAATGCCAGCCAAACAAGTACTGCCAGACCACAACCTGAAGAGAGAAAAGGCACATTGGATTTTCTCTTAGCTCCTCAAACCTCAAGACTGTGTGCTAGCAGAAAGGGCAGTGTCTTTGCACAGAGCACACAGAACAGCTACCTCCCACGCAGACACTGGGCAACGGATGCAGACTCGCTCAGGCTCATGTTACCACCCAACTGTAGGGCCAGGTTGTGCAAAAGATTTCTTCCTTCCTGCTGAACTTGTAAAAATTCACCCCTTTCAAGAACATAATTTTCCAAAGAGCACAGGGAGCTCCTTTAGCATCCATGGGTGGCAATATTTTGGTTTTCACCACAGTGAAATAGTGTGAATATTTTATATTAATAATAGTGTTATTTTGTATTGAATAATAGTGAAATATTTTGGTTTTCACCACAGGAATGGAGTTCCCATGCGGGGGGATGGCCACCACATCCACCTGTCCCAGGATGGAAGCCTGACTATAAGCAATGTCCAAGAGGCTGATGAGGGCTCCTACACATGCAGTGCCTACAGCAGCAGCAGCTCTGTCAGTGCCAGCTCGGAGGTGAAGGTGCTGAGGAGCCGGCCTAGCAGTGAGTACAGCCCAGCCTCCCTGCCTCTCCCAGCACTGCCTGTGCCTGGCCCCTGGCTGCTATCACACCATTGTGTGCACCAGGCCAGCACCAGCCTCGGGCTTTGGGGAGCAGCAGGAGCCTCAGGAGCCCTGCTTTCCATGGACACAAAAGCCAGGATGCTGGAAACACCCCGACCAGGGCACTGGGAGCCTAAGTAACTGCCTAAGGCCAAAATGGCATAGTTGATTGACCAAATAGTTGGTTGCATGATTTGGACATGGACTTTGGACACCACACAGCTGTCTTTATAGACAGTAGGTAGAGTAGTCTCTCCTGTCCCTGGAAACTACATTTTCCTCCTGTATCCCACCAGAGGTATCTGTTTAATCTTGAAACTCATCATCTCCTTCTTGATGTTGGACTAAATTTAGAACTGGTGGGGTGGAGGAAGAAGGAATGCACTGTGTCTTTTGGGAGGGAATCTGGGGATAAATTTACAGCTGGTTAACCCTTTGCTTGGCTGCAGCTACCGTGAGTCACGTCGTGGACCTGAGCAGAGAGTGCGTGGACCAGCCCCACCTTGCCAACTGTGCCCTGATCCTGCAGGCCCAGCTCTGTGCTAACGAGTACTATTCCAGCTTCTGCTGCGCCAGCTGCGCCCGCCAGCGCCCCCAGGGCAGCCCCCCGCACCCCCGCGGGTGACAGCCACGGGCACCGGGGCAAGGCCAAAGGGCTCAGCCCTGTGCTGTTACTGCATGGGACACTTCTGGGAACTCTGCCCTGCTGGAAGGCTCAAGAGGGTGAATTGAACAGCGTGTAGTGGGGGTAAATGCTCAAAGGCGGGAGACCACCACCCTCAGGTTTATTGTAAACTCCTTTTCCCCTGTATGCCTTGCTGTACCTAATCCATCTCTTCAAGGTAGTTACTGTCATTCACAAAAACCAGATGATAGGAGGGATGTAAGGATGATGTGACTAGACAAGGCAGATGACCAGCATGAAAGAGGGACAGACCAATTCTTCATACGAGCAAGAGAGAAGTGCTCTCAAACACAAAATCTCTGAAGTGTTTGAAGATGGGCCTGAACCATTCCAACCGAAGCACTAACATTCCTCCAATGAGCATTGCTGAACAAGGGCTCCTGGGAAGCACTTTTCCATCTAAATGCAAAGGACTCTGGCCATGAGAAACAGCTTGATGCATATAAAATTAGCATTCAGGTCCTAGGAGATTGCTGGCTCTCGGGATGCAGCTGTAATGTCATGTTACTGTAGCTGTTTTATTCCAGCAGACCTTAGACAAATTTCTAGTAGGGTCAGTTTGGTTTCTACTTGACTGCAATCAGCTTTGGAATGAAATGCAGAAGCAATGCTACACAGAAAGCTTGAGAAAAAAAAGAAAACTCCTTTTAGCCCTTCCTGAATGCTAGGGGTAATTTAGATGAATATACCAACACCATTGCCTGTTCTGAGATGCTGCAGTTTAAACAGCACTCATTCTAGGAAGGCTCAGCAGGTCATCTTTTTTTCCAGAGCCAGAACTCTGCTGTTCTGACACTGTTCTGAGTTTGGGAAGGGGTTAATAATAAACACATAGAAATACATGTGTAGGGCATTTCACTTGCCAGAACAAACCTCACAAGGACCTGCTCTAGTCTCAGTTAAATCCAGGAAAGCCTGGCTCTGCATGTGCCTGCTGCCACGGGCTAACAAGTTAGGACTTCCAGATGCAGAGCAGCTGTAGCTAGAAAGCATCCTTCATTTCAAGGAGTGGCAGCAAGTGTGCATTTTGGGCTCTGAAAATCTCAGGCATTAGGCGTGGGGAGATGAGATTTTTATTATGATTATACCATGTTAAACCAGGAAAGGCCCTTGGGTGTCTTCAGTATCTCAAAATGAAATTACTTTTGAGTAAAAGGATTCTTTTACAGCCTCAACACTACTACCCTAGCATCAGCCCTATCCGTACCCTTCTTCCATTCTAGACTTGGATGGGTTGATGGTAATTATTAGCAACATTACCCATGTATTATTTGCATATATGTAGCTATAAACTGGTGTGTAGATGTTGATATTTTGGTTGGGGTGGGATGGAGGATTGTGGGTTTTTTTTTTTACTTTTGTCTTCTACTTGTGTTACTGTAAGGCTTTTAAGAAATGCAGCTAATTCAGTTCTGTACTCACACCACTCTGCTCTCCTTCAGTCCTGACTCAGGACCCATCAGGGCAGCAGCAAAGCATAGGTGTAAACTGCCAAGGTTGACAGCCTAGAGCTGGTTTGTAATCTAAACCCAGTAAATCAGTTCACGTGGACCTAAAAGTAACAATCACTGACCTAATGACTGCACTCTCATCAGCACAGGTGTGGTTCAGGACTGGACACACTGCTCTAGGATGTGAACAAATGGTGAAGTCTACAAGCAATCCAGTAAAGCAGAGACAGGTGACAGACACGGCTATTTGGGGCTGGGTCCTTCTGTGGTCTGACAGATTCTGATTGCTAGGAAAGACAAAAATACTTATTTTGCATTTAAGAGCCTTTAATATGATTAGCATTTCCTCTGCTGGAATGCAGGGCAGGTGTAACCGTATAAGGTTTGAAGTGGAAATCATTGGATATTTAAGAACAATGAGATGGTCCTGAAAACATCCACTTGTGTTTGCACATATTTTTGCATTTTAACACCTCAGACCAGCACCTTTTTCTCTGTGTGTCCATACAGGATATTTTACCATTTTAGTATATGATACGATTTTTGCCTTTTGAGACCAGGGACTAATCAGAGACTCTCTAAATTCCAGTAATTTTGAAGCCCTCTGTTCCATGTGTGGCATCAGTCTGCTGTCAGGGTGGTTAGAAGTGGATTGTGGATGTATCAGACCCTTTTGTCCCATAGTAAGTAGCCAGTTCTGTAAAATCCCTAAGATGTCAGAGGCTCTATTTTTTGAATATTTAAATATTCTGTGTAGTCAGCTGCCACTTAAACTCTATGGTTATAAAAGATGGGGCCAGGAAGTGCTTTCTCCTGAGGGCTGCTGATGGGCAGGACTTTAACACTGGAAGTGCTTCGGCTAGTGGAGGGTTTATGCTGACCTCCTTCCAGCTGCACAGCCATGGCAGTAAGGGTGGGACTGACAGCCGTGCAGCTCCAGGCTGGAAATCCTCGCCATGAAGTTAACTAAACGATCTTTACATTTCTTCTGACAAGATCAGCTTCTCCCTCTCAGTAGTACCACTTAATCACCTACTCAAGGTTTACTTTTTTTATGTGAGGATCAAGATGTTCGTTTTCTTCCCTAAACAATGGGTTGTAGGAAGTGCTTATCTCCAGGGCAGGAGAAGGGTGTAGCTATATTGGGCTATTTTCAGCTTGATCTTTGGGGCCCTTACTGTGAAAGCTGCATAACTAACTGCTTTCTTTCCTACTATAAATGGCTATAAATACTTGCTTGTTGTTTGAAAGAAGAAAAAAGCATTGACACCCACTCGAATCCCACAGGGAGTGTTGGCATTACTATTCATGCCCTATTGAACACAGGTAAGAATCTGTAATGTCAGAAGTCGTAGTTTTCTAGACTCTCCCTGTAAGACTCACGGTACCCGACTGGAAATGGAAACTGCTGGCAAGCTCAAATCGGAGGGCCAACAAAGGGAGCATTTCTTCCCCTTCAGGTTATGGAGTCCGACTTTTTCCTTGGGTCTAAACTGACGTGGTGCCCATAAGAATGTGGTAAGAACCAGTCACACTAACGGGGTAGATATCAGCTCAGCAGAAGAACAGGAAAGAGGTGAAAATACATCATCATCTCATAGGGCTCGTTTTAGTGGTAGAAGAAGGGTTTCCTTTTTGCCGTTACTGCATGTTACCCATCCTCATCTTTGTCTCTTTGTAAATATTCAGTGATAGAAAATACAGCCCTACAAAGCCACAATCTGATGTTTTCAGTGAAGGCCTTTACTTTAGAGCTTTAAGTGTTTATGCGTCACAAGGATATTTTGAAATTCAGTTTTAAAGTTCAGTGCACTATAACAGGTTGTAGAAAATAAGAGGTGTTAAGATAGTATTCTTAGGCTGCTAGGTTGGCAAGCACTGTTTTCCACATTCACCTTACAAGACAGAAGATACCCAGAAGGGCAGATGCTGAAAACTCAGTTAGGGTGGGAAATAAATCTCTCACAGACAGTGCTTCTACCACCAACATTTATTTCTGTTAAAGCAGATTATAAATCATCAGTACAAATATATATAACTTACATTTGCTTGTAAGGCCAAAGTTTAAAAGTAAAGTTAAAATGAGATGGTTTTCACAAGTCACCAGAGGCAGAACCTGGACCAGCTGCAGCCTTAACCACAAGGTTTCACAAATCAGTGGGAAAAAATAAAAACAAAGTTAAAACCCTCTAAGAACTATTGACAGACAAACATAAATGGTTTCCTAGGCAACCCCAGGATGTAGATATGATGACAGTAAGTTGTCACAGTAGTGTTAGAACCAATAGATTAAGACAAAGAAACTGCAGCAATATATGAAAGGAAAAAAATCCATACTATATAGAATATGTAGACTGATGCCAATAAAAACCAGTAAATTCTCCCCATGGTTTTCAAACCATGACAATACTGTTCTTTAATTTTCTTTATTTAAAACTACGATATAATGACTTATTGGTTGTGATTGTTGTTGCAATATGCTACTTACAACGAACAGATACAAGAACAAGCTAGAGCCCCTTTTTCCACCCCCCCAATATTACTTACTATAAGAATCAGCGATAAATCAATCTTATGTACAATTTCTTACATCCAACCCCCTTGTTTTAACCTTTGGCAAGATTACTTACAACTCATACAGCTTTTAATATCCAACTATTTAAAATATTCTAAATGCATAAAAATAAAGATTTTGGCTTTACTTTATTCTTTACATATAATATTCATTTTGTTACTCAAAATGGAAGCTCAACTTTTTCCACAAACCTAGCTTTTGCTAAGGTGGCAACATCCCACCCGTATCCATCCCCCCACCCTACCCCATTCTTCCCTGAGGGGAACATCCAGGGCTTGCAGGGCATCGGGAGGACACAGGTACAAACATCTGCCTTCCTTTCTGTGAGATGATTGATGTTTCTGCAGAACAGGCTTTGGGACTGGGTGCCTTTCTTTGCTCCATTTGACTTCCAGCTTTCCGAGAGAGGAGGGAATGCAGACTGGGGTGGCTCCAGGATTCCTTTTAAGAGCTGCACATTAAATTCTCCGTGTGTTTCCATCCTCCCCATAATTGCTCCCTCTTTCTAACCCATTTTTGTTTGAAGGGACCTTTGGGATTATCAAAGCAAACTGATCAGAAACAGTCCCCTCTGCTCCCTTTATCCCTCTATCCTAATGTACAATTATCCACCCCCCCCCGGACCGCTTAAAGTTCGATCTCGAACGTCTTCTGTAGGTCGCTGGAGAAGGGGTTGGTGGGGGAGGGGTTGGTGCGCTGCTTGGCCTTGCCCTCCAGAGCCGCCCACTGCGCCTCGAAGGGGTCGACCTGCGGGGCGGGCGCGGGGGGCTGTGCGTGCCTGTCCTCGGCAGCCCACTTGCCGCCCTCCACGCCGTTGAAGGCGGCCGAGCCGTTGTGCTGCGCGGGCGGGTGGAAGAAGGGGCTGGCGGTGGCGCTGCTGCTGCCGCTGTCGTACGGAGGGGCCGGCGGCTGCTTCACCAGGCTGGGGGACTGATGCGGGTGAGCCGCTGGAGTGTGGCTGGCAGTACCAAAGACGTTGGCCACCATCTGGGAAGGTGTGATCCCAACCACAGGGACACTTGGGGCTGCATAGGTCATCCCATTTGCTACGGCGTAGGGCTGAGCTGGAATAAATGCTGGCTGCATGGGCGGCACCACGCCCACCGGCACAGGCTGAGGCGCGATGAAGGTGCTGACTGGGAAGGCTGGTGCTGACTGGGAGGCTGGAGCTGCTGGAGGAGGCTGGAGCAGTGGCTGTGGGGCTGGCGCTGAGGTTGGCTGCTGCTGGGCTCTGACAGTCTTTGAGACCTCTTCCAACCAGCGGTCTGCCTCTGAGGGAGTACGTCTGTGATTTCCTTGGAAGAGACTCGGTGAGGCTGCACCTGAGGAGGTGCTGCTCCATTCGGTGCCTGGGAAGGAAAGCATGGGCAAGTCACTAATATTTCCAATCCTCATCCTTCTATTGGTTAGAAAGACTGGAGGGCGTACATGAGAACACACAGGCCCTGCTCCTGCCATGACTGAAAGATGCTCCCACCATTGGAAGCATCTTTATGCATCAACTGTACTGTTCTGTCCTAGGAAGAAGAGCTTCTTCACTAAAGTGCAGATTTATGGGGGTTTTCTCTTCATAGCAGACAGTGAAGACTTTAGGGTATGCAGGAAAGCTGCTGCCTGCACTCAAAACTTGGTGGCAATGATCTAGTCCATAATCACTAATCCCCCTAGCGGGAGTATCAGTTTCTGAATGCATAGCTCAGGACTGGGTGACTTAGAACACAAAGGTCTAAGACACTGATTTTAAGTCAAAGTCTGGCATTCTTACAAGGCCAAGAAGAACCTACTATTTCACTGGCACAGTTTCTCTCGTGGAGTGGCTCTTACACCGTGAAATGAAGTAACTCAGATTGCAGCCTTCCAGCACATGTGCCCCACATGGGTGACAGCTATTTCACCTTACACAGTGCCTACAAGGCCTGGAGGGACAGACTAAACTTTCTAAACAGAAGAAATGAAGTTCTAAAACCTTTAAGCAACAAACTCAATCCCACTTTATGTACATTAGTGAAAAGAACACACAAAAATTATTCTGGGTACACACAGATTCTTTCCCTTTCACACACACAAACTCACATACTATTTCATTACTTCCTTTTAAGTCCTGATTTTATAAAAAGCTGCCAAAAAAAGAAGCAGTCTAGGTTATAGACCTAGAACCAGCAAGTTCATCACTTCTCTCCATCCACTCGTGCAAAACGCTACTACTTCCGCCTTTTGTTCCTGTTCCTTCCACTTGCCATTAAATGGCACTGACAGCTGTCTCAGGGGCTCAATTATGCTTTTGATCCAAGTTCTTACAGCAATGCACCGGATCTACTTCCAATCTTACCAGTGACCACGGCTGCAGCTCCAGTATTAGCAGCAGGAGCATGAGCCCAAGGATTGGTTTCACGAACTGGCATAGCTGTGGACACTACAGCAGCTTGGGATGGTTTAGCAGCAAGCACACAGAAGGCAGAGGCAGTGCCATTAACTAAAATGGGAGCAGACAACATCAGTGCGATTAATTCATGCAAGGCATGCACGTGACTGGAGTATTAGTGGGCCAGGTCACACCTATCAACATACAACACTTTTAGACACTTCCACATGACAGGAGCTTGTGTAATTAGCCAAACTGGACTGACAGTAAATAAAGGTGGTAAATTTCATTTCACCAAGCCAACACTTGTTAAGGGAATCATGGGATGGTGGATTTGGATGTCCTTTAGGAGTTCTGATGACTAACTGAAGTTAAATTTATTGTTTCTATAAGGAAAAGATGTGTCTCACCAGTAGTTATTGTACAGTTAATTTTAGATTCAAAAGAACACTTTGTAGATGCAAAGTAACGATAACTATGTTTAACATGGAGAAATTCTTTTTTCACACAAGTTCTATAAAAGCATAGCAGTGAAATGAATACTAATGGCTGCTATGAGTTCTCTGGCTGGCATTTTTCAACACCTTATCTAAGAATTTGTGTAAAAACCAGTAATCATGGTGGCACAAAATCCCTTCCCTTGTGAGATCAGGTTCCTGTGACTCACTCCTATGCAGTTCAGGAGGCAGAAGGATAAAATAGCCACTGCCTCAAAGTCAGTCCCTTTTATAGGTAACTATCGTGTGGTAGGTGCATGAACTTATTGTTAAAAACAAAACCACAGAAAAATTAAACAGACAAGATGAATAAAGCAGGATGCATTCACCCAAAATACTGGTAACAGGACTTGCACAAGAAATTAAGACCATGTGTTACTGGAAAGCAACATTATGTGCATTCAAGCCTCATCCAGCACCCAAAGAAATCACAAACCTTGAAAGGCAGGAGACTGTGGTGCAACTACTGTCACTGGTTTTGTCATGGGGGCCGAAGAGAAAGGATCTTCTGATGGCGTGCTGAAAGCACTGGTGATCTGAGAGCACAGGGCACTAATGCTGTCTGTTTCCCCTTCTACCTCTGGGACTAAAATGTAAACAGAATTCATTAAATTGAAAGTTTAAAGGATACAGAAACAATTTACAACTACCAATGTGAAACTGAAATATAATTAGTTCCCTTATGTCCTACATGTTCATGCTACTGATTTGCATGACAGCTATTTTTTTTTTTTACATTAGTGTTGAAGATCTGGCCTGAAATAGAACACCACATTAATGTATTTTGTGATTAAGTTAAGAGGGCAAGGAGATCACTGTTCCAGACTTAAAGGATGCTTGTATTAGAAAATAAAAAGGGGTTTCTACACTTTAGGTAGAGATCTAAATCTTTCAGTATGAAAGTGCTGAACTTCTCAAGGGTTTGGCTCTAAAATTTGGTATTCTGTGAAATGAAAATACTTATGATAGATTTAAGTGTTCCAACATCATACTTGTACAGTAACTAGATGAACTTTAAAAGTACTGAAAGCAAAGTTCGGTCTAGGGTTAGTGTTGATTGTTCCAGTTCAGTGGTAGCTGAAATCCCCAGTTCCTGTGCTAGAATCATAAAAGCAAGAGCTGAATGCTCAGATAATAATGGATGCTCAGTTTCAAATGAAGCATCAGTATCATGTGGATAATGTAACATCTGGAGTAAAGCTTCCAGCTTACCAGATGTTCTCATTATTACTAATGGTGGTGTTTTCCAAAAGTACCACGCATCAGTCCGTCATTGCACAGAACTGACATGAGCAGGCATAATCAAGCACAAAATAGTGTAAGGAACATAAAATGTCTGCACACAACATGCACCAGATCTAAAATTCCGGGGGAGGCATGCCCAAAAATTGATTCTTTGAGGGATATTCCAATACAGTGCATGCAGTGGGACAGTAAGCAGCACTGGCAGCGGCATATATGGGAACATGCATCAGAAATGTTCTAAATCGTGAAAAATTGAGATTGTGGTGTGCTCAGTGACTGTCACTACTGAGCAATGCACTATTACTGTAAAACTGATTGGCCCAGTGCTGGTCTTAAAGCACAGGTCACTAAACAAGTCAGACTAAGTATTTCTGTCGGGTTTGCCTTTCCACAGTAACTTTTACTTCAAAGCTTAGAACCCTAAAACCTGCTCTGTTGCCTAGTGAGAGTACAGCTGGCCTGAAGGATAACACCTAGCTAAAGGAACTCAAGGACATTATGCAAGGTAAAGAACACCCCGGGAGTTTATGTTGGGATGACTCTCAGAAAACCCCACTAGATCATGTGAAAACTACCAAATAATGCTGATACAGCCAGCTGTACCACCTAAACAGGTAGGTTCTCTTCATGCAACGTGTAAAGCAGTGTCATTGCTCTCAAGAAGAATTCAGACAGGCAGAAGGATAGACTTCAGAAGAGTATCACATGATCCCAAGACAGGTGGTTAAGGCCTTGAAGGGATTTGTGTCTCAGGATACCCTGACAGTAAGTGGAAGAACTGGTTCAGTGGCTCAGAGGGAAGAGCCAAAACCTACTAATTCACCAACACCCACTCCTGGAACACTTCAAGCTGTGCTCCAGTACTTCAGATGGCAATTAGAAACGTCTTCTGCATGTGAACCCCACATCTGAAATTCCTGCCTATTCCTAAAACAGAAATTTTCTGACATGGTGATGTTTCTTCATGATAAATGATCAACATATGGAAGGAAGAATGCTTTACTAGAAAATAAGGAGTTACTTGAGGTCACAGAGAAAGAAAGGAGGAAGAGACAATTTAAGGCAAGGTTTCACTGGAACCATTTGGTTTTACCTGAGTTTTTCATGGGGAAATCAGTCTTCCTTTGCACTGTTGAAGGCAGCTCATTTATTCGCAAAGACAACTGGCGTTTAAAAGGAGACATCTTTTGGCTAAGGGCGGGGAAGCCCCTGAAGGACCCCTGCCGGGCAAGCTGTTCTATAGGGGCGTGCCGCCGCGGGATAGCGTGCGGGTTGCTCATTTCTTTCTCCAGAGAGGCAGCAATTTCAGCGGTAGGAGAGGTTGGTGAGCCAGAGGAGGGGGCAGTATTGTTTGGTGCAGCACCTGATGCTACTGTTTTCACTTCTGTCTCAACTGCTGGAGGAAACAGGCTGAGGTTAGAAGAATAAAGCAAAGTACCGTTCAGCTGCCTACCTGTACTCCCATTCGTTTTGAAAAGAGAAATTGCAGGAATTTGCGTAACTAGTACTCTTGCAAATGAGTTTCTAATAGCACAGCAGAAACACAATTTCTGTATACCTTCATTGTCTTCACCACATCACCTGACACCTACCCAAGCCCCACAGCTTTCGAAGACAAGCCACTCCCTAGAAAGGATGGCCTTACCCATATATTCTTTCTAGCTGGTGCTGAGATCCCAGCTCTAGACATATGTGCAATTCATTTATGGTTAAGACTGAAAAATGTATTGTGTATTTGAGACCTTAATTTGCCTCACACAGAACCATGAACAAAATATTGCTACCAACTTTATTAAGTGACTAAGGACAGCACAGCTTAGCAGCAGCAGGGAACAGAATGCAGCTGCAGGACCCTCTTTTAAAAGCCACCCTGCCAGCCCTGCAGAATCAGCAGCAGCAGGCAAAACACACTGCACAAACTTTAGCAGGCCAAAGGAAGCAGCAGCACTTAACAGGCTGGGCTGCAGCTCCCAGCTCCTCCAGGAAATACATTACAGGTAGAGGGAAATGTGCTGCAAAGCAGATCCAGCCTCTGAGCTGACAGGCCTTGCTAACACCAGACACATCTGCAAGGAGTTCCTGTGTCACTTCTGGGCTGAATTTAGCTGTAATGCTACTACCTAATCATGAGTTAGTTGCAGTGGAAGCTCCTCCAACTTAAAGTCAGCTGCTTCATTTTGCAGGGCTTTGCATAGCACCACAATGCTCCTGTCAGGCCTAATGGCAGAAATGTAGGATTAAGATTTGTTTGAATCATGACACTTATGATTAGAATTGCAATGGGGACATTTTTCCTAGGAAACTTTCTCACTCATAAATGAATTGGTTTTGGGGGCAACAAACACAGTTCATCAACACAGAAGGTCAAAAGGAAATCACACTATCCTGGTATGAACTCTAATTTGACCTATACTGTTTACCAAGTATTTTAGAAAAAACATTTTTTTTTTTTTTTGGATATATCAGCAGAATAACTAGAAGTCTGGTAAAGAGAGGAGTCAGACTAGAGATTTCTGAGGAGCTGGAATGGTAGGAGGAACTAATTATGTTGTCTTGCAAGCTTCAGTACCCATGAGTTGCAGCTGCTCATTCAAGTGAAACTTTTCTAATCAGTCTTTCTTGGAAAGGATTTCACACACCTTCATTGAGTCAAGACTTTGACTCATGCCCTCAAGTAACAAAGGCCTTGTGTTTAGGCTTCATTTAGCACATTCTAAAACTTAACGTATGGAAACAAGCAGATGGATGATGAAAACGAAGATTAAAGTTTTTCTATCAAGGGGCAGCATAAAACTTGCTGTGGAGTCCTCTGAAACAAAAGTCTGACTTCACTGTGAAGCAGGTTATAAACAGTATTTATAATACTTTTTCTTTTTTTTTGTTAGCTGCAGAACTCCAGGATTTGTACTAAGACTTGAGTAAAAAGTTCTACTTTCGTTTAATTTACACGTTAATCTCCTCTCAAATCAGTTAGTTACTAACTTTGAATGGAATTAATAGTCAAATACGTGTGTGTTTCATGGGGAGGGAGTAGTTATTCTGGATTTTTTTTGGAAAGCACTCTGTGACTGATCTGTTCTTCTCTCATGCAGGATAGCTTTATACATACACTCTGCAACCTGCCTTAAAAATCAAAATAAAAATACATTCTTTTCTAAGAAAACTAAGTATAATTTTTGGTTCATTTACTACAAGCATTAGACTACATAAATGATTATTTTGTGTCTGGCAAGCTTGTATTTTTTAAACAATTTTCTAATAAGGCCTTCAGTATGGTACCTAAAGTGTTCTCTGCCATAAAGCAGCCTGACAAAACAGAGCAGAAGCAGCTTTCACATATATAGAAGCCACTCGTGCCTTTTCTGGAAGATGTGGGAAATGCTGCATGAGTTTGGGAGCATTTTTCCTCTTGTGAACTGACAAGGCTCTGGGAATATGATTTGAGCACAGTCAGGTTAAGAGAGGGAATGCTGTGAGGACAGTGAGCTTCAATCCTCGCAGAGGCCTCCGTGCTGGTTCTGCTCGCTGCAGATGATTGTTCAAATTGCATCCCATACCTTTAGCATCCGGCATCTGTCTCATAATTTCCTCTCTCTCTGCTTGTTCAGTAGCTGTAGTGACCCTGAATGACCCCTCTCTAGTGAATGTGGTTCTGCTGGCATCAAAGGTGGCAGTCACTCCACACTCCTTCTCTCGCTTCTGCTTTCGCTCCAGGCATGCTGCAAATGCACAGCCCACGGCGTGACTCAACCTTTCCCCCTGCACAAGACAACATTGCATCACACAG
The DNA here is from genome assembly GCA_032173965.1 of Sitta carolinensis. NCBI lineage: Eukaryota > Metazoa > Chordata > Aves > Passeriformes > Sittidae > Sitta > Sitta carolinensis. The sequence goes on along the minus strand of JAVUNC010000006.1, from coordinate 9,352,753 downwards.
GGACTGAACAGAAACATACATGTGCTTCAAGCATCACAAACTGATAACCTGCCTTTACATGACACAGCTAATTAAGGCGTTAAAGAAAACTATTTTAATTGTATTTCAGCCTTAGACCTGGTACATAAAGACTCCCAGATACTAATGCCACGTTCAAGGAGGCCACCCAGGAGTGAATGAGATTGTTAGATGATCTGTTTAGTTCAACTGCTACTAAGATGCCAGTGCCATAATGTGCCTGCACCAATCCCTTGCCTCTAGAAACATCTGTGCACAAAGAAACTCTCATGAAGCTGTCCTAAGGTGTAAGTCCTAAAGCACAGGGAAGTGCTACTCTTCGGAGAAAGTTCACAGAGGGCTCAGGGAGACATTACTCTTATGTGCACCTGTGAAAGTTAAAAGTACAGTGGTGACTACTCACAGCTCTTAATGGTCCTGACCAAATGCACAAGTTAGATTTAGGAGTGCTTAATGAAAAGCACTTCCATTATTCACCAGGTCAAAAGAATCCACTATCCAATAACTGCCAAAAGGAAATTCAAGTCGGAGGAAGTCCAGCAACCCAGCTGATACAGCTGCTATAGTTGAATCAGAGGCACCATTGCTACCAGTAGCTCAACTCATTCATCATGATCAGTAAGTGAATTGATCTGTTACTCACAGATGAAAACAGAAATGTTTCAGCTCTAATGTAAGTTTTACTGGGAATTTCTGACTTCATTGTTTAAAGAAAAATGATAAATTATCAAGCGCCATTCCTCTGAACGTGCAGCTCTGGGGAGTTCATGTGGTGAATTTGCATGAGGTTTCAAGCACTTTGTATAATATAGGCAGGACTCAACAAATAGAAGAGAGAAGGAAAAAGTCAGATCAGGGAGTTAAATAACTTACCTAAGTCTACACAGCAAGAAACTGATTTTAAACCTACTCAAAACATTTTAGTCACTCAGAAGCAAATAGAATGCTAATTTAATTCAGTTTAGCTCCATCTCTTAACATTCAGATGACTTTTCATTGAAGATAACACTCACATACAAGACGCTGCATTCATAACTAGTCTGTATTTACTTACTATGATTTTAGTCTGGAAAAACTGACACTGCTGTTTCAGTTTTTGGCTGTAAACATTTTCAGATGAGAAAATGTTTTGTCTGTTCTTAGAAGAGCAGTTCCCTTCTGCTGGAGATTATCTGAGGCTGACTGCACTCCTTTTACACACAGCAGCAGCATTTCTCTCCATAAGACAGCACCACTGAGGGATGGCAAATATTTCAGATACAGGGAATTAGAATTAAAATCATTTACAAGGACTAGGTAATATCTCAGCTGGAGTCAAAACACACTGCACTATTCCAGGTACTCAAATTTCCTGCCCTTTACTTCTAGCTAAGAGCTGGGAGAGCTGGCCACACACCCTGTCCAACTCACCGTGTCCTTGACAGCCATGAAGCAGTGGCAGATCCAGCGCCTCGTTGTGCCGTCTCGGCAGATGTACGAGAACGCCCGGTCAAAGTTCCTGTCTGGCGCGCAGAAAGAAACCTTCTCTATTGTCTGATCAACTATAAGATCCTAGAGGGAAGAAATCCCCCCCACAAAAAAAGAAGTGTGAGGAAATACAGCCAAACACTCGAAGAAGTCATGGTCAGGAGTAACTGCACAAAACCGAGTTATACTAGAAAGGGGATAGATAACCTGATGTGGCTGTAATTATCTGTCATCAGTCGTCTTTCAGAATCTGTTCCCAGTATGAAACTAAAAGAAGAGATGACATCCTCCACCACCCATCTTTGGGAGAGGTGTGCAAAGGCACCACCTAAGAATTTAGGGGCCCCCTGAATTCCTACGACCTCTCCTCTAGACAATGGGGGCACAGGTTATTTTATTTTTTACAGCAGCTCCATAGTCTTGCAACCAGAAAGACTGCACTGTGGTTAAAACACAACACTGAAACTTAGGGGAGGGACCTGCAAGTGTGAAAAGGTCTTGCAGCTGGTACACAAGGAGCAAAACTCATCTCCCAGTCAGCTAAGCAGGGATGCAAGAGAAGAGCACCAGCAGCACTGGTAACACCAAATGCTCCCTATTTAATCCCATGGATGGGAGAAGTGTTTCTGAAAAGGAGACAGTGCAGTTTAAGATTATGCCATCCTCATTAAAAATTAGTTTTTAAATTTTTTTTCCAAATTATTTCATTTGGTTGGTGGCTAGTACTTGGCACCTCTGCTGATGTATTCAACCACCAGGAGGCAACAGTTTATTTTCTTTTTAAATCCTATACTTTTAATTACCTCCAGACTCTGCACAACTTATTAAAATTCGATTTTAAAATATTACATATATGCAGCAACATTTCTAAAAATAATACATGCATTATTACTTTTACATGAGGCAATCAGCAGACTGAATTCATTGACATTAGTATGTTTGTATTAGAAAGTAAATTCTTGAGAGATAGCAACTTTAGCTCTGATGAGCCATACCACCACAGCAGCCCTGGAGAAGTCTAACCACAGGCAGGGATTTGACAGGCAGTTGCACTCCAGAGGAATATGAACTGCCTCTGCCTGTCAGGGCTGGCTTGGAGAAATCACCATTTAGGCTGACAAAAGTAAGTGTCATTTGATATCAACATAAACTATTTCAGACTGACAAGAGTTAAAACTGTTCTCATAGCCATGCCATCTTCTAAAAATCTAGTGCACTTGTGGTGATAAGCCTAAAGCTCCTATTTCTAATTGCCTACATCTACATAAAACCAAGAATCATTTGCTCTTACTTTGACATGTGTGCCTTGGTGGTACACCATGTTCTAATTAATAATAAAAAATTGTAATTTCACAATAAAAAACCCGTAAAACAGTTTAGAATCATACCACAAATATGTCAGTTTTCCACTTCAAACCAAGATCTTCAATATTAATGATTACTAAATTTGATATATGTAGTCTATTTAGTTTGAGTCTGAAACTGCAATTTCCCTATTTAATTTACTCTCTTTACTGCATTTTTGGAAGTTCTTGTTCATTCAGATCCATTCTAGGATTTGGATGCACTGAAAATTATATTGATTAATATACCTAAGTGTGTGACTTTGCCTATGCATTACTATTGCAACCTTTTGCAGTGGTGCAGAACAAAGTCCAGGGACTCCTAAAGTTCACTGCCAATGGAACTTATCAGGAAACCGAATGCTTGTTGCAGTAAATGCAACAAAAAATACTCCAAGCTTGTGCTACACGTGCCACATTTTACAAAATGTCTTGAGAGTAGTGTGGAATTAACTGGGAAAAAAATCAGCAGGTGTACAAATGTTTACAAAATACGAAATTATTCAACTAAGCTACACACTTCAGTCTTCCTTTCAAATACCAACATTTGCAATAACATAAAGATTGGTGTCCATTTAAAGACATAGCATATACAGTATTATAGAGAGATTTAAAACTTTTGCCCAGGAAAATCTAACCTTTGTTTTCTCATCTACAACTCTGAGTCCATCCGCCGAAACCCACAGGACTGCTTTGACGGCTTTCTTCCCAGACTTTCAAGAAAAGAAAAAAAAAAAAAAGGAAAGAAAAGAAAAGAAAACAAACAGTTTTATGCCAAAAGCCAATTGCCTCCCCTTCCCCTCTCCAAGAACTATAACATTAAGTGTAGATGAAGTCCATGGTCAGTAGGGTGCCCAAAGCTCAATCCAAGTTGCAAAACATTAAGAGAACCAAGCCAAAGCCAGTATTTCAGAAACAGCACGTCGTGGGGATGGGGAGAGGGCACAGGACAAGTGAGGCAGAAATAAGGTGTACATCCACTGACAGTAAAGAATTCAAGACTGACCAAGTGGGTGAGGAATTCCACTAGTCAGGAGACACTCATTCATAAGGAGTTACACCACAGGTAGCTTCTTCAGGACAAGTTTAAATATCGGAAAATTCTTACCTGCTATTTCCACCAGCCCTATCCTCTGCCCCAATAGTCCTATGCAGAATCATGGCATCACCTTAAACCAATGTTAAAAGCACCCCAAAATCATCAGTTACTATGTAGCTTATAAAGCTCATTAACTTAATGCTAAGATCAATCACCCAAAAATGTTTCATTGATTTATTAAGACCTAGATGTCTTATCTTGGGAGAGAGGTATCAAACTAGGATTTGTTAACCCTTTGGTGTGTATCTGGAAACAGCAGTGGTGTGTGGCAGGCAGGCACAGCAGAGAGTGGTCTGGCTTTTATCCAAAACCTGACTGTGGGAACTTTCAGCTGCTGCAGGCTGAGGCTAAGTCAAAGTGGGGAACACAGGAAGGCCGCAGGAGCCAGTTAAACTACAGATTCTTTCCAGGCTATTTACTTTTCAAGGGAAAGTTACAGAAGACAGTATAAACACAATATTCTTCTGAAGTTAATTCATTGAAAAGAAAATAGGTCAATGTAATTTTACTGGTTGTTACAGAGACTACTACTAGAAAACTAAGACCTTTTCTTTAGCATGTCGCTTTAATTCACAATCCCCCTACTTTAGCCAGTTACTAAAATATTCTCTTCATGTGTTTTGAAGCATTTGGTTTACATAGATGAAGGGTAGTGGCTTCAAACTAGAACTGCAACTATTTTATAATTTTTAATAGCTTATTGCAGATGTATATACTTAATATTCTTACAGCAAGTAATGGAACAAGAATACATTCTGGCATAAGCTACTGCATGTTCCAAGTCTGCAAGACCAATTTTAACACTGTAAGAATGAAATATCTTGGAGTGAAAAGTCTCCAATTATATCACATTGGTTTCATTTTCAAAGAAAGCAGAAAGTGTGAAGAAAAAGGTGCTGGCAGAACTTCTGTTTGTTTTTTGGGGAAGAACTATCTGTCCCAATTTCAGAAGCAGCGATGACATCCCGAGCATTTTCAAAAAGCTTGGTGAGAACAGAGAATGGCACTGACTTGCACAGAAGAGCATTTAAAGAAAAAAAGAGAGAAAATAAGCACAGCATGAAAGCAAGCTACAGAGAAGTGCTTGCAGAAGCAAGTTTCTAAATGACCATCCAGCCTGTTGGATACCCCAGAGAATGTTTAATTTAGATTCTGCAATGCCTAACGGAAAGAGTGCAATTCACAACAGAAGATACACTTAAATTTACCATCATATGTGTTAGAAAAATATTTCAGCATATAAAAGTCACTTCGAGTATTTTGTTTTATAAGGCAGTATCAATACCCACAAAATATAGTCTGTATTTTCAATGCTCAGCTAGCTTCCACAGCCTAAAAGTCCCTATTAATTCCAAAACAAATGGTCTGTCTCCTTGAAATGGTTTAAAAAGAGTGCTGGTTGTTCATAAGCCATAAGTCTTATAAATATTTATTTCTAGCAAATACAAACAATGAAGAGAAGATAATGCCTGCAGGTAACTCTCTGGTTTAGACTGCCATCGCTAGATTAAGAGCACACATCTTTCCCCTGCAGAGAATAAAAACCTTGTCCCTTCAGACACTGTGAACAGTTCCTGAAGTTTTTATTAAAGGCAAGTTTAACTGAGCTTCATAAAGCAGTGCTGATCTTCAGCAGAGCTACTCCTCACTTGCTATTTTACCAAATGAGGATTTAGAAATAGCTAACACATGAACTTCATGTTTCTCAGAATAAAATGAAAAGGCTGAAGAGCTTCCTAAGCCCATTTTTCCACTGAAACATTAGGTTCCACAGGCAAGATAACCAAAGATGGTTTTTTTACACTAAGAGAAAAAGAAAACTCACTTCAATCTCCCAATTCCTTCTTCTATATTTATGACGGATGCACTTTTTAGAAAGGGCTCATCTTTATAGTCTGTACCCCAAACCCACTACACTACTACTGCTGGACAATGAATGATTTTTACATTTACTGAATTCTTAGCTTACCTGTGCCTACTAGTGATGCATAAAGGAACATACTGCTCCAACTCAGTTTCTATTGGATACACAAATCAAAGTACCACTCCATTACGGGCGGGATATTGCCAAGTAATCTGTGGTTACAGAGTAGACAGGAGCCTTTGCACTATTGGCACATACTGGACAAAGATCAGACCAGCTGCAAGATACTGCATGGGAAGTGGACTCCAATGCAGGCTCGTAGCTCATGTAACAAATGCTGGGAGGAACAGGCAACTCCAAACACAACTGTTTAAAGCAAGTGGCCAACATCCACTGGAACAGGATGCTCTGAAATGTTGCTACCCAGAGACTCATCTAGACATCCAGATCAGTAGCTTGTCTTCATATTCTAGAGCTTTTAGATGACAGCACTGCCTGGGGAGAGCCACGTGTGGCATCGACTCCGGGGAGCCTGATTCGTCAGTGCTGAGTCAGCACCGATAGAAACCTCATGCTCAGCACTTCTGGGCAGGCCAGCTACTGCTCCTGCACGAGATTCATTACCTGGACTCACTCCAGAGGCCTCAGGGCCTCCAGGAGGGCAGGTGGGCACTTACCCTAACACACAAAGAGGCTGGAAGACACAGCAGGTCCACGGCAGGAAACCTCACTGACAAACTGGCAGTGCCCTAGAGATGGGCATCCACTAAAAAGTAGCTGCTTTGATACCTTGTTATACTGTAAGGTGGAAAACAAAGTATCAAGGATGCCAGAACAGAAGTTGCCCAATAATGATTTTTTAAAATTCTTTTACTTTGTTTCTGGCTTTTCTGCCTATTGTATTTTATCCTGTCCTGGGACTTGGACACAGCTTTGAGATATACCTGGAGCCTGAGGCACATATAAAGAAAACTTTTCATTTCAGACTCTGTGTAACACATTATGTGATGAGAAATACACACACTCTGTGGCAGCAAAATATGACAAAAATCACCAAATCTGTACTACTACTCATTACAACAGAAAAGCTTTAGTTTTAAAAGGAGCTTATTTGATAACCACAAAAGCCTAACCTGGAGCTATCAACAGACATCTCATTTTTATTTAAAGTTAAAAAAAAATAATCTTCAATACTAACCACTTGAACATTTCCAGACACAAATCATTGTATTTGCCTTTTACAAGGAGAAAAATATGGACAGGGAAAGCAGCAAACATGTCTAGACTGACTTTCTGAAAACTGCTGGTGTGTTTTAAATAGCTCTGCAGTTTGGAATATTATATTAATCCCAATGCAAGGCATTTGGGGAGAAATTATAGATGAGACAGCCAAAAGGTATTAAGAGTTATTAGTATTTCTCAATTATTAATAAGAGAACAGCTGTCCCTTTTTCTGCAGATTTCCCTAGACATGGGCTCCTGTTGTAGGCCAAAGCTATAATAAAGGTACTGCCACACTGGTACTGTGGGGATATCTAAACACGATGGATTTAAGTGGTTTCAGGGCTAATTAATGAAATGCACAGGCTGAAGAAGTAGGTCCTTCTTTGTCAAAATATTAAAATACAAGAGAAAGGAAATCTAAAATGCTGTGGTAAAGTACCAGACTTCATTAAATATCAACCAAGATGTAATAGGGAAGATGGCATATTTAATAATTTAAAAAGTCAAAGAAAGATTTTTACCTAAGTGCTATGCAAATACCTTTCCTTTTGCATCTTTGCTTTCTTATGTACCCTAATACAAGTTAGTACCAACAAGCAGAGAGAAAACGAACATATCTAATTATGTTGAGGTGGGGACCTTTCTCTGTTTCCAATTTAGCACTTTGGGTGTGGTATTTCTAGATTCCAGCTCTAGGATTTGAATTGCACACAGGACTGTTCTCATAATCTGACAGATCTGCCATCTTCTGTATTTTAGCCCCTCACCATCACTACACTTTAGATGTGTGTTTTCCCAGATCATAAGAAGAAACCAGAATTGGAGAAACAGATGCCCCTGAGTGACATCCATCACTATCTGAGTGAATGGTGAAAAAGGATCAGCTGAAAACACCTTCCTTATCCCCAAGCAAAGCCCAAACCAATCCATGACCAGAGAATAAGCTGCTTCAAAAGACTTCAGCATGTATGAACTTTACAAACCTGTTAGTTTCTATTTAAGCAAAGTTTCATTTTATAACAAGAAACTTCAGAAGCCATTATCTTAGATTAACTCAATATGAAAGCTGGATCAAAAGGGTTTACAGGAATTTTAAATACAAAGGTAGGAAACAGACAAGAGGTAAAAGAGGGAGTGATCTTTCTGCCTTACAGAAACGTAGGCAGCAGGAATAAAACCACCCAGCCACCAGTGCAGCACATTCTTAGTAAGGACAAAGTTGCTTCCCTTCTTATCTAAGACACTGTCCTTGTGAAAACAAGAGCAATGATATGAGCTGAAATTAGGAAAACATAGTAGGTAAATGCCTGATCTCATCTTCATACACCTTTGAATTAGGACTGTGCTCAAAAAAGGAAGGTTTAGGAGATGGCACACTGTTTTCTCCCAGTGCTACCATTTGGGGATCAACTCATGCTGCCAAGGCAGCTGAGCATGAAGCATTTACACAGCACAGACCTCAACCGTTCTGTAGGTATTCACCCAGGTGATGTAGGCTGGCACAAGTTTAAGGGTTAAAAAAGAAAATTTTGGTTTTTTCAGGAGCACCAAATCACTTCAGAACACTGGGTTTCTGATACAGTCCACAGATATTTAAGGTTCTGTTTCAGGTTACTTTTGAAACCACATTTTTTGCTCAAAATATTTCCAAGTCTGTTTTAGAAGCAAATATTCTGAAATGGATTAAGGAAATGTCAACACCCTGATTTTACAGCAGTGCTATACCAGGGATGTAACTCCTTATAGTGCAAGCACAAACAAGGCATTAAACTTACTTTTCCAAAGAAGCCTTTGAAGAACTTCCTTTCCTGGAGGAACAGGGGGGACAAGTCGAGCGCTATTACTGTAGGTAGCTAAAATGTCCCAGGGTTTTCAAACCAACAAGCACACACAAGAATAGGGTTTGGAGGGAAAGGAAGGGGTTTTAAGAGTTATCCATGAGAAGGTGCGACAGGCAAATGTGAAAATAATCCTATGAAAATGCAGATCAAAGGGCACACACACAATTCTAATAAGCTACTGCCCTGAAATTGGTGGAAAGAAGAAAACCTCAGCCCCAATTTCATGCAAAGTGGTTACTTTATTTTCTCTCTCCCTTGTTTAGTCCCTTTTGGTTAGGTTATAAACCAAACTTGGCAGCAGACATTATGGTTAAATAAGTAAAATACTGTACAGGCTCTTGTGAAATGCAAAGTTCTAACTCCAGAATTGCAGTCTAGTTTGCTCTGTATTGATCACTCTTCCCCAAAGCTAATGTCCTGTATGTTGGAGAAGCATGTATGGCTGATATAAAGCAGGGGTAAGTACTGCTGCATTTTATTCCATTTGTTTGTTGCTCTGGCTTACATGCTACTCTTATGCTTCACACCTTACGCAGTCTTCTCTGAAAAGCAAGGAATTTCATTGTAACCTTGTGTCCTGGTTTAGGGCAAATTTGGTCAAACTCAAATACAAATGAGACCACTTTCTCTAAAGCCTTCTAAGGCTTTATGCAATATTTATACAAATACTAGTTATTCATTCTACAACTTTGAATTGATAGGTTGAACAGCCTTAAAATCAGCTCAGGCAGGCAGAGACAGTTAGGCAAGTGCAAACATACCAAAGGCTGAACTACAATTTCCTAAATTTCTTCAGGAAAGCAATTATACCGGTCACCCAATCCACATTAAGAAAAAGCCAGCACACAATTTTTAAGCATATTTGCATGCAGTTTAGTTTACTAGCTTTATTTTGTTACCAGCTGTGGAAAGTAAACCACCTGAGAGAACACTCCAGCAGCCTGGTGCTCTGTGAGCACAGCCACATGCTGCTCTGCGGGAGGGAAGCTGACGTGAAGCACAGAGCTGTTCCTGCCGACTTTCCAAATTACTTCACTTGTAAGAAAGCTCTGCTATAGCAGGAATGAGGAGAAGGTGGAGAATTGCAGAAGAGACAGGGAGTCTCTGTGACAGCCCCTGACCCCACATTTACACTGTGCAATTCCAGCCTGTCCATCACTGATACTACTACATTAACAGGATTGCCACAAATATCCTGAGGCAGGGTCTGAAGAATTGATTGATAAACAAGGTTGTATTTAAATCAAAGGTATGATTCTGACCCAAGGCAACAAAAGGCAGGAAACGCCAAGTTAAGGAGGGAGTGTCCATCTCAACTTTGCATTTCCTGACCCTGCTGGTGCGTCCCTCTCTGCCCAATGTCCTTCCACAGACCCAAGTTTGACCAAGTACCTGTAACATATTTACATCAACTCAGACACTGCATGAAGAACATCTCCAAGCTCAGTCAGCTGAAAAGCTTAAGCACTTTTGGAGGCAGGAGCAGTTATGTATCTGGACAGGATATGCTGAACACTAAGAGGGGAACTAATGGATTAATCACAAAGTAGTGTACATAATGAGAAGGGGTTGGATGCTGCTGCCAAGTTGAGCAATGACTATTGCATTACGCTAAATAACAGCTTTTTAAAGACAGCAAAAGCTAGAGAGATTCACCAGAAGCAACTTCATTTTTAGGTGAGGGTTAATTTTGTTCTCAGAAAAATGCTTGTTAAACAATATTATTTTCTAAAATAAACTAGACAAGGTTAATGGAAAAAGCATCATGCAAAATGGGTTTTAAACAACACTAAGTTAATGTAGTTTAGAGAGAACTAATGCAATTTTAAAAAATATTTAGTTATGTTTCTTTACCTGCTAAAACAAGAACATATATTAAAACAAATGCATAATTTAAAACAAAAAGTGGCAAGTTAGAAACCAATACTACAAGCTAAAGCTGATTTAAAATCAAATTATGACATGAGAGAGTATACTTTTGTCTTTATATGATTGTCTTTATATGATGTTCCCACACCTGAGTCAAATACACTTAACAAGGCCCTTAAAGTTACTTTCCAGCTGGCACTACTTATTTTAAATTCAGTGAAATGGTTCTGAAGAAATCATTTAGAGCTTCATGTCCATCTGCAAGAATCTTATCAGATATTAAATGCATACAAAGCTAACAATAAATCTCTAGTAAGGGAATAATGTAAGCTACATTGGTAATATTCTATTAAGAAAAAATGTGAGTTCTGTTGATAATATAAACCCATGTTAATAATAGACTAAGAGCTGAATATGAGGGGGTTTGATCTATTAATGAGACTGTGATGCCATTTCATCAGATAAAAAATTACAGTGTTGTTGGTGTGCAGTTTCAGAGCTATAAAACTAACAACAGAGTACAGTGTGGTTGAGGGATTCTTGAGCTAGAAGAGGCTTCTTGTACTCAGTTGTCAATTAAGAAATGTCTGAATAAAATGCCCACCATCACTTTTTTGCAAATTCTGCAAGATGCAGTGCACAAAAGCAATTACACCCGTTAAAAGAGCAGGTAATAAAAAAATTCCTGAAAGTTTATTTCCCACAGTAAGGAGACAAAGATATTTGTTTGCATCTTTTCTTTCAAAAAGCAAAGCAGTAATTAAACTATTCCTAAGGTCAAGATTAACACTGCTCTATATTCTTCTTAGCAAATCCCATAAAATCTTTTAAAATCCAGTAGTCAGTCCTATAAAAGATCAATTCCCCAAATGAACTGCCAACTGTTGTACAGCAAGTATTAAGAGGCAAAAAAAAATCTATTATAATAAGACAGATAGAACTTAATTTTTTGAAGCTACAGGATATAAATATTTCAATAGTTCTAACGTTTATTGACTGGATTTATAAAACCTACACCTTACCTGCAGAGAATAAAGTTTAAAATAGCCCACATACACTTCAATGTCATTTAATCACATTAAAAGTGGAGTCCAATTTCCCTTAAGCTAGTCTGTCAGTTTAAGCACTGCAGCTCAAACTTAAAATTCTTTCAAAACCAAGAGAAAGCCTATCAAAATAACTAAGTAATGTGAAAGCATGGGACTACCAGAAGAACGAACTGTTTTATCACATTCCTCACATGCTGAAATATGTTTGGCTTCTGCTAAATTAAGAGTGTCTTGTACAGAATAGAGCTTCCAGTAATGGTGATGTCCTAAAGAAATGTCCCTGGTTTAAAACCCACGGGCTGGGGGTGAGGGGCAGGGCTTGAATTGCAGTGGGCAGCTCCAAATGGACTTGGATCTGATAGAGTCTAGCAACTAAAGGACACAAAGTAATTTCAGTAATCCCAGTCTTCCTCTTGGGGAACAAAGAGAAATTTCACCTCTACTTCTCAACTTCCAACACTGATAAAGGAGACAAATAGCAATTGTAAGAGATGCACACTTGTATCTGGTGTACACAGAGACATCAAAGAGCAGAAAAAAAATCCAAATTATTTGAAGAAAAATGTTAATTTAAGAGAATGGGTAATTTCATGCCATCCACGATTTGGAATAATGACATGACATGGATAAGGGAGATTTAACTATTTACTTTCAGAAAATGCTGACTAACTGTAAAAGTTAGATATCCAAGTCTGACGTTTGAATGAATAATTCATGTGATGAAAAATCACAATCCCAAAAATCCGGATTCCAGAAGAAACTGGGTGCTATACGTTTACTATGCCTCATTAATTATAAGCTTAGCTACACTTAGCTGGCTCATGAACTTGTAAGATTTTTATAAACTAGAGAACAGCTACTTCACAGTACAGCTCCCCAGGGAAGAGAATGAAAGAAGTTGCCCAAACCAGATTCTTGCAGTGCTATTTGGTGTGCTAACAGAAAGTATTCTGAGAGAATAAAAATCAGAAAGATACTAAAACGGATGCAATTGATTATGCGGTCAGTACTTGCACTTTTAGGTACGTGAACTAAATCCACAGAACAAAGAAACTCATTTATATTTTGTGTGGCCCTTTTTAATAAAAATCAATCTCTAATCACTGCAGACTGAAAGGGAACAGATGGGATGCGGCTTTAACAGGTTACTATACATGAACTGAGAAAGAAAAGAATGAAAAGACTTGATTTTAATCAGAGCACTAAACCAATTCACAAACTTCACAGCACAACAGAAGGCAGAAATGATAACCTATAATCTTCTGCTGTGTTCTAGAAGGGAAAAACAGGTTTAGATGGAAGCCATTTGAGGTCTCAGACTTGGTGAGGAAAGAAATGGGATGTCCAGTGGCACATATTCTAAATGGAGTAAAAGTGCAGTAGAAGGGTTTGATGGACTTGTTTGATGGATTTTGTTAAACTGCAAGGATACAAGGGTTTCTTCCACTGAACGCACACTGAAGAATGTATACAGATAAAACATATAAGAGAAGTTATGACAAGGATTGCAGTTCTCTCTCTCTATTAAAAATTCAAATGTTTCATGTCCTTTCTCCTGTTCTTTTCAATGAAAGCCTCAGTTAAAGCCTCAGTTCCTTGAGAGATCTGCCTGATCACTGCCTTTCTGGAGTTTGCTATTTCCGCAGGATTTTGTGGTATTATTACTACAGGAAAGAGATGACAAGACCTCTTCAAATGAGCCACAGAAATACAAAGAGCTTTGAACGAGTGCCATTTACAGGAGCAAACGTTCACAGAAGCCAAACTAAGAGCAGCCCACTTCATGACATATCAGAATTAGGCAGCCTTCAGGCCACTTTGAGCAGATGCAAGCCAGATTATTTCATGCATGACTACAATGCTGCAGTGCATTAGAAAAAAAAGCATCCTAAAACAAGTAATATTTTGTATAATAATGGTGAATTAAGTCACTATTAAAGTGGCAGGCAACAGAGGGAAAGAGAGAGAGGGGGAGAAGAAAAGAGAGAGAGGGAGAAGCTGTTAAAAAACAATGGTTGAAGTCCCATGTGGGTACCAACTTAGCCTGAAAGGTCACAGTGAATTTTTACACATTTGTTTTGCAAATAGTTTCTGCAAGTAGAAAGAACAGTTGTAACTCTCCCTCTCATCATCAGATTAGCACGTCCCCCCAAGAGCAGCAGTGCTCTCAAACCAGCCAACTGTTCTCCTAACATGGGTCAAAAGTTCAGTCTTTAGCTGGAGCACTACTCTGAACAGACCTTTTCCAGTAACGCTCACAGCCCCAAAGCCAACGTTTCCATTAAACAAATATACATACAGATTTCAGCCTCTTCACAGCATCTTCACAGATATGCATTCCTCTGGATTCATCCACTTCCACGTGTCCCAGGTACTGCAGCAAAGAGTATGGGGAGAAAAGGTTAACAGCAGCTCCTTCAACTCCCTGGCTTTGATGAATCCCAGCTCTGAAGTTGCCTCGGTGCAGCTGATGTGACAGACCTTACCAGCACTTGGCCAGCCTTCTTTTAAACCTGCATTTGGAGGTTGGACTCTCTGTATCTACAGGGGCACCAGCATCAGCAGAAAAGCATAATACAACTAGAAATTTGGAGGGAATGACAGACTTTTCCTTACTCAGGGGAAAATATGTAATTGAAAAGTATTGAAAACTGTTCTTTCCTGCTTATTCATCGTGAGCTTTAGTCATTTTTTTACTAGCATAGCATGAAAACCTTACATCAATGTAGAGATGACGGTGAATAAATTATTTTTGAATAATGATAAATACATTCAATATTGAAAACCAATTACATACACAGTAAGATGACCAAATATTTTTGAATGGCAATGTCCTAATATGGGAAATTTATCCACCCCCTTCTTTTAAATTGTAAACCAAAATTGTTTATGTTCATTACAACAACAGGCTGTTATGTGGACAGAGACATTCATCATTCTTAAAAAGAAGAGTTTTTTAAAAAAAATTTGTTTTCCACATATTCATCTTAACAAGCACTACTTAAAAAAAATGATAGCAGGAGAATAGAGAACAGAAACATGGAGCTTCAAAGCTTTTAAATTTACAACCCAGAATAATGTTAGTCTATGGAGGAACCCGATGCAAGAAATACATCAAGAGTGTAGCGTTCAGGGTACCATGGACAGTTTAAATTCACACTCGAACTTTTAGGTTTAATTTTTCCAATTTCCCTGACTTTTCCAATCATAGTTCTTTTTTATAGTGAAAGGAAGTGTTCTCTCAGAAAAATTCATATCCTTATTCAAAGTACTTAACTCTTGAAGAAAACCAGAGAAACTATCGAAACCTTCTGAAGTGTTGTAATAAGAGCTATAGGTGAAACAAACTTTCCCCAATTTACTTGCCATTGTAAGAGCTTTATGCATTTCAGCATTTAGATTCTAGGGTAGCTAGAGAGTGAATAAGTGGTTTAAAAATACCAGAATCAATGCCTGTATCACTTATTGCAGTAGTAAACACAAGTTTAATAACCTTTTAAGAAGTTGCACTCTATAACAGACTATTCTGTCATGAGTTAATTAACATCTCCTAGATTTTCTTTCATTAATTAGGATACTAGACATGGACAGAAAAAACATTTCACTCACAGCACCATACTGAAGCACCCTCAGATTAAGAGAGTCAACTATATGGAGAAAATCATGATTGTTTCAAAGATTTAATAGAAATTGAAAAGTTGAGGTTTTTTCATGCAAGGCAAGATGCTACAGAAGAGAAGGCTCTATATATCATTAAACTGCTGAAAGATTTACAATAACTTAAGTAACAGCTTTAGCATTAAATCTCACTATGTGGTATTTTTTTAAACAGAGTTAAATGTGGATGGAACAATTCTGGAATTAATTTCATTTAAATCAGCCCTCACAGCTGGAGAACAGCTTGAAAATAAATTGCACCGAACTTAGAAGGTAAATAAAAGAGATCTGACTCTTTAGAGCTTTTTCAAAATGAGCTCTGTGAGGCTGAAGCCTTGTAATTGAATGCTGGAGCTGCCAAAACAGCAACTGTACTCCCTCAGCTGAGCTTGCTGAACACTTGCGCAAGATCTTCATGTCTCCAGAACATGAAGGAGAACATTTTAATCCTAAAAATACACAAACAGTAACAACTAAAGATGCAATTACTATGTGTCTGGAAGTACGTATGTACATCATCGACTACTCGTTGTGCCATGACTTTCTTGGGAGAAGTTCCAGAGATGCAGAAATTCTGTTGTACATTTCTCATGAGAAAGTTTTAGGTTTAGTAACTTCTCTTTAAGAAGAGAGTGATAGAGATAGGAACAAGCCTGAGGTTTACACTGGACAGAAAAAAAAATATGTGTAAGGAATGAACCATCCAGTTTGCATGACCATTTTTATCATCCATACAGATGGAAACTTTCAGATTTCCTGATCTATCTGCACATCTCATTTACTCCAGTGTAGCCTGAATGTTTCCAACTGAAGATTCAAACCATTCAGCCCCTGTACTTGGCAACCTGCCTTTTGCTTGGAAAAGGCAGAAACAGAGCAGGGTAAATATTGCCTCATGTCACACTGCAAAACAGACAACCATTCTCCCCTGTGTTGCCAAACCTCTATTCAAGTCCCATGTTCCAACTTTCAGCAATCAGTCATGCCACTGCTGCTGGAGACAGCAAGTTTAGCTGCAGTTTTCAATACCACTTCAACTCCTGTGAATGGAGACATTATTACACATATCAAGTGCATCTATCCACACCAAAGGGGTACAATCCACAGACCTCATTGAGCATCAATCAATTCTGAATTATAAAATAAATTACACTGTCACAAAATACTTCTTTATGATGTAGAGGACAAAAGGTACTTTGTTTGCAGTAGCATGTTATGCTTCAGGATCTTCATAAAAAAAAAGAAAAAACTTGTTCTTGCCATTGCAGAAGCGTTTTGCAGAAGCCAAAAAAGCTCATCATTAGCACTGGTGTTGAACATTCTACAGGCAATTTCAAAATTCTTCTTGCTTTGGTTTTTAATTTTTCTGAGATGGAGTGGTGGTGTATTAATTGCTTATACATGCCAATATACTTTTTTGTAAAAATAAATTTTAGTTCTATAACCAGAATGCTGTGGTCCTCTTCATAGCCCAATGCCCCTTAAGCAGCAGAGCCCTTCCAAGTCTTCAAGCTTCTTTCATCAGTCACAGTAGATATACACAGCTCCTGTATTTAACTAGTGCTACTATTTACCTGGCTTTTAAAGGATTATAATCAAAGACAAAAATATTTCCTCAAGAAGACTGGCAAAAAACTCTGTCCAAACTGAAACCTCTTCTAGTGTTTATACAGAAGTGCTACACTGTAAATCTATCTCAACTTAGCCTTAAATTTGAAATATTGGTTCAACTTACTAGTGCAGCAGCATTTTATGAGCGACATTTCAAAATTTAATACAGGAAATGCAGGCACTAGTTAGAGTCTAAAATGAAAGTTAAACACCAGAATTCGGGACTTCAGAAAAATAAACTATTATTACACTCTGTTGTTACGTCACTGGAGAGAGATTACCTGGAAACCACTTCAAAGTAGATACGCAAATCCCACACTTCTACACAGAACCTTTCAGGATCTTTGAAAAGAGCTTCCCTTTCAAACTAAAGCAGAAGAAACATACTGTTGGAAGTGGCTGGGCAGCAGCTGTCCTGTATAAGTAAAATCTCATGCAAATCCATGAGAGCACATTGCTACAAACACACTCAAGGATGGGATAAGGTGTCAGTCCTGGGTACACAGAAATCCACGTGAACTGCCTAAGCTGTACTGTGGTGGATGATGACTTTGAGAACAGTAAGGAAAGGAGCACCTCCGACATATTTGCAAAGTGCATTTCTGCTCACAGGGATTGTTGCAGCTAGCATTCCTGGAGAAAGTGAGTACTTTTCCATGAGGAAAATGCATACAGTAGGAATGCAGTATTAATATTGAATGCACTCCTACTTAATTTCCATAGCAACCAGTGAATGATAGTCATGACATCAGCAATTCTCAGACATAAGTTGTTCTGTAAGGGATTTAATCGTTATACCAGAAATTAACCACCAGTGCTTTTACAGAAAACTAAAATCCATGTGGGCAGAGTCCACATACAGAGTAACATAACATAAACGCTCTAATCCAAATAAAATAATTTAAGGGGCTGTTGGAGAAAAGTCCTTAATGCAAACATTAATAAACAGAAGCACTGCTTATATTAACATTTTTAGCAAAAAGAAGATGAGATTGTGGTACAGCAAATTAAACAGAAACCAAAAAACTTTCCCCCTTCAGGGAAAGTTTTTCCAGACGATTTTTATGTTCTCTTTCACTGAAGGTGGTGTTTGGTATCAATCTCAAACCAAACATAAAGCAATCGACACAGGAACAAGTTAAACTGGCCACAGCAAAGCATCCTCAGAATTTGAAAAGTGCTTGAGAAACTATTCTTTTTCAACATCTTAAACTTTTTCCAACTTCATCTAAAAACCAACCACTCAAGTTACCATACCAAGTGTTTCTGGTGAAGTTTTCCTACTGTCTTCTCCCAAATACATGCTATTGAAATTGCTCCTACAAAAACATCAAGGGCTGATATAGCAGGTCAGGAATAAAACACCACCTCTGTCCTAGGACAAGCAATACTGCCCTGATCTTCTTTGTTTTCATTTCTCTCACAAATACTTGGTTAACTCAGTTTTCAAAATTTCAAAGTTCAGCAATAACAGCTGGCAAAAAGAAGATCCTTCACCAGAGTTCCTTCAACCTGGACAACTCACTCAAGCCAGTTCTGTTTGTTCAAGTCTAGTAATATGCTTTTACAGTCTCTCTTTGAAACAGAGTCAGCTACACAAATAATTGAAGTTCCCTCTGTATCAGCAGATGTTCACATGCACTGTTTTACTTGCAGTAACAGATTAGGTTCTTTGGATTACATTTGAAACTAGATGGACGCAGGAAATGAGCTTACTTGAAGTCTTGGCCAAGGTATCCCATGGTGGGAAACGAGCTGCCATAAAGAGAAGCACATCAGCATTTCTTGGTATTTTTCCTAGAGGCAACCACATTCCTCTTTCTTCCCCTGTGTAAATTCTGGGGTATTATTTGCAACAGTAAGACTGACTACTTGACATCTGCATGTGCAGATATGCTTCTAGAATTGGGACTGCTCAAGAATTAAAGCCCGAGTGCCAAAGTTTCAGAGTGAAATGCTGTCTTGCAAGTAGACATAAGCTTAAATCCAGAAATCCTGGATACATCTTACAGCTGAGCTACTTTTCCACTGACTTCTAAGGTTTACATTCCAATGTTCAGTATTTTATTTCTCTCCTCTCACACTCATGCTCCTGCTTTCTAAATGTATTAGTTTGAAACAGATGCTTGTTCAGACAAAGCTGTAGAAGCACAGACAACAGAAACTCTATGACTAAGCATCAACAAAGTTTAATTTTGCTTAGTCAAAGCTATAGGTTAGTTAGGATGCTACACGTCACCAGAAATCAAAATGTCTCACCAGCTTGTTCAATTCCCCAAAACAGGAACTGTAGCAGCCTATGACTGCTAAATGTCTCTGAATAATGAGGATCAAAAGAATCTAAAGCAGTATCTACACCAGTAGTTATCCCTATTTTTTCATCACACCCACCTAAGAGCCATTTCACATACTGGTTCTCACACGACCTTTATCACTGTCAGCAGAAACAACACTGTGAGTCAGGAATAGTGAAGATGCAATAAAGAAGTTCAATACAGGATACACAAATGTTATATTCTTCATTATTTTACAAATCCCTAAAATGGGGCAGAGAGGGAACTCAGAAGGTTATGTAGGACAGCACTTGCTTCAGGGCAGGTTCTACTTCCACATCTACATCAGAGAAGTCAGCCTTGAAGTATTATGACATTTCTGTAACTGGAGATCAATAGGCTAGACCTTCTAGCCTGTAGTTCACATGTCTCACTGTAGAAAGGGATGTTATTTTGCTGAATTATTATTGCTAATGCATATCCTAAATTTCCCTTGATGTGGCTAAATACATTATTTGTCCTAGTCCCTTCACAGCTTCACGTATGTACTGTCAGACTTTGGTTTTCAACTGTATGCTCTGATGTGCAATTCCTATTTTTCCAGGAATTCAACATTATTTAATAAATTTAAAACTTTCTTAAAAAAAAAAAAAAAAAAAACATAAAGGAAAAATCAAATGTTGACAGCACAAAATTTTAAACACACACTGCCCAGGTGCACACTGTACCCTTTCTTGAACTCCTGCAAAAAATTCAGTTTCTGTATATGATACTGGGGATCTTCTAATTTTAAAAAACAGAATTAAAAAGCATAACCCAATAACAACTTTTTGATTTCCAACATCTAAATTGCATTTAAAATAAATATTTCTGCAAGGCAATCCAAACCATTTTAATTGTCATATCTATAGAACAACCTGAAGTTTATAAAACTATTTAAGAATTTCACCTTTGCCAAAGACAGGAGGTTTTAAAACACTCAGCAAGAAGCTTCATTTAAAACTTCTTGTTTGCAAGGCTTTTCAAACAAAGATGAGGATTGGACACTAGGGTGAAAAGTTTAAAGATTAGGGATTGCCTTACATTCCTTTTAGCCATGACAAAAATGCATAGGAATATATTGGAGGGGAAGCTCCATACCTTCCGTTATAATCGCCAGCTTTTATAATTAGCTGTCTTCCATCATTTTTCCTGTGATATTAAATGCTGCAGGATTTTTAAAATGTACCATTGCTTTCTGAGGGTTAGCATTCAATAGGAATGATTACTATTCATTGCTAACATCAGCTCACATCTTCAGAGGTAGAGATTTCTAGTGTTTAATGTGTAAGGCTGTACAACATTTCAGAAATCAGCAGATTTGTCACATTAACTTCTTAAAAATACTTAACATAGTTTCCAAAGACTATTCAAGTACCTCAGGCTTTCACAGTGAAAAATATCACATGCTTAACTTAAAGGCACTTCAGCATCACGCTGGTAAATTTTTTCACAGCTATTATTTCAAACTAGAAGTACATTTAAGACATAAAATAAAAGCCACAGTCACCTGTACTGGTACCAGTCTTTCTGATCTGGAGAAACAGAATGCAAGCTTGTACTTATAAACTTATTAAATATGATAAGTTATTTTTAATATGAGATTTATAAATTTGGCAATAAAGTTTAGTATGCAAATTCCAAAACTAAAGAGGCCACCTGGGCAGCCAGGAGTGGTGTGAGAGCACAAAGCCAAGTGAGTGAAATGGCCTAGCTCCTACTGATGGTGGTTTCAGCAGTGGCACGTACAGCTCAGCAACCCAAACATAGGGACCCCAGGGATGAGAACTGACATCCATAGTTCCCAGTGAGGATACTCTACAGGGCCTGTGCTTCCTGCTGTCTCTTCCTGAACACAAAGCAATACAGTGTCTTCCAAACATCTCCCATCAAAGCAAGGGTTAGAGAAGAAACAGTTCAAGAGTACTTGTTCTGACAAGTCAGTTCTTTTATACATGAAAGTACAACTATATCCATACAATTGTTACTTGCCAACACTAACACAGAATCAAATTCAGTGGAAAGGCTAACTTCAGCCATACCAGGTACACAGCAGCAAACCCTGGATGCCAGAGATAGAAATGCGGTTTGTTACTCTTCCACACCAGCTTTTTCACCAACATCTTTAGTCTTCCAGGTCAAATAAAAAAATGCAAATAAACGTGCAGGTGATAAACAACAGTAGCCTTAGATGCCTCAAGGTTAAGAGACTGACCACCAAGAACATGGAAGTGACAGAACAAAACTAATTAAATTATTCAAGATACACACAACTGTTGCACCTTCTAGAATACCAGGTAGTAACCAGCTGTTAATCTGTTTAACACATCCTTTTGGTCAGAACTACCAAGAATCTGTAAATGTTTGTTTACTTCTTTTAGGTAGAAGGAAATTACTTAATTTTTCTGATATAAATTTCACAGGCCAGTTACTCCAAAGAGCATTTCTATGAATGAAAAAACTTACTCAGAGGGACACTCAAATGACTTTTCACACAAAAGAAGCCCTAGTGTCAAATATTTTAGTCATTATACCACAGAACAGCTGCATGTTTTTAGTGAGGTAGTGTCTGGAGCAAGAAAGCAAGTTAGAAAATGTGTATATCAAGAAAATTCATTTGTTGCAATTCTAATGTATAAAATTGTGTATAAATAAATCACAGCACTGATAAGCATAGCTTAATGTCTGTTAGAATATTCAACTTCTAAATAGTTTTAAATACAATCTCTTCATCTAACATCCTTATATACTGCATGCACCTGGTACAGTTTTTCTCTCAGAGGAAGGATTCACTACTGAAACATGGTATTTACCTTTCAGTTTGTTAGGACAGTGGAAAAGAATTTGCCCCTGAAAATAGACCTCTGCATAGACTGCAACAGATGTATCAGTGCCACATTTAATAATGGGGCAACTCTTGTTGAACAGCTATAAAAGCTGCAAGGTATTATGCCTCCACTAAAGTTAGGAAAGGAACATAATTCGAGTTCCCAATGGAATAGCAAAAGTCTGCCAGCCACTTTTCTAAACACAAGTTTAACATGCTTTTCATGCCTTTGCTGACAGACAGGACCTCTCTCTCCTTGGCTCTTCTTTCAATCCAACTTTAGCAGATTCAAAGCAGTTTACACAGAAGAGGACTACGGGAAAGTCAGCAGCCATTGCACAGCCCTATCTTTGAGTGTCACCTCAGGTGTGGTTAGATTTCCAACACAACTGGTAATTACATCTACACACACTAAGATGACTCAGAAAATATGGTCAATACCTGGCTACATGCAGCACAGCCTCACCAACTAGCAGAAAAACACAGACTGTTACCAAAATGGAGTGCTATTGACTAAAAGGAATGGTATTCATTCACGATTATCACCACCTCCAAATTTATGAGCACAGCACTGGAGAGAACCAATTGTGGATTGAATCTACTTCCCTGGATTTTAAAGCAACATAAAGGAACATAACAGGAATTTTGCCTGTACTTTCCACAGAGCATCTTCTCTCCCAAAGGGAAGAATATATCAGATTTGCTCAAAATCCAACAGAACGCTTAAGGGCTTTAACAATCAGGATCAGCTGTAGACATAGCACAGGAAGAGCTCCAAGAAACATGCCAATATAGAAAACCTTTCAGTAACATTAAATGTGTTTGTGGTACAGCATCCTCCAAGCACAATGAATGAGCAGCTAGTGGAGTCTCTGTCCAACACTAACAGAATGAAGCCTGAAGGCAGGATGAAATCCTATTTGCAACATGATTTTCAAAGTGCTTCCACATGCTCCGTAATGGCTAATAAAGAATAAATCTGTGGTAGCACTCTACCCAAGCTCTGGGCAAAATATAAATGCCCAAAGGCATGAAGTTAAAAACCAAACCAATTTAAGAGATTTTTTTTTTTTTACAGGAGAAACCAAGAACAAACATTCCCTTATGTGCTTGTGCTAGTCTCCTTTCTTATCTCAAAAAAAAAAAAAAAAAAAAAAAAAAAAAAAAAAAAAAAAAAAAAAAAAAAAAGGTATTAAAGTCTTACCTATATAAAACAGCAGGCATTCAAAGAAAGCCCACCACTTCACCACTTGGCTGCTACCACGCTCATGTATTTTACTTTCAAACAGAAAATCCTACAGACAGCTGCAGCAACATGTATTAAGAATTCTCAGGTCTTCACTACCCCTGCAAAAGCCAGATTCTGGTCTTGCTACTCAATTATGCTTTGAGCTCCAAAGAATTACAGATGATGATTTTTAGAGAGCAAGCAAGGCAGATCATAATAAGAACAGGCTAATCCTGTGCCCCACCCAGCTCCCCCAACATATCCAAGTGCGGCTGAGCAGCTACACTGCAGACAGTGGACCACTTTGGAATTCTCACTGCAAAACTTAAAGAAAATTCAGGTACATTCACCATCTCTCAGATTAGAATGCATTCCTATTCATTAACCATTCTTCCCAAAATATCTCACTTCGTCCTGCTCCACCGAGGAGCATCAGGAAGAAAAGTCACCCCACCAGATATTTAAGGACATAGGAGACTGCATACTTTTCCTGGAATGTATGAATTCCCAAAAAATGCCCAAGACAGGCGTAACAGGATACTCTCCCCTCAATAGCACAAAGTTGTATTCTTTCTGTGAGCAAAATAGAGTACCACCCACTACAGCGATGACTCTACATCTGGTTTATCTTGTTCCCTCACAATGCCATGCTTCCTGTCTCTATCTATTAAACACCAGTTAACACCCACTCTGCATCTCAAGCCTAATGAAAATTTCCACTTTGTCCATATCAAGGCACACTATTTTGGACTATAAATTCTAATCAAGTAAGATAAAATGCCTCTTAATATCAAATTGTTCTGAATTTAAATTTTCACCTAATTGCAACTTCTTTAGATATTAATAGTCTACCATTCTGACCGAATCAAGAAATGTCCCTTATGTTTACCTTAAAAGTAGTTTTTTTCCAAAGAACAAATTAAATTAATTCAGTGAATTCCAATTAAAAGCAGACTAAAGAGTGCACATAAATCCCATTATGATGACAAGATGCAAAGATTCATCTGTTTCTATGCCTTTTCAGCACAGAATAGGCCAAAACTTTTTTTGACTTTGGGTACATGTGCCCAGAATAGATGAATGCTTCATTTAAATACAGGAAGCACTTGTCATTAGAAGTGCAAGTCCTGACTGAGAGTTTAAAAAAAAAGTCAGTCTTTTAACTGTGTGAAGTGGTTTACACCCTTTGTGTTCAGTAAAGGATGGAAAAAGTTTGAATAAAACTAAATGCCTAGATATTGAGCACTCTGTTTTTCAACCTGTGTAATGCCTAAGTTATGAAAAAATCACCATCCTCAAACTTACAACTCTGTTCTCTCCTAGACAGTGTTAAACCTTAATCTAAGTTTGAGCTTTCACAGAGAACTACTTTCAAAGCTTTGGCAAAACACCATCTCTCTTTAGTACTGAATTACAGTTCCTTCCTCTTAGGAGAAAAATAACTCAAGACAAAAAGAAGCAAGCAGCCATGAACCAGAAACGCTGTATACACTTGAGTATCTGCAAAAGCACACAAGGAACTCTAGTAGGGTAAAGCAGGGCATTGACCTTGTGTGAAAGTTATTTCATACTTGCCACACACCTACACCAATCCACAACTTCACAAAAATATACAGCAGTCGGCTTAAAAAATTCCACTTAGCAACATCACATGTTTAACTATTAGACAGAATTACTTTAAGCATAATACAGAGAAAAACTAATGAAAGGTCCTTAGGTGTCAGAACCTCAGACTGTTCCTTGTACATAGATATTTAACCCATTAGCTTTCCTCAAGTGTCATCTGTTTCCAAACTATTATAGATCTACTATTAGTGTACCTTGAGGAAGAAAGGGGAACATATGCAACAAGCCACCCTAAATTTTATATTTATTTTTATTCTGGTATCTATTAAGTATATTAATATATATTTGTATTAATATTAAATATTATTATTACTATTAAATTAATCTTCTAAATTATTAAAATATTGTTTCTTAAATAAAGAGGAATGAGAATTGGACAGAAAAAAGGAAATACCTATTTATAATACTCTGATTATCTGGAATGAGTTACCAGAATTTTAAAAGGTAATTTGAGTTTTATATGCATTAACAGTCTGTAATATACACACACAAGATCATAGCACAGAGGCATTCTCAGAAGTTAGCAAGTGCTTCTAACCTCATACACTGGTTGAAATCTCAGGTGTTACTCGAAAATATTTTCAGTTATCTAAAAGGAGGAAGGACTGCTTTCCAAGCACAGCCCACCAATTACCTTACAAGTCAAACTGTAACCACAAGTACACTTTTAACAGAGACAACTGAGTACCTTCCCATACAATCCAAGAGGTCTATCATTTTTGATCTTCTAGAAAAATGAAGACAAATATTGTATTACTCCTCTACTTAGCTACATGATATATTTCAACTAGATAACAATGTAGGATATTGTAGGATGACTTAGACTGGTTTTCCAAGGCATTTGCTACCTGAGCCATCTGGTTTTAAGAAAAATGCCACATCTTCTGCAATGAGAGCTGACTATAAAATAGGTCAGTGTGCAATGAAGCATGTCTCTGGCTTATGCTTGCCAAAAAAACCCCAAAGTCATGGCAAGAGTACCTCAAGGATATGCAACAGAAAGGCAGAAACTCTTACCTTAACAGGAAAGCTACACTTGCCAGTACGAACCCCTTCTTCATCAGTCTGCCACTGATGAGGCCTGCTGGCCTCTGGGACATAGACATCTTTCTTTCTCCTAAAGCTTTGCCGTAATTTGTTCATTTCTCAGATTTTCACGTCCTAGAAGAAGAAACAAAAAAAGAATACTGCAAATAGGCACCAAACACACTTGAGCCACTTTGGCTCAACCACTATCATGACAAATGACGCTGTGGAAAAGCTGAGCTTTTACAAAGATGAATGGAAGGGCCTATGAGAGGAAAATATTTTGGACAGATTCAGAGAAAGACGGACATTCACTTCAAAACAGAAAACACAAATCCACATTACTTGTTTAACATCTTTCCAAAGCAACTGAAGCATTAGACCCAGGAATAACTATTACTGGGAGCATACTGCTACCTAAAATAGCTGAAGAGAAGCTCTGAAGAGTGATGCACATGAAATCCTGCCTCCCCAAATTTAAACACCTACCTAAAAAGCAATCAAGCAGGATACCAATAGCAAAAGCTTCCAAGGCACTCATGCAAGGCAAGGATTCATAGCTCTAAAACTGCTCCTAAAATCAGGTGCTTGTGCTGTTCATTAAGTACAAGAGATAGGTTCACACTTTTACTGAGGGGAACAGTCCAGCCCTTGCTTAGTTTACTGACAGAATTCTTATGGTTAAATGAGAAATACTCTTCTTCAAAAGGGGAAAGAGTGCTGCAAATACACTTCTGAAGCCTAGAATTCAAAACTTTGTATAAACTATGCCTTTATGTATCAATATCTACATACAATCCAAGCTACGCTTTAGATGTGCTCGCCTTTGCTAGATTCAAACTACAATTAGCCAAGAAGCTATCAGAGAAATTACTACTAATAAGTAGTAATTACTTATATAATTACTTTATATAATAAAGACTAGATATTCACCCAAAAGAAAAATCATATGGGATACAAAGTGGGGAATATTGAAGACACACTGAAAGGCTTCTTGAGATTTGGTTGTCTTTCCTGAAAAAGAAGCCTTCTCATAACCATGACGACTCTCATTATGATCAAAGAAAAAAAGATGCAGCAGAATGCAAGGCAACGAAATCTAACTGGATTACATAAATTTATTTCCCATTAGATTGAATAAACTACAGAATATAGATATTTACAGGTGCCAAGAGCTGGCCTTTGAACGAAAGCTGCTTTAAAAGCAATTGGAACATCATTGTAAACCTTGAAAAGAACTAGTATCTGCCACTCAAAACTATATGACACAGGTGAGAAAAATCAACACATTCATCTTTGTAGTATCTGACATTTAAGAAGTTTAAATTCAATGCAACTATTTCAAAGCTGAACAAAAATCAGAAATTAAAGGCATTATAGAAAAGCACGGCCCACCCCTAATTACAAATATGAAATTGTTTTGTATCTCATGGCACACTTTAGCCATCCCAAATAACAAAAAGGTGTGAGCTTTGTTACTAACTCCCTAAAACTTCCTTCAGCAACTGTTACTTTCTTCCTCAAGCAAAAGATTATTAAACAAGCCAGTTCCCACTGTATCTTAGTGGCATGATACTGGCTAATTTCTCCAGAATCTTACATCTTTCCATCATCTACTAAAAGAAATATTGTAAGATAAGTACTAATTCAAAAATATACTCAGGGATAAAGAAAACACCACTATATCATTAGGACTGCGTAATTTAAGTGTGGTGATGTTAATTGTTTAAGCACAAATAAGCACAAAAGTCACCCGCACAAGTTCAGTGGCATTTAATTTCATTATTCCTGGGTCTTGCAGCATTCTTTCAGCACATGGGATAATTCCTGAAGTATTTTTACATTAGAAAACAGCCACACCAAACACCACTTTTACAGCAAACACTGTGCTCAAAGTTGTTTGATGAGCATTTGAAAGCAACAAGGTGTGACACTCCAAACAACAGCAAATCCAAATGCAAATTAAGTGAAGGGTTGGGATGTAGGCCAAAGGCTACAGGCAACTGTCCCTAGCAGGTACCCAGAACAGGCAGGAGGTCTAACAAGCAGTTAGTGCAGGGACGGGAAGTTGCTGAAGGACTCTCAATCACAATTATCTAGTTATAAAGAAGTGTTAACTTCGTTCCTTCATAGCTACGAAATGCTTGTCATACCTAGGAACATAAAATATTTTCTTGAATATACTTGAGTGGATTTAGAGATTAGAACACACGTGCAAAATAAAAAACAGGTGCATTTCTCATCACTCAATAAGCTGAAGCAACTCTGTTCTGACTTCAGCTGGGACAGAGTTAATTTTCTTCCCAGTAGCTGGTACAGTGCTGTGTTTTGGATTTAGGCTGAGAAAAATGTTGATAACGCGTTGGTTTAGTTGTTGCTAAGGAGTGTTTACACTAAGTCAAGGTCTTTTCTGCTTCTCACCCCACCCTACCATTGAGTTGGCTGCAGGGCACGAAAAGCTGTGAGGGGACACAGCTGGGAGAGCCGAGCCCAAGTGACCACAGGCATGTCCCACAGCACATGGCACCATGCTCAGCATGTAGAACTGGGCAAGAAGGAAGGGAGGGGGTACATTCGCTGTGATGGTGTTTGTCCTCCCAATACCCCTTACATGTGATGGAGCCCTGCTCTCCTGAGGATGGCCAAACACCAGCCTGACCACGGGAAGAATTAATTTCTTGCTTTGCTTGCCTGTGTGGCTTTTGTTTTACCCATTAAAATATCTTTATCTCAACCCATGAAGTTTTCACTTTTGCACTTCTGATTCTCTTGTTCATCCCACTGGGAAGAGTGAGCAAGTGGCTGGATGGGGTTTAGTTGCCATCTGGGGTTAAACCACAATACTCTTCGATAAACATTGTTTATTTTCTAAGTGCTAAACTATTTTAAAATCTCTGAATGTGCAAAGGCAATTCTTGAAGCTTTAAGAGGAACTGCAAAGCTTCTATTCTCCATCAAGGCTTAGACAGGCATTACAGCAATATTAGTTATGTATTTTGTTTTACAAAATGCAGATGGAGGACTGTGTGCATCAGTTTAAAGGAATCGGAATTTCAAGGGAGGCCATTCAATCACCATGGGCAGGTAAAACACACTGCACCTCAGCTCCTAAGGACAGACACCCACTCTTGTCCCTGCTGCAGATTGGCAGTGCCACAGAACGATAAGCAAAACCCCTGCTCCAGCTGCTTCAGTGAAAAGTGCAGAAATCTGGTCAGCACATGGCTTACAGCCCAGCTGCCCGACCTTGCACTCCAGTGAGGGACAAATGGACACAGATCCTTCACTCTGCCAAAAGGGCAACAGACTCTTAAGCAGATACAATTAGATGCAGTAAGGCTCATGCATCAGTTTTGAAGATCTCAAGGTAACTCTGAATCTCAAAAACTTCAGTGAATAGCGAAGCAAGGACTGAGGACAGCACACAACCGCTGTACCACTTGTGAAAAACCGCAGCCAGCCTAATTGCCTTATCATAACATTTGCTTATGCAGCATTCTGTTGGACTACTCCCCCGGGCATTACTGGTGCCCACGAGACTGGCGCCTTATCAGACATTTATTCTGACCAGGAATCTCAATCCCCAGGGGAGGATAAGAATAAGAGTTCCTCAACTACATTTTGTATGAGAAACTGAAGTGGCATTTTGCCCAAAGTATTTCCTTTTCACCAAAAACCAAACCCATTTTCCTACATGTTCTAATTTTGAGGTCATGTTGACAACAAATAGTTTAAAAATAGCTTATTCTATCTGATAGAAATGCTGACAAACAGCAAAATTAATTTCTTGTCAGGCAACCAACAAGCTCTCTCCAATGGCCACACTTGGGTTTCTAAAATATCAGACTTATGAGTAGGTTGCAAAACAGTATGTCCTATAAAAACCTAATTCGCTGGCAACATGCACATCAGGACAACATAACTAGAGCTGTCACCTGATGGGAAAGTGTTAAACAGAACAATTCACACAGGCTGCATATTTGAGGATTCAGGAAAGAAGCATGTGAATTGCTCCAATTAAGTGCTGAAATTTTTACTAATTTTGTCTGGAACTCAAAATCTCTGCACAGAAGATCTAAAGAGAGATGAGTGAGCATTTTCTACTTGAATTCTTTTTAGGGTACTTCACATTTCCATGCAAGCCCTGTGTGCTTGCCAACACAACACACACCAGCCTAGGCTGCAATAAGCTATTAGAGTATTTTCTACTAAACTGACAGCACCACTGTTACTGTAAAAAGTTTAATACTATGTTTTGGGATTATGTAAGGTGAAAGTTATCAGACTTTGATTTTTTTTTTATTTAGCAACTTATTTTTGTAATGTAATTAGAAGTATTTTTAAATCACCCAAGAGACAGACCAAAACACCAAAACCTCTATTTCCTTGTCACTTTTGCAAATCCAGCTTGGACCCAGAGAAAGAGGACTTTGAAGATAAACCTAGTGAAAAGTCAAGATAAGGAACTCAAAATCTAATTAAATCACAAAACACAGTATTACATCAGAGACAAACTGCCAACAAAGGCTGACAGCCCTGAGCCTTCTGAAGAAATAAGGGAACAGAACCACACTGGGTCTCGGTATATTTCAAGGTTATCTTACTGCAGACAGCTGAGTATCTGAATGGTCATTCCCACTGGAGGAAAAAAAAAAAAAAAAAAAGCAGCAAAACAAACCCAAACCACCCACACAACATGAAAATCTCCATCACTTTTGTAATTCAAGAGATTACAACACTGGACTAGACATTAGACCATTTCCCAAAGCACCTACCTACAAAAGATATCAAAAAGACAAATGAGTTTTTAAATTTATGTCACCATTTATTTTTATGCAAATTTATGTATTTTGGAAACAGAGCTCTAAAAGCAATTTAAGAAGAGCATCATTATTCTTCTGACCAACAGAACAAACTACCATTTACACCTCTATCAGTCCACTGACAGCTCAGAGGCAGAGTTGTCAGAAACGACAGAGACAGAAACACCACTGTCATAGATAAAAGTGCACGTTGAAGCACTCTTGGCTTCACTGCCTAGTGCATCATCAGGTTATGGCTGCAGAACAAATTACTGCAAGATAAACCAGCATGTTAATTCATGTCTTGTTAGCTGCTCTGCTGTACCACTGTGTTCACTTTTACCCTTCAGTGAGCATAAGCTAGCAATTTACCCTTCAGTGAGAGTTGGGTAAGCTTTCATATAAACTGAAGTTAGAGCCGGAGGAAGCTGCTGATGATGCAAATTTGGAGCCTAGCTTTGCAAGAGTTTACCCGTGTAACCATACCATTATTTAAGCAATTCATTTACACTGTGGATAGCTGTTTCTTGCAGAGCAGTTGCTGCTAGTGGGCAATCCAAACTACAGAATTTGCAGGACAGGAAAATATAGGTACCTGGGTACCTGAACTGCATGCACAAACTAGTTATATTTTAAGCTGGGGTGTACTACATATTTCACACTAAGCAACCACTTACAGTTTCAACACTCAGGACAACGAAACAGCACAAACATTTTTTATCTTTCTTATGAACTCCAGCCTTCACAAAGGCTACTTAATCTGCATTCAATTACCTGTTATCTTTTCTGTTTACAATGAAAAAGGATAAAAACAGGTATTAGGTATTCAGTCAGTTTTTAAAAACCATTCAGCAGGCTTGGGATTGCTATCAATTTTCTTTCAGATTTTAATACTGTTTCCTACTTACCAATTTAGAAAAAAGAAAGTCATGGGTCAAACAAGGGCAAAGTACTCTCTGGAGCCTGCAACAAATGCAGAGTATCCGGGGGCAGGAGGGAACACACCCCTGCCCCACACACAGCCACCCACTCTGGGTGCCATCCTCCTGATTTGTAGTACAAAGTCCTCCTACAAGCACGAACCACCAGGAGCACTACTGACACACGAACAAAATTCCTAGAAGTATGCACTTCAAACAGCAGGGAAATACAGTTTTAAGAACAACGTATTATAGGGATCATTCTAAAATTTACAAGCCTCCATATAAAACGAATTCGATTAAATTGATACTATCAGGTTAGGCGATTTTAAAGAAGAAAAAAAGGTCTCATTCATACCTGTATTTCCTGCTGGCCACACACAGTTGAGGGCCAAGCAGCTGCATATCCATCTGTTCCCTTATGTGCTCTTCCCTAGTGAAATACACCTAACACTGCTGAAGGGCCAAGCCAAAAAGAGTCTCAAACCCAGAGCAAAACACTCATCCATCTCTAATATGTTTTTCTCACATTTCTCGACATCAAACCTTTCTGAATCAGGATGCATTCTTCCTGCCAAACCTACCTGATATTTCAGACCTAAGAGGAAATGCAAATAATCTCGCTGAAAAAAAACGTGTTTACCTAACCTACTTACTAGGAAAACACTCCAGAGACATTCCTCGGCATGGCTGGGAAGATCTGTATCCTTAGAAAGCTCGGTGGCTCTGAGTTCTTGTGCAAGTACAACCTGGTCACACCTGTCCACAGACTAATGTTTAACAGATATCTTTTGAGCATTATGAAAACCTGAATCATACTGTGAAACCCACAATGGTCTCCACCAGGAAATGTGAACAGCCCACACTTCCATACTCCAGAAGAGTATTTCACATTGCTTTTCCCAATAAAATACAGTTCACTGCTGTCACTTCAACATTATTGTAAATCTTGGCTATAACCAGGACACAAGGACATCAGTGAGGAAACGTGCTTGCTTCAAGTCATTCTCTTGGGGTGAGGTTTGGGTTTGGCAGGCTTACCTGCAGTACAAACACAAATAGAAGTGATTCCAAACTTTCAGATCTCTTTTGCTTTCTAATGTACAATTGGAGTCCCTAAATTTAAAATGACAATGTAAGAACAGTTCATTTCTTAAAAAAAGGCAAGCTAGGAAAGCAAGCTGATTTCTGCCAAGGTAAATAGTCTGTCCCTGTCTATTATGAAGCTGCCAGGATGGAGTTTTACTTCTCTGAAAAATCCTTATTAAGCATTGCTGCTAAGCAAACGCTCTCTCCTCCTCTCCCACTTACACAGTACAAAAACATGTAATATCCTATCTCTCCAAGCCTACTGTAAAGGTTAGCCAAAACTTGCTGCAATTGCCCTGCAACAGCTTCTCTGCAATTATTCACCAGCACAAGCACACAGAGTACCCTTATCTTCTAAGGAAGGAAAGGTCACCCCATGTGTCAGATTCTGAATGCAGAACTTTGAGCCTTTTTGTAAGTTTAGATCCCATAAAATCTAATTAAACCCAGCACTGTCACACTGAAGCAAACGAAGGCATGTAACCGTATGAGCATGCTCACTAAAACGTTAACAGCCCTGTTTCGCAATACAGGCTGACTAACCACATTATTCACCACATGGCTTTCCAACCCATTCACCCTTTCATTACCCAATTAACATCTAATAATACAATGCTACAAGTAAGCATTCCATCAAAATATGCATAAAGGTGAAGCATTTCTTCATTTGTTCAGCCAGCAAACACATTTTGTTGTTGTTATTATCTTCATTCAGAGTTCCAGTTAAGGGGATTTTCCTTGTTGAAGATAAATTATTGGATGCACAACTAAAAGTCTACTGAAGCAAGCATACCTGCTGTAGAAAACTCAGCTTTCAGCAGTGAAAGTAATATTTAGATCATACTTGGAAAACACAGGAGAAATGGCAACCTTAAACTCTTTATGTAAGACCGAAGGGATCAGAGCTGTGACGATGTCTCTCACAGTATTCTTTGAAACTGTGATGCATTATCATATGATGTGAAGTACAAGATACCCTCAAAACCATCAGATTTCTTGCTGTCTTATACCTGAACTAAGGTATCATGTAAGCACTCCACAACTCTTTCCAGAGCTCTTGACAATTCTATCTGCATCACAGATGAGGGTGGAAGAAGGGGAATAAACAATGTTATGACAGCAACATTTTACTGGCAAAAGCCAGACTTAAACAAAAATTGCAAACAGCTTATGAAATATCAGGAAATGAAATAATGAACTGTATTCCAACGCACTGTTAGCAATTATGTGGCTAAAACATTCAGCTACCAAAGGCCCTGTCCTAAAGCTTAGGATTTTGTAAAATACACTTTTCAAACAAAGATACCTCCAGACTGAAGCAATTAAACACACGAGTCAGTATTCCATAATGTTATGTAACAGAAATATCACCAAAGAAAACATTCAGACTCTTAAACCGGCACAAAAATACAAGCTTGATCACTTCAAGGCTGACATATTCCTAAAGATATGCAATGCCCCTTCCAGCAGATGTAAGATAAATCATTTGCTTCTCACGAACCTGTGAAATTCAGCAAATAAAAGAAAGCAAGCCTCATTTTCTCCATCAATAACTATTCTAAAACAAGTGTCCCAATTCATCAGACACCACAGCAACTGCAAACTCTGACTATGGTCCTAAACAATATGCTAAGAGGTTTAAGAGCAGAGATATAAGGCAGTAATCCCCTTGTTTTGTAGGCTCACTCTAAAAATACCCTGCAGACTGTCAGTCACTGGTGGAAAGCAGGTCTCTTAAACACTTAATGTGATACAAAGTGAGTTGAATTATATTATGTACAATAACCGAAAATAAGCAGAAGTTTAGTAAAGAAACACTAGCTATGTGCCTTGTGGAAAGCAGTTGAAGTAATTCTGCTTTGCAGCTCATCTGCACACACATGAATAATTTTAACTAACCAAGCCATGTCATTTCCAAGTGAATCATTTACATTTAATGCAGCTAAATATCAGACAACTCAACAGTTTCCAAACATGAACATCTCGGCTTTAAAGGTATCTTTACAAATACATGCTGAATTTCAAAATGAAATTAGATATAAAAGAAAGTACAAAAAGGGCTGAAACAGACAAAAAGTATGTTCTTTAATCACCCAAACCCACAAACTGCGACTTGAATTTATTTATGTCAAAACCCATGAAAATAAATGCATTTTCAAAATTTAAAGAAGAATCTTTTACAAGTAAAATAAGCAACTTTTACTGGTAGATCAGTCACAAATCTTAGGTTTTTACACTGGACTTCCTTCTGTAGGACCTAGGAGTGTTTTATAAGCAAATAATCAGTGTTGACTAAACAAGGCCAAACATCTGCTGCTTAGTATCAGACAGGGTTGAATATAAATCAGTCAATCATACCTTTGTGCTGTTGGCCTGATCGCTCCCTACTTACTGGGAGTCCAGAAACACACAAACACACACACTGTATTTCTGGTTCCAGCTCTTAGGTGAGAGCAGAGAGAGCAGACAAAATAAGCTACACATACACAGCACGTGTGTCAGGAACCAGCTGCACTCTAAACCGGATTACTAGGAGGATATATTTTAGCAAGATTTTAAAAAATATTCTCATACTCATAGTGAAGCTTTACCACCCTTGGTTCATAAACAATGTTTCACAAAAGCAAAAGCCACCACATTTTGGACAACTGATGCTGCAACACTGCTCTACCCCAGCCACAGCATGGTCCAGCACAGCAGCCCATGTGGTCCAAATTCTGGAAACATTTGGAACAACAAACCATAAATTTGTATCAGCTTTGTAAGAAGCCTTCAGAGGGGATGAATAGCAGTGCTGCTGAGTTTGTCAGCAAGTAAGATTCAGGTACAGAGAAACCAGGTGAATCCACATGAGCAGTAGTGTGCTCAGATACAAAACAGGGAGGTAAAAAAGGCTCTCCACCACAACCACCAATGTTTCATTCATCCATGTATGTTCTCAAAAGAAAATAGCTCAGCAGCTGCTTACAGGTGATGCAAAATGTTCTGGAGTAGATTAAACTGATTTTAGAAATACAAGATCATCTCACAAGAAAAATTATTCTGTAATGAAAGCAGAGAAAAGCCATTGTAATTATAAATAGCAATGAGTATACATTTAGCTATTACTACTGTCTAGGAAAGGTCATAACTCATGTTTAGTCCTCTAAAAATTTAATTGCCAAATAAGCAAACAGTAGTAAGAATTATGATGAAAGGAGCAGAGCAAAGCCAGCAAGGATGCCGCAGCATAAGACCAGACTGCACTCAGCTCCAATAACATGTAGTTCTTGTAGTTAATATACCCTCCCTGAAATGACACTGGAAGGCGCAGGAAAGAAGCAAGGATAAGGAGGATAGCAAGGATTACTTAACACCTCCAGCCCAAGGACAGATTAGATACATTAAAGGTCTTCACCTCAGAAAACCAATTTTCTAGTGGGGAAAGCTACAAAAATTACAGTATCATAATGTTAGAAATAAAAAGGGAATGAATGATGATTTTCCAGTTCTTATGTTGTGGAAACTGTGAAAAAGCAACAGAATTCAGTCTAGGTTTCAATAAAAGACTATTTCTCTTCATGATACAAGCTCAAGCAGGACAATTCCTAGCTCTAGGAAAGTTTACAAACTAAAAAATAGAAAAGAATTAAAAATAAAAAATCTCCAAACCACCCAGATTAATTATTTGACCAAAAGTTATTTGAACCTATAGCGGAGGCAGTGCAGCCATCCATTTAGAAAATCACCCAGTCCAAAGTGACCAGCTGGGCAGTCTTACTTCATGTCTCGACGTGTTCTCCCAGGATCCCAGCGTGGTAGCAGAGGGCCCCTGTGCTGTGAGCCTTTGCTGTGAGGCAGCCCGGCTCGCAGGCGGCGGTCCCTGCAGGGCCAGCCGGCCGCTGCTCCGCGCTGCAGCTGCCACGGCCGCGCAGCGCCGAGAGCGGCGGCGGGAGCGCCTCCCCTGCCCAAACACACGGCAACGCGGGCTTCGACAGCTCTGGACACTTCAACGAGATGAACTGGTCTGTTCCAGAGAGCTCACGAAAGTGGAATTATTGTGGCAACGAGCCAGGGAGGCACTAGTCAATCTCCATCACGAAATGAAAATGAGCTTGAAGTGCCGCGAAGTGTGTCATTCACAGGTGACAGATGACTCTCGTTACACCAATACTGCGCCGGGCCCGGGCAGCCCACTCAGGCACTGCCTGGCAGCTGCTACACGGCAGTTCACGACACTCCAATCGCTCCCATCCTCCACAGCTAAATATAATTAAGGCCCTCTTATCTGAGGGTTTTCTTCAGCTTGTTCACGCTAAATCAACCACACTTTTGACTGCAGCCAATGCAAAGAAGGAGGAGGGCGAGTGACACAAAAGGCATTTTTAATATTAATTTAGAACTCAAAGTGAAATCGTGAAGC
The DNA here is from genome assembly GCA_032173965.1 of Sitta carolinensis. NCBI lineage: Eukaryota > Metazoa > Chordata > Aves > Passeriformes > Sittidae > Sitta > Sitta carolinensis. The sequence continues at coordinate 9,315,479 of JAVUNC010000006.1, read as the reverse complement.
ATTGTACTAATCTTTTGTGAAAAACTGGCTGGTTTTAATAATAAAAATGAGCCAGGAGAAAAGATACAGTAATTTTTTTCTGGCTGTCAGAATATCAGAAAACCATTTGATTATCTCTCATTAAGCCTAATAACAGAAAAAAAAATCACTTTCACGTAAAAGATAGGCAGAATGTTTTTGGGAACTCACTCTGGTGTCCAGCATTGCAACTGTGGTTGACTTCTAAGAACATGACTTTTTCTTTACAGGAACCCTATTTATTATAGTAGGAATTAATGTATACATTTGTACACCAGTCCAGTGCAAGTTTTGAGTTGTTCCATAACACTTTTCTCATTATAACTCTTTATAAAACACTACAAGGAACTAACAGAATTATTTCCCAAATTCATTTGCTTAACACAAATGTAATCAAATCAGAAGCTAGCTTAACAAAGTCACATATCAAGCTATAAATTCTTTTGCAATGCTTTCTGAACTCTCTCACCAGTTAAATACCTTTAAAAATATTTTGCATCCTCTCTAGAGTCTAATACGAGCCACATGTTTCATCACCCGCAGAACTCACAAAACATTTAAGGAATCTGTTACCATACTCCCCATGAAAGGTATCTAAACAGAGAATTCCAGCTTTCTGGTACCACTTTTTATATAGACAACTAGCATTCCTTATTCCATGACACAGCATGTAATGTTTCCCATGTCTGCTTACTGCAAAGCCTTAAGATCTAAGCACGACTTCAGTGATTTTGAAAATTATACATAACAACATAACTAAAGAAATATCTTTTATAAGCACCTACCTCCATAAAATCCTGATGTATGTATTTTTGGGAAAAAAAACATTCCCCAAACCCAAGTGTAGAAGAATCACTTACCAGAACAATGTTCATATGACAGCAGAAAGAATATATTCACTTGGTGACTTACTTTTCTTTCCCCCCCTCAGATTCTGCTAGGGTACTTTTCTTAAAAATCCCTGTCTCTTGAAGCTATAATGATGACTCCATGGATATTAAAAAAAATAATTAAAAAAAAATCTATGGGCTGAAATAAAGGAGAGATGATAAAGTCAACTCAAATATGGGCTATAAAAGGTTTCATCTGGGAACTTATGTAATTTTTCCCTATACCTCACAAGACAATGTTTTTTTAGATAATCTCAAGTCTTTCTTATAAAGAACAACCCCACAATCTGGAATTATGATGCCATTGCACCAATTTGCCACAGCTCCAGTCAAGGCTGGATTTTTCTTTGTTCATGGCAACAGACATGAAGCTTCTCAGACCTATGCCAAAACCTTTCATCTTACTAATTTCAATGTTGCCATATTTTCATTTGGGGTAAGAGGGAGAGGAGGGAAGGGGCAATCTCTGTGGAATTAAGTAATAAAAGGATACATCAACCAGTCTACATTTAAGGTCTGAGGTTTTTTGGAAGAACTCCAAGTAAAGGTTTTCATATCTGCTCTTATAAACAGATGCACACTTCCCTCTCCCATTCCCTCTTTCTATCACTTGGCATTTAAACCCTTTTGCTTGTAAGGATACTAATGCTGGTCTTTATGGAGGCTGTAGATAGGAATTCAACTGTTATTGCTACAAAATCTCACAGGCACTGTTTTTTTAAACACTGATAATAATCTCTCAGACATTTCCTTCCACAGAAGTTATCAGATTTCATGATGGTCATTAAATTAGTAACATTATTTTTGACCAGCAATAATATATTACAAATCCACTACTACATGCTCAGTGAGAATTATCACATAAAGCTTCAGACATCAATAAATCCCAGGGTTCCTCTCCAGATTTTTTTTTTTTTTTTTTTACTCCTATTAAACTCAGTGAAGAGAAAATAAGTTCAGTTATACAAATTCACTTGAAGTATACCTAACAATGAAAATGTATCTCTAAATAAATAACTGTATACATTCAAAGATGTGGTTTCTACCCTTTTCATCTAAAATCAAATTAACAGTTATAACATTCCTTCATGACAATGAAGATTTTTTTAATGAAAGCTTTAATTAAGAAATGGAAGCAACATGTTCATTTCTCTAACAATCTAGTAAAAATATTTGGTCTTTCCAAGACCACAACAGGATTTTAATTCCAGTCTGTAAACAATATTTAAACCAGTTCATCTACTGTAACATGGGTTATAAGAGGGGAGGGGAGGTGTATATGTGAATTTCATGTCACTACCTGAGACAGACTGCTCCAAACTTGTTAAACTGCTTTACCTACTAAATGAACTGCAAGAACTCACATCAGCATTTTACCTTCTAGTCAAAATTAAGTCTATGGTAATTCAGAAGGGCAAGTCTTAGAATATAGTGGGCTAGAATGTAATGGATTCAGACTTACTGTACCACCTTCCTGGTGATAAAATATTACGAACGTAATTCAACTTTTTTCTGTTAGCTGTCTCTTTCCCATATTAATTGTGTTAGCATATGGATTTTATCTCTTTCAAGATCAGCACAGAATTTCTGCTACAAAAAACAAACATGCATGAAAAGCCAAGAACGAGCCTCTGCATGTGTGCTTTCTGTACTCACATCTCAAAACGATTATTAAGAAAAGGCAAGAACCATGCATTCTAACACAAACGGCTTAAAATAACCTTCACATAATAAGAATAATGAAAAACCTCCACCAAAATTTTCTGTAGAATCTGGAAATTAAGATGAAAATGTTCCCATACTCAGTGCAATAAGCCAAAGAACAATTAGTGAGATGAAGTTAAACCAACCACTTTAAAAGTTAACCAATCATACATTAAAAGTTAAGATATGCATCTCATTCCACTGCTGCCTTTCAGGATCCCAGTTTATCTATACAAGGAGGTAAGACTATCACGCTTTTCTATGAATACCAAAATCCATAAATATTCACAAAACTGTCTCACCATTCCTCATTAACAGTTCTCCCACCTAACTGATTCTAAACTATTGTGTTTATTTTAACCCCAATCTGTAAATAAACGGTCAATTTAGGATTATGAGCATGAAAATATCATGAAAAGGCAGTTTTATTTCAAAAGCTTCAAATGAAGATATAATTACAACCAATATATGCTGAATTAAGTCAGAAACATCTCGAGCCATCAGTAAAATGTTTTATCAGCTAGGGCTGATAAGAACTACAGAAATATTGCATATTGTACTGTAATTGAGCACCGATTAATGTTCTTTAAAATAAGCTAGCTGAGACATGGATGAAAAGACAAAGGTGTTCTTTATTCACATAAATTGAGCTTTTGACCGTCTTGTTACACTTGCTCAAACCCAGGAAAAAAGTTCCATATTAATGTCACCCTGAACTAAAGAGGTATGTAGTTTTGTTACTGGTATAGAAATTACCTTCCTCACCCCCATCATGATCTTAAGCAAAGTAGGATGCTGTCTATCGTATGTGGGATGACAGTTCTGTCCCCTTCAGAAGGTGAAATGAATTCCACAGCTGCGTGGCAGGTCACGTTCCCTCAGGGAGATCAGGCTGCCCACAAGTCATACAGGACTACAGCAGGGCTGCCAGCAACAGTGGCAAGTCAGCAGCTCCAGTGATTCCAAACAGTCCTCACAAACACACCAGCCTGACTGAACGACCTTAGCTAGGTTAGAACTGTGAAACCCGCAGATGTCTCTCACCTTTCTAAACCAAGTGTTGTTCACCACAGTAAAACAGCTACACTGATCTGCTGCAACACACAGAGTTTGGGGGCAGAAAGAGAGATGCCCAGAAAGTGCACTGCCCATAAGTAACACATGCTGGAAAACCACACGGCTGAAATAGCATCTTGAATCATACACTACCTGTCATCTTCCCAACTTTAAACTGCTTGGCAAAAGAACAAGAAAAGTCAAACAGGAAATAATGAGGAAAATTTGTCTTCATTCTCAAACCCATCAGAGCAATCAATGAAGCTTCAAGCTCAGCAAAGACAGAAATATCACCTGATGACCCTGAAATCCTGCACCCAAAGGCAGCCTTTCCACATCTGCAGCACAGTGCACTTCTACAAGTCACTCCTCAAAACCAGACACAGTACAGAGCAAGTGGCAGAAGGTAACCAAGGCATCACTCACACAAATTTCCCCTGAATAATTCAGATTCTACCACCACCGTATTTTGTACTGCCTGCTGATGGATGCCCATAGTGGCAAGCAATGTATTCCACTCCTGGTATGAGTGAGTTTGGCATGAAAGCGGTATGAGCTCTACAGCTGGGGCAAGTAGGAAATCACACTGCTGCTGCTGCCCAGGCTGGCGGATGAAACCACGTGCCTTGTGTTACCATCTTGGTACAGGGAACATCACCCTACTTCCACAAAAGACAGCTGCTTCCTGGGGTGCAACTGAGCTGTGCAACAGAAGACAGGATGAAGAGGAAGGCAGTCTAAAAATGCCTGCAATGGAACAGCTGGCACATGGCAGCAAGGCAGGCACGATAGGGACTCAGTGAAAAGGACACGGGATATTGTGCTACCAGATTGACACAACCATAAAAGTCATGACTGTGCTATCCTCACCAGCAAATAGTCACAGAGTCCACTGATTTGAACAGCACCTCCATTATTCTGGCAGGTGACTGCAGCAGAACTACTCCATTCATGTATCACCATTCTTAACAGTATGCCCCACCTCCCCCTTCTAAGTCCAGAAAATTTTAAAGAAGTAGATCTTGCAGACAGTACAGTTTTGTCTTATACTGTAGGCAGCATATAGGACTGCTACTGACAATACAGATAGCACCATTTAGAATGCCATTAAAATTAGGTGGGAGACATCACCGCCTTCCTTCACAAAGGATCAATTACACATCCCTTAATTACAATTCCTCCACATATATTAAACTTCACCTTATTTACTACATTCACAGGAATGAAAGTTACAAACAGGGAAAGCAAATAGTGACTTGGTGACATAAGTACTCCACTGAGGTAGAAAGTGAGCTTATTCTACTCTAGGAAAATCAGGTCTCCTAAGAAGCTGGCATAGTGTGCCAATGAGATGAGCTCAGTTGGTTGGAGTGTGATACTAATTAAGCCAAGGCTGTGGGTTCAATTCTCATATCAGCCATTCACTTAAGAGCTGGTCTTGATGATCCTTGTGGATTCCTTTCAACTCAGAACATCTTGTGATAATCCCTTCTTGCTGGCAAGTTCTGGAGGAGTCACTCTTGACCACAACCTCTAAAGGACCAAGCATCACCTTATGTCCCTTCAAGATTACCAAAGGCAAACATTTCACTTGGCCAGAAAACATCAGTGCACGTGGCAGAACATAGAAAGTCCACTTAAACTGCACCATTCTTCCAGCAGCTTTATCAGTCTTCGCCCCTGGTTATTTATGACAACTGGTGCCTTGCAAAAATACATCAACAAAATTCTAGCAAACCAAAGGCTGTCTGCAGCAGAATGGCTAAGGTCTCCCTACTCACGTTATCGAGCCCTTGCTCATACCTCTCATTACTTCTCAAAGGTCAGATTTCACTCCAAAGGCTAATTGTCCACTAGGTGCACTGCAATTATCTATAGCACAGAGGCACCCTTCTACTCTGCTTATGGTTTGCACAGTATCTTCCCAGCTCAAACTCCACCTCCTGAGATCATCTACACAACAGCATCTTATCTGCAGCTCTCTGAAGCTGCACACGTTGCACCAAACAAACAGCACATCTGAAGGCAGAGGCCTCCTCAAGTGGTATTACTTTCTGGAAAAGAGTTCTCAGACAAGAACTACAAAACTCATACCTCTGTAAGAGATTTTTTTCAACAGCATAGCAGACTAACCAGTGTAGGTAAGAGATGTCGAAAGCTTTTATATAAGGCCTTCCTACAAGCATAAATACAAAGCTTTGCCAGCACTGAGACTTGAAAAGTTGGATTCCTACGTCACAGAACTTCTATAAAGTAGGAGCAGAAAAAGCCAAGTAGCTATTATTTATATATGTTTCTCTGACCAATTTAGTCTCATGACAGTATAATTATGCAAGTGTCTACAGACATTTGAATCACATGCCTCAAAAAGCACTGTTGCAAGCCACAAACCACTTCTCAAATTTCACACTAACCAGATTTAAGAGTAACACCAAATTGATATTTTGCAGTGGTCAGGCAGAGTTGATGAACTCACAAGTATCACCCAAAGAGATCAATCATCAGTGCAATAACATGTTCTTCAGTTATTTACACTCAGTATTTTACATAAATAAGGCTTCTTCAATGAAATCTATCAATTTGCAAATGTAGTAACTATTTTCAAGTGCAGCCTACTTAAATTACTCCTTTTTAATTAAGGATAAATTAACAATTTAATGAGTTCAGAGTTCTTATATTGTTCCCTCACTGTCTGTAAGAAAATACTCTACAAAGGAAGAGGCAAAAAACATGTTCTCCTTTTGCACTTCTCTCTATTGTGAAAAACACTCGCTGAAGTTGACCACCAGCACTGTTTACACAGGGATTATATAGAAATATCTCATAAAGTACACAGTGTCTGACTACACAAACTGACAGAACTTCCTCAGCCCTTCCAAGTCTAGAGTCTGAGCGATGACAACACCATTAAGTGACAACAGTTTCCAGGACACTCATATTCACAGTGCCTATTGGAAGTTCCTTATCACCAGAAAGGGTTACAGTCCATGCATCATGTCTGACAGCTATAGTGGATTTTTCCATGTTCAGCTTCTTTCCTGTACTTGGTCCTTCTGTTTCCAAGTTTCACTCAAGACTGAGTCCTTTCTCGGTCCATCAACTTGAATTTTAGAAATTTCTTAAGATTAAACATTACAGTCATTCTGACTGGAAGTAGACTTACTGGTGGTACAGGATAAAACCTCCTGAACCCTGAAACTACAGCAGAAGGAACAGGATAAAATTCAGCGTGCCCTGGATTCTAAACCCCAAAGCTGACAAGCAATCTCAACTACATTTTTTCCCCCAATATTTTGAAATATCAAGTTAGTGATCTACATAGGCCTTTTTTATTCTTCATATAACTTCTCTCTCCCTTAATTCTTACAAAAAGAAGAACTAAAGACGAAGGTGACAGAATAACTTCAGAGCCTAGAATTAAATGCTTTTCATGGCCTCTAACATGAACTTCTAAAATGCAACAGGCTGCTGTAACAAAGCCAAGATAACCGAGGTTATCTTGGATTGTCCTGCAACCACACCCAGGAATGCAATGCACGCCAAAACTCCCCAGTTGGTCACAGACATGGGCGCAGGAGGAATCGCCATGTGCACTGAGTCAGTTTCTCACCGCTGGAATAACGCATTTACATGGGCTTGCTATAAATATCCACTGCTGGAGATACAGCAGGAGATTGGAGCCATATGTGGGAGACCCAAATACTAATTACACACTGAGCAAAGTTCCAGCAACACAAATTTAAGGAATAAGAGGAGATTCAGGAAATGGCCTACTTTAAGGCATACAGCCTGCATGTTCTGAACACTCACAGAAACAGAGCAACCAAGAAATAAGCCTGGGCAAGAAATCAGAAGTTAGGGCTACTGAACAATTCCCCTTGTACATTACACACTGGTGCATACAATCCTGTTATTGGATTTATGTTTTCTACATAAAACAAGTAAAATTTGTGTGAAAACCCAGATTAACTGGCAAGGCAAAAATCCCAAAAGATCTGACTGATCATATAAGCTAACTTCACAGAACATATCTAAAGTTTGCCCAAGCTTAAGATCATATTCATAGCTGAACATAGATGATCTATTCCAGTTTTTGCAGTTAAATTGTCTTATTCCCTTTTTTTGTTGTTTTGTTTGTTAGTTTGATGGGGAGGTGAAGGTGTTGTTCTACTGAGAACATTTTTACTTTTCAAAATATTCTCTATAGGTGTCTTTTCTACTAAAAAAGGATTTTAAAAATTCTGTTACTGCTACATTCCTCTTCTAGAAGCCACCCTGAACTTACAAAACAATGAATATTTGAACAGAATTTTTAAAATTGTCTTACATTTCACAAGAGTGAAGACACCTAAAGCAAACCTGTAAATTCTTTTCCTAAAGGGGTAGAGGAGTATGGGTGGTGCAGAAAAGGGCTATTCAACATAATTATTTCCCTGATACTGGAAAGAAGGTTAGAAAGCATTCCTAAAATATTTGATAGTCTTGAGATTCACAGTAGGAGACTGTATTTCCTGCTGGATAATAGTATTATGTTACACATAAAAATGACTCTGTCAGTAAAATTAAAACAGCTACAACATGTGAAGCTCTCAGCAGAGCTCCCGTTGTGTTTGAAGGGAGACTCCAGAAGGGACCAGGGAATTGCAACACACGAGCAAGAGGGATGGCTGAATCCCTCTGTAAAACCTAAGTATCCCACCCAGGTTGATAACCATCATGTGAAGTAAATCTATGCTCACTCAGGTACAAAATCAGAACCTAGACCTCTGACTCTGATTCTCCTTCATACAATTATTTGGGGAATGGGGAAGAAAAGAAACAATGTGTTTTTCACAGACATAGCTACCCAGAGATTAAGGGAGCAGGCTGTGTGTGTCAGTATTAATGACTAAGCATTATGTCCCAGGTCTGATAAGAAAAAAAATTAAAGAAATAACAACTAAAACATGAATAAAAAGAAATTACCTCATCATTGGCACAGCTATTGCTAAGTGACATATTATCTAGCTTTTATATTGACTGGCATCACAGAAGAAATAGATTTTGAGTAGAAGCCTGAATATTAATAGCATCAGCCTAATGAGTATGATGTTTAAAACCAAATCCAAGAGAAGACTCAAGTCTTCAAACCAGAGAAACATTTAAATTTATCTACTAAATACGCTGTAAGAACACCCAGTGTTTGCTTACACTGACATTATATTACATTTCAAAGGTTCAAACTTTCAACATATCAGTAACTAGTAACCTTTTCTGAATCTATTTTAAGTGGTTAAAGATTCTCCCTATGCAAACAATTAGAAGGATTTTTAACAATCTCACTGAAGTTAAAGGTTTAGGTTGAGATGAGTTCCAAGGACATGAAAAGCACTTCTACATGATGTTCTCAGTTATAGTAGGATACATTTTAAAACAAATAAACTTCCTGAGGTTGCCCCACAATTTATTTATAATCTTTCATAGAATCTCTCAAATTCTAAAGCTCACAAAGTCTTAAGACAAAAAGATGTGGTATTTAGATTTTAAGAAATGATGGGGAAATTCACAAGCTTAGTTCAGGGAATAAACAGATTACACAACCAGTGAAAGAAAGGAGAACTGACAGAGTACATTGTTGTACCTAATTCAAACAAGTGCTAACAAATACCTCCTTCAATAATTTGAATCCAGTTCACCCAGGATTTGAAAACTACAGAACATTCACTTTTACCTATAGTATCAAATTGCTGGTTTCAATAGGACGCTACTTACCATTTGGAAAAAAAAAAAAAAAGAAAAAAGTCTGTTGTTTTAAGGACTCCACAGATTACTACCCATACAGACTTAGTCAGTTACACTACAGACAAATCCAGATGATACAGTTCCCCAAAATTCAGAGCAGAAAAGTTAAAGTTCTGCAAGAGAAAGAAGGTAAAGCAAGAATGTAGCTGTCACACAGGCTTCGCTGGACAGGCTGCCCTGAGACACTCCCTGCAAATTCTCTTCACCACCCACACCCTCTCACCTTAGGCATCCAGATAAGACATGCAACAGGAAGGGCCTGGAGAGCCTTCATCATGGGTCAGGTGCACTGAAACACTTTGGGAAACCTAAACCAACTGCAAATGGCCTCAAAGGCTACAGCTGGGCTACCTAAGTGGGACCTGGGAAACACTGTGGGGTACACGAGCCAAAGCCACCTTCAGCTGCCTTGTTTTGTACATGTCCTGCAAGTGCCTGCATCACTCCTGAGACTCCAAAGCAAACATCTTCCAACAAACCACTACAGTCCTAATACCTTGGGACAACTCAATCAGAGGCAATAGCTATTCTGCTGTTCTAATAGCTATCCTGCTATAGAAGTTAGCATAACCTACTGTCACTGTCTACATTCCACCAGAGCATTAACTCACACATCCACATAAAATTAAAAATACAATCTACTGGAACCCCCCTTTTTTTTTATCCCTGCAGTTAATGTGCACATGAAGTCCATCCTTCCATGACAGAGACAGAACACCAGTGAGTTTTAGGAGGCAACAACAGTCCTCCATTTGAGTACAACAACTTCAGTGAAACCTTCAGCAACACCCTGCCTTTTCTGTAAAGCCTGAGCAATTGCATCAGTGGGACGGGCCACTGGAGATGCCTCATTTCCTCTGCATCTTCAAAGCTTACACAAAGTTTTACCAGCTCCAGCTGTGCTCACTGATAACATAAGAAAGATTGTAAAAAAACAACTGAGAAGGAGCAGGGTAAGGTCCAGAGTGAAACATTTGGGTATGTACAGCGTGTAGTATGTTTACTTCTATAAACTGAATTTAATGTTATTCGTGAATCCTGCTTTCATTCATTCAAGTTTGTCTTTATGACTGACAGAGCTACTTTACTCTTCAGCACACACGTATAAAAATAACTGTGCAGATAGGATCGCAAGGTGTACTAATAAGACAGTTACAAGCCTAGACAGAAGGATGTTTCAGCCTATTCCAAAGGAGCTTAATACTTAATGGAAGCATAGAGGCCTACAATTACACAGCTAAGTCCCAATATATGTTTTTTACAAGATTAGAGTTGGAAAAAAATCACCTGTCCTGAGAAGGAAAGAAGCCAAAAGGCAGAAGAGACATAAAGGCAGCCAGGAAGACATTCTCAGAATTTCTCCCTTCAGCCTTGAATTACAGAAGTCACTGCTGGTTTTTAACCCTCTTGAACTCTCACAATATATTCAGTCAACATGGCTTGCCTCATCAGTAAAGACTAGAACAAATATCCAGAATAAGTATCTCTGGAAAGGGGGCCTACAAATACTCAGAAATAAATTTTTAATTTTTTTTTTTATGTCAGAAAATATACCCCTCCCCCTTTTGGTTATACATACCATGGTCGTTTGGTAGTGGTATATGTTAGCTTCTGCATTTTTGTCCATTTTTCTTAAACAAACCTACTTATTTACTTCTGTCATGCCAAGTAGAAACTAACATATTTACACAGGACTAAAAGCAGAGAACCATCACTACCATTTAGAAAGTAGAAGGGAACTTGATTAACCTGAAAAGATGCAGTTTGAATCCCAACCTTAAATATACTGCAAAATTTACATATATGGCAAGTGTGGTGGCCAAGGGCAGAGAGGGCAAGAAGTATTAAGTATTCTTTTATTTGAGAATCCAAAATTCTTGCAGTTACAGAATTTTAGTCAACTTTTAGGCAACACTGCCTGACCATTACCAAAACTTGGGGCAGCAGAGGTAGTGACTTCAAGATGACATATTTATAGCACACAGAACCCACATTCAGCCACTAATTCTATAATTAAACACTAAACCAAGATGCTATTATGAACACAATGTTTCTGGCAATGTACCACATTCAGATGGACACTGAAATATCTTTTAGATAATTGAACTCAATCTAATCTGGAGTTGGTATTTCCTGGCCAATGATGACTAACTCTTCTAAACCATCATTAAGTATCAGGAAATACCCACCCCCAACATCAATCACTATCTAAACATACACCAAAGTATCATGTTTTGAACATCTTCACTCACAGGCAAAAGTGAGGGCAAGAAAAACCCCTTTCCATCAGTCTTCAAGTAACCAAAAAACAAAACTAAGTCCTCATATTAATAACAAAATGTGAGTTAGGGCCAGACTTCCAGCTCGCTTGTACAGCTTCACAAGATAACGCCGGGCTCTTCCACAGTTATCTCACTCCCTTCATTCTTACATTAAATGGCTACCAGAATTAAACTGATCCAAACCACTGCTATGGGATGGTGGGTTAGAGAACAAGGCTCTGTTCAGTGAGGACACTGGTCTTGCACAGCTCTGCTGTGCCCTTCCCTCTCAGCTTCTCAGGGGCACTGTCCTGCTGCCCTGATCAATCCCAGTCCTCAGCCACCCATGCAAAGAAAAGAAACAGACCAAAGAGCCTCTGTGCAAGCTCCAGCCTAAAGGAGAAGCCATGCCTTTTCATCTCCATATTCTGTTCCATTAAAAACAGCAGAGGAAAGAAAGTACTTCTTAGCTAAAAACAAAGAAAGAAAGAAAAAGAACCCATGGTAAGTGAAAGACAACATCACATTTATATTCAGGAAGGCTCAGGAGTGGACAAATGTCCTCTTTATTTCTGAAAAACAAAATTAAAGGCTCTCAGTAGGAAAGTCAAAACTCTAATCCCCTCTTCCCCATCTCCCTGAAGATACTAATAGGAAGTTTCATCACAGCAGTCAACACATGACTGTGTTGTGAATATTAAATCTAACCCAAAAAGACTGCCATGATTTCCTCTCCTATCCTTTTTCCATCTTTTTTTTTTCCTTTAAAGGCAAAAGATTTGCTTTACAACTGCCATGAGTGCACCAAAATTATTTCTAATTTATTTAAAATTACAAAGTAATTTCATCCCTGAAATTTTGATACTAATTATGCCACTATTCTTCTATTAGAATTCCACATACTTAGCTTAAGTCGGCATGTGGTTCTCTGCAAGTCAAACACTTCCAAATTAAATCCTAAAGTCCTATCAAATTTCAATACTTAAAACTGCTACCTTGAAGCAAATCTACAGCTTATGAATCAAGAATGATTTTGTTTCAAGAATCATTCTGGTGAGTAGCATCTACTGCCTGAATAAAACAGCTTTTTTCTTTTTTTATTTGAACATGAAAAATCAAACCTCTTATGAAAATTGATATTCACTCCCAACTCTCCTCCCAGAAGAGCTAACCACTTATCAAACCACTACAGTAGATCTTCTGGCAGCTCTTTGAGCTGTAATCAGAGATCAGACTTACATTCAGATCTTTGGGGGAAAAAACCACCACCACCACAACACAAAGCACACACACATACAGAGTCCCCTTCATCATTTAATTTACAAGGAGGGCTCCTTTGCACTCATCTGAAAACAAGTTATGTGTCAGCAGTAAAATGGAATTCAGCTTTTTTAGAGAACACTTTAAGGGCAGATTTTTTGGACCAAAATCCCCATAAGCAGAGTGCTACACCTGGGAAAACACATTAAACTGCTGGTTCAGAATTCATTTTGCAGGCCAGCGAGCAAATAAGCCCCATCAGCGTTAGCTGGCCTGATACCTCTGGCACTCCTTGTGTCAAGAATTCTCAAAATGTTACATCCATGTCACTGAAATTAAACCAGTGACATTTTTTTTCAAACTGGGAAGCTTACACAATGAGGAGCAATAGCACAAGTAATACAGAAGCAGCACTCACTTAACACTAACTCACAGCACTGTAAGAACAGAAATGAGTTGCTACACAGAAAAAAGTTCACAAGAAAAATTCCAGCAGAAAACTGGTTTAATAATAATAATAATAATAATAATAATAATAAGAAGAAGAAGAAGAAGAAGAAGAAGAAGAAGAAGAAGTAATAATCCCTACCAACCCAACCCTCTAATTCTACTATATAAAGGTGTCTAAAGTAAGTCTATATAGTTGTAAATACAGAGTCATGATTTGGGGGAAAAAATGAACAGAAAAACAAACCCAAACACTACCAAAAAATTCCCTCAGCATTTATCTCGCAATTTAAAACAGCTGTGTCACATGGAGTAGAACACATCACTAAACTAAATCTATAAAGCAAGGATAGGGTTTTAACTAACCAGTACAAATGTCTTCGAGAAATGGAGTTTTCATAAAGTATAGCTCTGCATACAGTTCAGTTTACAATGTGGACTTTGTAAAGATTTGAGCCTTTCCTAGTGACGTGCTTCTGAGTACACAACAATATGAGGAAGTGCTGTAGCTAATGCCCCTCTTCTCTGCAGACAGTCACATATCAAAGGTGCATCATTGTTTAAAATGGCTCCAGTTCCAAAGGGTGAAGATCTACTCCCTGTCCTGTCTTGACCTTAAGGGAGGGACACACTGTCCACCAAAACATCCTGTCAGGAAAGCAGTAAGAAGCGTGCAAATTTGGAGATTAGGACAATAAATACACTTCTACTGGTTACTTATTTTGGCTTTCAAAAAAATTGTTGTTGAAGAACCCAGAGGCTTTTCTAACCAAGCCTTGTCCATGCCAGAAATCCTGGTGAACCTGTCCACTTGGCAGCTGCAGGGAACTAGGAACAATGTATTTGTGAAGCTCCCAGTGTGGTAGTCTTCTGCAAAGGTTTTCATTGTTACATCCATTCTCTTTTGAAGTTACATGTTTCCTGAAACCGATTTAGCAGAACAAAAGTGCTATTAATTATTTGCTATTTCTTCCAATATAGATATTTGGAATTCATGTGAACATAGTCCAAGTCTGTCCACTAAGTAAAGTGTATGTACCTATTTAGGGGAAAAAATGGGATGTTTGCTGGTTTGGGGTTTTTTTCTGTGTTTCTTTTTTAAGACTGCATTTCCAAACCTGTGACAAGATGACCAAGACATAAGGAACAAGGTCAACATGTATTTTAATCAGGTTTGTTTTCAATATTTCTTAGGACTGGCACCAAGTCCTTACAGAACAAGCTGCTTAGATAAATAATAAACTGCAGGGCTCCTAAATAAACTGGTAATATTGTACCTATTTCTCTCATAAATAAAACTACTGCTTTTTACTGGTTAAAAGATCTTATTTTCTCAAGTACAAAATTAACAGAAAGACTAGCCCAAATTACTCAAAGGGCCATTTTAAATGTGGTTTTGCTGTGTTTTTATTATCAGACCTTTATATTTAGCTACCAGTTCTCCCAAGATGAACAGTGATCTCTGCATTTTTCTTGAAGTTAGTCTCCACTATGCAAGTGGAGAGCACTGAGCAAATAAACAACATTATTTCAATGTTTTTATAGTAAAATGTCTAGTGAAAACTACATAAAAGCTTAATTCAGGTTAGTGTTACAAACCCTAACAACGTTTACTGGAGTGAAACAGTTGGACAAGCCTGCTCTCATATTTAGTTCAACTGCTAAGCATCAGCAATTAGTTTGCATCTCTAGACACTTGCACTTGAAACTGAGATGTGGAGGAAAATAAACCTGGCAGATGAGCTCTCGAACACTTAGCATTTCTTCCAGCTCAAGCTTTTCATACCTTAGATAAAATGCATTACCTCATTTATTAACATCAGGTTAAGGTTAACAGTTAAGAATATCTGAGAGAGAGAACGTGATTCCATCAAATAGCAAAGAGAATTGTGCAAGCAACACACAGCAAAACACAAAGTCAAGTCACAGAACCAAATCTGAGCTTGCATATATTAAAACCTAGCTCAAACAGTGAAGCTCACTTTCAGAGTGTACTTTTTAACACAATGACAAAGGAAATCACACAATCCAGACTGAATAAACCAGATGTTCTGATTTATAGGCTCTAGTCTTATTCCTTCCAATTTATATAGACCATTGTCTGTAAAGTAAAGATTGAGATCTCCATTTCTCAGGAACTAGAAGTATTGATAAATCACAGATGCCATTTGAAATAATAAAGAAATATTAGTACATGGAAAAGATTCATAAACATATTTTTTTAAAAAGTGTCACTACATTATGAGCTGCTACTTGGGCTTCGTTCAAACTTACAGGAAAAAAATATCCCTTCTTTAGAGTTGTTACAGACTTATTTGGTTTTCACTGTATTTTCCCTGTTCAGCTTCAATTGCACTGAGCAACATTTAAGGGCAAAAGTTAGCTTTTGAGGTCCAATTCCAGACTGAGCAAAGTCTATCAAAAGATTTTCATGAAGTGCTGGATTGCTTACCTGCCTGTAATGCTATGGTTCTCATATTACACTGTGCCATAAATACCTCTGTTTAAAATGAGAAACCGACTCTGTTCAAACACTTCCTGTCACTTTGAGATCTTCAACAAACTTCACTGCAGTCATGCTACTGTACACATTAGGACCTGACTGCCATCTCTTTAAAAAAGAAAATCAACTCCATTTAATTCCTGCGTGGATCTAGACATCTGGAATCAAGTATATACATGAGGAAGAACCACACAGCTGCAACTGTATAAATATTTTTCTTACCAATTCCCTGCCAAGAGCATCTCAAAATTATAAGATCAATTTCACAGACAAGAAATTAAACTAAGGTCACACAGGCAGAAAGGCTTTTAGAATTTGGGTACTTGTATTTGGCATGAGAGGTGTTCCAGGGCCAACAGTCTCATCTTGGATCACATTTTTCAGATTTTGTTTCCTGTGAACTTCTGGGGTGGAGCTGGTGTCTCCTTAAACTGGCATAATGATTATCGCTGATTTTATCATAAGAATTTCTGGCATCCACTTCAAATAACAATCCAGCAGACAATACACATTCCAGCTTGTGTTATTAGGATTAAAACAAGAACCCCTTTCTATTGATATATTCCTTCCAACAAGGGTTTATCTAAGCAATTGCCAAACTGATTGCAGCTGATTACAGTATGATGATGCATAGACACGTAGGTATATTTGTTAGCTGAAAATACTGTAGCAAATATAAGTCTTCAGAAGTTTGATTCATAAATAAGTTTGAGAATGCCCCCTTGAACAGTACCTTGGAATCCATAAAGCATCTGGAACAGTATTTCTAGATTCAGAACATTAGGAGAGACTGGGGTTTTTGTTCACCTCCAGCCAAACAGACTGCATTCTGCCATCTCATACAAACTCATGATACCTGTGCAAGTTCATTATCAAAGTTAATACACGTGGTCATCTATCACTGATGCACTAAAAAATCCATTCTTTCCTCTGGCACATGTGCTGAGCCAACATAAGAAAAAAGTTAACCATGAAGCCTGCAAAGGTGTTGTGTGTATAAATGAACATCTACATCAAGTATCCGTGGCACTTATTCTTTGCATAATCACATTAATCAAAGCTTGGTTGGCTTGGTTTGGTTTTGTACTATGGCTAAACAAGATGGACAAGTATCAGCATTCCAGAGACTGCCCATATTTTAGAAACTTGTGATGGCTTTTCCACTCATACACCACCATTTATGAAGGAACAAAGCTATGGAAGGGTGTCAGAGTATCAGACCACAATAAGAGACACTGCAGCAGACCAGCTCAAACCTTAGATAACAGAAATTGATACACTGGGCTGTTTAGCAGGGAAGAGTATAATTTGTAGCATATGATGATTCCAAGTCCTCCTGAAGTTTGTGAACTACTATGTTTCTGAGATCACACTGAGCACTGATGCTACAAAGCTGTTGCTTTTCGCTCCTTTCAAACAACTGTACTCATATTAGAGTTTCACTTTATAAGGTTTATGAAAACCTTCCAGAATTCACACACTCCTACTTACTGTGCAAGTTTGGCCATGGCAATCATTACCGGCCATCTTCGTCAAGTCCTTCTCATGGATTCCAATTTCTTGTATCAAATGCTTTTTGTGGCATCACACAAGATGCTTAACATACACACCAACACTTCTGTTAAAGCTATCTGGCCACCAGTAAACACAGACAACTTAAGAGTCTGTTCCTAATCTTCATCCTCAAAGGTTCTGCCTCTTCACAACCCACTTCTTTAAAACTTAACTGCAGCTAATGGATTTCAAAAGATGAGAACTGTGAACAAAATCTTGAAAGAGAGGTGCTTCAGCGAACAATAATGTGAAGTGACAATATTCATTTTGAAGACTTAAGGACAGCTGGACAAGATGTTGCACTTTCATGAAGAGATAATCTACAAGTGCAACTTGTGGCAGCAGGGGTGACTGTACAGACTGTGGGTTCAGCAAAACACAAGTCGAGACAGCAAGAAACCTGCAAATTTTCAAGGGGGCAAACCATTACATAACTGTGATTAAAACCACTTTCACATTCCTTGCCTCACTGAACTCTGACATCAAGTAACATTGAAATAATTGTCCAGAGCTGTGAAAATCACCTCATCAACAATCCAAGTATCCTTATAAAAGTTTTAGTTTTGTTATCACAGTCTTCTCTAGGACTTTGATATTTCTCTCCAAACAGTTTTTGCATATTTTAGTCTAATCACCACACGTAACTGGCAGTATGCTGCTCAAGGCAGAGTCCCAGCAGTCTGCCAGCAGCTGGCCACAGTGCAAGCAGTGAAGTACATGGACGATGATGCTGGAATGCAGACACCCTTCCAGCAGATTTGCTTGCTGAGCCTTTTTAAACCCAAGACTCCTGTTATCCTATGTCTTTAGCCTGTCAAGGTCCCTCTGAGTGGCAGCACAGGCGTCTGTTGTGTCATCCACTCCTCCAGATTTTGCATCATCTGTGAACTTGCTAAGGGTGCACAGTGTCCCATCACTCAGGTATTAATGAAAATAAACAGCCCAGGCCCTTCTAACAACCCCTAGGGCACACCACTGCTAACTGGCCTACAGCTGGACTTTGTGGCACCACTCACACCCCTCTGAGCCCAGCATTTCAGCCAATTTGCAATTCCTTTCTCTGTCTACTTGGCTAGACCAGACAGCGAGGGTGTTAAGGGAGACAGTGACATAAGCACTGTTAAAGTCAAACAGCACAAATTTTTCTTTTCTTCTCCACCAACCCAGTCATTTTGTCACAGAGGACAGCCAGGCTGGTCAAACATGACTTCCCCTTTTTAAAGCTGCAATGACTATTCCTAATCATCTTTGTGTCCTTCTTATGTTTGGAAGTGGCTTCACAGGAGAATTTGTTCCATCATCTTCCCAGGGGTCTAGGTGAGGCTGAGAAGTCTGCAAATACCCAGACACTCCCGCCCTTCTTGGAAGCAAAAGCAACACTTGGGTTCTTCCAGTCCTCAGGAAGAGTCTTTCAAACACAATTCAGAGTGGTTTTGCTACCATATCAGCTCTCTGAGCACTCATAGGTGCATTCTACCAGTTCCCATGGACTTTCTTATAGCAAACTTTTAAGATGTTCCCTTACTTGGTCCTTCTCTACTGAGGCTAAATCTTCTTTGCTCCTGACTTTCCCACTAGTCTCTAAGGCCTGGGACTCCAGATGAGAAATCCTAACAAATAAAGACCAAAATAAAAAAGGCTTCTAGTATCTCAGCTATTTCTATGTTTTCCTTCATCTCCCTCTGGCTGGTGATGTACTTGCAGAAGTCTTTCCTGTTGCTCCTCATGTCCCTAAACACTTACCTGAAAACTGAGGTCCCAAGCCAATCCCAGTCACGCCTCTTCTACATTTCATTTCTCATGCCTGCACAAGCAGGAGGTGCAGTGAAGCTCAGATTCAAAAAAGGGTAAAGTCAGGCAAAAGGCACTTCTTGAAAAACTTAACACTGGGCCTATTCTAACTTAGCCATTGTAATACAGTACACACAAAACAAGGAAACCATAACCAATTCCAAACTGCCTCTCTACTCTGTTTAACTTTACAACACATGGATCATGCCAATGACAGCTAAGCTTGCTCCTGCAGTCAAAAACAGAGCCTGACCGACAGACGTGATACACACTGGAATGGCGTGATTAGGCAGCCACACAGCTGTCTTCTCAACAGTAGCACAACCCCTGTGTTTATAACTGTGATGAAAGTGAATTGTTACTCTCAGGAAATCTAAATGATACATCCCAGTGGTTATGTATTCTGTATTTTACTTTATACAGCTCTTTCATCTTATGTATTAACTCATACCTTACGGCCTACCCTGCATTTCTACAGCAAGGCAACATCACACATGTGTCAAGAGGTGAAATGTTATAACCAACAATTTAAACAACTCACTACTTCTGGACAGCATGCATTAAACATCTGACTGTACATGGTAAATGACAGAGCTAACAACAAGCACATACCAAAGCCAGCTTTGTGCCACAGGATAATGGATGCTGCGCTCACATGCAAAGGGTGATAGAAACAGTTCTGAGAATTGGAACAGCACTTTAGGGCAATAGGCTGGTTTAAACAAAGTGTCCAAAACAAACAGCAGCAGTAAAAGCTGTAGAGTGTAGACTAGCTGATATTAACAGCCTGACATCTGTTAAGACGAAAATGAGTTCTTTACACATATAAAAAGCAATGTATTCCCACACTTCAGTGTGTTTTAATATAATAATTATTATTTCAACCCTAACAAAGACTAGGTTAGCAACTAAGAAGGATAAACAAAATCCAATTTTGCAGAAGTCCAGATATACTTTAGTATACGAAGCCAGAGGCATTCCAGTCACTCTACCACTGTGTGATATGAGGCAAGTCTTAAAGGCACAAGGAGTCTGAACACCTGTAGAAACACCAGCAAAGAAAAGCTGAGGAAACTGACAGTATGTCCTTAATCGGTTCCCTCTAAATCACTGGGTCCCTAACTGATTTAACAGGTTTTTTAAAAAGCCTTTGAACAAAACTTTAATTAAATTTATTCCAAAATAAGCACCCATTTCAGCTCAGGGCTCTAGGTAAAACTCCAGTGCATTTACAAGTATAATCAGTTCAGCACAGTTCTCCCTCTTTCCTCTACAAATACAGCTATTTATGTTCGACCCCAACCCACACTAAAACTCAAACACCCAGCATGCAGGTCTTTCATCTACTTCTTTTTCACATCCTGATCAACAGTAGAATGGCAGATGAAGAGAGGCTGGGTGTGATACCTTCAGGAAACAGTCAGAAAGGTTTTTTTTCTGTCTGACTGTGATAGTGAATACAAAGATCTGCCCGAGCAAGTGTTTTTACTACTGGAAATGCATCACACCTTCACAAAAAAATACTGTTTTCACAGCATCATAGAATAGTTTGGTTTGGAAGAAAGCTTTCAAAGTTCATTTAGTCAAAAGCAGCCCTGCAGTGAGCAGGGATATCTCCAACTAGATCAGGTTGTTCAAAGCCCCACCCAACCTGACCTTGAACACTTCCAGGGATGGGGCATCTACCACCTCTCTGGGCAACCTGTTTCAGTGTTTCACCACCCTCAATGTAAAACATTTCTTCCATATGTCTAATTTAAATAGACTCCTTTAGCTAAAAGTCATTACCCCTTGTCCTGTTGCAAGAGACTTTGCTAAAATGTTTGTCTTTCTAATAGCCTTCGAGTACTGAAGGCTGCAACGATGTCTACCTGGAGCCTTCTCCTGTGGTAACAATGCCAATTCTTTCAGACTTTCCTTATAGGAGGGGTGCTCCAGCCCACTAATCATCTTCATGGCCCTCCTCTGGACTCAATCCAAGAGGTCAGTGTCCTTCCCATGCTGGGGACCCCAGAGCTGGATGCAGCACTCAGCAGATCAGAAGGTGTCATCAGCAAATTTGCTGAGGGTGCACCTGATCCCTTTAACTAGGTCATTAATGAAGACTTTAAATAGCACAGACACTTGAGGGACACCATTTGTCACCAACGTTCTTAGGGTCACTGAGCTTTTGGTTGCATCCAGTGGTCAACAGCTCAGTGTCCCAGAGGACATCAGTGAGAAGTGGTTTAACCCATCAGATTTAAAACTCAATGGAAGAGGTACCAAAACAAATGAGTAAAGAAAAAAACCAAGTTACTGTGAAAATCAGTGTTATTAATTTAAATTTTACTCATTTTCCAGTCACTGCTCTAGTTCTATTAACATCCATCCATTCAAAAAGCAAATCTATCTATCTTCTCAATACATTAATTGAAAATCCAGGTATTAACAGGAGCCCTGTAACATCTCAAGCATCCCTACAGGCCAGGACACTCAAAGCTGTGTCCGTATCGACATGATTCTGACCAGGCACTTGAAAGCCTGGCTTGAAACAGCACAATGGGTCACACCACTCAGCATTCCACAAATCTAAAGTGGCATCTGAGCATGGAAAGCAGAGACTGCTTGCATCTCTACAAGTTATTTCTGCACACACCAAGGAAAAATCAACTGAAAAGAAGCAATTTTATTACAAGATTTTAAAATAATTATTTTTGTCCAGAAACTGATGGCATTCACTAATTAGCAGATACACAGGTCTGTTAGAGTCACAGTATTTAGGTTTTCAGCAAAACATGCAGAAAAAAAGCAGAAAAAAGCTTCAGCAAAGCCAACATGTTACTAGTGATCCACAGGTCAGACACAGCTCATCAAAGAATTCCACTTTAGAGTGGACCAGACAATGGTCCTTTATTACTTGGACTTCTAAAGAAATGGAATTTACTTTATAAAATTGAGAAACTTAGATTAACTATCATAAATTATCATTTCAATACTGTGGACCACTTCATAATATTACTTCCTTTTCATAAAGAGAATTTCTGTGTATTTTATCAGATCTCACCCTATTCAGTGGCCACTATTAACAATCTTCAACCAAAACAATATTCATTGTACAATAGATATCAGTTTATGCTATGTGAATCTGGGAAAAAAATTAGAAAAAAACTAAGGAAAAAAAAGTACCTTTAGTATGGGGATTTTTCCTGCTACTGGTTTTTAATTCCAGTATGCTCAAAATAGAACAAAATGTCAATTGTTTGTTATTCTATTGTACAGATTTTCTTATATATAAGGAAACATACCCTTAATGAGGCGTTTCTCTCCAGGGCTGTATCTGTCATAGGTCAGTCTTCAATCTGAAAGCCAGCAACAAGCTCATCAAACCTTTCCTGAGCACTAAGTGGGAAGAATAACAGTAGCACTGCTTGGTCAAATTCCTCAAGGAATCTGCTTATGGACATTCAGTTTTCAGAAATATTGATATGACTAGGACCATGTTACCAAAAATTAGAATTAAAGTCCAATCCAGGATACCTGTCTGCATTAAACTGCACCTAAACATACTGTGACATCTGTACACATCTGCTGAGAAAACAACCAGCACTTCACTTTCATAAAGGAAAAACCAAAATAAAATGCCTTCAGGTGCTGAAAAATGGAATTTTCTGCTAGCTTTCCCAAAGCTGGTTTCCCAAATTGCTGGTTTCATTACGGTTTCAGAATCTGAAATTTCAAGATCAATATAAGCAGCAGAGAAAAACTTAAAACAATCCTCCCAAAATACTAGCTTAGAAATGAAACAAAGAAACTATGACCCAAATGCACATATTTTACATTATGCTGGTTACCACTGAACGAGAAAAACTGGTTTGCCCACATGGACAAAAGAACAGTATTACTCACCCAAGTAACGTTTCCCTAATTCAACCTTATTAAATGAACATGCTCTTCAGTCTATCCTGGAGGAAAACTCCGTGACTGTAAAAGGTGGTCCTACAGTTTCATTACAAATATGCAAAGGGTAGAAAATGGCAACAGTGGTCAGGCAGGGTATACTGAGATGATGTATGAGCTAAAAAAGCCATAATGCCAGCATAACACTAAGGATTAGTACTTAACACAGATGAAAGGTTTGTGTGATAGCTGGATATTTGAAAACTTTTGACCCCACCAACACTTTTGGGAACAAGAGCTGTCAAGAAGCAACACTGGGCCAGTCAAACAGAACCCCACCTTCTTAAGCATCTCTGAATTCCCATGACAGTGTCCTAGACAAGATATTTATTTAGATACTTTCCCATCACTTTTCAAAGTATTTGTTATCACTTTGTCTGGAAACAACCAGATGTCTTCCACTATCAAATTGCTAATTGTTCTGGTTTTTTTCTGAAACTTCATATAATAGTTACAATTTTGTGGTGGGCTGACCTTGGCTGGACACCAGGTGTCCACCAAAGACATTCCCATCATTCCCACTCCTCAACTGGACAGGGCAGAGAAAATACAATGAAAGGCTCTTGGGCCAACGCTAAGAACAGGGTCATCACTCACCAATTACTGTCATGGGGCAAAACAATCTT
Source organism: Sitta carolinensis (assembly GCA_032173965.1). Lineage (NCBI taxonomy): Eukaryota > Metazoa > Chordata > Aves > Passeriformes > Sittidae > Sitta > Sitta carolinensis. Next base: position 9,291,649 of record JAVUNC010000006.1, on the reverse strand, counting down.
GACTCACAAGTTGAGTTTGTTTATAATATAATTTATAACCAATCAGATCAGAGTAGGACAATGAGAAACAACTTTCTCCTGGTTAGCATGGGAGATTCTCTTCCCATGGAGGATTATCCTCCATGAACTGCTCCAATGTGACTCCTTCCCATGGGCTGCAATTCATGAACCCACTGCTCCAGCATGGGTCCCATCCACAGGGTACAGTCCTTTAGGAACAGACTGCTCCAGCTGGAGTCCCCTGGAGGGGGTCACATGTCCTGGCAGCAGACATGCTTCAGCCTGGGCTTCTTTCTCCAAGGTCCACAGGTCCTGCCAGGAGCATCCTCCAGCACTGGCTTCCCCCAGGGTCACAGTCTCCTTCGAGCACCCACCTGCTTTGGCCTGGGGGTCTCCAGGGGCTCCAAGTGAGGGTCTGCTTCACCTTGGACTTCCACAGATGACAGAGGCACAGCCTGGCCCACCACAGTCTTCACTCATGGGCTGCCAGGGAATCTCTGCTCTAGTGGAGTCTCTCCTGCCCCTCCTTCACTGACCTTGGTGACTGCAGAGCTGCTTCTCTCATATGCTCAACTCCTGCCTGTCTGCAATTGTTCCCACACAAACGTTTATTCCCCTTCTTAAATATGCTACCCCACCACTGCACAGGCTCAGCCTTGGCCAGCAGCACCTGCACCTTGGAGTCATCTGGCACAGGCTATGTCAGACATGAGGGGACCTTTTCACAAATCACACCTGAGCCCTTCCTGCTACCAAAACCTTTCCATGCAAGCCTAACGTATTATTGCATAAAACTTGAAGAAGACCTAAAAAGGAAAATTAGTATTAGTATTTATGCTCCATTTTTAGATATCCTTGGCTATGAAGAGTCAGCTTCAGCCCCCTCTCCCCTGCCTCCTCTCTTCTCATCTCAGTAACATAATTCTTCAGCCTTAGATGTAAAACATCACAGTGAAATGTCTTTAGAGTTAAGTATTACTAGTTCTATAAAAAATACTTATTTATATAAATATTAGTCCTAAACTACTTCATTATCCATTTAAAGATGAGCACTACTTTTTATAGACTTTTTTTTCCATAAATTAAATAAATAAAAAGCCGCCTGCAGATGAATCGAGCTTTTTAATTCATCTATGTCTACATATAAACAGAGGCAGAGGGGAAGAGTTACTATCTGTTTGTTTTAGAAACAACCACACATGTAGCATTCCAAGGTTGTTCAGAAAAGATCTTGTGTGTGTACAGTGTATGGAGCCACCTCTGAATCTTGCTAGTGGGGTTTTGCATACAACAGGCTCAAAGGAATCCTCCAAGGCTCCTGGCAAGTAGCTGTTTTCAGGTACAGTTCATGGGACATTCAATAGGTTTGATGATGTAAAGCTCTTACCATTTTAACAAAATAATTACGGGTTGCACTGCTTTTCCCCAAATTCACCCAGTAGAGACCAAGATTTCTCAGTAAAACCACAGACCAAGTTCATACTCGCTAAAAATAGAACATGACAGTAGCTGGCATCATACTATCATACACTTCTTGTGATGACAAGTGTTGGGATTTTCTTATATTTAACTCACTGTCATCTTTCATAACAGCCTCCTCTCAAAGGAGAGGAGATGATACATAAACAGACACAGAGCAGGCACGATTACCTTACACGATAGTCATTTCTCAGCTCTGCCAGGTATTATCTGCAAAAGTCAGGCTGTTAATTCCCTACTGCCTGATACTACAGTTTAACTGTATTTGGCTTTAATTAAATAAGAAAACAAAGGGGTTTAGCTTTGTGTATTTCTGTAATCTGAATTTATGGTAACAGTTTAGCTTTATATCAAATCCAAACTTGAGTTACAGTTGAAGAGGTCTTTATGCATACCACATTTCTCTCTTCAAAAAGCAGATAGAAAAGACAAAAGCTCCTGAGTGGGAGGAAACAACGGAGAAAGGGAGGAATGTATCAGCTTGCCAAAAATGTGCCACAGCCTCTACAATACAATGCTAATAATTCTGCCTAATGCAAATGCTATAAAGCACAGCATTTCATATCCAGAGTCAATCAATTTCCTATTACTGGACACAAAAAAAAAAAAAAAAAAAACCATAGACTTTTTTTTTAAATGTTTTATGAATTACTCATTTTGGTGTTCCTTTAAATTGAAGGCTGCCATCTGAGGTTTCCAACAACATTTTTCAGAAACTGCTTTCACATGTATGGAACAGAATACTATTTTAAAGACTCTGGATTGCTTTTTCTGGCTTTATTTCGAGAAGGTTTGACATAACTTTGCCCCCCCCCCAAAAAAAAGCAGTGAAGTACAGTAGCTTTTTCAACTTCTACAGAAAAATGAGCATAATACAATATTAAACTCCATCTTCCTGAGAGATACTTTGAGAGAAGTTCATCTAAACAATTTAGAATAGGCTGATTTGAAGCATATTCTATGCACTGTTTGGAGTGCATATAAACTAGTTCTTACCTGGTAGAGAGGAAAGGACAAGTTTTGACTTGTGCAATTCAGCCATAACCACACCACAGAAATATCTGATTTCATATCCTGCTTTCTACACTGTAAGAATTGTTATGTTCAGAAAATAAAATACTTTTAGAAGGAACACTCCACACATTCTGCTGTTTGCTTCTCATCCTGGAAGCTCATGCAATGTCCATACTACCTATTCAGCAAGTAATAGAAAGGCTGCTAAACTCTTTTGTAACCCATGGTTTCTTACATTACTAATCTGAGAATTAATCAGACCATATAATAGTAAAGTAATGAAATCTTTCTTTTCTCTCTACTCAAATGTCTCCAGACCTCCATAATACAATTATGTGACAAATAAAGAATGAAGTGCAATCTCACTATTTCTGTCATAAATTCTGAGTTTCTGTCCCAAGAACCACCATAATCACAAACTAAACTCTAGTATCATGGATTCAAGGGAGTTAAATAAAGGCACATAAAGCCCATAAAATCTGCATAATCTTAATTTCAATTGGGATAAATGCTGACCTACCTATGTGATCAATTAATTGGACCAACAGGTAACTAGAAGTTCACAAGGTAAAGAAGGTGCTTCTATTTTCTATTTGTGTCCAGCAGAGACTAGTGTTACACTTAGTACCTCTTGTAATGTACTTATGTCTGCAAAGAAGAATATTCAACAGCATAATCTGCCAGTATCAGAAACTCACAAATTCAGAGGTAGCAATAAAGGACTAGTTATGGTGACAAACTCCTTTCAACAGTAAATTTACTTCAATATGGACTATGACAAGTCAAACATAAGAGCATGAATACATGAAAAAGAATATAGGCTAAACTAGAGACTATTGAGAATTCTAGTTATGCAGGTAAGAAAGTGAAAATGAGGTGAGTATTTGATGCTGCAAGAGACAGAACAAAAGACCTTGGAACACACAGGCAGGGAAAGCCCATTGACGGATCTCCTATATTTTCATCGCCAGCTGGTACCTACAGTTCAGGTGCCCACATTTTAAGAGAAGCTCGTCCCACTCCCACACACACATGAACACTGAGTTCATACATTTTGCTTAACTGACTTCTGAAATAGAAAATAAAGCAACAACTAGGTTATAATCTAAATGACAAAGACTTCACACTTCTTTTCATCTTTTGGTTTTTTCCTGTTAGATCAAGTACCTGAGATTTGATATTGGATGAACATTTGTAGCTTATTCTTAGACACTGGAATCATTTGCCAAGATATGAGGAGAATCCAACATTTTAAGTTTTAAAAAAATGTAGAGTGTGATTTACAGCATAAGCTATAGTTCAAAAAAACAAAGACTTGCTACTTTAGGTGAAATCGTATTGCATCTAATTTATAACTATAAAATAATTTGATCCAGTAGAAGACTTACCATTAGCCTACATTTGTGTAGTTCAAAATGGTGCACCAAAGGAAAAAGACCAAGCAAAATAAGAAAAGTGATTTTCAATATAAGCTTTACCTAAACACCAGAAAGTTAAACATGGAGAGAGTGGCTATCTGCATGCCAGAGACTAGACTGGTTGCATTTTACAGCTGACACCTTTCTCTCTCATAAAACAAGGGGGCTGCTGGGGTAGTGAGCACATGGAGAGACTAGGGTTGAGAAAGAGAGATACCAGTCCCTAATGCCTCTAAGCTCAATGAGCTCACCATGGAGTGCTTTTATATCAACTAACACACATTATCTAAAGAGAAGAACACTTTCAAAGAAGTGCTTAGAGAAAATAAAAGAGTTAGATGAAAATTTCAGTACTACTATGGGCCAAGTTCTTTAATGACATCTACCCAAACACAGCTGGACAGCCTACATAAGGCCATGTACTCAACAGGGCATCAGAGTTCTTACATCACACAGAGGGAACTCCGTGCTTTACTATTCGGACAAGGAATTTCATAAAGGCCAACACTTGGGCTGTGCTTGGCACAAGCAAAGGCCAAACATGTAGCTAGCTCAATGTCTGTACTCGAAGCTGAATAACAAACTATAAAGAAGGGGCTCAGTTAGTCATTATTTTAACAGAATAGTATTCCAGATCCCCTAATTTAAACAGAACTCTGCCTGTGACTCAAACTCTAGGCTAAGACTTACACTCTTCACTAAAATTCTAAGCATCTGTCTTTGCTGCTGTTTTGGATTTTTGTCCCCCTTTTTTTTTTTTTTTTAAAGTTACTCAGAGTATACTTGGAACAGATCAATTCAGAAATGTGCTAAAACATATTCCACACCACTGAGCTTTATAGAACTATGGGAATGAAAGCTGTGTCCTGCTGATAAAGAAATATTACTCTTTTAACTCTATAAGAATGAAGAAGAGATACTACAAGGCAAAGTCTGGGTTGCTTTTTTTTTTCCTCCAGAGACAGGAAAAAAGCTACAGCAGCTACACTGTCTAAAAGTGGACAAGTCTAAACTTGGGACCCGATTTTGTACAGCCCCACTGTTTGCAGACTGAATCAATACACAGACTTTCATTACCCAAGATAAAGGCAAGTTGAGCTACAGCACACATACTGTCCTCTGCAACAAAGCCTGGGACCCACCCAAGTCATCCCAAGTCCACAACTCCAAGCCAAGGAGCTACAGAGCTACTTCACACCCAGCTACTTCACACCCAGCCTCTTCCTTCCAGCCCGGGTGCAGCACCAGCCCCACACCAACTCCCCAGCACTGGAACCACTTTGGGAAGTAGGGCAGCCACTAATGGTTCAATCTAACAGGACTGAGCTAACAGTAACCTGTAGTTGATCTTTTCAGAAAGTACAGCCTACAGCCTGCAAGTTCAGCCTTTTACACCATCTGCACCAACAACATCCTTGATAGGGCATAATTTTTTTTTTTAAAAAAAAAGCTTTTTACAATTTTTCAGTGTTAACAAAATCTCTTCCACTTGGAACTTCAGTCGAGTATAATTAAGGTACTGTAACACAACCCATTGAAAGAAGGTAAATTGCAATCCTGCCAATGAAAGCAATTGTTTCAGTACAGCTACATAAACTTTTGTGAGTCAAATGGTAAATGCTAAATTAAGTCTGTCTTTGCATTTCTAGTTTGTGACTTTATTAACACCAACAGCTTTCCCTAATACCATAGTTTTTCTTCTAGACAGACTTTAGGGACAAAATTTAAAACACATTGCACTGATTACTAAACTGCATTTCACAATTTCCTTTGGATTTTGGCAGCATTCTCCTCCAGTTATTAAAGCAAATCTTTCAAACACTCGATCCATTATACTGAGAGTTTCAAAGAAATTGATGTCTGCCTTCATTGAAACAACTAAAGAAGAAAGCAGACAAGATTGCTTTAATGCAGATGTAAGAGAACACTTGTACGTAACTGGAACTTGGTACTTTTAATTGTTAACAATTACTAGACCTTATCTTAGTCCTACTTCATTTGAATTTACATTTTTAAGAACATCAGTTTAACAAAGTGAAGGAAGCTTGAGACATTCAGCCTTTTCTCTCCTAAACTGCCTTCCAGTTTGAGAGCACAGTAGAAGCGATCATGAATAAATACAACCACTTTCTCACCTTTCTTGTCCATGAGTTGGCTACCCATACAGATCACTTTTCTATGAAGGACAAACTATCTTCACAACTAGTTACTCCAAAAGGAAAACCTACTTTCCAAGTCTGCATGTTTTAGACTCAAATTCTACTGATAAATTTACTGTCCACAGACTTTCTTTTTCCAAGCGTGCCAGATGTAAGGATCCCAAATAACAAACTGCTTCAGTATCAGCCATTATCCAGTCTCCAGACATATATATTTTTTCACTATATAGCTATTATTCTTAAGTTCTACTTTGTGACTGAAAGATGTACAAAGAATAATACAGAAGACTAATACAAAGCTTATCTAAAGACGAAGACTTCACGTTTGTTAGGTAGCAGTTCTAAGACAATGACCTCTAAAATCATCTTACTGAAAAAGCAAGTCCTTTTCTTAAAAGTTGATGTTACTAGTTGCTAAAAGGCTCTTTCTTAGTGCTTCTAATACTCTTGCTTTCAGCCTCCTATAGTCAGAGTTTAAAAAAACACCAAATACCCTCTAGGAATTGTCATTAGGCACTTGTGGTTCACACTGCTGCCATCCTGGTGGAGTTGAAGCTCAGGGGACAAACTGGAAATGGCCATTTTTCTATCTCTACTGCTACCAACTGATTCAAGATTCTCTCTTAGTAATCAGGATGAAATTGCCTTTAGAGGAAGGACTCCTACAGACAAGTCTTCACATTTTAAGTCCTGTTAGTTGAAAAAGATTACCCATTTTGATAGTTAGGTTCCATCTTAGCCAGCATTTAAGAATTACGTTGTCTGCTTCAGTGGACAGATCTTCCCTCTCAGTAAAGCCAATGGCAGAGGATTTCTGTGTGTTTATCTATTTTAACACAAATTCTAATTGTTATATTAATCATGAACGGTACTGGATTTGTAAGCATGAAAAGCTTCAGTTGGCATGACTGAACTGATTGCAAAATGAAATTACAGACTTGTGACTTTTCATAACTGTGAGATCCTTTCCTTGTTTTTGTATACAGAATTAATTTTAAAAGAATCATAGTAGATTTGTGGCTCCAGCATACATTAAAACAGAAGAACAAAAAACACAGAAGCTTTGCAAGTCACCTTTATTTAAATAGATAGTCCTCACCAGGTACTTAAAACCTCCAATTACTTAATTTATTACATTTCATTTCTCTCCTTGAAGTATCTTTTGAACACACCTTTTTTTTGTCTTCAGGAACTACTGTACTTTTTTAACTCCTGAAAATGGATTAAAAAAAAAAAAAAAAAAAGAAAAAGAAAAAAGAAAAAGGATTAAACATAAAATAAGACTGTGGGAGAAAGAAAAGACTTGTTCTACACCTGCCTCACCCAGGATCATTGCTTTCATTAACACAGCATGGGACCTGAGAGCCACGAGGCAAAACCTACCTCAAACAGCAAAAGTTTTAAAGCAACCCCATGCTTTGCTCACTATCTGAGTAATTCTTAGGTGCAGACACCATCATCTCCATGCTAATAGAACGAGCTGCCTCTATGGAAAATAACTGCACTGACTTCTCCAGGAGTGCTGAAGGAAGCTCTTCACTTACACAATTTAGTCAGCCTGCAGGTTAGTAATCACTCTGAAACCAGAACCTGATCTTTGACCCAGAGCAGCACAGGCAGCAAAGCCCTCCTGAAAACACTCACGGGATTTAGAAGAATGGTGCTGATCTAAAGGCACAAGAACTGGAAACCATACCCAGGAAAAAGCCTCCTCTTAAGCTCTGCCTGCTTTGAGCAAGCATGCCACATGCAGAAAAAAGCAGGAAATGTTGTTTCATCTTCTCAGTATGAAAATATGCCTTTCCAGGCTAAGATCTGTCTTTTCAAGTTTTCTACAAGTTGTAAGCTTTCCCACTTGAAGAATAATGGAAAACCAGGTTTGACAAGAAGAAAATTATTTTTATTCATGATCAAGTTTCGTGAAGTAAGTAGAAAAAAACCTTTAAATATCAATTATAAAAAGGTGGACTTCATCCAGACTAGTTCAGAATCAAACAAGAGCTGATCACAAAAAAGCCAAAAGCCTCATACAGTTCTTCCAGTAATATGCAGTCTCGCTTTGAACTCTCAGTCTTTTTCCCACTTTAATTTCTGTTCAACTCTTCACTTTGAAGCAAACCTGTTCATATTTATAGTGAAGAGCTGTTTCTTAGGGAAGCTGCATCAGAACAGTTGCAAGGACAGAACCTGAAATAACAGCTAGTCAGAATTAAACCACAAGACTAACTGGACTGAAGGCAACTCAACAAAGACAATTCATTCTCACTGTATAATTTAAGAAAATCAAATGAGTTACATAAGTAATCATTTCAGGAGGGGAGATGTCAGCTAATAACTTGGATTATCAATCACCTTCATTACCCTACCATCTCCTTTGTACTGAATAGTGCTCAAAGGCATCCATTATTTATAGGTTTCCTCAGGCTCAGACTTCTCTGCAGCTCTTCTTAAGCTCTATCTGTAGAACTATTTCCACACCTAAGTACAAGTCTCACACTTCATTTCATCCAGGCCACTGACACCTGTCAGCAGCACACCAGTGCCCATGTACCAGCTACTTCACATCAATGAAGTTTAAAAAAAAAATAATAAAACATAACAATGCAAGGGTTGCTTGCCAAATTCAGAAGGAATTTTGATCTTAGGCTCCAGCAGAACAAGGACAAAATACCTGATTCTGCTTTCTTTGGCATAGATAAGCTTCTGATTTTAAAAATCTGAATGCCTGTCCATACATAGAGATCTATTAATTACTAGAATAACTGGTAAAAGTACTCCCTAAGTACTGCACACCCATTTTTGAAGACACTGTAATAAAAATAACCCCTCATTTCTTTAGGCATAAAAATAAGAGTTGTCCAACACACAAGCACACAGCTTATTGGATCAGCTGTAGAACATTAAGACACAGGAGACCTGATAACTCCATTTGGCAAAAAGAGTCAAATCACAGCTGTGCCCCAGCAAGTAAGTTGTCAATTTAGTGTCAAACACCAGAATGAAGGGGACAGGGAGAAAAGTACACACTCATTTCTCACAATTCACCATTCCTACTACAATTTATGCACAACTAACATCCCATCAGTGATTTACAAATACTATCCAACTTAGAGGCTTTTAAAACAGAGCAGGAATAGATTACAGTATCTAAATGGCAAAAGCACCTAGGCTTTATAACAGCACAGACAGTTCTGCATCCACAATAAAGTGGAACTGACAACAGTTATCTTAGGAAGTTTGGGGCAAAATTAATTTTAATAAAATCAAACCATACATAATCCCATTAAGATTTTTCTAGATCAGATGTACACATCAGAACTAAACTGGGAAACAATGTGTTTCAAACCCTGTTATTTTATTGTCTTTTTAAAGTCCAACCTGCTCACTCACAGAAAAGTTCAATCAGCATTCTTTAGAGAAACAGGAGAATTTAGACTAACAGAGTCAGAAAATTCCACAGAAATGGTAAGGATAAAGTACTGAAATATAGCTGAATAAACACAGCAGGCATCTTTACCAGGAAAGCAGATCAAAGTGTACTTAATATTCAGTTTCTCCTCCCAGCCTACATGGAACATGCAAGTTTACTTCAACATAACTTTTAAAAACAGCATTTAACATCATGGAGTATTACAGAAAGGTTGGCTGGAGCAGACTGAAATTAAACACTTCCTCCTAACCAAATAAAGTTTCCTGAGTCTACAATCATGCAGCATTTTGTTCATGGCTAAAATTCTTTAGCTCTTCCATAAATATAAGGTGTTTACCTCCCTAATAACTGGTCGACATTGATGAATTTTCCAACTTAATTAAACTCACTTATATGTCAGGTTTCCTTTAGAAAGGCTATTCAGGCTATAAGAGTTACCATTGTTTTTTCCTAAAAACTCTGTATTCTTGGCAGACCTTGGGGACTAAACAGCCTGATAATCAGCTACAATATTCCCAGTCCAGATGTGGGTACCTGGCAATGCTACATCTTTTTGCTAAGAAAGAATGTTAATGTTCAAAGGTGCCGATTTGATGCTTCACTTACACAGAAAAGAGTAACAGAGTGACCACATCACAGCTACTGCCTGTAACATGTTAGATACAGTGAAATGATGGTTCTACATCTTTAACAAGTGAAAGACAGAATTCTACAGATTGTACTGAACAGTCGAGGCCAAGTGGCTGCACCTGCGCTCCCTGGTACCTCAGGGTTTCAAGGGAAGAAATACAACACAGCCTTTCGGAAAGTAAGAGTGGATTAAATGAAGACATTTTGGAAACTAACATATAAATTCTTATTTCCATTAGAGCATCAGTCTCAAAGAACCAATATTCTGAGCTCTCTGTAAGAGGTGGCTCCTGAAATAAACAAGGTTTTGTAGGTAGACTACACAGACAAAAGCTGCTTTTTCCTTCCCCTGAGAGGCACAAAGAGCAGTTAGCAAAGGGGTGAGATGGAAACACACATTAAGGGACCACGAGCAATAACCTCCTTCCTCTCACAGCCTTAACTCTGCTATTGCTCAAGGTTCTGTGTAAGTGAAATTCTCTAATGGACCTGTTCTCATGCAAGCCCAGCACCTGCTCCCTCTAACTATGGCTGTGCAGTTCACCCATACCCACATAACACCAACCTACTGCCATTGACCAAGCAGCCCTCACTTAAAGAAAAAACACATATACCAAGAGTGTTACATCCACTAAAGAGAGGAGAAAAATGTCCCCAAGTCAGTCACCACTACCTCCACCATTCTCATTTCTTTAGAAAGGGGCCCTCACACTGGGCTAGAAGGCTATGCTTGCCCTTGGCCCAACTCTTCAGTCCAGCGCATTCTTTTTCTTTTTTTTTTTTGAATGAGAAACACCTTCAAAATGATGCCATGAAACACCACTTTTCTCTCAAAAAAAAGTTGAAACACTGTACTTTTTCAAGGGTAGCTCCTTTTTTGTTTACTACTTTGTGCAACCTGCCCTCTCAAAACACACAACTTCCTTTGCTCAAAACTCATCAGCATTCTACTTGCAGATGGGAGACTGAACTAGGTTAAACTACCTGTAAATTATTTTCTCTATGCCCTGCACGGGAGAACTTAAATTATGGCTCACTCACATTTAAAAGCAGTTTGCAGAAGGTAACTATACCACCCCAACCACCTGGTGCTGCCCCTAGTTCCCATTCTTCCTTAGACAGCATTCGCCAGACCGCTGGGAAACAATGCAGCTCACCAGAGCAGCAGAAAGTACCTTGTGCTGGTTTCACTGAATGATTATGGGATATGAGAAAGTCAAATACAAAAGGCACAGCAGAAGCTGTCCACACAAGGGACAATGAGAATGGTTCTTCCAGTGGCAGCAGTGGGGTTAAGAATTCATGAGGTATTCTGGGTCATCCTTAGACATCCCCACTGGTGTCATTGCCAGGATCCAAACCACTTGTTAGTGAACAGGATTTGCTTGGAAATACATTTTTGAGCTATCAGCTCATACCCTTGTCTGTTTCTCTGACTATCCTAACCCTGTCTAGAGGCACATATGTTAGAAGGAATAACCCATTAACCACAGAAATGTTTTAAACTTCCAAAGAGGCATCTGACTATAAATCCCAAGGGTTATAACCTAGAAAGTAAGAGGACTGGAGTATAGACTCTGTCTTATTTTCTACATAGAGCAGTAAATACCCTTTAATTTCAATGAGTCTTCCATTTCTAACTTTCTACCACACGCCACGCATAGGAGAACTAAAACGTGATTCACTTGGAGTTTGGCATGGCAAGAACCTGAACGTTAATACTGAAAAATTAAAGTCTTCTGGATTTAACCACAAATGACCATCACTGAATACATCTGTAGAACAAAATAAAAAGTAAGCCAGATCTCAGGTCTGCCTTTCACTACTAGAATCTGTATCTTTTGCCTTTAAGTTTCTATGGAAATAAATTAAGGACAATTGAAAAACAAATTTAAAAAGAAAGAAAGAGAACAGCAGAGGATCCATGAACCACCTTCCTTCTCAACAAACCTGTACTGCACCATGAACCATTTTAGTTCACAAAATTAGCAATGAATTTACAATTTTCTTCAGCATCCTGTAGTTCCTGTGTACCACTATTTTGACCAAGTCCTTCACATTGGATTTACTTCACTGATTTCACAGAATCACACAATCTGTTAGTGCCCTGCCTCTTCCCCTTGCTGATAATCTGAATTTCTGATATTCAGATGTTCCATTAATCTCAGTTAGAAGAAATGTTCTGCTCCTTCCTTTAAGAACACTACATAGTGATCTAGACTTAGTACAGAATAAAAGTGAATTTTAAGCATGTCAAACTACTCTGACCACCCTTCAGATAACCACAAGTGATATTTCTATACCCAAACAGATGAGTCATAAAAACCTTAAATGGATATGAAGAACCTCCCCTAATATTGCTCTGGACAAGACTGAGAGTAATGAAATATGTTACAATCTAAACAGTAATCACCTAACACATTTTCCACGCATGTGAACTTAAATGATTTTAACTCCTATAGGAAATTATAGTATATATAATGTCAGAATTAATATGTGTTAATAACAGTTCTCTTGGTTAAGTTCTTTAGAAATGTTATTAGGACTAAAGGCCTGTGGGGAAGACATGAGGGCACAATTTCCTATCTTCAGAAAAATAAAAAACAATTTCTAAACTGCATGAAAGAATTAGGATTAAAACCCAGGAACTTCTGTAACCCAGTTCCAAATTTAAAACATCAGACAATGAAGTCCCCAAAGTAAACCCAGAATTATGCCATACCTAATTTAATACAGTAATGCAGCTTGCTTTAACACCTACACATAAATGAGATTAGTCTCCATACACTCCATACCATGATTATTAGGTGAACATTACCTGTTAAACAGAATATTGAAGCTAAATACGTACTCATTACTGACTCCTGACACATCAAACAAACTATGGGTTTGTTTTTTAAAAGATGAAAACACCAAATGTGGTGCTTCTGGGAAAAAAAAAATCTAAAAGAATCCCCAAGACCATCCCTGCTACATCCCTAAACTAACCAGTCTTCAATAACAATTTTGTTCCTAAAAGAAGCAAGAGCAAAGAACTCCCAGAATTCAACACACTCATTGCTTAGATCTCAAGGGCTATTAATTTCTGAGTGGAAGGCTGTTCACAGTTCCATGTAAACAGCTGTGGAGAGAAGCAATTCCCAGTGTGTACCATCCCCAACTTCACAAAATGAGTTTATCCCAAAAATTAGGCCTACAGCTTTTTTATTGTTTAGAGCCCTGACAGCCATACATGCCTTATAAATAGTGCACCACACGGAAAACCAAGGAAAGTGCAGTGTAAAACACAATTTTAGGTCATGAACCGCAGGCACTATCTATGTCCTTAAGTGTATCTGAAATCACGTCCTGGAAGATGGAATTAAGTCTAATGTAAATTACAAAATATGACAGCTATAGACATTTCACACCTACCAAAGAGCAGCAGTCCCCGTGCTTTGAGGGTGATACAAAGCAAGACTGGCAGATGCCAGTCCCTCTCCACTGAAGAAACTGGGACAACTCACAGCAGATTGATCTGGTGTCCCTACAGAACTAGACCGGATGCAGTGTCATCTCTCATCGATGAGTCAACACATCATTAGCTATTTCACGACAGCAGCTATTTCAGCTGCAACTGATCAGTTTTATATGTGTGATGTGTCTCACAGCAAAAACGCACACTAGAAAGCTGAAAGACTGTCCCTGAGAAAGGAACAGAAGCTCATGCAGCATTTACCTAGACTGAACAGTGAAACAGTGAGCTGAACAAAAAGCAATCATTTACAGTGTAAAAGCCACATAGGACTCAAGTAGGCATGTTTGTACATTTCTAAATGTAACTGGAACCAGAAACAATGTATGAAGAGGAACAAAAAAAACAGTCCTCTCTAAAAGAAATATTTCACATTTTTTGTAGAAAATCTGAAGGAAGGAAGATTTTGGGACTACTCTTTTTTTCCCTACGGTAACATTAGCATTAGCAAGATAAACTGTGTCTTCTCGATCACCGCACTAATCATTTTAGCATTTGCCTACGTTCTGCCCACACCAGTTGGTTCCATTGCTCACTTGATCTAATGCCATGAAAAATAAAGACATCCATTTAGTTTCTCCTCTTTGCTTGTGCTCAGATGGCAGCACAGCCTTTACTTGCAGAAACCCCAACTTCTTGGGCTATCATGGGAGGGGACAGAACTAATTCAGGCTGCTAGACTGTGACGCAGTGTGAGGATCAAGAGTCAAGTAGGACCCAGTTTGGTTTAAATAAAATCTTGGTATCTGCTAGAAGCAAACAACAAAACAATGTGCCAGTACCCGGATGTGTCCTGTCACTGATGGATCTGAGATGTGCTCCCATCTCTGAAACCTGGGTGCTGTAACAAAATGATCAGCAGTTCACTGCTCACATCATCAGACCTACAGATGCTTCTCTACTGAAAAAGGACAGAGCCATCATTACTTGTGCCACAGAAATCACTCATGCATCTAGAAGAACCTGCAGGGAAGAGCTCCTGAATGCATAATCTTCATCTCTGGTGGGATCATTGGAGGGTGAGGGAGGCAGATGGGCAGGGCCATTTCCAAAATGTACTACATCCTAGTTACATTAGCTGTAAGCACCGGATCCATGTCACTTCCTTTTAGCAACAGCACAGCCCCTCTGTTTGTCCTCCCCCACCCAAAGCTCCAGGCTAGTGCTTGCAGAAGTGAAAACAGGGAATGGTCTTGCTGAAAACAAACCTGGAAAAAGGAAATTGTTTATTCAATTGGAGAAAGGAATAAACGATCAAACAGTCCTGGGATGTTGAACTACAATTCAGAAGTGCAAAAAATTTAGCTGTCATCAGGCACAACTGGAGATAAGTCACGATCCAGCATCTCAGAAAATTCCAGGACACATCACACTCCAAAGTTTTTTATCTCTGAATACATAATTCGTTTTTAATTTTTTTTTTTTTACTGAAATGCAGCAGATGAAAGAGAGCAATACATTATCAAATCAATCCTGCAGGTGAGAGGAAATATCCAACAGGACAAGGTAAGGCATTTTGTGGAAAACTTTTTTTCCCCCACCAAGTTATGATATTCACAGCAAAACACTGCAGTACATTATTAAGAAATTAAAGCAGAAAATTGAGCAATAAGGAAATCAAGAGAGAATCAGAAAGATTTTCATCCTGGATTTCCTCAAAAATTGTTATTATTATAATCTCCTTCTTCATCTTCCCTAAGACTTCCCAAACAAGAATAAAATTTCCACAGTTCACATGACCTCACCATTTTTGATGTATCTGTGTTCCTACCTCAGCGCTGCCTGCCCCAGAAGAAAGGAAGAACTATGTCTACAGTACTAGAATAACAATTTAACAGCAGTTAAGTTAGTATATGGTAGAGCTGATTCATTTTCTCTGCTTGAATGACAAATATTCTTTACACTGTATGATTTTCAGAACTGGGTCCTCACCTTTAAGTCAACAAATACTGTAGGCAAACCACATTGCCTTTTCTAGTCACAGTTGTGTTCCTGTCTGTGCAAGATGCTGAACACTGTGGATGACTGCCCACTTTGAGAACAAACTCTAACAGGCAAAATAAATGATGCTCAAAGCAAGAGTTAACTGTGCAAAGAATAATTTACTGCAACTGAAAATAAAATTTAAGTATTGGACCATGTCTGAAATGTGAGAAAGTGGACATGAATCTATATCTTGTCATATAAGTCAATAAAGGTCACGTCTGAGAAAAATTCTGTACTTTAAGAACGAGGAAAACTTTCAGATAGCACTAAGCATATACTTCTTCAAAGAGGTGTACCCTATCCCAACTGACAGCAAAGAAATATTCATTTATTTTGGCTGTTAGAGCTTGGGCCAAGCAAATCTTAGAATTATAAACAATCCACATTGAATATTAGCATGATGCACCTATCCATAACACATGCAGAGATTCTGACAAAGCATTCAGTGACTTCTTCTATTTGCTAGCTGCACACTGCAAATCCTAGCCATAGTTTAGATTTTATACATAAAGTCAGCTACGAAAAGGTAGTTAAAAACACAAGTACTTTACAGACACTTTCAGAAAATATCCTAGCAAAAAGATACAGGCCAACTGAATTGCAGTCCTTCATTCCCTTGCAGGAGGCTGGTTTTCTGCTACCAAGCTAAGAGAACACACAGGAGTGCCCAGTTGCTCAAAGACTGAGTGGTTTTTTACTGACTGCTTACTCAACACAGGAAAATCTATGCACAGCACAGCTGAGAGGCACTTTAAACTAGCAAATGGCCTCTGACAAATTCATGTCATTTAAAAAAAGAGGAAGCAATCCTCATGTGTAAATAAATATACATACAAATGTCACGACACTCTTTCAAAGCTATTCTGTGTAAATCCAGTTAAAGAAAAAGCACATTACATAAAAGATGCTTCTCACATAGACACTGAAACCTATACAGAAATACCAAACTTTATAGACACAAACAAAATCAGACATTAATATTAAACTCTGATAATGTTCAAGGTCTGTTAATGTAAGAGCACACAAATAATTCTAACTATTAACTAGCTTACTGATAATTCAACTGGAGGGGAGGGGAGAGAGGAAAGAAACCCCAAAAAGTCATTATCAGCAGGTATATGCTAAAATACAAAAATCAAAACCAACATCACAGCTACTGAATCCTGTGAAGTCTGGTTTATGTAAGACCTTAAACTAGACAATCTAATTCTCATACTCAGATTTTCAGACTGGGTTAGAGAATTTGATGCACAGGTGACGTGCATTTCAACCTGAAATGCGATGACTCAACATAAATGCAGACTCTGCACTGATCACAACTACAAGGAAGAACTTGTACAGGAACCCCAGCCCAGCCCAAAGCTCTTAACCTTGACTAGTACCACACTATTGATGGGTAAACTCTTTCTCAGACTTTTTAGACCAGATTAAGCCTCACGGGCTTTTTGGAAACAGTGTCACATCTCATTCTTTTAAATCAAATACA
The DNA here is from genome assembly GCA_032173965.1 of Sitta carolinensis. Classification (NCBI taxonomy): domain Eukaryota; kingdom Metazoa; phylum Chordata; class Aves; order Passeriformes; family Sittidae; genus Sitta; species Sitta carolinensis. Next base: position 9,274,533 of record JAVUNC010000006.1, on the reverse strand, counting down.
GTCAGCAGAAATACCAGGTTTAGCAGACTCTGACAATAAAATAGCCAGCCTTAAAAAAAAAGTATATGCTAAAGGCATAGTAGTAAAGCACAGGAAAAGGTTGGAAAATTCATCTGACCCACTGCTGAGACATGAGGCAGTCACAACCCTCAAAGCACAACCTATACAGCTCTATAGTCCTGCAGTTACAGCCACCTGTACAAATCAAATCAATAACAACTGTCTTTTTGTAACTAAAAGTACCCATTGCTTTTTTTTTCCCCACAGAATTTAGATTATTAATTTGATTAAGAAACAAATATTAGAGGGAAAAAAAAAAAAAAGCCATCAATTAAGTTTCATGGGACTATGGTATTCAGCTCCGTGCTTCATGTGAACTCATCTAGTGCTACTGAGTTCCAGAAAAAAACACCCAAGAATAAAATTAGAAGTTTGCTGTTAAACTCATTTGGAAGGCAGGAACACGCTTTTCCCTCATACTGTGGGAAAATACGAATCCAACACTTTTACCATTAGTTACTAAACAAAAGCTAGACCCAGCCTATATTAATTTTGAACCAAGTTTCTATTTGTGCCATTCCTCCATACGGGGAACAAATTCCCTCACATGTCTCCACAGATTTTTACAACAGCAGTTGATGAATTAATGCCTTTGAAAGAAGACTATCCTCACTCACAATCTAAGGCAACACACAAAGATATCAGCTAACTAAAGATCCAAGCATTTACAAGGCACTCAGCGCTACAAGGCACACACTGAATAACGAGAAGAGTTTGGCACTTACACGCTCAGTGGTGCCCATCGGCAAACTGCACAGCCTTGGAAATGCCAAGGTATCTCTAGTCCTGGTGGATTACAGAAATAAGCTCCTTTACCAGTCTAAAATCAGTCCGCCACTGAGTGGAGCCTCAACAGAGGCTTGAATTGCATTAATGAAGTTTAAACAACATTAAAAGTAGAAAGAAAGAGAGACCATTGATGTTTGGAGTTTTTACTCTGGAAAAATAAACTGATTAAGAGTGGTCACATCCAAATTTAGAACAGCTAGCATGCAGTAAGAGTGGTTCTGGCCAAGTAAATGTTTTTTCTGAGTCTCAGTAACACTTGTAGCTCTTAGATCAGTGAAGAAGCCCAGTCCAATGACCAAGGACACACCTAGAGAAAGCTGTTCTGAAAAGTAAACTCTCTAGATATACCTACAGTACTGCTTATAATCCAGTTCACCAGGAAGTTCTAGTCTGTTGTTTCCCAGAAAAGGAAAGGTAATCAGAAAAAGAATCCAAACAGCTTTGGTCCAAGTCTTAACACACTGTACTCGAAACTACGGTTTCACTTAGAAGGGTAACAACTTCGGTTCTGGCTTGAGTATCAAAACCCACCGGCAAAATCTCAAAAATCCTACAGATTCAGCACTCAAAGAAGCCAAGAGCTTGTTTCAGATTCCCAGACTCTGAAATTAATGGTTTCACATTTTCCTCAAGAGCACCTTTACATTTTGGCATATGTATTCCTTTCAAGCAATTTCTCACACACAACTGAATTTGTCCTGACACACTTTCAGTCACAACTCTGCAGAAACAGAAGTTACCATACAGAAACATCTTTAAGCCATCACATCTGGTAATTACTACTACAGAACACCAGGACTCCACAAAGAATTACTATGTAAGACAAATGCCAAACAAAGCAATTCGCATTTTCAGAGCTATCTCCTAACCACACGCTTCAAAGGAGTCTGGATGAATGTCTAACTGCAGCTACAGATGACATGACGCCATTTATAAATCCAAACTGGGATCTGCCAGTTCCAAGTCTTGGTCAATAAAAATGAAGGAAAATAAACAAGCAAGAAAAAAGAAAAAAAAAATATATAAAAAAAATAAAACCAACAAAACAAAACCCACATCCTGCACAGCAGAACAGAAGAGTCTTCCTGATCTTGCTTCTTATTAAAATTTTGTTCTTTCTGATGCAACATCTGCTTTAACTATACACCATAAAGAACACGAGTTCAAAATGAGCATTTGATGGATCCCACCCTTAGGATGAGAACAAATCCTATTCCAGACACAGCTGTGACAGTCTGAGGTTACTGCACTGAACACAGTTCCACATCCTCTGCTCATTACTGTTACCACCCACATCAACGTGCCAGCTGAGAGAAATGGAAGAACACTCTCCAATTTATTGTGATTTTTACCTGCCAAGTCAGCTTGAAACAGTCAGCAATAGGTTCTTGTTAACCCAGGTCACGCTGATGGAAATGTATGGTTCCAAAAGAGCTCAAAGAAATTTCAATCAGAGCTACTATGGCCCCATCCCCAACCCCACTTCAACGTATGTCCCATTTCCACCCTGTGACCTGGATGATCAGCCAGTTCAAATACATGACCCAGGCAAATTCAACAAAACAAAACAAAAAAGCAATTAACAACTAACCTGATTAACTCCCTGACTATGCTTACCTCGCAGCCACAGTGGCTTCCTTGCCAGCAGCTGAACATGCACAGTCAAGAAGAAGACACGACCACCAGAGCTTCAGTTTAAGCTGCCAAGACTATTGACAAGCTTAGGCAAAACTAAAATCGAGCTGCTTCAGCAAAGAGTGGTCACAGTCTCCTCCTCCTCCTAAGCAATAACATTTGTATAGCCATGAAGTCAGTTCAAGCAGTTGATCCGAATGAAGCTTAACATTTTTCTGTATGACCATTTTCAGCTGGATCAGCAAAGAAAGACTAACAGGGAAAAACAAATTCTTTTGGTGAAAGCATCGGCAGAAAAATCAAAGCTGCTTGGGTGGTAATGCAATAATATGACTGTAGAGGACATGTTAAGTCTTAGCTTGATTGAATTTCTGCTTGGTATTCTGCAGAAAAAGAAAGGCAATATGCTCCAATCTCACTTATCAATATTGTGAGATCAATTGAGACTAAACAGGAAATCTGTAATTTTAATATATGTTCACTGATCAAAGCAAACTCCAAAAACAAGACTAAGGGCAAAATTTCACATTAGTTTAAACCAAGCTTGCTTGATAAGCTGGCGAAAGAAATAAAAATAAAAGTAAACTTTGACCCCTGTCCTAAAGAAAAGAACAAAGTCAGCAGAGTGTCAGACGAGTAGATGAGCACAATAAGTAGGATACAACTCCAAAGTCATTAATTAGACCAGCTTAGGCTGCCAATCTCTTACCTGAGAGATTCTGCAAAACATCTTTTCTAGAGTACAAAAGATTTAATTTCTATAGCATTAGAGGAATTAAATTTTTTCCAACGTTGTGCAGCTCCATCAATATTACTAGTGGAATAAAACCAGCTATAGGCAGAATTCAAGAATCCTGCATAGTGCTGTATTAGGCTCTCACAAAAACACACAATAAAAAACCTACTACAATATGTTTTTTGCAGCAGCGTCTATTCCTGGGGAAGGAAGCACTTTTGCAAAGACTTGCACTACCATTACAGAAAGTTTTTATCCCATCATATCCATTATGGTAGGAAAGAAAATTCCATACAGATCATTCTGACACCAAGCAGCTATATCAAACTACAAAATGTAAGACTTAGAAGTCTGGCAAGTTTTAAGAGCCCAATATGGCTTGTTGGTTTGGGTTTTTTCTTCCCAAATGCATCATGCTGTCAAGCTACTAACACAAAATCAGAAGGTTTCACAACACTAGGCTGAGAAGATAAACAAACTTGTCTACTCTGTCTAGTTTACATGCGCCTTCAGTTTCCACACATTTAAGCTAAATAATAAATGCAGGAAAGTAATTCCCAGGATGAAAAATAAATTTTCTGCTAGTAAGGATTTAAATGGCTGATTTGAATTGCATTTCACATGTATACTTTAGGAAAAAAAAAATCTTTTATGTGTTATGTTTAGAGTTCTTTAAATCTGAATTTTCACTGAGGCTTAAAACCAACACTATAGGCAATCACAGATTAAAAAGCTTTTACTGTAAGACAGCTCAGGGTACCAAAACTCTTAGAATCACAAGCAAGGATGAATATATCTGAAATTCATTGTTTTGGACTTCATTCACATTCTTATTTCTTCTGTAAGACTTTTGCTAAGGGAAAAAAACAGCACTTCCACAGACAATTGCCAAGAGATGAAGAAATGGAAAACATGCACTGATGAAGAGAAAAACAATCTCTTTTTCTATGGTAACTATTAACTTCTGCATAATCATAAAGACCGTAGATCAATAAGTCAAATAGAACTGAGTCAGAAATCCATTTAAATATTTACATTTTTTGTTACAAGTCATACCTAGAGTACTACTGTAGCCAAAGAGAATGACTGTGCCTTCCATTTTACTCACTCTCCTCAATCAGGAGCCTATCTCGAGATACAGAATGATCAAAAATACAAAACAAGAGAGCAAAACAAAACCCCTTAAATGGCACAAACATACGTTGTTGACAGCTATAAGCTTCTACTCTGGACAGCTGAATTAGGAAATATTGACAACACATAAAATACAGAAAGGCTCCCTTATCATTTCATAAACCATTAATGAGCGGGTTATATAAATCTACTGGACCGAAGTAGTTGGAGATCAGAGCTGCTGCAAGACATTAACTCTCCTGTGAGGGATACATCATTCCGTTCTTGAAGACTGTTCATCTCCATGAGCGCAATAAAAGCAGCTAAGGGCATTCCGAGCTGGAGCTGCATTTTAACCCTTCGTGACCGACCGAGCAGGGAGCGGGGCGATGCTCCCCGGGCCCGCCGCAGCCCCCGCCCCGCACGCTGTTGCTCATCCATCCCTCCTGCGCCCGCAGGACGGGCCGAACCCGGCCGGCTGTTCCTTTGTGCAGCCTGGCGAGCTGCCGCACACGCACTGAGGCACCGGCCAAGCCACGAACTGGGTGAAAAGAGACGAGCCCCGCTGCTCACGGGGGCCCTTTCCCCTACAACTCCCGCTGCCAGACTGGGTCGTCAGCACCATCGCCCAAAAGCCTCGTCCCGACGCCTCCCGAACTTCACAGCGCTCCAGGCGCAGCTGAGACGGGGAAGCCCCTGCTTCCCGGAGCCCCCACTCGCTCCCACGGCCACGCACGGGCGACAAGCGATACAAAGCGCCCGGGAGCGGCCGTGCCGGAGGGACCCTCTGATGGAAACCTGGCCGGGATTCAAGGCCTAGGAGAGACCGCAGGCACAGCAGGCAGCCCGGGAGAACCCCGTGAAGCGGCGTCGCCCCGGGGGTCGCTCCCTCGGGCCAGTGGCTCGGTGCTCCCCGCAGGGCCCTTCGTTGCCGCGGCCGCCCCCCGCAGGCTCCACCTGCGCCGGGCCCCCGCTCCACCGCACCCCGGGGATCGTGCCCCACCCCACCGCCCCCCGCCGGGGCGGGGACCGGAGGGCGCCCCCACATCGCCCCCGGCCTCCGCACGCACTTTCCCGGGGTACCCCTGCCCCCCCTCATCCCCTCCGGCCCCTCAGGCTTCCCCCGCCTCCGGCGCCCCCCCCGCTGCCGGACCCACCCGCGCCCCGCGGGGTTTGGCACGGCCCCGTCGCGCCCGCCCGCGGCTCCGGTCAGCGGCCGCCGCGGCAAAGGCCCTTCCCCGCATCGCGGCCCGGCCGTGCTCACCTGCTGCCCGCAGCCGCCTCCCTCCGGCGCCTCCTCCGCCGCCCGTCGCCACCGAGCAGCGCCGCCGCCGCCGCCGCTCCGCCCCCGCCCCCCGGCCGCCGCTCCCGCCCCCGCCTCCAGCCACGCCTACCACGGCGGCCCATTGGCCACGGGCCCCGGAGTTCGGGCTTCGGATTGGTGCGAGGAGCCGCCAGTCAAAGCCTCAGCCCCGCCCATCCCCGCCCCACAGGTCCCGGGCGTTTTATTCACGCCGGGGCTTTGGCGCCCCCAATCTCTCGCTGTCGGCTCTGATTGGCTGGTGCGGTGGGAACAGCGTGCCAGGATTGGCTGCCCGAGGTGCCAGTGCGGCGCTGCGCCCGCCCTCCCGCGGGCTCGGCTGCGCGGCGCGGCGGGAAGGCGGTGGCCGCTGCCGGGCCCGCCTCAGGGCCGTGGCCGCCCCCGGCTCTCGGGACTCCCCGGCCCTCGGGAATCTCCTCGGCTGGCGTCCGGCTGATGCGCCGAGCGGGGATGCGCCTTCCACCGCCCGTCTCCGGTTCAGCCGTGGTTCTTGTCTCCTCAGGGCTGCGGCGGTGGTGGCAGCAGGAGGAGGGTTCCCGCAGCCCCAGCGCCACCTCGGTGTCCCCCCCGATAAACCACATGCGGTGACTGACACCTTCCCTGGGGGCTGCAGTGAGGCGTGCTGCTTGTGCCAGTTCTCCAGAAACCGTGATGTCCTACATCGGCCAGAGGCCAGGCTTGCAGGAAAAGCAGGCTCCTTTAACCTCCACGACTCTTTCTGAGAACCACAATATTCTCGGGATATCCTTCCTTCGGTCCAAGAAACACTAATATGCCTCCATTTTCGAAGTGGAGCCAGTACCAGGTGCTGAATTCAGCAGGGAGGCTGCGCTTCAAAGGGAGGTTACCCAGGGGAATCCTCTGGGAGCAGCACCCTTGTGACTGCACGGACGGGGCTTGGCCTGAACGCTTTAACGGGAATGCTTATTTCCAACAGCTGCCTCCTCTCACCAGACTTTCAAGCAGCTACTTCATTCAAAATGCAAGCCAGAACAGTTCCCGGTGCAGCTGAAAAAAAAAAAAAAAAAATTTGAAGGTAATTGAAATTCAAAGACTACATGATGTTTCTCTGCATTATTACATTCTCCCTGCATACACCATTCCCCTTATTCCTCTTTGTTTCTGAATCAAGCAAAGAAACAGAGCAACAAAGAACACGGGCCATAATGTTGGCTGGCAAACATCCAGAAAGCAACTGAAATCACTGGGAATTTCAGAGCATCATGTGCAAACATCATTTACCAAATTTATGTAGCAAGTGCTCAGAAGTATTAGTATGACACTGACTCCAAGTTCCAGACTGATGCTCTGACCCCCAAGTCATCCCTTGTTCATAAATTAAGCTGAGAAGATGCAGGGGTTCTCCTTATATCTTTTTGCATATCCCTTTGCTTTCCAAGGAAAGCAAAATCAAGGCAGAGAGCTGCTTTCCTTCTCAAATTACTAGAGGATAAGACATTTCTACCAGTCCTAAGTTTTCTTCTGATTTTATGAAAACATTTGTGACTTAAGATAACTCTTAAAATACTGCATTCCCAGTACTTTCAGTGTAACACTTTGTCTTATTCAGAGTTTCTGGATTTCTGACAGAAATTTTTGTAAAGCATGGTGCCCTTAATTTCTTATGAAAACTTAATTCCAAATGAACAGTTCCCATATTATCGAGACGCTCTACTTCCAAATGAAAAGTACAAAGGAAAAGGCCAGGACATGCTATTGTAAATAAAATCTAATGTATGCTTCAGCTATTTAAAGCTTTTACAAATATTTATTAGATAGCTAAATTCATTTCTTGCCATTACTGCTTCTCTGCTCAGCTGATAACTTGACCTCCCCATATGGTCGTCGGTGACTGAAGGGAAAGGGGGCTGTGGTGGGAAAGGAAAGGAAGCTGACCCTAGAGGTCACTTAGCTGGACATGCTGAGCATCCAGCGTGGCAAGCTGCACATTCACAGCGCTGCACTGTGGGTCCAAGGCACGTTCTGTGCACTCAGTCTTCCCACAGCATTTTCATGGGAGCAGGAAAATTATTTCTCCAAGGTCTGATACTGGAAGCAATGCTTCAAATGCTTTGATCCTCATGGATAACAAAGAATTGAAAGATACTTTATAGCATTCTCGAGAAACGAAACCAAATTTGCCCCTTATCACCCTTTCTTTAAGACTGGGAACAGCGCCCCTGTGTAATACAAGGATTAATGGACTTGACTGTTGCTGTCCTGCCCACTGACTCCTGTCAGCCGTGCCTTTCTAGCCAAGATCCTTCCTGGACTCAGTGGGACAGCAGGAGAGAATGCTATTCCCTGAGGACCTGAGAATATATTACACACACATTCATGACAATGCAAATTCCTTTATCCCCACTGCAGATACCCAGAGGCTTAACATCATTCTTCCCTATTGGTTATCTAAAGTAATGTCAGTGATTAAATCTCCCTTCTCTAATCACACCATAATATTATCCCTTCTAGGAACAAGCTCTAACTGTATAAATACTACCACATATGCATTTTTATGCTCACCAAGAGGAAATCCATCTTTTTGGCAATATATATGAAATAATAGGAGCATGCATGTGGATGAGCACTGGAAATGTTCAAAAATATTTCTATATAAGGTGCCATATTTGCTAGTAGCAACACATACCTACTATGGGAAGCAAATAAACAAGTACTACAGGGGCTTTCTCTTGTCATGCTCTGAGCAGATCTGAACCAATATGGTTGTTAAATCAAGGCATTCTGTTTGCTTAGCATTTTCATCTTGGTAGTGCTACATCTGAGTTGAGCAAGAAATTTCAAAGTACTTCAGAAAAATTTTAGTATAGGAAACAAAAGGTAGTATTTTTGCAAGGCTTGACTAGGAGAAGCTTACAGAAGAAGCAAATGTTGAATAGTGCTGCCCTATGTTAGCACAGCTATATGTTAATCTTGAATTAGTGGGCACAAGTGTATTTAATGAGCAAAGCTATGCAACTGCCATGAATCCTTTAAAACCTGTCTTCTATGGAAAAGCATCAGCTAAACAGCTTGTCAAGAGCCATGGTCTGTGCATATTAAAAGGATATTCTCTAGCACAAGATACGTGATTTATGCAGGAAGTTTGACTGTACTTTCTACCTTGATTCTTTAGATGTGATTAATCCCACAGGACAAATATTTCATTCAGGTTCTCTTTGCCTTCATTTTAGGATGGGGATTTTCTCCTCATGGCCATTTCTTTCTTTCCTTCTGCTAAATGACTAGTGCTAATCACTGCCTATGGAGTCACTGCAGATGGTATCTGCTCGATGCTAGCAAATGCTAGATGGCTTTTAATAAAAGCACAAAAACCCTCATGAAATTATTTCAAAATTTAAAAGTACACATGCCCGGTCAAGGGGGTGAGTAAACTCAGTCAAGGGTCCTACTTAAATACATTATTTTAATTCAGCTTTAATTCCAATGTATCTTCTTTAGTGCCACATGGTACAAAAGAAAATGTCTGTGCTTCCAAATCCCCCCAGAAAGATAATTTCATAGGGAGGACAGGACCTTCTAATTATGATTTTTACAAATGTGCTTTAATTTGGCTATTCCATGGAAGGCTTCTTTTCTCAGTGGGGCTCCTTGTACAAGATAACCAGGATTAAAGACCACAACCAGTCACTGAATAAGAAAATCCCTGAGAAGAGAGAAACAGCTGGAGGGAGGCCAAAGCTGCTGCCAAAAGATGCTTCAGTGAGTGAGTGCATTCACTCTGATGAGGGAGGCCAGAGGATAGCTCTTGAGAAACAGTTCCTGAATTAGCTTTCAGTCTTGTTATCTGGCAGTGAACTTTATAGCTTTCAAAACGAGGAACAGGCTTCACAATCCAGCCCAGTGTCCTTCCAGTGATGTAGCTAGGCTGTATGAGAAAGACTGTCAGCTAAGCAAACCTGTTAGTGAAGGCCTGAAATGCTCTTTATCCTTACTAGGTATTAGTTTTGGCATGAGAACAAAACTGATGGTGCAAAAGGAAGGTCGCCAGCAGAGTAATAATGAGAAAAAGGATTAAGTTTGGCTTAACTTTCTAAAAGTGACTGGTTTACGTTTTTGGTTTGCCAGGAACACCGAGAAAGCTTGCATGGCTGTGAACACCTGAGGATCCAATACACAGGAAACTGCAAAGAATTTTGTCCTTTCCACTCATTAGTGAAGACTACTCCTAGCTTTGCCAGACAAGGCCTTACCCAAACTGCTCTTTAAATTTGAGATTTCCATTATTTGAACAGCATAAGGTTAAAATATCAAATGAACCCTACATCTCTTTAAGGTAGCATTTACTTACTTCTTTTGAAGTCACTTGTGACTAATAGATTGTACTCACCACATTTATATGTCCTCTTAAATAAAACACATGTGGCTCTTGGCAATGCAGCTTATACGTTCATAAAATCCAAGTAACTTTGTACTAAATTCTAATTAAGAAATTTAATTGAGCCTCCAGCTGTTAACTGTCTGTGTGAGCATGAGCTAGGGATCACCAAATCATTCAGAGATCAGTATCACTTTCCTTTTGTTTATTTAAAGAGCTGTATATAACACTTATTTCTTTGACAAATTCCCTTGAAATACTGGACAATGAATGCAAACAGCATGTAAACCTTGTGGCTACTCCTAAACAGCCATCTGAGTACTCTGTAAGTGATACTGAAGCACTCTCTTTTTGCCCTAGGTCAAAACCCTTTCTTGTGTCACACAGAAAAATAGCAACATTCTTTATTTTTGAGAGCATTTATTTTTAGAAAGACTAAATTATTGGGAAAAAAAATGTTTTCTTGTTATAGAGATTTAACCACTATTATTTTCCACCGTGTCCTTCGTTCAGAGACTTTGTTATACATAAAAAAAAAAAAAATCCAATGTCAATCAACTGTCTCTTATCAGTAGAAAGTGACATCCCTACGAAGATCAGGGCCCTCAAATGAGACTTTGAACCCCCTGTACTGGTAAACATCCAGAACAGCTTTGCTGCTGTCATTACAGATATCCTGGCGTAACTCGGGTCAGGCTCTGTGCACAGCACCCGACTTCTTCTCAGAAGGATCAGTTGCACTCCAGTAAATTAGGCAATAATACAAGTAACAATCCAGATACTCAGGTTTTTCAGAAGTCTTCCTCCTCCCGAGCCTATTTAGCCATGCTTATGTACAATTAAAGCCACAATGGCCTAACTTTTTACCATATTTCAAGCGCTTGCATCTCGATTTTGTTAAGGGTCCAGTTCTGTTGAAATGGTTTCAGCTGATAAGATTATTCTGGTAAGCAGGGCTTAACCTTGGGGAAACAAAGAGTGGATTGAAATAGAGTTCGCCCTTCCCTTCTCTTCCAGTCTACACACGCACGCACAGGCTGCTGGCGCTCCCCTCTCGCGGTAAACCCCACCCCGCGGGTCACCTTGCCAGGCAGATGCGGCGGCCCCTGGGCGCCTTTCCCGGAGCAGGGGTGCTGAGCGCTGGTCGGCCTCTGCCACCTGCTGGCAAAGACGGAGACGGTGAAATCGGAGGATGAAGTGCTGCCTGTGCACGCCAAAAATCCGTCTCCATTGACTAAAACCATCGCGGCACAAACAGCGCAGTCTTCTACTGCCGTTGCTCTTCACGCAGCTTTGGCTGCGAAGGCTGTGCCCAAAGAACTCTGTCAGAAAAATACTTCCAAAATTAAAATAGTTCTTTTTGGAAATATACAAAAAAGGTCTTCATTGCTTAGAGCACACTGGTGTTCTCTGAGACTGATTTGTGTTGTTCTTAAGGCAATTCAAACAACCTTAAACCTTTAAGATATCTGCGTCTATTCTAGAATTGAAACTTAACAGCTGAACTTATGCTCATTAGGCCTAACTGATTTCTGCTCCTAAATTGTGGTAAAATTGAAATGTAGATCTGGGTTGAAACATGGCAAAAGGTGAAAAATTCTCTTTTCAGCTTTATATCCTATGCCTGATACACTAAGGAGCCCACACAGCAAATCTGCACATGCCTTGTGAATGTTAGCTGTTTAACATACTGCGTGCAGCTCATATTCATATCTGTGAGAGGTTAATACCCTGTGAACCAGAGGTTTCCTGGGCACACTTGGGTAATTGCTGCAGTTAAATGCTTTAGACTCTCCAGAGCAACCTCTGGAGATGAAATTCTCATGCAAAATTCATTCCCATGAATTACTGCAGTTCATCAAAGATTCTTCTCACAAAAGTACTGCATAGTGAATTTCTTCAACTGAAGTTTGTTCTTGATCAGAAACGCAGTCTGGCAATACAAACTCCTACAGTTTTTCACCTTTGCCTCAAGCACAGTCTTGTTCTACCCCTCCAGCAAAGCTTCCAATGCTGCAGCTGCAGCCTCTGGAAGCACAGAGCAGCCCTCAGGCTGCCCAGGCATCCCAGCACCGCTAACGCTGGCCGTCTGGGAAGCCTCGGCCCTCGGAGAGAAATGGGGAGGGAACAAAGGTCTGCCTAGGTTATTTATTTATTATGTATTATTTATTATTTAATTTAAATTAAAATAATTTTTAAAATAATTAAAAAACACTATGCGACATGACAGTCTTTGGAGGTTTTGGGATCCGTTTGAGATGACAGCTCCTTTCAGCTGCCATCACCATCAGAAGCACAAGAAAACGGGAGGGGGGATTACACACAAGAATTGGCTCCATTCAACTTGCGCTTCTATTCCTTGTGCAACACGACCTTATGAAATAAGTGTTACCTCATCTCGCCTCATTATATTGCAGAGTAATTCCAGGCTGTCTAAAAGCATATCCTTACGGTACGCCTTCAGAAAAAAAAATAACTTTCTGGACGTGCTTAGAGCGTACTTCCAGAACGAAACCTCCCAGCCAAGGAACAGAGCTGCCTGCATCATACCAAGGGGAATCGCCTCTCCTTTTCTTCTGCAGGGCAGGGGAAGTAAATATACCGAGCACATTTTAAGCTGCAGTGGTGACAGCACACAAGACACTCTGTTGCACAGTGCACCCACGAACACGCCCTTCCGGCGGCAGACGCGCGGGCTCCATGCCGTGCCCGGAAGCGGCAGGGCGGGGCGTGGAGGCCATGGCGGCGGAGCTGGGGCGGCTCTCGGCGCTCGCCGTGTACCGCCGGCTGGCGGGGCCCGGGCGCATGGAGCGGCGCCGCCGCGGGGCCCCGCTGCCCGCGGGTCGCAAGCGAGCCAAGGCCCGCCTGAGGCGCGGCCGGGCGGGAGGCGGCGGCTCGGAGCCGGAGGCGCCGCCGCCCGCCGCGCCCCCGAGCCGCGTGGAGCTCCCCGTGGAGGCTCCCGTGGAGCTCCCCGTGGAGGCCCCGGTGGATCCACGGCCCGAGGCGGCGGCCGCCGGGCCTGACCCGAAATCGCGGGGCGCCCCCAAGGCGATGCCGGACGGCCCCAGGGCGATGCCGGGCGCTCTCAAGGCGATGCCGGACGGCCCCAGGGCGATGCCGGACGGCCTCAAGGCGCGGCCGGCGGGGAGGACGGCGGCGGTGTGTCGGGGTTGCTGCGGCGGCTGGCGCGGCTGGAGGACAGCCGGCAGCGGGCGGCCGAGCTCTTCCGCTGGCTGCTGGCCCCGGTGGCGCCGGCGGAGTTCATGGTGCGGCACTGGGAGCGGGCGCCGCTGCTGGTGAGGCGGCGCGACCCCGGCTACTACGCGGGGCTCTTCTCCACGGCCGACTTCGATGCCGCCCTGCGAGGAGGAGAGGTTCACTTCGGCACCCACCTGGATGTGACCAGCTATGCCGAGGGAGTGCGGGAGACGCACAACCCCTCCGGCAGAGCCCTGCCCGCTGTCGTGTGGGACTTCTACCAGAACGGCTGCTCCCTGCGCCTCCTCTGCCCGCAGGCCTTCTCCCCCACCGTCTGGCACTTCCTCTCCACCCTGCAGGAGCAGTTTGGCAGCATGGCAGGGGCGAACACCTACCTCACGCCCCCGGGTACACAGGGCTTTGCCCCCCACTATGATGACATCGAGGCCTTTGTGCTGCAGCTGGAGGGGAAGAAGCATTGGCGTGTCTACAGGCCCCGAACAGATGCTGAGGTGCTGCCGCAGTTCTCCAGCGCAAACCTCACACAGGCTGAACTTGGCGAGCCGGTGCTGGAGACGGTACTGGAGGCTGGCGACCTGTTGTACTTCCCCCGTGGCTTTATCCACCAGGGTGATTGTCTCCCTGATGCACATTCGCTCCACATCACTGTGTCTTCCTACCAGAGGAATTCGTGGGGGGACTTTCTGCAGAAGCTCCTCCCAGCTGCCCTGCAGATGGCCCTGGAGGAAGATGTGGAGTACCGACGTGGGCTTCCCATGGACTACCTGCAGTATATGGGGATTGCTAACTCGGACAGAGCCGATGCTCGGCGAACAGCCTTTGTGGAGAAGGTGCAGAGCCTGATGAAGAAACTCATTGACTATGCACCCATTGATGCTGCTGTGGATCAGAGAGCCAAGTCGTTTCTTCATGACTGTCTCCCTCCGGTGCTCACGCAAAGTGAAAAGGCGCAGAGTGTCTATGGCTTCCCAGCCCGGTGGCAAGATGGAGGCCCCTGCAATGTTGATATCCTGATAACAAAAGACACCGAAGTACGCCTGCTGCGTCATGGCATCATTAGGCTGTGTAATGAAGAAGCAGGTGTGATGCTGTACTACACTACAGAAAACTCAAGAGTGTATCATAAGGAAGAACTCAAGTTCCTTGAACTAGATCCTGAGTATACAGACAGTATTGAATTTCTCCTGTCTTCCTACCCAAATCATGTCAGTGTGGATAACCTTCCTTGTGAAACCTTGGAGGATAAGATTTCTCTAGCTACACTTCTGTTTGAGAAGGGTATTCTGACCACAAAGAAGCCTCTGGCACAAGTCTAATTATTTTTTCACAAAATAAACATATACTTGTTTAGAAAATATTCTGTCTTGGTCTTGCCTTACACCTGCTAGATATGAATCACCGGTCCAGGTCTCTGCATCTCATCTGGGGGTAGATGGTCTCTGTCATGGGTAGAGAAATCAAGTGTTCTGATTAAAGTGAGTATTTGCTCTAGGAGCAATTATGCATGGCCGAGTGCCTAAAGAACAGAACTGCTTATCTTCTTTTCACCAGCCATGTCACTACACCCTAGGTAACTTCAGGAAGGTTGTGAACTTTCTTGCAGTTTTGTGAATCATCATCGTGTTTTCACAGTATTTTAAAGCAGCCTGCTCAGGTGCAGGAAATACTGTTCATAGGCATATTTGGTGATGGTCACCATTCTGTGTGCTTTTGCTGTGCTACACTGCACATATGGGGTGGCCAGTGCTGTAAAGATCACTTGGTCACACCTTTACTCTTCCTAAAAGTGTGGCCTGCAGGCAGCTCCCACCCAGTTTGAGCAATTACACCCACCTATGTGACTGAATGATGCAGTAAGATTTTCTCAGGCAAGCACGTTTGAAATGCTTCAGGCTCACCCGCTTCCTTTTCAGTCCAATAAGAGATAAAATATCATGCCCCACTGGTTTCCCCGCAGCAGCCTCTAGCAATGAAATTATTGTTCCTTTCAAGGCAAGTGGGGCACCCTCCAATATGTTTGGGGTTTTCATGTGCTGGGTGAAAAAGTTTCATTTTAGGACCTATCAAGTTACATGAATACATGCCACACATGGTTGTGTGGTCAGTTCCCATAAATGCTGGCAAACCTCTGAAACACTTTTCTGCAATGCTATTTTATGATAGCAGTGATCATGTGAGGGATATTGTGTCTTTAAAGCCTCCTGAAGCTATACCCACAGTGAGCAGGGTGCATTATCCTGTGCTTCTCGGAGCTGTTGCATTATCCAGGTTTTGCAAGATGGCACCTATGCACTCTTAACTGTTTGGGATTTAAATGTACACTATGACTTCCAAGATCCCATACTTGCAACAGTGCCAGCTTTTCCTCCCTCCTTTGCCTGTATGGTTTTGCTAAATCTTGAAATTTGGGCTGTGTAATATTGCACTGCACAAGAACATGATGAGGTGCCCTTGGGGCTTCTTGGCTCTGTGAAGCACTAGTGGCTGGACAGAAATGCTGTTGCCACACTCATCTCTGACCCCTCTGTGTATCCACCCTCACCAGAGGGTCACCCATCCTTGCCCCACCATTTACATCCCTGGTATCATAGTGGTGCCCTTCCTGGGCTGCTCTGTGTGCTCTACGTGCAGGCACAGGCACCAGCACTGCAACTTTGCTGCTTGGGGCTGTGGTGCAGAGCTGCATCAGGAGCTCATGCAGCCTGCGATGGCTGCAAGCACCCCCACGACTGTTTTGAGCTCTTTAATGCCAACCAAAGACAGCATAAAATCTTAGCTTTTCCTTTGCCTGGACTCTGGAAACTGCCTAGGCTAGACACCTTAAACATACTGCTCACAAATTTACACAGGGCTAGCCAGGCACTGAGTTTCTCTTTTACTCATTGTTCTTTCTGCAGAAAGGTATTTCTTGCTGAGACCTGCAGAGTATACCAGATTTTTTGAACTAGGGGGTGGTGGTCCATTATGATCCCAGTAAGCAAAGCACTCATATTTTATAAGGTATCTAAATATGCTATTTATTAGAGCAAACACTAATCTTACATCCTCAATTTTACATCCTTTTAGATGCTGAGAACCCCAAGCAAAGAAGCATTTCCCCATGTCATGCAGTGTGGTTCATAGCAGATTGTCCCCTTTCAGTCTTTAAAGGTATTGTAAGATTCTTGTATAAGGTAACAGCTCTATTTGGCATATCTACAGTCAAACAGGAACAGTGTTTGCAAAGCAAAGTCTTTCTGTGCTGTTCAATAAGGGCAGGGCCATGTAAGTTGTGTTACCCCAGGTCCTGGGTGGGAGCTGCCTGTGGTCTCCTCTGTAAGGAAGAGCTGGCTGAGAGTTTCCTGTAGGGTTTGGGATCTAGGCAGGACAACACAGGCCTGAAGGCCATGTTGCACAGGCAGCACAGCACAGCACAGGCACCAAGGGCATGGGGCAGTGTCGTGTCCTCCAGAGGCCACACCGTGGCTATTGGAGGGGAATGTTCTGCATGCTGTAAGGCAAGGACCATGCTGAGGGTTCCTTCACAGGCTTCCAAGAAGTGCAGAAACACTAATGAAGGTATAGGAAGCACATCCACCAATTTTTCGAAGCTGAGCTGAGCAGGATAGGAGAGTTTTGAGAGAGTAAGCCTTTATTTGTTCTCATAATCAGACCCTTGGGGCATAGCAACAGCATCTTTTTGAAGAAGACAAGGATCATTGAGTTTCACAACAACTACATGGGGCACAAAAAGTGGGGAAGGGAGTCAGCAGTCCCACATGTGCCTGTCACTTTGCCACTTTCGAGAAAGCTGCAAAAATACTCCTCTGCTTTAGCTTGCACCTGCCAGAATGCTCACCTAGGAAGGGGGAAGGATCAAACAGATATGCACTGGAAGGGCAGTGCATGGGTACTATTCAGATACCACCATTTCACAGTGACTGAGATATAACAACATGGGAAGGTTGTAGAGAGGAAACACCTGCATTTTTTGAAGCAGCTTTCATGAGTTATCACCACATGCCTACTACATGTCACTACATGTGAACCCTTAGTCTAGAAAATATAAAGAAAAAACCCTTTATTGGTAGTAAACTGGGGGGTTGACCTTAGCTGGGTGTTGGATATCTGCCAAGCCACTCTTTCAATCCTCTTTAGCAACAGGAGAGGTGGAGAAACTAAGAAGAGAAACCTTACAGGTCAAGATTAGGACAGGGAGTAATTTATCAATATTTTGCCCAACATCATTGGCAAAACAGACTTGACTTAGAGAAGATTAATGTAATTTATTGCCAGTAAATAACAGAGTAGACAGAAAGATAATAAAACAAAATTAAAAATGCCTCGCCCTCATTTTCATGCAGCATCAGGTACAACTCTGAGTTGGCTGAAACTGCCTTGGTCCAATACGAGGGAATCCCGATCTCTTCCAACAGCCTCCCACTACCAAAATGTTCCCACATTAGCTCTAAATAATCTTACTTTTCTCTTGCAGCCAGAGCTTAAATGGTGTCTTTGTGATCGTTCTCTCTTGGCTATGTATAATTAGGGAACATTTTACACAGAATAGAAAAGAGTTTTGTGTAGGAGATGCCTGTCATTTGTTGAGAAGGAAAAGTAAATATTGCTGTCACTTTCTTCGTGTGGTTTTGCAATCTCTCAGCATTAGACAATCTTCCCCTCTATGAATATTTTCAGCTCAGAACTGATGAGCATTACTCCTCTCTCCCAGGTGAAGGGTCCAGGTGTTGGCCTGCTTGGTTTCTCCAAAGGGGGTGAAGTGTCCCTTGCCATGGCTGCCTTCCTGAAGAACATCATGGCTGTTGCTTCCCTCAATGCTTCTGTTGCTGCTACATGTTTTCCTTTCTCTTACAAGGATAATATCATCCCTACTGTGACCCTATATGAACACAAAGCCAAGGCCACCAATTCCAAATTTCTTGATTATTCTGATGTCCTCGATGATCCCTTTCAAGCCCCTGGCAACCAAAGCCAGATCCCACTAGAGAAGGCTGAGGCACAGTTCCTGTTCATTGTGGGACAGGATGACCGTGTTGTCAAAAGTGAGTATTATGCTACTGAAGTCTGCAAGCTTCTGCAGGCTCAAGGGAAGGAAAATTCTCAAATTGTCTCCTACCCTGGGACAGGGCACTGCATAGACCCTCCCTTTTTCCCTTTGTACCCCATAGGAAGCCACCCCCTTTTTCGCAAGCGGGCAGTCCTGGATGGGGAGCTCAGGGCTTATTCTAAAGCTCAGGTTCATGCTTGGTCACAAATCCAGGCTTTTTTCAAAAAGTATTTAATTGTTAACTAATGTGCAACAAATAATGTGCAAGCAACACACAACTTTGAACAACCGGACCTGATAAATTCCACTACAATTATCCACTTATCAGGTCAAACCTTGTCATAGCTGTACCAGTACAACTACAGAATTTTCCATGCCTTAGCACATCTGTTACACAGAAAAGAAATGGGTTTGCCTTTTCTGTTCTCCCTCAACCTTTTTGCACAAGTGTCAAGCAAAGGAATGGTGGTTTTTGCATTAGCCTTTGATAAAACAGGTCATGTGCAAAATGTACAGTTACATTCCTCTAATACTTGACAGTGCTTTCCATGTGACTGTGGTCTCTACATGCATATGCTATCCTCAGGTCATACTAATTGTCTCTGATGATAATTGTCTCTAATGACGATTTTGGAGTAGGGATTTCACTGCTCTTATGGTGAATGTGTCATTGCAAATGGAAATGTCTCTGACCTCTGTGCTGCTGGAACTGTGTAAGAAGGGCTGCTATAGTCAGGATGCTGGGCTGTCTCTGGTTAAGCCTTGGGAAAGGTTGTTTGCCTTCTTTGTTATTGGGGTGAGAATTGTAATAAAAGAATCTGAATTTTGAAAGTCATGTAGTCATTTGTTGTGCTTTGTTTAGGAGCAGGTTTTGCATCTTGACTGCTCTCCCATCCCAGGGTGGATCGAGGGCCCTGTTGGTGGAAAGGCCCTGAGGGCCTCCTGCCCCTCCTTGGCAGACAAGTCACACTCACTCCAAAACATCTGTGTACAATGAACTGCCACCAGCACCGCCAATTGCTTTGTGAGGACAAAACCAGGGGCCAGGGAGCACCATTTCTGTCAGACCTGGAGGGCTGCCACCTGCTTTGTGAATACCATCACCCCACAGCAGCTGAATCAGCTGTCCTGGGCTTCTCCTTTTTGCAGGCATCCTCCAGGCCAGCCTGGTACCCATGGGGTAAACCTCAGAGCCAGCAGCTGCCTTTCAGCCCTGTAGCATTTTCAGCACCTGGGCATCCCATTTTAGCCCTTCCCTGACCAGCATGTTTCATAACAGACGTTATCAGCCTGCTGTAGAGAACTTCCACCATATCATATAAGCACAGTATGCAGCAACAAGTGTTTGGAGAGAGCAACTGCCTTTTGGAGCTCATAGTATAGAACAGTTTGGGTTAAAAGGGTCCTTAATTGTCTTATAGTCCAATGTCCCTGCAATGAGCAGGGACATCTTCAACTAGATCAGGTTGGTCAGAGCCCTGTCCAACCTGGCCTTGGATGTTTCCAGGCATGGGACATCCATTGCCTCTCTGGGCAACCTGGGACAGTGTTTTACCATCCTCATTGTAAAAATCTTCTACCTTATGTCTAATCTGTATCAACTGCCTTTTAGTTTAAAGTCATTGCCCTGCTAATAAAATTTTCCCCATCTTAGAGGCATCCTTCAGGTACTGAAAGGTGGTAATAAGGTGTCCCTGGAGCTTACTCTTCTTTGAGATGAGATGCTCCATCAGTGTCAGGGGATCAGCTGAGATGATCCCGCCCTGCCGTGGGTGCTGGCAGGAGTGCAGCAGTGGCTCCAGGCAAATTTGTCGTCTCCCAGCACGTGTGTGCCCACATCATTCCTACCTCAATTCCCCTCCCCTCGCCTGTGTGTGGGAAACTGCATTTATAGAAGAAGCCTCAACCTGAACGCAGACACAGTGTACTCAACAACTCCGGAGCCATGTGGCAGGTCAGTGCCCGCTCCCTGTGCCGGGCCAGCTCCCGCGCCTGGCAGAGGCGGCTGCCCTGTGCCGGCCCCGCAGCCCCACGGAGCCGCAGCGGCGCAGGGAGCCCCGGGACAGCCCTCGCCCAGGGACTCTCCTCCATGGCCCCCTCCATCCGCCTGTCGCCCGCCGCCCGCAGCCTCTTCGATGAGCCGCTGGCCATCGCCGTGCAGGGCCTGGGCCCGCGGCAGCAGGTCACGCTGCGGACGTCCTTGCGGGACGAGACCGGAGAGCTCTTCCAGGCCAGCGCCCACTACCAGGCGGGCGACGACGGGCAGCTGGACCTCGCCCAGTGTCCTGCGCTGCCGGGAGGCAGCTTCTCCGGCCTGGAGCCCATGGGGCTGCTCTGGGCTTTGCAGCCCCAGAAGCCTTTCTGGCGGCTGGTAAAGCGGGACGTGCAGAGCCCCTTCCTCCTGCAGCTGGAGGTGTTGGAGGGACACGGGGAGCGGCCCGGGCGGCTCCTGGCCCGGGCGCAGCACGAGCGGGCGTTCCTGCGGGACGGGGTGCGGAGAGTCCCGGTGCGAGAGGGGAGGATCCGGGCGACGCTTTTCCTGCCCCCCGGTGAGTACCAACTGCAGCCATCCTGCTTTCTCTAAACCTGTGTTTTGTTAGCGAAAGTTGTTCTACGACCTCTGTTCTATGACTCTCTGAAGGAGTCCATTAAAGCCCCATGTCTTTTCCCCCATCTTTCTCTCCCCCCTCCTATGCCATTGACCAGCCTGACCATCCTTCCCAATTCACCTGCCCATGCATGTGACAGGACACGGCTGCAGAACGCAGCAGAGGAATAACCATTCTTATCCGGGGCTTGAGGTTAAAAGAAAACCAAAAAAAACAACCATGAAGAAATTCGTATCAAGTGAATTTGAGTGTGTCAGGTATGTTGCTGGACAAGAAGCTGCAGAAGAGAGTGGTGGGGAAGGGCTGTGACAGTCACTGGCATTCTTACTCACTGGGGGCTTGGGGAATCCTTCTCCCTCCTCCCCCAACAGCAACTAACTACAGTAACTATTTGGTGGCCTTGGCCCACCATACTGGGGTGAACATCATAAGTTTGTGAAAGAGGGAAGAGGAGGTGTTCAATACCATTTACAGGGAATAAATCTTCCCAGCAGGAAAAGACGATTATTTAATTGCTCTGGAAAAGGTGCAGAGCACCTTTCTGAAATGTAAGGATTGCCCAAGACACCACCTGTCTCTAGCATCTTCTGGACAGCTACACCAAGACTTCCCTGCCAGAGTCCAGGGTATGGGAAGGCTGATTTCAGACTTAGCATCCCGCCTACAACAAAGCCAGGACTCCCTCCCCTGCCTCACCTCTACCCCCACCTGGTGACCAGGAGAGGGAAGAAGCCACCTGCATACACTTTGTATCCAAAATGTCCCACTTCCCCTGAGACACTTAAAATAAGTCAAATGCTGGTGTATTTCCTCCAAGTCCCCTGACCTTTTGTCTGTATTTTAAAATGATAGGCCCTTGCCACACATTCCCTGGCACTTTGAATTGTTTCCTAGGCAAAGGATAAAGAAGCATTTATCCCCATCCTACTGCCACCACAAACAAGCTTCCGCTTAGCAAGACTGTAAGCTCGGTCTGTAGTCAGTATTTCTGTTTCTTCTATTTGGAGATGTGTTTTGCAACCATGATTTCACCACACTCAAATTACCCTGCCCTGAGATACCCCATCATGATTTTCAGTTCCTGAGACTGCTCTCTACACCACACATCTCCACATTCAGATTCAGGAGTTGGATACTCCTCAGCAAATGACCTAAGGCCATATAGAGGCAGAGAGCACAAAGGGCTTCTGCTACAGTACTGTCACACCTCCTCTGAGCACCTCCACAGCCTTATTCAGCTCTTCTGTGCTTGTTCAGTGAAGGTCCACAGAGCCCTGCCACACTCAGCTGAGCCATGGGCCACATGCACTCCCAGCCCCTGGCCATACTGCCACTGCTCTCAGTGC
Organism: Sitta carolinensis; assembly: GCA_032173965.1. NCBI lineage: Eukaryota > Metazoa > Chordata > Aves > Passeriformes > Sittidae > Sitta > Sitta carolinensis. Next base: position 9,252,322 of record JAVUNC010000006.1, on the reverse strand, counting down.
TCACAGCCAGTGAAGAGCCAGTAGATCTGCTGTTGCCTGCAGGCAAAAACCCACAGAGGGAAGAGCAGAGCAGCACTTTACATGGCAGGGCTCTCCTTGCTCCAAGGCAGAGAGTGAACAGATGCTGTGCTCTCTCTCCCCTCACCTCTGTGACACCTCACAGCACATTCCCACCTTCCACCTGCAGCCTTATCTGCAGATGCCACTGTGGTGCAGGGTGTGAGACTGTGGTGGAAGGGCATCCTCAAAGGGTGGGAGGCAGGAGACCACTCAGGCCTGTGGCTCTCCTGAAGGAAGAAGTAGGTGTGAGCTCAATCTTCTCCACTCCCCAACAGGTCCAGGGTCACCTTCTCTGGCCTGTGGTTTGTGGAGCTTTCCTGTAGGTTGCAGTCCCAAAACCAATCAGGCTGAAGGAAAGCAACATGCAAAGCATACTTTTTCTCTGCACTGGCTGGACAGGTTCAGTATTCTCCCAGGATGAGGAAAAGAGCATCCTGGACCAAGAAGGATCCAGAGATCTGCTGATCACCCACTGAGATTTTGATACTGACTGCTGTAAGACACGACTGGCAAAGAATCAAAGTACTGGTTTGGATGACTTACAGCTTTTCAAGGGATCCCAAATGTTAAAAAGCCACAATAAAAACAAAAAAGCTTACGGTTTCTAGTTTGCATTGCATCTATCGAACCACGATACCTCGAGGATTTTTATAGCGGTAGGCAAAGAGCTTGTTGTAGCAGGGCTGCTTACAGGAAGAGAATTTGGGCAAAGATTCTTCTACCAAAGACACTTTGCCTGTTGGTGCTAAGCACAATGTACAGTACTACTGATCCCTAAAACAAATAAGAGTTTGCACCTTACCTAATAAGTTCGGCTCCTGCACTCTTTTTCCTCCGCAACACACTCTAGAATTTTTTCAGGGGCTGACACTGCATAGCTGACTGATCATGTCTTCATCAAAAGATGCTTTTCTGCAGTTCCTTTTTGGTACCTTGTTTGATGCATTCTAAACCAGAGAAACATTGAAAGGAGTAATTTCAGGCAATTCTGATCTTTGTCTTGTTTGCCCCAGGAGAAGACACCTTTCCAGGGATCATCGATATACATGGACTTGGAGGAGGTCTTTTTGAGCCCAGAGCAAGCCTGCTGGCCAATCATGGCTTTGCCACACTGGCCCTGGCTTATTATCAATTTGAGGATCTGCCCCAGGAACCAAAGGAACTCCACCTGGAATATTTTGAAGAGGCAGTGAACTATATGCTGCAGCACCCACAGGTAGGAACACCCCTGCTTCTTCTAGGTTCCAGGAATCGCTCCTGTAAAGTCCGCACACTTTGCCCAAGTCATCTTTGGAGGAAGCTGCAGAAATACTCACCTGGCAGGGATGGCCTTGGCAAGGATTTTGGGTGCCCGAGTTCTAGGAAGGAGAAGGGGCAAGTATATATGCACTGAAATGTGGATGGAGAAAGACTGCAAAGCAGCATCACATGAGACACATCAGACAGAACCAGGTGGGAAGTGAGTGCAGGAGAAAGCCTTCATGATTTGCCACCAAATGTTCTCCTACAGTCTCAAGAGTGAAAAGTAAAGAGCATCTGCCAGGGCCTAAGACTAATAATTCATAGGTGTGACCTACAAGCTGTTCCCAGATGGATGAAATCATGTCCCCCCACTCATGTCTGATTTCAGAACACCAGGGAATATTCTGCATGTGAGTGGTTTGAAGTACAGTGTGAGAAGGAAGTATAGGGGGTGTGGAGGGTGTGCCTGTCATTTGTCCAGAAGGAAAAGTAAGCATTTTCATCAATGAGAACATGTGATTTGGCAAACTCTCAGCATTAGACAATATTCCCCTCCATGAACCAGCTGTTGTGCTTTTCAGCTCAGAACTGATGAGCATTACTCCTCTCTCCCAGGTGAAGGGTCCAGGTGTTGGCCTGCTTGGTTTCTCCAAAGGGGGTGAAGTGTCCCTTGCCATGGCTGCCTTCCTGAAGAACATCATGGCTGTTGCTTCCCTCAATGCTTCTGTTGCTGCTACATGTTTTCCTTTCTCTTACAAGGATAATATCATCCCTACTGTGACCCTATATGAACACAAAGCCAAGGCCACCAATTCCAAATTTCTTGATTATTCTGACGTCCTCGATGATCCCTTTCAAGCCCCTGGCAACCAAAGCCAGATCCCACTAGAGAAGGCTGAGGCACAGTTCCTGTTCATTGTGGGACAGGATGACCGTGTTGTCAAAAGTGAGTATTATGCTACTGAAGTCTGCAAGCTTCTGCAGGCTCAAGGGAAGGAAAATTCTCAAATTGTCTCCTACCCTGGGACAGGGCACTGCATAGACCCTCCCTTTTTCCCTTTGTACCCCATAGGAAGCCACCCCCTTTTTCGCAAGCGGGCAGTCCTGGGTGGGGAGCTCAGGGCTTATTCTAAAGCTCAGGTTCATGCTTGGTCACAAATCCAGGCTTTTTTCAAAAAGTATTTAATTGTTAACTAATGTGCAACAAATAATGTGCAAGCAACACACAACTTTGAACAACCGGACCTGATAAATTCCACTACAATTATCCACTTATCAGGTCAAACCTTGTCATAGCTGTACCAGTACAACTACAGAATTTTCCATGCCTTAGCACATCTGTTACACAGAAAAGAAATGGGTTTGCCTTTTCTGTTCTCCCTCAACCTTTTTGCACAAGTGTCAAGCAAAGGAATGGTGGTTTTTGCATTAGCCTTTGATAAAACAGGTCATGTGCAAAATGCACTGTAATGTTTTTTTGTGTGGTTTCCTATAGCCAGGATGTTGGGCTGTCTGGTTAAGCCTTGGAAAAGGTCATTTGCCTTTTGTGCCTTCTTTCCATCTTCCCTTCAGAAGGAAGTGCTCTGGCTCGAGGATACCCAAGATATCATGCAAAAAATCTTGCTGTTGAATTTACAATCATTTTTATCTTCTCCTACATGATGTGGAACATTTTAATCTTTGTAACTGGGATGAGAATTGTAATAAAGAGACTGAGATTTGAAAGCCATGGTGTCTTTTGCTGTGCTTTAGTTAGAAGCAGGTTTTGCATCTTGACTGCTTTCTCATCCCAGGGTGAAGGCTTAAGAAAGCTTGCAGCAACTTGGGATCAAAGGCTGCCCAGTTGGGAACAGGAGACCATAGAAGACGGATACATGCCCCCCTTACCTTCACTCTCTTCCACAGCTCTTGTGTCACCAAGCATGGAGGAGAAGGAATGTTGCTGAAGCCTCCAGGACCCTTTCCCTTAGCATCTGCTCCCATGTATGGTCAAGCCCATGATCAAATCCAGTAGTGTAAGCTACAGTGTTGTTCTCAACAGTAGGAGTAGTTGCCACTCAGTCAGGGCTGGACACCAGACAACATAACCAAATGCTAGATGCCAAAACACCTCACCTGTTTGGAGAGAAAGGGTAATTTCCATGGTGAATGAGAGACTGCTGAGACTCTGCCCAATATCTCTGACCACTTAATATTTCCAATTAAGACAATGCATGGGATTCCCTTAGGTGCTTCCACCTCTTTCACATCTCAAAGACAGACACGAGGACCTCAGAGCATGAGGCATCCCTGCCTACATCTATCAGGAAGAGTCTGGGAGCTTCAGGAAACAGCTCTCCATCTGCAATTCCTTTTGGTTCAGAAGATCCATCTCTGTGTAAGATAGACTGAATAACCTTCTTTTATAAATCCTTGCACAATCCATTACTAGAAGGGCCAGATGTTTCCTGACCTGCCTAAATAGTCTGCGGAAATACTCCTCCCTTATTGCTCCTGCATCCCTGACCATCCTTCCTAATACACCTGGCTGTACAGCAGCCTAGGCCAGGCAGAGTCTGGTGGAGACACAACCCACCTTGCCCATGCCTTGGGGTAACGAACAGAGAAGCAGAGGCGGCAAGGAGACAAGAAGAAACGGCGAGCTAGTGCTGGTGTGGCTTCTTCCCGGCTCTGCTGGGGCTGGCCCTCGCTGCGGCCCCTTGGCTGAGCGGCACAGCACAGCTCGGCCGGGACGTGCAGACCTGCCCCATCTCTGTGCAGTCTGTCCCACACCGGCCCTTCCCCTACCCAGTGAGTTCCGACTGCGATTCTCCTCGGTGGCTCGTCAACATATCTGCTAATCCTCTCAACACACCTCCTGCCCGCAGCCACCGCCCGTCCCGGGAAAGGTCGGGGGACATCAAGGAGCTCGCCAAGGTCCAGACGGGTTTCAAGGACTAGGAGCCTTTGGATGAACCCTCCCACAGCCGGGGAAGGCAGCGGGGGAAAGACAGAAGACGCAGACATGCAGGTAAATGGGGCGGCACGGAAATAAGCAGGCATGCAGGCAGGAGAAAAGTAGGCAAGAGGGACAAGGGAGCTGCCGCCTAGCTCCTCCCCGCCGGGGCGTGCAAAAGGCCGCCGGGCCTCCTCGTTCCGCGATGATCTCCACCTCAGAATCCGCCCCCAGAGAGGGCAGCGACCCGGAGCCATGTGGCAGGTCAGTGCCCGCTCCCTGTGCCGGGCCAGCTCCCGCGCCTGGCAGAGGCGGCTGCCCTGTGCCGGCCCCGCAGCCCCACGGAGCCGCAGCGGCGCAGGGAGCCCCGGGACAGCCCTCGCCCAGGGACTCTCCTCCATGGCCCCCTCCATCCGCCTGTCGCCCGCCGCCCGCAGCCTCTTCGATGAGCCGCTGGCCATCGCCGTGCAGGGCCTGGGCCCGCGGCAGCAGGTCACGCTGCGGACGTCCTTGCGGGACGAGACCGGAGAGCTCTTCCAGGCCAGCGCCCACTACCAGGCGGGCGACGACGGGCAGCTGGACCTCGCCCAGTGCCCTGCGCTGCCGGGAGGCAGCTTCTCCGGCCTGGAGCCCATGGGGCTGCTCTGGGCTTTGCAGCCCCAGAAGCCTTTCTGGCGGCTGGTAAAGCGGGACGTGCAGAGCCCCTTCCTCCTGCAGCTGGAGGTGTTGGAGGGACACGGGGAGCGGCCCGGGCGGCTCCTGGCCCGGGCGCAGCACGAGCGGGCGTTCCTGCGGGACGGGGTGCGGAGAGTCCCGGTGCGAGAGGGGAGGATCCGGGCGACGCTTTTCCTGCCCCCCGGTGAGTACCGGCCGTTCCGGGCTCCTTCCCCCACCGTGCTGCCCCTACTTGCAGCCCCGCACTCCCAGGCCCGCAGCCAGCCCGCCTCCAGGCTGCCCTGGATCTCCGTAGCAGGCAGAGGACAAGGGGGAGCTGCGTCTCGCCGGTAGGCACTGGACCCTCCTCAGGGGAGAGCCTGATGACCCCAGCCAGCTTTGATCTGCTGGCCGTACTCCGCACACAGAGCAGCTACATGTGGTGAAGCACATGTGCGTTTGTTTAACTGACTTCTGCTGACATGAAGGCATTGATCACATACGCTTTTTGTTCCCAAATGCCACGGGAGGTGGAGTCAGCCAGTTTTCAAGATACCTTTCATCTACCTGGCTGTTTTCCAGGAAATTCAGGTGGTAATTCTTTTAAGTAAGTGAAAGACCGCTCTCCTAAACTGTAGAGTTTAAGTCTGTGGCTTCTCTTTCCAGCCTCTCCACACATCTTGAGCTTAGTAATGTCCTAATTGCTGTAGCCCAAGTTGCCTTTTGCTGACACATTTGTCCCCAGTTCTTCCCTCTTTGTGAGCAGAAGGTCAAGGAAAACATTGCCCTGGCAGTATTTTTGTCAGAAAATAATGAAAACGGCCTGTGATGTTTTCAGATTGCCTGACAAATGCTGTGCTGTCCTTCCATCAAGCTGTCCAGATTTGTGCTAGTTTTCTGTAGGAAACGTCATCTCCTGCATTCCCTTGGTTCCGTAGCAGCCACACCCCCACATATGCCACCTTTCCTTCCCCGTGATACAGAGGTTTTCACCAAGTGTATCTCTGGAACCCCATGTACTCAGGGGCTCTTCTGAGTATCACATGCCTTCCCTTCTCCACTTTTTTTCCTGTCTGTCCCAGATAACTTTCACGACAGTGCTAAAATCATATGTGCTGTGCTAGCCAGTGCCCTGGGCTCTGAGTGCTCTGACTTCATGTGTCTCCTTGGGGCTGGAGGTGAATTTCTTGCTTGTTACCCACATTTGATGTTAACATCCTGGGGTGACTTTATGATGCTTGTATCCCCAATCATCTGTTCTGTTTATGTTGGATATTGAGTTCTGCACCTTTAAGGCTAGTTCCGAGAGTGAAAGTGCAGATTGTTACCAGAAACTGCACTTGCTGCCCCCCATGCTTCTCTTAGACTGTGTTGTCTGCAGCACAGAGATAGCGAGAGAGCTTTCCTTTGCTCTCAGTTAGTTTTTCTCTAGCTGAGGCAGAGAAGTTCCGCAGACTGTAGTTTTTTTCCTTCTTTTTCTCAGAACTGTTCAAACCTGCTCTGAACTAAAAACCCAGAAAAACACTAAGAGCTCACACCTATAGGCCATCAGGGGCCTGGGCCGCAGCAATTTCCAGTGCCAGAGGGACTAATAAGAGACTAAGCAAGCCAAGCTATCAACCTCACCAAAAATACTTTCTGAATTTGCCATTTCTTCAGAACAGCGAGAAGTTTTATTGTTTAATATTATTCATGTTTTTGTGCTTGTAAGTACTTTGCTTGTTGAATAAACAGGTTTTTTCCACTTTTCTCCAAAGAACTCTTTTCCCAAACCAGTTAAGAGAGAAGCCACTTGAATCTGCTTTCTAAAAGAATCCCATTCAGAGGTTTCCTCCCAAATTTTGCCCTAAACCAAAACAAATACAGTTAGTCTGCAGACACCTGAGGGAAGCCCTCACCCTGCCTCCTAAGCAGGAATGGAAGTCTCCCTCTTGGCCTCCTCCTTTCAATACTTGGTTAATACTTTGCAGCAATCCCTCTCGGCTCTGAACTTCAGTCCCTTCTCCCATTATAAATCTAACATAATGCTTCCCTTACCAGGTAAGCAAGGCTGGTTTCAAATACTTTCTTCACTTAATCCCAGGATAAATGACTGAGGTGCATTTACACTAAAATTGAGAAGCTGGAACCATAAGAAGATGAGATTTTTTTTTTTTTGGATCAGCCTTCCAAGAAGTGCACTGAGGAGAAGCCTTCTGGGTATTTTTGAAGCAGAGCTTAATACATTTGCAGTGAATTTATATGATACAGAGAACTGGTTGGGACTGTCAAAAGATCCCTTCTCTTCCAGCTGCCTATTTCCTGATGTTATCTAAAACATTAGCAGATCTGCTAATTTGTGCTAGTTTGTTTAATCTTGAAGCAATGTAGCCATTTCATTAAAACTGTCATGGTAATTTAGGACCCTCAATACCATTCTGCTGCTGTAATTTTTTTCTTTTTGTTTTTTAAAGACACATCCCCAGGCCTATGAATTTGGAATATAAATTAAAAATTGTGAGTTAATGTGTCCTGTTATGTGGTCTCTCTCAGGAAGTGGCCCCTTTCTGGGAATTATTGACTTGTATGGAACTGGAGGAGGACTCCCTGAATACAGGGCATGCCTGCTGGCCAACCATGGCTTTGCTGTGCTGGCTCTGGCTTTCTACGGCTATGAAGATCTCCCCAAAGAGATGAAGGAATTCCACCTGGAATATTTTGAAGAAGCTGTAAACTATATGTTGCAACACACCCAGGTTGGTTTGTTCATTGACTCTCACTACAGTGAACTCTCATTAGTTAGGTCCGGTCAGACTGCAGATGGGGCAGAGCTGCTGTACTTAAAATAGCATCGCTGTTGAGTTGGCTGTTATTAATTTGTTTTATATCTTTAACAATGGCTCTCTGGCAGATTATTCCAACTCTTCCATTTGAACTGGCCTGGTGAAACAGTGAGTGACACATTAGCCACACACTGGTAATTTCTACTCCATTCAACCCAGTGTTGTAACTAGTGTGCTGGTCCTGGAGGCTTACTGGACTTGCAATGGGGATTTTAGATTTATGCTCTGTAGAATGTTCTTCAGAACTAAATGTCCTTTTCAGCTGCGGAGCACATGATAATCTTCTGTGATCCGAGTCTCAGAGAAAACAAGGAAACTCAAGGAAGTCCACTAGTACACATTTGATGCTGTGTATTTTATAAGCTATTAAAATCACTCCAAATGTTGGTATTTGATAAGTGTGGGGTTTAGTAGCTAGTTGTAGACTTAGGTATCCTTCTAATTCAGCACTTCTTGGAAGAGAACCCTGCTCAATTCTGTATCTCTTTATAATGGCTGTGAGTGACAGTAGCTAGTTGGTGTACAAACCAACACTTGGTTTCTCTGGAGAATGAAAATAAATACCTTCCTCAGCCTCAGAAAGAGGAGTAGTTGTTAAAGGTCTTGACTGCTTTTTAGTCACCTTAACTGCTCATGCCACCTCTCTGCCCAAAGAAATCTGAAAATTGCTTCCCCCTGCATTTTTGTTTCCCTTGAAAGCAGTACAGTACCACTGTCTCCAGTTAACACCTCCACTGCTATTCTCACTGTGTTTGTAATGTGTTGCAAAGTTTCAGCCATATTTTCTCATTTCCCCCTTCCCATATTCCAAAGTCAGTGGGTTTGAAGCCTATTACACTGGTGGTAAGGTACAGAAGGTATTAAATTTTGATGCTGTCTCAGAGACTATTTGCCCTTGAGAGTCTTTGGATATTGAAGAGTTCTGGTATTAGCTAACCTTCTTCCAGTATCCTTCCAGGATTTCAGCACCCACTAAGGTCATTTAACTTTCCTATTTTAGTTAGTTTGCCTTATGTAAAAGAAAATGAAGGTAACCTAGTCTAGACTGACTCCAGGGGACTGTACAGTTCTATTAGAAAAATGGTTTTAATAGATTATATTTTTAAGATATATTTTAATGAGTAAGCTACCTCAGACTACGTCCTGTGAGTTACATACCAAGCATTCCAGAGAAGCGGGAGAGCAGCTCATGTGGAGCCTGCCACCCCACATCCCCTCCTTAATAGGGGAACCTTGAGGATGAGAAATACATCAACATAAGTGATGACAATATCACAGTCATTGCTGACTTTGAGCATTTTGCACTGAAAGAAAGCAATTGCAGAGGAGGCCTCCCCTGCTCTTTCCCTCTTCTTTCAGCTGTATTATAAAAAAAGTAAATCTGGCGCTGCACATTTGCAAGCACAGCTGTACTCTCTGTTTCAGCACTGAACCTTGTAGCTTTGTTAGGATGATGCCGCAGTCTCAGTAAGGCTTAGGATCATAAATCAAGCACAGAAGAGTGCCCAGGATCCCTCAGACATGGGCCCTGCACACAGGACCTCAGATGTCTGAAGTTGGAGTCCAAATCTGGGACAGACACAGCTGCAAACATGGCAACGTATTAAAGAGGTGGCATGCCATGGTTCATTACTTGTGGTTTCTCTTCTCTCACCTCCAGGTTAAAGGTCCAGGAATTGGTTTGCTTGGACACTCGAAGGGGGGTGACCTGTGCATCTCCATGGCCTCCTTCCTAAAGGGCATCACAGCCACTGCCCTTATCAATGGCTCAGTGGCAAATGTGGGTGCGGTGCTGCGCTACAAGGACATCACCATTCCACCCCTTGGTATCAACCCAGAACGCGTCAAGGTCGGCAAGTCCGGCATTGCAGATATTATTGATGCTTTGAACAACCCACTAGAAGGGCCTGACCAGCAAAGCTTTATCCCCTTGGAGAAGGCTGAGTGTTGCTTTTTGTTCATTGTTGGCCAGGATGATCACAACTGGAAAAGTGAATTCTTTGCACTTGAGGGAGCAAACGTTTGCAAGCTCATGGGAAAGAAAAGCCTGAGATAATCTGTTATCCTGGAGCAGGTCACTATATCGAACCTCCATTTTTCCCGATGTGTGCAGCCTCAATGCACCTGCTATTTGGCAAGCCTGTGATGTGGGGAGGGGAGCCCAAGTCACACTGTGAGGCACAGGTAGATGCTTGGCAGCAGATCCAAGCCTTCTTTCGTAAACACCTCACAGGCAAGCCATCTGGAACATCCAGTAAACTCTGATATGAATTAGGCTGCTGTACAGGCAAAGATGCTGGTTCTGTTATATGTTTTGTTAAATGGCTCAGAATGAGAACAAGGAACATCAGAGAATAAGCTATTAGGTTTCTTGGAGGATGATGGTGGGTGAAAGCAAGACAGCAGCTCCCTTTTTATGCCCTCCCCTAATCTTGGTTAGAGGTCTCAGCTTCCTGTTTTATGTAGTACAGGGTTGCAAGCTATTTTTTGTTGGAAAACAAATAGTGGTAAGGCTGTGTGTGTTTTGAGTGTGAATTGAAGAGGTAAGTAACTCATCCAAGCTGAGAACCCGGATGAAAATGTGCCTTGGCCTTCTCAGAAGAAATGTATGCCACCGCCCAGCTTTGTATTCTCTTTCCAGTATTCTAGTTTTTCTGGAAGCAGGAATCTACTTGCAGTAATCTTTATGTCCTCTCTGTGCAGTTCTCCCTCCTTTGCTGCTCCTTCCCCTTCTCCCAAACCACTAAAACGCATCTGCCTTAAAAATATCTAACATTTCACTTACCAAAAGCAGCAATACTGTGCCAGCACCCTCAGGTAACACTTCACATTTATAGGCAACAAACAGCCCATAGCTTGATGTGACGTTCTGAGCGCACGCAGTAGAAATGAGACATTTAAACAGCCTGTGGAAGTTCCTAAGCGAGAAGAAACAACAGAAGGGGTCCTGTTAGTTGTACTCCTGGAGCCTCTCACGGGTGTCTCCTCAGCATGGCTGGGTATCGCTGTGGAGATCCGCAGCACTGTCGGAGCTCCCTGCCTGTACCTTCCCCAAGTGCCTTCTCAGCTGCCCGCTCGTAGTGCCGCAGAGCAGCGGGGCTGCGGGGCCGTCACGGCGGCTCCGGGAGGCCGTGCTGGGCGGGCCTGAGGCGGCCCGGCGGGGCCCTGAGGCGGCCCGGCGGGGCCCTGAGGCGGCCGGCCTGCTGCGGCGCCGCGGGGCCCTGGCTGCACGCCCGCTGCTCTCTGCGCCGCGGGGCGAGCGCTCGGCCCCGCCGAGGATCCTCAGTAACTTTCGGCACCCAAGCGTGGGGTTGAAGGAGAAAGCACTGCGTGCTGCCGGCGGATTTGCACTGTGTGTCCGAACACGTTGTGCCCGCCAGTGCCTGCAGCCCCTGTGCGGTCTCCGCTGTTGCCTGTGCGTTAGGCCCGTTTGTGCGTTTTGCATCCACTGTACTGTAATGGATTAAAGTGAAACTTTAACCGCTGCCCACGGCTCGCTGCTCCAGTCGGTTGGATGGTTTGGGGGAGGCGGGAGCCACCCGGAGCTGGCGGCCTTCCGGGGCTGGGGGGCGGAGAGGGGCTCTGCTCTCCATTGGGGCCGCCTGGAGGGGGCGGTGGCCGCGGTACCGATATTGCGGGCGGCGCGGCCGCAGCGCGCACCCGCTGCTGCTGCCGCCGCCATGTGGAGAGCGCTGGCCGCCGCCGCCCCGGCGCGGGCCTTGCTGCGCACCCCGCCGGCCCGGCGGGCTGCCAGCCTGGCCGTGTCCCCCGCCGCCGGCCCGGCGGACGAGCGGGTAGAGACGCGGGTGGCGGGGCTGAGCCCGGGGCAGCTGGTGACCCTGCGGGCGGTGGCGGCCGATGACCGCGGCTGCCTGTTCCAGTCGTGCGCGCACTACCGGGCGGACAGCCGCGGGGAGCTGCACCTGGGCACGGACGCCTCTCACGGCGGGGACTACACCGGCGTGGAGCCCATGGGGCTCTTTTGGAGCCTCGCCCCCGCTGGCATGGAGAAGCCGTACCAGCGGCTCGTTCCCCGCAGCACCGACGCCCCGATGAAGGTGGAGGTGTTGGTCCACCAGGGCCACAGCCCACCGGGCGCCATGCCCGGGCCCGTGGTGGCCAAGGCCGAGGTGCAGAGGTTGTTCACGGCCCCCGGCGTGCGGAGGATCCGGCTGAAGGAAGGAGTCGTAAGGGGCTCCCTTTTCATGCCGCCGGGTGAGTGCCCCGGCCCGAGGCCTTGGCCCCGAGGCTGGCGGGACCCCCCGCCTTCTCTGCCCAGAGCACGGAAAGTCTCGTAAAGCAAACCCCTGAAGAGGCTGTCACCCGGGGAATCCGCATTCTCCAACAGCCGAACGCTGCCCAGGTTGCACTGAACTCTGAAGGAGATATCCCAAGTGCTTGTGGCGACAGGGGCCGGCTCGTGCGTCTCCGCCCCGCCGGAGCTAAAGGAGAACAGTGTTTGTAGAGGTTACTTCATTGCTCTGCTCGGCCTGTGGTTTTTCAGTAGGTTTGATGTTTGCTCTGGAGTACCAGAATCTAACATCCAGAAAAGGTGATGCACTTCATTGTGTGACCTTGTGTTGAATGTCCCAAGGATTTTACCCTAAATAGGACTGAATTAAAAAGGTATTTTTCTTCCCTGTGAAACACAAGCCAAGAAGCAGAGCAGTAGATGAGATTCTAGGAAATACATATATCTCACCTCTGTTACTACAGAGTTACTACAGATACTAGTTGGGTTACTTATGTGGTATAAAGCCAAAATGGATTTATGAGCAAGTCCTGCCTGTTCTGCTGATGAGACGGTTGTGCTTTATGAGGTGCGATATTCTGATGGGCTGTGAGTGTTGGAAAATGAAACCTTACACCAGTGATTGTGTTTGTACACTTGAGCTGTGGGTACTGGAACTGCCCTCCACATTACCTCTAATTTAAAACTACTTGGTTCAGCAACTCTTGTAAGTACCACTACAGTTATTAAGTATTTTCATTCCAAACCAATGATTTTTTATCCATTTGGATACGGATCCAAAGTCCACTGAGGAAAAAAACAACAGAGATTGAACTTTGAATTTCAGATGTTTAGTCAGCATGCTGGATTTTCCATCTCTGAGATATTGTTTTGATCTATCCTGCCTTAGAGGATGAGTTTGATTTCTGCTGAGCTCAGTGGGAATCCAGAGACCTGCAAGATGAAACTGCATTTTCCCCTTTAGCAAGTCTGTTATTGTAATGTGTGTAAAAGTCTGGAATCGTTGCTTAAATGATATTGGCATCCCTCATGATGGAGGATCCAGTTACAGCATTATGACCATACCCTTCTTTGCTACAGGGACAGAAAAATGTTACTATTTTAAAGACAGGAATCTTAAATGTGAACCATTCTTAGTAAAAATGAGAGGACATGAGTGGGATAATTATGTAAACCTGTAACTTCATATATTTTTACAGGAATGTAAGGACCTGGACCTGTTCTTAGTTTGAAACAGCTGAAGTGGGATACGGCATTGGTTCTCTTAAATCTCTGTTGTGCAAATGGAAAAATAACTATTAATAGCAAATGTCTTAAGCATTCTGTATTTTGTTCACTCTTCACCAGACAGTTTTTTGAGTCCCATTTGGTAACTTTTCCTCCATCTCTCTTCTCTTTAATGTAGGGGATGGTCCCTTTCCAGGAGTGATTGACATGTATGGTGATGAAGGAGGCTTGATTGAATTTAGATCCAGTCTCCTGGCTACCCATGGTTTTGCTGCTCTTTCTCTGCCATATTTTGACTTTGAAGATCTTCCTAGGGTCATGAAAGAATTAAAACTTGAGTACTTTGAGGAGGCAGCAAGGTTCCTACAGCGTCACCCAAAGGTGAGTGCAAAGAGAAATCTCTTGGGACTAGGGAGGGTTTAGCAGTTATGCCTAAGTGGTGGTGTTGGTGATTTTTTGGTTTTTGTATTTGAGTATCAGTGTCTGCTGGGCAAGCTAGGCCCAGTAGTGGCTGATGCATATGACTTGGGGAGAGTGAATTTCTTCCAGCACAAAGTGTCTGTTAAATTCATGCTGGAGCTGGAAGACTGCTGATCAGTAGGATAGTGAATGCTGGAGTATCCTCCAAACAGGACCAGTGGTGATAAAAATATTCGGTTTGTTTGGGGTTTTTTCTTAAGTGAAAGCAGTTAGTTTTAAGAGAGGATGATATGACACTGCTCAATAGTAGTTGAAAGAATGAATTTGATGATGTGTGAGGTTGCTTTCAGTTTTACTTTCCAAGCTAGAAAAAGACAAGACAAATGCTATTGATTTAATCCTTCAGATGTTATTTGTAAGGTTACTTTATTTTCCTGAGACATATGAAACAGCAGACTGTGCTTGAATTTCCTGTTACCTGTTTTAGGAAAATGAGAAGAAATATGCATTAACATATGCAGTAGGGACCAGGTAAGGATGGAGCAATGATATGCCTTGTGCATTTTTGTGGGGTTTGATAGCTCTTGGTGTCTCTGAAAAATAAGACTGTAAACAGAAGGAGAAGCCTGGGTCCTGGGTCCAGACTGTCACTTTCCAACAGGTTACATCAATAATTAACCTAACCATTTTTTTTTAATAAAACAACTCCAAAGTCAATTAATGGCTAATCCCATTATAATGTATGCTTCCTTTGTTCCTTTCTTCCTCCTTTCTCTATCTCCTATCTTATCTGAAGGTGAAAGGACCAGGAGTTGGAGTGATTGGGACTGGGAAAGGGGCAGAATTAGCACTCTCCATGATCACCTTCCTGCCAGAAGTAGTGGCTGCTGTCTCAATCTCTGGCTGTAGTTCAAACACAGTTGCAGACCTCCACTATGGTGAGATGACTCTGCCTGGGCTGCATTTTGATATGAAGAAAGTCAGTGTCTCTGACTCTGGTGTATTTGACATTTCTGAAGCTCTGGATGACCCAGCGAATCCTGCTAATTCTCCTAGTGTGATCCCCATTGAGAAAGCAGAAGGTCATTTTCTCTTAGTGGTGGGGGAAGATGATCGCATGTGGAAGAGCTCCTTATATGCTGAGCTGGCAATCAAGCGTCTACGCCAGCATGGGAAAGAGAACTTTGAACTCCTGAGTTACCCAGGAGCAGGCCACCGAATTGATCCTCCTTCTACTCCCTTCTGTCAGGCAGCTATGGATCGTGTTTTGGGGGTGCCTGTTCTGGGGGGTGGAGAGGGCAAAGCACATGCCCATGCACAGGAACACTCCTGGGGAAAGATTCTGGAGTTTCTGCGCTTGCATTTGGGATGAACACTGAAGCGCATGCAAGCTGTTGCAGATCTGCAAGGACTGAACTTGAGCCACCAAAATGACTGCTGATGACTGGTGAATTGAAGGGACTGACTGAGACAAGCCTGGAAATATGAAAATAACCAAATGACTACTTAGTTACAAGTATAAATCTAAAAAAAAAGGGAGCAGCCTAAGTTAATTTAACTAGGTAAACAGAGGAGATGTGAAACAACAAGCAGGCTGCACTATGGTACAAATTTGACAGCTCAAAGTGATCATGGTATGAAGAAACAAGAACCTCAAGAGAGTAGTAGGTACCTCCTTGCTTGCAGTATTTATACCTCAGAGAATGTTAACAGGCAGCCTGCACCCTCAGCAGTGACTGACAGGATCACACTTCGGCAATGATGGATGATAAACGTAGACAGCCAAATCATGAATGACTCTGGCTTTGAGCCCTGAGCTCCCTTACCCCAGAACTCTCAGATTTACAGCCATTTACACTTCGGAAATGTTTTCCATTTACACCAAGCTGGAGACACCTACTTGAAATGAGGCTTGTATACTTAGCATTGTGGTCTTCTGGTGACACAGTCTGTTTCTTTCAAAAAAGAACTATGTGCTGAATGGGAAAATGAAGAGTACTTTTCCTTATCCTCCAAGAAGAATGGCAGTACTAGCACTGTCTTATATTGGGGATGCTCCTGTCTGTTACTTTAATGTCTTGGATTGGCATTTGACACTCAGGATATTAAGATTCTGTTGGATAGGTTAGAGCATGTCTAAATACAGCCATTAAATTAGGGATTAATTACTTGTGGAACTCTTTAGTAATGATGTCAACAGATGCTGACAGCTATTCTTATGAAGGAAGCAAAGTTGGGAGACAGAAAACCTAGCCTGAAGATTTAAACTGACTGTAAAAAGCTGTCACCTTATGGTGGTGATTAACTCATAATCATACCAAACTAACAATGCCCTCCAAAAAAAGCACCCAAAGCCAAATGTAGGATACCTTTTCCACGACTGAGATTTTTTTTTTAATCCAAGTTCATTTTTGGCTAGTGCCTTTTTTTCTCCCACCATTCAAGTAGAAAGAAACAACTTCTTCCCAAATGAGTTCATCTCAGAACAGAAGAGGGTCTTGCTGAAAGGGTGCCAGTGCTGAAGGCCTGTTTAAGGAGGGCCTCTATCAACAAAATTTCCTCTTTTCAAAGTAATTTTGTAAGACGAGTTTGAGCGCTGCCCAGGAAGATACAAAACTTTCATTATGGTACTCAGTTTTGCTTTGCTCTCAGGGATCTCCCTCCAGTTAACTGTCATTATGCTGCTGTTCAGTCTCAGTAGCTTTCTGCAGCTCTTATTATTCCTTATAATTTGATTAAAGTCACGTTTTTCACACACAATCAATGCCAACTGAACAATTTATCCATCCATTCTTTACAAGAAAAGTTTCATCCTGCTAACTCCACCCAAGATTTCTTCATGTCCATCTCTAAACTCCCTCACCAGCTGAACAGGGTTTTGCCAAGTCACACCTGGTGCCTGAACCTCTGCAAACACGAGCAGCCCCAGAAGTCCAGGACCAGAGCCTGCTGTGATGTGCTCCTTGGTGTCACCCACACCTTTTTTCCAAACTCATTTCAAGTGGCAACTGTAGAAGAAAGGGTTGTCTGTTGTGTGAAGGTTCCTGCCTCACCCTGCGTCTCTCCAGCAGCCAGAGCTGTTATTCATTGTGCAAGAGCAGCACTTCCCCTATGCCTGTTCTGTCACTCTCCCAGTGCAAATACCTGTGTCCTATCTCAGCATATGCACTGCTATGCAAGATTGCAATCTGGAGGTTCAGGAAGTATATGTTAAGTTGTAAATAAATAAAAAAGTAAAAAAAAAAAAAAAAAAAAAAAAAAAACAACAAAAACCAACCAGGTAAATTGAGTTCTCAGACTTAATTTCTAAAGCATGAGGTTTTAAAATAATTCAGTGATAGATTTTGTGGTATGTGCAATTTGGAAGATAAGTAAAACACTTATTAAAAAGCAACCACGTGTAAGAATTTGATGTTATGTATTTGTTTGGAAAAGTGAATGATATTTTGTTTTAAAAGGAGAAAAAATAAAAACAGTGCAATTTTACTGTGAAGAGCCTTTTTTAGTGAATGAGTCAGGGTTTCCTGGACAAGATAATTAATAGAAGGACCTGTTGAAAACCAGACAACTTTTACACTAGTAAAAGTTACACAATGCTACCTGGGGACACAAGATGCATTGCAGGTACTCTGCAGAATGTGTAGCTATTTCCCGAGTGTACATTAAGCTGAGTGCCTGGTTATGGCCTTAGTTACAGCCACGTTATTTATATTGATTTACATTCACCGAATTGATAGGGTTGGAAGGGACCTCTGGAGATCACCTAGTCCAATTCTCCTGCTAAGGCAGGGTCACCTGGAGCAAGTTACACAGGAATGTGTCCAGGTGGATTTGGACTGTCTCCAGAGGGAGACTCCATAGCCTCCTTGGACAGCCTATTCCAGTGCTCTGCCACCCTTAGTGAAAAGAGGTTCTTCATGTTGAGGTGGAACTTGCTGTGTTTCAGCTTAAGGCCATTTCTCCTTGTCCTGTCACTGGGCGCCCCTGAAAAAAGTCTGGCACCATCCTCTTGGCACCCACCTTTGAGATGTTTGTATCTATTGGTGAGCTCTCCTCTTCTCTAGACGAAACAGGCCAAGGTCCCGCAGTCTCTCCCCACAAGACAGAGGCTCCAGACCCCTCACCCTCTTCGTAGCTCTCCACTGGCGCCTCTCCAGTAGCTCCTAGTGTAGGGCGGAGCCCAGAACGCGGCACAGTAATTTTTTGCCAGGCCGAACGCCCATCACATGCCATTGCGATGAGTTCTCGGGGGGCTGGACGAGCCCGGCCGCAGCCGGGGGCGCTGGCACTGCCCCCGGGGTCCCCAGCGCCCCCGCCGGTCCCACAAGGCGCCGCGGGCCGCCGGCTACGCGAGTTCCGGGCGGGGCGTTCCCGCGCCCGTAGCAACCGGAGCGTTCGCGGTATCCACGGCAGCATGGTGAGTGCCGCGGCCGGGCGGCGCCGGGGCCCCGCCGCGGGGCTCGCAGCGGGGACGGGAGGGCGGCGCGGAGCCCCCCGCGGGCCGGGCCCCGCCGAGCAGCGCGGGCTCGGCCGGAGCCGCCCGGGAGCAGCGCGGGGCTCGGGGCGGCGGCTGAGGCGGGGGACGGTGGCCTGCTGCCGTGCCTCGGGAATTTCGGGGTAAGCGAGGCGGGAGGGGAGCCGCGAGTCACAGACCTCAGCTAGAACGTGGTCTTAAGGCGGCAGGACCGGCGATCGCTACGGCGATAGCTTGGTATCTGTTGCTCTGCAATTCCGATTTCATCTATTTAAAATACAAATAAATGTCTGCGAATAAAGGCCAAGTGCCGCTGTTCTGGTTTTTTTTCCTGGGGGTCTAAATTTTGTAAATACTATACGTCCAACTGCCATGTTTTTTTTGGGAAATACATCTTTTGTTACAACTATTACTAGTACAGTGTGGTTATTTTTCCCCTTCAGGGATTCTGTTTCTCGTTCCTGCCATGTTGATGGTGACTCTTCGGTCACCACTGGTCACTTGACATTTTGAACATTTTAGGTATTATGACTCGATTTAGTCTAAATACCTGTAGAAAATGTTTCAGTAAGCAGGTAGAAGAACCCTGCAGATAAGCTTCTTGCAGGAAGATTCCCTTAAATAACCTCATGTGGCAGAAGATACTCTGATTAACCTGCAGAAATTTCAAGTGCACCTCAAAGAAAACGAACTCCCTGATAAGTGCTCTCCAGATAACCTGCTATGCTGATGTCCATGTTTTCATCAAATTGGCAGAGATAAGTCAACAGAGGTCAGGGAAGAAACTGCTCCTTGTGATTACATGGATCAGTAGCTTTAAAGTCCAAACTGGTTTTAGGCATGACTTTGAAACAGCAGCAGCCACTGGTCTTATAAATGCATTTCTGCCTTCAGCATGAGTGACTGAGCTCATGTACCCAAGTGCTGTGGGGATTAGCTGCCATAATTATAAAAAAGGCAATGAAGTTTCTGGCCAAAACCCCCAATTTTGATAATGTCCTGACATTAAGCCCATTGTTTGCTTCTGAAAATGCAGCGAAGTACCCCAGAGAACAAAATTACAGGACACTGGAGGCTGACCCAAGATAATACAAGAAAGTGGTGGAAGGGGGGCGAACAAGAAGCATAGGGAGAGGAAACAGATTTGCAGTGAACAATCTACTTTAAAAATTCAATGAATATTCAGTTAAGTTTGTTTCACTTTTAGGCAAAAGCAACGACCATCAAAGAAGCTCTAGCCAGATGGGTAAGTACTAGAACAGTGCCTAGGGGCATGGGGTTTGACTGTATTCAGCTAATTTTGTTTTTCAAACATTGTAAGAAATATGTTTGCTTGAAATATCTTGCCTTAAGAAGTTTCACAAAGTAAAATGGTAATTACTGTTATTGTTGTTGTTGTGTAGTACATTCTGTTGGACTTTCTGTATGTTCCTGTTAAATTGATACAACAGGTAAAGATTAGTCTGTTTTGCCCTCCTGCCTTGTTCTGCTGAATATGCATTGGCCTGAAGAGATTCAAAGCTGGGAATGTATCATATTTCGATTATGCTCTGTGCACTTTACCCAAGTGCAGTCCTTCCCACAGAATAAACCAGTAGGAAATTCTCACCGTACTGAATTCAGCGAAACTTCTACATGTCTTTTGACATAGGGTCCCTCATATTGTGCAAAGCTTAACTCAGAATGAATTTCTTGGGTTTTTTTCTTCTTAAAGTACTCTGTTAATACAGAAGCTCATTTGTCTGGTGGTGGCTGTCCTGGTCTTTCAGAAAGCTGTGTGTTGGCAAGGATGCGGATGTAATTTCAAATGACGATGTGATGACCTGACCACGATGCTCTGTGGTTAGGTTCACTGTCCAGTAAAACCAGTGAGAATCTTTCCTCAGTCTCGGAGTTTTAGATGAAGGCACAGATGTGCTGTTGGGTGACGCTTCCCTGCTAATTCTGGCCATCTGCTAGAGCAAGGATTTATAAATGTTTTGGTCTCTGGAAGATCTGGATGTGATAGCGTGGGCAGGTACACTTGGAAGCCAAAAACTCAAGGTACTTGCCTGTTACTCAAGATTACTTCAGTTTTGAGTTTTATCATTGTTTAGTACCTTCAGTATTTCAGGGGTTTCCAGTTATGTGTACATCCCAGAAACTTAACTCCTGTAAGAACTAAAATGCAACAACTTGCAGACATTAGCATTAGTAGAGGTATGAACTGTGTACTAAAAAAGTTTGCTTTTCTTCCCTCACTCTTTCTTCCTTCCAGATCTTCAGCTCCATGTTTCCTATTACATATTCATTTTTCATTTGCTCCTCTGTCACGTCTCTTACACAGACTCAGCCTGTGTCAGTGAGTTTCCATTAACATCAGGCATGAAGTGCTGAATTTGCTTTTCTGTTCAAGTTATTGGGGGTGGGTCTAAATCTTCCTTTTACTCTTCCTAATCTGGGTCCATGTGATCTGTACAATTGCATTTGGTGTTGTGTTGCATTCCGAATGTTTTTCTTCCCTTTGGCATAAGGGTTTACCTATGCCCTACAGTCAGGGCGACACTAGTTAAATCAAAGCAACTTGAAATCAAAGCAGCTTCAACTTGGCAAACATGTAACCTGTTCTTAAAAACAACACGTCTGTTCTACCTATACCTTCTCCGGGCATATTGTGGTTGTGCAGCTGCTTACAGAAGTACTTGGCAATCAGGATGAATTTTCTTCCTGCAGGTGCTCACTGCTGGCCCAGTCTGTGTTGGAAGCTCTCTCCCTTTCATATTTTTAAGGAAAGATGTATATTAATTTGTTGGTATAAACTTATAGGTTACAAATTGAGTGTAAATACAAATAGATACAGTGCTGCTCTTAGAAAAGAAAATAGAAGTTTCACATTGACGTAGTTACTTTGTTTGAACACCTATCGCCATATTCCAGCAAAATATCTGAGGTGCTTACTTGCTAAATTGCTAATTTTGAGTAAAACTACTGTCACACTGAATTTGGGCAGAAAAGGGAACATAAATATGTGTACCAGACAACATGATTTTTTTATTATTAAATTAAGTTTTCTGAAGTATTTTGGGTGCATAAGAGGAAAAACATTGATATCAAAACCTGATGTTCTGCTGTGGGAAACTAAAAGACTTAAGAGATATGATTAATTTAATTACAAAGTAGCCATATAAACTGGGCCACATTCAGCTATTTCTCTTTTCAGTAGGTGCATGAAATGGAGGAGAAAACAAGAGTCCTTGTTTTGAAAGCACCAAAATTTCTCCTTTGTTAATGGACCTCCAGTCCTTGCACTGAACGCTGTGTGAACTGACAAAATGCTCCCTTTGTGCTGTCAGGGAGGCAGCTGTCAAAACTCCTGCTACTCTCTAAATAGATACTTGTTCCAAGTGTTTAGTCAATGATTGCCATCACTTCAGAATTTTAAAAGCTTTAATGGACCATATTTTTTAATAAACCTAAATGCCAAAGTTATGTCCATTTTTCCAAGGCTCTGAATTATCAGCCTAGGTTGTAAATAGGAAATCTCTCTTTTGCTGTATTCTCTAAGTGTGACATCTTCCCCCACTCTTTCTGAAGGGCTAATCAGATTTTATTTTTTAAAGATTCTTAACACTGTGAATCTGTTGAGGTTCTCCCACAAAACACTCCCCTGTGTTCAGTTTGTGTTGTGAGCCAGGCATGAGTTCTGAGATTTTTGGATGAAATGGGAAGAAGACATTTCTGTCAGAACTTTGAAATCTGCTTCTGCTATAGGTTGGCCCTAGCTGAGGTTTCTATATGTCAGTCTCCATGGAAATAGCTTAATTCAGAATTCTAGCCTTCCAACTATATTCCATTCTTTATGGCAGATGATTCCTTTTTTAAATTGCTCAAGTGTTACACAACTTTTAAAAAACAGCATATGTAATTGTTTTGGTTTGTCATTGTTAAGTTAGTTTGATATATTGAAAATAAGCTAGCCTTACCCTTTTTATGCTATGCCAGCAAGAATCTTGATAGCAGTACTCAAAACGCTTTCTCTTTCCAGTAGTATATTGGAATTACTTCTATAGTAATCACATTTACAGTAATTCTTTTAGTATAGTAGTTTTTGGTAACTGCATGTAGCAGTGAGTGTCTTCCTCACCTTCTCCTTTCTTTAGGAAGAGAAAAGTGGCCAGAAGGCTTCGGAGGCGAAGGAAGTGAAACTGTATGGACAGGTTCCTCCTGTGGAGAAGATGGATGGCGCTCTCTCCACCCTTGTTAACTGCGAGTGAGTTCAGTTCAAAACAGGTTGGAAACAAAATATTCTCCTCTCTTCATTTCAGCATTTTTCTACTGTCCACTGCAAATATGTATTTACTGTGTTTAAGTGTGGCATTCAAAGCAGCAGCTTTCTCTTCTTTTTTTCATAACTGAGCTTCTCTTTCTGCACATGGTTGCCCTTTTTAATTCAAAGATCCCTGTAACTTATCTCAGAAGATGTTAGGGTAGATTCTGTATTAATATTTGTCCCCAGAAAAATTATATACTGTTTATCAGTATATAATTATAGATGTGTGTTTGGAGTCTATCAGCTAAATGGCACATTTATGATCCACTCCAAAATTCATGAAAAAAAGGTGATTTGAGCAGGACTCTCAGAAAGAGATTAGAGTAATTTCACAAATAAACATCCATGCATTTGATAAGGCTAGGCATCAAAGATAATCCAGTATGTCATTTAAGTAACTCATGGTACTTTCCCATAAGCTAAATAAAATTGAAGAAATCTTAATGGTTTGAGGATATTTCGAGTCTGTTTACACATCCAGTTAGTTTACCACCTATAGTGAGACAAGAACATATAATTATTTCTAATGCAGTGGTGTTGGGACATGGAACTCTTCCAATGTAGTGATCCTTTATATACTGAAATGATTATTCTTGCTTTTAAAGGAAACTATCACTGTCTACAAACTGCATTGATAGAATTGCCAACTTGAACAACCTAAGTAAGTGACAAGCCAGCTGTCCATTGTGTTTGTTTTCTAGTTGCCTGGTTAGGATTTATGCTGTCATTTGTTACATGTGTCCAGCTTTATTTGTACCTGTTATTATCCTTTTTTATTCCCTCCTTGTAGAACATTACAAGTGACCTTTAAAATGACCAGTCTTACTGGAGAATACATGCTGGGATATTGCAGCAGGTATCCCTGCACTAGCCTTGACAGTTGTCTCACAGCACAACAATCAAAAAATTCCATTCAGTAAGCACTTCAGTACCCTCCCGTGGGCCTTGCTGAGCTACTCAACACCTGATCAGTTCTAGAGTGATGTCATGACCATTTTCCATGCTCCTGATGGAGACAGTCTGCAGTGCAACAACTCTGCAAATGCACTACTGGTTGCAGTGAGGTTGGAGGGTTGTAGACCTGGATGGAAAAATGTCATTCCACTTTGCAGAGAATTGGATATAGTTGGCTTCATTTTGTTCATACTTTATAAATGGATACGCCACCTGACTAGAAGGAGAGCTTCTCTTTCTTGGACAGCTGTCTTTGAAACTCCTGTGTTACTGACTTTGGAACAGAAGTCTTAATGGTCTGTCCTCAAGACTTTGACGTGGTATGAGGCTAGCAAAGAGCTGCAGGTTTTCAAGTGGAGCTTCCAGGCTTTTCTGTTCCTACTAAAGTGCCAGCTGGGATAGATAAGGAATATGGAAGCTCATCCTTTCCAACTGCACACCAAGAGATCTGTCAAGGACTTTGATGAACTTATTTCTTTTCATAATATGCTCAGACTTCATAAGATTTGGAAATACTAGTCAGGGAAAAATATTCCAGTTGCCTTTCCAAATAACTGTTCTGTAATACTTCAATTGAGTAACTGTAATGAGAAAAAAATAATTAGGCAGTTTTACATAGACGTGAAACAAATGATTTTTTTTTAGTGGGATAAAACATTAAAAGCCTTTAAAGCATCTTAAATATTTATATTCATGTAGATTCAAAACATCCGGTCTATACCAAATATTTGATGCTTGTACAAAGCCAGACAAACTAGAAGTGAGTTGAATGGCTCTTATCAGGCATCTGTAAGGCAGCTTTATATTCTGCCTCTAGTATAAAAACCAAATCTGCTGCCTTAAAGTAAGTTCAGATCCACTTTTGCCTGGAGAAGAAGGGATATGAATTATCTAAGATCAAAAGAAGCAAGTCAGCAGTTTAGAGTTCAAGTGCAATGTGAAATAATAATTTTTGTTCAGTATTTATCAAAACTGAATTTCAACTAGGTAACCTACACATGAGCAGCTTTGTATTCATGACTGTATTTCTGAGCTTTCCCCTGCATTGATTCCTGCTGATCTGTTTAGGTCAGGAAGTTTTGTTTCTGTTAGGTCATTCTTTCTTAAGGCAGCCTGTTCAGAGTGCAGTTTGTAAGCAGAATATGGCATTTTACCTGACTTATAGCATCTTTTATTTAAAAACACAACCCTGTTTATTAACAAGATTTTTTTTTTTAAACTTTATTATAGAAAATTTGAGGATTCTGTCTTTGGGAAGAAATAACATAAAGAATTTGAATGGATTGGTATGTGCTTTTTAGTATCAATTCTTTACTAACAAAAGAGAATATGAGGTTATTCCCCAGTGTTCATACAAGTCTTTACTGAATACAATAAAATTAATTGAATAAAAGGTTAGGCACTAACCTTTTATATTCTACTTTTGCTATCATCTGTTCTTCTTACACCTTACTTCTGAATTTTCAGATAATTGTTCACTTTTTTTGGTTCAAATTCTCTTAATGTTTGGAAATTTTGCTACCTTAATTTACTGCACAGAAGAATTTTAGAAACAGAGATTTTGTTGTCTTTAATAAAGATGATCAGAACTTCAATTTGAAAATACTGTCTATCTGTAAAGCCATTTAAATTCCTCTGGCTTTACATGAATATCATTCCTACAGACTTTCTGCATGCAGAAATTTCTACCTGAAGATACTTAGGCTGTGCTTCTTTAATACAAATATTGGCAGTCCTGTAAACACTCACTTCCTGAGAGTCAATCCCTTATATGTTAACTGGCACCTGGAGCAGTATGGCTTCAGAGTGGATGGTGGCAGGACTGAGTCTGCCTAGTAGGGGAAAAGTAGTTGAGAAAAAGTTTAGATCGATTTTGTTATATTTGAATTCAGGACAGAATAATAATTTTTCCAATCAGTATTTTTAAAATGAATATAAAAATTATTTTCTTTCTCAAGAGATCCTGTTTCTCCTCAAAGCTGTTCTCACCTTCAGAGATGCTGTATCTCTTAAGTGTGAATGCAGAGTTAGTGTGTAATGACTGGTTTAAAAAAAAGCTCTTCTGAGAGAATTATGAATGTGATTTCTGGCAAGCAGATACAAACATACCAGAATATACCAGAATCAATAATGCTCTCACACTGTATAACATCCCTTCCACAGCAGTTGTTGAATTGTATTCTCTTCACACATGCTTGCAGTGCACAAAAAGGCAGATTTGTCTCCTCTACCTCTATGCCTTAAGAATTATTACAGCCAGCTACATCTTGTTTTATTCTAATCTATATTTGCATATATAACTTTGCTTTTAATTCCCATGAGCACTTGCCATGCATAATAAATAGGGACCTGCTTAAAAGGAAATGAGGACCAATATACCCAAGTATTTTCTCACATTAGGTGACCTGTAGAACATGAAGAAAGAGTATGAATAGTAAGATGTGCTTCTGCTTATCTGAGTAGTCCTGTCATTTTCCAGGAGGCAGTTGCTGAAACTCTAGAGGAGCTATGGATCTCATACAACTTAATTGAGAAACTGAGGGGTATCCGTGTAATGAAGAAACTGAAGGTTCTTTATATGTCAAATAATTTGGTGAAGGATTGGGGTAAGCCATGCATCTCTACTCTGTAGAGACTTCTGTAGTATGGTGAATGCATGAGTTAAATCACCAAGTGAAAAACAGTGCTGTATCTCATGGAGCTTTGATTCTATCTGACAAGCCTGTAGACATGCAAAATCCCTAAATATCCACTCATTCAAGAAGTAAAAATAGCTAGAATATTGAAACTAACTTCCAAGTCCAATTAAGTTCATGCTTTGAATCATCTTTCTCCAGCCTCTTTTAAAACCCATCCCTATTCTTTAACCTGACCCCAGTTAGAGTCCAAGCAGTCCCTCTCCTGTTGTATCCCATGCTCTTTATGTTGGCACTGAGTGTGAGAGGAATGTGTGGTGCAGATGTACTTCCCATGTTCCACAGTCTGGTTGGTGTTTTCACCTTTGTGGTTACAGCAGAGTTTGTGAGACTGGCAGAGCTGCCAGTACTGGAGGAGCTGGTGTTTGTAGGCAATCCACTACAAGAGAAATTTGCTGCTGATCAGAACAGTTGGATTGAAGAAGCAACCAAACGGGTACCCAAGCTGAAAAAGCTGGATGGTGAGTTTGGGGCATGAGGCAGTTGGGGTGAGTTAAAAGAAGAATATAAAGACAACCACAGGAAAATGAAACATCATCTCAGAGATTCATTTGTGTGCCCATGAAATTAATATTCCTCCCTCCTCTTCAGAGTTATTCAGAAGTAGTTACTGACATCCTGGCCACAGTGTCTGATGGATTTTGGAGTATTAAATCCAAGCGGCCTTGCAACCTACAGCTGGGCATTATTCTGTAGTTACCCAAGTAGTTTTATCAAGTACCTAATTGGGAATGGAAAGATTTAGTATTAAATAACAAGGCTTTCATCTGCCAAGTTGAATTACAGTTTTTCCAACAAAACAGGTGACATGAGAGAATGGAGATAGACAGGGATATGCTCTGGTTCACTTTCAGTGCAAGGGCAAATTTTCAGAACTGCATGCAAATTTCCCAAATGCCTGAATATCCCCCTCCATTACTGCAGTAAGCCTCAATTTGTGAGCTGTCCTCTATTTAAAGATACTGGTATGAAAACTGTTTAGTCACTAAAAATGAGATAATTTGGAAATCTATTTTTAAATATGTTAATGCCTGTCAATGGAGATGTTAGCTGTTCACTATTATCCCTTGTTTACTAAAGCAATGAAGGGGAGCTCAGGAGTGGTAACACTAATATAGAGTCAGAATAACAGCAGGGAACAATGGAGGCATGTCAACAAGAGGAGACAGCTTCACTACAGGGAGTGGTGGATGAGAACTCTGTTACCAGATTCTCTCTAAAACCAGATCAACTGCAGTAAAAAAATTATTAGGAAGTGGAAGCCTGATGAGAGAATTGTACTGCTAGGAAGGATGGCCTGCAGTGGTCCATTTGCTTTTGTAGTAGGAAGAGTTTTGAGTGTAAAACAAAAAGCAGAATAGGGCACATATTTGAGGGCAAAAAGTGCCCTTGGTAGTGTAAGGTTAGACTTGTTAACCACACTAGAACTTGGGCATAAGTTCTAGAAAAGGCAGCACAAAGTAGGGGCCCCACAAGAGAAGGGCGGTGTGCTGATTGGTTGTTAGCAGTTGAACTGACTTGGTGCACCTCCCAAAGACCAAGTGAGGCTGATCTTTGCAGTACCTTTTTACTCCCTGTTACCCAAGACATTGGAAAAACATCCAACAAAGGAGCTATCAGTTGAAGGCTTTTCTAGTTATGACCAATTGAGGTATGCAGAAGTTCATGTTGGTTAGAAACAGGGAGGAAATACAACTCTTGACTCTTTCCAACAGGACAGATAAACTTTCAGGTAGATCATAATTAACTATGTCTTCCTCTTCTTCTTTCCCTCTTCTTTTTTTTTTTTTTTTTTTTCTCCCAGGTACCTTAGTTGTTAAAGAAGAAGAGGAAGAAGGGGCGGAAGGAGCAGAAGGAGGAAACTGATGACACTTTTTTGTTGGGTATTAAATTATTGAAGTAACTCCAGATAGCTTGGCACATAAACTTTTATAAAAGT
Source organism: Sitta carolinensis (assembly GCA_032173965.1). NCBI lineage: Eukaryota > Metazoa > Chordata > Aves > Passeriformes > Sittidae > Sitta > Sitta carolinensis. The sequence goes on along the minus strand of JAVUNC010000006.1, from coordinate 9,224,338 downwards.
ACTTGTTTTGAAGAAAATCTTTGGGCAATTTTTAAAAGACCAGCTTATCTCCACAGTCTCTCACCCAAAGAGTTAGTTACCAAAAATTACTCACACTGGTTTTGTCAAGCTTATGACACTTTCTGTAGAGACTAGTGGAGCTGAGTTTACCTGCTGTTTGGCTAGCAAGAGATTTTTTATTTAAATTTATACATAGCTATTTTTAATTCCTGATTAGTGGTGCTTGTTGTTCACTCTCGGGTTATAAAAGAACCATTTTAGCTTATTTGGTGCTGCTGGCTAACTTTGAATTGGAAACTCTGAGGCCAGAAGAACAGTATTGTGGTTTAGGGACCCCTGACAAGCTTTGTTGTGTTTAATTTTGTCATGGGACTTTCTCAATATTTTTAATATGTGAGTTTGCCTTTTCATTCCTTGAAGTGTCATGCCAAACAGGCCCAGTAGTTGCAGATATACGCACAAAAAAGGTATTGGTCTGATGAGTGCTTGTTCCTGGCCTGAAGTCCTGAAATGGGCTTCTCACACTGGAACTCAACTGCATTGCTTAGAGCCATGTATAACTTATATATTTATTTAAGAGGCAGTGGGAATTCTTTGCATGGTTTCAGTAAGATTAAAATACCTGCTAACTTTGGGGTTTGTCTCTTACTAAGAATTACTTTAGATTGGAATATGTGACCTGTTAGCCTACAGCTGGTTTCTGCTTTGGACTGGGTCACTGGTGGACATGATCCTTCTCAGCTCTGGAACCTTCGTGTATCTAAGTAGGCTGATAGTAACAAAGAAACTAACAGCAAACAGAAGACCTGGGCTTGAGGGCAGAAAATTTTAATTATGGGGATACTTGTGTGAAAGCACAGGTATAAGCAGTGAGAGAAAGTATATGTAGTTGGTGGGGACAGTGAGATGAGGATGAGGATGAGGATGAGATGAGATGAGATGAGATGAGAAGTGGGCATTGGTAAAAAAAGTATTGAAGAGGTACTGAATGTGCTATATTGCAGGATAACCAGTTTTAGTAAAACTGTGGTTATTTCTAGTGAAAAGAATTAAACAGTGATGACATACCTGACTGCACTGTGGGATGCCAATAGTGTGGTTTTTCTTCTTTTTGAAAAATAGATGGAGTCACCTGAGTAGATTTTTTCTGCAGTTCCTTTTTGCTTTTTTAACAAGCTTTTCTTCTAATTTGTGGTACCATCTTTTTTTAAATTGAAGTGGCAGCAAGTGTATCTGATGGTTCCAGCCCAGGCATAAGAAGGGATGTGGGCAGAATGCCACTCTTAATTATTTTGTTCCTGAAGGTGTGGCAGGAGTTGAAATCTTGGAAGTCAAGTGCAGAGATGAACTGGTAGAACTGGCCCAGGCAACAGTAGTACTGATCTCAAGCTCCAGGTATTACTGTAGTAGGTGATTCTCTCTAATCAGTCTCTAAGTGAACACTGTGAAGTAAATTATTATAAGACAATCACAGCTTAGTTTCAATATATTGCTACTTCTCCTGTGATTATTAGAGGAATTCTAAAGCCTTCTGATTTAAGTTGGCATTTGCTGAAGAGGTTTGAGTTTGATTTGGATCTGTTACTAAAAGTAAGGTCAAGAGCACAATGGCAAAAGCTCTGGACATTCTTTACCCAGCACAAACTATTTCCAGGCAGCTATTCTCTTTACCAGAAACTACATCTTTAGTTAGCTAGCTCACTGGACTTAGACAACTTCATTTTCGTTTGTTATTTCTTTAGAAGTATTCTCCTAGCTTTGTCATGAGCAAAGGCAGCACTGACCAAGAAGCACCATGGAGGAGTGTCTACAGTCAGCAGTCATTTCACAGGTCCTTTGAAGCCAAGCCCCGCTGTGCTCTTGCAGCCAGCCACTCTTGGCAAGGTGGGTGTGGGCAGTACAGAGCCCTGGCACACTGCTGGCCCTGTCTGCTGGGGGAGCCACATTGGCTATGCCTGTCACAACTGCACAAGCAACCAGAGCTTGACTGACTCAAAACTTGCCTTCTGAATGTTCCCAACAAGCAGAAATGCCACCTTCATCTGTGTTTGGAGATATTTTCAGAATAGCTGACGTGGTGCTCTTCTCCTGGTGCTTAGCCACAAAGAAAAGTGGTTGAAGCTGTAGAGCTGGGTTAGCTCCACACAACTGGGACAGGAGGAAAAGGGAGTGATGAGCACAGTCCAGTGCCAGGTAATCCTGCTGGCTGATTCTTTAAATATGGCCTAAGTCTGTACATTCCTGAAGGTTATGTTAGATACAGCAAATACTCTACACTTTGGCTATATTGGGGCATTCTGGGAGCAGAATAGAAACTTAAGTGTTCTATTGTAATGATTGAAGTGAAACACATCCATTGACAAGCTGTGAGGGATAAGAGCAGTTCCTGGCTCTTTTAAGTGATCAGTAGAGGTTACACCTATGGGAATCAGTCAAAAACTATTGTAGGTGGTGGTAGAGCTGAGTGGATTGTGTGGCCCATTGGCACTGGTGCTTTCCACAAATGAAATGGCACAAATCTTCTAGCTCTTTTCTTTGGGGGCTGCATTATAAATACCAACAAAAAAGGGGAAAAAATCATTATTGAAGGGAGCATCCAGTCTAAGCATATAACTTAAAACCCTTCTGATAAAAACTATGTGTCAGTCTCATTGAAACAATACAGTAAGAAAAGAATTGACTGTGGCTTTTGTTTGTCAGGAGATGCTTCATCTCAAAGCTGGTAGCTTCACTTTACCGTGCTTTGCCTAATGATTACTCTCAAGAACAAGGTTGTTTTAAACAAGGTTGTTTTAAATCCCCCCAAACTTTTTCTTCTCCACAGTAAAGCTTCCCCAAATTTTTAAATTTGCACTTTAAAATTAGGCACTGAATGTGGTGAAAGACAGAGAGGTGGTAGAATTACACCAGCTGGTTTTCTTATTGGTGGTGCTACACGATGTTATGTATAAGGTGACAGTGACACCCTGGCTTGTGCACCCACAGGGACATTGGAGTGGGATGCTGGAAGGCCTGGCTTTCACTTGTATACTCTGCTGTTCCCTATCACACCACATCCAGTGAAGTAGCAAACACTCTATTATTCATGGATGAAAAGAGCACCCATGTAAAATGTGCAAGCCACGTGGAATTCTGTTTTTCCCAGTGAAGTTACAGAGGACTAGCAACCACTTTATTCCTTAGAGAAATATCCTAAAATTAAATTAATGGTAGGAACTAACTAGGATCTTTGCTTGCTTGTTGGCACACTCACCCGTCTTCAAAGAGCTGATTGATGTATGCAGTGATTATTGAGAACTGATGGAAAAATGACAGAAGAGACCTGAGAACCAGCAGATGACTCAGGTTAGTCAGTTAGTTAGAAGGAGGCTCATCTAGAAAACCTTCCAAGCAAGAGCACTTTGAACATCCCCTTTGGCAATCTTTTGTATACAGTAATTTTGTAGCATGAAAAGCTGTTAAATTTGCTGTGTTTAAATTATTTAGGCCTATGTTTATAAATGTTATTCTGTGAAACTTGTTCAAAAATAATATAACCTTATTTTATACAAATGTCTTTGGCTGATGTGTAATGTAATAGTTCAGCTTGTGAAGAGTATTTGGAAACTAAATTTTGTTCTCATTAAACTTTCCTAGCTGCTCAGGAAGCAACATATTTATAGTATGATAGCATGTAAATGCTGTTCTTTATTGCCTCTATATTTTAGAATAGAAAATAACTTAAGGCTTTAAAAATGCTGATATATTGTGATTGCTGTCATCTGATACATAAATATTTTTCAATCTTCTAAAGACACTGGTTGTCAGAATTTGTTTTTAGGTCCTAAGAGAAAAGTTTACTACTGCTGTTATGTGGAAAAGAATACAGTTGAGTTAAAGAAATGGCTAGTCTTTCTTCAGTACAAAAGTACTAATTCACTTTGAAATTAAATTCTGTTAACAGTAATATACAATCGGTTCCATCAAACCCAGACAGGGCAAGGCATACTGATTCACAAGCTTCTCTAAGAGAAGCTTCAGCCTTCAGTAGATAATGTCACTGAAATGTAATTTTGAAACTCTTACATAAAGAAAACTCTTCCTACTCCACAGCAGTTGGTCTCAATAATGACCAGAGCAGCATCCTACAGTGATGGCTGTAATCCTATTTAGGAAACATATAGGGAGTTACTGCAAAACTCCTCCCAGTACCACTAACTCAAAGCTTACTAATCACAAAAATGTTTTATAAGGTTTCTTTCAGTAGCTGAAATAACTTCCAGAAGCTTGGGCTTAGACTCAGCAGTTAAAAAAAGATAGAACCCAAATTGCTCAGAATGTGTAGGTTTTTGATTGTCCAAGGTTTGTTTGCACAGCCTCAGATTTAGTGCAAAGCACTAACCTTCAGCACTTTTGCCAGCTGGCTTTGAAAGGGAGGCAAATGCATGACTAAAGCCTTGAAGTCCTGGTCTGTTAGTTCAGGTGAAGACTTCGATGTTCCTTGTCTCTTCCCACACCAACCAAAGTACTTTTTTCTCTGAACGCTGATCAACTGACACAGGCACAGGACTAAAGCCAGGACTTCCAGTCTGAGCTGAAAAAATTAGTGTTTTCATGTCTTGGGCTGAGTCTTTCTCCTGCTAGCTTTGCCAAAAATATTGAATTGAAAAGGTCAGCAAAAATTAACAGGTGTGCTGCCTTAGATCCTAAGTGTAATCTCACAGGAGACCAGTCAGGCACTGATACACATTTCTGCCATCTGCTGTATGTAGCATTTGTGATTTTAAAGACATCATGCTCACAGAGAACACCTGTGTAGCCTAGTTAACTAAAAGGTAAAGTACCAAAACAGAAGGAAGATGTTTTGAGGATAGATGGAAGCGTACCTAAAATCCACAGCAAGAGATCCAACTGCTGCCAGAAGAGAGTATGAGGTGAAACAAAACCTGTTAACACCCCACCCCAGATTCAGGTAACAGATTAAGTGCCTTTAGACAGTATTTACTAAAAGTTTTTTCAAACTTTGTCACTGAAAAGAAAAGAAATGATCTACAACTGAAGCCATCCCAGCATTCACATCTGATGCAGGTCCATCAGGTACCGAGTTACTCCACGTCATGTTTGCCTTGCCCATGGTCTTTGTAGTTGTTTCAGGTAGTGTCAGAATCCCACCAGCCTTATTTACAGCACAGCGGACCTAGAACTATTCCCCAGGAATTCCTAGCACACTGCCAAGGTTGTTTCTGTGTTTCTGGAAGGGTGCTCAGCTTGGAGTGGGACACACATCCCATCAATACTTCTGTAGAGCAGTGGAGCTGCAGGTTTCTCTGGTCTCCCACAGCCACATGTGCCAGTTACTTTCTTGGGTGTAAGACATAAAACACATGGCAGGCTTGTGATTCGGGGGAGAGGTGAGAAACAGCCTCGAGGGCTGCTGTGGAAAACACAGGTGAGTACAAGAGAGAGCAGAGCAGCCAGAAGTACTCGGGACAGCCTCCTGTGCATCACAGCCTGCACAAGCCCCCGGCCACTCCCTCATACCATCAAAAAGTCAGCTAAGAAACTATTTTTTAAACCTCATTTAATAAAAGGTTTTTTAGATATATAGAGGATATTAAGTAAATAAGTTACATAGTACATTACAATCACATCTGCAAGATTTCCTTTAGTGTATTAATATTTTATAAAAAAAGCACACAAAAAATAAATTCAGTCCAGTCTATCACAACTGTACAGCAACAGGTAAATATATTTATATATGTACATTTTAAACATGTAACAGTCTTTTAAAAGGTGCCCTAGGCAGCAGACACACAAAAGGAAGTGTCTGCTCACTTGTTAAAATAAAAGTAATATACTTTATTATAAAGCATTTATACAGTAATTACAAAGGCTGACTGCTCCTGTACAGTACACCAAAGCTTTGACTACAAATTTAAAAACAGAAAATAAAAAGAAGGAACACAAAAAAAAGTTTATATCAAATCTGAACTACAGGGGGAAAATACATGTGGAGAAGCTGCAGGAAACTTTTTTAAAATACAGAATTACATTTCTATAAAAATATATGTTGTCTCTAATCTGGAGAAGTTAAGGGTTATTTCAGGCTCAGCTGTCAGTGGAATCTTAGTCTTGGAAAGACAGATCCTTAGACAGCTTGGGATTCAAAGTTTGTGTCTTCCTAACATATGACACAGGAGAGGAGGAGAAGTAAAGCAGCTGAACCCAAGTGACGAATTTACATAAAAACTCACCCCCCCCCCGAACTCAAACGTGGTTTGGAGACTCGCTTCTCTGTCTCTTTAAAGCTTTATAAACTTCCAGACATACATCAGAAAATAAAGCAGGGAGAAAGTTTGTGTGGGAAAATGTGTATTAGAATAAGATTTCCAGTAAGCATTGGACTAAATGTGCCATTGCAGAAAAGCAGACAAGACTCCTATGGCTACAGTCCTTCCTACTCCTATTTCTTTAAAATACAGTATGTATCTGTAGGAACCTTGTAGTCCACTGCCTGACAGAGAATTAAGAAGTGTGTAACTGCTGAGAGTGAGAAAGCTCCTATTTGTGATTTAAGAAACACTTTTTTTAAAAAGTGTTGATTTTAATCTAAGCTTGTTGCAATGGTAAAAATGACCAAACATCTCGGTCTGATAAATCAGAGAATATTTTTAGTTAATCTGGACTTTGTCTACAATGGGTTTAACAGATGAGTTACCTTTAAGCTTTTGAATTTCCGTCTTTGCCCTGCCTTTAAGCAGCTACATCCCTACCTGTTTCTAGCCAGCAAATTGCCATGGTCCTGCACAGCTGAGTGAAATTCTGTAGGCCTTCAACTTACAGAGCCAAGTTCTTTCTGATACCATCACCTGCATCAGTAAAAGAACAAACATCAAATAAGTTAAAATGCAGTGGTTCTTGCAGCTAGACTGCAAAACACCTGCAGCTATATCAGATATGCATCACAAGTGCATGCATCTATCTAGTAATTACATACACACACAGTCTTACAAAACTCAGATGCTATTCCATGCAGATCACAAATCTGAAAGACTGAATCTATCTGTAAAGGGCAGGCAGAAGCACAGGCAGAAGTACGTGATCAGGGCACATGTGACCTGTCACTGCATCTCTGTGATGCCACAGTGCTGGCATCAAGACTCAAGTAGGTAACGGTTTTGAAATACAGACATCTGACTAGGGGGTATATGACCACCTGAAGCCTGACCTTGCACTGTAAAAGGCAAATCTATTAGTACACATTTACAGAATTGCATTCTATAAATATTATATTTGTTCCCATTTAAAAGAACTAAAGCGAAGAGACACCTTGTTCAAACCAATGACTTTCTACTGCCTGTTTTCTAAGTTAGCAGCAAGCCCTTATACTAAAAGGGGATCAATCAATAGGCCTTTAAATGATAGAAAGTAATAAACACGGAGTTTTAAAACAGACATATCAACAGAACATTGAAAAGAATTTTGTTTGTTTGGGGTGGGTTTTTTAACATCTTAACTGGAATAACATAAACTTAAATTAACATTGTGCAGCAGCAAAGAGCCCCTCAAGTTATTTTTCCCCCACAAAGAGTAAGAACATAACTCATTCTAGATTAGACAAATTCCATTTAAATGCTTTGTCCACATAAATTGGGGGTTGGTTGTTTGGGTTGTGGTTTTGTTCTTTTTTTAAAAAAACAATTCTCTGCCAACTTTTACTACTAGGCAAGCTGTAATTCAAACGCAGGATCAATTCCAAACTCCTCCTGTAAGCCAGTGGGTAGGTTTGGTTTGCTTGTTTGTCTTTTAAAATGACACTTGGAGGAGTTGTTTTCTTTACTACCTTGCCAGAAAAGAAGTCTTTGGGCAGCTACTACCAATTTGGAAGTAGGCTCAGAAACATTCCAACTTATGCCACTTGAATGGCATGTTTACCTGTCAGCCCTGGTAACACACAGCTGTTACAGAGGTTATCCTCAGAAAAAGCCCTTTTCTGATTTTCTTCCACTAACAGACTGTGTCCAGTTTTCCTGTTCTGTTCTAGTTATACTGTAGCAGGTGGGAGAGAAACAACCAGTACTGGACCCAGCACATAATATACACAACATTTTTATGCAGATAAAGAAAATCTCTGATTTGTTCTAATCAGCACCTCAATGGTTTGTCCTTGATAAAAGGAAAAATTATATCAGTTTCCTAAAATAGGGAGAATCAGTGAAAGATCTGGCCTTTGGAAGACTGTAATAATGCTTGCAGTTGCTTCACCTACTGTTCCTCTTGACACAATGTGCTAAAGCTTCTGTTCTCTCCAAGGGCCCTAAGATAATGGCAGACAAGCATTTTCTCCAATTTACAAAAGAAAAAAGATAAAAATCAACGCTGAAATCCTTAAGAGGAAGACTCATTTGCTTAAGCTTCTTTCTAAAGAAGCAGATTTTAGTTCTTTGCAGTTTTTGAATGATTTTAACAGTTCATGATGTGCCATGTGCTTCTTGGTTAGTCAACAAGATCCATTCAACATAGGAACGTGGAACAGTCATTCAAATGCTGAAAGGAACCCCAGTTTTGAGAGGAATGAAAAATACAATCTTAAAAAAAAAATGAACAATTGAACACTTACAAGGTGAAAGTGTCAACTTTGCAAAGAGTGCAGTTCTTAATGATATTCCTCCTGATTTTGTAAGAGTAGTAACAGTTTCTGCTATTCAGAAAACCTATTCTATGCAAAGGCATAGATTTGTCAAAGCAAACATTGTACAATCCACAGCTTCCCAAAAAAAAGAGCGAAGCCATCACGGTTGCATAGAACTACAGGGCAAGTAGACTGACAGATGACATGCTGAAGTAATAGCCTCTTTCTGCAGTTAACCAGGAATTTGTCTAGCAGCTGGAAGGATCAAGATTAAAAAAAAAAAAGAAATTATCTGCCAGTCAGGCACACTCTGTGTTTCACATACACCACCCCCTGTGGATCCCTGCTGGGGAGGGCAGGAGCAGTCAGCTCCTTCAGTACGGTCTGGTCTGACAGTGCCAGCACCCGAGAAGCTGGGGATCAGTGCTGCTCCAGGGAGGGAGCTGGGCAGCCAGGCTACAGGATGGCACCAGCTGCCCATGAAGCACAAATGATTCTCTGCATCCTTACAAAATAATGATCAATGTGGGCTATAAAGATGTACAGAACAATCCTATGCCAATCTAACATCTTGGGCCACTTCTTCTCAACTCTCACCAGCAGCTTTGGGTGGCTAGACTTTTTGGGCTACTAGCTTGTGTCAGTTCTGAAACAAGAGTCAGCCTGTCAGCAAAGAGCACAGCTCACAGCAGGACAACCCAGCAGGCAGCACTGCCCAGCCACTGGTGTGCAAATAGGCGACAAGCTGCTTCTGTACATACTGCCTGGGGAAAGTAGGGTCCCACCATAAAAGCTTGATGATGGCAATTTCAAGGAGTAAATGAAGGCTGCTACAAGACAGAAGAGGATTCTGAGAGGTAAAAACATTCACAGAGGGATCACTGTTGGAGATGAGAGTCCATTCCTACCATTTCTGAGGTGCATGCAATCCAGCACACAAGAAGATCTAGGTTCATTTTCACTAAACAAACTTGCTCCCATTTATGTAAATTCAAACCCAGCAGTTTTCATTTCAAATTGCACTTGTAAAGCCCAGACTCCTTTAAGTTAATCAAAGGCTGACTTTTTTTCCAAGATGAGACAACCTGAAAGGCCTGTGGCTACTCTAATCCCACAGGATACTTTTATATCCATTGCTTCATTCTTAATGCCGTAAGATAACTGACCTCAGGCTTATGTTTGAAAAATAAAACTTCCTTTCAAAAGGAAGAAGAGTGTCTTGCTCATTCCATTTTTGATTTTTCTAAAACAGAGGTCAAAAGTGTACACCATCTTTCCACAAAACTTCTCGTCTGCCTGAATAACTGCTGAGAAGGAAAGGCAGGAAAGCATAAAAGGAAGAAGAACTTGCTGAGAAAGGAAACAACTAGAAATCACCAGTGTCACAATAACTGGATACACTTAGCTTAGAGCTTTCATTTTCTTGCTCCAGTCTGGAAACTAATCCAAGAGTCCCACCACCACAATTCCTGACAAGAACAAAAAGAAAGGTCTGACTGACCTGAGAGAACTGACTTCCACTGCAGGTGACATTGTTATATTATGTACCTCAGATATGATTATAAATAGAATAGAAATCTTTATAGTCATTAAAAAAAAAAAAAAATCCAAGTTGAAACAAATCTTGTTATCCACCATTCTGGCTTGGTCAGTACTGGCAAGGTGAAGTAGAACATGTGGCATGAGGAAATGGCAGCACTGAAACCAAAACCTGATGGTTCAGGTAAGAAAAGTGCAAGCACAAAAAAGTGAGACCACCGAGGGGAGGTTGGGTCCAGCCTTGCTACCTCCACTTCTGGTCTGCTGCTATATTTCTGCGTCTTCATCGGAGCTGGCGCTGCTGCTGCCGCCGCTGCTGCTGCTGCCAGTGTCGCTGCTCTCCTCCTGCTGGGCCTGGCTGCGGGCGGCCGCCGCCGCCGCCTCCTTCTCCTGCTGCTTCAGCGCCGCCGCCTTCTTCTCCTGCTCCGCGTGGCTCTTCATGTGAGCACTGCGGCTCTTCACCTTGTAGAACACCCTGAGGAAGGCACACGGGTACATTAGCACTGGCCTTGCCTACAGCCTCCTCCAACACTGCCCCAGAAGAGCTTCTGCTCCTCCAGCCCCCAGCTCATGAGCTTTGGCTCTGGAAGTCCCAGTGGCACTGCGATAGAGCACCCACAGCAAACACCACTGGGCACGTGCCAGTGCCAGGTGCAATGCTAGCAGGAGATCCTGAGCACCCTCAAACCACTCGCTTCACTTCCTACTGCAGCCATTTCTCATTCAGCTCGGAATTCAGAGGGGCAGTGCTGGCATCCGAGTAAGGCACGTGCTGCTTAACATCACATGGCCCTGGTTATCAGGCATACCCTGTGCTGCAACAATACAATAAGCATGGAGGCAAATGATGGCCCAAGGCCACCCCTGAGCCTTGTCCATAGAGCTTGAAATACTTGAGCTTCTTCCTTCTGACTACATTTCTGTGATCTGTTCCTCCACCCTCCAACATTAACTATTTGGATTTTGCATCAAGTGCCATAAGTAAAGTTCATTAAAAAGCCTTGTCTGCTTGTCCTGTTGTTTTACGAGTAAGCAACTTATGTAGGGAACTGAATTTTCTTGACAGTTATGATTCTGTTGGCAACAAACCCACAAAAACTACTAAAACTGTGTGAGGAAATACAAATATATTTGACATCCACCAAAGACAGCTGCAAATTTAACTATGAAATTTAACTAGCAATGATGAACTATGTACCTAACTGGCCAAACAGCTCATGCTAGAATGATGGTAGTGTCTCACGTTTCTACACCACTGTTCTTAAGTCTGTACCATGTTCTTTATATGAGATTTAGCAAATACACAGAAACTTCTTGTTACAAAAATGTAAGCATTACAGAGGGCCAATACAGCAGCCGCTTGAAAACAGAACTTAACAGCAAATACTGTACACAGTTAAAATGCAGGTGGTATCTCATGCCATTTGAAGGAAAACAAGCCTTAATTTGCAAGTATTAGTGGAATTAATTAGTAAAATTATTGCAAATGTCTATGGCCTATATAGAAAGACAGAAAGCTCATTTGATAAAAAGCTTCCACAGGAGATGTCCTATTGTCATTCTGTTATTCACTGACTATTTGATTGTTATTCACTGACTATTGCTGGAAGCAGAGCTGGTCTTACCTGCCACATTTTTTACATGGAAATGTGTTTTCTGTGCTTTGTGTTTTACTGGCAGCATCTGGTTTTATCTTCTGTTTCCTCTTCTTCCTCTGCACTGGAGCAGCAATAGGCTTTCGAGGCTTCACTGCTGTCTCCCTTGGCTTCCTCCCAGCTCTGCCCATGACAGTCACCTCGTGACTCCTCACATTGGTGACGCTGGCCTTTGCAAAGAGAAGAGTTGAGACAAAGTGACACTTAAACCCACCATGAGAAGGAAGAGAGTGGCTGAGCTCCTGTGCTTCTTCACTCATTCCAGACAAAGGTTTTATTTAATGATAAAATCTTCAGGCTATTTGAAGGACATTTCTCATCATGGCACCGGTCACAAAGAATTCATTGCATTTTTATACCTTACACATCCCAATTCTCCTGTCACAGCACACGGTCTGACTGATAGTAACACTCTGAGCTACCTCAGCCCAATCTCTTGCTCCAGAAAAAGTTAGAGATGGAAACTTTTTCCATTTGGAACTGCCCACCTCTTTTCTAAACTATTTGCAGAGTGAAGGTGGCATAGAAAGCACAACATGCACAATGCAGCACTTACTATTACCCCATCCTGTAGTGTCTGTTCATCTTTCAGAGCATCGGCACTCCTCTTTCTGTTATCCAACCCTTCCTCGGCCTCCTCTTCCTCCTCCTCTTCCTCCTCCTCCTCCATATGCCCCTGTTCCTCACTGAAGATGTCCCTTCTGAGAGGAAGAACACGTGCAAACCTATGGGAACTCTTCACCAGAAGACAAAAGGAACTGTTAATTTTGATGTCTGTAAATAAATGACATTATGTGACACGGGACACAAATTTTTGAGTCTGGACTCCTGTGGAGAAGCCAAATTGTTTGTGCTTTTGATTTGACCAGTAAATGAGATAACACACAAGACTTCAAAACCACAGCCCAAAAGAGAAATTTAGGACATTACTTACCTTGATGTCAACTTCAGCTTCATCTCTCATAGATCTCTCATTAGCTCCATCAATGTCCCCAAAGATTAAGGTCCCATTCCGACCAATTTTCACCTGTTTCTTGTATGTGTAGTAGAATTCCACACACTGAGCCACTGTTTTGGTTTTTATCTGTTGTTTAAAAAACATGAAAGTCCAATGGATTACATGATTTAAAAAACACTTATAAAAAATTACTAGGGGTGCAATAAATACACTTTGTATTTTCTTTCCTTAGTAGTCTCCATTCCACCACAGCTGCTGTTCAAGCTTCCTTTTCTGTGTCATATTTGCCTGTCTGCCTCATCCCACAGCCTATCCCCTACTGCCATTGTTATTCCCTGAGACCTAGAGGACAAACTTTCCAAAGAAAAGCTGGTTAATGCAAAGGTGACAGAACCTGGAACTTTGGAAGCTTAATGCACCTCTTAGCCTCTGAAATGTTCCAGCTGACCTATCAGGCTTGACAGCAGCCTCTCAGTTTTATGGGGAGCTTTATTTTGCAGCAGCACTTCAGAGAAGACCAGACCAGAATACCGATCCAAAAATGGAAGTGAAGGTTTGCAGCCCTTTCCCATTTTAGCCATGCTCATTTTGTAGGCATATGGTGATAGACAATTATCAGCATGGACTTATGATCATCTACATATTCTGCATCAGTGATTTTTCTGATAGATTTGGAATATATTCTTAGCTTCTGAGCTTTTGCAATTTAAATGCCTTTGGGAATTTATTCAGTAAATATGTTTTGCACTCTCCTCCAGCGACTTTCCCCTTGCTGACATGTTCATACCTCATCAAAATATGGGAGTGATCATTTTTACTATCATTGTCACAACACTGGAAAGAGAGATATAAAGGATGCATGATTCTCATATCCTTCTTTGGTCCTCTCCGTTGGTGGCAAAAATGTGCTTCTTTTTAGTTTTATCAGCAAGCCATTTAAGCCAAACATTGCCAGTGCTGTATAAACTCTGCAGAGAAGAAATCTGCAGCATGGACTAATGGAAGTAATGCAGTTTAAGTACCAGGGTTAAGTAAACAACAGCAAAACAAACATTACTGCTCTACCTTTCTGGTGAGACTTTATGCTGTGCTGGATGCTGACATTTCTCTGGAATCTTATGAGTGCAGGCCCTAATGCTTAAAACTGAGGTTTCAGAAAAATCAAGACTGAACTTCCCATATTATATGTTCAACAAAAATGTAAAAATGTATCATGAAAAACAAACAAACAAACAAACAAAAGTGACTTACAAGCTTTTGGACCAAGAAAAAGTCTTTTTTGTAGATTGCAATGCCTTTGTTGAATAGCTTCTTTTCAGCAACCTTCCACTTGTCTGATCCTGTAGGTAAAAGTAAGTTGTAATGGAAGTCCATATAATTTCAAATGTTTACTCTTCTACATACCTTTTCTTCATGTTTGCCTTAAATAAGACCAATACACACATGTGAGAGTGCAGTCTCTCCTCAAACCTACAGCAAAACTGCAGACTGCTGTTAACTCCTCCCTTACTGCTCCACCTCTCTCCTCTCAACACTTCCTTTGTGTTAGATCTAGTGCACATCACCACAGGTTAACTCAGCTCAGCTTGCAAAAATCACTCAATTAGATGAACTAAGATGTTGCCCAAGCAAGGTGAAGTGACACACTTCATGGTGGCCCAGTCATAAGATTTTATAGCAGGGAAATGATGTGGCAGGAGAACAGGATCTTCTCTTTCAGCACCTATCTGTACTTCAAGATTTACTACATTTCCAGTATGCCTCAAATATCCCTTGCCTCTAATAATAAATACATTTTTGAATCTCCTCCTTCCTTAGAGACATTATTCAAGTAATATTTTCCAAAAACTACAGTAGGAATGTGTAATAATGAAGAAATGTAATTTCTATGCTTTGTGGCACCAGCTATTAGACGTCTCTCTACCACTTTACATCAGGTCTTTCAGGTGGCTTGGGTCACTCCCGATCACTGAAGTCCGTGTCACACAGTTGACTAGTTTCTAATTAGGTGCAAGACTACAAAGGCAGTTTATGGCATTTAAATTTTGCAGGAACACTAACAGGTATCCATAGCTGGCTGAGGCTTCTTCAGCAAGCTTGAAAACTATTCTTCATAAAACCCCTGCTTAACTCCACCCTGGAAACTCATGCCAGAGAGGCTATGATTCTAAGGTTACCACAGCCTTTCTTGTACATACTGGCAATCTTTCTACATTCTCTGTGGTGTAGAACCTTCCCTTTACTCCATAAGGAAAATCAGAATTCATACCCATCTCAATACACATGCACATGTTCAGAAGGATGCAGTGTTTTCTTATATTTAAAGTGTCGTAATTTGCACAAGCAAAATTTCTGGCAGGCCATCATTTGAGTTACAAGAGGGGACTGCTCTTTTAATCTTCTTGCAATGTAACATAGTACCCCAAAAAATCAGAAAAGCATAGAAAAATTCCTGTATCATAAGCAGGCAGCACAGAGTTGTTCTGGTTAACAAACCTGTGTAGTGATAATCTGCCAAAGGGTGGGTAGGCGGTCGCACTGGCTTCTTCAACAGCAGTTTGGTCAGAGCTCCCTTGGATAAACACAAGTAAAATAATTAATTTAATGTTTGGGGTATTAAAAACAAAGATCAGTTAATCCCCTCTTTTCTGTGGCAAGCTAACAGAAAACAACCAGGGCACAGTTTACCACTTGGGACAGCTTTAAAACTCACATTCTTGACTACCCACCTAATCTTGGGTACCACAGGCAAAGTGGTACATTCTTGGCACCTCTCCACATCTGTGAACTGACACAACCACCAGGGTACTGGGAGAGAACTAATTCCATAGACAGAGACCTTGCATCAGTTTCCTCTCATTAACTAAAGGCCTATTACACACACATCCAAAAATGCTGCCCTAAATGATACCCGTCTTACACATTCAAGTAATTGTAATCTGATCTCACTTGACTAAACAATATTTCAAAATAAAAGAGCAGTCATGTGGCTGAAAGATTACACACAAAACCTCCACCTCTCAAGCTGGTTTTTAGTTTTCATTTAAACCAGAAAAGCTTTCAAATTTTGTAGAAGGAGAAAACAGAATCGTGCTTCCACTGTCAGTTTAAACCACCAGAACCAAGAGCTCCTGCTGCCAGAGGCAGTCCTGCTCCTCCCTAATGCCAACAACAGCATTCACAATGATGGGCTGGCAGAAACCTAACACATACACACAAAAACTACTTTCTGCTTGATCTCTTCTCCAGTGCACGTCCATGCAGTCTCACAAGGGGATGGGAAACAAGCAGCCAGGCAAAAGTGTGGGATACTCCCGACCACAGGGCTGATTTATGCCTGGTTAAATCAGTCATAGAACTATAAAAGGATGACAAAGCTTAGCTGTTTGCTCTGCTCTTTGATATTACCTCCCAGGGGTGTCAAAGGGCAATAATGAAAGTGTATCATGTCTTACAATACTGATATAAAATTAGCAGCACAGCTGTTCTACATATACAGACAGAGAAGGCAAATGGATTTACCAAAACAAAGAGCTGCAAGACACTGCCCTCTGACTCAGCTTTCAGCCCCAGCCTCTTATTTTTCCTTTCTACAAAGTTACCTTTCCAGGAAGACAACATCTAAGACTCATTTAGCAGCCTTGGCTCACTCGCCCTGATAGACTGTAAGTGTGATTGTTAAAATTCAAACATGTGCAAGTTGCAAATATAAAAGATAGTTGTGCACATGGCACTGTACCTCAGTCAGAACCCACTTTAGGGACATACAAGGGACACCAAACAGTGGGAACCAGATGCATTGAAAAGAATTTGCAAGGCTTTAATCTCAGGAATGAGAGGTTACCTGACCTTCCTTAAGATTCTTGACCACACTGAGGTGATCAGCAGGGCACACTCACCAGAATGCTTCCCTTTTCTTCATGTAAGAAATGCAGCGCCAGCTCCTGGTTGGTTCCAGCCCCAGGAAAAATGCTTGAACAGGCAGCAGCCAGCAGGTTTTCCACTATTTCCACAGGGGTACCAAAAGTTCAGAAAAGAAAATTAAAATGAAGTTTCCTACAGTATTTTCATGATTAATTACCTCTTTTGAAGGAGGAACAGACATAACAGAAAGTAAAACTCAGAGAAGCTGAATGTGTTTGCCAATTTATCTGAGTCAAATTTGGACCCCAGAACTCATTAGACTACAAGGTAATGCAGCACTATTTACACATGGAGTTTCTAGCAAATCTCCTCCCTCCTCTAATGCCTTCCCACTTCCCTCCACTTCAGACATTTCTTGAATCCACCCTTATATTGTGAATTTCCATTTCACAAAACCCTTTTTCTCTCTTATTCAAAATATTTCTTCCAAGCTTGCCCACTTCCTCTTTCCTTAAGGATGTATGCAGGCCACAACCCACATGCAACAAAAGCAGACTGACTGCTACTAGCCACCACAACTCCTGCTTCCTCATCCTGACTTCTGTCTGCAGCTTGATTGTTCTGAAACGCTATTATGTCTAGAACATCCCTCAAAAGTACAGGAGTTGAGTGTATGTGGTTTCCAAATGTTAACAAAACCAAGGAAGCTTCACTGAGTAAAATGCTGCTCTTGGCCTGACAGAAGCAGTGGTCCTAGTTTTTTCACAATTAAAAGAATTAATCCTAACAACCTCCCCTTGCCCCACACGTGCAATCAGATAGACACATTTTGCTCCTAGAACTGTTTTCAAGACCACTCAAACATGTCACTTCAACAGCAGCTCTATAAGATTTTTAATTATGCCTACAGTAGATATATGGTTACCCCTACAACCACTGTGACATCTCTATCCTTTTTAACAGCCTTCCACCTTCTTACCATTCTCTTGGGTGACTTTATTGGTTTCCAAGTCACCCCACGGTTGCCACACCAGCTCTGCTTTATGTTCATCAGCTTCTGCCAGAGATCTGTCTTGGAGTGATGGAATTTCTGCTTGGAAGCGAGTTCCTACATTTATTCGCCTGCAGAGAAGGAAAACTGTTACAGTGGGGCCACCTTTACAATATCCAGGATGCCACCATGTCTGCTAAAAATACTGACAAAGAATCAAACATAGAAACAAATGCATATACAAGTGCAGGCTCACACATATAACACCAACAGTGTTGTAGGTTACATAAATAAGTCAGAGGTTGAGAGGTTTTGCACTACTAAGTTATCATGGTTCGAAATTTCCAGCAACAAATTCGAAAATTTTCACACACAACTAAAATCACAACTAAATTTATGTCACTAACTTCAGCAATTTAAGCCAACAGACACAAGAAAGACAACTGCATCATAGAGAGGTCAAAGATCAAGAACTGAGAGGGACACAAAAAGTATCTGTTCAAGAAGTTCCCCTGGATTAATGTGAAATGAACCAATAGGAGAAAGATGAATTAGGCAACTTACAAAATAAATTTATACAACAATAACTGTGCTTATTTCTATGAACAGGCTTGGTCAGAGGACGTTTGCAAAGGTGACAAGAAAAATCTACATTCTTTCACAATCGCAACATTTGCTCAGGACAGGCTGCTGCCACAAGTGCAGAACACTGAGCTTCACACAAGAAGGCAAAAGGAAAAAGGGTGAGAAAAAATAAAATTGTCACATAATGCTCCAGTCCATTTTTTAAATATAAACTACTTCCAATAAAAGCAAAAGAAGCATTGTATTTACCTGGGGAACCTTTGAATTAAATATCTGAAATGTTACAGGATATGCTGCAGAGTTAGAGCAGAGACTCCTGACTGCACAGTCAGATGCAGAGCCATGTGGGTGTTCTTATGCCATATGGGTGCTTCCATGCAATGCACCTCCATGATTAGATTTTGCAGAAATTCATTAATTAGGTATAATAATGAACTGGAACTACCTTGCTGTAGTTCTGTAGAACTGAGCTTGAACTCCCAGAGAGTTGGCAAAGGCTTATGACATTTGCAACTCTGCTCAGGTTTAACAGGTCTGGCACCAAGCCTAAGTTCACAATTCCAGCTTCAGTATCTCCAGACTGTGTTTCCTACTGCTTTCCCAGCACACAGCCAGCTAAAGACTAACAAGGCTCATTAGCTCAGGTCACCCTCCCCATATGCCTCTGGCCGTTTTCAGGCTGAGCTTGCCCATGGGGGAGCGAAGTGTTCCCAGCTGTGCTGTGGCTACAACACACCTGCAATCAGACCAGTCCATGTGAGAGCTAACTCCAGTTTTCCATGCTACATTCTGTCCTTCCTCTAAAGGAGCATCACCTTCCCACCCTAACACGAGCACAACACAGCATACGAGGAAGTATGCAACAACACAGGACAGATTCACCTTTAGGTAACAAACAGGAATTCTATTACTGCTCGAGAGACAGAGGAGCAGTAACAGAAAGCAGTTACTGTCACCAGAATTACATTTTCCCAACAAACACTATTTATCATATGGTGTAATTTTTAATCAAGACAACTTATATTTTGAACCACGAATAAGAACAGTTTCAATGTTTCTAAGAGATACGTCAGTTGCACAGGGAGCAGCGTGAAGGTTTAAAAGGAAGCACTTTTACTTTAAAAGACTGAATGTAATGTACTGCTTACATTCAGTAATGCTACTTACGGTTCAATGCTGACCGGGGTGGCCTCCCCCACTACCGTAAGAATCGGAGGGGTAACTTCTGAACTATCTGCAACAAGAAGGAAGAACTGCTGAGCTTCTCATCTGAGACTGACTTTTCACACAGCCTGCAAATCCAATCAGAGCCGTCCATCTCTCAAAAAAGGTACCCCCAGACTTAATAAGGGCGTTTCGGATGGCCAGGAACTTGCCTTCCTCCCTCTCGTTCAAGATACTGACAATCTGCAGAGGAACTGACTCTTCATTCCCAAGAACGTCAGCAGGGGTGTTGCAGGTTGCTTGCGAATGCATCTTAACACCCATGCCCAGATGAAGCAACACTGCATTCCTCTATTCCGGCTCCCCAAACAATCAGGAAGAAGCTCCAGTTTCACACAATCACACCTCCTAAGGGTGTGATGTTCCTCCTAATGCTCCGCAGTTCCTAAGCATAAATTAGGCAAGAAAGGAAGGCTAAAATGAAACTTACTTGATCTAAGCAGAGTTCTGTGACTGCTTTTGGGAGTCATTGGAGGTGGAACCGAATGGCCGCTTGAAGAGAGGATAGCGTTAAAATACAGCCCAGATCCTTCTCTCACTGGACTAAGGATTGGTGGAGGAGTGTAAGGAGGTAGCTCAAAGTTCCTATCTGAAGGATGGTCTGCCAGGCGGACGGGTGACCGTAAGTGGCTCTGGTATGGAGTAATGTTGGAATAAACAGGCGGTGCAATAAAGGTGCCGGCTTTTGGCGGTATGAAGAGTGGCTCGGGTCTTGGCCGCTGCTTTGGTTTTCGGGCAAAGCCCTCTGCTTCATCCTTTGGAACAGCATCTTCATGCTATTAGAAAAAAATTACATCATTAATTTAATTTAAAACCTCGCGTTGTCTGAAAAACTTCAGTGAGATGACAACATTTTTTCATGGCAGCTCAAAATCTGAATAGGACATTTGGGGGATGTCTCAACAATTAGCAGAAGGGGAAAGTGAGAGGAAGAACACAGGGAATGGAATGGAATGGAATGGAATGGAATGGACACAGGTAACAGCTCCAGCTCATGTGACTATGAAGTTACATTTTACAAGAACTACAGGTAAATCTAGTCCAACCTTCATGGCAGCTTTAAAAGAGAACAAAAAAGCACAGCAGAACCCTGGTACAGATACACCAGAACCCTGATACAGAAACACAGTGACACCAAACAGTGGTAAGAGAACAGAAGACAATGAAATGGTATTTTATTGGATGGCCAAGCATTTAAATGCAGAAAAGCCTCCCCAGTTGTCTGCTATTTCTCTGGTATATGAACATTCTGTTGTACTTCTGGATAGAAGGAGAATAAAAAAATCAACCCACCCACTCACCACTACCATGCTGCAGGGGAACAATCAAGTACTGACCTTCAGAACTCAATAAAAGGTTTCAACTGCATGAGAATAAATCTACACTTTGGATTTTATTCACATTAAGAGATATGTGCACTACTTAGAATTTATAGGTATGTATGTATGTATGAAGAAAGTACTCTTGACACAGACAGACTATTATTCTAGTCTTACTGCCCATCTGGCTTTACTCACTATTTAGTGAATTTAGTGAGGTACTGCCTGGCTTTACTAGCATTACCTGCAGGTCATGAAAATCCAGCAATGCCCAAATATATGGCAATATTATGACCAAAAAAAATCCCCACACTACATACATTCCAAGTTCAAGCCTTGAGATCAAAGTACTCTAACAGGGAAGTTCACGGCAAGACCCTGTGTGATTAAATCTAAAGACTCGGCCCATCTTTGGTCTCCTACCCATCCGTACCTGACTCGAGGTCTCCATGTTAGTATTCCGATTAGATCGCCTCCGAGTGACTATCACAGAAGGCTTCCGCTCACAAGGAGCTCGATCGTTTGTTTGGCCTCTCTGGAACTTTCCATCCTCAGACTTTTCAAGGCTCTGCAAGTCAATTTTTCTCACTGGCACAGACACAGGAATGATAAGAGGCACAAGGCTGTTATCCTCCCGGGCTTTTTTGGGAGCTGGTGAAGAACTGGCAAATTCCACAACACTTTTTGAAGCTGCAGTAGGTCCTGGAGCTGTTACTAGCACACTCTTCTTCTCCTCTGAATTATCCAGTTCCTGAGAAGAAAAACAGATTCCTAGAAAGTTCTGTATAACTTACATAATAAATGAGATACCATCTCACTTTAAGTGTATATCAAGTTTCTTGATGCAATTTGCAAGCTGAAATGGATTTGGAAGTGTTACTGGAGGAAAAAGAATACTTCACAGTGTTACTAAAATTTCATAGAATTACTTGAGGATTGCCTGTGGTCTCAACTGCTAAAACACTTATATATGTCATTCCTAGGAACTGTTCCACTACCTGTGTTTTGACATTTTATTTTCTATATGGATTTGTATCCTGCTTTATAACTTTCAGCAAAGGCTCTTTAGTTTTAGTAATGATAAAAAGCTGCATATTAATAATTTCAAATACTGTATTTCTGCTCCAGGAAAGACTGAACCATGATAATATCTCAAATCTCGTGCACACAAAGTAAAAACAAACCCGGAGCTAGCTTTTTGCTTCATCTTTTTTTTTTTTTTTTTCTGACTCTGGAAAACATTAAGTCTTCAAAAAAAGCCAGGTAACAAGACTGAGCACCTAAAATCTACCATATCAAGAAGATCCAGGACTGCTTCCTTTCAAGACCTTTTATTGGAGTTGGGCTAAATGTGCACAGAAAAGTTTATCCCATAACTGACCCTGCAGTTTACAAGCCTGGCTGCTTCTTCACAGGACTGCAGATGTACACCCCTACCACGCAGTGACAGAACACACAATTGTAAAGTCTCAAATGGCATCTTATTGTCCCAGAAAAAGCCTCAGGTGAAATTAATGAGGTCTGAGGACCTGCTTTCACTTCAGGCTGGTGACAGGCTCCTGTACTTTCCCATAAAACCACCAACTTTGGGTTTGGAGGGCATTCATCATGTTCACCATGCTGACAGACATCACTAGAGTCCACTAACTCTAGACAGTAAGGGGTTCTTGTAAATTTTTGTAGCTTCCCTCCACCACTTCCTGGGTACAGCATCATGAAACAACAACATGAATATGTGAACAAGCACCAATTCTGACCAATCTAAAAACCTCAGGTATTTCCTGGATGCTACACAGACCTCTGTAGGTCAAAAGACCTGAATTAATTTGCTGACTACAAGGAGGAAATTACGGCAGCTCGAAAGTGCCACAGTCACCCAAAGGCATCACTTTCCTCTGGCTTTATGATCAGTTAACCACACTCATTTTCAAAAAGGGGGCCCAATCTGCAAAGGAACCCTTCTCAGTGAAGGGAGAGATGACCCCTCCAAGACAAAAGAAGAGGAGGAGACCTGAATAGTAGCACAGATAGAGAAAAGACACCAATAGGAACTTAATATAAATAGCTGAGACAACCTTAAAGATGTTCTGGTCCACACCAGAGCTTTTCTGATCACAAAACTTCACACATACCTAATGTTTAGTAAGAAGGGACATGACTAATTTTTGAATTAAGCCTTTTGCTTCATATCCCTAAATAGTTTCTCAGCTGTTTGACTATTCTCAGAGTTAAGCAGAAAGTAGTGTCTTAAAAAGGGATGGGACCTTCATTTGTAGATCTGCTAGGGGATTTTTGGCTACTTAGCATTCCCTTTGCAGAATGTGGGGCAGGAGGGCTGCTGGATAACTTCAGCAAGTGCAACATGTGGCACTTTCATTTAGACTCTTGCATAAATACTGAGGTATGAACTAGTCATCTAGAGTCCTCCAGGAAATCCACAGAAACCCATCAGACATTCTGGCATCAATCCTGTCTATCCCTCAAGCTGTTTCAAAAAATTTAGAATTCACAGAAAAACCCAACTGCAACAGCTGGAAGAACTCTTCCAAGGCCACATCTGTGATCTGATAAGAAACCACACCAGCCTTCTAAAACAACCTGCTCACAAAGTGCTTTCTGCCATCATTCTCCATCATTTGCATCAAGGAGAGGCAGCTTTGGTCTGCAGCCAAACCAAAGGCCGTACATGAAGGAAGTGAGTACACAACTACAATTCTGCACACAAAGCTTTTTTTCCCCTTTTGTTTGTAGCATCTGGTGCACTGCCCTATGCCAGAAGAAAGCAGGGAAAATCCATCTTCCTTCCATAAAGGAACATTTAAATTCAGACACCCCTTAAGACAACCATTCAGATTTGAGTTTTCTGTACTTTTAAAAAACAAGTGACACTGAAACCATTAAACTAAGAGTTGAGAATTTACTGCAGCCTGTAGGCAGCAATAAGCTTATATCACCTGAAAAAAAGGCAGCCACAGGCAGCTCTAGTGCAAAGCGTCAGTCATGACATAGCATGTAGACAGATATTGCTGTCCAGAATATTATTTTTGCATAAGGTACACATTATCTAGACTGGGATGTTCAAACAACTGGTTCAAATTATGAATGTTATCTTCTTTAATCAATAATTTAACTCTATGGCCTTCTACACACTCTTCAGATAACCTATGCAGAGATGGCTTCTAGGTGATTTTTAACAGAAAGACACTCATAAGAGAAGCAGACCACTCTCACTCAGCAAACATTTCTTTTTCTCCCTCACACAATATCCAACACCTTAAAGATGTAAAATCCATCAGACCTCTGGTAAGAACTTTATCATCTTTCAAAACCTCATCCTGAAAGCCTGAAGAGACCTAAACATAAAGAGTTCTGTTAGTGCCATTACGATTGCATAACTGCAAAGAACAAAAGAACATCTGTCGAAACACTTCTCTGGTCCCTACATTATGAATCAGACTGCAAGCATACGTGCCTTCAAACGGCCAATTTCTTGCTTCATCTCTCAGGGCCTTTTCCTAAATGCTCTATTTGCTTCTTCTTGACACTCTGTTAGTGATCCAAGTGCAATGTGAATTGCAGGCCTTCTGCAATAAAACCACATAATGGCTGGCATGTTTCTGCATACTAACGGTTTTTTATCAAATGTGCTGGTTCTACTGGAGTTAGAGCATAAAGGATTGAAGACAGCATCAACCAAGTCACTGACTGCTTTCTGCTGACCAAGAGATGGAGTAGGCTATGGACATTCAGCTCATTGTCTATTAGTTCAGTTCTTTCACTCAAATCGCACATTCCTCTAAGGAGGAGATGGGGAAAAACAGTGACAGACAGACTAGGATAAAAAGGATGATGAGAACAAAACAGGGGATAAAATGTCCTTCCCTTTCTTGTCTGACTGGATACCAATTCAGGTGTCAAAACTGTAGGTGAAAGTACCTCATGTAACGTGTATTTCATCAGCCTTTGTCAACAAAACCTCCAAGGAAAAGTGTGCCTCCTAAGAAGCATTCAACAAAAGGTAAGTCAGACTACAACTCTAAGAAAACATTCAAAAACAATACCTCCAAACACCTCCACCCAAATCCAAAAAACCCATCACTTGTCTCCCAATAGGCTAGTTAATTTTGAACTCTGTCATCTTGCCATATGGAACATATACTGTGCAGTTGAGACTGATGGGATATCAAAAGGTTAGGAGTAGTGAACTACAAGGTCAGTCAGTACTTAATTTCTTCTCCATTAAGTCCTACAGGAGGTCTACAGGCAGACAGGTCATTCTACAGCCCTCAGGTCATTCTCAGAAGAAACAGGATGCTGCATGAGAGAGACCTTTATCATGCCTGGTATAGATTCTTCATGTAAGCAAAGCTTTCTTAGACTTTTAATATTTGTGAAATATTGAACATGTAAATTGCATTATGTAATTTTTAGATAGCACATTTAAACTGCTTATACTTGTCTCTCAAAATTCCTGATCACCTTGGGACCTAAGCTGAAAACATCCATATTTTCAGGTCATGGGCTACAATAATTTTGGTGTTAGGGAAATAAAACTGTCACTTCGTGGCTTCACTACACTGCATCTCTATTTTCCCACATCTATGAATTACAGTAGCTGAACTTACATGCCTCTACACCGGAGCGGCCCTTGTTGCACACTGCAAGACACCATCCTATCCTGCATACGTACATAAATTCCTTTCAGCCCTATTTTGTAGTCTAAAACATGCTACATTGGTTAGGGTCTATACCTTACCTTCACATTCTGAAGAGAAGCCAGCTCAACAGCTTTTTGGGCCAAAGTCAGCAAATTGGCTTCTTGAGAAACACGCCGCCTCCGTCGGGTGCTCTGGATTACACCACCTCTACCACTCTGAAAATCATTACTTCTCTGAGGGTTTTCTTCAGGTGCTGCTGCCTGTTTCTCCTCATCTCTACCATTCTGGGCTGCAGCTTGCCTGTCTGTTACCATCTGGCACTGCTCACTATTGACCAGGACATCCTTCTGCCCCAGATCCAATCTTTTCGGGTGCAAATAGCTACTTTTATTGTGGCCCAGTGACTCAGGTGTCTGCTGTAAGAGGACCTCTTGCTGATGTGTTTGCCAGTGATGCAGAAATAAATTGCTAGGTTGCTCTTCTGCCTGCTTAGAAGTCAACACTTCTCCTGCAGATGTCAGCAGGCCACCTTCTTTGGAGAGTCTCCGTGACCTTCTTGGAAAGGGAATCTGGGTCTGAGGTAGCACAGTCTGTTGGTTCTGCTCTGTTAATGCCTTGAATAGCTCCTGGTTCCTCTCTGCTTGCTGAAACTGGTGTGGCATCATGTGATGCTGAGGTGCTGCAGCTGCCACATGAGGCTGTGCTATAGAAGTTGTTTGCTGCAGACCAAAGGCTTGTGTGGCAGCCTGTTGCTGCTGCTGCTGCTGCTGCT
This sequence comes from Sitta carolinensis, assembly GCA_032173965.1. Taxonomy (NCBI): domain Eukaryota; kingdom Metazoa; phylum Chordata; class Aves; order Passeriformes; family Sittidae; genus Sitta; species Sitta carolinensis. The sequence continues at coordinate 9,198,162 of JAVUNC010000006.1, read as the reverse complement.
GCTGAGGATAGAAATTTTCAAAAAGTTGTAGCTGGGGAAGAGCTTGCTGTTTTTGCTGCGCAGTAAATGCTGGACTGGAAGAAGTTGGGGCTTCTTGAAAGACATGTAACAACTCAGGAAGACCTTGCTTTTGGCCTTGGTGACCAAATGCAAGTTGGAAAGGCTGCAATGGCAGAGTTTGATTCTGCTGCTGCTGTTTCTGCATTTGATGAAAAGAATTCATTTGAGCTTGTTGTCTAACCAGGGCTTGTTGTTCCAGCTGAGCCTTCTGGGACATCATCTGCTGGACAGCATCTCCATATAAATCCAGCTGTGACACAAACACTCCTTTCTCTTGATTTCTTTTAAGGGCTTCTGGGTGGCCATAGAAGCCTGGGGCACCAGCATTGGAGTGGGGTCCTTTTGGGTTGCCACCAAAAACCATACTGTGGTTCCACATTGAAGGCGGAGACTGCCAGTGGCTGTCACCCCTCTCTGGCAACCGGTTTCCCATCAGTGAGTTCTGCCATTTGACAGCTGTTACTGACTGGGGCATCATCACTGATTCTCCCCTATCTTGACTGTAAGAGTTCATCAAAGCAATGTTGTTGGGTGCACTTGTTAATCCTCCTGGATGAGAAATCTCCATAGTTTGGGAGACCGGTATATTCCCTCCATGACCATAGTACTGTCCTTCCTTAAGCTGCTGCTGTGGTTCTTTTGATGGCACAGCTATGTCCTGCTCATTAAAATAGGCAACTCGTTTCCCAGTCCGTTTGCTTGAAGACTTTTGCTGAGCCTGAAGATTCATGGTTCAGTCTATTCTCCCAGCCACATACACAGTATTTATAATCCACCCATCCCTGAGGTTGGGGGAGGAAAGGCACAGCAGTCTTTCTTTTCCATTCAGCTTTAGTAATAAAGGGCAGGAAAGAAGTCCAGATGAAAGTGCATTCACTTCCTTTTTCTTTGTGTGCTTTTCCCACTTCTTTTTACTCTTATACTTTGTGGTTCAGAGGTCAGTAGGGTCCACTTAGTTACAGGTCCTGAAATAGAGAAGCAATTGCAGTGAATCATCAACAGACAGAGGCCAGTTATGAATGTCCATGTGATAAGCAACACTGTGTATGTCTGTCCCATTTCCCATGGAAATGAAGACCAGGACAACAGATGGAAGAAACAACAGATCTGACCTGCTAGAAGAATGCAAAACAAAACAACTTAGTTTTACAAAATAATTATCACACTGTACTTGCATGATGCAACTCCCTATTGCACACAGAAGTCTGACTAATCACTTAAGTTCATCCTGAAAGTTTTACTCTTAAACTACCTCTGATCCGGCCAATTACTTCCACATCTTCCTGTAGCCAGCATAATCTGGTTTTAATCTCAACTCAAAACCACAAAACAAAAAACTCTCATGGCTTGCCAAAAGGCCACACTTCCCAAAGACCTTCAAAAGACATGAAGACTGCAGCCAAACATGCAGCAAGATGCTTAATTCAGTATTCTGAAGGAAAAGGGTCAGACAGTAGCCCATCAGTCACACACCACCAATGACTACAGATGCCTTCCAGTCAAGAACTGTCCACCCAGCATCTAAGCCTGGAGGCCAGGGCCTGCTCAACCTGTTGCTCTCTCACATGTTTTCTTCAACAGTTGAAAGAAACTGCTCCTGCTCAGGTCACACTCATTGAAAGGTAGTTCAGGCAGCTGCTGTTCTAACAGCTGCTTGCAGACATCAGCAAGTATCTGTTAGTGCAAAGCTACAAATATAGCAGGAGAAAGCCTTTCCAGAACAGGCACTCTATGACAATTCTACCCTCCTACCCTCCTCTTGCATGAAGAAAAGCTATCCACCAACTCTAAGAGGCTAACTTGCAGGATTAAGGTCTAATGTGTGAACATATAAACTAGTATTTCTATTTGGACATCTAAAACCTTTTCAGAAGTTCAGTTTTAAATTCAATTATATTCTCAGGTTACCACTACTAACATTCCAGTGTAAGTCTATTCCTATCCTTTTCAGTGTGCATTCTGTTCCATTTTAAATCCCAGCCAATATATTCCAGGAAAAATACAACAAATTGTTAAAAAACCTATTCTTATTACATCCCTTCTGTTATACAATCAAGTTTTTCTTGAGTGGAGCAAGTAAGACTAACACACACATCCCCTCCAATAAAACCTGCAACCTATTTATCCCTCTTTCTAAAATGAAAAATAATAAACCAAAATTATATAGCACACTGAAGTCCTGTAAACTGAGCTTCCTCAGACGGATATGGGTACAGTGCAAGTTTTAATACTGAGGTGGGGTTGGGAACACGATGAGGAGAAAAGGACAAAGAGTTTTAATTAACTTACGCAAGTTCCACCTCAGAGGCCAAGCTTGGCTTCAGTGCCCCTGGAACCATGGGACTGTGTTTCAGAGTGAAGTGACTCACTTCCTCAGGCAGTTACATAGCTGTTCCCCCACACTGCCTCCCCTTTGCCTTGGCTACAAACCATGGACCTCTGCCACCCTGCATCACGGAGCCAGGGCATTCCTCCCTCCTCTAAGCACAACGTCTCAGCTCATTTTCCAAGAGTATCACAACAGGATGAAAATAACTCTAGGAGAAATTATGGACACGTGAGATGGAAAATTCTCTCTAAACTGCAACTAGTACTCAAATGAAGATTTCATAAAGTAAGTTTTTCCTACTTCGAAACTTCACTAGGAGAGGGAAAAAACATCTTACAGCAGGAAACTGAATCCCTGGTAGCAAAAACGTAGAGGTGGATAAGCTGCTATATGCCTCTCAGAAGCTGTAATGCTATCTATCCTCTCCTTGCTTTCTGCAGCACTGCAAATGTATCAGAGACAACAGCCAAACCTCAACACCTGAGGTAATACTACTAAGAATGGTTTCTGAGTCTTACTTTGTGAAATCATCACAAGCTCTTTTTCTCTGCAAACTAGGCAATGTTTTCCTTCTACTGATGCTTTTGTATTGCTCAGTCATGTCATTCTGATAAAAAGAATGCAAGGTTTTCTATATATCAGAAGACATTACCACTAGGTCAAGTTTTAACCTGCCAGCTTTCTGAAATTCTGCTGTAGACTCTTTACACTTTGAAGAAAAATACAACTGTCAAAAAGATGGCATTCAACTTTCAACTTCAAGGGTCCTTGTTTTCAACCAAAGAAAGAAAGAAAGAAAGAAAGGAAGAGCCCAGTTGATGCTGTTCCTAATAGCCATGGTTGGGATTTGCAGCTACGACCCAGAAGACCTTTAGCAAGAGGACTCTCACGTTAGTAAGAAAGCATTGCATGAGCAAACTTTCCAAACCTACACTTGTGTGGACTTTGGTTCTGCTTTTTCTATTACTAGGTAAGAAGACACTAGTGTCACAAGGTCTAACTCAGACCAGTTTAGAACTGCAGCAAGATGGGAAAGGGATCTAACAAACTATTAAGATGAAAAATATACATGGACTAAGTTCAGAGATAACCTAAATGAAGAAAGGGAATATGTACAATTGAAGTTGTTATTCAGCACAAAACCCAGGATAGTGAAAAGAACATTACCAGGGAGAAAAGAGATTTAAGGTACTTTGAACAAGACATGCTTACTGAACATCCCAGTTTTCCAGTTTACATGCAAAAATAACTATATCCTAAGAGATCACCAAGATAAAGGAGGATTTGGTAGATGATGGTAAAAGAAAATATCACAAAATTAACTTTGTAGAAGTTCTTTCTATATAGAAAAACTACAGAAAAGTACTTCTATGTCATCCTAATATTAACAGTTCATAGTTTATGCTGCAGTGATAAATGTTCAAGTTGCAGCATGACTGTGCTTCAGGAAAGCTCATGCTTGGCAGCTTCACTGCATGAGCACTGTTGGCTCTGACTAAACAGGCTTCCCTCCCTGAGGTTGGGGGAATGAGCTCACACAATCATTATCCTAGCCAATTACCAGCTTTGGGCTTTTTTTTTTTTATTTTGTTTTATTTGAACTTCAGCACAAGAGTCAGCCTGCAGTAGCACAGGAAAATGGCAACACGCTTCCAGGCTTAAGTGCTTTGGAGCAGTACACCCCAGACCATTCCTTACCTTTAAATAAAGCACAGAGCCAGTTCCAATACCACAATTCCCAGGAGATACTGTGTCTTGCCTCCAAATATACTGAAGTGTTAAGATACTTAGAATTGCTTTTACACTGCACAGAGAAAAAGCAGAACCTAGCATCAGTATATTTTGTTTTAATAACTCTAAGATTGCATGCAACATCACCAGTTGTTTTCACTTCCAGGAGCTTCTTATTCAAGAACTTCTCCTGAACTTTATCCAGATGAATACAAATTGTACATCACCTCCTTTAATACTATAAATATTTTCAGATTTCTAATGAATTTTTGATATTGCAAGGTTTTCTCTTCTACACCTAAAAAGAATGATAAATTAGATATACACAGACCCAATGGGTGCATATGCAGTATTTTCTGGAATGAAAAATACAAAAGGAAAGTAACTCATGGCACCTTACTGAGAGAAGTTAGATTTAGCATTTTTAGCTAAAAAACTTCTCTAGTGTATCTGCCCTAATGCATTAAAGAAAAGCACGAACACATATAAAACACCACATGAGCTACATGTATGCAAGGAATGCTGAAGGACTTCCTGAAGTATACAAGTGGACAATGGAGGAGTCTTTTCCTGCACCCAGGATTCTGTTCTGAAATGATGAAGTCCTTTCAAAGGAGATACCAGAAGGGTGCAGGGAACAGACACTCAGAGCCACCACGCACTAGGCTGTTACCAGCCCAGACCACTCATCAGCAGATTTTACCCAAACCAAAACAGAATCACTGAGACATCCCTACCCAGTGCAACTGCACTGTCACAGTTTATTATTAGCCTGGAGAACCTGGTATAAAACTTTAACTAAAGTTAAAGATTATTTGATTTAGGGAACAAATTAAAAACATTCAATGGTAACCACTTAATGTAAACTATCTCTCTTTAAAACTTGCTGCCTGTATAACTGGTAACTATCCACCATTATTCCATTTCTGTATTCTCTTAACTAAGCACATGTATATTTGTACAGTTTCACATATCAAGTTCATGACCTCACATACTGTAGTAATCCTGAACTTTACTCTTTGGCTCACTTTTTGAGGGCTGTGCTATCCTGTGCTTTGTTTTGTCCATTTGCTACATCAGCTATATCTGGCATGATAAGCAAGTTAAAATTGTGCATATTCCTCGTTCTCCTTTGAGGTCATTTGCAAACGTTTCTCTCTGACAGAATGCTGCAGAAATGACTCAGGAAAGACTCTGTTATCTCCTCAAACGTCAGCAAATTAATGATGCTGAGAATAATAAAAAGTTGTAGTTGCACTTGTAGACCATCTTTTATTCCACCATCTCAGCTTTTAAATTCCCCTCTTTTAGGGTTTTATTCATGTAAAAGAAAGTGTTCCTCTGTTCTAGCTAATGTACATTCTCAGCCTTAACTGCAACAATGCTGTCACTGTTCCTTACAGGAAATCTGTCAGATTAGGGTGATGACAATCATTTCTCACTAAGTCCCCCTTGCTGCCAGCAACTGAAATTATGGTTCCCCCCTGTAAGCAGCTCTATCACTTTCAACCATAATGATGGACCGATTCCAAGAACAATCTTACATTCAATACAAATGCAGCAAGTTACTGTGTCCTTCTGAGACAGTGCAGTCAAACCTTCCTTCTCCAATTTGCTCATTATTATGATCAAATTTGTGAAACACATAAAGAATTATAATACGCATTTTACTAATGAGGAAGAGAAACAGAGGAAATAATTCACTTCTAAGATCACACAATAACCATGGTAAAAATTAAACACTATATAACATACTAGCTACCAGTTCCCCTTCAAATCTGAAAGAAAATATGTTTAATTAAATCTACCTGTGAATGAGAAATTGGGTCTGTTATTCACACATGTGCAGAAAGGGCAAAAAAGTTTTAATTCCTTCAGTGCAATAGGAGGTTGGAAGAGGCTCAATAGGGTAGGTTTTGTTTCTGGCTTTTGTGGTTTGCATTTTTGAAAATGACTGGAGACTTACAGGGCCATCACAAACTTGTTCCAGCTAGCAGAAATCTGCCTCTGTGAAACCACCAGCACCATTTGCAACAGTCATGAGTAAGAACAGAGAAAAGGATGAAAACATGGGTCAGTTCTTGCGTTTGTAGAAGATTTGCAAAGCTTATTGGACATAGCCTATGCTTACCCTGCTGTATATGGAAACAGCTTCAATCCCCCCTTCCAAAGCCTCTCCCGAACACTCACTTTGTCACATTTTCTTCCAGACAGTTAGCTACATCAAAATGCCTGCAGACTGTTTGCAACCTCCCACTTACCACCTTCAGACACCTTGAACAGGAAGAATAACAACACAGCACAGAAAATAAACCATGTTTGTAAATTCTGCACAGCAAAGCACAGCCATCTATGTCCTGAAGAAAGCAGGGTTTTGAAAACTCAAAGCAACTATGAAACAAAACATTGAGCAAGAAAGCCAAAGACATAAATCCAAAGGCGATGGGTTTATGTTCCTGTCACTTTATCACAAATGGTATGGCATTTTCCAGACCTCCAGAATGTCTGCCATCTGTCTCTATAGCAAAAGGTATATTTTCCAGGAGTGTGGCACTACAGATGAGCAACAGCTGAAGCCCAAAGCAAACACGCAAAACCAACCAATTAGCTCAAGAAGCCTACCAGAAAAGAATGTAATTAGGAATAAATCATCTCCCCTAACACCTCCAAGTATGAATCTAAGGAACTAATCAAAGGAACTTATCAGACCAAAGTCCTAGAATCAATAAAGCCTATGCAACGGGGAAGGACTACTTGTTGTGTAATGCTGTATAGCCAAAAAAAAGGAATCGTACAGCAGGCCTGTAATAAAGACAAAGAGATAAAAGGAAAGCTGCTTCACAGACAGACAACAAAAGGGAAAACACAGCATCCAGGAAGTTTGGCAACTTCTACTATTTCCTGAAGGTGTTTGCCTCAGGCTAGCAAACACGTACCTAAATAAGCAGTATGCATGGAAGACGTTTATGACCTACCCAAATTTTCATGTGATTGGCCCATTTCTACTGCAGAGAAAGACTGCAGCTATGACTGACTACAGGGGCTCCTCTACCCTGAGGACACTTAAAATTACTTTGCTGGCACTTTCACTTTCCTGTTTTCAGAGGCTGGGAATTAATAAAGCTTTATTAAACCACTGTACTAACCAGAGACTCAAAAGTGAAACCCGTCAGCTCTGTGAGGTGAAACATGTGAGAAAGTGGTCATGCTGTGGAGGACTATGTGCCAGCAAAATCAGGTCACTTGTATTGTACCACCAGATGCCATAAACTACTGCTCCAATCTTAAACCATTCCTGACATTCAGCATCAGAGGTTAATGACCCACAGCAAGCAAAAAACCACAAAATGTAGAACTACCATACTGTCTGGGAAAAAATATACATACCCAAATGGAAATATATGAACTACAGAAAGTAATCAATCAATGGAGAAATAGAAATCCTACTTCAAGAAAAGATTTTGGTTTACGGTAGAGGATGTAATAAAGGCGAGACAGTGAAAATGCAACCCTTTAAACATTATTTAATTAGGTACATTTCTGTTCCAATGACCTTCAAATTCACCAAAGCACGCATTCTGCTTCTATTTGGACCTCCTATTTACATCCATGGATGTGGTTTTATTTATCCCCATCACCACAATTTTTCCACACTCAATCTAAACACACGGATCCATCCCAGTATGGAGGATGTTACAGAGAAGGATTTTGGTGTTTTGAATGACAGGGTCTGAAGCACCACAGATGCACTTCAAAGGGAAGTTTTCAGGTAACAGTTCTATGAGAGGAAAGTCAGGTACTGTCAAAGAACACGTAAAAAATAACCTATTTTTAAGGGTTGTCTTCCTCAGTTCAAGCTCTAAACTTGTTACATGTATAGGAGGCTTCCTTTTCAAAACACACCTAGGATACTCCACATGACTTTGTTCTAATGGATGAGGGAGAGACAAGAAGTTACTACAAAGAAAATGCCCATCAAGCACTGATTAGTCTTATCCTTATAACAAACAAGCCAGACAAAACTTGGCTTACACAAACAGCTCCACCAGAAGCAAATCAGCATGGCTGAGGAAGGAAAACTGCTAAAAAGATATACTAAAATTTTAAAACTTAGTAGGTAATTAAACAAACAACAAAAGGGAAAAAAAGCTACAACCTGATTTTTTTATAGGAACTGACAATGTTGCTTCTACCAGCTTTTGAAAGGATATATAAGATCTTCACTTATTTTCAAGCAAAACTTCGAGTGCTGTTTCCAAAATAATCGAAATTTCATGCAAACCTCATCACATAAAAACAAATATTCATGATTTGCATCTGACTAGTCTTTTGTCTCGCATTAAGAGAGAGGCAGCTCCACAACCCAGACTCTTGTAAACACATACTCAGGAAAGCCCATCTTTACAAATGGCTTTGCAACACAGATCAGGTTCATCCTTTAATAAAATATGTTCATGGTACATTTCTTATACTGGTTAATGTTTATAAACTGTACTGAAGTTAGGAATATTTGTTATTATAATCTGTCGTCATGATAAATGCTGATCTCAAGAGGCTTGGGTAGTCTTAGAGAGCAGAATGAGCACAGTAATTACCGAGTACAAAATGCTGCTTTCAGGCTTTGTAAAGTTACATGAACATAGTTCTTTCCCACTGGAAACGGGTTAATAGTTCTAACTGTAAACCCTTAGACAGTTATTTTAAGCTTTTTTGTTTGGAGCTGTCTGGGAAGGCAGTTGCTAGCAACAGAGAGACCAACATGCAGGAATCACAGCAGGCTCCAAAGTCAGAATGGCAAAGAGCAGCCCAAAAGCTTTTTCCTGCCCTTGCATTCACATATCTGAGAGGACCACAACACATCCTTCATTCCAAATGCCCCTCCTGCCACAAGCACGCCAGCTGCAGAATTGCATGGACACCCCAAAGACAGACTAAAATCTCTCTGCACTTCAGCCCGGAGAAGAAAACACATCTGAATGCACTGAGCTGCAACAGAAAAGATTGCTACGGGTTCAGTTGTTCCCATCTCAACCTCTTCAGGACAAACCCAGGTTTGTACAGTGTACAGAAAAACAAAGTCTGAGTGTTTTACAGATTCCTGAGGCTTTGCAAGAGGTAATGGGCTACAAATAAGGGAAGAGAATAGTCAAAATTTCATAGAGACAGTGATACTTTCCATTCCCAGAGGCTTCTTCATGAAAAATATAAATGTACTCAATACCTCAGCCTGAACCCTTGGCAAAGACATTCTTAAGACTGGAAAGGAGGCATCATCACTCACCCAGGTCTGGCTGGACAATAGCTGAGACTACACATATAGTGTATGTGTATGGGATCAGCTTCCAGCTCTGCTACAGACATGCATCTTAAGCAACCCACTTCAAACTGTTTCATGACATGAGAATAGTACTTGAAACCAAATACATTTATATTAATGCAGTATTTTGAGGTCATAAAAGTTGTATTATCTTTAACAATAGCCACTAACAGCCTAGATAGGGAGTCTTCCACAAAGTGCTTAGAAGTCTAATTTCAGACATGACACAATCAGGGTAGTGATAACTAAAGAAGAGGGAGTAAGACAAAAAGTGAAGGAAAAAGGTCACACAATAACATAGTTGCTCTTTTGTCACATGCCTGCCTCTATCTCACTTGACCCAGAAATATCTTTGTTTATCAGCAGTTATCTAAGCTGAAGCAGCGCTGACCTTGGTTTGCCCACATCCACACACTTGCAGCAAACAGATGACAGTGTTGACTGAGCACAGTCAGTCTTGAACAGCACTGACAGGGCTTTAGTTCAAATTTCTAAAATTATGTCTTTTAAGAATTCCTGCAATCACTGTTGACTATAAAAGGGTGGTCTGTTGCAAGGTACAGTAAGCTCTCGGCCATGACTGGGGCTGTCAGGCATTACAACAATGCAGCTAAGCAAATGCACACCAGTACTGGGAGTAGGGAAAAGATGTGGGCAAGCAGGATCATCAACACAGTGGAAAACAGCAAGGTTTTAAGACTCTAGGGGCTAAAAGAGCACTCTGATTTCTTAATCTTTACTTAAAAAATCAAAGCACTCTCCATGTCTCTGGATTCAGAGTTCTCTGCAAGTTACCTGACAGATACCTGCCCCACCTCCTCCTTTTAGCCACAGGGATTTCAGTGGAGGAAGGAAAGAGCAGATGGTTGGCACCAATACAGGATCAAATACAAAGCGCTTCCATTTCTGTAGAGGCTTATTTATATCCTTACTAGCATTATAAAGCACTTCCACTATGGGGCATAAGTGACATCAGCCTCATAGAGACTCAGAGCAAAGTCAGAAATTTCCTAAAGATTCAGCTCAACAAGCCTACCGGAAACCAAACAAACCATTCACTTTGTACTTTATAACTAGAAAGAAGTCATTCAATAACATCATGAGGAAAAGTGTTCTCTATTAAGAACCCTTATAAAGCTATTCTCAACTGAGCAAAAGACTCAGTTGTTAGTAAAATAAAGTTAAGGTCACAATGATTAAGTTCAATACTATGGGAAAACCTCAAGTTTATGCATTAATCCACCTGTAGATGGAATTCTATGAATGTTAAGCAGATCAGAAGTATCTTTACTTGCACAGTTTACTCTGCAAGTCCTACAATATAAATACATTTTAACTGAAGTCATAACATTTTAGTTCAATAATCCCACATTACACTTTGAACAGATGTATTTGCTAAAGATACAGACTATGTAATGGCTGTTAACAGGAACAATAAGTCCTTGCAAATTGTGAAAAAAAACCCAAAACAGGACATAAATAATTGGAAGATCAGAAACTTACTAGAAAAGCTGGTAAGATCATGTGCACTTGACCATCTACAAAAGAAATCACTAAGCATGAAGGAAAAAATAAATTCCCTTACATTATATAGTTTTCACTTTGGAATGAAGGGCTAAGGAACTAATCATGACTTCAGGTATATGGATTCCATTAACCTGATTGTCTCACACCAAAGAAATTCTGATGCTCCTTTACAATCCATAATGAATCTAGTCATCTAGTTCTAGGCCAGTTTGGATGGGGCTATGAGCAACCTGGTCTAGAGCAAGGAGTCCCAGCCCTTGGCAGAGGGGTGGAATGAGATGATCTTTAAGGTCCCTTCCAAAGCAAACCATTCTGATTTTGTGATAAAGGATTCTAAAGGATTTTTTTCACAATAGGTAGATAGCATTCTCTCATTTCAACTAGGTCACTTCAAGCAGTCCAGCTTATGTCCCCACAGCACCTGATGACATTACTGTTTTCAACAAATCTCCAAACAATAAGAATGAACATCCAATCTCTCCTCAGCAGGCTGACATTTGTTACACAGTTCTTCCCCATTTGGAAAAGATCTTTGAATCCACCAAAGCAGAAAAACATTCTACCAGTCATTATACCACAGACAAATTTCTCCTGGGGAAAGTAATTGAAGGAACTTGTCTACAAACGAACTTCATGCTGTTGGAATACTCACCGTTTACATAATACTTGGCAACAGTTAAAGCAATATATTAACACCAATTCATTCAACTTCACAACGTGTCACACGCAACGTTCTGTATTTCTAACAGGTACACAAAGAGAGACAGCCTCTTTTGCACTAAAAAGCAAAAAGGTAGCCAAAATGAGGTTATTCTTCTGTATTTCCTTTATCTCAGTTTTGTCCACAGACTGCATTTGCAAGATGTCAGGTAAAGCATCTTCATTTTGAACAGTTATACCAAATTCAGAAGCTACTACAGAACACTACTTTTTAAGTACAACGTAGAACTTCCCCCACCCTGAGGTAAATTTTAAGGCAATTTATATAAAAGTCGCAAAGTCTTCTAAAGCACATGAAATTTCACCTGTAGACATTAAAGGCTCTAACATTAAAATACACATGTCAGTGTCAGGTAGAGATCTCTGATACTCCACAGATGCAGGATGCAGTGTTCTACAATGCCTTCACACTCTCCACAAGCTCTGACTGGAACTGCAGCCTAAGGGGAAGGGCTCTTCCACTTGCATGATCTGCACTGGTTGGGGTTTTAAACTTCCTTTTTTTTAAGAAAATGACAACACTAGTCAGGTGTACTACTCTTATTGCCCATGGCTTGCACTACAGTACAGAAACTGAATTACAGCAATTTCTATTTTATATGGTTGTATGGCCTCATAATCAGTGTAACAGCACTTAAGAACGCATAAATTGTTCATGCACTTACTCTGGCAATGTCTCTTTAAGGGACTGAACTACTGTTATTCCCTTTTTACTGAAGACAGCTGTCTGGGAGAGGGAGATTTTAAAATTACTTGCCTGAAGAGGTCTATGCCAGAGGAGATAATCTAACTCAGTCTCAGGTTAGTGCCTTTCCTTTCAATCATATTTAGTCTCTTACTCAGTTCGAAATCCCATCCTAAGGTTGGCTAATGTGCACATGAAACCTCTCCAAAACATTTTTTCCTCTTTCAGCCCACCCATGAGACTGTATGCCATGAATAATAATAAACTTAAGATAAGCATACAGCAGCCAATGCAGGTCTATTGTGGATCTATAAATATCATGCTAGCTTTTACTAGAATTGTCATCTGTAAGACTTATGGGTGCATACACTAGCCTTGCTGCAGAGTCCAGGGGACACAGAGCAATTCAGGATACTAGGCAGACTTATTTGGGTGCAATAATGACATCGTTACTAATTTTGCCTAAGAATTAAATAACAATGCTGAAGAATCTCACCCAATTCCTGCCCTGCATGCAATTACAAAACCATATGAAGAAAGAAGGGAAGGTATTTATTTATACCTATTAGTTGATTAACATCAATACAAGCTTTCATCTGTTTACATCACTTACGAGCACCATAAGCATCAAAGTACAATTTGGAATCAGAGACTTAAAAAAGGGAGCTCTAAAATCCTGTAGGAGTGCTTTTAGCAACTGCCATGACATGCATATTCCATCTTTGCAACCACCTTCCCAACCACCACTCCAAGGGAAAAGAAGTTTTGTTCTTTTCCCACAACTGCAACATCTGAGATGCCACAAATAAGAAACAGCTTTCAGGCCCACAAGGAACGGATGTATTGGAACTGCATGAGTTCAGAGCTCACTCGTGCAGGGACAAACTTCCACATCTTCCACTCCTTGAGCTCTCTGACTGAATGTTCTGTTTTACCTGGACAAGTTAAGAGCAACCTGTACTGATTTTTAGCAGGAGGACAGCACTCATCACAAGAGCTGGACTACAGGAACAAGGGTTCTTTTCAGCACACTGTGCAAAGGGCTCTGCCACTGCTCCCACTGCCCCTTCTAAGGGCCCCAAAAGTCAGGGAGCACCGTGCTCCTTGACTACTGTTTTGACCTGCAGCAGCAAATGTCAGATTTCTGTCATTGAAGGGATGAGAGGGGGAAGGGAGGGTCAGAACCATCATTTAGTTGTGAAATATAGCCAGGTTTCACAGAAAAAAATAAGATAGGGCCCAGTTTTCTTAACGCAAATAGTACAGATGAAATTGGCAGTGTCACTTTTCCCTTTACATAAAAAGATAATGTACTTATCACAGCTATTTACAGGGGGGAAAAACAAACAAACAAACACCAGCAACAGAACCAAGCTTTGAGAGCAATGCAAGAGAAATCCTGTCACAATATTACTTAAAAAGAAAGGATAAGTACTAATTTGCACATAACTGATGACATTCACCTACTACAGTAGGTTAAATCGTTAAGTCAATGGTCTTCCTACTTGTATTTGTGATTTTGTCCTCTGTTTTCCTGAAAATCTTGAACATTGTACAAAAGTTTCCCTTGCAGACAAAACCTGACAAATCAGTCACAAAAGTACTGTCAGAGCCACAAAAATGAACAAAAAAGCAGAAGGAAATTCACACTCATTGCTATCTGCACATCAGACCATCAGGAAAAAAAGTTCTAGATAAAAGAATGATTTTTACACATATATAGCTCCTTATAGCCTTAGGTAGCAGGCTAAGTTTGTATTGCTGCAGATGTTTCTAAACTCAGTGGCTCTGCTTAAGCAAGGTTTCCACACTCTTCAGCTGTCTTCAGCTCACCTTCTGCAAGACTTGTGACCCTGGTGTTGGCATAAAGCTTCACAGCAGCATCAGAGCACAGACAGGGATTCCCCCAGCAGCACTTTCAGAGGCCCAGGGCTGGAGAATTCACGCTTTCAGTTTCACAGTGAGGTCAAGTACGAGGGCTGGTTTCCACTCCTGTCGCAACATGCCAGAAGCTAACAACTGAGAAAAGGGTGAGATGAAGAAATGACCAGCAGAAAGAAGAAAATCTCCTCAAACCACAAGTGTATTGGTCCCTTCAGATGCCTTTCCTCTGGCTCCTACACTTCCAGTAGATTTTGTCCATTTTCTACAATATGATGCCTTACAGTTAAACATATTTAGTTCCACAAAGACATAATGGCAGTTCAAACTGTTCCAAAAGACATGAATCACCCATCCAATTAAGCCACAATACTAACATCTTAGTGGGCCACCCTTTTTTCTATTTTTAAGGTAGCTTTTTTATAACTCATAATTTCTTTAATGTAATTTTTTTACTTAAACGTTACCTGGTAATAATAAGATAGATCTGGACATATAAAAAGCTACACAAAATAAAAAGGAGTTGTTTATCATTTTTGTTATAGTTCTCAGCTCCCTTCCTTGAAGAAATAAAGAGTTTCCTAAAACATTTTGCTTGGTTTATATATATATATATATATATATATATATATATATTTTATGCACAGATATTTGCATGGTAAAGAGGAATTAGCACTTTTTTCTTATATATGGAGAGAATGTTGTATGCCAATTTTCTCAATATCACTGTGAAAACTGCTTATAGTTTCAAATATTGCAAATTGTTAAAAATAATTTGAAAAATTTTATACACAAAGCTCCCCTTAGCATTCAGCAGATGCTGAAATTAAAAGTTCAAGTTTTTAAAAGCAGCAGCTGGAAAAACCCCACCTGTCAGTTCCTCAGCTCTGAGTATCATTTCACCAGCTCTCTAGTCAACTTCTAAAATAAGTATATCTGCGGCTCCAATGTCAAAAAGGGAAATTGCCTTCCACATTCCGATTTTTTTAGCTTTTTATGCCTTAAGTAGGTGAAAGGACACTTCTGGTGGTCTTCGAAAAAATGGTTTAAAATAAAGTCCGTAGCAATAAATATTCTTTGCTTGCCTAGTTGCATCAGTAAAAATTTTCTCAGCTGAACATGGACACATTTTTTTCCTGTTCCTTGTGGAGAACTCATTTTTCAGTAACAAAATCCGAGCCCTTTGTGTTTCTTGCTAATAATCTGTGTACTTACAATTCTCTACTACTGAGAGTGACTTAACTGTTAAACTAAACTAAGTCTAGGAATATCCTCCACTATCATTCTGGGAAGGAATGAGGAGAGATGTATCCTTTTAAATGTACACTTGAAAACTTTTAAATCTTCCCTCTCCCTCCAAGTAAACAGCACACACAGACACAAAAGGCAAGGAAAACAATTAACCTTCCAGCTCCTGAATTTTGGCTTCGATTCCCTAAAGCCAAATCGACATGTGGAAAGAATAATCCACGGTGGCCAGCTTTGCTGAGGCTTGTGGAAAACTGGCCCGTGCAGCACAGCAAGCTCCTGCCAGAGATCTGCTGCCGCAGAGACCTCAGCGAATGTGCACCACAAAAGCAGCACCATGTCCTTCCCAGGCATTCTGGAAAACCTCTGTGTTTGAAAGCACTCACTGACCACCTCTTCCCTCTCACAATAAAGTTTAAGAACCCCCTTTCCCCCCACCGCCACCAAGCAAAAAAAGTACTGACATACAATTACGACTGTATGCAGTAACTTAAAGTCATGTTTTACTCTTTAAGGCATGCAACTTCATCATATGGCCCCAAGGCTTTCTTTGGATTACTGGCACCGTGTCTGTCAGAAGATGCCATCAATTTAAGACACCCAGGTTGGTGTTTAAACCCATCAATTTGCTTTCAGTTTGAAGCTGCTGTTTTAAAGCAAAATCCCACCAATAACAACAACTTCTTCATTAAATATATAAAAATTTGAAAATTAAGTGATGGACAGTACTTCATTAAAGTATTTATTAAAGAACTCCCTCATTAATGAATTAAAAATAACTAAACCTGAGACGAACTTTTACAAGATCCACTATTTTACAACTGTAAGCCCTTCCTGAAGCAGCAACTCTTGTAAGTGCCATCTGCATATAAATTCAGCTCAGGCTTTAGTCTATTGTTATATACTATTTCAGGATGTGCACCTGTAATTACTAAATATGTTTCAAATTTGAAATTTGTTTCAGTATCTTATTTTTCTGCATTTTGGAGGTGGCAACACACTGGGTTTCCCCCTGACAGGAGTGCTGTGCTCCCCTGCTCTCTCCAAGCACACTGCGTACCTCTGGCACACAGACCTCTGTTACCCAAGCCCACTCACACTGCTGTAAAAGAACTGCTTCCAGACACTTCTGTAGGCATCTGAGCACCAATAAATTTAAATGCACATTGCTGTTTTAGCTCATGGCTGGTGTCTCCCTAGCTCATCTGGTTTTTCCAACTCCCTGAGATGCTTATCTCATTCCCACTAGGCAGGAGTAGCGTTCTCCAGTTGCTGCCAGAAGAAGCCGGTATAAGCACAAATTTCCATTTATAGATCTCTATTAAAAGGTTTCCTCTCTTGCTCAGGCAAACACTGGGCTCAGTATGATTACAATCCATCTGTGCATCTATCTGTTAGAAAAGTTATTTCCTCCCAGAGAGGGTTATATTTATTTAGCTGCTCCAGTACAGCTGTTCCAAAGCCACTTGGAGTCTAAAAGCATGCTTTTCTGATGTTGCATTTCCCAGTGAAATGCCTCAGCTGCTGAGCAGGAGCCCGAGCGATGGCCTGAAGAAACACTATCTCTCCAAGGTTCGTGTCCTGTGCCCCGCGCAGGTCGCTGCCGGCCCGCCCCGCCGTGGCAACACGGTCACCTCTTACACGGCTACAGGGAGGATTTCTAATTTTTAATATACAGCCTCTTCTGCTGTTCATACTACTTATTTGGCGTCTCTACAGGCTATGAATTTTCAACTTCTCCACCTTTCACAGCTCCGTTTTCAACTTCTGCATGGGGAGGAAAGCAACGTCTCAAAATGATTAGTTATATAACTTTATAATGAAGTCATAAAGTTATTACAGTAAGTTGAAAAGTAGCACTGATAGGACTGAAGAAAACAAACAAACAAAAAAAAGAACTGCTTGAAACGAATGTCCAACATACACTTAAGGAAAAAAAAAAAAACCCTTAAAAATAAATTAACATTCCTGCCTCAAGGCCAATTTTTCCAGCAATTGTATTTAATAATAGTAAGGGACTGGAACTGTTGCTGAACAGATAAGCTGACATCATTCCAGACACATGAGTTTCCCAGATCTTCCTTTTCATATTAAAAATACCCGCCCCCCCAAAAAAAAGCAACCAAAAACCAAACAAAAAAAGAACAACCACCAAAAAAAGCCCTAACACAAAAGCCTCACCACCACTTCTAATTACTTTAAAAAAAAAAAAAAAAAAAGGATGGTGAAGGAGACATCTTTCAAGCAAAATGGTCTCAGTGAGTCCAGAGTCCAGTCAGCTTGCCAAATGTTAATATGTGCTTGATTTTATTTCATCTGTTGGGTTTCTTTTATATTTTGCTTGTGTAACACACAGAAGTCAAATCAGTAGCTCTTTCCCTTCAAAGTGATTGGTAACTCATCTCTTTCACAATTCAGCATTTGGAAGAAATCTTGCAATGCTGGTGTGAGACTACAAATTAATTGTGTGACTTAATAAAGGGATATAGAAAATTAAGTTACAAACACAGCTTTAACTTTTCAGTAAGATAACTGCAAGTATCATTAAGCAAAATGTTTTGAAGTCACTTATTTCCAGTGATGAAGTTGTTTTCAAGTGAACTGACAATGCAGTTGAGAATTTCTGATGGTGTCAGAACACTGACTATTGAAAGCCAAAAGAAAAATAACCTTTTTCCATGACAAACTCCCTATTTACTCCATGCAACCTTGCACCAGCTCTTCACATCAGGACCATAACTAGTAGCTACAAGGAGAACATCACAAGAAAGTCTTGCTGCTTTTACTTTCTTATGTACAATGGGTAATAGTTCTGTGTAAATCAGTTACAAGCAGAAACCCTGTAATAGGAAGGGCGAAGTGTTTGCTTTGCAGTTGTTACTGTCAGTTTTTGATACTGTCTGCTGGGTCTCTCTAGTCACATAGAGCAAAAGCAGTATCAGTTTCACAAAATACACAGCTGTGTTTTTGAAAATAAATATAACTTCTTTCAGCTCCTTACTTCTTACAATCCAGCATTACCTGCCTGCAAGACTGCCCTGTCTTTCCTACACTGTCGCCTGTTGTGTCCAGGACCAATTCTGAATTCAACCCATAGCTGTTCCAAATGAAGGTTTAATATTACAGAGGGCTACAAACATGCAATCGACCATCAAATATTTTTCACCCTTTTCCAAGAAAGAAAACCTCACACTCTTCAAATCTTGTAGGATGAATTAAGCCATTTTGTCTTGACAGACTAGTAAAAGATTTTCATTAAAATATATCAACGATATGCAAAAATGTTCAGGGGGAAAGCAAAGGGTTAAAACCTCCATGATAGTTGCTGCAAAGAATTAGTAGCAAGTAACCTGACAAAATATTCACTAAGTCTCCTGCATTCAAAGTAATAATGCTTCTCCCCTCCAGACAGGGTCAGTATGTCCTGCCAATTCAAGAGCTCCCAAAAATAAACCAGTTGAGTAACTGAAGATGTCAATAGATTTTCACATTGCCTCCACACATCCAAACTGTACGGTTTAGATGGTTACTTGTAAACAGCCAGGCATCCTACACTTAACCTAGAGCACTTTCCCAAGCAAATTCTGTCACTTACAATTACTTTGTTAGAGCTGTCACTGAACAGAGAATATTTTTCCACCTCCAAACTGTACTTCTCTCATAAATCAAGTCACTCAGAAAGAACTGTCTTTTTAAAGTGCTTCATAACACATAGCAAATCTGAGCAGTTCTATTCATCTTCACAATAAAAAACCCACAACAGAGGAGCTGAGAGATGTAAAAAATGCCCTGAACCCGTGCTACAACAGAGAATGTTGATCCACCACTTTCTTCTTTTTCACCTTTGACCTTTTCAGTGACACTACCAAAGCTACCCAACTGAGAAACAGTAAAGTATGAAATAAGTCTGCATAAGAGGCAGACTGAAATCACCTAAGTGCACAGAACCAGGGAGATAATAATTTTGTTCACTGACATGACTGAAAGCCAAGTAAGTAACCTGGCTAGGGAAACTACTCCATCTGCTCCACACAGAAACCGAAGCACTCATTTCTACGCACGCATTTCTAGAGCGCAATCCAGAAGCCTCCAATCCACATCTTAGATTTCTAGAACAAACATGACAGGATTAAGCAGAGAACCAAAATTCAGGCTTTTAACCACAATGTCCAGGAGAAAGCCAGTCAAGAGGGCCCACAGCAGATGCCATAGGCAAACATGTATCTGCAATTCAATGAAAAACTGGTATTTCACCCAAGGCTTAAGTGCCTCTATCTGCTGGAGGTCCACAGAGGGTGCCAAAAAACACTTCTGAACAGCAATGTCAGCTCCTTTTCAAGGAAGTGTGAGAGGGTCTGGAATCCTCTACAGAGCCTTCGGACAAAACACTCACCCAGTCACAGAGATGCAAATTCAGATTCCCATAACACACCTTCCTCTGTCAAGAGCCCCCATCAATCAACTCTTCTGTGTGGGGCAGAATCTCCATTTCTACTCACATTATGCCACTGAGTGTTAGGTCAGAGTACAGTTTTGTAGCCTCTTGGTTGAGCAGATTACCTCACCTTTAAACGAGGGTGATAACACTGCACCAATGATCTAAAGTACTTGTCAGCAGCGAGTGTGCAAGAAAGGGAGAAGCCTGGAAACATTTTATTGTATGTCCCATGGCACCAGAAAACAAATGCTTCCTAAACTGCATTTTGTTGTCTTCTCTTTCAGGTCTGCCTGCCTTTAGTCCTACTTATTCTGTAACTGTCTAACAGCTTGTAGATGCAAGCGTAGACTCATGTACTAAATACAGGAAGTTCCATGCCTGGAAGACCTAATGCTCTTCTGCATGAGGGCAAAGAGGATGACCTGTTCTAAGCTCAGGGTACCTCCTCCTTATTGCTCCCCATGTCAGTTTCCATATAAGCAGCTTGTTGTGTCTAAGTATGAATAAAAGGCTCAATGAAATCATAAATCATCACTTCCCTTTATGGGTGGGACACCACAGAAAGAACAATAAAAACACTTCAGGCTACTAAAAGAGATTAAGAGCAAGATTTTACTTAAGGTTTTAAAAGGCTATGCAAAGCCACTGCCTCCTTGGGAAGAGTATGGATGTGACTTCTTAAGTATTTTAACCCAACTAATAAGTTAGAAAGCTCCCCCTAGCTTCTATTTCCAGGCTATATTCCTGAAACAGATCTCCAATAAGAACTGCTGGTACAGGCCCTATCACAGCATTGCAATCTCCACTAACAAATGAGATCCTCAGATTTGCTTTTGACAAAAGGGACACCTATAGATTGCTTACCTTTCCAAATGTCTAAGCATATCCTGCACCTTTGAAGTGTAGCATATTATTAAAATTAAAATGGTAAAAACATGCAATAAAACCATATTGCCTCAGAAAATGAAAGTAAAACTGAAGACTTATATATGCAGCCTGAGACCAGTGCAGTCTTTTTTATTAATGCTCATGATGTGAAGATGTCCTGGTTCCAGCCAGGATAGAGTTATTTTTTTGTAGTAGCCATAAGCAGCATAGCTAGGTCCTGGAGATTACTCTATACCATCTCATGTCATTGCAGGGATGGAGAAAAGGGACTCCTTTTGGAGAGAAAATGTGACAGAATATAGTATCAACTACATATATACTCTGCCACATTTTCTAACTGAATGGAGCCCATTTTCCCCAGGAGAAAGTCCCTTTTCAACTATATATATCAGCTATTTTGTTGCTGTTAGTGCTCCTTTTCTTATCTCATTGCTGTTTCCAGTAAAGTGTTCTTAGCTCTACTCATGATCTTTGCCTTTTGTGCCTCCAATTCTCTTCAGCCCATCAAAGTGGGAGGGGAGGGGAAAAAAGAGAGATCCCCTGTGTGGTTTGGAGAGTGGGGGCACTGGACTGGGGAGTGCCACTCCTAAACCTCGACAGAAGAGCAGAGGAAAAACATCTTATGCAGGTTTGAATTATACTCAAAATCCCTCTTCAGCAGATCTCAATCTCAAGAGAATATAGCAAATTGCATTTTTTTTTTTTGTTTCGTAAGAAATTTCCTTTCTGTATTTGACACCAAAGGGTTGCTGCAAACATTAGTGCCATCTCTGCTCTTCAGCAGAGTAACACGTGAACAAGTTCAAACACTGAATTTTCTTGTTTGCTTTTTGTCATGTGGTCCGTGGAGTGTGCTATTATGGTAGTATACAGGATGAAGTAAGCATTTACAATTTGAGACCAAAATTCCAAATACAATTTAAATACCAATATCTCTCATGAAGGAAACACATTAAGCATTTCTAAATCTAAGTATCTTCCTGTATTGGCACTTTATTTTATTCTGTATGAGCATGAGAATGTTGGTTTGTGGATTGCCTTTTAAAAATGTTTTGCTCTTTCATCTAAATGTTTTTCTTCCACAAATATCAACAGTACCTTGACAGTACTATAACAATAGAAAACTGCTGATCAGGATTGGAACAGAATATTGATTTCTCACCACCGGGAAAAAGAAACACTTTGGTTAAGAAAAACGTAAAAGCCATTTCAACATCACTTTAGTCAGCACAGAAGCAGCAGCATTTTACCAACACGGATGTTTTAACATCAAGTATCAAATACACTGTCCCTTCAACTAAATATCCATGTATATGTGGTCAAGCAATTGCTGGTGTTGACAAGTATTTGGGCCACTGCCCTTGGTCTCATACTTGCCTAATGATACCTCTGACAGAGGTGCCTAGCAGAGAAAACTATAAAGCTGCTAAAAAGCAGCAGCGCAAGCTGGAGGCCAGTGAAGGATCTCTAGCCTTGCTCCATCACCTCTGTGTTAGAAATGCATTTGCTTTATGACCCATCCACCCCAGCTTCATCTGTCTCCTGTGCTTAAGAATTCAGCAAATACAAGTTTATGCCTCTCTCAAAGACCTGCACAGTGGCATACATGTGTGCACAGGCAGGCTAGTTAATTTTAAAACGCCAGGAGATATTACCTGAATAAGGAAACTGAATTTTCCACTGTGCAATTTTTATCAGTAGTTATTATTATTATTAAAGAGCTCTTCCAGTTGCAGAGAAAAACTTTACAGATCAAAGTTTCAACTCTGCATTTCTTTTGCTAACAAAGCTCTCTTTATTTTAATTTCCTCTCTAAAGGTAAGGTAACTAGGTTTATTTATATTGCAAATAAAAAAAGCCCAGATAGCTTTGTTCATCTTTTAAATAGAATATCTTTATAGAATATCTTATATATAATAGAATAATTAAATAATTGTATAGAATATAATTTAAATCATTAAATAGAATATATTTATAGATATTCTTATATCATCATTGACTTCAATAAAGCTTCTTCCATGGCAGCCCCTTATTCACTGTTAACAAGTGCAAACCCCGAGTATAGTATCAACTGTATCACACCTCTCAGGTTTTTAATCCCTCAGTTCTTCAAATGTTTATTCTTTACCTCTCAAATTCAAAATGAAAATAAATTGTTTATAAGGAGCCTCACATTCTTTTTGTATCTTCTTAGGCGATAAAAGGTCTTTTTATTACAGATCGAATTTTTCTACAGAAATATTTCCAGTACATTTTCTGTAGAAAGAAACCTACAATAGCAAAATAAGTCAGCTAGTATCATACCTGAAATATTTCACTTTTGCCAAAGAAAAAAGGTCTAAACCAAAGAGAAGTCCCATACTTCAAAAGGAAAGCAGTTCTCATACTTCAAAAGGAAAGAAATGTCTTAAATATCCTTTTGACTCTTAAATGGATTTAGAACATCACAATAACAAAAGACCTCAATGCTGAAATTAAATAGGAAGAAAGTGAGGCCAAGAATCAAATGCAACATTTTGCATAGTTCTTTACTTATAATCACACCCTTTATGTGCAAAGGCTTTCTAGTTATTCAAAGAGGATGGCTTAAGCCCCTAATAACCAGAATGCCTAAGGGTACAGTAATGCTTCACTAGTATGACAAAAGTTTGGCTTTTGTTTTTAATACATTCATTTTCTTCTCCAGAGGCATCCCAACATCCCTTAAAACATGTTGATTTAAACAAATACTGTTTGAAAAGACTACATTATTTACTCATATATACTTTTATTTTCTAAAAATTTGAAAATACAATAGCTTTACAATAAAAATACAAATAAATTTTAATTATTAGTTAAATACTATAGATACTGTAATTGTCTCCAATATATAGCAGGTCTCTCGCAGGATAACATCTAGAGTTTGTCACAAAAGAGTCAAAGATTCAACTCAGAATATTCGAAGTCACAAAAGCAAACTAAATCATAGGCACAGTCAGATTTCCCTGCCAGTTTCACATATGTGAGTACTTGGGATCCTAAGGTGTCATCACTGGAATCTCCTAAAACAGTCAGAATGCCTTACACCTGTGGCTCTCTCTCCTCTCACCAGGAATTTAGCAGTGCTGGGATTTTGTTCTCAAATGGTACAAAATCAAATTAAAATAAGAAAATACTTTGCTAAATTCTTCTCCACCCAAGCATAGTAATTTCCCACAAACACAGCAAACTCCTTTCAGGAACTGCATGAAAAAATACATTATGTATGGAGAAATAACAGCCTGAAATCAAAACAGTTTAAACTCCCAAGAGTATTTTTATGGATATTATAAAACCGTAAACAATTCCTGAAATTGCAAATTACCAGGCGACATATGCAGGAGTTGTAAAGGAAATGCTCAAGGAATCCCAGGTGTACACAGGCATAGCAGATAAGGCCACACCTAAGCCTACGTGATTAAGTCAAGTTTGAAATCGTGCAACATCCTCATGCAACTTGGGATCCAAACAAAAATGCACTTTTACCTATGAACGACATCCTAACGAGGCTACTTGGAGATTATTCAGGCTTCTTGGACTAGTTTAAACTTTGGACCTCATTACGATGCACAGCCCAGACAAGGTGACAAGCATTTCAGCAGGCTGACTGCCCCATAACATGCAGCTCCCAGAACAACAGGCTCTGGTTTATCCATGCTGAAGGGAAGCAGCCACTCGGATAGCTGGAAATCCACCACACAACTCCGTACCACAGACAGGCTGCAAAACCAAACCAGTATTTCAAAAAGCCCTATCAGTTACAAGCCCTTCAAAAAAGAAAAGAAAAAAACAGAGGAGACAAGAAAAAAACGTGAAGTTGTAATTCATTCATATTTTGGTCACCATTACTCTAGATATAACAAAAGCAACATAATCAGACAACAAGTTAAGACAAACCCAAAAATACAGCATTATATCCAAGGTTAAAATAATAGTACAGTCAAAGGAAAATCTTCAACATGTTTTTAAAACAAAACAAAACAAAACTTCCCAAACTACTCTACCATAACAAGGAAAAGAAACATTTGTTCTCAGGGAACCAAGTTATAGAACGAGATACGTAAGGGTATATAACAAATAGCATGTGTACATATAAACATACACAAACATTTAATTTGTCTTCCTAAAATAAATGACAAGAGGATATACCAATATATATCATTGTACTGTAATCTCTCCTATGATGGGGAAAGCCAAGCAACTGAGAACCAATGTGAGAATAGACCGCAAACAACAAAAAACCAAAGCATGAACATTGACTTGATTCCTCTTCCTGTCTCTTTACATCCCACCTCTGAACATGTAATGTATCAGCAGCATATTTAGTAAAAAGATATCAGAACTGTTTCTCAGTTTACTTCAGATAAAATTTTCAAAACTTTACTTCAGGTACTAATAGCACTTAAACTTGTTTCAATCCTTACCGATGCTGAGGTCAAACTATACAGAACTTAAATACTAATTTCCACTAATTAAGGGTAAAAAGGAAAGCATTATTCCATGCTTTGCTGTAAGCCTTTCAAAATTTCTTTAAGAGCAAAACATTAACACACACTGAACACTTTGCCACCGCCTCCCAATCTGGCTTTTCCCAGTTTTCAACTTCTTGATTAACACCAGCCATCAATTCCACAAGGGCATTCATGTAATTTACTTGTGCATAAAAAGAACATTAATTTTGGAGTACGTACATTTCAAAGAATATCTGTACATCATATATACAGATATATGTATAATATATACAGTATTATATTAATTTAAGCCTTGTTATCTGGTGACTGTCAGTTGCACAAAATACAACGAAAAGCATCAAGAGAGTCTGAAAAGCAAAGAATTAATTACCAAGATTATGTCTGCCTCCACGTTCAAATGGTTGCTCCTAAATGCCTGGACACCGACTGCATTCCAAACGCACGTATTCACACTTTTCCCCGGTGTTCAGAGCAGAGCTTTCCCTGGGAAGCTCTTCAGGCACTGGGCGGCCCGGCAGAGCGCTGAGGCTGCAGCTGGAGCAGTGCAGAGCGCTGTGCAGCGCTCACTGAGCAGCCCCTGCTGCACACGCAGGCCACCCGTGCACGGCGAGCGGCTGGAGCTGCCTGGGAGCCCCCACACCGAATGGAATGCAAGCACTGCTACGCAGCTACAAATCTTACATCGCTCCTCGGCCAGCCAGCTCTCCCAGCCACCTCTCTAAGGCATAACGAGGATTTCTTAGTTTGAAGGCTCAAATCACACCAGGGGGAACGTGTGATTCAAAGTACGAGCGACTCCTCTGTGACATAAAGCTCTCTGTCACACTTACAATTATTAGGGAAGGTCCTCAGGATATTTCCTTGAATTAGCAGTTCATCCCTCCTATTTACAAATTGCTCGGTGACAAGTCTTCCCGATTGATGTGACTCATGAGCCTTGGTTTGCCCGTGCCAGAACCTGCAGCTTTTTGGGCATGTATTGCAAAACCTCACCACCAGAGCTCCTGCCTCTCTCGCCTCCCCATTTCACACTATGAATACTCCAAGTAAAGTGGTTAATTTCTCACTTCGTGTGTCTTAGAATGTAACTAATTGCAAAGGAGACAACATTCATATTTACTACGTTTCATTTTAGCATAAACTGTAATTTACTGCAACCAGTACTGAGATTTTATGCAATGCTCCAGAAAAAAAAAAAAAAACAAAAACCAAAAAAACCCAAAACAAAACAAAACAACAAAAAAAAACCCCAAAACAAAAAATAACAAACAAACAAAACCCAGGATTTAGGTATTTTGGATATTTTCTTTTTTATTATGGGAGGAATGTTTAGAAAAAGTGAAATAACAACAAAAAAATATCAGCTCTTACCAATATTCCCATTCCACAATTCGATCAGCAGGTTAAAAAAAGTGTTTGTTAAATGTTTACCTAACGTCAACAGAAAGCTATATAACTTTCTTGAGCAGAAATCCTTCAAGAACTGCTAAGCATATAGAAAATATACACACCTTTGCAAACAGGGACGCGGGCTAGACAGATTTCCACTCTGATTCAGGGCAGCCCCTCTTGTCTCCTCACATGCCTGGGCACACCTCCACACAAACACCACCAAGGTGGCCATGTCCAAAGAAAAGCTGCGTGTCCTCAAGGCAGGGGTAACTTAAGGGCTCGATTAGCAGCTTGACAGAAGAGTACCATGAAAGGGATGAAAGGCCTGAAAATGTCT
Organism: Sitta carolinensis; assembly: GCA_032173965.1. Lineage (NCBI taxonomy): Eukaryota > Metazoa > Chordata > Aves > Passeriformes > Sittidae > Sitta > Sitta carolinensis. The sequence continues at coordinate 9,171,119 of JAVUNC010000006.1, read as the reverse complement.
GTGGTTCTGCAGCCACCACTGACAGGCAACCCATAAGAGTGAAAATGCAAAACCGTAAACATTCAGAGCATTTATGCAGGCTTTTGAAAAGCTTGCAATTTGCTACAGCCCTCATCATTTCCTATCACCACTACTCCAGCAAGCACCTGGATGGGTTAAAGTCTAGCCCAGCTAGCACACCTTTGTTTTGCTAACATGCACATGAATGTGTGTATATATATATATATATATATATATATATATATATATATATATATGACTAATTCCACTGAGAACCACAGGACAACTCAAGGACATACAAGTTACCTACTCCTTTGTATACACATCCCAAGAATCCTGGCTAAAACTCTCTCCTACCACACAGGTTGTGAAAACCAAAGATTCAGCATAAGTAATGACAAATGATTCAAGAAATCTTTAAGAACTACTCCAGAGGTAATTTTGACATTAAGACATCCAGTATAACATAGATTGACAAGTCACTCAAGACATTAAATACAATTTCAAAAGAAATCTAACAAGTAGAACATCACAGTTATGCATGGATTAACATATATTTGTTTCATATGTTTTATTAAACAAAATGGTCCAATAAACTTACAGAAGGATCACTAAGATAGTTTGTCAAATGGAAAAAAAACACAAAACCCCAAAAAGATCACAAAAACACTGTCAGCAGATCCCTTCATTCTTCGTTAACAAAGCCACATACATTTTACATGAAGCATTTTCTTGACAACCTGAGGAAACTACCAATAATAAGATGATCCATGTCTTCAGCTAAAATGTTTTAGTTGAACACCTTTAGTTTGAAGAAATTTTAAAGAAGCTTTCCATTTTTATAGTACTTTTCATTGCATTGCTCAAAATACTTTACAAGCCTTTGTGGCATTTATTAAGACAGCAGCTATAATAGCTGAAGATAACATTTCTAGAAAATTGTCTCTAATATTAGAAGGGCCCATTTCTGGGTACCAGATCTCTGGTATGTCATGAATTCTAGGTACTCTCAAGACTAAGCTGATAAAAAAAAGAGGTGACCACCATTTCTGAAAAACAAATCTTAGGGACCTTAAGTTGTACTCACAAGAACTTTGGCATAATTATGACGTTATTTAAAGTCTTAGTTAAAAGCCTTGCTAATAGAGTGTCAGTGGCACACTTTCTCAATACCTCATACTATCCCTCAGCCAACACTGCCCGCAAGATCACAGAAGCAGATGCAACTTTTGAGTTAAAGTTGAAAAAGCATGCTCTGAGCACATCTCTGCTCTGGTAGGTCTTTCAAGATCCAAGTTTTTGTGGCCTGACACAGAAACTCTCCCCAGTACTCTTCTGTCCAGTTCCAAGCAAGCTAGCTGAACTGCAGTTGCTCATTTTAACATCTTTTTCCCACAGAAGCACACAAAAAATTACACCAGAGCAAGAATTACGCTAAACGTGCACGACTGTAGCAAACCTACTTGGATTTCACCTGCTATATAATCACTTTAGAAACATGAACCCGCAGATTCAATGAGCTTTCAATTTCTGTCTGCTGTGATTTCAGAAACTGCCAGTGACGTTTCTGCTGAGTATTTCAGATGTGTGATTTCTACGATCAGCCTCACTCCACTTCTCCAACCTTCCTCTTCTAATTCTACGAAGAAGTCAGTCTAAGAGAAACGTGGCAATTCAGTGAAGAACACACTCTCTTTTTAGCATTTGCAATGCAAAACTAGGTTTTGTTCGGTACAGAAATCTTGCACAATAGCCTGGGCATACGTATTCGTTCCAACAATGCTGTCCTATGCAATCACTCTGTAATTACACACAGTCATAAAGCTGCTGCTGTTGCTGCTTGGAACTGCAGTCTCGCCCTCTAAACAACCTAATAGTCTCTGCATTAGGACATTTCTTTTTCTCTCTTCCCCTCCCTTAACTGCTTGCTCCAGTACAGATGGCCTTTCCACTAAGCTCGAAACACGTAGTCGGAATGAAATCGAGTTATTATTAAAAAATTAGATGTTTTTAAAAGAATGTATAGTAAATCTCTGTTGAGCAAATAGAACATTTCGCTAATTCTGCAAGCTGCAACCGCACGACACTTTACAAACCAAAAATAAATCCTGCTTACGCCTGTTAAAAAAAACCCGTAAGTATTATATAAGACTCTCACATACGCGCGTAGGTGTATTGTCAGCTTTTACTGCTAAACTGCAACGAATCGGTCTTTTGCAGTTGCTGCCAGAAGAGAGCTGTACACTTGAGAGCACGCGATTTTTCAAAAATTCTCTAACAAATTCCTCCCCACCCCCCTCCACTGCGTAAACCCCAGCAGAGCGATCCGACCCTGGGCACGATGCGCGCTCGGCGGCGGCCGGGACTCGGCGGCTCCCCCGCAGCCCCCGGGGCTCCCGCGCACGCCGGGCTGCCCCGGCCGCGCCACGCCGCGAGCCAAGAGAACCTCCCGCCGCCTCGAACCAACCCCCCAAAATACCACCCGCAGGCAGCTCACCCGGACACAGACACATCCTGCCGCAGCCAGGTAGCCGCCAAGAAACCCCTCCGGAGCGCTCGCAACAACTCCGGGAACGAGAGGAGGCGATGGCTCAGCAGCCGAGCGCGGTCCCCCGCAGCAGGCGGGCCGGGAGCGCCGCTGCCCCGGCCCCGTGCGGCTGCGCGGCCCGGGCGCGGAGCCAGCCGCCCCCGGCACCTCCACAGGTACTTCTGCGCCTCATCCTGCACCCAGCACACACACGCAAAGCACGCACCACCACCCCCAAAAGAAAAGCCCCGGGAAAGACACCCCCCTCTCCAAAATGGCAGGAAAACGGAAGCAAATCGTGCAAGTTAAAAAAAAAAAATAAATAAACGCGCGGAAATTAGGAGAAGGAAGAAAGAGAACGTGCTGGCTCACCTGCGCAGCCAGGCACGGCGGGGGCCGCGGGGAAACGTGGAGCGGCTGTTTGCAAATGGGGGCGGGAGGGACGAAGGAGAGGGAAAAAAAAAAAACCCCAAACTTTGTTTCTTTCTCTCCGGGACTCAGCGAAAGCGTCACTTCCTAGTGCGGTAAGTGGGGAGGCTCCCGGGCCCGGGCTCCTCAACTCCTCCTCCTGCCGCCTTCCTCCTCCTCCCTGCGCGGCGCAGTTCCCGCCGGCCCTCAGCGCCTCATCCCGGCACGGGCCTGGGGCCCCTGCCCTTGTCCGCAGATCTCGGCTCGACCTTCTGCGCTTGGCTGTCGCTGCCGTTGGCAACGAAGGAGAGGAAATCCCCAAGGAGTGAGGGGCGGGCAGAGAGTTTGCAGCACTGATTTGAAAGCCGAGCCCTGCAAAATACTGCCGTGCCCAATACCCGGCGGAAAGCGCCGCTTTGATGCCCCGAGTTCAGAGCCAGCCTCTTCAGCGAGATCAGGCTGCGTGTCCTTTCTCTAAAGAAAAACAAACAGAGTTTTTGGTTTTTAAGGAAACCGTCGTACCAAAGGAAAACATGCTTTTCTGTTTGCACCTTTCAGTCCCTTTTCTTACTTTTTCAGAAGAAAAAGTGAAAATAAAAAGGAAAGGAGAGGATTTTAGTCTAATGCAAATCCTCAGGTCATATCTATGCTATTGGCTGTTGTACCAACACCTGAAATTTACTTTCACAAGAATTCATACTTCTGAGATTTCTAAAAATGTCCAACTCCTCTTCTGGAATATGGTTTCCTCTGCTGCCTTGGTCCAATAATAAAAAAGTGTGCTGACAAATGCAGGCACGCTACTCTCCCCTGCTAAGGCAGGAAATAAGCTGCTTTGTCATTGCTCCCTCTGTAGTCTGCTCTGCCTACTCAAGTTTGTTAATAATCATTGAAACTTTTAGATTATAAAATAGCCTTTAGACAGCATTTGCAGATTAGACTCTCATTCAGTGAAACATCGAGCAACGCGAAAATTCCAAACATTTTTCTCCAATGTGCACGTTGCTACGTGTTTACCTTGATTCAGGCTCAGATCATTCAGTGCACACAGCAGCATTGCTGGGTTTTGGGGTCTTTTCCAGACCAACAGGGCAGTTTCCCTTCCAGCATGTATTGCCTTATAGAGAGAAATGTAGAAGTAATTTTTGCACTGCTCACTGTAGTTTGTGTTTCTTTTCACAGTAGCTCCTTGCAGAACTTTTTACCAGGGAAGCTCAAGATGTGTAGAAACAGGAGCCCAGAGAAGTGACGTGCTCATGACTACAGATGCATAACCAGGTTACTCTGATGAGTCCCAGGTCAGCAGTCCAATTACCACACCCAATCTTTTCCTGTCACGGTGCAGAGCGTAACAATGAGACACATGGTGGTGGAGAGCAAAGTAGTAGCCAAAGGTACTACTGGTAAAGGCTTTTTCTTTCATAACCAGAGGTTGCATTTGATGCAACACTGTCTCAATAGGACCTTCAAGAAAAACTCTACTCTAGTATCATCAATGCATTTGTTCTTCCAAACTCCAAAATTGTTCCAAACAGTAACAATAGGTCAATAACTATTTAAATCAATGCAGAAAGAATATTCCCAGACATTCACAAATTACCTAATATGTACAGCAAACATAAATTATTGAACATATAATACTAGCTGGAGTCAAAGGCATACAACTCGTTAGTTTAATTTGCCCTAATAAAGATTGAAAAGAGATATTCAATAAACTGGAGTTATTTCCTCTCTGTTAGGCAATCAGTGCCTCCCATGAAGCACATCAGAATATCGATGAGATTGAAATTACTTATGTCAACTTTCATGGGGGGGGGGGGAAACCAAACCCAACCAAAAATTAACTCAAACTCCACCAGTCTTCTGTGACTTGAAATCATGTTCTAACAGCAAAATGTATCTCTGTTCCAGGCAGAACAAATGCATGCTGTACTTCACCTGTTTGGAGGCTGGGAGCAAAAGGATGAGCAGCATCTGGTGTTTCACAATACTTAATCACGTAAAAGCAGTAGACAATGGCAGAAACGTCATCATCCGGCTACAGAAGCTAACATTGCGCAGAGCCGGGAGTGTGCTTTCTGCCCTGCTCTAGGAGATATTTCAACTTGTTGGGTTTGATAGTTCCCTCCTAAATAACGTGTCAGGTAGATAAGAATCCTGCTGAGTCAAAGACAACAGAGTAACCACAAGGACAAAGCTGAAACACACTGTAAGATAAAAAATCTATAGGAAAGGATGACTGTATTTCCTAAACATACCAAATGGGATGAGAACAAAAGCAAGCAAGTAGGTAGGTACACCAACTACTTTATAGATCTAAAATAAAAGAAACATGCTTCAAAGACACCATGGTGTTTATAGAGCTGTATGTTAGTGTTTATCTTACTGAGCAATAAAAGTTTTATGAAGTGCTTTGTAAGGATTTTACAGTTACACACTCTTCAATTGTTTCTCCGTTCCTCACATTACATGGTCCTTACATCTCCTCCTGAACCAGCCAGCATAATTTTCTTCCTTTCAGTAACCACTTTTGCTATGCTCTCTATAAGCTTTTCTTTCTCCTTTTCTCAGTATATGCTGAGACTACATGATGACTGCACTTTTATCAGCTTTACCGTAACAAAACTTAATACACATGCATTCCCTCTTACGTCATTATTTCGTTACTACACTGAAGGAGATTGGAAGATCTCCTAGCTATCAGCATATAAAATCTTATTTTCTTTGGCCTGTACAGACACATCTTGCAGTGTAACAACATCGACTCATATCATTAATACACTGGATTGCAGTGAGTCAGAATTTGGATTAAAGACTATGCTTTGCATACTTAAGTTTGCAAAACCGAGCCACAGGCTCAGTAGGTGGCACTCTTTTCACCGGGTCAGAGTAGAGCCAAGGCCCTGTCCTCTTTGTAGTTCTCAGGAGTTGAACTTTTGTTCCAGTATGATGTGAGATGATATGGAACTATTAGTTCTCCCTGAAATTAAGTATAAAATGAAGGTCTTAACCGCTATAGCTAATAAGGAAGCATTTACACCCTTTGTAATACGAGTTTCGGATTCTAATAAGCTTAAAGCTGCCACCTCATAATCACACTGAAATTTCCTCTAAAATTTCAATAGGATGTGATTTTTATTTAAAAATATTAATGTCAGCATCAACCATTAATGAATAACTGCAGTGTTTATCTCATAAATATATTCAGTGCTCAGGGGCAGGGCTGCCTCTAGACAAGCCAGAGAATGGACTGACAGGAACCAGTGAAGTTCAACACAGACTAATGCAAAGCCCTGCACTTTCCCCAGGCTCACCTGCCATTGCACAGGCTGGGACTGGCAGGACACTCAGTGACACCTGAATAAGATCTGGGGGTCCTGGTAGACTGGGGGAGAAACACCAGGCAGCAGTGAAGGCTCACACCATCCTGGCCTGCGAAAAGAAAATCTGAGCTAGGTCTAGGGGAAAGACTATTCCTCTTTATTCATCATCCAGTAGCCTGTGTCTGGAATACTGTGTGCAGTTTGGGGCATCCCAATATAAAAAAAAAGATGTTAATAAACTGGAACAGTAGAAAGTCAAGATGGTCTTGGGCTGGAACAGATGTCTCAGCAAGGGGAGGTTAATGGAAATAGTGGTCAGTCATTTCAACCAGCTAGTGAGGACAGTGAAGCAATGAGCAACACCATCTGATTTCAGTGTTGACCCTGCTTTGAGCAGGAGACTGAACTAGTGACTTCCCAAAATCTCCTCCAACCTGACTGATACTATGATTCAAGACGCAAATCCCCTATCTCACATAAGAGGAGACTTAAATAAATGACAGTTAAATAGTTTGAAAATTCCTTATAGGAGCCAAGGAGATTAATAATATTGGCAGGGCAGGGCCTTTACCAGCTGGGGCTGGTACCACTACACCCAGTGAGAAAGGAGGGGCAGCCTGAAACCCAGGACATCAGGCATCCCCATGGGATGAAGTCGGGCTGGAGTTAAGGGGGTAGAAAAGTTCACAGTTTTGGCCAAGATCAAGTGCTGGGAGCAGGAATTACTGCTGTGCAGCTGCAACATAGCTCAGGCAGAGCCACCTGCAAGAGTCTCAGCTTAAAGAGCTCCAAAGACAATGGGGCAGAAGTCCCCAGTGAGGCTTGTTTTGGTAGCTAACTTCCACTAAAACTTCTTCTGTCTCTCCCAAGATAACCAGCTATGCTTTCTTTAACCTGGCTTCAAGCCCTGGCAGAGAAACCCCATAGAAGCACTCAGAGTCCTAACAACAAATGAACAAGAAAAGACATAGTAACAGCATGTACTGCAAAATAATACTCACAGCTTGGTTAAATCTAATGTAGAAACAGAAATAAAGACTGGAATTTGAAACAATAAGCTGTGATGATTTTCTCACTTTGTATAACATTAATATTATTTACTAGGAATTAGTATTACAGACAACAATCTAGGCTGTTTATTTAATATTCTGAGTAAACCAATTTCTTATTGAAGCATGCAGAAGTTAATGAATTCTATAGGCTATTTAATAATATAAAAATAAGATTTACCCTATTGACATCAAGAAACTGGTAATAACTAATGGTGCATTGTGTATAAATATTTGCAGGATTCTGGAATATTTGCAGGATGCCATACTATTTGTGTTATGTATTATTTATATGTGCAAGATATATATATTTATGTATGTATGTGCATATATAGAAGAACAACTTTAGAGTCATCTCTTATGGAGAACATCAACTAGGAACTCCTTCTGAGCTTCAGTAGCTCATATATAACAAGCAGCAATCTCAAAGCCCATTTCAAATCATTTGACACTTACAGTCATTCAAGGAACTTTCAGTCCAAACAGGTTTTAGTGACAATGACTCAGAACAGTTTCAATTAAATTGAAACATATGCTGCATAAATCTAGGGGCATCAGGGGAATCAGAAAGCGAGCATTTGCTAACACCAGGTTCCATTGGTAGCCCATAGTACTCTCTCATGAGGTTCATCCCTATTCCATCACATAAATAAATTACAGAACAGCAAGGGAACATAAGCCACAGTGGTAGACACTAACATGTGTAAATAAGACGTACGTGACAGGCAGGTACCAAATACAGAGGATAATCTGCAACCACGTAATTATGTACCTTGATGACCTTATCTGTCCCTCTACTTCTTAATCCTTCTCTTCTGCCTGGCTCTGCTGGCAGTTTGCATTGGTGCAAGCCAGGCTGCAGCTTCTTCTATCACCATTACACTGTAGTGGTTTTGGTGAATTGCTGTGCAGTTTTTATCTTCTCAGATTCATGAGCAAGTTACATCATACTAACTTCCGTGCCTGGACTCCAGTAGTATTTTGGCAGTCCTCCATGATTCCTTCCAATATCAAGTCGTGACCTATCCCAACCAGTTTTCTGTTTGCTTCTGTGATCTCTGAATATTCCTTATTTTTTGCATAAAGTACATAGCATATTCCATTATAAGGAAAACTAATTCAGTTACTCTCTTTATGCTTATTAGTACAAATCTCATTATGGAGTTTGTTCTCTTTTTCCTCCCCTTATCCTTTTTTAATACAAAATTTACAGGGTTTTTCCAAGTCATTGGGAAACCTAAAAGGCTTGTACTTGTGGTACAATCTACAACAAATTTTTTCCATTTCTACATAGGGCATAACACACAATTTCATAGCAACAGCCCTACCTAGAATATAGTATTCCAAGGCAGGAATGCTTCCCAGATACAGATACAGTTATATTATGTATATGGTCCACTGAGCATTTGAGCATTATTTATGTTTTCTGTTAACCAGCAGAAACACATATCTTCATGGCTCCCACAGGATGGCCAGCCTGAAGAAAATGCAGCAATTCCAACAGGAAGCAATGAAATTTTTTATCAATGCATCTCAGATATTTTGCAAGTACTCTCAAAACCCTCCCCTCCTACACACTAAGGAGGATCTTTCCTCCCTTGCAAATGCAGGCTCCTCCCTCATCTCCCCCCACCCCTGCTCCTGCAGAGATTTCTCCAGCTCCTTGAAACCACAGTGGACTGAGAAAGCAAAGGTATTATCTGGAGGAGGCTAATGTAACCAAGATCTACAGTAGAAGAGCCAGGAATACACATGATCCATGAAGGCAACCATGGAGAAAGTATTCAAATATCAAGCTCGAGTATTCTACCTCTGATGCATTTACCATAGTGTCTGTTTATATGTACCTGTAAGTTAGTTTCTCTACTCTTTCTTCATATTTATGACATAGAGAGCATCCTCCAATATCACTACTGCTTCAACAATAAAAAAAGCAATCACTCTTGTTCTCAGCAGAATCTCTTCCCCACAAGAAGTGTTCTGAATGTGTTGTCTTTATTGTGCTACTAACAGGAAACAGTAGAAATCCACTGTGCTCAAGGCAGGGAGTAGCAAATCCACTGTCCACTAAAAATCACCACAGAATCATGACATTGGGATTCCCGTATCAATGTGTATCACAGAAAAGATGGAGAAAACTTCTAGAGTTTCTCAAGAATTGAAAGTAGTTCAGGAAATTTGCATCCCAAAACTACAGGGGAGAAAACCTGCCCAGCTAAGAAAAAACCCAAAACAACCCTTCCCAAAAAAATCACACAAAACACCAACCACACAGACAACTCCCAAACCTCCTCTTACCTTGAAACTATGAATAGTAAGAAGAGTTACCAAGTTATAGGATCATAATTCCTAACGTCTGTATCACTAAGAAAACAAATGTTACTGCTGTTCAGTTCAGATGACTACAAAAGTTGGATGTTTGGGGTGATTTTCCCTGTTGGTGAAAGATTAGTGGAAGCTCTTGAAAGATGTATATTGGCTGAGGAGCAGAAGATACCAGAAGTTCAAAGCAATGCAGGAGACAACAAAGAGAACTTCATAACAACAAAACACTGTCACAATTCATTATGAAAGATGGATTTTCTCATTGAAGAGTGGAGCTTTGCTGTGCAGGAAGCACACACAGAAATAGACACGGACATAAAAAAATAGATAATGGAGTTAAGCAGGAACACATTTTTGAAAGTATTGTTATTAAAAATTACAATACTTTCTCCTACTGCATGCATTTCAGTCTTAGATTTATGAGCTGTAATTCAAATATAGCCAGCAGACCCTCGGCTACAATTATTCCAGTTTGTTCCAGAGAACAGCATCCAGACTTCATTTCTGACATCCAAACAAAATTCTCTCAGGTGTTTTCAACCTCCAAATGGTAGTGCTTGAAACAGTGAGAAAAGACTATTTGTACAAATAATTTCACAAGTTCACTTGGACAAGTTCACCTATCACAAGCTCCTCGATTTGTAGACCTGGTATCTCCAACTAGTCAAGTATTGCTATAATTAAAATGCTCAACATTTTTGCCAGAACTAAGATATAGCTTATTTATTCCTGTCAATTAGTGTTCACAATTATATTTTAAATTAATGTGACTTGCAGTGTTTGCAAAGTCAGTACCTATTAAGCGATCCAGAGGTGTGTACTGTTAGTACTATCTTGCATGGCACACCAGAGAAAGCTGGACAAAAACCAGAAAGAAAGGCATCCAAACAAGCTCTCATTTCTTCAGTACATGTAGAAATGATATACCCCCAAAATGCCTTCGGAGGGTGTGGTTCAGAAGTGGTAGAAAGCCTCTTTACTCCCTACCAGCTATTCCGGGTAAGACACAGAGTGCAAGTATAAGCTGAAGCCAGCTTTGCCAAGCTGCCTCAGCCTTCCAGTTACCAGTTGTTGATCACTCTCTAAAAGACAATCCTCGCAGTTATTCTGCAGCTGTTTAGCAGAGTGAGAACAGTTGTTGTCTAAGTTTCACATGTTCAATAAAATACTTTATCACCCATGATAATAAGGGCAAGTACAGTCTACTAGAATACAGTAACTGGCACCATTGTTCAGGCCAGTTGTGCTTACTGATCCCTGATCCCTCTACTTTTCCTGACAGGAAACAGCTGAATATCTCTGCTAATGTTTATTCCTAGGCCAGCAGAATACGACAGCTGATTTAATGATATAATAGTCAGCCCCATACACATCCCTCATATGAGCAATTTCTTCCTGATTCTAGAAGACCCACTTCTTTTTGTGCTTCTATGAGCCTTAGCATTTTCTTCTAGCATTAGAGTGCATTAATTAAAGATAAAGAGCAGTTTTTCAATTAAGTTGAATTTCAGTTATGAAAAAGACTAGAAATACTAAGAAGTGTTCTGTTAATATTAGGATTTCACTATGCAGCACAGTCTGTCACCCACTGCTGCCTCTTGCTCTGACGCAGTAATCAGTAGCATTTTCAACAAATGGTGCTCGTATGTTTTCTGTCCTTGATTCAGACAGAAACACTTGTCTTGACCATTTGCTGCCATCAATTTTAAACCAAAGAAATGTATTTTAGCACAGTTCGATTGTACAAGGATCATTTTGTGTTCTGAATAAGTCATTTGAGCTTTTGTGATCACATTTCTTCCTTTGTCACATTTTTCAGGTCTACTACCTTGGAATCTCACATAATGCAACTTTGTTTATAACAAACTCAGCTCTTTCTAAATGAAAAATTTAGTTTTCTTTTCACTAAATGTTGCTAATTTCCATGCACAAAGGTTGTGAAACAAATAAAAATAATGGATAACTTGCATTTAATAACTTTTTTTTTCAAATGCAGAAGTACATTTTAGACAAACTGGGAAAGCCAGCAGTAAGAAATACTTTCAAGATTATCAGTATTCATTTAAAAACGCTTCTATCTTTCCTGTTTTGAATTACAATTTTGCACTACAAAGCCTATACAACAACTACAGGCCATAACAACAACATTTTAATTTTAACTTTTCAATGGTGATGCTTTATATTACATTGGGAAAATTCAAGGTCTTTTTGTTGCAAAACAGACATATCTGAATCTTAGAGTATGACAGAAAAAACATACTTATATTAATACCTCACTAGTTGCAGATTTCAGAAAGAGCCCAGTGGAACCCTTTTTTTTTAATGTGTAACTAAGAGATAATCATTAAATAGAAATGGCACACAAGGTGATAAAGAAAGAAACCTCCTACACAGACGTAGGATGCTTATCTAGCAGTGTGGTTCTAAAATAGAAGTCCTTAATTTCCCAAAATGTGTTGCAGTAAAAAATGAAAGATGTGATCGTGACATGATATTGCACAGCAACAAGAGTGTTTTCATCTGCATAATGCTCAGGTCATTTATAAAAAATAAATAAGTGGTTGCACCAAAATGGATTTAAGAAACTGTCACTAACAAAATAAAGATAACAGGAAGATCATTCTCTGCAGCAAGCACTTCAATAATTTGTTTCTTCCCTTAAGGATGAAGAAAAGGCACAGACAGATAAGAAATCAAAATCACGAATAAAAGTTTATGATGATCAAACAGTAATAATCAGTATCAGATTAAAGTGATATTAACATATTAAATACGATATTAACTTATTATTAACATATTGAATATGTTAATATTGTGGTAGCTTTTTATGATATTAGGTTTTCTAAAATACCAGATGGTTAAAGATCAGGCCCAACATTCATGGGAAATACTTTTGAGTCTGTGTTTTCCTTACGGAAACCACATATCAAGGTGTGTTCTTGTCGTATTATATTTTTCTTTATTTACAAAATAAGTCTTTTTACCTTAAAATGAATGTGATTCTTCAAGATGTGTCCTACAGATAGTCTTCTGTGTAAACCTCTATCAAAACAAGTACATTTGACTAGCAAAGTACGTTTATATAGCAAAGCTTCCTTACCTCACAAAAATTGTTAATGACAGAGCAAATCCAAATCCTACCTATGCCCTTTGACCTGTCAGAACCCAGATGAAGGTTTTGAAATGATGACAAAGAAAGATGGGTTGAGACATTTCCACGCCTGAAACATCAGAAAGCCAAGTTACTATTCAAAGTAGCAATTGTACTTAACCTGTACTGATGAAGCCCACTTTGTGACTAGGCAGCAATTAGCATCAGAAGGTGTTAGTCTCATATGACATCTTAGTGTCACCTGCAAAACTTTCCCACAAACATCACTGTCTCAAGCTAATGCTCAGTCCTTAAGCTACACATTGTGGAGTTTGTTTCTTTTTACAAAAGAGGACCTGCATGAATAAAAGTTGCAAAAGCAGAATCAACTTAGAAGTGGATGGCATAACTTGAGTTGGATGATAATTTGCTCTCCCCAGCTGTCTACCCTTTCTAAAATCTACAGCCAACAGGGAGTTGAGCTGGTCACAAATCACCTTCAAACTGGTTCCACAGCACAGAATGTCACTCTGACATGAAGTCAGCTGAACAGCTCAGTTCAACCGCAGCAGCTGTCTCAAGCAGAAATTTTTCTACTCATGTATGCATCACTTACACTGATTCCAAGAGTCACTGCCAACGGCTGTAATGACCTGTGGTGCTCCTGTCCTCTCCTGAAGTTACTGCATCCACAGCTTTGCTGCCAGAACAAATCACCTGCAAACTCCTAAGCTATTTCATGCAAACATACGTGGATTACACTCCACAGCAAATTACACTCCACAGCACTTCGTGCTGTTGACTGACATTGCATGGAGTGAACAGGGGAGGTTTCTCATTGTCTGGTCTCCCAGCTCAGCAACAAGAGCAAGAAACTTAAGTGAAGTCTAATAAACTAATAGTTAAGAAAACGAGAAACATCAACTCTACCAGAGATGACTTTGTAATAATTTTTCTTACTGCAGCCTGAAACAGTGCTTTAGAATTTGTAGGAAAAGTGAACTGGTTTGTTATCCCAAGAACACGGGGTTCACCAAGTTCTTCCACAAGGCCTCTTTATCAGTGGAGAAATACACCTCATCTCAAGATACCTCCTTTGTCTGATGAATCGATTAAAAATGTTCCTCTAACTTTCTGTACCCTTAGAAAAACACTTCTCCACAGCAGATGACATCTTACTTTCCGATCATGTAAGAGGCATAGTATATCAAAAATAAAGATTTAAATTGTGCTGGATTCAAGTAATATAACGGAGTGTTTCTCTTCACAGATTCCATGAAGGATGTTTCTTAGAGATCTCATAGACCACCTTGCTCCCTAAACACACAGGCTAAGGAATCTGCTGTCACTTTGAGCTCATGCATACCCCAAGGAATTTTCATGGCCAAAACACACCTGCACTTCAGTTACATAAGCAACATTATTCATCATTCATCTAGAGAGATTTAAAGACTACTTATTATTGTGACATTACTTAAAAACAATAAAGAAAAGGCACATATCTGCCAAGAATGAACTACCCATGAACGTGGCAACACGTAAAAGGAGAATTATTATGGCATACACCCATAAATATGACCCATGAGCCCAGAAAATCCTGGAATTTAGATTGCTTTATACTTTAAAAACATCTAAGCCTCACAGTGTAGGCAGAATATGTAAGTTTGTTGCTTCTTTATTAAGAGCAGGTAAACATGAACAAAAAGGTGTTTTGGAGTCAGTCAGTCCAATCTTAAAGGGGGGGGGGGGGAAGAAAGCCTCCAGACTTTGATTTTTGAGTTCCATTTTAACTATTAGTTTTGGCTTCACTGAAATTGGTGGCAGTATGATTCTAACGACTCTTAACAAGACAGCTGTTTCACTTTTACACTTTGTCCAAGCTTACACATGATTTTGGGAACTAATGACTTTTAATCCATGAGCCTCTTTTCACCCTCTCTTTGTTCTAAAAGGATCAAATGGGAATTTTTTTTTTATCCCACCATGTGGTTAAGAAATTTTTTTGCTTCCTCAAATTTGCCTGCAGTTGGTCAGGGGATACCTTAAGGATCTGTTCGCTGAAGTAAGGCTCCCTGAATGACATTCCCTGTTTGGGCAGGCAGCGGTGATTTATTGTCCATGACCACAACCATCCTCCAGCCCAAACACACCTTCCATTTCATCTCTGCCCCATCTCTGACTAAAAAATTATCACATCAATATGCGTTTAAACTTGTTTATAAGTAGTAGCTTAATCTGTTCTGTAACAACTATTCCACAATGTCCGACTTGCACAGTTTTATTGCACATGTGGGGTGACTTTGTGCAGACTTTAGTACAGTCTGAGGTGAATCAAGCTAAATCCCAAAAAAGCATTTTTAAAGTAGAAAAAGTATCCACAAGCCAAGTCAGTGCAGAACAGCTACTGCACTTTAAATTCACACCTAAGTTTATTTTACAGTAGCTTCACTCAACAAGTACTTAACAAAAGAGACAAGGGGGGATGTGCGTGTGTGTTTGTGTGTCTGCATGACCATAAAGGTTAAAGAGCAAACTACAGATGATTGCTGCAACTATCTCCAGGATAACTTCGTAGAGGAAATGCAGCCACACTGTGCCAGGCAAAAGAAAAGGGGATGTACAGAGATTTTGAAATTCTATTTTATGTGTTTGGGTTAAGGGTGTGGGGGTTTTTTTTCATACTTTTATCAAACACCAGAAGTTTCATTGCCATTATATTATATAATACAGGTGTAAAAATATATGTACAGGTGCCAATATACAACAAATATTTTGCCTTTCCCCACTCTCCTTTCAATTATTACTAGTCATTGAGATACAGAACTTCTAAATGAACAGGAAGCTCTCCAGTAACACATTTCATAATATTTTCCTATTTGCTCATGTAGTGACCTGTGACATTGTTTTCTGAAAGAATTATTTTTGTAATTGTGCTGCTCTTTTCTTGCACAAGTAGGAGGCAAGTCAGTGCTCATCCATTTGAATGCAGGCCTCCTACTCACAAGATGTGCCCATTTGAAACTCTGAAGATGATTTCAATCCTGACGACTTGCTTTCAACCCTGACACCTGCAATCAGTGCATCTGTCATGAGATCAGATGATACAAATTGGGAAAAAAAACCCCATATGGAAGTATAAATCCCCTTAACATACTTAATTTTTCCCCTTTAGACCATTCCAGTTCCAATGATGTTATTTCAGCTAATGTGAAATGCAAAGTTTTGTATATTATGGTGGAACAAATATAGATCATTCACTTAAACCTGTATTACAGTGCTGTGGGTCAAACTACAACAGAAAGGCTTTGCCTGTCTTTAAGTGAGAGGCAGAGTACAAAGTCATCAGAATCATTACTCTAGAAGAGTTTTTCCAGGCTGAAGCAGTCACTTCAGGTTCCACAGTAATTGCCACCAACTCAGTGGCCACTTCACAGACCTGTTTGTCCTTAGAGCACAGTGAATCACTACAAGGGCAAGTACACAGAGTAATCATGTCGGGCACTACCAGGACCTAAACCTCAGCCCAGGCAAGCTCTGGGTCTTGCTACAACATGTTTTTTTTATGGAAAGAAACAACTTCATCTATATCCAAGCATAAAAGTAGCACATGTATAGTAAATACATTATATTGCACACAATAGCAACTTCAGTGGAATTTTGGAAACAGCTATCAAACGACCCCATATCACAGCAATGAACAAAATCTCACCCACTGGCACATGCGAGGAGCAAACATCTCCCAGTGTTACACAAAGAAACCATACCCTGGTAAACTGTAAATGCCTTCTCCCAGCGCCTCAGTTTAATAAGGCCAAATGCCAAATCCTGCACTTGGATTACAGCGACTCCATGCAGCACTACAGCCCTGAGGAAGGGTGACTGGAAAGCTGCGGGGAGGAAGAGGACCTGGGGGTGCAGGTTGACAGCAGAAGGAACATTAGCCAGTGTGTGCCCAGGTGGCCAGGGAGGACAAAGGCATCCTGGCCAGTATCAGCAATAGCATGGCCAGCAGGACCAGGGCAGGGATTGTCCCCTGCACTTGGCACTGCAGGACCTTGAGTCCTGTGCCCAGTTTTGGGCCTGTCAGGACACAAAAGGCCTTGAGGCGCTGGAGCAGATCCAGAGGAGGGCAAGGGAGGTGGTGAAGGGTGTGGAGCACAGCTGAGGGACCTGGGGGAATTTATCCTGAGGAAAAGAACACTTGGCAGGGGTGGCAGGGAGAGCTTTATTGCTCTCTAGGATTACCTGAAGGAGATTGTAGCCAGGTGAGGGTTGGTCTCTTCTCCCAGGCAGCCAGTGACAGGACAAGAGGAGATGGCCTCAAGCTATGCCAGAGGAGGTTCAGGTTGGACGTTATGAAGAAGTTCTTCACTGAATGGCCTATTAAGCATTAACTGGAATCGGGCTGCCTGGGGAAAGAGTGGACTTGCCACTCCCCGGAGGTGTTCAAAGAACCGTATGTGGCACTTAGTGTCCTGTCTAGCAGAAAACGTGGTGTTCAGGGAAAGGTTGGTCTCGACGATCTTGGAGGCCTTTCCCAACCTTAACGATCCTGAGGGATTATGGGCCGCAGGAACTACCCCGCCCTCACGCCACGGCGGCCGGGCTCGGGACGTCGCCGCTTTAAGGGTGGGCCTCAGCAGCGTTGCCCTGTTTAAGGCGCGCATGCGCATGCGCGCGGGGCCGAGCGGGGCCGGGCGTTCTCGGGGGTGCGCGGGGCGGCTCAAGGTGAGCGGAGCTGCGGGGTCTGAGGGGAGCGGCTGCGGCGGCCTGGCGCTGCTCGGCAGGGCTCGTACTCTCCTTCCCGGGAGAGGCGTCCCCGGCGATTATTAGCACCGCCTCGCTGCAGGGCAGGCGGGGCTGCAGGTGCGGACGAGGCTGTTGGCGTTGCCCGATCGCTGGAACGGGAGCTGGAGGCGAGCTTTCCCGGGCCGAAGCGCGTCCCGGGGCGCTGGAGGCGTTCTGGGGGAGCGGAGCGGAGCGGGGCCCGCCGCAGCCCCGGGCCGGCCCGCAGGACTGAGCCCTGCGCTGCCTCGCGGGTTCTGTCTCCTGGGCCGCTCTGCCGCTTCCCAAAGCGGCCCTGACCCGTCTGCACGGCTCTCCGCTCCCCCTTCGGCAGCACTGCTCTGCCCTGCTCTGCGGGCATTCCTGGGCGGGCAGGAGGCTCTCGGGGAGGGCTCTCACGTGCGAGCCTGCAAACTGCATAGTAAGGCTTCTTAAAAAACCCACCGGGTGATCCTTCTGCCCTCCTGGGAGCAATCTGCGTTCCCTATGTGAATTCTGCCAAGAAAGAATAGGCCTTCTGTATATATACCATACACATATATGGTAGTTTAAACAGTTGTCAGAAACTCCAAAACAGTGCAACTACTTATTAAAAAAAAAAAAAAAAAAGTTCAAGATGTTGTAACTAAAAGCTTTTAGATTTTTTTTTTTGCACCTAAATCTGAAAAAGTAAAGTTTATGCAGTCCTATTGCATGTAGATATGACTGTGTATACTTACTGGAACTTTTGCTCTGTAGGCCAGTGAAATCTGATAAAAAGCTGAAAGATGTTAGGCTTCTTAGAAATAAAAAAAAAAGAGAGAGATGGCTGGATCAAGATTCTACTACTATTGTCTTTCATCTGCTTCTTCCTTGGAGGAAAGATTGGAGCCTGCCCTCAACTCTTGTAGCATGTCAGAAAATCCACATGAAGAAAACACTATGAGAGAGACTTCTCATCAGCACATTCAGTGATGAGACATAGAACATTAGGAAATCTAAATTTATTGGTTCAGTTCATGAAAGTACTTAGCTTTTTATGGCGTGTGTTTTTCTCCATTTATGGCAGTCAGTATTGATTCTGGCTTGCCGTTAATTAACATTCATCAAATCTAGAGCTCCTTAGTGGAGCTGGTGGAAACTTCGGTGCTTAATCCATTACATTTGCTTTTCCATTTTCATTTGTCTCACCTTGTCAGTTACAGTTCTCTCTCCTTTTTTTTCCACCAGTTATTCCCATCTCAGTTTGCTTGGTTGTCTCATTCATTGTTCCCAGTTTCTTCAGTTCTCTCTTCCCATTCTGTTTCACTCTTCTCTGCTTTACTGGCTATTAAGTTGCTGTTCTTGCCGTGTTTCTCTGTTCTTACTGATTCCTAATCCTAGTTCTTCCCTTCTTTCCTTCCTGCCTGTTCCTCATTCAGAGTAATTCTTGACATTTCTTTCCTTGCGTTTCCTTTGAGGATGCTTGCTCCAGCCATTTTGACATCACAGTTTTAGAAGACTTCCAAATCTTCATTTAGATTGCTTGCCTTCTTCCTCCTTGGTGCCTGGGCCTGATACAGGACTACTTGTTCTTCCTTTTGCTTTTTAACTAGACTGCATCTGGCATGAGCTTTAATGACTTGGAAGCAGGTGACTTGTTTTGGCGAGAGTATAGGCAACTGAAAACTCTGCCTTATGGGCAGTCTCAGAAACAAGAAGTTCTGGGAACCAAGCCCAGGGCAAACAAACTGGAGTATTTTAACACTGAGGAATTTATGTAACTTTTTAAAAGGAGTTGTCACGTGTCTCTGAAAAAGTGGGAAAAGAAAATCAAGGGAAGACAGAGATAAAACTGGGCCTAAAACATACTTGAGCCTCTCCTGAAGGTGCTGCTGTTGTGCTGCTTAACGCTCCTGATGTACTCATAGGGTGCATCAGGTGACTGAACATAGCACGATGATGTTAGAACTTGGAATTTTTACTCTGTTTGATTTAAAGAGTAAAACCAGCTCAGGTTGGTTTTGTTTGGAAAAGCTAAAAAATAATAATTGTGTTGTCTTTTTTAAAAATACTCAAAAACATCCTGCGCATTGGCACTATGCATGTATTGAAAAGAATAGTGTATATGATACAAATCCCCTTTATTTCACTTTAAAGGAAATCTGTTCTCTTTTTCCAAAAGCTTTCCTCACTGTACAGTGCTGAAAGATGGTGCCTCTACTTATTTTCTTTAGTAATTTCTTTATTGTTTGTAATGCGAGGAAAGTTTGATTCTTACTTTGTTATGGTGTTACTGTGACCATTTGCTTGTGTAATGTGTTGCTGACTTCCACTGTAGGTGCAGTCCTATTTAAAAGTAAATGTCCATCTGCATTGTTGTATTTGCTGTGGCAGCTGTCACAGAATGAATGACAGTTCAATTGCCAGTTTTGATTTTTGTTCACCCACTCACAGTATTTGGAAGATCTTCAAATTGAATCAGTACACAGGCTCCTCAAACAAAAGCCGTGAAAACAAACTGGGAAATAAACAGTGGTTTTGTTCCTTCAAAATGTCAGGCATTCAGAGTAGTCTAAACTTACATCAAATAATTTTCCTACTCACATCTTTCTATGTTGCTCTGTATTGTTTTGTCTTTTAGTACATTAATATATTTGATTTTTTTTTTCTTTATATAACTGGTTGGGGTTTTTCCCTCTGTATAATCACAGAAAGCAGATGTTTCATTCGTATGTTAGTCACAATAAAAATGACCCTCCTCCTCTCTTGTTCAGATTGGGGTTTTGTGTTTGCATAATACACGTACTTCATTTTGGCTAACAGAAATGGTGTCAGCAGTTCTGACAGTGCACTGCTCTGTAAGGCATGAGCTGTCCAGCAATTCTGCCTGTTCTCTGCAGTTTTTAAGCAGAGGCTCAAACCCTCAGCCATGAGTATGGAGAGCAGGTATCGAGGAGTGATGAGCCCAGATTTCATGTGAGCTGTCAGGTGCTGTTGGTTTATATTCACTGCATTCTTAACTCATTATTTCTGCACAGAGCAGTCTGATTAGTGGTTATAGACTTCAGCTGAGCTGTGAATGTGTGCAAAGCATTTACTAGAGTAGGCTTGTCCTTGTAAACTACACTGGACACATCTGACAGTTTACAAAATGCTCATTGTATTAGCAGAAATTCTCAGATGCTAAAGCAATTGCTCTGGGAATAACAGTTGTACAAGTTGAATGTAATTTTGTTGGGCAGATGTTATCAGGAAGAATTTGGAGTTTGTACTGAAAAATATTCAGTAGTGTGTGCCCATGATGTGCCCTTGATCACACAGAAGTCTACAGCTAAGTACAGTGCTGAACCTAACATCAGCCAGACTTTCTCTTGGGCCATCCTTCCAGTTAGGGTTTTATATTGTTTATGTTCTAGAGATTGTATCAGCTAAAGATGGATTTTATTTCACTTTTTAATTGTTAAGTCCTTAATTTTCAGTGTGCATTTTTGTTTAGAAACAGTAACTAGTAATTTCATCAAAGTGTGGGGTTTTTTTCCTTTTGTTGTAGACTGTTCTACATTGTTTTGTCCAAAGAACTCTGCAGAGCACTTATTTTTCAATAGTGTGATGCTGTAAAGACACATTTGAGATTCATTCCTCATGGCTTATCTTGTAGCATCCTTAGGTGTTGAAATACTGGACAGAAATGAACTTTTTAATAACTTTTCCCAAATAAGTAGCTTTTCAAGTTCAAACACAATAAAATGTTAAGCCTTGATCTGTTTCTTTAACAAGATACTTGTGTTTTGAGTCAGTCGTGTGTTTTAAAGAGGAGGGATGACCAGGGATGTGCACTTTTTCTCCTAATAACTTTTTAATTATATTTTTCAGCATTCCAGACTATAGTTCTTGATGGTTTGTGAGTGTTGTTTTGTAAGCACTGTAGTGGTACAGATGGAAGGTTCTGTATTTTGCGATGTTCAAAGAATAAAGATGTTGGCTAAGTGGAGATGATGTACTCTTTCTAGGCTCATCTTTTAGATTTGCTCCAATTTGTTGTTCCTGTCAGCAAAATAAACATTATGACAAAGATGTCAGCTATCATGTTTCATTCCTTAATGTCCTTTGTTCATGTGGAGTTTGGTTATTTATGGCTGTTGGCTGAGAATAGTAGTCACATTTTTATTTTGTATTAGATCTGAAAGCATGTGAGATCATGTTTTTTCTCATGTTAAATCAGGGTAATTTCCTTTTAATAACTTCATGTCTCAGAGGTGCAAAATCACAGATTTGCAATCCTCTTTTAAACTGTTGAAATTCAAGGAGAAATGTTTCTGTAGAACAGATTGAGCGATGATCTAATTCTTTCTCATCTCTAGTCATGCTAATAGAAAAAGTTGCTTTTTCTTACAAAACATCTTACACAACAATATCTTTTTGTCGTGTACCTGCAGACTGCTATTCTGGTCTGCCTGCCTGCCTTTTATTGAGTGGCACGTGACTTCGTGTGCAAAGCTGCCTCTGTGTCTTCGGTGGGGATGGGGTGTTCTCAGCACAGGAAAGCAAATCCAGCACCTCTCCCTCTGCCTGCTAGGGGTGGAGGATGGTCTCACAAGGAGCATGGTACATTACAGTTTTCCATCTTTCCAGTAGGTGCTACTGTGACATTGTATAAAATCAGGGATTTAATAAGGTAAACAGGGAAACCCCTTATTCACGTGTTTGTTTATTTTATGCTTGAGGTTGGTTTATATGATTCTTCATATATTCTTTGGGCGTGGGTGCTGAATTTGGACAGGTCTGTATTTCATCCCCAGTTTCCAAATTACTGACTGCTGCATATATTCTTTTTTTTCAAGAAAATTTGTGTTTCAGGCCTTCAAACAAGGTTTTCTTTTGTAGAAATCCAGTGTGAAATTGCCGCAAAAGCAGAGATGATTATACAAAGAGTAGTGCTGAATTCACGACCTGGTATGTATTTCTCTCCACTAAAGAAGCAATGTGTTCTGATTGCCTAATGCTCCAAAATGGTGAGGGTAGAAACAGACACTAATTTGAGTTATTAACATTTATATATCTTAATGTTGTGTGCAGCAATAAAGTTTATTTAAAGTGCATTTGTTTATCTATAAATGTATTAATTCCCATTAATATAAATAAATATATTTGCAACTAATTTATCTACATTTATTAATAAAAGTAAATTGTATTGCTATAGATACATTTCTAATAAATATGTAATATGTATTCAAACTGCATTTGCTTAGTCTGTGCATGCAGATTTCTAAACTGTTGGCTGAGAAAAAAGGGTTAACGCATTATAGATGAGAAAACTCTCAGTGTAGGGGCTGAAAGTGAAGAAAGATTAGGGAACATGACTTTTTAGTTCTCGCAGTTATTCTTTTTGCATTATAAGAGATACAAAAATTTTGTTACTATTAATTTCTGTTTCCTTGTAGTAAATATTGAATCTTTTGTTCCTCTCACACTTCAAAGGGTTTGTTATTTTAAGTTTATACTGTTGAGGTTTTGGTTATTTTCTTGCTTACACATTTACCTTGTTACGGATCAGCACAGTATTTTGAATAGCAAGTTCATAAACTTGGTGTAGAAGACAGTAAGTTTTGGAGGGAGTATTGTATGCTGCTTAATATTAAAGTAGTTTTAAGAGTTAAGAACTATTGTGTGACCTGCAGTTAAGTCTTTCAGATGGTACAGCAGGAGCCTGCTCTAGCTGTGCAGTCACCTGACTTAAAATAGGCAAGGCTTGTCTGGCTGTCTCCATGCTGGTGGTTCCAGTTGTCTGGCTGATCTGCTGCATGTGGCACCAGCCTGAGGATGAAGCCTCCAGTTCTAGGTTCTTGCCTCAGTTTTGTGGATGCTTCTGGGAAGCTTTAATCTAAGGAAGTCTCTGTGAAGGGATGCCCTTGCAGCATGTGCATGTGGCTGTGGCTGTAGTCTGTATTCCCTCAGTCTCACTTGAGTCAGAAGAGGCAGAAAGGTTGTAGTTTTACACCTGAGTAAATGTATAACCTAATTTATTCTAAAAAGGACTACCTTAAAAAAGGCCTTCCCATCTTGATTAAGGGAAGTTCTATACTGATTCATTTATTTAATTCTAATATAACTAGGTAAGAATGGAGTGCCAGTGGCTGAGAACTTCCGACTGGAGCAAAGTACAATAGCAGATACGGTCCAGGCGGGACAAGTGCGTGTTAAAACTCTCTATCTCTCAGTGGACCCCTACATGGTACGTGATGGACTTAGAGCTAAGCCAGAATTTGGTTTTTAACTGTACCTCTCATGATATTTTACACCAAAGATACCAATTACAGAACAGATATATGTCTAGTGTAATTTAGTCATTGTATTCATTCTGATGGAGTTATATTGTGAAGGAATTTGGGATTAATATGCTTGGGATATTTATATGTATAGGAATATGACCTTATTAGACCCTGAAGAGGCTGTGAGCCCTGGTATGCCATTACAGATTTGTTTGTATCAGATTTTTCTGAACTTGGCCTTTTTTATATTCTTTTCTTTCCAGTCATGCAAAATTATGGAAATCATGTGGTTGGGAGAATTGTGGGTTGAAATGGAAGTGAAGGTAGAAGAAGAACCAGACAGGCACAGTCTGTGAAAGTTTGCTATAAAGAGAATTCTGATCATTTATTCTCTCCATAGATGGCGATAGTAGAAAAAAACCAGTCGAGATTTCAAGAAAGTACATTTAGCTTGGGAATCCTGAAATACTAGCTGTAGCCACAGGGGAAGCTGCAAAGAAAATACATCCCATTTCAAGATGTTTCATTAAACAGATTCTGTCAGGGATGGTCTACATATATTTGCTCTTCAGTGCACAGGCATGGACTAAATGACATGTGGGCATTTTTTTTCAATCCTGCATTTCTAGGATTCCTTCAGTTGAGGAATGGCATTTGTTGGATTCTCATTAAACCCGAGCCAGTCATCATCAGTTGTGCTGGTGCCTTTGAGCCAACGTGTGTAGGATGTGTTGGCTTTAGTAACACTGCTGGAGAAGATCAGGACCGTCCATCCTCTTTTGTACTGAGCAAACAAGGGGAAAGAGTGATCTAAGAAAAGATTATGAATATGGGGCTTATTGAGAGATTTTTGAGTAGCCCTTTGTGTTTGAAGTTCTAAACACATACTCATCCCCCACTCAGCTTGAACAGATGAACTAGTGGTGTTCCACCAGAGCCTTTCATTGAAGCCTGTCTTGCAGCGCTGCCGCATGAACGAGGACACGGGCTCGGATTACCTGCAGCCCTGGCAGCTGTCTCAGGTTGCTGACGGCGGGGGCATCGGCGTTGTGGAGGAAAGCAAGCACAAGAACCTGGCTAAAGGAGACTTTGTAACTTCCTTCACTTGGCCCTGGCAGACAGAGGCAATTCTTGATGGAGACTTGCTACAAAAGGTAATGCAAAGCCCAGGTCGTGACTGTTTTTTTTCCTAAGCCCCTTTTTTTCCCCCCTAAATAGCTGCTAATGACACTAGTTTTTTTTGTGAAAAACAAGCATGCCTTATTGAAGCAATCAGTTCTCAAAAGGCAGATCAACTCATAGGTGCCAAAATTTGTATCAATTTCTTATTTTTCCATAACAATTCTGCTGGTTAACATACAGGCCAGTATTATTTTAATTGTTGGTTAAAAAAAAATTCCCTGAAGCTGCTTCAGTTAAATAATCCTCTTAATTATTTTAATTCTAATAAAACTTGTTGTTCATAAGAGTGTAGCTGTAAGACATGAAAGGCTTTAGGTATATGTAATTTATTTTTCTAACTTACGTTAGTAAAAGCTTTTACCTGAGGTTTTAGATTCACATAAGAAAGGGTATTCAATATTAAGTTGAAAGTGGAGAGGTTTCAGTGCATTAGGGATATCGTGTTCGTTGTTCTCTCAAAACAGAAAATTACTGTAGTTTGAAAACTTATGCTTTCCAATAAACTCCTTCCCTTAGCACTCTTTGTCACTGATCTGCAAACACCATATTTGATAAAATGGTGCATTTTTGTCCTTTATGCTGGCATAGGGGATAGTTCACCATTGCTGGAAACTTCTTACCTCCCAGCTGCTCCCATAATTCAAGTTTTTGTGAGATATTTTTTTAAAAAACTTTTTCTAAAATCACAGAGGCATAACATTTTT
The DNA here is from genome assembly GCA_032173965.1 of Sitta carolinensis. Classification (NCBI taxonomy): domain Eukaryota; kingdom Metazoa; phylum Chordata; class Aves; order Passeriformes; family Sittidae; genus Sitta; species Sitta carolinensis. The sequence goes on along the minus strand of JAVUNC010000006.1, from coordinate 9,145,495 downwards.
GTACAAACTTGTTGTTAGAACAGAGCTAGAGATAACTTGTCCCTACCAGTCCTACCTTGTCTGGTAAATATCCTGCGTTAGTTTTCTACCTTCAGGCAATCAAAGAGCAAAACCTCACCTTAGAAACAAATGACCTCCTACCTACGTTTCTGTTCTGTAGCTGGTTCCACAGCTTGTCAATGGACGCCTTTCCTACTTTCTGGGTGCAGCTGGCATCACGGGACTGACGGCCCTGTTGGGAGTCAGGGAGAAAGGCCACGTGGCCACGGGTGCCAACCAGACCATGGTGGTGAGCGGAGCGGCCGGTGCCTGCGGCTCTCTGGCTGGCCAGGTGGGTGCAGGCTTTGGGCATGCAAACATACTCTGGTAACAAGTTTTGTCTTCTGAAACATGCTGGTTATTAAACATCCAGATAAAATCTTCATAAACGTGAGCAGGTATAACGCCGTGGGAACAGCCAGTTTCACAGATTTGGCACACACGTTCACTGTGAAAGAGTTTACGTATGAAATTCAAGTTTCATGAAATAGGGAGAGGAGAAAACAGATGGTGGTGATTACTTGTTGCTAGCACAAGTAAAATAGGTGGTATATATACATATATTTATTGTACATTTATATGGTAGCCTGCCATCCCAACACTGTATTGACTGGAGACTTTATTTTTTTTTTTCTCTATTAGAAAATAGTAATGTGGTAAGCCCTTTGAGCTGTGTTTCCAAGACATCCTTTGTGTTTTGAGATTTACGGTCCTTTTATCCTCCTCTGCTTTGCGGAACCTGTTTGCGGTGTGTCTGTGCATATCTACAAATATCTCTCGAGATATATATACACACAAACAAAATTGTTATTAAATAAACATTAGACCTACTGATAAAGAGACCTATGAAGAAACAATGCAGGAGTAAATCTATGAAGATTGTATTTAAATTAATTATTGTCTAATTTTTTTCCCTTTTATTAGTTATGTTATGGTACTCAGCAGATGGTAGTTTTCTGCTATATTTGGTTCTCTAGTATGATTCCACATAGTCTTTCTGCAGGCAGTGAGTTTAAAAAGATGGTAGATTTTGATTGTACCTGCCCCATGTGTAGTTGTGAGGAGGGAGTGACAAGAGGCAGTTGTGTCACATGAGATGGGAGTGTTTGCTGCCTGGGTGTTAGTGGGGTGGGAATAACTGTAATACCCATTAGGATCCCCTTTCTTCCACTGGTACTTTTATGCAGATGAATGATCCAATTTGTCTTTACTGTTTGGGGTTTTTGGTTTGTTTGTTTATTTATTTTTCTGTGTGCCTGCAGATTGGCCGTCTGGAGGGCTGCTCTAGAGTGGTGGGAATTGCTGGCACAGATGAAAAATGCTCCATTTTGGTCCAAGAAATGGGGTTTGATGCTGCTATCAATTACAAGAAGGGGGATGTGGCAAAAGAGCTGCGTGAACTCTGCCCGGGTGGTGTGGATGTTTACTTTGACAATGTTGGTGGAGACATCAGTGATACAGTTATAAGTCAGGTGATTATTCCAGCTGTCAGGTTTGTTCTAGTCATTCTCCAATGTCTGCATGCCCAGCTTGCAATTAATTCCTACTGGAGTCCAGACTGTAATACAGCACAGCAGGCTTTCCACTTCAGTGATCAACTTCAAGTGCTGATCTTCGGGGCCCATAGTCAGATAACAATTTCCTATATTGCTTCTATTTAGTGCCTTCTTAAATTACACTAGGCTGTATAGCAGTTATTTTTCCACTATTGCCTTGCATTTTTACCTATTTAAATGTTGTCATAGATTGAATGGGACTGCATGCAATTCCCCACTCTTTTACAGGAAATGTGGCTAGTGAAAATTTTGCAATAACATCTATTGCATCTGAAAAATTTAGTTTCTGAGACTGAGGAATGTAATTTTTCTCATTTTATGCTGTCCTAAACAGATGAATCAGAACAGCCATATCATCCTGTGTGGACAGATTTCTCAATATAACAAAGATGTGCCTTATCCCCCTCCTCTGCCTCCTGACATAGAAAAGATACAGAAAGAAAGGAACATCACAAGGTACATTTCTCCTCTAGAACTTGTGACCAGGTTCCAGGTAGATTGTTCACATGATATTTGGAAGGTAGTCTGTAATCTGCAGTAGCTGCTTGTAGTTGGAACAGAATGTTGCCATGCCTAAAAAGGAAAATATAATCACAATATCAGTAGATACTTTCCCTTACATTTGTCATCTTTTTCAGCATAAAAAATGGGAAAGGATGTTGTTATATAGAATCATAGATGTTCGTTGTTATATTTTGTTTGAGGTTGCTTGATTCAGTCTTGTAATCCCTGACAATTCTTTACTACAAAGGAAGGTGTTGCTGTAGTTCTGTTCTCAGATGTTTTGCAAAGTGCCTTCTCTCGAAATGTTGTAGTTCAGGCATAATAATGCAGCTGATGCAGTGGTTTTATTGAAATTACATTTTTGGTATTTGGGGGTTTATTAGATAATGGAACTGTAGGTATAACAGATAATATATATATTTATGGGTAAAACATTTTTATTATGTTCTGACACTGGGAATTGCTGAATTTCCTCTTAGGATTCAGATGGAGCTAAGGCAGAGCTAAGGAGGAGAGTCTTAGACTTTTTGGTCATTGCATTGTGGGACATTTGGGAGACTTAATTTCTGTGCAGCTCAATTGCTCTCTTCTAGTTAAAATCTTTCCTTGTCCCTGTTACTGTTGTCTGCCATTTTAAAAAATGGATAAAATTAGTAAAACACACCATGCATAGTAAAATTTCATCAGTATGTTCCTACAAGTAATTTTCATTTTTGATGATCATTTCCATTTCTCAATTGCTATGGACAGCTGTGACAGCAGGATATGCAGAGCTGTGGGGAGCCTGAAAGTTAAGTTATTCTCACCACCTAGTTGCAGGTTCACTAATTATTCTCCCTACCACTGAAATAAATAAATAAAAAAAAAAGTTAAAAAATAATAGGAATTTGTTCACATTTTATTGATATTTACTTATTCTAGTGATTACTACTTTACTGCTTGATTTTTATTACTCTTCTTTCTCTGATGCTTGAAGAAAATTGCCTAAGACTGATGTTACTGTCAAGCTCCCACTGCAGGAAGTTGTCACGACAAACTGCCAAGACCCTGAGCTACATCTTTATAATTCTGTGCTCATAACCCTTCAGTTTCAACAAGGCTGTTTTCTGAAAAGATTTTTAAAGATTTTCACGTACATTGACCAAAGTCTGTTAAACTAAAGCTCATTCTTTTCTTTCAAAGGGAAAGATTCTTGGTGTTGAACTACATGGACAAACAAGAAGCTAGTGTATTACAACTCTGCCAGTGGATCCAAGAGGGCAAATTGAAGGTGAGAACTTCTAGGTTTAATCTATGGCCTTTGATACTATCTCCTACTATAAGAGAACTAATTTCTTTGTCTCTGGCTCTCTTACTGTGCCTCAGGATTGAACAGACCTTTTAAAATATATGTAAGATAATTGAAAGCTTATTAGGTAGTGCTGGTTTAAAAGGTACCTGCTGAGGATGGTCTGACTGTAGTGTATCAGGCTTCTCTGATTACATGCTGCTCATGTCTGTATTCTTCATTTCAGCATAGGGTGCAAGTGCTTTTTTTACTTTAGGATTCAGACTTTCAAAAATATGTACTTTTAAATACCTGATGAGTTAAGTGTCCTGAATGCTTTTGAGGATCTTGTTGGAAATTTTACTTCAAGCTTTATAATCACCATTTATTACTTTGTAGTGGGTATATGCTTAACCATGCCTTCCCTGTGAGGTCTGTCTGAATTAGTTTTTGTTTCTTAAAGTGATGAGTAATCTTCCTGGAAAAATACCAAGACATTAAATTTTGGTAGGGGCAGGGATCTGACTGAAGAATTAAATCATCTGCAAATTTATCAGAAAATATTCACACCTCTCTTGATGAAAGAATCTGATCCAAAAAGAGCCCTGTCCGTTGTAGTGAGAGAAGTCTTTAGATTTTGGTGGTTTCTATGGCAGTTTCTTGGCATGTTCCTAAGAAATGTGAAATGCTCCTCTTGTTTGAGGAAAACTGAAAGGACTTGTTTGCATTGACAGGTCAGAGAGACTGTGGTAGAAGGCTTAGCAAACATCGGTGGTAAGATATTTACATAATTTTTGAAAAATAATAATCTGATTATATACAATGACATTAGAGGTTAACTACTTCCTTTGTTTCATTTGCTAATTTAGATTTTTGTGGTCTACCAAAAACATTGTTTTTGTGTTATAATAAATTTTTTTCACTAATTACGAAAATGTTCTGTAAGAGAATTGCTGTATATTTTAAAATTCATTGAATATAAATTTAGATTTTTTTGTTGTTGTTTTAGTACTGAGGGGAATTTATTCTTAGACTGCTACCTTAGCAGCTGGTGATAATCATCCTGATCTTAGAGGTTTAAAGTGCTGCCCCTTTCTTCAAACTTGTCTGTAAGGAAATGCTTTTTTTAAATCCTTGAACTCATACTTTAAAAATGCAATATCTAACAGAGGTTGTTATTGGATTTGCTAATAAAAAAATAAAATGAAAAGTACACACAAGAAAGGGCAAAGCATATTACTAAAAAAAATTAAAAATTAATTTAATAGAACAAAATGTTCTGTAGCCTGTTCAAAGTATCTGTAACAAAGGAGATATAAAAATGAAGGGGGTCTGGTGACATGAGCCATGTGATCCAAGACGTGTTGTAAGAATGCTTCCCTTTCAAGGAAGAGGGAGGAGTATGATTTGGTCCATTTAGTAGTTAGTCCCACAAGACTGAAAACAAGTAGAATTAAGTGATAACTAAATAATATAGATTTCAATTTATTCTAGTCATTGCTAATTCCTCCATACTGGTCTACATATGTATTTTGAAGTAACTTAGTCAAATATATCAGTCATATATCGTACTTTCATACTTCATTTGCTCAAAGGTATATTCTTTTGCACCAGCTTCTCCCACTATTGTGCAATATTTATAAACATTTTTTCCACAAATGTTTGTGTGACCCATAGCATTTGTGGACTGTCCAATCATGCCTCGTCTCTCTTTCTGTGTATGTGACATAATACAAAAGCAGCAAATCAGTCATTAACTTGTATAGGGTCAAACAGTTGCTTACAGATAATTTTTTAAAATTATTACACAAAGCTGCCCTTAGCAGTTTATTACAGGCTAGCATTTTTTTTTTCCCTTCTTCATTTAGAACATCATTAAGGATAAATATGATTAGATCCAAAGTGGTATCTCTCCTTTTTGGGGAGCTGCTTAATACGTTTGCTTCTACCATTTTTGGTTTATTTTTTAGAAGCTACTTAGCTTGTTTTCCTTGGCACTAACTTATTTCATTATTTCTCCTGAAGCTGCTTTCCAGTCCATGATGAATGGGGGCAATATTGGAAAACAGATCGTTTCAGTTTCGAAGTAGAAGTCACTGGTTTGAGAAAAATAATTGCTTTCTGTCTCTAACAGTGGGCAAGTTTTTACTTATACTAATTTCATTTTCTTAAATAAACCATTAAGTTGTTCTGTATGTACTGAAAGCAGGGATTTTGGGATGCTAATAAATTAAATCGAACTGGAAACAGCAATGCAATCATTTATACTCAAAATGAGTAATACGTTCTTGATGTGATTTTGGCACTTGCCACCTACACCTGCAAATATTTAATGGGTGTGGTTTGACAGAACATCCTGTGTTGTGCCAAGCACTGGCTCATCACCTGGTTGGTGTGTGACAGCACTTCACACAGCAGGGTGAGGAATTCCTGTACTGTATTCTGTGCAAATTGGGATATTAGGGGGCAACCCACAAAAGTCTGGCTCATCATCATCACAACTTTACACTATTTACACGTATTAGCAAACAAAGCCATCAGTATGTATTGGTTACAATTGATATAGCTTTTTCATTGATTAGTACTCAGACCCTTCTTTGCCAGTTATTTGTCTTGCTAATTTTTCCACATGTGCACTTCTTCCTCCCATTCCATTTGGGGAATCTGTTTTAAATTGGTGGTCAGGTTGGTGGTTGCAATCTCCCCTGCCAGGATTACCTTTCTCCCAGTTACTGCTCAGTCCTGCCGACTTCACTCCAGGGGCTCTCGTCCAGGCAGCCCATTTATTTTGGGATTGTGTTCCCTTTCCTTAAAACAAAGGATTAGCCATGACTACAAGTTTCACCGTGCAATTGCTTAATCATAACTGCCTAGCTATAGCTACTGATTAACAACAAAAAACCTGCAGTTTGATTCAAATCTTGAGGAAGTAAATATCACAATATTTGCTGAAGAGCTGCTCCAAAGTGAGCTCATCTCTGGCACCATGAGTTGACACACCTTCCAGGAGTAATTGTCCCCTTGACAGTTATTTTTCACAACTGAAACAAAATATGATACAATTATAACATTTCCAACACTATTATTTTAATAGGAATTGCTTAGTAATGCACACAAGTTGGGAGACTATTAAGAGCTGTGATGTGAGGGGTGATTCAGAGTGAGGTCATGCTGAGATAATGATTCCTTACCACAATAAAAGCAGATTGATTGCAGTAGCATTCTGGTAGTTAGGTAAGCTATGGAGAGCAATACAGGTTCTAGCAGCATTAGTCAAATGGCTTTAAAAAAAAAAGATAGAGACAGTCCAAGTAAACCTCACCCTGATATCACCAGTATACTCATTCTCACAGAAGTATTCCTTTACTTGTGAATCCTGGTTCATGTCACCTCTTAAGAATAAAAAGCCAAAGGGAGAAGATTCTTTAAATCAAGTACCATCAATTACAAAAAAATTTTGTAAGATGATTTTGTTTTGTTCTAATTTCTTAATATTTGTAATAGTGTGGCTCTTCAGCTGTCATATATTTTGTACTGTGGGAGGTGTCATTTAACAAAGGGTGACAAATAACTGGTAACAAAAATCCAGTATGCTTTGGAGGTTGCTTCTCATGGTAATTAGTCCACGTGCGCAGTCTTTCTCTTTTTTGGGTTGGTGGGTTTCCTGACTTGGTGGTTGTGATCTCCCCTTGTCAGAATTACCTTTATCCAGTCAGAGCCAATTTCAGCACAGTTGCTGATTTTTCATTATTAGTTTCTTCCTTATCTTGGGGGTTCTGCCAGATGTCCTTGTGGCCTGTAACTCTGCATTCTTTGTGTCCTCTGTCAGTAGTACATTCTACTTTGCTTTTTTTTTTTTAGTTAGCCCCAAGCTTTGCTAACCTCGAGCTATGCCTGAGATCAAACATGTCAAGCCCTATACTTTAAGGAGGCCAACAAATACTCTGTCTTTCTAACACCTGGGCATCACTTAGAGCTTGCTTGTTAGCTGCTACCAGTTTTATTGATTATATCTTTTTTCATGTTGATTAGGCTTGATAATATATGAATATAAAATATCAAAGAACATTCTTTCTTAAGAAAATTTTTACATATTTCACATTTTACAACATTAAGGCAAGACCCTTTTTCATAACCCCCTCCTGATTCCCTGTAGTTCTCTGGACACATGGTTAATTATTTCCATCTCTAGAAATGTCAGCATCATAATCAGTCTCCCCTTTTATGTCATTGTTTTAGTTTCCCTTTATTGCATTACACGTCTTTTAGGTCAGGCTGCTCTCCTTTTCCCAAAACCAGACCCATACATCTGTTTCCATCGACACAGCTGGTGGTGTTCCTCAAACAGGGTTCAGTATCTGGAGTGCAAAGCCAGTATTTGGCCCAGAGCCAAGATACTTGGTTTATTTCATGTTTGCACCAAGATGGGTGCTAGGTAGTAATTCCACAAAGCCAGCTTGGAATTCATGTATATTTATATATTTCAAATTTGCCTCTCTCACTCTCTCAAATATTCATTTATTTTTACTCAAAATTGACTGGCATTGTCTAGGTCTGCATGTGCATAATTGTTCATCTTTTGAGTCAGTGGGTTTCTTGAGTCCATGGCCATGATCTCTCACTACCAGAATTACTTTTGCTCTAAGGACACCATTTCTGAGCCAAGCACTTCACCAGCTTGTTTACCTTCTTGATTTAAGATGGGCCCCTTAGAGCCTGTTGGCTGGGGTCCTTGTTTCTTTGTTCCTCTACTGATCTTTTTAGGTCATCTTGACTTTCTGGCATAATCCAGCAATTTTTCCATATACTCTGAACAGCAACTCTTGTAACTCATACAGCACTGGCACTACTTCTAGGAAACAAATAGTCTGTTATACAAAAAGTGAAGAGTCATATAGCCACTCATGCCACTGATACTTTGACAAAATTCCTAATGCACATTGTGCAAATCTTGGTCCAGTTCATTATATTATCATTTACACAGACAGATTTTCTTGGAGATTGTCTCTGAGTATTACAGTAATCTAAGGTAGTTCTAAGTTACATTTTCCTTCTATCAGCTATCACGTTAATATTTACCTTTATGTTCTATTACAGTTTCTGTTTGTGCCTCTTGGAAAAATTAGATGTTAACTAAATAAGGGTTCTGTTCTGGGGCCTCTTCATATAGCATTCCATTCCTGAGGACTCTTCACTGCTCCATTACTCCAGACCCCATCGTTATGGTGTCAAAACTAACCAACAGCTGCTAGGGCCTTTTTGTGAACTTTTATGCTTTTCTAGCTTCATGTGACATCATGACCACAGTAAGGAACTTCAGCTACAAGCTTTATAAATAAACATTTGCTTATTTTTTTTCTTATTTTTGGTTAAGCCAATCTTCTGCTTTGTATTTATTAGTCTTGTGCATCCCCATTTCCATCCCATCTCCCTTTGTACCTTGAAATATTGCTGTTGTCTGCCCTATATTTCATTTTCTTCCCTTCTGTTTTCATTCCTTTCCCATTTTTATGTTTGTTTGTGTAGGGTTTTTTTGGTTGGTTGGTTTGGCTTTGTTTGTTTTTTTTTTTTTTTTAGTTCATCCTGTTTCTCATCCTCCTTTTTGGCTTCTTCATTGACAATGAGAAAAACATGGTGTTTTTCATAAGAACAGCTATTAGTGTTTAGTGCTAAGCTCTGCAGTTAAATGTTAGGATTTCATGCAAAATGTCACCAACACCATGAAAAAACCTTTCCAGCCCAGACATAAGTGTTTCTTACTGCAGTTTATAGTGGCTATTGTTACAAAAGTGAAGAGACACAAGGTAGATGCCTTTCAAATAGCTTAATCTCTTAATTCAATATTTTAATGCATTGATTGTGGAAGAAGAAAGTGCAGGATTACTTAGTCCTGCTTCTAACATGCTCTTCTCTTTTGCTCTACTACCTTTCTCTTTACTGGCTTCTCTGCACAGTGGGAAATGTTTATATAGTCTACAAATAGACTACCAGGGGACAAAAGAAGATCACAGGCAGATGGCATTATCCCACAATTAGAAATTGTAGCAGCAGCTGGAATAAGCTTCAAACTGAGAAAATACTTTGTGAGACAACGCAGAACTCTTTGGGGAAGGCACAGGAAGAAGCAGAAATGAGACACAATGTTTTAGCCACGCTAACACAGAATTTTGCAGCCAGAAGTATAGATTCAAACAGTAAGATAAAAAGTAGGGAAATTTAATTTTGCTACAATACTCTGGTTTGGGTAGAGTGATGATAAGAGTGCTGTATGTGCAAAAGACCCTATTCTCCACAAGATAGCCATCAGGAGCCAATAAGCAAAGCTCCAGTGAGGAGAGAAGTGAGAAAAAGATGACTCCATAAATCTGCAAAATGAGTGCAAAGCAGAGGAGGATGGCTCTGTAAATCCAGTAATTAGGAAGAAGCAAAGGAACAGCTGCCTGATTAGGCCAAAGAAGAAGTTTGCATGACTTTTGTGCTAACCTTTAGTCATTAGCATAGTAAAATTTAATCCCATCAGCCACTTTCCCCTAGAGCATAGGTGGCAAAATAAATTAGTAGTGTGCCTTTAAATGAAGGCAAGAAAATGTATAGCCAATGACCGCAGGGGGAATGCTGCTGTCGCAGGGGTTGGGATCTATAAAAGCCGGTACTGGCAGCGCGGGTGTGCCGGCTCTGTGGATCCACTGCCCGGCCCCCGCTCTGCACACACCGGAAATGCCCCTCTCGACCCTGTCCCTCGGCTTCTTGCACACCTGGTGAGAGACTAGCGGAGTTTGGGTGCCGCAGGCACAGAGCCGCATCCATCTGCTGGCCCGGCAGCAGCGGATCACACGGGACGGCTCTCCAGCGTGCAGCGAGCCCTTGCCCAGGGACCCCACCGCATCCCCTCCAGCGCCAGGGGGCTGCACTGCTCCAGAGGTAGTTCAGGAAGCCAAAGGGGGTTGTGTGTCAGCTTTCGTGGACCCCCAGAATTTTCTAGATTGGTAGGTGCACTTTTGTTCCTGTTAAAAAAACCAAACCCCCAAAATTCAGCCTCCACATAAGCCACGCATGAATGCTCAGTGTGGGGGCTTAATCAAGCAGTGTGGGTTCAAATTGTGTGCAGTGCAGAGACTATTGGAGAGGCCAGCCTAAGGGTAAAAGTACTGGGTAACATTATATTTAACAATGGGAACAAGTTAAAAGATATGAAGTATTTTATTGCCACTTCTTATTTTCTCTAATCACATAAAAGTAATTTAATTGTGAAATATCATTTTATTAGCAATTTTTCAGTGTTGTATCTCACAAATAAATTTTGCACCGTGTCTGGTTTTTTAAGCTTTGCAAAACAAACTTTTATAGCAACAAATGACATTCTTTATTCTCTTAACAGTGTATTTAACTCATATAAATGGGTGCTTTTTCTCTTTTTCCTATTCCATTGACGACATTACATAATTACTAGTATTATATTACTATTTTCCTATATCGTTGAAGAACAGAATCTAAGGAATAGGAAAACTGTCACATGTTAGAAATAACAAAAGTCCTTGTTGTAGTCAATATTTTCTTCCAATTTATTTTCCTAAGTGTTCTACTACAGTCGCTGCTGTTTTTTTCCAAAGGGACAATAAATAAATTAGCCCTCTTTTTTCTTGAAGAGCCATAAATAAGTTACTGTAAAATTACCTAAAGTATTTTAAATGTTCTACTCACAGCAGGTCTTTTTTGAAACAATGCAGTGTTCTTTTCAGATCAAGGCACCTCAGCTTTCTTGGCTCTGGATTATTCCATTCTTCAATAATGTAACTAACTGTTCTATCATTTTTGGACTTAGGAAAAAATGAAAACAAAGCAATTAGTTTTCTTAGGTCACTCTTTGGTGCATTTGGCTGAGACCCAGAATATCAGAAATTACAGACTTTATAGGCATCAGACCATATTATTCTTTCAGCCTCTCCCATCATGAGGACATTGTCTCAATTCTTTGCTTTGAAGCTGAAAACCCCAGCACCACTGATAATTCACTGTCCTTTCACCAGTCATGGGTGAGAGGACTGGCAGCCTCAGTACTGGAAAATAAAACTCCTTCTTTCCAGAGAGTGAGCTTCTTAGTTAGCCAGCACTCCCAGGGCAAGAGCTATCGGCCACAGCTCAGGTAAACATGAACACAAATACACACACACACCTTACAGCCTATAAGCTGCTTGTGTACAGCAGCATGAACTGAAAACATTAATGGGCATAGGACTCTGACTGTGAAGGCCACTACAGCACCTTTGCAGTCACTATTACTTCATAGAGACATATGGTCTAGTCTTGTATAAACACATATCAACCCTGAAATAAAAACCAAATTAAGCACAAATCCAGAAGCTCATCAGGTTCTATGCTCGTTTTTTGCAGCATTATAAAAATCAAGAACTTAATTAATTAAAAGTATTTTTCCATTCACAGTAGTAATAGGCAAACATTTTCATTTGTGAGCCATATGGACATCTCTGAATCACTAAAAAAAACGTCATTGATGAGATTATTACACAGCTTATTGTATTGATGTATAATGCATAACTGTATTATATAGCATGTATTATACAGTCTGTTGTATAATACAAGGAAAGTATGTATAACATATTGTAAATTTACTATTTTATACAGTTCTGTAGCAGTGCCGGTGCAGCTTTGGGTCTTACCACCTAATGGGTGGGGTGTATGGAATTCCAGCATCACAAAATGATAAGGTTGTACCTTGCCAGTTTTTAAGACAGAACTTGTGAGTACTTACACTGTACTTCAGGAGCTTTGACAATTTTTGATCTCTGCTATGTAAGTTCTGAGCTCTGATGAGTTCAGTGTCCAGGTTTTATAAACGAGAGCTGCAGTCAGTGCCACCAGCCACGTTCTCATTGGGGAGAGGAAGAAGGCCAAGGTGCCGTACGTCCTCTGCAGGAAATAGCAGGAATAGACCTGCCAGGCCAGGAGCAGGGCCATGGCCAGGTGACCAAGCAGAGCCCCGAGGCGGCGCACCCGACGGACGTGGGAACGGAAGCTGTGGCCCTGGCATCGCAGCAACAGGCACCAGCACAGATAGGCCATCAATGGCAGGTTGAAAAACAGCATCTGAGAGCAAGAGCAAACGAAAATAAGACAATGAGCTGGCCAAGGGTTCTGCGCAACATCTATGACTGTGGCTTAAAAACACAGGCACGGACAAAGCTGTCCCTTTCTAAGGGCTGAGTACAATTCCCAGAGATGGAATCTCAGGATGCACCCCCACAACTCTGCAGCTGATAAAGCTGTGACTGCCTGTGCCTGAGTCCCAGGCCAAGCACTCCTGCCCATTCCCTTGCAGTAAGAGGCACTAACACTGATATTTCCTGGAACTGACCAGACTTTGCAAAAAATTAGCATGGCAAAAAGAGCTGGTCGGTACATCAGCTTAACTCCGACCCAGCCCACTGCATCATCACACTGGTACAAGGGAGACACCATGAAGGAGGCAATGCTGGTCTGGTCCTCTATCTTAAACACCAAGGAACGGACACCTTGTCTTTCTGACTCATGGGGAAACCACTCCTGGGAAAACTGGACTCATGTGTGCTTAGAGAGTGACACCTACTGATCTGAAGGTTTATTACGGCTGCAAGGGTTGCCCTGGCCACTGTTTTTTTGCTCAATTACTGCATGTGAGCCAAGGGCAAGACCATAAAATTTATAGAAAATTTAGAGTTGTAAATCTATAGAGACAGCCTCTAATCCAGATATCCAGGGAGTCCAAAGCAACATCATTTTATTAGAGAAAAAGAGAAGCTTGTGAAAATAATGTGCAACCTCTTTTCTTTCTGCCCTTTAAATCTGCAGAAATGTAAGAAAGACCCCTTGTAGTCAGGCAAGGTCACTAATCTCTCTATTTCCAAGACTCCTTTCTTTATAAAACTATTAAAAAATGGAAAAAAGTCCCCGAGAAAAGGTTTTTAGCCTTTATTTTACAAATACTCACCTGTAAAATCCCAACCACAAATGTCATACTGCCCTGTAAGAAGGAACCACCAACAAACACCCCGAAGGAAAAACAGGCCCCCATCTGGCCATCTATCAGTTCACCTACAAACCACGGTCCTGCGAGAGAGGAAACCAAACATCACCATCAGGAAACACAACAGAGACACAGCCCTTTCCCACAGGGCCCTTTGTACCCTGAGACTTTCCCCTTGCTTGTCCATAGCAATAAGCCTCATGTTTTCATATTCTGAGAGCAGCAGTCTGGTGTGAAAATACCACAGTTCGACAGGGGATTGTGGCATGCAATGAACACTTTTGAATTCGTTTCATCTCTGTGACAATTTTCAACACCACAGATAATACCTTCCTTATGAGAGAGGCAAAAAGGTGGATCCTTTCAAAAGGTAGATTTTTCTCAGAATTACAGTAAGATACATGAAAAAATGTGGTCACAAACAATTCCAGCCTGGCTCGATGTAAAAATTGAAATAGGCAGGCAGCTCTGTGTTATGCATACTACAGTGACTAACAAGAAAATAGCTATTGCAGTAACATGTTATCAAAGGAGAATATGATCAGATTGTTAGCTCTGATGCTGACAATCAAAATATAAGTGAAAACCAAACTAAATTTAAAACTGCTCTCTTCCCTTTCAGAGTAATTTAACAATCTAGGTGTTTAATTAATTCAGGGCTTCTAATTTAGGGTCTTACAAGTAAACCTATAGTCTCTTTGAATGTTAACTTTTAAAGTTCCACATAGATTTTGTAACTTAAGCAGATTTTCCCCATTCTCCAAGATGTTAGAATTCTTAGTTTTCATCGGGATCTAATGTGTAATTTTGAAATACTTATTTATGTCCTCCAGTACTCTAGGCTACTTACCCAGAATGGTGTATAAATTCAGAACCAGAATTGAGTAATAGAAGGTGTTTGTTTTACTGAAGACATGAAGAGAATACGAAGTCAGAGTAAGTAATCCTGGCTTTTCTAAACAGAGACAACATTTAAGAAAAATACACTTAATACAGTTTGCAACACCTCCTCAGATATATATGTATGTATAATACTGGTCTTTCTGAAACAAATCTGCACATTATTTACTCATTCTTTTAAAGAAAGAATATAAAAATAATATTTGGTATGTCTACAGAAAACTGCACAGGAATGCATTAATATTACTGTGATAACTGAAAGTAAAGAACCAATAAATATAACAATCTATATTAGAAACAGCAGAGGAACCTGCCGTTCTAAAGGCATACACTTACTGTATGTAAATAATACTGACCAACCATTCTATACCCAGAAAATGAAGTTAGCTAGAATGAAAAACATGGAGAAAGTATGTATTAAATGAAAAGTATGAGAATCAAAACAGTAACTCTGGAAACCCAGAAAGGCCAGTCAGCATGGACTAGATTAATTGGATTGCCTTTGATTAAATCTACTTCAGTGAGATCTGCTAGCAGCTCGAAATTAAGGCTAGGCATTAAAATGACATTATTCTGACAAGTGTGTGGTGTTAGCAGAAAAAGGCAGTATTAGCTCTCTAAGTGAAGCAGACAATTCACAGATCAAGAAAGCCTTCCTAAAAAGTTAGCTTGTAGCCCTATGCTTATTATGTGACCTCACAAAGAATTAACCCCCAGAGGGCAAGCTTCACCCACCTTTGGAAATGAACAGCTCTAACAAATTTGTTCACTAATTTGTCAAACATTTGTCACAGTCCACATGGACCTAGCTGACCACAGTCAGGTTTTTGTAATATTTAGCTGCTGAGTTCCATAAAGGCAACTGAAAATCTGATCCTTTTCCATGTGAGCAGTTGCTGTAGTCACCTCAGGATGCTACATGATTAGGAGTGTAAAGGAAGGGACAAACACTGACTGGAATAGGAAGGGAGGTGGCTTCCAGAAAAATCTCATTAGTAAGGTGTGGTTCAAATGATTGTTTAAAGGATAAACGGCGTAAGCTTAATAGTAATAATTTTCATTTACTAGACCTACTATAAACAAAGTACTAAGTTATGACAGAAATGGCCTTAATATTATTTTCAGAAAGACCTAATCCTGTTCATGCTCTTTGCAAAAGTTAACAAATACTGTCTTGGTAGAAGGAAATCTGTTTCTCCACTCAGGCTAGAGAGAATTCTGTGACAACTGTAGTGAAACAAGTGCACATATAGAACTAATACAGAACAAAACATTCCTTTCCCTATGTATTGGATTCTTCAGTGAGAAAATTAAAATGAAACCTTGGACTTCAATCAACTTAACTTTTGTTTAAACAAAGATACCTGCTCAAGTTTCTAGTTTACTTTATTTGACGTATTGGAGGTTTTCCAGCTTCCCTTAAAAGCAAAAGAGCAGCTTCTGAGAAACCAATCAAACCCCACAGTAGCAGATGCAGAATGCATATGGTGATTAACAGCACAATGTATCGTTAGCACACAGGTCAACAGTAAAAAGTATAGGGAAAAGAGATCTACTAAAAACCACAGGTAAACATTAGTTCATACCTTTGAGTGCTGGCTTTTGGAGGTGTCGGAAAACAACAAGCAAGGTAATCTGAATTAACACGATCAGTCCAAAGAGCACTCGAGCCTGAAAAGACAGGTTTGACTGTAAGCCAGCCCTGGAATAATAGCAGCCTTGGAGCATGCCTTATGGACACTGATAGAATAGTAAAAAGGTTCTATTTGAAACACATATTCAAAGCTTGTTGGTGTCATTGAACTAAAGAGTAAAAAGGAAATTTAAGAGTTTCTAAGTTGTTGGATTTATATTGTACTGACTTGAATTCTGCTGAATGGTTGAAAGCAATAGGCCTGAATCTTTAAAAAACAGGGTTCGTAAACACATCCATTGAAAAAGCATAGTTACACTTCCAAGACAAAACATTGAGCACTGTTCTGAGGAGAAATGCAGTTCAAGACATGGGGATTCAAGAATGTGTGACAATTAACAAAAAATTAACAAAACTAAGATAATAATTTTGAGCCAATTATGATAAAAACTACAGTCATGTGGACTTACTTATGTAGTTCTACAAGTGCACCTAAACTACTAAGACATAACATTCTTCTTAGCTTGTACAGAGCTGTAACCCATCTGGTTATGACCTGGAACTTACTAAAGTCGATGGGGATTTTGCCCTCCACTTCACTGGAGCTAGTTATGTCAGCAGCTGACAGAGAATATTTGCAGCATTCTTTCCAGAAAACATATTGCAACAGTTCACAGTGAATTTCTCTTCAGTTTAATGTTTCCTTTTTCTACTGTCTCCAGTAGTTCCTTTTCAATTTCTTGCTTGCACAAAATGTGTGTATACTTATGCCCAAAACTGATAACTGGGTCTAAATCCAGGATGTCAATGGTCTGTATAAACCATTGCTGCACATTTGTGGTTGAAGTGTGTAACTTGAGAAACTTTAATTGTTTTGGAATTCGAACAGAATCATATCTGGAAAAAGTAAACTGTATTCAAGTCTATAAATTCCTTCAGGAATTACGAAAATGCCTACTGCAACTTGGGAAACCAACATGGAGTAACAGCTGCTGAAAGTACTTACTAGAACATAGTGGTCAGTGAGAAGAATAACAGATGGCCAAAAGTCAAATCTAAGAGAGAGGCTTTCTTCCATACCAAATAAATGGCCCCGTGTGCCAATTCTTCCTGAAGCATCCTGGATTGATATAAAATGAGAGCAATTACATAGAAGTGGTAAAAGGACTGTCTAATTAAAGTTCCTAATTAACATTGCAGTTTTTCTAGATAGATACAATTGATGCATGCTTCTCTGGCATACTGCTGTATTAAATTCTACCTACAAAGGATTACTTACAGTCAATTCTGCAGTTTCAAGTAAATTGGTGATACTCAGCAACTTACGGAAGACTGTGACTGTTTACTGTCCCCCTCCCCAATTGTTTTCTGAAAGTTGTATTCCACATAATAATTAAAATATTTTGAAATTTTGTTGTGCTTCATTTCTGGTGTATTTGCCATAAACTCATATAGATAAACAAACACTTGTTTATTGTTTATTGTCATTTGTTCAACAGTTTGAGCACAGTGTTCCAGATGTGGCCTGACAAGCACTCAGTCGAGCAGGATAGTGACCTAGCTTGGCTGGTCATGCCCTTGTGGATGCATCCCAGCATCCAGTAGATTTTCTCTGCTGCACCAGCACACTGTTCATTCACACTCAGCTTGTGGTCCCCAGGAAACTGAGGTCCCTTTTCAGAGAGCTGCTCCCCAGCCAGGTAGACCACAGCCTGTGCTGCACTCCTGGATTATGTTTCCCCGGGTGCAAGTCCTTACACTTTCCCTTGATGAACTTCACAATGTTCTTGGCCTGCAGTTTGCCCTGTGTTGGCTCTCCCCAGTCATGTGCTTCATATGACTTAAGACAGCCTCCCACAAGGGTTTGTTTCCTGATTTTCCCAGGGACTGAAGTAAGACTGATGGGCCTATAATTTCCTGGATCCTCCTTTAAGCCCTTCTTGTAGACAGGAGAGTCATTACCCTTCTCTCAGTCTTCTGGGATGCCCCCTGATCTCCACGACTTCTCCAAGACTATGGAGAGTGGCCTCACAAAGATGCCAGCCAGGGCTCTTAACACTCTGGAGTGGCAATTGTCAGGGCCCATTGATCTCTAGGATCAAGCTCCTGGCACAGGTCTTACTCCGACTCTTCCTTCACTGACAGTGGCTCTCTGTTTGCAGCAACCTTGATCCTTGTTCCCAAGGCCTGAGGCCCAACACTGCTGGTAAAGACAGGTGAAGAAAGTGTTGAGAACCTCTGCCTTTTCAGAGTGGTTGGTGACTAATTCACCTCTGATGTTTAACACGTGGCCAGTACTTTCTTTCTGTTTCTGCTTGTTGTTTATATACCTTTAGAACCTTTTCTTGTAATCTTTGACATCTCTGACCAATTTCAATTCATGTTTGTACTTCTGTCATGTCTTATTTTGCTTCTTATGAAAAATAGTATTCCTTTCTTTAGCACAGCAGCTTTATGAATATTTTGATGCTTAGCAGTTGATGTTTATCCCTTTATTAAATCCTTTGATTTTTGTAATCAAAGAAACATGAAAGTAAGTCTGTTATCATGTATTTTGTTCCTAGTCATGTGAGGCAGGAGGCTGATAGAGAAGCCATGAAGGAAAAAAAAAAAATCAATACAAAGAATGCCAACAGGTACCTTACCTGGACAGTCACATCTATGTGATGGAACCCTTCGCTGTAGTTTTGTGGTCTCCACTTCAGCACATAGAGAGGGCCAGACACCTGATGTGCATTGCCCAGGTGAACTCCATCTATATAGACTTTGACAGAGATAATGACAGAAGGAGAGAATGCCAGAATTCTAAGGAGTAAATAAAAAGCAAAAGAAACAGATTTGTTACTGGACTTGCAGGTATGTCATTACTTCCTTAAGAGAAAGTCCCTAAAGGTTAAGCTGCTTGTAGTAAAAGAGTTCAAAAGATTTAGAAATTAAAACAGTGAACTATCTGCAAGCTAATGGTAACATGGTAGCTCTTTCCTATGGTTGAAAAAGAAAAGTACACAAAAGAACAGGACAGAAAACTGGCTGTGGAACAGACACAAAGGCGGCAGAAATTGTAAGGCCCTGGCAGAAATAATTGTAGGACCCTTGCTTCGAAACCTTTGCTAACACAAGTGGGTTGCATCCTCCAGCACACACAGACACATAACCAAACACTTGTAGATGGCTTCAGAAAAAATTGCCAGGCTCTCTCTCTCTAAAGTTCTTTGCTGCTGGGAGTGGGGTTTTTTCCTTCTTTTTTTTTCCTTTTTTTTTCTTTTTGCTACTCAGAATACAACCACTCAGAGTTTGTAACCATATTTAGGACAAATGGAGTGGAATGCAAGACTGATATTACAGATCTCAGATACCAACAAATGTATTGTCACTTGGCAGTGCTTATATTCATAGAAACAGTGATACTGATACAGACTCAAAATATTGCACGTACAATTCCTTTCATTTCTGGTTATATAAAAGGCATTCCAGAGCATGTTTTAGTCAAATGAAAGAGTTTCATACAGTTATGGTGAACAATTCTACCTGTTCATATATTTCATATAAGAATCTACAGACAAGGTTCTGATTAGGAAACTGGAAAGTAATTAAGACACCTAGTAGGATACTGCTCCCTAACTGAAAAATATGACAAATTTCTTTTTATTGTAACCCTATATATGCAGTATTTCAAGCAGGTTAGTCTTACGGCAAATAAAAAATGCTGAAATGCTGAAAAGGGCATAAAAATTTGAAATATAAATGTATATAGATAAGGTAAAAATGGAAAGATGGAGAGATTTAAAATGAATATGAAAATTGGCAGAGGTTTCTCATGTTTTAATACATAAAGGATGTAGAACTGAAAAGACAAAAAAGGTAAGAAGTCTGAAGTGAAGAGAGAAAACATTTAGAAAAATACATAGACAAAATCCTGAAATCAGCAGAGTTGATGAGAACACGTGAGATAAATAACACAGATTACATATTAATCTATACATATTGATTACATATGAATCTATTTTAATTATACATTAATTGATCAGATTTGGTTACATAAAGTTCAATTGATTTTAGGGAAATAACTGCATAAATAAATAACTGCATAAATAAAACAAACATGAATTACTACTACATGATCTTTTTATCACAGATATGATACAAAGAGAGCTCTCTGGAACAATCTTCCAGAGAACAGTGAATTCTGAGAACAGCAGACACACATTTAAATAGAAGGTTTTGTGTATATACATATAAATATAGTTAAATCTTGTGAAATCAAGACATTACAAGGTACCTGATATGAGTGGAATAAAGAATTCTGACTAGTGGTTCATGAGTAGAACTGCTATAAAGGAAGGATTTGGGATTGGTGATGAGAACTACAGGCCACTCTTCGAAGTTCAGATCTGCAAAGCTGAGGAGGTCATGATCAACCGCGAGGATCCGGTACCTGTAATGAAAGGAAAAAAAAATTTGGTAATACCACCTGCTGTGTGAACAGCTGATTCCCATGCTTCTCAAATTCCTAAACAGAACCTGGCTTTATTTTCCACTTATTCTCTTCTCTTGTTGATCTTACATTTTCTAACCCTGCTGTATTAACTGAACAGTTACTTACCTCTGATGAGGTTAATTTTATTATAAATCAGGGAAGCAGTACTCAAAGTTCCAAGTGTGAAGATATATGGAATTTTGCACATGAATCAGATAGGTAAACATTACATTAAAGAACTCAAATATAATGTACACTTCCACAGTGTCTGTGTAGGTACTCTAGTTAGGACAATGACCCCAGTGTGTTCTTTCCCTGTGTTCATACCAGTATCTTTCTTTGGATTACTGCAGAATAAAAGCTAATATACTACTATACATTCCACGTAGCATCAGACACTTTTTGATGTGCTAGTAAGATAACATTTCTCAGGTGGCCAATTTCTGTGTCAAGAATTCTAACAGCTAGCACAGAGCATGTGTATTTTGAAGCAGTGATGCTGAATTTTATTATAATTTATTTGTCTACATTTGAATACTAAACACATACTAATGGGGCATTTAGATGTACCCTTTTTAATTTTTAAATATCAAGAATTAATTAAAAATATTTAATTTATTAGCACACTGTTGGTACGGGGAAAAATCCCAAACATATACACAAGGCCTTTTTTTCAAAAGCATGATGTCATGCTTCTTTCAAATTCAGCACATAGCATAAAAGGGAATCACACTGCAGCAAGGTAGGTTTATATAGGTATATAATAATTTGCTCATATGGGCTTTACTTACTTCCTATTATCCATCCAGTCTCCCAATTCAAGTTCCAGAGTGCCACCACGGTGTTGACTGTGCAAGACTGGCATCAGCCCACCCATTGTATGGAGATGTCCACATAAATAGGCTGTGGCAGAACTAAAAAACCCATGAGAATTGTGATCATTTGGGTGGGAAGGAAACATCACTGCAGAAAACCTGACAAGTGAGAGATGAGCATGTGAAGACATGCAAGAAAAGTACTTCATGCTGAAAACATACAGATAAGAAGATCTTACCTCATTAGTGTTCGTATCCCAGGGGATGGGGAGATGATTGTTGAGGTGGGGTAATGGCCAAACCAGATACTATGGTTGCTGTGTAGACTTTCTGTTGCCATCAAAGACAGCTCTGCCATTTGATTCTGGAACAGGCAGACATAAATAAATGTCTCATGTGCATTACAACTTAAAAATGTAAACACTCTTATCTTATAGATGAACGCAAATCTTTCAGACAATTTTTCTATATTAAAAATACCCCAAACCTCCAAACAAACCACTACAGAAATAAAATAGCCAGCAAAATGGTATACAATACCATGTTTAAAATCCCAAAAAAATTATAGGGTCTCTTCGGGCCTGGGCTGAGTGTGGCATCCATGCAGATGAATGAGTAGTTCCCAAAAGAGGTAGTGTGGATATAATGGAAAGAGCCATCTTTACGCCAGGCAGAGTATTTCCTAACAAAATAAGATGGAAATACTGCTGTTAGGAAAGCTTGTAGCCATGACAAACATACATTGCTTTCTCTCCTTCTATTGACAACAGGTAATTTCACTATTTTGACTTACAAAATTCAAGTGCTTTTGATAGATGGGAGCTGTACCTATCTTCCACTGGCAAAGACATAACAGTTCAACTAACAGTACCACCTAAATTGCTCTAGTGAGGATTAAATTCTGTAACCAAAATGATTGTGAGTTAATCTGAGAATCACTAAAATTCATTAAGACTAGGTTAGTTTTTTAAAAAATTTTCGTTTGGGGTTTTGGGGAGGGCATTTTATGTCATTTGGGTTTTTTGACTCATTTTAGTTTTGTTTTACTCCCTATTTGATTTGTGGAAGCTAAAACATTCCTGAGTTCAGATGATAAGTGTAATTTGAACACTGCCATCCAGAAATGAGTTCATGTCCCTGTTCCTCCACCTATCAGAACAATAAAATTGCCAGAAAGGTTGACCTGAATAGAATACAGGCAAATATATTAAAATCAAGCTTTCAATGACTTCTAATGCCATAAAATCCCTTTCACAATATATTTTTTAAGTTAACATTATCTTTCTTAACATCAACAACTTCAATAAAGTTTCTTCCTTTAGTCCCACTTTGAGTATGTTTAACAGTTGATTCATCCTCTGCTAATGCTGTGAACATATAATAGGAATGCATGTTTTGTGTAAAAATATTGTATTTCAATAGAACCCACTGCCCTCTTTAATTTTAATGCATAATGAACACCAGAATGTGGTGCTGAATAACTGTTTTCCCTACCTTCTATTTTTATTTCTGCAAACAATTTTTATAATTTAATTTTTTTATATTTTTATATATTTATAAAACAACTCTATTTCACTTTTCCATCTTCTCTCTCCTAGAGTGTAGAAAAAATTTTTAGACATTGACAGATTTAACACACTCAATTACAAAACACAGAAAGATAAGAGATAAGAAATATGTATAAAGAATTCTCTATTTTCTCAATCGATTCTGCTCTACTAACTGACAATGCAAAAGAGAGAGGGAATAGTAGATATGATCCTGGGCTATAGGAAAGTCAGTGAAAAAGCATATATGTGATAACTGAAAACAGAATATTGTTTACTGAATTTGACCTTGAATATAGCTGCATCTGTAGGGTAAATAAAAGTACCTGTAATAATTCTGAACACTATCCAGGTGTGGAATGTTGAATGAATCTGTAAGGGAGAGAAAAAGGAAATAAGGAAATTTTCAGATCAAATTGATCATTGGCCCCTGTATCTAACTAGGTAATGCTGAGATAAAGCAGTCTCAGCAGGTGCTGAAGAGCTACTCTTGTAAAAATGCATGATCGATAAGCAGACTAATTGTGCAGAGCAGACATTATATACTCAGTACAATTAAATGGCTGAACCTGTCTCCATTTTGATCATAGAGCTTTTCAGAAGCTTTTTTGGACTGGGTGCACATTCTGTAAGTAACACTTAACTCATTCATAGAAAATAAAGTGCCATAGCATCAGAGAATAGCATGTGTAGAACAGACATCAACTTGGGGAGGTCTGTACTGCAACAGTTTCCCTTCTCCATGAATGCTGGTAACAGAAGCCTAATAGGAAAATGAGTATATATGACAAAGCATGCACTTTCTTCCTCCCAGTGCAGCTTCCTGTAACAGCCTGTTTATACAGCCTACAGGATTGTCAGCTTGTGTTTGAATGCTTACAGTGTGGCAACAGCTGTTGGATATAAACTCCTGTGACTCCCTTCTATTCAAAGGAAACCAAATTTCCTTTAGCTGCTGGACATGTGACACCTTTTAAACTTAAACCTGTGAGGGGAAATCTATGAAAAGTCAATTGAAACTGTTTCTTCAGCATGGTAAGGTTACAGTTTGCCCCTCCATTAAATAATGTGGTATATAAAATAGTGACATGGAAACTAACATCTGAAGTCATGTTCTACCACTTGCTAGGTAAAGACTGTTACTTCTCTGGGACTAAAACTCCAGTAAGAGCTTTCAAACCAAGTGTGTCCTCAGTAGACGTGTGGATGGCAAGCTCTTCTGATTCATGGATATTAACACACTTTATATTCTATGACCTGCAATCACAGGAAAGACAGAAATGTTTCATTTTCTTCTTACCATGATTCCCTTTGATGTCTATCCACTTGGTTTTTTCCATGACCCTTGATCTCTTCAGGATTGACTGGTAAGTTTTCCACTCATCTTCTACCTGCTCAGATCCCAGTTTATCTCTTGTCTTAGCATCTGTCAGATCACCTGAAAGTGCACAAAGGTGAGATATAGCTAGAGGCCTACACAGCTTACACAAATACTGTAACTAGACAAGCATGCCATCCCTGCCTCCGAATGTTAAGTGGCTGGAGGCCAGGGTGCAATCTTGATGTTCTTGTATCTGGTCCACGAGGTCAGGGTAAATGCCTTCTAATACAGATGCAGCAGCCTCATCAGACACTTATTGCCCACATTACTGCAGCACTTTCACTAATTAGATAAGTCACTCTCTGTAGAAACAAAACTCCAGGTCTAGCATTAAGAATCTAAAGCCTTGAACACAGTAACGCCCCAAAGTCTTTTCAGTTTTCTTGTCAAAACTTAATCTATTTCAATAACAAGCTGTCAAATGAAGTGGCAAGGCTTATTTCACCTCTCTTGGTATGATATGTTCAAATGGAAACCAGCAGTAAAATCTTACATTAGTTTATGGGTGAATTTCACACAAGTAAGCAGGGATTTTCTGAGACAGGAACTGTCTCCTAATGACTAACCACAGACATTGCTCACTTCTGTAATTTCAAACACAAAGAATGCAGAATCGTGACCAGGACAAGAGGGAAGGTAGCTGCTAGCAAGGACTAAGATGCAGCAACACCTCCTTGGGAAAACAATAGCTATCTTGTGTGATTTTATCTATTACATATAAAACATACTAAACTCACTGAAGAAACTGTATGCTGAAGGGAATAATAATTCTCGTGTTGAAAAGTTATTCTTTTCAGTTTCTAGCAGTCTCCCTTCAGCTGCAATTCCATTTCCATTGCTTAAGATACCTTAATGTTTAAAGTTCTCTCTTGAGATCCTAGAATTTTGCCTATTTGACAGTACACTCAACAGGAAATTCACACTTTTCAATTGCTTACCTGTTGCTAGAACAAGTGCTGGCTGAATTACATCAATTGTTTCAGAACAGAATTTTTCAAAGTCAGGAGCTCTTCTGGGATCCCGAAATTTGCTGATATGAATATCTGACACCTGCAAAACAGGAGAATGAAACACTGCCCCACGTAGAGGGTTATTCTGCAAAGCCAAGTATACATAAGAATGTGAGAACAGTCACAGTGATCCATGTCAGTGTAAGGGATACAGGGAGGAACAGAAGTGGGTGACTAGGGGAGAATGAAAGCAGAACAAGCAAATGATATTGCAACTCTAACCCCTGAAATCACATTTACATCAAGAAAATGTCCTTAAAACCAAAGGCATACAATAATATGAGGAAATACTGAGGTATCTGCAGTAAAATGTGATGACTACAAGTGGCCTGTTGCCTTTCAAACACTGTGAGTTTCTGTGCAACACAGTGGTTTTGCTGCAAGTAAGAATACAAAGTAGTTCTGCAAAGCAATAGGTTAAAGCTACCTAGAACTTGAAATATACTGCAAATTTATTTTGTACCTGGTGTGACATTTCCAGTAGCTGAATGGAAGGACTTTTAACATTCAGTCCAAGCATTTTAATGGATCTAACGAGTTGCTTGGATCCCATTCTATGTGCCTTCAAGAAGGCAAAGATTGCCTAAAAAATGATATAACTTGCATGTAACTGTAAAAGATGCTGTTTATTTCTGAATCAGTCAAAGCTCTCACATCAGAAGAGCTGTTTGGGGAGAATAAGAAAAGTAAGATTTTCCTGGTTTTTTACATCATGGCTTTTCAGTACTGTACAAAAAAATCCTTGTGTGAATGGTTTCAATTCCACTTTACATTCTACTTCAGTCAATCAATTAATTAATTGTCCTCCTTGGTTTAAACAAATGGTATTTGATGCTCAAAAAGCAGTAAGCACATGCTCATGGCCATCTGACAATATCACTTGGAAAGAAAAACATTAACCTTTACATTCAGCTTAATAAACCTCTTCTTGTAGAGCTTGCAATTTTTAAAAATCCATATAAAATATCTTGGAGAAAAGTGATTTATCTCTACTTATTCAGTCATCTGTGTATGAACAAAATATTACCTTGAACACAGTTTTTTAATTCTGCTTAGAAAAATTCCCCATTTGGGTTGACATGGACTTTTTGCCTAGATCAGAACTGCATGCTAAAAAAGGCAAACACTTTTAGATATAACTTTATCTTCACTTTCATTGATGCATTTTCAAACTAGTGTGAAGCAAAGAACACAGCAAAACTACCTTGATACATCAAACCTCATTTAATCATTGTCAAGGATACAACTTGTTTTGCTTCTTTTCAGCCTGTGGATTTGCAATTAATTTATCTCAGCAATCAGAGAAAATCAAAACTTCTAGAGTCTTCATTCTTGAGAAAAAACAATCTTACAAGAAACCTTATTCCTGCTCTACCAGTAACTACAGCAAATATAAATTTCCAACCTTACAGCAGAGAGTGGTTCAGAAGTCTGATTTCCTACAATGATCTTCCCACTTTTCTTCCACATGAGTTTAAGATTTAAAAAAAAGGTTCAACTTGTAATTTCTAAGAGTTACAGTGTCCTGAGAGCTGGGACTAAGTTTCTGTCATCACTAACAGCCATGACATATGAAGACATCAAAAGTGGAGTTTCTTCCTTTTTTTTTTTTTTTTTTTAATTTTAAATTCACTTCAGATGATATCCCAATAAAAAGAAAAGACAGTGGGCAAGAAGAAAAGCTCATAATGCTCTTATTTACTTTCCAAAATGTAGGTGAAAGCCCATTTGCTGCTCTTTCCCCTTCCTCTGACTGATGTGGATACTTGTCCTCTCACTGCATCATAGCCGGTAACTTCCATTAAAATGAGCTGGATGAGATTTGGGGGTGAGGAGAAATCACCATCACCTTCCTGATCTAGCAAAGATGAGGTTCAGGAGGAGCAGACATTAACAAGGGAGAATTACAAGGTCTAGAGCAAGAGTAGAATGCATTCAGCTGGCAGAAATTAGATAAATAATTATAAGCTTGTCAAATATTGAACTAGAGTGTTTATTTGGCACTAGGTAAGAAAGGAAATTCTGCCACAATAAAGGATGAGCCATTAAAAGAAGATTAAAGCAGAAAGACTGTGATTTAGTTCAGTTTAAGAACTGATAGTCCTGTGTATGGGAAGAAAAACAAGGCAGGAACTGCTGGGGGCAGATCTGACTATCTTGAGCTTTATTCAGTGACCTAGGCTAGACCTGTGGAGTCTCCAGGGAGCCTGAAGCCTGTTTCCCACAACATCATCAGGCACAAGGCTGGATTTGGTGCTTGATTAGTTTCCAAGTTAGGTCAATGATAAAGCAGCTGTTAAAAGGCATGTCTGAAAGAGAACATAACCACTTGAAAGTAAAGCCAAGTCTCAAATTAGCTGTGCTGTGACCTATCCTTGGGAGAACTCCACTTGAAGTGACACAAGCAGAGAGAACATGGCAAGAGAAACATGGGCCTGTGCATGCTGCCTGTCAGTGTAGCTCTGCAGCTGCTATATGCTGCTGTGTCTGACTCTTCACAAGAGAGCAGCTCAAGATAGGGGCTTTCCTTACACTAATTCAAGCATATCTCTTGAAATGTACTCTGCAGTAAAAATAAGCATTAAGTCACTTAAGGAAAAATTACTGAAAAAACTACACCCCAATTGGAGAGAGAACCAAAGGACTAATATATGCCAGCTCGTCCACTAAGAGCACTGCCTGCAGCTAGTAAAGTCAGGCAAAGTGTTCTGGAGATTGAGAATGAAAACAAAACAGCAAAGCAGCTATTTGTTAGAAGGAAATGCACAAAAATCCCCCTGACATCTCAGCCACAGATGAACTACAAATATGTAAACACTTTGGCGGCTAGTTCTGCACTAAGTGCTTCGGGAATGCTCTGGGGAGAAGAGTCAGAAGAGGCCACAGAAGAACTAAGATGTGACAATTTGCTTTCAGCACTATGCCAGATCAACCTGGATTTCATGTTTAACCTGGAAACAAAGCTGTGTGTATCTAACCTTCTGAATACTGGCACAGTACCTTCTACTGCTATAAATAAGTATAGCTATTTTCTCAGCCACACAACTTTTCTGAGGTTTTGGATGGGGAATGATCCAGGCAGAGCCTGCATTTTCTCCCCGCGATATTGGATAACACCGCATCAGGTACTGATGCAATATATAGGGTAGCGTAATAATTAGGTGATTTTTAATTACCCACTTCCACTACACACATCTTGTCTGATAAGGAAACTTCTCCGCGCAGCCATCCAGGAGCCGCTCTGGCAGTCACACTCACTCCTGGGCTGGGGCCGAGCTCCCCGCACAGCTACAGCCCGCACACCCACAGCGAGAGCAGGCTTCCTTAGCGGCTCAGCCCCGGGTTTCCCACAGCACGGTCAGACTTCGGGATCATTAAAATAATTCAAGCTTGGTGCAGTAATTCACAAAATGACAGTTCGACCTCTCAGGGTACCTCTGAGAAGGGGCCCCAAGGAAAGGAATCCCCGGGCTTTTGAGCCCTCAGTCTGCGAGCGGGCAAGTCTGGGCTCTCGGGCTCCTGCCGTCTCTGAGTGCCCGGCTCCCGGGCAGGGCCACAGGTGGCCGGGCCCTGCGCCCTTCGCCGGGCCAAGGGTTTCACAGGGCCCGGCCTTTCGTCTCGGGCTCCGTCCCCAGAGCTCAGCCTGCAGCTCGCCCTGCAGCTGCACGTTGCGCTGCCGGCACCGAACATACTCCTCAACGCGACCTTTGGGCAGCCTTAAACACCTGTTAGCCGGCCTTGCCCGCTGTGCCGCGGCTCGGCCGCCCCTGGCCCGCCCGGCCCCGCTCACCTGCACGACCCAGAGCAGGCTGCCGGCGGCCGCGCCGGGCGCGGGCTGCGGGGCCCAGCGGCGGCGCTGCCCCGGGCCCGGCGGCGCCCCCGGCGGCCCGTACCAGTCCAGCAGCAGCGCCACGGCGGCCGCCGCGCCCCGCAGCACGCCCGCGCGCCAGCGCCAGGCATCGTGCCCGCCGCGCCGCCACCGCGCCGCCCTGCGCCCCCGCGCCGCCCCGCCCGCCCTCGGCCCGCCGCCCCCGCCGCGCCGCCCCTCCGCGCCCCGCCGCCGCCGCCGCCGCCCGGTGGAGCTCCGCGGGCGCTGCCAGGAGCGGGAGCGGTTATCCGGCCAGGCCGGGAAATCCCGGCTCTCCCCCCGCTGCCTGGGCCCGGAGCGATCCCGCCTGCCCCTCCAGCCAGGAAATGCCTGGGTTAAACTAGAACGAAACCCAGGCGTGCCGAGAGGTCAGTGTCTCAGCCTGCTTCCTTACAAGTACAGCGTGTAAACTTTCGCTTTTTTCTCCTCACGGTATTGTGATTCTGCCTGCTCGGAAATCTAGGCAGTTGACCTATTTTGCTCCTGACAGAAGTCTTTTTATGGTATTTTGAACATTTTTTTATATATCTATGTACACACACCATTTTAAACCTTGCTCTAGCAGCTGCACAGTTTCATAATTGCCAAGTTATTCTTTGCTATCAACTCAATTTACTTGAGTTACTCTCAATCTTGAGTTACTTGAGTTACTTAACTCAATTGAAACTGCTGCTTATTTACTGTTGAGCTTTTTTCTTCCCATCTTAAGTACAAGTTTAGGTGAAAAAGCTTGTCACTTCACATCATTCTTTGATATTTAACATAATATTCACAAGC
The DNA here is from genome assembly GCA_032173965.1 of Sitta carolinensis. NCBI lineage: Eukaryota > Metazoa > Chordata > Aves > Passeriformes > Sittidae > Sitta > Sitta carolinensis. Next base: position 9,115,700 of record JAVUNC010000006.1, on the reverse strand, counting down.
AACTTCAGGTATTAGAAGTTTCTAATTTAATATTGTTTAATTGTAATTATATTTTCTCATATAATTTGTTATAGGACAAATATTTAATTTTTGGCATTGATAATGATTAGCATTGATTGATAAATGAAAATGCATTTTTCAGATCAGTTAGACTGCATTAATATAACACACATCTTTTTAGATGTTTTCCATAATTTAGCTGCTCTTTTGCAGGGTTTCATATACGTTTACTTTGGGATTTTTTCAGCTGCCTTTCATCTTGCTTGTCTACTCTTCCCCCCCAAAAAAAACACCCTGAAGATATGTGTCTAAGTAAACATCAGTCAGCAATCCTGGTAATCCTGCTCAGGAGTAATCTTGAAAGATGGGGTTGCTCACTTTCTTCCTGAAGCTCTATCATTTTTTTTTTTTTTTTTGCTCTAGCACGGCTGTCAAGCATTTTTTCTGTATTAAAATTGATCTGAATTCCTGTTTCGTTCTTCTTCTTTCTTCTATTACTGTAGTATCCATGGAGATCTTGGTGTTTTGTGCCATTTCTGCCTGGGCAGTGGTGCCAACTGTTTTTTTAAGAGGCTTGCTGACACTTTCTTTGCTGTCTCTCAGCACATGTGGCATCCAATTTTTTATTTTTGTTTTTTAATAATAATTTTTAAAAAATAAACATAACAGTAAGTCTTGTTCAATTAAAGCAGTTGATTTACATTAGCATAAGAAGTCCCACAGTAAAGTAACCCCGCACTGATAGTTAGCTGAAAGATGTGGCCAGGCAAGCTGCTTGCCTTGCAGCATGGGGGGCTGCAGGCAGCCCTGCTGCCCCTTGACTGGGTTTGTTGCTGTCCTGGAATTCTGCCTTGCTTCTCTTGCTCGACTGCATTGGAAGATGGATTATACAATTGCTGGTGTTGATGCCAAAACAGGTAGATGACTCCATTAATTAGAGTCCAATCTTGGTTTTTGTGCAATCAACACTTCTGGTTAGTGGTCAGCCGTGCTATTGAAAAGGATTGGGCACAGATTGGCAGTATGGACAGACATGAAATTGTTAAAAGTGTCTCATGGCAAAATTCACTTTGTATTTTGCACCTCATACCTAAATCTGTCTCAGTGATGGTGATTCTAAGTCACAGATTTCAATAGTATAAACAAATCTGCAGCACTTCTTAATATGAGGATGACTGGTAGCTACGGCAGAGGAACTACATTCAGATGTTCTGAAGGTGTAAGAGAAGAACTTTGAGAGTCCCTGTGGCTGGATGCAGTACAAAAATAATTGAATATACCTGAAAAGATCACCTGTAAACTTTATCCCATCCATCCTGATAACTGAAGAACATGGAAAAGCTGCTTGGAGGCTTGAAACAGGAAGACTACAGTGGGAGGAAGCAGACTTCCCAATATCCAAGGTATAAGGCATTTGATACGGACCCCAAGATCCAATGCTATGGCTATTTGCCTATTTCCTCGGCCTCAGGAAGGCACAGACACAGGGAATCGTGCAACCGGACTGCAACAATCTGGAAAACTTCCAACAATGCACAGGCCGTGTCTGTCGGGTATCACTCCAGATCCCAAATCCCTAATCTGTCAAATCTGATAAGTACCCAGAACAGTTATGATATGCTGTTGGAAGGAGGTGTGGAGGAAAAATTTTGATCTTGTAGACAGATATTTGCCCTAAAGCTACTGTTGCCTCCTACACCAAGTTAATAGAATTTTGCCTTTGCGTATGGGAGCCACACAGAATTGGTGTGAGTTTGCACCGGTGTAGATGAAATTACTTATGCTATTATCTTGATAGCAATAGGGTGAGGTGACATAGTCCCCTGCACTGTGGGAGATTTAGGTTAGACATTAGGAAGAATTTCTTCACAGGAAGGGTGATGAAACATTGGAATGGGCTGCCCAGGGAGCGGGAGTCACTTGTCCCTGGAGACGGTTAAGGAAAGGCTGGATGTGACACCCAGTGCTGGGGCTGGATGATAAGGAGGTGTTCGTCGTAGCTTGGACTACATGATCTCAGAGTCTTTTCCAACCTCGTGACTCCGTGACTGTACTGCCGGCCCAGTGAGCACCGCATGGTCCGGCTCAGGGGCCTGCGAGGAGCTCCGCGCCCGGTCCCGGCATCACTCGGGGCCTGCGGAGGAGCTCCGTGCCCGCATCCCGGCATCACTCAGGGGCCTGCGGAGGAGCTCCGCGCCCGCTCCCGGCATCACTCAGGGGCCTGCGGAGGAGCTCCGCGCCCGCGTCCCGGCATCACTAGGGGCCTGCGGAGGAGCTCCGCGCCCACGTCCCGGCATCACTCAGGGGCCTGCGGAGGAGCTCCGCGCCCACGTCCCGGCATCACTCAGGGGCCTGCGGAGGAGCTCCGCGCCCGCGTCCCGGCATCACTCGGGGGCCTGCGGAGGAGCTCCGTGTCCCGGTGTTGCCCAATAAAAGAAATTAAAGACACATAACAACCGAAGTTGTTATATGCGGTGCTTTATTAGGGCCCTGGGGCAAAGGGGACTAATGTCCAAAGCCAGAGCCCAACATAGTTACAAAATTTCCAGGTTTTTATACCTTACTCACTATCCTTCTCTTACCTATACATTGTTTTTCTACATTCAAGCGAATCATTCTTAGATTAGGTGCATTGTTTTTCTACATTCAAGCGAATCATTCTTAGATTAGGTGCATTGTTTTTCTACATTCAAGCGAATCATTCTTAGATTAGGTGCATTGTTTTTCTACATTCAAGCGAATCATTCTTAGACCAATCTTATCTCTAAAGATTATGTCTTATTTACAAAGTCGTTATGCACTGTTCTCAAGACTGTTACAGTTAGGTACGGTTAGGTACTTAGTTACAGCCTTAAAACTACAAACACTCAACACATGGTTTCTAACAGCATCGACTAGGCCCGATTCAAATCCTTAGCAGAACTACTACTACTTTATTTTTCAGTTTATTTGCAACATTATTCCCCCCTTTTGAGCATTCTTCAACTCTTTGCAAGGATGCTCAACTCTAAAGTTCTTCTTCTTGGAACACCGGATTGTCTTGACCTTTAACATCTTCATGCTGCGGTGGAGGGAGGTTCAGTCCATTTCCTCGGGACATCGCTTTCATCAGCCGACGAGTCTGTCGTCTTTCTTTTGTGATAATCCCTAGAACACACTTGTATGCTCCCCAAATTGTTAATAAAAATATCAGGATTAGTAGTATATACTGTATTATAGATGAGATCCAACCAGAAACCTGAAGTCCCATTGATTTTAACAAAGCTCCTATCCAATTGTGTTCTGCCTCTTTTTCAATTTCTTTCGTCTTTGTTTCAACAGACTCTAATTGAGAGATATCTTTTTCTACTTCTACTGTAACGTTTGGAATATGGATACAACAATGGTCAATTTGGTCACTTAAATATCCACAGACTCCATGTTCTTTCAGTAAAAGCATGTCTAGGGTCATTCTGTTTTGTAGGGTCATCCTGGATGTTGCTTGCAGTTGTAAATTCAAGTCTTTAAAACCCTTCTTGGTGGTTGCTGCCAATCGTTCGGTTTGCCCTAGCAATTTATACAGCATTTCTTTGTTTCTATAAGTTGCAATAGGTGGGAATAAGGACTCTAATATCCACCCAAATTTTACTCCACTGTCAGGTTCATGCCATTCATCTTCTTCGGTTATGTCTCTCTTAGGCCTTATGACTTGGGATTTTAATTTTGACTTCTTCTAGAATGGACATAATGTGGGAACTCCTAGAGTAATTTGCGTAACTGGACCATCTAAAGAAAGATGAGTGGTCCATTGTCCGTGTCCCATTACCCACACTAGATTCCCTGGACTCCTAATTGTACTAGTCTTACAATTTAAGGCAACTCCTCTTCTTTCAAATTTGTACTGTTTCATGATAGTATGATTATAACTTCTACATTCACATCCTGCTTTCAGTAACATTTTCACGGGAACTAAAGTGATTTTATTTTCTGGTGTATCACATGTAAAAACTTGTGTACAATTCCAATTTTCATGGTGTTCTCTTATTTCTCTTTGGCTAGTGCCTTTGCCGGTCACTTTGCTATAACTTTGGTTTCTCTCTCCGCTCCACTGTATACACCAATTCACTTTACCTATGTAACTATATTTTTCTAACAGGCTAGGTCCCCAATTTGTTTTCCAATCATCCCATAATTCAGTTACTTGTGTTTGATTTTGGCACACCAGTTCTTGGTAAGGAATTTTTACAACTTCTTCTTTTTGCTGGAGGTGGTAACACCATCCATAGTTATCTGAACCAACCCAAAGCAGCTGCCTAACACCTGTTCCTAGTGACCTTGGTTCAAATCGCCCTCCACGGCTCTGACACTGCCAAGCATTTGTGTACTCTGGTGTATGTGAGTATTCCTTTTTGATCACTTTTCTTGGTATTTCTCTTTTCTCTGTCCAGCATATGGTAGTATCATTTTGCTGGATCGGGGGAACAGGCATAGGTATAATTCCCCATGGTATTGGTTCTCCTGCAGCCTGGGGTAATGGGAGACAAGCAGTGAATTTTGAAGTATTCTGGGCTCTTCCAAAGTCTCTGATTAATCCAACTATTACATTTTCCTGTTCAGGATTCCTTTTGAAGGCCATATTTGTACTATTTTCTTGTTCATGATCTTTTCCAAGGGCTGTGTTAATGTGTCTGATTTTCCTATGGTATAAGTGCGCTAGGGTCTGTGTCTGTGTTTTGTTTTTCTTTCCCCAAGGTACTATTCTCAGTTTTATCTGGGTATAATCAAAGCTATTTTGAATTCTTACTAAACATTTGTAAACATCCGTTTCTTTCTGTGTTACCTTTTCCAGTCGTAAGGTAGTGTTTCCCGTTTGTGTATCCTTATTCCAAACCATAACAAAACCGTCTTTCCGGAGACGTTCCCCTGCTTCCAGATTATTTCTATTTCTTCGACTTCAGTTTTCTGGTCATGGGTGAACAAACAAGTTAAATTGACATCCCTCCCTTCTATAACACTAACAGCTGACTCTGAAACAGTAACATGTACTAAACCATTAGTGGGAACCATTTTCATTGTAACCAGCAATAGAATAATTAAAAAGGCTACTTTGCGCGAAAAATCATCTTGGTCGAAGACACAGCTTGAACTTCCCATTGTTCTGGGACTTTCTTGATCCTGGTGTGATGAATCCAGGTGTCGATCCCTGCAACTTTGACGGCTGTGAAGGTCGTCAGGATCACCTGGTGTGGACTATCCCATGATTCTTTCAGTGGGTCGTTAAACCAGTTTTTCACATACACCTTGTCTCCAGGCTGGATGTTGTGCACCGGGTTCTCCAGGGGTAATGGACGATTCCACTGCAAGGTTCCCCTTAAAGCAGTAAGAATTTTGTTTAAAGACATAACATAATTGAAAACCACTTGATCTCCCTGAATATGCAGATCTCCTTTTAGTACAGTAGCATGATAGGGCTTGCCATACAGAATCTCGTATGGACTTACTCCTAACTTTTCTCTGGGTTTTATCCTAATCCTCAGTAATGCCAGAGGTAAAGCTTGTGGCCACTGTATCTTTGCTTCTTGACAAATTTTCTTAATTTGTCTTTTCAAAGTCTGATTCATCCTTTCTACTTGACCGCTTGATTGTGGCCTCCATGGGGTATGTAAATCCCAGGATATATCTAGGACTCTGGCCACATTTTGTACAATTCCTGCTATGAAGTGAGGTCCTCTATCTGATGATATGCCCAAAGGGACCCCAAATCTTGGAATCACTTCTCTTAGCAAGGTTTTAACTACTTCCTTAGCTTGGTTTGTTCTACAAGGAAATGCCTCTGGCCATCCTGAAAATGTGCACACATAAACTAACAGATACTTGTACCCTTGTGCCTTAGATAATTCAGAAAAATCTATTTGCCAATAGTCTCCCGGTTCTGGCCCCACCTGTATTTTTCCTAATTGAATCTGTTTTCTTACTATTGGATTATTTCTCAGACAAGTTGGGCACATGGCATTCACCCGCTTTGCTAAGGTTAACATCTGATTGGAAATAATTTCTCGTTTTAAAAATTTTACCAATGCCTCTGCACCCCAATGGCATTTATTATGCTCTGTTTCTAATATTGTTTTCATCACTTTTGTGGGAACTACCACTTGCCCCATAGCAGTTACATACCATCCTCTAGAATTCTTCTGAGCCCCAAGAAAGGTTGCTAGTTTCTCATCATCTGCTGAGTATTTGGGCTCTTCAGTTATGTGTGGCGCCACTGGGCTTACCTTAACTGGGATTAGTGCCATTTGAGTCCATACTTCTTGTGCCACTCTCCTAGCAGCTGCATCTGCCAGGCGGTTTCCTTGAAACATTTTTCCTTCCTCTTTCTGATGTCCTTTAACATGCATAACAGCAACTTTAGCAGGCTTGTGTACTGCATCCAACAAGGTTAATATTTCTTCTCGGTATTTTATTGTAGTTCCCTGGGAACTCAAAAGCCCTCTCTCTTTCCAAAGGGCTCCATGGATATGGATTACACCAAAAGCATATTTAGAATCAGTCCAAATGTTTACCCTTTTTCCTGTACTGAGAGTCAAGGCTCTGATCAGGGCAATAACTTCTGCCCTTTGTGCAGACGTTCCTGGGGTTAGAGCCTTTGCTTCAATCACTCCTGTCAAAGTGACTACTGCGTACCCCGCATACCTGGTTCCATTTTCTACATAGCTGGATCCATCTGTGAACAATTCCCAGTCCGGATTTTCTAGGGGAACATCCTTGAGATCGATGCGACTCGCATATACCTGCTCAATTGTTTCTACGCAGTCATGAGCGAGTTCTCCTCCTTCTGCTTCGCTGCGAAGAAATTCTGCTGGATTGATACAGTTAGTTATTTTTAAATCAACGTCCTCCTGTTCTCTCAGGACTGCTTGATACTGTAGCATCCTGCTGGATGATAACCAGTGACCCCCCTTTTGTTCCAGGACAGCCAGTACCATATGGGGTACAAATACTTCAATCTTCTTCCCCAGTGTCAATTTCCTGGCTTCCTGAATCAGGATCACTGTGGCCGCAACGGCCCGCAAGCATGGCGGCCATCCAGCACTAACGGTATCTAATTGCTTGGAAAAATACCCAACCGGGCGTTTCCAGGATCCCAGCCTCTGTGTGAGAACTCCAAGAGCTAACCTCTGTCTTTCATTTACATACAACTGAAAATCCTTACCTAAATCCGGCAGTCCCAAAGCGGGGGCTTCTTTCAGAGCCTTTTTCAAATTTCGGAATGCGTTCTTCCGTTGCTGATTCCACTCCAATTGTGGTTCTTTCAAAGCTTCATATAATGGTTTTGCTAAAAGTCCAATATCCACAAGCGACACCAGCCCACTATTCCCAGAAAGGATCTTAATTCTTGATGATTCCTTGGTAAGGGAATAGCACAAATTGCTTCTATTCTGTTGACACCCAACCGTCTCTGTCCTTGAGTAATTTCACATCCCAGGTAAATTACACTTTCTTTTACCAATTGAGCTTTTTCTTTTGAGACCCGATACCCTGCTTGTCCCAGCATGTTCAACAAAGCAATGGCTAATTTCAGGCAACCTTCTCTCTCTTCTGTGGCTAGGAGAATGTTATCTACATACTGTAAAATTGTGTAAGAGAAAGGTGAATCTTTTACCTGGTCTATCTTCCATTCCTCCAATTCTTTCGCCAATTGGTTCCCAAAAATTGTGGGGCTATTCTTGAATCCTTGCGGCAACCGTGTCCAAGTAAGTTGTCTCTTCCTTCCTGAATCCGGGTTCTCCCACTCAAAAGCAAAGTATTTTCTGCTTTCCAATGCCAAGGGGATGCAAAAGGCGGCATCTTTTAAATCAATCACTGTAAACCATTTAAACCTTTCCGATACAGATGTTAGCAAAGTATACGGGTTTGCCACTACAGGATGTATATCCTTTACTATGTTATTAATGGCCCTTAAATCCTGCACTAGTCTGTACTTACCATTGGGTTTTCGAACCGGAAATATAGGGGTATTGTATTCTGATTCACATTCCTGCAAAATTCCCAGGGTGAGAAACTGAGTGATTAAAGGTGCTACCCCTTTCCTAGCTTCTAGTTTAATTGGATATTGTTTTACCCGTACCGGGCGTGCTTCTTCCTTCAATTCTACTACAACCGGCTGGGCAGCCTTTGATTTGCCAGGGATTCCGGCTTCCCATACCCATGGCACAACTGCTTGTTCGATTTCTTCTGGAATTGGAGCTGGATCTAATTCTTTTACTACGAATGTTTTTGCTATTTCACTATCAGGTATTTCTATTTTAACTCTTCCATTTTCAAATATGATTCTTGCATTCAGCAAGGACAATAGATCCCTGCCGAATAGTGGACTTGGACAATTAGGCATATATAAAAATTGGTGATCCAATTCCTTTGCCCCAAATTTTAAACTTAATGGTTGTAAAAATGGTCTTTCTTCCAATTGCCCTGTTGCTCCAATTACTTGGACTGTATCATTACTAAGTGGTCCCAACCGTTTGTTAAGAACGGAATGAGTTGCCCCAGTATCAACGGTAAATTCTTGCTTCTTTCCATCCACTTCTAATATTACCTTGAGATCCCGTTCTAGTCAGCTTTGATTCTGATAGTTGCCTAAAACTAATGCTTGAGCGATATCTTGCGACTGCGCAGGGAAATTCCCTGCCGCTCCACTCCCCATTGCTCCATTTCCCATCCCCGCTCTGATAGGACATTCATTTTTCCAATGCCCCATTTGCCGGCAGAATGCACACTGATTCGAGTCTAGTCCCCTTTTTTGAAATCCCTGTTGTTGGAATCCCAGCCCTGGATTCGGAAGTCCAAACCCCTGGTTTTGAAATCCTCCCCTTCCTCGTCCTCTGCCTCGTCCCCGACCTTGGCCACGACCCCCCCGCATTCCGCTCGACTGCGGTTGCATCACCGCTAAAATATTAGCTTGCTGCTGTTTCTCTAACTTCTTGGCTGATTCTTTCTCTCTGTTATTATACACTTTCCAAGCTACATCAAGCATTTTATCCAAATTCCTACTATCTTCTCCATCTAGCTTCTGCAATTTCTTCCGAATGTCCTCCTGGGACTGTCCCATAAAAATCATTGCCAATTGCAACTTCCCAACCCCCTCTTCTATATCTAAATTAGTGAATTTCTGAGCCACCTCTTTTAATCTTTCCAGAAATGCCGAGGGAGATTCGTTCTTCTCCTGCCTTACAGAGTATAATTTCGACAGTTTATAGTTTTTGGCATCCCTGTCCGAATCCCTTCCAGCAAAAATTCCTGATAATCTTTAATCGCTCGCCTTCTCTCATCGGTATTAGGATCCCACCCCGGATCTTCGCAGGGGACTAATTCAGCCACGGTACCGCTTGCCAAATGCATTCTCAGCGCTTCCCTAGCTCTTTCTTTTGTAGCCTTCAAAACCATTTCTTTCTCAGTTGAACTCATCAATGTATCTAACAAAACCTGCATATCATTCCAGTCTGGTTCTTGGGTTCTAATGACCATTTTTACTACTCTAGCAACCCGTTCGGGATCCTCTCGATAATTTCCTGCTGATTGCTTCCAAATAAGCAAATCTCCTGGGGAAAAGGGTACTTTCACATACACTTTTCCCCCCTCGGGTCCCACTGCTTCCCGCAAAGGAGCAATCAGATGAGGTTCAGTCTGATTTCTCCTTCCCTGTCTAGTCCTTGCAGCCAAAGGAGTTCTTTGTATACTCTGGGAGGGCGATGGGGAAGGAGTGTTTGATCTCAGAGTGACTGATGTACGAGTGTCTACAGGGGCACCCCCAATCTCTGATCCCTCCCCATCTCCCTCATCTCCTTCCTCTTCATCATCTTCGCTAATTCCCTGTGGCGATCGATTCGGGGGGGGCAGGCAGCGCGCTCGGAGCTACTAACAAAGACAAATCTTCCTCTGGCCGAGAACCGTATGCTAAGCATTTACCACATCCAGACCTCCCTTTGCATTCTTGACATTTCTGGTTATTTTGTTTCAATACCAGTATACCGCACTCCGTTTGCCATTCAGGTTTTCGTTTTAACTCGTAAAACAAATCTAAATAAGGTATCTCATCCCATTTTTCCTGCTCCCGCAGCAGACTCATTAAAGGTGATATTACAGCATAATCTATGCTTCCATTTACTGGCCATGAGACCTCACCGATTTCATACTGAGGCCACTACACATTACAGTAATCAATCATTTTATCTTTACTTAGTTCTTGGAAAAACCCCTCACTTTTCCACCGTTTCAACAAGCATCCCAACGGAGTATTTTCAGGTATTTTACTATTAGCCCGGGCTAGAGCCTTAAAAGTTTTAAACGGCATCATGCTTTCCTGACAAACGCAACTCTACAACAAATACTTTCCTATCCCTGACAAAACAACAACTCAGCAACAGATCTTAATAACCAATATACAGCACAGTAGCAGCAGCAATAGCAGCAGCGCAACACACAATAAAACCCACAATCAAACACAGCAACAGCACAACAAATCCAACCATACCCAAAATAAAATAACCAGACCAACCAACTTGCCACTTCTCGACGCCGCGAGGGGCAAGTGCCGAATCCTACGTGGCTTTCGCCGCGATTTACGGTCGGCGCCTAGGCTTCCACCTGGACGTCCTTAACCCAACCCTGCGAGGGTCCGTCCCCTCGTCTTATGGGCAGGTACCCAACCAGAAAAGAATAAAGCACCTTTCGGGCTTACCTTCTGCAGTTGTCCGTCAGGCGCAGGGGTCGGGCACGAACCGATAGCTCCCGAGAATCCCTCGGTGCCGGCCTGGAGCCGATCAGAGCGCGAACCACCCCAGCCGCCTTCGGAGTCCTGCCGCGGTCGCCAGAAAACTGTTGCCCGATAAAAGAAATTAAAGACACATAACAACCGAAGTCGTTTATGCGGTGCTTTATTAGGGCCCTGGGGCAAAGGGGACTAATGTCCAAAGCCAGAGCCCAACATAGTTACAAAATTTCCAGGTTTTTATACCTTTCTCACTATCCTTTCTCTTACCTTATACATTGTTTTTCTACATTCAAGCGAATCATTCTTAGATTAGGTGCATTGTTTTTCTACATTCAAGCGAATCATTCTTAGATTAGGTGCATTGTTTTCTACATTCAAGCGAATCATTCTTAGATTAGGTGCATTGTTTTTCTACATTCAAGCAAATCATTCTTAGATAAATCTTATCTCTAAAGATTATGTCTTATTTACAAAGTCGTTATGCACTGTTCTCAAGACTGTTACAGTTAGGTACGGTTAGTTACTTAGTTACAGCCTTAAAACTACAAACACTCAACACACGGTTTCTAACAGCATCGACTAGGCCCGGTTCAAATCCTTAGCAGAACTACTACTACTTTATTTTTCAGTTTATTTGCAACACCGGCATCACTCGGGAGTCTGCGGAGGAGCTCCGCGCCCGCGTCCCGGCATCACTGAGGGGCCTGCGGAGGAGCTCCGCGTCCCGGCATCACTCGGGGGCCTGCGGAGGAGCTCCGCGTCCCGGCATCACTCAGGGGCCTGCGGAGGAGCTCCGCGCCCGCGTCCCGGCATCACTGAGGGGGACTCGCGGAGGAGCTCCGCGTCCCGGCATCACTCAGGGGCCTGCGGAGGAGCTCCGCGCCCGCGTCCCGGCATCACTCGGGGGCCTGCGGAGGAGCTCCGCGTCCCGGCACCCAGACGCGCCGCAGCTCCGCGCGCCCCCGGGCCGGGCGTGCCGCGGCGTCCCGCAGGGGGCGCTGCCGAGGCCGCGCGCGGCGGCGGCTGCGCGCGGGGCGGGGCGGGCCTGGGCTGCGGGCGCCGCGCCCGGTGACGGCGGCCGCTCCTTCCGGGCCGTGACGGCGCCGCCACGGCGTCCCTGGCTCTCAAAATGGCGGACGGAGCCGACAGAGGTCCCGCGGCGGGAGCGGCGGGCGGCCGGGCCCCCGCGCAGGCCCCGGAGCGAGCTATGGTGAGGCTGCGGACCGGCGCCGCGCCGCGGTTCCCCTTGCCCGCCCTCGGGGGCGGCCCGTGTGGTGGCCGCGCCGCCGCTCGGCCGAGCTGCCCGCGGCTGCCGAGCGGCGCCGTGGAGGGCCGGGCGCGCCGCCGTGCGCCCGCCGTAGCCAGCGGGAGCCGGGGCGGGCGGCCCGGTGCCCCGTGCCGGCGGCGCCGCGCCCCGCTCGCGTTGGCCGGCGCTGGCGCGGCGCCGGGGCTCGCCGCCCGTGCCCCGGGAGCGCAGGGCCGGGCCTGCCCCGCGGCCAGGGGGAGGCGGCTCAGCCTCCGCTCCCCGCAGCGTCTCTCGGCCCCTGTGCCGTGACTGCCGTTGACACCTAATGACGGAACGAAATGAGATCAAACTGGAAGGCTTCGGAGACTGTCCTTTAAGCGTTGTAGTGGATATGTGCATCTTTACCTCTAATCCTGTACCTTTTTGAATTAAAGGTGACTCTACTGTGGAGCAAAAAAGGCTGAATACTATTCTGCAGAGTGTGTGGAGCAGCAAATAGTGTTATTTAGAGAGAAAGTAGATGGAAACAGTTGTTTTTTGAACAGAAATACTATTTCTTTTTTCCTTCTGCAAAATAATCGTCTATGAATTTATTTTTTTTATTATTTTGAACACAATTTGCTGTTGCCTCTGTCTAGTGGTATCCGTGTAAGTGCCTTCTGTGGTTTCCTCCACAACCTTGTGTAGTGATTGCTATGTTTGAAACACTTTATCTAGAGGAGTTTAAAACCCAGAGGCTGACAACTTAAGAAAGGAAGAAGGCAGGCAGATGTGTATCAGGAACTTTACCTTTTATGTTCTGTTTTCTGTAACAGTCTGCACACATAGTACAGTTTTGAAACTGTTGGCTTCAGGTGTTTAAAAGTTGGGTGCTAGCAGGCCTGTAGAACAGCTGCTTTTTATGTGATGCTACACACTGCTGATAGAAGTAGGAAGATGTTTACCCATGGGACCTGTCTTGCGTGTGGCAGTACTAAGCCAACAACCCCTATTCCGTGTACCCCCTCAGATTTTTAAGTATCTGCGAATCATTAGAAATGGCCCTTTAGTCACAGACGTCATTCTTAAGTGCTGTATATTTCTATGATTGAAATAGGCCTATGAGTGTTTTTTTTTTTTTTCATTAGAAACAACTTTATTTTAAACTAGAAAAAATGTGATGTGATTCCTTAGTATCAAAAATTGCAGCCCAAGGCGGGCAATTTCTACAGCTTGTGAGCTGTGCATTAAGTCAGTGGTACTGAAGGAAATAGTGGAAATCAGCAGCAAAGCAATGCAATCAACCTTTCATTAATTTGGGACATAAGAGGCTGAGTTAGCCCAAGCAATCCATAAAACTGGTAATAGTAGTGTTGTGAAAAACTGAGAGTTGGAGAGATCCTTAGCTGCTCAAAGGTGATGCTGGTCCAGTAAGTTGTCCTAATTGTTATGTGACTTCAGCCAATTGAAAGTGTCTGAACTGGAATTATCATTATTCCAAAGAGGGTAGTTGGCCATCCAGACCACGTTGCCTGCCATACATCCAAGCAAACTGCAGGGATTTTGACAGGGAGTAGGGGCTGAGGGTATGTTATAAAAAGGGAGAAGAGGAGCCTGGGATATGTACTTAGGTTGTGTCCAACAGCATTTGTGATGATAGCAAACCTGGCTGTAGTGGTGCTAGAGACAGCTGTAATCTGGAAGCAGTACACCCAATTTACTGCTGTCCTAGAGATGGTACTAGGTAGGTGAAACTAATGTATCCTGCTTGACTTGTGCTTTCACTGTGCACAGCTGTTCTGAAAGTCACTGTGGTGCTAGAATTGGAAAGTTGTGTGGAGCAGAAAGAACTGGTTAAGTAGGGTGAGCTTTGGCCTCCCTGAACCTGACAAATCTGTCTCCGTGTCAGAGCAGTCAGACAGGCTAGTGCTCCTCTGCTCACCTCTGGCTTGGAGTGCCATTGGCTGCAGTGCAGCACCACATCTGGCTGCAGACCTTCCCAGGGTGCTGGGTGCATGGTGCAGGATTACCTGAATGAGCCTGCAGGAGCCAGCCTGCCTCTGGAATGGGTGCTGATGACTCAGGTGATAAACTCTTCTGCACCCAGCCCAAGTCAGCGGTGTCTTCTCTGCATTTATCTGCTCTTCAGGTTGTGTGACTGGTTGAAAGTACTTAACTTGGTGTTTCACTGCATCAGTTGAAGTCAGGTCCTGTCTGTGCTTTCTGCTTCTCCATAGTGGCTGCATTGTGCCCTGAGCTGCCCTGGAAGAGAGTGAGCTGATTTTAATGCTGATTAAGTAGTAAACCCTGTCTACCAAACTCGCGTTCGCTTTCTTTGCTTTCCCAACAGCATCTGCAGTTTACTTGGCTGACTGATGGGCTGGATTTGGCTTGTCTAGTAGTTGGCTAGCAGGCATAGCTGGTGGCCTGACAAAAGCCTGCTTTGCAGGCTGGATCCAGCTCTTGGTTGGTTGTCCATTTGTATTCTAAACAAATTCCAGTTTGACTCCTGCTTGCTTTTGTGTCTGCTACCTGGAGCAGGGCTTTGATATTAAGCTATTTCAAGGATTTTAAATTTCCACTGAATCTTCAAATTTTCATGTATGTGTACCTTCACAGTAATATTTGTGAAGAAAAGGGATTTCTTTTTAATGTTCTTTCTTTTGATCAGTCAGAACTCCTAACAAAAGCTGAGATGTAAGTGAAAGAAGAGAAAGGCTTATATTATTAGGATATTTCCTTTAAAGACAGGAAGATTCCAAGTCTTGGTTTTGTAATGTAACACAGGATACAGGCACTTGTGCATTTTAAGGTATTTCTGATCTTTTGTGTCATTCAGTGCTGTTACATAGTTGAGAAGATGTATATGAGGAGTCCTGCTACTGCAGATGTGTGTAATCAAATAGTAATATAGAGGGAGTGTTTGTATTCATGTGCAGGTTATTTCTTGGAATTAGTGAAACCTGAGTCAGGCATCTTATTTGGAGTGCAGTGTCTTCTAAACCGAACTGACCTGCTTAGACCAGATGACATGTCCATATAATTTTACTTTTCTAAGCTAAATTTGTTAAAAACTTCATTTTAGGTAAGCCATCATATCCTTTAGTGTAACTAAGCCCTGAAATGCACATGGTCAAAGCCCCATATTTAGAACAGTGCAGCATATTGGCAGAACAGTGTTTACTGTACACTTGTGTCAGTGTCCAAGAAATGGAGCTGTGAAAGTTGAAACAGGTAACTGGAGCATAGCCCAGGTCTTGTTTGCATCCTCATATATTTACTGCAGTGTTTTCTTGTTGCTACCGCGTCAAGTAGTGCCGTGGTTTTTTCTTCCCTGTCAGCTTTCATGTTTACTCATACTTATTGGTAATTTTTGTGGCTTTTTTTAGTGCAGGGGTGAATTAATTGTAAAGGTATTTGTTATCTTTGCTCGAGTCCACATAAAGTGCACAACGTATGGTTGCTGTAGTCCTGTTACAGTATTGTAGTTGTGAGAGGTATGTGGGCTCCAGGAAGAAAGTAGTGGATATTTCTGATAGCATGTAACCGTTTCAGGATCTCCTAGGTCACAGCAGTAGAGAAGTTAGGGTTAAACAGGTTGAGTTTTGTGTTTGGGGGAATGCTGAATGAGTGCTAAATATGGATAGTCACCTAAATTTTTCTTCCTTCACTGCAGAATTAGACTGTATACAGTGGATCTTAAAATTGATGATAATTGGAAAAATAGGTAAGGGTGAATATACAGGAAATTAAAAAGAAGCACGATGTTGTTTTTCACCCCACTGCTCCCTGCATCCCTTCATTAATGAATTACTTCTTTGTAAATATTCACTGTAGTTGTGTGTTTTGAAGTGCAGCCTGGTACTTGCTAAGATATTTCATGTTCCTTCAAATATAGGAGACCACAGCATGGATGTTAAGGATGAAAAAAAGAATGAAAGTATTTCCTTTGTTTCTCTAGAAACAAAGAAAAAATGATCTGTCAAATGAATAGTCAGAACTTAAAATTCAATTTCAAAGTCTCAATATTATAAGTAACTCTGCAAAGATGATTTGGCTATTTTTATAGGGAAAATAACTTTCCTCCCAAAATAAGTATTTTGCACATTGTTTTGGTTTAGTTTATGATACTAAATTCCTGCTTCCTCTAGTGTTAGTTGTATCTATATCTACCAAATGCAGGTTTCACCAAAAAATTTGGAACATGAAAAGGTGGTTAGATTGTATGCCTCAGAACTTGAAAATTAGTTCTATAATTCCTGACTATTTTGCCTGTTAAACCTACCTAGTAGTAGTATTCTGCTCATTTTGCAGCCTATTTAGGCTTGGTAGGGAGGTCCAATAGAGATACCTGCAGCATGGCAGAGGGAGCTACAGGCCATAATTTGACTCCAGTTGTCTCTTTGGGCACCAGGTTGCTTTCAAGTGCTCACTCCCATGAGCTGCAGCTGTGTTCTTGTGGGTTTGGAGGTGCCTGTGATTTAAAAGTGACCTGCAGTTTCCAAGGGGCAGAGCAGCTGGGGTCTGTGCCTCGTTCACCCTCAAGAAGACCTTAGTTTTAGCTGTCCAGCAGCTGGAACAGCCACAGATGGTGCTGGTGGTTACTTGTCCGTGTCTGGTGGTCCCCTCTTTGCTCTGG
Organism: Sitta carolinensis; assembly: GCA_032173965.1. Lineage (NCBI taxonomy): Eukaryota > Metazoa > Chordata > Aves > Passeriformes > Sittidae > Sitta > Sitta carolinensis. Next base: position 9,099,086 of record JAVUNC010000006.1, on the reverse strand, counting down.
GTGGGCTCAGCTGGTAGGGTTTGGTGGCTGCTGGAGTCGAGGTGGATTGCACTGTAGACAAAGCTTTAGTGCTCTGGGCTGGTTTTGAGTCTCCTTCCCGCTGGGCAAACACCTGCACCATTAAAGCCTCTTTTAAAATGAATTGGCTCCCGGCTTTGGCTCAGGGGGCCAAAGTTAAATGACTGGAGTGATCAAAAAGTTCTTTTATGTCTTTGGGTCCAAGTTGATGTTTTGTTAAGGCAATATTAGACAGTCTTGAATGTTACCCATGTTGTGCCAAGGAAAATAGCTTTTGAAACCTAACTTGCTCTTTTTTGTGTAATTACTGATAACCAGAGCAAACTGGATACTAAAGTTTGGTTGTGTGGTTTTGTTCTTTTAGCCACGTTATGTAAAGGAGCTGACTGATGCATCAGAAAACAGATATTTTGTATTTGAGTTTGAAACAGTCATTTTTACAGCTTAGATTCTCTACTAAACATTGGCTGTGCTTTGTTGGAGAATGTGAAACGAAATAATTCCTGTTACAAATTTGACAAAACAAATAGAGTAAGTTTCCATTTTAACTCCCTGAACTGTGCCCTTCCAGAGGTAGAATTTATGCTCCAAAAAAAGAAAAAAGTTCAGTTAGATTTAAGGCAGGGAGGAAGGAATATGTTAATTAATTTCTAGTGTTTATTTTTGAAGCCTCTTTGTGGAATATATATCTTTGAGGCTGAAACAGATTGCCTTGTCTTCATGTTGTTTTTACTAAAAATTATGCCTAGTAGATCTTATGCTCTAGTTGGATCTTATTTACTGCACTAGGAAACTGGTAATTTAAAACCAAAATAATAAGAAGGAAAAACGGAACCAAAATTTTGAAAGCAGAACCCTAATATGAAAACATTAGTTCAAGAATCCTTTGAACTCTCCAAAGAAATTTAACTATTGTGCATACTTATCAAAGAACTTGTGCATATTTATCCTTTTAAAATGTCACGTGTTTCCTCAGTTAGTTAGACAATAACAGAATAAAAATTTTCTGAGATTTTTGTCCTGCTAATCTCTGTTTAACTTGTAACAAGTGTTGCGTGTGTTCAAGTAAAACTGCCTTTTGCATTTGGTATTTATGCTGAATGGCACCTGCTTGAAATCAGTATGTCCTCAGCATTTTAAATATTTACTTTTTAAATCCTGCTTTTTCTAGCTGCTTTGGCAGGAGGATGGTATTGTCTTCTCGTGCCTGACAGATTTTTGCTATGCATAACAAATTATTTTACTATTCCTTTTATCTGGAATGCAGGACCTGGCACAGGTTTTAGTTCATGCTGCTGTCTGTTCCTTCATAATTTGTTGGTTAATATTCATAAATATTAATATTACTTTTCAGTGATTGCATCAATGTATAGATCTAAAAATAGTCTTGAAATTTAGGCAATCACTTTTGCACTAAAAGATCAGCTTGTCAATCAATGCGGTGAAACTACAGCTGCTTTTTATAATACTGCCTTGTGCAAGCCATTAGTTTGAAAAGACTTCAGAATTCCAAGAGAACTGTGCTTAGAAGGTAGGTCAAAAATTGTCCTGGAAGCAATAGCTACTGAATTAATGCACATAATAAACCTCTGCAATGATAAAGAAATTCTGTTGTAGTGGCGAAAAATCTCATTTGATGCTTGGTCTGTAGGTGACAAATTAATTGAGAGTGTTTACTTTTCCCCCCTTTTTTTTTCTTATACACTTCCTTCTCTCTCATTCCTGTTATTATTTGTAGTATTCATAAATGGAATGTGTTTGTGAAAGACAAAATTGGATGTGGATATATTTTCCATACATCTATATCAGTGACAGATATTTTGCGTATTTTATAGCAGTATTTGTAGGCAAATATAATTTCTCAACCTCTGACATTTTGGCATGGATCTTATTTGAAGGATTTGGAAAAAGCTACAAACTGTCCTTTTACATGTAGGATAAATCTGCATGTTTGGTTGAAGTTGACATTTGGGAAAATCTCTGTATGGTTACACATAGGAAGAAATATTCGTCTGATCCCGCAGAGGAGGATATGTTTCCCGTGCAGGAGAAGAAATTGTTTCCTAATGGTTTGCTCTCAAGTGGTACTGTGAAGCAGTGCTTCTGTCACAGTACTCTTCTGAAGAGTCAATAAAGATGACAAATTGCTGCTTTTTTTTATACAGCACAAATCAAATGTGGTTGTCAAAATGGTTTCTGTGTCTGCTCTTCTGACGAAACTGTTAACACTTGAGAAATGCAGCTTTGCAACTCCTCCTGCCTCCCTTTTTCTTCCTCTTTCATGCATTTTTTTCATGCATTTTTGAGAATTATCCTAATCTTAAGAAAGGGGAATGTGACAGGCATGTGTGATTGAAGTAGGAAAAGAGATGGGTCTGGAGCAGCTTAGACATATAAAGTATAAAAGCAGAGATAGGAGACAACGTGTATCTTGGACATGCGCTCTTCACTAGTGCCAGGTTCTTGAGTGTCACCTTTGCCTGCTCTTTCAGATGCCTCTGAGTGCCTGCCAACATGGTGTGGATGTTATTCCCCCTCTGCAGGAAAGGTTGTGGTGTGCTGCTGCAACGAGAAGTCCCTTAGCTCACTCTGGTCACTGTTTGTGGGGGGTTTATTTCAGGGCCATGTGTATGTCCACAGGGGCCATGTGGTGACGTGGCTGTTTCTTTGGCAAACTTTAATTAAAAGTGAGGAAATGACCAAGAAATCCATTGAAAGACGTCTACTAAGGTCACTAATGCAAATATTTAAAAGCTGAGCAATTTCAGAAATTCAGATTTTAGATGAAGCTCTGATTTGCTCCAAATGTGAAGGTGGTTCTTTTTCCTAAAATCAGTAATTTTAAGTTTGCAGTCCAAAAACATTTTTCAGTGGGATAATGTCAGTTGGAGTAGAGTGTATTCAGCCAGCTTCCTCTGGGCTTTCCTCTGTTAGAGGTCCACATGCTGTCAGCTGTGAGTGGGGTGTGAGTGCCTGGGGGGCTGTGGAGAGCTGACTGATAGCATTACTTTAGTTACATGGTAATGTGTCTTCCTTAATTGTGTTATTTTATAGCTTCTGCCTCTTTCAATATTGTATTTCAAATTTGCTCTTCAGTGGAATCAAATCTGGAAAATAACTTTTCTTTAGAGCTTACTAGTAGCAGAAATTAGAAATTATTAATAGAGATTGACAAAGAAATAAGACTTTTCCTTAGGAAGCATTTGAATCACATAATGATTGAGGCACCTCTTAAGGTCATTTTGTCCAGGCTCAGGACAGGAGCACCTAGAACAGGTTTCCTGGCACCATGTCCAGCTGGCTTTTGAATAAAGGATGGCATTTCCACAGCCTCTGAGGGCTGCCTATGCCAGGGCTGGGCAGAAAGCTGCAGTGAGAGCCCCATCTTGGCTTGCAACTGTCTTGCAAATCAATTTGGCTTTTCTGGACTTCCAGCTCATCCTGTCAATAAAACCAAAAAGCCTGTAAATTTATAAATTCATATTTTTTTTTATATCTGTAGCAATTGAGCACTTGACAGGTATGAGCTCATGTAAGGGAGTGAATGAGCAGAGGGAAAGTGGGACTTCTCAAACTGTTGAGTTTCAATATGTGGGCACAAGGGGACAGAGCTACCATTGAAGAGTCAAATTTAATCTAGGGAGTGTTTTATTTGGTGGATTTTGAATTGTTGATGGTTTTGTATGTAATTTTTTACTTTTGAACATAATATAGTGAAAAGATTTGATGAAAAGTCTCATAGGAGGCACAGAGGTTATAGGATAGGTCTGAAGTTTAGCCTGGTCCAGCTTATAGGAATAAGAAAAATAATATTCTTGTTTCTCTTGTGAGTATAATGGGTATTTCCTGGGTGATGCACAGGCTAAGCATGTATTTTAGTGTGCTTACCAGAAGGCAGAGAGCCTGCTTGAGAAAGTTCTCTTGCTTCCCTTGTTCCCTCTCCTCTCCTTCTTCCTGTCCTCTCTTCTTGGAACAACATTTAAATAGAATTAAAAGCTTTGCACAAGAATGCTTGAAATGCTTGTGAGTTGGACTGTGTGAGAACCCCTTTTACACTTCTGGCAGATTTTCAGGGAAGCTTAGCCCTGTGTTTCTTGCAGCTATGACGTGCTCTGGACCAACAACACAGAAGCTGAACTTGCACCATCTCCTGGGAGCATGGGTTATTAAGATAGAAGGGCACAGACAGGGATTCTCTTGGGCTCTGCAAACAGAGTGTGCCAAGGGGCCATATCCCACCCTCCTGTATTTAAAAAAATACAGTAACCAAATTGGAAGGGGATTTGGATGAAGCCACCGTGCAGTATAGGTAAGATAAAAACAAGTTACAGGAGGAAATGTGTTTAAGCAGAAACACTAAATTATGAAGTTTAATTATGATGAGAATAATTCACTTCCACTCATCTTAAATCAGTTGCATAAAAAAAATAAACACGTGCTCAAGTAATTCAGTTTTCAGCTGCCTCTTACAATTGAATATCTTTCTCAGAGCCAACAGCTGTGTGTGATGTTTTTCTTTTTTCAGTGTTTATATGCAAGTATCTGATAAATTTGGATTTAAGTTTTAGCTGTTTTTTACAATTTAGTGTCTTTATGCCCTGGGTATGCATCACTTTTATTCAATAAAAGTGTTACTAGGTTGAATAAGTTAATTAAAATAAAAAGGCAGTTGCTTTATTTGTTTATTTGCTTTCTGTTCTTTAGATCTGAATATGTGAAAATATATACAAACCTATATATTTGGGTGCATGTATGTATATGTATACAGATTGTGTATGTATTATGAATGTGTGTATGCTACAGCTTTTATGACCAGTGCAGTGGTGCTTACTGCTCAGGTGAAATTCTGAAACAAAACCAGATTTATTTGTTAGCATTAGAATTAAAATAACCGGCTCCTTTCACTTCATGAATGGGTCTATTTTCAGATAATAGTGGATAGGTTTGAATGCTTTGCAATTCAAGAAATCTGATTAGAGTGATCAAGCTGCTAGCACTTATAAAATAAGAATATTCTAATATGATTGTGGACAAATCTGCTGTTCTGCTTGACCACATTATCCAAGGCTTATCTTTCCCATCAGCTTCTGCCATGCATTTTCACCTTGATAAATGAAGTAGTAGACTACCTAAGGGTAATGCTGAGGAAGATTGATGGCCAAAAAAGTAAATAAAGGATTGAGGATTTTTTGCTTGTCACATAAAAAGTTGAATAGTCTACTTCTTGGAGCCTTTATTCAGTCTGAACCCTTTGGTGGTTGCTTTGCTCATTCCCTACCTGCTGGCCTGGAGAAAATTCCCTTTAGAGCTATTTATGAAGTTAATGTTATTTTTTTTGTTGGAGTCACATCTTGAATCTTTTATGCATTTTTGGTCACCACAATGTAGGAAGGCTACAAAGCTATTAGAGATCATTCAGAGGAGGGCAGCAAGGATGGTGAAGGGCCTGGAAGGGGAAGCCATAGGAGGAGCAGCTGGAGTCACTTGGTCTGTTCAGCCTGCAGGAGACTGAGGGGAGGACGAGGGGCAGGCACTGGGCTGTTCTCTGTGGTGACCAGGGACAAGACCTGAGGGAATAGCATGGGCTTGCATCAGGAGACATTTGGGCTGAGTATTAGGAAAAGCTTTTTCACCCAAAGGGTAGTTGGGCCCTGGAACGTGCTTCCTGGAGAAGTGGTTGTGGCTCCAGTCTTGCTAGAGTTCCAGAAGCATGTGGACAATGCTCTTAGGCACATGGTGTGGTTCTTGGGGCTGTCCAGTTTGGACTTAATGATCATTGTGAGTCCCTTCCAGCTTAGGGTATTCTATGGTACTTGGATGTTAACCAAAGTGGTGTTTGAAAGGATGTTGTCTTTAAGCACCCTGTCTGATTTGCAGTGGGGAAAACCAAAAAGTTATTTCTAAATCATGGGAATAATATGAGAGAATATTCAGACTTGAAGGACAGAAATAGGACAATTGGAGAGAACTGTTTGGAGAAGTAAAGAAGTTGGAAGTAAAGTTATGGACTAAGAACCTCAAGTCAAAACACAGTACTTTCATTAATTATCTTACAAAAATGAAATTGCATTTTAGTCTGGTTTCCCAAGGACAATAAGCTTATCTATCATTTAGGCTTCTCTCTTCCTCTGTAGCTCTGATGACCAGTTCAACAAGGCTTTCAGAAGACCATTAAGTTGGTACATGTTTTGTGACTATCAGCAGGCAAAGGAATGAATTCCCAAACTTTTCCCAGCTCTGGCAATTCTTTCCATTTGTCAGCAGCTGAACAGATACCAAGCTTTGTGTATTGGTTGGCTAGTTGGGAAGAGTGTAGTTGAAAATTAATTAGTGCATAGGTTTCCCTACAGTAACATAGTACTTGCCAGCTCTTGCTGTTTTAGTAGAAGACTTCAAAGGAACAGAGGTTACAGTGGTGGAAAATAGCAGAGAAATCACTGGAAATCCATGGTTTCTTAGATTTTATTGCTCAAAGAACTGACTTCTGATGTAGGAAAGACTTCTGAATTCACAGTAGAAGTGTGTAATCCTATTTTCTTTATATTTATTTATTTGTTTGTTTATCCATGGGTGTACTTTTTGTTGCAGTGGTGTGATGAAAGATTCGACTTCCAAGCTACATTTTTACAGTGCTTGGCAAAACATGTGCCAAATATTTACTCAGCTGAAATGGACCCCTTGGTGGAGAAACAAGAAGAAATGGTCCAGGCAGCAATATTATACCCCCTGGAATGTTACTTGTTTGGGGAGGACCCAGATATATTCCTGGAGAAACTACAACAGAGTGGAACCTCCCAGCTTTGTGGAAAGGTGTTCAAAGGAGGGGAGACAACATACTCTTGCAGGTAAGAATGAAGATATGTTGTCATCAATGTTCCCATCTGAGATACTGCAGCAAAGTGCTTTAATAAAATCAGTTGTGCTGCTAACTAGTCGTTGCTTGTGTCGTGGTACTTCTTTGCTTAACTGATGCTGGCATTTGTTTGCCATTTCAAACTGCTTTAGAGTGAGGAAAATTGCATATGAAAAGAAGGCTCTGGCAGAGAAAGGGGGAAGGAAATGGAAAGGTTACTGCAAGTGCTGAAAGCTGTTGATTAAAAGTGTTGGATGATAGGGTATGAATATGGAATCTGTACCTGAATTGAGGGATACAGTACTCACCCTTTCAAAGTCTGAAATGGAATCCAGCATTTCTGAGCATCGTCAGTCCTTTGCTTAGGCAATAGCTGCATGACCAGTGGTAATTTTTTTCACCTGTTTTTCTTATGCTGAAGTATATTAAAGGTGGCAGCTCACTGATTTGATAGAATTAATTCTATTATTTCCTATTAATATAAATACATTAATGAGTATCATGAATAAAAATATATTAATATTAAAAAGCCAGCAGTTTTAGTGGTGAATATAAAGATTACAACAGTTCTGGTAATTGATGAGCATTAATATATTGCTATTGCCATAGTTTATTCTAATTTTCAGTTTGTTTTAAAAGCCTAGAAAATTTAATTAGAAATACTGAAAGAATATTATTAAGGATGAAAAGCACTGTCAGTAAAATATCTGTCCCTTAGAATTTAGGAAATGTCAAAATGAAAGCTCCCTATAGACTTTGTTTATGCATTGCACTGTGAAGTTTTAATCCATCCTGTACTCTTCAGCCTTTTCTAGGAATCAACTAGTGTTGTGCATGAGAGGAGAGTGGTCTTTGAAGAAGTCCTGCTGTGTGCACTAGAAAGTGTATAGTGAGTGGGACAGTTGTATGAAGGAAGGAGCTGGACAAGGCAGTTTAGTGCTGCTAGAACTGGAATAATTCTATTCCTGCCTCTCCAGAGTTCATGTAGGGTAGCAGGCAAAAAGACAAAGCTAAATATCTCAGAGTTGGTCTCCTTCTTATTTTTTTGAGTTCCAGTCTTGCAAAAATGTGTTGGTATTTATACAAGATACTGTATGCACTACTGCAGCTGAAGCTAGATATGTGTTTGCTTTAGGCTTCTAAAATGTGAAAAATTAAATATATTTTGCAGTACTAAAATCTGAATGCCTTGAATTGAATAATCAAATCTAGCAGGCACTTCTGCCTTATTTTTTCTTTGATTCATCCTTCAGTAAATTTATGGTAATAAAAGAATGTTACTGAAGTGTTAAATTATTGTAATGATTGTTATAATCTGAAGATTTGAAAGGAAGTTATTTCTGTAATCAGAATTACCATGATACTTTAGTTGTAAAAGAGGCTTGAACTAGATGTTGAACAATGGTATAAGGTAAAAATTTGATATGTTGTCATTTAGCACCTGTCATCCACGTTTTGTCTAGAATAAAACAGCATTTAAAGAAAAAAACTGACCATGTTTTAAGGAAAAAGGCAATATATAAAAGTATGTATGTGAAACATAGGATAAAATAGAATTAGATTGCCCATGAGTGTAATTCCATATTTTCAGCTATTTTAGTGCATAAGTGAAACAAGTTACATTTCAAAGTATGTATTTGAATACATACTAATATGTATTATGTAGTAGCTAGTATTCCTAGCTTATTTAAAAAGGAATTCTTGTCAGATTTTAACTTCTAGCCGTTTTAAAAGTTAGAACATAACCTAGAAGAAGTGTAGCAAAAGTTTAATCAGCAGACTGACTACAATTGTTTTGGAATCAATTAATAAAGATTAACTCAGAGTCATCACTGGTATTCCCAGCTGCTTATTCTTAGCAAAACCAGAAAAAGTTTTACTGAGCAAGTTTTGAAAGTGGAAATTGAGCATGTTTTTGACATAATTTGATATAACAGATGTGAGTACATGGTTCGAACTTAACAAGGCTGGTTACTCCAGGTCACAGAAACATGATGAAAGCTAATGTTTTTACATTTTGAATCTGTTGTTAATCTAAATTTTTCTCTTTTTCAGAGCAGCATATTCTTTTGTGCATGAAAATTTCAGGTGTTGGTTTTCAAGTTTGCCACTTATCATTTTTGTTGCAGAGACTGTGCAGTTGATCCAACTTGTGTGCTCTGTATTGACTGCTTCCAGAACAGCATTCACAAGAACCACCGGTACAAGGTAGGAAAATCTTATTTTAAGAAATGGTACTTGTAGCTTTAGAGAAGTTCTTTTGAGGCTATGATAAACTGCATATAAACCATTAGGAATTTTATCACTAAAAAAATAAATTCTGGGACTTATGGATTACTTGATATCTCTCTCTTGTTTCAGTGCTGTTCAAGAACAGCAGCTTGGTAATTGAAGAACCAAAAGCTAAAGGAGTGTGTATGAATGCATATAGTGTTATTCTCTTCGGTAATTTCATGGAAGTGTAGGTCAGAGCAAAGAGCTGACTGAAAATGACAGTTGTGTCCTGTGTCCCAGTCAGTTCTACTGGGAAATAAGGTGAAAACCCAGAGAAAACAGACAGTAATGACTACAGAGCACTTTGGAACCACAGCTGGGCTGAGAAGCTGTTGTCATTTCCCCGTTTTTCAGTAAATTCTTTGGGCAAAACATTAGTTATGAAAATAGGTAGTCAGATGTGAGGAGATTTGTAGCATTTTCATCTAAAGAGTAGGGGATATGTTCTATATGGGTTCATAGAATAAATTATGTTGGAAGGGACCTAAGGAGGTCACCTAGTCCACACTCCTGCTCAAAACACATCTAATTAGATCAGGTTATTTTAAAATGTTTCAGGTAAATAGCAGGTTTTTAATGTCTTTTTATTGGGTCGCTGAGTTTTTTAGGATTATTTAAAGATTTGGAGGAAGCTAAGGATAATTGATTTTTGCCTGAGTTTTGTCTGAACTTTTTACCAAAATGGAGGGTCAGAATTTGTACTCTTCTGAGTGCAATGCAAAGTTGAAGTTATAAAAATATATTTAGATGCTGATCATGTAGTCTTTTCTTTGGTTAGAAGTAGAGGTACTACTAAATGTCTGTTTAATATGCACATTGTTTTTTTATGTTTTTTTCTAACTTTATGAAGTAGTTTTAAAGAAGGCATTAAACAGCTTTACTATAATTCTGTGAATAAGCCCAGAAATAATTATTTTGCCATTTATGAAATTCTCATCAGTCATCAGCTTGCTTTCAAGTAAAATTTATTTTGCACTTGAATACCTTTCTGTAGCAGCAGCTCTATTTCCTCCTTTATTTTCTGCTCAAAAAGTTTACCTTTTGCCCCCTTCTCTTCTGGTAAGTTTCCTTTTTATCTAAAAAAAAAAAAAAAGAGAAATAGTCGTGGTAAGTCCACTGCTTATGCAGTGACTCTTCAGTTTTTAAGTAAGCGTTTATACTTGTGTTTTATTTAAATAATGCACATTGCTATTTTCCTCTTGCTTTTTATGTGCATGTTTCATGACTGAAATACATGGTTTATCCAGATGCATAGCTCCACTGGAGGTGGATTTTGTGACTGTGGGGATACAGAGGCATGGAAGGCTGGACCACTGTGTACTAAACATGAGCCTGGGGCATCCAGTTCTCCAAAAGAAGTAAGAACATTGCTTAAAGTGAAGTTAATAAATACTGTAGATGTTACCTTCTTATTTTAGAACATGCTGATTCCTGTGTATGAATGTATTGTATAACTCATGTAACAGGTTCAGTCAAGTTGAATCAGGATTTCCATGGTCAATGTGTTTGGGATCAAACACAGATATTTGATATCCTTTGGAGTTTTTTTGCTTTTTGTTTGGAGACAGTTTCATCTACCTGTCTTGTGCACTTGAATCTTTCATTTGGAATTAAAATCACAGTCTCTCGTTCATTTCTTTGCTGTGTATATTACTCAGTTCTTATTTACAAATAATTTCCTTCTTGGTGGTTAGCCAAGTTTGATTTTAATATTTTTTCTCCATTACTGCATTACTGAACAATTGCATCTTTCAGTTGCTTCTGGTGTGTGATCTATCACTATGACTAGAAAAATTTTCTGTACTTTGAAACTAACCTCTTATGCTAGGATGTCACATGGTTATTGTACCTCCTAAAGGAGCATATTAACAAGAAATATGCCAGCTTACAAGGAATTCTTAAAGAGAAAGTTGGCAAGTCAGGCAAATCAGCTGCCTCAGGTAAAATTTGGGGCTTTTTCAGAGTCCTTCGTTCTGAGATAGTCAGGATGAAAAGCCTCAGCATTTGTCATTCTAAGCAGACCCCTAATCCCTGATGGTTTTGTAGCAAACATACTATTACTTCTGCTCTGGTCAGAAGGTCGAATGGAAAAGGAATCAAAAGCACTGGTGTTACAGAAAAATGAGACCAAGTTTTCCTTCACTTTTTCTACCTTCTTTTAGGAGAAAGTTAATGGATTTCAGAGATAATACGGTTGAAGCTGTAATAAGGAGTAATTTGTTTACCACTTGGAGCTTGTTGCCTGGTCTGCACTGCAAACTTTTAATATCTATGGGAATGTAGAAAGCTGTAAAACAGATTTTTTGAATGCAAGTTTTAAAAAAGAAGTGAAGCTAACACATTTGATGAAGCTGTTCATAGTCTAGTCCTAGATAAAATGGATATAGAAAAGTATATGAAACAGCTGGAATACCACTGAGAGCCCTTGGGATAAAATAACTTTGGAAAGAAGAAATTAGGTGAGATTAATTTGCTTGAAAATCATGAAAAGGATGGTTTTCTGATTATAGTACAAGTATTTATATATAATTTACAGTATGTGTATACATAGAATGGTATAATTTCCTATTATATTAATAAGGTACTCTACCAACCCCCTTTTAATTTTTTTTCAGGTTCTTTTCCATATTAATATTACCTCATGTTTTACAGAATTCTGAATGTCAATTGAATGAAGAAATTATGGAGCATTCTAGGAGAGTGTTTCCCTCTGTGATAAAATACATTGTAGATATGCTTATCTGGGAGGAAGAGAAGGAGCTGCCTGGGGAGCTCACCATTAGGTAGGGAGTATTTCCAACTTTCTTTTCTCAATGCATTAGCAACTTGGATTATCATTTTGCTTGGAATAGTCTCCTACTCATGCAGACATTAGTGCTGAAATCCCTGTGAACAGCACTGTGGTACATTTGACCTAGAGCTAGGTAGAGAAAAGCTTTTGCTATTTCATGGTAAAAGCAGTATGTGACTGTCATCCATCAGTCACTGAAGGGCAGAGCTCCTGAGCCAGCCTGATCCACAGTGAAGCAGCAGCTCTGAGTGCACAGGAGGAAATGGCAGAGTGGAGAGACCCACCAGGTGCCATTGGCTGTCTTGGGAGACACTGCTGGGCTGCTGAAGGACAGGGGAGCAGAACTGAGCTGGCAGAGTTTCACTGGTGCTTTCCACTGTGCTTGAGAGAAAGGTGTGGACAAACCTTTTACTGAGGTCTGTTGCAGTAGGACAAGGGCTAATGGTTTGGAACTCAAGGAGAGTAGATTTAGAATAAATACAAGATGGAATTTTTTGCAATGAGGGTGGTGAAACACTGGAACTGTTTGCCCAGAGGGTTGGTGGATGCACCATCCCTGGAAACATTCAAGATCAGGTTGGATGGGCCTCTGAGCAACCTGATCTAGTTGAAGATGTCCCTGCTCATTGCAGGGGGGCTGGACTAAATGAACTTTAAGGTCCCCTTCAACTCAAGCCATTCCATGATTCTATGAAAATTGAAAAAGGCTGTGTATCTCGTTACAAAACAAATGGGTTCATAAAACAGCAGAGAAAGGAAATTATAAGAAAATATCAGATAACTTCAAAACTTCTCTTTTGTACTTAATACATAATTTCTGTGGCTTTTTCTGGCATAGATGATGAGGGGGTGTCTTAGCATGAAGAATATGCTTGATTTACTTGAATGACTTTTTTAATTGTATTTGACATTCTTCTCAAGCTATCAATTATGCTGTATTCGATAGGACACTATTACAATTTTACTTTTATTTGTATCATATGTTACCTTTTTCCAGCAGAGAGAAGGTAGACAGCTACTACTGTGTCCTTTTCAATGATGAACACCATTCTTATGATCATGTCATCTACAGCCTGCAAAGGGCACTTGGCTGTGAACTTGGTGAAGCCCAGTTGCATACGACTGCCATAGATAAAGAGGTTAGTGCATTTGGGATATTGGAGTCACTTTATCATTAGGAGTTACTACTCAGTCATTGGTTATAGTATCTTTGTTTCCAATTGCTGGAGCTTGAGGAGAGAAAGGCACATGGCTGAGCAACTCTTAGTGAGCAGTTTTTTTCTCAGGTGTGGAGAACTTGTTTAGGAGGCACATATCTCTGGTTATACTGTGCTATTTCATGTACTTTGTGGCAGGAGGAAAGTTGATATGGTTTGTATTTTAAGTATTCTGCAGAAATACATTTTAATGTCTGTTTTAATGTGTACATGAATTTTCCTTATTTAATAGTAAGATAGCCAGACTTTACTTAGTTGTTATGTTGTTAATTTAGATAGCTTTTTTCCTACCGACAATTATGTTAGTTTTTATTTGTTTCTAGAGGTTTAATAGCACTGTGAGTGATGTTGGGCCCTGTTTTTCTATTATGTATGAAAAGCATTGCAAGGATCAGACTTGTGATTTTTTGGATTTGCTTTGTATTGGTCTCATGCTCAATATTTTCTTAAACAGGGTCGTAGAGCTGTTAAGGCAGGACATTATGCCTCTTGTCAGGAAGCAAAAGAAGAAATTAAGGTAACTTCCTAAAGTAATTTTCACAAAAAGCACCCCACACCAACCTAGTTAATATTAACACTGAGCAAGTATTTGTCTGCTGTACAGTTTTTAGCTCAGTATTTCCATGGTTATATAACTTGCCTGCGAAATTTTTGGAATTGAATTTACACCACCACATTTGAGATCAATATCTTCAGAAATAAATCATCCAACTGTTTTCTTTGTTTTGCTTGAGAGAGATGGTGGGTGGTGAAAATAAATAATGAAATGAATGTTATTTTATTTTATATGTACTAACATTTACCTGACTCCTAGAGGCATTCTGAAAATGTTTCTCAACGACCACTTCACGTGGAGGTGCTGCACGCTGATGTTATGGCACACCAGAAGTTTGCCTTGCGCCTTGGTTCTTGGCTGAACAAACTCATGAGCTATTCAAGTAAGCATTACTGGCTTTTGTTACAATAGTGCCATGACAGTATTTGAATTAATTAAATAGTGTTATGTATGATACTCCCTTAATTAAAATATTTTGATCTTCCTAATTAAAAAATTAATAATGCGATAGCATGGGTGCTGATATGTGTTAGTGAGGTTATGAGTAGCAGTAATTTTTTGTTCCTTCTTGTTGAAATAAATGTTTCTTGTTTCCCTGATGGAGCACTATCTCAAAGTTCTATTATTCTCACTTTCAGCATCACATACACTCAGTGTGTGCCTCCTTTACTAAAAGCTGCCCTCCTCAGTGCTGGTGGAAAGCTGCAGAACATCTCTATCTGTGAAAACATACATCCTCTGCTTACATTAATTCCTGCTTCAGATGTGATAGCTGTGATTCATTAGGAAGTGTCAATAAAACTAGCAAATTGAAACGTTAATTAAAAAAGTTCCAGTAATGGAAAGTCTGTTTCAAGCTTTCAAACATTTTTCTGATGTTTGATGATGCTTAATGGTTTTAAAGATTTCTGAATCAATGTACTGTTGATTCGTTATTAGGTTTTTTTTCAGGGCTTGAAGCAGTGATCAACAAAGACTTGCCAAGCCCTGTGCATTTCTGTCTCAAAACAGTAAAGACTTCTTATGGATCTGCTTTGCAAAGCTGTCTAAATTATTTTCACTTTAAAATACTCTTCTGCATCACAGGGTTTATTCCATTAGGTAGGCAAGAATAATAGGAAGAAATTAGTAAGGCAAAGGGTAATTGGGATTATGTTCATTGAGAAAAAAAATGTTATGTGTAATTCTTACTTAAGTGCCTTCTTTTTTTGTTAATTAACAAAATTCTGTAATTCTAACTTTCTTATGTCATATAATTTAATTATTGAAACCTTCTTGTACGAATGAGTAGTTTCATCTCTGCAGGTGACTTTCGCCAGATCTTTTGTCAAATATGTCTCAAGGAAGAAGCTGGATCTGAAAAGCCCTGCTTTATAAGCAAGCTGATGCTATGGGATGCAAGACTTCATAAAGGTTTGTGTATCCATGTAGCTGTACACTAAAAATTTGTTAAATCAAATTTTTAGTAAGTGATATGCATGTTGAATTACATTTCTTCATGGTTTTTATTAAGCTTTAATTTTTACAGCTGAGCTAATTTATATTTGGGATATATATTTGCCACTTCAATTTGTCCTACTTTTTGTATCTCGAAAAATCTTTTTTCAAAATGCAACTGAGTGGCTTGATGCTTACCCTGTGTTTTAAATACATATCAATAAATGTCAAAATGCCCCTCAGAATTAAAACCTTTGTCCATATCCGTCATAACCATTTCAAGGCTTTTAATGATTTTTAATTATCATTTAGGAATTTGTTCTTTTTTTGCTTTCCCACAAAAAGCTGCATCTTAGTACAACAGAGTGATGTGCATTGTATTGGCTCTTTGCAGGGGCAAGGAAAGTTCTTCATGAACTTATCTTCAGTAGTTTTTTCATGGAAATGGAATACAAAAAACTTTTTGCTGTGGAATTTGTGAAGGTAAATAGTTTAGTTTCTATACTATGAATTTGTACTAGCTTTATGGAATTTCTCCCCAAATTGAAAATTGTTTCAGTGTTAGTAATGGATTTTATACAAGCAGAGCTTCCATAGCTAGCTCAGCCTTTATGGAGTGCAGTTAATGAATTCCCACGTCACTGGTTTGTTCCTTAGACTCATGTAGGGATATGCATGTGTGAATGCCATATTGTTAATGTTCTGAGTGTCTTTCAAAATGCCAGATGAACTGCAACTGAAATTAGTCTTTTTGAAAATTAGATACAATAATTAATAATTAAGAATTATACAGAACATAAGGCAAAGTTTGTTTTAGGGTGAGACTTTTTAATTCTGATAAAGATGATTGATACTCGTTGATTTTTCTCTGGACTGGAACAAAGCAAACAAAGACTTTGTCTTTTACAGACAGTTGTTGAACAACTATCCATGCAGTTCACAGCAGGGGGAAGAATTCTTTTATTAAGAAGTTAATGTCTTTATTTTTTTTCTTCAGATATTTAATATTTTTTCAGGGGAATATTGGTTGTAGGAAAAAAAATTGGTTCCAATCTGCCAAGTCAGTTAAATTTGTGTTTATCTTCAGTGTTAAGGCAGTGGGGGCCACATTGAATTGCTTTGGGGCATTGAGGACATTGTGCTGTTGTTTGTTGGAACTGCTTCTACTAGGTGGGAGAAACACATAGAGATGTGATTCTTGTGAATAAAAAGGAAAACGTTTTTATTAACATTTGTTGAATGTCTCCAATACTCTCTTTTTCTAGTATTACAAGGCATTGCAGAAGGAATACATCAGTGATGATCATGACAGAGTTCTCTCTGTGACAGCACTCTCAGTTCAGATGTTCACTGTGCCTACTCTGGTATGTGCAGCCTGGCTCTGCTAGAGGTGTACAATAAGTTTGAGATTTGCTAGCAGTGCCACCTTTGCAGATTGTTGTGTTTGGCAGGGAGTCTTTATGCATTGCTGGGTTGAATATGAATGATTTTGAGATTTGTTAAGGCCAATATGAAAGCAGGAGCTTGAGTTGATGTGATCATTGATTCCAGAACACAGAGGGAGTGCAAATAAGTAAAAGTTCCTGGCACATTGTACTTTGCATTAACTTTGTGTATTTATTTACTGCTCACATTTGCCTGTCTATGTGACTTGAAAAACAGGGCAAAGGGGTAGAAAATGGTTTAATGTCTTCTTGTGGGTGTGAAATATGGGGAGGGAGTATATCTATAAATTTTAAAGGTTATGTGTTCCTTGGCTGAAGTACTAATGTAGAAATTCTTTCCTACATGATATTTCTTAAAAACCCCCCAGCATATCCATTATATAGATGCCATCAGAATTGAACAAACATGTGAGGTTGATAGCAGTTGTGTTCCTACGCAGTAAATACTGTGGGAGTTTTTTTATCTTAGGCTCTTTGCAAATGCTTAAAACAATTTTTAATCAGAAAGATGGGATTCAAAGGAAAAATATTTCGATGAAAACATTTAACAAAACCAGAAAGAAAAAATTTTCCCTTTGTTCTTGCAGGCCCGACATCTTATAGAAGAGCAAAACATAATCACCACCATTACAGAGACACTCCTAGAAGTGCTTCCAGAGTATCTAGACAAAAATGACAAGTTCAACTTCCAAGGCTACAGTCAAGACAAACTGAACCGGGTATATGCAGTAATATATGACCTCAGGTAAATATAAGGCTTAGAAGCTAGAGCAGCTCTCAAAAATTGCTAGTATGATGAGGTGTTTCAATTCATAGTCTGATGATAAAACTGCTTTAAAATCAAACCCAAGCCCCTCAAAAAACAGGCAGGAAATCTTAATGTTATCTTTTTCAGTGGAAACTTAAAATTTTAAACTACAAATATTACGTTCCGTAAAAACATTTTCTGGTTTTCAGTTATCTAATTGTATAGAATATTTATATTAATAAATAAAATGTATCTACTGTAAGACAGTATGGGAAATTTGTCTCCTATTTGGTATTGTTCTGGGGAAGCTGTATAACCCTGGTCTGCCTAGGGTTTTCTGCTTTTACTGGTACCAAATTGCTTTAATAAACTGAGTAATGTGAGATCAAACCACCCCAAATACCTTGGAATTAAAGCAAAATCTGTTAAGTTCCAATGATGGAGTCACACCAAGGTACTTGTAGTATTTGGGAAAATTTTCTGAGTACTTTAAGATGGGGAGGGTGATGTAATTTAATTATGTAATTGGTGGTATTAAAACAATTGAAAACAATTGTATTTCAAGAACACTTGAAGTACGAGCATAAGAGAAGTCTGAGCAACAGATGATAATTTTTTTTTGGGGACAGGTATGTCTTAGTCAGCAAGCCTACAGTATGGACAGACCGTCTGAGGGAGCGTTTTTTAGAAGGATTTGTTTCTTTCCTAAGGATTCTAACTTGCATGCAGGTACAATACATTTAAATAATTTATTTTCAGTATTCTGTTGTAAAGAGATTACAGCTCCTCTTTTTTTCCCCATAATATTGTAATGAATGTAAACATGCAATTACAGTGTTAAATTCTTCAGTCCCTGTTTTGGGTGGGTGAAGAAGTCATGTTTATAGAAAAAGTACTCATCAGGTTTAGTTATGTCTTTTACTTTTTGATTGTGTAATTTTCTATTATGTTAAGCCTGTGATCATGGATTTTGACGGAGTATTTTGTGGAATTTCCATTTCAGGGAATGGAGGAGATAAAAAGACAGATTGGTCAGCACATTGAGGTAGACCCTGACTGGGAAGCAGCTATTGCCATACAGATGCAGCTCAAGAACATTCTTTTAATGTTCCAGGAGTGGTGTGCCTGTGATGTAAGTATATCAATTTTCTGAGATTCTTGCATGCATGCCTTCTGTGAATCTTCCTGAGAGCTTTTGAAATGGCAGCTTTTACAAAAGTTCACTATCGTTCAATATAGTTCTCCACAAAAAAATTGGTCTGAAAGAATTAAGCTGGGTGTGACAAAGAGAGAAAGGCATGATTTTTAAATAAATGTATTTTAAATTGTAGGAAGAGCTGCTGCTCAGGTCCTACAGAGAATGTCATAAAGCTGTGATGAGGTGCAGCACAAACGGTCGCTCTCGGGAGAAGACGGTATTCCACTTATGTGGCCATACCCTGGAGAGCAGACCTTACAGAGTGTCTGCAGATCCTGTCAGCATACATTTGCCACTGTCTAGGACTCTTGCTGGTAAGTGATGTGTTTTGATAGCCGTTTAAACCATGTTTGTTATCCATTTCTTTACTCCAGAAAACATTTGGATTAAGTGCTTCAGAGAGCAGTTGCTCTCAGATTTTGACGTTCTCCTGATCAGTAAGACATATTCCCCACCTGTCCCACTAAGGAAAGTTTTTCTCAAAACAACATTTCCATGGAGGTTGGCAGATGCCTTTTTAAATGGAAGAGAGAGAGAGAGAGTTAGTCAAGAAGGAAAAAATGTCCTTTTTAATGAGATCCATAGTTTTCTCTGAAGTGTTTCTAGTTCTGTTTCTGTCTGCTTTATCTAAATGAATGTTCGTTATTACTGTACTTGATTTTATTTTCCAGCCATGGATATCTTAGGACTGTTTAAACGCTCTCCTAAAAGACAGATGTTTGCACAATGCCAGGACAGGCTTCCAGTCAGAATACAATCACTGCTTTTTGTAGAATACAAATGAAAATCATATGCCATTAATAAGCTGTAAATTCTTTATCACATCATTTGATACCAAGATAAGCATCTGTTAAGCCTTGTAGTCTTGAAATTCATTTACTACTGATGTATGATTTAAATGTGAAATAAAAATTTGCTAATATTATATAGCATGTCAATTTAGATGGAGTTCATTCATTCAGTGTTAATTTATTCACAAAATAATGGATAGTAAGACTAGTAAGAGCTATTGTGATAATGTGATAGATCTTCTGTCTTAAAAATAGGGAAGTATGAAGCCTTTCCTAAACAAATATGGACTTTTTTTCTGTAATTCTGTGAATTGTAGATGATTTAGCTAAATTTGGAAGGGGTTGGAGAACCTTCACTGATTTTGATTTATTTTCTGATTTTTCTTTCTTGGTTTTGTAGGTCTTCATGTACGATTGAGCAAGACTGGAGCCATCTCAAGACTGCACGAGTTTGTTTCTCCTGTAAGAGACTTTCCCCCCCCCCCAAATGCTTTTGTGATTTATACTCTGGAAGAACAAAAGCCTCAAGCAATATCCTCAAACCTTCATGGCACACATACAAATTATTTTTCAGCTGTCAATATATCTTTGTTAATTAGGACTTAACAGTTTTAAAACCACTAGCAGTTTTCTTCTGAGGTGGTATTTTTTTTGTTTTTTTTCCCTATTTTGAATTCTAGGAAGAATTTCAGGTGGAGCTGCTAGTGGAGTATCCTTTGCGCTGCCTTGTCCTGGTTGCACAGGTTGCTGCAGAGATGTGGAGAAGGAATGGGCTGTCCTCATAAGCCAGGTACTCCCTCCAGAGTTCACTGGGAGCTGATCCTGTTGGTGTTTGCAGGGGCTGCTCAGTGATGCTGCCAGGGCTTCATCCAGTGCAGAGAGATGTCACGAGGTCACTCCTCCGTAAATAGAAAAGTTCCTAGGTGGAAATTTAGGTTACATGGTTTTATTTCTAGCTGCAGCAATGGCTAGACTCTCCCTGTCTTAGATGGGTATTTTCATCTCCATTATGACTCTTACTTGCTCTGTGAAATATGTTAACGTTGATGTCTACTTGTAAGCTACTTTCAGATCTCATAACTGCATTGTTAGTACTCTTGCTTATAAGATAAAAAGTTCCTCATGGTGTATGGAAATTATTCTATACAAAAGTTAAGCTATTTTAGTCTCTCACTAAACTTTAGAGAACCCTGTAGCTAGGCATACAAACATTTTCCAATACCCGTGACTTCTATTGCAATAGTAAAGGGAAAAGTCTGTCCTTGCATTTGCCTCCTTTGACTTCACTTTGGGCTGTGGTGGGGTTTTTTTGTGCGGTTTTTTCTTCCTTTGATGGCAGAAATTCTCTGTGAACCTTGCACAGGACCCTTTGATGAAATCGAAGTGCATCTTGGTAAACCCCTGCAGAATTCTTTTGAGAACTGGGGTAGGAGAAGGAGGATTTGACTTAATTCAGTGGCAGCCGTTGGACTTATGTCTTCTTGGCAGGGGGTGTGAAGTATAGCATAGACTTTTTCTGGATGGGTGAAAAAAACATTTTTCACTTCCATTAAAATACATATTTATTTTGAAAGAAATATGGACTTTCCTGTACTTTATAAAGGTGTTGTCCAGTTTGAAAAACCTCAGAGATTAGCTGATTCACATTTGATAGTACATTATTTATATCTCTACTTTGTTTTCCTGTTTCTTAGGTATTCTATTATCAAGATGTTAAATGCAGAGAAGAAATGTACGATAAAGACATCATCATGCTCCAGGTATTCTGAGCCAGTGCTTGGTTGTAATTTTTGAAAAATTCAGTTAAGCTTGCATGATTTTGAAATAGCAAGTGATGTTCATATTAATTTGGGTTTTTTGATAGATAGGTGCATCTCTTATGGATCCAAACCAGTTTCTCCTGCTGATACTGCAGAGATATGAGCTTGCTGATGCTTTCAAAAAGATCAAGCCCACCAATGATCAGGTAAGTAGCAAATTTTTCTGCTGTTTAATTTTTCAGCTATGAGTATATGAAACATCAATAAGTAAAACTAGCTATTGTTGATAACTTCATTTTTAAGGCTGTACTAGATGTCAGTAAACACAGGAGTTGGTGGTTAGGTAAATATTTTTAATTTGGGATTTGTAGAGGCTTCCTCAAAATGAGCAAGCAAGTTTTGCCCCGTTTGGACCTTTATTTCATAGGGCATATACCAAAATCCACGGAATTATTTCACTACAGCATTTCTATGTCTCTTAGCCCATGTTACACACTTTTATTTCAGTTGGAAGTTTCTTGGGTTGTGCTACCTCTGCCTTGAACTTTGGTATAACCCTTCATTTGGGATGATTTTTTTAGGTGTTGTTTCTTTTCTTGCGTGTGAATCTTGCACTTTAGTTGCTGTATAATATCTCCTCTACCAGAGAAGGCACTTTTTCCAGCTTGTTAGAATGGAAATTTCTTCTCAGAGTACAATGCTTGAGCAAAGTAGTAGATATGAAGGCTGAGCTCAGTGTCATTTGATAGATGGATTTTTCTGCACTTTTGTTTTTGCTTTTTTTAACCTTATTTCTCTTATTCTTGCAGGATTTGATTAAGCAATACAATGTTTTAATAGAAGAGATGCTACAGATTCTCATCTATGTTGTGGGTAAGTTTCATTTCTCTTGGTTGTTGTAGTAATGGATTATTGCTTTGACAGAGCAGGCTTGATGATTTTCTTTAACACAGTATGGAGAAGATACTGGAGAGTGCTTCTTTTAAATAGATGATTCAGTAACACAAGTATTTGTTAGCTGGAACCAATAGGAGTTGGACAGTGAAAAAAGCTGTTAAAAGTAGAATATTAAGAGAGTCCATCTTGACCCATATTATTAGGAAGCTAGGCTAAGAAACATTTTTACTCTCAGACTCTTGGAACAGGCTTTTGACAATGAAACATCCCAGCAATACCATTATCATGGTGCAAAATTGAAATTTACTTTATGCCTGTCATTTGCCATTCTTCTCCCTTTGGTTCACTCTGACAGGGGAAAGATATGTGCCTGGAATCAGTAATGTGACAAAAGAAGATGTAATAATGAGAGAAATCATCCATCTGTTATGTATTGAACCAATGGCTCACAGTGCAATTACCAAGTCCTTGCCTGAAAACGTGAGTCCTGATTTATTTACTTTTTTCTTCTATTTACTTTTTCCTTGGTTTTATGTCTTGCTTCTTTAGCTTTCATATGTTTATATGGAAACATTCCTAATATAAAGCTTAAATGTTGGTTTGAGAAATTCAAAGTGGAATGACAAGGAGCTTACACACCTTACTGATGTAGAGGTAAATGGCATAGATTCAAGTATGGACTAATCTGAAAAGATGTGTATGGTAATTATGCTTTTTGACTAAGAGGTGAATTTTTTTTTGAATATTCAGCTGTAGTTGATTCAAATAGAAAATTTTTTAAGTTTTCTGGTATGGCCCTGTAGGATAATGGAGCTGGATTCCATTCTGCCCTGTATACCCATTGGTAAATTTAAGCCTGTAATTGTGTTCTCTTAAACCTGTGCAGATCCATTTGAAGTCAAGTGTTGTACATGTCTAGTAAAATCCAAAGATTTCCTTGCCATTCCATTACAGTTGTTGATTCAGGCAAATGCAGGGGATGTGGATTAGATTTTATAGACTGTGCAAGTGTCAGGGCCAGCAATCAATGGAAAAACCCCTAAGTTTTTGTTGTAAGTGAAATAGCCTGAAATATTATCATAATATCCACATTCACGGTTTTAAAATATGTAAACCTCTTTTTTTCCCCTTCGTTAAGGCTGGGTAAGCATTGACCTGTTTGTAGAGATCAGCTCTGTTATTAATGAAGTTCTACATTATTAAATGAAAGTATTGTGTATCTTTGATGCTTCCTTGGAACTTGCCTGTTAGGAATATCTACTTTCTGATTAACAGCAGGCAGAAGATAATAGTTCATGAATTAGGGAATTATCTAAATTCGTCTATTTTTGTTACACATTGCATAATGCTGAAGATATTTAAATCATTCTATGTTTATCCTAAACTCTTATTTTTTACCAGGAGAACAATGAAACTGGCTTGGAGAATGTAATTGGTAAAGTGGCTACGTTCAAGTAAGTTCTTAATGTTGTTTTATTAGTAGCTTGAATGTGAAATAACATTTCTAAGATTATATTTGGGTTAAACAAGCTGAACTACAATCTCTGTTTAGCTAATATTTTGCTGCCTTGAAATAAATATATTTGCCAATATGCATAGGAAAGAGCAGTGTGTGTAATATCCTGCACTGATGCTGTTGCTCTCCCTTTGCCACCCTCTTTCCTCAAATTCAGTTTGAGGAGTATCTAGAGTTTAGTAATCTCAAATCCTAGTGGGAGAATCTTCAAAAGTTAATTTTTTTTTTTTCAAAAATGGTTAGGAAAGTTAAGAATTCATCATACCTTTGACAATCACTATCTAGTAACTGTTGTGTTACTTAGTTGCTAATTTTCTGGAACTTTCCATTTTTTTTCCTGGGAATTAATTTTATATATAAATAAGTATTTGTGTTTGTATATAATGAAATACAGAACAATAAATTGTAGTTGAAAAAAACCAGTTCAAATGTCTACTATTTTTGTGAGAAAATAAATATGCTTTAGTATACCTTATTTTAAATTTCATGTGGCTTGCTTGTTCATCTTTAATTAAGAACAACTGTAGGTGTACTTAGGAATCTTACTTTGAGAATTATATGAACAGTTCAAAAAAATCTCACTGGCTGGAAAGCAGCAAGTATTACTTGTTTTATACTTTGGTTAAAGAAAGGATTGAATTTTATACAATAATATCCAGTGTCTGAAATTCTAAGCCATACAGGTAAAAAGACTTTTCAGAGGCTATTACTCTAGATGATATAGATTTGAAATATTTTGCTGCTAAATTGTTTATTCCTGTAAATCCTGTCTTGAAAATTTTCGACTTGCAGCTGAACTCGCTCCCTGCTTTTAGTTAGTGAGTAACCATTAAAATTCCTGCTTATTTAGAAAAAAAAATTCGTGTTTGTTTGCATTTGAAGATGTGCTGACCATGCATTATTAATATGGTGAAATATCTCTCTAAGGAAACCGGGTGTGTCTGGCCATGGAGTTTATGAACTGAAAGATGAATGTTTGAAGGAATTCAACATGTTCTTTTATCACTACACTAAGACCCAGCACAGCAAGGTAAGAAGTGTAAGATTCACGCTGGGAGGTTTAAAAAAATAGTACATCCTTACCAGTGTTTAAAGAATTAATGCAGTCTAAAGAAATGGGTTCAGTAGAGTGTCTGCAGGTACCTTCAGAACTAAACGTTCCATGAAGTCTAAATTTTCAATACCTATTTACATGGTATGGTGTGCATTAGTCTTTCCTTTTTTGGCAACTTGTGTATTAACTGTGTTAACTCTTCATGCTGAGAACAAAATGTGATAAGATTTATCTTTGCACTGGGAAACCACAAACTTTGCTTTTGTAACTTACTGAGGAAATAAATACGTCCAATTATTTATCTTTACTACAAATTTAAATGCGAGATATAATGTTGTTAAACATGTTTCAGACAAAATTCTAGTACACAACCAGGCATTTACTATGTATCTCACCATATTTCTAGTGTAAGGTTTCTCATAATTTCATCAATCTCATTATTGTGTACTTCTATAGAGGTGCTGATACAACAACACTCCTTTTTCTGTAGGCTGAACATACACAAAAGAAAA
The DNA here is from genome assembly GCA_032173965.1 of Sitta carolinensis. Classification (NCBI taxonomy): domain Eukaryota; kingdom Metazoa; phylum Chordata; class Aves; order Passeriformes; family Sittidae; genus Sitta; species Sitta carolinensis. The sequence goes on along the minus strand of JAVUNC010000006.1, from coordinate 9,074,019 downwards.
GAAGAAAACAAGAAAACAGGGATGAAGGTAAAATTCTGAAATCGGTACTTTGTCAAATTTTGGAATTCATAGTTTAGTTTACATGTAGAGAAATAAACATGACCAAGTGTCTATTGACAAACCCATGAACAACTCACATTTTATGGTGGAGTAACTAGGATTGGTTTTTTATTTTGAGAGCAGTTTCTTTAGCACAATTTTGAGACGATACTGGCATGTAGAGAAGGCTGTCACAGGAACTGCTGCTCATATCTGTCTAGTAATACAAGAACGAGATTTAAGTTTTAGAAATAATTTTTTATAAGCTATGAATGCATAAAACAATAAGTCCCCCTGTTTCTGTTATTTCCCTTTTGAGTTTACTTTTACTGATTCAAATCAGAAGCGTTTAATTGAGTTCATTTGAGGAAGACTTGGTAAGCTGAACAAATAAGGACAATAAACAATTTGATAAACTCAACTTTGCCCCTTCCCCTTTCACTCTGGCAGCTTAAAATGTTATCAGAGGAATTAATTTTGTAGAAATTTTCTAAAATGTGGTTTTTTAGATGTAATTGTCAGAAACTCCTGTCATTGGACCATACAGTTCCAAAATACCAAGGTATCTGTTGACACTGAAGTGTGAGCCCCTGAGGCTGCGTTTATTGTTGCAGGTGCTTCCTGCATTTTCTTTTTTGTGGCCGTGTTGTCTTTGTCAGTAGCTTCATTGTCAGCCTGAATTGTCAAAAGACTGATGTTTTCAGAAGCACTGCATTCACAGAGGCCCTCTGAAAAGAGGCATCCAGGTACTTAAAAACGACTGAAGGTTCCTGGTGGGGAAAGGCTGTGGCATTAAATGAGGTGCTCTTAGTAGATGCCAAGATTCCACATCAGAGTTCCAGTATTAACTCAGCAAAAGTACATAACTGGAAATGCCAGTGGCAGAAAGAATTTAGAGCTCCAGACATGTGACCCTGTAGTGAGGGATGCTATAGTCTGGAAGTTCCACTCCTCATTTTTGTTTAGTATCTTGAAAACCTTTTATCTGATGCAAAACCCAAACTGTATGTTTAATAGTGAGACATAAATAAGGCAGTTCAGAGTGTTAAAAGCTTGCATTTACAGATACAATGAATACTTGTGGTTAACTTAGCTTGCATGTTGTATGTAAGAACTTAGGTACACAACTGTGTTTGAGCATGGCTTTATTTAAAGGTCCAGTTTTTCTTTCACCGAGCTGAATCTGTTTGTGCTCTCTCCTGGGTGGGGTGTCAGTTCGCTGATAATGTTGGCACATCTGTTTCCTAGCATTGCCACCGCCTCCTCCTCCAGACTTCAGTCCTGCTTTCAGCAGCGTGGTGAGGCTTCTGAACTGCGATGTTATGATGCACATCCTGCGCACCCTTCTGCAGAGGGCAGTGGAGCTGGAAACCCACTTGTGGACTGAGGCCATGATCCAAATGGTAGGCTTGGCCTTGGTCATCTTCTCATGGCCATTGCTGTGCTGACTGCTTAGGATAAGGCCAAAATATGTAAAGAT